>OY728148.1:1245683217-1250483217 GCA_963277665.1 Viscum album
GTTCTCAAACTTTGAGAATCATTGATGTGGATTTGAATAATATTTACCTTTTCCATTTTTTCCTCAATATGTTCTATCCCTACAAATTTTCTTTCACCAAAATCATTACAAAAAGATGGTGTCCAACATCTCTTTTAATAGAATGCTTCATATGGTGCCATCTGAATACTTTAATGGAAGATATTTTTGTAGGAATATTCTAACAGATGTAAATATTTATCCAACACACATTGAATTTTAATTAAGCAAGATCTCAAGATGGATTCTAATGATTGAATAGTCCATTCTAATTTTCCACCTGTTTGAGGGTGGTAGGCAGTGCTCCGATGATGTCCAGTATCCAAGGACATGTGAAAAAATTTCAAAAATCTTTATGTATAATTGAGATCATGATAAAAAACAATCGACATGGGTACTCCATGAAGTCTTACAACATCATCAATAAATAGTCTTTCTCATCATTCATGTGTTAAATCATCCATTATAGTAATAAAATGTGTTTTCTTGGTATGATGATCAATAATGGCCTATATTACACCATTCCTTATTTGAGTCTTCGCTTGACCCATGAATATTTCTATCAAAATATCATCCCATTTCCACTCATGTATGGGAATAAGTGGAATGACACCTATATGATGTAGTCTTCCAAATTTCACTTGTTGACAAACCACAAATCATGAAACAAAATCAAAAATCTCTCTCTTCATATTGTCCCATCTAAAAGTTTCCTTCAAATATATACATATATATATATATATATATCTTAGTGCTACATTGGTGTATAGAAAAATTGGAGCTATTAACATCATCCAATGATTCATTTTTTTAGATTAGGTACGTTAGGAACACAATGTCTTTTCCTAAATTTTATAATCCCATCTTCATATACAATGTCAATTAATGCTCCATTATTCACACCTTTAATTTTCTTTTAGAACACCTCATCATCTGTCTGAGATATTTCTATAATTTTTAGTAATGTTGGTTTAACTTCCTTTTTATAAATTATTGACGTCTCACCTTCCATGATTATTCCCATATCCATATTTAATAGATCTATAAAAATAGGATCATTTTCAACCATCATCTTGTTCAAAACACAACGATCCTTTCTGCTCAAAGCATATGCCACCTTATTTGTCTTCCCTGGGTGGTAGTGTATGCTGAAATCATAAGCCTTGAGTTCTTCGAGCCATCACCCTGGACTCATGTTGAGTTCTTTTTATGAGAAAATATACTCAAATTACTAATGATTAGTATAAGTCTCACATTTTTCACAATATATATAGTGTCTCCATATATTTAGGGAGAAGATTAGAATTTCTAACTCAAGATCATCAGTGGGATTGATTTGTTTAGTAATTTTTAACTGTTGTGATGCATATGAAATAACGCTATCATCTACATAATGACACAACTAAATCCTTTATTTGAAGCATCACTATAAATAAAAAACCAATCATTCCCTCATGGTAGATTCAATATAGGATCACTGATTAATCTTATCTTTAGTTCTTCAATCATTATTCACACTCTTTTTTCTAAAAAAACTTATCTATTTTACATGTGAGATTGGTTAATCGGTTATCCAATCAGAAAAAACTTGGGACAAAGCACCGAAAATAACCTACAAAACCAATAAAACTGCGTACCTCATTAATTCTCGTCAGTTCTAGCCATTCATGTATTTCTCTTGTCTTAGAAGGATCAACAAAGATTCCATCCTCAGTGAAAATATAGATATGAAAATATGTTTCTTGAATCTATAATTCTCAGTTGCTAAACATCACAAAACATTCTTTTATTATAAGAGTCTTTAGAATGGGGAACACATGATTTTCATGATCTTCATAGATTTTGAAATAAAACAAGATATCATTAATAAATACCACTATATAGACATCATCATATTCCTTGAAAACTTAATTAATTAGATCCATGAAGACTGAGGGTGCATTAGTCCGTCTAACAGGAATCACTATAAACTCGTAATGCCCATACCTGGTTTGAAATGATTTCTTTAGAATGTCTTCCAACTTCAAACACAACTGATGATATCCAGATCGATGGTCAATATTTTAAAAATGTTGATCTCTATGATGTTGATCGAATAAATCATCAATATAAATCAAGGGATACTTTTTCCTTACTTTTATAGCATTGATATCCCTATAGTCAATGTACAACCTTGTAGATTCATCTTTCTTCTTATGAAAAAGAAAAGGGGATCCCCATAGAGAAACACTAGGGCTAATACTATCTTTATTACTAAAATCTACATGTTGTGTATTTAGATCCAATAATTCCATACTGACCATTATATAAGGTGTATTTGATATGGTCCGTGAACCATGAATTTAATCAATAGAGAACTCAGTTTTTCATTACGGAGGATGTCCAGCTAAATTGTCTAGAAATACATCAACATATTGTTGTACAATAGGTAAATACTCTATTTGAATATTAATTTCCTCACACATATTTTTTTCTCTATCTTCGTAACTAATAATTTAATTTAGTAGACCTACAAGGGGTGGATCTAGATAACCATCAGATGGTGACGTTTCTACTTTAAATATACGGTGTTCTTTATCATCATCATCCAAAATTGAAACCTCCTTCTTCTTACAATAAATTATTGCACCATGGTTTGAAATCCAATATATATAGAGGATTATACAAATTAAATCATTGGTATGATGATGAGATCAGTAGGTAAATAACATATGTATTCCCCAATGGGAACTGATTCACAAAACATTGTTCCAATGATACTTTTCTTTAGAGTTTAGAATGAAAACTCCTTTGTTAAATCAAATTGGAAATATCTAATTTTATTACCAAACATGGAAGATATGAAACAATTCAATGATCCTGAATAAATAAATCATTGGCTAAACACGAGATAACCATTAAATTATCTACCACCATATATTTCATAGCTTCAACCTCAGCAGTAGTGATCACATAATCTTGGCCTTTCTCTTTTGTCCTTTTCTGAGTTATGTTTCAGTGGCACTTAAGAAATTCATTGGAATAATGAACCATTTCTTGAAATTTTTAGCATTAAACATTGACATACACTTTCATTCCATAGAAATCACGAGTTTGGTGGATTTTTTCACTCCACTTGCAACATACTCCCATTCCATTTAGGCAAGTAACAGGGTGTTTCATCCCACATTTACAACAGGATGGATATTCAACTTTTATTTCCATCCCATTAATTCAATTTCCAGAGTGTTCACAAGATCTCTTGATCTATTAATTTTCCTTATAGTCATAAGACTTAGAGAAATAATTTTATGTCTTGATTGCACATGATACAACATCATCTTATGATGAGAAGGATTTTGAGACTAATGCTCAATAGAGAAATGGTTTTAACCCATTCAAGATTCAATCAATCTTACTACTTGTGTTATGTATATAATCTATTGAATTCCTTTCTATCCCTGTAATGATAACCTCATACTTTGTGACATTATCATCCTCTTTTTTTCATAGACTTAGAAATTGTCTTTCCATATCCTCTTGATGGTAACGGGGAATGTATTTTTCTATGAAAATATCTTTGAACTCCTTCCATTATTTATTCAATACTTCTTCAACCTCCTTTTTGTTCTCAATTAATGAACACCATTGATATGCATTGCCCGTGATGCGATAAACTACCATGAATTTTTTTCCTTTCGCTACTCTTCAAAGCATGAAATATTTTCTCTAATTAATTTATCCATTGTTTATCCACAAATGGATTTGTAGTCCCATTGAATACTGGTGATTGTTTCTTCCTTAATTATACTATCATTATCCTCCACGTTGTGGATTAGGGTGCTCCGTATGAGTATGGTTATTATTAATAACCCGAGTGAGTTGTCCTAGTATGGTGATAAAAAGATGAACACCAGTTTCATCACTTGAAGACAATAATTTTCTTTAGTAGGTGGGAAATATCTACATGGATTACATACATTTATACAGTTTCCATTCTGTCCACTAGCTTCTATTTCAAAAAAAAGGAATGCACTAGATTAGTTACAAATTGCTATAAATTATTCCAATTATGTAAACAACTTAACATAAACTGAAAAATTTACTGATATAATCCATAATAATAATGTTTTCTTTGAGGAGGTATTTACTCATAGATCCTTCATATTGGTTTGTAATTAAAATGTGAATTATCCTAAGCATATCCCCCTAGAGTGATGTAACCAAAAGTGAGGCAAGGCCCATTATCATGTCCCATGATACACAAGGTCATGCCCGAGATTCCATGTCCGATGTTTCATTCCTAGGTACATATTTTCTAGAGCCACCTCTACATACTCGTATCCAGACATGGATGTATTTCTTGGAAAACACACAAAATGTATACATTACCAAAATTCTAGTAAGATATTATATACTAATCCTATTTGTCTATATTAGGGTAATGTGCTTTTATCAAAGTTTATATAAATCTAGTTTCCATGGTTTTTACTAAACTTCATCACATGCCAACTATAACGCCCTAACAATAGTTACCCAAATTCTATGCATTATTACATGAAATTAGCATGATACAATGAATCATGTATGGAATGGATGATTAGTTTAGTACCATTGGAAGTACTATATACCTACATAATTTTTACATTACATCATGAGATAAAAACAACAACAATATTTTATCCCCTTTGAACACACTTATATCCCATAGCCTATTTCTGCATGTCAACCATGAAATACTTCTTCACATCCTAGAAAAATTAATCCATATAAAGGGGTGATATCAGATGCTTAGAAAGGATTACAATATAATGAAAACATAATAAATAATCATAAACCTTTATATTAAAGTAAATGACTAAAACAAAATCCTTATAAACATACACATTAGCATAATATGGAAAATATAAATTGAATAATGCCAATTACTTATTCTCATGGATATTCTAATAGTCTAATAATAACATGAAATTTCAATTAACAATTTCATAATGATGGAATGAATAATGTTGGACATCATAGATACATAGTCAAGGCCTCAAGCTAAGACTACACATCATATTTTTTCAAGGACTTGTTGCAAGACACTTGTTTTTCTGATTAGACCAACAAATTGACCAAGGATCTATATCAGGCTGCACAAATCATGTACTACGCCCAATACATTTAGCATATGGAAAGGTTGAAAAATAACATAACCATTCGTATAAACACTAACATATGAAATGTTAACAATTTAACCATATATTATTAATGGTATAAAAATAACACATCCATAGTCTAATAGATCAGATAACCATAAAAACAATAGGTTTTATTTTTATCATAATAAATCATCTTCAAAAAAGTATAAAATTAATTAACGGATATTGACATGGATGAAATCAAATGTATTTGAACGAAATATCTTTTTCTATTTTGAAATCAGTTAAAAGTAATGTAATAAAAAAAGAAAAAAAATAGATATATTCATACAAGATTTTAGGGAAATCATCAAAGGTGTTATAATAGCGGGGAATAACTACACCCTTTTTATATGTTAAAAAAATCATTCTCACATTAATTTGTCAAAAAGAACATAAATTACCTTCTTTGGAAAATGACGGAAATATTCCTTTCAAAAAAAATTATAAAATGTAAAACAATGGTATAAATGACATTAAACCATATTATAGTAAATAGTAATTTTTTTGAAGTATATTTTTAAGAATCATAGATATTGATGATAAAGAGGTCCCAGTAAAAACACATGTAAAAACGACATTTTATAATAAAGATATTGCGAAATTGATACATACCTTGTACATTTTCCGTAGTCGAGGGCATGTTTTCCTCATGTATATCTGTTAAATCATTTTTATTAAATAATACATGAACTACATTCATAAATCTTATATCATATATGATCTTTTAATATTTCATTTTTAATAGTATTTTAGTAGTATCAATGTTTTGGGTGATAACTAATTCATTTTTGTTTATATGTTTTGTTACATAAGCAATGTTTATTATGGAAAATATGTATTTTATTCATATCTAGAATGATTTTAAGTTATTAAACATTATTTTTAATAACAAAATAAAAATTATTCATGAGTGGTTTTGTTGGGAAATAAATCTAATCGAGGGCATGTAGACGATAATTCATACAATCGCACAAACGCTACTTACATTTCATTTATTTTTATTTTAAAAGGAATGAAATACAAATGGTAATTAGGTATATTATTATTCAATTATAATATAATATATTTTATAAAATACACATTTTTATTAACACCATCCTTTATAAGTTCTTGTATGGTATGAACGAGTCATATCACATTGAGTGGGTGCAAGTTTGTACTTCTTCAAATGAAATTATCTTATATATACAACATGAAAAGAATAATTGTATGCTCTAAAATATAATTACATAATATTATAGATAAAATAAATATCATAAGAAAAATATATAATTACATTTCCATCATAATTACCACCATAATAGGTGTTAGTAGAATATTGAATATTCATCGTTTTGTGAGGCTGTAGTTCGCCTTATAGAGAATCATTATGTTATATACACATTAGAAGGAGTTGTGTGTTATTTTAGTTAAAATACATCTAATAAAAAACCAAGAATATTTAGGGTACTTTTTTTATTAATAAAAGGAATAAATAGAGTTTATAGTGGTTGGAGAAGTAAAATAAAAGAGAAGAACTTATGAGAAGATATTAACTTTAAATCGGGTAACTCCCTTTGGTTTGAACCCAAAGGAATCTTGAAGGTACTTATACAAATTTTATGGATTCTTTGAAGAATATAGGGATGTATAGAACTTAATTGGCCAGAGTATGGATGAGACACATGTCATGAGGCTATCAGTATTGTGTTATAGGGTATGAATATTTATAATGGAGAAGAAGGGATGTATACAAATGTTTGAAAATATTATTTTATAACATATTTTTATTCGGTTTATCAAGGTCCAAAACACATTAAAGTCAATGATATGATGACTCGTGTTTGAAATAATATCTTTTAATAAATAGTTTACATTTCTTCAATATTTTGTTTAATTTTTATAATCTCATTTATTTAAATCATTAATTAATGAGGTACACACTGCATCATTATTGTATCCTAAATAATTTAATATATTTTTTGTCTAAAATGAATAAAAAAACCTTGATGTAGGAAATATTTTTTTCTTTAAAATGAATATTTATAGTCTAAGAGATAACTTGTATTACCCCATGTAATAATTGTTTTGCTAAAAGATAGTAGTTTGCGTCATTTTTTTCTTTACTTTAAATTAATTAATATAAAGTCTCATTATCACAATCATGTTGCTCCATGGTGTCCCAAAATCGTCCCAAGGATTCCCATAGTCATAAATATATCTACAAATAGGAATCAAACTCTTTTAGGGTATTTTAATATTACTATAATATTATTTTAACCGCTATTTACCATAATTACTCTTTAACCATGGTATATAAAATAATTACCGAAAAAATTATTTACATTGTATAAAAATAAAATTTAACTACTTACACAATTTGGAAATCCTGATTCCATATATGGAATCCATTTTTCCTAAATAAAAACATATAATATTTGGAAATTAATTTAAAACTAATTCTCATTGTCAATACCAAACATTAGGGTTTTAAGAAGTAAAAACTACCAAATCATTGACATGTGTTTATATACAATTTAAATGTGAAATTACATTGAATGATATATATAATATTAAATATTTTAAATATAATCTAATGATAATTTAAAACCAAAAAAATGAATAATTTAACACTATAAATTATTTTGATAAAAAATTTCATTTTTAATTAACATGTAGTATTCTTCACTGTTAATCAAAATTTGAATGTTATCAGAATAATACCAAAAACTTTTCCTAAAAAAATTTTGATATTCATAATCAAAAAATGATGTCCATTTTGAAGATAAATATTTTCAAAATTACTAAAAGTGGCTACTTCTATTCATAATGGAAAATTTGATTAGACGAGGTGTGTTAGAACTCAAAGTTGCATACATCGCAAGCTATTGTATTATTCAATGGGAAATGTACCGTGGAAGAATAGATTTTTATAGTATTGCAACACTACATACTTTTTCTAATATTTATAGGACAACTATTGTGAAATTTTTCTTTTATCCCATAACTATTAAATTGAGAAGAGTCTTTTACCATGGGGGGATTTGGAAAACCGTTTTTGTATTCTAACTATCTACTACTGCACGTGAATTAATCATATGATTTTATTATTTATAGAGTAAGAATCAAGATAATCTTTAATGAAATACCCTATTGATAAAATAATATTTATATGTAGATATTTATCTATATATTCTTCAATTCCCTTCTCTAGATTCATACCCTTATGATGTACTATAACATAGGTTATCTAATCATAGTACCTAACATGTCATTTTAACCCAAAATAAATACTAATCATTAATATTTTAAAAATTTATCATTATTCTAAACATTGAGAAGAGAATATTTAATAAACTAGGTATGGGGTGTAGAATTGTAAAACACTATCACCACCCCTTATTGGATTTCTAGGATCTCATAATCATATACCATCTTCTATAAATTTAATAATAACTCTACGTATATGAGGATATTGATGGGATTCCATGTATTCCATTTATATCAACCATCCAATATAACAATTCCCCAGGACAAATCAACAATTTCTTAAACCATAATGTTCCACAACATCAGATTTCATTCCCTATAGTGAATTCTCCTTGTAGAAAATCAACTCATTAACAGATATCTGGTCCTCAATTTCCCAGGAACCTCTAGTTATTTTAATTTTCTTTGGTACACTAGAGATAAATATCGTGAGCACAGTTGACTATTTTCAGCTAACCCATGTTGTTCCATCCAGCACAAATTGTTACAAATAAAAATTATCCTGGATATATTTGTTTTTTTGACCTGACAAAAACCAAAGAGAAATATTTGTAGAATCCTTTTACATAACAGATTGTCAAACTTATATAACATTAATAAATAATTAAAAAATGTTTGAACTAAAAAATATCGTAAATTAAATATGAATTTAATTATTTATGATCTACCTAATGTAATAAACTGGCATATGGAATATGATACTATGTGATATAACATCATTCATGAAAAACATGAAATACCTTGAATCTATTTACAAATTAAATGTACCTTAGCCAAGGTGAATCAAATTTAAGGTAACATTGGAAAAAAACTTCATAAATTCACACAATCATGGTAACATTTCTCTCCACTAAAATTTGTTGTACAAACAATGATATTTCTCCCCATTTTGAGTTCCAAAAATCCTAAACCCTATTTATTTTATCCTAAATCAATGTCAAGATAAGAAAAAATGATAGTTAACTATATTTACTGAAACAATTTTATTACTCATCGACTTGAACCACCAGGTCTATTATATAATTCCACATGAACACGTTCACACAACCCTATATGTAGCTAGTTGATGACAAAAATATTGGACAAGAGGAACAAAAAAGAGAAACTATTCCGTATGTACTTTCTAAACAGCATAGTATAAAAAACATGGGATAACAGTATAACCAATAATAAAAATTTAATAAAAACATTAAATGAGTTTTAGTGAGAAAATAAAATACCAACTGATATAGTAATAATATTTCATACTAGTTAAAAAAAATTAAATAAAAAAATGGTTCCCCAAATGCATTTTCTTAATTTATTTAAAAAATTTCTAAATAAAATCAGAATCATGCATCTATTGGTCATCCTATCAATAAAAAAATATTACCCTCCTGATACTCTTTCTAATATATTAATCATAAGTCCCATATTATACACTATATCCATAGTTATAAAATATATATTCCGTCAATATTTATTAACTAGGGTGTGTGTTCAAAATTTTTTTTGATTAAACCACTTTTCACTAACACAAGATTATAAGATATACTAGTGTATACCATGATAAAAAACATTCAAAAATATGAAACAGATATATCATATAGGTATAACATATATGTTCAAGTCCTTACAAACCCACATTACAAACATCAACACTATACTAAAAAAATTCCACTAGGCATGTTAATTACATCCCCTACATAATGGGAGAAACCAGAAAACATGCATTACACATCTGCCTAAATGGGTGGTTCAAGTACACTATAAAAAATAACATATATATCCCACATAGGATAATGTTTTATATGGTTTATCATGGACATATGACTATTTAATACATAGAGAATCAATCAGGAAAATTTTATACAAGATAAATCACAAAATTACATCACATCAAGAATGATTTACTCTAATATAAACGCTATTTGGGAGAAAACATCAAACATTAGTGTCCCTGGGATATACAAAAACACCTCATGAAATCACTATCAAATCATGGCCTTAATGGGCTAGAAATACTCACCATGAAATTCTTCCTATAAATAATATAAACATTACCTAAGGATATATAAAAGCTAAATTAGTTTTACCTAAATATAATGTAAAGGTTCGATGTTTTAATCCAATTACACCACCAAATGGATAAAATATTCACAATACACGAAAAATGTATTTCTAGAATAACGGTTGAGGGGAATACACATTAATAACATTATACAATATCACACATACCGAATAATACCCCCTTTTTATTTATATTGCTATAAATTATTCTTATATTCCAATTCTATAAATGAAAAATAAATCCCCTTTTGGACCCCATAAAACCCCTTATATATATTGAATAAATATTAAAACTAATTCATATTAATCAGATGCAAATAGAGGGGATTTATTTAACTCAATATATAACTAAATGAATTAAAATAATTGTAATTAACCATTTCATAGGCATCTAACAGAGGAGAACGTAGGGAATAATGTCACTATAAATAACAAAAAGATTGATAATAGGATTTTAGTGGATGAATAAGGTATGTGATATTGATTTAAATTTATATGGATTCATGATTTCAAAAAGTATGAAAACATGGTTTTTCCACTGTGATCCAATTGATTCCATCTCAGAGGTGGTTATAACAAGGTAGAATTAATTTTTTCCCATAAACCCAACGGGTTATAAAATTGATACCACTAGAATGTCTGTGGATCATTGGTATCTTTTTTATGTGGTAACATTCCGCCATGCAAACACCGTGTTTTTTGGAATCCTGATCATCTATAGTTTTTTTAAGTAATATAGTACTATTCAAAGCGGTTATGCCTAAGCTAAATAATGTTTACTACCTAAAAAGAGTTATAACAATTAATTTTCATTTCATAGGTATTGCATAACAAATGGAATTATAAAAATCCAATAACACTAAATATTGCTATGACAGAAATGAATTTCCAAAAACATAAACCATCCATATTCCGAAACTATATCTACATATCCAAAAAATCATTAATATGATTACCTCACATCGTTGTCAACCATTAATTCATTTAATCATTATGTTTAAAGTTGATCTACGAAATTATATAATGTGATCCTTAGTTAATTGTGTATTTTTTGACAGACCTAAGTGACCAAATATTTTCATTTGATTCAATATCACACTATAATTTTCTAGTATATATCATGTTAATGGGTGATTAAAAAAGAGAAATATTATAAAAATAATTTCTTGTGGGATTTGATCTTTTGGAAAAAAATATCGATAGTTACATTCTTTTTTATACATTTTTCAATGATTCTCTTTTAAAATCCATTTATATATTTAAATTTGTTTTAAATTTTGGTAAATTATGTGTAGTTATATTAATTTTACCCTTTGGAAAATTCATTTTACTATTAATCACATTTTATTCTCCCCAATGATTCACTATGTCTGAAGACAATATTGATACAATTACATGGAACAATGCCTAAAAATTAATAGTTAATAATTGACTATATTATTAATTGGTGTGTATTCTGTTAATCGTAATACATTATACATATCAAAATATTATATATGATAAATATAATTGTTCCCTGGGAATTGATTAAATATTATTTCTTCCATATCATTATAAAATTACAAATCATATACATAATTTATTATAACAATACAATTTTAATATGGATGACATAACATACAATATACTCATTTTATAAATACAATTTATAGAAAAATATATTTCCAATAAAATATTTTGGTTATATAAACAAAAAAATATGTGACAAGTAGAATTTATGAGGTAAGGGATGTGTTGGAGATCATGAGAAAAATTCAGACAACATGTTTTACTGTTTTGTTTATTTGAATCAAACATGAATTCTAGATGATTTAACTATATTGAAGATTGAAATAAACTATGAAATCAAGTCAAATTTTCTATATTAAAGTGTAGGGTGAATAAAAAGTGGGTAATTCAATCATGCAACTGTGAATAGAATATATGGTCATTTGTAAAATATAAATATGAATATTTTCTATATCTATCCCACTTTGTGAAAATAAATAACACATATGAAAAACAATTATAAGGAAAATTGAATATTGTTCTATATTCCATTATGGGAAACCCATTTTCATTATTAAATAACCATTTCTGGATAAAAACACTTGGTTTTTATCTTTATTAAGAATAATGTTTTAAAAACATTATGTATATAATGTGATAGTAAAACCATGTTTTAGTTATTAACATGGTAGGATTTTTGTTTTAGAAAAAAATATGGTTTGGATGAATTTTTGTCAATATACTGAAATAAGTTTACTAAGAATATATAATATAGAATATATTAATAAACCAAATCATTAAAAGGGTGAAAATATATTATTTTTTCATAATATTATATTCCAACATAAATGAAAAGTTTAAAAAAAATTATAATTTGGATTTTATGTTCATGGTTTTTAGGAACATAAAATTATTTAAAAAACCATTACAAGGTTAATGAGGGGAATAAATAATTTTATAGGTAGCATCAAAATCATTTTTTCATAATTTTTCAAATATGGATTTAGTGATCTAGGTTTTTAGTATAATCGATTTCAATATTTTAGATAATACATTTGTAGTTGTGTCATGGTTTATTCATTATTTGAAGAATTTTAGGTTATCATATAGTATTTCATGTATATTTATTCAATCCATATTTAAAAATATATAATTTTTCTTAAATATAGTGTCTTATTGATGTCCTTACACCACAATTTTTTCTAAAATAATTATTCTTTATAGGAGAGGAGTAATCCATAGAGGATTTTTAGGAATGAATCAAGCCTATATCATGTATTATATATACATACTTTTAAATTGAGATATTTTAGAAGTCCCCAAGACACCCTTAAAATATACTATTTATCCTTGTTAATTTGTTATATTATGGTTATCATTATCACTGTATTAATATGATGCATTTTAAGAGATTGTAATTCATAGATATAATTTATGTGCAGCATAAAGACAAATATTAAGTTGGAATGAAATGTAGTGGTCATGGTTGTACTCTATTTACATATTAAATTTTAATTCAATTTCTACGCATCATTTCAATTTCAATTATAGTAAATCATATTGTAAAAAATATAAATTATATTATATTATCATCATTGAGTTATTATTTTTGATTCAAGGGATCATATTTAGTGAATGAAATAGAAATGGAATAATGTGGATTTGATTACTAAATTTTATATTGATAATTTTTATGTTCCATTATTCATCTCTCCCATGAAATAAAATTGTTGATGGAAATAAAATTAACCAAAATATAATTAATTGAATTATAGAATGATTGCCATTATTGTGTTTTGGGGATGTTATTTAATTTTATAAATATTTTTATTTAATTACATGAAATATTTCTTGAGTGGTAATTAAATATATTCAATCATTCATTACTGATGATCCATGAATCATGATCTATACAGAATCATGGGTTTAGTTTATCTAGAATGAGAAATATACATTAATGGAAAGTCTTTTTTCACTTCCAAAATCAAGAAAACATTGGTTATTGTTATTTGGGAAATTATACCATCCACCTTTCTTGGGATTTTTAATGTTTCCCTTATTCGATTAGGGATGATTTTTCTAGATTATCATATATCAATGATATTGACAATGGTTGTTACTCACTTGTGGTATATCTGTAAGATCTTTTATGGAGGTTTAATCTATTAAAATTAACCCTTATTGGTTACATAATTTTATCAAAATATGATAATACTCAGTCTTATACTAATATCAAGAACTATATCTATAATTTAAGGAAGAATCACTTTTGTACTCTCATCCCCACTAGAAGAGGGTATCTTAATATTGCCATTCAGAGTTCGTGGGTCTTAATAATACTTAATAAAATGGATATATAACAATAAGTCCCAGTATTCATATAATATATGATTAGGTTTACATATTTAATCCTATCATACAGATAAAATATAATTTGAAAATATCTATTAGATTCTATTATTTGAATTGGGAATATTGGCAACCTAAAATCCTCATCAATATTGCTTTTAATATTGGTACACCTATTCGGATAGGTCAACATACGATTGAATGGGGGATTATCATTTTTTTCAGAAATTAAAGAGGATAATAATTTGTATTATGAGTTTCCATATTCCATTATCCTACTGGACACTATTAACTAAATTGATTAACTATTGAATAATAGGGAAATTTTCACTTTAATTATTTTTTCAAGATGGTGTGGATTTAGATTTAGCATTGAATAGTGGTGTTTAGGAAGATCTGGGTGGCTCCTAATCCCATGGATTGGAAGGAATCAAATATGAACGACAAAAACAAAGGTTTTTTGTTAATAAAGGGGTTTATTCCAAGGAATTGGTGTATAATACACATGTAAGACCATCCCTATTGATGATATAATTAAATAAATCACGGGTAGACATTGCAGAGGAAAATGATACTCATCATTATATCCCTTTCTCATCCAACATAATTGGGCCAGGAGAGTCTTATGGAGGTACATGTTGGTATTATCATGATTAATCCTAAAAAATTTCAAATGATATAAATGAACTAGTTCATAAGATGTATATTGATATGTAGAATAATGAAATTGTTCCTGATATTGAAATGGATATCAGGGAACACGTTATTCTAGTTCAATGGTACTTGGATTATATATTATATGTGTATTTTCTACATTGGGGTATAATTCAGATTTCGTTGTTTTGACTCCATCATAGTAACATGAATCTATTACATTGGGTGGTCCTGCTATTGGGGATTAATCTTCATGGGATCGCACTGAAAATACACATGGGTATGGGGCTTTTAACAGCACAGAGAGTACTCAACAAGAATGTCTGTATGAGATTATTTTTTTCCTTAACATAAGGATGATGTTCCTCTAGATAATGATGCCCTTAATTCCTCACTAGATAAGGGTAATAATGATTCAATAATTAATGGTTTTGATAACATATCGTTACATCAAATCACTCTTATTAATAAATGTGATGTTATGTAGGGCACATATGTTTCTTAAATGAAGGTGGTGAAAATAATGGGTGATCAATCCTCAGATTCAAATCCAAATAGAGACCTAAATTTGTAATTTCCACAGGGTGGAAAATAATGATACAATGAATCCCCTTAGGACACATAATCAGAAGTATAATCCTATCATTATTAGGTTGTCCTAAAAAAATTGACTCCTCTCCTCCCAAGGTTCTAGTTCGGAAAATATGGGTTTGAATTTTTTTAATAATAAAAAATGCATGAAAGATGATAATAAATAATGCGACATGAATCATTCCCATTTGGTTTATCTCTATTTAGTAGCCTCTAGTTTTCAACATCTCACCTATTCATTTACATATTTTGGAATTCATAAATTATGATCTATTAAATATGCTCATAATATGTAACAACATTGTATTCCCTTATGCATGGTGGGTGAATATCTTAAAAAATTATTTCTAGAATTTGTCCCGTTTTTGTTGCTTTTAATTAAATTCATAATCCCGATGAGAAACATTATGTCATGAGGAGTTCAATTTCATACAAGGAGTGAAGATCGAACATCGAACACAATATAATTATTTAGATCAACTTGGTTGGTGGTAATTACACTTTGTATAGAAAATTTATCGATTGTATGGTTTCTAGAAATCATGGATTGGATTTTGTTAATGAGGTTGTCATAAATTACTTGGATTACATTTTATGTACAACCTGTTCATTACTGAACATTGATCATCATAAAATATTGGTTTATTTTGGAATCAAGGATTCCACATATTCATTTTATTTTATATTCAATAATTCCTGGGTGACTCATCTGAAATATGGTAAATATTTTTGGAGGTATAGACTTTGGATGACATTGGTAATTATTCTCTCGATTGTGTCATCAAACAAAAATTTGTAAAATTAAAGTTGAAATCATGGGGAAAGAATTAGTTTAGTTCTCTTGATATTTAAATCTTCTACATTGAGGTCTCCCTTAAAAACATTCAAGAGAAGTGCACGAGCAATGAATTCTCTAATGGAATTGTGAATAAAGATTATATCTCATTTTAGCTCAATAGTGTTTTAATCATAATGTTGTTATATATAGGGATAAATTTAATGATAAATTTCTCATATATATTTACAAAAACACCATGTTACGTAATTCACGAAAAATATCAAAATGATTGTTTGAGTTATTATCCTTACATAAAAACGATGATCCGATTATAAACAATAAGAAGGCACTATCTGATCATATGGATGATATTTTTACCAATGTTGTTAATTTGTAATATTAATTCCAAATTTCATCTCTCTACATGGATTCATAGATTAAGGTGAGGTTTTTACCAAATTTCATCTCTTCAGGATGTTTTCATTGGTTATACCATATTCAAAATCTTTACCATGGATCTTACAAATATGTTTTCCATTTTCCAAAAAACTAAAGTTACCAGAAATAGTTTTGGATTATTAAATGGTTAAAATATTTGGGTTTGTCTCATTACTGCCTATGAATGTGTGAATATTGTTAATAATATCTTTATATGGGGAAATATTGCCATTAAATTTGACATTAAGATGTAATTGTAAACAATGTACTGGGATTTAAATTGCATGATCCTTTATTGTTTTGGACATGATGGTGTTTTTGTAATACCCTAATAGTATTTACCAAGATCCAATTATTTTTTTAATACATGGGCATGATGACAAGGAATCATGTCCTAAAGGACTTATTTGTTTAGTAATATTCGAAAATAGATTAAATACATTAACATTACATTATAATTTCTATAATAAATTAAAGAAAATATAATTATTTCAGAGGACCATTATTCCCCTTTATTAACATTGTGAATATATCATAAAACAGTTCTTCTAATCTTTGAAAAATAAAACAAAATAAAGGGGTGAGATCTGAATCTTAGTAAGGATAAGCAATATAGTGTAATCTATCATTAATAAGATTTTATTTTTCAAAAAACGTAAAAAACTAAATCAAAAGATTTTTAAAACATTATCTTCATCATAATATAGAAATAATAAATCATTAAATCCCATTTAAACATTTACATGGATATTCTACTAGTTTAATAATTACATTTACAATCAATAACTAATCCTATAATAGAGAAAATGCATAATTCTATAAATCATAACCACTATATAAAGGACTCATTCCATGAACATAAACCAATATTATATCAAGGAATTATATCAATAAACTATTTTGTCTCAAGAGACCTTCCAATGCATCGAGGTTCTATTGAGGGCACCACCCATCACTTACTAAGTCTAATGCATTATTTATCTGAAAGGTCTAAACATAACAAAAACATTCACAATAAATGTAGCCAAATAAATGTTAATTATTTAACAATATACCATGAATGGAATATAATTAGAACATCCAGAATCAAACATATAAAATATTCTGAAATACAATATGGACTATTGTACCATAATAAATCAACCTCAAATAAGAATAAATTCCAACAAAGTATGTTGACATAAATGAAAATAATTTAATAAATTTCATAAAGTACTTTAAGAGAAATATACATTCATTCATTTAAAACAATAAATGATGCATAGTTTGTAAAAGAATACATTGTAATTAAATTTTTTAATCAATGTGTCCCATACCGATTTGAATATTTTGAAATTAATAAACATTTTAAATCATTTTTTATATATTAATTATTTGTTAATACATTTTTAAAATAAGGAAATTAATGAGAAAGGTTAAGATGTATAAATATTTAAAACATATATAATGATAATTTAGTTATATATTACCTTACATAAATCCATGAAAATATCCCATTTGATATTTTTTTTGAAAAATTTTCATGAATGGTAAATATATCCCAGAAAAAACATATACATAAAAAATCTCAGATAACATTGAGTTTTTTAAATTAACCACTTCCTTATGTCTGATACACTATGTATGTGTCCGAGATACCATTATAATGGTTTTGAGGATATCATTAACTTGTACCAAAATCAAAATAATTTTTATGATATCATATATGATTGGTTTATGACTTTATACTACTCATTTGATTAAAATTACATGTTAATGCAACATTTCAGGTAATAATTTCTTTCTTTATCGAATGTGTTATGATATTTTATTCATGTTCATATTAAAAATATCATGATAACACGATTTATATATATTATATATTCAAAATCTGAAAATATATAATTGATATATATTTGAAATGGAATACACTATTCATGGAGATGGTAGGTCGTTCGTACTCCTAAACGATGACCCCATTTTCCTATTGTATTTTGTGAAAGTATGAAAATGACAGATATGTATATGTATATATATATATATATCATTGTTGTATAAATATTATGTCATATATTTCATACAAATTCTTAATATATTTTATCATTTACCTTGGATGGGGAACATGGAAGATGAACCTCATCGCGTTGTTAAGACAGTAAGTCATACGTACGCACGAGCGATAATATCAATTAAATAATGGTAAATGGTATGGAATTGAATGGAATATGAATTGTAAATAAATAATATAATGTTAAATTTATAATTTATTTTTTTTTCATCATCATATAAGTTTAAATAATTTATAGATTAATAATAATTTACACCACGACATGAAGATGGTAAGCCTTACGTACACACGCATGGTAATATAATTTTTCAAAGGATGGGTAAAAGGAGTAATATGGTTGTCCCATAATCATAAAAAAATATAAATATATTATATAATCTATAGTTATTATTTTAGTTTAGTAATAACATAAGAAATGTATTTAGAATAAAAAAACATTAAAAGAGTTTTATAAAAGGATTATCACTTTTTCGGGTATCTCATTTAGATTTTCACCAAAGGACTCCATAAGATAGCTTCATACCCAATTTAATGACTCTAGAATTAAGTGATGAACATTGTATGTGGAAATGGGTATGGTTTGGCTGATAAAAAGGGATTTGGTGGTGTGATATTAAGATAATGATAAGTTCCATTTTATAAGAGAGGTGAGGGGAACTTTAGAAAATGTTTGAAATATTAATTCAATATATTATTATATTCGATTTATAATTGAACCAATGTGATTTATTTTTAGGATAATATGAGTATAGGTAACCATCCACTCATCCATATATTTTATACAATATTAATTCATGAAATTAACCATATTGTTTGGGATTATACCTCAGTTAACCAATCTAACTCTTACCATGTCTTCTTTTATTTTTATATTGTAGGGTTAATATAGTTACTATATAATTCTAATCGATCCCCAAGGGAATGATATTTTTAACACTATTTAGGGAAGTTTTTTGAATCATATATTTAGAGGATTATTATATAATTTAATAAAATAGTGTTCGTTTTATAAATGTATTTTTGAAAATTTTGACTAAATTTAGAAATAGATTTTTGTAAATGTAATAACAAATTGATACCTCAAAAAAGAATTAACTCATCCCAAACATGTCATAGTCATCCATATAATTCAAGGATTTCATGAAATATTTAAAATACTAATTATTTTAAAATTTATAATATCATTTATTTGATTCATTTATTATTAGTGTAATTAGTGCATCATCATTGTGTCATAAATAAATAAATTTATTTAATTTTTTTAAATTATGAATGAAATATAATGATTTATGAAATAGTTTTAGCTTCCTAATTAAAATTTATAGTCAAAGAGATTTGTTATATTGTAATGTATTAAAATATTTTTTTCTAAATACATACATGTTTGTGTAATATTTCTCATTAAATAAAATTAATTATTATAACATGTTATTATCACTCCCATGTGGCTCCCAAATGCCATAAAATTGGCCAAAGTAATTGTTTTGGTCACCCATGACTCATCCAATAAGATTTGGAAATGAGTTAGTGTAGTTTTATATTATTATAATATTATTTTTCCATTTTTTATCAAATTTACCATTTAACAGTGGTGAGTAAAAAATACTTTCGAATGTTACTATTCATAATGTCCAAAAATAAAAAGTTACTATTTAAATAATTTTGATCATGAAATTCCAAGTATGGAATAAAATTTAACAATCAATAATACAAAAAATTTAATAAATTTAATATGAATTCCTAGTGTCAAAATGAGAAAATGGGGTTTTAAGATTAAAAAACATTAAATGATTGATACGAGTTTATATAAAATTTCAATGAGAAATTGCATCCAAAAACATAAATTAATTTAAATAATAGAAATATATTATTTTAATCATTTATAAAAATCATTAATATAATCTATCATCTTAAATTATTTCAATCATAAAAAGTTGTTTTTAATAAAAAAATTAGTATATCTTAACTCTTCATCAAAATTTAAAACATAATCAAAAAATATCAAAAATTAAACAAATGTAAATTTTAATATACCAATTAAAAAAAATTAATATGATTAATTAAAAAATAGTAATGTGTCATAAACATGATTTAAAATGGGTCCCCAATTAAAATCCCACAAAAGATATATTTTATTTAAAAAATACTTGTTTATCCGAAAGATGGAACATTTTATTATATAATGTATAGAAAATACATAAGATGAATGTTAGTATTTTATAAAATATTTGAAATTTAATATTTGGTTTGTACTATACAAAACTTTTTTTAAATAGCCAATTTCATCGGTCATGGTGCGCTCAAACTCAGTGATTCGTGTAGCAAAATCTAACACGGTGTTATGTGTAGCACAAGATTATCTCGGTGTATCATAAAACACATGATATTGAATTTATTTTAAAAGGATTGTACCATGTAATATATGGGTGTTACATTCTCCACTCCTTAAATAAACTGTGTCCTAACAATTTTCAAATTTGGGTTCAGTAAATAATGATTGATTATCCAAAATACCATTATTGAACTCCCACATCAGAAAATTTTGATGATAAAACATCCGTATCAAAATAGTAAAAAGGAAGTAAGAAGTTTACTCGAGATAAAATATAATAGTATTCCATGTAAGAAAATATGTATGTCGATGAAAAAACTATCGATCTTGTTCTGGTGGAGAATCATAGAGTACATGATTGGGAAATGGTTAACAACCATAATTGGATAAATAGGGAATGATTCAATGGGTAATTTGAATCATCAAAAAAGAATGTAGTAGTTATTTCTTAACTAGAATTGAGGAATTAGTTTAATTCAAATATTAATGTCATAATGAAACTTACTTACCTGATATGTAGAGTTTCATCTTATAACTAATTCCTTCCACAAATTCATCTTTATCTTCAAAATATAATAATACATGAAAAAAATATTCTAATCATACATGGTTCAAAAAATACACATATAAAATTCAATGAATGATTACTATATTATACTAACAAGGTATTTTATAGAGGAAAGTTGTATGAGATAAAGTCATATCACACTTCAGTTCTGGTTATGATTCATATAGCTCTATCCTACCTGATGGGTTCTCACATAACCTTTGGGTTGTCCTTTTCATAAAACTACCTTTTTATAGCATTACAAAAATAATGGTATTAGACCTTAAAAAATAATATTGAAATTTATAATTAATATATTACATCATTTAGAGTAATCGAGAATACTTTTGTCTAGATGCTGTCTAAAAGGACTCTAAATTTTCAAAATCAATTACAACATCAGACTCCCAAAACAACATAATGTTGCACTTATTGTAACATACTAAATATTTTATGACCTATAAATCCTTAATTAAAGAACATATCATAGAAATACTTAAAGAAGAATTATTGATGTAAAATTATTCTATATCTCAAGAATATTATAACTATTTTGAAATTAATTTAATAACTATTTAATACAAATATAAAAGAACCATAATCATACCAAATCACATTTAAACCATTAAGTAGGATTTAATATATTATAATTTAATTCATCTTTAATCTCGTTTAAAATTTTCATTCTCTTCATTATCAACAGTATAATCATTACTTGTATGATTATGATAATTTTAATAATTGAAAAAACATGAATCCCAGTCTAAAAAACACTAATAATAGTGTCATAGTGGTGAATAGTCATTAAAATGGTCTCTAAATGATGTAAAATTATTATCAATCTATATTACAATATGAATAACCTAGGTTATCCATTACCAAATAGAAAGGGTGATATCCTATAAATAGAATTATCCTTAGATTCATTTATAGGGTTATGTTTTATAATTGATGATTTTTAAATATAATTTCCATTGTTATTGCTAAACGTTCTCTAATAACCACTATTATCCCCTAATCAGGGTTACCTAGATCCAGGTCATTATTTTAATACATTATCCAGATTACAAGGAATCATGTACTGATGGACTAATCTGTTTAGAAGTCTTGGAAAATTGATTACATAAATAGAACTTTACATTATAATTTCTATCAAAAATTACAACAATGATAATAATTTGATAATTTCATTATTACCCTCCTGTAACACTAAATATTAAACTGATTTTTTTTCGTATCCTTGAAAATGAAAATATTAAAATGGTGCGACCTCATATGCTGAGTAAGAATAAACAATAAATAAGAATATATCAAAAATAAGAATAATATTTTATTGTATTGTAAAAAACCAAAACTCAAGCCATTTAAAATAATGTGTTGAATATTATATAGAATGAATATATCAATTAATTCCATTTAATCATTCAAATAGATATTCTACTAGTAGAATAATCACATGTAAAATCAATAAATATTATCATAATGAGAAAAAATTATGATGCCAGAATATCATAAGAACTACATCAAGTCCTCGTGCCAAGAATATATCCAAATATTTATTCAATGCATTTTCTAAAAAAAATGTTTGTGTCACAATACCTATTATTGTGTCGACGGGGAATAATGGGCCTTTACCATCACTTACTAAGTCCAATAAACTTCTTATACGAAAAATTTGATTCATAACATAAATATTACAATTAAAAATAGCATACAAAATGTAAATACCTTAACTATAAACCATGAATGGTATAAAAATAGAAAATCACAATTCATGCATATCATCAATCCTTGAATACAAAATGGAATATTTTTTCAGATTAATCAACTTCAAAAAGGCCTAATTTTTTTTATATAGACAAAAATATTTTAATAAATTTTTTAAAATGCATGGAGGGAAATATTAATTTTTTACATTGAAAACAATTTATAAAATAATAAATGATAAATTAATTTTGTAATCAAGGTGTCTTATACCACTTTTAATCATTTGAATGGTATTAAAATTTTAAAACATTATTTTCCATATAAATAAAATGTTAAAATCATTTTGAAAACAAGGGAATTAATGAGAATTGTATATTAGTATAAACTTGAAATAATTTATATAGTTGTTTTAGATAAATAATACCTTACATGTATCCTTAAAAATATTCCTTTTAAAAACATTTTTTAACAAAAAATGTAAA
Organism: Viscum album; assembly: GCA_963277665.1. Lineage (NCBI taxonomy): Eukaryota > Viridiplantae > Streptophyta > Magnoliopsida > Santalales > Viscaceae > Viscum > Viscum album. The sequence continues at coordinate 1,245,707,112 of OY728148.1, forward strand.
TTAATGATATATATGTTCTGAAAAACACATATACATAAACATTCTCGACTAATAATGAGATTTTGAAATTAACCATTACATAAAGTCTTATACTATTTATATGTTTTTGGAAAACTATTATAATATTGTTGAAAATATTACAATCTTGTAATATAATCATAATAATATTTAGAATATCATATATGATTGATTTACGACATTATATTACTCATTTATTAATAATTCAATGTTAATGCAAAGTTTTAGGGAAAAGTATATTTCTTTATCACATCTGTTTTTAAATTATATTCGTAATATTATTACTTATATCATTATAGAATTATTTATATATCATTCATCTTTAGAATATATAAATATATAATAGATAAATATATGAAATGTAAGACATTGTTCATTGAAACGATTGGCCGTATGTATTCATGAAATATATTTCGATTTTCTTATCATACGGAGTGGAAGAAAATAAATGAAATATATATACATATATATCTATATTATTCTAGGACAACTATTATGTCATATATTTCATAATAATTCTTCATATATTTTATAATCATTCTTGGATGGTGAGTGCAGATGATGAATCTAATCCCGTTGTAGAGACGATAGTATGTACATACGCAAGTGTGATGATATCAATTCCTTAATGGTTAAATGGTATGAAATTCTATGTAATATGAATTTTATAGAAATAATAACATGTTATATTTATCATTTACGTCATATATAATTATCATTATACCTATATAAATAAAATATAGATGAAAAACAATTTACACCATGGGGTGAAGGCGGAAAGTCGTATCTAAGTGTGCATGGTGATATTGTTTTCAATTGGATGGGTAAAAGGTGCAATGTGAGTTAAAAAATAAAATAAAAACATATCATCATATATTATATTCTATATTTATTAATTTATTATGTTAACAAAATACAAAATGGAATTAGATGAAGAAATTACATTGAAAGGGATTCATAAATCGATTACATTTTTTGGGTATCTCCTATTAGGTTTCACAAAAGGACTCTATATGGTGGATTTATACAAATATTTATGACAGTATGATGAATTAAGGGGTTTTTTGAGAGGAAATAGTATGGGATTGGCTGATAAAAATGACTTTGGTTATGTGAATTAACGTGAAGGAAATGTTCACTTTCATAAGAGGGGTGTGGTTCACATTACGAAAAATTTCAAATAATAATTAATTATATATTGTTCTTAGGATTATAATATCTAAATCATGATTCATTTTGAGTTTACGATGTGTATGGGTTGAAATAAATTTATCCTATGTCTTTTAGAATATATTAGTTCATGAAATTAACATTATCATTTTGGATTACCCCATAGATAAATAGTTTAACAAATACCATGTCTTTTTTTAATTTTATAATTTTTGGTTTATATAATTACTATAATGTTCAAATAGTACCTAAAGAGGATTATTAAAGACATTTTTTACACTATCTATCCTAGTTAGACGAATCCAATATTTTTATTAATATTACATCATTTAATAAATTACTATTTATTTTAGAAACTCATTTATGAATATTTTGACAATATTTATTAATAGATTATTGATAAAGTCATAAAAAATGATTACTTATAAAAAACAATTGACTCATACTTAAGATGTCATATTCATCCATAAAAAGCATGAATTACATGAAATATTTCATATAACAATTCTTTTAATATTTATATTATCATTTCATTGATTTCTTTATAAAACAAGAAATCATTTCATCGTCATTGTGTCATAAAAAAATTTATTTGTATAACATATAAAAATTATAAATAAAATACCATGATGTAGTAATTTTATTTAAGTTTATTATAAATATTTTTAGTCAAATATATCTATTATATAACTATGTATTAAGATCATTTTATAAAAAAGATAGATGATCATGTTACATTTATCATTACTTTAAATTAATTACTATAACATGTCATTACCACTACAAAGTAGCTCCCAAATGACAAAAAATCCAACTAAGGATTTTTTTTGTTCACCCATGACTCATCAAATATGATTAGGACATTTGTTAGGATTTTTTATATAATATTATATTTGCCCTTATTTATCTAATTTTCCCTTTAACTGTGGTAAATAAAAATAATTCTGAAGTCATTATTCATAATATCTATAAATAAAAAAAATATTTAAATAATTTTAATAGTATGGCTGCAAATATTACATCCATTTTTAAAAATTAAAATCATAAAAATTGCGGTAATTAATTTAGAATTAATCCCCATTGTCAAAATGAGAAAACATGTTTTTAAAAGTATAAACCACCAAAATATTGATACGTGTCAACATCAAATATTAATATGATATTACATACAATGGAATAGATTATATACACTATTTAAAATATATTCAATTTATAATTTAAAAACACTCACTAATATATGTTATCCTCATAAATAATTTCTATTAAAATTTTCTGTTTAAAAAAATTATTATATTTTTACTATTCATATAAATTTAAAACATATCAGAATAATATAAACAATTCATCCTAACTAAAATATCATTTAAAATTCAAAATTTAATTTTTTTATATATAATATAGTAAAGATTCAAAAACATTATTTAAAAGGGTTGATCCATCAAAAGGTGAAAATACTGTATTTTGATTCAAATACTTCTTTAATCGTAATGAGGATCATTTTAATATAAAATCTATAAAAAATACATAATATGAGTTCTAATATTATATAGAATATATAAATTCTAAATGTATTTAAAATATTTCATTAATTCTTTTTAAACAGGTAATTTTATAAGTCACGGTGTGATTAAATTTAGTGTTCCATGTAACGAATGCTAAGAATGTGTTGTGTGTAGTGAATTCTTATCATGGTTCTATATAAAACACAATATATGGAATTTATTTAAAACAAAATGTACCATGGAATCTTGGGATGATGTAGTTTTCATCAATTATGTTAAAAAAATTTAGGTTTATCTCATATTTATGTTGTTGTTAATGTAGTACATGATGGTGGTTTTTATTTTTATAGAGGTTTCATGAAAGGTGAACCCCTCTCTATTATTCATTTTCCATTTCTTAATATCATCTTAGAAGAATTTTTTCCATCATGGCTGGTAATGGGGAATTAAAACACATCTATATTGTTAGGGGACTTTATGCTCCTTCCAACTCCTTTATGCATATGAAATCATCAGCTTCACTGATAGCGAGATGAATAATAATAAAAATACCTTGAAATAAATATTTTATTATGAATATGTCTCGCGAATGGTGGTTATCTCGAACAAGCCTTTAATTTACTTCGGTTGGGCCATTCCTTCCTTCAACAGGATTGAAATAATTAGAGAATTGGGAGTTAGGCTTGTGTTCTTAAAATTTATTTCAAACAGTATCCTTATTTTGTATGGGAGAATAAGGCCCTTTTTGTTTAATTTTCTATATAAGAATAAAACATTTTTCCTGGATCAATAAATCTCATTCTATCATTGGATATATTTTATAATAAAATTCATAGTTACTTGAGTGTTTTCAACTGATTTATAGTTTTTTAATGGACCATTTCTCTTATTAAAAAAACTAGTATATTCATTAAAAATATTTTTGGAGTGGTATTATTCTATAAAGAACACTAGATACTTTAACTAAGAAGAATTGTTTATTACCACATAACTATGGGGTCATTGTTTTGAAAATATTTATGTTTTTAATGAGTCCATGCAAGATCATTTTATGTTTTGACTCATAAATTGTACGTAGAGGCCCATAATTTTCATCACAACAAATTTTTGGTCAAGCTAATAAAAAGGGAATATCAAAAATAAGAACTCTTCAGTTTTTGTTGCCATCATATTCATAAACTATACTACTAATGTGCACTATAGATTGCTGGTATTGATAGAATCATCTCTTAATTTCAGCACTAAAAATTGGACTGGTGGCCCAATAGTCTATTTTTTATGGATTCAAATGTTAATCATGATTTATCACTCCAAATTTTGGAGTAATAAAATGATATTGATATCTCCCTGGCTAATGTTAGTGTCATTACTCACAACTAATGCATCCCACCCGTGGCTAGTTGTTTTGTCATGGGAACTTGTAGTGAGTGGTATAATTTGTTCTAAAATGTTTTTAACCATCTTTATTTGTTCAAATATGCTTATTTTGTGTCATGTAAGAATTACTAAGAACTTCATTCGACCCCCCACTCTATATTTTCAGTTGTTAGGATCATGGTAATCTTCAATCTAATCATAATTTATAGATTTTGAAATTTTATTATGCTCCTCGTGTTCCCTAATTAATCAAAACATAGACATTATCTATCATATTTTGTTGACTCATTCCACTACATCATCCATGTTGTGATCTCATTGTGATATTTTTTAGATTAAATTTTATACTACATCTCCCATCATGGATATCATCATGTATGGATGGGGTATCCCTCTCCCATGATCTCCTTATTGTTTTTCAGGTTGCTGATAAGGAATTTAACTTCCTTATTTATAATGTTCATAATAAATGGATACATGATTAGGCTATGTTCATGATATAAGGTGATTTGACTCAATTGTCGATAGAGGTCATAAAATCTAGTCCCCACTAAATAGAATTTTTTTATAATGTAGTTCATCATCTTTGTGTCTTCATGTATATTGGTATTTGACGTAATTTTTATCCTTCTTATAGAAAATATTATATTTTTATAATCTCTCTTTATTGGGTCTATTAAATTTAATACTGATGGTTATTCAAGACGAAACTAGGGTCTTTAAGGTTATATTAATATTTTTAGAGACCATTGCAGGGATTCTTGGGAGATATATTTATGGTTATAGTGAATTTTCTTCTTATATTGAGGATGAGAGTTTGGGTGTCTTTGATTCAATTTATAAATACTATCACCAAATATGGAATAATTTTTTTTTGAATGTGACTCTTCTATCATTTATCATGCCATTAATGTTAGCTCTACCCATTTTTTAATGATAACTACTTAGTATATTACATTCATATATTAACACTCATCCATTTATTAAATTATCACAAATCCTTATAGGGAGGAACAAGATCTTGATGATGGCCTTTCGAATAATGTTTCTTATATAATTGATCGGTCATGTTCTACATAGATTCATAGTGACCTTTTTCATCTTCTTCCGATGGACAAGTCTACATTTTCCACTAATGGACTTGTTTAATCCAGACAATTTTTTCTAATAATGTACTATTATGTTAATCGTAATACTCTCATATTATATAAAAAATGGTGTTTTGGGAGTGACCCTAGAATGTAATGACTATAAAATAAGATATTAGTAAAGGGATATGTAATTTTGGGTAATCCATTAGTGTTGGAATGTATCTCTATTTTTTGATGGGGGTGGAATGTTTGATGATCTGGTTTTAGTGAATGAAATAAATCATGTAAGGATAGAGAGTCAAAAATCCTTTATATTTGATAGTATAAATGAAAATGATTAGAATCTATTTCAATGAAATTAATTCTTGAATTCTTGAATGGACACATGACATGTGGACCCCTGAAACATGTCGTATTTGGTATGATTGTAAAAATTCTCTTTCCCAAACCATGTAAAATATAAAATATAATATAGTCATATATAATATAACTTTTTCAATCTTTATATTGAAAATAATATTTCTATATATTGTTAAATATTACATGGAATGTATCATTGAATTTAAAATCATATATAGCTAATTTGAATGACACTAGGTATTGTTTCATCTGCCAAACCATCTATTGATTTGATGTGAAGTGATGTCAGGTGATACATATATTCCATGAAGAAAATGAACCTGATATATAATGTTGTTTAATATAAGTTTCCCCCTATGAACATATAAAATGTTACTTTAGGAGCATGTTGTTTCAATTAGTAACCTTAATTTGTGTCTTTGAATTGGAATCATGACTAACTTGTGGGAACTATCCATTATATACCCTTAATATAAAGTTATGTATTCTCACCACACATTACATGATGGTGGTATTACCCACCCATAATTTCTATGTCTATCATAATAATGTTTTAAATGATTATGTTTCATGTATATTATATATTATTTTGTTCCACATATTTTCAATCATCGATGATATAATAAAAAATATAAATTGTCAATTTTGAGTGTTATTCAATATAGAATTATAACATGAAACCCCAACTATAAATAAATTCAATTTAGTTGTTATATAATACTATATAAGGGTCTTATCTCTATCGAGATGACAATAGGTTATTGGCTTATTTATCCACAAAGACATTGTGTATAGACATATCTTTGTGATAGCGTGTGGTTTTCCATGTATGTGGTTTAATCCCTCCTATTGTGGAATTATTATGATATTGTGGGTTCCACAAAAAAATGATTTTATTTACTACAAATTATATTGCAGTAAGTTCCACTATCCATTCAGTTAATATTATCCCTTGTGTTTGGTCACATTCCTCCATAGGGTTCAGGCACAACCATGATCAACACTGTTATCCCTAAATGAGTTGGGTTCCCCCACAATAACTATATTATGTGGGGGAATGGAATTATATATAGATGGATTATTAATATTATTTATGGTATAAAACACAATAGGCTATCATGAATTTTTTTTGTAAATAGAATAAAATTATATTATCAATATGAAACTGTGTTTTAACATTTGTTTCCCAACAATAATGAATTTATTTGTTTAAATTTGTCTCCCCCAAATCATTTTTTAGTTAACTATTATTCTAAAAATCACTTATATTTGTTTGGTATTATATATGGAATTCGTATACTCACCCTTCCATGGTCTTCATGCCTAAATATGTTGTGTCTAAACACATGAAGTAAAATTGGACGATGACTTCAGTGAAAATAGACCAGGATTTACCGAAACATAATGTGATCTAATAGACAAGGATCTTGGTGGAATGTTTATCAAATAATGGGGTGTTTTTGAGTTTCTCATTTAGAATTATTTGGGTTATATCTATATATCAGGATTTAATTCCTTTTATTTCTACATATATTATAGTGTTGAATTTTTTATACTATATAGATTCTAAAAATAGGTCTCATTAATTTCATATCACAATATGTTTTTTCCTATTATTACATTTTTTCAATTTATAATGGAGATATATGGGTTTGTAATAATTTCTTATATTGAAGCTTCCCATATATGTGATATGCCATCAAGGTGTTATAAATTTAAACCCTTCCTATTTTAGGTGGTCTTAAGGGGAACACTTATTCTACTACATATCTAGTATGTTTTTAGTGGGTTGAGTAATACAGGGGTGGCATTAATTTGGTCTTATATATGTGCAATAGTTTGGAGTTACGAGAAATTTGATGTTTGGACTAGGAATCATAGAAGAAGGGTGTTATCAAATATAATGTTTGGATAATGTCCAGGTAACCAAATATAGATATAGGCAGTCAACATATAATTTCACAAATGTTTTGATGAAAAATTAGGTAACTGATATTTATAATGAATAATTTCAATTTTATAGAAAATAGTATATGATGTGTATTGTTTTTCAAACATGGGTATTATTATGTCATTTTTTCAACTCTAAGAGTTATGATTTATAAATAAATGTATATTATTATGGAATACTTGTTTTCACATAAAAGACAACCAATAGAGATTTAGAAGCAGGGGAATGGAAATTCAATTCCAGTACCAGAAATTCCTATTTTTGATTACATGTGCAATGTAGTGTTGATATAGGGACTTGAATGATATATTTTATAATATATATATATATTATAACATATATACTTTATGATATATATTTATTGTTAAATTATTTATTTTAAAAATATTATATATTATTATTTGACATTTCAAAAGTTACTATATCACTTATATACCAATTATACATGTCAAGGTATTATGATTACTTCATAACATAAAATTTCTTATTTTAATGGTTAATTAAATTTTCCTAAAATGTTTAATTATCTATATAACTAATTTTTTTTATATATATAATGTATATCTACATTAAAAATAATGAATTATGTTGATATTTATTATTATGATAATATTAAAAAGTAATCATTCCTTGGTATGAAGCAATGTTATTTTTTATTTAATAAGAAATATAATTTATTTTTTATAATATATATTATTTTTGATGTATAATGAGTATAGTTAAAAAGGACAACAGTTAACAATTAATTAAATATTTTAATAAAATATTTATTATATTTTATTCCAAATTTAAAAATTTTGTAAATATATTTCGTAAAAAAAATTTAAAAATTAGATAATTAATTAAAATTGTGATGTGTAATCTTACGTTTTAATGCAAATTAATGTTAAAAAAATATAAATAACAATTTATTTAAATTATAATTTTTATTAAAATAAATAGTTCTTTTTAATATTGATTATTCAATTTATCTATTATAATAATAGGTGTAATAAAATATAATATGACTTATTTTGGTACAAAACAGATATTTAAATCAAAATTAATTTCCTAAAAAATTATCATTAAACTATAAAATATGATTCAGAATAAATAATTATTTTTTCGAAATATGATTTAATATTTGAGGTATAAATTAAGGTTTTTAAAAATTAAATATCTAAATATAATTTTATTACAGGAGGATAAATTAATTTTAATTAATTTTATTAATTATCTCTACTTTTGACTTGATCATTACAACTAGCTAGTAAATATGTCTAGATATATATAAATTACATGAAAATGCGTTAAAATGATAAATAATATTAAAATAATATAAATGAAAATTTTTATATTTAATATGTGAATTTAATTTTCATTATATATTTAATAAAACAAAAGAACACCTTATTAAATTAGATTTTTATTTCACAAGGAAAATTTAATTATTATTTCATAATTTCTAACAAGAATTATTTGAAAAATTTTAGACACATATATATCATGTTTTATAATGTTATATTACAATAACATTAAAAAAATGATATTATTAACCGAAAAATAATTTATACTTCAAATAATTATTCAAGTAATGATACAATAAAAAGACATTGTTAGTTCATCACATGAAAACAATAAAATGGTGATATTATTTTCATAATATACACTAATATTATTATCATTAAGGGAAAATGTAATGAAAAAACGTGAGATAATTATTATAATATAAATTCCAAAATTATACATATATTTTTAATCTCAAATTAAGAATGATAACCTTATAAAAGTATCGAAAATAGGGGTTTTAATTTATTTCCCAAAAATATTCAAAAATTCATGAATTTCACTCATTTTATGTTCCATTATATTATATATCATTATATCCTTTTATTCCCAACACCATTATAATGTCATTTAATAATAAAAAACTACATCTATATAGATATATTAAATATCGATAATGTTTTTATTTATCATTTGTATTCAATTTTATATTTCAATTAATTATTATATTTCATTTATAATGCAATATGTTTATAATTTCAATGATGTTCGAGAATAAATTATAATCATTTATATTCTATTTAAAAAATCTAAAACAGACAAACAAAAACTTGATTATACATTAATTTTATTTTTTTTAAAAAAATTATCTTCAAATTTATATCAAAATATTCTCTTCACTTGTCATTATATTCTTGTTTGGTCAAGTTGAAAATGACACTGATAAACATGGTATTCATTTTTATTTACCACTTTAAACTATCTATGTTGTATCATACTTATTCCATTCCCTCAATATATAGCTACATAACCTTTTATAATGTTTTGTTATGTGTGTTCCCCTTTATAATATTAATAATTATTTCATACTACGTTACTTCTCATTTTAATAAACTATATTACCTTAGGGTGTAATTATTCAATATGGTGGGATATTATATTTATAAAATTAATTTCTTATCTTATGTTGGTATCACGAATAAAATGTTTCATATAAAAAAATATATTTTTAATAATATTAATATATATATTCATTGAAAATCATCCCTTATTATTATATAATATATTTATGATTTAATTTTACAAATATGATAAAACATAACCAAAATATATAAAATTTAAATAAAATATAAGTAGTTCAGAATTATTTTTTGAACTCCAATTTTATATAAATGTTAAATATCATAAGGATTCAATTATATACTACAATAACTATCATAGATCAACAACCGTGAGAAACATATATATAAATGATACATTTTAGATTCTAATAAATTAGTAATATAATTTAAAATTTTATAAGGAATAATTATATAATGATATTTTATGGTCTTAATAATTTATGAAACAACATAATATATATTTATATATGTATAAACAAAATAAATTATCTGGAAATTTTGTTACAGGTTTTCATAGTCATTATTTCAATTAATTTATAACCATAATGTTTATATTTCTCTTACCTATCAACCAAATTTTAATAATTAATCCTATTTTTCATCATCAAATTGAAAATTAATCATCTATATTCTAATTAAATCATTCACTTTCATTATAATATGGAATATTTAATCCCTTAAATTTCATTTATTATAATTTATTGTCTTAACAACATTTCAGGTGCTCGTATATTGACAGAAATATCCATTGTGAGTCATTAGTGACATGATTACTAAACTATGTGTTTGATCAATGGTGGAGCTGAAAATATATATCACCCAATTCATTATTAAATGATTTATTTTCAGAATAATTCATGTTTGAATTAAAAGATTGGGTTTTTATAGTATGGTTATTACGAGTGATTAGAGGTGATAAGATATTTTGGATTCAGTAGAACATCTTATATATTATTTTATATTTGAACTTTATTGTAATTTTACTTTTCGATCCTCTCTAGAACCCATAAATATGAGTAAATATATTGACTTAATTATTAATTTTTTTTAAAATCATATATGTGTTCAGCTTATCTCTCTCTATTCATATTCTTTGGCTTAACTGTATTTAATGGTTGAATTATTTTCTTCTCATTATATGCCCAATAATAATATTTATAAAATTAACTCATATATTCTTCTCTTAAATATGAGCTGGCATGATAATAGATTCAATGTTGATGTTTTAAAAATTATTCATAAAATCTGAAAGGGTATTATTTAAGAATATTTTTTTACAAAAAGTGTTTCTTAAGTGAAAAATTATTACTTTTAAATTTTAAATTTAAAAATTATCTAAAACAATAGACCTAAGAGATAATAGAATATAAGTGAGTTAGTTTTTATAGAATGTATATAAGAATTGAACATTTATATTTTGTATAATATATATATTATCACCCTATAAAATATTGGGTGATGCACTAATACATGTGTAATGATATTGAAATGAATTTTACTGGAGATGCTAGTTCGTTTTGTGTATTATGAAAAGATATAAATTATAAGTGTAAAATGTAATTTTTCCTAACAATGTGCTTGTAGGATGCAAGGAATAAAAAATTATATGGTAGTATAAGACTAGTGAGAGTAAGTGATTCAAATATTCTATTTGGTATGTACATAATTTATCATATGGTGAATCATTCAATGTGAATTATTTAATATGTAGCATGTAATTGGTGGATGATAACCACTTAGACCCATAATGAGGATAATATCTACTGGTTATAGTTCATGTTTTATTTATGGAATATTACTATTTTATTTTTCTTCTATGGTACATGTTAATGTTCTATTAGACATTCAGTATGTCATATTATTCTATCAAATTACACATTATGGATTAAAATCCTCATAGTTACTCTCTAGACATTATTTATAATGAATTTTAACTGGTTTGTATTTTAGTGCGATACATATTTCAATATATTTGTGCTTTTTTGGTGGAATTATAAATCCTAAATAGCACTATGAATTTGGATATATCACATTAAATATCGATATTCCTACAGTATATATAGTTATTTATTGGAGACATATATTTTCTCCCTGAGAAAGATTCATCATCATTATCTATTTAATAAAAATTATTATGATATCAACCTTAAAATATTTTTTAATAGAGATATTTTTCTATGGAATATATAATAACGAGATCCCACAGGATTTTAGTATTTCGGATGTGGGAAATGGTGTTCTTATATATGTTAATGTTCTATAGATCCAAAATTTCCATCAAATAGTGAAATTGATGGTCATTAGGGTACTATTATGGATGCACCTCTATAAAACATGAATAATTAGACATAGGTGTCTCCCGATATTGAATAGAGTGGTCCATTTGGAGGTGGATTCAATAGGGGAGTATGAGGTTCCATTTGAATAAGATCATCTGTCTGTGGATAATGTTTCAACACACTCCCTCCACAATCAATAGGTGTTTTATATAAATTACTATTTCAAACATCTTTGAGCGTAAGATAACGCATATGAGGGAGGGGGATGTTAAGATAGTTCTAAAGGTCGATTGAGGTTTAATATGTGTCTTTTATACACTGACACAAATATAGATCTATATTGGGGTGATCCATTATTTTAATATTATATCATTCAGTTGGGAGTTATATGTACTATTATATAAACTAGATTGGACATTTATATGTAACAACTAGTGTTTTTGACTATATTAAATATAATTTAATATGAATTATAACTTTTAATGGACATGATTTTTTGTAAACTGAGCTTATAAATGTAATTCTACGAGTTGGAACAATTCAATGTATCATTTTTGGACTTGGGAGGTGGACCGAGAGGACAGTTGGAGGTCTCGTTGAGTTTTGGGAGCATTAAGGAAGAAAAATACATGTATGGAGGTATGTAGAGAGCACACCGTTTTTTTAAAACCATGCATCCCCGAATAAAATATTATGAAACCAATTTAAGAGGGAAAATTTGAAGCACATGGGCTACAAAAAGGTTTTTCAAACTGAGTGCCTATCCCATATATTTAGTTCTATTTTGGGTTGTACATAAGTATTATTCATTATCTATTTCCTTTCTTCTTCCTATAGTGTGCCCCTCATCTCTTTGGGAATGTGGTGGTATCCCAAGAATAACGTAGGATTTAGATTTATCCCTCACACGTATTCTAAATTTATCTTTATTAGTATTTATGGATTTTCATGAGTTTCACTCTAAAGGTCTTTAGAATATTTAATATTCTTTATTTCTTCTATTTATCTAAATATTGCGAGTTCATTGTTCATATATTTAGGGATTTTCTCCATTTCAATGAATTCCACCAAACCATATTCAGTAAATACATGAGATTAGACTAGTATAACAAAATAAGACTATGTAAGGTGGTTTATGAAATTTAAAAAAACATCAATTTAAAAATAGAATCATTTCACTTTGAACCAAACATTTTATATCATTTCATTATTGTTGGTTACTTCATATTAAAATTATAATTACAAATTAATATAGCATTTCTTACACTAGTTTTTGGAATTATAGGTTATTTATATCTTTTATGGAGACCGCATGGTGTTTTTAAATGATATACCCCATTATAATTAAAATAATAGTTTACTATCTTTATTAATAATCATTCAACATCATTGAATTAAAATAATTTCCCTCATAGGATTTTGTCTAAACAATAATGGGACATTCTTATTTATATTTTAACCGTTAAAATTAAATTTTTATTCCCTGTAGTTCATATAAATCTTCCTTTTGATTACATGAGTCATAAATTTTTAATTGATAATAAAATATTCTAAATGAATTTTCTAAAGAATAATTCCATGTTTTTATAATAATACCCCTCAATGGAGGTGAATTAAATTCTAAACTAAAAAGAATTTATTTTTTTATAAATATTTTCTAGCTAGTTTCTTTGGATCTATTTTATGATTTTGCATATTTGATATAAAAATGGAAAGTATTGGTACTTTTCCATCATTTATACATAAATTAAAATTTCCTCCTTTGATATAAATGTTAAATTAACCAATAAAAATTTTATTTTCTTGGTCCAATTTTTATCTTGCATTTCCTGTGTAAGTAATTTCCCCATTCCAATGACATCTTCTAAGAGGAAATTAAGTTTTATAAAATGGGTTTGATTTATTTATAAATGTAAAATGAATTTATTAATTGATTAAAATTTTCATGATTAATTTCCTTCCTTGAGTGACTTAATTTGTTGCTATATATAGGATGGATAAACCATGAATTTTTCTTATTCGTTAAAAATGATCATTTACAGTGTGATTTTTTAAATTTAATATAATTTGGATAAATGTTTATATGATATGTAATTCCTCATATAATGATTGAAAAATGTGATTTATCCTCTTATGTATATATATTTATTTGGGTTTAACAAATAAGTGCATGGATGGTTTTTCCTCATGCATTTTTCTATAAATGTGATGATACCTTTATATGATCTTGAAAAATGTAAGGTATTAGTTCTTTTACATAATGGTTAATTATTATAATTATGAAAATTAATTATACATAGGATTTTGACTCATGTTAAGGGTTTTGATAATCAAGGAATTATCATGCTCCATTACATTGAGTGTAAATCACGGTAAGGGTTTTTTTTCATTATCATATATACATATATGATACTCTTACATGACAGTATATTCTACCAAATATCAACTATTTATACGCTTACTACTAATCAAAAGCCTATAGTGTATGGGGAAATGTGGCTGAGGATATGTGATCAAATGAGATTAGATCCCTTTTTAGTTGAATCTAGGTCTTCCATATTACATTATACATGAGAATCTTACAAGAGGTTCTCATCTTCTAAAATTCATATTCTTATATTTTAATTTTAATCTATGGAAATATTGTTTTTGCATGGTATCAAATTATGGTTTGTTTGAAACCCTAATATATCATTTGAGAAATGTAATTTTTATATTTATTTCAGTCTTACCGGGGTTTCTATAAATTTAGGGTGATTAATAGTTAATTATATTGGACCATGCTTACCTTTACATTTGAGTGGGACCTTTATGTGGTAAGAGTTAGTATATTCCTCATGATGAAATAGTGGATTAATTAATAATTAGTAGTTTTGTCCAGGTGCAATATTATTCGTTATAGATGTAGTCATCGTGGATTAATGGGTAGTATAATTATGTCTCTATATAGGATTTAATTGCGTTTAATCATTATAATAAGATGAATTTTAACAACATAATGCATCTTGGTTCTACATTGATATCCTTTTTTTCATATCTCTGGAAAAATAGATGTCATTAATAATTTTACGATGGAGTTGGGGGACCTCTGGTATGATTTATTCATTGACAGTAGATTTTATTATCATGAATCACTTTTTATATTCTATATGAAGAATTATTTTTTTTTTTATGAATTTTATTTAATATTTTACCAAAAAATTGTAAATACAAACTAATACCCTTAATACTGGATCAATGACCTATTTGAAAAAATAAATAGAAAATACTAGTTATAATATATTGAACATTGGTCTAGGATGTTTCATATTTATTTTATTTATGTGTATAACATAAATATTTCATTTAGATGGACTTTAGTTAACTATGAGTTAGAATTGATAATTTTTATTGCAATAATCATCCATTTAACATTCATGTGAATATTGAACCCCATATTTTTTCCATTCATTGAAGAGGTTATGGTTGTGTGTGTTGATTACATCCTCATTTATTCCACATTAAAGGAAGAGGACACCAAGAATCTAAGTATTATATAAAAAATTTAATTTGAGAAAACAATATTATGGTAAAATATTGAAGCACACGTTCATGATTCTAGATTTCATTTTTTAGGATTGTTAACATGAGAGGGTGTATTAGTAGTTGAAATACTAAATATTGAGGATATAATGGATTGGGTTAAACATAAGACTATGAATTATGTACATAGATATAATGGGGTAGTTTTCCATTACCATATATTCATGATAGGATACACCTAGATTATATCTATAATGATTTTAGTTTCCCAAAAATTTGAATTAATTGTTCTAGACATAGAACTATTAATAATCCTTAGATGATCTGGAGGAGTGCTTGAAGTGGGAACCTTTGTTATGTATATAATTGGATGCATTTTATTATGCATTGTTTCATAATTGTTTTAGATATTATATCTATTTTTTATTGATTTAAAGGTATGTGATGACTAATTATTGGATAGGGAAACTGAGATATGATATGAAAATATTCAGTAATAGTGATTTTGTTCAAGAAGTTGTATTTTTCTCCTAGATTTTCGAAAAAAACATTAATGTGAGTCATTCATGGTTTTCGGTGACCAAAATTGTCAAATGTATGTCTATTTGTAGTGACAGATCAATATGGGGATGATGTATTGGATTTTTTTCTGATAGGAAATTGAATTTAAGATATTATATACTCTATGAATGTTGAATTTGTTTATGTATTCGTATATTTGTAATTATTAAGATCAAATTTACCATGTATAGATAAATAGACTAGCCTTTACTTTTTTGTTCTTAGTGGAAGATGGGGATACTGCATAATGTCGATTAATGGTTGTGGCTCCCACAATTATTTATCATGTAAATGAGTTCAATATTTTGGATATCTATTAAAAATTTTCACTAATCATTAATTTATAGAAAACTGGTCATATTAAATTTTAGGAAGGTGGTAATCATTTCATATATTCCATCGGTTTATATTTTTCTAGTTCTGTATCATGATGATTTGTTGAGAGATTTTCCCACCATCAATTTGGTGGTTAATTATAATTTGATAAATATTTAATATATTCTAAATAAATTGTTTTGGAGTCCCAATATGATGATTATTTTTTTATATTTCATGTCTTGTTGAATTTCCTACTTATAGGAGAAATCTGAACTATAGTTCCTAATTGGTTTGATATACACCCTTTTAGTTTTAGACATGAAATTTTATAATATATCAAATGATTTTTCTGTATATACTTGCACATTTTTTGATGGGTCATAATGTTTTCTAGGTGATCATCGGATGACTAACTATGTTTGTGTATATTATCCTTATTTGGGAGAAACATTCAATATTGTGGTTATGGACTCTATTCATAGAAGAGATCATATATCCCTATTATGATCCCATGATGACCATTTTTGATTATGATACATTAATAAAGTGTTAGTTTTTGAAATGATTACTTTTAAAATTTGTGTAATGAGGCATATTAGTTGGGTATGAAACCCCAAGATAGGTATCCATTCAATGAATATTATTTTGATTCATGATTACATGATACTATTTTTCTTGATCAAATTTGGTATGTGATTTCACGATTAGAATCCACTGGTGGATACTGATTAAAAACAAATATCACTACACTAT
Source organism: Viscum album (assembly GCA_963277665.1). NCBI lineage: Eukaryota > Viridiplantae > Streptophyta > Magnoliopsida > Santalales > Viscaceae > Viscum > Viscum album. The sequence continues at coordinate 1,245,724,401 of OY728148.1, forward strand.
AGTAACAAAATATTAAAGGAATTTTATTGGATACCATGTATGTAACACAAACATTGTATGATGAATTATGAGTAATAAATTACATGGATAATTGTATTATTTTTGATGAAAGAAAATTTTATTGTGTTCAATGAGAGTATGAGTAAATATCGATGATATAAAAATTCCTAAACATATTGGCTGTTGGAGTCCATTTTATTTGGAGGATAGAGATTATATATTCATAAAGGTCTCAACTTGGAAAGTATTTTGGATATTTTTTATAGGAGGCAGTATAACCTTGTACATCATCTAAAAATTTAGTTTTAAAGAAGATTACATGAGATTAATTGTCTTCTAACATTTCACCTAATGTTAGAATGTATATAAATCATTTTACACTTGTTGTTTCTGACATGATATTTTATAATTTTATCATACATTATCATCAAGGGTGGGATTAATTTTGATGATGTAACCACATTTGTGTTGTACATGGACACAATCAAGCATCTTTAGTAGAGTACCCTTGATGGGAAGGTGGTTTTAATGTTGTGTTTTTTTTCAATGGATTATGAATCATCAGGATAGATCATTGCATCTTGAGAACTAAATGTTAGCCTCATACACTCATATATTTTGGTGAGATTTTATTTTTTCGATAAAAACACTCATTGAAGTGGAGTATGTTGTATTTTTTTCATTTAATATATATAAAACCATTTAATATTTTTAATTAAGTTTTTCATATTGATATTTAATTTTTATAAGTATTTTGAATCACTGAAAATTATTTTCTATTTTTTAAAATATTAGATGAATCATGTATATGTGTGAAATTTGATATCTCTTAAAAATAGGCTTGTATGTAAATTCATGAAATGTTTTTGTTTCTGGAAGAAGTGAATTTTCTTGGGAGAGATATAGTCTTTATTGGAATTTTGTGGTAAAATAAATCCCATCTCATAGATTTCAAAAAGTATACCTACAAAGTTAAGAAAGCCCTTATTTTACATTATGAATATGTTGTCAATATATCTAAATGATATGTTTTCCGTTGATGATAAGAACCATAAAGGGATTAAATAGTCTATTATATGCCTCACTTTTGCAATGATGAATATGATGATTTGAGATAAACATGAAGATTGTGGGAAGAAAATGGTAAATGGTGAACCCTATTTTTTGTACTATTATATTAATTTATTTTAAATTAATAATTTATTTTTATTTTTTAATACCGTATGAAAACAAAATATGCTTATATTATTTTATCATTGTTTCATGATATTTTTAAATCACATGTTATTATTTAGAGTATGGCTTGTGCATGCAATAAATGTTTTGTTGATTACACAACACACCACCAATTCATTCTATTTCTTATTATTAATCCATATTTCATTAAAAAAATATATTTTATCATCATAATTAGTTAATGATTCAAATTAGGTTTATTGGAATACATAGAAGTTTGACAGTGCAAAAATAGTGAAACCAAAAAGGTGTTGTAGTGATGGAAGGGTGTGGCAGAAGGTTATGAAATTACTATAGATGGCATGAGGCTAGATAAGTGGAATAAACATAAATTATGGTTAGAAACAGTTGGAGGAATGGAATTATTAAATGAACATGAAATTGGTAGGTATAATAGTTATGGTTTTGTTGTCAAACTATAATAGAGATCATGACGAATGATTTATTTATGGGAAAAATAGATCTAGATAAAATGAAATGTTGACATAGAATGAGTTAAAAAAACAAATGTTTGGTTTTTTGGTATATATAAAGGGAATATAAATCTATGTTACATATCACATGATATTTTATTTCCCAACACACGTCTTTTCAATTCATTTGATGATAGAAATTGTTTACCTAAAGTGTGAAATATTCCATTTCATATATCATCAAACAATTTGTCACGTAAAAGAAGGATACGTAACCTATGGTGTAGAAGTAAATTAAATTTTTTCCAAGAATTTACATTATATATAGTTGGAGAACATACTATATCTATGGTGACATATAGTCCAATTCATATGAATGATTACCCACAACTAACCCGATAGAAACACATACAATATGTGATAGGGATTACATGATGTCAATTTGGAATATTTATCTATGTTACTAATATAAACACTACTCAAGTATATAGGTTCTAAATGTTATATATCCCCTAATAGGGATATTCTTCATCTGACCACACATGTTAGAATGTTATAATAACACACCATATTATTATTGAAGCTCACATGTCATGTTCAACAGACTAAATATCATAAAATAGAAAACATTTATTATTCTATGTAAGTTCTCACCCATGTTTTTTAATTAGAGAAATTATCATTCCATTCTATTAATGTTCACTATAATGTTTTACATTCCAATCCTCCTTCTTATCTTAATCCATATTCATGTAATATAATGAATCTATATGATCTTAGCTCCGTAGACAATAAGATTCCGCAAGGCATTTGGAGTGGACATGAACTAGTGCACCGTATAATATTTGGGATTGGTCCTACATAAATAAGATTTATGTAATCCCCTTACATCATACGTATGACAATGCATAATCCACTATATAATTATTTGATTTTAGAGTCTCCCTGAAGTTCTGAGAAAAATCATCAACCATCAATCTAATTAATTCCCCTTATATTAGGGAATAGTCCTCATCAATTTTATGGTTGACATATTATTGAAACACATATCCTCTAAAAAGTCATGATACACTATAAATTGTTTTGAAATATTTTACATTTCATTAGTGAATAAGGTTTAGTTGGGTTATTCATATCCATTAAAAGATTAGAAATTTAAGATTTTGTTTGAGATTAAACATACCACAATATTGTTTACATGATACATTGTTAAATAAATGACTATATAATTTCAAATCATATTTTAACTTATTTTGGGATATCCAATATATTTGGTTAATTTATTAATTTTATTTATATCATTATTTATATTTTTGGGAATCATACTATTTATTATTATACTCACCTAAAAACATAATATTTTTTCACAAAATATGTTTGATTTATATAGATGATACTAATTTTGATGGTGACCTTGGTGGATGTGGAGTTGATATGTTTATGGCATAATGAAACATAGTCATTATATTTGGTGGGAGTATTGTTATATATTGATTTTTATTAATGGATTTCTCATTATCGTTTTTTTCAAGGTCTATGTTAATTACAATATGTTTGGAACTTGTATTTTCTAATTACTATCTATTGATTTATTTTTTATATTAGATAAATCTCTAAAATTTTTCACCAATATTTAATATTAGAGTTAAATATTATGTCCATCATTCAGTTTATTCATTTTATGTTAGTTATATGTGTTTCAGTCAAATATTATTAGACTAATGTATCTTTTCTCATTAATATACCATCATATTTATTTTCATTACCCCCTAGCCTATTAGAGGGGAGACGTGGGTGTATGAATAGACCCACATCCATCCCATTTTAATTCATAGTGGGTATAGTCATGTTAATGAATATATTTTTATACTTATATGTATACATGTATATAACTTGTAGGGATATAGTATTCATATAATTAAATATTTTTGGATGAATGTAATTGGTCTCTAACCATTATCAAAATATGATAATATAATGGATGATATGATAGTAATATAGATAAATTAAATCACAGTTAATTGAGATGATTCATTCTGAGAAAAAAATATAATAAATTTGTGTAGTAATGAATAAAATTATTTGACAGTGAGATATAAAATCAATTAACAATCTTCTTGTGGAAACACATAGATATAAATATTAATTGAATAAAAATCATATATTGGACTATTTGGCTTACATTGATTAATAATTGTAAGGTAATTTAGTGTAATTTCATTATATTTTTCATGAAAATTTTAGTATCATGACCTGTAAATGGTGGTGATGATTGGAATCTATAGTGAACCGATACTAAAATTTCATTTAGGTAATAGTGAATAAATTGGTTTGGGTATATCCTCAAATGAAATTATTTTATACCTCTAATGAAGTCTTATTTTGGAAATCCATTTCATATATCATGTCTATTTTAATTTGTTATATTGAATTTGATAATGTGATTAGTTAGTTTTGTGTTGTTTTATTTTTGAGTTATTTCTAACATAATATAATGATCCATTCATGAATGATAGAAACACTCGTTAATTCACCACTATTATAGTTAATTAGGACCATTGTGGTTCAATATGAGGTATAACATTATTATTTCTATCTGTAGGGTCATCATCTCAACAACATTATTAAATATAAAGCATTGTCAGCCCCAAGGGGGTTTTGATAATTAATTTTTAAAATAATAAAATATGATTGAATTGTTTTAGACCGTATCATTGATATTTTACTCTTGGTGTTTTCACCACCTCAACACATGGAATTTAGATCAATGATAACAATAAAGTTCATTAAATGATGAAAATTAGAATTTCTGGAAAATTAATGTAAATTAATATATTTCATAATAGTGGAAATATTAGATGACATAATGATTAATTTAATGTCGTTCATTGTATCTTAATACATTTGGGATAAGTATTATAATAGATTTAATGAATATAAAAATGTGATAGTGGATGAGATTTATTTTTTCAATATAAATGTTATTTGTTTGAAATTAATCTTAATAAATAAAATGAATTATTTTTTTACTAGGTCATCATATTTATTGAATTTATAAATTTAAATGGAAAGGATATATAAGAAATTGATATTATAAAGTATGTTATAATATCATTTTCACTTTAATATGTTAAAGAGATCCAGAATCAAGAATAAAAAAATAATTTAAAATGTTATTTTGATGATCCAAAAATTAGGACTGTGGATGGAAATATTATTATAATTCATCCAGGATTAATAAAATAAATTATATTAGATATCATTAAAAGTAGATATAATATATTTTAATTAATTATTAATGTGTTTGGGAAGATGTTCATGAATAATTTCACTTACTTCTTGACAGAAACATCAATTGTGGAAAAGGGTATATTGAATAAAAAATAATATTAAAATGGTATTTAATTGTATAAGTTTGAAATATTTTTGGGGTATTTAAACAAAAATAATATGGAGTGAAAGGTAGAATATATTTTTCATAAAAAGGATGTTATTTAAGATTTATATATAATAAGAAATTATATATAAATTAGTGGATTAGTCCAAATGAGAGTATTAATTAACGAATTATATGTGAATGAAGGATGAAAATGATTAACATTATATTAATAAATTTTAAATAAAATTAAAATCGTTTTTGATTCATCTTATGATGGAAATGTTGTTTGAAAATAAGACCCAAAAAATGATTGTGATCAACTGGAATTATTTGTAGATTTCAATGTAGATCATGATTAATTCAGTAATGAGATGGATGCATAGTGATATTGTATAACATAACTAGTGATGTATTGAATGAATCCACTAATAATATTAATCATGTTGAAGAAAAAAATAATTTTTCTAGTGGAATTTGTGGTGGAACAAGAATCCTAAAATTAAAATTAGGAATAAATAAAAAAATTTATTTTTAAAAAGAGGAATAAGATAAGGTAATTAATGACCATATATTTATTGTCAAATATACCTGAAACATAATCCAATTTTTTTAAATATATTATTAATTTATGATGGAAAATTAATCTAAAATTAAATATATAAATAACAAGAAGAATTTATAGATCAAAAAATTAATTATGAATTTTTTAGATAAACATTTATGAGATATTTGATAAATGAAATATTTATTTACATCATTACGTGATTTTATTGAAAAAAATTCAATACGGGCATAATATATTTTCTTTACTAAGAGAATGGCTAAATGAACAATAGAACGAGTAAGATATGATTTTGATAAAAAAGTGATAAATCTGAATTTCTAAATGAAAAAAGTTAATCAAAATTTTTAATGTTAAAATGGTAGGAAAATACACTTAGAAACTTTCGATTATAAACAGAATACAATATAAATTAACAATATTCAAATTCTATAGTGAAAATGAGTATGATTCCAATTATAATGTTAATGTCCCATTTCCAAGATATTTAATTTTTTATATGGAAATTTATAATTTTATTCTATTATAGAATTAATTCCTCCCATATAATGAAGAATAATACTACCTCATAGATCATGAAGTAAGAAATAAAGATATAATTAATAATGTATATTCTAAATAAAGAATTAGATAGAAGAATAGTTTGAATATTTATATTAATATCAATGATTTAATTAAATCATAAAGGATAAATTAAAAATTTCATCTGAATTATAGGTAGTGATTTTTTATCATATGTTGTGATGTTTTAGAACTTATTATAGAACATGATGAATCTAGTATGTGGAATAATTTATGTTCTGTTGATGGTGTATTTTTCATGAGGGTATTGGAATAAAATGTATAGCTAAGGAAGATTAAAAATCAATATATAGTCAATTTTTATGTACATAAACTCAGTAAATGTTGTTTATTTCAAAATTTTGAAACATATCCTATACCACATTCAATTTAAAATGGGACACAATCAAGGTAAAATATAATTATTCATTAATTTATTGATATATGAACCAAAAAATATATATCACATATATAACAATAATTTATCATTATTCATCATTGTGAAAAAAGTAAATATCCTATATCAACAACATTTGAGGAAGATAAAAAACTAGATATTGAAAATAAATCATTTGTAAAAATTGAAATATATATTCCATAACTGATAAGAGATAGGAAAAATAACTATGATGAAAAATATATTAAGTGTGTCTATTTGGAATATATATAGTCTTTGGAATAAATTGTCAAAAACCATATTAATGTTTGTTTCTATAACGGTATATTGTATCACGAATTAAATGGTAAACATAATTGAAAATGTATATTTTAGATTTTATTTTAAATAGGGGTACGTATATTATATTTATGTGAATTTTGAATTAAATGATTTATTTAATGAAAATATATTATATATGAGATAAAAAATTATGATGGTTTATCTAATATTAACAATTATAAAAATTATTTAAATTAACTTCCCTTGTTTTTGAAAATTAAAAAAAAATGTATAGAATCAATAATTAGGTGTATTTAGTGGGAACTATATGAAAAAAGTATGTTGCTAAAATGAGGAACCCTGAAGTTGAAAAAATTGAAAAAATGATACCTACTAATATTTTTATATCGAGATATTTTTATAAGAATGTTTTGAATGTTTCTGTATGTAAAGAAAATAATTATTTGACATATTATAATGATATAATAATGGAGTTATATATATATATTTTAATTAAAAAACCATAAGAAATTATAGAGCATTCAAAAGCATATGTTATATCATAAATGAAAGAGGAACATGAGGAGAATATAATAATGAAATTGATGTCAGTATATTATTTGAATATTATATTAACAATAATTAACCCTATAAAAATTGATTTTTATTTGATGATAAATCGAAATTAATGAGTTCTAGAGTTTGGTGAATGCTCTCATGAAGTCAATACAAAATGTTGAGTTGTGGCATGAAATGTATCAATGAACATACAAAGTTTAATTATTCCTAAAGTGGGTATTATTATAAACTGAAAAACTATTAAATAATATATGGTAATTTGTATACATATTTTATATTATAAGAATTATATGACATGATTCATGAGTAAATCTATTCATTTCAATCACATATGTGTTCATTTTATATATATTCACAAAATCATATTGTATAAGTAGAAATATCCTTAATATGACAATAAGATGAAATGATTTTTTATTCTGATGATGAAGTGGAAAAAAACTCAAATAACATAATAACAACATGATTGGAGTGTATCTATAGAAGTGATTAAATCTAAGGAAAATTCCCATGTAGTTGATGGGTTAAATTCACTTTGAAGAAGTTGATATAGAGGAGAGCCACATTATTGTTAGATAAATTCACAATACAAGATGCCTCTAATTTATTGATGGGGTTTTATTATTTTATAAACATAATATCATGAAATTTTATTTTTTTGGGTTATAATTATTAATTTCATCATCATTTAATTCCATTTATGAGACTACAATTATTCTATAAATACTATAGAGTATATTTGGTTATATTTTTCTCTTACTAAAATATTATGTTAATGTTCTCAAAGTACAATAACTATAACCACATAATAAAATTTATTCCACAATTATTGGTAGATATATATACAGGAGTTTCTTATAGAACAATACACTCATCTATTACCCAATAAATGTTAGTGACCTTCATGGTATAGTTTCTATCTATTTTAGATCATGATATCACATAGTGAGGGGAACTGTCTTATAGAAACCCAAGAATTCTCTATAAATAGAAGGTTGTGTCACCCTAAAAAAGTATAATTTGACTTTATGAAACATTAATGTGGAGTAACATTCATTCCATGTTGATTTCCAAATATTGTTTAAATGTGATTTCATTTAAAGAAAAAGGGTTTAAAATCATCCAAATTATAAAATATCACGAGGTTAGTTAATTAGATGTTAGTTAGTTAGTTGAAATTATTCATTACATATTGTATCATAACTATAAATCCATATTAAATATCTATTTTTATATTGATAATAAAATTTGAATATATTTGAAGTAATAAAATCCTTTACACCGAAGGGATAATACTCTTTATAGTACGATCGGGTTAATTGAATATTATACCTTATGTTTTGTGTGTTCTTTGTCACTAATTGTATTTTCTACAAATTATTATAATAAATAACTTTTTTTAAATAACTGTAATGTTAAAGGGATATTAGATTTTGAGGAAATAGTATCAACTAATTCATTCTCCTATTATAAGTGTTCTACACTCATCTCGAGTTTTCCCTTGGTATCAATGAATGATATAGTTGATTCAATTTACCATATCAACAATGGTTTTTTTAAAATTATTCTAGGACTACTTAATTTCTCTTGGATATGAGTGTTTTTCATTGTTACACCTCTTATTATAGAGATTCATATAGTCTAAATATCCATAATAAAGGAGTTACATTATTTTAGGAAAGGGATCTATATATTGGAGAGTATGGATACTTCAATATCTTCTTTGAAATGACATCCAAATTATTGGTATCACTATGAATAGTGTTCATATTCCTTTTTTTTGAGAACCTTTGTTTTTCATGATTAGAAAAATATGTATGTTAATTAGAGATCATGAAACATGTTACATTTATTACTAATAAATAATGATTCAACATGAGTTATGGAGTTAGAAACAAAAAACTAAATGTATATGAACCTCTCTGAGATCCATGAGGTAAAAAAGAATTTAAATGAGTCATAGATAATATCATGTAAGGATCAATATGTTTATAATTGGATTTGAGAAAATTATATAGTGTATAAAGCCCTAATTAATAATTGTTTTTAAATAAATTGAGTCAAATTTATATAAAAATAAATTTATATTCACCCATGAAAATGAAATTAATTAGAATCATACAAGATAAATATTGCATAAAAAATTATTCCCATGAAGTGAACGCCTTTCATGACATGACTATAATGAAAATAAATGATAGTTTCATTACATATGAGATGTGAAGAGGTACATTTATAATGAGAAATATATAATATGATATAGTGTATTTTTTAAAAACATAAAATAATTATTTAATATTCATCCAAAGTTGTATTAAGATGATTAAATCGATGTCAATGGGGGGAAGCTATATTCTATTAATATACATCAACAATTTAAATATTGTGGACCTTGAAAGAAAATTCAAGATAATGAAAATCAATACAATGATGTTGGTCAATATAAAACAATGTGAAGATGTAATTGGGTGGAAACTATATTCTATGGGAGAAGGTTAACCATAGGAAAAAGGAAGTCCAATACCATGAAGAAGATGTATTTTTATAAAATCTATATTTATTATAATCTGATAGATAAAGTGATATATATAAAGAGGATAAATCATATATATATGATGAGGTACCAATGGATTTTTTTAGGAATATCAAATCATCCTTGAGAATCATATAGGGGAGGCCAAAATGGGTTAAGAATTAAGTGAAAAGTAAAATATAAAATATCATTAATTAATTATATTGATCATAATATACTCAAAGGAAAACAAAAACCATGATAGAGAAAGGAAATATTTATAACTTGGTTTTGATTCAAAGTGGAAAACACATGATGATTCAAAATTAGAAGTATATTTTGTAATCAAAGGGGAGTTCATATAGAAAATGTGTGAACTCAATTCTATTAATGATTTTACTGATAAGAATATTCGTATTACAATAGTTAATTTCATTTTAATGTGTTAATAGGTAAAATTAAGATAAGTGAAATGGTTTGATGTTGAAAGTTCATTGAAGAAGACATCCCATGTGATGTATAATTATATAAATGAAATTGGCGAAATAACAAATGAAATGAATACCATTTCTAATACTACAATGAAACATGGAAAATATAATATGGCACAGTGCGTAATAATTTTAGGCATATAATAATAAAAAATGTCAGATATAATGAAATGGAGAAGAATATGGATGTCACATAGACAAAAAAGGGTGAAATTAGTAATTTCAACATCGTGTTGTGGTTAAAAATTTCAAAAAATAATGACACATGGGAGAGTAAAAACACATATTATCTACCTAAATTCAATTGTAACAATAATTAGAAATCTCTTAAAAATTAGATGAGTGAGAATAATCTAATGAATATGATTTTTTAATCATATAAAAATGTAACTAATTTATTAAAAAATATACATATAATTTCATGGAATTTAATTTTAATTGATGATGCTGATGTAATTGAGTATTTAAGAACAATGAATACATGTTATTTTAAAACATCTCACCAACTCAATTAAAGACACGTTTGGAATAAATGGTAGTTACCTAATAATTATAAGAGTTCAGTACATATGATAAAATTAAGAATGAAAAATAATAATATTTTCATTATTCTATTTTTGAAATATAATAAAAGTGTGATCAACATAGAAACATATAAAATCAGTTTCATAGAATCCTATAGAAAACATAATGATAAATTATATTTGAAAATATTTAAGATGAAGAATACGAAAGATAATAAACATTTAATAAGGAATCACTCAATGTTAGAAATGGATTAGATCCTTTAATGATCAATTGATATTTATCATCGTAGATGACATAAAATAGTAATATATTGAATTATATCCAATGGTATACTAATGGGTTATATTTGATAATAAATATTTACCCAATGATATTGGAGTTTCATTCAATATATCTTCGTAGAATAAATCAAGTGGTATTATATTTATCAATTCTCAACAGAACAATATATTGAGTGAATCATACATTTTAAACATGTTTTCAGGTGATATTGTTCAAAAAAAGACTAATAATTTTGGATGTTGAAAAGAGAAAATAAATCTTTTTGAATGAAAAATAAATGAGTGGAAATATATTTCTGGTTCCTTCAATTCATGATACATTAAACAATATAATGAATGAGAAAAATAAATTAAGGCAAATAAGACATGGTTATTTTGCGGGAAAAACATTGGTATATTAAAAAAATTACAAGCTATGGGGAGTCAAATAAAACAATTACACTATATTCATAACACATATGATACACATCACTACAAAAAATCATTGAACAAGAGATACTATAGTGACCCAACCTTTTCCTACATTACTATTACATCATTTTAAGATAAACAACATAATTTTATTACAAATAGAGGATCAAAAGTTTTAGTGTCCTAGGAAATCTATGATCATACATAGAAATTACAACCTCAAGAATAAAAATTTATTTAATTTCTTCTTTTCTAGATTCTTATTGTCTTCTGACCTCTCCTTAGTACATGTAGCTAGATGAAGATATACCTCAAATGGGTGAGCTATAATCCTATTAAGAGGATAGATATGAACAATATAGCATGGGGTAGTATAATAATAACATGGAAAAATGATCATGAACATGGGAGAAAGCATAAATATAAGACTTGAAATGTGGAAATATATTAAAATAAAACATCATGTCTTAGTGGTTAACTACCACACATACTTGTGAACCAAGCTAGCATAATTTTCACACATCTTTTTGAATTTAATAATGAGATTCATCACTTGACCCAATGAATTGGAGCGCTGTATAATTCCAGGCAAACTCGTCACATTTAACCATTCATATTGCGCTATATAATTCAAGGCACACCCGTCACAACATAATAGTTTCATTTATCATGCATGCCACAATAACCATATAAGATAAATTAACATAATGTACCCATAAAAAATAATGGTTTTAATCTCATAATAACACATTCATAAACATTGGGTTCAAAAAAGAATGAGGGAATGACATACATGTTATAAGAAACGTCAATCTTGAATTTGAGGTAAAAGGTGTGTTCTTAAAAGAAGAGTTCATTTGAAAAACATTTGGTTTTTCATAAATAAGAGTGAAAAAAATGTATATCCCAAATAATTAAAGATAATGATTGACAAAATATTTTTATGGAGAAACCGTATCGGAAAAGAGTGAAAGTGGGAGAACCTGAAGGATGAAAGGTAAGTTCGATAGTTTCCACTTACCTTGTATCTGAATACGTTATTCTCATTAATGTCATGTATAATGAAATTATCTTCATTTATTATAAATACATAACCTCATTTACATTAATATTGTTCAATATGGTATCACTATGTGATTTTATTGTGCATTTTAATGAGTTATAGAGTTTAAAAACATTATTAGGAAATTTTTGTTTTTATGGTTCTCTTGAGTGGTTCACTTGTATTCTTAAATTGATGTTTGGGTGGGACATGGGTAAAAACATAGAACTGATATTTGATGTTATTAATGATATTAAATGATACTAAATGATCTTATAATGAATCATAATATATCAATGTGGATGAATAATTAGATAAGAATTAAATAGTGATTATTTGGGTTAATTTGGGCGGTTTTTTTATCACAACAAACTTGTTTTAACATACTAGTTATTAATATGAACACCGGTTATTTCTAGAATATTAAATAGGAAATAATACTTATAAAAAATTCTATATCAACAATAACAATTGTTTCATGATCAGATATGATGGTAGAAATTGAAGAAGAAAGCATGTCATTCATGAAGGTGACCAATTAACCCCCCACGAACAACGTTCTTTTTAATAAAATAAAGGGGAAAAGGGGGTTGGATGATATAATATCCAATTATAATCATAACTTTCTAGTAGATGTATAATACATGATTTAAAATACCATTTAGATTAATATAGGTGGGTAGAGATCAAGAAATGAAATTGAATGTCAATGGAAATTAAAGGAGAAGAGGGAGAGAAATTACCACTTAATTCCTCCTCTTGAAATCCTTCTTAAGGGACTATTCTTGGTCTCTTGATGATATCAACAACCCTGGGACGTTGGGTAGGGTCTAGGGAATATGTTTTGGCATGGATTAGATAATTATTAGTGAATGATAGGTGTGAGAAAATGAGGGTGTAAAGCGTGGTTTTTATAATGGAGGGGAGATGGGTTTCCTTAATATAAAATTCAATAGTTTATTAATTTACCATAATATAAGGAATAGTGAGTCAACCATGACAAAGGATAGAAAATAATGCATGTGATTTCGGGGCTGGGGTCCTTACATCACTTGTGATGTCAAGAATAGTGGGTTTCAATTATAATGTATTTATACGGTAAATTAATGTTTTTCACTATTCACCAAAAAATTGAAGTATTTTTGAAAAATCCCAAAAAAATACACCAACAATTTTTCGACCTATAGAATCCAAAAATGAAGTCCATTTTTGGAAAATAATTTTATAGATATGATTAACTTATTATTTTATTAAAATCATAATTTACTTAAATAAGATGTTTTTATAATTAAAACAGATTTTATAATGCTTTCAAAAATTACTTAGTGTCTTATAAAATTAACTAAAAACTATTAGAAATTGATTTGATCATTAATAAATTTTATGAAAATACATTATATTTTTAATTAATTAATTAATTATAATAAATAATTTATGAATTACAAAATACCAAAACGTTTACTAAGGTCAAATTATCAGTTTCTAAGATATCTAAATGTTATTTAATTATTAATGGTTATGGTTACACTTATATTGGATGATTTACTATTCAAAAGTTTCATATCACTATTCATAAGGGTTGGATACTATTCACAAGTCTACGTTACTATTCAATAAAAATTATTCTTATTTCATTAGACTCCAAAAATAATCTTTAACTCAATCGTGTGTGTCAGGTTTTCAAAATTACCAATACAGAAGCGAAAAAATTATGTTTAAAGGTCTCTTAGCTCTTAGTTGTTCATTATGTTGTAATTTCATGTAATTTAATGTCATAATTTTAAGAAGGAATGTTTCATTGAAAAACATTGGGTCGTTTCGGATACAAATTGGGTTCATCATTATAAACAACCCTAATGAGTTAGTGCAGTCATGTGTGTGTTTACAATGATCATGATGTAGAATAGCATATATATAAGTGGTTCAAAACATTTATTGATGAATTTACCTACATGATATTTTGTTTCATTTTATGTTTGTTACAATCGGTTAAAATTTATAACATATTTATAGGATTACTATAAATAATATTGAATTCTATATCAAAATATATTTGTTTTAAAGTGTATATGGATACAAGATTAAAGAGAAGGTGTTATATATTGAGATTTATAGAATAAAAAATTATAATAGTGATCCATATACTACCTAATATATATATTTTAAGTTAGAAATGTCTACAACTTATTGGATATAGTGAGAATAATTATATAATATAAAGGAACTTCAAAATTCTTTTATTGATAAGCTATAATAGGGGATGTCAATATTCTCAATCTTTTCTTACTCTGAATAAAATAAATCCCCTCAACAAATTAGTTACATACAAGACAATTCGCATTATGACATTATGATGGTCTATCTTATATTAAGTGTTCCAATACAAAGCCTACTTCTATTAGGGTATGGGAAGGGGGCTAATATTGAGTTGTAATGACACACAATATTGGAAGCCTTAGCCAATATCATCCACCCATTGACAAAAATCAATAATGAATAAATTTTATAGTAAATGTAGAATTATATATATATTTGTGTGTGTGTACAATTTTTTAGGAATTTATTTGATTCAAGAGACGTAAAATACAATGAGAGGACCGTATAATAATATTATAATGGAAATATTCATCCAATAAATCCTCCAAATATGATAGAAACATGCATATTTAAATCTCATCTTTAATATTTGAACTTCTATATTAGCTACCAGACACAAAAGTAATCATTAAAATAATGTTCCATTATTTACCATCTTATTTCACTGAGGGTTACCCATCATAAACTCTAAAAAATCCAAATATACTTCGATTACACTATGTGCAAGGACCAGTAACATAAGAGACAAATAATTACATGATTTATATCATGATTTTCACTTTAATAAAATTTAAAGAACATTTCTATTTAAATATTTATTGAATTTTAAAATAAATATTAAATATAAAACCCTTACAATACAATGTGAAAGGTTCCTTTGATGGTGGTAAAAAAAATGTGGTTTCTCATCACCCTTGGAGGATAAAATAATAAGGAGCATCATAGTGGTATCTTATAAAAGGAAAAAATGTATTGAATAATATTTAACATGATAGAGACTCTACCACAATTGTATAATCCACTCGTATTGGTTTTATTCAACAATAATAAAAAATAAATGATCGATTGATGAAATTTTAACCATTTAAATATGATTCCAAATACATTGTCATTCATATTTCTTAGGGGGGAAACTTGGTGGTGCATAGTTACACCAAAAAAGGAGTCAACAAAGACCTTGTACAGTTGGATGACCTCAGTTATGATTTCATTCTTTGTTTTGAGAATGATTGAAATAATATTCTCTCATTCAGAATCATGTATACTATTACATTATCAACAAATGAGTCTTGCCCACTTTATTCATTGATTCACTATCAGAAAAAAATTAGGTTATATTTATTCATATTGATACAATATTACTTTAAATTCCAAACAATTATATACATAGACTTTTAAATTTGTTGATATAATGAAAATAAAAAGACATATTTCAAAAAATCTATATTTCCACTATTTATCCAAAGAATAATTTTTTTGAAATATATAAATGATTTTACTAATGTTTATTTTTTCATGAAGTTTTTAAAAATAAATTTAATTTAAAAAAAATTATTAAAATTTTAAAAATTAATAATGATATCTACAAACAAAAATTAACAAAAATGATTTATAAAAATGATTTTTCGTAATAAAGAATTAATTTTTAATCTTTCCTTATCTAGTAACCCCCATTACATGGATGAAAATTAATTACATTACATATATATTTTATTTATATTTAATTTAAATCATTCTTTAATATTGACTGAATTAATTTATTTGATTAAAATATTTATTATGTATAAAAAATAGTTCTAAAAATACTTTTATTTATGATATATGATTTAAAAAAATTGAGCTATTTTGTAAAAGTTTTTATATAGAACATTTTTTATTATAAATGTTTTGTTACTATTTTTTATAATACATTTTTTCATATTCAAACACTCAATTCCAATATATGGGTTATAACTATTAAATTTAAATAATAATATTTGAAAAACATATCACTGTTCATTTAGGCATGGTGTTTCATGTGTTACATTCTCTTGAACATATTATTTAATGTATAATTACATAATTAATTATTTTGGTGATACATTCTACCAATATTATTAAAATATAATCATATTAATTTGAATTTGATTCTCTCAAAATAAATTTATCACAACCATTTGAGAAAATTACATATTTTTTTTACTAAATTAAATTACACATCAATTAATTTAAAAATAATTTTTCCTAAATCCCTATAGGGAACATATACTAAAAGTTATTTTAAAATATATACTTATATAAATTATTTATACATTCCATTAAATATTCAATATACATGACTTCAATTTTCCTTGGTTTATAAAATTATACTATCATTAAGTATTTAAGTATGAATAAATTTTAATTCAAAATTTATTCCAATTCTATATGAATTATAACAACCTTTTGTGAGAATCATCATGACTGTGATGAATTTTTAATGCATGAATCACTAAATCAAACAAAAAAAACTATTATATCTCCAAATAGATGAATAGTTATTTATCATATTCTTATATATTAATCAAAACAATAATGTCTTGATGTTTTTATTATATTATCCACTATGAATATACATTATTATGAAAAAATAAATACTTATACATCTATTATTTGAGAACTACAAACAATATGAATAAATTTAAAAATTCACAACATGAACCATGTAGGTTAGTTAAGGCCTAATTCTTATGAGATAAACTCATTGAGGGTATTTTAAATCTTGAATAATATATGTGTTATGGGAAAAATTAAAATATTATTCAAATATGAATGTATTGAAATTGAATCTATAAATTGGGAATGGAATCCCATATAATTGAACACATATTTACATGATTGGAACCCCGTATTTCACTATTTTCTTTCTATTTCATCTCAGAGACCATAAATGGGGTATTATTATAGTAAAAAAGTTCATTATTTAATTTGTCTAAATACACTTATATGGTGTTACATATAAAATTATTGTGGTCGCCATTAGGGAATGGTCTTATCACTTATCTTGGAAATTCCATAATCATTGGATAAATTGCATGGAATCCATACGAACATTGAATCACATTATTACACATGTCTTTCAGGAGGTGAATTCTATTGCATATGGTTTGGCTAACAAAGGAATTGAAGATGCTGATTTCACATGGTATGACAATCTCCCTGCTGCTTTTTTACCCCTTTTGAAAAGGGATTTTAACAAAACTCCTGTGTTTAGAAATCTGTATGTTGGACTTTTTTATCTCAATTTAGGGACCATGTTTTTCTGGGTAAGGCCTCAGATTCCTCTAAAAAAATTAAATTAAGATATTAATTTACTAAGATGAATAATTTATGAAAAGTTGTTGTTATTACTATCCTATGATTCTATAGGATGTTAGATAAATAAATTACAAACAAATTTCTTAATTATTGGAAAAATATGTTCATTAAATTGATCCATAAGAAATATTTCAAAATAAAATGTTTATTCATTATATAGATTACATAAACCTTTAATGGGATTCATATCATTACCTTAATGTAAATTTATTTTGTATCATTCCATATGTTTTTTTATAGATGGGAACAACAATATTGCACATAGTATTATATTTTTATCACTTTAACATAGATGATTTCTGGTAGAGCCTAGTGACCTATAAAAATTGTAATTGATATGGGTTTAATTCATTAATCTTTAGCATGAGACAATTCCAGAATGGGCAGTTCAATAAATGGTAATATGGAATCTATAAATGCTTTTGCACGGTTACTAAACAGCAGTGTCATTAGATAGTCATTTTTCCTAGTAGGATACATAGATTCTAAATTAAATATGCGATGGATTATTGGTCAACCGATAAGTTTTAAAATGTTAATGTAATAAACATTATTTAATGATCTGATTCGGTGGGTCAAAAGTTCTTAATTATTGGTCATCTGCATAGTAGTTTGGGTAAAAATTCATCATCATTAGTGATGGATGACTCCAAATATTGTAAATCATATTAATTTTCATAATGACTATGGGTCAATATTTTCATATAGGATATCAAATTATATGATTCATATGACTGATAAAAATATGGATAATATCAAATGATGTTTGATGGATTTAACAGAATCACGGGGTAGTACATGATGAATCATTTGGTACCTGTTAAATTTATCAATTAGAATAAATAACTAGTTGAGTTATTTGGGAAATGTTATAGAATAGAGTTGTTATTATTAATTCATGGGTCATCTCAAAAGTAGAGTGACATGGATTTTAGAGTATTTTTAGTTTTTCTAGGGATCAACATGATGTTTCAAATATTTATTATATGATTACACAACCAATCAATTTTTTTTTGGAATATATTCATTATTCTAATAAGGAATGTGATAGTGGATCAGGAAAGGGTCACATATACAACATGGATAAATAATATTGATGTTAATATTAAGAGTCTATTTTCCTTCTATTTTCATGTTATCACATGGATGGTGCTTATTTTCCATGTCTAGAACTCATGTGTGGTTGTGAGTAGAGAGTATGTCATGGTAATGTTTCTAATATAGGAAAAATAATTCCTGAAAACATTTAATTTACTAAGAGTTTCATTGAAATTTTTAGTGCCTCATTATAAGGAGGAGTGCATTAGTAATAGAATAGTTGGAAGTGATCATCATTTATTTTTATTTCATTTGAGTTTATTAGTTTGGGTTATTTAGTCCTTGGGAATTTTCCATAGATAAATAATTATTATAGATTTTTTAACATTATGTTACATTTAAACCTCTCCATCATTCATTTCCCTCAAACCATGAGCCCTTCTTTAGGGATTTTAGAACCCTCCAACCATTAAAAATCATTTTTTCAATGATTAATAATTGTTTCTTTTTCAGTGTTAATTCTATGTTATTCCTTAACCATATAACTCTATCTCAATATCTTACTCTTTCTCTATTCCATCCTTGGGGATTTATCCGTCATCATGAGTTTTATGGACCTAAGCATTGTGTTGATGAATATCATTTTTGGTTGAGTTCCTACAACTTCATCACATTCATCCTTTTTTAGTGGGTTTTTGTGGGTATTGTGATTCCATAAGGAAGGTAGGTTGTTCCATCACTGGTTTCTACTTTAATTATCCATTAAATTGATTTATTTTATTTTATATTTATCTAAATTTAATTTCTAAAATTTTAATAATTTTCTCTTAATCAATTCATTCATAACCCAATTCCCATGAAATGGGGTTTCAGTTCTGTTTGGCATGAAATTAAAAGAAACCCCCAATTCAAATGAACTAGGTTGTGTTTTTAGAAATATGATGGAATTTATATTATGGATTTGATGGAAATCATTTCAAATAAATTTTTTGATTTTATTTTGGGAAATGGATTTTATGGAAATTTTTGGAAAACCACCAATTCTATTGTAGTTGGTGATTATTATGGAATTGGTGTAATTTTATTTAAAATTAATTTTACTGATATAATTTATGAAATAGAATTTTTAAATTTAATGAGTTTTTTTAAAAAATTATTTTTTATATAATGGGAAAAAATTGTTTTTATAGAAGATTTAGTTTATTATCATTAAGAAATTGTGTGTTTTTTCATAAAAACCCATTATTGTTTGTAAATAAAAAATATGTCATAATTGAAATTATGTGTGGGGTGAAGTATATTTTAAGAAGTCATAAAATTAATTGACCACAAATTTTTATTAGTTGTTATCATGTGTTACCAATGTAGTTTGTCAATTATTGGGGTAACACTTTTTTAATTGGTATATCATATTCCATAGTGGGATGTCATTAAGATTACTATAGATAGTGTTGAGTGATGTGTGTATATTTATATTATTTTGTGGATATCTCATTATTATATAACATTCATACATTTTTTATGTTTATAATTTTTCAATATTTTTTGTTTTTCAAATGTATATATATGAAATTTTTGTGAATTTTTTTACAAGCCTTATATTTTTTATAATCTATTTTTTACAAATGTTATTATTCATAACATTTTTTAAAAGTGTCATTTTTATAAATTGTCCTTTTATTAATTCTAAATTCTATATTTTGAAACAAATTTAAATCATTTGAATTGTGAAACACTAATTTCTAGTGTATTCTATATCCTTTCAATTGTAGGAATGATTTTTTTAAATATTTATAAAATTATAGAATTGTTTATTTGATAAATTAAAAGTAATTTTTTAGTTAATTTTAAATTTTCATCATGTTGTGGAATCCTTGGTTTAAATTTTATTAGGTTTTACCTTACACCCAACATGTTTTTTTGTGTGTTTGTAGTTTATATTTTTCTAGGTTTGAGAAAGGGGAAAAGATCTCTTGAATGTGAATCTATATTTTGATCCATGCACCTGGTGAGTTATATCCTTAGGTACTTGATCTATTTTTCTCCATTTTGTACATGGGTTTTAGTACATTTTTCATGATTATTGTTTTTTTAATTCTAGTAAATTACTCATTATATAGTTTTTATTAACATTCATACTTTAATATTTCTTTTATATCTAATTTGTGTGTGAAAAAATCATTCCCAAATTCAGTTCGTGTGATGCGAGGTGCTTATTTCTAACCTATGGGGATCTGTATTTCCCTTCAATCCATGTAAGGGAAATATCCATTATTTGTTAACTAGGGTATCTGGGTTGGTTCATTGTAGATTTAGATGGTGACTACATGATTTATTTAGAATTGGGTTGTGGGATTGACCTAGGAAAGAAAATCTTATGATTAATTTTAGTTCAAATAAGGAAAAAATGATTCTGAAATGGCGGGTTATGGGAATAACTATTAAACACACTCTGGGGTAGGATGTAAATTTCTAGTTATGCTTGAATGATCATGTTATGACACAGTAGTGAGGAATATATTATAGGTTAGTAATGATACAATGGAATGTGAAATTATTATTTCATAAAACAAATGTTAGTTAGTGGTGTTTTGATTATTTTTATATTTCTGTTTGAATATTTTTATGTGTAAAAAAAACTAGGAACATCGTTCTTGAAATGATGGGCGTGTATTAAAATTTATTAATAAAGATTGATATCCTTTTATTATACTCTTTGTTCATTCAGGATCATATCACCTATCAATAAATCATTCTTGGTACACTAAGGGAGTATCATTTATCTGCGGAGCTAAAATAATATGTTAAACATGTCAATGTATTAAAAAAATAGACTATGTAGTGTAGAGGTATGGGAGTACTATTTTTTTAAGCCAGGATTTTTCATGAGTGATAATGGTCTTCTAATATTGGAAGGTTTATATAGACTTAGAAAAAGAAATGAATTATCTAAATAAAATTTGAGGCAATATACCGATGTCAGGATTAGTCATTATTCTAGATACATGTCTGTTTTTACTATGTAATGACATATGACATGTAAATAATAGATTATAGACTAACTTGATTGATTTTTTTGAATTCCCATAGTATATTCTTATGATAAACTAGGAATTAGTTAGGCTAATATGATATTATTTAAATTTTATGATATAAGGATACTAGATCGCCAATGAACATATTTTCACATCGTGATAAAATGATTTAAATGAATGTTTCAGGATAGAGAGATAAAAAACTTTCTATTATAGGATTTAGTGAGAATGTTATAGATAAAAAATAGAATTACTTGAAAAAATAATTTACTAAAATCATAATCACACTAGCTATTAAATAAGAGTGTTTTCAAACACGGTCAGTCAATAGTGGATGATATTTATTTACTCTTTGATAATTTCATATGGTCTGTGTGAAATAGCATCAGGCATGTCACTGAAGTCGGAAAAGTGTAGTGTGAATGTTGGATGATGTTTTTTATCTAAATGATGGTGAAAAAATGATTAATTTTTGTCAATTTTGAATACACTGGTCAAATAGATTTGTATAACTCTAAGAGCATTGTCTAAATATAAAGGTCAGGATTAAATTGGCTATTCTTATAGTGGATGATTGTTTCTCAGAAGTGACCCTTCAAACATTAACCTATATAAATGAGAAATATGTATTGACTAATTATAGAGACTAATATGTTATCATATCATGTAATTGATGGGATTTGGCATGCACCACATTTATTTTTAGTTTTGAATATGATCATTATAATTAGCTTTAATGTATTATGTATTGTAAGCTTATAGAATATTCTTATAGGTGCATTGGGATTTTAAAGTGAAGTACATACATTTATGAAGAATTTACCAAAAACATGTTGTTTAATTATGGGTTTTTTATTTTAATTATATTTATAAGGATGATAAGTTCTAATGTTGGGAGGTTGTAACATACTGTGATTTCAACACATTGAAATTTAGAAATGGAATTTGATATTCTCAAATTTTGGCAAGATGTTTTCTCAAATAAAATTAGGAAGGTAAATAAAATATTTTGAACACTAATATGTGTTGTTATTATATTTGTATTGACATATGAGGGTATTCCCATGTGTTTAAATGATTTTTTAGGAGCATCGGGAACAGAAACATATTTTTAAGAGAGGCAGACAAGGGTGCATGGAAGGAAAATATTTGTGGCTAACTATTTGGCACAATGGTTTTGCCTTTTTTCTATAGGTAATTTTTTTATTAATGTCTTTATTTAATGTAGGTGAAATCATGTTTCATAGTTTATGGTCCTGGAGTGTGTGTCTTGATTTTTACAACACTAAAACAAAGAATACACAATCATGTGAGGTTGTCTACAGAGAATATCTAATGGGATTGCATGGGTTTCACACAATTTGTTTAGTCATGTGCATATTGCACACCGTAATAACACCTTACACAGTTCCACTACATAATTAATCAATTCAAGATGTTCATTAATTTCGGTGAAATTACCCATTTCCCATATTTTATTTTACTCATCCTCCTCTCCATGTGTCCTTCTCTACAGATACGAAACTGCCCCATCAAGACCCTCCATTGTCTTCTTATAGGCATGGAGATGTATCCATCATCTGAGATGAAAAATACATTTTATAAGTTTATTTTAATAATACATGCGAGCTATCAACTCCTCCAACTATTTATTTTATCTTCCATTGACAGAAGGAATTGGTAATAAATGTGATAGAATTTAACCTATATTTATGGATGATTGTCTAATTTAGTATTTATCATGAATT
Source organism: Viscum album (assembly GCA_963277665.1). Classification (NCBI taxonomy): domain Eukaryota; kingdom Viridiplantae; phylum Streptophyta; class Magnoliopsida; order Santalales; family Viscaceae; genus Viscum; species Viscum album. The sequence continues at coordinate 1,245,748,308 of OY728148.1, forward strand.
TACATAAATCTAATATTTGTTTTGGTTGTGTAAAGCATCAGTTTTTTAAATTTCTAAATCTAGTGACTTTACTTTAAGGATTGGCCTGTTTTTGAAATACATCATTATGTCATAAACAAGATTTTGTGTGCATCAAATCTAATATAACAAATTAATAATGTCAATCCATGCACCCAGATTTATATTACTTTTTCAAATTTCAAATCTATTATTAGTGGATTTGTATATTTTATTGAATTTACCCTTTATATGTGTCCCTGATATGTTTTATCCTTTGTTATTTATTTATTGAATTAAGAAACCTTTTTTGAGTTGAGTTGTCTTTTCCTTCCCAAAATGAGATGTTACATAGACTTAAAAGAATATTGAACATTATATATGTTCCCCAAATAGTATAATATCATTATTTATATTATTATAAAACCATAATTGATGATATAATCTCCAATTTAAATATAATTAAATGTTCAATTTATAGATCTACACATCGCTCATAATAAGTATTGATGAAACTTTTTAACTAAGCTTATATGATTATTTGATAAATGTAATTTTCTATATAATTTTCTTAAACAATGATTATAATTTTTTGAACCTATTAATGTATATGTATTTTTATTTTTTTTGTCCTAGACATGGCCTTTTATTAATTTCACTTATATGACAATGATATTGTGGCATGGGGTAACATATGGTTTAGGATACAAAAGAATATAATCTAATAATTTAAAGTGGTATATTGGAATGATGTTCCATTAATATGATAATTTTGTAATAGAGTCATATTATTGGGATTCATAGGACTTTAATCTACTGTGAATGTTGTATTTAGTATATTTTGTTTCCAAATCATTATTTCCTTTGTAAAAGTATCACTTTTATAGTGATATTCTGGTATGGTATCCCTCATAACATATGATACATAAGAATGGTTTCCATTTTGATTTAATATACATGGTCATGAAATCCTTTATTAGTTATGATTTTCTATCATGGAGCCCCATGATATTCCATGAGTCTCACACTACCATCCATGGATGTCGGAGTTATATCTCAATTCCAATCCTATAATAGTGTGTATATATATATATCTATTAAATTAAATATTTATATAGGCTATATATATATACTTTTTTTAGTTACTCAACATTATTTCATCTTATTCAGATGAAAGTGTTGTTGGCCAGGATCCTATTAAGAAACTAATTCTATCATAGATAAATTTAAAAATTTAGTTAATTAAAATTATAATTTCACACTAATTCCCAATTATTCAACATGGAAATTGGAAAATATTGTGGATTCTAATTTCAAGATACATTAATATTCATGTTGTTTCTTTGTAAAAGCGTTATTAAGTGTCTGTAACCTAGTTAGAGCTTGGGATTATCATGGAGACTATAATTTATTCTTTTGTCAATATTTAAATATTATTTTATTAAATGATATATGTATTATCATATGTAAATTCATATTAATAATACCTGGCATTGTCTAACAAGTCAAATATTATTTTATCAACTATTTTCATCTTTTCAAATTTATTAACTGATTATTTTACAACATTTCTACACAAATTATACGGGTATTGTCTCCATATCATACAATAATTTGACCCCTATTCCTTGTTGGCATCCCATGACACACAATGAGGGGTTCGTGAAGACATCATACTAAACACCTTGGAAAAAATTATTAGTGTGTCCCACATCCTGAAGATTCACCAAAGAACCATGAAAATTGCTGTAGAGGTGTATGGGAGAATAGTATTATTGGATCATGGTTTGTCTATCAATGAAATGTCACAATGAGAAGTGTATTGTTCCTTTAATAGAGGAGGTTCACATTTTAATAACCATGTGGAAAATATAATGTCTCACATAAAAGGTTGAAATAACTATTTATCCCCTATAGTATTTAAATGGATGAACCAATAATTTCATCAACCATCTCCCTCATAATATCCAAGTTGTTCCCTCTTCCACTACCTCTAATAAAACCCAGACAAGTAGTGATTGTTATAGAAATTCCTAGTGTTTTAATGTATTTTTTCTTTTAGAATTGTTTCCATAGAACAAACTTCCTTGAACATTATTATAACATTAATTAATATTTATAAATATTAATATTATTCATGTAAAATCATGATTTTTCTTATGAGTAACACAATATTTAAAAATTTCCTATAATTATATGTCACAAATAATAGTCATAGCAGTACCCCACAATGATTAGAACCCAAATGTGCCACAACATTATATTAAAAAAATATGTTCTGATGTGGGATGATATCATTTGAGGTGTATTGATTATAATGTCTATCAAGAGTGGAGACTCATAGGGCTTCGAAAAACCTTCTCATAGGGTACTCCCATGTGAAATATCGTGATTATATATTATTGAAAATGAATACATCCTATCAAAAATCAAAATATATATGTTTTATTACATTTTAATTTATGCAGATATTTCTGTTGATACAAAAAAATTAATAATATTATAAATTAGTAACGTTAGTTGTGTTCATTCATGTTATGGTGAATAACATGATGACATACATTCGTAGTGTTGTAGGATTTATTGGCATTGTCACAAGTAATATTTCATTAATGTAGAATACAGTAAATGATTTTTCTCTTATGTTGGTTCATTTAATTTGATATCTTAGTCCCATTATGGGAAATATATATTCTAAATATATTCATGTTTATGGTATTTTATTGGCAAGATAATTTTTTATAATTTTTAAGAAACAAACACTAAGCACATTGGAAGACGGAACCCAAATGAATACTTTTTTATGAGAGATGTCATGATGAATGGATTGTATTACATAGTGGGTATATGTATGTGCTATTATGTAATTGAGTCATAATCATATTTCTCAATGGGTCCCTTGGAGTGTTTGTAGATACTATTTGTAGACATTATTATTATACTTCAATTTCCACTAGTAAAGATTCCTAGAGGGCAAAAAAATAAGTTTATCTTGAGTCAAGTTAAATAATACATAATTATTTATTTACTTTATGAGTGAGATAAATATTATTACAGCATATGGTTTAATAATTATTCATGTTTTCTTCGTCACATATATTATATCACCGATTACTCGAGAGAATATTTTGGGGGGATAATATTTTATAAGTTATTATTTTCTATTTAGTGAATATAATGTTAATTTAATTATTTATTAGAAAATAATTTAGTGACTTTTATTAATTAAATAATCTTTAAGAATTCAAGGCCAAAAAAATATTATAGCAGAATAGAGGATAAAGTTTAATGGATCGATGAGAACAAATGTATATTGGATATTATATTATTAATGAATATTGAATTTTATATTCACCAATTTGGAAATGTCATGCAATTATAATAATAATAATATTATTATTATTAAATACATGGGGTTGTTGAGTAAAAACATTTTTCGACTTCTCCATTAATCATTTGTTTTAGAAATAAAAAATCACTCATAATGTAATCACATATATTATTTATCATTTATGTTGTTTTAACAATGTTAACAACTTATTTGTTTATCCTTATGAATTTCATGTTGGGTATTCATACACATTTTTTTATATGATGTTTCAGAATTGTATATAAATTATGCATTTCATCATATTCAGGAATCATAACATGAATATTTATTGCATTATAATCAGTAATCATAACCAGGTTAAGTACTACATTGTAATCATGTATTGTAATAAAGATAATTATAGTGTTGTAGTCTCATGTATATTAATGACCAAAAGATTTTTAATGGAAAATTCCCTTCTTATATTTATGCCATAAAATATCATGAAAACACAAAATAATGAACTACTAAGTGATAAGTGACCATTAAACATAATTTTTTCACCCCTATGTTTGGAATTTTGAAAATCCGATAAACACGGTTGTGTTGGGGATGATTTTTGGAGTCTAAGGAAACTAAAATAAATTTTGGCGAATAGTGACCTACCCTTATGAATAGTAACATAACCTTATGAATAGTAATATGACCCTTATGAATATTAAATCATCCAACAAAAGAGTTACATTACCTATGAATAATAAAATAAAATTTAGACATCTTAGAAACTGACAATTTGACCTTAGTAAATATTTTTAGTATTATATAAGTCATAAATAAATAATTATAATCAAGTTCCTTTCTTGATCTCTCCCCACCTATATTCATCCAAATTATTTTTTAACTCCATTATTATACATATACTATAATTTTATGATTCTAATGTGATATTATATCACCCCAACCCCTTTCCCTCTTCCTTTTATTTTATCAAAGAGAATGTTGTTCATGTGGTGTTAATTTATCACCTTCAAAAACGACATGCTATCTTCTCACATTTCTACCTTCCGATCTGGTCATGAAAACATTTTTATGGTTGATCCAGAATGTTATATATGTTTTATGTCCTATTTAAAGATCTGGAACTTCTTTATGAACATATTACTAATGGATAAATTAAAACAAGTTCATTATGATTGAAAAACCGCTCAAATTAACCCACACAATGTTCGTTTGATTCTTATCCAATGATTCATCTTCATGGATATAATGTGATTCATTATCAGATAATTCAAACTAATTTAATCTCATTAATAACATGTAATATCGGTTCTGGATGTTTACCCTTGTTCTACCCAAACTTCAATTTAAGAATACAAGTGAACCACTCAAGAAAACCATAATGACGAACATCCCCGAACAATGTTTTTAAACTCTATATGTCATCCAAAGGATCATAATATGACATAATGAAACCAGAATTACCCCTATTAATGTATAAAAGGTAATTTAAGTTCTAATTAATTAATATAATGTCATTATACAGGACATTAAAGAGAAGGATGCATTCGGGTACAAGGTAAGGGGAAACCTCTAACGCACTTTTCTTCTTTTGAGTTATCCCTCTTCCACTCCATTTTTGATATGGTTACTCCTCAAAGATCATTTTTTCATAATTTCCTTTACTTTTCTGGGATATACATGTTTTTTACTGGTTTTTATTTCCAACAAAATGTTTTCCAAAAGAACTCTTCTTTTAAGAACACCCCTTTTACTTCTCAGTCACAGTGAACAGTTCTTGTAACATGGATGTTATTCCCTCTTTCATTTGGGAACCCAAAGCTTATGAATATGTTATTATGAGATGAAACCCATTCATTTTCATGGGTTAATTATTTTAATTTATGTTATATTTTCATTATTCCAATCATGATAAATGATAATGTATGGATTTGATGGGGGCGCCCAGAATTATATAGCGCAATATGAATGTTTAAATGTGACTGGTGCGCCCAAAATTATACAATGCTCCAATGCATTGGGTAAAGTGATTAATCTCATGAGTAAATGTGAAATTATGTTTGAAAAATATTCTAGCTTGGTTTAAAAGTATGTGTGGTAGCTAACCACTAAGACATGATGTTTCATTTTTATTCATTGCCATATTTCAGGTCTTTTATTTATGCTCCTCTCATGTTCATGATCATTTTCATATGTTATGATTATGCTCACCCCATGATATATTGTTCTTACCTATCCTCTTGGCTTATAGCTCACCCATTTTGATGTATATCTTCAGGTGTCAACATGTAATAAGGAGAGGACACGAGCCACTAAAAATCTATTGAAGAAGGAATTAAATAAATGTTTATGGTTGATGATGTATTATCATAGTTTTCCTAAGAGACTAATCTTTTGGATCCTCTATGTGTAAAAATATTTTGTTTTTTATCTTTGAAATGATGAAATAGTAGTGTTAGAAAAGGCTGGGTCGCTATATTTGGTATCAGAGGCAAGGTTTAGTTATTTTGGGAATTAGGATTAGTGAACCCTAGAGAAAACTTATAGTATGAGATTATATACAAATTTGCACACAAGAACATATACCTAGGGATCCCAAATTTTATGTTTTTGCTATAATTGTTTAAATGAATAAGTTATTCATAAATTTTTTACTTATATTTTGTTCTATCATTTTTTATTTTAGAAAATTGTGGGAACCAGGAGAAATCAGGCCAACATCTCATGCGAGGGTCAATGCAATGATTGCCCGAACAACATCCCCGATGATTTGGGAGGTGGATTTAAAAACATCATGGCGATTCTTACCCAATTATCTCTGGTTATGTATAATATCTATTATAATTGGGAATTTCGTCCTTCACCAAAGAGGGAGAAACCGGCTATTGAATGTTTTATGTGGCAATGACCACCGGCATTTTGTGGATCTTCTGATCCACTAGGTGCAGAACCGTGGTTCAACTCCATAGAGAAGATCTTTTCTGTTATTCACTTTTATGAGACGGATAAGGTGAATCTAGCCATCTATCATCTAGATGGAGAAGCTGATCAATGGTGGGATTTGATTTAGAATACCATGCCAAGGGAGGAAATTGAAGAGATATAATGGGAAGACATTAGTAAGTACTTCCCACGAACTCTTCACATGAATATAGAGAGATAATTCATAGAGATAAAGAAAAAATAAGGAGAATTTATCACAACATATGAATCAAATTTCACAAGGCTTGCAAGGTACTCTTCAGGTTTTGTTATCAACAACGATAGCAAAATTGAAAGATTCTTTAGTGGATTAAAACCACACCTTCGAAAGGCTCTGGAAATTCGAGACTTTGGGAGTTATGAAGAATTTGTTCGGTGTGATCTCAAAGTGGAGATGGAGTTTGGAGAATGGTCCCATGGAAATGGTGATAAGAAAAGAATGATGGAGTTTCAAGCTGGTGGATCTAATGACAAAGATGGGAAGAAAAATCAACGACCCACATGACAAAAATGTGGGATGTTGCACCATGGGAACTGCATCAAAGGGACGGGTAAATGCTTCGAGTGTGGGAAAGAAGGACACCATGCTCAAGAGTGTCGAAATGACACAAAAACGAAGGAGAATGTAGCCGATGAAAGGAGAGAACCACCCATGGTTGAATGCTATAAATATAGGGAGCTAGGGCACTATGCAAACTAGTGCACTAAACCTTGAGCTCTTGAGGGTAACCAATGTCAGCATCCACCCAAGACAAAGGAACAAGGGAAGGATTATTCCCTCACTACTACAGAGGTGGAGCATGATAATGAAGTCATCCAAGGTACACTACCTATTTAGTCAAGAATGAAAAAAGTCTTATTTGATTTTGGTTCTTCGCATTCCTTTATATCATGAAAGTTTTCTAGAACTGTAGAATCAAAGACCTGAAACCTTGATGTAGAGATATCTGTAGAAACACCAAGTGGTGCAATCATTGAAACACAAGTGTTTGACTCTTCTATTGGTGACGTATGTGGGAACATTCTTCTAGAAAATATCATAATACTTCCCTTGGTGGAATTCGACACAATAATGGGAATGGAATAGCTCTAATCATATAGAGCGCATATCAACTGTTGAGAAAAGGAAATATATTTTCATATTCCCAACCATCCAATGCTCCACTAAAAATTCAAGGATGATCTTGAATCTCCTTTGAAAAATCCTTCAATGTTGTGGGTGTTGATTCCCAACGAAGAAGCATACCTTCCCAAAATGTCTGAGTCGAAGTAAAGTACCAACCTTGATGAAATACCCATCATGAGTGAATTTAGTGATATATTTCCAGAAGAGTTACACAGAATTCCCATGGATCTTGAGGTAGAGTTCTCAATTGAACTCATACCCAGAGCTACCCCTATCTCAATGTGTCCCAATAGGATGGATCCTATCGAACTGGAGGAGTTAAAGAAGTAGCTGTAAGAGAATCTAGACAAAGGGTTCATACACCATAGTACATCACCTTGGGGTGCGCCAATTCCCTTTGTGAAGAAGAAGGACGGAACCAAGAGACTATGAATCAATTATGAGGAACTCAAACAGATCACTATAAAGAAAATGTATCCTCTCCCAAGGATTGATGACTTGTTCGATCAGTTAAGAGGAGCTCAATATATCTCAATGGTGGATCTTTGTTCTGGATATCATCAGGTAAAGGTGAAGAAGGAATATATTCAGAAGACTTCCTTCTGAACAAAGTATGGGAACTATGAGTTTTTGGTGATTCCCTTTGGACTTACTAATGCCCCTATAGTCATCATGGATTTGATGAATATAGTCTTTAGACATTACCTTGAAAAATTTGTGGTAGTGTTTATCGATGATATTCTCATCTACTCCAAGAGTAAGGAGGAACATGGAGAATATATGAGACCTGTGTTGGCGACATTGAGAATAGGGAAGTTGTATTCCATGTTCCGAAAGTGTGACTTTTGGATGAATCAAGTCACATTCATGGGACATGTGATCACACGTGAGGGAATTTCAGTGGATCCTTCAATGACAATGGCAATTGAGGAATGGCCCAGGCCCTCTAGTGTCACAGAAATCCATAGTTTTTTTGGATTAGCTGGGTACTACTGATGATTTGTGAAAAACGTGTCACGATTATCAAGCACGCTAACATAGTTATTAGGGAAAGGGGTAAGGTATGTCTGGATGGAAGAATTTGCGGGTAGCATCAAGGAGCTAAATAAAAGGCTGATCACTACACTTGTACTCACACTATCGAAAAGTGGAGTAGGTTTTGTGATATACAGCGATGCTTTAAAGAAAGGCTTGGGTTGTGAACTCAAGAAAAATTATATTGTGATAGGTACACATCATGACAGTTGAAGATCCATGAGCATAACTACTTGATTCATGATCTAGAGCTGGCAGCCGTGATTTTTGCCTTGAAAATCTGGATGCACTACCTTTATGGTGAGAAGTGTGACATATACACCGACCAAAAGAGCCTAATGTATTATTCACACAAAAGGAGCTCAACAAGAATCAAAGGATATGGTTAGAACTAATCATGGATTATTATATCTCTGTTCACTATCATCCTGGAAAGGCGAACAATGTAGCTAATACTCTAAGAAGAAAATAACCTGCTACTCTATCCACGTAGCGGGTTGAGAAAGACCCTATCTTCTTGGATATTTTAAAAATGGATTTGTAAATTATAAAGGTAGGGGATATATCCTACCTTTCCCAAATGATTGCACAACTATCCATCCAAGAGAAGATTATGGAAGCACAAGGGGATGATGAGGAGATATAAAAGAGAGTGAATGCAGTAAAGGAAGGGAAGCTGCAGGAGATCCATATCAATGATGATGGTGTGATTTGGTTTGGAACGCGGCTTTGTGTGCCTTTATCACCCGAGATTAAGAAAGATCTATTGGATAATGAACATAGATCAACTTTCTCAATCCATCCTGGGAGTACCAAGATGTACCGTGATCTCCGGTAACACTTCTGGTGGGATAACATCAAGAAGGATGTTGCAGAATATATATCAAGGTGCTTGGTATGTTAGTAAGTTAAAGCTGAGTAAAAAAAAGTCCAAAGGTATGATGCAGCCATTACCTATAACCATGTGGAATGTGAAAATGTTACTGTGGACTTTTTCACGGGTCTCCCGAAGACGTCAATGGGAAATAATGCAATATGGGTTGTGGTTGATCGACTCACCAAGACTACCCATTTTATCGCTATTAGGGAAGACATATCTCTTGAACAAATTTCAAAGATATATGTGAAGGAAGTGGTGAGACTGCACGGTGTTCCACTCTCAATTGTCTCTAACCGTGATCCAAGGTTCACATCTAATTACTGGAGGAGCCTTCAAAATGATTTAATTACTGAATTAAATTTTAGCACAGCCTATCACCCCCAAACTGATGGCCACTTTGAAATAACTATTCAGACGGTTGAAGATATGTTAAGAGACTACACTCTTGAATTCAAAGGTGATTGGGATTAGCATCTCTCATTGGTTGAGTTCTCATACAACAATAGATTCCACTCGAGTATTCAAATGTCTCTGTATGAACCTCTTTATGGGAAGCGATGTAGAACTCCAACCTGTTGGGATGAAGTTGGAGAAAGAAGGCTACATGGGCCCGATCTTGTTCAAGAGATGACCGAGAAGGTTCAAGTCCTCCATAAAAACATCAAAGCTGCTCAAATTTGGAAAAAGAGCTATACTGACAACCATCAAAGGGACTTGGAGTTTGACGTTGGAGATAATGTCTTCCTTAGAATATCTCAATGGAAGAGAGTCATACGATTCTTGATGAAAGAGAAGCTAAGCCCAAGGTATATTGGCCCCTTTGAGTTCCTTGACAGCATATGAGCCTTGGCCTATCGTCTTTCACTTCCACCGAATATGGCTCAAGTTCATGATGTGTTTCATGTATCACTACATAGGAAGTACATACCAGACCCCTCACATGTACTAAACATAGAGGTGGTGCAGCTGGAAGATGATCTCTCCTATGAGGAGCAGCCAGTAAAGATTCTGGACCGATGGGATAAGGTTATACGCAACAAGACAACCCACATTGTCAATGTGTTGTGGAGGAACCTTAAGTTTGAGGAAGCAACATGGGAACCAGAAGAGGAAATGAAGGAGAAGTACCCCCACCTTTTGTAAAGTGAAATTTCAGGGGAGAAATTTTTTAAGGGGGGAAGAATGTAACAACCCAAATATTTTCAATGGAAAATTCCCTCCTTATATTTTTTTCATTAGATAACATGAAAAAAAATAATAATAAAATACTAAGTGATAAGTGACCTTTAAACATAATTTTCTCACCCCTATGTTTGGAATTTTTAAAATCCGACATACACGGTTCTGTTCAGGATGATTTTTGGAGTCTAATGAAACAAAAATAAATTTTGGTGAATAGTGACATGCCATTATGAATAGGAACATAACCTTATGAATAGTAAAATGACCCTTATTAATATTAAATAATCCAACACATGAGTTACATTACCTATGAATAATAAAATAAAATTTAGATATCTTAGATTGTGACAATTTGACCTTAGTAAACATTTTCTTATTATATAAGTCATGAATAATTAATTATAATTAATTAATTAATTTAGAAGAATATTTATTTCCCTAAAATGTATTCATAAATTATTTAATCAATGTCTTATAGTTTCTAGATAATTTTAGAAGACCCTATGTAATTTTTGAAAGCACTATAAAATCTATTTTAATCTTAAAAACTTTTTTTAAAGTAAATTATGATTTTAATTAATTATTAAATTAATATTAATTAGAAAATTATTTTTGAAAAATAGACTTAATTTTTGGATTCTACACATCAAAAAAAGGTTGGGGTAAATTTTGGGATTTTTCTGAGATATTTGAATTTTTGGTGAATAGTAAAATACATTATTTTACAAAATAAATACATTAATATTAAAACCCACTATTCATGACATCACAAGTGATGTAAGCACCCAAATCTCAAACTCAAATTCCTTATTTAATTTTCATGGTCTTTCAAGTCTCACTATTCCTTTTCTTAGGGTAAATTAATAAACTAATGAATTTTATATTAAGGAAACCCCTCTCCCCTCCAATATAAAAGCCACCCTTCACTCCATCTTTTCCTCAAAACACTCAAGCTCCAAGCCTTATCTAAAATCGGCCCAAAAACATTCTCCAGTTCCTCCCCCAAGTCCAATATCTTCTGGTCTCATTAAAGGACCAAGACTATCTTCCTTAAGGAGGATCTCAAGAGGAAGCTTTAAGAGGTAATTTCCTTCCCACTTCTACTTTAATTCTCTTTTATGTTCAAGTTCCATTCTTGATATCTCCCCTACTATATTCATCCGAATTCATTTGTAACTCCAGTATTAAACATATACTATAATTTTATGATTCTAATGGGATATTATATCACCCCACACCGTTTCCCTCTTCCTTTTATTTTATTAAGGAGAACATTGTTCATGAGGTGTTAATTTATCACCTTCAAAAATAACATGCTATCTTCTTCCATTTCTACCTTCAGATATGGTCATGAAACCATTTGTATGGTTGAAACAGAATATTTTATATGTATTATGTCCTATTTAATGATCTGTAACTTACTTATGAAAATATTACTAAGGGATAAATTAAAACAAGTTCATTATGATTGAAAACCCGCTCAAATTAACCCACACAATATTCGTTTGATTCTTATCTATTGATTCATCCACATGGATATAATGGGATTAATTATAAGATAATTAAAACTCCTGTAATATCATTAATAACATGTAATATAAGTTCTGGTTATTTACCCATGTTCTACCCAAACTTCAATTTATGAATACAAGTGAACCACTCAAGAAAACCATAAAAACGAACATCCTTGAAAATAGTTTTTAAACTCTATAAGTCATAAAAAGGAACATATTATGGTATAATGAAACCAGAATGAACCATATTAATATATAAAAGGTTCTGGAATTTATAATTAATTAATATAATGTCATTATATAGGACATTAATGAGAAGGAGGCATTCGGGTACAAGGTAAGGGGAAATCTTGAAAAAAAAATTCTTTCTTCGGGTTGTCCCTCTTCACTCCATTTTTGATGTGGATACTCCTCAAAAATCATTTGCTCATAATTTCCTTTACATTTATGGTATATAAATTTTTTTCACTAGTTTCTATTTCCAAAAAAATATTTTCCAAAAGAAATCTTCTTTTAATAACACCCCTTTTACTTCTCACTCATAGTGAACGGTTCTTGTAACATGAATGGTATTCCCTCTTTATTTTGGGAACCCAATTCTTATGAATATGTTATTATGAGATGAAATTCATTCCATTTCATGGGTTCATTATGTTAATTTATGTTATATGTTTATTTTTTAAAGCATGATAAATTATAATGTTATGATGTGACGGGTGCACCCAGAATTATATAGCGCAATATGAATGTTTAAATGTGACAGTTGCACCCGAAATTATATAGCACTCCAATGCATTGGTTAAATTGATGAATATTATGATTAAATGTGAAATTATGTGTTAACAAGATGATGTCTTGGTTCCAAAATATGTGTGGTAGTTAACCATTAAGACATGTTGTTTCATTTTTATGCATTGCCACATTTCAAGACTTTTATTTATGCTCGTCTCATGCTCAGGATATTTTCCCTATGTTATGATTATTCTCACCCCATGTTATATTGTTCTTACCAATCCTCTTAGTGGGCTTCTGGGTCACCTTTTTTAATGTATATCCTCTGGTGGATACATGTACTAAGGAGAGGACAAGTGCCACTAAGAATCTAGTGAAGAAGAAATTAAATAAATGTTTATGGTTGATGCTGTATTAGTTATGTATGGTCCTAGTTTTCCCAAGACACTAAAACATCGGATCCTCAATGGGTTAAAATATTACGTTATTTATCATTGAAATGACGTAATAGTGTTGAACGAAAAGGCTGGGTCGCCATATGTATCATGCACCGTAACAAGGTTAAGTATTACATCATATTTATACATCTCAACCTTTATAAGTACTGAATCTTAATAATGTATCATAATAATGATATCATGACTATGTTATGAATCAGAAATATGTTATGCATCATACCATTATTATTTATTACATCCATGAATCGTAAGAGTATGACATATCGTGCATCATATCCATGTTAACAATTGTAAATTGTTTATAATTTTTAATTGTTATGAATTGTAATCAGGATGAACATATTAAATAGGTTACATATTACACTTATGAAAATCATTACACACTTGTTATAACTTCAAGAAATATTTCAAATATCTCATATTCATTGTTCTATACATTTTTACTTAATTCTTCCTAATTAAAATGATGACATTGAGTGGGTTATTAACCAATCAAAACGATGTCGTGTATTCTGTTCTCTTTTGACCATTGTAATAAAAGGTGTCCACGTCCCTATGAGTTTGTTGGATAAATATAATTGTGTGATAAAATATGACTGTTGGTCCGGATTCCTATAAATAATAGGTCAATCAAACCAAAATACAAATCCTTTTCTATTATCATGTTCTACAGATATGTGTTGCGGCTTCTCCGTTTCTTTTTTATGAAAGACATAAAGATACATGAAGTGACCCACTTGTTATGTGTTCTTATATGTTTTTAAGTGAATTGATTATCTTTTTTGTGACCGATCATTATGATAAAAATCATTCACTTCTGGGGATAGGAAGATGTGTTGCCTATCATTGTTTCGAGGGCCTTTAATTTCTTGAATGATAGAGGTTCTGATTTCCTACTTAATCGAGGACTTCTAAGGATATAAAAACAGTCGTACCAATTATCACACAATGGGTTTACCGTAGTGGTGGTAGGACAAAACATCTATCCCAGGTGAAAGGACACCCTTCTCTTTTGGTTAAAGGAATTGTAATAATTTTACATTTCCACTGTTATTTTTATTATGGAGGGATTTATATTGATTCATCATTCTTGTCATATTCATTTCAATTTTAATTGTTTCAATTATGATTTTTTCATTACATATTGTATTAGTTTAATATATAATATGTTTGGTAGAATCGTTTACATCATTATTACCATGATCATTATATTCCTTTCAAATACAATTGTTTTACATTACTTTTAGTATTAAATTATATCTTTATATTTACATAAGATCCAAGTCCTATATATTCTGTTGTATTTATTGTGAATTGTAATAGTTTATGATCTCTTAATCGATGTCCATTATTATGTGTTTTAAATACAATTTTTTAAATCCTAAAATTCAACCCCACTTGTATTATGAGATCTAATATTCATATACATATATATTATGATCCAAAAATTGGTATTAGAAGAGGTTTACAATGTCCTTTAATACTTCCTATTTTTTTTACAAATAAAATTGTATTTATTTTACAAATATTTTGTTTCTAAATACTTACTAGAATAACATGTGGAGTGGAAAAATATTGTTTAATTAGATGGTAGGAATGAGTATTTAATTAATTGACAATCTATATCCAACTACACCACCTATATTTTATTGGAATGACTATGAGTACAAGAGAGATCAAATGAATCTATTTGTTATTAATACTAAGGTGGACATATTTATCATGCTGACCAGAGGTTGTAAAATCACAGATGATGAATTCAATACCTTCACTAATCAATATAAACAAAAATATAAAATGAATAACATGGTTTGAAGTACATTTTGGTGTTCCATGACCACAAATACTTTTATATAGTCAGAAATCATCTTCTGAAGCAGCCAGTTATATCAGGATGAAATCAGAACTCAATCATTTTATTACATCCAATGTAATAGAGAAAAAAAAGAGAAATGCATCAAGTTGAATATCATAGATTTGTTTTTCATTATAGAGAACAAGTAAGAAAGGTGAAATAATGGTTTATGACAATCTTCAATAGTATACAATCATTGGGAGAGAAACATATTAATGATGAAGCCCATGTAGAGAAGATTATTGATATTATGCCTAATGAGTCGGATTAATAAATAAGATGTATTAATAAAATCAAGAATGTTTCTAAAATTACTTTTAATTATTTATTTGGCACTATACATTAGCACGAGACTAGAATTAAAAAAGATGCTTATTTATTCAAAAATAAAAATGGTAATGGGAGTATATCATTTAATAAAACTAAATATATGACACTGGAAAGGATAACTATATCTAAACCTATGATATTTATTGTTATATCATAATCAAGTGATAGTGTTCACTAAGATAATGAATTATAAAATCTTTCTCGATGGATAAACAAGATCATTTGAAAAAAAGACATTAATTAAAAATTCAAATAGAAATATTGAAAGTAATATAATGAATCTATGGTCGCATAATTATTAATGAAAAAGACCATGTAATATTAGATCACATTTTCTTTTTCTAAAATGTAATGATAAAAAGTGTAATTTTTTTAAGAAACAAGAAAAAGTAATTCAAGTCAATGACTATGAATGTTTTGAAGGAAAATGATACCTGGAGTGAATGTGGTGGTGATTCATTAGAGGAATCCTCAAATTACAAATCTTTTGGTCAGAGAAATATAGGACTCATAGGGAGACTACCAATTGAAAATCATTTATACAAGGCTAAGGTACACAATGATGAATTTATTCAAAATGTATCTTTAAATTAAAATTGCCCTATTTAGAAATATTTGTAATCTTCAATTGAATAATATTCTTTAGTATAGGAAAATTTACATTCCTTTTGATTAAGTTTCCAAATTATCCAAATTACATGAGAATGAATATTCAAAAAGAAAGAAAAATCATGCTAAGTTAAATTCTATAATATATATTCTTACAAAATAAGTTTCAAATATAAAAAACGATCTTGATCATAAAACAATTAAATTTGAAAAAAAGTTTATGTGTCTTAATAAAGTAAGATCTGAGAATGTTATACCTTCTAAATACTTTGAACAACTTGTTTTAACAAAAAATGATTTGAAAACAAACAATTTTCCAAATAAATTTCTTATGAGAATGATAATTTATTTATTATTGTAAAATATGAAGTCATTTCTCTTGAGAAACATTTATCATACATTACATGTTGTAAAGAAAACATTGATAAGATGTATTTTTAAATTATTCCTCTAAGTAATACTATTGGACTTGGATACAATTAGCCAAAAACTGATTTTTAGTAATAACAATTTTTTTCCTCAAAGTGACCAAATTATTAAAAAATTGTAATGTTGTGGACATTTAGAAAGACATATGTCACTTAATAAAACTCAATATTTAGGATTTCATAAACCCAATTTTGGAAAAGAAAATGTGGATTCTAATAAATAATTTATATAACATTTCATGATCCAAAAAAATAATGGATTCCAAAAAAATGAATTTTTTCTCTTTTAAGAAAATAAGAAGTGTATAAACAACAAGAATATTTGGTACATGGATATTGGTTGTTTTTGACACATAATAGGTAATAATGATTTCACTGAAATTATTATATAAATGAAATGAGGAAGAGTGACCTTCAGATATAATGATTGGGGAAAGATCATCAGTATAGGTAATATTGATTTTAGGATAACTCTTAAATTCAAATGTTTTTTTGTTATAATGTCTAATTCACAACATAATCAACGTGAGTCAATTATGTGAGGAATCATACATTTTTTACTTTATGAATGCTAAATATTTAGATAATAATTACAATGATGAATTAATTTTTTCTACCCATAGGCATGAGAATGTATACACAATCATTTTATAATACCATATGAGCCAATAAATAACATTCATAAGGTAAATGGAAGATAAGTCATTGATATAGAATTGTAGTTTTGGACACTACACCCTAAGGAACTTTTGTAAACATTCAGAGACCTGATATGTTAAGGATCTACCAGATCTTAGATTTGATACTTTAAAGGCTTGAGTCCCTTGCTAAAATGGAATACAACATAAAAATAGCTTTAAATAAATCAATGAGGTATCAACTTATAATTAATTACAGTTATTTCATAGGAATTATATCGTTCCAACACAAAAATGAATCATTAGAGAAAAATACTGTATATTTGTTCTAGTAGATGTCTATAATATAATTACATGGGTTTATTATCTAGAAAAGAAATCTAAAATATTTTTTTATTTAAAACATTTATATCCCATGATAAAAATTAAAAAAACCTACCATTGTTAAATATTCATAGTGATCTTGGAAAAGAATTTCAAAATTCGGATTTTGATTTTTTTTATTAACAATGTTATTACTCAAAAATTTTATACACTATGTATCCCTCAACCAAATGATGTTGTTGAGAGTTGGAATCATATTATTCTTATAAATTAAAAGAACAACATTCACTGAATACTCAGTTTCTGTGAATTTCTAGGTTAAAGTTGTTTGTACTTTATGTTACATTAAAAATCATGTTTTAACTCAACCATTTTTAAAAATAATCATTATGAGTTGTCGACTGGATGAAAACCTATAGCTTCATTATTAAGATTGATTGGACGAAAGGTATTCATATTGACTACAAAAAATATTTACATAAGTTTTCACCCAAATCCGATGAAGGAAACTATATAAAGTTTTCCCCAACTTCAATGCCTTATATTGTTTTTAGTAAAAAAACATGTATTGTTGATGAAAAATTGAATGTTAAATTTGATGAAAAAACCCCCATTGTTTTTAAACAATCTTTACCTACATCAACTTATGAATTTTCAAAAAATAATTATCACCCTTTTATTTAAAAAACATATTAAAATGAAAATGCTCAAGATAATTTTTTTGAAACATTCACCCTGAATAATTTCTATCATATGTTGATGAAAATGTTTTTCAAATCAAAAATCATTGGTGTCATAAGAATCATCCATGTGATAATACCACTAGAGATGTAAATCAAATAGGATAGAACATAAATTATTTGGGCAATTAAATAGAACAACAATCATTAAATTCTCAATTCGATCCTAAAACATCAAATGAAGCCTTTATGGGATGAAGATTAGATTAATTCCATGCATGATGAATTAAATAAATTTGAGATGAATCATTGATGGACCTTGGTTGAAGGTCCTTAGTAAACAACATTTATAGGTGTTAAATAGGTTTTCAAAAATTAGTGTGATGAAAATGGAGTCATAGTAATAAATAAAAAAGAATTGTTTCAAATGGATATAATTCAGAAGATGGAATATAGAATGAAGAAACATATTCTCCAGTTGCTAAACATGAATCTAATTGAATTCTATTTTCCTTTGCAACATACATTAATTTAAAACATTTTCAAATTGATATAAATTTTTTTTCTCAATGTTTTTGTTAAAGATGATGTTTTTTATCATCCAGGTAGTGATGTAGATTGAAAAAATTGTGATCATGTTTTTAAATGTACCAAATTTTTGAATGGACTAAAAAATTTCCCTAGGGCATTTAATGATAGAATCACTTGATTTATTTTACAAAAAAATATGTAAAAGTTACTATTGTCCCATCTCATTAGATAAAAATGGAATACATAAATGTTTTTATTGTTCAAATTTACATTGATGATATTATATTCGGTCTAACTCAACAATCATTAATTGATTCTTTGGAAAATATAATGAAATATGAACTTCAAATGATTATTATAGGAGACTTTACATTATTTATAGGTCTTCAAATATCTCAAAATCTAAATGAATCTAATGTATCCCATTATAATAATATCTAATACCTACTCAAAATGTACAGATATGAAAATTTTAAAATTATTAGCACTCTAATCGGTACCTCAAATACACTTGCTCTTGATGAAGATGGAAAACTAGTGGATGAAACAATTATTAGAGGTATGATATAAAGTTTGTTATACTTAACATCTAGTTGTCCATATGTATTGTTTTCAATAATATTTTGTTCAAGATACCAATATAATCAAAAATAATCTCATTTAAAATTAGTGAAATTAATTTTCCACAACTTATCAGGAACTATGGATTTATGACTATTATATTCTTATGGAAATTATTTTGTTTTTTAATTTATTTAGATGATAACATTAGTGGATATATAATGGATAGAAATAGTACATCCTGAACATGTAATTTTTAAGAGATTCTTTGGATTCTTGGTCTTGCAAGAACCAAAACTCAGAATAACTCTCTACTGCTGAAGCATATTATTGAGAAACTAGATGTTGTTTTTCTCAGGTGTTTTGGATGAAACACACACTCCCCGACTATGGGTTGAGTTTCCCAAAATCTCAAAGACAATGTGACTGTAATAGTTCTATAGGTTTTAGTAAAAATAAATCACACCACTCACATGACAAACACATGGATATTAGAAATCACTTTTTTTGGCATCACACCCAAAAAGTGGATATTATTTTTCAATTAATTAGAATTCAAGAACATCTTGCTGGCATTTTTTAAAAAAACCATTATTTTCCAATATATTTGAATTCATTATGCTGAAACAAAGAACGATTACATTAAATAAATCATTCACATATATTTATTGTTTAAGAAATATCTTTACATTATGTTACACCTTTTCAAAGGGGGAGTATAAATATCATGTCACTTTTTGTTTTACAGTTTTAGGGTTTCACTTTTAGTTTTATAGTTTATCGGTTCCAATTTTTTATTATTGTTTATCAATTTCACTTTACATCTTAGAGTTTATTTGCTACACTTTTTGTTTTTATGTTTATGATTTTCACTTTTGGTTTTACAATTTTTCTGTTTCATGTTTTGTTTTAGTGTTTATCAGTTTCACTTTTCCTCTTACAGTTAATTGGTTTTACTCTTTAGTTTTATTTTATTGGTTTCATAATTTTATTGGTTTTATGGGATTTAGGTTTAGGTTTCAAAATTTTCAGTACTAGATTTAAATTATAGATATTTAATTATCTAATAAATTTTTAACTATCAATATTTCATTACACTATCGGTATTGAACAATAATTATTGGATTACTTTATCAGTATTAATATATCTATATTGGTACTAGAATATCATTTTGGATTATTCTATTGATTATAAATAATCTGTACCAGCATATTTGATTTTATTTTTTTATATTCTTTATTTTTTTATAAGAAATATATATCGAGAACATAAAATCTATCTTATTACTCTAACATTTACTTTTTATAAAACATAACATAGTTGTTTTAATGGTTGTATCTCATTTCTTTATTTTACATCTAAATCAGTTTCACTATGAATACAATTTTCTTAAAGAGAAAACATTTAGAGTCGGAAATAATTCTTTACCATTAGATCTCTTAGATTTAATCTTGGTCGTCAATTATCATTAATATATTATATCACATATTTTTTTCATTTGTGTTTTCATCCTTGAAAAGCTACTATATAAATACTCAGGAAGGTTCTATTGGTTCTTACCTCAGTTTTCATAATCAAAGATCTTCTTAGGATTAGTAATCCAGAGGTTCCTCATGGTATTGGTTAGTCTTTAATGTCAGAGTCTTCTATTTGATCTCTGAAGGAATTGACTCCAATTGATTTTTTATCCAAGGAATTTAATTGTGAATTGTTTGTCTCCGAAGGTTTTTATGAGTCTTTTTATTGTTCTTTGAAAATAATTATATGTTTTCAAGGATGTGAATTATTTTTTTTGTTGAAGGGCCGTGTTTTAATTAGGATCATGTTTATATTGATGAGCTGTTTCAATTTTATGAATTAGTAGAGATATACAAGGAGAATAAGATTTCTATAAGTTGTATGACAATACATACACAACTCATTCAAAATAAGAAACTATGTTTCCAGATTTCCCAACTAAGGGATATGCATTATGTCCCTATCATATGTTACAAGATGTTGATCGAACTGATGATATGACTAAATCCAAAGAAACCCTTTATGAAATTCTTGAGGACAAAATAAAATTGAGTCATCAATTAGGATATAGTTGAATCATATCCCATTAAATACACTGGTTTTTGGTGTTGAGAAATGGTGACAAGGAAACATTGAATGTTTCAGATGTGTTTGTGTTTGACTACTAGGTAAACATGTAGAAGATTAGCATTGTGTGTTCATTTTCCAAACATGTAAGAATCTCAAATATGGTTCTATAAATCTATGTCGATCATTTTACCACCATTATTAGTAGCTTTCCCAATGGATGAAAGTGTTTTAGTAATATTTTAATTAAGGTAGATCCATAATTCTTCAAATTTACATTAATTAGTATGGATATGACAGAGAGGCTCAACATATGCTTAAATTATAAATTTAATAAATTGAGAATGATCCTGATGATGTGAAATAAAATGATTGCATAAAAGGTAGTGATAAACCTTATAATCCATTCAATTCCTCTTCGAACAAAATAATAGCACTGAATGCAACAAATAAAAAATTGTAGATGAATCAAAAGGATGTATCTGATAAAGTTGATGCGAAATTGAGGAAGAAAAATCAAGAATGAAATGAAGTGGATCCTCATTTTGGATGGGATCCCCATAAGAAATAACATTAAAAGGATGGTTTGAAGAAGCATTGAATGAATAATTTTAAAAAATAGTCTGATGAAAAGAATGGTTGATGATATTGATATTGAAAGTTTCTTAAGAATAACTGAGCATCTAAAATACAATATTAAAATAAAATATACATATAGTAAAACTCAATTGGTTCTAGAAGGGAATGGAAAGGGGAAGCATGATTCTGAACATTCGACTACAAAATCAGTTGTAAAAGTACTTGAATAATATGATGAATAACATGAAGATGAATTTCAAGAGGAACATGATCAATAAGAACATACACATGAGGAAATATAAGTTGAATAAAAATAAGTTACAAACAATAGAAGTCATGTAACAGAGTCATTAGAAGAACAATAATTTTTTACCATATCTAGATCCCCATCCCTCCAAGAGAGTATATCAAAAGGTGCCTTCCAAGATATTAATTCAGATTTCGGATAAAGAATATGAAGTGAAGGAGGTAGAGGTAGAATCTAATAATAATTGTAATCATCCAGCTCATGTAATAGGCATTGAGTGTAATTTTTGTGATCTCCCACAATTAGCTAGATCATAAATTATAAAAATACAATTACTATGAATGGGGTTTTGTATGTTAAAAATAAATTGAATATATTGGAAATGTTGTTAAATTTTATTCCAAATGTTAAATCTATGTTGGAAATTAGTTCAAATTCCCATAATGATTGTACAGATTATGTCATGGTTTTGATGGAAAAGTTTCTACATCTTGAAGATGATTTCACAAATTTCATGTAACATTCTACTGAGCAAATTAAGGCTTTCAATAATGTTGTTATGTGGTTTTATAATGTTGATGAAATCCTAAAGAATCATTGGGACAAGCAGGGAGAGTTGGTATATCCGGAAAAAAAACTCAATTCTCTCCAACTAATGTTGATTGATGATTTGAATGAAAATCATCAATAATAGAAATAACCCACTCCCTCAAAAGGGGTATCCTTAGTAAGAATTGATACTTTAAGGGAAAATTTAAAAGATTAGAGTAATGGGGTTGTATTACTCTCAAATAGAGTAGCTATCATAGAAAAATCCTATCAACTTAGGATGGATGATTTCAATAACCAAGAAGCAAGACATAAATCCCATGATGATGTTAATCAGCTTCACTATGACTGGATTTGGAAGCATGAGATGATTATTTCTGAATATGATAATAATTTTAAGGTCCATAAAATGCTCTTAAAATATTCATGGAGGATTGATAAGAGTATATAATGTTAAAAGTATTGTTTTTTAAACTTTTTCCAAAATATAATTGAAGTGAATGATGGTTGAACTCATATTGTAGTAAAAAAAATTTTCAAGTAACATTTATGATTTTGTTGTATGTTTCCCTAACCTTTTGCAGGATATAAATTTATTCCCTTACTATTTTTGAAAATCCCAAAGGAGGAGAATGTCTTTGAAAAGAATATTTTTTATGAATGACTAATTAAGGTAGAGATATCACAAGAAAATGTGAGGAGAATATGATCCCATGTGAGTTTTTTTAAAAAAGGTCGAATTATTAATATTCAATAAAGTAGTTATACTCCAGGGGAGAAAAGTTTTTATTGTCTGTTATGTTGTTTTTTTTCTTTCACAAAGTGGAGATTGTTGATTCAAAACCTATTTTGAATGTTCCATCAATATTTTGTTTTGGAAATCACACATCATAAATATCATAATCACATATATAGTTTATCATGTATGTTGTTTTAATAGTAATAATTGCTTACTTTGTCTTTCATATCCTAATGAAATTTGTGTTTGTTATTCATACACATTGATTTATATGTTGTTTCTAAATCGTAACCAGATTATGCATTGCATCATAGTCAGAAATCGTAACCTAAATGTGTATTGCATTATAATCAACAATCATAACCAGATTAGTACAATATCATAATCAGGTATCGTTGTCAAGATATGTATAGTAACGTCATCTCATATATGATGAATCTTATCTAGGTTATGTACCACATCATATTTATACATCATAACCAGGTTAAGTACTAAATTGTAATCTTGTGTCGTAGTCACGATATCGTTACAAGGTTATGAGTCATCACCAGTTTATGAATTATAATATTATTATGTATTGTATAAAAATCATCATAACCATATTTAATATCGTGCATCGTAAACAAGTTAGGAATCAGAACTAGGTTATAATTTGTAATCGTTATGCATTGTTATCATGATGATCCTAGCAAAAAAAGATACGTATTAAACATATAAAATGCATCACAATCTTGTAATAACATCAATATTGATTGAATGTTTCTCACTCTTTGTTATATTCTTTTGTACATTATTACATCTATCTAAAATAATGTCGTTTAGTTGGTTATTTTAAATTCAAAGCGATGTCATGTATTCTATGTTTTTTTTACTATTTTAATGCAAGGTGTCCAAGTCCCTCAGAGTTTTTCAATGAAATATAACCATTGGAGAAAATATGATCATTGGAACCTGAATCCTATATATATGAGTTCATTCAAACACAACTACCCAACTTTTTCTATTATCCATTTCTATAGAGAGATGACGTGACATCACTCTTGCGTTGTGTGAAATCCTTGAAGATACAAGAAGTGAAAAACTTGTTCCTTGATCTTGTATTTCTATAAGTTATTTGTTTCTACTTTGTGAGACTGATCATTGGGATAACAATAAAAATATTCCATAGATAAAAAGATGTCATGTCCATAAACTTATTGATGGCCTTCAATTGCTTGAAGGATTGAGGTGCTGATTACCTTCTTAATTAGCAACTTTCAAGGACATGAATATAGTCATGTTGTCCATTGTATTGAGGGCTTACCAATGTTGTGGTAAGTCATATCATTTATCCTAAGGGAAAGGATAACCTTCTTATTGGTTAAAATTATTTTAATACATTTAAATTTCTACTAATATTTGTATTGAAAGGGAATTTTATTGATTCATCTTTCTTTTCATATTAACTTCAAATGTAATCTTTTCAATAATGATTCATTCATTACATATTGTATTAGTTGATTCAATAACTAGTATTGTGGAATCATTTATATTTTTATTACCTTGATCATTGTATTCATTTAAAATATTTTTTTTCATTACTTCTAGTATTACATCACATCTTTGTATTTCCATTGGATCCAAGACCTACATGGTCTATTGTACTGATTTTAAATTGTATTAGTTTAATATCTCTTAAAATATGTTATTCATTATGAGGTTTAAATATAATGTTTTTAAACCTACAATGCACCCCCCTCTTGTATTGTCCCTTCTAATATTCATATAATTCTATATTATAATCCAACACGGGTTCCATATAGATTAAATAAATAATAATGGGATATATTAAAATTATTTATTTATAACCATTTTAGTATATAAACCAAAATATAATAATATTCAAGAGATCAAATTCATTTATTTTATTTTGAACAATAAATCTTAAGAATACTCTTGAACCCCTAGAGAGGTACATTCTCTAGGAATTTCTCTAATAATTTAGTGCAACCATCCACTATCTTCCAACCTTGAATAAATATAGATCACCGATAATCATTTGTAAGTGATTCTTGGGGAAATCAAACTCGAATGACACAAGTGATAAGATCCTCCATGTTAGTACCCAATGACTTGTACAGTGATGTACTATAATTTGTGGAACACGTGCGGATAATCACTAAAGTGAATATTCTTTTGAATCCTACAACCCAACAATGGTAAAAAATAAATACTTTTTGTGGTCCATCCAAGAATTAATAATTTATCCCAAGTTAAATGTTTATATTTATAAATTAATTATAAATAATATTTTATGATTTATTACTATTTTTTTCATTTTTAATTAATTTACTAAATTATTTAATTTAATTATATTGATCACAACATTTATAATCCTATAAATCTCAAATTGATCATCAATTATTTCCGAAATAATTTTTTGGCATGACGGATCACAAGCTTCTATTATTCCAGTAACCATAATGTGGTAAAAGAGTTGGTCACATAATTATTTAGAAATATTTAATGTGTGTTGAATAAAATAAATAAAATTAAGTGGATTTAAAATCAATTTTAATCATTCTTTAATAAAAATTTTGAGATTTCATTCTATATTTCTTTCTAAAAAATATATTTACTAAATTAATTTTATTAAGATGATGAAATAAAATTACTCATCTGGAGGTGTTGAAGAATCTAACTAGATAAGACAAGAGTACACACCCTATAACCCAGTGGTACACACCATATACTAGTGTTTGAGGAAAAAAGAATTATTTTAGAACTAATTCATCAATTGTTCATTTAATTATAGAATTTTTATTTTTTTGGCCATCCTAGAAAATAGTTATCCATTGTAAATTCCATGAAACATCCATAAATGATGTGTAGTTATTTAGTCATATAGTCTAATGTATCTTCTCTAATCACATACCAGATTGGTGGTCATGTAACTCAGAGAACACATTACTTCGACCACATGTGCACTTAGTGTACTAAAACTTATTTCATAGAATACTGACACGTTGACTCCCTATGCATATTATATGGATATATGGGGAGAATAAAATTTTGTTTATTTTCAATCTACATACCATGTATATTAACCAAATTTCCCATAATTAATATTTAATTATTATACTATGAAAACCTTAGAAAAATTAACCTTCATGTGGTCATTAATATGATATGACACGTTATGTGTTGGTTTTTCATGCTTATAAAATTTTATTTAATTTTTATGTGATGTTCTGATCTATAGATAAGGATTGTGTTGCATTACTTGTATAAATCTTTGTGCGTTGAAGGATAAAACATGATATAAAAATAACAAAATACCTACAGTCATTAAGATTATTGTTCTTTCAAGAAAATTTGTGTTATGTTTTGTATTCCATATATAACATGTGTAAATTGTATATGAGTATAATAATTAATAGTTAGTACAGAAAAACACTCATCATGTTTTTTCCATGGTACATTTATCAATATATTTTTAATCTATTAAATTTAAAATAATAATTATAGATATAAACATTATTCTGTATTGGTATAATTAAATTGTTAGGGCCTGTTAAAAATTCATTATCTTCCCAAAAAAAAGTTTTAATATCACTGACAAGCATATCTAATTGATAATCATGCTCATATAATTTTTACATATAATATTCATCTTGTTTTTAAATGTTATTATTAATTTTTATTTAGTGTATATTTTATAATTTTCCACATGATAATTATTAATGTAAAAAAAACCAACATCATTCACAAACTACCACTCACAATCTACATAACCATTCACCTCCTAATTTTTAAATTTTTAAAAATTTCACCCCTTTTAAATCAAGTCCTATTACTTATAGTTATTTAGAATAAATAAAATTAATTCTCATTGTAGATACAATTACATGTCCACTTATTATTTTCCTCATGTACTATATAATTACTCTTTATTAGCCTTCAATGTTAGTGATTATTCATCCTGATTACTAGGTGATGAGATGTATTTATATTCATGGATATCATATTCTTCTCCCAATATTGTTTAAAAATTATTATTTAGAATAAAATTTATTCATTTTTGTTAAATTAATACTTTTAACTTATATATTTAAAGCCTAAATCATCAATAATTTCGATAATATATCATTCCTATCATTGAAATATTCTTCATCTATATATTTAAATTTTATAGAATAATATCAAATAACACCACAAATAACGTGATTATATGTTTTTTCCGATGATATAAATATTTTTCCTTTTGAAAGCATGAACAATTAAATGACACATAATAATCATAATTTTTTTTCATTGATATCATATTATTAAACCTCTATTATTAAAATACAAATTTTATTATTTAAATAAAATTTTAGCGATTTCAGAAAAGGGATACTTCATCATTCTATAATTGAAACCTAATTTTTCAAGAACTCCAATAATATATCATTCTTATCATTAAATCCATCTTCACCAATACAAGGATATTTTATAAATGAATTACAATTTATACTACAACTAACATTCATCAAAGTTATATTTTTATTATATCAATCATTTCTCATTTGAACAATTACAAAATAGAGTGGTACCAGATAATCACAATTTATATTCCAATAAATCTTCTTTATTAATCACATAATGAGTCTTCTAATTCATATATAATTTTAAATATATTTCTTTCCCAACCAAACTATAATCATTTAATGAATTAATTTTTCTTATCTTATACATGACAAGAATACAATTAAAGTCCTAAATTTGAAATAAATTTTGACAATGACATTTAATAGTAGATATTTTTATATCTAATATTCTCTATTAGATATGATGAAACATCTTGAATTTAATAGGATATTCTATGGGATTTCTAAAACTAATAATGGAAGTAAAAATATCATCTAATCGTATAGTGATGTCACCAACCATTTCTATTATAATGATATATATTTTTATTTGAATTGGAGGCTCATTATAAATATTTTCTTCATTCACTCTAACATCAATGTTGATTATATATTATAGAATTCACTATATTTATTTTCATTTAAATCCCTATAAATATATAGAACTCCATCTCTGAATTTTCATCTACGATAAACATCCTAGAATACGAGTATATATATATATTTTTAAACAATTTAAATAAACATTATTCATTCAATAATATATAACCTCATTTTTTAATTTTATGGTTTTAAAAAAATCCATTATATCAACTAATATATGATTCCTTCATATTGGGGATATATTTTATGTTCTGTATGATAAAATTACCAAGGGAAATTATTAAAAAATTATATATATATATATATATATATTAAAAGTAAAGCAATATCATATTATGGATAACCATGATATATCATTTGTTAAAAAGCATATTGATCTAAAAAATGTTAATAATATTACATTCATGATAAATAATAATTATTTTTTTTAATAATTTATTACATTTCATTATATTTTTTAAAATAAGATTCAATTATAATTTGGTTTGATGAACTATACAAAATATTGAAAAATCAATCCTTGAAAAGATAATCCTTTGATTTTAATGTAGTATTTTTTTAAATCAATTATATTAAAATCAAGATTATACCTATTCATCTTTAATGTGTCTCTAATAAACAATGTATTATATTTTATACATGATTATTTTTTATATACATCCTGATTAAACAATTACAAGATAAAATGTTTTAACTCAAAATGAAATCCATGTAATTATTTAAAATACTCAAAAAAATTACCTTAAAAATATAGATTGTATCAATATAATCAAAAGCTATTTAACTAAGAAAAAACCATGAAATTGTTTAATCAACAATATATACTATAACTATTGACAGAATAATGATGTACTAATAGAATAAAACGAAATAATATAGTTCCTCTATTACTTGTTCCATCACATAATGAAAAATGATACACTCTTCAAATCATAAAAAATGTAAAAATACTCTTGGTTGAATATAATACATGTGTTAAAAAAATTTATCGTGTAGATGTATATCAATTAAAAAAACACATTAAATAATATCTACATCTTCATCATAGAATTAAAAACATTCTGAAAGTCTTTAAAAAATATTTGGTCATAAAAATTTATTTTTTATACCTTTAATGTTGGACAACATGTAATTCAAAACATAATTTCTAAAAAAAATATTAAAATCTAATATTATTTTGATCAATTCATGGAAGATTTAAATGTCATATTAGATAGGTTATCAATAAAAATTCATTTTTTTATTTATGATTGGTGATTTTCATTTCTATATTAGGGTGGCATCAGAGTTTACAATTTTTAACATGATAATCTATACCACATTAGCAACAAATACAATTACAGAAATGTTTAATTATAATGTTTTTGACATCTGAAAATTATGGTATGTGTTTATGTGATACATACAAAATATTTATGAATATGATATATATAAAAATTGAATAAAATGATAAATTTTATTTTATTCTATTACCAAAAAAAAAAATTAATTTTTACTAGATATTATTTATTATATATTTTTTAATTATCTATTTTAATTTTAATTTCATCATAGAGATCAATAATTTCGTTTCAAGCACATAATCTCTTTCATTTTTACAAAAAATGATTATATTATAATTAAGAATACTTATTTTCTATAATTAGTTAACTCTCATTCATATGTAAAATATAGTGATATGATATTTGAATATTTCAAAGGGTTACAAGGGAAAATTTAGTAGTAACATTGCATGATGATACAAAATGAAATTTTCCCCATTGGGTAAATATTATGTGGAAAAGTTTTGTTTTATATTACGCCATCATGGATATGTTCTATAAGATAATCTCATTCAATAACTATTATCTCACAACTCTATCTTCTAAGGACACCGATTAATGGAATCTAAAAACTTTCCCACTATTTTCGGATATTGATCATGCATCACATAATATAAATTACCCAAAATATTATATAAGTGGATATGAAACATTGTGGGTAAATTATGACACAATCAAGGTTTATAAATTTTTATTAATATTTTTTATTAAATTAAATATCTAAATTGATTTTTTATAGTTTTTATATGAGTAGTATTGAATTTTCATAATGATAAATCCTTTACTATATTGTTTTAGTATATAGGAATAATCAACAATATATTAATGATGTTTTATGGTGACTCCAATATAATTATATTTTAATCACACACAATATATTAAAATATAATTTCTATAATAAAAAATCATCTCAATGATATAACCAAGGTTTAAAACCCTATTGATGTTTATTAGCGCTAATAACTAGACTTAATCTAGGATATGTTGGATAAGAGTGGTGATTACTAACATCATATTTGATATTGAATATTTCTTTCTAATTCTGTATATTTTCTATGAATATTTAGGATATATATATATAATTCTCAAATTTTCCCCTTATAAGGACCTACCCTTAAAACATTACATAATCATGAATTACATGAATAACAAAAATTATGAATCTTTTCAGGTTTAGAGTTTTAGAAAAATTATTCTTTAACTATTAAATTTCATTTCAAAAAATATATATACAAATAGACACTTCTACTCAATTTCAATTTTTTCACAAAACATATACTCTTTAATAAAATAGCCATGTCTAGTTCCATGTTTAAGATAGTATGACATTTCCTTAATCCCATCCATGACCCTATTCCACCTTATGTCCTATGAAAAACATTTAAAAACATGGGATGGGCATAAACATCTCAATAAGGGATACACAAAGAAGGAAAAAACTTAGTTCTTCAAAACAAAATGTAAACCAGTAATAGATTAACATAATTAATAATTTTAACGTTTATGAAGTAGTAAATACTATTCACTGAATAAAATATCACTACTTACCATTTTTTAACCCAAAGATTACCACAAAACCCATATAAATAATACCTAACATATAATTGTAACACGGGATATAAACATACTTAAATAGAATAACCATATGATTGACTTCCACACAAATCACTAAATGGAATAGACATACGAATGAATTACACAACCAATGCATTAGAGGATATAACATTGCCACCCATCTTGGTTTATCATGGCTCCACCATTCTTTGGTATTATCATGTAATGAACCGTAAAATATCATAATACCATTATAAAATCATAACACATAAAACAAATGTAAAGGAAAGAAAACATTTCCACATTTCAATCACAATATATCTCATAAATATATTTACATAAAAAATCGATTATCAAAAACATTTTCATTACCAAAATACATAAATGAGTATATGGCATTGACTTTCCTTGAAAAAAACATTACGACTTGTTAAGGATGAAAAATAACAAACAATACTCACTCTGGAAGAAAGGTCGTTGTCATCACATACATTAAAAGAAACATTAGTTTTTGTTGTTTAGTAAAATGATTTGTAGAAAAATATTCCATTTTAAAATTCAAGGGTGTTTATACAGCATATAAAAAAATTCGTGTATTAAAAAAATAATCCTCAATGAAAGGAGTCTGAGACGAAGTCCTTTACATCATGTCCGACTTGACCTGTTCTTTCTTTAATATCCTGAATAATAATATAATGATAACTTCCACTTAATTAAGAAACTTTATAATTTTTATAATTCCGTTTATATAACTTATTACCATGTTATAAACATTATGTAATTATTTATATTAGTAACATTCATTTTGTTGATATTTGGCAGTTGAGTCAAAAATGGACTTCTTATAATTACAAGTTGTTCACGTGGTAAAAATTACATTATATACATAATGATATTCATGATTAATATATCATATATATCATATATATCCTGTCTATAATTGTATTTATAATACTGCATAACATTTTGAGGAATGAAATGAAATACACCATTCATAGAAACGGTAAGTCTTACATACGCATGAATGCCACTCTCATTTCTATTTATTATTTTAATGGAATTAAAACATAATGATACATAGGATTATTATAATTCCAGAATAATATCATATAATATATTCACCACATCCTTTATGCGTCCCACATATGTCATTAAGGAGTCATATCACATTGAGGGGACAGTAGTCTGCACTTCCTCAAATGAAATTATCCTGTTTACCCATTATGAAAACCATAAAGGTATTCTATAAATAGAAAATACAGATGCAAAAAAAAACATAAACATAATATATATCATATATAAATATAGTGACATCTTAATGGCCACCATGATAGGTGGTAGGAGATAATCGAACTATCATCGTATCGTGAGGTGTTAGTTTTCAATCCACATAAATAGTATGTTCTTCATCCATTAGATGGTGGTGTGTGTATGTGTAGTTATAATAAATCTCATAAAACCATTATTTTGTATTGAGTATACTGGTGTTGTTATGTAATAATGGAAATTAAAATATTTTAGGGGTTGGATAAGTGATATAAAATAAAAGAAGTTAAGAGAAATTGTTACCTTTAATTTGGGTAACTACCATTGATTTGAACAAAAATGGTTTGTTGAAGTGACATCTGCCTAATGTAAGGCATCTAGGCAAAATAGAGGGATATATGATGTTTTTTTGGGTAGAGTTTGGGTGAGACAAATGACATGATATAAGTGAGTAATTGCTCATAAATGATCACCTTTTACAAGGGGGAGGAGGGGCTCTTTAGAGAGGTGTGAAAATATTATTTTGTTATATAATGATATTCAGTTTCTAAAGGTCCAAAACTCATTAAGGAAAAGGATAATATGAGCCATGGTCATTGTAAATTGAAAAAATATGAATTGGGTAGGTGTTGGATGTTATTTTAATATTTATATTCTTAATTATTTAAATCATTTATAATGAGGTAAACACTACATCATTATTGTGTCATAAATAATTTAATTTATTCGATGTCTAAAAATTATATAAAAAATACCATGATGTATGAAATTTTTTTATATTTGCAATGAATATTTATAGTCGAAAATATAATTTATATAACCCCTTGTAAAAATTATTTTACTAAAAGATATTGATTTTTGTCATTTTTCCCTTTAAGATAATTAATATAAAGAGTCATTATCATTCCAAAGAGGCTCAATGGGGTCATGAAATCGACCCAATGATGCCTATGATCATAAATCACTCATAAAATAAGGTTTGGACATGTGTTAAGGTAATTTTGAATTATTATAATATTTATTTACCTTGAATTACCCTATTTACATTTAACTTCTATAAACAAATATCAAAAGTTACTATTCACCAAAAATTATTTTCATCTTATTGAAACAAATTTTATATACAAATAACAACCATGTATGTCGGATTTTGTAAATTCAATTCATTAATGTGGTAAAAATTCATTTAAATGAAAAATCATGTTTTTCTAACTACTACTAAATTGTTTCGCTATTCATCAAAAATTGATGTATTTCATAAAAATATAGAAAATTCGTCCTAAGGTATATTTTATATTCCTAATTAAAAAATGATTTCCATTTTACCAGATTCTACTAATATAATTTGCTTTAATTAATTTTTATTTAATACCCATTGTCAATAAAATAGCGTGTTTTTAAGAAACAATGACTATCAAAATATTGACAGTTGTTTATGTCCAAATTCAAAGTGAAATTAATTCAAATGACCAACATTGGATTAAATGGTAGAAAAATATTATAATTAAAATTTAAAACCAATTAATAAGCTAATATAACCATATAAATAAATTAGATTAAAACAATGTTTTGAATTAATATACAGTATTGTTCTCTATTCATTAAAAAATGAATTTTATCGGAAAAAATAAAAAAATTTACACATAGTAAATTTTGATGTCCCTATTATAAATGAAGAATTTATTTGGTCAAATAGATGTATTAGACTGAGCAAAAAAATATTTAAAAAGCTTTATCGATTAAAAGGTGGTAAATGGACCTTTTAAAGTTTATTATGCTTAAAATTAGATTCATTCACATTTTAAGCCTCTAACTTTTATTGGATAAAACTAAATACATTTAAGAAAAAATTATAGTCATAATGTAATTAGTTTTTTTTCATATTCACCAATATAATGGCAAGGAGTTAAATTCCATTTACAATAATAATATTTTATTAATAGAATGCAACATAAGATTTCCATTAAACTCATTTTTGCGTATTGAGTAAGCTATCGAACATAAAAACCCTTTTAAAATAAAATTAATATTTAATTCAAAAATATTAATAAATATGAAAATATTTGATTATTCATTTACCGGGGATATTACATCCTTCATCCTTTTGGAAATCGCGTCCTCACAATTTTTATTCACTTAACAATATAAGTGGGTGTATTTATCCCTTATAACATTTTCAGATTCCCACATTGCCTCTTCAATTGTATGGTTTTTCTAAAAAACCATTACCTGGTGAATTACTTTATTCTACAAAACATTCTCTCTATGGTCAAGAATATGGACCAGTTGTTCCTCGTAATAGAGATTCTCTTCCAACAGAACTACCTCTGGACTCAAAACATGAGATGGATTTTGCAAATACTTTCATAAAATCGAAACATGAAAAACATTGTGTACCTAGGATAAATATGGAGGTAAAACCACTCTCTACGCAACTTATTCAACAATCTCTTGGATTTCATAATATCCAATGAACCTCGGACACAACTTTCCATTATTACCAAAAATCATCACAGTTTTCCTTGGATAATCGTTGAGAAATACATGATCGCCTACCTCAAAAGAAATATCCTTCCTCTGGTTACCCACATAACTTTTCTGTCTACCCTAAGCTGATATCATGTGCTACTGAATCAGATGAACTTTCTCAAGCATCTCTTCTACCAATTATGGTCCCATCAGATACCTATCACATACTTCATCCAAAAAAGCTGGAGTTCGACAAAGTTTCCTTATAATACATCAAATGGATCCATCAGTATACCAGAAAGAAAACTGTTATTATAAAAAAAATTCAAACAAAGAAATATGTTGGACTAAACTTCCCTGATAATCCATTGAGCAAGCATGTAACATATGCTGTCAGGTCTGAATTGTTTGTACTGACTGCCTATATGATTGCGGATGAAAAGCTGCACTAAATTTTTATTTAGTACCCAATGACTTCTGAAGGCCATTACAAAAGATAGAAGTAAACCATGGATCATGATCAGATTAAATGGAGAGGGGAACTACATGCAGCCGAGCTATCTCTTTATCTTACAACCGAGGAAGTTGATCTGAATACAATGTATCTAGAATATTAAGGAAATGAGAAGATTTAGTCAATCGATAAACTATAACCCATATTGCATTATTACCTTTACATTTATTCAGTAATCCCACAAAAAAGTCCATGGATATATTTTCCCATTTCCACTCAACCACCGGTAAAGACTGAATAATCACATTCGGTAATTTCCACTCCGATTTAACCTTTTAACAAGTCAAACTCTTCAATGTAAAATAAAAAATATCTCTTTATATTCCATCCCTCTAGAAATACTCATGAAATCGCTATACATCTTTGTACTACCAGGATTAACTATAAAAGAGAACTATTATCTTCACACAACAACTCATTCTTCAATTGTGAATCACAAAGCACACAATATCTCTTCCCAAAACTCAAAACACAATCATTATCAACATTAGAATCAGGCAACTTACTCTTCTAAACCAACTCTAACATTTTTTCAACTCACTGTCTTCTTTTTTCACTTGCTTTATTCTGTCTGATATAGATGATTTCACTTACACCTGAAACAAAACTGAAGAATTTTTTTCACCAATAACTTCTATGCCAATGTTCATCAAATCAAAATCCCATGGACCTTGTTCCAAAGGTATCATTGTTAATGATATATTAATTTTTTGACTCAAAGCATCATCCACATTATTTTATTTTATCAGATGGTAATGGATCATGCAATAATAATCCATGATTAATTGCAGCAATCTCCTATGTTTCATGATCAATTATTTCTGAGTGAATATATACATTAAACATTTTTGGTTAGTAAATATTTAAAATTTTACTCCATATAAATGATGCCTCCAAATTTTTAAATAAAAAAACAATAGTAGTTAATTCCAGATAATGTAATGGGTTCTTTAAATCATGAGGATTCATCTGACGTGAAGCATAAGCAATTACCTAATCACTCTTCAAAAGGACATATCCAAGTCCTTTAAATGAAGAATAATTGTAAATAATAAACTAGCCATTTCTAGAAGGTGGTTACAAAGCCGGAGCGTTCACCTCTTTTCTTTTCACTTCGTGAAAACAATCTCCACATTATATTTTTCCAGATGAACTGAACACCTTTTTGAGTTAACTTAGTCATTAGACAATATAACCATGAAAAAGTCTCAAAAAACCTCTGGTAATAACCTACAAAACCAATAAAACTATATATCTCGGTTATATTTGAGGGTCTTGGCTATTCTTCATCAACTTTTATTTTAGAAGGATCAATAGTTATGCCAATTTTTGAAACAATGTGACCAAGAAAAGGAATTTTTTGTAAAAAAAACTCACACTTGATGAATTTATGATAACTTTTCTTTTGTTTTATGTTTTTCATGATGACCATTAAATGTCTTTCATGCTCCTATTATCTTTTAGAATAAACCAATATATCATCAATGAACACCACCAAAAACTTATCCAAGAACCCACTAGAAATTCTATTCATAAGATCCATCAATATAGCTAGTGTATTGGTTAAACCAAAAGGAATAAATAAAAATTCGTAATGGCCATATTGTGAATGAAATGAGGTCTTCAGAATGTCTTATTCCTTTACTTTCAACTGATGATACCCCGATCTCAAGTCAAAATTCGAAAAATACTGAGCTCCTGGAGCTGATCAAACAAATCATTGATATGAGGCAATGGATATTTGTTCTTAACAGTCATGTTACACAATGCTCAATAGTCAATGGAAGGTCAACATGAAAAATATTTATTTTTAAAAAACAATACAAAGTCACCCCATGGTGATGTGCTAGGTCAAATTAATCCTTTATTTAATAACTCCTGCAATTGTTTCTTGAACTCAAAAGGTTGAATTTGATCCATTCGACTTGATGGTTTTGAAATTGGCTGAGCATCGGGATGTAAGTCAACAGTAAATTCACCTTCCAAATAAGGTATAATACTAGGAAACACAATAAGAAAATCTTCAAGATACTCTTTTACAACTACAACATCATTAAACTGAACAGTTCCTTTATTTTCAATAATAAGTGCAAGGTAACATTCATTTCCATCTTTTAATGGTTTCCCAGCATCCTGATTTGTTATTAAAAGCAAGGGTTCATTCTTCTAATAAACTATATATATTTCTAAAATGAAACCTAATTTTCACTATAGTCAATCTTAGCATGATAAACATAAATCCAATCCATGCCCAAAATAACATTAAACTCTACTCGGGGAAAAACAATATGGTTTGACGGTAGATTCTTCCCACATGCAAGGACATGAAATTTCTTATGTTTTATTTTTGTCTCAACATTTCCTCAACATGTTTTTACCATAAGTTCCATTTTTATCTCATGAGATGGAATTTCCAATTTATTAGAAATATTCTCATAAATGAAAGAGTGTGCAGACCCTAAATCAAACCACACATTAGCATAATATGAACGAACAAACATTGTACCTAACACTACTTCATTTGATAGACCAAAATTAAATAAAGTAGTTGAAAAAGATTTCACCATACCTTTCTTATTTTAATCGGTATGCTTTCCATCAGTTGAGTTCTTCTCTGTAAACTCCATTCAATAATGACCCATTTCATTACAATTAAAACATATTACCATTGGATTTTCATTCCATTCTTGATCATCTTTCTTATTGTTACGAGCAATATGACCAGACTTACCACACTAGAAGCAATTTCTAGACATTGATAAACATTCTCAAGGATGCTTTTTACCACACTTCTCACATGATGGATATTTAATTTTTTAGATCTTGGATTTTTGATGAATTGTTTCCCTTTGCCTACCAATTGCACCACTTATTCTGTTGTTTTTAAACGAACACCGGATCATCTCCAAACTCCATTTCCACATTCTCTACACATCGAACAAGTTTTTCATAACTATTGAACTCACAATAGGATAATTATTTTCGATATCGTGTCTTTAGTCCTGAGTAAAATCGATTTATATTACTATCATGATATCTGGATAAATTTGAAGCTTTCCTTTCCAGTCGAGTTAATTTGTCATCATAAGCAACCACTGATTAATCCTCAAACCTTAATTCTAGGAATTGTTTTTCCATACTAAGAAAAACCACCTCAGTAATATATTTTTCAATAAAAATATCTTTAAACTCATCCCAATCAGGAGCATAAATATCCTCACTACCATTATATTTTTCACCATATACCACCACTGATCAGCTTATCCTTCATAATGGTAAAAAAGAGAATACCCTTTTGATGTACTGTATACCCCATGACATCAAAAAAATTCTCTACTACTTTAATAAACTATTAAGCTAACACATGTTAATATTATCCTCAAAATGATGGGGGATGTTGCCTCATGAAATTCGCCACTACTGACATGTTCCTTTGCAGTTGTTCTGGATGATCTCGTGCATAAATAACAACAACATTTATAGCCTGAGTCAATTATTCCATCATTAAAAAAATTGTTCATTTCCGATTCTGACCATCTTAGTTTGCTAATTTGGAAGGTTGTCTTCTTCCAGATTCAATCCCAACATAGTTTCCTTGTTTCCTATATGGAAAACCATTTTGAACACAGAAATATCTTAGTCTAATAAGCATGGTAATTTATAAATGATATATCATTTCGATCATTACTTTAGATAAAAAAATAATTTGTGGATATTAATTTATCTATATTCTAACTTCTAATGTTGTCTAAACCGACCTCTAATACCATCTATAAGGACCCTGCCTTAAAACAATACATAATCATGAATTAAATTAATAATTCACATTATAGGTATTTTCAGGTTTAGATTTTTAGATAATTAGGCCATAGCTATTACATTTAATTTAAATAAATATACAAAGTTGACACTTCTACTCAGTTTCCATTTTTTCACAAAACAAGAACTCGTAAAAAAAAGATTCATGTCTAGTTCCATGTTTAATACATAATGGATTTTCCATGATCCCATCCTCAACCCAATTCCACATTATGTCCTGTGTAAAACATTTTTAAAAACTTGGGATGAGCATAAAAATCTTAGTATGGGATACAGAAAGAGGGAAAACTGTTAGTTATTCAAACCAACAAGTAAAACATGAATACTTCAACATAAATAATAATTTTCCCCATTATGATGTATTAAATACTCTTCATTGAATAAAATATCTCTACATACCTTTTTTAAACCAAAATATTACTATAAACCCATATAATGAACACATAACATATAATGGTAACTTGGGACACAAACATACATAAATTGAATAATAATAATGTCGACTTCCACAAATATCACTAAATGGAATAGCCATACGACTGACATTCATACCAAAAGAATTGGAGGTTATAACGTAACCACCCATCCTGGTTTCTCACAACACCACTCATTATTTGGTTTATCATGTAACCAACTGTCAAATTTCCAAGTACCACTATAAAATCATAACATAAAATAAAAATAAAAAAGAAAGAGAACATTTCCAAATTTTAATCACAATATATCAATTATATATATATTGACATTTCAAATCCATTATAAAAACAATTTTTAATACCAAAATACATAAAAGAGTATATGATATTTATTTTCTTTGAAAAAAACATTATGGTTTGGTAAAGAAGCCAAAGAAAAAATAATACTCACAGTGGCAGAAAGGTTGTTGTCAATTCTTACATTAAAAGAAACATTACTTTTTTTTCATTTCATGAAATTATTTGTACAAAAATATTCCCATTGAAATGTCAATGGGTTTTATACAACTTATAAAATAAATTCATCTATTAACACAAAATATGCATCAATGAAAAGAGATTGAGACGATGTCCCTTAGCTCATGTCTGACATGTCTTATTCCTTCATTAATATCCTGAATAATGAACTAAAGTTAATTTTTACATACTTAAGAACATTTTTCAAGTTTATTATTTCTCATGTATCACTTAATACCATGTTATAAACATTAGGTAATCATTTAAGTTAATAAAATTTGTTTTGATGATATTTGGTACCTGAGTCAAAAATGGACTTCTTAAAATTTAAAGTTGATCACATGGTAAAATTTACATTATATCCAAAATGATATTTATGATTTAGATATCATATATATCATATATATCCAGTATATACATTTATTTATAATAGTACATAACATTTGAAGGTAATAAATAAAATGCACCATTTATGGAGACGGTAAGCAGTACGTATGCATGAACGTGACTTTAATTTCTACTTCTTATTTTAATGGAATTAAAAGACAATGATAAATAGTTATATAAAATAAAATATATAAAAATATTTTAGGGGTTTTAGAAGTAAAATAAAATAAATGAAGTTAAGAGAAACTGTTATCTTTAATTTGGGTAACTCCATTTGGTTTGGACATAAATGGTTTTTTGAAGTGCCTTATGCCTTAGATAAGGCTTTTATGTGGAAGATAAGGATGTGGGGAGATTACCTAGAAGAGTTTGGATGAGCCAAAAGGCTTTATAGGTGTGAGTAATTGGTTATAAATGGTCTCTTTTTATATGGTAGAGGAAGGGCTCCTTTGGAAAGTGTGACAATATTATTTTATTATATAATGATATTTGGTTTCTAAAGGTCCATAACTCATTAAAAAGAATATATGATGACTCATTGTCGAATTAAATTAATCCAATAATAATTGGACATGTTTTGGATATTATTTTAATATTTATAATTTTAATTATTTAAATCATTTATTAATGAGGGAAACACTACATCATTATCATGTCATAAATAATTTTATTTATTCGATGTCTAAAAATTATAAAACAAATACCATGATATAGTAAATATTATTCTCTTTCCAATGAATTTTTATAGTTGAAATGATAATTTATAAAACCCCTTGTGAAAATTAATTTACTAAAAGATATTTGTTTTTGTCATTTTTACTTTTAATTAATGTTAATTAATCTAATGTGTCATTATCACTCCCATGTGGCTCAATGAAGTCCCAAAATCGACCCAAAGATGACCATGGTTGTAATTAAATCAACCAATAAGGTTTGGACAAGTTTTAATGTAATTTTGAATTATTATAATATATTCTTTTTACCTTGAATTACCATATTAACCATTAACCACAGTAAATTAATATCAGAAGTTACTATTCACCAATAATTATTTTCATCATATTGATAAGAATTTTACATACTAGTAACATCCATGTATGTCATATTTTAGAATTTAATTCACAGAAGTTGTAAAATTTCATTTAAATGAAAATGTTAGTTTTTTTAAACTACTACAAAGTGGTTTCACTATTCATAAAAATTGATGTTTTTCAGAAAAATACCAAAAACTCAGCCTAAGACATATTTGATATTCAGAATTCTAAAATTATTTCGATTTTAGAACATTTTAAACATATAATTCACATAAATGAATTTAAAATTAATTTCCATTGTTAAAACAAATTGTTTGTTTTTAAGAAACAACAACTATTAAAAAATCGATAGGTGTTTTTGTCCATATTCAATGTGAAATTAATTCTAATGACCTACATTGGATTAAATGGTAAAAAAATATTCTAATTATACATTAAAACCAATTAAAAAGATAATTTAACCATATAAATAAATTATATTAAAACATAGTTTTGAATTAAAATACAATATTATTCACAATTCATTAAAAATGAACTTTATTGGAAAAAATCCAAAAATTTCCACAATGTAAATTTTGATGACCCTATTCTAAAGAAGGATTTTATTTGGAAAAAATGAATGTATTAATGTGTCCAAAACTATATTTAAAGAGGGGTTTCCATTAAAAGGTGGTAAATCGACCATTTAATGTAAATTATGCTTCAAATTAGATTCATTCACATTTTAAGCCTCTAACATTTATTGGATAAAAGTAAATACATTTATCAAACATGTATAATCATATTAGAGTATGTTTTGTTCATTCCCACCTATACAATGGCTAGGAGTTAACTTCCATTTAAAATAATAATATTTTATTATCAGTATGCAATTAATAATTTCAAAGAAACTTGTTGTTGCGTATCAGGTGTGTATCGAACAAAGAAACCCTTATAATGTAAATTTAATATTTAATTCAAAAATATTAAAAAAACATAAAACTATATTATTCTTCATTTTCATGGGATGTTACACCCCATTTTTAAATATTTTGGGACTTCTAATATATATATATATATATATATATATATATATATTTGACGAGTTAATTTATCATTTTGTGTTCAAACTTTATTTGTAACACCCCGAGATTTTATGAAAAATATTCTTTTAATTTCATTAATGTCTTGTGTTGTATGCTACACCAGGATTACCTTCCTCTATACGCAACACCGTATTAGCTTGCAGTATACGCAACACTATTCTTGGATTGTGTTACACACAATTTTGATAATAGTTATTCTACGCAACATTGAGTATATATATATATTCAATGTTTAAATGAAATATGGTTGGATTATGTTATACGAAACAACGAAGGATTCTTGCATAGCACGCAACCCAGACTTGGCTTGCATTACACGCAATCACGACCTTCCTCGATAGCATGTGTTGTACGCTATATCGGGTTTTATTAAACAACGATATATTATTATAATATTATTATGAATTAGCCATTATGAATAGTATAAACTAATTTTGAATCTTATAACATTATTATTTGTCTTACACATATTCTAAAACATGGTATAATAACAAAATAAATTTTTTGGGTAAAATAAGTATTCATCAAAAAATGCAGATTTGCCGCCTTTTGATGGCGCACCCACTTTAAATCTAGTTTTTGACATGTTTATAAGTTCAATTTGAAAAAAATAAAATTCTTCTTTGGAATAAAAAAATAAAAATTTACTTTTGATAGATTTTTCATATTATTCTGGTAACTTTCATATTTTGATGAATAGTAAAAACCCGCTATATTTTAATTAAAAACAACTCTTTTAATTGCAATAAATTATATGGTTAAATTATAATTTTGAATGGTTTTAATGTATAAATAGAAAATATTTTTTCCATTTAATATAATGTATGTCATTATCATAGATTCTACCTTGAATTCGTAGGATAAATCAATTCAATCTTTTGCAATGTTTTAAAGAAAAACCCGTTTTCTTTAGACAACGAGATTAATTTTAATTTCATTTATGAAACTTTTGTGTATTGAATTTAGAAAAATTGATTCCATATTTGGAATAATTGGATCCAAATTATGTTAATAAGTTACTTTTTATTTTTGGGAATTATGAATAGTAACTGTGGTAAATTCTATTTACCATAGTTAAAGGTAAATCTGGTAATTAATGGTAAATATATTATTATAAAATTACCCTAACACATATCAAAATTCTATTGGATGACTAAAAGACGACCCATATCACCTAGGGGTCGGATTATATTTATTTAATGGACTTTTTTCCATGAAAATAATTTAAT
This sequence comes from Viscum album, assembly GCA_963277665.1. Taxonomy (NCBI): domain Eukaryota; kingdom Viridiplantae; phylum Streptophyta; class Magnoliopsida; order Santalales; family Viscaceae; genus Viscum; species Viscum album. The sequence goes on from OY728148.1 coordinate 1,245,792,300, forward strand.
TATTATTAAAACCAAAGAATGTGACAACATGTCACTTTCTTAAATCTTATAAGTATAATAATTTTTATTTAGTGATAAACTTCATGAAACATCAAAAATTAATAGTATCCAGAAAGCTAATATAATTATCTACATCATATGAATTTATTTATAATTTTTAGGGATTAAATAATTATCATTTATTATGACACAAATATGATGTAGTAATTGTATTATTAATGAAATATTGACATAATTGATGTTATAAATACCAAAATAAATGTAATTTAAGATTTTTAATGAATTAAACTAATTTTATAGGTAAATATGACATGATATTATGGATTTAATTTACTTTTTTCGAACTAATCATTCTGCTATGATTTTCACGAAAATCAATTTCTAAATAGTGTCAAAATTGACATAAAATAGTTATTAGAACAAATTTTATATTATTAATTGTTATTTTATTCCTAAAAATCTAAGGTTCAGTCAAATGACTTATATAAGGTTACATATATTAATAATAAACAACTTGAGGTTCGTTTGGCTTCTTATATTCTGTGTATTAACCTTATAGTATAAGAACACAAGAAGACACGGTAAAAGAACAATTATTTAACTTAATGTTAAATCTAAAAGATAAGGTTAAAATAGGAACCTAAACATGTATAAATTCTAATGGATGAGAGAATTTAGACCCATCCCTACCTTATATTATAAATAAATCAATCTGGATCTATTTAAAACCGAATTTGACTTTATAATAAAATAATAGTTTTAGTTATTCCAATGGTACCCCTCTCCTCCCTTATAAAATGGCACCCACTCCCTCTCTTCCTCACAGAACTTTGAGCCTTCAAGATCGGCCAACCCCTACCAAATTCTCTTCTCCCCTTCCCTAGAAACATCCTAGAGGTCCGGGTCTTCCTCAATGACCATTTTTATTTCCCTAAAAGGAGATCTCAAAGAAGCACTTCAAAGAAGAGGTAATGTCCATTACCGATTCTTTCATTTTTATTTCTTCTTCCACTTCTTCTTCATTAGTTGTTTCATTATGAAGTAATAACATCAGTGTCACTCATATACTGATATGTTATTATAAATATGAAACAACCCTATTTCACCATCTATCCATCCTATAGAAAAAGAAATCACCGCGCGTGCGTACGTAGGGAATACCGTCTCCACGTTGTGGTGTAATCTATTTTCCACCACCACCTTACTTGGATGAATATAATGGTGTAAATATTGACTATATATGACTATTAAAAAGTGATATTTATTCTGAAATAGTATACATACACTAAAATACAATTCCACGATCATGGGAATGATATCATCGCTCGTGCGTACGTACGGAATACCGTATCCACGATGTGATGTGACTCGTTCTATATGATATTCATTGCATAATGATAATATGAATGAATTGAATGAATTAATATGATATATATTTCAATAATAACATTCTGGAAATGAGGTATCTATATCCTAAAGAGAAGAATAATAATTTATTCGACAAAACATGCATAAGAATAAAAAGTAATAAACACCCGAATAACAAGTAGTAATGAAATATTACTAATAAGAAGCTAAGAATATGACCATATATGATATCATAACAATAATTATGATTATGGAATAAGTCAGTAACATTATTTAAATCATTATACAGGAGGTTTGGACACTTACGAAGCAACTCAGACATAAGGTAACGGAAATATCACAATCTCATATTTATCCGAGATTGTTTATACTTTGAAATTTACTAGGGTGTATTTAATCATCCCCATCCATGTTTTCTCAATATGTAATATGATTTACATCCACCTAATTTTTTTTAAATCCAATTTTACCCTTCGGTGAGTTTTTAGTAAAATATATGAATGGAATCTTTTGTCGTTTTTCGTACGAGGTACTTTTTGACTTTTCCAACAAAAGTACGAGAAGAATGTTTTTTAACTTATACGGCATGAATGGATTTTTAAAACATTATTTCCAAGAAGCTTCCTTTACAAGTTTTCATGTTTATTTCTAATCAACTTATTTTAGTTTAGTATTGTATGACATGTTAAGAAAGGAAAAGTGTTTTTGAAGTAGAAAGGATATTTTCCTCAAGAATGGAGTTCAAGTGTTTTATCAAAATTATTTTCCATCTAAGATAATATAGGGTTTTGTTTTTATCCATATTATTACATTGATTTGATTATGTTGTGATGGAAATATTTTTATTAATTCATTTACCTTATATAAATTGTTTTATGATGTCACGATGTTTAAGATTCCCATTTTTATTACATGGGTTATGCTATGATGTATGGATTATGATTTTGTGGAACACATAAGAATGGTATCATTATGAGATGGGTGGGACCTAAATCTACCTCCAATGCATTGGGTAAAGATTTTATATCTCATTAGATAGACATGGCTGGAACGGTAGGTTATACCAGTTCAGTGAAACAGGATTGAAACGAGGAGTGAACTCGGTTCAGAAATTAACTTTGTCCAGTACGATAGTCTTGGAAATGAGTCTTGACTAATATGAATTTATTCTCTATGATTATGTGTGTATTCAATAATGTTTCATGTTTTATTTTATGATTATTGGGATTACATTTCACTACAATGATTTATCCCATGTTATGATATTTTTATCTCTTTTGCAGGTTAAGATTTCTAAAATGTTATGTTCTCATGAATATTATGTGATTGATATTTCTTTTGTTTACCCTTACTGAGAATTTGAGCTCACCCTTTTATGTTTTCTTTTCCCCGGGATATAAATAAAGGATTTAGGTAAAAAAAAGTAAGATCTTTATGGGAGATGTTGAAGATCCTTCACCACAATTAGAAGATTATATTCCGAGTTTCCAAAGACACTAAACTATTACGATCCGTGTGTGTCTGCTATTGTTTTGTATTAAGTATTCCGCTAAAGTAATGTAATATCCATGTACGTCAATCTTTGGGTCTCTACAGTTGGTATCAGAGGAAAGGTTTAGTTAACCTTTTGAAACTAGGATGCGAAAACGTAAATGAGATCCCTAGAGATATTTCTAAGGTATGTCTAGGGATGTCCCTAAGGTTAAGTATAAGTATAGGTTATAGTCCTAGAATTATGGTAACAATATTAGATTAAACCTAATATGTTAGATATTGATGTCACTCCCCCTTTATTATGATTTTTCCTCTCACACTATTCTTTTTGGGTTTTATAAAATGGATGGAAACAAGATGATTCACGATAATGGAGGATATGATGGACAATAGAATGATATTCTTCATGATAAACCAAATGAAATGGGATTTGGAAGTCCAAACATCATTATTATTTCAAATCAGCAATCTCATAATATGATCAATAAAGTAAAATTTGTTATGTTTCCTGACTCTTCTAATAAGAGAAAGATGGAGTTTCATGATGATCATATTGTAAAGAAAGTTCAATTTCCCCTATGTAAATCATGTGGGAAGAGGAATCAAGGAGAATGTTTAAAAGGAACTAAAAGATGCTTTGGGTGTGGAAAAGGACACAAATCCAATAAGTGAAAAGGAAAAGGTTCAGTTATCACCAGGGATGAGGATAATGGTATTGCTACGACATCAACAATGGTTAAATGTTTTAAATGTGGAATATACGGGCATTATGGAAACCAATGCCATAAGGGAAAGTCTCATGAAGATAATCAGTATGGTCGTATGGGTAGTATTTAAGTTGATGATGATGAAGATACTACAAATGATATGTGAGATGAAAGAATCGTTGAAGCTCGGTCAATGGTTTAAGAATGTAGTAGAATGATTACATGTTTATCATGTGTAATGTTGTATAAGTAATCTCATGGTACTATGGAATAAAGAGACATCTATGTATTGTTACAGTGTTGTCTTTCCTTGTGTTTTGAAAGTGTATGACTAATGGTACCAGTATCCATGAAAGGTTATTTAGATATTTTTGGAATGTAGATGATATGCGCATAATGAAGGGATACAGAGAAAATTAAATGTTTGATAGTATTCATGAGCTCATGACTGATATAAATATAAGGTTATATCAAGGTTTGAGTATATAGAATTTTTGGATTTTGGTATGTGGAAAGAGTTAACTTTTTACAGAATTCATGTTTTCACTAATGTTTAATGGGTGTTCATTTTTTAAGAGAATATATGATTAAGTTATTCACATGATTGGAATGTGTCAAACAAGATATATGGGGGATAAATGATGGTATTCACATGCTTGGTTGATGATATTTCAAGTAATCTTTTTCTTTATACTATGAGCATGGACCAAAGTTTTTCAGACAAGCCTAAAGATTGGAATGGATTATGTAGGACATAAGTTAGTATTGTCTAAGGACATAAATTTTTTCTATATTGTTGATGGGATGTTATAGTAATATAGCTTTAGAAAAAGGACAACATGCAGGATGGGCGACAGCCCATTACATCGGACAAGGCTGTGGGAATCGAGCCCACAACCGAAGTGCGACTGGCCTTTATCACCTACCACTGGCCTATAGGAAGTCCGTGGTTAGTATAAACTAGTTATATTTTATTAAGTGGTATGATAGATGAAGTATATGTCCATTTTGGAACGATATACGATAGAGGGACTTATGTATATTTGATAACTTTTTCTATCCTTTTCTTTGAAACAGATGGAATAACGCATCATTCAATCACATGATCTATTAACACTTCATGAATAACAAATTAAACTTCATTTCTTAAAGATATTGTACCAAAATAAGTATTTATTATAATTCAAAATCTTCAACTTTAGGGAAATGATCATGAAAACCAAAAAAATGTTGTCTTAGTGCCCTTATATCCGATGAATCAGATGGTACCATAGTTCATCACAAATTTATGGCTTTGTGATTGCTGGCTTTTCCATAGCAATGTTCTCTACCACTCTCCATCAGAACATGATGATTATATTTCTCTTCCGTATCCATATTTTCAACTATGTGGAAACCCAGTGATTAGTTTATTTGGGTAACCGTTACGTTTCATACTTTTGTTTTTTAAATATTTGTTTTGGTATTCCTTTTTACGATGTGGGTTTCTATTAAACAATCTTTCGAGTAGTAAACCATTTATAACGCCGATGAATTTCGAGGGAGAAATTCATTTTAAGGGGGGTAGAATGTAACACCCCGAGATTTTATGAAAAATATTCTTTTAATTTCATTAATGTCTTGTGTTGTATGATACACCAAGATTACCTTGCGCTATACGCCACACCGTATTAGCTTGCAGTATACGCAACACTATTCTTGGATCGTATTACACACAATTTTGATAATAGTTATTCTACGCAACATTGAGTATATATATATATTCAATGTATAAATGAAATATGGTTGGACTATGTTATACGAAACAACAAAGGATTCTTGCACAGCATGCAACCCTGACTTGGCTTGCATTACACGCAATCACGACCTTCCTCGATAGCGTGTGTTGTACGCAATGCCGGGTTTTACTAAACAATAATATATTATTATAATATTATAATGAACTAGACTTTATGAATTTTATATACTAAATTTTGAATCTTATAACATTATTATTCGTCTTACACATTTTTGAAAACATTGTATAAGAAAAAAATAAATATTTCGGGTAAAATAAGTATTTTTAAAAAAATGCAGTTTTGCCGCCTTTTGATGGAGCACCCACTTTAAATGTAGTTTTTTAAATGTTTATAAGTTCAATTTGACAAAATAAAATTCTTCTTTGTAATCATAAAATAAAATTTTTCTTTGGATAAAATTTTCATATTATTCTGGTAAATTTCATATTTTGATGAATAGTAAAAAAACACTATATTTTAATTAAAAACAACTCTTTTCATCACAATAATTTATATGTTCAAATTATAATAGTGAATGGTCTTAAATTATATATAGAAAATATTCTTACCATTTAATATAATGTATGTCATTAGCATTGATTCTACCTTGAATTCGTAGGATAAATCAATTCAATCTTTTGCAATGTTTTAAAGAAAAACGCATTTTCTTTCAACAATGGGATTCATTTTAATTTAATTTCTACAACTTTTGTTTATTGAATTTGGAAAAATGGATTCCATATTTGGAATCAGTAAATCCAAATTATGTTAATAAACTACTTTTAATTTTGGGAATTATGTATACTAACTACGGTAAATTTTATTTACCATAGTTAAAGGTAAATCGGGTAATTAGGGGTAAATATAATATTATAAAATTACCTTAACGCATGTCAAAATCCTATTTTATGACTAAAAGTCGACCCATATCACCTAAGGGTCATATTAGAATCATTTAATGGACTTTTGTCCATGAAAATAATTTAATTATTATTAAAACCAAAGAATGTGACAACATGTCACTTTCTTAAATATTATAAGTATAATAATTTTAATTTAGTGATAAACTTCATGAAACTTCAAACATGAATAGTCTCCAGAAAGATAATACAATTATCTACATCATAGGAATTTATTTAGAAATTTTAGAGATAAAATAATTATCATTTATTACGACACAATGATGATGCAGTGATTGTCTTATTAATGATATATTAACATAATTAATGTTATAAATACCCAAATAAATGTAATTTAAGTCTTTTTATGAATTAAAATAATTTTATAGGTTAATATGACATGTTAGTATGGATTTAATGAACTCATTTAGAACAAATAATTCTGTTATTATTTTCACAAAAATAAATTACTAAATAGTGTCAAAATTGACAAAAAATAGTTTTTTAAACAAATATTATATTATTAATTGTTATTTTGTTCCTAAAAATCTAAGGTTCGGCCAAATGACTTAGATGAGGTTATATATATTAATAATAAAAAACATGGGGTTCGTTTGGCTTCTTATTGTATGTTTATCAACCTTATTTTATAAAAACACAAGAAGACACGGTAAAAGTAAAATTATTTAACTTAATCTTAAATCTAAATGATAAGCTTAAAATAGGAACCTAAACTTGTCTAAATTTTATTGGATGAGAGAATTTAGACCCATACCCGCCTTAGCTTCGAAATAAATAAATTTGGAGCTATTTAAAACAGAATATTAATTTATAATAAATTAATAGTTTTAGTTATTCCAAAGGTACCCCTCTCCTCCCTTATAAAAGGGCACCCCCTCCATCTCTTCCTCACACCACATTGAGCCTTCAAGCTCAGCTAAAACCTGCCTAATTCTCTTCTCAACATCCCTAGAAACATCCTAGAGGTTCTGGTATTCCTCAAAGACCAATTTTAGTGGCCTGAAAGAAGATCTTAATGAAGCACTTAAAAGAAGAGGTAATGTCCGTTACCGATTCGTTCATCTTTATTTCTTCTTCCACTTATTCTTCTTTAGTTGTTTAATTATTAAGTAATAACATCAGTATCAGTCATATAATGATATTTTATTATAATTATGAAACAACCCTATTTCACCATCTATCCATCCTACATAAATAGAAATCATTGCGCGTGCGTACGTACGGGATACCGTCTCCACGCCCTGGTGTAACCTATTTTCCATCAACACCATATTTGGATGGGTATAATGGTGTATATAATAACTATATATGAATATTAAAAAGTGATATTTATTATGAAATAGTATACATACACTCCAACACAATTCCACGATCATGGGAACGATAACATCGCTCGTGCGTATGTACAGAATACGGTCTCCACGAGGTGATGCGACTCGTTCTACATGATCTTCATTGCATAATGATTATATGAATGAATTTAATGAATGAATATGATATATATTACACTAATAACATTCTGTAAATGAGTTATCTATAACCTAAAGAGAATAATAAGAATTTATTCGACAAAACACGCATAAGAACAAAAAGTAATAAACACCCGAATAACAAGTAGTAATGAAATATTACTAATAAGAAGCTAAGAATATGAAAATATATGATATCATAACAAAAATTATGATTCTGGAATAAGTCAATAACATTATTTAAATCATTATACATGAGGTTCAAACACTTACGAAGCAAATCAGACCTAAGGTAAGGGAAATTTCACAATCTCATTTTTATCCGAGATTGTTTATACTTTGAAATTTACTAGGGTGTATTTTATCATCCACATCCATGTTTCCTCAATATGTAATATTATTTCAATCCAACTACAATTTTTTAAATCCAATTTTACACTTCATTGATTTTTTAGTAAAATATATGAAAGGAATCTTTTTTCATTTTTCATATGAGGTATTTTTTGACTTTTTTGACAAAAGTACGAGAAGAATGTTTTTTTAACCTATACGGCATGAATGGATTTTTTAAAAATTATTTCCAAGAAGCTTCCTTAACAAGTTTTCATGTTTATTTTTAATCAACTTCTTTTAGTTTAGAATTGTAAGACATGTTATGAATGGAAAAGTGTTTTTAAAGTATAAAGGATATTTTCCTTAAGAATTGAGTTCAAGTGTTTTATCAAAATTATTTTCCATCTAAGATAATATAGGGTCATGTTTTTATCCATATTATTAAATTGATTTGATTATGTTGTGATGGAATTATTTTTATGAATTCCTTTATCTTATATGAATTGTTTTATGATGTCATGATGTTTAAGATACCCATTTTTACTACATGGGTTATGCTATGATGTATGGTTTATGATTTTGTGGCACAAATAAGAATGGAATCATTACGAGATGGGTGGGACCTAAATATCCCTCCAATGAATTGGGTAAAGATTTTATATCTCATGAGATAGACATGGCTGGAATGGTAGTTTATACCGGTTCAGTGAAACAGGATTGAAACGAGGAGTGAACTCGGTTCAGAAATGGACTTTTTCCACTAAGATATTCATGGCAATGAGTCTTGACTAATAATAAATGATTCTCTATGATTATGTGTGTATGCCACAAAGTTTCATTTTTATTTTATGATTATTGGGATTTCATTTCACTACTATGATTTATCCCATGTTATGATATTATGATCTCTTTTGCAGGTTAAGATTTCCAAAATTTTATGTTCTTATGAATATGATGTGACAGATATTTCTTTCGTTCACACTTAATGAGCATTTGAGCTCACCCTTTTATGTTTTCTTTTTCCCAGGATATAAAGAAAGGTTTTAGGTAAAAAAGGAAGATTTTTATAGGATATGTTGAAGATTTTCACCACGATTAGAAGATAATATTCCGAGTTTCCAAAGACACTAAAGTATTACGATCCTTGTGTGTCTGTTATTGTTATGTATTAAGTATTCCTCTAACGTAATGTAATATCCATGTACGTCAAGCTTCGGGTCTCTACATTATTTTACCCTTTAGCAGTGAATTGTTATTTTTATTATTTAATCCTATTTTTTTATCAATTATTTATTTTTATGTTATTATGATTTGACCCAATGTAAAAATATAATTATTTATCATCATTTCGATAAGGTAAAATAAAAAATAAAAAATACTATTATAAACTTATGAATTTAAGGTTCAGTCACTTTGAAGGTAAAATATATAAAATAATTATTTTAAAATAATTGTGATAATTTCCATATAATAGTACTACCAAAGACTACTTTCATAATTATTTACTATTTTACACATCTTTATATGTTTGGGAAAATAATAATAAAGTATTTATGATCTATGATACACATTAAGAGATATATTTTCGACATGGAAATTATGGATTTCACTTAATCAGAATAGAATATAAACATGTGTGATAAATATCATCTTAATATGAAATGGAACAAAATTATTTTTCAATAATTCATGATAAATGCATATTTAATCTTGAATGAAAAAATATTTTCCATGGAATGTTTGAGTGAAATAATAATCCTGATTCAAGGACCATTATCATAGGAATATGATTTATAAATGTGAATGTTAATGAAAATTTTTATAATAAGGTATTCTATAAAAAAAATGGAAATTATAAAAAAAAAGTGAGAAAATAAAATAATTATATCATATTATGTTGTAAAAAACATATTGGAGCATCATTTTATGACAATTAAAAATGTAAAATAATAAAATCATTACATAATAATAAAAAAATCATTAACGAATTAATTTTATGGTGATATTGGACACCAGTTACTGAAACTAATACCTTTGTGTTGTATTATATATCTATAATTAATCAGGTCATGAGATTCCACATTATGAAAATTTTATAAAAATCATTTCGAAATAGGATTTTTTTATCATGAAATAAAAATGAATTTTGATTAGTTAAAAATTAAAATCACCCAAAAAGGTGTGATTATTCGTAAAAAATATCATATATGTTATATATTGTATATATAAAGCTAATAATTGAAGAAAACCATGTAATGATATTTTGTATAATTATTTAACCCCTATTTAAAATAAGAGGATAGAATACCCCTTAGAAAAAAAATATGAAAATAGAAATAAAACACTTCAAAATAAAAACAAAATAATTACCAAAAATTGAGAGTTGAACAACGCCTATGGATTTCAAAATCAAATATAATTTATATAAAAATATATATAATGGTAAATGAAAAATTATTTTTTATTTTAAAAATAATATTATTTGGACCCTCGCATATAAGGGAGGGATAAATATTCTATTAAAAATAATTAATGAAAATTTTTGATATCATTATAAGTAAAAGTTATATTTATTTTATAAAAAAATAATAAGGTTATCTAGAAGAGTAAATATAGGTGTATAAGGAAAATGTCTCATTTTATTGGATGTTAAATAATCCTGTCCTCTATAGATTTCTTAAATTAAGGAAATTATCAAATAATATTTACTTGTTTTTTATTATTTAAAACCTCTAAAAATTAATATTGAAGCCAACCCTATAATGACATGTATCATCACCTAGGTTGTTCTTTGTCAATGATTGAGGTACGTTGTTGATCACTCAGGGTTCACAATAAGCACATGAGTATCATAAATTTGATCCTTGGAATAATTTCATAGTTATTGACGAAAACCACAATCTTGAATGTTTGAAACCAAGAACCAAGAAAAAGGCCTCTTAATCATATATTTCCATTATAAAATAAATAAGAGTAAATAAAAATAGAAGAAAACCTAATACAGGCTAAAAAAATACAAAAAAAATAATTTACATATTAATTTTACACTTATAATAATCCAATTTATATATATATTTTATATTCTAAAAAAAATATTGGACACCAAATTAAAATAATAGAAGATGACCTAAAATTATAATACACTAAACATACTAAAATGGTTGATCGAAACATGCTAACGAACCCCAACATCTTCATTTGACTCTCCATTCAACAATATAGCCCAAATAACCCCCACTTCTCAAAGGATAGTTGTATAGAACATACAAAAAAGTCATCACCAACGAAAATGAATTAGTTATTATAAATGTATAACCACGATAATGAACATAAATTTTGTTATAATCAACCATGAATAGTACCACTAGGAGTCCATGAAATTCCACTTCTACAAAGAAACCAAATCCACTTAATTGAATGTGTTAAGAACAATGGTTTTCATTTTTTTCATTCATATTAAAATAAAATCCAAATTCAATTATAAATATCCTTTCCCAATGCATCAATTTTTTTAATTTTTTTTTAAAACTAAATTACCACGATTATTTCATATTCAAAAATAGTAAAATAATATTTAAGAAAAAATAAACAGAAATTTCATATGAAAATGTTAAAAAACATTTTGAATTTTATTTAATATTAAAAACCATTATTTAAACTAATACATTACAATATTTTTTAAAATAAATTCCAACAAAAAATAAAAAAAGAATTATATTTAAAAGAAATATATCTATTCCATTTTTATATACCAATAGCCACTAACTCAACATGAGTAAATTTATAAGAATACATAACAAATCCATGTATGTAATGTGTCATTAAAAAGTGAAATTAATGAAACAAGGGAACCCAATCAATAATAATGCACATGTATATATAAAAATTACATCAATTTATTATTTATCCAATATGTAATATGCTCACATGATAATATATGAAAATATTAAATAAAAAAGGATACATTGAAGGAGAAAAAATCTAAAGACTAATTGTGAGTGTACCTTGTGATTCAGTGTGCAATGAAATAAAGGTAGGTTTAAATAAACATAACCCATCCACTAAATCTATGTCAACTAGGCTCATCGGTACATAGGTTATAAAATTAATCATGGATTTAGTTTGTAACTCTGACATAGCATATTCAATGTCTTCGAATACCCACATAGTGTCCTAGTTCTCCATATGTAATTGGTAAAGGAGGTAGATTGATATGAAACTATTATTAATGATAATAAAAATTAAAGATAAAATGAAATATAACATAAAAATTAATTAATATTCACCTTCATCACACTGATTAAACAATTATTTCATCTATATCATTTAAAATATAGGAATTTAATGTATCGAAAAAATTATAAGGTTTCCCCCCAGTGTTGTTTTATAAATCAATTCCATAGATAAATTAAATGTTTGAGGAATATTATGAATAATACGATGTAAATAAAATTGATCCAATTAATATAAAACAACTTCTATCTTCTGATAGGTAATTATATTGAATATCATTGAATAAATTGTCTCTTATACTATAGATTATGTACAATATAATAACCGTTTTAAATAGAAAATAAATGGTTTATTGAGAAAGTAATCATCATTCACAATCTAAATATAGTAAAACTCTACTTAGTATGTATAAAATACATTTTCTATCACTCTATGAAATGATCATATAATTACTATATCGATGTATGATTCACTCTCTTTTGGATTTATGGGTAATAGCTTTATCTTGTATATATGTCATGTACCACTATTTGTTAACAAAATGCGAAATCTTTTTGGTTCCATTTCTTCAACCAAATTATTCATTCATTGGAATAAAAAACAAGTCATATTATAAAACATTCAAAGAATAATCATTCTATATCATTTTAATACTAGGGATTTATATTGTTCTCATACAATATTATATAAGAAATCCTCTATGATATTTAATATAAACTAAAATAAAATTTTCCTCTTAATAAAAATATTATCTTTTGAGCATCCATATCATTTATACATCATAATATTCGTCTCAAAGGTTATATAACAATGATTAAGCTTCAAATAAATTTTGTGTTAATGAAATTTTAAAATTTAACATCCCTTTACTGAACTGATAGGTTCATCTTCAACCTTTCCATGGATTTTTGACATTGTAGACTGGGTGGATGTGATAATTAATTCGGAGGATACCTATGATGGTGATTTCAAAGAAATTTTTGACTCTAAACTTTAACTAATCTTTTCACCATGCTCTAGGAGGGTTACACACCATCTAACTGGGTTACACAAAGTGTAATGGTTGTTGGGTGCATACCATTAGTGGGTTTCATTCAATGAAATTTTAAATTAAGTGATTAGTTTCTACACATCATGAGGTCATTAAATATTTGTTTTTGATTTGATTTTTTTTGTCACTAAATTAAACTATTCCACAATGTGTAATGGGGGTACGTTTCATATATATATAAATATCGGATATATTTATGTAGACCCAATGAAATTTTTATTTTTCCTACTATCTAGATTCATTTATCTATTCTTAAATCCTTCCCCAACCGACCATGGAGCCCTCCAACCCTTTTGGGACCATTCATTCTGCGGTCAATCATCGTTGGGAATATATTTTAGATTCATGTGTAAGAGTTATCCATATTCTTTATTTAATACTATTTTATCCTCCTTTTATATTAATATATCATCCTAAAATTGACGAATATATACTCTATGTTATTGGATCTCATATGTAGGTTGAGTTTTGATTACTTCTATTCCTTCGTTCTCATAGGTGGGTTTCGATGCGGGCATTGAGTTTTGAAAAAAATGGTAGATGATTTTGTATCGCTTTACAATATGGATTAACCATAAATTTTATTATTAATTTTAGTTTTTTATTTAAATTCATTTCCCTGAACTTTCAATTAATTGGTTTTGATTAAATCTATATTCTTATGAATTAATATGTTTGAAATTTATTTGGAATGGAATTTGGAAAACCACCCAATTCTGTTGAGTTGGGGTGTGTTTGTAAATTTATAGAAATGACTTTAATTGAATTTTTTCATTAAACTCATTTCATGTATTTGGTGTAATATTATAAATGGAGAAATGTCTTCAAAATTATTGATAGAATCCCAATAGATTTATTCGTTAAAAGTGTAAATTTTTATATTAAAACATATTTTGTTTCTAAATGGAAAATTCAAATTAGAAATGGGGTAATATGATGTAATTATGTTTTAACTATTCTTAAAATAAATTCTCATTATTTATTTTATACGATCACATGGAATCCATAATTAGACTTTTAGTTATTAAAAAATACTTTACAATTATAAAAAATTCTAAAATAGAATTGGTGTAGGTAACCTCTCTAGGTGATGGTGACTATTCCTCTATGAATTTTGTCTATAGAATGTGTGTGTACACATATTATCATGATCCCACAGAGAGTGATGGATTTTATAGCATGGAACATTCATACATTTTTTTATATTACTATTTTTCTCACATATTTTTATTTAATATATATATTTATGAAAATTTGGTTAAATTTTTCTAAGTAGATTATTAATTTATATATAGTGCATTATATAAAATTTTTATTTATGAAGTTATTTTAGAAATATTATATAACTTGTAAATACCTTGATTAATTTTTTTATACCATTATAACTACATATCATCAATTGTTGAAATATGATTTAAAATGACCATAAATGTATAACCTAAGATTGAAATAATTACTTTTTTTAATACATAATACTAATATGTTATAGAATCCATTTTGATACCCTACCAGGATTATTTGGTGAAACCCTACCTATTTCTTCATGTTTTTATATATTATCTACTTCTTGGTTCAATAAGTGGTAATTAACAACTTGTAAATGGTTCATGTTGTGGATGCATGTACATGGAGTGTTGTGTCCTTTTTATCATGGGAATTTTTTAAATTCTTGGTATTTTCTAGTAGTATGTTCGGATTCAAAACCAGTTTAAATTTTGGTACATTAATCCATGATAAGTTTCTATTTTATAAATATTGTCTTATTTATTTCATATCCAAAGAATTTTTGGAAAAATAATTCCCAATCATATATTGTATGATGCTATGATATAATTTCTAACATATGTGGATCGAGAAAACCCTATGGGTTATGTTAGGGATTGTTCAGTTATCGGGTTACTAAGGAACCCAAGATGGTTCATGATAAAGTGGGGTTAGAGATAAAACCTGAGAATTTATCCTGATGTAATTATTAATTTGTTATGTCTTTTCAGGACATTGGAGGGAGTTTTGATTGAGGGCCTAGCTAGGTCTCACATCAATGAACCTAAATTCAATAGGCACTGTTATGAAAGGATATTTTTTTGATTAGTTCTATTATTTACATTATCTTGATTAGGATATTTTGAAATATAAATCTCGTTCATTCTATATGTTGAAATTATTTTTTCTATTCCTCTGTTTGAGGGTAAATTTGAGGTCGTCCTTTTTGACTCAGGATGTTTTGTAGAATGATGCCTCTAAGAAGATGTTTGAATCAGATCCAACATGATGTTTTTGTGAAACCACATTGATTTAATCAATTAATGGTCCTAAATCATGGTTTGGTGATTGTGCACACATTCCATGATTTGGGACCTACACGATATCCATTTCCCATTTAGGCTCTAGTTATGGAACCAAAGTGGGATATTCTCAAAAGATAGTAATCAAGAATTTCTTCTTCAGAATCCACCATTTTCAAAAGCTCCACTAATCATCAACATGTTGATGAATGGTTTCGAAACATATAACATCTATTCAAGTTCATGGATACACTAAATGTAATCAATGTGATGTTGGCCACCATTTTTCTAGAGGGACCAAACTAGGGAAACTGGGACATGATGGTGAAGAAAAAGGAACATGAGTTACTAGAGTAAAAATACAACAAGGTTATTTTTACTAACCAATAGTTACTGAATATAATGGTGTGATCCAAGGATATGTAGTTTTTCCAGATTGAGTAGTCTGAAAAAATCATCACTGGGTGTTAAAATATATTTTCAAAACAAGTGCAGTTTATACATAATATTGTGTCTAATGAGAGGATGAAGGCTCAACAGTTTTATTTAGGTTGTTGATCATATATTTTTTCTCAAGTTTTCTCTCTAAAGAAACCCACTTATGATTATTTGATAGATATGTTGATGATATTTGACATGGACCACATTGTAAAGTCCATGATGTTGGGGGTTCGATTTTGTCACAGTGTCAGCATGTGTTCCTTCAACGGAAAGATAAACCATTGTGATTCTACTAGTAGTTCTCAACAGAATCGTCATTCCAGACATCCTATATAAAATATAGGATTTCCTTTGATTTTTTGTTAGTTTAGAAAGAATCAACATTATATGAGTGTATTCACCAAGGCACCCCATAATTGTGGACCCTCTAGTCATTCAAGGAACATATAAAGAATAATACATATCTTTTATACTCTACACAGTGGAATGAGATCATCTTCATTGTCATGACCCCTCCCCACAATGTGTACCCTTCTAGGTCTAGCAATGTGAGAAGAGAGATAATGACCCCCCCCCAAGTCCCTCCACCAGTAGGCCCCGGGTTGACAACTAGCATCAAGGGTATAATAAACCCACAAATGTGAGGAATTACCCTTTAAGAGAACACATGAGAAACAGAGAGATAGGATAGCCACCAAACAATTCAACTCATATATAAATATAAAATAAATCCCATCTATACAAATGTAATATAATGAATATCTACTATAGTTGAAATGGAAAATACATCACATACCGAAGAGAATGTAAGCTATATAGAGACCAAAAAGCCAGAAAAAATCTTGTAACCCCAAGAAAGTAGTAAACATCATGATATCCAAACTACTCTATGTGAACTGAAAAATATTTTATATATACATAAGGTGAGTATAATAGTATACTCAATAGGATCCTCCCCAGAGCCTCTCGTGAAAATGTAAAGAAAGCATGCAAAAGCACAGTGAAAAACAAGTAAAACTAACTCGTCACCTAAACAGGTATACTATATTCCCATCCTCACTATGGCTAATCTCACCATGTATCACATTCAATAGTATATAATATAATAATTTATATCAAGGGTTCCCCACTACTAATTTCCCATTGGTTTGTCTCTTTGCTCCAAAGTCACACGTCCTCAGCACACCCCTCTATAAAGTCTTACCCGCAGACTCTTGGGTGAAGCCCCAAAACATGCACATAGTGAAAAAAACCTCCACATCCACAAAAAAATTTAAATTCCTAGATTCTTGGATCCACCACAACTCGCATAATGTGTATCATCTGTCGGGAATTACACCTCAAGCCACTACATCATATACACTGAGTAAAGATCCTCAAGCCATTATAACCTATAAAAGTTATACATATAGAAGTCCATAGGAAACTTTATATAGAATATATGTGTGAGAATAACCATAAGCCATTAAATCCCACTACACACAAATATGGGGAAAACTAACAGTAGTTCCTAGAAGAATAATGAAATCCCAAGAGAAGAGATCAGGATCAAAGGGGGTAATCATTCATCCATCCTCCAACTAGAATGTTGATGAAAACACCCTCAGGGATCAGGATCCCATGGGTGTCAGTATCCCTATCTGATGGGGTGGAGTAGCATATAGAAACAAAAAAAATATAATATACTATAGCTCAGAACCAAACTATGATAATAACCTAATCTTAGAGTCAACATTATATAACGTCTCTCGGACCCCCAACTACCACTTATAAGACTAGGTATCCTATAAGAACAGAACTATCTAAAGAGATATATAAAATTACTTCATTCCCTTTATATCAGATTCACTTTACATTAATTAATTATTTAATCATTAATCAACCAGTAACAATTCCACATTAAATTCCATTAGTATCATACTCAAAGCCTATTGTCCACAAAATTGCATCATAGTAAGCTCCAACCCCATGGGTTAAAATAATTTATTCAATAATTTATTTAGAGAATTATCATCCCATATTCCCTAGAATTCTATAAAAACATTCTATGCTACTAAAAACAGGGGATCTCAACACAGCGAGTAGATGAAATGACTATCTAGTCTATACCACCTATAAAAAGATTGTAGACCTATCCTCCTTTGAGAACGTAAACACATAAATTATGTGGAATACCAAGCATGTCATCACCCCATTCAGAACAAGGGTATGCAAGACCATCTGCCTTGAGTAGTGGGGAAAGTAAAGGATATAAAAAACCAATAAGAATCAACATGCATCTGAAAATTCACATCCAACCCATTTCATCATCCCTAGTGTCCTCTGCAAAAACTAAAAGCATAAACTAATGCATCTCACCACTCGAGGCATCATCTTCTGCCACAACCAGTAGGCCTCCCTACCACCACATATCACAACAGCCATCTAGGATCACATCAGAACACAAAAATAAGGAAAACAAACATCATATCAAATGAAATCTTGGTCCTTAAACAAGAAAGATGGTAACCTAGAACCCCAAAAGGTTTTGTCTTTTATCAAATAACTAGTTATTTAATCCATCTTGAATTAACAGATTTATTAATCATATTTTCCAACATTGGGAATCCTAAATAGTAAGCTGTATCAAATTGATTAAACATGCTTATTACCCCAATTTGATTGAAATAAAATTACAATGAAGAAAAAAATCCTTCACATGCTTCTTTATCTTTGATAAAATAATTATCAATTAATTCTGACATTATGTTCTTTTCAAATTTCCACCTTGAACAAAATTCTAAACAAAGCCAGCATATATATTACATTATATAGGAAAACAAGAGGCAATAACATATGATCGATATCGATTTATTTATTCAGCTTGAGTATTTATTATTTCAATTCCATTATGATATAGTGGGATACAACATTCTAACTATATATTTTCATGTAGAATAAAAAATAAGGAATAAATCGCCTATCTTTAATGGTTCTTGACGTTCTTTAAACAAGAACGAGACACACAATGGGTTACAACCTCCTCCTCCTGACAACTGCATCCACCCAAGGATGTAGAGACACCACCACATCGATCAACGCCCTAGAAAATCCCATTAGGAACACAGAGATAGAATTACATAAAAGCACAAGGATAAAAAAAAAGGATATTAACATGAATGAATGAAAATAGATCATGCCTTATATCGATGATTGTTCGATACTTCTTTATTGCATCAAAAATAGTGGGGAACCTATCCAATGTGGAAATATTGATCACAAAACTCATATAGGAAGGAAGGGATGTTCTGCGAATCTCACACCTGAGAACAAGGAGGACGAACTATGGAGGAAGATATCTAATCCCATATGAATATTTAATAGTGTTGTGGTTTATGATAGTCTAGATTTTCCATTAAATGTGGATTGAAATAAACCACGTGTTTTGACCAAGAAAAACCACCCTGAGCCTTAGGAAAAATTAATATCGAAGTTATGTCCTTTGAATTTCCCATATAGTCCTTAAAATGAGGCTTTAAATTCATTTTTCATCCAAGGAAATGTCAAAGGGGCGAAACTGCAGGAAGTTGGAAACACTATTCAAGAACACAAATTTTGGAAAAGGAAAGACATAACGGTTGGAACTTCAATGTTCTAGAAACATCGATGATGAAATAAAAATTTGGGAAAGGAATGAGGCTACAGTTGGAGACTCACCATTCTAGAAATATTGTTCATGAACACAAAATTTTGAAATGGAAAGAGGCTACCCTTGGAACCTCATAGTTTGGGAAAAACTGTTCATAAATTCAAAAATTTGGCAAAGGAAAGGGGATACCATTGCACTATTCACATAAGCCTATGGATGGATCTTTTCACATAGACACCACCGATGAGCTCTTCATATCGACGTCACCGATTGAACTGTTCACCTCGACCTCACTGATGGAACTTTTCACAACGATCTCACCAATGGAATTGTTCACATCCACAACACTGATGGAACTGTTCACATAGTCCTCATTGATGGAACTATTCACCTCCACCTCACTAATGGAAATGTTCACATCGACCTCAGCGATGGAACTGTTCACATTGTGCTCACCGATGGAACTGTTCAAATCGACCTCATCGATGTAATAGTTCACATCGTCCTCTCCAATGGAAATGTACACCTCAACCTCACCGATGGCACTATTCATATCGACCTCATCGATGTAACGTCTCACATCGACCCGTCCAGAGGAACTGTTCACATAAAACACCCCAATGGAATTGTTCACATCTTCCTCAATGATGAAACTTTTATCATCAACATCGCCAATGGGATTGTTCACATCTACCTCAACGATAGAACTATTCACATCAACCTCACAGATGGAACTATTCACATCAACCTCACTGATGGAACTATTCCCTTCAACCTCACCGATTGAAGTATTAACATCAACGTCACTGATGGAACTAGTTATATAACAGAAATTTTGGTATAGTTTTAGGGATATCTCAAGTTGACCTCCTGGAACACCTCAAACACCCGATTTCATCAATGTAATGGGCTTGAGAGGTTTTGAATATTATATTATATATCTCTCAAAACATTCTTTCCTCATGAATAAAAAACAAACCTTAAAGGGAATAGAAAAAAAGTTGAAACAACCACCCATGGAGACACCACTCAAAAGTGAGAAAGTAACAAGATTCAATAAAAAAGAAATCTCATAAAAACGACTAGTCTACAACTACAATGCAAACATCATTACATGAAAATAGTTATACTTCAATCAAATCTAGGTATTGATCATGTATATATGACTCACGTTCCCATGTACTCTTTTTCATACCACTAAGTTGCCACAAAACATGAAAAAATGGGATAGAACACCTGGACAACACCTTTTCTTTTTGGTCTTGGATATCTACAGGTTTCTCCTCCAAGGTCGCATCATCATCAACATCGTTCTCTCCCCAATAGATGAAGTGAGGGTCATCATGAAGATAATGATGGAACTGTGACACATGAAAAACATCTTGTATCTAGCTCATCAATGGGGGAAGTGCTACTCGATACGACACAACTCCAACACAATCTAAAAACATGAAAGTTTCAACAAACTAGGGAGAAATCTTACTCCCATGACCAAACCATTGCTGCCTACGATGGGGAGTCACCTTCAAAATCATCATATCCCCACCATAATGTTATAAGGGTCACCTATTTGATAAATATATGATTTCGGATGATCATGTGTTGTCTTCATCCTCTCAGAAATCACATGAATCGCCTTTGTTGAATTCTGCACTTGTTCAGATCCACGAATTTATGACTCTCCGACCCAGTCCAGCACAACAGAGAATAAAATGGAAATCCATAAAGGGGTTTAAACCCATCCATATTGATGGTGGAGTGAAATCTATTTTTGTATGAGTTATCCCACAACGGTATGTGACTAATCCATGAACCTCCAAAATCTAGGACAAATGACCCTAACATGTCTTCAAGAGTCTGGATGGTTTTCTTTGTCTAACCATCCATTTTTAGACTAAAAGTAGTGCTAAGGCCTAGAAGAGAAATAAATTCATGCAAATGAACACTCCACAGAAAATAGGTAAAACCAGGATATCGATCATAAATGCTCTTCTTTCGAACTATGTGATGTCTCACCACCTCCTCCAGATACTGCCTTGACAAAACATCCGACTGAGCAGGACATTGGGATTGCTATGAAGTTGGATGATTTTGTTAAACGGCCCACTACCACCCAAATAGTGTCATGTCCTCCCGTAGATTGAGGTAAACTTGTATCAATGTCCTTTAAGTTGTCCTCCCACTTCCACTTAAGAACACATAATGGCTGTAGAAAACCACCCAGAACATGATGTTCAACCTTCACCTACTAGCAGACCTAAAATCTAGACACAAAATCCACAATGACATTCTTTAGACCAGACCACCAAATCTGACTCATCAAGGATTAATACATCTTTGCCACACCAGGATGCAATGCTAAAGGATAACTATGTAACTATCTGAGAACCATGCCACTCATCACCAAAGAATCAAATATCCTTCAATGATACAACACTTGGTGTTTTTCATCATCATACCATCCATCAGGGGAGTCACCTCAAACGACATGGTCTCTCCCAACCTCCACCTCTAGACCCTACAATTGGGACTCTTCCACTTATTACACCAAATATGAATTCACCATCATTTGAAAAGGACAACATTTTCCCCCAAAATCTCCCAAACCATGATTTAATAGTCACATTTCTTCCATTACATTATAGGAGTAACTAGATTCACACAATGAATTACTGTGTGAATTCCAACTCAGCGCATCTACTACATCATTCACCTTTCTAGGTGTATATGATATTTCGATGTCATATTCCTATAAGAAATAAATCCACATGCACTGTTGTATTTTCAAGTCATGCTTGGAGGAAACATACATCAAACTCTTGTGACCGGTGAAAACCACAAAGCGCTCACCAATGTTGTCGGGAATCCACAACATTAGTGAAAACACCACAGCTGCTAACTCAAGATCATGGGTGGAATAGTTACATTCATGGGGACGCACCACTTGAGACCCATATGAAACAAGTGATCTATGCTACATCAAAACACAACTGAACCTCAGATGTGAAGCATCACAGAAAACATCAAAATAAACTCCCTCAAATGGATAACAATGAACTGGAGAACTTACTAACTACTCTTTTAGATACTCAAAATCTTCCTGACAAAAAACAGTCCATATGAATACTGGATCCTTCATGGTCAAAGATTTCATAGAATTTTCAACTTTAGAGAAATAAGCTACGAACCTCTTGTAGTAGCCTGCGAGACAAAGAAATATTTGAACCTCTGATACAATCTTGAGGGATTCCCATGAAACACATTCTAATATATTTTATTGATCTACAACTACTCCCTACATGGACACAACATTCTCAATGAAATGGACTTCTTCAGCTCAAAACTCAAGATTCTGTGATTCCCAAAAAGCTAATGTTGACGAAGAACTACCAAAATGGTGTGTATATACTCTGAATAATCCTCCTCATAGATGGAGTATAGAAGGATGTCATTGAAGAAAACCACTAAGAACATGTCTTGGAACTCACAAAAGAGAGTGTTTATCAATCCCAAGAGCAGAAATGGAGCATTTTTCACACCAAAGGGCATTAAAAAAACTCATAATTCCCCTGATTACAACAAAATGATGTTTTTGGTATATCATCATCCATCACATGAATCTGATGACATCCTGATCACAATCCAATCATTTATAACCAAGATTATCCCTTCATTTGATCGAATAAATAATCAATCTGTGGAAGAGGATAACAATTCATTACTGTCACTTTGTTTAATTGAGGATAATTGACACACAACTACAAACTATCGTTAGCCTTCTTAAAAAACAATGGGTGCACACCACAGAGACACGCTCAGGCAAAAGAAAACCACATGGTAATAGACCATCATGTTGTACACATAGCTCTCGTAACTCAAAAGGGTCCATCCTAAATGGAGACATAGAGATAGGATATTCTCCTTGTTGTAGCTCGATCAGAAACTTGATCTCTAGTCAAGAGGGTAATGCTACAACCACTTATTGAAAAACATAAGGGTACTCTTCAAAAACCCTATGAAATGCCAAATTCTAAACCTCTAAACAACTAATCATCATATTACCCATCAAGGATGATTTTGATGAAACCCTCCTCTGACCCATCCGAGGGTCTCACTCGCCAACAAACATCAATTTCTATCTATCCACAATAAAAAACACAACTTGCATCCGGATGAAATCTATGATATCCAAAACCCAATTCAACCAATCCATAATCAGGATGAACTAGTATGGTTGTATTTGTAAACAAAGAAAACTTCCCCAACAGCGATGCATCCCCAACAATATCTCATAGTATCTAAAAAATTCAAAAAATTTATCTTGGCCTCTAACTCGCGTAGTCAACGCCAAGGGCACTGGAGGCCTCTCTACCTCAAGTACCAAACAATGTAAAATGTAATGTGATATTATAGTGTGTGTCATTACTAAATCAAATAAGGCATACACTAAAGTAGAAAAGAATCAATGCATACCTAGAACGACGTCTAGATCACCTAGTATTAACAACACTAAGGAATGAAGATGACCCTGACCTCCTCCACAACCTCTCTGACTCAGATGATAACCACAACCATAGCCTCACTCAACTCTTTGAGTACATAGAGAACCATGAGGCTATCCTTTTCCTACACCATCTTCCCTATGCTAATCTATAGATGGTGAAAACTACTGTTGCAGCCTCAGCTAGAACATCCCCAATTGAGGAACATGGAGTGGAACACCTGATGCATGATGACTACTCTTAAAGGTCAGAAACTGTCACTATTGATGAAATCAACCCCCAAATGAAAAACAAGTGCCTGATCCCTTGCCATATGTCTTAGAGATGCCCCCGGAGAAACGCGATGCTGAGTGGTGGGACCTACCCGTGACCGAATAGAAACTCTTCTGCCCTAAAAAATTTGAACCCTGGTCCATAGCTCTTCTTGGTGATAAATCATAATGAATCCCCTCTGGCGATGATCTGGTTTTCCAAATATTCTCTTGACAAACTCTACCCTCAGTAGCACCTCAAGATATTTCTTCAGCATGAATGGGGTTACCCGGAATAGGATCTCTAGATGCAATGCCTCCTCAAAATGCCTTGCCATGGCCTCCTAATCTTGAAACAAATCCAAAGCATATCATAAAAGGTTCCGAAAATGGATTCCAAACTCTCTCACACTGGAGCTCCCATGTTGAAGGGTAAGAAGCTCTTTGAGATTGGATGCCTTCATGATCGAAGAATGTAACTTGACTCTAAACATATCTCAGAACTAGTCCTATGATATCACCAACTCCTCACGATCCTCGAGGAACATGAACCACCATTTCCTCGCTGGTCCACACAGCATCATCATGACCAAGGACACTGAACGCTCCTTTTGCACATGGATCAAAGTATATCATATATCTGCCTCCTATAAGTATTCTTCTATGACTTCAACTTAAATGTATCCATCATACTTCTAAATAATCATGCACTGAAACTCTTGGAGTGTCCTCTTCCAAGAATCTTCATCCTCACCCGCTACCCAATGATGATTTTCTAGCACGGCCTGAAAGACATCATCAATGAGATCATGAATAGGTGATTGACCTGCATACATACCTACAAAATAAAAAATAGATCGAGCTCAAAAAACTAGAATAAGGAAGAATCATCATTAATTAAATTATTTTTTATTTTATTAATTTTAGGTTAATATATCCCAAGGTTTTCACATTTAACCACAGACACACAAAATAATGATGGATGATAAGTTCTATAGACTCTAACAAGAAGCTAGTATCACCTCATTTAGTAGCCATTGAAAACATAGATGTTCGTACATCAGGTCATATGGGGTCATGAATGCCTAGGCGTCAGCTAGTATCTAGTGTCTACATCACATTCTAAATTTCAATAAAATTGTTTCCCTACAAACCCATGAAACATCACTTGTTCCTAACTACAAACTCCATTTTATCCTTCAACCAAACCACTTATACCACTCTGTCATGACCCCCTCCCAACAAGGTGTACCCCTCCTGGTCTAGCAATGTGAGAAGACATATAATGACCCCCCGAGTCCATCATTCAGTAGGCCGTCATTTGGAGACAACCATCGAGGGTATAGTAAACAAAATAATGGGAGGCATTAACCTTTAAGATAACACATGAAAAAGAGAGAGATGATATATGAACCTATCTACTCCTAGTCACACTGAAATAAAAAAAATCCCAAGTACACATATGTAATGACATGAAAATCTACTATAACAGGAAGGGGAAAACTAAATGTTGTGCCTACCAGCAGAAGTAACACAAAAGTGAAGAGATTATGGGAAATGGGGGTAGTAATCCATCCACTCTCCCATCTAAATGATTGGAAAAATACCCCCAGGGATCTAAATCCCCGGTGTTTCAATTTCCCTAAAAAAGGGTGGAGTAGCATATATAAATACAAAATTTATAGAATATAGTAAAGCCCACAACCACGCCATTGGAATAACATAGTCATAGACTCAACTGCATTTAACATCTCTCGAATGCCCATATTCCACTTCTAAGTCTAGGTATGCTATAATAACATAACCATTTAAAGAGATTTATTAAATTACTTCATTCCCTTTTTATAAGATGCACTTTATGATAATTAATTAATTAAACATTAATTATCTAGTACCACATCCACATTAAATATCATTAGAATCACAACCAAATTCCAATGTCTTCAACAATGCATCACAACAAGCTACAATGCCTTAGGATTAACATCATAAATTTAATTAATTATTTACAACCTCACTTTTCCATATTCCCAGGTATTCCAGAAAAACATTGTCTGCTACTAAACACATGGGGGCTCAACACAGTGAGTAGATAAACTACTTGTCATGCCTTTTCCACCTATAACAAGAGTGTAGACCCATCCTCCCTTGAGAAGATAAACAGAGAAAGCACATTTCATAACCCACATGACTTCTCCCCTTTATGATGAATGGTAAGCAAGAATAGCCACCATAAGCAGTGGAAAATGTAATGTATATAAAAGACAATAAGAAACAACAAGCATCCATACATTCACATCCAACCTGTTTCATCATCCATGGTGTTCTCCCTGACACCCACATGCATATATAGATGCATCTCTCCACCCTAGGCATCAACTATTTCCACAACCAGTAGGCCTCCCTGCCCCCACATATCACAACAAGCATCTTGGCTCACATCATAACAGAAGAAGCATGATAACAAACATCATATCAATAGGGATCTAGGCCCTTAAACAATAAATAAGGTAACTCAGAACCCAATATGAAATTGTCTTTTATCAAATAACTAGTTCTTCAATCCATCATGAATTAACTAATTTATTATTGGTAGGTTCCATCTTCATGAAACATAAAGAGTAAGATATCCCAAATTGATTAAACATAATTACTTCATAAATTAGATTAACATCAAAGTACAACAACAACAATCAGATTCATTTACATGCCTCTTTATCATTATCCGAACAATTATCAATTAATTATTTCCTTATGTTATTTAACAATATAAATCATGAATGAAATTACTAACAATGAAAACATAGACATCACACTATCTAGGAAAACAAGAGGCTATAACATACAATCAATATCAATTTATTTATGTGGTTCAAATAGTTGTTACTTAAATTCCATTGTGATTTAATGAGATAAAGCATGATAACTATACAGTTGGATGTAAAAGAAAAGATAACCAACAAATTCACTACCTAAAATGGTTTATGATGTTATTTATACGAGAATGAGCCACACAATTGTTCATGATCACCTCCCAATGACAACATCATCCACCGGAGGATGCAGAGACACCACCACACCGGTCAAAACTTAGAAACATCCCATTAAGAACATTTATATAACATTCCATAACTGTTCAAGGGGAAACTGAAGAAGAAATACCCATAAGAATGACGATAGATCATACCTTATATAAACGATTGATCGATATTTCTTGGTTTCATCAAAAATAGTGGTGATCAAATCCAAGGAGGAAAGATTAATCACACAAATCTTATGGGGAAGAAATGAAGGTTCTACCATCTCAAACCCATGAACAAGGAGAATGAACTTGGGAGGATGATATTTCATCCATTTAGAAGATTTAATGGAGAATCGGTTTTGGAAATGAAACATTTTCTAATAAAATAATATCACATTAAATCACTCATTTTGACCATGTAAAAGCATCCTGAGCATTAGAAAAAATTTATTTTTGAGTTATGGACTTTGAATCAGTTTTAGAGTCCATAAAATGAGGCTTTAAATGAATTCTACATCAATGTAAACATGAATGGTGCGAAAATGTTGGAAGATGGAAACACTATTCATGAATATGAAATTTGGAAAAAATGAGGCTATAGTTGGAACCACAATGTTCTTGATACACAGTTCAGGAAATAAAATTTTTTTTAAAGGAAAGAGGCTACCGTTGGAACGTCGCCATTCTAAAAACATTGTTCATGAACTCAAAATTTGGCAATGGAAAGAGGATACTATTGGAACCTCTCTCTTTGGGAGACACTGTTCATGAACAAAAGATTTTGGCAATGGAAAGAAGCTACCCTTACACTATTCACGTATGACTACAAGTGGAACTATTCACATCGACCTCACTGATGAACTATTCACATCGACCTCACTGATGGAAGTATTCACATGGAACTCAATAATGAAACTTTTCACATCAAGCTTACTGATGGAACTGTTCACCTCAACCTCACTGATGGAATTGTTCATGTCATCCACCCCTATGAAATTATTCAAATCGACCTCACCGATGAAACAGTTCCCATCGACCTTACTGATGGAACTGTTCACATCGAACTCACCAAAGGATCTATTTACATCGACCACACCGACAAAACAGTTCACCTCCATCTCACAGATGGAACTGTTCCCCTCAACCTCACCGATGAAACTATTCGCATCGACCTCACCTACAGGAGTGTCCACATCATCCCCACAAATGGAACTATTCACATCAACCACCCACTAGAACTATTCACATCGACCTTACTGACAAAACTCTTCACATAGACCTTACTGAAGGAACTATTCACATTGACATCACTGATGGAACTCTTCACATCACCCTCACTGATAGAACTATTTACATTGACCTCACCGATGGAATTGTTCACCACAAACTCACCAATGGAACTCTTTACATCGACCTCACCGATGGTACTGTTCACATTATTATAAATTTGGAAAAGTGTTGGGGATATGTTAGATTGGCCTCCCAGAACACCTAAAAGACTATATTTTTTAAATGGAATATAATTATGAGGTCCTGATCATTACATTTAATACCTAAAACTATGGCGAAATTTGACGATTCACACACAAAAGTGATCCATCGACACGCGCCAAGAACAATGCTACTTCACATATCAAATGCATCTCTAGAGGTGGTGGACATGGGTCCGACATATATGAGTGTTACCATTTCAATAGATTCATTATTAAATACTAATCTATTTGATATAGGTGCTTATCATTAATTTATTTCAACCAATATTAATAATATTCTAACTCTTATTATTGAGGTTTTATCTTGTTATATAGATATTACTACTCCCCTTAGTATGAAGAGGGAGTAGGGTCTTCATAGTACCTCATCTGTCTTCTCTCGTTCATATGTCGAGATTACTTGGAATTTTATTATTCTAAAAATGACTCATGTTGAATTCACATTCGAGATGGATTTTCTTATTTCCAATAATGTCAAGATTTTATATATTTGTTGATTGGTCACCATGATTATGCCATGTGGTGTGTGCCATGAATTTCTAGGAGAATGGGCCCAATTTTATGTTGAGTGGGACCTTATTACCTAGACATGAGTATTGTAATATTAGTGTATTTTTTTTCTAATTAGAGAATATTAAATCAATTACCATCCACCAATGGTCAACAAGTTTCCCGACTTATTTTACTCTAATTTATATTGTTTTCTGCAGGTATGGGAGGTTGCGTTTTTAATGAATTAATGCATGTTACTCAATCAATTTTAATTCCCTATAGTCACATTGCACCTTCAAAACTAAAATACATGATATCTCAGTTTAATGATCATCTAGAGAATGGATTTATACACCTGATTGTGTCACCATGTGCGACATCGATTATCATTACAAATATATCTGTTATTTCTCTTCACCGATGTGTTTATCACTGAAAGATAAACCATGTTATGCTGAATAAAAAGTATCCATTGATTCAGATTGATGACATGGTTGATTATATGAAATATGTCATGTGGTTTTGAAATATTGAACATCGATCTGGTTAATATGAGTTGAGGATAAATGAATCCGATATTAAAAATCATCTATATTCAGATCACATACATCCATTATGAGTAAATTTTTTATTTACATTTGTAAAAAATGCTTACACAGTTTTTAGGGATTATTTAAAGATGATTTTCAATATTTATATTAATACAATTTTAGAGAACTTTTTGGATAAAAATATTATTTACTCTATCTTAAAGGGGGATCATGTAAAACAGTTGATATTATTTTTGACTCTATTGAGAAACCACTGAATTGATGTAGATATTTCAATGATTGATTTGTATATTTAAGAAGTTAAATTATTTGTACATGTAGAGCCAGAACAATGATTTTTGGTTGATCTTGAGAAGGTGAAGGCTATTATGACTTTGGAGAAAACAGGAAATAAATTCGTAATTCTGAGCATCTTGAGCATAGCTAGATATTATAATCAGTACGTGAATGAAATCAAAATGTCAAATTCATTGATGACTCCTATTAAAATTAAGGGAGTAAATTTTTCATAGAGTAATTAACAAAAGAGTTATTTTGTTTAGAAGAAACATAATTTTACTACAATACTAGTTTTAACTTCTCGAGAGTTCTCCCATTACTATGTGGTATTTTGTGAGGCATCTGGATTAGTCTTAGATTGCGTTATTATACTAGGTAATCATAGTTTTTCCTTGGGATATATTTATCTTAGGACTCAAAATAATAGTAATCTTACCCATGACAATGTACATTTAGTAGTAATGCAATCACTTAAGAGTAGTAATAATTAAATTCAGAAATAATGTTCTACTATGTATTTATTCCAAATAATATTGAGTTTGATATTCTCTCAAAGTGATTTTAATCTATACTAGACTTATTGGTTAGGGTATCTTAAATATTTTATCTTTGACATATCATACCCCATAGGTAAAGGGAATGTATTTGAAGTAGTACCGAGCATGAAACACCCAACACATGCAGTGATGGAATATTAAAAAATTTATAATTCGATATATCTCTTCGAAAAATTTCATATTAGATTATTGAAATCATGCACTATGTTTTCATAAGCATGCATTCAGTTAACATACAAACTTATACCTGTGATTATTTTGGATCAACATCTTGATGATGAATTATGCAACATTACAGACTATCTATATTGGTGTGGTAGTTTTCTAGTGGACATTCTTCCAGGATGGTGTTCTATGTTATTAGAGACTCATTGTAGTGACCTTTCTAGAAAAGAGGGTTCTTTTTGTATATATTTATAATTACCAGTGTATTGTGCAACCAAAAACCACTATGATGTTCTATGACATTTGATAATAGTTATTGTATCCACATATGAGATGAGACGATGCATTGTTTGTTTACCACTATCCTATGTTCCAATAGAATAAGGGTGATCATCCTAAATATTAAGGATTACTTACAACAATTCAAGTACCAACAACGAATTTGGATGAGATCACTATTTAATTAGTGGGGGGGGTAGCCTCTTACCATGATAAGGAAGAACGAGACATGGTTTGGGATCTATAGGCAAACCAGGTCAACACATTTCATACCCATTTGGGATATATCCAATTTTGAGATGTGGAAAAATATATATGTTAAATATTTTGTCCATTTTCATAGATTTCAATCTGAAATAGTTTCAAATAGGGATCCTCGATTAACTTTTCTCTTTTGTAGAGGCCTTCAGGAGGCACTAAGATCTCCAAAAAATTTGATCATGGCCTACAATATATAATTTGATTGCCAAATAGAATGATTTATTCCAATTATTGGGGATATTATTCACACTTTCCTTAGCGACTTTAGTAGAGCTTTATATTGTAATTTAAGGCAGGTTGAGTTTCATAACAATTGTTACTAGTCTGAAATCCGAATATTTATTTTTTAAGCCTTGGTTGGCCATCATTGTAATTATCTTTTATGATGGTTGGAGATTGGTGAATGTTTCATTGTTGCACATTGTTTGGTGTAAGAGATGAAAAAAAAGATTATGTTAATTCATTGGAGAATGATAACGGGATAGAACAGGTATAATTATTATGCAAATCGTCACCATAGAACCTTGAAGTTTTCAATTGGTACTATGTGTTCTTGAATGATTCACCCCATTTGGGTAACTGATGTATTGGGAGGAAAATGAATCGTTCTCCTATTTTTCAGGATATTTCATGGTTATTGGGAAGATGGGGAAACATTATAATAATTAGATGTTCTTTCGTGAATGAAAACAATACAAATCATGTTTAATGTATCCCAGCTGCGAATGTATCTCTATAATCTATATCACTTTTTTATCTTAGGAGATCTTTATATTGAACCTAATTTACCATTGACTGAACAAAAAGTTATTATTGTTAATAATGAGTCCAAGAAACATTATGAGAGGATGATATAATTGGATAGAGTGATACAGAAACATGGTTTTGGCTGTAATGAGATGTGGGAACATGAGGCACTGATGAGATAGCTTTGGCCTCATCTTTTTGGTATGGATGTTTCTTCTTAGACATTATTGGGATGACATTATTTCATGCCGGGGAGACTATAACATCCCATTATTGACCTAACAGGTACATCAGTAACCTTGCCATGTTTATTCCATTTCATTTGACTATGTTGGGTTGAGATTGAATTGTGAGTATACCTATTATGGTGACTTCAAATATTGTTTTGCCTACTATCTTTAACAAATCATTTCGGTAGGCTATAGTAGGGTTACACATTCATTTAGTAGGTTAAGAAACCTATAATGGTTTCGACATGAATAACGTTATAGTGGTTCATTTGGAAGATGGTCACACAACGTGACAGTCCTTTAAAGATCATGATATAATTAAATATTTTTTTATTCTATGTTTTGGGATTTCATCGTTTAAAAATACTTCAATTCCATGACATATAACAGGTTCACACATCATTTAATTCCACATGTTATACTTATATGCTGGAATCCCCATAAAATATTTTAATAAAACTCTGCTACAGTTTAATTTTAAACTATCTAAATCATTTCCGAGGTGATCATAGCCCCTCCAAACATTTTGGGTCTGTTTGATTGATGTTCGATCATCATAACACCTGCAGTGTGGAATTCTGATTATGATACCTCCAAATTCTTCATCCCTTACTCTATATTTCCCAGATGAGTATAATATATCATCATTAAATTGATTGATCTATAATTCTGTTGTTGGATCTCAATTATAGGTTGTGATTCAAGTGCTTCTACGACTTCAATCTCATTGGAATGTTTTGTTTCGTGTCTTATGTTTCTGGAAAAGGAAGTTTATTTCATCCTACTTGGCCAAATTGATTAATGTATAATTATTTAGTTTATTTTATTATTTATATAAATTCAATTGTTATAATTTATTTAAATATTAAAACCCAATTCAAAATAATTTGGTGGTTTGAAATGTTTTTTTCAATAAATTGAAGGAAACAACAAATTCCATTAAATTGGGTTGTAATTTATAATAGATGGAGATGGTTTAAATTAAAATTAGGAATTTAATTTTGACAATGATATTGATGGAATTTTTTAAATTTTAAAAATTGAATAAAATGTTTTAAAAAAAACACAATAATTTTTCATGTTAAAAAAATATTTTAATCAAATATTGTTTCGGTTTAAAATATAAAATTTGATTCCAAAATGGGGGAATGATATTTAATTATATTTTTATCGATCATAAAATTAATTTCTCAATATTTATTTGTTAAGAGAACATGAATTTAATATGTGTATTTAGAGTTATTTAGACACACTAATTGATAAAAAAAATATTCTAAAAAAGAAATGCAGCATGCCACATCCTTTTGGTTATGGTGACAAGTACCAACTAAACATTTTGTAGAGGTTCTGTGCATACAAATATTGTTACGATAACTTAATGAGTTCATAGGCCTATAACCTTTATCTTTTTTATGTATTTGGTAGATTACATGGATATTCATTTAATTAATATATATATATTAATATATTACAGTGTTATTATATTTCTATAATTGGTATATAAATTTATATAAATAATTAAAAAATAATAAAAATTAATTAACCCATTATTTTTGAAATACTCGTTCAGTTTTAAGGCATTTTAATCTGATATTTTCCATAAATTGAACAACATATCAAGAATTTTTTAAATATGATATAAAATTGAAAACATGATTATTCTAAAATTGAAAGAATTCATCTATATAATCAATTATTGACATCTGTTATAGAATAATTCATGAGACACTAATAGGATTTTTAGCTCGTGTCTTACCTATACGTTCTAGTGATTTTAGATTATCTTTTTCCTGATTCATGATGTGTTAAAAACCACATGGAGGTGGCTATAACTGGTGTTATGAGGACATGGTGACTTGGGTACAATGTGTAGGATCGAAATAGTGATGTAGATACTCAATTTTCAAGAGGGGGGGGGGGTGAATTGTATACTTTAAAAATTCCTTTTGAACCTTTAAAGTTAGTTAAGAATAACTATATTTTCCTTAAGAAAAGGAAAGAGCTAAGTTTAACAAAGTTAAACTTAAGAAAATTCAAAACACCTCTAACACCAAACAAAACTTGGAAAGAGATTCGAAAAGTAGGTTCCGGAAATTAAAACATAACAAAATATTACAATATGAGATTATACCTTAAAGAGTATAGAATCTAAATAAAACAGAGTACAAATAAGGAAGTATAAGAATGTTATACTTTCCTTACAATACAATATGCATCGGAATATAAACAAGTAGTATAACTACAAGTAACAAGATTTAAGTCTTTTAACCCAAAGAGATGGGTATCCAACAACCTTGGATAAAGGTCCCTTGATTTATACTTTCAAGCAAGTCTATCTTACCCACACTAGGGTAAGCCCTCGATACGAAGATCTGAGTCTCTGTCTTGCAATCCCTGCAAGCCCTCAACTTTGAGGTTGTTGGCAACCTCTTTCTTCCTCAGCAAAGAAGCCCTCGAACTTCAAGGTAGTCGGTACCTCTGTCTTTCTATCCCCGGAAGCCCGCGAATGTAATCACCAACATTCGGATTCGCACGAAGCGTTGAGAGTTAATAAGAGTCTCTCTCTCTCTCTATAAATCACATTAAAAGCATGTATGCACAAAACCAAGTTGTTCATCTATCCGTTATGAGCTCTTTCAAATGAGCTCCTATTTTTATGTAAGGTCAGCCTCATTCCCAACGTTCATATTTTTCATAAATATTGGAGGGATCTGTACACTTGTCACATAGACAATGGTTAGTTTATAACAGAATGGACGACATCATTTTATAACAAACCAAGTGTAACAGAATGTACGACAACATTTAAAATCTTAACTAAAAAGTTTGGAATGAAAACTTCAGAGTGAAATTTCGGATTGTAAATAAATACGGTGTGTACAAAACAAAGATGATCAGATTCTATTTCATAGGTGAATTCGGAATGAGAATTTGGAATGAGAATTCATCATTAGAATTCGTAATGAGAATTCTTTATCAGAATTCGTAATGAGAATTCATTGTCGAACATCACAAGGATTCATATCCTGAGTCTGGAGTAAAACATAACCAGAGTTCGTATCCGGAATTCAGAATGAAACTTCCTTATAGATCGTATCCAGAATTCAGATCCTAAAACAGAATGCTTCATATCAATGTTTTCAACGATTCTGAGAGAATAGAAATGAATCTGAATCTCATACTTAAGAAAGAAAATATGATAAGGATAATTTTTCTTATAAAATCAATTCTCCTTATAAAAGCAATTTTCCTTATAAAAGCAATTTTCCTTATAAAAGCAATTTTCCTTATAAAAGAAATTTTCCTTAAGATAAGGTGTTTGTGATTTTCAAAATAAGAAAGAATGGAAAAGTCATAAGGAAAACCTTGTTGTCTCAACAATATCACCCTTTTTGGAAAGCACAAACATCCTTACGAAAAAGAAATTCTATGAAGAAAAAAGCTTATCTCCCTTGTTTTAAGGATATAGATGAATACGACTAACTCCCCCATAGGATTTGAAACTCTGAGGATCATATTCTAGATTTCCGGGGTGATATTTCATTTATGAATAATAAAGTCTTCTTTAATGAAAAACCCCCTCTTAGATAAACTCCTATTATAGTTCATTTTTCTTAAGGATCTTTTCCTTCTCCCCCTTAGATATACTCTTATTAGATTTATTCTTTTTTCTTAAGGATCTTTTCCTTCTCCCCCTTTGTGATTTTCAAAAAGAATTTGAGGGAATGGAATGAATAATAATTTACCTGAAAAATTAGTAATAACAACAATTGAAATGAGAAGAACAATTTTATTTAGATTTGAAATTTCGGCAACAAAGAAAATTATTTACAACAAAAAGATCGGATCTAATTATTTAGGATCTTTTTCCTTCGACATGAGCCCCTTAAGAATAGTCTTGATCTTCTTCAGGTATTTATGATCTTCTTCAACTTGCTTCTCTAAGACCACTATTCTTGCAGATTGAGCTTCAATCTTTTCTTCCTGGGCTTTCAGTTTTACTTCATGAGCTTTAATTTTTTCTTCTTGAGCTTTCATCTTCTGTTCAAACTCAATCCGATGATCTCTTTCAAACTTCCAGTATTGAGAAACAGAATTCAGCTTCCCATTCAGATCTCTGACTTCTTGAATCCAGAAGTTCTTTTCATCTATCATATTCTCTTCGATGGATGAAGTTAAATCATTTATCTTCCTTTCCTCGGTCTCAAAGGCATATTTAACATTGTCTTGAAACTCATCGAATAGCCTCATCTCTTCCACAGTCCTCCTCGACCAGCTTGTCAATCTCTTGCAAGATCTTTTGTGTGCTTCATAGCCAACAAGAAAAGATTTGAACTCAGCTTAAAACTCGACACACTTATCCAAAACTAAGGATACGAAATCTGATTTCTAATTCAGAGCATGTTGGAGCATTTGGCATCTTGAGTCTATAGTCGAGATGGTCGGAATGGAACCAACTAACTTCCTCAAAGATTGAACAACAAAGTAATGTCATAACAAGGATGACTCAGAATCTGAAACTTTACTTTGAAAATTTTCTTCCTCAATAAGCTCCAACTTCATTTTAGACGAATCACCACATTCTCTTTTCTTGCTTGCCACTGATTTCGGAGTCTCAACAAGGAGTTGCTTTCCCGTGTCTTTTTTCGGAATAGAATCCGGATCAGGAGGTTTATGCTCGCTAGTAGATACTTGAATAACATCATCAACAACTTTTTGGACAACATATTCTTCAGTCTTATCCCTCTCTGGAGTTACTAACTAAGAGGATTCAGCCTCTGATGTTCAGAGTGACAGATGTTTCGAAGGTGACCCTTTATAATCATCTACTTGTTTCAAAAGATCTCCTGTTTCAGCACTTCCTTCAGCAACTACTCCTTCGTCTCCCACTTGCTGAATCTGCTCAAGTTGCTCAATATGCTCACTCTAGTCTCTTCGGAAAAATCAAGGTTTCTTCTTGGAGTCTCAGGTAGATATTCCAAGGAGAATGATCTCGGAACAGGAATGATTCCGGATACCATCTCATTAAACTTTAACAATGCTTGGACTGCCTCGGCTTTTGTCATCTTCTTCTTGAGCTTCTTTTCCTATACTTGTTTTTCAAGCTCATATGCAGTTCTCTCCATTATGGTCTTAGCCTCTGCAGGGTCCAATCCGAACTGCGGATCCTCTTCTTTCCTTTTCTCTTTATCTGCTCTCCACTTCGCAACAACTTCATCAGGATAGGCTTTCTTCTTCTTTGGTTTGGGAGGTGCAGTTTGAACTTCCTTAGATTTTGGATCCTCAAATTCAGCTACAACTTCTTTAAACATTATTTTCTTTACTGGCTTAGATGATTCCGGTTCAGCAGCCTTCAGAGCCGTTTCTTCTAGATTAGGCAGATCGAAGAACTCACCAGTCTCCTTGTTGAAAGCCACATCCATCCTCTTAAGGGTATCATCACTGACCAATAAAATTTTACAAACCCTTGGCTTAGATCTGCATGCTGCCTTTAAAGACTCAAGGCACCGAACTATCAACTTTGATAATATTGCTGGATATGTTATGATCTGGGCTCTGAGATTTCCTTTCTTAAGATTCTCAATGGTTATCAGAATGTGCCTCATGTAGTTAAACTTCCTTAGATTTATCAGGAAATCTAAGATATAGATCTCACTCTTCTTTAAGCTGTCTTTATCACCATTCCTTGGTACGATAAGCCCTTGTACCCACAACTCTAGAATCCTGAAATTTGTAGGCAAACTAGAAATCTTCGAAGCATTGTCATCTGAGAGTCCGAGAGTTTTCAAGGCTTTTTCTTTGTCGAATCTACCCTTAGAATCTGGAAAAATGTGAGATATAAACTCAACTTCTCCTTCATAGGACAGCCCTACCAAGCTTGCTGCCTTGGTATAAGAAAGCTTGTATGTCTTACCATAAGACTTAAAAGATAATTTCTCCCTATTATCTTCCTTAAAGAAGGAAACTGATTCATAGAACTCAACATGTAACTCCAAAAAGACATCGTCTTGATTCCCTGGTTTGGACACATCAATATCTTTCCAGCCATTCATCTTAATGTTCTTTGAAATAAGAGAAACATAGTTACTGATGAAATCTGGATGGACTGGTCTTTCTCTGTAAACTAACCATTGTGAAATAAGTTTGGAGGATGACATCTCTTGAGAGGCTAACTCTGCAGACATTCGGATCTGAAGTTCTCTGAGAAGTTCGAAATGGAGAAATCTGAAGTTCGGAATGGCTTTAAAACAGAGAGGCAGAGATTTGGGATGCGAGAGCTTGAAATCTATGTGGGACAAGTATTTGGGTCCCCTTTATATAGGTAATGTAATGATGGTTCAACTTCCTCGGTTGATCTAACGGTTGGGATAAGCTGAGATCAGATCTGACGGTTGAAAACTTGAATCCGATCTTTTTGAGGTTTTTATTAAAACAAAGAATTAAGTAAACTATAATCCAAAAAAATAATACAAGAAAATGCCAGCAAGAAAAAAACAACTAGGAAAACTTGAGTAAGGAAATCATACCTTTCAGATTTGCTGAGGAGGATTATTCGTAATGGTTAAAAAAATGACTACGAAAAAATCTTTATTATGAAAAGACAAAGATCATAAAAACATTAATTACGGAAAACAAACTGAGTACAAAAAACACATTACGAAAAACTCAGTACAAAAAGCTTAGTACGAAACACTCAGTAAGAAAAACAAACTTTGTATGGAAAACACATAAAAAGAAACTCATTATGAAAGATTCAATACGAAAATCTGGTTATGTAAATACCAGTACGAAATTTTCCATTCCGGATGTTTTCAATACGAACACTTCCATTCCAGAAGTATTCTGTACGAAAATGTCCATTCTGGAAAATTGTAGTTCGAGAAATTCCATTCCGTAAATCTTCGTTCTGAAAAGTTTGAAAATAAATTTTGAAAAGCTTTGCTATTCTATCAAACAAATGTACTCCCCCTATGAAAAAGAGTGTATTACTGTAAGGAGACTTTTTCAATATAAAGTTAATTAAGGACGATTACCTTACGGTTATCATTCCTAACTTCTATTTAATATATTAAAATCTATCAGAAGGCAATGATTTTGTGAAAATATCAGCAATTTGATCTTGCGTTCCAATAAACTGAAGAATAATATCTCCTTTAAGTGTGTGATCCCTAAGAAAGTGATGCCTAATTTCAATATGTTTTGCACGGGAGTGATGTGCAGGGTTCTTACTAAGGGCAATGACACTTGTGTTATCACACAAT
The DNA here is from genome assembly GCA_963277665.1 of Viscum album. NCBI lineage: Eukaryota > Viridiplantae > Streptophyta > Magnoliopsida > Santalales > Viscaceae > Viscum > Viscum album. Next base: position 1,245,832,098 of record OY728148.1, read on the forward strand.
ATTTGAGTTTTAGTAAAACTGAAGCCATTGTCTGTGAGTGTGTGTTGCATCCACAACACTTGAGCACAACAACTTCCAGCTGCTACATATTCAGCTTCAGCAGTGGAAAGTGCTACCGAATGTTGCTTCCTGGAGGACCAAGAAACTAATGAATCTCCTATGAAATGACAAGTTTTGGATGTACTCTTTCTATCTATTCTACATCCACCAAAGTCAGCATCAGAAAAGCTTTTTAGAACAAAATCATTTCCAGAAGTATAAAATAATCGTAGATCCATGGTTCCCTTATGGTAGCGAAAAATTCATTTTACCGCCATTAAGTGAGATTCCATAGGATTGGATTGATATCTTGCACATAAGATACTGAAAACATTAAGTCTGGTCGACTAGCTGTTAAGTATAGTAGACTTCCTATCATACCTCTAAATGATGTTTGATCTACTGTTTTCCCAGCTTCATCAAGATCTAAAGAGTTTGAGGTACCAATGGGAGTACTTATACTCTTAGTGTTGTCATAACCATACATTTTAAAAAGATCATTAATATACTTATGTTGAGATATGTAGGTTCCTTCTTGTTCTTGAGAAATTTGAAAACCAAGGGAAAAGGTTAACTCACCCATCATACTCATTTCAAACTCAGATTTCATTAGAATAGGAAAAGAGTCAGTCAATGATTTCTGAGTTGAACCAAATATAATGTCATCAACATAAATTTGAACAATCAAAACATTTTTGTTATCTTTCTTTATAAAAAGGGTTGGATCTGCATTTCCCTTAACATAGTTATTCTGAAGCAAAAATCCAGTGACTCTATCATACCATGCTCGTGGGGCTTGTTTAAGACCATACAATTCTTTGGTAAGTCTAAAAACATGATCCAGATGTTTTGTATCTTCAAAGCCGGGAGGTTGTTCAACAAAAACATCCTCCTGAACATAACTATTAAGAAAAGCACATTTCACATCCATTTGAAAAAGTTTAAAATTAAAAAATGCTGCAAAAGCAAGTATAATACGGATAGATTCAAGTCTAGCTACCGGAGCATAGGTTTCTTCATAGTATATTCCCTCTTGCTGATTATAGCCTTTAGCAACAAGTCTAGATTTATTTCTAACAATGACTCCATTTTCATCACATTTATTTCTGAAAATCCATTTTACTCCAATAACAGAAGTTTATTTAGGTTTTTCAACTAAGGTCCAGGCTTTATTCCTTTCGAATTAATTTAGTTCATCTTGCATTGCTTTGATCCAATAATCATTAACTAAAGCTTCATCAGTGCTTTTTGGTTCTAATTGGGAAAGAAATGCTAGATGTTATACTTCATTTCTTAAGGAACTTATAGTCCTTAAAGATTTATTTACATCACCAATGATACTGTCACTGGGTTGATTCTTAGGAAACACCTGATTTGGGTTTTGTAAAACCTGTTCATCAACATAGGGTAGAAAATCTTCTGGGGTAAATGTTTCAGAAGTATCTTCTAGAATATTATCCTTATCAGAAGGTTCTTCTATCAATGGATGATAATCAGTTTTTAAAAACACATCCTAATATGTAGGTTGAGGTGGTTTGAAAAAAAAAGTATCAGACTCATCAAATTTTACATCTACTTTTTCTTCAACAGTATAAGTATTTTTATTAAAAACTCTATAAGCCTTAGAGGTTATGGAATAACCTAAAGAAATTTCCTACATCAGATTTTGGTGCGAATTTATGTAAGTTGTCTTTAGTATTCAAAATGAATACTTTGCAACCAAAAACCTTGAAGTAAGATATTCATGGTTTTTTGCCATTCCATAACTCATAATGAGTTTTATTAATAAAAGTTCTAATCAAAACTCGATTTATAGTATAATAATCAGTACTTACAGCTTCAGCCCAGAAATGTCTAGCTATAGAATATTCACTCAACATGGTTCTATTTATCTCTTGAAGAATTATATTTCTTCTTTCAACTACACCATTCTGTTGAGGAGTTCTAGGTGGTGAAAAATTTTGAGTAATACCTTTCTTACTACAAAAAGATTCAAAATTAGAATTTGAAATTCTCCTCCATGATCACTATGAATAGTTTTCAATGGAAGGTTTTTCTCATTTTTAACTTGAGCTCTAAAACTTTTGAAATAGGAAAAAGCTTCAGATTTCGTTGCTAGAAAATAGAACCAAGTAAATCTAGTGTAATCATCAACTAGAACAAACATATAATATTTTCCTTCAATACTTTCAGTTTTTGTTGGACCAAAAAGATCCATGTGCACTAACTGTAATGCATCGGTTGTTGAGACTTCATCGATTGACTTAAAACTAGATTTATGTTTCTTTCCATATTGACAAGGATCACAAACCTTAGAAAAATCAAATATAAGATCTAGTAGATCCTTAACTAGTTTCTTCTTAGAGAGTTTACATAGGTTTCTGAGATTACAATGTCCTAGTATTCAATGCCATAACCAGGAATGATCTTCTATTGTACTTAAGCAAGGTAAATCTTGACTCCTGAGGTCTTCTAGGTTCAATGTGTAGACATTATCTTGCCTATTGGTTGAGAGAATAAATTCTTCCTTGGAATTGTGAACTAAACACTTATCATTCCTAAAATTCACAAGGTAACCTTCATCACATAACTGACTTATACTTATTAGGTTATGCTTAAGACCTTTAACAAAAAGAACATTTGAAATCAAGGTTTTACCAAGATGAAAAATATTACCAATACCAAGAATCTCTCCCTTAGCATTATCTCCGAAATTTACCTTTCCTCCTTTCGTTTTGATAATATTTTCAAAATAGATTTTGTTACCAGTCATGTGCTGGGAACAACCACTATCCATATACCATGTATTGTTGCTGGTACTCTCTTTATTTTCCTGAAATTAAGAAGAAAATTAGACTTTCGGAATCCAAACTTTCTTGGATCCGAGATTTTCAGACAATAAAATTTTAGGAACCCACATCTTCTTAGAGAAATAAGCTTTGTGAAATCCTAACGATTGGGGTTTTTTAGGAACAATTCTTTTCCCAGTGACCTCCACATTGACATTTAGTAAAAAATGGGGCACTTTGAGGAACAAAATAATTGTTACTAAAAATTGGTTTTGCTTGGGTATAACCAAATCCGGATTTATTTATTAAAGGTCGTATTTGGGAATACATCTTAACAAAATTTTCCTTGCCATGGGTAAAGTTAGATAAACACTTCTTTAAGGAAAACATTTCAGACATGAGTTTTACAACCAAGTTTTTATCCTCAAAATCATTAGTTTTTGAACTAGAGTTAGGCTCGAGAAAAATTTTCTTAGAAATTACTTTTTCTAATTCTTTAGAAAGTTTGTTCTTCTCAGAACTTACTTCCTCAAGATTTTTTGAAATACTTTCAAAATCACCATTTTTCAAATCAAGATCTTTAGAAAGATCTGATATCTCTTTTGTAAGAATAGAATTTCTAGAGTTTGACTTATCAAGTTTCTTGTTGAGTTTGGAATTCTCAATTTCAAGAAGTTCAGCAAACCTAGAGACTTATTCAAAAGTAGGTAAAGTATTTTCTTCATCAGAAGAAGATTCTTCATCCAAAGAGTTATAATACATACTATCATTAGAATTTAACGAAACATTGGTCAATGATTCAGCATTTCGTACCTTAGCCATAAAACAATGATTATCGATAGGTAATCTGGCTATAAGACCAATATTCTTCTGTCCTGAAGATTCATAATCAGAAGATTCATCTGAAGAGTCACCACCACTGGCACTCTAGGTGTCATTAGCTTTCAGAAATTTCTTAGCTTTGGCTTTATAATACTTTTTTCTGTTCCTTTCTGAATGCCTTTCTTTCCTTTTTTCTTTTTGAGTAAAGGGAAATCTGGTCTAATATGTCCAGCTCTTTTGCATTCATAGCAAGTAACTTCTCCATCTTTCTTATCTTTCATTTTCTTTTTCTTATACTTAGATTGAAAATTTCTCTTTCCAGCTATCTTGTTCATTCATCGAGCAAGATTAGCTAATTCATTTTCTAAGACTTCACTCTCACTAGATTCGGAGTGGAAAATAATTTTCTTAGACATGGATCTGGTTACTCTCTCAGGAGTCTTAGCTTTTATCTAATTTGAAGTTGTTGTAAAAGAAACAGTACCATTTCCATTCTTCTTTCTAATGTTGTTAGCAACTCTCTTCATTCTTGTTTCATGTTGTAGAATAGTTCCAAATAGCTCATCAAGAGTAATTTGAGTGACCTTCCTATTCTCATCTATAGTTGTTCTCTTGGACTCCCAATCATTGGGCATGATATCAATTATCTTATCCACAAGAGCTTCATCATCTAGACCATTCTCTCCCATAGACTGTAGACTGTTTAATATAGTCATTAATCTCTGTTGAACATTACAGATATGTTCTCCAAAAGGAAAGTTGAAGTCATGATATTCTGCTCTAAGCATAGCTCTTCTAGTCTCAATCACCTTAGATATACCAAAGTGTGTAACTTATAACTTCTTCCAGATACAGTTAGCTACTTCACAAGAAGAAATATGGCTATATATATTTCTAGTCATTGAACAATGTAAAGTATTGCATACCTTATAATTGAGTTGATATTCTTGCTTTTCCTGATTAGTAAAATTTCTAACTTCCTTGTCGGGAATTTTATAATCACCAGCAAGCATAACAAAGTTATATACTCCAGTATTGATAAAAAAATTCTTCATACGATCTCTCCAGTATTCATAATCATTACCATCAATGATAGGTGGTATTGTAGGCTTCAGATTATCAATTGAACCAACATTGACTCCTACCATACTTAAAATAACATTGCACACAAACTTGTTAGTAGCATAAGTTTGTAACAACAATGTTCGGAATGGGAAAGTTCAGAATGATAAAATGAGCAAGAAAAAATTATTCATGAGTATAATTATTTCAGAGACCTGCTCTGATACCAATTGTAGGATCGAAATAGTGATGTAGATACTCAATTTATAAGAGGGGGGGGTGAATTGTATACGTTAAAAATTCCTTTGGAACCTTTAAAGTTATTTAATAATACCTATATTTTCCTTAAGAAAAGGAAAGATATATGTTTAACAAAGTTAAACTTAAGCAAATTCACAACACCTCTAACACCAAACGAAACTTGGAAAGAGATTCCAAAAGTAGGTTCCAGAAATATGGTTCTGGAAATTAAAACTTAACAAAAGATTACAATATGATATTCTACCTTAAAGCATATAGAATATAAATGAAACAGAGTACAAATAAGTTAGTATAAGAAAGTTATAATTTCCTTACAATACAATATGCAGCGGAATATAAACAATTAGTAGAACTACAAGTAACAAGATATAAGTCTTTTAACCCAAAGAGAAGGGTATAGAACAACCTTGGATAAAGGTCCCTTGATTTATACTTTCAAGCAATTCTGTCTTACCCACACTAGGGTAAGCCCTCGATACAAAGATCTGAGTCACTATCTTGCTATCCCTGCAAGCCCTCAACTTCAAGGTAGTTGGCAACCTCTGTCTTCCTCAGCAAGGAAGCCCTCGAACTTCAAGGTAGTCAGTACCTCTCTCTTCCTATCCCCGGAAGCCCTCGAATGAAATCACCAACATTCGGAGTCGCACGAAGCTTTGAGAGTTAATAAGAGTCTCTCTCTCTACAAATCACATTAACATCATGTATGCACAAAACCAAGTTGTTCATCCCTCCATTATGATCTCTTTCAAATGAGCTCCTATTTAAAGGTAAGGTCAGCCTCCTTCCCAACGGTCATATTTTCCTTAAAAATCAGAGGGACCTGTACACTTGTCACTTATCCAACAGTTAGTTTATAACATAATGCACGACATCGTTTTATAACAAAACAAGTGTAACAGAATGTACGACACCGTTTAAAATCTTAACTAAAATGTTCGGAATGAAAACTTCAGAGTGAAAGTTCGGAGTGTAAATAAATACGGAGTGTAAAAAACGAAGATGATCAGATTATGTTTCATAGGTGAATTCATAATGAGAATTCGGAATTAGAATTCGTCATTAGAATTCGTAATGAGAATTATTTATCAGAATTCGTAATGAGAATTCATTGTCGAACTTCATAAGGATTCATATCCTGAGTCTGGAGTAAAACTTAACTAGAGTTCGTATCCTGAATTCAGAATGAAACTTCCTCACAGTTCTTATCCAAAATTTGGATCCTAAAACAGAATTCTTTATATCAAAGTTTTCAACGATTCTGAGAGAATAGAAATGAATCCGAATCTCATACTTAAGAATGAAAATATGATAAGGATAATTTTTCTTATAAAAGCAATTTTCTTTATAAAATCAATTTTCCTTATAAAAGCAATTTTCCATATAAAAGCAATTTTCCTTATAAAAGCAATTTTCCTTAAGATAAGGTGTTTGTGATTTTCAAAATAAGAAGGAATGGAAAAGTCATAAGGAAAACCTTAATGTCTCAACACATTGGGATGTGAACAATTTCCATATTTTATGGAACATGGTTGTATTACATTGGGTTGTTATTCCAGTTTGAATTCTAGTATATTACTCCCAAAGGGTTTTCTTTTTTATGCATACTATTTTGTGTCTTCTAAATCCATAATTTGTTTTTAAAAAAACACTCCAACCCTTAGTTTTAATGATCACCGATGCTATTCTCTGACCCTTGGGGATCAATTCCCTTTGAGCTAGTTCATGGAAAACTGGGTTATCAGGTTACTAGGGTACCTGGCCTAGTTCGCAACATTGAAATTTAATATATCATTACTTGATTATAAAACATTTAAATAATTAATAATCATAAATATTATAATGGACATTAAAATAATATCCAATTATCTTCAGAACTCTATTCGAAAAATGAATTTCCTTTTAAATCATTAATAATAATTATTCTTAGTGAACTATTGATCTATTCAATGATCTCTATAATAATTCCTCCATCTGATGATCTTGAAAAATCATCCTAATGATAATTTTGTAATTTTTAAATATTTATGGAATTTTAAATGTTTTTTTATTGTACATTATAATCTTATATCTATTTAGTTTTGTAATGATGCATCCTTTGGTTGATGGACTGAAAAAAATTTCTCATAAAAGTTCTATTAAATTTATTGTTATGTGTATAAATGGATGATCATAAATTTATTTCAACATTATACACAGTTCAAATAAATATACTATATCTATTATAACATTATATAATCATTAATATGATGATATTTCCATTTTATTCCTAATAATTATCAAACTAATGGATATCTTTCCAAAAATCATCAATTTCTAAATTCATCCATCCTACCATCAAACCTCAGTATTTTGTATGACTTTTCCAATTTATAATTTATTATATTACCAACATTTTACCACTATTACCATATATAAAATTTTTATTTTAAGAAAAATTAAATGTATTTATGTTGGGTCTCTCTTGATGATGACCTGATTAAACCAAATTTATTTTGTATACTAAGTCTGAAGACTTAGTAAAAACACTATAGTGATTGGTTATAAAAATTCATCTTTATCTAATGTTTCATTTTAGATAAACATCTAATAAACCTTATAACCTATTTTCCAAAGCATTTTCAAATCTCCACCAAATAACTTAAGAAGAATCCCTTATAATGGTTTAAAAAAAATTCAATAAAATTAATCATATTTGAAGTTTATCTTTTGTAATTAATACAACGTTCTTAATAAAATATTAACCTCCATGGAATTGTGACCTCAAATATTATATTTTGATCAAAAAATATTTTACTCTGATCATCATAAAAATAGAATATATGAAATATTCATTTACATTTTTCAATTATACACATGTCATTTGTCATCAATTTGGCCTATCTAAACTCTTTTTTAAACACAGTAAATAAACATTTTCACAATGTACAAACAAAAACATCACACACCGTGCATTGACATTTCCACCATTGTATAAGATCATTAAAAATAATTAAGAATAGTGATAATATTTATGACGTTAGGTACATAATTAGAATTGTATCATCACCTAACAAAGTATTAAATGTTTCCAATCAGGGTAAGGAAATATTACTAAACTCTATCAAAAACGCATTTTCTCCAAATACACAAAATACATTTACAATCTATATAATTATAAAAATTAAAAATATTCAACACAAAAATCCAAAGGATCGTAAATATATCCCCTCTTACATTTTGGAAACATTCATTAAAACATTAATTATATCCCACATTCATTATAAAATAACAATCTCATTGACAATGTCCTATCGTTGGGCTTCCATTTTTTGACTCATTTTCAATGGTACTCAATCTCTTGGTGATAATAATTTTTTTTAACTAATATGATAAACACAACCTCTATATTTTACTGCCTCTTTCTGATAAAACAATCTATATACCGATATAATAATGATTATACATCTTCTAATGATGTTTTTCATCTTCTCCGGATTGAAAATAAAAATGAATTCACATTGGAAGTAAATTTTCACGACAACATTATAATGATATTATCATAGGATGGAAATGTAAATATGGGATCAATCCCTCAAACCATTCTCGTAGAATAATATTTAAGAAAACAAAATAATGTTATATTAATTTTGATTTATATTCAAATAATAATATCTAAACTATATACTTTTTTAAATGAAATAAATTTCAATATCAATTTTATTCAATATATAGTATTTTATTATTTTTTATACAATTGGGCAACATTGACTATCATGGTGAATATTATATGGTTTATCATCATTTAACAATAAATCATTCAGTCCGAATTGTATCCAAATCATTAGAGTATAAGAATATGTGAAGGAAGCATTTCTATTTCCAATATACATTAATTAAAAAAAACATATTTTCATACTATGATAGATCATACAACATTACCCCAAGAAGAATGATAATCATAATGTTGATTTTATATCATTTTTAACTTGAAACCAACATGTTTTTGTGAATCCACAAAATTCAATATCATTACATCATTTATACAACATTTCAAAATTTGGATTCCCTCTAACATACATTGGCATAATCTTGGAATCCAAAATTTCAAATTCCTTAGGTTCTCTTTGATATTAGTCCCAAATGTATATATGATATCATATTTCAATTATTTAGGATGTAAGGTAGATTCACCACTTAATCTACTTTTTGAATTCATATAGATTCATATATTTGTCAGATTCATCTTTACTTGTGATTATACTATAAGAAATATCATTAAAAACCATCTTCAAATATGAAATGCTTAATTTTATATATATCTTCATGGAATAATGTTCATGGGAGCGATATATGTATCCCATAATTTGTTTAATTTTTAATCTGATAAAATATGTATAACTTTATGATCATCGGTATCTCAATTGTTTCAATAATTTATTTATTATTCCCATTAACTATTCCCCATATCACCTGAAAGTAATATATCATCAATTTAAATATAAATGATAAACGTACTTGTGATAATTCTCATTATATAACAGTTTTTGTTAAAATTTCCATTAAAAATTTTTGACAGCATTAGAAAACTATCATGTTTTATTACTAAGTTGAAGAGATATATTTAATCGATAAAAATATTTCTTTAGTTTAAATATTGTTTAGTAATTAACAATTTTAAACACTATATTTTGGTCCATTTATTCATCTTTTTGAATTTCACTATTTAAGAATGTTGAATTTTCATCCTATTAATTGAGATAGAAAAAAATGAGAAATAACAACCAAGAACATTACTATTTTTCATTCCTCAAAATATGTGTAATGGAGTCCTGAAATTAGTCACCTCCCACCTATGTGTAGACTTCAAAAACATGTCATTTAATATTTCTTAAAATATAACATTGTTCATTGATCTTATCCAAGAAGACATATTTTTTCTCTATAATATTAATTTTTGATTGTAACAGATTAAAACAAATGATTACTTTTTCTCAATTTGATATATCTCCTTATACATCCCATATGACAACTAATTATTTTGAACCACCTTGAAGAATAATTATGATTCCACTTGTATGATATGTGATGTTTCATTCCAAAAAATAAATCATATTCTAATATTAAATTGATGTTTTAAAATATAATTCTGTTATAATATTTATTATTTTTTAATATTTTTTTATTTTTTTTATTTTGATCCAATATTATGATACTCCACATTACACTAATAGAAGATAACATATACCACAATATTCTCACTATGAAAATCATTTTCATTATCTTATATATAATTCATGAATCAATCACTTATAACATCATCCTTATAATTTTGAATAATTTTGGTTATGGAATGTATATATTCAAATAAAATATCATCAAAAAAACAATCCAACGTTTGTAGTCATCTATTCTAACAATTGTGACTTTATTCATTATCTTAATACGTATTTAAATCTCCATATTTGTATTTTTCATCATACTTTTAATATTATTTTTTATTACTATTATGAATAAAATCCCAAAAAATATAATGTATTTCATTACAGTTGTTTTCTTTTAACATAACTCATGAGGTGTGATATTTTTATTCTAGTCCAAACAAAAACATGTTATGAACATGCACAGATTTCTATAAACCATATATATTGATAAATATTGAATGACTATATTTAGTGAATATAATTATTCCAATTTATAATCAATTTATGATTTTATTTTTTTGACTATATATCATTTCCTTGTTTCATCATATAGGACTCAAAAAAGTTATATATGTAATAATTTCTATTTTCACTACACAACTTCATAAAATATACACCATGTTCCTTATGAAATTCCATTCAGAATATTCTGGACATCTATAGATAACCATATTTATTATTCATACAATTTAATTTTCTTATTACACTGAAATAATTAAAAAGTTAAATAATTTAAAAATAACCATTTATTTATTTATGTCACATCATCCAAAAAACATCAATGTATATTAGATCAGGGTGTATGAAGGATTGGATGTTGAAAATCGACTATATGAAAATGATAATTTTTTCATTATTTTGGAAAATTTATTGAAAAATTATTATTATTCCCTTTTATTTTTGATATATGTAGCCCACATATATTTTAAATGGGGAATATTTTAAATAGTGTATGAAATATGGAACACATAGATAAAATAAAACAAAACATATTATTATGACCTTTATAACATGGACAACAAATTTGAATAAATGAATATTTATAAAAAATTATGAAATTTTTATATATTTAATTTTGAAATAACATTATTTTTTCAACCATCATTAATTTTGTGTCTTATATTTAATTTTTCATGGAATTTAACGAATAGATGGATTTTTTAACAAAGAGTGGAATATAATTATTTTTATTAAAAACTATTTTTTTCCTCTATAATATCTACTACAGTTGTAATGGAAAATATAGCACTTACCGAAGAGAATGTAAAATATATAGCGACCATAAAGCCCAAACAACACTTGAATCCCCAAGAAAGTAGTAACCATCATGATATCCAAACTACTCTATGTGAACTGAAAAATATTTTATATATACATAGGGTGAGTATAATAGTATACTCAATAAGATCCTCCCCAGAGCCTCTCATTCAAATGTAATGAAATCATACCAAAGCATAGTGAAAAAGAAGTGAAAGTAACTCATCACCTAAACAGGTATACTATATTCCTTGCCTCACCATGGATAATCTCCCCAAGTATCACATTCAATAGTATATAATATAATAACGTATATCAAGGGTACCCCACTACTACTTCCCCATTGGTTTGCCTCTTTTCTCCAAAGTCACACGTCCTCATCACCTCACTCCATAAAGTATTACCCACTGGCTCCTGGGTGAAGCCCCAAAAAATGTTACTTGTGCAATAAAACCACCACATCCACACAGAAATGAAAATATCTAGATTCTAGGATCCACCATAGATCACATAATGTGTATCATATGTCTGGAATTACACCTCAAGCCATTACAACCCATTCACTGAGTAGGGATCCTTAAGCCATCACAACCTATATAAGTTATTCATATACTAGTCCATAGGAATCTTTATACAGAATATATGTTTGAGATAACCACAAGCCATTACATCCCAATACAATGCTATATGTGGAAAACTAACAGTAGTTCCTAGAAGAATAAGTAAATCCCAAGAGAAGAGAGCAGGGTCAAAGGGGGTAATCATCCATCCATCCTCTAACCAGAATGTTGATGAAAACACCCACATGGATCAGGATACAATGGGTGTTAGTTTCCCTATCTTATGGGGTGGATTAGCATATAGAAACATAAAAATTATAGAATATACTATAGCTCACAACCACACTATGATAAAAACCTAATCTTAGATTCAACATTAGCTAACATCTCTCGGACACCAAGTTGCCACTTCTAAGACTAGGTATCCTATAAGAACACAACCAACTAAATAGATTTATAAAATATCTTCATAACCTTTATATTAGATTCACGTTACATTAATTAATTCTTTAATCATTAATCAACCAGTAACAATTCTACATTAAATTCCATTAGCAACAAACTCAAAGCCTATTTTCCTCAAAATTGCATCATAGTAATCTCCAACCCCATGGGTGAACATCATTTACTCAATTATTTATTTATATAATTACATTCCCATATTCCCTAGCATTCTATAAGAACATTCTATGCTACTAAAAAAAGGGGGCTCAACACGGTGAGTAGATGAACTAAATATCTAGTCTATACCACATATAAAAGTATTGTAGACCCATCCTCCTTTGAGAATCTAAACACATAATGTATATGGAATACCCAGTGTGTCATCACTTTATTCGGGAGAAGGGTATGCAAGACCATCTTCCTTGAGCAGTGGGGAAAGTAAAGGAGATAAAACACCAATAAATATCAACATGCATCTGAAAATTCACATCCATCCCATTTTATCATCCCTGGTGTCCTCTACAACAACCACAAGCATAAACGAATGCATCTCACCACTTAAGGTATCATCTTCTGCCACAACCAGTATGTATCCCTGCACCCACATATCACGACATCCATCCAAGCTCACATCAGAACACAAAAATAAAGAAAATATACATCAAATCAATTGGGATCATGGCCCTTATACAAGAAATGTGGTAACCTAGAACCCCAAAATAGTTTGTCTTTTATCAAAAAACTAGTTCTTTAATCCATCTTGAATTAACTGATTTATTAATCGTATGTTCCATCTTTGGGAATCCCAAGTAGTAAGCTGTAACGAATTGATAAAACACGCTTACTACCCCAGTTGGATTGACATAAAATTACAAAGAAGACAATAAAATTCATTCACATCCCTCTTTATCTTTGGTAAAACAATTATCAATTAATTCTGACGTTATGTTCTTTACAAATTTCCACCATGAACTAAAAGCAAAACAAAGCTAGTATAAATATTACATTATCTAGGAAAACAAGAGGCAATAACATATGATCGATATAAATTTATTTATTATACTCAAATATTTATTATTTCAATACCCTTATGATCCCGTGGGATAAAACATGCTAACTATATATTTTCATTTAAAAGAAAAAATAAGGAATGAATCACCTATCTAAAATGGTTCTTGATGTTCTTTAAACAAGAATGAGACACACAACCGGTCACAACCTCCTCCTCGTGACAACTACATCCACATGTGGATGCGAAGACACCACCACATCGATCAACACCCTAGAAAATCCCATTAGGAACATAGATATATAATTCCATAAAAGCGCAAGGATAAAAAATGAGATGAACATGAATGAATGACAATAGATCATACCTCATATCGATGATTGTTTGATACTGCTTTATTTCATCAAAAATAGCAGCGAACCTATATAATGAGTAATGAATGATGACAAAACTCATATAGGATGGAAGGGAAGGTTTAATAATCTCACACCTATGAATAAGGAGGATGAATAATAGAGGAAGATATCTCATCTCTTTTGAATATTTAATAGTGTTGTGGTTTATGATAGGATATATTTTCCATTAAATGTGGATTTCATTAAACCATGTGGTTTCACCAAGAAAAAGAATCATGAGCCTTAGGAAAAATTAATATATAAGTTATGTCCTTTTAATTTCCCTTACAGTCCTTAAAATGAGGCTTTAAATGCATTTTACATCCAAAAAAACTTCAAAGGGGTGAAAGTACAGGATGCTTGAATCACAATTCATGAATACAAATTTTGGAAAAGGAAAGACAAAATGGTTTGAACATCAACATTTTAGAAATATTGATGATGAACTAAAAATTTGGGAAAGGAATGAGGCTACCGTTGGAGCCTCACCATTCTAGAATTATTGTTTATGAACACAACATTTTGAAATGGAAAGAGGATACCCTTGGAACCTCACCATTCTGAAAAAACTGTTCATAAATTCAAAAATTTGGAAAAGGAAAGGGTGTACCATTGCACTATTCACATAAACCTATGGATGGATCTATTCACATAGACACCATAGTTGAACTATTCACATTGACCTCACCGATTGAAATCTTCACCTTGACCTCACTGATGGAACTATTCACAATCATCTCACCGATGGAACTGTTCAAATCGACAACACCAATGGAACTGTTCACACAGACCTCACTAATGGAACTGTTCACCTCCACCTCACTGATGGAAATGTTCACATCAACCTTAGTGATGGAACTATTCACATTTACCTCACCGATGGAACTGTTCAAATCAACCTCATAGATGGAATAGTTCACATCGACCTCAACAATGGAACTGTACACCTCAACCTCTCAGAAGGAACTATTCATATCGACCTCACTGATGTAACTGATCACATCAACATGTCCAATGGAACTGTTCACATCGAACTCCCAAATATAATTGTTCACATCTTCCTCAATGATGGATCTTTTAACATCAACCTCACCAATGGAATTGTTCACATCTACCTCAACGATAGAACTATTCACATCAACCTCACCGATGGAGCTATTCACATTAACCACACTGATGGAACTACTCCCCTCAACCTCACTGATTGAAGTGTTCACTTCAACATCACTGATGGAATTGGTCACATAACATAAATTTTGGTATAGTTTTTGGGATATCTCATGTTGACCTCCCAGAACACCTCAAACACCTAATTTCATCAATGTAATAGACCTGAGAGGTTTTGGATATTATATTATATATATCTCAGAACATTCTTGACCTCTAGAATACAAAACAATCCTAAAAGGGAATAGAAAAAAAGATGAAACAACAACCCATCTAGATAAATCTGAATAGAGAGACAATAACAAGATGCCATAAAAACAGAAATCTCATAAACCAGAATGGTCTACAACTACAAATCAAACATCGTTACCTAAAAATAGTTAAATATCAATCAACTCTAGGTATTGAGAACGTATATGTGACTCATGTTCCCATGTACTCTTTTTCATACCACTAAGTTTCTACAAAACATGAACAAATGGGATAGAACACCTGGAAAACATTTTCTCTTTTGGGTCGTGGATATCTACAGGTTTCTCCTCAAAGGACACATCATCATCAACATCATTCTCTCCCCAATCGATGAAGTGAGGGTCATCATGAAGATAACGATGGAGATATGACACATGAAAAACCTCTTGTATTCGGCTCATCAATGGGGGATGTTCTACTAGATACGACACAAATCCAACACAATCAAACACCTTGAAATTCTCAACAAACCAGGAAGAAATATTACTCCCATGACCAAACCTTCGCTTCCCATGATGAGGAGTCAACTCCAAAAACATGTGATCCCCACAATCATGTTATAAGGGTCACCTATTTGATCAATATATGATTTCTGATGATCATGTTCCATCTTCATCCTCTCACGAATCACATGAATCACCTTTGTTAAATTCTGCACTAGTTCCAATCCTTGAATTGCTGACTCTCCGACCCCAGTCCAACATAATAGAGAATGACAAGGCCATCCATAAAAGGCTTTAAACTGATCCATACAGATGGTGGAGTTAAACCTATTGTTGTATTCGATCTCCCATAAGGGTATGTACCTCATCCATGAACCTCCAGAATCTAGGACAAACAATCCTAACATGTCTTCAAGAGTCTGGATGGTTTTCTCTGTCTGACCATCCATTTTCAGATTAAAATTAGTTCTACGGCATATCATAGAACTAAATTCATGCTTTTGAAAACTCCACAGAAAATAGGTAAAACCAGGATCACGATGGGAAATGATTGTCTTCGGGACTATGTGGAATCTCACCACCTCTTCCAGATACTTCCTCGACAAAACATCCACTGATCATGACACTGGGATTGCTATGAAGTGGGATGATTTTGTTAAATGGTCCACTACCACCCAAATAGTGTCATGTCCTCCAAGAGATCTAGGTAAACAAGTATCAATGTACTTTATGATTCCGCTGACATCCACTTAGGAACACTTAAGGGATATAGAAAACCACCCAGAATATGATGTTCAACCTTCACCTTCTAGCAGACCAATAATCTAGACACAAACTCCACAACTACATTCATTAGACCAGACCACCAAATGTGATTCTTCAAGGCTTAGTACATATTTACCACGCCAGGATGCACTTCTAAAGGAGAACTATGTAACTATCTGAGAAACATGCCACACATCACCACAGAAAAAAAATATCCTTCAACGATACTACACTTGGTGTAGTTAATCCTCATACCAGCCATCTGTGGAGTAACCTCAAACAACTCGGTATTTCCAGAACACCACCTCTAGACCCCACAACTGGGACTCTTCCACTTGTTGCACCAGAAATGAATGCACCATCATTTGAAATAGATAACCCTTTCCCCCAACATCACCCATATCACGATTTAATAGTGACATTTATTTCATTACATTATAGGAGTAACTAGATTCACACAATAAATCAGTGTGTGTATTCCGACTCAGCGCATCTGCTACACCATTCCCTTTTCTAGGTGTATACGATATTTCAATGTCATATTCCAATAATAAATTAATCCACATACATTGTCATATGTTCAAGTCGTGCTAGGAGGAAACATACATCAAACTCTTTTGATCGGTGAAAACCACAAAGCGCTCAACAATGAGGTAATGTCTCCACAACATTAGTGCAAACCCCACAACTGCTAACTCAAGATCATGTGTGGAATAGTTACATTCATGGGGATGCAACTGTTGAGACCCATATGAAACAAGTGATCTCTACTACATCAAAACACAACCTAACCTCAGATGTGAAGCATCACATAAAACATCAAAATGAACTCCCTCATATGGAGGACAATGAACTGGAGCACTTACTAACTACTATTTTAGATACTCAAATCTTCCTAACAAAAAATAGTCCATATGAATACTAGATCCTTCATGGTCAAAGCTTTCATAGAATTTTCAACTAAAGAGAAATTATCTATGAACCTCTTGTAGTAGCCTGTGAGGCAAAGGAATATTTAAACCTCATATACAGTCTTGAGGGATTCTCAAGAAACACCTTCATCTATATTTGATGGATCTACAACTAATCCCTACAAGGACTCAAAATTCCCAATGAAATAGACTTCTTGAGCCCAAATATCAAGATTCTAGAACATCCCAAATTGCTAATATTGACAAAGAACTACCAAAATGGTGTGTATATACTCTATGTTCTCCTCCTTAGAGATGGAGTACAGAAAGATGTCATTGAAGAAAACCACCAAGAACATGTCTAGGAACTCACAGAAGAGAGAGTTCATCAATCCCAAGAGCATAGCTGGAGCATTTGTCACACTGAAGGTATTTACAAAAAATAATAATTCCCTTGAAGTCAACAAAATGATGTTTTTGGGATATCATCATCCATCACATGCATCTGATGATATACAGATCGCAATTCGATCATTGAGAACCAACATGATCCCTTCATTTGATCAGATAAATAATCCATCCATGGAAGATGATATCAATTATTTACTATCACTTTGGTTAATTGATGATAATCGACACACAACTACAAACTATCATCAGCCTTCTTAAAAAACAATGGGTACACACCACAGTGAGATGATCGGAAAAAAACCACATGATAATAGACCATGAAGATGTACAAGTATCTCTTGTAACTCAAAAGGGTCCATCCTATATGGAGACATAGAGACAGGATATGCACCTTGTTGTAGCTCGATTAGAAAATCGATCTCTAGTCGAGAGGGTAATGCTACAACCTCTTATAGAGAAACATAAGGCTAGTCTTCAAAAACCCTAGGAAAGGCCAACTACTGAACCTATAAATAACTCATCATCATATCATTTATCAAGTATGATTAGGAAGAAAAACTCCACTGACCCATCTGAGTGTCTCACTCGCCAAAAAACGTTAATTTCTATCTATCCAAAACAAAGAACACAACCTGAATCCTGAAGAAATCTATGATAGCAAAAACCTAATTCATCCAATCCATAATGAGGATGAAATAGTATGGTTGTATTTGTAAACATAGGAAACCTCCCTAATAGCGATGTTACCCCAACACTACCTCGCAATATCTACATACTTCAAACAATTTATCTTGGCCTTCAACTCGTGTAGTCAACGCCAAGGGCACTGGAACCATCTCCAACTCCTGTACCAAACCATGTAAAATGGAAGGTGATATGATGGAGTGTGTCATTCCTAAATCAAATAAGGCATACACTACAGTAGAAAACAAGTAATGCGTACCTAGAAAGACGTCTAGATCGACTGGTACTAACAACACTAAAGCATGAAGATGACCACGACCTCTTCCACAACCTCTCTGACCCTGATGATGACCACAACCATAGCCTCACTAAACTCTTTGAGGACTTCGAGAATCACGAGGCTATCCTTTTACTACTCCATCTACCCTATACTCATCAAAATATGGTGCAACGTGCTACTGCAGCCTATGCTAGAACATCCCCAATTGAGGATCATGGAGCAGAACACCTGGTCCATGATGACTACACTGAAAGGTAAGACATTATCACTACTGATGATATCTACCCCCACATGAAAAACAAGGGCCTGATCCCTTGGAATAGGTCATAGTGAAGCCCAGAGAGAAACAAGATGTTGAGGGGTGGTACCTACCCCCAACTGAATAGAAACTCCTCTTCCCTGAAAAATGTGAACCATGGGCCATAGCTCTGCTTCGTGATAAATCATAATGAATCCCCTCTCGTGATGATCTGGTTTTTCCAAATTTTCCCTCGACAATCTCTACCCTCACTAGCACCTCAAGATATTTCTTCAGCATAAATGGGGTTACCTGGCATAGGATCTCTATATGCAAAGCCACCTCGAAATGCCTTTCCCTGGCCTCCTCATCTGGAAACAAATCCAAATAATATCATAAAAGGATTAAGAAATGGATTCCAATCTCTCTCACACTAGAGCTCCCAAGTCAAAGGGTAATAAGCTCTTTGAGACAGGATGACTTCATGGTTGAGGAATGAAACTTGACTCTAAAAATGTCTCAGAACTCCTCCTATGATATCACCAACTCCTCACGATCCTCGAGGAACATGAACCACAATTGCCTCGCTACTCCACAAATCATCATCATGAACAAGGACACTGAATACTCCTTTTGCGCATGGATCGAAGTAAATCATATATCTTCCTCATACAAGTATTCTTCTATGAATAAAAAAAATGTATCCATCATACTTCTAATGAATCAAACATTGAATCTCATGGAGTGTCATCTTCCAAGCATCTTCATCCACACGCACTACCCTTCCACGATTTTCTGGCACGGCCTACAAGACATCATCAATGAGATCTTGAATAGGTTATTGACCTGAATCCATACCTACAAAATAAAAAATATATCGAGCTCCAAAAACTAAAATATGGAAGAATCATCATTAATTAAAAAATTGTTTTATTTTATTAATTTTAGGTTAATATATCCCACAGTCTTCCCATTAAACCACAAACACACAAAATAATGATGGATGATCCTTTCTAAAGACTCTAACAGGCAACTAGTATCACCTCATTTAGTAGCCATTGAAAACATAAATGTTCATACATCAAATCATTGTGGGTCATGAATGCCTCGTTGTCAGCCAGTATCTAGTGTTTACATCACATTATAAACTTCAATTAAATTGTTTCCCTACGAACCCATGAAACACCACCTGTTCCTAACTCCAAACTCCAACTTATCCCACAACCAAACCTCTTATACCACTCTATCATGACCCCCTCCCAAAAAGGTGTACCCCTCCTGGTCCTACAATGTGAGAAGAGATATAATGACCCCCGAGTCCATCATCCAGTAGGCTGTGGGTTGGAGACAACCATCGAGGGTATAGTAAACAAAAAAATCGGAGGCATTAACCTCTAAGATATCACATTAAAAAGAGAGAGATGATATAGGCACCAATATACTACCAGTCTCACTGAAATAACAAAAATCCCAAGTACACATATGTAATGACATGAAAATCTACTATAACAAGAAGGGGAAAACTAACAGTTGGGCATACCAGCACAAGTAACTCAAAAGTGAAGAGATCATGGCCAATGGGGGTAGTAATCCATCCAATCTCCCATCTAAATATTTGGGAAAATACCCTTAGGGTTCTGAATCCCTGGTGTGTCAGTTTCCCTAAAAAAATGGTGGAGTAGAATATATAAATACAAAATGTATAGAATATAGTAAAGCCCAAAACCAAGCCATTGGAATAACATAGTCATAGACTCAAATGCAGTTAACGTTTCTCAAACTCCAAGATTCCACTTCTAAGACTATGAATTCTATATGAATACAACCATTTAAAGAGACTTATTAAATTACTTCATTCCCTTTTTATGAGTTTCACTTTATGGTAATTAATTCATTAAACATTAATTATCTAGTAACACTTCCACATTAAATATCATTAGAATCACAACCAATGTCCAATGTCTTCAGCATTTCATCCCAAAAATCTCCAACGCCTTAGGGTTAACATCATATATTCAAATATTTATTTATAACCTCACTTTTCCATATTCCCAGGAATTCTAGAAAAACATTATATGCTACTAAACACATGGGGGCTCAACACAATGAGTAGATAAACTACTCGTCATGCCTTTTCCACCTATAGTAAGAGTGTAGACCCATCCTCCCTTGAGAATCTAAACACAGAAAACACATGGTATAACCTGCACGTCTTCACCCCTTTCTGATAAATGGTAATCAAGAATAGGTGCCATAAGCAGGGGGAAATATAATGTATATACAAGAAATAAGAAACATCAAGCTTCCATGCATTCACATCCAACCTGTTTCATCATCCTTGGTGTCCTCCCTGACACCCACATGCATATATAGATGCATCTCTCCACTCTAGGCATAAACTGTTGCCACAACCAGTAGGCCTCCCTGGCCCCACATATCACAACATGAATCTTTTCTCACTTCGTAACACAAGTTACATGATAACAAACATCATATCAATAGGGATATGGGCCCTTAAACATGAAATAGGGTTACTCAGAACCCAACATGAAATTGTCTTTTATCAAAAAACTAGTTCTTCAATCCATCATTAATTAACTAATTTATTATTGGTAGGTTCTATCTTTGTGATACCTAATGAGTAAGCAATACCAAATTGATTAAACAAAATTACTTCCTAAATTTGATTAACATCAAATTACAACAATAACAATCATATTCATTCACATTCCTCTTTATAATTATCTGAACAATTATCAATTAATTCCTTCTTTATTTTATTTACCAATATAAATCAAGAATGAAATTCTTGACAAAGAAAACATAGACATCACACTATCTAGGAAAACAAGAGGCTATAACATACAATCAATATCAATTTATTTATTTTGTTTAAATATTTATTACATAAATTCCATTGTGATCCAATGGGATAAAGCATGATAACTATACAGTTGGATGTAAAATAAAAGAGAAGCAACAAATTCCTTTCCTCAAATAGTTTATGATGTTCTTTATATGAGAATGAGCCACACAACGGTTCATGATCACCTCCCAATGACAACTGCATCCACCCGAGGATGTAGAGACACCACCACACTGCTCAACATTTAAAATCCTCCCATTATGAACATGGATATAACATTCCATAAAAGTTCTAGGGGAAACTGAAGAAGATGAACCCAAAATAATGACGATATATAAAACCTTATATCAATGATTGATTGATACTTCTTGGTTTCATAAAAAATAGTGGTGAATAACTCCAAGGAGGAAAGATTGATCACAAAAATCATACGGGAAGGAAATTTATATTCTAGCATCTCAAACCCATGAACATGGAGTACGGACTTGGGAGGAATGTATTTCATCCATTTAGAAGATTTAATGGAGAATCATTTTTGGAAATGAAAGATTTTCCATTAAAAGCAGCACACATTAAATCACGCATTTTGACCATGTAAAAGCAACCTGAGCATTAGAAAAAAATTATATTTGAGTTATGGACTATGAATCTGTTTTAGAGTCCATAAAATGAGGCTTTAAATGAATTTTACATCATAGGAAACATGAAAGGTGCGAAAATGTTTGAAGATGGAAACAGTATTCATGAATATGATATTTGGAAAAAATAGGCTACAGATGGAACCTCATAGTTCTAGATACACAGTTCATGAAATCAAAATATTTAAAAAGGAAAGAGGCTACCATTGGAACCTCAACATTCTAAAAATATTGTTAATGAACTCAAAATTTGGCATGGAAAGAGTATACTGTTGGAACCTCACAGTATGGGAAACACTATTCATGAACAAAAAATTTTGGTAATGGAATGAAGCTACCATTGCACTATTCACATAAGACTATGGATGAAATTGTTCACATTGACGTCACTGATGAACTCTTCAAATCGACCACACCGATGGAACTATTCACATGGAACTCACTTGTGGAACTTTTTACATCGACCTCGATGATGGAACTTTTCACATCGACCTCGATGATGGAACTGTTCACCTCATCCTCACCGATGGAATTCTTCAAGTCAACCACCCCCATAAAATTATTCTAATCAACCTCACTGATGAAAATGTTCACATTGACCTTACCGATGGGACTGTTCACATCGAACTCACTGAAGGAACTGTTTAAATCGACCACACCGATGAAACTATCCACCTCCATCTCACAGATGAAACTGTTCCCCTCAACCTCACCGATGAAATTGTTCACATTGACCTCACCTATGGAAGTGTCCACACCATCCTCACCAATGGAACTATTCACATCAACCACCCCACTTGAACTATTCTCATCGACCTCACCGAAAAAACAGTTCACATCGACCTTAGTGATGGAATTATTCACATTCAAATCACTGATGGAATTGTTCACATCGACCTCACTGATAGAACTATTTACATTGACCTCTCCAATGAAACTGTTCACCTCAACCTCACTGATGTAACTATTCACATCGATCTCACCATTGGTACTATTCACTAAATTGGAAATTTGGAAAAGTGTTGGGGATATGTCAGATTGACCTCCCAGAACACCTAAAACACTATATTTTTTCAATGGAATGGACCTATGAGGTCTTGATCATTACATTTAATCCATAAAACTGTGGATAAATTTGATGATTCACATACAAAATTTATCCTTTGACACACATCAAGAACAATTCTACTTCACAGAGCGAATGAATCTCTAGAGGAGGTGGACATGGGTCCGACATATATGAGTGGTACCATTTCAATAGCATAATTATTAAATAATACTCTATTTGATAAAGGTTCTTATCATTCATTTATTTCAACCAATATGAATAATATTCTAACTCTTATTATGGAGGTTTTATCATGTGATATGCATATTACTACTCCCCTTAGTATGAATAGAGAGTAGGGTCTTTATAGTACCGCATGTGTCTTCTCTCTTTCAGATGTCGAGCGTACATGGATTTTTATTATTCTAAAAATCACTCTAGTGGAATTCACAATCCAGATTGATTTTCTTATTTCCAATAATGTCAAGATTTTATATATTTTTTGATTGGTCACCTTGATTATGCCCTGTGGTGTGTGCCATGAATTTCTAAGAGAACGTGACCCAATTTTATGTTGACTGTGACCTTATTTTCTAGAAATGAGGATTGATATATTAGTGTATTCGTTTTAGAAAAAGTTAGAATATTTAATCAATTACCTTCCACCAATGGTCAACAAGTTTCCCGACTTATTTTTTTCTAATTTATCTAGTTTTCCGTAGGTTTGGGAGGATGAGTTTTTAATGAATTAATGCATGTTACTCAACTTATTTTAATTCCCTCTAGTCACATTGCACCTAAATAACTAAGATAGATGATATCTCAGTCGATTTATCAATTAGATAATGGATTTATACACCTGAGTGTGTCACCATGGGTGATACCGATTATCATTACAAAGATATCTATTATTTCTCTTCGCTGATGTGTTTATCATTGAAATATCAATCATGTTATAGTGAATAAAAAGTATCCATTGACTCAGATTGATGATATAGTTTATTATATGAAATTTGACATGTGGTTTTCAAATATCTAACATCAATCTGGATAATATGAGTAGAGGATAAATGAATTAGATATTCAAAATCACCATTATTCAGATCACAAACATCCATTACCAGTATATTTTTTATTTACATTGTTAGAAAAAAATGCTCATACATTTTTTAGGGATTCTATATACATGATTTTCAATAATTATACTAATACCATTTTAGAGTAGTTTTTGGATAAAATATTATTTACTCTATCTTAAAGGAGGGTCATGTAAAACATTTGATATTAGTTTTGAATCTGTTGAGAAATCACTGAATTAATGTTAATCATTCAATGATTGACTTGTAGATTTAAGAAGATAAATTATTGGGACATGTAAAGCCAGAAAAGGGATTTTTAGTTGATCTTGAGAAGTTGATGGCTTTTATGACATAGGAGAAACCATGAAATATATTCGAGATTCTATGAATCTTGAGCATTGCTAGATATTATAATCAATATGTGAATGAAATCAAAACGTCAAATTCATTGATGACTTCTCTTAAAATTAAGGAAGTAAATTTTTCATAGAGTGATTAAAAATAGTGTTATTTTGTTTAGAAGAAACAAATGTTTACTACAATACTATTTTTAACTTCTCTAGAGTTCTCCCATTGCTATGTGGTATTTTGTGAGGCATTTGGATTAGTCTTCGACTGTGTTATTATGCTAGGTAATAATAGTTTTTCCTTGGGATATCTTCATCGTAGGACTCAAAATAATAGTAATATTAGACATGACCATGAAAATTTAGTACTAAGGCACACACTTATGTGTATTAATAATTACATTTATAAATAAAGCTTTACTATGTATTCATTCTAATTAATATTGAGTTAGATATTCTCTCAAAGTGATTTGAATCTCTACTATAGTTATTAGTTAGCGTATCTTCAATATTTCATCTTTGACATATCATACCCCACAGGTAAAGGGAATGTTATTGATGTAGTACGGAGCATGAAACACCCAACACATGCAGTGATGGAATATTAAAAAATTTGGAATTGGATAGATCTCTTCAAACAATTTTGTATTAGATTGTAGATATAATGTACTAAGGTTTTATAAGTGAGAATTTAGTTAACCTAAAATCTTATTCAAATTATTATATTGGATCGACATCTTGATGATGAATTATGCATCATTACAGACTATTTATATTGGGGTGGTAGATTTCTAGTGGTCGTTATTCTACGAGGGTTTTCTATGTTATCAGAGACTATTTTTATTGACCTTACTGGAAAAGAAGGTTCTGGTTATATATTGTTATAATATCCAGTGTGTTGTGCACCCAAAAACCACTATGATGTTCTATGACATATGAAAATAGTTATTGTATCCACATATGAGATGAGACGTTTCATTGTTTGATTACAACTATTATATGTTCCAATAGGTTAATGGTGGTCATAAAACATATTAAGGTTTACATAAAACAATTCAAGTCCCTAGAAAGAATTGGGATGAGATTATTATGTAATTAGTGGGGGGTAGCCTCATACCTAGGGAAGGAAGAATGCGACATGGTTTGGGATCTATAGGATGACCAGGTCAACACATTTCATACCCATTTGTGATATATCCAATGTTGAGATGTGGGAAAATATATATGTTAAATATTTTGTCCATTTTCAGAGATTTCAATCTGAAATAGTTTCAAATTGGTATCCTCGATTATCTTTTATCTTTTGGAGAGGCCTTTAGGAGGCACTAAGATCTCCGAAAAATTTGATCATGGCCTACAATCTATAATTTGTTGGCCAAATAGAATTATTCAATCCAATTATTGATGATATTATTCAAACTTTCTTTATCGACTTTAGTGGAGCTTGGGATTGTCATTTTAAGCAGGTTGAGTTTTATAACAATTGTTAATAGTATGAAATCCGAATAGATATTTTGATGCATTGGTTGGCCATCGTTGTAATTCTCTTTTATGATGGTTGGAGATTTTTAAATGATTATTTTCTGTACATTGTTTGGTGTAAGAGATGAAAAAAAGATTCAGTTAATTCATTGGAGAATGATAACGAGATAGACCTGATATAATTATTATGCAGAACATCACCATAGAACCTTGACGTTTTCAATTGGTACTATGTGTTCTTGAATGATTCACCCAATTTGGTCACTGAAGTCTTGGGAGGTAAATGAATATTTATCCTAATTTTTGGGATATTTCATGTTTTTTGAGAAGGTGGGGAAACTTTATAACAATTAGATATTCTATCATGAATGAAAACAATACAAAGCACATTCTATGTATCCCAGCTGAGAATGTATCTATCTAATCCATATCACTTTTTGAGCTCAGGTGATCTTAATATTGAACCGAATTTACCGTTGACTAAACAACCGATTATTATTATTATTGATAATGAGTTCAAGTATCATCCTGGGAGGATGATATAAATGGATAGAGTGATACAAAATCATGTTTTTGACTGTAATGATATGTGGGAACTTGAGGCACTGATGAGATATCTTTGGCCTCATCTTTTTAGTATGGATGTTTCTTCTTAGACACTATTGGGATAACATTTTTTCATTTCGGGGAGATTATAACATCCCATTACTTACCTAACATGTACATCTGTAACATTTTCATGGTTATTCCATTTCATTTGACTATTTTGGGTTGAGATTGAATTGTGAGTATACCTATTATGGTTACTTCAAATATTGTTTTGCCTCCCAAATTTAACCAATCATTTCATTAGGCTATAGGAGGGTTACACATTCTATTAGTAGGTTAAGAATCCTATAATGGTTTCTAGGTGAATAACATTATATTGTTTCATTTGGAAGATGGTCACATAATGTGACCATCCTTTAAAGATCATGATTTAATTAAATTGTTTTTATTCTCTATTTTAGGTTTTTCATTGATTACAAAATCCTACAATTCCATGACATATAACATGGTCAAGCATTATTTAATTCCACGTGTTATACTTATATGATGGTATCCCCATAAAATATATTAATTTAACTCTACTCCAGTTTCATTTTAATCTACCTAAATCATTTACCAGGTGATCATTGTTCCCTCCAAACATTCTGGGTCTTTTTTATTGATGCTCGATCATCATAACACCTGCAGTGTGGAATTCTGATTATAATACCTCCAAATTCTTCATCCCTTACTCTATATTTCCCAGTTCAGTATAATATATCATCATTAAATTGATGGATCTATAATTGTGTTGTTGGATCTCAATTATAGTTTGTGTTTCGAAGGCTCCTATGACTTCTATCTCATTGAAATGTTTTGTTACATGTCTTATGATTCAGGAAAAGGAAGGTTATTTTGTCCTGCTTGGCCAAATTTATTAATGTATAATTATTTAGTTTATTTTATGATTTATATAAATTCAATTGTTTAAAATTTATTTAAATATTAAAACCCAATTCAAGGGAATTTGGTTGTATGAAATGTTTTTGTCAATAAATTGGGGGAAACCCCCAATTCTATTAAATTGTGGTGTAATTAATAATAGATAGAAATGGTTCAAATTAAAATTATGAATTTAATATTGATAGTGATATTGATGGAATTTTTGAAATTTTAAAAATTGAATAAAATGTTTTCAAACGAACACAATAGTTTATCTTGTTAAAAAACAATATTTTTAATTAAATATTATTTCAGTTTTAAATATAAAATTCGATTCTGAAATGGCGGAATGATATTTTATTATATTTTAATTGATCTTAAAATTAATTTATCAATATTTATTTGGTATGAGAACATGAAATTAATATGTGTATTTCGATTTATTTAGACACACTAATTGATAAAAAAATATTCTAAAACATAAATGCATCATGCCACATCCCTTTTGTTATGGCGACTAGTACCATCTAAACAATTTGTAGAGGTTGTGTGCATACAAATATTGTTACAATAACATAAAGAGTTTAGAGGCCTGTAACATTTATCTTTTGTATGTATTTTGTAGATTACAAGGATAATATTTTAATTATATATTATATATAAATATATTACAATGTTATTATATTTCTATACTTTCCTTATAAATTTATATAATCAATTCAAAATTAATAAAAATTAATTAACCTGCTATTTTTGAAATACTCCACTTTTAATGCATTTTCATAAAATATTTTCCATCAATTGAACATCATAGTAATAATTGTTTAAATGTGATTTAAAATTGAAAACATGTTTATTCTGAAATTGAAAGTATTCATCTATATAATCTATTATTCACAACTGTTATGGAATAATTCGTGAGACACTAATAGGATGTTTAGCTCATGTCGTACCTATACGTTCTAGTGTTTTTAGAATATCTTTTTCCCAATTCATGATGGGTTAAAAACCAAATGGAGGTGGCTATAACTAGTGTTATGAGGACATGGTGACTTGGGTACATTGGGATGTGATCAATTTCTATATTTTATAAAACTTGGTTGTCTTACATTGGGTTGTTATTCCAGTTTGACATCTAGTATATTACTCCCAGAGGGATTTCATTTATATTCATACTATTTTGTGTCTTTTAAATCAATAATTTTTCTAAAAAACACTCCAACCCTTAGTTTTAATGATCACTGATGCTAATCCCTGACCCTTGGGGATCGAGAATGCCCTTTTAGCTATGTCATGGCAGACTGGGTTATTTGTTTACTAGGGTACCTGGGCTAGTTCGCAACATTGAAATTTCATATATCATTACTTGATTAGAAAACATTGAAATAATTAATAATCATAAATATGATAATGGACATTAAAATAATAACCAATTCTCTTCAATACTCTGTTCAAAAAATGAATTTCCTTTTAAATCATTAATAACAACTATTCTTAGTGAACTATTGATCGATTCGATGAAATCTATAAGAATACCTCCATCTGATGATATCGAAAAATCATCCTAATGATAATATTGTAATTTTTATATATGAATGGAATTTTAAATGTTCTTTTATTGTACATTATAAAATTATATCTATTTAGTTTTGTCATGATGCATCATTTGGTCGACGGACAACACAACAATTTCTCATAAAAGATCTATTAAATTTGTTGTAATGTGTGTATATGGATGATCATATATTTATTTAAAAATTATATAGGGTTTAAATAAATATATAATATCCATTATAACATTATATAATCAGTCATTCGATGATATTTCCATTCTATTCCTAATAATTATCCAACTAATGGATATCTTCCCAACAGTCATCAATTTCTAAACTCATCCATCCTACCATAAATCTTCACTAATTTTTATGACTTTTCAAAATTTTTATTTATCATAATTCCAAAGATTCCCCACTATTACCATATAAGAAATGTTTATTTTAGGAAAAAGTAAATATATTTATGATGGGTCTCTCTTGAAGATGATCTGATTGAACCCAATTTTTTTGGTATACTCAGTATGAAGACTTACTAAAAACAATATATAGATTGGTTATAAAAATTAAACTTTATCTAATGATTCCTTTCATATAAACATCTAATAAACTTTATAACTGATTATCCAAAACATTTTCACATCTCCATAAAATAACATAACAATAATCCCTTATATTGGTGTAACAAAAAAATTTCAATAATAATAATCTTATTTGAAGTTTATCATATGTAATTAATACAACGTTCTTTATAAAATATTAACCTCCATGGAATTATGACATCAAAAATTATATTTTGTTCAAAAAATATTTTACTCTGATCATTATAAAAATAGAATTTATTATATCTTAATAAACATTTTTCAATTATACACATGTCATTTTTCATCAAATCAGCCTATCCAAACTCTTTTTTAAACACAGTAAATAATAATTTTCACATTGTACTTTCAAAAACAACACACATCGTGCATTGAAATTTCCACCATTGTATTAGTTCTATAAAAATCACAAAGAATCATGATAATATTTATGGTGTTAGTTACATAATGAGAATTATATCATCATATTACAAAATAATATATGTTTCCAGTCATGGTAAGGAAATATTACTAAACTCTATCAAAAACTCATTTTCTCCAAATACAAAAAATTCATTTAAAATCGATATAATTATAACAATTAAAAATATTCAACACAAAAAGTCCCAAAGGATCATCAATCTACCCCTTATTACTTTTTGGAAGCATTCATTAAAACTTCAATTACATCCCATATTCATTATAAAAAATAATCTCATAGACAATGTCATAACATTGGGCTTCCATTTTTTGATTCTTTTCCAATGGTACTCAATCTCTTGGTGATAATATTTTTTTTAAATTATATGATAAACACAACCTCTATATTTTACTACAACATTTTGATAAAACAATCCTTATGTTGATATAAGAATGATTATACATCTTCTAATGATGTTTTAAATCTTCTGCGCATTGAAAATAAAAATGAATTCACATTGGGAGTGAATTTTCATAACAAAATTATAATGATATTATCATAGGATGAAAATATAATTATGGGCTCAATCCCTCAAACCATTCTCTTAAAATAATATTTATGAAAACATAATAATGTTATGTTAATTTTTATATATATTTAAATAATAATATCTAAGCTATATACTTTCTAAAATGAAATAATTTTCAATATCAATTTTATCCGAGCTATAGTATTTTATAATTTTTTATACATTATCACAACATTGAATATCATGGTGCATATTATATGTTTTATCAGCATCCAACAATAAATCATTCAGTTTGAATTGTATCCAAATCATTAGAGTATACTAACATGCGAAGGAAAAATTTCTATTTCCAATATACTTGAAGTAAAAAAACATTGTTTCGTACTATGTTAGCTCATACAACATTCTGCCAAGAAGAATGATAGTCATCATGTTGATTTTATATAATTTTTAACTTTAAGCCAATATCTTTTTGTGAATCCATGGAAGGCCATATCATTACATCATTTATACGTCATTTCAAAATTTGGATTCCCTCCAACATACATTGGCATAATCATGGAATCAAAAAATTTTAATTACTTAGGTTTTCTTTGATATCAGCCCCAATTGTATATATGATATCATATTTCATTTATTTAGGGGGTATGGTTGATTAACCACTTAATCTACTTTTATAATTCATCTGGATTCATATATTGGTTAGATTCATCTTTACATGCCATTATAATATAAGAAATAACAATAAAAACCATCTTAAAATATGAAATTCTTAATTTTACATATATCTCCATGGAATAATTTCGATGAGAGCAGTATATCTATCCTACAATTTGTATAATTTTTAATCAGAGAAAATATGTATAACTTTATGATCATTAGTATCTCAATTGTTTCAATAATTTATTTCTTATTCCCATCATATTTTCCACCTACCACCTAAAAATAATATATAATATATTTAAATATAATTAATAAATGTAGTTGTGATCATTCTCATAATATAAAAGTTTGTATTAAAATTTACATTAAAAATTTTCAACAGCATTAGAAAACTATCATGTTTTTAATACTAAGTTGAAGATATCTATTTAACCGATAGAAATATTTCTTTAGTTTAAATATTGTTCAGTAATTAACAGTTATAAACACTATATTTTGGTCCATATATTCATCTTCATAAATTTAACTATTTTAGAATGTTGAATTAACATCCTATTAATTGATAAAGTATAAAAAATGAGAAATAACAACCAAGAACATTACTATTTTTTCATTCCTCAAAATATATGTAACACAGACTTCAAATTCGTCTCCTCCCACCTATGTGTAAACTTCAAAAACACCTCATTTAATATTTCTTAAAATATAACATTGGTCATTGAGTTTATATATGAAAACATATTTTTTCTCTATAATATTATTTTTTGACATTAATAGATAAAAACCAAAGATTACTTTTTCTCAATTTGATATATCTCCTTATTCATCTCATGTGACAACTCATTTTTTTGAACAACATTGAAGACTGATTATGATTCCACCTGAATGATATGTGATGTTTCATTTCATAAAATAAATCATATTAGACTATTAAATTTATGTTTTAAAATATAATTCTGTTATAATATTTATCATTTTTTAATGTTTTGATATTTAGTTATTTTCATCCTATCTTATGATTCTCCACATTACACTCATATATGTCAACATATACTACAATAAGCTCACTATGAACATCATATTCATTTCTTATATATAATTCATGAATCAATCACTTATAACATCATCCTTATAATTTTGAATAATTTTTGTTATGGAATCTAAATTTTCAAATAAAATATAATCAAAAAAAATAATCCAACATTTGTAGTTATCTATTCCAACAATTGTGACTTCATTAATTAGCTTAATACCCAATTAAATATCCATATTTTTATTTTTCATCATACTTTTAATATTAATTTTTATTACTATGATGAATAAAATCCCAAAAACTATAATGTATTTCATTACAGTTGTTTTCTTATAAATAACTCATAAGGTGTAATTTTTTATTCCAGTCCAAACAAAAATATGTTATGAGCATACACAGATTTATATAAGGCATATTTATTGAGAAATATTAAATGACTATATTTATTGAATATAATTATTCCCTTTTATAAAAAATATATGATTTTCTTATTTTGACTATATATCAATTCCTTGTTTCATCATATAGGAATGAAAAAATTTATATATGTAATAAATTATATTTTCACTACACAACTTCATAAAATATACACCCTATTCCTAATGAAATTCCTTTCAGAATATTTTGACCATCTATAGATAACCATATTTATGATTCATACAATTTAATTTTCTTATTACACTGAAATAATAATAAAATTAAATACTTTAGAAATAACCCATTATTTATTTATGTATCATCCTCCAAAAAACACCAATTTATAT
The DNA here is from genome assembly GCA_963277665.1 of Viscum album. Lineage (NCBI taxonomy): Eukaryota > Viridiplantae > Streptophyta > Magnoliopsida > Santalales > Viscaceae > Viscum > Viscum album. The sequence goes on from OY728148.1 coordinate 1,245,865,541, forward strand.
GAGATCAGGGTGTATGATGGATTTGATTTTAAAAATCAAATATATGAAATTGATATTTTTTCATTATTTTTGAAAATTTATTGAAAAAAAATTATCATTCCTTTTCATTTATGATATGTGTAGCCCACGCAGATTTTAAATGGGGAATATTTTTAATAGTGTATATAATATGGAACACATAGATAAAGTGAAACAAACCATATTATTACGACCTTTATAACATGGACAATAAATTTGAATACATGAATATTTATAAAAAATTATGAAATTTATATATATTTAATATTAAAATAACATGATTTTTTCTACCATCAGTTATAATTTTTCTTATATTTATTTTTTCATGGAATTTTATGAATAAGTATATTTTTTAACAAATAGTGGAATATTATTATTTTTATTGAAAACTATTTTTTCCCACTAAAATTTACAAATTTTTTATTTTTTTGAATTAATATTAATATAACATTAGTTTTATTATATTTTTAGTAGTCCAATTATCTTTATTAGAATCTATTTTATGAATGAATTGGGTTTAATAACATTTTATATTCATTGATATATTTTTTCTATATTTTTGTTGAATGCATTTTTCATTTTATAGTTAATTTAATTTCATAAATTTATAGAAATTGTGTTGTAAAAATTGAATTCCGATTTTATTACGGGACATAGACCCCATTCAATGTAGGCTATTAATTTAATTTTTTTATTAAAATTGTTCCATGAAAATTAAATAGATAATATATAATGAAATGAAAAATAAAATGTCTGACAAACTTAGTTTAAAATATCTTGTTCAGATTTACATATAGAGAAAATCATGTTACAAATGCATATTAATTTTTATTTTTGGAATAATTTAATTATATTCCGTATTTTAATTTATTTATCATTTTAATAATTATATAAATTAATTAAAATATTATACCACATAGAAGAAGTATTTCTTCGATGAAAAAAAATTAAATTAAACATTTTAAAAATATTAAAAGTAATATAATTTGAGTGAGTTATTGTGTTATGCTAGTTTTATAGATTAGTATAAAAATTAATTTTTTACTGTATTATAATTTAATTCATTATTTTTCATGAGGTCATTTGTGTCATATTAATTGAATAATTTCAAAAATAAAATTATAGAAAATTTATGAAAATAATATTTTATTAAATTATATTAAATCATAAAAAAATTAAAGTTGATAAGGTGGAGATGATATTCTCTGAAACATTATCTTTAATCCATTAATGATAAAAAGGTAACCATATATTTAAAAAAATAACCCTTTAAGATTAAATAAAATGTTTACATGGATAAGGTTAAAATAGGATAACAGAGGTGTTATACCAAACAAAAAGGCAAAAAACACTACATAAACCTATACAAAATTTACTTGGTGAAATTATTTCAATAAAATATTATTTTATCTTCTTATATCAGACCAATTGGAATTATTTAATTATATAATTTTTAAAAATTTTAATCCTTTATGAAATCCCAAGAGTACCACTCCCCTGACTAATAAAAGTGAACACCTCAATTCTCATAATTACAATACATTTTAACCTATAGATATACTTAACCCAAAAAAATTATATTATAAAAATACATTTATAAATTAATGTAGTTCTATTAATCCAATGATAAAAACACTATGGGTAACAACCAGATCTTTTTGAATGATAATTCTTTCTAGAAAATGTGTGTAATATTATTTTATACTCAATAGAACTATATCCCTTTCACAATTAAGTGAGTATAAATGTTATGTGTCTATTTGCTTTTGACCGTTATATAAACTCTGCTAAATTAAGACTATTGGTAAATATGAAAATTTGGAACAAAACTCTTTATTATAATTTTAACATTATATTTTTTGTTATAAATAGAAATGTTAATGGTTAATTAATGTAAATTTGTTAAAAATGGCCGTATCCAATAGAATCATTCCATATGAATCCCATATGATATAATTTCAATGGTAAGAAGTATCTTTGGGAATATCTCCTTACCAATCCCATGCTGATATTCAACATGTTATGCTTGAGGGAAATTTCATATGAGAGAAGTTCAAGCTAGTGGAGATTACCACTTGGGTGATGTTATCGAATCATCCCCATGATTCTATCACTATCACACACATTACCAATATTTCATAAGAGGGTGTTATATGGGGTGATGTTTCATGTCCTTAGTTAGTTATTTTATAATCCCATTATATAAACAATGTTTTTCTACTATCAATTCTGTGTTGAGAATAGTTTTCTTTAGAAAAATACATTTTTGATGAATTGATTTTTCAGTTAAAAATTTTAATTTCTGATGATTTTAAAATTATAATATGTAAAAAACTATTGACTAATAATGTTTATTATAAAGAAATAGTATTTTAAAAAATCCATTTTTCGTCAAAAATGAGAAAATAATATAAATATTTCAGGTGTCATTAATTTTCTATGCATTTTGGACAACTATTATTTTTATTAAATAAGTATTTTTATAGATAAAAATTAAATTTATTAAATTTTTATAATTAATTTGATAAAATAAATTCCAATTTGGATATCATAATTTCAATAGTAGATTAGTTGGTATTTATAATAATTTTATAAAATACTTCTTTTTATGAATAGTAAATATATTGTTTTCATTTTTCAATATATTTAATGATGCCATAATGATGTAATAATTCGAATATAATAATGGAAAAATATTTTGTTTTAAAATATTATAATATTTTTCTCATGTGTCTAATACCATGGTTATCACCATGGGTAATCCATTGGTATTGTATATACCACTACAATGATGTTTAATGAAATTAATAAAATAATCCATATTTAATTATAAATACCCAACATTTATTTATTTAAATTCATTAAAAATTCATCCTCTATGATATTACGATATTATTACTACCAAAGGTTTTATATCAGGGGGTACTAAATCCCGCAATGATTTAATCATCATGTTTTAAGAGTAACTCTTCACAGTAAGGGGAATATCAACTTCATTTTTCGATTCATGTTTCATTTTAATGTGATATCTTCTTCAAACATCAATAAAATTATCTTATATCCATTATATTATACCCCTATTAATTTATTAATTCTCTTTTATGAATGGTTGATCCTATTTTTAATGTTTTTTAAAACCATATTTCATAACTGTTAGAATGTATAACTTTCTTATCTAAATTTCTCTCATTTTCTTAAGAAATTTTATTATTTTGTTCTGTGAATATCCAAATATGTTTATTATCTAGTTTTATTCACATTTTTTTAATAATTATCTATTTTATCTTAGGATTAAAAAAAATAAACCTTTTATCCTCTTTCAATGGATATTAAAAGAGAACATGATCTTATTTTTATCCACATTCTAAGACACAATTGTTTTAATAAGAAAATTGTTTAAATTATTATCCACATGATTAAATTGAAAATTTTAGTATGATAAATATCTTTAAAATTAATTAATACATATTAATGGGATAACCTGATAGTGCTCCAATGCCTTTGATATATAATTTAATCTCTAGAGATGCCATGTTTCACGTTACGTTGGTGAGTTACCTTGGTATTTTTTAACACCTCAATGATAAAAAATAGTAATATTATTATGAATTACTCAATTAAAGGTTGTATCCACATTATTATGATATTAATCATGTTATTTCCATTATTATTTTTCTCTTTTAACATTTCTAACAGTATTATGAAATTCATTTATTTCTTATCAACGATTCTCATAATCACATGTAAATTGTATCTATTATCTTCCCATGTTGGGCCTTATGTTAGCCCTTTCCTTTTATGAATATCATCTATTTATGAGATACAGTAATTTAACATTGGATAAACTTATAATAAAACCCTTCATGTGGAAGAGAATATTTATTTTCACATATTCATGTATTATGTACCTTTATTACAAGACAGTAAATATTAAAGGGTTATTTGTTTTTACAATGTAATGAAACTTTATGTAATAAAAGTGAAAGATTCATTACTATGATCCATAATAGGTGATCTAAATGAGTTCTTTAAGAGAATATTAAATCCCTTAAACCAAACATATTTTTATAAATTAATATTTTAACACCTTTAATTATGTGTTATTTTTCATACAAACCCAAATAAATATCCTATATATCCTGAAATGTTATTTTGATAACGAAACTAGAATTGTACATCATGTTTCCAATAACATGGGAATTGAAATTTTATCTTATGCATAGTAATGGCCTAACATATCAACACAGGGGTATCTTTCATTTTACTTAACCATATTACATGGATGATATTAGGATGGATTTAATGTTTATAAATGATGTTTATTGAATAACTATTATTATCTAATTATATTATATTATATACCTTCTTATGTACCAATACATTGAAAAATGATATTGTTGATTTTGCATACGTGTGGAGTAACACCTTCATGAGAACATGTGAGTTTATTTCATTTATGATTTCCATTGATGGTAATAAGTATATATTTAACTAATACATAATTTTATATGATATAATAATGATTATTTAATGGTTCAATATAATTTATCTTTCATTAATTCCATTTATTGGTATAGAAAAAAATCAATCATTAATATGTACATCCTAACATCTATAGGGATAGTATTATTTATATTTCTATCTCTATATTTTATCAATTAACCTAAATACAATTTTATTGGATATATGTGATATCTATATCATGATTAATATTTTATAGATAATGTACAAATGACCAATTTTTATATATCTGAATAATCAAACATCAATTTTCAATAGAAAATAGTTCACAACCAAAATGATGATTAGAATAGATAATAACTATTAAATGTGTCCTAAATTATATAAGTGGATAATATATGACAATTTAATTATGTACAATAATGTACCATATTTTTACTCTAAATTTAATTTTATTATAGAATATGTTAGAGAGTCATCAAAGAAAGGGAGCCTTTATATAAGTGTGTATCATGTCAAATAACCATCTTAAGAATGTTTTATATGTTATGAATATATATTAATTTATTAGAGGTATATTCAATAAATTATGACATGTTATATTATAAAATTTCTTATAAAAATTAAATTTATAGTGCCATTTAATTTTATTCATTAGTGTAGCGGATGATTGAAAATCTATTAAAGTGGTATGGTTGTTATGATGTAATATCTTTATTTTTAATGAATATTAGTGATTATGGTTTGAAAATAAAATATTATGTTCCACCCTAATAAAAAATAATTTTATTATTATAATTTGTATTTTCATTATCTAATAAAATAAGTTTTTATTTTTTAAAAAATTCAATGAAATCATTGGTTACTTTTATCATATACGACGATTAGAATTCCCCACCTTGATGAAAACACAATGATTTGACGAATTCATTATGAATTTTTGAGTTTATTTTGTACTGAAATGTTTTATTACATAAATGGAATATTTTATTATTTTATTTAAATGATTCCAATGTGGTAATGGTTTCCCTCATGAAAAGTTATAGTTGATCTTTTTAAGAAACATATGAAATCTGTTTATTTTAAATATTAATTACTATGGATATGATAAAATGATACCTTATATATTCTTTACCAATATAGATTATTTTTAGGATGAAAATATAGTAATCTATAACCATACTTTTTTGTAAGTTAATCTATGATTAATTTATGAAATGTTTATAAAAACTATTTCTTTCTAATCAGTTGTGATATGATGAATGTTTTATGATATTTTGGAATTACCATATATTATATTTATTATTTAATGGTTGTGGCCAATCTTATATAGCCCTATAATGTAATGTTTAATGTCAGATATCTCAAAAGATAAACATGAATTGAATGATGAGTTAACATTGTTCACTACTAGACTATGACAGCTATGATAGTTTTAGGATTGAACCTTTACAAATAACCTTGTTTTGAGAGTGGAACCAATACACTATGTTATTATTGGAGGAGATATTTAACTAATATGTAAAATTTTTATATTACTATATCTATTTCAAAAAATCTATAAATTATTAAAATGTTAGGCTCTCATGGATCATGTTCGTTGATTAAATTGTGATTAATGTTTTATAAACATCTATAATTCACATGATGTCTTATGATTATGATATATGACATGAATTTTATAGTTAGAAAACTGTATTATCATGTTCATATGACCACACACACATTTAATTATTACTTGATCCTTGATATGTCCATTTTAACCCTTATTTTGCATCTGGGGTCACCCATTCTTATGTTTCCCATCCACGGGATACCAAAGACATTTTCAAGTATAATATGAATAATAATGTTTCATGTTCATTATAATTATATGATAGATTATGTGGATCATATTAATCAATATTTTTTTATATCCATGTATCCAATTGAATTATTATTATAAGGTTTTATTTTGGATAATTATGTTATATATTGAATAATAAACCAGTTTTATATACTATTTATGTTTTAAAAATATGGGTTTCAGTAGTTGGTATAATATATTGTTTAGTGAACCATTGGAAACTATTATGAGTAAACATCAATGTAAACTCTTTAGATAATAATAATATATATATAATAAACCTTAAAGTTATGTTAAATAAAGTAGGGTTATTTTCTTAGAAACAACTCATTTTCATGTTACTTCTGGTTGACATGGTTTTGGAATAAAATATGTTTTTTAATAACATGGAAAGTAGTTTTTATTGTATATTTCATATATATATAGGGTAACCGATGAGTTCTCCATTTTGGAACCAAGTCACTTTATGAGAACCATTTTTATGGGACCCTTTATCAACTTGAAATTTTTATACCCCATCAATTTCCCAATAATTCACTCTCAATCATCTTAATATAATTTTCTATTGTCTCTAACTTCTCATTATTATCATTACTATTTCTTTCTTATAGAACCTATAATGATTCCCTATTCATCATAATAAAAGATAATTCTATATAAAAATAGAAAACCACGTCATAGAAATTTGACTTTATACTAAATGAAAACATTGCGTTATGAATATGTTAAATTGCACAATAAAAGATCTTCACATTAAATATATTGTCACTATAATGGTTTTGTACCCAATAATAACATGTTTCATACCTTTTTCTCTTAATGGGTTCAACACAATATAGATTATCTTTTATAATTCTTGAACTACTAAATAATATTATGTTCTCCGTGAACTGACTTCATATCATCAATATTTGAATTTATTATGAAAAATTCCCTGAGTTAATATCCATCTCTTTAAACCCAATGACCATGGGATCCAAGTTAACTATTTCTCCCCTATAAAAATTGGTTACCAATATTGGATAATCAAAATTGACATCAGTATGATTAAATAGTTAAAGAATCAATTCTGAAGGTCTTATTCTTGATTTATTTTGTTTAGAGGGGCCACACCCCATAATCCTATGCATCATTACAAAGTTTCAAGATATTACAAATTCAATTGATGTTACACACCTGTGCATCATTACAATTTTCAATGAATGATTATGAAAATTTATCCATGTACCTTTACATTTTAGTGTATTCGTATTTTTGAGAGACCCAACCGATTTGAGATATTAATTCCTCTAAGTGATAAATCCTTGTATCATAATGTTATAAAATATTAAAACACCCTACTAGAATGATGATTCAACACACTTGGTATGGTCCACCCTTAAAACACTAAAATTTCATAGAGTATTTAATCCTAATCATATATTGGTTTTGGGGGTGAATTGTTTTCATCCATATGAAAAATAAAATATAATAACTACATATACATACATTTGAGCTCTACCAATGTAAACGACACCTCTACTGATCTTTTTATCGTACTCGCTAAACTAATTAGGTAGAATTACCATCTCCCCTTTATACAAGTTAGATCAACGAAGAAGAATTTCTTTATAGGAGATAAATATTAAATGAATAATTACCCTATAATGTATATATGGAATCCCAGATAAGACAAACCATAAAAATATCATATACTGATGTTTAAAGATATAAATTTCTCATAGACTAACTTGAACTATAGGCACATCATATATATATATATAACATTATTACACCTAATATATAAGTGTATAGAAAGGGATACATCATATAAATACCCAATAATAATCCTATAAAAAAGAAAATGTTATTCCAGAATATAAATTCATCGGACCATTGAAATGTGTCTCAAAGTACAACCTCTACAGTTTCACATCAACTTATATGTCCTTATTATATGATGTAAAACTAAATGAATACACCCTTTTGACATGATATTAAACTACATGAAAAATACTCCCCCACATAATTATATCAAATTATGAATAATATCACCCATTATCACTCCGTATAAATGTTCTACAATATCTTGCTCCTAAACATCTAATGTTTATGCTTCTTCCACTCTCATTCTATGAACAACAATTCATAAATCTGACATCATTAATTATGAATATTTGGACACCTAAAACCTTTCAATCCCCTTATAAAGGATAAAATATACCTTTATCTGACCATAAAATATATTCATATGAATATGGACCAAAAAACCAATGACTAGATGAATATTGGTCCTATAAAAAGGGCCTTGTGACTTTGGTGATCCCTCTTATCATAGTATTGTAGCTTTTCACCAATGAGAGATTCAAGATCATCTTTGTAATGATTGTGCCATACCATTACTTGTGAACTGTGAACCATAAACCATTATTTACATCATTTTAGACACCTTCTAAAAATGATGTGGGATTACACATGACCATGGGGATCATAATTATTTTTTTATGTAAAAATCCCATCATGTGATGTCCACATGCATCATGAACTCACAATAAAAAAAACATTGGTGAAATATATATTAAATAAAACATTATGCATTTATTAAATAATTCATAAGACCCAATATATCATGGGAAAGGGACATAAAACATGTCACGATCGAAAAAATAATAGGGAATTTTTTGTAAAATTAATGTATTTTCTTGATAAATTATCCACCTCTGTATTTTAGTTCTATGTTAGCATGAAAATAATTTACAAATAATCTGATTATTTTCATCATGTTTTCCTAGAAAAATTAGAGCTATGATCGATAGACCCCCTAGTATAGGATGAAGTGTGAAAAAATAATATTTGAAATGATTAAAAATATATTTGATATCATAATGGAAATGAAACCTTGATTTTATCTTCTATTACATGCAACACTCAATTTATCATTAAATACACCAAGCAATGATTTCATCAAATATCGTGTATTACATGTAAGATCTTGTTTTACCAAACAACAATAAAATATTAATATCATAAATCAAGATGGAAATTACCACCTAACAATAAATTTGGAATCTAAAAATATGATTAAATAAATGTTTTTATAAAAATGTTTTTTATTCATTGAAGAAATTTCATACAAATAAATTAAATGAATTAATATCAGTGAATGATATTAATATACTATTATATTATATATTAAATTTTTTTTTTTTAAATCATCTAATATAATTTTTATACATATGATATGTTGAAATACTATTTTATAAATAAATGCATCATTTTTCTAAAGATAGTTTCCCCCTTTTAATAAAGAAATTTATTAATATCTAAATTTGTTAACATTATAGAAAAATTATTTGAAAAAAAATCAATTTTTAAAGAGTAATATTAGGTTGATGATTCTGTTTTTTTCTGAGAATTATATACTTTTTGATGAGTAGTGAAAACTACTAAATTTTAAATTACATTATTAAATTTAATATTTAATATTTATAATGATAAATTATATTTTAAATTATTATTAAATTATTAATAGTAAAATTTAAAATCTATCACCCCAATTTGGTTCATTGGCTCATTTTTTATATTATATATAGGTATTTTATTTTCGTACACTATTATACATGTTTTCATTAAAATCCATCTTTCTCATCCCATATGTGTCATTAATTTTATGTTAAAATCTAAAATATCTATGAAATAAATTTGGAAAAATTTATTCTATATTTGGAATTAAAATGATTTATATTACCTTATATGTTCAATATAATATTATGAAAATTTAATTAATAGAAAAATTTTTAAATAATTAAAACGATTATGGTACAAACTAGATTACTTATTAGTTAAACATAGAATATAAGATGTAAAAATTAAAAAAAAACCATTCCAAAACCTACTAGATAGACATATTTAGACCCTTATGAATTTATTATTAAAATATATGAGGATTTAGGACATATTTCAATGAATTTGGGAAATATAATAATTTAATTATAGTTAATGTAAAAAATTTACCTTCTTCCATTAAATTTATATAATGATTTATGGATAGGAAAAAAGTACAAAGGTTCAGTTATATAAATTAATTTTTAATATAAATGAGTTATGGTTATCATAAAAACATTTATTTGATTTTACAATTTTATATAATTATATTAGATTCATGATAATCCCAAACACAATGACAGTTTAATTTAAAAGTAAATAAAACAAATGATAATAAGAACATTAATAGTGATGTAAGAATATTTAAATATTGTGTTAAATTATTGTTTTCAGATTAAAATATAGATATACACATTCATTAAATTAATATATTTCAATTACATATTTTTATTGATAATTTAAATTTTAAATTAAATAAATAAAATCCAAATTGTAATAATTTTATTTTATAATAATTAATATTTTATCAAATGATTCAAAATTAAAAAAATACTATATTATACCATGTTATTTTATCATGTTAATTCATATATAATATTTTCAACTAATGTACCAATTTAACTTTCACAGTGATCATATTGACACTTTGGAAGTACAAATATTCTTGGCAAGGATATGAATAAAAGGGTGGTTTAACCCGTTGATGTGATTATGTTAAAACTAGTTTCCATCAATGATAAGATTTTTATATTTTTTAATTTGGATTTAATATTAAAAAAATGTTAATAAATTTTATTATTATTACCCATTTAATTTTTTCTTAATATATTACTTACATAAGTTAATGAACAACATACATTAATGAAAAATCCATAATGAAAAAAATAAGGTTACTTAGGATTTATGGAACCAAGCATTTATAAAATTAAATTATTTTTTGTAGTGGAGGTGTTTATAGGAAAAAAAATCAATAACCAATATTATTATAATATTTTTGTTACACATGAGTACAGGGACATATCCCAATTATAAATACCATTGAGTATTTACAAAAACTCCACTCATCTTAAAGTATATAAAGAAAATCACTATCCTCACTAGTTCACACCTATCACACATTCTAGATCATAAAAACTGAAAAAATATATCAAAAACATGTTTTCACTAATACAATTATAATTATATTGTTATTAATGAATTACATTAATGTTTTGACTAAAAACATTAGAGGATACTAGAAGAATATTTAATGATCCCCTAAAATATTTTTTAATTTATGTCTCTATCAATAAATTTTCATTATTATGATATTACAATTATATGGTGACCCAATTTTCTTAAATATAATGATATATTTTATTTTATAAATACCAAATTTAAAATACACTTCTATAAAATGGGTTATTAAATCATTGTCTGTTTGTACGGACAACTACAATCACACGAACCAATGTCATTTTTTTCCATTGCAACATGTAACGGTTGAGAATAATGATGGAAGTACTATTTATAGATTATATTTAGGATATTTATAATTTGATTATTTTTATGGGATAATAATATAAGATATAAATTTATATTCTCTATGTTATTGGACTTCAATAACACCGTACTTGTATACAGTGGACTACATCCTCACGAAGAAAGGTGTTCCGTTCATGCATAAAATGGAATGTATAATTTATGATTCTAAAAAACACATGTGATTTATGTGAAATAAATATTCAAAATAAAATATATATATGTATATATATTTACATAATGTTTTATTCATAAAAAATTATATTAAATTAAAATCAATGTTCATGTGTTCGTACGACCAACCATGTGCATGAATATTTAATTTCATTTTATATCAAAAATATTATTGTTTTAATATAAATATATATAATTTATAAATAATATATATATATCATGGTATTATATATTTAGATTATAAATAAAATAATTTTTAATAAGGCCAATAAATATAAAGTCAAATCATATGCAAAAAATGAAGCAATTATTACTCAAAATTGAACATTAAAATGGAACTATTAATAAAAAGTAATAGATGGTTCTATAAAAATAATATTTTATTTAAAAATTAATAAAATGGTACTTTAGTGAATTTAAAATATTTTTAAAACAACTATATATTAATTTATTTCTCTTTAGAGAAAAATAATATGTGAGGTATGGGTTTTTCGAATTTCACCTTTCATTCTGTGAGATACGAGCCACGTTAACCACTGATTGGTATTGTGTTTTAAATATACTAACCTTATATGTATTGAATTATTATTATACATAAATTTATGTGTATTTACATATACATTTTATGATTTCCCTTTCATGGTTATTATTTTTTTAATTTTAACAAAACAACAAGAAATTTTTTAAACAATATGACTTCTTTGAGTCATTTCAAATGTTTTACTCTTGTAAAAGTATATTAGGATTATATTCTACCATTTTCCATGTTATATCATGAAAATAATATTTTCCCTGGTATTTTATGAATCATTTAATGTAATTATTTAAATGATATTGTGATTCAATTTTACCATAGTGGAAATAGTTTCATGTTATAATCTCATCTTTTCTCAGGATTGTTTGTGATAAAGTCACTAATATTGAAATATAATGATATACAAAAAATTAATTCAAGATAAATTTTTTAGCCACGTTTATTTCATGATAATACATTTTTTATCATTCATTTTACTCTCTTTTTGTACTCTTGTTTTTGAAAGAATTTTTTAGTGATAAATTTCATTTCGATCAAAACAACATTTTCATCAAAAACTATGTCTTTTAAAAAAGTTGTAAATTTTCTAAATAGTGTTATTCAAAGTAAAATATTTTTTATCAATAACATTTTTAAATTAATTTAAAAATATTAATTTATATTATTGATAGGTAATTTTGAAATAAAAGTATTTTCATTATGTTTTATGATTTAGAAGGGGATTTTGAAAATGAAAATTCAATTTACCTAAAATTAATTTTAACGATATTTTAATGGTATTTTCATTCATCAATTTTACATCCCATTTCTTTTCCTTTGTTATTATCGATAAATATTTTATTTATACAAAAATAATTAATAATGGAGATGGATTAAAATTATTTTAGATATATTTTTTTAAATAAAATTTCATTTTCACATGTTAATTATGTTTAAAAGAGGTTGAGATTAATACCTTTTATTTTCGATGGGTTAATCAATTTTTTTTGATGAAAGTGTGTTATTCATGATAAGGTACTTGGGAATTATAAGACATTGTGGATCTCGTTATATATTATATGACGGGATGAACCCCATTATATATCATAGGTGAGCCAAATATAGCTTATATTAATGGTTGGAGGCCATTATAGTTCCTGGAAGATATGAAATACCAATAAATCTTATAATAAGGGTTGATCCCAATTATATATCGTATGTGGGAATTATATTTCTTATACATATAATTATCTCCAATAAAAACAATAATTTATAAGGTATGAATTATTTTTGATATTAGATGAATGATAATCCTAATAAAAGGGTTTTATAAGGTGTTAAGAAAATGATTCTCCAAGCTACATAAATGGGTTTTAATTACATATAATGGGGTTATATATTTTCACATGGTAAATATTGATATCACTTGACTCCATATTATTGATTTTGATTACAAAATCCTTTTCCAATTTTTCATTATTTTGTATTCACTTATTGAGGAGTATGAGTTATTTTATGATTGTCTCATGTGCTCAGACTATTAAATCATAACCACATTAACAAGAATAAAATTTGGTCAAAGTTATCATCATCAAAGAGTTAAATGTAATTTTCATTATTTCAACACATTTTTTTGGATTGTTTATCCCTCTCTTTTTTAATTATTATCAATGAATTCTTTAGATAACATTGGTGATTTTGATATTCTATATTACTTTATCTTAATACTTATGAATACTATAAAAATTATACAATATTACCTATGATCATTTGTTTGATATCCTAGACACATCATTTTCTATCATAAAGTTGTAAAAATACAAATGTAAATAATTAAATTTTAGAGTCCTTGTATTGGGTTAAGTTATTAATGACCCCAAAAATCAATATGAAATATTTTTTGGGAAGAACTAAATTTCTTGATTAATGAAGATAAGGGACAACATGTATTCTGGGTGACAACCAATTACAATGGGCCTTGAGGTGTTCCATAAAACCCTAACCAAAAGGTGATAAGGGATTCATGCCTACAACTGGAATAAAATATTTCTTGTTTAGTATCATAATTTTACATGTTAATATTAATTTAATATGGGTGAATTATGGGATTTTATTTGTGGAATAAATTAAGACTTATCATATAATAATATATGATCAATTCCATTTATTCCTTATGTAAGGGACATAGTTGGGAAACTGTTGATTAATATTAAGGATTTTTATTTATGAGATGATTTGTTTTGAACATAAGGTATTACAATTGAATTTTTTATATTATTGTACCATATGAATGTTATTTTATTTTTGGTAATTAATTTACCATGTCCAAACAATTTTTGTTTTGGTTATTGTATAAATGAGGGAATAATAATTTGTTTCGATTTATGGGATAATTATGACATTTTATGTTTATTGTAGTTCATGGAGAAAACAAATCATCCTTAATACACAAAATATGGATTAAAAGTTTATATTTTGGTGTTAATTGATTAATGGGTGAAATAATAATCATCATGTATCTACATATCAATAATCCTTTAGTATAGATTTTATGATAATTCCTTAAATTCAGGAAAGGGTTTATAAAAACAGAATATTATAATATAATAATTATTATTATTAAAATCAATTAATTTTTTCAAGCATATTTGGTTTATGGGTTTTTTATTGACAACATTAGCTTGATAAAAACATTATTGTCAATGATGATCTTTAACAATCGATATCCATATTTTGGATTAATTATTTTCTTCCACAACCACTAATGACCTCCTACATAGATTCCTAGTTATATATTATTTTAGATGATCCCAATGTGTAATTCTAAATATTATCTTCATGATCATTTAGTAAATATTATTACTTTTCGGTATTAAAAAAAATATATTAAAACTTCCAACCGTTGATTACTAATATAATTTTCCAAATTATTTTTACGTTTTTTATTAATGTGGTGTTGGGGAAGGATATAAAAACATGAAATATTAAAATATTAATATTATATTAGGTAAAATAAAAGAACTGAATAAACTATTTTATGTAATGTTACATGAAACATATATTTTAGCTAATGATACATGTAACAAGGAGTTTCTTCAATAGATATCATTACACCCATGACTGAGATTTACCAAAAAATAATATAATAATAAACATTTCATTAAATGAATACTAAAACATTACCATTTCTTTATTATTTTTAATAGTTATTAATAACCTATAAAAATATATATTTCAATTCACCAATTATCAATTAATTTGAAATTAATATAAATACCATTTGAATATAGTAATTTTTTTTTTCAAAAAACCATTTTTATGCATTAATATATATTTATATTAAAAAAATTAATTACAATTATAGAATAATCTTAAATAAATTTATATATTATATATTCAATAATTTTCCTTAATTAATCCAATATATTTCATAGGCAGAACATAAAATGAAATCCTATTTTATAAATAAAAAACTATATAATTCTAATGGCGATTTTACTTCCTTTTTGTTGTTTACTTCATTCAAAACTATACTTTGAAACTTTTTTAAATATAATATGAATAAATATAGTTCTTTTTTTATATATAAATTTCAAAATAATATTAGGTTATATTTTTTTGTAATTTCATATGAATTTTTGGTTTTGATAAATAATGAAAAATGAAGAATTTTATTTGAAAATTTACTCTTTATCTTAATAAATTATATTGACTAATTATATATAAAAGTGGTTTTAATGTAACAATACTTAAATTTTATATCTATTAATCCAATTTGGGTGATCATATCACTCCTCTTAATAAATATAGATATAATCAAATAGCAAGCATTAAAACATTTTCACTAAGACTCTGCATTATTATTGCATTTATATGATTAATATTAAATTAAATTACAAAATAAATGTGTCGAATTTAAAAAAACCCATATTTTAAATAAGAATAATTTCTATTATCTTATAAGGTCAACATAAATTATGAAAAATGTGAATATTGAAAACGATTAAAATTAATTAGAATATTCAAGGGAGAAAAAAAAGTTTAGTTTATGTCTAAGCATAGAATATAAGGTGTAATATTGAGAAAAAAACATGTTCACCACATATTGTATAGAAATTGATAAACCATTATTAGATTTTATTCTAAATACATGTGTTCGGGGTACATTGTCTCATGAAATTGACCTAGATAATAAGATAAATAATGAAAAATACAGAAATGGACCTTTTTCCATTAAATTTATATAAGGATTTATAGAATGGGAAATACTACATTTGTTCTATTATGCATATTTTTTTTAATATAAATGAATTATTATTATCATAGTATTTTATATTTAATTATTAATGATGATATAATTACCCAAAATTAATATGGAATGCTAATGCATTAATTATTGAGTTCATAATAATATTAAATAAATGAAACTAAAAACTTTAAAAGTGATGAAAATATATTTATCTATTCTGTTATATTGTAATTTGTTGATTAATGTATCATGAGACATGTAGAATATATCCATGTATTTCACTGAACCGAACCCCAAGATGTTGCACCACATAACCTCAAGCCCATCTCCTCAAAAGCTTCTGTGTGTAGACTAGTAGGGAGGTCCTTACATGTGTCTATGGGGTGAATATTATCTCATTGGATAAGGGATACGTAGTGTAAAACAACATAAATTTAATATTGGAGGAAATAAGAACAAAATACAGAAAAAAAGTAAAACAAATAAGCATTTAACTATAATGGAATAATTGGTGGAAGTCGAATAATCATAATGAAATTATAATGATGCTATATCATTAGTCAATATAAAATAATGTATAGGGAAATAGAGGTACATGAATATATATCATTATATAAAAAGGTAAGAAATGGAAAAAATTGTTACAAAAGCATCTCAAACATAGGTTAGATTGTATTCCCCATATCTCTATCCCAAGTAGTAATAAGACTCTCAATCACCAGAATCAAAATCCTTCAAGCATTTAGACTACTCGAGTATTAAATTAAACCCATGAAGGCTATGCAAGTTTAATCATATTATTCTAGTACAAATGTTTTATAAAAATATCCATTTAAATATACACTAAAATGTAGTGAGAAAATATATAAAATGATGAAATTAGTCAAATAAATAAAATAACCACAACTTGGTCTGGGTTCCACAATGGAAACCCCTCCCATATCAACTACTTCTTCATAATCTAGAAGTATGAATAAGGTACCTCTTTAAGGAACAATATATATGTTTTAATATGTATAGGTATACTATGGAAATGTAAATATGGAAACCCTAAATCTTGTTATTTGGCTTGGTATCTCAAATCAAATTATACATACAAAAAAGCTAACCAGCCTAGTTAGAGTGAAAAAAGTGCACAAGTATTCTCAATAATAATAAAAGTAAAATAATATCTTATGAGTTAGTAATTTATCAAATATATAATCAATATAATTTAATCAATCCATCAATACTAAGGGGTATTTCCATTCCCATCCTTGGCGATCATATCTAAATAAAATGGTTCGCAATAAAAACTTAAAATATAACCCAATATCTTGAGTTAATCCAAGGAAACCCTTATGGTGTACCCTATAACACTAAAGGATGGTGGCTTTGATTCAGTCTTCATTGTCTCACATAGGGTACTATGTAAATAGGGTGTCATGGCGCAATCATCTTTCTAAAATGTCTATCCATGGATGCTCTCATAGGTAACTGATATCACACAGGATTATAATAACTTCCCTATAATCCCTCTCTTTGAAATCTAATGCAATGCCCCGGGCATGTTGTGTCATAACCTAGTGAGCATAGGGATTCTATCAATGATTCTTTAATACCAAATACACATTATCACGTTGATGTGTATCATGTGAACCAAAAAATAAAGGAACATATTAAAGAAAGATTACATAGAACACGCCATCTAAAAACGTGATCAATGGCATATATCATCGAGTAAAAGAATTTAATCTAGTAGAAATTTTATAATTAAGGATATTGGGATATACACAACCGATAAAAAACTATAATCAAGCATAATAATTATCATAGGGGTACAATTCATGGTTAAACAAAAACAACAAATGATTTAGTAAACATAAAATAATTTATCCAATCTATGACACAATACCAAGGTAAATTACACATTAAAAACAATGTGAAATGTATGGATAAATGTATTGAGAACCATGAATATGTGGACAAGTATAAAGAGAGAACCCCATTAATGGATTTTTCTAATTTCGAGGGTCTTTAAAAATAATGAAAATCATTAAAATTAATTTAATATATTATTTTATTGATTTACCTAAAGGTTTCAGTGAGTAGAATAACTATGAAATGTAAAATAAGTGAACAAGTAATGGGAAATAGAACATGCCCCTATCTCATGGACTCAGTACAAAACATATTTAACATTAAACATTATGTTATCCTAAAAAAGATAAAATCATGATAATTATAAGAAACCCAAAATTTGGGAAATGATTTTTCACATGAATATTGCACATCAGATGGAGGATAAACATCAAAATAAAAGATGCTGGTAAGGAGATCATACTGAGAGGTTTATAGTACATATAATGATGGTTAAATGATTGAAAAATTGGGAGCTCTCTTAAAACCCCATGATGGTGGATGAATCTAGCATGAACCACCTTATTCGATAAGAGAAGTTCCTAAAAGGAGAGGGATGGCACGCCACGTAGGGTGGAAAAAATGGTTAATGGTGGAAAAATGAGAAAATGAAAGGATAAATGGAAATAGAAAAAAAGTAAAAAGGTAACCAATAATAAAATAAAAGGTAGGAACAATATTTCAATTTTTTAGTCTTAAAATACTTTGCATGAGCCTGTTAGACGACATGAATAACAAATTTGATGTTGTATGATTTCCCACTTTCAAAATATGCAACAGGTTGCACGGACATGTACCCTGGGTTATATCATTTCCGACATAACGTGTGGCATGGTCTATATCATCTATTTCTGGTTTTCTATGATTTAAACAAGAACCAAACACCCTCATGATCTTTATTAACCTCATAGGCTTCAAATTAAGGAACGTTATTAATAATTTAAACTAAAATTTTAAACATATTGTAGTCCACATAAAATGGTTAGACAAAGAACTCAATTGAATAATATATGAAACTAAAGTAGAGGTTATCAATATTGTACCCATAACAAATGATAGTTCATTCATCTACATATCTAGGACTATTTTCACTGCATATACATGGCCCAAACCACAGTCCTGAGGTCCTACCTAACCAACCTGAGAAAATCCACTCTAATAATATTGATTATCATGGGTCTGGATACCTCATCATCAAATAGATTTAACTTATCCAAAATGGATAGTGGAAGACCAAATCCAATCAGGATGTCGAGTCACAAATCTAATACCTCATAAAAGTTATGGTATGGATCCCCTACCACTAGATACAAGAAGAAAGAATAGAATAAGAGTTGAATATGACTCATCCAACCGCAATATCAAAATTTGATAGCATTACTCAGGAAAAAGGATTTCTAATGGCCTAGGCTTCTACACTGGTGTCATGATATAAAATTACTAAATGTCACTAGGCTTGTTCCGCCTCCACATGCACCAATGAGATGACACTTCATGCCTATAAAAGAAACACTAGCTTGATAAAAAACAAAACTGGTTTGGCTCCCACAAATAACATCTCTTAGATTACATTTTATACTTAGATCCTAGTTTATAGTATTTGTAACCATTTTCAACCAAATTACATTAACCTACGACATGTAACCATTCATATACCCTTCTTCAAAATGAATTGTATTTGTTGATTCATCATCATTCATAGATGGAAAAAAATCTTGATGCATGGTCAAATGAGAAGAATGATGAAGTAAATTCATGAATATATTCAATTGATGAATGAACTACTTAGTGAGATCTGTGGTAGAGTCAATAGAAAGAAATGAATATAAAAATTAATTTTGAAGCATTGCTAATTCATGTCTTAGTAATGCTCTGACTTATAAATTACATCCCAAAAAATTCTTGGTGGAGTCACGAAGAACATAAATAAATATATTGAACCATAATTTCCGAGGCATGTAAAATGTTTAAATAGGGATATCATAGATTTTATCCATGACTCCACATCATGAATACAATCATCCCACATGATGGTGGTAGGATTATACGGCTGAAAATCTCATGTAAGCTCCACAATTATCAGGGATTTCATGAGACACCGTAAATATTATGGATGGAAGGGATTAATCTATATCAAATAAAAGAATGTATTTCTAAAAGAGGATCAACAGGAGGTAACTATGGGAGAACTATGGGTGTATCAAGGCCCACTATCTCAAGATTTTTCTCATCTCCACTCTTGAAGAGTATAGTTTGAGAAAATTGTAATGGAATAACTTCACAATTTCAATGTGTTCACCTCAAATAGGATTTTATCATAGATAAAGATGAAAAATAATGTGGTATATATGTTATTTATTTATAAATTTAATACCCTTTTATCAAATTGAAATATTTGGATCATCATTCCAATTTATAAGGTCTGATACATCATTTAAATATAAATTAGATGTCCAATTAATCTAATTTATAACTAGATATGAAAAATAAATTGGAAAATTTCAATATTTTTATGAATGTATGTAATATAATATATAACATCCATGTAGAACATAAATCACATGAAAACAAGAAGATTCATGATAATAGTATATATGTCATTGAAATATGCCTAACATTTCAATTCATATAGTGCATTGTATAATTGATGCTATGTAGTGCCCTCGTTCCATTTAGATTAAGTAATATAAATCATTACCTCAATAATACCAAACAAAATTACATCACCTAACAAGTGCATCCCCCAATGGTAAATTCATATCAATTATAAATATTATAATCAATAACAGCAATTCCCATTCCATGAAAATTGGGGTTACCCTGTACATGGGATAGAAATGTTCAAGAATATTTTAAATTACAAATACCTATATCATAGTCTCATTTATAGCCTAAAATTGTAATAAAATAGGAAAATAATCATTTGACAACACTTTGCAGTATCCCACCCCATGTTCCACTAGAAGAGGCCCCAATGACGGTGTGACACATGACCTAAAGCACATCTCCCTAAATTCTAGAAGTATCCAACTAGTACCAGTGGCCATATGTTTTTTTGGGTGTCAATGACCTAATATTATTATTTATAATAAATAAGAACATAATATAAATTTTTTAGAGCATGAAATGACAACAAATGGAAATAGTGGAAGATAAGAAATAAAGAAGGGAAATATAATGTAAAAACTAAAGGAAGATGAATAATAATAATATATATAGTAATTATTAAATTTTATGAGTCGATAAAAAAATATGAAAAAATGGGAATATGGGTAAAAAAATATATTACCTGATATCAAAAAGTGTATAAATGGAAAAACAACTATAACAACTTATTGTGTATATGCTCGATCATCTGCCCCTAATATCCATCCCCAGACACAAGGAAACACTCAATCATTTAATGCATCTTTATTTCCCTTATCCATACCTGCAATCATATAGTCTAGTCAGGTACAAGTTTGTGCTCTAGAAAGGTGTGAGATATAAATACTTGTTTGTTGGCACTCATGATGTATAGAAATTTCTATTTCATGCTATAAAAAACTATTGTGGAAATATATAATAAGATGAAAGTAGTTAAATGTAACGCCCTGACCCCATTTACCCAAAGTCGGTGCATTATTACATAACATTGGCATGGTCATAAGGAAATTGTGTCTCAAAAGACCGATCAATTTAGTATTATTGGGAACAAGATTCATACATAAGTTCAACTTTAAAACATGAAAAGAAATACAACACAAATATATTTTATTAGAAACATCCAAGCCTCCTAGATTATGCCTGCTGGTCACTCATAACTAACTTCTTCATATCCTAGGAAAATGAAACATTAGAATGGGATGAGCTCAATCGCTCAGTAAGGGTAACTAATACAACAAAAAATGACATAAATATTAAGCATGGTAAATAACTGAAACCACATACCTTTACCAATAATAAACATGAATAATTTTAAAGCAATAATATAATCTGAGTAAATAATGCCATAATAAAACATAATCATGGGTATTCTACAAGTCAAATGACCACATGAACCATCAATATTATATCCATAATGAGGTAATGTATAATGCCGGACATTCTGAAACATTTTGTTAATTCCATGACGAAGACTTATAAAAACGATTAAGGCCTCGGCCAAAACCATAAATCAAATTGGGAAAGTGCCTCAGCCAATTCCATATCTAGTTGTCACATTATACGTACATATGCATCTAGGATCTATAGCAGGTTCCACCTGTCACTTACTATGTCCAATACATTCCTCATATGAAAAGGTTTAAACATATCATAATCATTCGTATTAAAACTAGCAAAATAAATGTCAATACTTTAACCATAAATCAGGAATGGTGTAAAAATATCACATCTACGATCAAACATATCACAAAACCTTAAATATAATATAGATGTTTTTTATCATAATAAATCAACTCCAAATAATCATAAAATCCATCATATGATGTTGACATAGATGAAATCAAGACCTTTTTTAGAGAAATATATCTTTCTATTTTGAAATAATTTAAGAGTTATAAATTATAAAATAAAACTTTTAATTTGAAAGTATTATTATAAGATTGTACGGGAAGATTATATGAGTTTATAATGGTAGAAAATAGTTACACCTGCCATATAAGTTAAAAGAAGACATTCTTACCAGAATTGTGCTGAAAAGGTTAAAAAGGACATTGTTTGGAAAATGACAGAATGATTCCTTTATAAATATCTTATAAAAATTCAAACAATGATATAAATTACTTTAAACCTTATTCGGTAAAATTGTATGAATGTTTTGAAATAAATTTTTAAGAAACATTGATGTGGATGATAAAGAGTCCTAGTAGATAATTATGTTAAAACAATCTCGGATAATAAAGAGATTGTGAAATAAACCATTACCTTGTACTTTTCTTTGGTTGAGGGTAGGTTAACCTCCTGTATAATGGTGAAATAAATGTTACAAAATTATACAGGAATCATATACATTAATACGATATCATATATGAACTTTTAATATTGGTTTGTTAATAATATCTTAGTATTATCATCGTTTTGGGTGTTAAAGGATTCCTTTTTCTTTATATTATTTGTTATGTGAGCCATATTTTTTATGGATGGGATGTATATTATTCATATCCAGAAAGATAGAAACTCCTTAAACATTATTTTTAATCATCAAATGAGAATTATACTTGAATGGATATGATGATGAATGAATCTCATTGTGTTCGTGGAGACGGTAGTCTGTATGTGCGCACGAGTGACAATATCACCCTTTTGATATTAAAATAATATATAATTTGATAGTATATCATATATACTGAATCATTATCTTGTTATAATTATTATTTTCATGTATTACACATTATTATTATTCCCATCCAAATAATAACGTTCAGAATAACAATTACACCACGATGTGGAGACGGTAAGTCGTATGTACACACATATGGTGACATGTCATTCAAAGGATGGATAGAATAATGAATATCGTTGTACCATATTTATAATAACATCACAGTATATAGATGATACAGGAGTTATTATTTTAGAATCGAAATAACAATGAATGAAGAAGTTGAAGAAGAAATGAACTTGAAATAGGGTGGTGAAAAAATTACCTCTTCTTCAGGTTATTCCTTTTGATTTGATCAAAAGTTCTCCTTAAGATTGTTTTCTGACTAAATAAAGGCCTATAAGATGAAGGGAGGATAATTTAGAGGGTATTTGGGTAGAGTTTGGCCGAACCAAAAGGCTTTGATGTTATGAATAATTGGTTAGAAGTGGTGGCCCTTTATAAGGGGGAGGAGGGGCTCTTTAGGAAAAACATAAAGTATTAATTTATAATAAATTCATATTTTGTTTATAATGTCAACAAAGTGGACTAATCAAAGTATATGGTGGGTATGGGACTCAATAATTTCAACCAATTGATTTTAGACAGGTTGGGTCATTATATTAACCTTATCTTTTAGTTTTATCTCTAAGTTAATTAGATTGACATTTACCATGTCACTTTGTATTTTTATATTATATATTTAATAAAAAAACTATATACATCAAAGAGATCCCCAAGTTATCCATTAATGATGAAACTATAATTAAATAAGTCTTTTGGCCAAACCATAGATATTTAGGAATAGAATATCAATTAATAATAAAAAACTTGTTTTAAAAACTCATTTATGTCAATTTTGACAATATTTAATAAATGATTTTTGATAAAGTCATAAAAACTTTATTAATTCTATAAAAATTCATTTAAGAAATCTTAACATGTCATATTAACCAATAAAATTCGTGGATGGCATCAAAACATTCAAATTATATTTATTTTAACATTTATAATACCAATTATTTGATTCTTGCATTAATAAGGAAAATACTACATCATTATTGTATCATTTATAAATTTAAATATTCTCGGTCTAAAAATTATAAATAAAATACTATTAGTTATTAAATATTTTTATCTTTTGAATGAATATTTATAGTTGAAAATCTATCATATATAACCCTATGTAAAAATCATTTTTCTAAAAGATATATTCTTATGTCATTTTTGCATTTACTTTAACTTAATTAATATAAACTGTCATTATCACTTACAAGTGGCTCCATCAGATCCCAAAATCGACCCAATGATTCCCATGGTCGGACATGTATCATAAAATATGGTTAGGACACGTTTTAGGGTAATTTATTATTATTACAATATAATTTTTTACCCTTATTTACAGGATTTACCCTTTAACCATGGTAAATAAAATATTTACCCAAATAATTATTCAAAATGTCTAAAAATAATAGTTACCTATAGACATAATTTGGAATTATTGAGTCCAAATATTGAATCCATTTTTCAATTTCAAAACAGATAAGTGGATGGAATTAATTTAAAATTAATTTCTTGTTGTTGAAACAAAAAGTGTGTTTTTGACAAATAATAACTATCAAAAGATTGACACTTTATTATGTCCATTTTAAATATGAAAATATGTCCAATGACCAAAATTGGATTAAATGGTAGAATTATAATCTAATTATACTTTAAAATCACTCAAATTCATAATTTATCACTATTAATTAATTCGATCAAAAATGTTGTTTTTAATTAAAATTTAGTAATTTCAAATATTGTTCAAAATATGAATGTTATCAGAAAAGTACCAAAATTTCACCCAAATATAATTTTCATATTACCAATCCAAAAACTAATTCTATTTTACCAAATTAAAAACATAAAAGTTTTATTTTTTAATTTAAAATTAATTCCCGCCATTAAAACCCAAAGGCGTATTTTTAATAACTATCAAAAGTTTGACACTTGTTTATGTCCAATTTCAAAGTGAAATTACTTAAAATAACGATCATTGGATTAAATGGAAGAAATATAACCGATATATACTTCGATACCATTAAAATGTATAATTTAACAATATAAATTTTTTTGATTAAAAAATTTGTTTTCAGTAAAAATATAGTATATTTTACTATTCATCCAAATATGAATGTTATCAGAAAAACACCAAAACATTATTGAAACTAAATTCTATTGCCCCGATTCTAAAGAAGATGTTTATTATTTAAAATTTAATATATATAAATTTCAAATATTGGATTTAAAAAGTCTTCGCCATTAAAAGGCGGTAAAATTGCATTTTTTTACAAATACTTATTTTATCTGAAAAAAATGTATTTGTTCTTAAATTATGTCTAAGAAAATCATAATATGGATTCTAAAATTATAAGTATTATATAAAGATTAAAATTCAGTTAATACTATTCATAACCACTTTTTAACGGCTTTTTTGGTAAGTCATGTTACACTAGTACTCAGTGTTGCGTGTATTGAATGTTATTAAATTACTTTGAAAAATAACGTACTATGAAATATTGGTGTGTTACATTATTCCCTACTTAAATAAATTGTGTCCTCTCATTTGAAATTATTTTTTGAAAATAAATGGTTGAAAATAGAAAATACCTTTGGGAAAACCCACATCAGAAATTAGGTTAGTAAAATTTAGTCTTAATATGAGGAAAAGTGAAATGAAAGTGTCACAACCAAATTATGATCTCGTTTGGGAGAAAATTGGTGGAAATTAGAGACATATAATTAGTGGAAATATGAAAATATTTATAGGTAGTGACTGAGGTCATCAATCGCAAATAATTGTAAAACTTATGGCCTTAAATTCAAAAATCTATGATGATTTAAAATACCACCAGTTCATAAAAACATATGGTATTAGGATATAATATTTTTTGTTTTACATTCCTTTTTCTAAAGTATAAGAATTAATTTCATCATAGAATAACAGAAGAATAAAAATATATACATGATAAGTTGAGTCCCATCCTTTAACTAATTCCTACCACAAACTCATCTTTCACTCTAAAAGATAATAGAACATAAAAATAATATTCTATTTATCCTATTATTATAAAAAAAATATGAATTTATCATTCATCTACCATATTTTTTTTTTAAAAATGACAACATTATTCAATCCAGGACATCACGTTGGTCAATGGTAGGTGATACACCCTTGTCGCCCTTTAGTTGCGGGTTCAAGTCTCACGGCCTTGCCGGACATGACATGTTTCCGCATGACCTCTGGGTTGTCCTTTTATGGAAATCCGAAAATAATATCAAACTAGAATTATCAAAAATACATCTGTCCAAACTCACAGTACAAAATTTATAAATAAGTTAAACAGAATAAAGATCCTTTTTTCCGCATAATAACATGTGAACACCTTTATCATGTATTCTTTTAAAAAACTTCAACATCCTGAATTACTATAAAACTTTATTGATTGCATTCATGATCCCTTATTCTTTATAGAATACTGGATATAATACTTCTATCCAAAAATGTTGTGAACTCAAAAATTATGGAATATCATTAATCACGTTCATGGTAGACAAGAATATTGAATATAATTTATCCAAATCAATTATATATTATTCCAAAATCAATACCTCGGTTTCAAAACCATATTATGGTTTATCTTTCTCACAACCATATATTTTCCAAAAATTTAACCTGCTATTGAGTAACTTTTCATGGTTCAACACAATATCAAGTCCTTAATAAAATAGTATTGTGGTACTATCCTTATATACTCAATAATTATTATAACCAGTACATCGTTGATACAAAACTCAGATGACATAATTCTTTAATAACAACATAATAACTATAATCATTCCTCCTCATCTGTGGTATTATCATAATTTTATTATTATCTAATATTATCATTTAAGGCATACTATGATGATTTGTACATTGGTTCACATAGTGTCCCAAATCCTTTCAGATGAAGCATTGTACATATGAAACCTATTTCTTACCCTTACAGTCACGTACTTGGTGTCCTTTTTCTCGACACTTATAACAAACTCACATTCACTTTATGAAAGTTAAAGGGTGTTTCCTCTCACAATTATGTCATATGGGAAAATTATTCTTTTCCCTATTCCCTTTATCCATATTTCTCTCTTCCATCATTTCTTCTCTTTCTTTCCTTCAATCCCATAGGAATAAATGAATTTTTTACTTATCTTATTAACACATGATACTATTTCTTCATATGTTGAGAATACATGGGAGACTATTTTACTTCTAAATGTAGGATGAATACTATGAAATATATTATCCTTCTTACTCTTTGGATCATATGTATTTCATGAGTTCACATTCCTTCTACTGGGCACCAATTCTATAAAATAGCATAAACTATGTCAGTTTATGAATTGCATTGAATAATTCAAAACTTTTAAAATACCTAACGTAAATTGAACAGCTAATGGATATAATCCATAATAATAAAAATATTTTCTTTGAGTATGTATATACTCATAATCCATTTATAATGGTTTGTAAAGAAAATGAGAATTATCCTAAGCATATCCCCCGGGTGTTTCGTAACCAAGAGTGCAGCATCTCCCGTTGTCGTGCACCAGTTCTGGTTTGAGTCTAAGTCAATGTAGTGTTTTCAGGTTTTACACTTATGTACATATGTTCCAGAGACGTCTGTACCTGATCTTATCTAGACAGGGATGTATTTCTCAGAAAAATCACCAAATCTCTACAATACCAAAATTTTAGAAAGTTCTTCTATACTAATCCTCAATGTCCATCGTAGGACTATGTACTCTAATCAGAGTTTATAAAAATCTATATTCTAAGGATTGTACTAATCTTTCTCTGATAGCAACTGTAATGCCCCGATCCTAATTACCCAGAGTTAGTGCATTATTACATATCATTGGCATGATCATAAGGAAATCAGGTCTCGAAAGACCGGTCAGTTTAAGATTATTGGAAACAAGATTCATACTTAAGTTGAACATTACAACTTGAAAATAAATGCAACACAAACATATTTCATTAGAAACATCCAAGCCTCCAAGATTAGGTCTACTGGTCAATCATATCTTACTACTTCATATCCTGGGAAATAGAAACATAAGAAAGGGATGAGCTCAAAATCTCAGTAAGGGTATGTAATACAATAGAAAATGATATAAATATTAAGCAAGGTAAATAATTTAAACCACATTCCTTTACCAATAATAAACATGAATTCGTTTAAAGAATGAATATGAGCTGAGTAAATAATTCCATAAAAAAACATAATCATGGGTATTATTCTAGTAAAATGACCACATGAACCATTAATATTATTTCTGTATTGAGGGAATATATAATGTTGGACATTCCACAACATTTTATCAAGGCCTCATGTAACATCCCAGGTAAATAAAGAATAAGACATATTCATATTTATTAATATTTTTTTAAATATTAATTTTATTTTAAAGGGGTTTCTATGTTCGATAGCATACCCGATACACAACGATGAGTTCCTTTGAAAACTTACGTTGCACACTAGTTATATAATAATATTATTTTAAATGTTAGTTAACATGTAGCCGTTGTATTGGTGAGAATAGGTAGAAATAACTATAATATGATTATATATGTTTTAAATGTTTTTACATTTATCCAATAAATGATAAAGGCTTAAAATATGGGAAGAATTCATATTTAGGCATTTATACCCTAATTTTTCACTAAAGGTTCATTTATCACCTTTTGATGGAGAACCCTCTTTAAATATAGTTTTGGTCACTCTTGTACATTCTTTTGGACCAAATGAAATCCTTATTTATAATTGGGACATCAAAATTTACTTTGTGTAAATTTTTGGTATCGTTCCGATAAAGTTCATTCTTTTAAATGATTAGTGAAAATTGTTGTATTTTAATTCAAAACCGATTTTTAATCTAATTTTTAATATGATTAGATTATCTTTTGAATTGGTTTTAAAGTGAAATTAGAAAATATTTTTACCATTAAATCCAATAGTGGTCTTTGTAATTAATTTCACTTTTAAATCGGACATAAACTAGTGTCAATCTTTTGATACTTATTGTTTCACAAAAACACGCTATTTTTCATGACAGTGGGAATTAATTATTAAATTAATAAATTTGACTTATATGTTTTGAATTTTGTAAAATACACTTCATTTTTGAATTCGGAATATCAAATATAGCTTAGGGTGAATTTTTGGTATTTTTCTAAAAAACATCAATTTTTGATGAATAGTGAAATCACTAAGTGGTACTTATAAAAAACTGATTTTCCATTTAAATGAAAATTTTCCACCTTTGTGTATTGAATTTCAAAAATCCTACATACATGGTTGTCATTAAGAAGTAAAATGTGGTTCAATGAGATTAAAATAATTTTTTGGTGAATAGTAACTTATTAAGTTTTTAATCGCGATTAGTGGTAATTAGTGTAGTTTAAGGTAAAAATAATGTTTTAATAATATGAGATGACCTATACACATGTCCTACCCTCATTTGATATGTCATGGCCGACCAAGAAAATCCATGGGTCAACTTTGGGACCCCATGGAGCCTCTTTGGTTGGAAAATGACATAAATACCTTTTATTTAATGTTAATGTAAAAAATGGCACAAACATGATATGTTTTAATAAAACAATTTTAAATGGGGTTATACAAGTCAGAGTTTTGATTATAAATAGTCACTGGAAAGATAAAACGATTTCCTACATCATTGTATTTTTTTTATAATTTTTAGACATAAATAAATTAAATTATTTATGACATAATAATGATGTAGCGATGACATCATTATTTGACGATTTAAATAAAATGGAAAGATAATGTAAAATCTATGAACTAAACAAGTCCAAAACTTATTGTATGGGTTTATTTCGAACCCTTATCACCTTATCCACGAATTATATCAATGTGGGACATTTAAAAAAAGAAACACATTTTGAATTAAAGTAATATTTATTTACTTTCCAAAAGTGCCCCTCCTCTCCTCTTATAAAAGGCCCCCAACTCTACCACCTTACCCACACTCCCAAAGCCTTTGGCTCGGCCAACACCTGCCCATTTTGTCTCTCCACTTCCTTATATTACTCCTTGAAGCCTCACTTTGGGCATAAGTCTTCCCAAGGAAGCCTTTGATCTCAAACCAAAGGGAGTTACCCAATTTTGAGGTAATGTCTTCACTTGAGTCCTTTTGTTTTACCTTGCTTCTCCAACCCCCTAAACTCTTTTTATTTATTTCTTTTGTAACAACCACAGTATATTAAATATACTAGGATGTTGTTATAATAAGGATTCGAGCTACACATACACACACCTTCATGTAATGGTTAAAGAACATACTGTTTCTGTGGATGGTGAATTTATGCCTCCCGAAACGATGATTGTTCAACATTCCTTTAACACCTTAAAAGGTGGCCATTAAGATGTAACTATATTTATATATGATATATAATATGTTTATGTTTTCCTTAAGCTTCTGTATTTTTCATTTTGGTCATACCTTTACGGTTTCCATTATGGGTAAACGCGATATCTTCATTTAAGGAAGTGCAGACTACTGCCCCCTCAAGTGATTTGATTCATACCATATGTGGGACGTATAAAGGATGGAACTATGATATTATATATGATATTATACTGGAATTATAATATACCTTTATATCATTATGATTCCATTCTATAAAATACGAAATAGAAATTAAAGTAGCGTTCATGCGTGCGTACAGCTTATCGTCTCAATGAACGGTGCATTTCATTTCATACCTCTAAATGATTATGTGATATTATAAATGCATGTATATAATGGATATATATGATATATAAATCATGATTATAATTATGGATATAATGGATACATGAACAACATGTAATTATAAAGGGTTTATTTTTGACTCAAGTACCAATGATCGTTAAAACGACCGTTATTAACTTAAATAATTACATAGTGTTCATGACATTGAAATAAGTGATATAAAAGGAATAATGAACTTGAAAAAGGTTCTTAAACAAGTAGAAAATTACTCAAGTTTATTATTCAGGAGATTAATGAACGATCGAGTCAAGTCGGACCCAAGGTAAGGGACTTCGTCTCAATCTCCTTTCATTGAGGCATATTTTATTTTATACACAACTTTCTTTTATACGGTGTATAAAACCCTTTGACTTTTACTTTTATACAAAAGGAATCTTTTTCTAAGAAGTGCATTAATAAACGACAAAAAGGAATGTTTTTTTAACATACGCGGTGACAACGTCCTTTTCCGCCTCCGCGAGTATTATTTGGTCTTTGGCTTCCTCAACAAGCTGTAATGTTTTTAAAATAAAATAAATACCATATAATCTTTTATGTATTTTGGTATTGAAAATGATTTTGATAAATGATTATATTGTGATATATTGTGATTTAAATGTGTAAATGTTATCATTCCTTTATATTGGTTTTATGTTTTATGATTTTATATTGGTACTTGGAAATTTGACGGGTGGTTATGTGATAAACCAAATGACGGGTGGTGTCGTGAATACCAGGACGGGTGGTTAAGTTATAACCTCCAATGCAATGGGTATGGAAGTTGGTCGTATGGCTATTCTATTAATTAAGTATGGAAATTGGTCGTATGGCTATTCCATTAAGTGATACGTGTGGAAGTCGACCATATGGTTATTCCACTTAAGTATGTTTATGTCCCAAGTTACCTTTATATATGCTATTTGTCCTTTATATGGGGTTTATGGTAACCCTTTGGATACAAAAAGGTAAGTAATGATACTTTATTCAGTGAAGAGTTTTTACTACTTCATGAAGGTGAAGGTATTACTTTGATAGAGTATACATGTTTTACTTGATGTTTGAAAAAGTAACAGTTTTCATTCTTTGTGTATCCCTTACTGAGCTTTTTATTCTCACCCCAAGTTTTTCGAAATGTTTTTCACATGACTTAAAGTGGAATAAGGTCAAGGATTGGATCAAGGGAATTCCACACTATATAAAACATGGAAGTAGACATGTTTCTTTTTAAGAGTTTTTTTTATTATGGAAACTTAGTAGAAGTGTCTACTTTGTAATCTTTTGAGATGTAATAGTTATGTCCTAATTATCTAAAACT
The DNA here is from genome assembly GCA_963277665.1 of Viscum album. Taxonomy (NCBI): domain Eukaryota; kingdom Viridiplantae; phylum Streptophyta; class Magnoliopsida; order Santalales; family Viscaceae; genus Viscum; species Viscum album. The sequence goes on from OY728148.1 coordinate 1,245,898,591, forward strand.
CTAAACCTGAGAAGATCCTAAATGTGAATTATTCATTTAATTCAATATTAAGTAAGTTTTAAGGTTGGGGCCTTATAATTGGTATCAGAGGTCGGTTTAGACAACTTTAGGACTTAGAAAATTATTAAATTATAAGTTAATTTATGATATGATTGAAATGATATAGCATTTACAGATTACCATGTCGCTTCGCCTAAGATATTTCTATGTTCAGAATGGTTTTCCGCAGAGGAAACAACACAGCTATGTTGGGACGACATCAGGAGGAAGACAACCTTCCAAATCAGCATCCTGAGATGGTCGGAATCAGAACTGAATAGTTTGTTGCAGTGATGGCATAGTTGACTCAGGCTAAAAATGGTGGTGGTATCCATGCACGAGATCAGCCAGATCAACCACAGAGGAACATGTTAGTGGTGGAACATTTCATGAGGCAACATCCCTCATCATCCAGAGGATCATCTGACCCTGAACAAGATGAAGGGTGTATTAAAGCACTAGAGAAGATTTTTGATGTCATGGGGTATTTAGAACATCAAAAGGTTAGTCTTTCTGTTTACCATTTTGATGGTGAAGCTGATCAGTGGTGGTCGATGGTGAAAAATATCAAGGATAGTGATGAGATTGAGGATCTTCACTGGGACGAATTCAAATGTATGTTTCTTGAGAAATATTTTCCTAAGGTGGTTCGTCTTAGGATGGAAATACAGTTCCTAGAATTGAGGCAGGAGGATGATTCAGTGGCTTCTTATGAAGCAAAGTTCACTCTATTGGCAAGCTATGCTCCGAACTTCATACGAGATCTAGATAGTAAAATAAACCATTTTTACTCAGGGTTAAAGCCAAAGTATCGAAGGGTTTTAGCTTCTCGTGAGTTCAAAAGTTATGAAAAACATGTTCGATGTGCGGATAAGGTGGAAATGGAGTTTTCGGATGATAAGGTGTTCTATGACAAACAACAGAATAAGAGGTCTAGTTAGAAGGCAAAGGGGAAGAATTCATCAAAGACGCAAGGAGGTAATAAAACCAAATATCCATCCTGTGAGAAGTGTGGTAAAATGCATCCTGGAGAATGTTTATCCAAATCTGGTAAGTGCTTTCAGTGTGGTAAGTCTGGTCATATTGCTCGTAACTGTATAGAAGATGATAAAGCAGGCAATGAAAAGCCAACGGTAAGATGTTTTAAGTGTAAAGAAATGGGTCATTATGAAAACGATTGTCCAACGAAGAACTCAACTGGGTGAATGCAGCCAGACTACAAGCAGAAAGTGGTGGTGAAATCCTTTGCAACAACTTCAGCAGATGTTGGGCCATCGAATGAAGTGGTATCAGGTACACTGTTTGTTTGTTCAGATTATGCCAATGTGTTGTTTGATTCAGGGTCTACACACTCTTTCATTTCTGAGAAGTTTTCTAGTAAATTGGCAATTCCATCTCAAGATATGAACCCTGAACTTATGGTAAAAACACCCGGAGGGAACATTGAGACAAAAAGGAATTATAAGAACCTTCCTATCCTTGTGTGTGGAAAGAATCTACCAGAAAACCTTATTGTTTTTCCTTTAGTAGAGTTTGATGTTATTTTGGGCATGGATAGGCTTTATGTTTATCATGCTAAGATTGACTGCAGAGCTATAATGGTTTCTTTTCAGAAAGATTTTTAGTTTGTGTACAAGAATAAACCCTTGATTTTTATAACATATCAGGAAGTTAAGAAACTAGTAAAAGATGGAAATGAATGATACCTTGAACATATTGATGAAAATAAAGGAATTGTTCAGATTAATGATGTTCCAGTGGTAAATGAGTATCTTGATGTTTTTCCTGATGAGTTGCCTGGTATTATTCATGATCGGGAAGTTGAATTTACTATTGAATTAGTTCATGATTCTAAGCCAATTTCAAAACCCCCTTATCAAATGGCTCAAGTTGAACATTTTGAGTTAAAGAAACAATTACAGGAGTTATTAGATAAAGGTTTCGTTCGACCTAGAACATCACCATGGGGTGCTCCTGTCTTGTTTGTTAAAAAGAAAGATGGATCAATGAGACTTTGCATTGATTATAGAGCCTTGAATAATATTACTATTAAGAACAAGTATCCTTTGCCTCATATCGATGATTTGTTTTATCAGCTCCAGGGAGCTCAGTATTTTTCAAAGATTGACTTGAGGTCGGGGTAACATCAGTTGAAAGTAAAAGAAGCAGATGTTCCGAAGACTGTGTTCTGTACTAGATATGGCCATTATGAATTTGTAGGTATGCCTTTTGGGTTAATTAATGCACCTGCTCTATTCATGGACCTTATGAATAGAATTTTCCATGAGTTCTTGGATAAGATTGGGGTTATTTTCATTGATAATATTTTCGTGTTTTCTAAAAGTAAAGAGGAGCATGAAAGTCGTTTAAGGGTTATCTTGAAAAACATAAAAGAAAAGAAACTATATGGAAAATTCAGAAAGTGTGAGTTTTGTTTACAACAAATTTCTTTCCTGGGACACATTGTTTCAAAAGATGGCATAACTGTTGATCCTACTAAAACAAAAGTTGTTGAAGAATGACCGAGACCCAAAAATGTAACTGAGATCCATAGTTTTCTTGGTTTGGCAGGTTACTACTGAAGGTTTGTTGAAAATTTTTCCGGTTATGTAGTCCAATGACTAAGCTAACTCGTAAGGGTGTGATGTTCATCTGGACAAAATAATGTGATGATTGTTTTCAAGAGTTGAAATGAAGATTGGTGAATGCTACAATTTTGGAACATCCTTCCAGGAATGGTGAGTTTTTTATATATAGTGATGCTTCATTGAAGGGACTTGGTTGTGTCCTAATGCAGAATGATCATGTAATTGCTTATGCTTCACGTCAGTTAAAAACTCATGAGGTAAATTACCCTACACATGATTTGGAATTAGCTGTTGTTGTCTTTGCTTTAAAAATTTAGAGGCATCATTTGTATGGGGTAAAGTTTGAAATATATACTGATCACAAGACTTTAAAGTATATATTTAGTCAGAAGGAATTGAACATGAGACAGAGGAGATGGCTAGAATTAATCAAGGATTATTATTGTACAATCCACTACCATATGGGAAACACAAATAAAGTGGCTGATGCTTTGAGTAGAAAAAGTAATGCTTCATTAACCATGCTATGTTTGGAATGAGATCCTTTGGTTTTTGATTTGATGAACTTTGAAATAGAAGTTGTTGGTGCAGGAAGTCCTTCTATTTTGTTTCAGGTATCAGTGAAATCTTCTCTATCAGACAGAATCATGCAAGCACAGAATCAAGACAGCGAGTTGCAGAAAAAGGTAGAGCTGGTTCAGAAAGGTAAGTTGCCTGAATTCAACATTGATAATGTTTGTGTTTTGATGTTTGGGAAGAGGTTATGTGTGCCTTGTGATTCACAGTTGAAGAATGAGTTGTTATGTGAGGCTCATAGTTCCCCATTTTCAGTTCATCCTGGCAGTACTAAGTTGTACAGAGTTCTGCGGTAGTATTACTGGTGGGATGGAATGAAAAGAGATATTGCTGATTTTACTGTGAAGTGTTTGACATGACAACAGGTTAAAGCAGAGCGGAAGTTACTGAAAGGGATGCTTCAGCATTTACCAGTGACAGTGTGGAAATGGGAAAATATATCCATGGACTTTGTTGTGGGATTACTGAGGACATCTCGAGGTAATAATGGAATCTGGGTTATTATTGATCGCTTGAGCAAATCTACTCATTTCCTTTCTATACGAGATACTTTTTCCCAAGATCAACTTTCCCGTTTCTATCTTAAAGAGATAGTCAGATTACATGGAGTTCCTCTCTCCATTGTATCGGATCGTGATCCCAGGTTTACTTCTTACTTTTGGAAAGGCCTTTAGAAGTCGTTGGGTACTGAATTAAATTTTAGTACAGCTTTTCATCCTCAATCAGATGGGTAGTCAGAACGAACAATTCAGACCTTGGAGGATATACTACGAGCTTGTTCGATGGATTATCAGGGAAGTTGGGACCAACATCTTTCTTTGGTTGAGTTTTGTTGGGCAAAAATCCCTCAAGGTAACATTGCAGCATTTTTGGTTGATTGTGTTTGTTGACAAAGCAGGTTTCCATGGAGAATTGTCGAGTTCCCGAGAAGTTGTTGACATTCCATGTTGACAAAGAACTTTGACAAAGGAAAGGACGATCTGGAGGCGGTACAAAAGAGCAGAACAAGGTGGCGCCGTTTTCTAGTGTTTGCCAAATTTTTGGGCCTGAAAATCGCCAATGGAAAATGGAGAGATATGTTGTTGGCGAAGGTTGAGGAGAGAGAAATGAAGGAGGTGTGCGGAAAAATCAAGTGTGGCGCGCAAAACTAGCGGGTTGCGCGAAATCTTGAAGTGTGGCGCGCAAAACAGCGGGTTGCGCGAAATTGTATTTCGCGCAGAAGATGTTTCAAGGCCGAAAGCTTGAAAATCGGTAAAGGCATGAGGAGCGCGAAATTTTGGAGGCGTGCGCGGAAAATTGAAGTGGCGCGCGAAATAGCGGATGAAGTATTTCGCGCAAGAGGTGTTACAAGGTCCGAAGCTCGTAAAATGGCAAAGGCATGAGGTGCGCGAAATTATGGAGCAGTGCGCGGAAAATGTTTGTGCGCGGAAGATCAAAGCGGATTACGCGCTCAAGGAGGGTTTTTCGCGCGGGGTCGATTTTGCCTATAAATATGAAGTGACCCTCCTCCATTCAGTGGAGTTCAAGACATAGAAAATACCCGAGCTCTGGTGCGCGAAATTGAAGTTTGAAAGGGTGTTGCGCGTAAACTTAAAGTTTGCGCGTAAAGTCAGATTGCGCGAAAAGCAAAGGCTGCGCAGAAAGTTTGAGTTGGCGCGTAAAAGGAAGGTTGCGCGAAAAGTGGATTTCGCGCAAAGGCAGTGAATTGCGCGCAAGGCAGTTTCCAGGCTGCGCGTAAAATTTGGAGGTTGCGCGAAAAAGGAATTTCGCGCAAAGCATAGAAATTGCGCGCAAGACACCGTAAGGGTTGCGTTTAAAACTTGAGGTTGCCCGGTACATCCGCAGCAAAGTGAGATTCATCTGCGGGTGAAAGTTGGACTTCAACATAGCATCTACATACAGAGAAAGATGCATTCCTTAATGGAAATGAAGAGACCTACAGGTCTATAAACTGTGAGTGAATCCCTTCCAAGAGCAGTGAGCTTAGGAAGAGGAAGAAGGTGATCCTCTCCACCGGCAGTGAGCCAGAGAGAGAGAAACAGGGAGTGACCCTTGGGAAAGCAGTGAGCTGACCCTAAACCTTGTATAGGCAGTGAGCCTGGGCATAGAAGTGATCTAGCCCGAACATTGTAATCCACAGCTAGTGAAGTTTAGTGGACTTGGTACGACCGGAAACCTGTCGGCGTATGCTCCTTAGACGTAGCCCTTAGCGGTGAACCAAGTAAAATTGTTGTGTCCTGTGCTTGCTTTACTTTCTGTTTATATTGTGCAGCAGGAAAGAGAGAGAAGAGTGTTTTTCTTAACAGCAAAACAAGATCAGAACGAGCTTTAATTTTTAATTAGTCATACCCTGATTCACCCCCCCTCTCAGGGTATTCAGCCTAGTGGACCTAACAAGTGGTATCAGAGGGAAAGGATAACAGTTGGTCTTCTCTCAATGGAGGTCACTAATCATAGAGGGATTCCGATCTTCGACGGATGTAATTTTCAGATATGGAAGAATCGAATGCAACACTATTTCCGATCTCTGGGAATGGATGTGTTTTCAGCAGCTATGCATGGCATCACATCTGATATTACTAGTGGTGCATTATCAGAAGCTGAGCACAAAGAGTTGGATGCTGATTCCAAAGCAATAAATGCCTTAGGGGGAGCCCTCTCTAATCCCATTTATACAAAGGTGATGTCATGCAAAACGTCACATGCCATGTGGGAAAAACTTTTGAATATTTATGAAGGGGATACAAAAGTCAGAGAGGCAAAGCTGCAAGTGTTGTGGAACAAGTATGAAGATCTCAAAATGAACCCGAATGAGTCTGTTGATGCATTCTTTGACAGGGTAAATGCTGTGGTAGAAGACATGCAGGGTCTTGGAGAAATTATCGAAGAAATTAAAATCGTAAAACGCATCTTGAGAAAGCTTCCACCTCGGTTCAATCCGAAAGTTTCTGTGTTGGAAGATAAAGATCCGAAAGAGCTAACATTGGATAACCTACACAGAACTCTTGTTGCATATGAAATGAGAAATGATGACAACGATGCTGTGGAAAAGGGGAAATCCAAAGAGGTGGCATTTAAGGCCATGAAGGGGATCACTATTGAAGATTCTCAGGTGGAAGAAGAGTCAGATGAGGTGATGTCGTTCCTTTCTTCAAATCTGCAAAGAGGAAAAGGAAAGTTTAAAGGGAAACTTCCACTAGCATGCTTCCGATGCGGAAAGGTTGGTCATCTTGCTGCAAGATGCCCCAAAAAGTTTCAAGAAGAAAGCGATGAAGATGAAGTTGAGATTCCCATGAAAAAATCTTCAGCCTATGTGAAAGGGAAGAAGAAGTTCAAGAGAAATTTCTTTAAGAAGAAGAATCTTCTTTCCCAAGAAATTGACAGTTCAGCTGAGTCTGAGGGTGAAGAAGTTGAAGAGATAGAAAACTGTAGAGATCGTGGTCAAAATGCGATGGTGGCTGTTGCTAGTAGCGCTCTAGAAAAGAAAGAAACTGAAACTAACGAAGAAGAAGAAATTGAAGGGAGAGTTGACATGGAAGCTGAATTAGAAGCAGCTCTTGAAGAGATAGATGTTTGGCGAGCAAAAACAAAGAAATCCAACAAGATAGTACGTGATGCCAAACTCTACATGCAACAACAAGAAGAAGAGAAGTCTGAGCTTGAGAAAGAAATTGAGAATCTTAAGTCTTCAAGGCCAGAGCGCACAGAAAAGGTTGATGAGCATAAGCTCAAGATTGAAGAGCAGAAAAGGGAGATCGATTGCTTGAGTCGAAAAGTGAAAGATCACGTCAAGCATATTGAAGAGCATGAAGAGGAAGTTGTCGGTCTGCGGAGAAAAGTTAAAGACCAGGAAAAACCTTTGAATCCCAACACATTCTTGGGAAATCAGGTCGTTACGAAGACGGAAAAGAAGAAAGAAGAGCCTAGTAGTTCAGCAGGAAAGAAGCAGCAATTGAACTCATATGTTAAGGCTGATTCACGGCTTAATCAGAAACAAAAATCTGCGGCAGTTGAAGTTAGACCGCAAGCACCTGTCCCGAGATTGAAAGTGGATTTGAGCACAAAGAAGGATCAAAATACTCAGAGATCCAAAGGGGAACTCGTAGTGCTGAAGTAACACGAAGGAATGCACCTTATATCAGGTGTTATTGTTGTGGAAAGATGGGACATTCACAGTATGTGTGTTCCATAGCCAAAAGATATCGAAGGGAAAAAGAACAGAGATGGCAGCCAAATAGAGAACGGTTTTCCAGAACATTTTTTGAAGGACACTGTTTTTGGTGCGGAGGATTTGGAAACATGGCTAGGTACTGCACTCCGACCATTCAGAAAAATGTGCCAAAGCAGAATCAAAATGTTCGCAAGCAGCAGATCAGTAAACCGACAAATGAGTTAAAAGTTCAGAACAGATTTGCAGTTTTGCAAGATGAAGCTGGTCCATCATACTCTGAGAAAGAACAGAAGCCTCAATCCATGCCGAGTATGAAAGAAAAAGTATGGACTAGGAAGAAGAAAACTGAGAAGGCCGTAGATGCTGAAATTGCCCTTAAAGCATCAGATCGTTCTGGTGTTTGGATCCTTGACAGTGGTTGCACATCCCACATGACGGGTAATAAGGATCTGGTTACAGGCATAAAACATGACAAAGAAGGAGTTGTCAAGTTTGGAAATGATGAAGGCCTGAAGATTGTTGGCTCAGGAAAAGCCAAGTTTGGGGGCAAAGAAATGAGACATGCTGATGTCTTGGTGGTAGAGGGTCTCAGTCATAATTTGCTTAGCGTCAGTCAACTATGTGACTCTGGGCACTCTATACTATTTACCAAGAAGATGGGTTTTGTTAAAGGAAAAGATGGAATTGTCATTCTTCAGGGAAAACGAACAAAGGGGAATCTTTACCTGATAGGTGGGGAAGAAGATTCATGCCTTTTATCCAGAGAAGAAGAAAATCAGTTGTGGCATAAGCGACTTGGTCATCTATGTCAACCATCTGTGGAAGATCTGGTAAAGTGTGATGCTGCTAGAGACCTTCCCAAACTATCACGTGATCGCACTCATATGTGTGATGCTTGTCAACAAGGGAAGATCATCAGGAAGACATACATGCCAAAGGAACAAAAAGCAACTCGAGTGCTCGAATTGGTGCATGCTGATGTATGTGGACCTATCTCACCACGAGCTATAGATGGGCAAAGGTACTATGTTCTTTTCATTGATGACTATAGCAGAATGGCCTGGGTATTCATCATTACCCATAAGACAGAGGTGTTCAGTTGCATAAAGCAGTACAGGAGGGAATCAGAAAAGATGCTTGGGCAGAAAATTCTGAAGTTTCGTACTGATAATGGTACAGAATTTACAAACAGTCAGGTTGAAAACTATCTCGAGAAACATGGGATAAGGCATCAAGTTTCATCAGTAAGAACTCCCCAACAAAATGGAGTGGTAGAAAGGAGTAATCGGATCATTAACAACATGGCCAGAACAATGCTTATTGATAAGGACCTACCAGAGAAATTTTGGAAGGAAGCAGTTTTAACATCGGTCTATGTTTCAAACAGGTCCCTGTTATGTCCGAAGCAAGGGAAGACTCCGTATGAACTGTGGTACGGAAAGAAGCCAACGTTGAAATACTTTCGAATCTTTGGAAGTAAGTGTTTCATTCTCAACAAAGAACATCATAGGAAGTTTGAGGCACGAGGAGATGAAGGGATATTCCTTGGCTATTCAGGGAAAAGCAAAGCATATAAATGTTTCAACAAGAGGCTGGGAAAAATTGTTGAGAGCAATGATGTCACTATAGTCGAAAATGAACAGACTGCTCAACGACCCAGTGAACAGTTTCTGGATGAAAGTGATGATGAAGTAAGTAGCACAGGGGGAGTAGAAGTGGCAGAGGCTGACTCAGAAGAAGATTCTGATGATGAACAAGAAAGTGTCAAGTCTGTATCTGCAAAGAAGCCAAAGAATCGAGCTGAAATTGATAGGCAAAATATCATTGGCAATCAGACAGCTCCAGTTCAGAGTCGAAGAATGAAATCATTACAGCAAACATCTTTTTTATCTCAGGTGGAGCCAAAATGTTTTTCCGATGCAGCTGAAGATGAAAACTGGCTTCAGGCTATGAATGAAGAGCTTGATCAAATTGAGAAGAACCAGACATGGGAGATTGTTTCGAGGCCAGCAGACAAGAATGTCATTGGGACCAAATGGGTCTATCGCAATAAGATGAATGAAGATGGCATAGTGATTCGGAACAAAGCACGTCTAGTGTGCAAGGGGTACTCCCAGATCGAGGGAATTGATGTTGATGAGACATTTGCACCGGTTGCAAGTCTGGAGACAATAAGATTATTCCTAGCCATCGCAGTGCAAAGGAAGTTCAAAGTGTTCCAGATGGATGTCAAATCCGCATTCTTGAATGGGGTTCTGGAAGAGGAGGTGTATATTGAGCAGCCAGATGGTTTTCTCATTCATGAGGATGAGAACAAAGTTTGCAGGCTGAAGAAGGCATTGTATGGGCTGAAACAAGCACCAAGGGCATGGTACTCAAGGCTTGATCAGTACTTGAAGAAGCTTGGTTTTCAGCGTGGAGGAGTTGATAACAATCTCTATTTCAGCAATGACAGTAATCAAAGGATGATGGTGCTAGTTTATGTCGATGACATAATTTTTGGCGGATCAGATGAAGCTCAGTGCAGACAGTTTTCCGAATTCATGAAAAATGAGTTTGAAATGTCAATGATTGGAGAGCTAACGTTTTTCCTTGGTCTACAGGTGACACATGGAAGGAATGAAACTTTCATTTCTCAATCCAAATATGCCAAGGAAGTCCTGAGAAGGTTTGGAATGGAAAATTCCAAGGAGATGAAGACTCTGGTGGCTACCCGGATGAAATTATCAAAAGATGAGGATGGCAAGGCAGTTAATATCACAGAATACAGGCAAATCATTGGAAGTCTGTTGTACTTAACTGCAACAAGGCCTGATATTGTTTTCGCCACATGCCAAGCAGCGAGATATCAGATTAATCCCAAGGAAAGTCACATGCTCGCAGTGAAAAGAATACTTCGGTATATTAAGGGCACGGTGGACTTCGGCTTGACATACAATGACAAATCTCAGACAGAGTTATTGGGGTACACTGATGCAGACTGGGCCGGTTCAGCAGATGATAGAAAATCAACATCTGGAGGTGCATTTTATCTTGGCGGACTATGTATTGCTTGGTTGAGCAAGAAGCAGGATTGCATTTCATTAAGCACCGCAGAAGCTGAGTATATTGCGGCCACTCAAGCATGCACACAGTTATTGTGGATGAAGCAGCAGCTTGAAGATATGGGAGTTGAAGTGAAGTCTCCGATCGGAATCCAGTGCGACAACTCAAGTGCTATAAATCTTAGCAAAAATCCCGTCCATCATTCAAGGACAAAGCACATTGAGATTAAGTATCACTTTATCAAGGAGAAGGTTGAGCAGGGGATCGTGAAGTTGGAGTATGTGCCTACAGAGCTGCAGGTTGCAGACATTCTGACAAAGGCCTTACCCAAGGCAGCATTTGAGAGGCATCGACTGGCTCTGGGAGTTCAGTCGACTCCCCGCACTTGAAATAGTGTGAATATGGGACCCCCCCCCCCCCTCTCCCCGAGGTATGGTGTGTTTTTCCCTAATGCGCTGATATGTGTTCTCTACTATGTTACAGACTACAAAGGCGTGACCTTTGGGCTCGTTGACAAAGGGGGAGAAAAGTGCTTGACAAGTGCTTGACAAAGGGGGAGAAAAGTGTTAGTTCAAGAGAGAAAATAGTGTGGAGATTTGATAAATCATAATTGTTACGGGGAGAAGCTGACAGGTGGAGCAGCCAGAAAGGGGGAGCAATGAGAAAGGGGGAGTATGAAATCTGACGATGCTAGACGTGATCGATCAAATCATAGAAATCACGATAGCTGAGGATCGTGATAAAAGCAGATCAGTGGTGTTGGAATGGTGTGAGACGGTGTCCAGCTATCAACAATTGGTATCAACTTAAGAATTCACCAATTGGTATCAGTGTGGTTCAACAACTGGTTTTTTTTAAGAATTGGTATCAGGGTGGAATCAACAACTGTGGTCTGACATGAAGTGATTCATTGATGAACTTTTCATACTACTCTTGTTTCTCACGCCGAGCATTGCTCATGTGGGCTTAGAGTACATGTTAAGTGAATCCTTGAACGCTGTCATAATCGCAAGAGGCGAATGGTGGTAGCAGCTGGAAGAAGACTCAGTGAGGTATCAAAGTGCAGAAAATATTTCTGAGCAGAGTTGTGAAGAGTTGTCAACAAACCCAAAGGGGGAGATTGTTGGGCAAAAATCCCTCAAGGTAACATTGCAGCATTTTTGGGTTGATTGTGTTTGTTGACAAAGCAGGTTTCCATGGAGAATTGTCGAGTTCCCGAGAAGTTGTTGACATTCCATGTTGACAAAGAACTTTGACAAAGGAAAGGACAATCTGGAGGCGGTACAAAAGAGCAGAACAAGGTGGCGCCGTTTTCCAGTGTTTGCCAAATTTTTGGGCCTGAAAATCGCCAATGGAAAATGGAGTGATATGTTGTTGGCGAAGGTTGAGGAGAGAGAAATGAAGGAGGTGTGCGGAAAAATCAAGCGTGGCGCGCAAAAATAGCGGGTTGCGCGAAATCTTGAAGTGTGGCGCGCAAAACAGCGGGTTGCGCGAAATTGTATTTCGCGCAAAAGATGTTTCAAGGCCGAAAGCTTGAGAATCGGTAAAGGCATGAGGAGCGCGAAATTTTGGAGGCGTGCGCGGAAAATTGAAGTGGCGCGCGAAATAGCCGATGAAGTATTTCGCGCAAGAGGTGTTACAAGGTCCGAAGCTCGTAAAATGGCAAAGGCATGAGGTGCGCGAAATTATGGAGCAGTGCGCGGAAAATGTTTGTGCGCGGAAGATCAAAGCGGATTACGCGCTCAAGGAGGGTTTTTCGCGCGGGGTCGATTTTGCCTATAAATATGAAGTGACCCTCCTCCATTCAGTGGAGTGCAAGACATAGAAAATACCCGAGCTCTGGTGCGCGAAATTGAAGTTTGAAAGGGTGTTGCGCGTAAACTTAAAGTTTGCGCGTAAAGTCAGATTGCGCGAAAAGCAAAGGCTGCGCAGAAAGTTTGAGTTGGCGCGTAAAAGGAAGGTTGCGCGAAAAGTGGATTTCGCGCAAAGGCAGTGAATTGCGCGCAAGGCAGTTTCCAGGCTGCGCGTAAAATTTGGAGGTTGCGCGAAAAAGGAATTTCGCGCAAAGCATAGAAATTGCGCGCAAGACACCGTAAGGGTTGCGCGTAAAACTTGAGGTTGCCCGGTACATCCGGTGCAAAGTGAGATTCATCTGCGGGTGAAAGTTGGACTTCAACATAGCATCTACATACAAAGAAAGATGCATTCCTTAATAGAAAAGAAGAGACCTACATGTCTATAAACTGTGAGTGAATCCCTTCCAAGAGCAGTGAGCTTAGGAAGAGGAAGAAGGTGATCCTCTCCACCGGCAGTGAGCCAGAGAGAGAGAAACAGGGAGTGACCCTTGGGAAAGCAGTGAGCTGACCCTAAACCTTGTATAGGCAGTGAGCCTGGGCATAGAAGTGATCTAGCCCGAACATTGTAATCCACAGCTAGTGAAGTTTAGTGGACTTGGTACGACCGGCAACCTGTCGGCGTATGCTCCTTGGACGTAGCCCTTAGCGGTGAACCAAGTAAAATTGTTGTGTCCTGTGCTTGCTTTACTTTCTGTTTATATTGTGCAGCAGGAAAGAGAGAGAAGAGTGTTTTGCTTAACAGCGAAACAAGATCAGAACAGGCTTTAATTTTTAATTAGTCATACCCTGATTCACCCCCCCCCCTCTCAGGGTATTCAGCCTAGTGGACCTAACAAGTTTTCTTATAATAACAGTTTTCATTCCAATATACAGATGGCACCATTTCAGTCATTATATGGGAAGCGGTGTTGAACTCCAGCTTTCTAGGATGAAGTGGGTGAAAAGAAGTTGATGGGACCAGAATTGGTAAAAGAGATGTTAGAAAAAGTTCAGCTGATACAGAAACACATGAGAACAGCTGAGATCAGGCAGAAGAGTTATGCAGACAGCAGGAGGAAGGATCTATTTTTCGAGGTAGGTGATCATGTTTTTCTCAAGGTTTCTCCATGGAAAAGTGTGATGAGATTTGGTAAGAAAGGAAAGCTGAGTCCAAGGTTCATTGGACCATATGAAATTCTAGAGAAAGTTGGATCAGTTTCTTACCGAGTGGCTTTACCTCCGAGTTTATCTCAGGTACACAATGTTTTTCACGTTTCGATGTTGAGAAAGTACATGCCAGATCCATCTCATGTTTTGAGTCCAGAGGTAGTTCAGCTGGAAGAGAACATATCTTATGAAGAACAACCAGTCCAGATTCTTGACCATAGGGAGCAGGTGTTACAGAATAAGGTGATTCATCAGGTAAAGGTTTTGCGGAAAAACCATGTGATTGAAGAGGCAACGTGGGAATCTGAAAATTCTATGAGGGATAAATACCACCACTTATTTTGATAAGTGAATAAAATTGCGAGGACGCAATTCCCAAAAGGGGGGAAGGATGTAACATCCCAGGTAAACAAAGAATAAGACAAAATCATATTTATTAATATTTTTTAAAAAATATTAATTTTATTTTAAAGGGGTTGCTATGTTCGATAGCGTACCCGATACGCAACGATGAGTTCCTTTGAAAACTTACGTTGCACACTAGTATTATAATAATATTATTTTAAATGTTAGTTAACATGTAGCCATTGTATTGGCGGGAATGGATAGAAATAACTAAAAAATGATTATATATGTTTTTAAATGTTTTTACATTTATCCAATAAATGATAATGGCTTAAAATATGGAATGAATTCAATTTTAGGCATTTATACCCTAATTTTTCACTAAAGGTTCATTTATCGCCTTTTGATGGAGAACCCTCTATAAATACAGTTTTGGTCACTCTTATACATTATTTTGGTCCAAATAAAATCCTTCTTTATAATTGGGACATCAAAATTTACTTTGTGTAAATTTTTGGTATCGTTCTGATAAAGTTCATTCTTTTAAATGAATAGTGAAAATTGTTGTCTTTTAATTCAAAACCTCTTTTTCATCTAATTGTTAATATGATTAGATTATTTTTGGAATTGGATTTAATGTGAAATTATAAAATATTTTTTCCATTAAATCCAATAGTGGTCGTTGGAATTAATTTCACTTTGAAATTGGACATAAACTAGTGTCATTCTTTTGATACTTATTGTTTTACAAAAACACGCTATTTTTCATGACAGCGGGAATTAATTATTAAATTAATTAATTTGACTTATATGTTTTGAATTTTGTAAAATAGACTTCATTTTTGAATTTGGAATATCAAATATAGCTTAGGGTGAATTTTTGGGTTTTTTCTGAAAAACATCAATTTTTGATGAATAGTGAAATCAATAAGTGGTACTTATAAAAAACCTATTTTCCATTTAAATGAAAATTTTCCACCTTTGTGCATTGAATTTCAAAAATATAACATACATGGTTTTCATTAAGAAGTATAATGTGGTTCAATGAGATTGAAATAATTTTTTGGTGAATACTAACTTATTAAGTTTTTAATCGCGATTTGTGGTAATTAGTGTAGTTTAAGGTAAAAATAATATTTTAATAATATGAGATGACCTAGACACATGTCCTACCCTCATTGGATATGTCATGGCCAACCAAGACAAGCCATGGGACAACTTGGGGACCCCATGGAGCCACTTTGGTTGGAAAATGACATAAATACCTTTTATTTAATGTTAATGTAAAAAATGGAACAAACATGATATGTTTTAATAAAACAATTTTTAAATGGGGATATACAAGTCAGAGTTTTGATTAAAAATATTCACTAGAAGGATAAAAATATTTCCTACATCATAGTATTTTTTTATATTTTTTAGACATTAAATAAATTAAATTATTTATGACATAATAATGATGCAATGATGACATCATTATTTGATGATTTAAATAAAATGGAATGATAATGTAAAATCTATGAACTAAACATGTCCAAAACTTATTTTATGGGTAGATTTCGAACCCTTATCACCTTATCCACGAATTATATCAATTTGGGACCTTTTAAAACCGAAACACATTTTCAAATAATGTAATATTTCTTTACTTTCCAAAAGTGCCCCTCCTCTCCTCTTATAAAAGGCCCCCACCTATACCACCTTACCCACACTCCCAAAGCCTTTGGCTCGGCCAACCCTTCCCATTTTGTCTCTCCACTTCATTATATTACTCCTTGAATCCTCACTTTGGGCAGAACTCTTCCCAAGGAAGCCTTTGAGCTCAAACCAAAGGAAGTTACCTGATTTTGAGGTAATGTCTTCACTTGAGTCCTTTTGTTTTACTTTGCTTCTCCAACCCCCTAAAATCTTTTTATTTATTTCTTTTGTAACAAATCCATTATCTTCAATATAATATTATGTTGTTATTAGAAGGATTCATGCTACAATTACACACACCTTCACTTAATGGTTAAAGAACATACTGTCTCCGTGCATGGCGAATTTATGCCTCCCGAAACGATGATTTTTCAACATTCCATTAACACATTCAAAGGTGGCCATTAATATGTCACTATATTAATATATGATATATAACATGTTTGTGTTTTCCTTAAGATTCTTTATTTTTCATTTTGGGCATACCTTTATGGTTTCCATTATGGGTAAACGCAATATCTTCATTTAAGGAAGTGCGGACTACCGCCCCCTCAAGTTATTTGATTCATACCATTTGTGGGACGTATAAAGGATGGAATTATGATATTATACATGATATTATACTGGAATTATAATATACCATTATATCATTATGATTCCATTCTATAAAATACGAAAGAGAAATGAAAGTAGTGTTCATGCATACATACGGCTTACCGTCTCCATGAATGGTGCATTTCATTTCGTACCTCTAAATGATTATGTGATATTATAAATGCATGTATATAATGGATATATATGATATATACATCATGATTATAATTCCGGATATAATGGATACATGAACAACATGTAATTATAAATGGTTTATTTTTGACTCAAGTACCAATGATAGTTAAAACGACCGTTATTAACTTAAATAATTACTTAGTGTTCATGACATGGCAATAAGTGATATAAAAGGAATAATGAACTTGAAAAAGGTTCTTAAAAAAGTATAAATTAACTCAAGTTTATTATTCCGGAGATTAAAGAACGATCGAGTCATGTCGGACCCATGGTAAGGGAATTCGTCTCAATCTCCTTTCATTGAGGCATATTTTATTTTATACACAACTTTCTTTTATACAGTGCATAAAACCCTTTGACTTTTACTTTTATACAAAAGGAATCTTTTTCTACGAAGCACTTTACTAAATGACAAAAAGGAATGTTTTTTTAACGTACGCGGTGACAACGACCTTTTCCGCCGCCACGAGTATTATTTGGTCTTTGGCTTCCTCAACAAGCAGTAATGTTTTTAAAATAAAATAAATACCATATACTCTTTTATGTATTTTGGTATTGAAAATGGTTTTGATAAAGGATTCTATTATGATATATTGTGATTGAAATGTGGAAATGTTATCATTCCATTATATTGGTTTTATGTTTTATGATTTTATATTGGTACATGGACATTTGACGGGTGGTTACGTGATAAACCATATGACAGGTGGTGCCATGAATACCAGGACGGGTGGTTACGTTATAACCTCCAATGCATTGGGTATGGAAGTCGGCCGTATGGCTATTCCATTAAGTATGTATGGAAATTGGCAGTATGGCTATTCCATTAAGTTATATGTGTGGAAGTCGACCTTATGGTTATTCCACATAAGTATGTTTATGTCCCAAGTTACCTTTATATATGCTATGTGTTCTTTATATGGGTTTTATTGTAACCCTTTGGTTTCAAAAAGGTAAGTAATGATACTTTATTTAGTGAAGAGTTTTTACTACTTAATGAAGGTGAAGGTATTACATTGATAGAGTATACTTGTTTTACTTGATGTTTGAAAAAGTAACAGTTTTTATTCTTTGTGTATCAGATACTGAGCTTTTTATGCTCACCCCAAGTTTTTTGAAATGTTTTTCACATGACTTAAAGTGGAATAAGGTCAAGGATGGGATCAAGGGAATTCCATGCTATATAAAACATGGAACTAGACATGTTTCTTTTTAAGAGATGTTTTTGATAATGGAAACTTAGTAGAAGTGTCTACTTTGTAATCTTTTGAGATGTAATAGTTATGTCCTAATTCACCAAAACTCTAAACCTGAAAAGATCCTCAATGTGAATTATTTATTTAATTCAATATTAAGTAAGGTTTAAGGCTGGGGCCTTATACCTCAGCCAAGATGTCTAAAAATTATTAAGGCCTCAATTAAAACCGTAAATCAAATTTGGAAATGGAATCAGCCAATTCCATGTCTAGTTGTCTAAAAAGACCTACCAATGCATCGAGGAGCTATAGCGGGCTCCACTCGTCACTTACTAAGGCCATTACATTCCTCATATGAAAAGGATTAAAAAAATCATCAACATTCATATTAAAACTAGAATACCAAATTTCAATACTATAACCATAAATCACGAATGGTGTAAATATAGAACATCCACTTTCAAACATATCACAAAATCATCAATATAATATGGAAGTTTTGTATCATAATAAATCAACTCCAAATAGACAAAAAATCCATCAAAGGATGTTGACATAGATAAAATCAAAACCCTTTTTTGAGAAGTATCTCATTATATTTTGAAATCATTTAAGAGTCACATAATTATAAAATAAAACATTTACATTTAAAATATTCTTATAATCTTGTAAGGGAATTTTCAATGAGTTTATAATGATAGAAAATACATGCACCCGCTGTATAATTTTAAAAAAGACATTCTTACCTTAATATTGTCGAAAAGGTTAAAAAGGACCTTATTTGGAAAATGATGTATAAATTCCTTTATAAACACCTTATAAAAAGTCAAAAAATGGTATAAATGAATTTAACCCATATTCTATAAAATATTAAAATTTTTTGAAATACATTTTTAGGAAACATAGATGTGGATGATAAAGAGGTCCTAGCAGATGATTATGTATAAACAACCTCGGACAATGAAGAGATTGTGAAATAAACCCTTACCTTGTACATTTCCTTGGTTGAGGGTAGGCTAACCACCAGTATAATGGTGAAATAATTTTTACTAAATTATACAAGAATGATATACGTTAATATGATTTCATATATGATCTTTTAACATTGGTTTGTTAATAATATCTTAGTATTATCATCATTTATAGTGTTAAAGGATTTGTTTTTCTTCATATTCATTGTTATGTGAGCCATATTTTTTATGGATGGTATGTATAATATTCATATACAGAATGATATCAACTAATTAAACATTATTTTTATTCATAAAATGAGAATTATACATGAATGGATACAAGGGGGAATGAATCTCATCGTTTTCGTGGAAACGGTTGTCTGTACGTACGTACGAATGACAATATCAATCTTTTGATATTAAAATAATATATAATTGGATAGTATATCATATATAAAGAATCATTATCATGGTATATTTAGTTTTTTACATTAATTACACATCATTATTATACACATCCAAGTAATAATTTTTTGAATAACAATTACACCACGACGTGGAGACGGTAAGCCGTACGTACGCACACATGATGAATTTTCCTTCAATGGATGGATAGAATAATGAATATGGTTGTACAATATTTATAATAACTTCACAGAATATATAAGATACATGATTTATTATTTTACAATGGGAATAACAAAGAAAGAAGAAGTTTAAGAAGAAATGAACTTGAAAAAGGGTGGTGAACACATTACATTTTCTTCGGGTTATTCCTTTTGATCTGATCAAAGGGGCTCCTTAGGATGGATTTAGGACTAAAGGAAGGCCTCAAGGATGAAGGAATTATAGTTTAGAGGGTATTTGGGCATAGTTTTGGTGAACCAAAAGGCTTTGAAGGTATGAAGAATTGGTTAGAAGTGGTGCCCTTTTATAAGGGGGAGGAGGGGCTCTTTAGGAAAAACATAAAGTATTAATTTATAATAAATTACTATTTGGTTTATAATGGCTCCAAAGTGTACTATTAAAATTCTAAGCTGGGGATATGTCGAAATAGTTTCAACCAATATATTTTAGACATGTTTGTGTCATTATATTAACCTTATCATTTAGTTTTAACTTTTAGATAATTAGATTGACATTTACCATGTCACTTTGTATTTTTATATTATATAGTTAATAAACATACTATATACATCCAGGAGACCAACAAGTGGTCCATTAATTATACATCTATAATTATATAATTCCTTTGGTGGAACATTTTAATTTTAGATATAGAATATAAATTAATAATATAATAGTTGTTTTAAAAAATCATTTATTTCAATTTTGACAATATTTAATAATTGATTTATGTTAAAGTCTTAAGAAAATTATTAATTATAAAAAAAATTCATTTAATAAAACCTAACATATCATATTAACCAATAATATTCTTGGATGGCATCAAAAATTTCTAATTATATTTATTTTAACATTTATAATACGAATTATTTGATTCTTGCATTAATATAGAAAATACTACATCATTATTGTATCATAAAAAAATTTGATTATTCAATGTCTTAAAATTATAAATAAAATAATATTATGTGGGAAATATTTCTATATTTCTAATTAATATTTATAGTATAAAATCCAACATATATATCCCTATGTAAAAAATAATATTTCTAAAAGATAAATGATTATGTCATTTTTCATTTACTTTAACCTAATTAATATAATGTGTCATTATCACATACAAGTGTCTCCATGGGGTCCCAAAATCGACCCAAATATGGAAATGTTCGGAAATGTATCAAAAAGTAGTGATAGGACACTTTTTAGGGTAATTTATTATTATAATAATATTATTTCATTACCCTTATTTACCAGATTTACCCTTTAACCATGGTAAATAAAATATTTACCGATGTAATTATTCAAAATGTCTAAAAATAAGAGTTACCTATTTACACAATTTGGAAATCATGATTCCAATTATGGAATTAATTTTTCCAAATTCATAACTCAAAAGTGGCAGAAATTAATTTAAGATTAATTCCTATTGTCGAAATAAAAAGCGTGTTTTTTAACAAATAATAACTATCAAAAGATTGACACTTTCTTATGTCCAGTTTTAATATGAAATAATTTCCAATGAATAAAATTGTATTAAATGGTATAATTATAATCTAATTACACTTTAAAATCACTCAAATTCATAATTTATCGCTATTAATTATTTCTATTAATAAAGTTGTTTTAAATAAAATTTCGTAATTTTCACTATTCATCAAAATATGAAAGTTATCCGAAAAGTACGAAAATTTCACCCTAATCTAATTTCAATTTTCTGAATTCAAAAATTAATTCTATTTTTCCAAATTCAAAACATAAAAGTTTCATTTATGAATTTATGATTAATTCCCTCTATTAAAACCAAAAGGCGTATTTTTAATAACTATCAATAGTTTGACACTTATTTTTGTCCAATTTCAATGTGAAATTTCATACAATGAAGATCATTGGATTAAATGGAAAAAATATAATATATATATAATTACATACCATTATAATGTATAATTTAACAATATAAATTATATTAGTTAAAAAAGTTGTTTTCAGTTAAAATATAGTATTTTTCACTATTCACCCAAATATGAAAGTTATCCGAAAAACAACAAAAATTTATTGAAACTAAATTCTTTTGTCCTAATTATAAAGAAGAGGTTTTTTGTCAAATTTAATATATATAAGTTTCAAATATTTTATTTAAAAAGGATTCTCCATTAAAAGGGGGTAAAATTGCATTTTTTGAAAAATACTTCTTTTATCTAAAAAAATTGTATTTTTTCTTACATTATGTCTTTGAAACTCATAATAAGGATTCTAAAATTATAAGTATTATATAAAGTTCAAAATTTTGTTAATATTATTCATAACTTCTTTTTAACGGCTTGTTTGGTAAGTCATGGTGCACTAGAACTAGGTGTCGCGTGTAGTGAAAGTTATTGAATTACTTTGAAAAATAATGAACTGTGAAATCTTGGGGTGTTACATTAAATGAATAAAATAACTACACCTTGGTCCAGGTCTGAGTTCCAGAGTAGACACCAATCTCAAAAAACCTACTTCTGCATGTCCCCGAATTAGGAATATGGTACATGTTCAAGGGAAAATACACATTTATGTATCTATATAGTTATACGTGGGCCATGTAAATAAGGAAACCCCAAAGGTTATTCATTTTCATGGTATCTCACATCCATATCTATGTATAAGAGTGTTATTAATAGATTATGAGTGAAAAAATAAATAAGAGCACTCAAAAATAATAATAAAGTAAGAAATTCATATAAATAAGAAATAAATAAATGTGAAAATCAATTAATTTCAAAATATCCATTAAATCCAAGGTGGTGTAACTTGACCATCCTAGGAGATAATAACTAAATACTAAGGGTTGCAATGCAATCATCCACTATAAATGAATACCACGAGTCCATACAAGGAAATCTATACAATACCCCTCATATCACATAATGATAGTTAGTCAGAGTGTATTCCAAATATATCATATAATGGATAAGGCCTCACATGTGGCAGGGTGTAGATATATTTCTATTAGGGGCATTTATTGTACCACCCTTAGGGAACGAGCCTCTCTTGTGAGTTATCATTAACCGCATGGAGAGCCCTTATTTGAAAATCCAAAGTGTCTCACCAAACACGTTTTTTTATAACCACCCCAGAGTGCGTATTCAATACAGGAAATACTTAACTATTTATCAATGTTCTCTCATGGACCACATCAAATGATTCATATCAAGTATATAATATAATCAATGAAAATGCATAAATATATAATAGCATTCTATTAAATAACCATCTAAATATCTAATTCCTACCATTTAATCCATCTATAAAATTTAATCTAATCAATAATGGAACACATTAATTACAAGAATATAAATAAAATTATATGTATGGAATAAGCCACAAGAATAGAAATACAAAAATTTAATATTATCACATTCAATTTAATATAAGAAGAAAAAAATATTACCATTCAATAAAGATTTTTAATTTAATAAAAAAATTGTGTAGTTTATATAGATTGGAAACAATGAATATCTAATAATACTAATAAATATTTTTTTAGATGATTGGTTTCTTCTATTAGTGGATTTTTATTATAAAAAAATTTATCATTAAACAAATTAATTTAGGTATATTTAATCAGTTATTTAGTACTAATTAAATACAAGGATAAATTTCATGGAATAGGCGTCAATCCTATCATATAGACAAACACATTTCATCAATTAATTTTCAAATCAAAATCCAAGAAGCATACTAAATCGTCACACATATAATTTATGCCAATTAACAAGGTACAATAAATTATATAGCCCACATGTCATTAGTGACATTCCATTCTCATAAGTTAACAAGGGTTCTAAAAAATATAAATCAAGTCATTAAACAAGGTAGAAAAGATTATCATATTGAAAAAGGAATTAATCATAGAAATATTGGTACAATATCTCTAATCAATTTACTATTCATGAATTATAAGTATTTAACAATAGTCAAGGTGTTCATGTAATTAATATAAGCCATGCCTAATGTAACATATTTATTAAAACATTCTAATGGTATATGGAATATCAAAAGCACAAATTATTTATATATTGAACATGGGAATTTCAAATAATGAACCTAAATACAAGTTCCATTACTCATTCTAAAATATTTAATATTTTAAAAAACTATCCAACGGTGAAAAAAAACATAGTAAAACAATGTTTTCCCCAAATGGATAACGCAACAAAAAAGGGTTGTCTAAGTTGTTGTGAATGCATGATGGATGAGTTTTGTTGCAAAAAAGGGTCACTATGGACACTGAAAATTATATGAATAAATTTAATATATGATATAAATGATTCACTTGGAGGTTCGAGTGAAAGGCATAGTGTAAAAATGACATATGGGTGGAAAACAGAGAGAAAACACCCAATAAATGTGTTTCTACACATGTGAGGGTCACGATAGGCATGGAAAAATATCTAAATTAATTTGATACATGAAATAAATATTCACTGGAGGGTTCTGATATGATTCATAACAAAACAAATCCAAAAAATATATGAATCGAATAGAAAAAAGAGTATACACCCTATCTCAATGTTGTGGTGCACCATACAATCAGTAAAAACTATTGATTCAGCCTAAAATGCGATAAATCTAATGATTTAGAAAATCCTCCAAATTTGGGGTCAAATCATTTTATGTGAAAATATTACAATGATAAATGAAGGAACCATGAAATAAATTAGTGCAAAATATAGAGTCTAATAAGACCATTCTAGCACACTTTACAATGATAAATACTAATAAAAGTGGGGGTGCAAGAACCAAACCACCATGTTAGGAAAAGGATAGGGAAATCACACCCGAAGAGGGAACGTGGCTTGTGTTCATATATTAGATAATATTTAGAGATCCTTTGGAATATAGTATGAGAAAACCTTTTTGTAAACCCTTTAGAAAATCATATATATAATATACATAATGTTATTGAAAATAATGTAGGGTGGTTTTCTTAGAAAAAAACGCATTATTAGGATAATAAAATATTACATGGTTTTGCTACAAATTAAAAAATGGTAAATAACTCAAAAATACAATGTTGAGTATATATCATTCATAATTATGGTGGTCAATGATTGGTCCCTTTCTGAACAATATCCCTCAATGAGAACATAGTTTACGAGGGATCATTTTTCTTCTAAAAAATTGTATTCCGCATCAAATTATTTATCATTCACTCACACATGTCTTTGTAGAATTTCTTGTTATCTCTGGTTTGTCATGGAAATCATTAATATTGTTTTCAACGGGAGAAATGAATGTTTTACTTTACATTATAAGATAATTAAATTGTATAAATACATAATAAACCAAATATAAGTTGAATGAAATTATACTAAATGATAAAATCCCCATATGATTTTGTTAAACTTCACTATATGAGATTTTCACATTGAATATGTTGTCCAGTATAATAATATTTTACCTATGAAAAAATGATTCATCATTTTTCTATAAATGTGTTCAATACAAAATGGAGTATACTTTAGAATGATTGATCATTTCTAGAATATTATATTATCTATGAACCGATACCATATCACATATAATTGAATATATACCCAAAAATTCGTTGAGTTAATATCTATATCTTAGATCCCTGAGCCTTTGGGATCCCGTGATCATATTTCTCCGATGTAAAAAACTAGTAATCGAAAGTGGATAATAAAAATGGAATTCATTATGATTCACTAGTGAATTACATAATTCCAATTAGCTTGTTCCTTGTAGATTTTTTGTTCTAGAGGAGAGGAAGCCCTTAATCATATAAGTTATTTTCATGACTGTGTGGAATATTGGATTCCTCCAATATCATTGGTTGACATGTACCCACTTTATAAAATTTAGTTTCTACTAATATATTTTTTAGTTATTATATAATGTTTTATAATCTATGTATTCATAATTTTATGGATAATCATGACGTTGCACATATGTTCTTTAAAACAATTTTTAATGAATTATTATGATTGTGTATCTATGTATGCTTCTATTTTAGTTTTTGAATATTTCATGATGTCCCAATTGTTCTAAGATATAAAGAACACTATGTGATACATCATATTCTCATGAATTTAGACTACATGAAAACATACTAGTAACATGATCAGGAAATATACGATACCTAATACACCATGAAAAACCTATAATTCCATATAGTTGGCCATTATATTCATGAATTGGGGCTATGGATGATTTTTTCTCCCCATATAAAAATGAAATATAGAAATTCCCTATCCATAATTAGGAGATAAGTCAATGTAAATAACATTATTAAAATATATTCATATCAGAAATCACTAAGGTAAGAATATATAATTCCCTATCCACTTTATATAAGTTATATCTACGTAGATGAATCCAATTAAAAGAGTTAAATATGGAATGATTCATTCCCATGTATTGTATATAAATAATACCTAAAAATACAAACCTTAGAAATAGAATATACCACTATTTAAAGAGGGTCATGTCATATAAAATAATTCTAACTATATACACATTTGATATATATTCATCGTTATTGCACAAGAGATAAACCTATAGAGGATATGATCCATCATATGGATACCTATTTATATGATAGTTAATGAAAACAAGGTTCTTTCCACATTTAAATTACCATGACTAGTGAAAGTTTTCCCTAAGTTTTTATTGTAAAATTTTATATAGGTTCCTATTTATTTATACTTTAATGCTAAATTGATAGAATATGTTTTTCCACGTGATTTTAAACTACATGAGAAATACACCCCGACTACACAATGTCAAATTATAAAAAATATCTAGAATTATAACATTTTATCAAATTCCAACAACATATTGAACCATGAAATCTTATTGTTATGGGGATTCCACTTATATTATGAGAACATCAATTCATAAATTATGATTCAATAATTGATAACCTTAGGTTCCCTCAAATGTTCCAGAACACTTACAAAGGATAAAATAACCCTATATTTAACCATGAAATATATGGATCAGCATATCATCCATAGACCCTTAAAATAGAATCATATTAGCTATTTTTAAATGGCCTGATGATTATTATGAGATCGTGTAACATTAAGTGTAACTTTTCACCATTGAGTGATTCACATTCATCTTTGGAATGACTGTACCATTCCATTACTCCCAACTCCAGAACCTTAAATAAATATTTTCAAAATTTTCAACTACTTATCAAAATGATGATGGATTATTAATGACCATTTGAATCCAAAATAATCTATTTTGATACAATATCATCATTTCATGTCCACATGCATCATGACATTAATCACCTTACACATTTTAAATCTACAAGACCTCAAACATTATGCATTGATTAAAAAAATCCCAAGGCCCTGAAATTTTTGTGTATGAGTAATAAAAAGCAACATGATCATAAACATTAAATGTTTTTATGTAAATGTCAGCTATTTGATTGGTGAAAACTTCACCTATATATTTTAGGTAAATTTTACATTGAAATTAATCATGAAATAAATCTCATGGGACCCATATTATGGAGATAGAAAATGTAGATCTATACTGGATAAACCTCCTGGTAAAGGAAAAATTATAATAAAATGATATTTTAAAATATAAAAATTATATTTGATATGTTAATGGAAATAAAACATTGATATTATATAGTGTTGTATGAAACACACAATATATCTTACAATATACCCAAAATTTTGTTTCCTCAATAGTTTTTGTTGCATGTATGATCAAGTTTTATCAGACAACAATATACTATTAAAATTATAATTTAAAATCATAATAACCAAAAATCCATAAAAGTTATACGTAAAAATAAGATTTATCTAAATTATGAAAACATTTGTGTAACACCACAGGTAAATAAAGAATATGAAATTTTCACATTTATCCATATTTTTGAATAAAATATTAATATTACTTTAAAGGGAACGCTATGCTCGATGGCGTACCCAATACACAACAATGAGTTTGTTTGAAATCATACGTTGCACTCTAATAATAAAATAATATTATTTTAAATGGTAGTTAATGCCTAGCCATTGTAAAAGAGGGAATGTACGGATCTAACTAATCAATGATTATATATGTTTGTCAAATATTTTTACTTTTATACACTAAATGTTAGAGGCATAAAATGCAAATGATTCCCATTATAAGCATAAATCTTCTAATATTCATTAAAAGGTCGATTGACAGCCTTTTGATGGAGAAGCCTTTTTAAGTATACTTTTTACAATATTATTTGTTTTATTTGACAAAATAAAATCCTTCTTTAGTATCCGGACATCAAAATTTACTTTGTGTAAATTTTTGTTATTTTTCCGACAAAGATCATTTTTATTGAAAATGTTGCATTTTAATTTAAAACCTACTTTTAATCTGATTTATTTATATGGATATATTATATTTTTAATTGATCTTAAATTTTATTTGGAATATATTTTTTCCATTTAATCCAATGGTGGTCATTGAAATTATTTTCACTTTAAAATTGGACTTAAACTAGTGTCATTCTTTTAATAGATATTGTTTCTTAAAAACACTATTTGTTTTGACAGCGGGAATTAATTATTAAATTAATTAACGCAACATATATGTTTTGAATTTTGTAAAATAGACATAATTATTGAATTTGGTATATCAAATATATCTTAGGGTTAATTTTTGGTATTTTTCTAAAAAACATCAATATTTGATGAATAGTGAAACCACTATGTCGTAGTTAAAAAAACTGATTTTTCATTTAAATGAAACATTACCACTCCGATGATTTGATTTTCTAAAATTCGACATAAATGGTTGTCATTTGGAACTAAAATGTGGTTCAACGTGATTAAAATAATTTTTGGTTGATAGTAACTTTTAAGTTTTATTAATCAAGATTAAAGGTAATTAGTGTAATTTAAGGTAAAAATAATGTTTTAATAATATGAAATGACCTAGACACATGTCCTAATCTCATTGGATGTGTCATGACCGACCTAGAAAATCCAAGGTTCTACTTGGGGACCTCATGGAGCCACTTTAGTAAGAAAATGACATAAATAACTTTTTATTTAAAGCTAAAATAAAAATGTCACAAACATGAGTTGTTTTACTAAAAAAATTAAATGGTGTTATACAAGTCATATTTCTGACTATAAATATACATTAGAAATCTAAAATGACTTCCTACATCATGATTTTTTTTTATAATTTTTATACATTAAATAAATGAAATTATTTATGACACTATGATGATGCAGTGATTACCTCATTATTTAACTATTTAAATAAAATGAAACGATAATGAAAAATCTAAGACCTACATATGTCAAAATCCTATTTTATGGGAGGATTTAGAACTATTATCACCTTATCCAAGAAATATGTAATTTTGGGACATTTAAAATCTGAAAATAATTTTATAATAAAGTATCCTTTTATAACTTTCCAAGAGTGCCCCTCCTCTCCTCTTATAAAAGGCCCCCAACTCTACCACCTTACCCACACCTCTCAAGCCTTTGGCTCGGCCTAAACCTGACCATTTCATCTCTCTACATCCCTATCTTCATCATTGAATCCTCACCTTTGAGCAGAATGCTTTACAAGGAAGCCTTTGATCTCAAATCAAAAAGAGTTACCCAATTTAAATGTAATGTCTTCCCTTGTGTTCTTTTGTTTTATTTTGCTACTCCAAACCTCTAAACTCTTATTATTCATTTATTTTGTAACAAAACCAGTATTTTCAGTATACTAGGATGTTGTTATGATATGTATTCAAGCTAAACATACACACACCATCGTCTAATGGTTAAAGATCATATTGTTTATGTGGATGGCGAATTTCTGCCTCCCGAAACAATGATTGTTCAATCTTCTCTTAACACCTTTCATGGTGGCCATTATGATGTAATTATATTTAATATATGATATATATGGTATTTATGTTTTCTATATGCTTATGAATTTTATATTTAAAACATGCCTTTATGCTTTTCACGGTGTGAAAATGTGATAATTTCATACGAGGAAGTGTGGACTACCTCCCCCTCAAGTGATGTGACTCGTTCATGCAATACATGGAATGTATTAAGAATAAAATTAATTAACATATGTGAACTATATAACATATATATTATACTTTAATTATAATATATATATCTCTGAATAATTTTTAATTCCATTAATATGACAAAGAAATGAATGTAGCGTTCATGCGTACGTACGACCTACCGTCTCCATGAACGGTGCATTTCATTTCTTTTTATCTCAAAATGTTATGGAATAATAAAAAATTAATATATACTGGATATATTGATATTTAAAACATTACTACTATTCTGGATATTATGTACCTATAACTACATGGAAAATTCTTTTCCAATAAGTTTAATTTTTACTCATGTACCGAACATCGAAAAAATTGTCTAATATGAACTCAATTTGTTAAGAAATTATTATAACATTATAATATGTTATATGAACTGAATAATAATATTTAAATGAGGTCCTTAAGCAATTATAAATTGACCAAATTTTATTATTCAGGAGATTAAAGAACAACCGAGTCATGTCGGACACGAGGTAAGGGATCTGACCTCTCTCTTTCTTTTCAAGTACCCTCTTTTATGTCATTTCATTTATGATACATTTTATTATGTTGTAGGATGTTCTTTAATATTCACCATACTTAAATTTTTATTTTCATATGATTAGTTACCCCCTCTTACACTAATCAATTAATTTTAAGAATTTTTATGTGGGGCCATTATGCTGCCGAATTTTCATAAAGGATCCAACCTCTCTCTTTCTTTTTAAGTACTCTCTTTTATGACATTTCTTTTATGATCATCTATCTTATGTTTGGGGATGTTCATTTATATTCCTCATACTGTAATTTTTATTTTAATATTATTAGAGACCCTATTTGATCTCATAAATCCACTTTTGGATGCTTAAGTGGCGCAGTTAGGCTGCGGAGTTTTGGAAAGGGATTTTTCATCTCACTTTTATTCCTGTGACATTTATGCTACGTTTGACACTGTTTCCATTGAGTGGTGTATATACTACCAGTTGTTATACACTTTCTGTAGTATAATTTCATTTATGGGTATTTACATCTTCATTGTATGACCCTTCTTCCATGGGGTGTACGTTTCGAAAGTTACCCAACTCGGAAAGGGGCCATTTCACCCTCCTCTTTTTAAAAGATTTCTTTTGGTATGTCTTTTAATTCACATACTATTATCCTGGGATATGTTCTTCTATATCCTTATTTATGTAAATTTTATTTCCATGTGATGACATACCATTTTCTCTCTCATCAACTCATTTTCTTAATTTTAAAGTGACGTCGTTAGGCTGTCGGATTTCTGTAAGGGAACTTCTTAACCCACTTTCAATTCTTTGTGTTAAACCTCTACTTCTTGATTTTATAATGCCAAGATTATGAGGGGAATATCTATTTTTTAATTTCCACAAACCATTGTATGGATATACTATTTCTACACATAATCATCTCATTGATTAATTCTTACGAACTTGTATGGGAAATCATAACTCAATCTCATTTCATTGAGTTAAATATCTATGTCATTGGTTTTGATTATCTACAATTATATGGGAATAACCTCTGATTTTTTCACACATAATATCCACTTATACTGGGTGTATTTATATTTCCCACACATAATTATGTGATATATTTATCCTTAATTTAAGGATACCATCTTTATAATGGATTTCATCTCAATTTACATTTATATTGAGACTTCATTGTTATTATGCACCAATTCACTCTTATATGGTGTGTAAAATTTCCTTTGACATATTATATCATGAATCCCTTTATTATCATGATATTATAATGTTATGATTAAATGTTATTGTGCAATTATTTGTATTCAAGTGTCTCTCATTTTGTTAAAAACTCTTTAACAAAAATACCATTTTAAATGATTTAAAGATTCATTATTATAAATCTTTATATTTAATGTCTATGTTTTAAAAATGGTTTTCAGTATTTATTTATATAAACATTAATGTTTTAAATTTATTATTCCATTTAAATCTTTAATTTTCTATGGGACACATTGATTCAAAAATCTATTTTAAATGATTTCATTTTTGAAAATGGATTGATTAATTAAATATCTTGGAATTACTTATTGTGAATGAAAATGAAATGTTGTTATTGAAATGTTTATATTTTAAATATTTTATTTGTAATGATGGTATATGGACATTTTATGGGTGGTTACGTGATAAACCATATGACTGGTGGTGCCGTGAATACCAGGACGGGTGGTTACGTTATAAACTCTAATGCATTGGGTATGGAAGACAGACGTATGGCTATTCCATTAAGTGATATGTGTGTAAGTTGACCTTATGGTTATTCTATTTACATATGTTTATGTCCCACATTACCTTTATATGTTATGTGTTCTTTATATGGGGTTTTATGGTAATCTTTTGGTTACAAAATGTGTAAGTAATGATCTTTTATTCAGTGAAGAGTTTTTTTACTACTTCATAAAGGTGAAAAGTATTTCTTTGATAAAGTATTATTCGTTTACTTGTTGTTTTTAAAAACTAACATTTTTCCTTCACTGTGTATCCTTTACTGGGATTTTTATGCTCATCCCATGTTTTTGAAATGTTCTCCATAGTACATAAATATGAATAGGATCATGGATTGGATCAAGGAAAAATGCTATCTAAAAACAAGGAACTAGACATGTTTCTTTTTAAAATTTTTTATTTTATAAAAAAATGGAAACTGAGTAGATGTGTCTATTTTGTAATCTTTTGAGAAGTTATAGTTATGTCCTAATATCTAAAACTCTAAACCTAAAATGATCCTCAATATGAATTTTTCATTTAATTAAATATTAAGTATGGTTTAAGGCCAGGGCCTTATAGTTGGTATCAGAGGTCTGTTTAGATATCTTTAGAGGTTAGGGTATTCTATAAGAATAAGTGACATTACCATAATGGATAGGATTTCAGAAAGAGTCATAGTTTTTAGATAAAGTGAATTAGTAAGTATATATTAGTGTTTATCGTCCATATTAGTACATGATGATTTTGTTGACATACGCACACTGACATTTATGTTTTTAGTAAATGGATGGATATAGCAGGCACCAAAGTGACAATGGGTTTGATGTAAACTATGGTGGTTCTCTGATTAACAGACTGGATGAAATGGGGGATTCATTGAGGAATCTCATGGTTGTGCTATACCAACTATCAAGGAGTCATGATCAACCACTTGAACCTTGGTGAGTTCTCTAATGCATCATGTACGAGATGAACAACTCGATGTGTAAGTTCATGTAATAATTATAATGGTAACCATTAGGGTTTATATGATCCCTACTTTTTAGGTAATTATGGGTTACTCTATAATATGATGGAAAATAAAAGGCATGAGATAAACTAGAGGATAAAATATGATATGATCATTTTTGAATATTTTATCTCGTCTTGGGGAATTTTTTTAAGAATTGTGTAGTTTTGGAAAAAGGACAACACACTGACTGTGTGATAACCCGTCATGTTGGGAAAAGATGTGGGAATCAAACCCACAACCAAAGTGCTACTAGTATTTATCGCCTACCACTGGACTACGTGAAGTCCCTGGTTATTTTGAATAATTATTTTTAGTTAGATGATTTTAGGAATCAAGATTAAGTATATTTTGGGTTATCTATGGAAATTATTAACCTATCACAGAGGATATGTGATTAGGTTAATTACTTTTCAATAAGATACTTTTAGAGCAACTGATGTTGTTTGGAGATAAATGTTACGATTTAACTTCTAAGACTATGTGATTAAATCTTTCAAATATTTCGGGTTCAATCGTAGTTTTTTTTACTTTTGGTATTCGTTGAACTTTGGGTCTTATTGGAAAAAATTTTGGAGATTAAGAATAGATTTCCTTTTTTTAAAGGATTATCCTTTTTGGGTATTATCTAATCTCATACTAACCTTTTTGGTTTTAGTTTTGGTTATGGTATAAAGACATGGGAAGTATGTAGTTCTCTTTTGTGGATTAGGTGATTCTCAAGAAGTTGATTATAGATCTCTTAATGTAAACAAGTCATCCTAAATACTCATCTTTTAGAGAAAATATGAGTTCATATAAAAAATATAGTAAAGGTTAAATGTCAACATGACAAGTAAGTATGTTTCATTATGTTTTAGTTACACTCATAAATAAAATCCTCAATGAAAATTAACTTAAAAAAATGATGTCTGTTAATTTTTCCTACTGGGGAATCAAATACCATTTATCCCATCACAAGTTTGTGATTTTCTGGTGGTTAACTTTCTCCTAAACATGTTTTCTATCACTCTCCCTTAGAACATGACCCTTAGTTTTTTTGCTCCATATCCATGTTTTCCTACATGGAATCATAGTATGGGTTAGCTTGGGTGACCTTTTTACTTCTCTTTCTTTATTTTAATGTAATAGTTTTACTGACTCTTGTTCCGATGTGGGATTTTCAATGAAGTTTCCAAGACCAATTTTAAAATTTCAAGGACGCAATTCCCAAAAGGTAGGAAGGATGTAACACCCCCGGTAAATAAAGAATATGAAATTTTCACATTTATCCATATTTGTGAATAAAATATTAATATTACTTTAAAGGGAACACTATGCTTGATGGCGTACCGAATACACAACAATGAGTTTCTTTGAAATCTTATGTTGCACTCTAATAATAAAATAATATTATTTTAAATGGTAGTTAATGCCTAGAAATTGTAATGTTGGGAAAGAACGGAACTAACTACAAATTTATTATATATTTTTGTCAAATATTTTTACTTTTATCCAATAAATGTTAGAGGCGTAAAATGCAAATGAATCCAATTTTAAGCATAAATCTTCTAATATTCTTTAAAAGGTCAATTAACCGCCTTTTGATAGAGAACCCTTTTTTAATATAGTTTTTAAAATATTATATATTTTATTTGAAAAAATAAAATCCTTTTTTAGAATTAAAACATAACAATTTATTTTGTGTAAATTTATGTTATTTTTCCGATAAAGATCATTTTTATTGAAAATGTTGCATTTTAATCAAACCTCGTTTTAATCATATTTATTTATATGGATTGATTATATTTTTAATTGAGATTAAAGTGAATTAGGAATATATTTTTACCATTTAATCCAATGGCGATCATTAGAATTAATTTTACTTTGAAATTGGACATAAAGTAGTGTCAATCTTTTAATAGATTTTGTTCTTAAAAACATGCTATTTGTTTTCAAAATGGGACTTAATTATTAAATTAATTAATGAAACTTATATGTTTATAATTTTGTAAAATTGACATCATTTTGGAATTCAGAATATTAAAATATAGCTTAGGGTGAATTTTTGGTATTTTTCTGAATAACATCAATTTTTGATGAATAGTGAAACCACTAATTGGTAGTTAAAGAAACTGATTTTTCATTTAAATGAAACATTACCAATTAGGTGATTTGATTTTCAAAAATCCAACATACATGGTTGTCATTCAGAAGTAAAATGTGGTTCAATGAGAGTAAAATAATTTTTGGTGAATAGTAACTTTTATGTTTTATTAATCGCGATTAAAGGTAATTAGTGTAATTTAAAGTAAAAATAATGTTTTAATAATATGAAATGACCTATACACATGTCCTACCCTCATTGGATGTTTCATGGCCGATCCAGACAATCCATGGGTCAACTTGGGGACCCCATGGAGCCACTTTGGTAAGAAAATGACATAAATAACTTTTTATTTAAAGTTAATATAAAAATGTCTAAAACAAGAGTTGTTTTACTAAAACAATTTTTAAATGGGGTTATAAAAGTCAAATTTTTGACTATAAATATTATTTAGAAATCTAAATAGATTTCATACATCATGATAGTTTTTTTATAATTTTTAGACATGAAATAAATTAAATTATTCATGACACCATGATGATGTAGTTATTTCCTCATAATTTAACGATTTAAATAAAATGAAACGATAATGTAATATCTAAGACCTAAACATGTCAAAAATCTATTGTATGGGTTGATTTAAAACTCTTATAACATTATCCTCGTAATATTAAATTTTGGGACCTTTAAAATCCAAAAATCATTTTATAATAAAGTAACCTTTTATAACATTCCAAGAGTGCCCCTCCTCTCCTCTTATAAAAGGCACCCAACTCTACCACCTTACCCAAACCTCTCAAGAATTTGGCTCGGCCAAAATCTGCACATTTAATCTCTCCACATCCATCTCTTCATCATTGAAGCATCACCTTTGAGCATAATCTTTTCCAAGGAAGCCTTTGAGATCAAATCATAAAGAGTTACCCGATTTAAAGGTAATGTCTTCCCTTGTGTTCTTTTGTTTTTTTTGCTTCTCCAACCCTCTAAAATATTTTTATTCATTTATTTTGTAACAAAAACAGTATCTTCAATATACTAGGATGTTGTTTTGGGAAGGGTTCGAGCTACACTTATACACACCTTCGTCTAATGGTTAAAGAACATACTGTTTCTGTGGATGGTGAATTTCTGCCTCCCGAAACAATGATTGTTCAATCTTCTCTTAATACCTTTCATGGTGGCCATTATGATGTCACTATATTTTATATATGATATATATGGTATTTAAGTTTTCTATATTCTTATGAATTTTATATTCAAAACTTCCTTTTATGCTTTTCATGTTGTGCAAATGCGATAATTTCATACGAGAAAGTGTGGACTATAGCCCCCTCAAGTGATGTGACTCGTTCCTGAAATACATTGAACGTATAATGAATGAAATTAATGAACATATGTGACCTATATTACATATATATTATACTGTAATTATAATATATATACCTCTAAATTATTTTTAATTCCATTAATATGACAAAGAAATGAAAGTAGTGTTCATGCGTTCGTACGACATACCGTCTCCATGAACTGTGCATTTCATTTCTTTTTATCTCCAAATATCATGGAATAGTAAAAAATGAATATATAATGGATATATATGATATTTAAAACATTAATACTATTCTGGATATGATGTACTTATAACGACATGGAAATGTCCTTTCCAACAAGTTCAATTTTTACTCATGTACCGAACATCGACAAAAACGTCTGATATGAACTCACATTATTAACCAATTATTATAAAATCATAATATGTTATATGAACAAAATAATAATATTTAAAGGAGGTCCTCAAGACATTATATATTGACCAAATTTTATTATTCAATAGATTAAAGAAGACCAAGTCTTGTTGGACACGAGGTAAGGGATCCGACCTCTCTCTTTCTTTTCAAGTGCCCTCTTTTATGTCATTTCATTTATGATACATGTTCTTATGTTGGAGGATATTATTTAGTCTTCACCATACTGAATTTTTTATTTTCATATGATTATTTACCCCCTCTTATAATCATCAATTCATTTTAATAATTTTTATGTGGCGCCGTTAGGCTGCAAAATTTTGGTAATGGATCCAACCTCTCTCTTTTTTTTCAAGTACTCTCTTTTATGTCATTTATTTTAAGCTCATATATCATATGTTTGGGGATGTTATTTTATATTAATCAAACTGTAATTTTTATGTTAATATTATGAGAGACCCTATTTGATCTCATATATCCACTTTTTTAAGTTTTAAGTGGAGCCGTTAGGCTGTCGAGTTTTTGAAAGGGATTTTTCATCTCACTTTTATTCCCGTGACATTTATGCTATGTTTGCCACTATTTCCATTTAGTGGTGTATGTACGGACCATTATTATACACTTTGTGAAGTATAATTTCATTTATGGGTATTTACATCTTCATTGTATGACCCTTCTTCTATGGGGTGTACGTTTCGAAAATTACCCAACTCGGTAAGGGGACCTTTCACCCTCCTCTTTTTAAAAGACTTCTTCTGTTATGTCTTTTAATTTACATACTATTATGTTGGCATATGTTATTCTGTATCCTTATTTATGTAATTTTTTTTCCAATTGATGAGATACCATTTTCTCTCTCATCAACTCATTTTCTGAATTTTAAAGTGACTTCGTTAGGCTGTTAGATTTCTGTAAGGGAACTTCGTAACCCACTTTCAATTCTTTGGGTTAAACCTATACTTCTTGATTTTATTATGCCAAGATTATTTCTGGAATATCTATGTTGTAATTTCCACAAACCTTTGTGTGGATATACTATTTATACACATAATCATCTCATTGATAAATTCTTACGAACTTCTATGGGAAATCATAACTCAATCTCATTTCATTGAGTTAAATATCTATGTAATTGGTTTTGTATTTTCAAGATTATTTGTGAATAACCTATGATTGTTTAACACTTAATAACCACTTATATTGGGTGTATTTATATCTCTCACACATAATTATGTGATATATTTATCCTTAATTTATGTATACCATCTTTATAATGGATTTTATCTCAAGTTACATTTATATTGAGACTTCATTGTTGTTATGCACCAATTCACTCTTATATGGTGTCTATACATTCTTTTGACATATTATTTCATGAATCTATTTATTCTCATGATATTATAAATTTATGATTAAATGATTTTCCATAATTATTTTTATTCAAGAGTATCTCATTTTGTTAAAAACTCCTTAACAAAAATATAGTTATAAATGTTTTAAAGATTCATTATTCTAAATATTTATCTTTAATGTCCATTTTTTCAAAATGGTTATCAGTATTTATTTATATAGAAATAAATGTTTTAAAATTATAATTCCATTAAAATATTCAAAGTGGTATGGGCCACTTTGATTCAAAAATCTCTTTTAAATTCATTTTTTGGAAAATGGATTGATTAATTGAATATCATGGAATTACTTATTGTGATTGAAAATGGAATTTTTTTATTGAAATGTCTATATTTTTAATATTTAATGTGTAATGATGGTACTTGGACATTTTACAGGTGGTTACGTGATAAACCATATGACGGATGGTGCCATGAATACCAGGACGAGTGGTTACGTTATATCCTTCAATGCATTGGGTATGGAAGTCGTCTATATGGCTATTCTATAAAGTGATATGTTTGGAAGTCGACCGTATGGTTATTCCATTTAAGTATGTCTATGTCCCAAGTTACCTTTATTAGTTATGTGTTCTTTATATGTGTTTTTATGGTAATATTTTGGTTACAAAATGGGTAAGTAATGATCTTTTTTTCAGTGAAGAGTTTTTTTACTACTTTATAAAGGTGAAAAGTATTACCTTGATAAATTATTCTTGGTTTACTTGTTGTTTTGAAAAAATAATAGTTTTCCTTCTTTGTGTATCCTTTACTGGGCTTTTTATGCTTATCCAAAGTTTTTGAAATGTTTTCCACTGGACTTAAAGAATAATAGGATCAAAGATGGGATCAAGGAAAGACATGCTATCTAAAAACAGGAAAACTAGACATGTTTCTTTTTAAGAGTTTTTATTTTATAAAAAAAATGGAAACTGAGTAGATGTGTGTCCTTTGTAATCTTTTGAGATGTAATAGTTCTGTCCTAATTCTGTAAAACTCTAAACCTAAAAAGATCCTCAATGTGAATTAATCATTTAAATCATGATTATGTAAGGTTGATGTCCAGGGCCTTATAATATGGTTTAATTCAATGGATAACATTTATTAATAAATGAAAATGGGAACTAATTGAATCCAATAACATTTTTTTATAAAAAAAATAATTTTATGTGTTGATGGTATTTTAAAATAATAAATTAAATTAATTACTATTTGTAATGATATTAATTAAATTTATATATTACATATTAAATATTCCATTTTTTACATTAATTCAATATATTTTATAGCCATATGAGAAGAAAAAAATATTATTTTACATATAAAAAGCTCTATTTTTCAAAATGCAGTTTTTCCGCCTTTTAAATGATAACATGATATTAATTTTTTTTATTTATATAAAGTAAATTTGAAAAAAATAAATTCATTTTTAATATAATAATATTAGGTTTATTTATATTAATTTTTTATAAGATGTTGTATTTGTTGATGAATACTGAAAAATGTTATGTCTAATTTAAAAATTGAAATTTAATCTAAATAATTTGTAATTATAAATTATATTTTAAATTGAATTTTTAGAAAATTATTTAAATATTAAATTTTTTTATCCAATTTCGTTCATTAGATATTTTTTAATAATATATATATATAGTAAAATTTTAATCATTTTCACATGAGAAAAACTATTTATCATCACATCTGCATGATTAATTTAAAAATAAATTCATCAAAAAAATTTATTTGAATTTGGAAATATTAATTAAATATTTAGAGTGTATATTATTTATATTATTATATAATTTCATCATAATGTTTAAAAAATGTGATTAGTAGAAATAAATAAACTTAATTAGGATGATTCCTTTAAAAATGAGTCACATTATGATTAAACATAGAATATATATTATATAATTGACTCAAAACATTTGAAAAACATTTTTGTAAGGACACAATTATACCTTTATGAATATATTATTGAAATATATTATTTTTTGGGAGACATTTCTAATATTTTAACCCATATGATATGTTAATTAAAGGAAAATGCAGAACATTTACCATTATTCCATTTAATTACTACAATTTTTTGGGGATTGGAAGAAAGTAAACTAGTTTCATTATATATATTTATTTGGAATATAAAAGATTTTTTATTATCAAAACAACATATGTTTATTTTATCAAGAATATATAATTAAATTAAATTCTTAAAAAAACTGAACACATGTTTTATTTAGTTAATAATTAAATAATATTAATGATGTTGGTTTACTGTAGTTTAATTTCACAAATAATGAAAAATTTTGATTTATAAAATTATATTATGTTGGAGTCTCTAACAACAGTGTTTGAATCATAATACTAACTTACAGTATTTTTGGTTATGTCTAAATCCACAAATATATATTATTCGGTAATAAAAAATGAGCTACTGATACTTGTCTTAACGATAGACATGTCACTAATATCAGACTAATTGATATATGAGGGACTGATATCTTGAGCTATTAAATAGCTAAATATTGATTTCACAATGTTTGAGATACCGAATGTCGACCTACTACCCATATCCTACCAAAGAATCTCCTACCAAAAACCTAACATTCTATGCCTAATCTACTAACACCTAACCCACAGACGCCTCACCTACCCATAGACTGAGATGCTGATAGTATGTCCTACCAAAAATATTCGATACAGATGGATCGTGTTACTGATAGAAAGACATACCAATAGGCTGAGTTACTAATGATTTATAAAAAATTGAAAATTAATTCTTACAGTCAAATTTATGACACATATTACTGGTTATTATATTAATGACACTACCTATCTCTTTTAGACAACATTTAATGATGTTAGAGACCAATATGATGTACCTTCAAATGATAGATAACATTCTCTTAATTGAATCTATATTGTATAAAAGTAGTCATTTGGGATGAAATAAATAAATAATATTGGGGAATACTAATTTTATCGAGTATGGAGCCATCATGATCAAACTAATATTCATTCAAGGATGGATTTTCTGAGAGATAATGTTGCATCTTCATTAATTATATATACCCTACTGGTGCGATTCTTTGAGGAGAACCTCACCTCATTGGAAACCAAAACACCGAGCATACCTGACAGTCTATTTTGGGGTCTTTTTCTAGAATTGGATATGATATTTAAATATTTTATTCCTAATAAATCCAGGGTTACATCTTCTATCACCATGAATATTCTCAATAATTTCCCATTATTACTATTCTCTTATGTACATATTTATTAAATTTTTTTGCAGTGGGTGAATCTATTTTTTAACGCACACTGTTTCATGATATAAACAGAAATATACACAAATATCATTTCAAAACATTTATTCTTTTCACTCACATGTATAATAGAGGTAGTGGTCCATGTGTGGATACATTGTTTGTACACTACTACTCAAACTATAGAATATTTCTAGATGACATGGATACTTTGTAAAC
The DNA here is from genome assembly GCA_963277665.1 of Viscum album. Classification (NCBI taxonomy): domain Eukaryota; kingdom Viridiplantae; phylum Streptophyta; class Magnoliopsida; order Santalales; family Viscaceae; genus Viscum; species Viscum album. The sequence goes on from OY728148.1 coordinate 1,245,939,666, forward strand.
TATTTTTAACCCCAATCATGTGTGTGGGTCACATTTATTAATATACTCATCATTGTGGAAGGTGATCATGAAGTTGAGAGGATTAGGTCTCATTATGAGAATGAAACTCTTGTTTACTTCTACGATATTATTTCATGATTTTTGTCACTTTTTTATTAATATTTCAGAAAAAATAACTTCATTTTTATATTTCACCTTTAATAGTTCTTATATTGGAATTTTTTCAGTATATGTATGTGTATAGTTATGATAAAAAAGAATATTATTTGAACTGATAACTAATGAATCATTGATAAATATATAGAAAAAAATAACATTTCCAATCTCATACTTAGGTTAATTGGGTTGCTTTGATTTTAAATTAGGGATCATTAAATAATTTTTAGAAAAGAATTTTGCAGTGAAATTTTTATAGAAACTAAATTCACCCCCACCCTCATACTTGAGTTTCAATCCCCAACAAATATTTTTTTAATGTAGTTTTTAAAACGTTGTTTTCAGGTATTTAAATCTTATTTTATATTATATTCTGTGATTTTTTTAATTTTTTAAGGATCTCAATTTTTTTTATTTCTAAATTTACAGCTCATTAAAATTTCTTATTTAACAGGGATTATATATTCGGAGGTTTTTCTTCCAATATAACACCATTATTCAATGAAATTAATTGTTCACAAAGGAATATTACAATGGAAAATAAATAAAAAATTATGGAATTATACATCTTTTATACTATAAAAATAAAATATGAAATTCTTGGTACTACTGGAATGAATTGGGATTACCTAACTAAGGTAGACAATAATTAACATTATAAACATTTGAATTATTTACATTATTCTTTAGGATATTATTATTTCAATAGGATTTCTACATGTCAAACATAACATGAAATTTGGGATACTCTAGTTGTTTCCCATTATGAACCACTGGACTTAACGAAATGAGACGTAATATATTTACTATTAAATATGAAAATGAAAAAATGTTGTCGGATGGACCTCTCTATGACATGTTGCTCATGTTAATGAGATTTTAAATAATATAATCCCTCAAAGAAAGGATTTTATATCCATGGAACAAGTCAAAATAATCCACAAATTTCTACAATAATTATTGTGAGGAACATTAGATTCAATAATAGAATCTTGTGACATCAATACCTTTCCATTAAAAAATGTGATATGTATGTTAATAATGTGTGTGAAATAATTGATTAGTTTAATATCTTGTTTAATTATTGGAGATAATATTTAAATTTCATATTCTAATTTCAATTTGAATATATATGTTCTCAATTTTCTGCCAATTAATATTAAAATTCATTAGAATTTTGTAAGTATCAAATGGGGCATGTTATAGCATGTCGATGAATCAGTCGGTCTCATGAGACAAACTAGTTTTTGTATTTTCTGATGTCTTACCAAATAATGTTTGATGTATTAGAATAATATTGATGGTATGTTAATGATGTCCTATAATATTCGTTCCCTCATTATGAGATTAGTTATCCTAATTCCATGTGATTATTTTACCAGTAGAATATCCGCGGTTAAGTTTAATTCTCAAGTGATTATTTATATGAAATTATTTTGATCATGTTTTATTCCTAAAATATTATGTTCATATTTATTTTTTAATGAAATGTTTTCTATATATTCCCCATGTATTATTGATTAGGTTTATATCTTCTATTGTATTTTTATTATTATAGATTATCTGTGCTCACCCCTTTCTTATGTTTCATTTTTTATATAATTCAATGATATATATTATGAATAACTTGAAGGGGTAAAAATATAGAATACGAGTGTTTTCAATGAGGTGAATATGTTCAATTTTATTTCATGTTGTAATGTAATACTTATATTATTATATATATTTTTCATATATAATAATCTATACAGTTCATTGGGATGGAATATCTTGTTCATAGTACCAATGTAATTAAATAGTGATCAAACATAGGATTCTGGTATTTGGAATATTAAAATTGGTATTAGAAATGTATTATTATGAACATTCGAAACTAGATTTAGGAAAACATAAATTAAGGAAATATAACCCTATAACTGATGTTGAAAATATTCTGTATGTAACCAATCATATGATTTAGATATTTTTTATACATGAATTCTAAATTTAAATTTAAATTTTTACATATTTTGGATGATAAATTATGTTTCATAATGATAATATCCAATATATTCTGTGTTATTTTTTTTTTAAATGTACCTTTTTTGAAGTTCTTTTAACTTTGTCAACACATGTATCCCAGGTTGGAATTTCACTCCAATGTAAGATAATGATATTGGGAATAGAGCTATAACCAGATAAAAACACATTACCACTTTACTAGGGTAATATATGAAGTTATTAGTGATAACCATACACTCAAGAAGATGATATATCCAAAAACAATGTGTAACAATGAGAGACTACTTCATGTGAAAACAAACTCAATCATTAAACTTATAAGACCCTGACCATAAACCTTACTTAATATTGAATTAAATGAATAATTCACATTGAGGTTCTTTTCAGGTTTAGAGTTTTAGAGAATTAGGACATAACTATTACATCTAAAAATATTACAAAGTAGACACTTCTACTAAGATTCCATAAAATATAAACTATTAAAAAGAAACATGTCTAGTTCCATGTTTTAAATATCATGTCTTTTCCTTGATCCCATCCTTGACACTATTCCACATTAAGTCCTGTGAAAAACATTTCAAAGACTTGGGGTGAGCATAAAAAGCTTAGTACATGATACACAAAGATTAAAAATAGCTATTTTTTCAAAATAACAAGTAAACCATGTATAATTTATCAAAGTAATACCTTTCACCTTAATGAATTAGTAAAAACCATTCACTAAATAAAATATCATTACATACCCTTTTGTAACCAAAATATTACCATAAAATCCATATAAAGAACACATAACATATAAAGGTAACTTGGGACATAAACATACTTAAATGGAATAACCATACGGTCGACTTCTACACATATCACTTAATGTAATAGCCATACGGCTGATGTCCATACCCAATGCATAGGAGGTTATAACGTAACCACCCATCCTAGTATTCACGACACCACCTGTCATATGGTTTATCATGTAACCACCCGTCAAATGTCCAAGTACAATTATAAAATCATAAGACATAAAACAAATATAATGGAAAGAAAACATTTCAACACATTGATCACAATATATAACATAAATATATTGACATAACAAATCCATTATAAAAACCATTTTCAATAGAAAAATACATAAAAGAGTATATGGTATTTATTTCATTTTAAAAAAACCTCACGTCTTGTTGAGGAATCCAAAGACCAAATAATACTCGCGGTGGTGGAAAAGGGCATTATCACTGTGTACATTAAAAGAAACATGCCTTTTTTTCATTTTCTAAAATGGTTCATAGAAAAAGATTCCTTTTGTATAAAATTAAATGTCAAAGGGTTTTATACAGTGTATAAAAGAAAGCCTTGTATTAGAACAAAATATGCCTCAATGAAAAGAGATTGGGACGAAGTCCCTTACCTCATCTCCGATGTGACTCAATTGCACTTTAATCTACTGAATAATATACCAAAGTTAATTTATACTTTCTTAATAACATTTTTAAAGTTTATTATTTCTTTTATATAACTTATTTCCATGTTATAAATGTTATGTAATTATTAATGATAATAATGTTTGTTTTGTCGATATATGGTTCCTAAGTCAAAAATGGACTTCTTACAATTACATGTAGTTTATGTGGTCAAAGGTTCATTATATCCAGAATGATATTCATGATGTGGATATCATATATATTATATATATCCAGAATATACATGTATTTATAATAGTAAATATCATTTAGATTTACGAAATGAAATGCACTGTTCATGGAGACGGTAGGCCATACGTACGCATGAATGCTACTTTCATTCCAATTTCATATTTAATGGAGTGAAATCCTAATGATATAATGGTATATTATAATTCCAGTATAACATCATATATAATAACATTAACTCCATCCTTTATACGTCCCACATATGGCATTAACGAATCAAATCACTTTGAGGCGGCGGTAGTCCGCACTTCCTAAAATGAAGATATCGTGTATACCAATAATGGAAACCGTAAAGGTATGCCATAAATGAAAAATACAGAAGCATAAGAAAAACATAACCAGATTATATATCATATATAAATATAGTGACATCTTAATGGCCACCTTTGAAGGTGTTAAAAGAATATTGAAAAATCCTCATTTCGTGAGGCAGAAATTCACCATCCACAGAAATAGTATGTTCCTTAACCATTAGATGGAGGTGTGTGTAAGTGTAGCTCATATAATTATTATAAAAACATACTAGTATATTTAATATACTGGGGTTGTTAAAAAATAAATGAATAAAAAGAGTTTAGGGGGTTTGAGAAGCAAAATAACATAAAAGAACACAAGTGAAGACATTACTTTAAAATCAGGTAACTCCCTTTGGTTTGAACCAAAAGGGTTTCTTGAAGAGCTTCCTACCTATGTTATGTCTTCTAGGATTAGTATAGGGATGTGGAGATATAAAATGGTCCGATCATGGCGGAGACGAAGTCTTGAGAGGTCTGGGTAAAGCGGTAGAGTTTGGGGCCTTTTATAGGAGGAGAGGAGGGGCACTCTTGGAATGGTATAAATTGTTACTTTATTTTCAAATGCGTTTTGGATTTTAAAGGTCACAAATTGATTTATTTTTAGGATAAGGTGATTAAGGTTCTAAATATACCCATCCAATAGGTTTTTGATATGTGTAGGTCTTATATTTTACATTTTCTTTTCATTTTATTTAAATCGTTAAATAATGAGGTAATAGCTGCATCATCATGATGTCATAAATAATTTAATTTATTCAATGTATAAAAATTATAGAAACAATACTATGATGTATGGAATATTATTAGCTTTCCAATGACAATTTATAGTCAAAAATATTACTTGTATAACCCCATGTAAAAATTGGATTAGTAAAACAATACATGTTTGTGTCATTTTTTCTTTTACTTTAAATAAAAGGAATTAATGTCATTATCATTCCCAAGTGGCCCCATGGGGTCCCAAAAATCGACCCATGGGTTTTCTTGGTCGTCCATGACACATCCAATATGGGTAGGACAAGTTCCAAGGTCATTTAATATTATTAAAACATTATTTTTACCTCAAACTACACTAATTACCTCTAATCGCGATAAAAAACTTAAAAGTTACTATTCACCAAAAAATATTTTAATCCCATTGAACCAAATTTTACTTCCTAATGAAAATCATGTATGTCAGGTTTTTGAAATTCAAAACACATAGGTGGTAAAATTTCATTTAAACGAAAAATCTGTTTTTAAGCACCACTTAGTGGTTTCACTATTCATAAAAAATTAATGTTTTTCAGAAAAATACCAAAACATCACCCTAACCTATATTTGATATTCTGAATTCAAAATGATGTCTATTTTAAAAAATTAGAAACATATAAGTTACATTAATTAATTTAATAATTAATTCCCGCTATCATGACAAATAGCATGTTTTTATGAAACAATATATATCAAAAGATTGACACTAGTTTAAGTCCAATATCAAAGTGAAATTAATTCCAACGAACACTATTTGATTAAATGGTAATAATATATTCTAATTTCAATTTATAACCAATTAAAATTATTATCTAATAATATAAAAAATTTATATTAAAAAGAGGTTTTGAATTAAAATACAACATTTTTCACTATTCATTAAAAATTAAACTTTATCAGAAAAATACAAAAAATTTACACACAGTAAATTTTGAAGACCCAGTTCCAAAGAAGAATTTTATTTCATCCAATAGAATATATAAGGGTGACCAAAACAATATTTAATGAGCGTTTTCCATCAATAGACGATAGTTCGACCTTTTAGTGAATATTAGAGTATCTATGCCTAAAATTGAATTCTTTTCGTATTTTAAGACTTTATCCTTTATTGGATAAATGAAAAAACATTTAACAAACATATATAATCATATATTAGTTATTTCAATTCATTCCCACCAATAAAATGACTACATGTTAACTACCATTTAAAATAATATTATTTTATTACTAGTGTACAATGTAGGATTTCAAAGAAAATTATTATTGCGTATCAGGTACGCTATCGAACATAGAAACCCCTTTAAAGTAAAATTAATATTTAATTCGAAAATATTAATAAATATGAAAATGTTTTATTCATTATTTACCTGGGATGTTACATCGTTCCCCTCTTTTGGGAATTGCGTTCTCACAATTTTATTCATTTATCAAAATAAGTGGGGGTATTTATCCCTCATAGAATTTTCAGATTCCCACATTGCCTCTTCAACCATATGGTTTTTTCACAAAACCATTACCTGGTGAATTACCTTATTTCGCAGCACTTTCTCTCTTCGTTCAAGAATCCAGACTGATTGTTCTTCATAAGTGAGATTCTCTTCCAACTGAACTACATATGGGCTCAAAACATGAGATGGATCTGGCATATACTTTCTCAACATCGAAACATGAAAAAAATTGTGTACCTGAGATAAAATCGGAGGTAAATCCACTCGGTAAGCAACTGATCCAATTCTCTCCAGAATTTCATAATGTCTAATGAACCTTGGACTTAGCTTTCCTTCCTTACTAAATCGCATCACACTTTTCCATTGTGTAACGTTGAGAAATAATGATCACCTACCTCGAAAGATAGATCCTTCCTCATGTTATCCGCATAACTCTTCTGCCTGCTCTGAGCTGTTCTCATGTGATTCTGAATCAACTGAACATTATGCGCCATCTCTTCTACCAATTCAAGTCCCATCAGCTTCCTTTCACCAACTTCATCCCCAAAAGCTATTGTTCGACACCGTTTCTCATATAATGCCTCAAATGGTGCCATCTGTATACTAGAATGAAAACGGTTATTATATGAAAATTCAACCAAAGAAAGATGTTGGTCCCAACAACCCTGATAATCCATCGAATAATCACGTAGCATATTCTACAAAGACTGAATTGTTCATTCTGACTTCCCATCTGATTGAGGATGAAAAGCTGTACTAAAATTTAATTCATTACCCAACGACTTCTGAAGGCCTTTCCAAACGTTAGAAGTAATCCTGGTATCACGATCAGATACAATGGATAAGGGAACTCCATGAAACCTGACTATCTCTTTGAGATACAATCAATAACATTGATCTTTAGAGAAAGTATCTAGAATAGGAAGGAAATGAGTAGATTTAGTCAAGCGATCAACAATAACCCAAATTGCATTATTACCTCGAGGTGTCTCCAGCAAACCACAACGAAGTCCACGGATATATTCTCTCATTTCCACTATGGCACTAGTAAAGGCTGAAGCATCCCTTTTGGTAAATTCCGCTCTGCTTTAACCTATTGACATGTCAAACACTTCACAGTAAAATCAGAAATATCCCTTTTCATTCCTTCCCACCAGTAATACCCTCTAAGATCTCTATACATCATAGTACATACCATATGAACTGGAAATGGAGAACTATTTGCTTCACATAACAACTCTCTCTTCAACGGTGAATCACAAGGCACACACAATCTCTCCCGAAATCTCAAAACACAATCATTATCAATGTTGAATTCAGGCAATTTACCCTTCTAAACCAGCTCTACCTTTTTCTGCAACTTGCTGTCTTGCTTCTGTGCTTGCTTAATTTTGTCTGATATGGAATATTTCACTGATACCTGATACAAAACAGAAGGACATCCTACACCAACAAATTTTATGCCAAGGATCATCAAATCAAAAACCAAAGGATCTCGTTCCAAACGTAGCATGGTTAATGAAGCATTAATTTTTAGACTCAATGCAACCACCACTGTATTTTCTTTCCCGGATAGTAATGAATTGTAAAATCATAATCCTTGATTAATGTAACACCCCAAGCTTCTATGGTACGTTTCCCTTTGAATAATGTAATAGCGTGTGTTGCACGCAACATCGAGTTCTAACACACACCACATCCAATAAAACTAGCCGTTATGAATAGTAATACCTAATTTTTGAAATTATATATATTTTATATTTCAAAATGGACTTTATTTTTGGATTAGGAGTATTGAATTTAGACTAAGGAGAAATTTTGGTACTTTCTGGATAACATTAATATTTTGATGAATAGTGAAAATTACTAAATTTTAATTAAAAACAACTTTTTTAATCAAAATAATTAATACTGATAAAATATGAATTTGAGTGGTTTTAAAGTATATTTAGAATATATTTTTACATTTAATACAATTTTGGTCATTGGACATAATTTCACAATTAAACCGAACATAAACAAGTATCAATCTTTTAATAGTTTTTATATCTTAAAAAGACGCTTTTTGTTTTAACAGTGGGAATTAATTTTAAATTAATTTCTTCCACTTATATGTTTTGAATTTGGAAAAATATATTCCATATTTGGAATCAGGATGTTCATATTTTGTGAATAATTAACTTTTATTTTTAGACCTTTGGAATAATTACTACGGTAAATATTTTATTTACCATGGTTGAGGGTAAATCTAGTAAATAAGGGTTAAAAAATAATATTATAATAATACTAAATTACCCTAAAACATGTCCTAACCTTATTGGTGGATACATTTCCGACCATGGACCTCTTTGGGTTTATTTTGGGACCCCATGTAGCCACTTGTATGTGATAGGGACACTTTATTTTAATTAAGCAAAATTAAGTACAAAAATGACATAAGCATATATCTTTTAGAAAAACAATTTTTTACGTAGGGTTATATATGTTGAATTTTCGACTATAAATAATAATTAGAAATATAAAACTATTTAATACATAATGATATTTTATTTATAATTTTTAGATATCATATAATTTAATTTATTTATGACACAATGATGATGCAGTAATTATTATAATAGTGAAAACTTAAAATAATTGATAATATAAATACCAAATTAAATATAATTTGAGACTTTTTTGGAATTAAACTAATTTTCTAGGTTTATATGACATGTTAGTATTGATTTAATATACCTTTTTTAATTTAATCATTCTGTTATAAATTTTATAAAAATCAATTATTTAATAGTGTCAAAATTGACATAAAAGAGTTTTTAAAACAAATATTATATTATAAATTGATATTTAATTCTTAAAAATCGAAGGTTTGGCCAAGATACATATATCATGATTGTATTATCATTAATGAACCACTTGGGGGGTGTCTTGGATGTATATGGTGTGTTTATTAACCATATAATATAAAAATACAAAGAGACATAGTAAAAGTGAAACTAATTAACTAAGAGTTAATACTTAAAGATATGATTAATATAATGTCCCAAACCTATCTAAATTCTATTGGTTGAATGGTCTTCGACCCATACCTACCTTAACTTTTAAATAATAAACTTTGGAGCCATTAGAAATCGAATATGAATTTATTATAAATTAATATTTCTAGCTTTTCCAAAGGTGGCCCTCACCTCCCTTATAAAAGACCACTCCACCTTCTCATTTCTTCACACCATCAAAGAATTTTGGTTCTGCCAAACCCTGCCCAAATACTCTCTCAACTTCTCTCACTACAACCTAGAGGCCTTATTTTGATCTGAAATCCAACCTAAGGATCCCTTTTGATCAAATCAAAACGAAGAACCCGAAGAAGAGGTAATGATTTCACCACCCCTTTTCAAGTTCCTTTCTTCTTCCACTTCTTCTTACTTTGTTTTTACCATTATAAAATAATAAATCCAGTATCATATATATACTGTGATGTTATTATAAATATGGTACAACCATATTCACTATTCTATCCATCCTTTGAATAACATGTCACTATACGTGCGTGCGTACGACTTACAGTCTCCACGTCTTGGTGTAATTGTTATTCAATAAATTATTATTTGGATGGGTATAATAATGATGTGTAACTCATGTAAATAATAAATATAACATGATTATGATTGTTTATATATGATATACCATCCAATTATATATTATTTTAATATCAAAAAAATGATATTGTCGCTCGTGCGTACGTATGAACTACCGTCTCCACAAACTTGATGAGATTCATTCTCCATCGTATCCATTGAAGTATAATTCTCATTTGATGATTAATAATAGTATCTAAGGACTTGATATAATTTTGGATATGATTAAGATAAAACCTATCCATTACAAATATGGCTTACGTAACAAAACTTATAAATGAAAATGAGTAAGTTAACACCCGAAACAACGATAATTCTAAGATATTATTAACAAATCAATGTTAAAAGATCATATATGATATCATATTAATGAATATGATTATTGAATAATTTAATAACAATTATTTCACCATTATATAGGAGTTTAACATACCCCAACCAAGGAAAAGTACAAGGTAAGGTTTTATTTTTCAATCTCTTCATTATCTGAGGTTGTTTATACATAATAATCTACTGGGATTTCTTTATCATCCACATCCTTGTTTCTTAAAAATGTTTTTAAAAACATTTTTTACTATTTACTATAATATTGTTTAAAGTAATTTATACCATTGTTGACTTTTATAAGTGGTTTATAAAAGAATATTTTCGTCATTTTCCAAACAAGGTGCTTTTTAACCTTTTCGACAGAATTAAGGTAAGAATGTTTTTTTATCATATACGATGGGTGCAGCTATTTTCCGCTGTTATAAAATCTTTGAAGCTTCCCTTACATTCTTATAAGAATATTTTAAAATAAAATGTTATATTTTATAAATATATGACTCTTAAATGATTTCAAAATAGAAAGAGATATTTCTCTAAAAATAGTTTTGATTTCATCTATGTCAACATCCTTTGATGGATTTTACGCTTATTTGAAGTTGATTTATTATGATAAAAAACTTCTATATTGCATTGAAGGTTTTGTGATATGTTTGACTGTGACGTGTTATTTTTATACCATTCATAGTTTATGATTAAAGTATTTACATTTCGTATGCTAGTTTTAATATGAATGTTTATTTTATGTTTAAACCTTTTCATATGGGAAGGCATTGGACTTAATATGTGACAGGTGGAGCCCGCTATAGCTCATCGATGCATCGGTAAGTCTAATTATACAAACTAGTGTCTTGGAACAAGGCCTTGGCAAAATCATATTTTTAGTCTTGGCATGAGGCCTTGGATATGTGGTTATGATAGTCTGATGTTATGCATTCCATCATTATGAAAGTGGTTATTGATATTGCATGTGATTATTCGATTAGTAGAATATCCATGTGAATAAGTAAATGGAATTATTTCATTTTACGTTTTCCATACTAAGATGAAGTTCAAGTTTAAATGGATTCTGTTTTATTTATACATTTCCTTAAATGATTATGCTTATTTTTGAAAGTTTCCGCTATATTTTTATCCTTACTGGGCATTTGAGGTCACCCCTTTTCTATGTTTTATTTTTCCTCGGATGTGAAGATGTAAATTATGAATGAAAAAAAAGGATATTATGAGGGGATAATAGTTTGAACTATAGAGACATTATGTTGTTATAGTAGTTTTTCACTTTATGATGTAATGTAAAACATTATGAATATATCTATTGTTTCTAAGGCTACTAAATCAATCGGTATTTTGATATTTGATCTTTCTTGTGATCATGCCAATTTTATTTAATAATGCACCGACTCTGGGTAACTGGGGTCAGGGAATTACAATTGGTATCAGAGGTAGTTTAATACAAACCTTGGAAGCTAGATTTAGATAAATTCTGATTAGAGAACATAGACCTAAGATGGACTTTGAGGATTAGTATAGAATATATTCCGAGAATTTTGGTATTGTAGAGATTTTTTGAGAAATCCGAGCAATACATCCCTGTCTGGATACGAGCAGGTAGAGGCATCTCTGGAACAAAGGTACCTAAGGGTAAAACCCGAAAGCACCACTTTGAGCTAGACTCGAATGGGAACTGGTGCACGACAACGGGCTTTGCTGCACTCTTGGTCATGACACTTCCAGGGGATATGCTTAGGATAACTCTCATTTTCATTATAAATCATTATGAAGGGTTTATGAGTATATACTTCCTCAATGAATTTTTTAATGAGTATGGATTATATCCATAAATATTTCAATTTATGGTAACTGTTTTATAAGTATGTGATTATGTATTTTGATTCATAAACTGATCAAGTTTATGCAATTGTTTAGAAATGGTGCCTAGTGGAAGAAATGGAAACTGTATCAATGCATGCACTCCATGTAGGGATTTCCCACCTGCACAAGATAATTACAGTGGAGCTGGTGATGCAAATGGTGCCGATCAGCTAATCACCATACTGGGACAACTCACTCAGGTTATGAATAATAACCTTACCTGTATGGAGCACCCTGATCCACATCATGGAGGATCAATGTTAGATCGATTCATGAGTCAACAACCACAAAAGTTCAATAGGAGTACAAATCCCTTAGTAGCTGAGCAATCGATAAATTTCCTAGAGAATATATTTCAGGCTCTGGGGAGTAGTGAAAGGGAAAAAGTTATCATGGAAGTTTACCACCTCACCGGAGATGATGATCAATGGTGGTCATTGATTCAAAATACAAAGGAATATAATGAAGTATAAAATATGGAAAGGAGGGAGTTCAAAGATCTGTTTTTAGAAAAATACTTTCCTCACGACCATCGAGCAGATATGGAAAGGCAATTTCTCAGTCTGACACAAAAGGAGGATAAGAATGTCACAAAGTATGAGTCTAACATTACATGGTTAGCAAGGTATGCTGGAGATAATATACATAACCCAAGATGTAATATTGATTGTTTCATTGATGGGTTAAAACCATTTCTGCGTTGGGCATTAGTCTCACAATCCTTCTCTTCGTACGAATACATTGTCTCATGTTCTATCAAGACAGAAAAGGAATTCTCTATGTCTTATGACTTTAATGCAAAGAAAGAGAAGAAGAGATCTGCTGAACAATCTGGGAATGGAAATAAGGGGAATATGGGAATGGTTGAATATCCATCATATGGTAAATGAGGGAAGAAACACCCTGGTACTTGCTTAAAGGAAATGGGTGTCTGTAGCAAGTATGGTGAAAAAGGCCACCAAGCTCGTGAATGCAAAGGGAAGAAGGAAGATACCAATGTTCAATGCTACAATTGCAGGGAGATGGGACATTATTCAAATGAATTTCATAATATTCAGGGGAACTTACCTCACAAAAGGCCAAGGGATCAAAGCCATGCTTTTTCTATCACTACTGCTGAGGTAGAAGCTCCAAAAGACGTGGTTGCAGGTAATTTAATGGTTTCCTCATGTTTAGAAAATGCATTATTTGATTCTGGATCACCACATTGTTCCATATCTTCTGGTTTTGCTAGGAAAATGAGATATTTCCCATTTTTTTATCAAGAGAGTTGTCAGTTATAACTCTTAAGGGAAGTATCATTGCAATAATGTTTTGTGAATCAGTCCCCATTAGAGCACATAAATGTTCTTTATCCACTGATCTCATCGTCATACCTATGAATTAGCTTGATATAATACGTGGTATGGATTGGATTTCATATTATGATGCGACGATTTATTGTAAGAATAAGAAGGTTATGATTTTTGATGATGACGATAAGGAACACCTTATCTTTAGAGTAGAATCGTCACGACCTAATTCTTATCTACATCCACCCCCAGTAGCTCAAATAATTTCAATTATTGGGGAGTAAGAGAATTAAATGAATGTGGGTGAGGAAAGGAATGTTCAAATATAGGATGTGCCTATTGTGAAAGTATATGTAGATGTATTTCCGGAAGATTTACCTGAACATCCTCCAAAACGGGAAGTTGAGTTTTCCATTGATTTAATTCCTGGATCAAGGTCTATATCAAAGACCCCATATACAATGCACACTGTATAATTAGTTAAACTTAAGAAACAACTAAAGGAATTGAGTAATAAGGGATTTATTCTCCCTAGTGTTTCTCCATGGGGAGCCCCTGTTCTTTTTGTTAAAAATAAAGATGGATCTATGAGGTTATGTATCGACTATAGGGAGATCAATACAATAAAAATAAAGAACAAGTATCCCCTACCTCGTATTGATGATTTATTTGATCAACTACATGGAGCTAAATACTTTTCAAAGATTGACCTTCGATCTAGATACCATCAATTGTGTGTGAAGAAGGAAGATATTTCAAAGACAACATTTTGAACCAGGTACGGGCATTACGAGTTTACAGTAATGCCTTTTGGATTGACTAATGCACCCTCTTTATTAATGGATCTGATAAATAAAGTTTTCAAGGAATATCTCAATGAATTTGTGGTATTATTTATTGATGATATCTTGGTATACTCTAAAAACAATGAATATCATTAAAATCACTTGCGAATTATCCTGAAGACTCTGAGAAGAAATAAATTATATGGGAAGTTTAGCAAGTGTGAATTCTGGCTTCAGGAGATTTCTTTTCTTGGCCATATTGTCTCTAAAGATGGAATCTCTGTCTATCCTTATAAGACCCAGGCAATCCAAGAATGGCCAGCACCGACTAATATAACTGAGGTACGTAGTTTTATTAGTTTGGCAGGTTATTATCGATGTTTTGTCCAGAATTTTTCCCGATTTGCTAACCCATTAATAAATCTCACACGTAAAGAGGTTTAATTACTTTGGACAAAAGAGTGTGAAAAATGTTTCGAAGAACTGAAGAGAATATTAGTCAATTCTCCTATATTGCCTCTACCATCGGGGAATGATGGGTTCGTTATTTGTAGTGATGCACCAAAGAAAGGACTTGGTTGTTTCCTTATGCATAATGATAGGGTTATTGCCTATGCATCACGACAATTGAAAATTCATGAACAAAACTATCCTACTCATGATCTCAAGTTAGCAGCTGTGATATTTGCTTTGTAGATATGGAGGCACTACCTCTATGGTGAAAAAATGTGAGATTTATACTGATCACAAGAGATTGAAGTATACTTTTTCACAAAAATAACTCAACATGAGGCAAAGGCGATGTCTTGAATTACTCAAGGATTATGATTGCATGATACACTACCACCCGGGGAAGGCAAAAAAGGTGGCAGATGATTTGATCGGAAAATATCATGGAGTTTTAAACAATATGTGAATTGAAAGGGATCCAATTTTCATGGATCTAGTGAAGATGGACATGGGAATAACCAGGGAAGGTGAAACATCAATTCTTTTTCAAATGGTTTCCAAACCATCTTTACTAGAAAGGATTAAGAGTTCTCAGACTTATTATGGAGAATTTCAAAAGAATATTAAAGCTGTGAATGATGGGAGATTGAGAGAGTTTGTGCATGAAGATGAAATTTTGAAATTCGGGAAGAGACTTTGTGTTCCCGATCTACCTGATCTAAAATGGGAATTGCTGGATGATTCTCATAGTTCCAATTTCCCTATAAAACCTAGGAGCTCCAAAATGTATAGAGATTTGAAGGAAAATTTTTTGTGGGAAAACATGAAGAAGGAGATTGCTGATTTTGTGTCAAGATTTATGGTTTGTCAACAAAGGAATGCCGGAAGGCAACAGCTTGGATGAGTCATGAAACCTCTTCCCATAACAGAGTGGAAATGGGACAATATTAGGATGGACTTTTTCAGGGGACTACCAATGAATCCTAGAAGGAACGATGAAATATGGGTTATTGTTGATCGCTTTACCATGTCAGCACATTTTCTTGATATAACAGAAGAACTACCACTGGAACGTCTAGAAACACTATATATTAATGAAGTTTTGAGACTTCATGGAGTACCCCTATCAATTGTTTCTGATCGTGATCCTCGTTTTACTTAATGATTCTGGAAAAGTATTCAGATATCCCTGGATACTGAACATCATTTGAGCACTGCCTACCACCCTCAAACAGATGGAAAATCATAGCAAACTATTAAAACTTTAGAATACATGTTGAGATCCTGCTCACTTTACTTTCATGGTATGTGGGGTCAATATTTACCTCTGGTAGAATTTTATTATAATAATAGCTTCCATTCGAGTATTCAGATGGAACCATATAAAGCATTATACAGAAAGAGATGTCTCACACCAACCTATTGGGATGACGTTGGCGAAAGAAAACTTGTAGGTCCAGAACTGGTAGTGGAAACAATGAAAAAGGTTAAGGGAATCCAAAATCACATCAAAATAGCTCAATGTAGGCAGAAGAGCTATGCCGATAATGAAAGGAAGGATTTGGAATTTCAAGTCAGTGATCATGTTTTTCTGAAGGTACCTCCTTGGAAGGGAGTAATACATTTCGGTAAGAAAGGTAAATTGAGTCCCTGGTACATCAGACCTTTCGAAATTCTAGAACAAATTGGGGCTGTAGCTTACCGATTGGAAATGCCGCCAAGTCTATTCAAAGTTCATGATGTGTTCCACGTATCTCTATTGAGGAAATACAAGCCTGATCCAACACATGTACTCACCTATGAGGAATTAGAACTAGAACCCGATCTGTTTTATTGTGAAGAGCCCGTCATAATTCTTGTTACGAGAGAACAAGGGCTGAGAAACCGGATGACGTGTCTGGTAAAAGTTTTGTGGAGAAACCATAAGATGGAAGAGGCAACATGGGAACCCGAGGAACTTATGACGAAGATCCACATGAGTCTTTTCATGTGGTAGTATTCTAGAAATTTCGAGGATGAAATTATTTTATGGAGGGGAGAATGTAACACCCCAAGCTTCTACGGTATGTTTCCCTTTGAATAATGTAATAGCATGTGTTGTACGCAACATCAAGTTCTAACACACACCACAACTGATAAAACTCGCCGTTATGAATAGTAATAGCTAATTGTTGAAATTATATATATTTTATATTTCAAAATGGACTTTATTTTTGGATTTGGAGTACTGAATTTAGCTTATGGTGAAATTTTGGTACTTTCTGGATAACATTAATATTTTTATGAATAGTGAAAATTACTAAATTTTAATTAAAATTTTTTTTTTAATCAAAATAATTAATAGTGATAAATTATGAATTTGAGTAGTTTTAATGTATATTTGGAATATACTTTTACCATTTAATATAATGGTGGTCATTGGACATAATTTCATAGTTATGCCGAACATAAACAAGTATCAATCTTTTGATAGTTATTATATCTTAAAAACATGCGTTTTGTTTTAACAGCGGGAATTAATTTTAAATTAATTTCATCCACTTCTATGTTTTGAATTTTTGAAAATGGATTCCATATTTGGAATCCGGATGTTCATATTGTGTGAATAGGTAACTTTTATTTTTAGGCCTTTTGAATAATTACTGCGGTAAATTATTTATTTACCATGGTTAAGGGTAAATCTGGTAAATAAGGGTTAAAAAAAATATTATAATAATTATAAATTACCCTAAAACGTGTCCTAACATTATTGTTGGATACATTTCCGACCATGGGAATATTTGGGATGATTTTGTGACCCCATGGAGCCACGTGTAGGTGGTAGGGACACTATTTTAATAAAGTTAAAATAAGTACAAAAATGACATAAGCATATATCTTTTAGAAAAACAATTTTTACATAGGATTATATTTGTTGAATTTTCGACTATAAATATTAATTATAAATATAAAACGATTTACTACATAATGATATTTTATTTTTAACATTTACACATTATATAAATTAATTTATTTATGACACAATGAAGATGAAGTAATTATTATAACAGTGAAAACTTAATGTAATTGATATTATAAATACTCCAATAAATATAATTTGAGACTTTTTATGAATTAATCTAATTTTATAGGTTAATATGACATGTTAGGAATGCTTTAATAAACATTTTTCGAAGTAATCATTCTGTTATGATTTTTATAAAAATCAATTATTAAATAGTTTTAAAATTGACAAAAAAGAGTTTTTAAAACAAATATTATATTATTAATTGATATTAAATTCCTAAAAATCTATGGTTCTGCCAAGAGACTTATATCATGATTGGTGTATCATTAATGGACCCCTTGGGGGTCTCTTGGATGTATATGGTATTTTTATTAGCCATATTATATAAAAATATAAAGAGACATTGTAAAAGTGAAACTAAATAACTAAGAGTTAATACTTAAAGATAATGTTAATATAATGACCCAAACCTATCCAAATTATATTGGTTGAGTGTTTTTAGACCCATACCCACCTTAACCTTTAAATAATAAACTTTGGAGCCATTATAAACCGAATATGAATTTATTATTAATTAATATTTCTAGCTTTTCCAAACGTGCCCCTCACCTCTCTTATATAAGGGCACTCCCCCTTCTCATTACATTCCACCTTCAAAGCCTTTTGGATCAGCCAACCCCTGCCCAAATACTCTCTCAACTTCCCTCACTACAACCTAGAGGCATTATTTTGATCATAGAGCCAACCTATTGAGCCCTTTTGATCAAATCAAAAGGAAGAACCCAAAGAAGAGGTAATGATTTCACCACCTTTTTTCAAGATCCTTTCTTCTTCCACTTTTTCTTCCTTTGTTATTACCATTATAAAATAATAACTCCAGTATCATATATATACTGTGATGTTATTATAAATATGGTACAACCATATTCACTATTCTACCCATCCTTTGAATAACATGTCACCATACGTGCGTATGTACGGCGTACCGTCTCCACGTCGTGATGTAATTGTTATTCAATAAATTATTATTTGGATGGGTATAATAATGATGTGGAACTCATGAAAATAATAAATATAACAAGATAATGATCCTTTATATATGATATACCATCCAATTATATATTATTTTAATATCAAATGAATGATATTGTCGCTCGTGCGTACGTACGGACTACCGTCTCCATAAACGCGATGAGATTCATTCTCCATCATATCCATTCAAGTATAATTCTCATTTGATGATTAATAATAGTATCTAAGGACTTGATATCATTTTGGATATGATTAAGATACAACCTATCCATTACAAACAGGGCTTACATAGAAAAACATATAAAATAAAACGAGTAAGTTAACACTCGAAACGACTATAATTCTAAGATATTATTAACAAAGCAATGTTAAAAGATAATATATGATATCATATTAAGGTATATGATTATTGAATAATTTAATAACAATTATTTTAGCATTATACCGGATTTTAAACTACCCCAACCAAGGAAAAGTACAAGGTAAGGGTTTATTTTGCAATCTCTTCATTATCTGAGGTTGTTTATACATAATAATCTACTGGGATTTCTTTATCATACACATCCATGTTTCATAAAAATGTGTTTAAAAACATTTTTTACTATTTACTAGAAATTGGGTTAAAGTCATTTCTACCCTTCTTGACTTTTTTATGTTTTTTATAAAGGAATCTTTCTGTCATTTTCCAAACAAGGTGCTTTTTAACCTTTTCGATAGAATTAAGGTTAAATTTTTTTTTAACTAAAATGGCGGGTGCAGCTATTTTCCACAGATATAAAATCATCGAAGCTTCCCTTACAAGCTTATAAGAATATTTTCAAAGAAAATGTTTTATTTTATAAATATGTGACTATAAAAAGATTTCAAAATAGAAATAGATATTTCTCTAAAAAGATTTTTGATTTCATCTATGTCAACATCCTTTGATGGATTTTATGCTTATTTGAAGTTGATTTATTATGATACAATACTTCTATATTGAATTGAAGGTTTTGTGATATGTTTGACTGTGGATCTGTTTTTTTTATATGATTCATGGTTTATGGATGAAGTATTTACATTTAGTATGCTAGTTTTAATAAAAATATTTATATTATTATTAAACCTTTTCATATGGGAATGCATTGGACTTAATTATGATGGGTGGAGCCCGTTATAGCTCCTCGATGCATCGGTAGGTCTAATGAAAAAAACTAGTGTCTTGGAACAAGGCCTTGGAAAAATCATATTTGTAGTCTTGGAAAGAATCCTTGGCTATGTGGTTATGATAGTCTGGCACTATGCATTCCCTCATTATGAAAGTGGTTATTGATATTGCATGTGATTATACGATTAGTAGAATATCCACGTGAATAAGTAAATGGCATTATTTCATTTTACTTTTGCCATACTATGTTGAAGTTCCAGTTTAAAAGGATTTTGTTTTATTTATACATTTCCTTAAATGATTATGCTTATTTTTCAATGGTTCTGCTATATTGTTACCCTTACTAGGCATTTGAGCTCACCCATTTTCTATGTTTTATTTTTCCCAGGATGTGAAGATGTAAATTATGAATGACGTAAAAGGATATTATGAGGGGATAATAGTGTGGACTATGGAGAAATTATGTTGTTATAGTAGTTTTTCACTTTATGAAGTAATGTAAAACTTTATGAATATATCTAGTGTTTATAAGGCTACTAAACCAATCGGTCTTTCGAGATTTGATCTTTCTTGTGATCATTCCAATGTTATTTAATAATGCACCGACTCTGGGTAACTGGGTTTGGGGCGTTAAAATTAATTCCATCCATCTCCTCTATCTCATGTTCAATTATTTCTGAGTGAATATATACTTTAAAGTTTTGTGATCGGTATATATTTCACACCTTACTCCATACAAATGATGCCACCAAATTTTTAAAGTGAAAAAAACTTCAGCTAATTCCAAATCATGTGTAGGGTAATTTACCTCATGAATTTTCAACTGATGTGAAGCATAAGAAATTATCTAATCATTCTGCATAAGTATACATCCAAGTCCTTCCAATGAAGCATCACTGTAGATAACAAACTCACCATTCCTAGAAGTAAGTGCCAAAACTGGAGCATTCACCAATATTCTTTTCAACTCCTGAAAACAATCATCACATTCTTTTGTCTAGATAAACTTAACACCCTTCCGAGTTAGCTTAGTCATTGGACTAGATAACTGTGAAAAATGTTCAACAAATCTTCAATAGTAAACTGCCTAACCATGAAAACAACGGATATCGGTTACATTTTTGGGTCTTTTCCATTCATCAACAACATTTTTTAGCAAGATCAACAGTTATACCATTTTTTGAAACAATGTGACCATGGAAAGAAATTTGTTTCAACCAAAACTCACACTTGCTGAATTTTCCATACAGTTTCATTTCTTTTATGGTTTGCAAGATAACCCTTAAATGACTTTCATGCTCTTCTTTAATTTTAGAAAACACCAAAATATCATCTATGAAAACAACTACAAACTTATCCAAGAACTCATGGAAAATTCTATTCATAATGTCTATGAATACAGCAGGTGCATTGGTTAACCCAAAAGGCATAACTACAAATTTATAATGGCCATATGTAGTACGAAACACAGTCTTCGGAATGTATGATTCCTTTACTTTCAACTGATGGTACCCCAAACTGAAGTCAATCTTTGAAAAATACTGAGCTTCCTGGAGCTGAACAAACAAATCATCTATATGAGGCAAATGATACTTGTTCGTAACAGTAATGTTATTCAAGGCTCTTTAGTAAATGAAAATCTCATTGAACCATCTTTCTTTTTAACAAACAAGACATGAGCACCCCATGGTGATGTACTAGGTTGAATAAAACCTTTATCTAATAACTCTTGCAATTGTTTCTTTAACTCTAAAATTTCAACATGAGCCATTCGATAAGGGGGTTTTGAAATTGGATTAGAATCAAGCACTAAGTCAACAATAAATTCAACTTCCCGATCATGAATAATACCAGGTAACAGATCAGGAAAAACATCATGATACCCATTTACCTATGGCACATCATTAATATGAACATTTCTTTTATTTTCAACAATATGTGCAAGATAACATTCATTTCCATATTTTACTAGTTTCTCAACTTCCTGGTATATTATCAAAAGCAAGGGTTCATTATTTTACACAAACTGAAAATATTTCTAAAAAGAAACCATTTTAGATCTACAGTCAATCATAAAATGATAAATAGAAAGCCAATCCAAGCCTAAAATATCATCAAACTCTATTAGAGGCAAAAAAATAAAGTTTGCAGGTATATTCTTTTTGCACACGAGGATAGAAAGGTTCTTATAAATTCTTTTTATCTCAACGTTTCCTCCGGTTGTTTTTACCATAAGTTCAGGATTCATATCTTGAGATGGAATTTCCAATTTACTAGAAAACTTCTATGAAATGAATGAATGTGTAGACCCTGAATCAAACAACACATTGACATAATCCGAACAATCAAATAGTGTACCTGATTCTACTTCATTTTATGGCCCAACATCTTCGGAAGTAGTTGCAAGGATTTCACCACCACTTTTTTCTTGTATTCTGGCTGCTTTCCCCTAGTTGATTTCTTCGTTAGACACTCATTTGCATAATGACCCATTTCATTACACTTAAAACATCTTACTGCTGCTTTTTCATTGCCTTATTGATCATATTCCTTAGAGTTATGAGAAATATGACCAGGCTTACCACACCGAAAGCACTTTCCAGACCTGGATAAACATTCCCCAGGATGCATTTTACCACACTTCTCACAGGATGAATATTTTGTTTTCTTAACTCCTTGCTTCTTGGATGAATTCTTCCATTTTTCCTACCAACTGGACCTCTTATTATATTGTTTGTCAAAGAACAACTGATCATCGACAAACTCCATTTCCACCTTCTCCGCACATAAAAAAAGTTTTTCATAACATTTGAACTCACAAGAAGATAAATCCCATCGATACTTTGGCTTTAACCCTGAGAAAAAATGGTTTATATTACTATCAAGATCTCATATGTTGTTTGGAGCATACCTTGCCAGTCGAGTGTACTTTGCTTCATAAGTAGCCACTAAGTCATCCTCCTGCCTCAATTCGTGGAATTTGTTTTCCATCCTTAGATGAACCACCTTAGGAAAATATTTCTCAAGAAAAGAACCTTTTAATTTTTCCCAGTGAAGATCATAAATCACATCACTATCCTTGATATTTTTCATCATCGACCATCACTGATCTGCTTCACCTTCGAAATGGTAAATAGAGAGACTAACCTTTTGATGTTCTGAACACCCCATGACATCAAAAATCTTCTCCAGTGCTTTAATCCACCCTTCAGCTAGCACAGGGTCAGATGATCCTCTGAATGATGGGGGATGTTTCCTCATGAAATGTTCCACCAATGACATGTCCCTCTGTGGTTGATCTGGCTGATCTCATGCATGGATACCACCACCATTTATAGCCCGAGTCAACTGTGCCATCACTGCAACAAACTATTCAGTTCCAATTCTGACAATATCAGGTTGCTGATTTGGAAGGTTGTCTTCCTCCTGATATCATCCAAACATAGCTGCTTTGTTTCCTCTATGGAAAACCATTCTGAACACAGAAATATCTTAGGCGAAGCAACATGGTAATCATTAAATGCTATATCATTTCAATCATACAATAAATTAATTTATAATTTAACAATTTTATAAATCCTAAAGTTTTCTATACCGACCTCTGATACCAACTATAAGGCCCTGGCCTTAAACCATACTTAATATTGAATTAAAAGAATAGTTCACATTGAGGATCTTTTCAGGTTTAGAATTTTAGAAAATTAGGACATAACTATTACATCTCAAAATATTACAAAGTAGACACTTCTAGTAAGTTTCAATAAAATAAAAACTCTTAAAATGAAACGTGTCTAGTTCCATGTTTTTGATAGCATAACTTTTCCTTGATCCCATCCTTTACCCTATTCCACATTAAGTCCAGTGAAAAACATTTCAAAAACATGGGGTGAGCATAAAAAGCTCAGTAAGGGATACACAAAGATTGATAATTGGTATTTTTTAAAAACAAAAAGTAAACCATGTATTCTTTATCAATGTAATACATTTGACCTTTATGAAGTAGTAAAAACTCGTCACTGAATAAAATCTCATTACTTACCCATTTGTAACCATAAGATTACTATAAAATCCATATAAATAACACATAACATATAAAGGTAACTTGGGATATAAACATACTTAAATGTAATAACCATACGGTTGACATCCAAAAATATCACTTAATAGAATAGCCATACGGACGACATCCATACCCAATGCATTGGAGGTTATAACGTAACCACCCGTCATAGTATTCACGGCACCACCCGTCATATGGTTTATCACATAACCACCCGTAAAATGTCTAAGTACCATTATAAAAGCATAAGACATAAAACAAATATAATGGAAAGAAAACATTTCCACACATTCATCAAAATATTTCACTTAAATATATTGACATAACAAATCCATTATAAAAACAATTTTCAAAACCAAAATACATAAAAGTGTATATGGTATTTATTTCATTTTAAAAAAACATCACGGATTTTTTGGGAAGCCATAGACAAAATAATACTCGCGGCGGTGGAAAAGGACATTGTCACTGTGTAAGTTAAAAGAAAAAGTCCTTTTTGTCATTTTTAAAATGATTTGTTGAAAAAGATTCCATTTGTATAAAATTAAAAGTCAAAGTGGTTTATACACCGTATAAAATAATGCTTTGTATTAAAACAAAATATGCCTCAATGAAAGGAGATTGAGACGAAGTCCCTTACTTCGTGTCCGATGTGACTCGATTGCTCTTTAATATCCTGAATAATAAACTAAAGTTAATTTATACTTTCTTAAAAACCATTTTCAAGTTTATTATTCCTTTTATATAACTTATTTCCATTTGATTAATGTTATGTAATCATTTATGTTAATAATGTTCGTCTTGTCGATATCTGGTTCATAAGTCAAAAATTGACTTCTTATAATTTCATGTTGTTTATGTGGTCAAAGTTTCATTATATCCAGAATGATATCCATGATTTGGATATAATATATATTATATATATCCAGAATATACATGTATTTATAATAGTACATAACATTTAGAGGAAAGAAATGAAATGCACCGTTCATGGAGACAGTAATTCGTATGTACTCATGAACGCTACTTTCAATTCTATTTCGTATTTAATATAGTTAAATCATATTTATATAAGGGTATATTATAATTCCAGTATAAAATCATATATAATAACAGTAACTCCATCCTTTATACATCCCACATATGGCATTAACGAATCAAATCACCTTGAGGGGGCAGTAGTCCGCACTTCCTAAAGGGAATATATCGCGTATACCAATAATGGAAACCATAAAGGTATGCCATAAATGAAAAATATAGAATCTTAAGGAAAAAATAAACATATTATATATCATATATAAATATATTGACATCTTAATATCCACCTTTTAAGGTGTTAATAGAAAATTGAACAATCATCGTTTTGTGAGGTAGAAATTCACCATCCACAGAAGCAGTATGATCTTTAACCATTAGATGTAGATGTGTGTAAGTGTAGATCGAATAATTATTATAAAAAACCTAGTTTATTTAAGATACTAGAGTTGATACAAATGAAATTAATAAAAATGGGTTAGGGGGTTGGAGAAGCATAATAATACAAAAGAACACAAGTGAAGACATTACTTTAAAATCGGGTAACTCCCTTTGGTTTGAACCAATATGGTTTCTTGAAGAGCATCCTGACTAAGGTAAGGATTCTAGGATGAGGAGAGGGATGCGGAGAGACAAAATGATCATAGCAGGGCTGAGCCAAAGGATTGATAGGTTTGGGTAAGGAGGTAGAGGTGTGGGCCTTTTATAAGAGGAGAGGAGGGGAACACTTGGAAAGGTATAAAATGTTACTTTAATTTCAAATGAGTTTCGGATTTTAAAGTACCACCATTGATTTATTTTGAGGATAAGGTGATAAGGGTTCGAAATATACTCATCCAATAGGTTTTTGACATGTTTAGGTCTTAGAGATTACATTATCATTTCATTTTATTTAAATAGTTAAATAATGAGGTAATCACTGCATCATCATGATGTCATAAATAATTTTAATTATTTAATGTATAAAAATTATAAAAACATAATATGATGTAAGAAATACTTTTATATTTACAATGACTATTTATAGTCAAACATATGACTTTTCTAACCCCATGTGAAAATTGTTTTAGTAAAACAATACATGTTTTTGTCATTTTAACTTTTACTTTAAATAAAAGGCATTAATGTCATTATCTTACCCAAGTGGTTCCTTGGGGTCCAAAAAATCGACCCATGGGATATCATGGTCGGCTATGACATATCCAATAAAGGTAGGACATGTTTCAAGGTCATTTCATATTATTAAAACATTATTTTAACCTTAAAATACACTAATTACCTCTAATGGCGATTAAAAACATAAAAGTTACTATTCATCAAAAAATTATTTTAATCCCATTTAACAACATTTTAATTATTAATGATAACCATGCATGTCAGAGTTTTGTAATTCAAAACACAAAGGTGGTAAAATTTCATTTAAATAAAAAATCAGTTTTTTAAATACCACTTAGTGGTTTCACTATTTATCAAAAATTAAAGTTGTTCAGAAAAATACCAAAACATCACCCTAAGCTATATTTGATATTACAAATTCAAAAATAATGATTCTTTTAAAATATTAAAAACATATTAGTTACATTAATTAATACAATAATTAATTCTCGCTGTCATGAAAAATATCATGTTGTTATGAAACAATATATATCAAAATATAGACAAAAGTTTAAGTCCAATTTCAAGGTGAAATTAATTCCAACGACCACTATGGGATAAAATGTTAAATATATATTCCAATTACACTTTAATCCCAATTCATAAGATAATCTAATCATATAAATAAATTATATTAAATGGAGGTTTGGAATTAAAATACAACATTTTTCACTATTCATTAAAAATTGAAGTTTATCAGAAAAATACCAAAAATTTACACAAAGTAAATTTTGATGTCCTGATCCTAAATAAGAATTTTATTTGGTCCAATATAATGTATAATAGTGACCAAAAATATATTTAAAGAGGGTTTTCCATTAAAAGGTGATAGTTTGACCTTTTAGTGAATATTAGAGTATCTATGCCAAAAAATGAATTCTTTTCATATTTCAAGACTTTATCCATTATTGGATAAATGTAAAATCATTTAACAAACATATATAATTATATTTTAGTTATTTCTATTCATTCCGCCAATACAACAGCTATGTGATAACAACCATTTAAAATAATATTATTTTATTACTAATGTGCAACGTAAGATTTCAAAGAAAATATTTGTTGCGTATCAGGTACGCTATCGAACACAGCAACCCCTTTAAAGTAAAATTAATATTTAATTATTAAATATTAATAAATATGAAATTTTCTATTCTTTATTTACCTAGGATGTTACAAAACTGTACTACAAACTGATTTTCACTTAATATATTGATATTTTACATAGAGAGTATATTTATCTTTTTGGGATTTAAGGAATATGAAAAGGTTATAATTTTAGTTTTTCATATCATGAAAGATATAGATTTATGGATGTCAAAAATTAAAAAAAAGTATGAGAAATAAATATAAAATATTTATGGAAGGAGGATAAGTATTTTTTTGGAAAAATATTTACCTCCTAAATATAGAGTTTTTATGGAGATAAATTCTAGATTATGAGAGAAATAAGATGAAAATGTTTCTAATTATGAATCATTACATACATTGTTAGAAAGGATTTTTCGGACTACACACATAATCCATGTATACATATTAAACATATTTAGTTGAAATTTATCATATTGTATGAAGGGAACTAGTCTCACAAACAATATATTCATTTGGGGATATAGTATCATGTGATATTAAGGAAGATAAATAGTTCTCCATTTATTATGGTTATAATGATAAAATGGAAAATATGTTGATAGAAGAGAAAAATAGACATGGAGAATAATAGATCAAATGATTTTACTTCATGGGATAATTTGGGGATGAATGTCCTTTCGATATTATTGAAATAAATTGGAGTTTTTTAAAAGTGTAAAGAAAAAATCCATCAGGCTTTTGATGTAATGGTATGGAAGAAAATGACTATGTCTTATGATTTGACTATAAATAGATATGGTA
Organism: Viscum album; assembly: GCA_963277665.1. Taxonomy (NCBI): domain Eukaryota; kingdom Viridiplantae; phylum Streptophyta; class Magnoliopsida; order Santalales; family Viscaceae; genus Viscum; species Viscum album. The sequence continues at coordinate 1,245,967,719 of OY728148.1, forward strand.
CTATAAAAATGAATTTCCTATATTTCATGGGAATATATTTCTATAGAAATAATGGGATCAAGGTGAAGCATATTTTGTTACAATAGTCAACGTAATACAATTAATGTATTTATGTTTTTTGATTCATGAATGACGTTATAATATTTTATTTAAAATAATCATGATATAAATAAATATTACACTATAGTACTTCTTTTATTAGGATATAAATGATGATGCTGAATGGAACCAAGAAATGCGATTCAGTAGAAAGTGAAAGATTTGTGAAATTATGTGGTTTAGGGAAAGGTAAAACTTAATATTAATGGATTTATATGGGAAAGAATTAATGACTAGGAAAATGGGTAGTGATTTGATGGTTTATGTTACCATTGCTGGGTTTATAATATGTTTACATTTAAGAAATGCATTCAACAACAAGATATACTATTTTTGTAAGAAATATTTTATACATTATGGTTTAATGGTGATCACTTTATTCATATGTATTCTATATGTGAAAAAGATATAAATTATGTGGTTTTGGAAAAAAATAATGTTATGTTCATTTTGTAAAGCTAGTGAACGTACTTATAAATTTCTCATCATTCAATTTGGATAGACATATTTATGACATATCATATAATTAATTACTTATTAAATGGATTAATTTGATTATAAAATATAAATTTTTGAAGTTAAATTATAATTTAAAATAGTAGATATCATATGCAAACCGTTATGTTGTTAGTAAACAATTAATTTATGGTGGAATGACTTCAACAACTTATGATTCATTAAATTTATTATATAATTAACAAAATCATCAAAAACATTAATTTCCGGGAACAATGGATAATGTGAAAATATATAAAACCACAAAAAAGAATTATATTGTTCTCATGACTTGGAATATAATCAAGTATTATTATTTTCTAAAGTGTTCATCTGAATAGTAATATAAATCCCCCACTCTAGTGAAATGGATTTCAAAAGAAAAAAATATTTGATAACATTTATTTTTGAAAAAACACTCTTCGTTTATCTAATCACAAAATCATGGGTTTTTAATTTTTGGAATTTCAATTGACATGTTATCTATCAATATTGATGAGAATATGATAGTTAGATATCTCATCCTGGTCTAGGTATTCACATCCCACTAATGTTTATTTATTCAACAGCAAAAAAATTTTGTTCTATTTCTAATTCAAATTCCATTTTCTTAAGATGATATTTCATTAACCTTGTTTATAATTTGGGATTCCCACAATTTTATTTAGTAGTATCAATATATGAGTTTTGATGTATAATTTCAAATTATTAGGACACAATTAATAGAAGGAGAGTAAAATTTAACTACCAAATAATTTATTAATGATATTTTCTATGAAATTATAATGTTATACAATATAAATCTCATTATATCAAATATAAGACACAATACAGACATAAAAATTGATTAATTAATGAAATAAGAGGTATTTATAGAAATTAAAGAACATATTCTAATGGAATAGTAACATGACAGTTGGAATTATAATATGAACATTATTAATAATAATTTAGATAATTGAATGTTATCTTAACATATGAATGTGTAAATAAAATATGAGTATCTTAGAAATGAAAATATGATATATTTATATAATGAAATTAGTAAAAAAAATTAAATATGATACATGTTTTTGAATTAGGGTAGAATGTTACAAACCCAAACATTATACATGCAATTTTCCTTGAAATTATATAATACAATATGAAACACATAAAATAACATTTAGGAACCAATAAAATCATTAAAAATGAATAATGAATGAAATTACTTGTATTTATAGAAACTCAGGAACATATACCAATTAAATAGTAACACGATATTTGGAATTTTAATATGACCATTAGGAATATAAATTTGGATAATAGAAATATAACCTAGCTTATGAATGTATAAATGAAATTATGGTATCTTATAAAATAAATTATGTTATATTTATATCATTATATTAGTAAATAAATTTTATATACATGATAAATTATATATTTTTTTTCATCGATATGTTTATTTACAATTTTCTAGTTCATATAATTATTTAAAATAATATTAATTTTCAAAAAATATATTAATAAATAAATTAAATTTTTGTCTTCCAATTATTAGATAATACTATGATACCTTACTAAATATTTGAATGTGTTAAAAAATCTGTATTTTTTGAGTGAATAATGATTTTTTTTAATAATTATATTCAAAATATTTAGAAATTTATTTTAATAAAATGGATTCCATTTAATTATACATGTGTAAAAATGGTTAGGGTGATCTAGTAGACTTTTTCTATACCATCTTATTTATTTTTCCAATATTGATATATATTAATTTAAGATATATAAAATTATAAGTTAAATACTTTATCTCTTGAGACATTTATGATGTAAAAACCATAATATTTAATTATCCTTGTTTATTTAATATTTTTAACCATGGGAATCTATACTATTCATATTCATGATCCAATATTAAATATAATGAATAAAATCCAAAAAACACCCCTATCCACCACTATATATATGACATATTACATATTATTTTCCTCACACATTATAAGACTTAGTGATTAATTATATTTTAGCTAATTGATGTCCAAAAAGTCATTCCAACCCCATAATATTTAACATCTACCAAAAAAACTATTTCCATGTCCATTAAGGTGTTTTCCAAGGAGGAAACACTGAAGAGGTAAAAAATTATTTATCTCATTATCATTTATTTTATTTTATTTTCTTATCCTTCCCTTTAATCACCTATCAAAAGTAACATTATTAATCCAATATCATATATATACTAAAATTATATTATGTTAATATTATATCATATATATATATATATATAATATCATTTGGTTCTCAATATGATAACATAATCTATGAGATTTTGAATTACCGCATTCTTGGAAGATGTTTTTTTCTAATACCACCTTCATGGATGGTCATAAATCCATTATATTGGTTAAGAATTATTTTAAATTTTATATTTAAACATATATATAGTTATTAAAATAGTATATATATATATATAATATTAATTTTATAAACTAAAATACAACATGGTGATGGAAAAACACCTAAATAATACAAATGGTTATCATTACAATTTTTTTAATGAATATTCCTTATATATAAGAAATTATTCTATATAAAACAAATGAATATTCTATTTTTTCATTAATAAAATATAATTTCAACTCATCGTTATTATTCCTATCTTAAATTATGTTCTATACTTATATAAAAATGAACAAATCAAGAAAACCCTAGAAACAAATACTTCCAAACGATGAAATTGATTCTTATTACTAATAAACATTCCATAAATAAATATAATAAAATTATACTAAATCCAATTTAATTTTAATATTATTTTAATTAAATTAGTAATGAATGTAATTTTATTAACAATCATATTATGTGGAAGTGTATAAATATTTCAGACACAATATAAGGGTTTATTCCTGATCTCCATTTCCCATTGGGTTACAGTTTCTCTCTCTATTTACCTGAATGAAACTAATAAATATTTATGTGTAATCCTCCCAAATTCAAAAATTATTTTAAAAAAATATGTACCTTTATCAATTATTCTTTATTTTATAGAAAAATAAATTTTTCATAAGTTCACCCTTTTAATTCTTTCTAATATGAATGTTCAATTAATGGGAACATCCCTATTTTACATCCATTTTCTAGTATAATATATTAAATATTTAAATGAAAAATTATTTTTTAAAATCACTCATTCCATTATGAAAAACTATAATAGATTATTTTTTGTTGTATACAATGGAAAATTCATTTGTCATCTTGAAATAATCTTTTATATTTTCCATTCTACCATACTAATGTGGATCATTTATAATGATTCCAAAACACCATTTTTATATTGATTCACTTTATCTAAAAATTTTGTGCATACTTTTTTCTTTTAATATTCATCAAATATAATTTCATTTCATATTGTTTTCTTATATATTAATGTTTACAATTTGATTTTTATGGAAAATAAAAATCATCTTCAAAAATAAATAAAATTTATTACAAATTAAAATTAAATTTATCGAAATATTTTTTAAATTATTTTATTTAGATTATATTAATATATTTAAATACCCTCTGTTTAAGATTATGATGAATTGTATTTTATATCTTATATTAACATCTACCATATTTTATTAAATGGATAATGATTTTTTATAGGAGATATATTATCGTAATACGATTCATAATATTTCAATTTTAAATTTTTAATTATGCATTCAAATTGAGGTTATTACTTAAATTTCAAATTCTAGTTTTAAAATGAATGTCTATGTTTACAATGATTCATCACATTCATATGATTACTTCAATACAAAAAGTAATTATATTGTTAGGGCCCACTATAGCCCTTCGATACATTAATAGGTATATTCATGTAAACTAATTATTGTATTGGATGATGTCTTTCCCAATTAATATATAACAACACATTTTATAAAGACAATAAAATGAACATAATATTGTAATAAACATAACCGTGGTTATTATTCACCCTATCTGAGAATATGAAATAACGCCCTTATTTCATTTTATTTTTTATCTGGTATTCCAATATATATATTATGACTTACATGCTAGGATATGTAAATAAATTATGCATGTTTTCATGGAAGTAACATTACTTCATTTTATTTCATGTTGAAAAGTATTAAATATGTTTGTATCTGATTTTCAAAAGATACTAAAATATAGAATTTGTTGGAATGAAACCTCTAGATCATAGTACTAATGTAAAAATTTAGGATTTGGCACCATGAAACGAGGGTATGGGTCTTTAAAATGACCATGATAAAATAATATCATTCCATATAAGAAAAAAATAGTCATTTTTTATTTTTTGAAAAAATTAATAAAGATCCTCATTCTTAAAATGACCTAAATATTCGTTTCAAAATTAATTTTAAAATGTCAAAAAGATGAAAAAATGAAATTATGAAATTCTAGGTAATATAAAAAATATTTTTTAAAATTATTTCAGAAAAACATGGGCATGTAAAAAAGTGATATGTTCAATGGAAGCTTCGTATGAAATAAATTTAAATATAAAATATCTTATAAATATCATTTCATTTTTTTCCTAATTAATAGAATTAATTAATTGTTCTAGTTGATATTAAATACGCATAAATTTTTTTAAATGAAACGTAATATAAAAAAAATCCAACACATTATCATAATGTTTCATAATTGATGAAATATAAGGTCAACCCATAGAATGTTAATTGTGTTATGAATTCCCTTATAACATTCAAATCAATCAAATTTTATTCCCCATAAAATAAATAATAATAAAATAAATCAATGAATACTAGGAATGTAATTATATTAATTATATGATATATGAAATAGATGTATAAATATTCAATACAAAAAACACTAAGTGTTAGAAGGTCATATATATCACATAAGAAAAAGTGAGATGAGAATCTTTTTACCTAAAACATCTCTTTAGTTTTGCATAACAAAACACCATGTATAATTAAATAAAGGGTTTTATTAACTAAATAAAGAACAATATTAAATTATATAATGGAAATTATTATATATTTTTAATATATTACCACCGATTAATTAATAATATTTCATTACCTTTAATTTTTTGGGTGAGTTCACATCACGATTTTCATGATTTGTTCGTTTGTGTATAACTATGGATTATCAAATAAAACGGAAATATAAAAATATATGTGTAATAGATTAGTATTAATTAACATAGATAATTATTAATTTCCCCATTTTTTATTCCTTTCATGTGGATTGTAACGTCCCAGATCCAGGAGCCATTGAATGGCTCCCAGTACCTGGTAGGTCACATATTCTCAAGCGCATATCCAAAAACACAATAGGTTGCCGACTATAAGTGATGGATTTGGGTGTGATAGTGGGGAATCTATGACCTCTTTGACAGATTAACACTTCAGAGGTAAACAACATTTTATATCAAAAGAAGTAATAATCCATTCAATATTAAACAATGGAAGACTAAAAGTAAGAAATATATTGAGCTCATATATATATAAATGATGCATGACCCATATGTCTATGAAATCATCCAAATAATTCACAATTTCGGAATAAAAAAAATACTAAACCAAATTACAATAGAAAAAACAAATGTTCTCCTCAGAATCAAAAACCTAAGTTTGGTCTTATGCTGTCCTGCTCCAGAACAAGTCAAGTAACTAATGTAGAAGGGTGTTATCCCTTATCTATTACTCCAACAATATAATATGTTTAGGCCAAAAAACATGACCCAAATAGAGTGTGAGACTAAATCCCAGTAAGAAACCACCCAAATATCTTTTCTAATCAATCAGTCAATATATGGAATGTAAAGCTATAGAAACAGTAAACAAAAATATATGCAGCAGGAAATAATCCACAGTTCAACATCAATCAACAAAAAATAAACAGCTAAATAAAAACTAGCAACCCTCTTGGAAGGACTCACACCCACCCCTTCCGGTCCTACCTAACAAGTTCTCATAACCCTCTGGGTAGTACACTCGGCCTATCCGCTCTGGTTCATTCATAAGAATATATAAAGACTCTCTAAGGAAGCACACACAGTAAATTCCCCTTATAGTCTAAGGTAGTCAGGGAATCTCTAAGTAAGCTCTCACGTTAAATTCCCCTTATAGACCCATGGTCACGGACTCTATGTGAAAGCTCACTCAGTCAATTCCTCTTATAGCCCAGGTCATTCAAATATTTCAAAAACTCTCTGAGGAAGCTCATAAGGTCAATTCCCCTTAAAGTCTAAAGCAGTCAAGGACACTCGGAGGATACTCACTCGGCCAATTCCCCTTATAGCCCCACGTGGTCCTAGGCTAAGAACCTAGACCTTCATTCATGTACGTTTTTCCTTTTCAGGTTGTTTTGGAGAAAAAGTGGAAATTATAGAAATTATTGAAATACACACCATGTAATTTATGATTACACTCCGTGTACTTAACTGGCACAAGAGACCATGTGTTGGCTGTGTCGTGGCCACAAACATGACCGTGGTGGGTGACATAGAGGCCTCCTAAAGCGGAGTATGGAAAAGGAGACTACACGCCGTGTACTTCAAAAGTAAATGCCGTTTATTTTTTTTTCATTAAATGGACCAGGGATGCGTTTCATCACCAGAAGTGTCTCCTTCAAGGTCTTTTTTGACCGAGAGAAACCGTACGGTGCCGAAATTTCTCTGATCCCCGAGCCTCCATCTGTTCTTTGAATTGACCATCGTCGATTGTGTTGGAACCCCAGCGGTAAATCTATTCCTACTTCTAGAGCATGGTCATCCCATTCCTCCCATTTTCTATGTTATTGTGGGTTGAACGTTTTAGACATTATTGTAGATCTTCGGCGTTCCAAGGAGATTCAAGCTTCTTGGTTCACGTATAAGGATCTCCTAATGCCAAGATGGGTAATTTGTGCCTTCCCGTTGAATGTTCGTGAGTATTATGTGCGATTGCCCCAATACCATTGTAAATGGTATTGTGCGTTTACCATTTTTCCATTGTGCTTTTCCTTCCATGCATGTATTCTTGTGTATAGTTTTTGGATATGAATAGGGTTGAATTACTATGTCTTGGATGTTCTACTCATGATTTGTTCTATTTACGAACGTTTGGTCTTCTTAAGCCTATTGGCCGTTTACCTGTTTTCCATGCCATGAGGTTGTAGGATGGAGTATTGTTTTCTGACATGCTTGAAATGATGTAGACAGTATAACCAAATAGTTTTTTAGGTTTACATTGGCCTTATTGCATTACTATTCATTGACTTACAAGGGACCATGAGACCTGGTGTTATAGACTAAAATGAGATAGACCGAGTGGGCTTCCTTAGAGAGTCTGTGGGCATTATTGACTACAGGGGGATAGACCGAGTGAGTTTCCATAGAGATTCATTATTCTTTATACACTATAAGGGGATAGTCTGAGTTAGATTCCTCGAAGAGTCATTGTTTTACTTGAATTTCCAAGAACCACTTCATGCTATAAGGGAAAATGATCGGGTGAGCTTCCTCAGAGATTTTGTGAATGACCTAGGCATATCAGATGAATTAACCAGGTGAGCTTCCTTAGAGAGTCTCTTGATCTTGGGGATATATTTTGAATCGACCTTCTGTACTTCTTCAGAGAGTCCTCGACTAACTTAGGCTTTAATGGGAATTAACTGAGAGTTCATCGACAATGATTCTTTATGAATTCTTATGATAGAACCAGAGGGGTTAGGATGATTGTACTACCCAGAGGGTTGCTTGTGCTCGTTTGGTAGGACCAGAGGGAATGGCTATGTGTACATCCATGAGGGTTACCTGTTTGTGTTAGCTGCTACTTGATATTGGACTATTGATTATTACAGTTGTGTACTTTTCTGTTTACTGTTTCTATACTTTTACATGCCATATATTAACTGATTATTATTCACAGATCATTGGTTGGATTCCTAGTGGGATTTAGTATCATACCCTATTTGGGTCATCATTTTGGGCCCAAATAGATTATATTACTGTACGTATAGTCAAGGGAAAGTGCCCTTAAACAGTAGGTACTTGACTTGATGTGGAGCTGGAGAGCAGGGGACCAAGATTTGGCTTGCGATACTGCAGAGCTATTCAGCTGTTTCTTTTATACTTGGGTTTAGTATTGTTTTCTATTCCATCATTTTGATCTATTTGGATATGTTCCTAGACATATGTATCATGCATCATTTATATATATGTGCTCCTATTATTCATACATTTAGTTATCCGCTTATTGCTTTTGTATGGATTATTACTACTTCTGATATTGTATATTGTTTCTCATCCAGTGTGTACATTACCAATGAGGTCATTGTTTCCCCACTATCACACCTAAGGCCCTCACTACTAGTCGGTGGCCTCTGGCGTTCAGAGAAATACTCTTGAGGACATGCGAACAACTGGGTACGGGGTGCCTCTAAGTGGATTCTGGAATCGAGATGTTACAAAGTGGTATTAGTGGATTTCTTTTCTCGTGACATACTATTCGGTGTATATAGCCTGGGATTGGACGGAACAGGTACATGGTAATAAATTGTTCATGGAATTAGCTAACTTGTGTACAAGGAAAATCCAATCTACCTCGTTTATTGAGATTTCTTCTGGTTTTGAAGGTCTACGATTGATATTATTTTCCCTAATGGGTGACTCACATGTTTTGTGATGTTACTATTGATATTATTGAAGTTCTATTTCTATCACAACCCACTGATATGTGGGTATTCCATTTCATGCATCATATAGGCACTTTCTAGAAATCACATGTCATGGATTCTTTCCATAAAATTTAGGGTGCTTTAGCAATTGCAAGTCATTGTGATAGATTTTCTGTATAATATTCATGCTATTGTGATAGATGCTTTGATATAATACCTGCTTTCAAAAGGTATTTCTATATGTAAGGTCTTGTTTGAATGAACAACATATTTTGGTTCTTGAAATGTTTTGGGCCCTCATGAGTCAAAACATGGTGGATAATTGACTTATTTCTCTTGTATATGACATGTATAAGATGCCACAATTTGATTCGTGGGGAGGAGGGGCCCTCCTAGATCAGAATTTGGCACATTAATGCATTTTTATGTGTTTTCATAGCTCTGGGGCAGTTTCTGGGGATACTATCTAGAAAAACCCAAAATAAATGGCTTGTACTTTATGAATACAAGTCGCGTAGTACATAACTGTGTCACTGACTATGTGGTAATTGACACGGTGTTGTGAAAATTCATACAAGAAAATGTCGTGTACAGTACATACACATTGTGTTTTAGTGATTGTGTGTCAACCCGTGTGACTAACTAAACGGATGGATGAAACATAGGCTATACACATCGTGTCCTGATTTCGCATGCCTTGTAGTGTATCCTTAGTATCTGTCTGTGTCACGAACAACACGGGTCAGGGAAATACTTCATGTACACATTGTGTGCACTTGGAGGCCGTCGTGTAGTGTGAACCATGTACCCGGCCATGTAACTAACAACACAGTTCATTGAAACTTGTCTAGTACACGCTATGTCCATCGTGAACATACCGTGTATTCTAGTATTAAGAGGACCGAGTGGGTTAGCTGTATAAAGAGACTCAGGCAGGGGAATAGAGTTCATATACACACCTTGTGTAGGGACAACTCGCAATGTGGTTGGGGTGTTACTTGATCAATTATGGTAGAAGTACACGCCCATGTGAATTGATTAATATAACACTCCATGTAGTTTTTATATACATGGTTTAGTCATGTTTTGTAAAACATGAATGTTTTCTTTATCCAGTTACTTTCTTTTAATCTTATGTTTTCATTTTTTGATAATCCTGATATAAGGTGTGCATTTGACCTATCATACTTATGCCACCGAGATTTCCTCTAGTTGTACCCCAGTTGCCAAATGGTCATTAGACACCAGATATGACTGATCAGGGACTTCCAACAGATCCTTCTATTATGTCAGCCTTGTCACAAGCCCTTATACCTAGCATGGGTGTTGATGTGTATTTTATGGAAGGCCATATCAAGATGTTGCAGACTTTTCAGGAATGATGTATCCTACCCCGTCGATGGCGAAATTGATGTGGGGTTTTCAGCAGTAGCATCGTCTACTTTATCCGGATATTGAGGACCTCGGGCTGCAGAATTATTGCAAGAGGCCACGATAACAATCTACGAGCATCTGGAGATACCTCTAGAGGAGAGGGAGAGTCTCGTTACCAATAGGCTCCCAGAATCCTCCAAGAGAGGTGGGACGGGGTCTCACAATCTGGATTCCAGTAGGGTATGACATGGGTTGAGTTTTAGCACAGCTTCTACGATTACATCCACCTGGAGACCTTGTGGGCCGATCTAGCCTAGGAGTATATGATTCTGGATCATAATATTCTTTCTGTTATGGAGTACTCATATCTCTTTACTGAGCTGCAGCATTTCATGCATATTCTAGGAGGCGATGATCTATTCCTTGCTTGGAAGTTTGAGGATTTTCTGAGGCACGACATCCGATCGCAGGTGAACATATTTATCTTTTCTTTGATATCCTCTATTTTCAAATATGCACTGATCACTGAGCACAATTTCAGGGATTCTGGAGTAGTGATCTAGGTCGGTTCAACATCCAGTGTTAATGTTCCTTCTACTAATAGCAGTAGCACTGTATGGAGTCTTCTCAAGGAGATCGGAGTATGTGGGATGTATCTTAGGTGTCCAGGTAGTATTCTACCAATGCGGGAGGAGCGGGTATACTATGCCTCTTTTCCAGAGATACCCTATAGAGTTCTGATCTTGCAGCATGATGGGTCAACATCAACGTTTCTTTCTAATATTCTCACCTACAGTTCTTGGTAGGGGTTATTCTATGCCACCGCATTCAGGAGAAGCATTTCCAGTTTCTCACCAGTCTGGGAATTTGAGTTCTTCAGGTCATTCGAGCTGTGGTGGAGGTCGCGGTCGTGGTTGTCAGTCACCATGCTACCAGCGACAACAGAGTGGATCTCCTCAGAGTGGTCATGCAAGGTCACAGGGCCATGGAGCAGGCCATACATTTTCTGTGGATCAGACCCAGTAGGATCAGGATCCAGGAATTTCTACAGTTTGAGGTACGATCTTATTATCATCAGTTTTATCTTCATCACTTTTCGATAAAAGGGATTCCCATAGCTTTATGTTTGTTGCTATTATGGAGTGTCTTCATCTCTTCATCTTTTCTTCTGCTGACACATTGACACTAGTCACACCATTGAGGACTAGGACAACTAGTGTACATCAGTTCAAGGAGTTCCCTCTAGAGGTTGGATGGTGTCACTTTCTATGGTACATGTATGTCCTAGGGATAACAAGTTATGATGTCATTATCGGGGTGAATAGGTTAGTTCCCTTCCATGGTTTTGTTTATTTTTATCACCATAGGGTGATTTTGGTACCAATAAAGGGTGGATCTTTTCATCATAAGGTCGAATGGGATGTCCTGGCGAGCATAGCGGAACCATAGCATCATGGGTTAGGAGGAGTTACGGCTCAGATTACTATTCTATATATGTATGACCTGGGGACTTCACAATTATACATTCCTCTATTGGTGGATCGTTTCAGGAATTTCATTCGAAAGGACTTTTCAGGTTTTACTCCATTACGTGATGTATACTTTTACATTGATCTCATGCTATGATAGGCACATGTGACCATTCTTCTTTATAGGATGACTACACCTAAGTTACAAGAGCTCAAGATGTAGTTGGGGGAGATTCAGGCAAAGGTTTTCATCTGACCTAGTACATATCCTTGGGGTTCTCCTATCCTTTTTATGAAGAAGGTATATAGTACCCTCAAATATTGCGTGGATTATCAAATCTAAACTAGTTGATGGTCAAGAACCAGTATCCCTTACCACAGATTGATGATTTCTACGATTAGCTTTGTCGATCTCGGTTGTTCTCGACGATTGACATGAGATCCGGTTACCATCATTTTCATGTTAGACAATTTTATTTACCTCTTACAGCCTTCAAGAGAAGCTATGATCTATACGAGTATATGGTTATGTCATTTTTTCTCACGAACACGCCTGCATCTTTCAAGGCACTAATGAACCAATTTTTCCTCCATTTTTGGATTCCTTTATGGTTGTCTTAATAGACGATATCATGGTGTACTCTCACACTCGACACGACTATGCCACACATCTTGAGATCGTTCTGGGTACACTGAGAGAGCATTAGATATATGCTAAGCTATCCAAATACAACTTTTGGATGGATCAGATACATTTATTAGGACATGTTATCTCAGAAAAATGAGTATCAGTAGAACTAGAGAATGTGAGGGAAGTAGTTTCCTAGGAGCAGTCGAAGAACATCTTTGAGGTGTGAAACTTTCTAGTGCAGGATGGATACTATATATTCTTTATTCAAGACTTTTCATGCTTAGCAGTACCACCGACAGTTCTGACAAAGAATGGTGCGATGTTCTTATTGTCAGATTCTTGTGAGTCAGCCTTTCAGGAGATGAAAGAGAGGTTCACATCAGCATCGATACTAATCTTTCCAGAGCTATGAAAGAACTATAATATTTATTGTGATGCTTTAGGTATCGTGCATGGATCTATTCTTATGCAGTGAGATGGAGTCGTTGCGTACAAGTCTCAGCAGTTGAGGCCACACGAGGGAAACTACCCGATGCTCGATCTGGAATTGGCAGGTGTTGTTCCTACCTTACACTATTAGAGACATTATCTATTGGGAGAGCATTTTTTGGTTTTCACTATCCACAAATGTCTCAAGTGAATTTTCACTCATCGTGTCTTGAATTTTAGGCCTAGAACGTCAGTTGAGTACCTTTAGTCCATTAAATTTGAGCTTGCATACACACCTAGGAAAGGAAATGCTCGGGCTAATGAACCGAGCAGGACAACTCAGATACATGCAGTTTAGGAGACCTGTAGTGAGTGGCATCTTTTGGCCCTATTCCTTGGGATGCATTTGAAGGTCCACAATAGTCAGGGGATGACATTCCTATATTATGTAGCTGTTACCTCAACCCTTCTTGATCAAGTTCAAATGTGGAAGATATCAAATTTAGATGGCCTAGTCCTTTGGGAGAGTGTGTTAGGAGGGGACCCTATTCCTATATGGACCATATCTGGGGATGATATTTTTCATTTCTAGGGGTGCGTATGGGTTCTAGTAGACATATGTGAGGATCAAATCTAGGATATTCATTCCTTTGTTTGGGTAGTTCATCCTTGTGTCACCAAGACGTATCGTGCTCTACAGCGCCAGTATTGGTTGCCATGTAGGAAGAAAGATGTCACAGGTTTTGTAATGAGGTGTTCCACCCATCAGCTAGAGAATGCATAGCATCAGCCACAAATAGGGCTTTTACAACAGTTTCCCATTTTCGAGTGGAAGTGGAATGATGTCACGATGTACTTCATGATCGGTTTACCAAGGTCTCTTCGAGGGAATGATACAGTATGGGTTGCCTTTTAAATACTCATGAAGGTTGCTCACTTTTTTCCAATAAAGGAGACCGTTTGTGTTGATGAGTTGGGAAGATTGTACATCCGAGGGATTTTACATCTACTCGGAGTTCTGCACTCCATTCTATCAGACAGGGATGCATGTTTTACTTCTCGGGTCTGGCAGGGGCTTCAGAAGGGTTTGGGTACACAAGTACATTTGAGTACAACATACCACCCTCAGAAAGATGGCCAATATAAGCTTACAATTCAGGTGCTTGAGGACATGCTCGAAGAATGCATTCTGGATTTTGGAGGTTCATTGGAGAAGCATATACCTCTTGTGGTGTTTTCCTACAACCATAATTTCCATGTGACTATTCAGATGTAACCTTACAATGGTTTGTACAGTAGGCCATGACGATCACCCATATGTTGGCTGAAGGAAGGAGATGAACCTATACTGGGACCTCGCCTTGCCCAGGAGACCACATAGTAGAGAGAGTTGATTCAGAAGAGGATGGATACGGCATAGTCTCATCAAAAGAATTTTGCTTATCAACAGAGACAATATCTGGAATTCTAGGTCAGGGATTAGGTTTTCCTATGTGATGCACCAAGTTTGGGATAGAAGAGGATTAAAAGATAGGGTAATCTATCACTGAGCTACATCAATCCATTTGAGTTGATGGAGAGAGTTGGTTCAGTTTCATATTGGCTGCATTTACCTCAAAGGTACAGATCTACGCACAACATCGTCCACGTTTCATAGTTCTGACATTACTTTTCAGACTTTTCTCAGGTCTTTCTACCAGAGGAGGTTGAGATAGAAGACGATGCATCATTTTAGGAGCATTTTATCTGGATTGATGATTGTAGAATAATGGTTTTCTTTGCCCCGTAAGTTCCTCTGGTACGAGTGATATGGCAACACAGGCTGGAACATGATGTGACTTTGGAGAGGGAGGCTGATGTATTAACTCAGTGGATGGAGTTGTTCATGGTTTCTTCCTCTATGCCACTCTAGGAAAATTCAGGGATGAATTTATTTAAGGGGGGAAGTATTTAATAACCTAGAGCTTTATTCATGTTTGTTTTTACTTTTCTGGTAATTTTTTAGAAAAAGAATAAATACGAGAAATTTTTGAAATACACATCGTGTACTTTATGAATACACTCCCTCTACATCCTTTCAATATGATACCATGTCCTGGCTGTGTCTTGGTCATAGACATGTCCATGTGGGGGTACCATGGAGGCCACCTAAAGAGGAGTACAAAAAAGTTGACAACAAGCTATGTACTTCCAAATGTAAACATCATGAATTTTGTTTTTTCATTAAATAGAAAAGGGTCGCGTCTGATCTCCAGAAGTGTCTTCTTCTATGTATCATTCGACCAAGAGAAACTGTATAGTGCCAAAACATCCTTGAGTCTCGATCCTCCATTTTATCCCCAAATCAACCGTCATCGATTTCATTGGAACGTCAGTGATAAGCTCTTCCTTCTTCAATAGCATTGTTTTCCAATTCCTCCTCTTTTCAATGTTATCAGGGGTTGAACATTTTTGAAATTTTTGTAGATATTTGACATTACAAAGAGATTCAAGCTTTGAGGTTCGCATATAGATATATCCAAACACCAAGGTAGGTGGTTTTCTCCCTTCCGTTGAATGTCCTTGATTATTATGTATGAATGTGCCAATACCCTGAAATGAGGTATTGTGCATTTATCATTTTCCCCAAATTCTTTTCGGGAAATGAATTTATTAATGTGTTGATTTTATGGTTATTAATTGGGTTTAACTGATATGCCTTGGATTTTCTAATCATGCTTTGTTCTGTTTAAAATTGTTTGGTCCTGTTAAGCCTATTGGCCCTTTACCTATTTTCCATGCCTTGTGGTCAGAGGATGGAGTGTTGTTTTCTGACATGCTTGAGATGTTTTAGATAGGTTAGCCATGTAGTTTTGTATGTTTACTTTGGCCTTATAGCATTACTATGCCTTGACTAATAAGGGGTCATGATAACCTCATGTTATCGACTAAGTGGTGATCGACCGAGTGAGCTTCCTCATAGAGTCTTTAAAAATTATAGATTACATGGGGATAGACTGAGTGAGCTTCCTCGGAGAGTCTTCTAGATATATAGACTATAAGTGGATAGGCATAGTGATATTACATAGATAGACTTTCTTTTAATTGAATTACCTTGAACCACTCTAGACTATAAGGGGAATTGACCAGGTGATCTTCCTCAGTGAGTCCGTGAACGACCTGTGGCTATAAAGTGAATTGACTAGGTGAGCATCCTCAGAGGGTCTCTTGACCTTGGGGCTATATGGGGAATTGACCTCGTGTGCTTCCTTAGAGAGTCCTTGATTACTTTAGACTATTAGGGTAATTGACCAAGAGTGCTTCCTCAGAGTGTCTTTATGAATTTTTATGAAAGAACCAGAGGGGTTAGGCTGAGTGTACTGCCCAAAGGTTTGCTTGTAGTAATTTGGTTGGAAAGGAGGGGGGATATGGATACTTCCCCGAGGGTTACCTATGTGTGTTAGATGTTGGTTGAATTTGGACTGTGGATTGTTACTATAGTGTACTTTCTTGTTTATTGCTTTCTGTACTTTTTCCTGCCATTTATTGACTGACTGTTAGTCACAGATCGTTAGGTGGTTGCCTACTAGGATTTAGTCTCACACCCGATTTGGGTCATGCTTTTGGGCCCAAAAAGATTATATTACTGTAGGTATAAATGAGGAAAATATCCCTTCAACTTCAGGTAATTGACTTGTTGTGGAGTTGGAGAGCATGTCACTAAGCATTGGCTTGCGATGCTGAGGAGTTATTAGCTGTTTCTTTTGTACTTGGTTTTAATACAGTTTTGTATTCCAGGATTTTGATCTGTTTGGATACTTTCCTAGACATATATATCGTGCATCTTTCATATATCTGTGCTCCAATTGTTCTTAGTTATAGTCTTTTGCTGATTTCATTTGTATGGATTATTACTGCTTCTGCTATTGTATATTTTCTCTCATCCGCTGTGTACTTTGACAAATAGGGGATAGTTCACCCACTATCAAAATTAATGTCCTCAGTACTAGTCAGCAGCATCTGGCATTTGGGAAAATATGCTTGAGGCCATGTGACCCATCAGGTCTGGGTCACCTCTGGGTGGATTCTGGAACAGCGATGTTAAACAGGTTCTCTGGGAAATGTCACTCGGTCAATCCCCCATATAGCCTAAAGTGCTCAAAGACTGTCTGAGGAATCTAACTCAGTCAATTCACATTATTTTCTATTACAATAGGTCATCACGACCTTTTGAAGGTCAACAAGCAGAACAATGAAATATATAAAAATTAGACCAATAGAACCACAAGTCTAACCAGTCTACAACATTACAATAATTTCATAATACAAACTCTCCACCCTACTTCAATAGTCATGGAAAACTGGAAAGGTGGAAAAAACACTAAGTAGAAGAAAATGGTCATAAACAGATCATGCGTGTGTAAACATCCAAAGAATATTAATCAAACTTATTCATAACCAATTAATCTCTACACAAGCATACATTCATGTAATTCAAACAATAGGGTTAAAACGGTAAATGTGGAATACACCATTCAAGGGTATTTGGAAAAAATTGCACATAATACTCAAAGGCATTCAATGGAAAGGCACAAACCACCTACCTCGACATTAGCTGATCACTATATGTGAATCTATAGTCCTGAATCTCCTTAGAAAGTCAAAGATCTACAATAACGTCTAAAATGTTCAACCCACGATATCTTAGGAGAGATGTGTAATTAGATGATGGTGATCTAGGAGAAGTGAAAACTCACCGATTTGATTCCAATGCAACTGAAAGTGTTGGATTCGGAGGATGAACACTCACTTGGGGATTCTTCAATGATATGCCACCATATAAAGCACTCGGTCGAAAGGGAACTAGAAGAAGAGCATTATAGATATTAGACACGACCCAGATGCGCTTAATGAAAAAAAGTACACAGCAAGTACTTCTGACATACATGGCGTGTACTCACTAATTATGTTCTCTTATTTAGGAAGCCTCCAAATCACCCCCCCACGGTCGTGTGAATGGATGCTACATGACCAACACCTGACTTCCTATGGTAACCAAGTACATGGCGTGTACACATAAAGTAAACGACCTGTACATTGAAATTTTTTATAATTTTCTATTTTTCATAGAAACGACCAGAAATGGAAAATATACCTGAAAAAAAGATCTAGGTTTTTACAAACATCCCCCCTTAAATATATTCTTCCCCGAATTTATCTAGTATGGCATAAAAGACGAATCATCGAACAACTCCAGCCTCTGGGCTCATAAATCGGCCTCCTTCACCCAAGTCTCGTAATGTACCCGACCGTTCTGCCATTGTACTTGTACCAGAGGAACAGAATGGCCATGAAAAACCATTGTAATGCAACAAAAAATCTAGATAGGATGCCTCTCAAATGAATCATCCACATCAAGCTCAACCTCCTCTGGTTGAAAGACATGAGATGTATCTGAAAAGTAAATTCAGAGCTGATAAATGTGAAAAACGTCATGCATAGCCCGGTACTTCTAAGGTAATTGCATCCAATAGGAAATCCTCCCAAATATCTCCAACAACTCAAATTGACTGACGTTTCTTGGTGAATACTTACCCTATTTCGTAATCCTCTTGTGCCCCAACTTTAGTGTGACACACAGGAAAACATGATCCCCGACCTCGAACTCTAGAGTTCTTCAATATTGATCAGCATAAGTCTTCTATCGAGACTATGCTGTATCCATCCTCTTCTAAATCAACTACATCTACTCTGTGGTCTCCGGAACAAGATGAGGTCCCAGAAATGATGCCTCTCCTGTGTCTAGCCAACATAACGGTGATCAACATGTTCTACCGTACAAAGACTCATAAGGTTCCATCTAAAATGATTCTTGAAAACTATTATTGTATGCAAACTCCACCAGATTTATGTGATTCTCCCAAGAAAATTCAAAATATTGAATGCATGCTCAGAGGATATCCACAAGCACATGAATCATACACTTGGACAGGCCATTGGTCTGGGGATGGAAAGTTGTACTCAAAAGTACCTGTGTACCCAATGCCTTCTAAAGCCCCTTCCACAATCGAGAAGTAAAACAAACATCCGTTTCTGAAACAATAGAGTGCACGAATGCATGTAGATGTAAAATCTCTCATATGTATAGTTGTACCAACTCATAAACATTGAAGGTCTCCTTGATCGGAAAGATGTGGGAAACCTTCATGAGTCTGTCAATGACAACACTAACTGCATAATTCCCTCAAGGAGACCGTGGAAAACCAGTCACAAAATAAATCATTACATCATTACACTTCCACGCGAGGATGGTTAAAGGCTAAAAAATCCCTAGTAGACATTTATTAGCACCTACACCTGCTGATAGGTGGAACATCTCATGAAAAAACCAGCAACACCCCTCTTTATACCTGGCCACCAATACTTGTGGTGTAGATCATGATACAATTTGGTGAGACAAGGATGAACATACAAAACTAAAGAATTAGTGTTATGCATCTCCTCCTCACATATGTTTGTTGGAACCCATACGTTCCGCTAAAAAAGAAAGATCTCATCCTCGCCTATCATTTATCCTGGAATAGGGACCTCTCCTGACACACATTCCCACAGGACTAGGCCTTCAGAATCTGATAGCTGCCTCATTCGTACTCGATCAATAATGTCAGAGGTAACATCAACAGAAGAAAGTAATTTCTGCCCCTGTATTTCATGCACATCCAAATGCATCTCAAAAAATAGATCCATAAGTTGACACTCACTACTGGCCCCCTAAACTAACTGTGTCTGAGTCCTCCAGCTCAGCGCATCACCTACTGCATTTCCATTCCCCATCGTGTCAGAAAGATTGAGTTCGAAGGACTTAAGGTACTCCACCCACTTTCGCTATCATAAATTTAGATTACGCTGAGTGAAATTCACATACGACTCTGGTGGTCAGTGAAAACCAAAAAGTTATGTCACAAAAGATAATGTCTCCAACAACGTAAATCATGAACAACTGTCGCCAACTCGATATCATGCATTAGGTAGTTCCTCTAATGTGGCCGCAACTGCGGAGACCCGTTTGCAATGACACATTACCCCTGCATAAGAACAGATCCCAGCCGAATAACTGAAGCATCACAGTATATATTATAGCTCTTGCTCAGCTTTGGAAAGAATTGTATCAGTTCTAAAGTCAACCTCCATTTCAGCTCCTGAAAGGATGACTCACAAGAATTTTTCAACAATAATTTAACACCCTTCTTAGTCAAATTCGTTAGTGGGGCTGCTAAGCATGATAATTCTTGTATGAGGCATCTAATGTATATATCCTACCACAAAAAACATTGTACATCAAATAATTTCTTCAGATACTCCAATAAAAATATTGAATTGTTTTTTCTGGGTCAACTGATACTCCAGTCTCTGAGATAACATTACCCAAGAAGTGAATATGATCCATCCGAATGTTGCATTTTTAGAGCTTATCATATTACTGATGTACTCTCAATGTACTCAAATTTAAATCAAGATGTGTAGCGTGGTATTGTGATGTTTGAGAGTACATAAATATATCATCCACAAATACCACGACGAAGTAATCCAAGTACGGATGGAACACTCGGTTCATCTGAGCCATGAAAACTATAGGAGCGTTCATGAGACCGAACTACATAACCATATATTCATATTAAACATATCTACTACGGAAGGCCGTGAGAGGCATATCAGATGGTCTAATGATCATATCATGATAAGTCGACCTCAATTAAATCTTCGAGAACACCCAGGCTCCTCGAAGAGGATCAAAGAGATCATAAATACTTGTTAATGGATATTGTTTCTTCACTATCAACTAAATCAAATTATGATAATCCACACAAATTTTGAGGGTAATGTCCACCTTCTTCACAAACAGGACAGGTGAACTCCAAGGAGAAGTAATCATTCAGATAAAACCCTTTTCCTCCAAATCCTACAACTACTTCTTCATTTGCTGAATCTCTGGTGTAGCCATCCTTTAAGGAGGAATGGACACCGTTGTCGCACCTGGAATGAGCTCAAAAGAAAATTATACCTCATGTACAAGTGGAAAACATAAAAATTCTTTTGGAAAACATCCCTTAAATGATCCACCATAGGAGGAATGTCTAACTGTGATGTCCCCGGATCATCTAGATATAAACTAGCAATCTTGGCAGTAACTCCTCCTATCCCATGTTGCCCTGGACCAGCTCTGCTATCATGTACATCCCACCATCCCTTATGAAGAAACGATACACCCTATGGTTATGTGAAACTCTTTCTGTAGTGATAATAATCGACGAATTCATGTAAGGGAACAAGCTAGACCATTCTGGGAATGACATCATGGCCTGTCATCTCTAGGATATTGAGGTCCCATAGAAAATTACACCCATCATCATCAAAAGGGCACTCTTATCACTAACACACACCCACTGTTCTAGTCCCTAGTAGAGTCTCTAGCATTAATATATCAGCAGACAAAAATATGAAAAGCTCAAGGCCCTTGAAAACAGAAACATAAATAAAGCTATGGGAAGACCCTGTATTAAAAAGAGCATAAGATAAAATTGAGGCTACTAAGATTGTACCTCGAACTTTCGATGGTTTGAGATCCTGTTCCTTCTTGGTCTACTCTACTGCAAAAGTTTGGCCTACAATGTGGCCCCGTGACCCAGCCTAACCCCTTTAAGATGATCCACCGTATTGTCACTAAAATCCATGTGATTGGCTACCCAGCCCCAACCTCTACCTTAGCCTCAATAGCCGGAAGAACACATGTTCCCTAAATGCTGAAAAATTGGTGGTGCCACTCATGAACGTGGTGTCATAGAAGAACCCCTACCACCAGCAGCTGGTGAGAAGATATGAATGAAGCAATAAAGAGGACCCATCTTGCCAGAAGATCGGCACTCCACGGGGTCTCTTAGGCAATGTGGCCTCGTATTCCCACACTTCCCGCACTTGTAGCACACCACCTAGATGCCAAAAGATGCATCAAACCAACTATGATCTCCTCGATAAAGCTCTCAATGAAACTTCCTACTATATGTAGGAGGAATACTAACTCTGGATGTCGAATCACCCTGGCTTACTACTCTAGAATCCCTCATATTTCTCTCTGCGATCAGCGCCTATTTGACAATACATGATATCGATGTCAACATGAAGATGATCGCCTGATATTGGATGTCATGCCTCAGACCATCCTCAATCAAACATGCATGGAACAACTCATCACCTCATAGAATAGGCGTGAATGGCTACAAATTTGTGAAGCGAGAAGAATAATCCATAACTGAATGAGTATCCTACTCCAAAATCATGATATATTAGGCTCAATCAGCCCTCAAGGTCTCCAGATATATGTAATTGTAATAGATGTGTCGAAAATGATCTCGTTCTATATTCTGGTGTTGTCCAGCCTGTGAGATCACATACTACCACCTCTTGGCTAAGTCTTGATGAATATAGGTAGTAAGATTCACCCTTTTATCTGATGTTATCTCTAAATTATCGATGATCTTCAGGATGGCTTCAAGCCATGACTCTGGAGCCTCAGGTCCTCCATCCCTTAGGAAAGTGGGAGGATGTTGTTGTTGAAAGAACAACATCAATTGTTCCTTCGACAGGGCAGGAGGCGGGGCTCTCTAAAAAGTCTACATCATCCTCATAAAGCCCTCTCTGAATAGTGCATTAGCAACTCTGTCAGGTATAATGTCTAGTGCCAAGACTGGCTTAAAAGGAGGATCTTCTATAAGTCCCTGATTAGCCATGTCGGGTGTCTGATCACTGCCTTGTAACTGGCACACAACCAAAGGATGCCTCACTGGCATGACTCTGAAAGGTCAAGTGCACACATTAGGTCAAGATTATCATAAACTGAAAACAAGAAGTGTAATAATGGGACACGATAAACGAAACATTTAGGTTTCACAAACCATGATTACACGTCGTGTAAAATTCCAACACAACATGTCTCCATAAGCAAATTTAGATGGGTGTGTACTCCTTCTGGAACTGTAGTGTAACACCCCAAACAATTGGAGGGTTATCCTAACACACGGTGTGTACTTGAATCCTCTTCCCCTATCTGATTCCTTATAAATGGTTAAGCCCCATGAGTCTCCTAAGAAAAGACTACATAGAGTGTTCAAGATAGGCACAATGTGTGTCAGACAAACATCACCTGTCCTATGTTGTTAGCGACATGGACTAACACATGGCTCACACTACATGACATGTTCTATATGGACACAGCTTGTACGAGAAGGATAACACCAACCAGTGTTGTTTGTGACATGTCCAGGTACCTAGGTTAGACTACATGGCATTTATGTCCAAACACGGTGTGTATATATTATATTTTCATCCATCTGTGTCGTTAGTCACATGGGTGGATATATGGTATCTACACATGATGTGCACATCCAGTACACGATGTGTCCTACAGATATCTTTCAACCTCAGGTCTCTACCCACATGACCTATGACACAGTTAGAGACTACACGGCGTGTACATAGAGTACACAGTGTTTAATTAAGAAAGACTATTTCTTCTCGAGCAGAAGAACACATGGCGTGTAGTCAAAACTACACGGCGTGTATTCTGAGTTTCCCTGACAGTGTATCTCTAAAAATACTCCGGATCCTAGAAAAACAATAAAACGAACATTGAAAGTGCAAAATTCCGATCTGTGAGAGCCCATACAACCCGTGAATCTAACCTTGGAATCATATACATGTTATAATCAGGAAAACAAGGAAATTATCCACCATATTCCTGTCCATGAGCACCCATAACACCTCAAGAACCAAATTTAGGTGTTCATTCAAACAAAACCTTACACAAAAAATACTCTATTAGAAAACATGTATTTTTATCAAGGAATCTATCACAACAACATGCATATTCTACAAAACATCTATCAAAACAACATGAAGTAGAAAATTCATCCTAAATGGAATGGAAAGAATGCATGTCATATGATTTATAGTTATTGCCTATATGATGCATGAGATGGAACACCCTCATCTCATCTCTGTGAGATAGAAATATAACCTCAATAACATTATCGGTAACAACAAAAAACATGTGAATCACCCAATGGTGAAAATCTAATCAAACTCAAAGCTTCAAAACCATAAAAATTATATTAAACGATGTGGATTGGCTTTTCCCTGTACATGGGTTAGCTACTTCTGGCCAAAAATTATTACTAAGTACCTATTCCTTCCTATCCCTGGCTAAAGGATACAAATAGTAAGTAAATAGAATATAATTCTAATAATACCACTTTGTAACGTCTCGTAACCAGAAGCCACCAAGAGGCGCCCAATACCCGGAGGGTCACAAGTCCTCAAGTGAATTTCCCAAAATGTCGGAGGATGCAAACTAGTAGCGAGGGCCTTGGGTGTGAATGTGGGGAAACTGTGCCCTCATTGGCAGAGTAACACAGCGAAAGTAAACAACATGAAATCGTAGATGTAGTAATAATCCATACAAGAGTAAATAGAGGATGACTAAATGTAAGAATCAAATTTAGAATATATATATATATATGACGAATGATACATATGTGTAAGAATGATTCCAAAAAAATAAAAATGCCGGAATAAAAATTGTATTAAACCAATGTAAAAAATAAATAGATAAACATCTCCTCGGCATCACAAGCCTATGCTTGGTCCAATTATCTCTACCTCCCTAGCAAGTCAAGTATTTGATGTAGAAGTGACCTTTGTCTTATCTATACCTACAATAATAACTTCTGTTTGGTCTAAAAGTAATGACCCAATTCGGGTTTGAGACCAAACCCATGTAGAAATCCTCCTAGAGATCTATGAATATCATCTAGTGAATATAATGCAGGTTAAGGTACAAAAGGATTAAACAAGAAAATACTCAGCAGGAAACAATCCACAATTCAACATCACAAAATAGCTAGTCAACAGCTAATCACAAAGAGGTAACCCTCTGGAAAGTACTCACAACCATCCCCTCTGGTCCTACCTAAACAGTACATGAATCCCTCTGGGAAGTACACTCGGCCTAACCCCTCTTGTTCAGTCATAAAAATATATGAATACTCTTTGAGGAAGAACACATTGTTTTTTCCCCGTATAGTGTAAGGTAGTTATCGAAACTCTATGAAAGGTCAGACGATAAATTTCCCTTATAGCCCCAAGGTCAAGGACTCTCCGAGGAAGCTCACTCGATCAATTCCTCTTATAGCCCAGGTCCTTCAAATAATTCAATGTCTATCTGAGGAAGCTCACATGGTCTGTTCCTCAAATAGTCCAAAGCAGTCAAGGACACTATGAGGAAGCTCACTAGGTCAATTACCTTTATACCCAAATTGGTTAAAGGCTATCGAAGGATGCTCATGTGGTCAATCACCCTTATTAACTAAAGTGTTCAAAGACTCTCTCAGAAAGCTCACTCAGTCAATTCCCCTTATAGTATACTACAATGGGTTCACATGGCCCTGTTTAGGTCAGTGAGTGTAGAAATGAAATATGTACAAAGTAATCATAAAATACTATTTGGCTAAATAGTCTATAGAATAACAAGATTGTAGAATACAAGCTCTCCTCCCTACAACAACAGGAATAGATAACAGGAAAGGCAGCCAAAAGGCTAAGCAGGACCAAACGGTCTTAAACAGATCATGTGTGGGTAAACAACCAAAGAAAAGTAATAAACCCTATTCATAACCAATTAATCTCTAAACAAGCATACAAGCATGGCTAGAAAAAAGGGTTAAAAGCTAAATACAATCTGCCTAATTCAAGGGTATTGGGAACAATTGCACATAATACTCAATGATATTCAACATAAAGGCACAAAACACCTACCTTAGAATTAGGAGTATCTATATGTGAATCTCTAGTCTTAAATCTCATTTGAAAGTAGATGATCTACAATAATGTATAAAAACATCAACCCACAACATCTCATTAGAGAAGAGAAATCAGATTATGGTGCTGTAGGAGAAGGTAGAACTCATCAATGTGATTCCAACGCAACTAATGGTGTTCGATTTGGAGGACGGATTCCCTCTCAGGGGTTTGTCGAAGATCCACGACTTTCTGGAGCTCTCGGCCAAATGAGACCTTGAAGAAGAGAAATCTGGAGATTAGATTCGACGCCTAGGCGTTTAATGAAAAAAGTAAGTACTTGAAATTTACTTTTTAAGTACACCATGCATAATCAGCATTTCAATACTATTCTTTAGAAGGGCTCCAAATCATCCCTCATATGGTCGAGTGAATGGCCGCAACACGGCTAGCACCCGACATCCTGTGGTATCCAAGTACTCGATGTGTACTCATAAAGTACATGGTGTGTACATTGAAAATTTCTAGAATATCCTCTTTTTCTAAGAAATAACCACAAAATGAAAACATACCAAAAAAATATTCTGGTTCTCACATGGATGATTTAGTAAATAGAATGGCCAACAGAAATGATTAGTTTTTATGAGTGGTTGTTTCCTAACATCACGAACTAGTTTTGTTTTATTTCATATTATCAATATAGGTTATATAAAAAAAGTGAAATAGGATATATAATATTTATGAATATATTATTAAACCATGATAATAGTTTTATGACCATCCATTATATTATTAATGTAAAATAAAAGAACATTACTCCTGAAGGTGATTATGTGGAAGTACATAGAAAATATGGTTTTTTGAATTAAAGATGGAAATAAAAGGGATTGATATAATATATCCCATTAAAAACATAATATTAAATTATTTTAATAAAATATAATTATTACTCCTTTATTTATTAAGGATATTACGAGGAATTTAATGATGAGAACGAAGTAAGAGAATAGGTTTTGGGCAATTACCTATTGGATATCACTTCTTTGGAGGAGCCCATGAAGATCATAGATTTGGAATTTTGTTGAGAAAAAAATAGTGTAGAAATGGGTATATTGAGGAGGATATGTGTGGGAATATATTTTAGGGTATTAATAGATTTGGGGATAAAAAGGTGTGCTGAATGGTGGTCTTTATAATTATGTATAGGTGATATAAGTGATTAAATAATTAATATTTTAAAATTAAATCCAACAACATTGAGACATAATTAAATTAAAATAATTATATTACTAATTAATGTTTTCCTTCTAATATAGTTATATCAATACATCTACCAGCCATTAAATTTTTTAATATTTAGGTATGTTAATCATTTACCTTTTAACTTCAAACAATATCATTATTTTCCCAATAATATTTTAATTAATTTTTTTACCACAATATAATTTTTAAAATTATTTATTAAATTGACACTTCAATATAATTTTTACCTGATGATTCAATATATTAAATACATTTTAACTTATTAAATTTAAAAAAATATAACAATTATATTTAATATTAATACCTAAAACATAAAGAAAATATATGGTTTAAAAGTGAAATGTTTATAAGATTGATGTGTTTTTTCTCTAATTTCAATGTAAACCTATTAATAATTAACTAAGTATGTTTTATTGATGTATAATAGAAGTAGTTATACTATTAATGAAATTTATATTTAATTTATCTATATAAACAAATTAGATTAAAAATTAGGTTCTCCTTAAAATTCAATATATATCACTATTCTTATAAAAAATAAACTTCTACATAAAATTTACAATCTTTCATCCAAATATAATTTTGATATTTAAATTTAAAAATTTAATTTATTTGTTCATATAATACTTATATGTTTATTAATGTTTATATTTTAAATTGTTCCTCCATCAGATGGTAAAAAATTTCCTTTTGTTAAAATATAAATTTTTATGCTTATATTAGGATATATTAGTATCATAATATAATAAAATATGTTCAATGAAATAGAAAAAAAATGATTGAATATATGACATATAAATTTTTTAAAATTCTATTAATTATAGTGAGTATTTAATTTTAATAATGTAAAATGATATTATGGGTATAAATTTTTTTTTTCTAAAAACACATCCTTTATGTTTTATTGGTTTTTATATTCATTACTAACTGGATATTGACCAATGAACTAATTTTAAAAACATGATTAAAGAATATTTTTTAAAATTATTTATTTCCCATTCCTTCCCATTATTTTAAAACCTAGGTGAGAAAAAATGTGTTAAAATATTAATATTTGATAGTTTGTTTAATCATGGTGTTTTGTGCATGGTTATATATCAAAGGAATTAATTATATTTTACAAAATATATATATTAAAATATTGGGGTGTTATTTTATTCCCCCCTTAAAATGAATTTATCCATAAAAATTCCTAACTCATATAGAAATATATAAGAAAATTTTATCCTAATCATATCTTAAGGTTCCCATATAATATCCTCAAATTTGTGGTTTCCCTATAAATCATTAACCTGGTGAGTGGTATTATTTCATAGAACATGATATATATTATCTATGATCACTATATCATGTTCTTTATAAGTATAATATTTATATATTTGTAAGAATTTTGGGTTTATTGCGTGTATGAGAAGTTATGTAACCAATTATGTGAGATATATTGAACAAATAATGTACTTGAGATAGATTTGGTGGGACATTCAACAGAAAAGCTACCATCCCATTACAATCATGAATGTGGAAATATTATATCATAAAAAATTGATATTTAACTATTAATATCAAATGAAATTGTGTAAAATATTACTTTCCATGTATCCAACATCATTAAAAGGGGTTAGTGAATCTTTCACTCAAAAAAATAGGGAACGTGAAAAATGAAGATCACCACATAACTCGGTTTTAAATTATGGAAAATTTGGTGTAATGTAAAATCATGGACATGGAAGAGAATTATTACCATGAAATAATAATTAAAACTTATTGAAAACATGGTCATAATAATGATATTATACACAAAACGATAGACCTAATTGGCCTGAAAATATCATTGATTTCATAAGAATGATTTTATTTGAATAATTTATTTGAAAAACAATTCAAAAGATATACTTAATTTATTTCATCTGACACATACAATATATCTCTTTTATAATTCCTTGATCAATTACCAAACAATTTATTACAAAAAAGAATGAATTTGAAGTTCAAATAATATAAGTCATGCCATTTATTCTATTTTTAGTATCCATAAAATATTTGTAGAACAATGTATCCAATACAGATAAATATTCATATTGTTAAGAGATAAATTAATCATTAAAAACTAATCTAAATTTCAACATAAATAATTTAATAAATAGGCACCCATATCAGCCTTAAAGAAGAATAAAATAAAAAACATTTTAAATACTGTTACTAAATCCAAAAATCGGTATATCATTTTTCCCAAAGCTATTGGATATATCTCTTAATTGTTATGCACCAAACATTTTAAGATCATTATATTTTACTTTCTTAAAACATGGTAATATATATAATTACTAGAACACCTTTTTCAAATACATTAATTCTTAAAAAAACTCTTTCCGTGTAAAATAAATCCAAAACATCCATAAAATCAATTCATAATATCATAGACCACCTTGTCATCATCTTAATTATTTGATCCATGATCCTCAATTCTATCCCAATTATGATACCCTAAACAATACATATATTCATCACATTATTATCCCCTCACAATGTTCATATTAAGGGTTATTTTATTCCTTAATTATGTGTAATCCAAAAAAATCACCATACTAGTAAATCACATTTCCATTTGATCAGCATTATTCAATATATCCTTTCAAATACTTAAGGAAACATTACACTGGACCATTCATAATTTGTTTCATTATTATAATGTACTATTAATGTAATTATAAACCAATATTATATATATATATAATAACTAAACAAAAATATTTCCATTAGATCATTTTCATAATCTATATCTCTAATTGTGATCACACTTGATTTATTTTTTTCATTTTCTATAAGAGGTTGATGACATTAGTTTTCAATATTAACCCTGGTTTTTTTAAATGATTAGAATAATTCCCATTTTTATAAAAGTTCAAAAATTAATGTTTTTGGGGGTGCATTCAATTATACATTACATTTATTTCCAATACGTTAGTTTTTATATTTGTTATGGCCTTCATTTCAACAACTATAATAATTAATAGTCCCCTTAATATAATTTTTCAAAGTTACATTCTGCACTTTGAGATGATTGTATATAAAATACTATTATCTCTATATAGATATGAGTTTCCTTTGATTTATATCCTTATTTTTCATATCATGACAATGATATTGATGTGAATCTTCGGTCTCTCATTTTTATGAAGAATACGAGGAAAGAACATACTTAAAAATAATTTTTAAAATAGTTCTAATTTGTAGATTTGGTTTTATCTTATTTCATAATATTATTGATAATGTTCCCACACTATTTTTATTATCCATCCTAATTATATGTTTTTCAATTAAAATTATCAAATTCATAAAATCATATAATGTAATATAATTGTTTTGGTGTAAAAATCCATTTCTCATAAACTAGGTGATCAGTTATTCCACTAAAAGAAAATGGATGTTTCATTATGAATGAATAAAGAAAATTGTGTTCCCTCTTTTGGTAATTTGGAAGATCAACATGAATGATTTCTTGATAAATTCATCTGGTCATGAAATGATTTTTTTTCATTCCATAATTCATACGATTTTGTTTCACATAAGGGACAATCATTTGATCATCCATTGCATTCCTATTTAACATGGTTCAATTTACTTCCCACAATTGACTACAAATAGTATACCAATAGTGAAAGAAACTAATCATATTCATAAAAAAGAATAATCAACATAATATTCTTTTAATATTTTAATCTATGACCCCATAGGATTAACTTAGTATATTCAGGATGATTACCAAAACTCTTGGACTATAACCTAGACTTATCCTTGAGGTTAGGACTAATTTTTCCTCATTATAAATTCCAATGGTTAACAAAAACATTCCACTGATTATAAAATTGATGAACCTCTACATTGTTACATTGATAATACACCTCAATGTACTAATATTCATGATGATTTTTTTGAGGAATGATTTTCCCGTAAGGGGCTCTCTACTAGGGTCCCCCTCGTCGTTCTCATCCACTATGTGGCTCAGAATAACGTCAAAGGTTTGGGGTGGTGGGTTCTTGGAATGCAACATCTCTTATGGTGGATTCAACTCGAACATCTTGTTTATTTCACCATTTTATGGCCTTCCTCATGCCAGACCCTTCATGTTAGATACGACTCTCATGGAGGTACGGTGTTGGTCCATGTATTGAGTTTTCATCTGTAAAAGTGTGGATGCAGTAACGATTCCACGTTGTTTGATTTCATTGGGTGGATCTTGTCATATGGTATGGGCTTGAATGTGTTGGTTGGTTTGTGGTTTTGTTTTGTGGTGCGTTTTCATCATTCACATGTCTATGTTTTTTGGTTACATATTCTACGATTTGGATGCTTTTGATGTAGTTTGGATTTGGGTATGTGTTTTTTGATTGGTCTGATCTAATGTTGCGACTGCAGCATGGTACCAGGGATGAATATTGATTTATTTTTTGTTTTTTTATTATGAAAATGGGGGCTTGTCAAGGATTTTTGATCTTTTTTGTGAATATTCTATGGTATCAAAAAATGATATGAAACTAGTTTTGCGCCAAGGTTGGATGATTGGATTCTACTTGTGTACTTTATTCTTGGTATTGTGATTCCTTGCATCCCTGTGGTTTGTGGTTTGAAGATTGCAGCATCTTCCACACATGGGGTTTCCCTAGATGGGGTTTATAAGATAGTTTTTTATCCGTTTCATCAATCAAGAATTAGATGTTTGAGAGGGTATGACATTTTCATTAATTCCAGGCATGTGCAATCACGAATGAGACAACATGATGGCAGTGAGGAGTATGAAGAATTTGATCTTATTTGTATTGATGCTAGGTAGGGGCCCTTTAGTGTTGGGTTGACGTTTTTTTCCTTTAACTTTTGTTCCATGGTGGTTTGGTTATTTTAGTCCTAAAGTAATATATTGTATCTCTCATTTTCAGGAAGAGTGATTGAATGATAACAACTTAATTTTCATTCAGACAATATATTAATATTCACATTAAATAAACCATGAAATAATCTTATTAGTTCAATGTCTTTGGAAACTTGTAAAAAAACATGTTTGTTAAACATCTACATCATCACATGTTTATTTCCCCATAAATAGAACCATTTTTGTTATATCAGACCTAATACAATTCTTTATATATTGAACAAAATAAACAAAATAAATTGTTGAGATAAGATAATCATTAAGGGCCTAAAAGAGTTATATGAATCACAAAATAATCATTAGTGTATAATAATATAAATAGATCATTTGAAAATATTACCCTGACTATTATGGATCATAATCATGGGTCATATAATAGACCATCAAAATAGATAAGATAGAATCATAAAATAATAACATAAAACATTGAATTGCGCCAAATAAATAATCATTGAAAATAATTTCTTTTGTAGTGAAGGCTCTTTTCCAAGACTATCGTAACATAATTCTTTTACTCCCCAAACCATCATAGAAGTATTGGTTTACTAAAAATACTAACAAGGTGGAATAAGTTATTTGTGAAACATTCTTCACATATAATTATATCTTTTTCTAGACAATGTTCAATCCCTATTATAGAAATTTCTATCTCTTGATATATAGTATCAATATACAATGAATTAATGGTAGATACAGGTCATGCATTTTCATATAATTAAAACCATACTTATAAGTTCAACAAAAACATTAATCATTCATAGAACCACTGATGATTTCATAAATATCAAAACAAGATAAATATAAACCCACTATAAAAAAACAAAAATTCATGTGAATAATATCCCCATTAATGAAAATGTACCATCAACCAATGTTATCATAAATGGAAATAATTTTTAGAGGTCACATAAAATAATTACATAGGGAAATATCTATTAGGTTTTTCTTTTTTATCAAATCAAAATATAACTGAAAACATTTTTTTGATAATAACCCTATAACAATTTAATGTAATATTAAATAAGTTAAATTATTTATGCTTTTGGGAAAATATTCTCATGGGGAATATGTTAAAAAACATTCCTTCAATATTTTTTTGGATAAGTAATAAATAAACTCTCTAAAAAATGATGAAAAGATTCTTCTCAAAACATATTATAAAAAATAAAAATTATGAAATATTATTGATAATAAATAATAGAAAATATTAAATACATATTTTAAAATAATTTCCAAAAAACCTAGGAATGGAATAATGATGATGTTTTATGGGAGACATTTAAAAAAAATAAAATCAAATACATTATGAATATCATATCATTTATTTTAGAAATAATATAATTCATCAACTACATTTGATAGTTGAAAATACACATAAAAAATTATGGAAATTAAAGATAGTATAAAAAATTCATCCAACACATAATCATAACATGACATAATTTATGAGGTATATTGTTATCCCAAAGAATATAAATGGGGGTTTGAATTACCTTAACACATTGTAATTAGTCAAATTGTAGGACCCATAAAATTAATAATCTAAAAATGAAAAAATTATTATGATGAATATAATGATACTCATTGTAATAAATGTCAAATTTATGTTCATAAAAACAAAAAACTTATTTTCTGAATAATTAATATATCTCAAAGAAGAAAAATAGAGACAACATACCCCTTACCTCATGCTTTTATTTAGTTTTGTGTGCTTCAAAATCATATATATTGGTTTAAATATTTTTTTTAATTCATTAAATAACCTTATTATTTTTCATAACACCTTATATGATATTTTTATATCATATTACTACCCATTCATTAGTAATCATTCATTATTATTATTGTTTCCAGTGAGTTTATTTGAAAATTTTCATGATCAATTCATTTGTGTATATTTATAGATTGTCTTGTAAAATGAGAATAAAACTCTATAAGTGGAATTAAATAACAATAATGAACATTTATAAGTATTAATGGTCTCATATATCATTTTAGTTATTTTATTATTATTATTCATTAGAAAAAATGAAAATGAAAATGAATAGGTTATATTGGGGGTGTTACCAAACATCACCAACTAAATTAATTTTATATAACATTATCTTAATATATTTTTTACAGAACATTATGATGGATATATAATAATAATTAAAATATTATTTTATCATAATATTTTTTTATGTCCATCCATGAATGTGGTAATGGAAAACAAACAAAATCATTACTCATAAATGCTTTTAACCGAGATTACAATGAGAATTACTTTGATTATTTTTAATTATATAAGATAATTAATTGTATTTAAATAATATTATACATTGAAAAAATGAGAAAATAAATTTATTGGATTATGGAATTATTATTCTTTTATAGATTAATTATATGAAGAGGATTTAGTTGAAGAAAATGAAATAAAACAGGTTCTTTGATAGAATTACATCTTGAATATCTTTTCCTTAGATGACACCTTTTAGACCATGAATTTTTATTTTGGTATTTCTAGTATAAATTTGACATATTGGAGTTATGAGGATAGTTTTGGTAAAATATATTAGGATATTCAATAATTTTGTTTTGAAATGGGGTGATATTAATACTTGAGGAGTGGAGGGTTCAAGTTATTAAATGATGAATATTTTATAATTAAAGATAAACACATTGAGGGGTAATAATATTAATTGAATTGTATTGTCAATTGTTTTTTATTATGGATTTATAGATTATAAGTACCTCATACACCCATTAAATATTTCAATAATTAGGTCTTTTAAGATTTACCTTTTCAGTGAAACCATTGTCAATATATTAATTATAATGTCGTAAATAATTTGTTTACCTTAGTAACATTTTTTAACTAAAATTGAAATAGAACATAAAAACTAATTTGAAAATTATAATTACAAATATGGAATCCAAATTACATTATTTAACACACAAAATTTAATAAATTAAACTTAAAAAAATCCAACTAACATATTGAAATTATGGGGTTTAAAAATCAAAATTTTAAAAAAATTGTATTGTTGATGTATCCCATTTCAATTTGAAATTAATAAGAAAGTTTTAAATTTTTTTATGTAGATATTATTTAAAAAATATACTTTATAATCAATTTAAAATATAATTTAAAAATATAAATAAAATAAATGGAAAATCTTTTTTTATTAAATTTCAATATTTATTTACTATTCATCAAGAAAATAAACATAAATTTAAATTAGAAAAAATCAAAGGTAAGATAATATTAATTTTTTAATTTCAATAATTAAATATATTATATATTATTAAAATTATAAATGTGTAAAAATTTATATTTTAAATAGGCGCTCTTTCCAAAGGAGACAAATTTTCATTTTATAAAAATGAAAACATTTCTATAAATAAAATTTATTTTTGTATCATAATACTATAAAATATATTTTATTTACTCAAGAAAATTTTATTGATTATATAAAATAAATTATTTTATAAAATATTTTACTTACAGTAATTAATATAATTTATTAATGTAATATTTTATTTTGGTGATAAAAATAATCATTTATAAAAACACTTTATTTATGTTCAATTATATATATTTTTTCATATATAATTGATTAATAACCAAAGATTTTATTTTATATACATGTGTAAAATATATTTTCATAAATTATTAAATATCATTCATTACCTCTATCCATAAAGGAAGGTGATATTAGTTGTGCTAAATAATAATGTTTTGTAGTTTTTTTATGCTCGGTTTTTTGTGATAGGTAAGATGTATAAGAAATTAAATGAATTTAAAAAATGCATAATGTAATATGTTGGGGGGTTATTAGAACATCTGGAATCACATATTGTAAAATATCATCATCCTGCTGATATTTCAATATCATTTATAGTTTGTCTGGTCTATTAATTTCATATAGAAGGAATGATGGTTCCAATATCATAGAAATAACTCTATGAATATTTATAAAGAATCTATATATATGATCATATTTGAGCATCAAAATGTTTATAAATCAATGATTCCTCATACTCAATGATTCAACCACCTTGTGTTACTTCCAATAATTGTAGTATATTTAGAAATGAAATTTATTTAGTAATTCCAACTGACATATTTCCCACATGCTATGCTCCTCATGAATGATGATATACAGAAAATTTTAATTTTTTATATAAATAATTAATATATAATGATATATATAGTGCTTGTATATTTTCAACATAAATATAATATCATCTTTTTCAAGGAAATGAGTTGTATAATTATTTTTATGTATTTTCAATTCATTGATGCATAATTTGTAACCATATCATTATTGACAAGGAAAATACCACATCCATTATTTTATAAATCGCATTAAATTACAAATCCCCCTTGCATGATAGTACAATTAACCTAAGTGCATTAATCAGTTTCATCAAAATGTATTCAAAACTATTCTCACATTCCTTAGACAATGTGAATTTGATCCATTGTCATATTGACAAGGATAATAGGTTTGATAAATGGGAAAACTATTGAACATACCATAGATAATAAGATTCTAAATTTGGAAATTTCATATTTCAGTTATGATCATCAATATATTCCACTATTTAGATACTATTATCATTTATGATTCTGAATATATTCTATCCTTATATGAAATATGTCCATAGAATAAACTAAATTTATTGAAAATTCAAACATAATATTGTTATCATATTATTACTTTTTTAAAAGCTCCGTATGAATTATTTTTCGGTGACTCTCATGGACTTTACAACTCATAGATTCCTCCAAGATAATGTTAATTTTTTAAACCTCAATTTAAACAAGAACCATCTTCCGAACATTATTCATTAGAACTATAATGAATGATTGGTAATTATTCTGTCCATAATAAATTCTATAGTGACATTATTTACATTAATTTTTGTGAGGGGTATATTTTTTATATTTTCTATCTTTACCCTTATGTAATAAAAACAAGAGAGAATATAGATTATTGAAACATATTTCCATTATTGATGTTGATATATTATTAGATCAATGTGTGTAAAAGTAAATTTATTTTTTATTGTGAAGGTAATGATATAGAAATAGTTTATGAATAATATTATGTCCCTATAATTTATTATAAAGAATAAAATAGGGTATCCTGATAGAACAACACATGTTCATATAATTAACATATCACTAAACTCTTGAAATTGGTTCTTAAACTCCACCAAATCCATTGGATCTATTATATAAACTGTTTTTTATATATTCCATTCATTAATAATGAATTAAATAGACAACAAAACTTCATTATCTAGTGGATAAATTGATAATTATTTTAAAAATACATTAATGAATATTTTTACTAGGGATACATTAAATATTTTAATGATTATTTTCACATTTATAGATCATCATTATCTCATTTATCACCCAAACTGATATTATTAATATTTGTAAAGGGAGAGTTTGATAATGAGTTATATGATGATTCTTCCT
Organism: Viscum album; assembly: GCA_963277665.1. NCBI lineage: Eukaryota > Viridiplantae > Streptophyta > Magnoliopsida > Santalales > Viscaceae > Viscum > Viscum album. Next base: position 1,246,005,359 of record OY728148.1, read on the forward strand.
ATCTATAGATAATAAAATAAAATTATTCTTTAGGAATCATCATATCCTTTTCCTTGTAAAGATTTTATTTCATTACAATTTGAAATCGAATCCGAATTAATACTTACACAAATTTCCACGATAAGTATACTATCCATGTTTTTAAATTGGATCTTTTAATGGTTTATAATTTTAAATTCTTAGAAAATAAATTATTTATATGAAATCCATTTAATGTACTAATTTATATTACCTTACATGTGTACTAGTGAAATATCGAATGTTTTTTAAGGATATAGTGAAATAATATAGATTATAAATTCACAATCATTTAAAAAAATGGATAACATTTAGTCATAAATCAATTTTTCTTTCACCACATTATTATGAGGTCTGAATTAATATTTTTTTTATCGAATAAATATGTATTTTATCCCATGGAATTTTATAAGGTAAATTTTACATGATGTATATGGAATTGCTTTTCATATTTTCTCTTATCACAAATGATAATTCATGAAAAATATATTCCTTCATAAATTACTATGTATTGGTGATCTTGATAGTAGTTATTTCAAAAAAGGTATGAAAATCATGAAACCATATTATAATCTCTAGGGTGTTTCTTCTTATAGTTAACACATATGGGAAATTCCATCATTAATTTCTTCCCTCTAGACACATTTTTCTTTCGATGATGCATTAAAATCCTTGACGTCTCTTTATTTAGGCCGAATAAATACATCATGGAGAAATCATTTTAATTATTAGTTGAACTTTTAACTAAATACATATATGAATAAATATTATACAAACCAAAAACCTTTTATGTTTTTTAAATAAATAATTTAATAATAAGTATGGACTTCCAATCTATATGTATTGTCCCTAATATCAATGAAATAATTTTTAATTTTTTCTCACATTTATTAACATATTCCTTCTCAATTTTTCTAATATTGATGAAATTATTTTCAATTTTTAATCTTGTTTCATGATGGAAATATATTATACTCAATAAATTCATAATAGTTCCCCATACTATCCACTTGATCTAATAATCCAATTTATTGTTTATAATTAATGACCACCATTGGTCTTTATGTCCATTCAAATGAAATAACACCATGATGATTTGTTTTCTCAAGCCATCTCCATGAGAGAATTATATTATCTTTGGAAATGATCAATTTATTATCTACGAATGGACTAGTATTACTCTGAATGATGGAGAATGTTTTCACATAATGGGATCCAGTATAGTTACAAATTTTTTTGGATCAGTAAGATTTTCTATAAGGGTGAGATTATTATTTATAACTATGGTTAAATACCTATTTACCATATACTTCATCATCATTAACATGGTATTATGTGAAATTTCCCTACATTTACTTTTGGTGATGATATAGTTCACATTCCTCATATAATTCACCATATTTTATCCATGACATATATATTATAATCACATTATATTGAGTTAAAAAATAAAAAATTATTCTATAAATCCAATATTTTTCATGGATATTTTTAAAAAAATTATGGAACTTTTATTTTAATGACATCTCATACCTAGATTACATATATATTTTCCTTGAGAAAAGTGGGTCACTAGGCCTCATGTGCAACTCTTATAATTTTATTAGCTATAGACTACTAGTGTGGGACTAAGGTGTGTCTTTTGGGAGACTATGCGCTCATTACTTGGGTTTAGCATATGAGATAAATATAACAATGAAATGTAAATGGTGGAAGATACATACGTTAATATATGAAATAATAGAATAATCATGAATAATTGATAATATTTGTAACTAATAATAATATTAAAAATATGGTGATACGTTTGATGACTCTGTAAGAAGAAAAGCATGGATATTAGGAGGAAGGAATGACATGATATTCATAAGATGAAAAACAAGCCAAAAGTATCCTAATATACAAAGATCTATCTAGATAATTTACTATCCTGATTCATCATACGCAAGAAAGTTGTACCATGTGTCCATGGAGATAAGCTTCTCTTTATCAACACCTTCATACATTTAATCTTCCTACGTACCAAAGGTTGAAAAAATTAGTTGTGAGATAAATCTCAGTAGGCCACCACCAAATGTGACTATATCATTTTTTCCTTGTAATATTAAATTTTGAAATTATTAAATATGCATATATAATAGTAATTTATTATTATAAGGTAACTACCATGAACCTCCTTTAATCTCAGCTATTTTGAGAACATGTAACCAGGTCATTTATAACTTCTATTTATGTTTTTATTATAATCCATGGGAGGTACAACCAGTTCCAAAACTCATAAATGATAATAATAATTATTATTAAGTATTTATGATTTAAAAAGGAATCCCATTGATATTAATGATGAAAAGGATCCAAGGTAATAACAAATGCATACAAGACCTTATGAGTTGAGTCAAATTAGATAATAAAATAAATATTGGATATAAGGGTAAGATTTAATCAATGGGGGAATCATCCAAGGAATTAAAAACTAATAAAGTTCAATCTAATTAAATATATTTTATACATGAATAAAGATGATAAAAAATGACTTGGCCTAATTATGTGTCCAAGTTGCCTTATAACCATAGACATCTTTCAAGATCCATGGACTGTATAAAACGAATCCTATAGTAATAATTAAGGGTTCATATTATTTCATCCATGTAATCCACATGTAATGATGTATTGGGTTCAAAGGTGGGAATCAACCATGGAAACAGGAAAACAAGAATCAATATGTCATCCATGAGTGCTCATGGAATTCCCTCAACAATCCAAGGTGAGATCGACTGTAATCTTGAGAATAATTATTGCAGGTTCAATATTTATTAGTAAGCTAACAAGTAATTCATTTAATAAATTAATCAATGTAATAATCATTTCATTTAATATTTCATTTAATACATGCATTCCCATTCATTAATTAAATAAGGCTAATTGGGAATGTGCCCATTTATTAATTCTGATTATTATTTTTCAAATATATAGGTTTAGTTTGATTCCTTCCATATTCTGGGAAATATTTTTTATGAATGTGAATCAAATTTCATCCAATATAATATAATAATTTTACTTTATAAATATATATATATATTATATAGTCTCTTTTAATTTATGAGTAATTTAATAGTGGAATAAAATAGATAAGAAGTGTTTTGTGATTTGAATTCATGTGGATTCCCATTAAATTCAATTTATTTAATTATTAAGTACATTTATCAAGGCCATATCACAACACCCCTAAATGGTGGAATCAATAGATTAATAAACCAATAATTAAATAGTTAAGATAAAAACCTAAAAAGTTTGGTTAGTAGTGAGGTTGCAACACCCAACGACATGAATAAAATTTATTATATTAGATATTGAACCTAAAATCAATGACTATAAAAATGTAAAGAAAATTTAATAGGCCATTCATGATGAAATTGGACTATTAAAATCTACCCAAAATTTGAAAACCATAATAATTAATGGACGAGTTATAGATCACCAAACATTGGCTCATATAACTCTCCTTGCCTAGCAACAAACATTAATTTGGCCTATATAAAAATTGATTTTAAGAACATATCAATGCCTTAAAAAATGTTCATATTGGACTTCATCAATGTTGTGTCTTCATGTGGAAGAATAACAATAAAAGACTAAAATGGAATTAAGTACATATTGATGTTCATCCAAAGGGATAATCGAAGATTAAATAAATTATCAACTTGTGATATGGGTTCTAATTATTCTAAAAGTGGATTGAGACACTGAAAAAAATATTGGATTAGTGTTTTTCTATTTTATAAAGAAAATAGGATGGTGTTGGTTTATTTTAAACAATCCATTAAGGGAGATTTTGTAATTTCATAAGAAAAATTCTCACCCGGTTTTCTAAACCTAAACCAACTATCCATCCTTTTCTATACCAAGGGTACACCAAAATTGGTATGATTCCACATTAGGTAGATTTTATTCTAATTTTGTTCCATAATATTTAAGGATGGACACTCATCATGGTTATGCCCCATGATTAGTGAAATTGTGCTCTAAATATGATAAATTAAGGTATTAAAAACTAAGGACACGTCACACTAGAATGTGACCCCTAAAACACAGTTGAAGAATACTATTCACCCTAATTTACCCCACTTCCCATCCCCTCATGGTTATGAGAGACCATACAACCAAATTATTTTCACCACTGGTTGTGGTTCTGAGCTTCGAACAATCCGCAAACACCTAGACAAAACAATTCAATGTCTCAAAAGGCATCCATATTATAACCAAAATAATTATTTAGAATAAATATAATAAGATAAGTTCCTTAGTGAAATATTGGGTTATTATAATCTTCCTCCATAAACTAATTCAACCCCGAGTTTGCCATCAAAGGGTATCAAAATACTCTTTGAGAACAACTCTAGCCATTTAGTACACATGTCATCCTCCCACACAAAATTATTATATTGTACATGGATTCACTATAATAGCACCATAAAAGTGGGGCATACTTTTCTCATAGATCCATTGTGTAGGAGTCAGTGATTTGTATCTTATTTTTCGGAAAATAACCATCAAAAATTGAATCAACTACCTAAAGATCAAAATTATGATATTATTAGGCATTATGCTTGTAATACTGTGAAATATGGAAGATGTCATGCATGAAAAAATACCTATTAGGTAATAGAAATTTATAGTCTATCAACACGAATCTTTATAAAATATTAAACAACCCTCTATAATGATGTGACATCATACCTTGTTTCTAGATCCATCAATTCCCCTACCAGGGTGATTCCCATACAAAAACATGATTGCGGACCTCAAACTCTTTAGGTCCTCAGTGACGACTGACATATGATTTCTATATATAATTATTAGTATAGATAGACATCCATATGAGTTGTGTAGAGACCCTATAGTTTTACATATAACATTATATGTTTTTAATCATAATTATACACCAGATTACAAGTCGAGGATCGTTATGTCTAGTGTCATAGAAGACATGGTACATAAAACATAAAACATGTGGCTAAAAAACTTCTTTATATAATCTCCATAAAATTATCATAACTTCCATTGATACCTTACATCAGGATAGGATATATTTGGGAACACATGAACAATGTTATGGTCTAAAAAATCATAGTAAGGGAAATAACATAAGGATACATCTTAATCACATATGTTAAGAGGCATTAACTCATTATATCCAAATCATGGTACAAATAAAATATTATCATAGAATAATGTGATCATATAAAAATGAAATCATATAAATTTATACGAATTATAATAAATATGTTTATTATGGTTCAAGACTAACCGCCAATCCCATTTCCCATTTTAGAATATATCATGGCTTTCTACCAATCTCATTCCACATCACATATCATGAGACATAACATTACCCAATGCATTGGTGCGCTATCCGGGTGCACCCATCTCAATATTTTCATGAATATTATTTCCACATAAATAATCATACATAATAAACGATATATAAACATAAGGGTACTCATGGAATTAATTGGGTACCACAAACATGACATAATGTATGATTAATGGATGTATCATGAACATTTCCATAAATGAAAGGGATGAGAACATACATGGACTCTAATAAGGTAAAATACCCTTATAACATGGTATTTGATGTCAAACAGAAGTGAAATCAGTTATGATATGTATTTGATAAACATTACCATTAAAACATTGTTGTACGGTTGTAAGGATAATAATATAGAACCTTTAAAATAGAAAATAAGAAAATCATTTTTATAATCACAGTATTGAACCAAGATGGTTTTAATATTAAAAATAATAAATTTATAAAAACAATGATTTCATAAAATAGAGGATAGAGTGCACCTGGAATTGGTTAAAAATTAAGGTAGTTTCTATAAATCATGTTTTCTTATCAAAAAGTTATAAGGAGAGAATATTTTAAAAACATGTATATCCCTAAAAGAGAGTGCTGAAAGGGTCATCATAAATAAATTTTTAACAACCTGAATACATTTAAAATATGTACATAAACATATTTGTTACCTATTTTTTTATATAAAGAATGTTATGGCTACCTGAAAGAACAAAGTAGTTTCAGGTATTATTGGTTACAATTTATTGGCATGGTGTCGAGTGTATATAAGTGGGATTGATGTGATATAAAATGGGTTTCATGTCACTTATACATCATGAGGGAAGTATGGGGTGTTTTCAAAACACACCCCATCTTTCGAGATTACACAAAAAAAGGCAAATCATAGAGGAGAATTATAATAAAGAGACAAATGGAGAGGATCCCTTACAATAAATCTGGTGGTGATCTCCACTTGTGATTTATTACATGAATTAAATGAGTATGTTTAATAATTAATAAATTCATAACCTCTTATATACGTAATTTATTTGTTATAACACTTTTTTGATTAATTGGTCCTTTTTGATTGGTCATAAAGATCAATTTCATTTTTTTCGCTCATTTGCTTACGTCCTTTTAATGACCGCCTTGCTTATATTTGTATTTGTATAAACTTGTATGATGAAATTGGTTTTCTAAAATTGATTTTGTATGTTATTAGTTATCTTCCAAGAGATTACACTTGTTATTAAAATTCATTTTGTTATTGTAACACACCAAAATTTTATGAGAAAGACTCTTTTTAATTTAAGTTATGCCTTCTGTTTTCTGCTACACCTAGATTAGATTGTTGTATACACAACACCGTACTATATTTTAGTATACATAAACACTATTCTTTGTTTGTTTATATACAAGAGCGACCTTCCTCGATATCATGTGTTGTACGAAATACTGAGTTTCACTAAACAATGATATATTGTTATAATATTATTACGAACTAGCCATTATAAATAGTTGTAACTAAATTTTGAATTTTATGACATTATAATTCATCTTAATCATATTATATAACATGGTATGAAAACAAAATAAAAGTTTTAGGTAAAATTAGAATTTTTCAAAAAATACAGTTTTATAGTGTTTTGATGGCGTACCCATATTAAATCTAGTTTTTGACGTGTTTATATGTTATCATTTACAAATAAAACTTCTTCGATTGAATCAGGATAAAAAATTTACTTTGGATAAATTTTTTAGATTATTCTGATAACTGTCATATGTTGATGAATAATAAAAATACGCTAAATTTTAATTAAAAACTACTATCTTCATCGAGATAATTTATATGGATAAATTATAATATTTAATGGTTTTAAATTATAAATAGAACATATTTTTACCATTTAATATAATGTAAGTCATTATCATTAATTTTACATTGAATTCATAGGTAAAATAATTTCAATCTTTTGCAATGTTTTAACTTTTAAAAATCATTTTCTTAACCACATGATTAATTTTAAATTAATTTCTGCAACTTCTGTGATTTGAATTTGGAAAAATGGATTCCATATTTGGAATCAGTAGGCCCAAATTATATTAATAGGCTACCTTTTATTTTTGGTCACTTTAAATAGTAAATACGGTAAATTTTATTTACCGTACTTAAAGGTTAATCATGTAATTAATGGTAAATATAATATTATAAAATTACCCTAACACTTGTCTTAATATAATTTGATTATTATATTTCTTCCTTATATATATTTGAGTCAAAATTGAATCCATTTTAACCCACATGGATGCGATTAATACATTTAATTTACGTTATTTAAAATAAAATGAAATATGTCTCACTCAAAATTTAATAATTATTGTATTTTTAATGTAAGGTTATACAAAATATAAATATGATTATAAATACTAATTTGAAATCTAATGTTTTTTTCTTTTTTGTGGTAATTTATTTCTAATTTAAAAGAAATATTTAATTACCTTAATAACTTATATATTAATGATGCATAAATTATTTACTTAGAAAAAAATCAATAATATAGTTTTTATTAATGTAATAATACTCATTAAACGGCCCAAACACTTGACCAAAACATATTTTTCAAGTATTTCAATACATAACCATCCTAGGGTTAACTTGGGGAATATTTAGAGCCGTATAAAATAGATTAGGACATTTATATTATTTTATTTTACATGATGTCAAAGTTGTCACCTTCATAATTTAATAAATAAAACAATTTATATGTTGTTATTTTTAGATGATAAATTCTAGTAAAAGTATAATTATGAAATATATTATATTTTTCGTCATCATATTATTTTAAGTTTAATTTTATTAAAATAAATAAGTATATTAAAGAATTATAAAAAATGATGCAGTAATTATTTCATTAAGAGAAATATCAAACAAATGGGTTTAAAAATATTAAAATAAATATTATATGAACTAATTAATGTTCTCCATAAATTTTATAGATTCACATGATATTTTAATAATTTATTAAACATTTTATTTTTAATATATCATATTTTTGGATTTTATTTAAATCCAAATAAATGAATTGTGTAAAAATTAACACAATTGTTATTTTATAAAAATACCATATTATAAAATTGTTTAAAAATAACCAGAATATTAAAAAATTATAAATTGAAATATATATGGTCTATAATGTCATAAATTATCCAATTATTTACAATTCACAATACAAATATAATTATTTATAACAATTTAAAATTTAGAATATTATTACCACAAAAAAATTAAATAGATTAATTAAAGATAAATAAAGTTGATATGGTATAAAAAAATTTACAACATGTCTAAATTATATTGTTTTATGATATTAAAACCCTATATCATATAATCTTCTGGTTTGATTCATTTTGGATGTTTTTCTGTTGGATTTGAATTTATATTAAATTAATATTTTTGAGGTTTCCAAAAGTTCCTCTCTCATCTCTTATAAAAGGGCACCCATTACCTCTCCTATTCACAAAACTTTTTTCCTTTTTTCTCAGCCAAAACCTACCCATTACACTTATAATCGTCTATAGTCACATTATAGAGGTTATGGTCCTCCCAAAATACCATCTCTAGTCCCATAAGAGGAAGCATAAACGATGTGCGTCGAAGAAGAGGTAATCTCTTCTAACGATTATTTCAAGTTTATTTATTCTTATACATTCTATTATTTAGTTGTTTCATTATAAATTAATAACATCAGAATAAATAATATACTGATATTTTATTATAAATATGAAACAACCCCATTTCACATTATATCCATCCTACAGAAAACGAAATCATCGCGCGTGCGTACGTACGAAATACCGTCTCCACGCCGTGGTGAAATCTGTTTTTCCACCACAACATTACTTGGATGTGTATAATGGTGTAAATAATATTTATATATGGTTATGATAACATCATACTAATTTTGAAATATTATGTCATCCACTCTAATTCCATTCATTAATTATGGGAATGGTATCATTGCTCGTTCGTACGTACAGATTACTGTCCTTATGACGCGATGAGACTCATTCTCCATGTTAACCATTCAATAATGATTATAATGTATATATAATAATTAATCATGAAACATAAGACATAATAATTTTATTGTATTTATGTGTATATATATAAATATATGTCATTTACTTCCGTTCAATTTAATAAGGAAAAAAACGGCATTCATGCATACCTACGGTCTACCATCTCAATGAACGGTGTATTTCATTCCATTTATCGATCTATTATATATATTTATATTATGAATATACATTATATATAAATAATGTTTTATATTATGGAAGTATTTAATCATGATATAAGTAATAATATGAATAATTAAATTTCAAGACACAGATGATAAATAAAACGATTTTACCCAAAACACTGCATTAACATGGAATTGACAAATGAACAGAAATATAAAGTCATAAGTGAATCATATATGCTTTCATAAATATTATTATGGTTCTATTACAAGTTAATAATATGTTTAAACCCACAATATAGCAGTCTTAGACACATATGAATGAAATTGGACATAAGGTAAGGGATAATTTTGCAATCTCATTTTTTTCTGAGATTGCTTATAAGTAAGTATTAACAGGGGTTATACTTATCATTATTGTCTGTGTTTTATAAGATAGTATTCATAATTTTTTTTATTTTCATCCATGTATTTTTGAAGTCATTGTTACCACTCTTTTACTTTTAGTCTCTTGTATGGAAGGAATCTTTCTTTTTTTTACCATAAGAGGTACTTTTTGACTTTTTCGGCAAAAGTACAAGAAGAATGTTTTGTAAATTATACAGCGCGAGAGGATTTTTATGGTTTCATAACGATATATTTCAATGAATATTAATATACAAAATTTCTTGATTATTTTCAACAAAATCCCTATCATTAAAAAATTCATGGCATTTTGAGAAAAGAAAATGATTTTGAAGAAGAAAGGATATTTTCCTCAAGAATTCAATTCAAGTGTTTTTTCAAATCTATTTTCCATCTAAGATGACATTATTTAGTTTGTTTATGTTTCAAGTATAATGTATCTATTATTTAGGTGGCATGATTTTTCTTATGATGAAATGATATACATTTGTTTTATATTGATTATGTGATGGTGAGATGATGTTTTTGAAACCAATATTATTCTTTGGGGTATGATGAATGAATTATGTTTATTTTTTGGCACATGTAAGAATGATTTAATTATGATATGGGTGTGACCTATATCTCCCTCAAATTCATTGGGTAAAGGTTTATATCCCATGAGATAGATATGGATGGAACAGAAAGTTAATTCGGTTCAGTGATATAGGACTGGAATGAGGAGTGAACTCGATTCAGTAAGGGACTTTGTCCACTATGATGGTCTTGACAGCAAGGCCTTGGCTACTATGGAAATCATATCATGTTTCTAATGGTTTCCACATTTAAATGTTTTATTCCTATTTTATTTTATCATGATTAATGTTCCTTTATGATCTATGCATTACTTACTCCATTTTTTATTTCACAACTCAAGATCATTATGTTTAAACTTTATGTTCATGTTTATACATTCAAATGTATATGGTTTTTTATTTTCTCCATTCTTAACCTTACTGAGAATTTGAGCTCAGCCATTATATGTTTTATTTTCCCAAATATTTAAAGAAATGTTTTAGGTAAAAAAACATAAGGGGAAGATCTTTATTAGAGATGTTGAAGATCTTCCACCATGAATAATGATTTTTTCCCAGTTTCCAAAGACACTAAACTAACACAGTCTTTGAGCATTTGTATTTTTCATGTATTATGTATTCTGAAAAAGAAATGTAATTTCCATGTACGTTAAGCTTTGGGTCTCTACAGTTGGTATCTGAGAGAATGTTTAGTTAACCTTTGGAAACTAGGATACAAAAACTTTACTAAGATCCCTAGAGATATTTATAATGTATGTCTAGAGATGTCCCTAAGGTTTAGTATAACTATAGGTTACACTCAGATAATTATGGTGATGATCATGAATAATGTAGGTTGAACCTAGGGTATCATGGAATAAAGAATTTGTGATAAGTTAGACATCCCATAAGTGGCCTTTTATTATTATGTGGTTCCTTGTTATTTTAACTGTTTTTTACACCATGATTTTTGGTTTTAGTCAATGGAGGGAACCAGAAGGAATATGGTCAACATTGAATCCAGCAGAAAAATTGTTAAATTTGAGAAACGAAATATCGTAATTCCGAGAAAGAAAGATTTTATGATTATGTTGAATCAGTCATTGAGATGTATGATTAATAGGGTGAACTTTAGTGGTATTCCTAATTCATCAAATAAGTGGAAGTTGTACTTTTATGCATATTCTCATGGTGAGGATCATAGAGAAAGGAAGATTGCGATTTATAAATAATGGAAGAAGAACATTTATTCATACATTAAATAGAGGGAACAATCTTGTCTGTGTGGTGATAAGGGTCATATAGTGACAAATTTTTATGGAGCTCAATGTCGTATCTGTGGAGAACATGGGAATTACCTAACTCAATTCCCTAACGTAAGAGGTTAATTTTAAATCATGGAAGGACTTATTCAATGAAAATTATTGAAGAGGATGGATTGAAGTGTCTATGTATTGGTATTCTAGAATAATGTTGTTGAGGCACTTTTAGGATATATTGGAATATCTATGTATTAGTCAATTGTGGTTTTGAATAATTATATTGTACTAGTAACCTTAAAAAGTGATTTTAATATTCTTGGATAGTAGATGATATGTTCATATTTAAGTGATAAAGAGATAATGAAATGTTTTATAGTATTAATGAGCTCATGATTGATATAATGAAAATGTGATATCATGGTTTGAGTTTATAGAAATTTAGGGATTTTTGTATCTGGAAAGTGTTATCATTTTGACAGAAATCATTTTTTCACTAAGGTTCAATGGGTATTAATTTTTAAATAGAATACATGATTAAGGTATTCATATATTTGGAATATGACCAACAAGATATATCGTATGATAAATGATGATATTCACAAACTCGTTAGATGAAATTTCTAGTAATCATTTTCTTTATACTATGTGATTGGATAGATGTATTTTGGATAAGCCTAATGATTGGAATGGCTTATGTGGGACATTATAAAGTATTGTTTAAGGCTAAAACATGTTTTTTGGTATTATTTTTGGAATGTTATAATAGTATAGTTTCAGAAAAATGATAACGTACAGGATAGGCGACTACCCATCGCGTTGGACACGATTGTGGGAGTCAAACCCACAACTGAAGTGTGAAAGGCATTTATCGCCTACCACTGGAATACAAGAAGTCCCTGGTTAGTATAAACTAGTTTTAAGTTATTAATCAAGATGGTAGATAATGTTAAGTCCCTTTTTGGAACCATATACGATTAATCTCACCATATATGGACTTATGTATATAACTTTTTCTAACATTTTGTTTGAGACAGATGGAAAGACTTATCCTTCTATTGCACGATCTACTAACAATTTAGAAAAGAAAAATTCAACTTCATTTATTTATGTGATGAAGTGGAAATTGTTCAAGGCACAAACAACAATGAAATTGTACCAAAATCAACTATGTATTTCTATTAATTCAAAAATTATTCAAATTTAGGGAAATGATCTTAAAAACCAAATATGTTATCCTATTACCATCATATCTGATGAATTATATAGTACCTTATATCATCACAAATTTATGGCATTGTGATTATTTGATTTTTCATAGACATGTTCTCTAATAATCTCCATCAGAAAATGATAGTTATATTTCTCTTCCATATCCATATTTTCACCTATGTTCTCATATGTGGAAACCCAGTGATGAATTAATTTGGGTAACCATTATGTTTTATACATTAGTTTTTAAAATTATGTTTTTATATTCCTTTTTATGATGTTGGTTTCTATGAAAAAAACATTCAAGTAGTAACCCATTTATAACCCCAACAAATTTCGAGGGCGAAATTCATTTTAAGGGTGGTAGAATGTAACATTGAAAAAATTTATGAGAAATATTCTTTTTAATTTATTTTAGGACTTTTGTTTTCCACTACACCAAGAGTATCTTTCACTGTACACAACAACGTAGTAGCTTGTAGTATACGAAAACACTATTCTTGGTTTGTGTTTCACGTAAGAGAGACCTTTCTCTATAGCATGTGTTGTACGCAATATTGAGTTTCACTAAACAATGATATATTTTTATAATATTATTATGAAATAGCCATTATGAATAGTATTAACCTCATTGTAAATTTTATGACATTATAATTCATCTATCACATATTATAGAACATGGTATGTGAAAAAAAAAATTTCAGGTAAAATAAGAATTTAAAAAAAAATACATTTTTACCGCCTTTTGATAGCGCACTGACATTAAATATAGTTTTTGACATGTTAGTATGTTAAATTGGATAAATAAAACTTCTTCCTTGGAATCAGTAAATAAAAGTTACTTTGGATATATTTTTGAGATTATTCTCATAAACTTCATATTTTGATGAATAGTAAAAATATGCTAGATTAAAAGTCTAAACAAGATTTTTTATCGAGATAATTTATGCGATTAAATCATAATATTGAATGATTTTAAATTATAAATAGAATATATCATTACTATTTAATATAATGTAAGTCATTATCATTAATTTTACATTGATTTCATAGGTAAAATCATTTTAATCTTTTTCAATGTTTTATCTTTTAAAACTCATTTTCTTAACAATGTGATTAATGTTAAATTAATTTCTGCGAATTTTTGTGATTTGAATATAGAAAAATGGATTCCATATTAGTAATCATTAGATCCAAATTATGTTAATAGGATACTTCTTTTGGGCACTATAAATAGTATCTACGATAAATTTTATTTACCATAGTTAAAGTTAATTCATGTAATTAAGGGTAAATATAATATTATAAAGAAAAACTAACATTTTTCATAATATAATTAGATGATTATATTTCGTCCTAATGTATATTTGGGTCAAAATGGAATACATTGGAACCCACTTGGATGTGATTATGACCTTTAATTTATTTTATTTAATGGAAAGTGAAATATGTCTCACTCAAACATTAATAATTATACGACTATTAATGTAATTTTATAAAGAATATAAATTAAATTATAAATACTCATTTGAATCCTAAAATGTTTTTATTTTTTATGGTAATTTATTTGTAATTTTTATGAAATATTTATTTACCTTAATAACTTATACATTAATGATTTAGAAATTATTTACTTAGTGAAAAATAAATAAAATTGTTTTTACTAATGTAATAATACCCATAAAAAGGACAAAAAACATGACCAAAACTTATTTTTCGAGTATATATACCATAAACATCCAATGGTTGACTTGTGGTCCATTTGGATCAGTATAAAAGAGATGAGGACATTTATATTATTTTATTTTAAATGATGTCAAAGTTGTCACCTTCATAATTTAATAAATATAACAATTTATATGTTGCTATTTTAAGAATATAAATTATAGTAAAAGAATTATTACGAAATATATTATATTTATGTTCATAATAGTATTTTATTTATTAATATTTAATCAACAAATAAGTATATTATTGAATAATACTAAAATAAAGCAATAATTATTTCAATAAGAAAAATATCAAAAAAATGGTTTTAAAAATTTTATAATAAATATTATATGGACTAAATAATGTTCTCCACAAATTTTCGAGATGCATATGACATTTTAGGAATCTATTAACCATTTTGGTTCAAATATACCCTTGTAGGTATTTTATTTAAATCCACATAATTGAATAGTGTGAAAATTAACACACTTATTATTTTATAACAATAACATATTATTAAATTGATTTAAAATAACAAACATAGTTAAAAATAATAAATTTAAATTTAAATGGTCTAAAATGTTACAAATTATACATTTATATAAAATTTACAACAGAAATGTAATTATTTATTACAATTTAAAATTTATAATATTTTTACCACAAAAAATTAAATCGATTAAATAACGATCAATAAAGTTTATTAGTTTTAAAATAAATTTGCATCATGAATAAATTTTATGGGTTGATGATATTACAACCCTGTATCCTCTAAGATTCAGATTTGAGTAATTTTGGCAATTTTTATGTGGGATTTGAATTTATATTTAATTAATATTTTTGAGGTTTCCAAAAGTGCTCCTTGCCTCTCTTATAAAAGGGAACCCCTTGCCTCTCCTCTTCAGAAAAATTTGAGCCTTCATGATCATACAACCCTAGACCATTACTATTCTCAACATACCTAGTCACATTTTGGAGTTTCTGGTCTTCTAAAAAGACCAACTCTAGTCCATTAAGAGGATGCTTAAAGGAGGTGCGTTGAAGAAGAGGTAATCACTTCTTGCGATTCATTCATGTTTATTTATTCTTCAACATCCTCTTCCTTAGTTGTTTTTTTATAATGTAAAAACATAAGTATAAATAATATAATTATATGTTATTATTAGTATGAAACATCCCCATTTCACCTTTTATCCATCCTACGGAAAACGAAATCACCACGCGTGCATACATACAGAATACTGTCTCCACGTCATGGTGTAATCTATTTTTCCACCACCTCCTTACATGGATGGGTATAATCGTGTAAAAAATAATAATATTTGGTTATTATAACATCGTATTGATTCTGAGATATTATATCATCCACTCCAATTCCATTCAATAATTATGGGAATGATATCATCGCTTGTGCGTACGTACGGAATACCGTCTCCACGACGTGATGAAATTCATTCTCCATGTTAACCATTCAAAAATGATTATCAATTATATATAATAAGTAATAATGAAACATATGAAATAATAATGATACTAGAATTATGTATATATATATATATGTCATTTACTTTCATTCAATTTAGTATGTAAACGAAAACTGCATACATGAGTACATATGGTCTACCGTCTCTATGAACGATGTATTTTGTTCCATTTATCGATATATTATATATATTTATATTATGAATATATATTATATATAAATCATGTTTTACATTTTTTCTGTAAGTAATCATGATCTCTATAATCATATGAATAATTACAAGTCAAGACAAAAATGATAAATGAAACGATTTTACCCAAAACCCTGCATTAACATGGAATTGAAAATGAACGGTTAATATAATCTCTTATGTGAACCATATATGATGTCATGAATATTATAATGGTTTTTTACAAGTTAATAATATGTTTAAATCCACTATACAGGAGTCTCGGACACATACAGAAGAAATTGGACATAAGGTACGTGATAATTTTGCAATCTCATTTTTATTTGAGAATGCATATACGGAAGTATTTACTGGGGTTATACATATCAACCTTTTCTGTGCTTTATAAGAATGTTTTGATAAAGGGTTTACTATTCATCTATGTATGTTAAAATTCATGTTTACCACCTTTTTACTATTACAATGTAGTATGGAAGGAATCGTTTTTTGACCATACGAGAGACTTTTTGACTTTTATAGAAAAAGTACTAGAAGAATGTTTCATTAACTTATATGGTGTGAATGAATTTTTAAGGTTTCATAACTAATTATATTAATTAATCTTTATATACAATATTTCTAGATTATTTTCAATAAAATCCACTTTTTTTTTAAATTTCATGTTATTTTGAGAAAAGAAAATGATTTTTATGAAGAAATGATAGTTTCCTCGAGAATTCAATTCCTGTGTTTTATCAAAATTATTTTCCATCTAAGATGAAATTATTTAGTTTTACTATGTTTCAATTATAACATCTCTATTATTTACAATGTTCTATTTTTCTTATTATGAAATGATATCCATTTGTTTTATATAGATTATGTGATGATGGGATGATGTTTATGAAACTGATGTATTCTTTGGGTTATGATGAATGTTTTATGTTTATTTTGTGGCACAAGTAAGAATGATTTAATTATGAGATGTATGGGACGTATATCTCCCTCCAATGCATTGGGTAAGTATTTATATCTCATGATATAGACATGGCTGGATTGACATGTTAATTCGGTTCAGTGATACAAGACGAGAATGAGGAGTGAGCTCGATTATTAAGGGACATTGTCCACTATGATGGTCTTGGCAGCAATGCCTTGTCTAATATGGAAATAATATAATGTGATTAATAGTTTCCACAATTACATGTTTTATTCCCATGATATTTTATCATGATTAATTTTTCTTTCTGATCTATTCCTTAGGTAGTCCAATATTTATTTCACAACTTAAGATATTGATGTTTAAACATTATGTTAATATTTATATGTTCAAATGTATTTTTTGTATTTTCTACATGCTGACCCTTACTGAGCATTTTAGCTCATCCTTTATATGTTTTCATTTCCCTAGTATATAAAGATAGTTTTTATGTATGAAAACATAATGGAAAGATGATTATGGGAGATATTGAAGATCTTCCACCATGATTAGATGATTTTGTTCCCAGTTTCCAAAGACACTAAACTACCATGGTCTTTGGGCAGTTTGTTTTGGTCATGTATTAATTATTAGGAAAAAGTAATGTAATTTACATGTAAATAAAGCTTTCAGTCTCTACAATTATTGGGATTGAAGATGAGTTTTTAAATATAACTATAGTGATAAGCATTTTGGTTAATCAGTGGGTTTGATTGCAATGAACATGATTTGATTTATAACATAATACCATTAATACAAATGGATTATATATACATAACAAGGATATTTAACATATATAATAATCTGGTTCAACCATAACAAAAATGGTTTCATAACCATAATTTATGTTATCAAAATAAATTGATAATCTTTTGTCCATGAACATGTTAAATTTATACATCTCAAATAGTGTTTTCATTTCATTCAAAAAAAAGATGGGGAAATGAGATATGATAATGAAATATCCATTTAGAATAAACACATCCTAGTAAATTGATGTTTCGGGAGTTATAAAACTATTTGATTTATGTGTGGAGGGGAATGAAAATAGAAATCAAAATAAAAAAAAATAAAAAAAAGAATTTGAAAGAGGAATTTACCTCTAGAGTTTATCTATTTTGAGAACCTCTTCAATGGTGAGGGTCTGGTATTTTGAAGAGGCTAGGGGCTATTAAAAATGGGGGATGACCTTGGGTAGATATTTTGGCAGAATATTGGCAAGAAATAAGCATTTACAATAGCAATGAGAAGATGGAGTTAGGATGGGGGTTATAGTTGAGGAGAATATATTTTTCATAATTTATTAATCATTAGCTTATTAATTTACATCAAGACCAAAAATAATTATGATTCCAAGACCAAAAATGGTAATTAATTAATGTTATTTCGAACCAATTGGCCTTACATTGTCAAATCCTCACTTATCACTCAATATAATCCAAAAATACATCCTTTTTTATAAATAATTTTCTAAATATGATTATTTTAATATTTTTTTAAAATCATAAATTATTATCAAAATCTATCTTTTAAAACATTCAAATTACATATTCTAAAATATAGGTACATCATAATTTCACATTAATATTATTTTTATAATATCATAGTAAATGATACTATTCATTAGGGTACGATATTATTAATATGGGTAGGTTACTCTTCACCAAAAATTATATATTCATTATCGGACATGAAATAACATACTGATGGAAAACGGGTATGTTATATTTTCAAATTTCAAATCACATAAGTGAAAAACTAATGTCTAAAGGTCACATATCACTTAATAGTTCTTTATGTTGTGTATTTATATGATTATATATTATCGGAGAGGAATTTCAATTTATAAAACACTGGGTCGTTAAATTCTTCCCCCCTTATAAAAGTTTTTCCTTAAAATATTGTTTTACATACTAATCCGTGAACATGTGCTCGTACATTTCTTTCATTGAATCCTCTAGCTCCCATGATTTATCATTGTACTTGTGGTTTTCCCAATATACTTTTACCAAGTGAGTAGACTTGTTATGTAAATTATTATCTTTATGATCTAATATCGTCACTGGATGCTTCTCTTTGGAAATATCATCTTACAAATGTACCACCTATCAAGAAAGTACACATGAAGGGAATGGTATGTACTTCTATAAGAGTTATGTGTGCAAGTCATCATGTACTTTTGTCATGGTAGGAGGATGTTCCAGTCTATAGTTCCCTACTCTGACTCATTCAATGATCTCGAAGGGGAAAATGTTCCTAGAACTTATCTTCCCATTATTACCAATTCTCATGACCTTCTTCCATAGTAATATGCGTAGAGATACCATGTCCACAACATAAAACTCTAGGACTCATCAATGATTGTCTCCATAACATTTATGTCGACTGTGGGATGCCTTGATATGCTGGATAATGGTTTTCACCTTCTCCACCATTTCATCAACCATTTCAGGTCCTAGAAGCTTATGCTCACCAAATTCATCCCAACACACCATTGTTCTGCACATTTTTCCATAAAGGGATTCTTATGGTGACATTCAAATGTTTGAGTGTAAACTATTGTTGTTGGAGAATTAAATTTTGTGGAATATTTTTTTACCATCCACTTTTTAATTAAATAGAACACATTCTCAACATATATTCATGTTTCTGAATAGTTTTCACAAATTTTCCATCAGTTTGAGGATGATAGGCTGTACTGAGGTTCAATTAAGTGCTTAGAGAATGTTGAAGACTTTTCTAGAACATTGAGTTGAATGTTGGGTCAAAATTGAATATAATAGATAGTTTTACCCCATAAATCCTTACCTCTTATTTGATATAAATCCATTCATGTTGATCTAATGTTAATTAAACATGAATTGTGATAATGTTAGCTGTTATCGTAAGACGATCCACAAGGACTCTTATAGCATTTTCTCTATTGGATGTCTGTGGATATCTATCAACAATGTCTGTTGTAGTGTTCTCCCATTTCCATTTTATTATAAGTAGTGGTTGTATCATCCCCATATAATATTTCCTATCAGGCTTAAAATTTTGACATACCAACCACTTTGATGTGTATTCATAAATATCCCTTTTCATATTTTACAACCAAATTTTTTCTCATATATTAAAATACAACTCTGTGATCCCTGGGTGGATAGAGATTGTCGAGCTATGCACATCATTCAGAAGCTCCTTCCTTAACATTGGATTACATGGTATAGATAATCGAGATCCACATCATACAACTCATTCCTTATCCACCTTGAACTTTGAGGATATCCCATTTTTAACATCTTCTTCACTTTTATTAATTTATACATCATTTAATTGAGCGTCATTTATTTTCTCCATGAGATATGGTTGAGTTATCATTTGAAAAAGGATTTATGTTGTTCCTCCATTAATGAATCACATGTACATCAGAATCAAATCTATTAATATGAGATCATTTTCAATTCTGATCATTCATAATGATGCAGGATCATTTCTACATAGAGCATCGACCACCGTGTTTTCCTTACCAGGATGGTAGTGGATTGACCAGTCATAACCCTTGATGAGCTATATCCTTCTTCACTAGAACATATTGATATCTTTTTGTGTCAATATATATTTGATAATCTGGTGGTAAGTATATATATCACACTTCTCCCAAAAGATATAATTCCGCCAGATTTTCGACATAAAGATCACAATCGCCAACTCTAGATCATGTGTTGGATATATGTTTTCATGTATTTTCAGATACCTTGAGTCATAGTATATCAATTTATCATTTTTCATCAATAGAAAACATATTCGCTTTTTTGATGCATGACTGAACTCCACAAAGAGTTCTCCACTCACCGAGAGATTGAGTGTTGACATAGTGATAAGCCTCTTTTTCAACTCCATGCAACAGACATCACATTATTATGTCATGAAAAAATTTAACCCATTATGTGTTTGGGAGTTCATTGGTTTATTAAATAATGAAATGTACTTCACAAATAATATATAATACACATCTAGACCCAAAAAGCTGTGGATCTCCATTACAGATGTTGGTGAGGGCCAGTCTTCATTTTCATTTATCTTAGAAGTTCCATAGATATCCCATTGCTGGTGATAACCTTCCATAACAATGATACAACTTTTATCCAGAACTCACATTTACTATATTTTTCATACAAATTATCCCATTGAAAATCCATTAACACAGTATTCAAATGCTCTTTGTGTTCCTCCATTCTCTTGGAGTATATTAGAATATCATCAATAAAGACTACCACACATTTGTCAGGTAATTTCTAAAGATTATATTCATTAAAACCATGTATATTTTTAGAGAATTAGTGATTTTGAAGGATATCACAATGAACTCATAGTCTCTACACCTCATTAAAAATGAAGTTATGGGAATATCATCCTTCTTCACCATTAATTGGTGATATTCAGACCGAAGGTCCACCATAGAGAAATAAATGAACACACGAAGCAGATCGAACTAGTCATCTATTTGTGGAACGGTATACTATATATTTATCATGATTTTATTGAGGTCACGATAATAAATGTAGATGTGTATTAATCCATCCTTCTACTTGACGATGAGGATGGGTGCACCGCAAGGTAATGCACTCAGGCATAAAAACTCTTCTATAGATTCTCCTGTAATTGCTTCTTCTACTCTTCCAACTCTACAATGGCCATTCGATAAGGTGTATTTGATATAGGCCATGAACTAGGAATAAGTTCAATTGAGAACTCAACATCACGATCCGGAGGAAGACCATACAACTCTTTAGGGAATGCATCAGTGTAATCCGTCACGATGGGCATGTATTCAAGCATGATTCTATCCTTTTTATCAATCATTATTGCTATATATTCCAGATCATAAGAAAAATATCTCCATGTGAGATGATGATTATAAAAGTGATTCATAATCCTCCTTACACTGTTAAAGAATCAATGGATTCTTGGATATGTAAAGAGTGATCACCATTTTCTGATAGTTGATGTTTACATTGTATAAATATAGCTAATCCATTCCTTAGATAGTGTTGAACTCCACTAATAGATGAATGACAGGATTTTCTAGGTAGTTCATTCATAAAAAGTTATCCATGGATGAGTTATAAACCATGGAAAGAACAATTTCCCCATTCGATGTTAACACATATTACTTTTCCTCCTAATTTTGAGGTGGTATTTTAATAGTTCTATAAACATAAAACATATGATTGAATGCATAGGAAAACAATAAAATAGTACATTTTATATGAATTAATGAATCACTAGAATACCTTTCCCACATTGTTTTCTGACTCCACCTCAGTAATATTGATAGCATATTCCCTTCCTTGTTGCTAAGAAATTTGTTGCTGATTTCTTCTGATAACCCTAGGCTTTGGGAAATTTTCAGCTTAATGCCTCTGATCCATGTTGTTGTAATATTGAACGAATGGAAGAGTGTTGATCTGGTCCTTTATTTCTTCTTCCTCTTTAGAGGATTCTTTATATCCCATCTGTAGTTTTTAGATACATGATCAATCATTCCCCATTTGAATCAATTCATGTTTTTATTTATAATGTTCTCAGGGTGCTTCTTCCCACAACTTTTCAAATGGGAAAATTCAGGGTTATTTCTATCATGGGATATTTCTGTCAAACCACCCGTACTATTCTCCATATTATGGTTCTTGTCACTGGCCCAATGAGAACACTGAGAGTCACCAATCTCCATTTCAAAATTGAGGGAATAATTAACAATCTATTTATAATTGTTGAAGTCTCTAATCTCCAATTATTTTTGAAGACTCAGATTTAGTTCTCTATAGAAGAGATCCACACTTCATTCGGTGTTCAGAAAAATACAATAGCCTTACCTTGAAAGCCTTGTAATGTCAAAATGAAATGCCTCGATGTACTCATCTTCCTTCTACTTCAGTCTGAGGAACTCTCTTTCGATCTTGAGCAGGAGGGTTTGAGAAAAACATTTATATAAAAACATCATAATTATTTCATCCCAATCCATGGAATCAATTTCATTACAGTGCATTGAATTCTTGGTCACTTTCCACCAAAGATCAACTTCCCCATTAAAAAATTGACCTCTAGTACAACATTATCTTTTTAAAAGAACCAGAGGATGGTGAATATCTATTAAATGTAGTTAATCCACTATTTTTCAATGAGGGAATTAAAATATCCATATAACCAGGTAGGAATTTTACAAATGAAGGATTCTATTGAAACATTCTCTTTCCATACAGGATGATGGAATTAAGCATTAGTCATGTTATTATTCATATCTCTATTCAGCAAAGCTAGTACATTCATGAGGTTTTGAGCTCCCGCTCCCATCATATCAGGCATATAATGTAGGAAATATTCAAATTTGATATCCAATTTATTGTTGGAATGATTAATTATATTACCCTTTATTAAGTAAGAAAAATAATGTATATTTATAGGTCATTAATACTTACCCATTGATCATAGAAGGAATCAATGGTCATAAAAGGATAAACTTTTAAAGGACAAGTATATCATATCTTATGATTCCTCATTTTTAAATCTATTTTATCCTTGATCAATTTCATAACATATATTATAATGGGATTTTTTAGTACCATTACAATGGGTTTTTATAAGCTCATTTATCATCAAAATAATATCTCTCCAGAGTTTAGTAATAAAGAGTGCAGCAATTCTCATTTTTGTGCACCAATTCCCATTAGTGTCTAGAAAAAAGTGGTGTATTCGGGTTTTAACCCTAAATACATCAGTGTCAGAACTACCTCAACCTACTCGTATCAAGATAGGGATAAATTTTTATGATAAACCACTTACTTAATACTCACCAATATTTATCAATGATTACTTTTACATAGTCTTATCCTTATGATTTTCAATATTGTGCTCTATTCCTAATCGCACAAAATAAATAAACCTCCCTAATATACCAACTGTAGTGACCCTAGAATTTTACATATTACAAGAAATATTTTTAATCATAATTATACATTAGAGTACAATCAATGAATTTTTAAGTCTAACGTGTTGGAAGAATTGGTAAATAAAACAGAAAACATGGCTCTAAAATAACATCTTTATTTAATCTAAATAAAAATATCCTTACACATTTTGATACCTTAAATCTACATAGGGTACCATGGGGAACACTTGAAAAAAGAAAAGAGAAAAAAATACCAATAAGGGAATGAACATAAGGATACATCTTAACAAGATGAGTTTGTATGCATGTTATCATTATATCAAATGAATTGAATATATAAAATCATATATTATACCCATGTGATTATATAATTATGGAATCATATAAATTTTAATGAATAATAAATCATGTATATATTATGGGTCAAGGATAACTACCAATCTATTTTCCCATTTTAGTGCGGGTCATGGTTAACTGCTAATCCCATTTCACATTTAGTGCGGGTCAAGGATAACTAGAAATCCTATCACACATCATATATCAAGAGACATAAAATTTCCCAATGCAATAGAGCTCAATATGGGTGCACCAATATCAAAATATTATGGAATATTCTTCCCACATAAATAAACATACATAATCAACCATCATAAATAGAAGGGTACTAATGGAAATAATTATATACCACAATCATGACATAATGCATAAATAATGGGTGTATCAGGAAAGTGTCCATGAAAGAAATGGATTAAAACATAGATGGAAGTTACAAATGAAAAATAGGTATATAAAATGGTATTATATGTCAAATAATATTAAAAACGTTTAAATTTTGTTTTTGAGAAACATCGGCATTGAAATATTTTTTCTACGGTTTTAAGGAAAATAGTATATGGCCTTAAAAATGGAAAAGCGGAAAAACTTTTATATAAAACCATTATTAAACAATGATTATATTCATAATAAAAACACTGATTATATATATATAATTTTTTCTTAAAAAATACGATAGATTGCATATGAAATTGGGTAAAAATTCCAGTAGTTCCATTAAAACATGTTTTCTTATCTGAAATTTCTAAGGATGGAATATTTTAAAAACATGTATATCTGCCAACTAAAAAGTTGAAAGGGATATCATAAATGATTGTATACAATTGAAAATAACTATTAATGTTCATATATTCATATTATATAACTCTTTTTTAATATAAATAATGATAATGCTACCTGAACTAACAAAGTGGGTTCATGTCGAGTTTGTTACGATTTATCAGCCTGGTGTGAGGAGTACCTAATAGGGAATGATGAGATAGAAAAGGGGTTTCTCATCACATATAAATCATCAGTAATGTATGTTGGATGTTATAAAACATAACCCATATTTTGGGGTTACATATAAAAAGGCATAGTATAGAGGACAATCTTTTTTAAGTGAGAATTGAAGGGGATCCATTACCTTAAATCTGGCTATGTTGTCCACTTATTATTAGTGACCGGAATAAACAAATTAACTTTAATAATTAAAAAATACTGAAAAAATTATATATTTAATTGATTTGTATAAATATTTTTGTTTCTTTCAAGATCATTTTGATTGGTTATCATGTTTAATTTCAATGTTCGAACTAATTTTCTTAAATGGTTATAATGATAGGTCTGTTATATTCATGTTTGGATAAACATGTAAGATGAATGTTTTAGTCTAGAATTTATGTACTATGTTCCTAGTGATCATCCATGATATTTAATGGCTATCAAAATTCATTCGGATATTGGGATGTATCATGAGTTATTAAATAAAACCATAGTGATAACTGTTTTGGTTAATCGGTAGGTATGATTACAACGAATTTTTTTTCATATATAACCTAACATCATTATTACAAAAGGATTAAAAAACCATAACAAGGATATATTACATATATAATAATATGGTTCAACCATAACTCATATTTTTTCATTACTATAATTAATGATGACCAATTAAATTTATAAACCATTATGGTTGAATGTGTTAAATTTACACATCTCAAAAAGTGTTTTCATTTCTTTCAAAAAAATATGGAGAAAGGAGATATGATAATAAAAAATTACATTAGAAAATAACAATTCTATTAAATGTATGTTACATGAGTTATCAAACTATTTGGGTGAATGGAGGCAAGGAATGAAAACACAAAAGAAATTAACATAAAATAAATTAATGAATTTAAAAGTGGAATTTACCTCTTGAGATTTTCTACTTTGAGAACCTCTTAAAGGATGAGGTTTTGGTTATTTGAAGAGGATAGGGGCTGCTTAATGTGGTAGATGTTGTTAGGGCAGATTTGGGTAGATTATTGTCAAGGCACTAGACTTTAGAGTAGTTAAGAGAAGAGGAAGGGGGGTTATAGTTGAAGAGATGAGAGTTTTCATATTTTTTTAGTCCTTAGTTATATAATTTAACATAATCCCTCAAATTGTGATGATTCCCTGAACACGAATGTTAATAAATACATGTGATTTAGAACTAATTGGGTTTACATTAGTATATCATCATCAATGACCCAATAAATCCATTATTAATCATTAATCATAAATTTTGGTATTTTAGTATTAATATATATTTTTTGTATTTTAGAAAAATCACATAAATTAACCCTAACCATTATTAGAAATTTATAATCAAAAAATGAAATCCAATTTTCAAAAATAATTTTCTAAATATAATTATTTTAATATTAAAATAAAATAATAATTTCTTATTAAAAAACAAATTTTAAAATATTCATTTACTTATTATAAAATATAGGTACAACATAATTTCACTATAATATTATCTATATACTATCATAGGAAATATTAATATTAAAGAGGGTATATCAATATTCATAAGGGTATGTTACTATATATAAGGGTAGGTTACAATTCAAAAAAAATTATATATTCTTATCAGACTCCAAATAACTTATTGATCACAACCGTGTATGTTAGATTTTGGAAATTGAAATCATGGAGTTAAAAAACATATGTTTAAATGTCACATAGCAGTTAGTAGTTCATTATGTTGTAACTTAATGTAATTATATTTTAAAATAAAGGAATTTGCATTTATAAAACATTAGGTCGTTTCACGATAAACATACTCTAAAGTCTCCTATATAGTAAAATGGCCTTGTACAACTTGCACTCCTACTACAATATAGTACTTGGGTGAACGACATGACCGATCATACAAGGAATCAAAAGAGACCATCAAAATATTAAATTTAAATTTATTATATAGTAGAACTAAATGAGAGGGACATTTTTCTTCCAATAACTACAAATAATAGGGACACCTGATTAAAGAATATCGTATTTAACATGTATCATCCATTATGACTGTCTATTGGTTTTTGGGTTAATAGTTGTGCTGAGATGTACCTATTTACCCATATACATCTAAAACCCCTATGAGAATCATGAAGTGAAGTAAGAATACCTATCTAATGTAATAGTACTATTACCCCATATAGTTAGATGATCATACCGACCTATAATAATTTGAACTTATCAACTATGAAATTCTCCCAAATAACAATGAGGTTGAATAATCTATTCAACTAGTCAATTAATAGCTATTAAACCCCACTAACTATAAGAGACCTTATCAAGCTGAATAAACATCCCATAAGAAAATCAACCCATTTACAAGAATAAAATAAATTTTATGAGGCATGAAGATCATTGGTGCTCTACCTTCAGCTATAGAAATGTGGAATACCATGTGATAAAACATACTATCTTATGTTTCATATCAGTCCAATAATATTGGTGTAATGTATCTCGATACATCATGAATATGCCTAAATGGACACTCTACAATTAATAAAGAGACTCAATAATATTTACTCTCTCCTTTTTATCATCTTAGACATGTCCAACTACACATATTATTTCATCTCAATCGATAAACCAATCAAATGGAAGTTTATCTCCTAAAATACACTCAGAGAGAAACTAGCCTTTAGAATATAAAAACTACTTATTATTTACGTTATAAGTATATAATATGTCATTATCATTGATGAGAGGAAAAATAACTATTTATTATTATGAATCTTCAGATAAAGATCACTGAAGAGGGTGATGATTTTATATTTTTTGATGGCTTCTCATATGGATTGGGCCTATGTTTTTTGACTTAGAGCATCAACTATTGAATTTCACATTCCATGCATATAGGGAAGCTCAAATTTTTTTAATTATTGATATTTAATCAAAATTAATTGTTTGAGATTCAATTCACACTAATAGAAGATATTTTCATGGATATTGTTTTGTTATTCACTAAAAATCACACACCAATTAGATAGTGTATCCTGCAATGTAACACTTGTAAAACCGATACTTTCTCAATGATGCGATTCAGGTAATTTATCTAATGGGGCCTAAAATGATGAGATCCATATTCAAATATTTTATAATCATGCATCAACAATGTAACTAGATTGATTTTGGATGAATCATTGAACACTGTAGATCCATTTTTATGCTATAGCAGAATTTGAATAGGTTCTCAGAAAAGAGTTTTTTTCAGCTGAAAAAATTATTTCCTACAGTATTCTGAACAATAGAACTTAATCACCATAATTTAAAAACTCGTATAAGATGTAATATGGTTTGATATGTTTTTTTATTTAATTCAAATACTATCTAGTTACCCCAAAAATATTTGTTATGTGAAACTAATTCGTGGAATGTGTCGAGGAAACAATGCTTCACACCTTGTCTATATCAATAGATACTCTTAACTCTAGGATAATATGATCCAAAATGAAAAGTTACTCAATATATAAGTGAATCATAGAAATAATTTCATAAATATGATTTCCCCTCAGTGTTTTATAAATGATTTCAATGTACATAGCATAGTCTCTATGAGTGTTAGAAGATACTAGGATGTCTTCCACAAACACCCCGAAAAAGGAATATAGATAAGATTGGAACACCCTATTCATCAAAGCTATAAAAACAAATGGCGCATTAGAAACAAAGAATTACAAAATAGTGTAATCCTTTAGTCCATTCCTACTATCGAATGTTTTAAGAGTTTTGTATGATGTTGTAAATCACATCTGATTATAGCTTGATCACTGGTTTTCATTGAAAATACCCAAGAACCACTCAGATAGTCAAAAAAACCATCTATATTATGTATTGGATAACAGTTCGTGATCATAAATTAATTCAACCACATGTCATGCATGCGTCAACAAAAGGTTCCCATCTCCCTTCTTGGAAAATATCATGGTAAAACCCCTTGTGGACATACTAGAATGTATAAATTTTTGTTCCTCTAAATAATCCAACTATGGAATGATCTACTATAGCATAGTAAGTTCTATCTTGTAATGTGGAATTGAAACTATAGATTCTCCTAGAATAAGATAAATTGAAAACTCTACCACACTCCCATGATATAAGATAAAAAACACTAGGAATGACGACCTAGAAAAGATATATTATTGTAAGGAAATCAACCTGATGTGAACCCTGATCCCCAATGAAGGAATTTGAAATATGGGTGGTCACTCCACCTAGACCCTAATTCTATGGTCTAGATCTACCATCCAACACATCTTATTTAATATATTATAGATAACAATTTTTATGGTCATGTAAATGATAACTGGTGATGAATTTAGTCTACAATGTAATAATATTTTACAATCCAATCCATCTCAAGAATGACATAAAATCCATTTATCTCGATAACAAAGAAATCACAAATGAAATAGTAACCCCCTACATCAAGGGGTTATTTTTACATGGTTGTATTCCTGCAAAATATACTCTCATTGTTGTATCCAAGGTCATTACACTATAGTAATACTATATTTATTGTCCACTTCATTCCCTGATAGATAAAAAGATGATGGATTGTGATGTACCAATATTAAATAACGAAGATACTATAATTCGGATACTAGAATAATAATATGTTCTTTAAATGGTTTTTCACTTATATCCTCGGGTATCTGTTGTAATAAATGATACAAAGATGATCCATGACCTTGTGCTGAATCAAGAATACATTAATTGTGACCACTCTACTAGCCCAGATGATCTGGAGTTTGGATACCACAACCACAACCTCCTCTTTGGCTAGTCCTGCTAGTGGTATTCTAACTCCCATTAATATGTAGTGTAAAAGAACCTTTCCTTGAATGTGGGACTTGGGGGGATCCTATTCCACTAGAAGAATATTTATTAATCTAACTAAATCTATGATGATGTTCCATACAACCACAAGCACAACACTACTGTAGGTATCTATTGAAAAGAGACTTCATATTAACCTATCATACACATTGATGTCATACATGAGAGCATCCAGTGTGGTTACATTGACAACCACTACTCTAGTTTGAATCCTCAAGGGAACATTTTCCACTAAAAAATAACAATTATACTACCACGTAACTTATCATCTATATGACGTACTAGAACCTCCCCACATGTTGAGCTTAGTGACAATATTTTGGATTGATATCTCATATAATATAGGAGGAAAAATTACATTTACTATAATTTAAATGAAAACATGAGCCAATCCTCGAAGAATCCATTACAAAAATATTTTCAATTTCTAGATGAAGTGAAAAGATGTATAACTCAGTAAAACATGATGAATACTCTATAACATACATAGAAACCAACTCTAGATTCATGAAGTCTCTATATATTATATCTCTCATCATCTAAAAAAAATATGTAATCATATAATGAAGTCTGAAATTTAAGCCAAAAAAATCCCCGATGGTGACCATTATCGGAAATAACATCCCACTAGTATTGTTTCCAATCACACATCATGTATCAGGATTGACCCTCTATAAGGGAGAAATTTGGAGTTGTTAAAAGATAAATAGAGTGAATTCCAACCCTGGATCATCATTTTGTAGACTAATACTCCCTAAATGTGGGGAAGATGGTGATACAAGAACTCATGTTTCATATTTTCTACTATATGAACATATCATTCAAATTCATGTACTAATAGCATAATATGTTATATACTCCTACGAAGATGGAAATTAGTGTCTATATTATGTATAATAGGAGATCACTCAAGTGTAACTCTAGTTTTAATAACAATTAGTTCATATGCCAATATTTCTGGAGCATGTTCATCACCACCCTCATCCGGTATGACATTTTGACGTCAAGGTGGAATAGGCCTACAGTTATAAACAACATGCCTTAGAACTAGAAAAATGTAGATATATAAACTATAAGAAGAATAAAATTGAAATAAAGGGTCACTAAAAATGTATAAAAACTAAAGTACCCATATTGAATACCTGGTATTAGTGAGTTTTTTTAAAAAAATATTGGGGGTTTAATATATACAAAGTCAATGGCACCTCACCTTTTAATTTATTAAAAGAAAATTTATTTAAGTCATATTCCACATTTTGATATTTAATTTTCATATATAATTATATAAATTTTTTATTAAACTGAGTTGTTAATCTAAATGAATCAGGGACTATACATAGTGTTAATGAAATCACTGCCAATTTTATTCTATAAACCATTTATACATTCATTCTGCAAGCATGACATGCTTTAAATAATGGCTTGACCTAGTAAACTACCCATTACAACCTACGAGGGCCCATAACACTCATTAATTTAAATTTATATTCACTAAATCACATACATAGATAGGAATAATCATATATATATATATAACCAGCTGTAAAAAAATAATCACAAACATAATTTGGAACATTAAGTAGTGGAATACACCAACATTGCATGGAAAATGCATGTCATATGAATTCTAGGTGAATGTAATGATGTTTGTGACTATACTAATTTACCTTGTATTATTAGGCTATTAATAAAATAAGTCCTCAATAATAATAATAATAATAACCACAATATATAATGTTTTTCACCTAATGGTGGATGGAAATCATTATAAATTGTAAAAAGATGAATAATAATGAGTATCCCGAAAACTTAGTATTTACTTCAAAAATTGGTCAGATATTCCCATTAATGTATTATAACCATGTTTCAGTGATATACAATATACTTTTTGTTGTCTCAAAATAGTAAATAATGAAATGAACCACTTTGCTACAACTATTTGGTATCCCAAACTCAGATACCACTCAAATGTACCTCGATCCTGGTGGGGTAATTTGCCTCATGAGAATCTCCTAAAATTCTAGAGGCTACCAACTAGAAATGAGGGACTTGGGTATATCCATGGAGAGACATTTACCTCCTATAAAGTGTTTAAAAGTGAATAAATATAATAATGACGGAAAAATAGTTGAAGAAATATAAGTAAATTGATGAAACAACATGAGCATACATGGATAATGAATAACAGGTGGAAATGATTATAATTTACAACAGATGAAGATAAATTTTATGTATATATACTAAATAAAACATGGATGGAATCTAGTATTCATGTCAATCTCTAAAAATGAAGATAAAATAATCTAATAAATTTCTCAGCCTGCCCAGAACCATCTCAGTTATTTTCTACCAAGCTCTATCCTAATCAATTAATAGATTTCATGCATGCAAGTTGAGATGATACCATTTTTCAACCCCTTATTACAAGTAATTTTCCTTGTAATCAAGAGAAATCTAGGATTGGGTGTGAGAATAATATATGTAGGCCACCACTAATAAAATAAATATCATCCATTCCATGTAATATAAAATAAAACAATTTAAAATAAAGCAAATACAAAAGTAATACAAAAATGTAATATAACTACCTAAGTTCATAATATAGGCTTTATAAGTGTATGAAAATGTAATCCATTCGTTAATTTATTATGGTCCAGTTTATATATTGTGTCGTATGTGGTAAAACCATCACAGGAATCCTGACATGGTAATAATTTTTAATGATCAATTATAGAATAAAGAATCTTATTTTTATTAACAATGAATAAGATTAGATTTAAAAAAGATGGAATAATTTTCCTCAAGGTTCGATCCAACTCAGGTAATAAATTATATTCAAGCTATAAGGGTTATAATTTTATCTAGGTCGCATCAATCATGGTATTCCATAATAATGTAATTATAATTGAGACTAATGGATTCTTCTATGATAAAATAGGATAAGAAATGAATTAGAAAAATGGTGTATCCAAGGTTCCTTATGTACATAGAGATCATGTTGTATCCAAAGTGTGTATCATAGTAATCCTATAATAATAATTAAAATTAAAGGGTCATGTAGTTTCATTATCATCATCAACACATTTTCACGAACATAGTACCAAGGTGGGTATCAACTAAGAGAACTGGGATCCCAGAATGAGAATGTCGTCCATGAGTGCTGATGGATTCTCTTAAGAATCCATTGAAGTGTCGATTATAAACACTCCAATAAGAATTTGAATGTATATATTAATTAGGAACATTACTATTTTTATATTTAACAATTTATGTAATGCATGACTGATTCAATTTAGTATGTGTTTTGGTTCAATTCATTGCTTTCATTAGTATAATAAGTATAATATGGATTAAAAAAATTATTAATTCATATAATACTTATTAAATTCAGTATGTTCAACATTCTTCATTCCAAAAACATGGAATGTTTTATTAGGGATGTACAATAAAATATTTCAATTTCATTTATTCATGATAATTCATATATATATATATATAATGCTTTCAATTTCAATTTAGTATTCATTTATTATGTTGATGAATGTAACACAAAATGTTAACATTATAATGATACATGTTCTATCCATTCAAATTTAATTTAATTAATTATCACTATCCTTTATCAAATACAAGTTACATCACAACATAACTATGGTGATGATTGAATATTGAACCACACATTCATAATTAAAAGAAACACCATATGAAGGGTGGTTAGTGTTGATATTAAAACCTCAACGGACATGAAATGTTTTTATTAAATAATCATTATAACATGAGAACAATGAATATAATCAAGGATAGTGAATTTAAATGGCCACACCCGATGAAATTGGTGCGTGCACAACAGAACAAAAAAAATTAAAATGAGGAATCATAACGGGTGGGTTATATACCCCACACCATAGGCTCACAAGACTCTACTCATCTAGTATCATCCTTAAAATTGACTTGAATTTAAGGATGTATGAAGAACAGATCAATACATAAATTTTTGTAATAAGAGCATGCACTTGAATAGCATCATCAAGGGGATTAAGAATGTTGAATGACAAAAATGGAATTATGTACATGCCCATATGTATCCAATGCGATGAACGAGGATCAAATCTGAGATTTTATAGTGAGATGGTATCTAGATCTACAGAAAGGGGATTGAGATCATCAAAATTGTAAAGGAGAAGTGTTTGAATCTACTAGAGCGAAAATATGGGTAAGGGTGTATAATTTTATCAATTCATTAAGGGTGATTATATAATTACATCCTAAATTACGGGGTGCATGTTTTGGCCACCTGGTTGGCCAAACCATGCACCAACAATTCTACCCTTGAAAACCCAATGTGGAAATACCACATTTACGAAACATATATAGGAAAATGGTGTGATAAGCATGTTACATATAATATATGTAGGGGATATTCACAATGTTTGGATGCATAATTAGAGATATCACATTTTTTCCCTGGAATACACTTTTTCTTAAACTATAGTCAATTCTCAAAGGAGTGAGACCCTAGATCATGGATAAAGAAAACCATTTTTTCTTATTCACCACAATATCCATCCCTGAAATGTAACAAGTGATTTTGTGGTATTGGTGTACAATTTCTACTAACTATTCATCGTGATGAGTTCATCCACTGAAAGAAGTTCATATATCCTAAAAAGCCACAGACACCATTGAATCCTTTTTATGATCAGTAATAATACACTATTCATCCAAAAATAAATGAAATAGATTAAATATGGATGGATTCATACATGAGTGATACACTTCATTCCTACGATTATCTTAGATTTTTTATCAAAATCATGTACCTAATATGCTAGTAACCCACCAATGTTAACAAATACAACATTCCTAACCACATAAACACATAAATTGTAGTTATATTAAGTTCTTCGTATAATGAAATATATTTTTTGAATTATTGAACACGTAATTAGTATTTAATGTCTTAATAAAATCATACATTAAAGTTGATAACATAAGATAAAATATGAATCTATTGTGAGTACACTATTATTGCTTCCATAATATCCCAAATGATTAGAAATTTTGATCATCAAGGAATACTTGGAAGAGATAAAAAATAATAGTGAAATTTGACTATTTTTTTGAGAACATTATAGTAGAAAATTGCATTACATAAAAATTGCATAAGTGATATAAAAAAGAATAAATAAATAACTAGAATCCATAATCATGGGGAACCGAGGTAATGATATAAACATGAAATAATGGAATACATGGATTGTAATAATCATTGATCTCATGTTGATGAATTAAATAATTAAATATATAAAAAATATACATTACAAGTCTTTTCTCAACTCAAATTTCATTTTATTATTAGATGAATTCACAAAAAAGAATCAAATATTGTCCACATAGAGCTGTTGATGCATAAAGGTTCTATATAATTGTTGGCCCCCATTTTAAACTAATTAATTCCACCGAAATAAAAATATGATTCATCAATATCGTCTATTAAATTTAGCATGGAATATATTAATAATATATCTTTAATATATGTTTTATGAATAAATACACAATATAAACACGTACATATTATATATAATAATTTTTATGTCAAGGTTAATATAATTTAATAATCATTGTACAATGTAATATGAGTTACCCATGTCAAAGATGTATAGTAGAGAATGTAAATAAAATCTGATAAGTTTTTCATACTAGATAGTTGTTGGATTAAATAGATTTTATTGTTTTATGAAAATGTATGGGTTCAATAATAATGTGGGAATATTCAAAAGCATATTCTACTGTAGCGTATAATTTTGTTTAAATTATTATAGGCTCTCATCAAGAATTGTGATAATAAATTTAAAACTAATAATCCAATTGAATTTAATCAAAACAAGGATAGTATATTCAACAACCAAGTCCACCTTCTAGTATCTAGTAAATTATATAATTTTTAAGAAATTAGTCACACCTATACTTGACCAAAACATATAACGTGTTTCCACAATGGAAATGGTAAATAATCGATCAAAAAACAGGATGAAGGTGTAAAAATGTAATTTTGATAATCCATAAAATATCATGATTATCATTGAATAAACTCATCCAAGTAAATGTTAGAACCATAAAAAAAATAATTCTTATAAATATAGTTGAATAAAATAAATATTTTCATGGAAAAGCACCTCATATATATTTTTAATAAATTAATTCATAAATAATTATAATTTTGAGATTTAAAATGAAATTAAAATAACCAAAACAAATTAATTTAATTATATGACATTATATATATTAGTGTTCATAAGTCATAATATTTTAATTCATGAAATTAAACAACTATCTATTGTCCACACTTCTATGAAATTAATTTACCATATTTTATTATAATCATATATATATTAATAACTAAATTCATATAATTACTCATATCCATATTGAATTGTTTTATTCATAAAAAGTTCTTATCTAAATGAATTCTTTTGATCTTCAACATTGTTGTTTATAGTTTTCACCATTTTAGTAATTCCAAAATATTAGTGTTCAAATTATTTCTTCAAATAATGTACATAATTCAATATTATTAAATTAAAATATATGGAATAGTTAAAATAAATTATGACATTTAAAATTTATTTCATGAGTATTCGAAAACATACAATTAAATATGATATTGATAATAATAATCTTTTGATTACTAATTATAAAAAAATATTCCATACATAAATGATGAAATAAAATTTATTTTATAATTTATTGAAGAAATTATCATTACATACACAATTATATCATAATATTATAGTAAATAGGTTTTTATAGTGAATATTTATATAAATTCAAAATAATATTTGTGTATACAGTTAAACGAATCTAAACAAGAACGGTCATGGATTTGATGAAGATTATGTGGTGGTACTGTTATAATATAAATATATAAAAGGAATAATGAAAAATATATAAAGTTTAAAACATTTATAAATAAAATTTTATTAGTTATAATAAAACATTGGACATCCAAATAGGTCATTATTTGAATAAATGGTAAAATTTTGATAATGATTACTTTAAAATATTAAATTAATGATGAAAATGTATTATCATATAATTAATATATTATCTCATTTTACATTTTAGAATAAAAATTATATCATAATAATAATTTTTATCTTTTAATAGAAAATGTATTTATATCCTTGTAGAGTGGTGAAGGAAAATGAAACACGTTATGTCATGTAGCTGGATGATTCTAAAATGAATTAAAAATAGTTTTTTATTAAAAGATGGTGTATATGTATAAATAATAATAATAAATTTGAAATAGTATCATTATAGTATAAAAATTATATTAATATCATCAAATTCATGAAATGTAATAAATTTTCATGAAAATAATTTAGATGAAAACAATGTAGTTGATAAACTTTATATATTGGACATGATTTTCCTTGAAATTCTAATTTGATTTGAAGTTATTAAGATATATATGTGTTAACATGGTCATATATTGGTTGGAGATAGATCATGGGTGTTTGAAATGGGTGATTTGTAATGATAAATATTAATGGTAATTGAGTCTTGATATGGTGTGGATGTTTCCAATATATTTTTGTTTGAAAGGGAAATTTTGAAATAAATTGTTAAATTTTAAACAATGTAAGTACACTATTAAAGTTTAAATGGCCATAAAATAAAAAAAAGTGAAGTTGAAAAAGATTTTCTGATTAAATTCACACCAAAATATCCATTATGAGATATATTTTATTGTTTTATGATTTTTTTTCCTTTTAAATATTCCAACTAAATTACTTTTAAATTTTTAATTCATTTAACGAATGATAATTCACATAGTCCCAGTCAACATGTGTAAAAATTATATATATATAGATATTTCATGAAAATTATATGAATAATAATATGAAATTCTTAGTTATATGTATAGCCAATATTAAGCATGTGTGATGATAAATGGTTCTTCCAACATCTAAATTCCCCTGACTAGAAATATTTTTCCCCATGTATTTCTTAAAATAATTTACATTCTCTATAATGTTTTTATTTTTTGATATTAAACAAATGTATGGTGCCTCCATTTCATGATATTAAATAAAATACATCCACACTACTTGATATTAACTTATTGAAAATATCCCCCATTATAAATCCGTATTAATGATTCAAAATTTCTTGACTCTAGTCAAAAAAATATAAACATGTTTTCAACTTATTAATGAGCACATCAATGAAAAAACACAAATTGTGTCTTGTAGAACATATGTCACCTCAAACCATTGAAATCCATTATAAAGGGGAAAATATCCATCCACATGACTATTTAATAGATGGATTTTCTTGTGGTCCATAAACCCGTGTACCTGAGGTATCATTGACATGTAGGAGGGTCCCTCAGGTTCTTGTGACCCCTAACATCTTTATATTCAAGATTTTCACTTTAAAGTGATTCAAGATCATCAATTAATGTATTGTCATATACCGTTACCAATGACATAAGAACCACAAAAAATATCGACAACATTTTCATTACCATTTTAAAATTATATTGTATTTTTTTGACCATATGAATCATAATTATGATATTTTCTTAAATTCAATCATGTTAGGTCGACATGAATCATTACATTAAACTATAAGAACTATGGTAAAATATATATGGCCAAAACTGTATTCACTGGGAATATAAATATTAGGAAACTAATAATCATGTGAAAGAGACAAAAACATGTCATGATAAAAACATGTACCTAGTATTCTAATAAATGGGGTTTATTCTCAATAAAATCATTACTTATATATACAAGGTAAATTTTAACTAAAAAATAAACAATGAATAAATCAAAAGGTTCCCATTATGCATAAAGAACCAGATTTAGCTTGATGTAGAACCTGATATATGAAAACGTGTAACAACTCATGATTTTAAAAGAAAAATATTATATTCGACAGCGTAAAAGACATGAAACAATAATATTATACTATTTTAAATGAAACACATTTAATATATTATGATACACAAAAAAATGTTTCTTCAATAGCATGTGTTACACACATGTTAGAGTATTACCAAACAACAATATAAATTTAATATTATTATTTAAAATAAAAACTACCTCGTAATAGATCGATTGGAGGTTAAAAATAGAATTAAATACCATATATAAGATATATGGCTGAATTCACAATTTAACAATTCAGATAAAAATAATAGGAAAAATTTGATTATAATGTTATTATTTTTATACAAATCAATTTCAATTAAAAAAATGACTTTTAACAAAATAATCTAAATTAGTTACAATTATAGGATTGTATTATTTTTATTTATATATAAAATATTTAATAATCTATTTTTAAATTCATCTATTATATTTTATATTAACATCATAATTACAAATCCTATTTAAATATTTTTAAAAAATATTTTTTAAATTGTAGTTACACATATTTTTAATTCTGATGTTGTTTTAAAAATAAATTTTTGGAAATAAATTAAAAAAATATAATTCTTATTTTATTCATTACCTTGAAAATCATATCGGGGTCAATTCATGGTATTTGTTTCAGAGAAGATACATTTTTGATGAAAAATGATAAATTCAAAATTTAAACTGAAAATTAAATTTATGTTTGCAAATTTTAAATTGTTATATTATGTTTTATTTTATTTTAATGTTATGTTTTTGTAATTTTTATCAATTAATCTAATTTTATTCATTGTAACATATTTTTGGTTATTTTTTGAAATATAAATATATTGATCATTTAAATATTTTCACATTTATAACTCGAATTATCATAACTTCTTCTAGAATAATTAAAATAATAATAATTTATTACATATGTGTGATGAATATGGAAAAATGGATTGCATAGTTGGAATATAAATAATTTACATTACCTACTAATATAAAATTAATTTTTTTATAGATGTGATTATTGAAAACAATTAAAAATAACTATATCAATTAAGGTACAAATGAATTTAGATAGTAGGTAAACATGGAATTTACGATGTAAAAATTACCCTACCATTGACCAAAACTAATTTTTGGGAAATAAATAGACGCTTATTAACTTTTTATATAAATATATGTGTTTTTTGGATAATATTCCATGAATTGTTCTCAAATAATTTGTTAAATACAGAAAACACCAAACAATTGACCCTTTCTTCCATTAAATTTCTATAAATCGTTGGAGATAGGGAAAAAAATACACTGGTTCAGTTATACACACTAATTACGAAAAAAATGATGTAGTTTTATCATAACTACATATCCTTACTTTTTCTAAATGATATAATCACATTTAATTCTTAAATAATACCAACACAAGGATTATTTAGTTAATAACTAAATAATATGAATGATTTTAAAAAACTAAAAAATGAAGTAAATATATTGAAATATTATGTAACAATATATTTTTTGAATAATATATCATGATACATATATTTAGACGTAATAAATTTTAATTTCATTTTTTGTTGATATTTTTAATTTTGTATTATAAAAATAAGGTCACAATTGTCATTAATGGTTTTTATAAAAAATATAGTTTATTTAACTATTTATAATAAGTAAACATCCTATATTATTATAAGTTATTTTTAAAATTTAATAAATATAGAATTTTTTCAATATTTAACAATTCTATCATGTAAGATGAAAATATTGAAACATATGTATTAAAAATGTAGTCGGCATAGTTTGGATTAATGAAGTTTTTTCCGCGTTAAATACTATTTTGCTAATGTTTATTTATAACATACATAATAATTTTATTTATTTATTTTTGATATTATATTAATAGAATTTTTTTGTTAAATTTATAATAATTTTAACATTAATATAGACTTAATAGATAATTTAAATAGGTTATAAAATGTGTTAGCTGAAAAAAGTGAAATAATAAAAAAACTAAAGAGATAAGAAACAAAACATTAAGAAAATTTGTTTCTTTTTTTGGAGAGGAGTTTATTGACTAAAAATAACTCCCTGAATCTTTTATTCATTTCATTGTAATATTAGATAAGAGAGGCTTCCCAATATTCAATACATTTGAGTATTTACAAGAATGCCACTCCTCCTCACCTATAAAAAGTCACCCACACTTCCTATATATTCACAACGATCATATATCATGGGATATCCAACCCATCGAAATAAATACTAATAATCCCTCACATCATCACATAATCCATATTTTGAGATTATACCTATAATTTCAAGGTTATAATTCAAACTTATGGAGGATACCCTAAGAAGAGGTAATGTTCTTATAAAAGTGTTTTTAATTAATTTTCTTCTCAACCTCTTTATATTATTTTAATATAATTATATATACAACTAAAATTGTTTCCTAAATATAATTATATTTATATAGGTCAATATTATTATCGAAATACAAATACACATCCAAAAATTGGGTTACAAAACCATCTTTCTTGTGTACGACATACTATTGCCTCTTGAACCGATGTGATTTTTTCCATTTCCACCCATAATGGATGGTAATAGATATGAAAAATATATTTATATATGATATTTATGATATATTTTTC
Organism: Viscum album; assembly: GCA_963277665.1. Lineage (NCBI taxonomy): Eukaryota > Viridiplantae > Streptophyta > Magnoliopsida > Santalales > Viscaceae > Viscum > Viscum album. The sequence continues at coordinate 1,246,047,428 of OY728148.1, forward strand.
TTAATTTTCATTAATAATTTTTATATAACCTATACCATCATGCTTTCCATTTTGCGGGAATATGATAATGTCGTTTATGTGTATGGCAAACTACTGCCTGCTGAAGCAATGTGATTCATTCATGCATTACATGGAATATTATTAGATGAGTATAAAATCGAAAATTTTATATTTTTTATATAAATATTCTACCTATTTTTATCATATATATATATATATATTATTCTTCACATCATTTTTAAACGGTATTAAAATGGAAACAACATACATCCGTAGATTAGGCATATCATCTCTATGAATGATGTACTTCATTTACTATCCCAAAATTTTATATATTACTCTAAATATAGATAATTAATATTAAATATATTTATTTAAGATTTTAACTTTTGTATATTATTATGTAATTATATATTATTTGGACTAAAAATTGTAACTCAAATCATATATAGAAAACAAAAAGGTTATTACCCAATATATAAATATAACATGAAATTATTAATAAATATGTAATAAAAGGATCCTAGAAAAAAATTAAATTACTTAAAAGTTATGAAAATTGTTATTAAAAAAGTTAATAAGATGTTTATAAGCACTATAAATGAGTCTATATCCTTTTTTACCAATATGAATGGTGATGTAAGCGTTTTTTTAATCTCACATTTATTCTTGTGAGATGAATTCTGTACTCACCATTTTCTTTTGAGTGTGGATTATATAATGACCATTAATATATTATATTATTCTTATAAATAAAATTAAATTTTGTTAAATATATATTTTATTACTTCAATTTCATGGTTTTTACAGTTTCACATATACTAATGTAATAAGGGATTTTTTTTACAAAATTGGACTTCTTTAAGCTATTTTTTATGTTATAAACCTATATAATTTTATGAAGTGTATATCATTAGATTTTACATGTTATATCATTAATATATTATTTTTAATTATATTATAAATTTAATTCATATATTTTTTTAAATGGCCCTTTAGATTTAGTTTTACCAAATTTGTATGGGTATCATGTAATAATGTCATTGTCTATCAAGACTCTACATGAAAATGTCTCTAAGGATGAAATATTATTATATACCATTAAATAATTATCCTCAATTTTTATCTCGTATTTTTCTCTCATGATAATTCAATTTCCATTCATTTTATTCACATAATTTACTTATTTTTTTAAAATAATATTTTTATGAAAAATCATAATTTCGATCGAAAACGCTTTTTCATCAAAATTTTTTTTTTAAAAAAAGTGTTCATAAATAATTTATAAATATTATTAAAAATTCAAAAGAATATATTCTTCAATACAAATGATAAATTATTTTTTTTATATTCTTTATGTGATTCATAGTTATATTTAAATCAAAGTATTTTTTAAATATCTAATTATTTAAAAAATTAATTTTTAAAAGAAAAAGGTATTTTAATAAAATTAAATGTAATGGTATTTTAATTATATTTTCCCTCATTTATCTCCACAACCCTAGTTGACACCTATGCTCAAATTGGAATATTTATTTGGATACATTTCTTCTTACTTATTTGTATAGATTTATATTATATCAAATCGATTAATATGAATCCAATTTTTTTCCCGTGGACAAATTATATTTAAATTTGATTGATATGAAACTCTTCTATTTTATAGGTATTACTAATTTTTATTAGTGTTATGATGAATATTTTTCATAATTTATTCGTTGATAGGGCATTATATGAAATTTTTGTGCTTGATATTTCATAACAGATGATATGAATCCCATTATAACTCATGGATAAGACTAATATAACATATAATCATGTTTGACCCCCATTATATCTCATGAAAAAATTATTGCCCCATTATAGATTATATAAAGGGTGGATCCCCATTATATATCACCAGATAACGTGATATAGAATATACAATGGTTTAAACCTATTAAAGATATCAAATTAAATGTGTAAAGATAAAATTGGATGTTATTTGAAATATTAGTTAAATATATTTTTATAAATGGTTTTATGAAAATGTTGCTCCATGTTACAAAAAAGTGTTTTAATTGATTATTATGGGTGTATAATGTATCTCATGATTTATATTTAAATTATATAGATCATGATTATTTAATCTTATGACACTTTCATTTTATATGTTATCCTATTTATTGATCGAGGTATTTATGGCTCTGATTTCTTTTGGGATTAAATCATGAACTCTAATTAGGTCATTAGACACTTATGCACTTTTTATTTTATTTGATGAAAATTAATTTATAATTCTAATGATTAACCATGTTGAGAATTTGAGATCACCGTTATTCTTTATCAATTTTTTGAGTTTTTAATGAATGATATTGGATTAGTTATTTCTAGATGTGGGTTAATATGTATGTTGATGTTTTGATGTGAAAAAAGATCAAATGTGTTATGTGGGATTCATTAATATTTAATGTTTTGTGAATTTTTTATATATGATGTTATCCAATATATTTAAATCTATAATGATAAATGGTCTTTAAGGTTGCAATTGTTCCAATTGTTACTTTTAATGTGGTGAGGTTTAGAAGGAATTAATGTGGTAAATATTAGTACCATCAATGATAAAAAATTTATGCTCATGATTTATGCATAGGATCTATTTGCACGGGTCCTAGTTTGGGTTAGTTGGACCGAAGATGAGATTAGATATATTTGTAGATAATGATTCTTTCTTGTGAGTTTATCTTAAGTGTTATGGATACCATCACAACTCTATAAAATTAATCATGACCATAAGATAATATTCATAAAACCTCATTTGAAGGGATTAAATAGTAAAAATATTGAGGTTATTAATGATATTTTTGGATGTAATTTTATTGGGTTTATTTATCTACAACCACTAAGATCAAAATGATTTTTTTATATAGGAATTAATATTTAGGATTAAAGAAAAAAGAGACAGCCAATTTTATAGGTGACATCCCGTTAAATCTGCCAAGGCGGTGGGGCTGGTAACCATGAAGAAAAGACTAAGAGGGTTTCAGGACTTCCACATTCCTACATGGTATCCTATTTAGTATGAAATTTATAGTGTTTAGTAATATTTATATTTTGGATATAGTTGGGTTTTATATGATTAATAAAATATTGATTTATCTTTGAAAAATATATAATCACATCTATCTAGTCATTTGGTTTCATAATTAGTCTTGAAATGATTGAATAAATATAAGAATATTTATTTAAGGGATTATTTTTTCTGACCCTTAGGTATTATTATATATATTTTAATATTAATATATCATATGATGGTTTATTAATTTTTTTAATTATCTTAACAAGTGATGACCATTTTGGTTTTTGTTATTCTCTAATGATTTAAGAATAAATTATTTTTATTTTAGGGATAATTTAAAATAAAATTATTTTTGTTATCTGGTTATGAAAAATTCAATTTAATACACATCGTCTAAAGAAAAAGATAATAGGGTTATTTAAATTAATTAAAGGGTGATATTATTATCATAAAGTATTTATATTCCCATATTCTGTTAGTATATAAGTTAAAATAATTCCTCATATCTAGGAAGGGGATCATAAAAAAAAATTTGCGTCCTATTATAATCATCATTAATTATTGGAAAAACCCTTTTCATAGAACTTTGGTATTTAATTATTTTTATTGTTATCTTTCAGTAGATAATCCACATTATAGTTATCGATAATGTCATTCAGTGTATATCCTTATTTAGGATTTATGTTTTTGTTCCACTACCAATAATGCTCTTATTTGTAGAGACCATGTATCATCTTATTTGAGATTTACCTTGAACTTTATTTTCAATTTAATCACGAATATTTTTTATTGACCATTATTTAAATGTAGGATTACATCAAAATTATTTCCAAATTTCCAACAATTTGTTACGAAGATAAATTTCAAATTATTAAGAAGAAATTTATAAAATGGAGAGGATGTAACACCTCATGTATTTAAATGAAGAAGACATATTAGATAGTTTAAATTATATGAAATAATAGTTTTATATATTTTTTACATGACAAACATAGTTTATTTTACAATACACAAAACAATGAGTATCATTAATAGTTTTTCTTATCTTTATGAAATAATTATAACAAAACCATACTATTAAATTTTTTATTTGAATGAAAATTACCTATAAACTTTTATATATATTGTTACGTATATTTATAAATAACATTAAAAAATAAGGATTAAATTCATGGGTTACTAGTTATTAATAAAGGATAATGTAATCCAGTTGAATATATAAGTAATGTTTTTATTAATATCATTTTCTATACAGTGAAGATGATTTATCCTAATAAATTAAATTACTTTAACTACTAAATGATCTAAATGAAATTTATATACTATATATATTCAATAATTTTCTTAACATTTTTCTAATATAATTAATAGTCATAAGATAATTAAAACTCTTATTTTATATATAAAAATAAATATATTTCTAATGTTAGATTTACAGACTTTTAGAGGGGAACATAATTTAAAAATAAAAAATTTCATGTTTTATACTATTTATGTTAATAAAAACATCAAATTTGATATAATAATGTCAAAATTAAATAATGGTGGATATTTTTTATTTTTCTGAGAATTTCATTTTTTTTAATAATAGTGAAAAATACTGAATTTTATTGAAATGTGAATTTTCATCTAAATAATTTATATTGTTAAATTATATATTTAATTTTAAATAAAATAAAAATAGTTTAATTATATATATATTAGATTAATTTAGGTCATTTTTTAATTTTTTATTTAAAATTTATATATAAAAACAAGGTAAAATTGAATACATTTTAAAAAAACGTCAATTTTTCATCGTGTCTACAGGATTATTTTTAATTAATTTTTGTAACTTATCTGAGTTGAATTTATAACAATTGATTCAGTATTTTAAATCAAATAGATTAATTTCATATGACATGGTTCAATTATTTTTTTACCAATTAGGGTAAGGGAAACAATTAAAATTAATTACAGCGATTTAACGTATAAACAAGTTACCATAGTTATTAATGATATTAGATAATGTGTAGAAATTTCACAATACCAATAAAAAACATTTTTTATGAAAACAATTAGACACATATTTTTATTTTATAAAAAAATATGATTTACGGGGACAATTTTTCATGAAATATAATGATCTAATAAGTTAAATAAATAATAATATTTTTTTACCATTATTCCTTTTAATTTTTATAAAGCATTTATGGTAGGGAAAAAATACACTGGTTTTTTTATAAATATTATTTTTGAATATAAATAAGTAATTTTATAAAAAACAAATATTTAATTTTTATATATGATAAAATTACATTAAATTAATATGAAATGTTTATACATGGATTATTAAAGTTACAATAAAATAAAATAATTGATGCCAAAAACATTCGATCTGAAGTAGATATATTGAATTATTTTGTTCCATTATTTTTTATAGATTGATATATATTTATAGATAGATTTAATCCTAATATATTTTAAATACATTTTCATATTTTTGTTTTTATGTTTAAATTGAATAAATAAGTAATATTAGAAATTTGGTTAAAATTATTTCATAATAAATGTTTTTTAAATGAAATAAAATTATAAAACAGTACTATCATATGCCATGTTTTTCTTCAAAATGTTAATAAATATCAATTAATATATATTATTGGACCAATTTATCTTTTATAATGAACATATTATCCCATTTGTTATAAATACATTGTTGACAATACTATGATTAAAGTAGTGTTTTGTGGTTTAAATTAAATTAGGTTAAAATTACATTCCACTAAACATGATATTATTATTTTTAAATTATATTTACTATTTATAATTATAGGAAATTAATTTTTTAATAGTCCTTTTAATAATTTATTCATAAGGGATTAATTACATAATTTTGAAAAATAATTTCTTTATTAATAAACCAAAATGAAAAAATCTGGAAACATAGGAGTCAAGGAAAAAACGTATAAAAATGTGTTTATTTTATAATTTGAATGTGTTTAACAACAACATAATTCCAAAAACTAATTATTAATTACATTTTTGGGATTATTATGTAAGTTATAGGTGCGTTTATTAAATATTTTTGAGTATTTAAAAGAACTCCTCTTATCCTCAACTATATAAAGTCACTCACATTCTGCACTTCATCACACATCTCTAGCATTTTTATCAATAAAATATTAACCAAATAACTCCCCAACATATATAACCTCATATTAGTAGTCTTATGTGGTGAAAAATGATGTATATTACTGTTTTTATAGCAAAAAATAGGAGAATATCTGTAGAAGAAGTAATATTCCTCTAAATGATATTTTATGTGTTTATATTTTATCACCATCATCAAATAATATTATATCATGATTATCTAATGACATAAAAATATTAAATATACTGATGTTTTTTTTGTTTTAGTGTATTAACTATAAACACACTCAATTCGAACAAATGGGTTACGAAATCATCGTTTGTGTGTATGACATACTACCACCTCACAAACCGATATCATTTTTTTTCATTTATAAAATTTCATCATTGGGAATAATTATTGAAATATGATTTATTAAAAATATATAAGTTTCAAATGATTTTATCATATTATTTTGTAATTATATAGCCAATTCATTAAGGTATCCCCTTTAGTGTGAATACGATAACATCAATTATGTCTATGATGTACTACCACCTCCCGAAGCATTGTGATTCATTCAATTAATGCATGGAATGTATTAAAAATGATTTTTAAAAAATTCTGTGAAATATATAGAACAAATATTGTTTTATAAAGATAATATATATAAATATAGATATCATTTAATATTATTTCTTTCATAATTTCATGATAATGGGAACAATGTTCATGCGAACGTAAGACCAACCATCTACATGAACAATGTATTTTATTTCCAATTAGTAACATTTATTGAAAAATATAAATAAATATATAATGTATATATATGATATCATTAAAATTTCAGTATTTATTTTTTTATATAATGATTTATGTAATTGGAACATAAATATTTTTTAAAAATATATATGAAAACCACATAGGTTATTTCCCAAAATGTAACATTAACATGGACTTGTTAATAAACAAGTAAACTATGTTCATATGAAAATAAAATAATATATTTAAATATTAATATGGCTATGTAATTAGTTAATAACATTTTTTAAACAAATATATATGTTTTTGAATAACATTTTAAAAAATAAGGATGTTGTATGGGTTTTTATGGTCTCATGTTTATTTCTGTGAGATACTTGACATATTCACAACATATTGTCATTTTTTGCTGATTATGATTAGAACGATTGTATATAATGAATCTTATATCAAAAATATTTTATATTTAAATATTTGTTCGATTATCTCTAGATAATAGGTTATATATATTCAATTTCACTATATCAGTAAGGTATTTTGGTCACAATTTTCTTTCTTTCATATGTTTTTTATGTTATACAATTGTCTTAGTTTATAAGGTTTATATAATTCCATTATAAATTTGATGAAATGATTGTATTACTTTTAATGATATTTTATTATTAATTTATTTTTGTTATTTGATTGGGAATATGATTCAATTTTACCAATGTCTTAATAGTTTCATGTAACAATTTCATCATTTATTGGGATTATTTGTGATCAAGTATTCATTGTTGATATCAAATGAGATACCACTAAATAATTTTCATTAATATTATTATACTATATTTAAGCAATAAGGATACATTTTTCTTATCATTTTCTTCTCCTTATTGACATAATTTTACAATATAATGTTTTTAGGTAAAATAAATTTTTCATGAGAGAAAGCTTTTTCATCCAAAACTATGTATTCTGGAAATGTTATCAAAAATGTTTTTTTGATGTTTTTTTTCAAATAAGAATATATCTCATCATAAATAAAAAACTAAATAAATTTTAATAAATTCTTTTATAGTATTTCAATGAGTTTTTCAATTAAATGGATTTTCATAATATTTTATGTTTTGTATCAATATCTTCAAAATGAAAATATAATGACAAAAAAACATTTTAATGATATTTTAATGGTATTTATATTCATCAAAATAAAAAAAAATTTAAATTGTTCTCAAATATGGGAATTTTTTTACTTATACCATCCTCACCCACTCTATAATTGGATTTATATTTTTTCAATGTGATTGATATGAAAGCTATTTATTTTCGATAGTTTAATTATATCAAAAACTTAAAGATAAATATCCTATTTATTTTATATGGGTTAATGAGGTATTTAATAACTTTATGATTAAAGTGTTGAATTCTCAATACGGTAATTGAGAATTATATGAAGTGGGTGAGCTAGATACATCCTACATGAAGGGTTTAGTGATATAATAGCTTATGGGAGAACCCGATACAACTTATATGATGTGCTAAGACCCACTATGAAACATCAAAAATGGATGAGAAAATTTATCCTTAAAAAAAGTGATGATCCCCATTATATCTCAATGGAGATATCGATATAGATCATGCCTAGGGTAATAACAATTATTGATATAAAATTTATTTTGTAATTATAATATTCTAAGTCAATTTAATAGTTACTCTGATTAAATATTTTTTGAAAGGGTTTTACAAAAATGATTACCTAAGTTACTGAAAATAGTTTTAGTTTGTCATGATATGTTTATAATGATTCTCATGATATATATAGATGTAACGTATCTCAGTATTTATTATTAAAATGAATAATTTCATTTACATGTTTTCATTATTGATGATTCATGTAGTTATGAGTTTATTAATGGTTCACTCATGTACTATGAGTATGTCATCATACACCTAAGAACTAATTATTCTCATAAACAATATTCAATTTATAATTATTAGGTCCAAAATTTTTCTGAATATGATCTCACCATTCTTATGTATCATTCGCCCCAAATTTAAAAGAATTATGTTGGATGAGTTATGACTATAAGAGGATTTATATAGAATATTTTCATGTATTATTGTTAAAAAGTAATGATTGTTTATGTTGTAGAATATCTCATTTAATGTCATTATAATTTATTATATATGAATTTTTTTATGAATTCTCTAAATCTATATACCTAAAATGAACATGTGGTTGTATGTGATCAAATAATTCCTTTTAATATTTTAAGGTATATATCGGAAACTTTCTATAAAAATTATCAACAAAAAAGTTAAAAATGTTATGTTCATGAATTCCAAACATGATTTATGAGTTTGGTTCCAATAAAATTATAAATAGTAAGAGAGATGATTTACTATTTATCCTCACCATGATAAAATATTTGGTATGTGATAACATAAATTTTTGGGTTCTTAAACCATTATTTAATATTATACTTTCCATAAACAGCCATCATGTCTTCGAATTATGAGATAACACAAACCAATTCATTGAGTTTACTGCTATGTCATACAACCCCATATCATTGAGTCATTTATCATGGGTTTGTCCTATTTTTATTTGTAATATGTATTTTATGATTTTAAAGGACCCCTAAAAGATTAATATGATAATGAAAAGTTAAAAATAGCTTATTCCTAGAGTATGTTATGTCACAATGGAATGGTAACACCAAATACGAAGAGCTATTGTCTATTTATGAGAAATACTAGATACCACCATTTCTTATATTATGCATGTATCCATTAAAATGAATTTGTAGTTCTATATAATATTTCTAGATGACTAATTCCAGTACCCCCTAACAAAACTATTTAAAAGTATTAAACATAATTTTTTTACTTCACCATGGGTTTTACCATTTCACAATAAAGAAATGTGGTATTCTAGTATTGTGTCTTTTGTCAACCCACATGAAGTGACTCTAAACCACATGGTGTCACTCTTAAAACCATAAACTATAATCATAATTATCACTAGGGTGAAAACCCCCCGTTGAAAGCATTTTTCCAATATCAAACATCATTATCTAGATGTTTGAATCACTAATTATTCTCACAAACCTTTTTAAATATTATTATTGATTATTATTTTCCACCCCATTTTTCTTAAATCATACTTCTTAGAGATGTTCTGTAAGTGGTCTAGAGTATTTTGGATGTGAAATATTGGAATATGAAGATTACATGTCATGAAAAAATTTCACATTGTGTATGTCTAATTCATGAATCATTTGTTATAATTTATTGACATGTATGTTTTTAGTATTAAATATACAAAAAGGCGATATGTTCTTCAGACTCATCAAAACCTTTAGGAGTAAACATCATGAAAAAGAAATACATGTTGGTTAATTACCCACTATAGTGATATTATATGATTTTAACTCTCTTGGGTAAAAAAACTATGGATATTGAATATCCCTCTACCGTTTAATTTGTTAGATTACCCTTTAGTTCAACATTTGGGTTTCCTTGTGAAGGGGATCAATCATAGGGACTTTTTATTCGATCCGAGGTGTTCCAATATGAATTCATTATTTGTATTTTATAGGATTCATCTATTATGATCTCATTTACTCTCAATTCGTATCTCCATTAAACGAAATTTTATCAGCCATGTTTTTTCATGTTGTTTTCCTTTTAGTTGTTGGTGTGGTTGTGCCATAAAATCTTTATATAAATATAGTTCATACTAGATTTGTGATCATAAATCCATAATGTGGACATTTCTTCTTAAAAGAAAATTGATGGTCATTTTGTTTAGGGATTCATTACATCAAATACTTTCTTTATGTATATTCAAAAAAATGATCACGCTTTACCAATTTGGGGGAATTACAATTAATGTAATAATTATTTAACCACATTAATGGAATTGGATGATGATAACATGTTTTTTCTTGAAACCATTATATTGATTTTATTCATTAATTACTAAATATTGTGATATATATTTCAATTTTTTATGATCTTTTTCTTAATGATAATTGGTAAAAAATGCATTTTTTGGTATAAATTGATTATTAGTTTACTTGAGAGGAAAGGGGGATGTTAAATTAACCCAATTGTTAATGTCATTTAATGATGATAAAAAGTATGTAACGAACATGTTAATTTGATATAATATTAAAAATAATTAATAGAACTGATAAATTAAATGAATCAGGTTAATAATACTTGGTGATAATAATTAAAAGAGAATGTCAATTGAGAATGGTTCTTTTCTATGAAGGTTGAGACAAGAAAATGCAATGATCATGTTTTTCTATTGATAGATTATTATATATTCATGCCTAACATTGCCCATAGCTAGAAATAATCAATAAATGAAATAATTAATTCAAGATGAAATAAAAACTTATTATGTGACAAATATATTTTTCGAGGGACAGGGTTTCCTATTTGATTTGGAGTGGAGAGTGCCTTTTTTGGAGCTATGAAAACATGATTTAATGAGCACGTTGAAAGGATTATTGTGAATTCCCAACTACCATGATGATTTATTGATTGATCATGAAACATTATGATGTTCTCTAATAACATTACCACAATATGATCTTGGAGGAATATTGTGATATGAGTAAGGTCATTATAGATGTGTTGTGAGCCTGTTCTAGATGATCTCATGATAGATGATGGATGAAATAGTATTAGTTCATGACTATGATTTTGGGATGCTATAATATATGCATGAGGGTTTAAAGGATGACACCTGAGTTTATAGAATGGTTTAAATATGATCTAACACATTAATTTTATGATGAGATATTGTATACTCACATGAATCAATTTAATTGTCGAAAACTATGTTACATGATTATATACATTCCCTTACACACATCATAAGGTTGCTGGATGATCATGATTAAATATTTTCTAGTAGTTGTATATTAGGTTGGTTTTATATATTATTTCTAAATTTAATGATTCTAATAAATAATTAAATTAATATATAACCATTTGGGATAGTTTATGATGGAATGAAAATACTAAAATGATGTTAATCTCAAAAAACCAATCCCTTGGGATTGTGTTTTCATGGAGGGAATGAAACTTAAATTAATGATTTATGTGATAAACTATAATTCAATTCAATGGATTATGGAAAAATATTTATTTTTAATAAATAAGTAATGAATTTATTAACATAATATGATTTTTTAATGAAATAAATATTCAATGTTGGTACATTATGTGATTGTATTCTTATAGAATATATTGTCTTATTTGTTGTAGTCAATAGTTTGGGGGACGGTAGGTGAAATTGAGTCTATTTGTACATTGTTCAAATAGTTTAGTTGTGATATATATTGTATGATATATATTATAAGATTATATATGATGTCCCAACAATTTTATTAGGGAAATTGAAACTCAGTGGAATCTGATGGGATATTCTCCCAAAGATTCCTCAGGTAGTATAGAAGGATTACAATCCCTTTAGTCATACTCTATTCTAATGGTAGTGTATTTTTATACTATTCATGATAGTTAGTTTTCACATACATATGGGTATAGAAAAAATATTTCATGTTTTTATTTGAAACAGATGTATTACCAAATATAGTATCTAATGAATTATTTTTGGAATGACATGTATATGCAAATATGGCTTGTGGTACTTACTTGGTGTATGGGCTATAACGGATTGAGGTATAAAACCTTTTGTCAGGTAAACAACACATGTCATGTGGTGGATCCTGAAAACTACCTCGTTGTTATTATATTGGTGGTATATGATTATGTTGTCATGTGATGCATGAGATTCACGTTGGGATAACCAAACTAGGTTTTTTCTGGAGATCTTACTTTTGGAGGGAGACACTCATTATGTGAGACGTCATCGCAGAAAGGAAAACTAGTGTCGAATTGAGAGTATAAAACACATGATGTTTAATTTTTATGTTATATAATATATTTTATGTGATACGTGGTGAGAGTTTTCCTTGTTGGGGATTGGGAACATATAATACATTTTTAGGTGACTGGTTTGTTTCACAGTTTTTCAATATGATTTACCCTGAATGCTTTATCTCTTTCAAGGTAAACTAATGAGAGGATCTGAATGAGTATAATTATATACTCAACCATCATATATATAAACTAGTTTTCAGTTCATTTGGAGTAGGTGTGTGATCGGGATACATATTACTAGCTCAGAGTTTAATAGGAGATGTTTGGGATATATGGTGGTTTTTTTCAAAAACATTTTAGTACTTATAGTTTTCCATTTATTTATCTAGTAATGTTTTAGTATTCATGGTTTCACATTGATATAATTTCAATATAAATGTTGGGAAATTGTTGGTTCTTGTATACTTTATATCCCTCTCTTCAACTTGTTTCACAAAGATAATAATACCTCTCATTTTCATTATTATAATACCCTCTATTGAAGCCACTATCCTATGTCATACTAGATGTTGGAATCAGGATGAACACATTTTTTACAATTCAATATTGTATCTCTATGTGGTGGTGGTATTGACAGAGTGGTATTAGATGTTTAATATTGAGGGATAGTGTGGTTATTTGAGTTAGGCATGGGTGAAGAAGCATGAGTTCATAGTGAAATAGTGACAGGTAAGTCTACTAAGAGATCTAAAAATAGGTGATCATATGAGGCTTGGGAATTTAGGGTCCCCTATCAGCTGTTGAATTTTCTTTTAATTTTAATGATCTAATAAATAATGTGATACTGCATGGAGGGTAGAAACCTAGGGAAGGACAATTCATTATTCTTTTTCTCTACTTTTTCTAAAAAGGATAGAACCATGGATTCGATAAAACATTATAAAGGTAATTAAATATTTAATAAATTAATGTTATGTATTTTATATTATAGGTTTAGTAACTCTAACATATTTTTATTATTGTACATATATCTCTTGGTTGATGTTTTCATCAGGATCACACTAATGATGTTTAACATGACAATCCAATAGGTCAATGATGAATCATGGGGGAGGGAAAATCATGAGTTTCAATGAAAATATATAAATATATATGGAGGATTTGATAAAAAACTTTACATGGAACAATGGTTATAGGAGGTTGAGATATCATTCAGTTTGATACATTTTTAGTAGAAGTGATGGTATTTGATGGTTGTAAAGATGTTGCATGGAGATATGAGGAAATGGTGGTTTCTGTTCCTCATGGGTTGTGAGGATTCAGTGATATCATGGGTGAAGTTCCAAGAACTATTCATTGTGGAGTTATTGTCATCTACATTGATAGTTTCTAGTCACCAAGAGTTTTTTACCCTTCGAATAGGGAGATACATTGTTCAAGTGTTTGGGATCCATTTCATGATCCTTATATTGTAATTATTATCTGTATTTTCCCAAGAGGCGGCAAGGGAGATTATTTTTTAGGTGTATTTGAATCCATATATCAATATCTACATTCACCCTAATTTTTTTATAGACATTTATCTGGGTGCTGGAGAGAGTATAGGTTATAGAGGTGATGTTGTCCAGATTTGGGTTGTTCATGATGAGAGTCGTCAAGATTCCTCACAAATAAGAGTTTACTTTTAGTGTTCTCCTTTGTCTTTCCAAAAGAGTTTTCAATCAACCTAGTTTATATACATTCCCTCATCATTCTGTTTCACTGAGAGTGGTTCCTTTCAGACCAATACCAAAGAACCATATATATGTTTTTTGCTAATGGAGGACAAAATTATTAGTAGAGAGAGTGACCAAAATTTCTCAATAGTCTTTATGTGATAGGTGTTTCGCATGAGGTTCTGCCATTGAGAATTTTTCAATAGAATTTTTAGTAACAAGTTTTTCCATTTTTTGATCAATAGAGGTGATATTCAGTATGGTAGGACAACAATAATATGATTGATGTCTGAAGATTCTAGATCGTAACCATGGGGGTGGTCATCAATATGGTAAGAGATACTATAAACAATGTCATGGACAATTACAATCATTATCATTTTTAGCTCAAATCTATCTAGACATCATTCACTCTACCCATTTTATTTTTTTCTACATGGTTAAATTTTTTGTTGGATATTTGTGTAACAAAAAAAATTTATCTCTTTCACATTTCCATGCATTGAGAATTGATGTAGGGAGGCTTTTCATCCCCTTGTAGTTGATTTCACCTCTTGGATGTCAAGATGAAATATAATGAAGTATGTTGAGAATGTGACCTAGTGATGGGACACAACATCAATTGGAACGTTTCATAGTATTTTTGGATAAAAACATATGACATAATCCTTAGTATTGAATTGTTTTATTCAGTCCAGTTGTTCATGGATTGAAATAGGAGGCATGTTGTGTTCTAAGATACTACGGGCAATCTAGTAGTGTTTGTTAGCGATTAAGACCCTTATATGGGTCATCGGTGTGTAATTTTCTTATCATCATTGATAGTTGATAGTATTTTTACATTGTTAGATGTTCAACAGTTGGTTTTTCCTAGGGTTTTTGAAGTGTACCATGATATATTCCCAATAAAAATTGTAGCATAATGTTGTGGGAGGGAGAATTAGTTTAGGATTGAGCTACAACCAAGAGTGTCACATATCTCTTTGCTTCTACATAGGTTGTAACCTTATATTTTGAGAGACATATGAGTATGACATTATGATATATTATATAGAGTATTGTTCCATTTGATTGTGTCACCTTGGGGTATATAATATTTTTTCTCTGAAGAAGACCAATGGTTATTTTCAGCTTTCTATCGATTATTGTCACTTGAACCAGGTGATGGTAAAGAACCTCTATCCTATTATTGGTATTAATGATTTATTCGATCAATTTTTGGGAGAAATGTGGCTATCAACTATCGATATGTGGTCTACATATATTTTGATGTGGGTGAAGGATAACTATGTTCAATAAACTACTTTCTATTTTTTTCACAAGTATTGTGATTTCATTGGGAATCTATTTGGTGTGATGAATTAAAAAGCTTTAATCACTGGATTGATGAATTATTATTTTTTGATAATTATTATATTTTTCTATGGTGGGTTTAATATATTGTATATTTTTATTCTCAATGTCCATAGAAGAGCATATAGGGAACTTGCATGCCTTTTTTTGAGTCCATATGTATGTGATTCTATTTGTAAATTTTTCAAAGTGTGAGTTCAAGGCTCGAGATGTGTGTTTCATAGGGAATGTGGTATTCTTGTATATCGTAGATGTATATCCTTAAATGATAGTGGTTTTTGTTTCTTCGTAATCCAATCCGATAGTGGTAGAGGAGTATAGTTTCCATGATCTTGAAGCCATTAAATGAAGATTGTAGACAATTTATTTTGGTTTATGACTCATATGAAATTTTTGGATCAGAAGATCATGAATTATTTTTTACTAATCAGAGTTAGAAATATTTTGAGTCCCATAAAGAGAAGATGTTATGTTAACTAGTTCATTACATTCTATCTTAGAGAGTTGAGTTTGTGGTTTTCCATGATTCATAATGTTATGACTTGGGCTCCATTTTTATGCATGGTAGATCATTGGATTATTATCGATATCAGTAATTAAATCCCCATGATCCTAACTATGACACTCATGATCATTAGTTGGTATAAGTGGTGATTTTTATTGTTTTGGTGACATTTCTTTAACATCGATCCTTGTATTAATTTTACTATTCATAAGAGACCAATATTTGTCTTTTCCTAGTGCGACATAAACATCAATCAACATCGTTGGATGAAATTATTGCATAATTATGATATTTAAATTTTGAATAAACCACAAATATTAAATTTTATAGCCGATGTGGGGAGAAGGATGTCACTTAGAGAAGGAATGTATGAATCTAGATATTCTTGGATGGTGTTGGAATAAATATAATTGATGAATCTAGATATGGGTGAGTTTTGGGTTTGAGGTTGCCTTTTCCAAATGAATGTTAAATCGTGTTTGGTGAAGCGGGTCGAAGAGTCCCAATTGCGGGATTCTGAGTAAGTGGTCTTTAGACACCATGTTTTCTTTTAAAATGCACTTGTTGGATGGTTTGAGGATTGATAACACTAGGTTTTTCTTTGAAGGGGTGTTTTAATTACTTTTTTATGAATGATATGGTTCTTTATGTGTTTAATTGTTCATTATTGGCGGTACATTTGATAATGAAAATATTTTATCCATATTTTAGAGGTCATTTATTGTGGCCTAATTTGATGCTTGAAATTGAAGAGTTGTTTCTCGGTGTTTGGTATAACATAAGGTGAAAGCCCAAAAACATGTTCCCCATAGTATAATCTAGCTATTATATATCCCATAGTTGAAATGTTATTTCATATCGATATATGTAATTATTGGTTTCTGTGAGCTCAAGGAGGCTATGTTTCAATACGGATGATTGTGAAAATATTGATGAAATAATTCAAAATTACAGTGAAAACTATGTCGAGATCAGTTGATATTTTTTAGTCTAATTATATAGAAAATTTGAGGATGATCCATGGATTCACAAGTACAATCATCTTATATCATGATCATCATTTTACCTCTACGGTATAGAGTGTTCTCTAACATGTATTTGGTTCTCTACTATTCTATAACACAAATTTTCATCCACCGATAGAAAGAAAAATAGAGTGAAATAGCTTGACTATTAAAGACATGTTTCTCTACAGTGTCTTATGTTTTTTATGATTTTGAATGAAGATCGGTCCCTTGGTCGAGTTTTTTTAAAATAATATTTTCCACTCCACCCTTGCTGTGGTGACATTTGATGGTTTTTATGCCCAAAATATCCATTATATATTATGAAATATGGAGGTCAATGAGCTAGTAATTATAGGTAGAAAACTTGTAAAAAATATGAAATACATGATTCATGTAATTCGGGAGTGGAAGAAGGCATATAAGATCATTAAAAACAGTGTGTTGATCATGGGAGGAGACCACTGGAGTACAATATTTAGGAGATAATTTTTCTAAAGGTGACTCAACATCATGGGAAGTGAATTCTTGGTTATAAGAATAAGCTTTATCTGCATTTTATAAGGCCTTTTTAGATGTTATATGTTCTTGCAGTTGTGTTGTATCAGATAGATCTTCCACTCATATATGATAATATGCATGATGATTATAAAATTTCACATATCTATCTTTATCTTCATGATGACTCTAATTTCAAAAATTTGAGGTTAGATCGATGCTTATAATGATTCAACTTTAATGGAGCATCCTATGGGGATCTATGACATCTAGTATATGGTTTTTTGTTGGAATTATATTCTATTTTTTTGTGCATTATAGAATCATAATGGCATAATTAATAGTATCTAAAAATGTGAGACTCAGATCCATTCTTAGTATCTCCATCAATTTAATGATTACCTCTTCACATAATTTTTTTTGGATATTTATTTTTTCTGGTTATGAGATATTTATACTTGTTTCATGTTGTTAAATCACTCTCATTTAAGAGGTATCTCCCATAGGATAGTATTTAAGAGTTGATAGTGGTTATTTAATGGTTTTTTTTTCCTTTCAGTGAGGCAGTTTCTCTCCCATGGTGGTGGAATTTTTCATAGGTATATAATGGAGTGGACATTCAAATTCCCCATTTTTTCCTTATGGAATTGGATTTGATTATTAAAGATTAAAATTAATTTATAGGATTATAATAAATGGTTATGTATCTATGTAGTCCAACCTGTTGCATGTTACAATGTTTTGTGGAGATATAAGAAAAGTTTGAAGTGGTCTAGTAGTGTTTGGCTTTGAAATGCTGGACCAGGGAGATTAAAATCCATGTGTTTGGGATTAATAACATTTTTTGTTCAATTTTAGGACATGTACATTTTTAGGGATAAATACTAAAAAGGTGAAGAGTTTTTTGACATTAACGTAACATTAGGGGTTACAAAATGTGAAATGGGATTACACATTCCGAAATTCACGTTTATAATTATATTTTAATCAATTTAGTTTCTCAGGTTATTCATAAACCTTAGAAATTATTATCTATCTATCTCCTTTAATTCATTAAGTGACACCCTTCTTTGGCCTTTTAGTTTCTATTCAATTGGGATCAGTCCTTGATCATCCTTATTTGATTTTTGGTGGTCCAATGTTAATTCTTCTATAAATTTTTATTTGTTTCTTCTATATTGATCTTGTTTCCACCCTTTTATTCTCTCTATTATAAAATGTCTTATTATATCATATTATTGGTGATATAATGTTGGTTATTTTTGTGGTTATTCCATGGAATCCATGGGCACATTCTATTCATATAGGTGTGGTGATTGCAGAATTGGAAGTGGTCCATTATCATAAGAAGAACAATGAATGTCAATGAGTTAGGGTATACATTTTCTTATATTAAATTATATAAATGAAATGTTGATGATTATGTTACCATTCTATCGAAATTAAATGATTTAAATCATTATTAAACCAAATTAATAGAATTAGAAAATGATTGGATGTGGTTTCTTGAAAAAATGATAGTGTTTAAGCACTTATTTTATATATACTGTGATATATATATACATGGTTTTTTCTAAAAAAATTTCCATGATTAAAATAGGTATTGAAAATAAAATTGGGATTCAATACATAAGAAATTGGATAATAATAAATAAGAATATAAAATGAATCCAATTCTGTTGAAAATTTTATGATGATCAAATTGATGCAATGCACCTGTTAAATTGAAATTGTATTTTTTATGATTAATAATAATGATAAATAATGGGAATTAGGTTTATAATTCATGTTTATCATAATTGAAATGGAATGTTATTTGTGGATGAAACATCTTTATGTTGGTTGAAACTAAAATAAATTTTATGTCCATGTTATATATTTGATAGTTTGTTATAGCATGATTCAATAGGTTACTATTAGTAGGAATCCATTATAAATATAATCTAATAATTTATGATGGAATTATTACGTTTATGTATGATATATATTTAATATGGTATGAGTGTCTTATTTTATTAGGAATCCCTTGTGCTTTCTCTTGGACTTACGAGAGATCGTTTTAATGCGAAGGTTTAATGCCTTTTTTTTCAGTGTCATGTTTCTCTATTTCATAATTTATTATTAATAATTGTTCATGATGCTCTTTGGTTCTGATAATATTATATGATCAAATAGTTTTATTGTGATATTTCATAGGAATATATAGATGACTTTTGAGTAAGTTATCCCCAGACTAATGATGTAATATTGTTGACATGGATGAAGTTGACACCTATAATAGAGAGGTGAAATAGTATATGTATTTTGATGTAGTGAATGGAAAATTAGGTGATGTAAATGGTAAAATATGGTAATAACCATTGATGAAATACTATGAGTTGTTATGCCCACATTAATATTTTAAATGGACTTCTTTAATGTTGATTGTTTATCTGCATTCCTCTCCCCAATGTTTATGGCCAAAGGAGGTGGTAGATTGTCTATTTTTTCATCCGAGTAGTATCAGATGATTTTACTAATTTACATAATTACGGAATTTTTATATAATGAATTGAATAAATGTGTAATCCATGGAATTCAAATATGTAGGAATAAAAATGAAAAAAAAATTAATCTTGAAACAAATGTCACTAGTTTGTGGTATGCCTAGAGGGAATGGACATTACATTAATGATTAACTTGATGTAATGTAATGAGATGTTATGAAATATTTAATAGTTCTTTTATATAATTAAATATTTAACACAATGTGAATTAAATTATGAAATATATTGTTAATGTAGATCCTTTATATGCGTGTATGCTTATAAGTTATATTTCCTTAATAGTGTCAGTTGGGAGTCCGAAAGTCTTTAGATGTAGAATACTCTAAAACTATGTTATGCCCATATTTTGGTTTTTATAATTTCTGAATCATGTATATTATTTTTTCTCATATGCATCCTCACTTATATAGTCTTGAATCAAAATTATCTTTTGGACATTCCCATTCCCTTTGTTTTAGAAATCACAAACTCATTTATAAATATGTAATACGATTGAATTTATGTGTAAATTATTTTTAATTTTTTTTATATAAAATGTAAAATATTAATGTACATTTAAATTTTTTAAAGTATTCAAGATAATAAAACATCATTTTCATTTACAATTATCAAAATCATCCTAGAACAGAGAATAATTAGATTGATTGAAACAGATAACAATCAGATCCATATCTAGAAAATTCATTGTAATGAAAAATATATGGAAATCTACCAAATTTATTTTATATAATCCTAAATATAAAAAAATGTTAAATTATGTTGGTATAATTTACTCATAACATAGTGATGGTGTATTGTTAAAACGATGTCACAAATTTTATTATGATATGATCTTTGATGTTCAAGGTGTGTTCGTCCCTGCAATAATCCTGGAGAAAAAATTATTGTTAGAGATCAAGATGAGCATTGGAAGGCCTTCCAATAAATACGATTTCATTTTAAGAGTTAAAAATAAGTACACATAGATGTTGACTCATGTAGATACACCATTATAATTTTTCAACTATGAAACAACATTAATTCATACAAGATAAAACTTCTTCTTTCATGTATATGTAGTCTTTTAGAGTTCATAGTTGATTTGTGTATCTGATCATATTATCGAAGTCCTACCATGATAAGGAAAACACCATCATTCATGTAATTATAATAAATATAAATTTATCCTAGGTTAATGTGTCAACTAATATTTTGGTTAAAATAATTGTACTCATTTAATTGTTTTATTGGATGTTATTTGTTACTTCTACGATTCTAATCGAAAGTAAATTATTTTATATTCAACATTAAATTTTTATCTGGTATATCATTATATATTTAAATGAGGTACAATATTTTTTCAATATATTACCTTGTGAATATGTTATTACACTAAATAAGATTCTATATTAGTTATGATTGAATCATTACTTTTTTAATAATCTAATTCATCATATTGATTGCAATTATGATTCTTACTATGCTTACTATTATTATATTATATTATAGAGCTAATATTGTTAAATTATAATTACAAATTGTGGAATAATTATTATAATATACATGATTATGATTCTTTGTTTATCATACGCAATCTCTATGTCTGCTCATCATTTAATACTTCAGAGTTATTGTGAATTTTATTAGTCTAATCTTATGAAAAAATGTTTCCATTAATGTTAAAAAAGTGTTCTTAAACATAAAATTCACCCTCATATAGTATTTTTCATCTTTATACACATTTGACGTGGCGTGATTGTTGGAAAAGTAACACACAATGGACACTAGAAGGGTGTTTTCCTCTACGCCTCGAGGGGAGGATGGATGACTGAATGGCCCCTATTTCCCTCCCACTTATCTTAGTAGTTTCATGTGATGGTATGAATGGAAATTCTTATTCACATATATGTTTTTAGGAAGATATGAGGTCTATTTTTTATTTCTGACCCATTTATTACCAGATATAGTATCCAATATGTTATTATATGTTTGAATTGTATTGGTTGTGATGGCTCGAGGTTCTTACTAAGTGTATGGGGCATAATGTCATGGGGAATTATACCCAATGTTTGATACACGTCATACGAGCCATAGTGGAACCCAAAAATTTCTTGGATAATTTATGTTGGTGGTATGAAATGGTGTGGTTATGTAATGTTACAGGTTCAATTCATGATTACCATCCCATTTGTTTTCGAGACTACATACTTTTGGAGAGAGAGATGCCCAATACGTGCAATGTTGGGTAGAGAAGAAGGCCAGTTGGGAAGTAGGATTGGGTACTTTGACGTTTTATTAATATATTTTAATTCTCTACTGTTTGATAAACAACATGAGAGTGTAGCATAATGTGGTTGGGAACATAGATTTTTTCTGTGACATTTTTTTAGTTTTGTTCATTGTGCATTTCCATAATTTCATTATCCTTCACCTTAGTGGATCATGAGAGGATCGAACTGAGTATACTATTAATCTAACCATATGTATATTTAATCGGTTTTCTAGTCATTTGGAGAAGGTGGGTATTTGGGATTGATATTACTACCTTTGGGTGCACATTTTTGGTTCGGGCTTCATGTTTACTTCCATCATTACCCTTTTGGTAAAAGATGATTTCTTATATGTTGTTTAGTACTATATAAAATTTCATTATTGTAATTTGGTTTTCTTTATATATATAATTATGAGAAGGTTTTAGTTGATATAGCTTAATTATCATTCCCTACCACATGTTTCTCATAGAGGCTACTGCCTCCAATTGGCATGTTTACTATTCAATTGATTCTATTCATCATCCATCCCCCAATATAGGCGAGAAACATGCTGTCACCATCCATCTCTTATCATTAAGGTATCTTTGTATGGTGGGGGTCATGACATCCAGTACCACTATAGTGTAAGTCACAACCTTATGGTGTTTTGTAGTCATGACTTTCATTTATTCCCCTTTTCATATTTACTAGTTCATATCTAGGAAATGTATGTTACAAGACCCATATTCTAATTATCCATGTGTATATAAAAATCATTTTATTTCACAATACCTAAAACCAAATGACATCATGGAACAATGGTGTCACAATACCTCATTTATATTTATCTTTTATGATTTCAATAAGAACACATAGTCCCAAAAATCATCAAGATCATTCATTATTCAAAATATTAAATAATATTGAAGGGTTAGAGAACCCTTTATTGAACATTGTGTCTCCTAATCACATCAAGGATTGAGTTCACTTGATCACTACATGGATACCCATTATTCACTACGAGCAGTATATGGTCCTAGCTGTATAAATTAAAATACATCAATAGATAGGTTGAGAAAAAATACCTTAATCTTAATTAATATATAGTTTGAGGTAATCCAATGTAAATTGAAAAAATCGATAGCATGGGCTAAAATAAAAAACAATAACTATACATGATCTCGGTAAGAAGACATTTGAATAAATAATAGATTGTGTGAGATAAAATAAACTAAACTACAACGAAATATGGTCCAAGCTAAATGTACCAAAGCTACATAAGGATAATTTCATACCAAGATGTAATTAAACATTAAAAATAGAAGTTCGATGAATAATTAAATAAAATAAATAAATATAAATTTTATTCATCATGAATATAATATATATATATATATATAATGATATAGATGTCTTCAAAATAAATAAATTAATTGGTAAGAAGTATAAAACCTAAAAATATTTAATGAAATAATTAAAACAAGAGGAACATATAATAAATTAACCAGATATTTTGAAAAAAAACCTATGAAGTTGAATTATAAAAATAATCTGTAGGATCAAATCCAGTATAGAGAACCATTGGAGAATGTTTACAATCTTCTAAGGGAACATGACCTTTTTCTAATCCAATATGTATAAAAACTTATGAAATGTAAAACGATCAAATAATGATTATAGTAAAACCCATAAATATATGTCAAAGAATAATCTCTTTACATTCCATCTATTTTTCCCTATATAATGCTTTTTAACAAGATACAATAGTATAAAAAACCCAAATATTGAAGTGATCATTATTTTCCCACAGGAATAATAAAGAGCCCACATACATAGTAATAAATTAGAGAATATATTTATTTTTTGGGATTCTAATATATCTTATTATTCTTATTATTAATCTACTATCTATACTAAAACAAGCTTCCTCCATGCCTATGTGTGTCTTTCCCCTTGACCCATGTACCCTTCCAACCACAATCCCTCTGATTTCCCACCCACCCTCCCGTGACTCAGTCGGCCTCCACCTCGTGGTCCCTCCCTTCAAGCGTCCGAATTAGGGTTACTTCATTGGGCATCCTTCCACCCTTTGGCTACCGAGAACCTTCATCTGCACTGCATCAGCAGCTCCGACAACACCATCTGAACTTCCCGCGTGCATTCCCTGCCCTATTCCCACGACGTCGTTCGGTAGGCCATCACACTATCTACTCTTACATCCATATAAGGGGTTAATTGTATCGAGTTTCTTCCATGAAGGTTGATGAAGCTGTCCTCATAGTCTTTTTTGGTAGTCAGTCTTTCATCATCCTAGTATGGTTTCTCTCGAGGTGACCGACAATCGTTGAAATTTAGTTAAAAATTCCTCCATTATACCATATTATATTTGACTGTTATCTTTTACTATTCTTATCTGCACCTAATTAGAATCATTTGTGCAACTACAATCCATGTGTGGCTACCTTTCACTGCAATAGGTGACATTTGAATTGAAAATTTGAATCTATATTTTCTGTATAATTTATATATGTTTCTTTTGCTGTAATTGTGGTTCATTGCAATCACAGTACAATGCTTCGTCAGGTTTAGAGAATATTTAGTCCCAATCTTCCATATGAATAATTTATATATGTTTCTCTGATGTTGTTATTTCTTTGATGTTGCTATAACTTTTGTATAACTGTCGTTCAATGAAAGAAAATTTAGTACCTCTCTTCCATATGTCTTCCCGTACTGCATTTTTTTTAATTGGATATGCTAATTTCAGATGATTCATTTATGTATATTATATAAATGATTATTTTATGTTTGAATAATTGTTGTTTAGAATAATCATATTACGCTACTTAACTATGGGTTCCATTTACTGCCTTATGTGGCATTCAATTGGGATATTTAACTATATATTATTTGTATAATGTATATATGTTTGTTTGATGTTTGTATAATTGTGGTTCATTGCAATCACATTTTAGTGCTTATTCATGTTTACAGAATACTTAGTTGTTATTCCATCCATCTTCGCTGCATAAATATTCTTCAATATCCGTCCAAGGTAATCATTCAAAAAAATTTGCATATGTATTCCTGTACTAGATTATTTTTAATTGAATATTCAATTTTCAAATGTATATTTCTGTATAATATATATATGCTTCTTTCGTGTTGGTATATGTGTCATTCAGTAAAATCGTAGTACACTCACAATTTTTTTAAAAATAAATATCATACAGAATTCAAACATGAATTCTCCATCAATTGACTTATCAGTATATTTTAAATTGAACTTTTGTTCCCATTAACATCTTTTCGTTGCATTCAAAAACATGACAATCCTACATAAAGACAACAAAACAAAGATGCATACACCGACAACATCGAGAGATGCAAGGTTGAAAAGGAGACATCGTATGATAGAATTAAAAATGGGTAAAACAGTATTGTATTTCCTTAATAAAATTACATAAACTTACTTACTAAATTATAGGTTCCGAACTTGACAGAAAAATCACCCATGAAATACCATCAACTTTGTTCTACTACATCATTAGATTCAAGGAAACTGAATTCTGACTTGATCAGAGGAGCAAGAATACCACTTTCACCTATACCTACCAATGGTTACTATAATTTTTTTGACCAACATTTTCATATACAACCAATATATTAATTGTAAATAATATATGATACATTATGCATTCTACATTTGAATTGACAGTGGATCTATAATTGGGATCTTTTTTCCAAATAGTGTTATAACAACCATTAGAAAAAGTAGTAGTAACATTGTTAACTGTATTTCAAGTAAGTATTCAATCTTTTGACTCTAAAATTTCATCTAATCATTACAACTTAGTTCATGTACATTCTATTCACCAAAGGAGGATCATGCATATCATTGTAACCTTTATCATTCAAGGGCGAGTTATATTACATTTTCAAAGAAAATTGAATGTATATATTTATTTTACAATGTCATAACATCGCATGGTTCGTCAACTACTAAATTTCATTGACAGCTCATCAAGGCTATGGATCTTGATTAACAAGAACTGCGCCTTGTAGCAAAAGAAAGCAAATATTTCTATATAATGATGAAAATTATGACCCCTCTAGTAACTACTCCATCAGCATATTTATGTTAATACAATCACATTATCTAAAATATTTATAGAACATTTTAACAAACTATGCATTGCTTTTTCTAGGTGTAACGACTGATGGAAATATTCCCACTTACCCTTCAAGTAACATATTATCAAAGTAAGCCCAAATATTAGGTTCACATGCTTTCTAATTATCACAAAATAAAATTTGTTGCATTCTTTTTTTAAAAAATATTCTATTTTACTACTTCATCTACTGATAATGAAACTTATTTTCACGACATAGGTGTGATTTATTTTGTAACCATTCTCTAATATTCTTTTGTATCTATAGATATATATGCATATTATTTCGGTAATTCAATGTTATTTGAATGCATTCTTTACACGTGAAAAGGTTTTTTCATCTAATCCAAGTTATATCATTACAGAAATAGATGTATAAACTAGTGAAATCAATGATGGATTTACTCAACAATGATACTATTCAGGTTTGAGCAACTACATAATCATCTATTACATTACATATATTTTATATGCATTTTATTAATAATTAAATCAAAATGCTACTCCAGAAAGAATGCAACTACTACACCTTCTGAAAAATATAGGTCTTCTTCTTTTGTGTATATATATATATATCCATTCTATCAGTATTTAAAATTAATTTAAATGAATATTTTACACTTGAAAAGTTTGTGTCACTTATATTTAGCCATGTCAGTTCAGAAAGAGATGTAACAACTACTAAAATCAATGCTAAAATTTGTCATAAAAGATACTGTTTAGGTTTGACCTACTACGTATTCATCTGTTACAGTACAGAAATCTCGAATGCATTTTCTTACTAACTAAATGAATATACTGCTGTAGAAATAATACAACTACATCACCTTGCGAAAAATGCAGGTCATTGTCTTATTTTTACCTTTTAATATAATATTAATCAAGTCATCACAGTTTTATGTAATTTATGCTGCCATGTTTATTAACACCATTCATTTAACCCTTATTCACCTGGTGAATATCTAAATAGTGGAGACCCATCTGATGTCTTCCAATACTGTGGATCTATCATTTGGTTTGATGTGAGAAAAATAAAATTCATCACCAAAGAAAACCCACGATTTTTTGTATGTTGTGCACTTGGCAATGTATCTTTACAATTAATAACATCTTGTCCTCCATACCTGCGAACATTTGTCATTAATCAAAACTTTGTGGAGGCAAGATCATTCCAAGAATGTATGCATATATACAACTACATGTTTTCATTCACTTCAATGGGAAGTAAGGTTGACAGATCATTCAATAACAGAAGAGCTCCAATCATATTCAGATTGAATGGAAAAAACAACCACCACATATGTAGTTTGTGTCCTCCAAAGAGACATCCACCTAGGTTTTCCCAGCTATATGATTATTAAACATTGAACAAGTCTCAGAAAATGACTCTGAATTTCATGTAAAAATTGACATGTAGGTTAACACATTTACGTGCCCGTCATATTTTCACTTCATTCTAAATTTCATTCAATTTGAAGTTATGCCGGAGCTAATTCAAACACAGTGTTCAATCATAATATTGTTGTCCACTTACAAAAAATGCTTCATGTAATTAATGTTTTAGCTCATAATTTCAAAATTTCAAAGGATGTTCTTGATCATCAAGAAAATGAAAACTTAAATTTGCGCCTTCTTAAGAGAATACAAATAGATGCATCAACATACACCTTGCCTAATACTTCTGAGATTGTGATGCTTATTGTCGGTGACGTTGAAGATCTCAACTGTGAAAGAGATATTATCATTCAAATAGAAGTGGTGATTTGTAGTGGAATGATGAGCATCATCCCCTATACCTTACATTGCAATATCCACCAATTTTCACAAATGGTCAAGATGGATATGTTGAAAACATTTTCCATCGATCTACGTCTATGAGTACATGTAGAAAGGTTCGGAATTTAATAATGTGTGAATACTTCTCCTTTCACTTTAAATTCTGGTTGAGTGATACATCGATATTATAACATTCAAGAATATTGTTGCAATAATTTATTGTTTATTCTTATAAAATGATAGAATCTTAGTGACTATCCTTCAAATGCTTCAATAGAAAATGCTTGAGGGTTGAGTTGTACAATGGGTTGCAAGATTCTATTCTTCAAGGTGACCGCGATGGGTATGCTTGGGGGAAGTGAATCATTTTACCATCTACATTTACTGCTTGTCCCAGATATAGGATTCACAATTACCAAGATGCAATGTCAATATGCAATTAGGAAGGATATCCGTATTTGTTTTTGATGTTTACATGCAATCCATTATGGCTTGAAATCACCAGATTTGTATCACGTCACAATCTTCGTCCTTCCGACTGTCCGCACACTGTATCCAGAATTTTTAATACTAAGGTTTACCGGTTATTGAAAGATTTATGAGAGAGATATTTTCTTGGAAAGTCACGAGTAGGTACCTTTTTAATACAAATTATATAATGAGACATACTTTTTCTTATTTAATGAATGTTTTGTGGAACTATTTCATTTATATGATCACATTCTGTGCAGTTTTTCGCACATTGGAATTTTAGAAACGTGGACTGCCTCATATACACATTCTACTATTTTTTGTAGAGAGAAAAAATAGGTACTCCTTCCTACATTGAAAAATTTGTTTCTGCTAATGTTATAGAAAAAGGTGAGTTCCCAAAACTTCATGAGGTTGTTAAGATGTTTATGATGCATGGACCTTGTGGTAATGAAAATCCTAAAACACCTTGTATGAAAAATGGAAAATGTACAAAATAGTTTCCAAAAATATTTGTTGAAAGTAAAATTGTTGATGATGATGGGTATGTTTTATACTGATGAAGAATTGATGGAAACACAATTGTGAAAAATGGTGTCCCATTGGATAATAGGTTTTTTATAACTTTTAATCCATTCTTGCTAATGAAGTATCATTATTATATGAAAATTGTATTTTGAAATCAATCTACATCCATTAAATATATGTTCAAGTATAATAGCAAAGGTAATGATCGTGTAACAGCACTTCTGTATGAAACCAACACTACAGAATTATTGGAAAATCATGTCGATAAGATTAAAATGTATTATTATTTCCAATACATCTCTCCTTGTGAGGCCTCTTGGAGGATATTTTCCTATGAAATCCACTACAGATATCCTCTGGTTGAAAGATTAAATTTCCATTTACCAGGACAAAATAGTGTTACGTTCAATAACAATGATCATATTGAGGACATGTTGAGTAATGATAATATTTCTAAATCAATACTTATGGCATGGTTTGAAGCTAATGTTTCTTACCTGGAAGGAAGAGGTCTCACATTTGCATAATTTCAAACTTGATTTGTATTCCACCAACGTGATAAAATATGGTGTCCAAGAAAGAAGGGGTCCAGTATTGGTACACTTTATTTTGTGCCACCGACAACTAGAGGGCTATATTACTTATGGTTAATGCACATAAAGATCAGAGGTGCAACTTCTTTTGACAGAATTAAAATTGTGAACAACATTATTCATTGTACTTTTTATGAAGTATGTTCTGCCTTGGGACTTCATTCTGATGATAGAGAATTTTTTGAATTAATAAAGGAGGTGTCGACTTGGGCTACAAGACAATATATGCGTAGAATTTTTGCCAACATTTTGTTCTCAAACAAAATTTCTTACCAAGATATTATGTGGGATGAAACATAGGATCTCCTCAGTGAAGACATTCTCTATGCGCAACAAAATATGCTACAAATGCTAGATAAATGTTGTCTGATTGATCAATCTATATAATATGAAATGTGTTCAGTAACTTTTTCTTCTTTATTAAAACATTATAATAATTAAAAAACAATATTTCATGATTCCATTTTGATTTGACACTCACGGATCATCAAAAACAGATATATGCTTTTCTTGAAATAGAAAACCTACTACAGAGGAATGGTAGATCTCTTCAATCTTTTCCACCAATGCATATTCCTGATTCTGAAATTGTCTCTCAATGAAATCAATTGTTAGCTGATGAAATAAATCATAACAAAGAGAGTCTTCAGAATAAGTATCTGACTTTACAATGTAAGCATACTGATGAATTGAATGATGTGATGAGTACCATTATGTCTTGGTTAACTACATTCGCTGTATGTTTTATTTTCTGGAATGGTCATGGAGGCATAGGTAAAACATATCTTTGGAAAATATTGACATCTTTACTATGGTCAAAAGGTAAAATTGTTCTGGAAATTGCATATAATGGAACTTCATCATTACTGCTACTGGGTGAGAGGACTGCACATTCCAATTTTTGAATTCCGATTTCTATTTTGGAAAACTCTGTTTTCAATATTCAACAAGGTAGTGATGTCGCTAATCATCTACAGTTAACAATGATTATAATTTTTGATGAGGAACCAATGATTCATAATCATTGTTTTTAAGATTTCAAATGTACATTAAAACATATAATGTCAATAAAAACTGAAAATTCCTAAAATTTTCCATTTGGTGGAATAACTGTTGTATTGGGTGGGGATTTCAGACAAATACTGCTTGTCGTACCAGGTGGTAACAAAAATTAAATTTTTTCTTCAAGTAAAACATCTTCAAACTTTTGGAAAAATTGTCACATTCTTACACTGAAAAGGAACATGAGATTACGTTCCAATTATTTTACAATTTCAAATGAGGTTCTTGAATTTTCCAAATGGACTTTAGATATTAGTGAAGGTCGCATTGTAAAATGGAATGATGGTGAAGCTACAATTCCAATTCCATCCACATATCTTCTTGCTTCAACTGAAGATCCTATTTCTAAAATTGTTCATCATACTTATCCCAACTTCATCTTTAATCATGCAGATATTAATTATCATAAATAGTGTTCCATCTTATCTCTAACTCAGGATATTGTTGAAGAAGTAAATGCGTACATGATGTCCCTCACATCGTCGGAATGCAAAGATTATTACAGCACTGATTCAGTTTGTGATCCAATTTTTGATACAAATAGGCCGGAAAACATTTATACATTTGATATATTAAATGGTATTAATGTTTCAGGGATGGCTGCACATAAAATTACACTCCAAATTGGGCTTCCTATCATTCTTCTTCGAAATGTAGATCAGTTTGTGGGATTATGTAATGGGACTCACTTTATTGTTACCCACTTGGTAGATCATGGCATCAGAGCAATAATTCTATGTGGCTGTAATTCTGGATATCTTGCTTTCATTCCAAGATAAAATATGACACACTCTGACCGTCTGTAGCCTTTCAAACTGCTAAGAAGACAATATCCTTTGATTGTTTCTTATGCTATGACTATTAACAAAATTCAAGGACAATCAATATCTTCGGTTGGGATGTATCATCGAAATCATGTGTTTTGTCATTGTCAATTATATGTTTCTCTATCTAGAGTCACGTCACCATTAGGTTTGAAATTATTAGTTGGTGATAATAATCCCACAACTCCTAAATCAACCCAAAATATTGTCTACAAAGAAATATTACATAGATTGTGTTAGGTATATGTTAAATTTTATGTAAAATTGTCAATGTTCGATTCTATTCAATTTATTTATGCCTGATTTTATGAATTTCAATGTTTCTAATTATGATCTCTTTGTAAAAAAACAAAACAACACATTCATACAAAAATTCCTTGATCAATTACCCCTTTGAATGATATCACACCAAATACCGATGCGATATTGAACATACAAGTGCATATTTTGAATTTTTGGTGAAACACATTATCCAGGTACTCCAATGATGTTGTTCAGTTTGATATGATTCGTGGAGATATATAGGTGAAATCATAATAATAATAGAGTTCATATTATCTTTCTTCTATTTCATTTATCTTCTCAATTTAAGTATACAACATATTTGTCATGTTGATATATATGACTTTCAATTTTTGACATTGTTATAAATTTATTTCTGCAGAAAGTGAAGGTAAATTGCACTATTATTGGGAATCATATTCTCTCTATGTTCAAAAATATATTGCCGTATGGGTTGTGGTATTTTATAAAGAACATGCAGATAGCTACAAATCAAGGTACCTACTTAGGAAGAAGACATGCATGTCATGTACTATTCACATCAACAATGCATGTGCGGTGTGATGCACTGCTACCACATTTCTGTTTTTATTTTACATAATTTGATGATATAATTCAAAGAATGGTTCCAGAATAGCATTTAATAGTTAAAAGTTTATTGATATTTTCGAAACATTTTATTAGTGTTAGTACAATATGTTTGTTTATCAAAACATCATTTTACAAATTACTATCAACTTCTATTAGCTTACAGTACAACATATTCTCTTCTTCATTATATGTTTTAGAAATTATTGGATATTTACGTTGCTCACATCATCTTGAAGCATTGGGTAATAGCAATTTCAAAATGAAAATTATCTAATAGGATGAAAGGTTAGTCATTACGTCGTTTTAGTATGTCTGACCCACAGTACATATTTAACAATATGCGGTAAATATTTTTCTCAAGTGGGTTACAACATAAATGTAGTTTATGGGGTGACTATGCTAACTAGATGACATCTTTCTTGGAAGAAATCATCAGTTCATCAAGTTTTTTAACATTGCAACTTGTTAGAGTTATGAAATTAAATAGTATGCTCTCTATTAACACAATGCCTTATTGCCATTTCGTTTATTCAATGATTTTAAATGTTTTAAACCAGTTATCCAACTGAAATCGCTTTAAAACTACTTTTAGATACTATAATTATGACAACTACCATTAATGAGAAGAAAATCCATTTCAATCTTGATATTGAAGATGTTGAAACATTCCGAAAAAGGTGCTATGTACAGTTTATTTTATTGTCATTTTTTATATGTTGTTCAATGTTTACTATATGATAGATGTAGATATAATGTTTGAAATTTGAGTTTCATTTTTCAATTTCTAGATGTGCATTTATAATGTCATCATAGATTCAATGTCCAACACCAAACAACCCATATTCATTCACTACACCATTTCTATATTGGAAAAAAACAATTTCTGAATTGAAGAATTGTGATCAGGTATGTAGTATACGGAAAATTTCATTATCTACATTATTCTCAATGTTGGACAACATGAATATTTCTTGATTTCGGTCACCAAAAAAAATTCAAACAACTCACAAATGGATCTATGATTCATGAAATTCTTATAACGGCCCAACTTTACATACATTGTTAATACATCAAAATTGAAGCACACTTATTACAACATATGCCAAAACCACCAAGGACCTTATATGTATAGTGTCTTTAGAAACAGGGAAACATAAACAACTGGTTCATAAATCTTCTATAGTGTCTCCCATTTATTTCATCATATCTAGGGTCCGTTTTAGCATATTCTACTTAATATCCATGTTCCTAACCTGGGGAAAAGAAAACATACAAAAAAGAGTGATCTCAAATGCTCAGCAAGGGAAAATAAAGGAAATAAAAATCATATCATATCTTTTTGAAAATCATAACCTGCAAAAGAGATCATAATATCTTATCATGGAATAAATCATAGAAGTTAAAATGAGATCCCCATAATCATAACATAAAACTTGAATCCTTGTGGCATGCACACATAATTGTGGAAAATCATTTCTTGTTAGTCATGACTCATTTCCAAGACTATCTTAGCGGACAATGTCCATTTCTGAACCGAGTTCACTCCTCGTTTCAGTCTTGTATCACTGAACCGAAATAACCTTCCGTTCCAGCCCTGTCTATCTCATGAGATATAAAATCATTACCCAATGCATTGGAGGGATATATAGGTACCACCCATCTTTTAATGAATCTTTTCTTATGTGTACCACATAATCATAAATCATACATCATCCCATAACACATGTAACAAAAATGGGATTCTTGAAACATCATGACATCATAAAACAAATCATATAAGGTAAATGAATTCATAAAAACAATTCCCTAAAAACATAATCAAATCAATGTAATAATAGGGATAAAAACAGAACCCATTATTATCTTAGATGGAAAATAATTTTGATAAAACACTTGAACTCCATTCTTGAGGAAAATATCCTTTCTTCTTCAAAAACACTTTTCTTTTCTTAACATGTCATAAAATTATAAACTAAAAGAAGTTGATTAAAAATAAAATTTAAAACTTATAAGGTAAGATTCTTGGAAATAATGTTTTTAAAAATTCCATTCATGTCGTATAAGTTAAAATAAAACATTCTTCTCGTACTTTTGTCGGAAAAGTCAAACAAGTACCTCGTACGAAAAACGGCAAAAGATTCCTTTCATATCCTTTACTAAAAACTCACCGAAGGGTAAAATTAGATTTAAAAAATTGTAGGTGGATGGAAATAATATTAAATATTGAGGAAACATGGATTTGGATGATAAAATACACCCCAGTAAATACCAAAGTATAAACAATCTCAGATAAAATGACATTGTGATATATTCCCTTACCTTAGGTTCGATTTGATTTGTACGCGTCCGAAGCTCCTGTATAATGGTTCAAATAATGTTATTGACTTATTACAGAATCAAACATATTGATATGATATCATATATGGTCATATTCTTAGCTTATTAATAGTAATATTTCATTGTTACTTGTTACTCGGGTCTTTATTGCCTTTTTTTCAATTGCATGTTTTACCGAGTAAATTCTTAATCTTATTTTAAGGTTATAGATACCTTATATCCAGAATGTTATTACTATAACATAAATCATATTTATTCATTCAATTCATTTATATAATTACTATGTAATGATGATCATGTAGAATGGTCGCATCACATCATGGAGACGGTATACCGTATGTACGCACGAGTGATGATATCATTCCTATGATCGTGGAATTGTATTGGAGTGTATCTATAATTTTTCAGAATCAATATCACATTTATATAGTCATATATAGTCATTATTTACACCATTATACCCATCCAAGTAAGTTGGTGGTGGAAAATAGATTACACCACGGTGTGGAGACGGTATTCCATACGTACGCACGCGCGGTGATTTCATTTTTCCGTAGGATGGATAGAAGGTGAATTAGGGTTGTTTCATATTTATAATAACATATAAGTATGTCAGTAATACTGATTTTATTACTTTATCATGAAACAACTAAAGAATAAGAAGTTGAAGAAGAAAGAAATTGAAAAGATCGGTAATGGATATTACCTCTTCTTTTAAACGCCTCTTTGAATCCTCCACTTAGGGAACTAAGATTGGTCTTTGAAGAAGACCAGGACCTCTAGGATTATTCTAGGGAAGTGGATAAGGGATTTTGGCAGGGGTTTTCCGAGCTTGAGTGCTCAAATTGGTGTGAGGAGGAGTGGGAGGAGGTGCCCTTTTATAAGGGAGGATAGTGGCACCTTAGGAATATCTCAAAATATTATTTTATATTAAAGTCAAAATCAGTTTATAATGTTTCCAAAGGGTCTCATTTCAAAGGTAAAGTGGGGATGGGTCGAAATCCTATCAACCGATAGGATTTAGACAAGTTTAGGTTATTATTTTAACCTTATCAATTAGATTTAACTCTAAGTTAAATAATTTAATTTTTACCGTGTCTTTTTGTTTTCTTACACTATATGGTTAATACACTTAATATAACGTGTCAAACGAACCCCAAGTTGTTTATTATTAATATATATATCCTTATCTAAGTCATTTGTCCGAACCTTAGATTTTTTAGGTATAAAATAACAATTAATAATATAAAATTTGATTTAAAAACTATTTTGTGTCAATTTTGAAACTATTTGATATATGATTTTTGTGAAAGTCATAACAGAATTATATGTTCGAAACAAGTTGATTAAATCAACTATAATATATCATAGTAACCTAGAAAATTAGTGGAATTCATAAAAAGTCTCAAATTAAATTTATTTGGGCATTTATAACATCAATTATGTTAACATTTCCGTAAAAGGGTAATTACTGCATCATCGTTGTGTCATAAATAAATTAATTTATTAAAAGTCTAAAAATTATAAATAAAATATAATTATCTATGAAATATTTTTATATTTCTAATTAATACTTATAATCAAATTTATCTTATGTATAAACCCATATTAAAAATGATTTAGTTATTAAACTTTGATTTTAACTATATTAACTATTCATTAAATAAAATAATATTAAATGTCATAATCTAATCCAAGTGGACCTAAATGGTCATATTATATTCATAAGGTTGTTTTTGGTCGAATTAAACTTATCCGATAGAGTTAGGACATGTGTTAGGGTAATAGTAATATCATATTTACCCTTAGTTACCCTATTTACTATTAACTGCAGTAAAAAAAAGTAAAAAGTTTCTATTCACCAAAAAATTATTTTTATCTCATTGAACCACATTTTACTTACTGATATCAACCGTGTCTATCGGATTTTTGAAATTTCATTCACAGAAGTGTTAAAATTAAGTTTTATGCAAAATTCAGTTTTTAACCTACCACATAGTGGTTTCACTATTCATCAAAAATTGAAATTTTTCAGAAAAATACCAAAATTTCACACTAGGGTAATTTCAGTATTCCGAATCCAAAAATGAAGTCCATTTTGAAAGATAAAATTTCAAAAAGTGGTTATTACTATTCATAATGGCTATTTTAAATAATATTTTTATATCATATCATCGTTTAGTGAAACTCGGTATTGCGTACAACGCAAGCTATCGTGGAAGGTCGCGATTGCGTGTAAAGTAAGCCAAGCTAGTATGTAGTGAAAGATTCCTTTGATGATATATAAAAACAAAATATTACTCATAAAAATCTCGGGGGTTACATTCTACCCCCGTTAAAAATAATTTCACCCTCGAAATTCGTCACTTTGTAACAAACAGATGAGGATACTTCTCCCTCATCATATCCTAAAGCTCCCATGTAGCTTCTTCAAGTTGGTGGTTCCTCCATAAAACATTCACCAATCGTGTGGTCTTGTTTCGTAGGACTTTTTCGCTACGATCCAGAATCTCTATCGGTTGTTCTTCATAAGAAAGATCTTGTTCCAGCGGTAAAACTTCTGAGCTGAGTACATGTGAAGGATCAGGTATGTACTTTCTCAGGAGAGATACGTGGAACACATCATGAACTTGAGAGAGATTCGGTGGAAGCGCCAATCGGTAATCTACCTTTCCAACACGATCCATTATTTTGAAAGGACCGATATATCTAGGGCTCAACTTCCCCTTTTTTCCAAATCTCATAACCTTCTTC
This sequence comes from Viscum album, assembly GCA_963277665.1. Lineage (NCBI taxonomy): Eukaryota > Viridiplantae > Streptophyta > Magnoliopsida > Santalales > Viscaceae > Viscum > Viscum album. The sequence continues at coordinate 1,246,085,488 of OY728148.1, forward strand.
CAGGGAGATATTCGTAAGAACACATTATCACCCACTTCAAACTCTAGGTCTTTTTTCAGTTGTCGGCATAACTTTTCTGTCGACTCTGAGCTGCTCTTATGTGTTGTTGAATAGATCTGACCTTTTTTGCCATTTCATCAATGAGATCAGGTCCTAATAGCATTCTTTCCCCAACTTCATCCCAGCAAGTTGGAGTCCTGCATTTCATTCCATAGAGAGCTTCATAAGGAGCCATCAGAATACTGGAGTGAAAGCTTTTATTATAAGAAAATTCCACCAAAGGTAGGTGTTGATCCCAACCTCCTTTGAAATCCATAGAGCAAGCTCTCAACATATCTCTAGGGTTTGAATTTTTCTCTCAGACTGACCGTCTGTCTGAGGATGATAAGCAGTGCTGAAACTCAACTCTATATCCAGAGTATGCTGAAGACTTCACCAGAACTTCGAGGTAAATCTCGGATCCCGATCAGATATAATAGAATGTGGTACTCGATGCAATCTTACCACTTCCTTTACATATATCTTGGCAAGCTGATCTAGAGAGAAATCCTATCTAATAGCAATGATGTGTGTAGACTTTATAAGACGATCAACTATGACCCAGATAGCATTATTGCCTTTGGATGTTTTAGGAAGTCATGTGACAAGGTCCATAGTGATGTTTTCCCATTTCCATTCGGGTATGGGTAATGGTTGTAACATCCCCTTAGACTTCTGTCTCTCAGCTTTAACTTGTTGACAAACCAAGCATCGAGAGACATATTCAGCAACATCTCTTTTCATCCCATCCCACCAGAAGTACTCTTTCAGGTCCCTATACATCTTCGTGCTTCCAGGATGAATAGAGAATGATGAACTATGAGCCTCATCCAGCAGCTCCTTCTTTAATTCGGGGATGGGTGGAAAACAAATCCGATTCCTGAACATTATTATCCCATCACAATCAAGGTTGAATTCAGGAACATTTCTCACCTTCTTTTGTAACTCTACATATTCTTTCTGTGCCTCTTTAATCTTAACATGTATAGATGGTAGAACATTCATTTGAGAAAGATAAGATTTTCCCCTTCAATTATAATTCCATGATCCATCCTTTGTAAATCCATAAATATTGGATCTTTTGTGATCCTCATCATGGATAAACTAGCATGGTCTTGTCGACTTAATGCATCTTCCACCTTTTTTGCTTTCCCAGGGTGATAATGGATTGAGCATTCATAATCCTTAATCAGCTCCAACCATCTTCTTTGACGCATATTCAGCTCCTTTTGTGTGAAAATATACTTTAAAATTTTATGATCAGTATATATATCACACCTTTCACCATAAAGGTAATGCCTCCAAATCTTTAATGTAAAGATTACCACAGCTAACTCCAAATCATGTGTTGGGTAATTTTGCTCATGGATTTTCAACTTTCGTGAGGCATAAGCTATGACCATATCATTTTGCATAAGAACACACCCCAATCCCTTCTTGGATGCATCACTATAGATCACAAACCTTTCTCCACTACAAGGCAGTGTGAGCACAGGTGCACTGGATAACCTTCATTTCAACTCCTTGAAATTCTCTTCACGTTCCTCTGTCCAAACAAACTTAACTCCTTTCTAAGTCAACTTGGTGAGTGGATTAGATAATCGTGAAAAATCTTCTACAAAACGTCGATAATATCCAGCCAAACGAAGAAAACTTTGGATCTTAGTTATTGTTGTTGGTCTCGACCTTCTTTCGATAACCTCTATTTTTGCTGGATCCACAGATATCCCCACTTTTGAGATTATGTGACCCAAAAATGCAACTTTTTGAAGCCAAAATTCACACTTGATAAATTTGGAATAAAGCTTCTCCTTTCTCAGGGTCTTCATTATATTTCTCAAGTGATCCTCATACTCTTCCTTGCTATTTTAATAGACAAGAATATCGTCTATAAAGACTACCACAAATTGATCATGATAGTCTCTAAAGACTCTATTCAATAGATCCATGAAGATAGCAGTGGCATTAGTAAGACCAAATGGCATCACTATAAATTCATAGTGTCCATACCTTGTACGGAAAGCCGTCTTTGGTATATCCTCCCTTTTGACCCTTAATTGATGATACCCTGAACGATGATCAATCATGGAAAAGTATTGAGCTCCGCATAGTTGGTCAAATAAGTCATCAATGCCTAGGAGAGGATATTTTTTCTTGATAGTGATCTTGTTATGTTCTCGATAATTAATGCAGAGTCTCATTGATCCATCGTTCTTCTTAACAAATAGAACAGGTGCTCCCCAAGGTGACGAACTAGGGCGTATGAATCCCTTATCAAGATTCTCTTGGAGTTGCTTTTTCAATTCCTGCAACTCAATTGGGGCCATTCTATAAGGTGTCTTTGAAATAGGAAAAGCACACGGTACGAGTTCTATTGAAAACTCAACATCACGATTTGGTGGAAGACCCGGTAATTCCTCCGAAAAGACATCATCAAACTCCCGTACGATGGGAATATTCTTAATCGTGAGTTTATCACAAACCATTTGAGATAAATAACCTTCATTTAGTGGAATCAAGACTCATAAGTTGGAATGAATTTCCACTGGAAGGTTATATTCATCCTTGCATCGATTGACGATCGTTGATTGATCTGGAATATGAAATGTGACTTCCCTTCTTTGGCAATTGATATGAGCTCCATGTAGAGAATGCTAAACCATGCCAAGAATCACATCAAATTCCACTATAGGAAGGATCACAAGATTTTCAGGAAGCACTTTCCCAAAAACTTCAATCAGGGAAGAATTATAAACTTTTGATGCGACTGTTGTGCCATTAGGTGTTGTCACAGCTAACTCAACATCTAATTGTTGAGGTAATATGGTGATACCCTTAGAAAATTTTTCAGAAATAAAAGAGTGGGTGGATCCAGAATCAAATAAAACATTTTCTACATTAGAGTGGATGGTAAGTGTACCTTTCACCACATCATTATCGTACTCCACATCGCTAATAGAAATTGCATGTTACTTTAATTTGTCTATATCCTTAAGAGTTTGTTGACGTCGACCATCATCATCAACCCTTGGATTTGGGCATTGATTGGCATAATGCCCCATCTACTTTGACTTGAAACATTGAAGTGTAGTAGGTTCATTCTGTGTATCCCTTCCTTTGTTTGCATCATTAGACATCTTCTTCCCATTATCACGGTATTCAAATGCCCTATGACCTTCCTTTCCACATTTGAAACATTTACTTGTCCCTTTAAGAAAACTTCCCCCATGTTTCTTTCCACACTTTGAGCATAAGGGAAAGCTCGTCTTCTTTTCAGTGTGCTCTTTAGATTTTCCTTTGAATTCCATTTTCCTCTTTTTATCAAACCCATATGATTGATGGGTTACTCCAATCTCCATCTCAACTTTGATAACACATCGAACGATTTCCTCATAGTTATTGAAGTCCCTTATGGATAAGTCCCTTCGAAGACTTGGTTTTAAGCCACTAAAGAATCTATCGATCTTTGTTGACGCTCCTTTCGTCACAGAATCTAAAGGTCGGAAAAGGGAATATCTGATCTCAAAGTGATTCATCCTTTGAAGAAACATCAAAAATCGACAAAGGGATGAACAAGGAGAACATTGCCCATAGGTCACGCAAGTTCCCTCATGGTCGCGCAAGTACACTTGCGCGCCGCCTAGTGGTCGTGCAAGTACTTGCGCGACACCTTATGGTCGTGCAAGTGACTTGCGCGACCTAAGTGGTAACCGCTCGGTAACCGCTCGGTAACCGCCCAGGGCCTTATTTTGCCTATAAATAGACCCTGTGGGCCCCCCATTCAGAGGATCTTTTCCCAGAAACTCGGATCAAAGCTCCCGACGCCCAAGTCTCTTCTCAAAGCTTCCAGAACACTTCTAAGGTAATTTCTTACCTAGAATGGAAGATCTAAAGGGAAGAAGGGAGGCCTAAGTGTTGAAACTTATCAAACACTTGCGCGCCGACTTAATTCCTTCAATATAACTTGCGCGTCCCTCTTCTGGAAGAACCTCAAGAGGATGGGAAAGGGTTTAGTAAAGAGTCGCTCAAGTAATTCAACTCTGGTTGAAAATCGCGCAAGTATCCCTTATGTCGCGCAAGTATACTTGCGCGACCAATATTTGCGCGCCGCCGCAGGACTTGCGCGACCTTCAATACTTGCGCGCCCCTATCTTTTTGGGTGCCCATCTTGCCCTTTTTCACCCCTCTTAAGCAATTTCACCCTTCCTATTCAAGATTCAGTCTTCAAGATACTCTTCAAAGCCATTTATGGCATGATTTCTTGATTTGACATCCTTATCTGAAAGGAATTATGTGAAATATCTCTCAAAACCTAATGATTTAAACATCTTTATGTCACCAAAGATTGAGAGTTCATTCATTCAACCTCATCCTTTAAGATGAGAGAATCCTAACCTGGGTTTCCTTTTCAGGAATAAATCCCCAGTTATAAAACCTTTAAATCTTGGGCATCTTCCTTAAGAATAAGCCCCAATCAAAGTCCTTTAAACTTGGGCATCCTCCTCAAGAGTAAGCCCCAAACCTTAATCCCTAACCTGGGTCTCCTTTTCAGGAATAAGACTCAGTCATAACCTTGGGCTTCCTTTTCAGGAGTAAGCCCCAAGTCCCCTAACCTAGGCTTCCTTCTCAGGAATAAGTCCTAGTAATCAATCTTGGGCATCTTTCTTAAGAGTAAGCCACAAGTATCTTAAAATTTCTCTTAACCAGTCATAAATTTCCTTTGATTTGGGTTTCCTTTTCAGGAATAAAACCCAATCATAAGTCCCCTCCGAACTTGGGCATCCTCCTTAGGAGTAAGCCCCAAGATTAGAGTATTCAAATCTCCATGAAGCACATATAACTTTGTGGACCCTGTTCATGGATTTTCTTCCTAAAAGTAAATCCTAAACCTTCGCCTATCTGGGCAGTCATCTATACATAAGCCCCAAAACAAATTCTTATGATTGCATCTTTTATGGCACAATTGTCTAAATTTTACCAATACCTCTTGTTTCTCACACCGAGCATGACTCACGTGAGCTTAGAGTGTAAAAGTAATTATGACATTCATCTTTGAGCCATCAATCATAAAACATCATATCCCATTCCTCGAACTACGTGGGTTCTGATTCCTTTTTTCAAAACAAAGGATACGTAGGTAGCCCATTCATGGGTTCGATCCCAACATTGAAATAATCTCTGTCCTTCTGAATGATGATAAACTTCAAGTGCCCCACTGAGTGGCTTTAAAACCAGCCTGGTCATCAAAATGACCAAGAGACTTTTATATAAATGTTTTGAAGGATACCATTGACCAAGAATCTCTAAACAAATATAGATGATTCTATATTGATGAAGAACCTCGAATACATATAAAAGATTCTCTAAATTTCTTGCATATTTAATCATTGATTGTTAAAACTAAAGGAAAGCTCATTTTATACTTGGTAATGTAATAAGGATTCACGAACTTAACTTAAATCTATAAAGAGAGTCCCGGAGTAGACAATAATTCCCCTCAAAAAGGTGTGATGAGTCTGACCTCCCATCCTCTCGACCAATGCAAATTCCTAAGCCTCATTATCCCACAAGCTAATGAACGCCTGCCTTTGGAAAGTAGGTCCAAACGGATGTGGAATCATTGGATGTTTCCGGTTCTACGAACAAACCCGTTAGAAACCGATCGGAACGTTTGAATCTCCCGTCCAGGAGGTCATCCCCGGATTCCGCGCGAAACAAAAAATGGTGAACCCGACGTGAATCCTTAACCAAGTTAAAGTGATGTTCTTCTTAGATGTTAGGCCCCTTGGGCCAACAAGGAAATCATTGACATATGATCATCCAAAAGATGCAGTAGCCGGATTCATCTTGATTATGTCTGTTATATGGAACAGGCACTCTTTTTTCAAGATCTTCTACAAAAAATGGCTTTCCTTAAATTCACCCCTGTGAATACTGCTGCTGAGAACACCTCTACTGTGAGGTCTGCTGCCATGAAAACCAATGCTGCTACTCCTGCTGGAACGTCATCCGCTCTGAGGATGACATCACCAACTCAGCGTCTTCAACGCTGTGTTTCAAATGCACTGGTTAAGGAGTACCGTCGTAACGGTACTATCCCAACTCTGGAGGCCTCTCATCAAGCCCTCCAAGTTAACAATTCTACCTGGTCGTCCGGACAACGGCGACCAGCAATCAAGAAGCAGGCGGTGCTGACTACCGTCTCCAACCATTTCGGGTTGTTATCCCCAGAACGCAATTTCCATTCACTCCCTTATTCTGAGGAAGTGAATGAGCAGGTCCCGCAGGACCTTAATTCAAAGAGACAGGAGTCCTTCTCAAGGGCTCCCATCAACAATCGCCGCCAGACTCGTGCGGTAGTGCACCCTCAACATGATGAGGGTACCGGCTCCAGGCATTCAGCTCAGGTTCCTCGAACCCGAGCAGGCAAGATGAATCACCAGAGACGGAATCCGGTTAATAATAGGCAGGTTGTCATCCCTGCCATCTCCGGAGAAGTCCACCAACCTAACTTGGTGGCAAACAACGAGCAGGCACACACACCTGCCCGTTTTAATTCAGCTGTCCAGCAGACTCGTCTGGCAGCATCAAGCCGATCCCGCCAGGCAATTCCGGCGGAGTACCATAGGCAGGAAAATACACCTGCTTATACATCAGCAGTTAGTCAGCAAGCTCGTCTGACTACATATGATGGATCTCGTCAACCGTGTTTGACGAAGTGTAATCAGCAGGCACATACACCTGCTAATACTAATCAAGTCTACCAACAGTCTCGCTTGGTAGCACCCGGAGAAGTCAGTCGGAAAGTCCCGACGACAAACAGGAGGCAGACTAAACTCTCTGCCTCCACACTTGAGTACTGTCAGAATTCACTGACAGGAAAAGGAGGACAGGAGCAGGCACATACACCTACTCCAAGCCCGGAATGGACGTATATCCCTATTCCGGCGGCTGAAGTCACCAAGCATATTTTATCAATGGTGAAAGAGCAGAAGCAAATTCCTGCTCATATTCTGGATGCTTGCCAGGATATCATAACATCTTCAGCATCATCTCAGGGACAGACACATAAATCTATCCCTAGAAGTGGAGTGACACATCAACAATTCACTCCGGAACAGACACACACATCTGTTCCAGTCCAAGAGGGTTGTGGGGCCTACTCCCCCATATCATATGGACAACCAAGTCAGGAACATACACCTGATTTGAGCGATGATCGTCAGCCTAACCTGACCATCTTTCCTGATCAGGCACATACACCTGCTCAGAGCAATCACTTTCGTCATCAAGTGATTTCTAAAGCGAGTAAGAAGGCATCTAAGAAAAAGATCCGCCCAGCACAGTCAGGAGATCAAAGGCCAATCTGTAACAAGGCCTTGCTCGATGCTGGAGTTTTTGAAGCCCTCAGACATTTATCTGTCGGAATTCAAGATTCTACTCCCTCAGTTCCCAATAACAGGAACATTAATCCCGAAGGTCTTCAACAGACACTTCCTCATGAAGACTTGCTTCATGAAAATTCGGTCAATCTTGAAGTTTCTTCTTCAGATGAGAACCACAGGAACCCTCTGTGTGGTCAGAAGACCAAGGAGCAAGAGATATCATCTTTTCCTGTAACCCATCATGAAGGTCCTCCTCATGGTGATGAACTTCGCTGCGAAAGTCCTCTCCGCAGTAGTGATTCACATTGTCTCGAAAATTCTTCAGAAGGCAATGTAGTGACGAGAAAGCCCTCCTATCTCGAGGCACTTGCAAACATAAAACCAGTCATGTCTGAGGCTTTACTATCGGCAGGTGAAACTCTTTCTCCATCAGAAGATAGCTTGGGGTTCAGGTTATTCTCCGAACCTTCCCTGGGTCATTCATCTTCCAGCATGAATAGTGATTCCTCTACCAATCTTGTTGAATCCGATGAAGCAACAAGGAAACACCAACTCTGGTCCAAACAGGTAGAAGAATCTTCATTTAATGATAAAGAGGAAATGCTGAACATGAGGAAAAAACTGGCAAAAGGTGAAGTACCAGTCATGTTTTTGCCTTTGGCTGATTCACAGTATGACATTCCAAAGATGTTGACGGATGATGGAATCCATGATATTCGTCTTAACATATGGAAAACTCTTTGTCAATTAAAGAAGAAGGTATTATCTTACGATGAATATGAAAACCATCTTAAGATAATAGAAGGGTTACAACGCCAGATTGATTTGGCATCTCTATCAGTCTCTCGGTTTCCGAAGGCTGAAAAGCAACAGAGAACCCTTCAACGTTCATGCCTTGGCGCGCTGAGAAAATTGCGTCAGTTAATTTCCAATACTCCATCTAATGTTCATATCAGAGGATGGGGTATTCACGGAGCACTACATTTCACAGTGCTTTCCGGTCAGCAAAGCCCGCCGAAAATGGTCTCATGCAATGTTATTGCCCATGGCCGGCCACAGTCAATGGGCTTTGTTCATAATCAAAATCTTGCTCGAGATCAAGCTTCAACTAGTTCCTCTCAAAATCAAGTATATAGAGAACAGGTTGTTGAATTGCTCCTACATCAAGCAGGCGAGAATATTGCGCAAGCCTCTCGTCTGGAGCCAACACGTCATCAAATGACAGAAGTTTCGGAAATCATCCAACGGTCTGTTGAACCAGGTGATAAAAGTGGATACAGGTTAATGCATCCAGCTAATTTCCGAACTAAGATCCGCAAGATCAAGAGAGATTTCAAGAAGATCTCAGACATAGCATGTCAAGAGACACCCCAGCTTGCCAGACTGGGGATTTCTCTAACCCAACCCTCAGAATCAACGAATCGAATTCGAGGAGTTGAGCAGAAGCAACAGGAACACCCCCAGTCCACCGGACTGGGGACTTTTTTAAATCTTCAATCCCTCCATCAGAGAAAGTCAGTATTCTCTCGATTAGGGAATAAGCCTCAAGAGGAACGAAGAGCCAAGATGTCAGGAGATTCTCTCCAAGTGACGGTTCACAAAGAAATTCCTGAGGGGTCAAGTCAACGGAATGCCATGTCTTATCATGGACATAAAAGGAGACAATATCATAGAAATGCTGATAGAAAGGATTTCATGAAATATGCATCCATTAATGTCATCACTGCCGTTGCTGCTGATTCACCAGATGAGGCTCAATCAGAGGGATCAGATGAAGAGGTTCCTGCTCAAGAAGTTGCGCACACAGACCTAAATGAAGAAGGTGTGCGCACACGTAATCAAAGGCTTACCCAAAATTTGGGTATTCCTTCAAGTAACCCACTTCCCCCTCTCCGAAAAGGATCCAATAAGGGGAAAGGAAAGAATCAGGTTACTTCTCACCCTTCCTCTGAAGGAGGTCAATCGCTCTCATTGGAGCAAAGGCTTGCACAACAGGAGGAAGAAATGAAAGAATTAAGAAGGTTGAATGCAGAACTACTTCAGAGTAGTCTTCTTCTTAAGAATGCTGAAGTCCGACAGCCGAAGGAATTTGTTGTAACTACTGAGATGGATCAGGAATATCCTCCTTTATCAGTACACCCACAGAGGTCTAATCCTATGGGTCAAACGCAACAACGGTTGGTAGCACTACCATTAGTTGCAGCACCAACCTCCACGGCTGTCCAAGCTCCATTCATTGCACCTACCCAAAACCAAGTTCAACCTGACGTTTCTCAAAAGTTAATAACTACTATTGAGTCATTAACAGCTCGGTTAGAAACTATGGAAGGGAAACGGGCGCAAGTTCAACCTGAAAAGAAAGTTTACCCTGAATGGGTAGATTCAATTTCTCCTCCATCCAGTTTTGGAAACCCTATTTTCCCTACTTTCAATGGATCAGGCGACCCTGAACAACATTTGACGCATTACGTGTCTTGTTGTGATCCTATGATGGGAACTCCAGAACAACAAGAAGCAGTGAAACTCAGATGCTTCGTGCGAACCTTGCAAGGACCAGCTTTTGTCTGGTATACAAGCTTGAAATCCCGGTCAGTCATCGGATGGGAGGATCTTCGTCAAAAATTCCTTCTTCAGTTTAGCTCAACTTTGCCAAAAACGACAGTTTTCGATCTTACAAACTGCAAGCAAAGGGAGAATGAAAGAGTCTCTGATTTCATTGCTCGTTGGAAGGGATTAACGTATTCCTTAAGTTTATCACTCCCTCAGGAGGAATTGTTGCCAATCTGTGTGGCAAATTTGCGTGACGAATTACGCACGCCATTGATCCCTGTGAAATACACAGGAGGGTTTCGAGACCTTACTTCAATCGCTCAACAGATTGAAGATTCCCTTATACAGGCTAAGGTTAAATCTCGTGTAATTCCATCAGCTCCAGGAAGAAGAATGGGTAAAGCAGAAACTGCTACAGTTATGCTTAAACAGGCACCTGTACCTATTTCTACTTCAAAACCTTCATCTTCTCGAAGGGCTCCACCTCCTGAACGCCAACGACAAGGGCTGTTTCGTCCAAATGATCAAAAAGATCAACGACGAAAACAATTTGAGGATATGAAGAGTAAAACATACTCTTTCCGAAGTGAGCATGTTCCTGGTTACTTCATTTCAGCTCTGGAAAATAATTTGGTTCAATTACCAGTGCCGAAGAGACCAAACAAGGAAGGAGATGAAGACCGTCCCAATTATTGTCCCTTTCATCAAATGTTGAGACATCCCATCCAGGAGTGTTTTGTCTTTAAAGACCTCCTACAAAAGATGGTCGACTTGGGACAAGTCAAATTGAAGGGTTCTTTAGCTCATGTAGCGTGTATTACCGCTACAGATCCAGAGGAAGGAGGCGAGTGGCAGGAAGTCAAAAGCAAAACTGCGAAAAAATATGATGATTGGATGGTCAGAAAGACAATCAATCGGACTCATTCCATTTTGCGAACACAATTGAAGAAACCAATTGTGTCTCCTACAAAAGCTGCAGTAAAGCCTCCATCAAAGGACAAATCCTCAAAAGGGCAGCGCAATTCAAAGAAGAAAGAGGAATCAGGAGAAGATGAGTATGTATCAAAGCCTAAATTGTCTTTGACTCTGGCAGATTTCATGCCATCTACTTCAAAGTCACGGGCACCGTCCCACCAAACGGCACAGCCTAAACAGGCCAACCAGGCAGAGTCTTTATCAGACGAAGAATTGATCTTTGGTTCTGTTAATATGATTCAATTAACAGATTCATATTCCAGTCTTGATGAGCCTGAATTCCCTGTATCAAATAAAGGAACCCGAGGAAGTTCTAGAGGTTCAGGATATAGGGGAAGACGTGGATCTTTCCGAAGCCACTACTCTAATTCTACCCCTGCTAGCACTGTATATGCAGCAGAAACTCGTGGTAGAGCCCTTCAGCGAGCTCAAAATGAACAAGCAAGTTCTTCTGCTAATGGCCAACTCAGCTTCGGCACAATTATTTTGGAAGACCGATTAAAGGTTCCATCTTCTTTATCTCAGCAAGCAAATGGATCTAATCAGTCTAATTTTCCAAAACCTAAGATGTTGCCAACTTCAATACAAGATGCATCAGCTTCCAAAGCATCTGCTTCCAAGATACCTGCTAAACCACATATTCCTATTGGGAAAAGCAGGCCTCTAGATCAAAAGTATGATATATTGAAACACTTGGCCCAAGTACCAGCCAAATTATCAATTTTGGATGCTTTGAATCTATCAAGAGATCTTCGGGAAGCACTCATCGAAGCTTTGTCAAGTCCTCAAGAGTTTGAAGCTGAGATTGCTGCAGCTGAAATTTATCACATAGAGAATAATCCTGCAGAATGCCATGCAGTGATATCTTTTACTGATAAAGATGAGGATGATGTTTTCCATGGGAACATAAAACCTTTGTACTTATCTGGCAAAGTCAGTGGTATAGATGTTCGAAGAGCTTTCATTGACAATGGTTCAGGAGTCAACCTCATGCCCATTCGCACACTTCGTCGATTGGGCCTCACAGAATCTGATTTATCTCCTTCTACCATGATGTTGCAAGGATATGATAAAAATGAACAAGAACCACTGGGAGAAGTTACGCTCAGAACTCAGTTTGGAGATCTTGTTTCCAATTCAGATTTCATGATTGTTGATCAAGACTCAGCTTTCAATATCTTGCTTGGAAGACCCTGGTTACATCAGCATGCAGCTATTCCGTCATCATACCATCAATGTCTCAAATACTGTTTCGATGGTCAAGTTGGAACATTATATGGTGATAAGGCCCCGTTCAAAACATGTGAGTCTCAATACATTGAGGCGGAATTTTATCACATGAAGGGAAGAGAAAAATCTACAATGAAGGAAATTACCAAAGTTAATGCTCCATATGGTTTGGAAAAAATTCCAATAAATCCATTTTCACATGTGAGAACAGATGTTGTGTTACCTATCAGTCAAATTGACAAAATAGACCCAAATCAAAATACTCTTATGGAAAGATCCATAATGTCAATTACGGCAATCGAGCCAGACAACATGGGAGAAATTGGTAACTTACCAAGCAATGATGAAAGCATAAGTGGTGACGTTTTCATTTCGTCTGCTGAAATCCAACAAGTCTATACTTCACTAATCAGGCCAGAAGAAGTTATAGCAACACCAGAGGTGAATGTTGATGTCGATTCTCAATCCATCATCTCCTCTTTATTTCCCAAAGAAGACCCTTTTTCATCAATAGGGACGGAAATGGAATCTTCTTCTTCAAAATGTGAAAATTTTGACATCTCTTATGATCATGAGAATTTCGTTTTTTCATCTACTTTGCAAGTAGAAACGGAAGATATAACACATGATGAAGAGGAAGAGGAAGATCTTAGAGATGCTCCTCCAGCATTTGAAGAGGGTATCTCTACCACTGTGGATGAACTCAGAGAAGTAAATCTGGGTACAGAGAAAGATCCACACCCCACTTTAATTAGTGTGGCCATGACCCTTGAAGAACAAGAGATGTATATTTCTTTTCTAAAGCAAAATAAAGATATCTTTGCTTGGAATTATACAGAGATGCCTGGCCTTGATCCTGATGTTGCCACCCATCATTTGGGTTTACCAAAAGAACATCGAGGATTCAAGCAAGCCGCGAGAAGAACACACCCAACCTATGCTTCCAAAATCGAGGCTGATGTGGATAAGCTTATCAAAGCTAACTTCATCAGAGAAGTTCAATATCCCAAGTGGTTGGCTAATATTGTCCCAGTAAAGAAAAAGAACGGACAAATTAGGGTTTGCATCGATTTCAGAGATCTTAATCGGTATTGTCCCAAAGATGATTTTCCAGTTCCGATTACAGAACTCTTAATTGATGCGACGGCTGGCTATGAAGTACTTTCTTTCATGGATGGATATTCTGGATATAATCAGATCCGAATGGCCCCAGAAGATGAGGAATATACAGCCTTCAGAGCTCCTCAAGGTGTGTTTTGTTACCGGGTGATGCCCTTTGGTTTAAAGAATGCAGGTGCAACATATCAACGCGCCATGCATCGTATCTTCAAACCTTTTCTAGGGAAATTTGTTGAATGCTATGTAGATGATTTGGTGGTTAAATCCAAACAACGTTTTGATCACTTGGCTGATTTGGAAATCATATTCCACAAGCTTCGACAACATAATTTGAAGATGAACCCCTTAAAATGTGCTTTTGGGGTAACCTCAGGAAAATTCCTCGGCTTTGTTGTACGCCATCGTGGTATTGAAGTCGATCCTGAGAAGACCAAATCAATCCTTGGTATGTCACCTCCTCAGAATTTGAAAGAATTAAGAGGACTTCAAGGACACTTAGCCTATATTCGGCGTTTCATCGCCAATTTGGCAGGCAAAAGTTTACCTTTTACCAAATTATTGAAGAAAGGAGTCACTTACCAGTGGACTAAAGAATGTCAAGAAGCATTTGATGTTCTCAAGAAATACCTCTTAAGTCCACCAGTACTCATGCCACCTGTTGAGGGTAGACCTCTTATCCTCTATGTGACAGCTTTAGAGCGATCATTGGGTGCCTTTCTCGCTCAAAAGAATGATGCTGGGAATGAAAATAGTCTCTACTATCTCAGTAGAACTATGCTTGAAGCAGAAACCCGGTATTCGAGTATTGAAAAATGCTGCCTAGCATTAATCTTTGCAGTTCAGAAACTGAGACACTACCTGCAACATCACGAGGTCCAATTGGTATCTCGTAATAATCCACTCAAATTCATCCTTAGTCGTCCAATGCTTACAGGACGTCTGGCAAGGTGGGCGGTTATTCTACAGCAGTTCGACATTCAATATGTGTCTCAAAAGGCAATTAAGGGCCAAGCTCTGGCTGATTTCCTGGCTGAACACCCTTCAGTGGAAGACACATATTCAGATATCGAACTCCCTGATGAGGAAGTTTTTTCTATTCAAGAGAATCCTCAAACATGGGAAATGTATTTTGATGGTGCTTCTAGAAGTCCAATAGGGAAGAAAATGGAAAATCCTAAATTCAACAAAGTTGGTTTAGGAATTGTGCTCATTTCTCCAGATAAGGCAGTGTTACCTTATTCCTTTTTGTTGTGGGAAGGCGGGTACCAATAATGAAGCTGAATACCAAGCTCTCATTGCAGGCTTGGAGTTAGCGCTTCAAGCACAAGTGAATCACTTAAAGGTAAATGGTGATTCAGACCTGGTAATCAAACAAGTCAATGGGGATTATGCCATCAGAAAAGAAGAATTAATCCCTTTGTATGATTACGTCAGAGAGTTAATGTCGGAATTCCCTTCAGAACCGACATTTTCTTATGTCCCAAGATCACAAAATGCTCAAGCTGATGCACTGGCTAATATAGCCACAACTTTAGCAGATCCAAATCGGGACGAGACAACCATCGGTATTGCCCACCGTCGTGCAATTTCACCTTATGTTCAAGTCAGAACAGAGGAAATTAATGAAATTAGTCCCATTCCTGAACCTTATGGTCATACTACAGGATGGATGTCACCTATCAGGGAATACCTTCAAAATGGAACACTTCCACCTGATAGAGCCAAGAGAGAACAAATTCGGCGACGTGTGGTCAATTTTACTCTTTATGATGGTCCAAACCACCTCGAGAAAATTCTCTACAAACGTGGTTTTGATGGAGTTCTCTTCAGATGTATTGATGGTGAAGAGACAATGGCTGTCATAAAAGAAGTGCATGCAGGAGTCTGTGGTGCCCACCAGTCTGGACATAGATTGTCTGATCAAATTCGAAGACTTGGATACTTCTGGCCTTAAATGATACAAGATTGTGTTAATTTCACAAAGAAGTGTCATTCATGCCAAGTATATGCCAATTTCATTCATCAACCTCCAGAGTTGCTTCATACAGCTAAATACTCATGGCCATTTTCCACATGGGGAATGGATGTGGTGGGACCTTACCCTTCAGCTACGGCCAAGCAGTTTAAGTACATTCTTACTGCTACTGATTTCTTTTCCAAATGGGCAGAGGCAGTACCTCTCAAAGAAGTCAGTTCTAAATGCATTTTTAGCTTCATCAAGTCTAACATCATTACTAGATTTGGTGTCCCTCATACCATATTGACAGACAACGGCACCAACTTCTGCTCTTCTGAGGTAAAGAGATTGTATCAAGAATACAACATTAAGTCCAACCATTCATCTCGATATCATGCAGCGGCTAATGGCCAGATAGAGGCCTTCAACAAGACTCTTTCAAATATACTGCAAAAGATGGTGGATAAAGATAAGAGGTCATGGCCTGATAAACTCTATCATGCTTTATGGGCTTATCGGACTACCACTCGCAATGCAACGCGATCTACTCCATATTCATTGGTATATGGAACAGAAGCAGTCTTGCCAATTGAAGTCCAATTGCCCTCACTCAGAATAGCCATTTGTGATCAGTTATCAACAGATGAGCAATCCCAAAAGCGGTTGAATGAATTGGAACAGTTAGATGAGAAAAGATTGTGCACTTTGCACCACTTGGAAATCTATCAGAATCGAATAGCACGAGCTTTTAACAAAAAAGTTCGTCTTCGTTCATTCATTCAGGGAGAATTGGTATTGGTTCTTAGAACACCAATGATACCAGGAAAGAAGCCTCCCAAGCTTGAACCAAAATGGGAAGGACCTTATTCAGTACATAAGGTCTACTCCAATGGAGCGTATTCTCTGATTTCAATGGATGGAGAACACATCACGACTCCAACTAATGCCAGATTTCTGAAGAAGTATTTTGTATAGACACAAAATATTGTTCACAGAACTAAGACTCTTACATTTGGTTCATACAGCAATGGTCCAGTATGACCTTAAACTACAACTACGTCCAGCATGACGATAAACTGTATGGTCCATGCATATGACCTTAAACTATTCTCACTTATGTCCCTGCAACATGACACTAAACTGTGCAGCACCAATAGTCCTAACTGCAAGACTTTAAACTGCATAGTCCCTAATTTTTTCCTACATGACAATAAACCGTATAAAAGTTCTTATATTTTTGTCCGAGATGACATTAAACTATATTTTGTCCTAGCGACATGACATTAAACTGTGTGGCACTTTCATCGTCCAGCATGACGTTAAACTGTGTTAAGTCCCTTATTGTCCTACATGACACTAAACTGTATTCTGTCCGAGATGACATTAAACTATATTGTGTCCTAGCAACATGACATTAAACTGTGTGGCACTTCCAATGTCCAGCATGACGATAAACTGTAAAAAGATCAGAACTGATATCCTCATATTGATTCACCTTAGTCTTAGCTACATGACTTTAAACTGTACAGCATCAGTTCGTCCTTGCTATATGACGCTAAAACTATACAGCAATGGTCCAGTATGACTTTAAACTGCAACTTCGTCCCACACGACATTAAACTGTGAAAAAGTTCCATAAACAGTCCATCATGACCTTAAAACTGCATCATTCCTGGTCCATGTATACGACCATAAACTATTTGCAAATATGTCCAGCAAGACGTTAAACTGTGACGTCCTAACTACATGACGCTAAACTGTACAGAAAGTCCCTTTTTTATGTCCTACATGACATTAAACTGTACATCGTTAAGGTTGTTATTACCTCTTGTTTCTCACACCGAGTATGACTCACGTGAGCTTAGAGCGAACATCAACCATAACACTCCCTTTGGGCCACTAACCATGTGTAAGTCCCAACAACATTTTTTTTAGATCATTGTCCACAAGAACAACTTGATCATTAATTCATTCTTTAATTGAACTACACAGACTTTGATCCTTGCCCTCCAGGCTGGGTATGTAGGCAACCTCCCAAAGGTTCAAGCCCAAAAACAATCTTTTCACATTGGTTCACCACAATCTCATATGATGATGATTTGTGAAACCACCCTTGGAATCAATATCTTTACATTGATTCACTTTTGTCCTTGTTATATGACGTTAAACTATACAACACTTTTGTCCAGTACGACAATAAACTACAATATTCTTTGATTTCCTCATTTGAGAAGGAACCATTATTAACATTCATTCTTTTTCAATCATGGTTTTCATTTTCAAAAAGACTACGTACATACATGGTAATGCCTAAACTTTTTATCTTAGGTTAAAACCATCATTGCACTAAAGTCCCTTTTCACCCTTCACATGTACGAACCAAATTTGTACAAAGGGTAGTTTCTAGAACTACGTGGACTTGATTCCCATCTTTATGGGATACGTAGGAACATTCGAGTGTCCCTCGAATCCAGTCCCAAGTCTTTTGGGCCTAACCCCAAATTTCACTTTCAGTCCCTTGGCTGAAAAGTCCTCATGAAAACACACACTGTGTATTCATTATTATGGTCCGAATTCTATGACCCCAAAAAACTAAGATCACTCATCCTTTCATCCTGCACGACGTTAAACTGCATTTCAAGAACTACGTATGGCTTGATTCTCATTCTTATGAGATACGTAGTGAAGTCCAAGTTTCAATTCAGGACCCAGCCACAACATGATTATGGTTTTCATTGACCTATGTATCTCTATATACATTGGAAAATACCCATCTTTATGTATTATAATCCTAACCTTAAATATTTTCAGATCTTCATAACCCTTTTCATGACTTATGGTCACAAAAATGTCAAACTTCTGAGAATTCTTTTGCCTGACTATGCAGCACGTGCCCATAGGTGGCCTTGCATAAACAGTCCACATAACAGACTTGTCAGCCAAGAGATGCTATTTATTTGACCATGCAGCCAATGCCCATAGGTGGCCCTGCATGTTTTCAACCCCCTAACGGTTTTGTTAAATAATAGTAACTTCATTCTTGGGAAGAATGCCTCTTTTGTCCTTATTTGTCTTAAACGACAGTATGTAGGGATCCGCAAAAATAGCCATCCTTAACATATTTGTCCCATATCCTTTTTCATGATCTGAAAGTATTCAAGTCTATGGTTTATTCTTCTTCCCTACGTTTGGGTCAGACCTTCGTAGGAGTGATATTCATCCAGTTCTTTGATATTCTTGTTTGGAAATATCTTCTCCATATTCAAGTACCTCTTTCCATACAACAAACTCTATGCTTTAGAAAATTTGAATCTCCATAAACTTTCACTGGCTTTTAGCACTAGGAAAGTAAATTTCTGAGAGTTCTTTTTCCTAACTATGCAGCACGTGCCCATAGGTGGCCTTGCATAAACAGTCCACATAACAGACTTGTCAGCCAAAAGATGCTATTTTATTTGACTATGCAGCCAATGCCCATAGGTGGCCCTGCATATTTCAACCCCCTAACGGGTTTTGTTAAATAATAGTAACTTCATTCTTGGAAACTACTTCTTCTAATGCTATTTAGCTCTTTTTCATATCATTCCTCAGATTCAAATATTCTTAAGTCATAGTTTACATATTTTCTCTCATACTTGAGTATGGTAATTTGTTTTCAGATAAATTATCAAGGAATTGAATCCATTTTTCGGTCAAAGCTATTTCGACCTTAAACATTAGCCCCTTTATGTCCGGCGTGCATGACTTTAAACTGCCCACACAAACGACAAAGGAAATCTGAATAAAAGTCAAGTTCCAGCACACTTGTGCGCTGCCCTCTGCGCCTTGAAAGACTTGCGCGCACTCCCTTTTCCTTTGGAGGGATTCGATTTCCTCAGAGTCAAATCCTCATTTCTTTCCGGATCCAACTCTGAGGGGGGACTTTTGTTGACGCTCCTTTCGTCACAGAATCTAAAGGTCGGAAAAGGGAATATCTGATCTCAAAGTGATTCATCCTTTGAAGAAACATCAAAAATCGACAAAGGGATGAACAAGGAGAACATTGCCCATAGGTCGCTCAAGTTCCCTCATGGTCGTGCAAGTACACTTGCGCGCCGCCTAGTGGTCGTGCAAGTACTTGCGCGACACCTTATGGTCGTGCAAGTGACTTGCGCGACCTAAGTGGTAACCGCTCGGTAACCGCTCGGTAACCGCCCAGGGCCTTATTTTGCCTATAAATAGACCCTGGGGGCCCCCCATTCAGAGGATCTTTTCCCAGAAACTCGGATCAAAGCTCCCGACGCCCAAGTCTCTTCTCAAAGCTTCCAGAACACTTCTAAGGTAATTTCTTACCTAGAATGGAAGATCTAAAGGGAAGAAGGAAGGCCTAAGTGTTGAAACTTATCAAACACTTGCGCACCGACTTAATTCCTTCAATATAACTTGCGCGTCCCTCTTCTGGAAGAACCTCAAGAGGATGGGAAAGGGTTTAGTAAAGAGTCGCTCAAGTAATTCAACTCTGGTTGAAAATCGCGCAAGTATCCCTTATGTCGCGCAAGTATACTTGCGCGACCAATACTTGCGCGCCGCCGCAGGACTTGCGCGACCTTCAATACTTGCGCTCCCCTATCTTTTTGGGTGCCCATCTTGCCCTTTTTCACCCCTCTTAAGCCATTTCACCCTTCCTATTCAAGATTCAGTCTTCAAGATACCCTTCAAAGCCATTTATGGCATGATTTCTTGATTTGACATCCTTATCTGAAAGGAATTATGTGAAATATCTCTCAAAACCTAATGATTTAAACATCTTTATGTCACCAAAGATTGAGAGTTCATTCATTCATCCTCATCCTTTAAGATGAGAGAATCCTAACCTGGGTTTCCTTTTCAGGAATAAATCCCCAGTTATAAAACCTTTAAATCTTGGGCATCTTCCTTAAGAATAAGCCCCAATCAAAGTCCTTTAAACTTGGGCATCCTCCTCAAGAGTAAGCCCCAAACCTTAATCCCTAACCTGGGTCTCCTTTTCAGGAATAAGACTCAGTCATAACCTTGGGCTTCCTTTTCAGGAGTAAGCCCCAAGTCCCCTAACCTAGGCTTCCTTCTCAGGAATAAGTCCTAGTCATCAATCTTGGGCATCTTTCTTAAGAGTAAGCCACAAGTCTCTTAAAATTTCTCTTAACCAGTCATAAATTTCCTTTGATTTGGGTTTCCTTTTCAGGAATAAAACCCAATCATAAGTCCCCTCCTAACTTGGGCATCCTCCTTAGGAGTAAGCCCCATGATTAGAGTATTCAAATCTCCATGAAGCACATATAACTTTGTGGACCCTGTTCATGGATTTTCTTCCTAAAAGTAAATCCTAAACCTTCGCCTATCTGGGCAGTCATCTATACATAAGCCCCAAAACAAATTCTTATGATTGCATCTTTTATGGCACAATTGTCTAAATTTTACCAATACCTCTTGTTTCTCACACCGAGCATGACTCACGTGAGCTTAGAGTGTAAAAGTAATTATGACATTCATCTTTGAGCCATCAATCATAAAACATCATATCCCATTCCTCGAACTACGTGGGTTCTGATTCCTTTTTTCAAAACAAAGGATACGTAGGTAGCCCATTCATGGGTTCGATCCCAACATTGAAATAATCTCTGTCCTTCTGAATGACGATAAACTTCAAGTGCCCCACTGAGTGGCTTTAAAACCAGCCTGGTCATCAAAATGACCAAGAGACTTTTATATAAATGTTTTGAAGGATACCATTGACCAAGAATCTCTAAACAAATATAGATGATTCTATATTGATGAAGAACCTCGAATACATATAAAAGATTCTCTAAATTTCTTGCATATTTAATCATTGATTGTTAAAACTAAAGGAAAGCTCATTTTATACTTGGTAATGTAATAAGGATTCACGAACTTAACTTAAATCTATAAAGAGAGTCCCGGAGTAGACAATAATTCCCCTAAAAAAGGTGTGATGAGTCCGACCTCCCATCCTCTCGACCAATGCAAATTCCTAAGCCTCATTAGCCCACAAGCTAATGAACGCCTGCCTTTGGAAAGTAGGTCCAAATGGATGTGGAATCATTGGATGTTTCCGGTTCTACGAACAAACCCGTTAGAAACCGATCAGAACGTTTGAATCTCCCGTCCAAAAGGTCATCCCCGGATTCCGCGCGAAACAATCTTACTCTCAGGTTGGATAATAATACCAGAAGCGTACCTTGCAAGTCTTGTAAAAATTGGTTCATATGTACCAACAGATTCATCATCCTTTTTCTTCTGTTCGAGAAACTCTTTCTCCATCTTTGTTCGGAGAATACTAGGGAAGTACTTATTGAAAAATATGTTCTTGAATTCCTCCCATTCCATGGACTCAATTTCATCCCTTTGCCTCGTATTCTTAATAATATTCCACCATTGATCAGCATCACCTTCCAAATGATACACCGCTAAGATGACTTTATCATGCTCAGAACATTGAAGAACTGAAAATAACTTTTCATTAGTACTAATCCATTGTTCAGCAACTAATGGATCAGTAGACCCGCTGAATGAAGGTGGACGCTATCTCATGAAGGATTCAACAGAATATTGCTCCTTACTTTTCTCGTTTGGAAATCCTGCATGATTCATAGCTTGATAAAGTTTTGTGAGCATGGCTACAAGATTTTTCATTCCATCTCCCATAACGTTTGGTTGCTCAGGGGGACAATCATTGCATTGCCCGTTGCATCCCGTATTAACACGGTTCCTCTAGGTTCCATCCACTGACTACAACCAAGAAGAATAGTGTGAGAAACACTAATTATAATAGGAAAACCACATAATCAAGAATAAAATTTCACACTTAAGGTCTTATCCCAGAGTATTCATGGACATTTCTAAAACACTAAGATTGTGTTCTATGCTTAGAATTATCCTTAGGGTTCTTACGAAGGCTTTCGCATCCTAGATTCCAAAGGTTGACTATACCTTTCATCTGATACCAACTATAACGACCCATACTTTACATACATTGTTAATACTTAAAAATTGAAGCACACTTATTACAACATATGCCAAAACCACCAAGGACCGTATAGGTATAGTGTCTTCAAAAACTGGGAAACATAAACAACTTGTTCATAAATCTTCTACAGTGTATCCCATTTATTTCATCATATCTAGGGTTACTTTTAGCATATTATACTTAATATCCATCTTCCTGACCTGGGGAAAAGAAAACATACAAAAAAGGGTGAGCTCAAATGCTCAGCAAGGGAAAATAAAGGAAATAAAAGTCATATCATATCTTTTTGAAAATCATAACCTGCAAAAGAGATCATAATATCTTAACATGGAATAAATCATAGAAGTGAAAATGAGATCCCCATAATCATAACATAAAACTTGAAACTTTGTGGCATGCACACATAATCATGGAAAATCATTTCTTGTTAGTCATGACTCATTGCCAAGACTATCTTAGCGGACAAAGTCCATTTCTGAACCGAGTTCACCCCTCGTTTCAGTCCTGTATCACTGAACCAAAATAACCTTCCGTTCCAGCCATGTCTATCTCATGAGATATAAAATCTTTAACCAATGCATTGGAGGGAGATATAGGTCCCACCCATCTTATAATGAATCCTTTATTATGTGTGCCACATAATCATAAATCATACATCATCGCATAACACATGTAACAAAAATGGGATTCTTGAAACATCATGACATCATAAAACAAATCATATAAGGTAAATGACTTCATAAAAATAATTCCCTCACAACATAATCAAATCAATGTAATAATAGGGATAAAAACAGAACCCTTTATTATCTTAGATGGAAAATAATTTTGATAAAACACTTTAACTCCATTCTTGAGGAAAATATCCTTTCTTCTTCAAAAACACTTTTCTTTTCTTAACATGTCACACAATTATAAACTAAAAGAATTTGATTAAAAATAAACCTGAAAACTTATATGGTAGGATTCTTGGAAATAATGTTTTTAAAAATTCCATTCATGTCTTATAAGTTAAAAGAAAACATTCTTCTCGTACTTTTGTCGGAAAAGTCAAACAAGTACCTCGTACGAAAAACGACAAAAGATTCCTTTCATATCGTTTAATAAAAACTCACCGAAGGGTAAATTTGGATTTAAACAATTGTAGGTGGATGGAAATAATATTAAATATTGAGAAAATATGGATTTGGATGATAAAATACACCCCAGTAACTACCAAAGTATAAACAATCTCGGATAAAAAGAGATTGTGATATATTCCCTTACCTTAGGTCCGATTTGCTTTGTACATGTCCGAAGCTCCTATATAATGGTTTAAATAATGTTATTGACTTGTTATAGAATCATACATATTGATATGATATCATATATGGTCATATTCTTATCTTCTTATTAGTAATATTTCATTGTTACTTGTTACTCGGGTCTTTATTGCCTTTTGTTCTTATGCATGTTTTGCCAAATAAATTATTATTCTTCTTTTAAGGTTATAGATACCTTATATCCAGAATGGTATTAGTGTAACATATATCATATTTATTCATTCAATTCATTTATATAATTACTATGTAATGATGATCATGTGGAATGACTCGCATCACATCGTGGAGACGGTATTCCGTACGTACGCACGAGTGATGATATCATTCCTATGATCGTGGAATTGTATTGGAGTGTATGTATAATATTTGAGAATCAATACCACTTTCTAATAGTCATATATAGTCATTATTTACACCATTAAACCCATCCATGTAAGGTGGTGGTGGAAAATAGATTACACCACGGCGTGGAGAAGGTATTCCGTACGTACGCACGCGCGGTGATTTCATTTTTCCGTAGGATGGATAGAAGGTGAATTAGGGTTGTTTCATATTTATAATAAGATATCAGTATGTATGTAATACTGATGTTATTACTTTATCATGAAACAAATAAAGAAAAGAAGTTGAAGAAGAAACAAATTGAAAAGATCGGTAATGGATATTACCTCTTCTTTTAAACGCCTCTTTGAATCGTCCACTTAGGGAACTAAGAATGGTCTTTGAAGAAGACTAGGACCTCAAGGATTATTATAGGGAACTGGAGAAGGGATTTTGGCAGGGGTTTTCCGAGCTTGAGTGCTCAAATTGGTGTGAGGAGGAGGGGGAGGAGGTGCCCTTTTATAAGGGAGGAGAGGGGCACCTTAGGAATATCTCAAAATATTATTTTATATTAAAGTAAAAATCGGTTTATAATGCTTCCAATGGGTCTTATTTCGAAGGTAAAGTGGGGATGGGTCGATATCCTATCAACCAATAGCATTTAGACAAGTTTAGGTTATTATTTTAACCTTATCAATTAGATTTAACTCTACGATAAATAATTTAACTTTTACCGTGTCTTTTTGTTTTCTTACACTATATGGTTAATACACTTACTATAACATGTCAAACGAACCCCAAGTTGTTTATTATTAATATATATATACTTATCTATGTCATTTTTCCGAACCATATATTTTTTAGGTATAAAATAACAATTAATAATATAATATTTGATTTAAAAACTATTTTGTATCAATTTTGACACTATTTGAAATATGAATTTTGTGAAAGTCATAACAGAATTATATGTTCGATCCAAGTTGATTAAATAAACACTAATATATCATAGTAACCTAGAAAATTAGTGTAATTCATAAAAAGTCTCAAATTACATTTATTTTGGCATTTATAACATCAATTATGTTAACATTTCCTTAAAAGGGTAATTACTGCATCATCGTTGTGCCATAAATAAATTAATTTATTTAAAGTCTAAAAATTATAAATAAAATATCATTATGTAGGAAATCTATTTAGATTTATAATGAATATTTATAATCGAATTCTTCTTATGTATAAACCAATATTAATAATGTTTTAGTTATTAAACTTTGATTTTAACTATTTTAACTATTCATTAAATAGAATAATATTAAATGTCATAATCTAATCCAAGTAGATCTAAATGGTCATATTATATTTATAAGGCTGTTTTTGGTCGAATTACACTTATCCAATAGAATTAGGACATGTGTTAGGGTAATAGTAATATCATATTTACCCTTAGTTAGCATATTTACTATTAACCGCGGTAAAAAAAAGTAAAAAGTTACTATTCACCAAAAAAATTATTTTTATCTCATTGAACCACATTTTACTTACTGATATCAACCGTGTCTATCAGATTTTCGAAATTCCATTCACAGAAGCAGTAAAATTAAATTTTATGCAAAATTCGGTTTTTAACCTACCACTTAGTGGTTTCACTATTCATCAAAAATTGAAAGTTTTCAGAAAAATACCAAAATTTCACCCTAGGCTAATTTCGGTATTCCGAATCCAAAAAATGAAGTCCATTTTGAAAGATAAAATTTCAAAAAGTGGTTATTACTATTCATAACGGCTATTTTAAATAATATTTTAATAGCATATCGTCGTTTAGTGAAACTCGGTATTGCGTACAACGCAAGCTATCGAGGAAGGTCGCGATTGCGTGTAAAGTAAGCCAAGCTAGTATGTAGTGAAAGATTCATTTGATGATATATAAAAACAAAATATTACTCATAAAAATCTCGGGTGTTACAATTCTTGCATGAAAAAAGTGCATAATTTTGAAGGAAAAATTTGTTGTAGCAAATGCATGAAATCTGTAACTTTATTGTTCCCAGGTTCTTATTTTTTATCTTCTTAATAGTTTATCAGTTACTTTATATATCATTAGTTATTAATTTCACTTATCTTAAATCCCTTTGTAATTATATTAATAAATCATTAGATTTCGAGTGCAGCTAGTTATGCTTGATTCCACGGACTCTATATCGGTTGTCCTATTTGATAAACATGTAATACAATTTGAGATCAAAACTACTTCAGATCTATGAGATTATTTGATTCAGGTACTACTATATAATAAAATAGTAATATGACAAAATATGTTCTCTTCATTTAAACTAACGTTTAGTTTCTTATTAAATAAAGATGATGACGAGCACAATTATCCTACTGAGATGACTATTTTAAAATCTAAAAGGGTTCTCCTATAAATTGAAGTGTCAAACAATAATATTCAAAATCATCACAATTTTGTAGAACAAATCTCAAACAAGGAAATATGCATTACCAACAATGAAAACTACATCACCATCTTCAATGATAGATTCACGGAATTTCATGTAGATTCTATTACATAACCTTATTTTCATTAATATGGATAGACTGAAAATAATTAGTTGTCATATTATTTATATAATCAATCCTCAGAGCAGTGGTTGTAAAAATGTATGTATTGTTTATGAACATAGTCACATACAATATAATCCCTTATCATCATTTTTACATCCCTGCGTGTAAAGAACTTGCCACTAGATTAATTATTTCTTCTTATATCATAGGCACATCATACTGTTTAATCATTTAGACTCATTGCAATGGATGACTCTAAATATGAAACATTTTCTGTGGAATAATCAAGTATTCAGGTATATATATAATTTCTCCCTATGAATTTGCTTTACAAGACTTTATTTTCATCCTACATTACAATTACTCCTAGATCTGATGCTTCTTTCAACTACGTTCTATATGCAGAAAAACCTACTAACTGATTTTCTGAATGATGATGTTATTTAGAAATCTCATCATATCCCACCTGAAAGTGTAGGTAGAACAAGTCAGGTAACAAATAGGGGAATCTAAATGAAGGATAAATTGAAGGACAGAATAGAAAATAATGACTGATATATTCTTCATATATGAAAGGTAATACGATATCAGGTGATTGTATCCTCTAATTTTGTTTTGGTCATCTTACGTAGTTTTCTATTTCTATATTACATATCAAAAGTTAGTTGACGTATTTCAGTGCTTCTGGGAGAAGTGGTAGGGAAGGGAGGTTGGTCCTGGATGGGGCTTGTGGGAAAGGGGGTGGGAAGTTAGGAGGGCCCTCATGGGGTTGCAGCTTCGAAGCAGGGAGGATGAGTTGGAAGGGGGATGTGCGGGGATGGGGTGGTAGCAGAGGCTGCTAATGGGGGAGGGGAGGGGAGGGATCGGGCGGGG
The DNA here is from genome assembly GCA_963277665.1 of Viscum album. Lineage (NCBI taxonomy): Eukaryota > Viridiplantae > Streptophyta > Magnoliopsida > Santalales > Viscaceae > Viscum > Viscum album. Next base: position 1,246,112,827 of record OY728148.1, read on the forward strand.
GGGGGAGTGGAGGGGATAGGAAATGGTGGGGGTGGTGATGGGCAGGATTGAGGACAAGTTGGCAGGGGGACATACCTGGTTGGGGGTGGTTGTAGAGGAGATGAGGGGAGGGGATGGGAAGATGAGGGCGGGGGGGGGGGGGGGAGGGCCTAGTGGGGGACAAGGTTGGCTAGGGGGGTTATGGTGGATGGGGCTGGAAAAGAGGGGATTGCTTGGGTAAGGGGACGGAAAGGTGTGTAGTTCTTGGGGAAGGTCCTGGGCAGGGGGAAGCTGGGTAGTGGGGTACCAGGACTTGTTAAAAATTGGGGGGGGGGGGGGGTCATGCTTTCTAGGGTGGGGGGGGGGAAGGGAGGGGTTGTGCAGGGGAGGGAGTAAAGGTTTGAGATTGGGGAGGGGAATGGGAGATCTGCGCATGTGGGTTCGAGAATGTGTTAGGAAAGTAGCTGACACGTTCGACATGGGGGAGGTCCAGAGGACATTCACATGGGGGGGGGGGCAGGGGAGGGGATGGGAAGGGGGAGAAGAGGGTATGGGATGGGGGGAGTAGTGGCAATGGACAGGTAATGTCTACAATGCAGGGATGAGATGGAAAGGGAGGGATGGACTGAAGGGAAGGGGAGGGGTAGGGTAGTGACGACAGACTATGCGAGGGACAGGTAATCCGCTTGGTAGCAGGTGTGAAATATACTTTGATAAGTAATGTCCAAATATAGCATGTTTGTATTATATTTTTTCTCCAGAAACAGTCTTTAGTTTTTCAAAAAAAATCATGACTATTTTATGATAGTCTTCCCAGTTACTATTAATATTATTTACTTCAATTAGTAGTGACTTTTCATATTCATATTATTTAATTGCTTTCATTGATTTTTTCTACATGTTTTATTCATAGATGAATATTGTAAACAAATAAACCATTTGATTATGACCTGATTTTTTGGACTTCACTAGATTAAAAAATTATTTTTTCATAGTATTATGTCTCATTTACTCACATTCATTTACAATTATAGGTTGCAGGGACCAATATAACAGTCAACAAATTTGAAAAATTGCTACTCCACATCAATGATGCATGGTGGTAGAGGGAGGCTTTTGAATGCACATTTTGATGACGTGAATTTTAATCTGATCTGCACTCCTGCTATTGTTGAAAATTATGGTTCCTGTTTTTGTATTCAAACATGTATCTGTTACTAAAAAAGTATTGATTTTTTCTTATCATTGTTAAATCACATTCCATAATCCTATGTCAAAGGTTAAATTGTACTGATTTTATCTTACCATGATTATGTTTCACTGTTGACCTATATCAAGTATCTGGAAATTAGAATTTCATACTTTGACTCTATGAAAAAATTTATAGTTTCAATATATTATTTATTAATTTTCATTCTATTTCACCATTTCTTCCTTCGTTATTTTTATACAGATGGCTGCTCAGTATCCAAATTTTGTTCCTAAATTTATATAACTTGTATTCCTTATTCTGTATGTCATTTTCTTTTCAAATATATTCATTTTAATATAAATTAATTTGTTTTATAAATAGTAATCTATAGATAATAATAAGAATTATTTTATAGTGTCGTTCAATGCATGGGCTGAGTACTAGTTAATATTACATGTGCCTTGGTTTAACCTATAGAGTTTTAAACTATATATAGTTTCCAAATTATTGATTCATATAATGTGGGATGAGTGGTGGATCCTTGCATTATCCAAATTGGGACATGGGTCCCTACCAATTATTCTATAACAATGTGATGAATAATTCTTCTTAATGGTGTTATCATGGTAAATATATGTTCTTTCACCACAATTTATAATAAAACCAAACAACATTCCACTTTATATTAACATGATCTACATAAGAGTGTTCCTCAAAACTAGCCATTGATTGATTACTCTCCATATGGGATATTTCAAAATGTTCATGTTCATTTAATTTCATCATTAGAAAAATTTCATTTGAAACCAATACATTTTTTATCTAAAAATTTATTCATACGTTAATTGCTGGATATTTGTTCCCCAATCCAAGCCTACTCCCTATCTTGAATTCAGATAAATAGACATGGTTTAGATTCATTATTTGGATGCACCAAAAATCCATCTGTCAACACACTCATTATAAATACTTTAATCAATATCAATATAAAAAACTATCATATGATCCAATAAATCGAAATGTGTTCCATGTTTACAATAAATATTGATTGTTTTAATTTTGAATTAATTGAATTATACATGGGCCAAATCTTATTCCCATCCAAAATTGTGTACCAAAAAATATTAATTGGGTATTTTTGAGAGTGAATAATGTGAATAATAATATTGATATAATTTTTATAGAGGACATATAAGTGGAATAATTCATGTAAAAGGAATGGTATTGGGATTTACATTATTTTTTCAAACATCCTGGCCTATTTTTTATAAATTTTATAAATATATTTAATGAATGTATTTTAAAAAAATCTTATAGCCAATAAAATTTTCTAGTATTTTCAAACATATATCTTCCTCATCCCTAAAATATGTAGAGGTTTTTTAAACCACACATAATAGATAGACATCCAACTATAATATGAGGTATGGTATAGTAGTTCACACATGTATACAGTTAAAAGGAATAATAATGAAGTACATGTCAGAAGGGATGTGGGAAAAGAGGATACCATGGGTATGTGCCGATGGATGTTTGAACTGAACCCTGGTACTCACTTTTAGAGGTTTGTGTGTCTATATTATCTTACATTTTGTGGAATTCCTATAGAAATAATGAATATGTTAGTATTAGAGTAAGTAGTACATGTCCTAAAAAATATGTAATATGTATATAATGTATTTATTCATATTAATATGATCATAGCTATCCAACCACAACCCATACCATCTTAAACCTCCTAATCATTATTCATTATCCCGGATGCAGCTTGATTGACATCGTGATCTAGGAGCATCAGCCACTTGACCCAGATTAGAATATAACCCCAATCATAACATTCATTAATGATCAAGTGAATAATTTGTGAAATGTTACAAAACCCAACACCATTATTGAGACTTAATTTCACCTGAAGTACTTTTTAAGAATCTATAGCAACAACATGAACCCAATCATATAAGCTGTATGAATTCATCATTTGTGGTTCTGAGGAAAAAATGATAAAATTAGTGAAGATCATATGTTGTATTATTGATATCCTAATTTATCTCATGAAATTTAACACATTTTTCATCATCAATATAGTTATTCATTTTACATAAGTCATTTAGCTAATTTATTAATTGGCCACTACGGTAATGCATTATCAAGAAAATGTTCATGTGAAGGGATATTTCGATCATGTGATTATATGGATGATGTATGAATTCATGGATACTAGAAATATTCTTCCACAACATTTACCTCTCTAATGATGAATGAATCATGTATTAATGAAATGATTACCAACCCAACATTCATGAGATCACATGAATCCTGGTCAGATAATTCCGATCATTTTTACCCAATTCTAAATCCATCACAAGAAAACTACTAAACATGTGGTAAAATGGTGATCAATAATTGGGGGAATTATGAAATCAATAAGTCTTCATGTGAAAAATATAATATATTCAATTTCAAGGGAATCCCATAATTTACAACGTCCATAATATCATACAATGAAGAACAATGAATGATCATAGAATTTCATAATTCCATCACATAGATGTAGTAAAATCATGATAATCCAAACTATCATAAAAATAACATGGTATATCATAATATTGGAAAACAATAGAAGGAAATAGAGCTTTCAAGATAGGCTACTACCATTTCATAATGGATAAAATGTCTTACAAACTATAAAAAGGTTAACCATCCTCCGTTGACCTTCACATTTATAAACCCCATATCTCATTAAAAAAATAAACAGGATACAAGGAGGAGATGGAGAAATGAAGACATGTAGGAGTAGAATGGAGGGGGTGCTCATGTAGTTTATTTAGTGAAATCATCAATGTAAACATAAAATCATGTACTGATACTGCCTCATAAAATATATTTTAAGTTCATACATTACTTGTCCAATTGCTGATATGTGACACTATCACATGCAAACTCACCATCACAAGATCATTAGAATCTTCATCAGTCATGTGATGTGTGATTGTATCTTTTATTATGTTTCTTGATAATATTCCTCCATTTAATGCGACACTAGAAAGGAAGGACCTCAGTCTTTTGACACCACTTATGGACCAAGTGGTCAAATAACTTCAAAATATAGGACACCTATACAGATGTCTATAGACATACGTCACTGTAATGAGAACATTAGTGACCTGAGGTGTATATATTAATGTTAAACCATGGATATATATTCCAATGAAATCCCTAGAATTTTGTTTATTCCCTCCATTCAACATGAAATAACTAGGATGTGTCCTCTAGAAATGATCCATTGGGTATAAACTCCTCCTGATTTGAAAATAATTATCCATGGTGTTTTAGAATATTACTCATATACATGATAATTTAACATTTAGTTGTAAACAATTTTCCCTTTGTGTGTTCTTAGACATGTTTCCAATGTCATATCATGAGAATATATTAGGTTCATGAAATTTCATGACTCTCCTTTAGTCTCATTTTTCCTTCAAGTGACTCTACATCCACCAACTTAGTCCCGTATCAGCAATATACTGACTGGGAAAAGAAGTGTTGATATTTGTTGGTTAGAACTACAAAGTACTCTCTACTGACATTAAAAATAAAAACTGATAGTAGGGTGAATGAAAAAAGGATAAAAACAAGAAAATAATGGTAGATATATGTGGGATGGATTTTTAGAAACCCCCATGTAAAAATGATATCCCTCCACATGATATGATCTCGTTATGATAGGAATATCTTGTAATTCTCATATGCGAGACTATATTAAGTAATACTTATATATGGACTATATGCAATCATATCTTTCATGAAATATTAACTGGTAGAACACATAGTCTCATTATGCCTCTTCTTTTCCATCCGGTGAAATCCCATTATCATTTATATGTCCCTTTACATACAATATCAAAAATAAAGTGAAACTACATAGGAATATTAATATTTTCTACATAATTATTTTCCCTTCTATAATAAATAATGATAATCAGTTATAAAATCAAAATACATCTCACTAGTATCATGATTCCATCATGATAACCACCTATAACATGTGATACTTGATCACATGACCCCCTTAGACAAGTCATTGTTGATTATAATAAGAGTCCCCAAAAAACACAGTTGGATTATGTGATCATCCCAATAAAATTCCTACAGAAACACCAGGGATGTTTTCTAAAATGTTGTGAATTCTAGGATGAAATTCATGAAATTTTAGTTTGACAATATAGATATGTAAAATATATCATGTGAAATACATCCATCATTTCATCAATGTCTTCGAGAGACCCTATGACATGTACACTATATGATGTAGAAACCTGGTTACATGTCTACCATATTTTTCAAATTCAATCGGTCATTAAGAAGAAAACACCTATAAATAAACCTTTATTTGAGTACCACCTTTTAAAAGGGTGTTCTATATATGGGTCAATGTCACTCAATTGTGGGAACATATTTTTTTCGTAATCAATAATAAGACCTTGTGTTATAACAAATATATTATATAGAACATTTATGGTCTTCGTCTCTCTTTTTTGTCAGAAGATAGAGAATTAATATTTTTCTAGGGAATCCATCCCTATATAAGTCCATAAAATTATTAATCCTCTATTATAGTAATAATTCAATTGATTGTAATAAAAAATCCATATACAAACATCAGTCAAATGTATTTTAACAATGATAACTATTATTCATCTCTAATGAGGATATATAAGATGCATCACTAAGTCCCGAGATCCAATTTTTATCCATCGTGGAGTCTGTACCTCCATATTCCAATAAAACCAAATATAATGGGGGAAGTAGTGTGAAATTTTTTCAATTATTCTCACACAACATTATCAATATTTAACAACATGAATTCAGATAATTTTCCAAACATCCAGAACAAAATCATTGCTGATAATTTTAATCTTTATCATCCCCCATCATTTGTTGGTTCCTGTGATCCATTAATTATTATGAAATGGATAAAAAGGATTTTTATTTTTATTCATAATTGTATATCCATTATTTTCCACCACATGCACTACCTTGAATAACATGTTTATAGATATATATAATCAAACAATTTCATGAGAATTATCAATATATCATTAATGAATTTATGATCCCTCGATATTATTAGGTTGAGGTAGTATATACTAGATTCTATATCATTAGTAATTTACTCATAAGTTCCATAAAATAGAAGTCCTACATTGAATTTATCATCAATTATCATCTAATGGAAAACAGTAGGTGTGATTATATGTAGTCATTATCTAGAGAATAAGACCATACCATTCCATCATGTACATTAATCCTATCAACTAGATAAGTATGAATTGAATATTGAAGAATCTTATTCATGTAATAAATCAAATTCATATGAAGCTTTCATATTTCCTTCGATCCTTTGAGACTATAAATCAAGCCTCTGTAAGGGGAAAATTATTCTCAAAGCCACATTCATGTTTTTCAAAATTTGACATGTCCATTATTATACTATCTCTTGTTTCTCATACATATAAGGATGCTTGTGTGGTTAGAGATCATTGATATTTTATAGGTAGTATGATGAGGATTCCTATAGTGTGGGTTGTGAATTGTGGAGTGTGTTCGATTACATCTCATCATCACTCAACGACTCATACACCTGATGTGTTAGTTTACGTTGTCATTGCATCCATAATTACCTGTTATGGTCAATATTATCACAACATTCATGATGCAAATATTCATAATAGGAACTACATAAAATCTAATGTTGGTATTAAAATGTTATGTAGAATTAATCCACATGGTTTGATACCTATATATATTTCATTACCAAATGATGTTAATCTAAAAGGCATAATCCTATCATCAGACCATAAAATATGTCAAATGATGTATTTGGGTTATTATTATTATTATTAATGTAAACTTACAACACTGTATAGAATTTCAATCAAATATCTATGACTATGACCACCTAACTATATTTAAATAATCCCCAAAGATCCTGAATTTCTATATAATGATATATAACATTAATTTAATAGAGAATAATAGTTAAGATATGACACAAAAAGTGGTTCAATTCAATGCATGTTCTTTATGAATTATGTTGAATGTAAGTAAAAATTCATGTATCGGGTCTTGGGAAGGTTTTCATGAACCACTATTAAATCAATAAGAGATTCTTCAAATATTAAATAACTCTCCTAAAATGCAGTGAGGATCCTAACCTCCCATCCACTTGACCAATGTGATTTCCTAAGCATCATTAGTTATGAAATCCTAATGTCTATATGACTATAGAATGTATTCCAATATTTAATTCAATTGTGAGAACTATTAGGGGTTTTATAGGATAAATCCTGATGTTTTCATTGATCGTGAAACTATAATAAACACCTAAAAATCAACCACCGCACCAAAATATACGAATGGAACACGGTTTCATGAATATTTGTTGATAGCGTCACACATGGATAATAACTGTGTTTCATTAATATTTGATCTATCCATCATAAACATAATATTTCTAGAGAATGCATTGGGATGTTTTACATTGATCTTGTTTTTTAGATCATGTTACATAAATTGATTACATCTTTTATGGAATTATTTATAAAGACAATAGGGAGTAATTATTGAGGAATGTAACCTTCCCATTTTGAATCATTTCATTTTTAAATGATTTGAAATTATATAAGAAAAGACTTATATTAAAATAAACTTATAAATTTATAAAGTATACATAAATGTAAAATAATTTCATGATAGTCGAAAAATCTATTCATGTTGTGTATGATAAAAAATATTCCTTCTATATTTTGGTTAAAAAAGCACAAATAGATTATTTTGGAAAATTAAAATATTAATACTTTTAAAATGTTATAAAAAAAGACAAACATTTATAAAAATGACAATAATTTTTTATAGGAGAATTTTAAGCACCATATTTTTGATAATTTTTAAAAATAACGATATGAAATAAAAATCTTTTGAATAAAAATCATTTTCATAAGTTATGCAAAATATTGATGAGTTCTAATTTATTTGAATGCACTCTGAAAACAAATTTAATAAATATAGTTTTATTATACTTCTATGAATGTTTGATCTTTATATTAGAAATATTATATATATTGTCCTTATAATATTTTAATTAACCATTTTTGTAAGAACCCGGTTCTTATTTTGGATTTACAGGCTTCTCCTTTTTTTTCCATTTCCTTATGTTTTTTGAGAAAATATGGAAAATGGGGAAAAAATCCTAAATTTTGGAACTACACGCCGTGTACTTTATCCACATGCCGTGTACTTTTGGCCGTGTTGGGAAGATTACATGGGGCGTGTAGCCATGCCAGCGCAGAGGAGTGTAGGAACCGACTACACACCGTGTAGTGGTACCTTACACGCCGTGTAGTCAGTCGGAAGGCATGAATAATAAGGCGGTGGAGTCGATGCCAGCTGGGTGATTGTACATGACGTGTACTTGGGAGTACACGTTGTGTACTCAGGTCGACAGATGAATAGTGTGGCAGTGCCGCCAATTGAATAGGTAAATGAAAGGAGTACACGCCGTGTACTCAGAAGTACACGCCGTGTAATTTGTTTTTTCAGCTTAAAACATGCAGTAGCCTCCTCATTTGGCAGAGGAGACACATGAGACATTTTGTAGCCAAAGGAGGAGGCCGGTTCTTTGAAGATCCAACAGCTGTTCGTTGAGAATCCGATTCGGCTTCAGATGATCTCGTTGGAACCGCACAGGTAAGCCCTTCCTCCTCCTGGAACCGTTCTTACCAATTCTTCTTCCAACGTAAGTTATTTATGATTGAATTGGTTTTATTCTACATCAGATTTATGCTGTTCTTAGATGTTTTAGGAGTCATCATTTGGGTATAATGTTCGTTGATGTTTTTGGTAGGTGGCTTTGTGTTATTTTCCAACTTTCGTGCATTTTTTTTGCTTTTCGTGCCATGAACCCTTGTTGGGGTGTCATGTGGATGAGGTCGTTGTTATATTTAATTGCTATAATTGCACAGTTGAATATATTTTGATAATGAAATGCTGGTTGGGATCGTTGCATGGATCCAGAACAACTCCTGGGGTGTGTTTCACTGTTTAGTCGTTTGGCTAGGATACCCGAGGGTATGCCTTTAAAGTAGTAATTGTAGAATTTCCTTGAGAGGAATTGCTTCTCACTGCTAGTTTACCTGTTGGGCATGGCCCGGTTACATATATTAGCCTAAGGGCATGACTATATTAGCCTGAGGGCGTGACTATATTAGCCTAATGGCGTGACTATATTAGCCTGAGGGCGTGACTGTTTAGCCTGAGGGCAATCATTATTCCACCTGAGGGAAACCTTTCATGCTTGAGGGCTTGACTTCTGTTCCTGAGGGAGACACTTCGTATGCCTGAGGGTGAGAATTATGTTACAATACCTAAGGGCGAGATTCTATATAGCATGAGGGAATGGTTCACTATATTAACCTGATGGCGAGATACTGGTTGGCCTGAGGGCTTGGTGCTGTTGAGCACAGAACGATACTAAATTTAATGGACTAAACGAATAATAAAATGGAAATTTAAATGTTATGTTAGTTACTTTTCAGTACTGCTTACCTTATTGAATTTTTACTGTTGCATACTGTTGTTTCATGCTTACACGCAGTTGGGCACATGCCTTTGGTGGCTGCCTAATGAGATATGTTTCTCACACCCTATTTGGGTCACATTTTTTGACCCAAACAGATTACGTTTCTATAGGTGTTGATAGGGGAAAGAGTCCCTATACAGGTACTTGACTGTTGTTGAGAATTAGGAGGGCATGGGACCAAGGCTAGGCTCACGATGCCGCTGCCAGCTGTTTTGCTTTGTTTTTCTATACTTTGCTTTTGGTTGTACTGTATTGATGTATAACATGTTCTGGCTGTTTTCATAGAACTTTATACATGTAGTATCATCATTTATATATTGTTGGTTATATCCACTGTTGTTGTGTATTTCAGTTATATATGGTTTACTGCTTCCACTATTGATATATGTTTTATTCGGTATTCCGCTGCGCTACACTTTGACAAATCAGGGCATAGTTTCCCCACTATCAGACATGGGCCCTCGCTGCTAGTCGGCATCCTCTGCCGTTTGGGGAAATGTTCTCGAGGCCAGGTGGCGAACCGGATTCAGGGTACCGTTGCGTGGCACCCGGGTCAGGGACGTTACAATGTGGTATAAGAGGAGTTTCTTTTCTTGAGTTACTATTTGAAGCCGTAGTCAGGGATAGGACAGAACGGTAGTTGGTAATAAGCTGTGCCCAGGCGTAGCTAACCCGTGTACAGGGAGAAGCCAGTCTACATTGTATTTTGCATTCCTTGGAATTTTCAATTTTACGGTTGGTATGTTTTCACCATTGGGTGACACCCGTGGATTGTGCTGTTATATTTTATCAGTGGGTTCTATTTAGTGGCTACCCGATGAGATGAGGGTATGCCGTCTCATACATCGTATAGGCACATGCTATATATCACACACCATGCATAGTTTCCATGCTGTGTAGGTGCATTAGAATTTTCATGTTGTTGTGATAGTTGTTGTGCTAGAAAAGCATGATGTTGTGATAGCTTCCTGATAAATACCTGCCTTGTGATATGGTATTTTAGTTGATCTTGATTATAGAATGGATGTCAAACTTTGGTTTTTGGGGATTATTGGCCCCCATTGATCAGAATTTGGTGTTTCATTGACTGGTTTTTGGTTATAACACGTATAAGATGTCAAACTTTGATTCGTGGGGAGTATGGGCCCCCACGGGTCGAATTTGACACTTAGGTGTTGTTATTCAGTATTTTTTGGGTTCCGGCGATGATTCTGAGGCATAATTTCTGGAATCCCAGTATACACTCCATGTAGTATTTTTATACACGCAGTGTATGTTCTTCTGTTTGGGAAGGAAAGTGAACTTTTTCAGTACATGCCGTGTACCCAGAGTACACGCCGTGTAGTCTCTTCCCATGTCACAAACCGTGTGGATGGCAACACGAGGTTGGGAAGTACATGGGTAAAACATGCTGTGTAGGTCTGTGCATGCCGTGTAGTGTTGATTCGGAGTCCGGCTGTGTAACTAACAACACGGTTTGGTAAAATACTTCACAGAACACGCCGTGTCAATAATGCATATACCGTGTGGTGTGACCTGGGGACTCGGCCGTGTAACTAACAAACACAGGTCGGTGTCACCTCTCCTTGAACATGTTGTGTACCTCTGGGACATGCCATGTAGTCTTGTCTGAGGACAGACCATGTGGAGTTATACGTTTGGCTGGGAAACAGGGTGATGTACATGCCGTATGCGGGTGTAACATGCCATGTAGTGTCAATCCAAGTAGTCGTCTGTGTCAAAGAAGACATGGGTAGTTGGAAAAATAACATTGTACACTCCGTGTAGATATTATACACACCGTGTAGTTTTGTTGAACAGAAGCCGTGTGGCTTAGCCATGTGGAAGGACTCGGGCAGGGGAAGGGAAGTCAAGTACACGTCGTGTAGTCACAGTACACGCCATGTAGTCTTGTTTTGCCAATTGTGGATGCCTTCTTCCTCTTGTTCCCTTTGTTGTTTCTTCGTTTCAGCCTTCATAACATTGAATCTGAGGCGTGCTTTTGACCCTATATAGTCATGCCGCCTAGAGGACATCGAGTTGTTCGCCAAGAGAGCGGTGACAATTAGACTCCGAAGATAGTGGAGAAAGGGATACTAGTGGATCCAGCAACAGAGCCAGATGCGGCACCAGCTGTTATACCAGACACAGGCACGGAGGTGTAGTTCCGTGAAGGTTTTATGTGGTTTATGTAGACCTTTCAAGGAGCACCACATGCTGTTACATCGTTGGCCGAGTTGACACGTATCTTTCAGCAGCAGCATCTGCCTACGTTTTCATGGGAGGGCAGACCATAGGCTGCAGAGTCATGGTTGGATTCGATGAAAACTATTTTCGAGCATCTTGAGACGCATCTAGAGCGGAGGGTCAAGCTCTCGACATATATGCTGCATGATTCTGCCAAGAGGTGGTGGGATGTTACCACCCAGTCAGAGCATCACAGGGACATAACGTAGGAATATTTTCATGCAGTCTTCTATGATTTCTTCTTTCCCGATACAGTGAGGGTAGATAGAGCTTGAGAGTTCATGAATCTGCAGCAGGGCGCTATGTCAGTGATGGACTATTCTGTTCGTTTTACGGAGCTTCAGTGCTTTGTACCCGTGCTAGTGGGTGATGAGATGATTAGAGCTATACATTTTGAGGATGGTCTTCAGTATGGCATTCGAGCGCTGGTGAATGTTTTCAGGATGCCTACTGTACATGCGATTGTGAACCAGGCACTGATTTCAGAGAGGAACCTGTAGGAATCTAGTGGTGTGGGCCAGGGAGGTTCAGCACCAGTTACTGGTACTATTTCTACTGGCAAGAGGAAGAGACAGATGAACATCTCTCAGGGCGGCAGTACCAGCCAGGCAGCTTCTACTGGTGGACCAATCAGATGCTACTAGTGTGGTAGTGTGGGGAACAAGAGGCCGCAGTGTCCATGAGACCCAATTGAGTGCCGAGCTGGTGGCAATATGGGTCCTCTGCAGTGCTTTTGCAGGGTGGTTCTACCAGCGTCTAGTGAGAGGGGTTCTGTGCAGACTCTGCATGTGGGAGTAGGACGAGTGGCTTCTTACCAGTATGGGAATTAGAATACATCAGGGCGTGCAAGCCTAGATGGTAGACTTGTCCATGGTAGCCAGACACCAGGATCACAGAGGCAGCAGGGCGGGACAACTTAGGGTAGCCAGGCTGTGTCGTTGGGCCGCGGCACTGGGCAGTCATATGCAGTGCAACAGACCCAGAAGGTGTAGGATCCCTGACCTTCTCCAGTCAGAGGTACTATTCTATTAGCTTTTGTGTTGTCCTCAGTACTTTTTGATATGGTTGTTATGTAAAGTTTCATATCTACACACGTTGTGAAGAGCCTTGTGCTTGGTGTTTCTTCTTCTTCTGATATCATGACGCTAGACACTCTGTTGGGGACTAGAATGGCTGGTATGCGTCTGTGCAAGGAGTTCCCCCTTGAGGATGATGGGTGTAACTTTCATTGGGACCTCTATGTCTTAGAGATGACGAGCTATGAAATCATTCATGGAATGAACTGGTTGGTTCCCTTCCGAGCCTTTGTAGACTGGTATCATCGCAGGGTGCGTTTCACGACACCAGATGGCGGAGAGTTTATATAGATGGGTGAATGGGATGTTCAGGTGAGTTGAGGTGGACCGGAGCATCAAGGGAGAGGTGGAATCACAGCTCAGATTGCGAGCTTATATTAGGATGACTAGGGAATTTGTCAGACGGATTTCCCTCCTATTGTTGATCATTTCCGGGATGTCTTCCCAGATGACTTTTCAGGTCTACCCCCAGTGCGTGAGGTGGATTTCTCTATTGAGCTTGTTCCAGGAGCAACACCGGTGTCCATTCCTCCTTATTTAGTGGACATGGCTGATTTGGAAGAGCTCAAGAGGCAGTTAGAGGAGCTACAAGCGAAGGTTTTTATCCGACCCAGTACTTATCCTTGGGATTCTTCGGTCCTTTTTTCAAAGAAGGAAGATTGTACCCTTAGGCTTTACGTGGATTATCATAATCTTAACCAATTGACGGTTAAGAACCGATATACCTTACTTAGGATAGATGATCTGTTTGATCAGCTTCATGGAGCACGAGTGTTCTCGAAGATAGACTTGAGATCTGGATATCATCAACTGCGCGTTAGACCATCTGATATACCTCTCATAGCTTTCAGGAGTTGGTATGGTCTATATGAGTATATGGTTATGCCCTTCGGACTCACGAACTCGCCAGCAGTTTTCATGGCTCTGATGAATCGTGTTTTCAATCCGTATCTTGATTCTTTTGTGGTAGTATTCGTGGACGACATCTTGGAGTACTCCCTCACTCAACACGAACATGTCTTCCATCATGAGATCATGTTGATTACACTGAGAGAGCATCGAATATATGAAAAGCTCTCAATGTTCCACTTTTGGATGGACTAGATTCACTTCCTGGGTAACGATATCTCACATGCAGGAGTTGTAGTAGACCTAGAGAAGGTGAGAGAAATAGTTTGTTGGGAGCATCCTAAGAACGTGTTTGAGATACAGAGTTTCTTAGGGCTGTCTGGATACTACAGACGCTTTATACAGGACTTATCCCGCTTAGTAGAACCGTTGACAGGTCTGACTAAGATGGGTGTGATGTTCGTTTGGTTGGAAACATGCGAGGAAACTTTCAGGACCTGAAGGGAAATTTGACATCGGCACCAATCCTGATACTCCCAGAGTAGGGGAAGAGTTATACTGTTTACTGTGATGCATCAGGGATTGGGCTTGGAGCCATTTTGATGCAGGGTGACCAAGTGGTCGCGTACGGGTCTCAGCAGTTGAGGCCACATGAGAGGAATTACCCGACGCATGATCTCGAGTTGGCTTCAGTTGTACATGCATTGCGCTATTGGAGACACTATCTATTGGGAGAGCATTTTGTCATTTTCACCAACCAAAAAAGCCTCAAATATATCTTTACTCAGTGTGACCTGAATCTGAGGCAGAGAAGGTGGGTTGAGTACCTATAGTCCTTTGTTCTTGAGCTTACCTATACACTTGGTAAAGGTAATGCAGTAGCTAATGCACTGAGCAGAAATAATCAGGTACAGGCAGTGCAGGAGGCCAGTGGTGAGTGGGAGCTCATGGCTTTGTTCTCCGAGATGCATCTGGAGGTGTATGACGGACGGGGGCAGACTTATCATTCCTTGTTAGCTGTGACCTCTACCCTCCTAGACAGAGTGAGGACGAGGAATTTATCTGATTCAGAAGGCCTAATTCTACGGGAATTTGTGGCAAGTGAGGACCCTCCTCCCGGTTGGACGATATGCGACAATGAGGTTTTTCATTTACATGGATGAGTATGGGTTCTAGGGGATATACGTGAGGAGCTGATGAGAGAGTTTTATTCTTCTACTTGGGCAGTTCAACCAAGGGTTACTAAGATGTACTGAGACTTGAGACGTCAGTACTGGTGGCCGGGAATGAAGAGAGAGATAACTGGGTTTGTTACGAGATGTTCCACCTGTCAGCAGGTGGAGTCAGAGCATCAGAGACCAGCTGGACTGTTACAGTAGTTACCCATTCCGGAGTGGAAATGGGATGATGTCATGATGGATTTTGTGATGGGTTTGCCGAGGTCACCTCATGGCAATGACACCGTGTGGGTTGTTGTGGATAGACTCAAAAAGGTAGATCACTTTTTGCCGATCAAGGAGACCTTCGGTGTGGACGATCTCAGAAGGCTGTATATTCGAGAGATCATACGTCTTCATGGGGTTCCTCGTTCTATCATTTCAAATAGGGACGCCCTCTTCACAACTTTTTTCTAGCTGAGTTTTCATAGGGCGATGGGTACACAGGTTCTTCTGAGCCCAACATACCACCCTCAGACAGATGTCCAGTCAGAGCGGGCGATATAGGTTCTAGAGGACATGCTGCGCACATGCATCCTATACATTGGGGGATCTTGGAAGAAGCATATACCCTTAGTCACGTTTTCCTATAACAATAGTTTTCAGGAAACAATTGAGAAGGCACCATACGAGGATTTATATTATAGGCCATGTCGATCACCTTTGTGATGGTTAGAGGCAGGTGAGGCAGCTTTACTGGGGCCACATCTTGTGCATGAGACATCTGAGCAGGTCCAGTTGATTCAAAAGCGGATGGCTACCACACAGTCTCATCAAAAGTCTTATGCTGATCGTCGCCTATGACCTTTGGAGTTCGTGGTTGGGGATCAGATTTTTCTACGTGTTTCGACGAGGCTGGGACACAAGTGGATTAGGGGACAGGGTAAGCTTTCACCGTGGTATGTGGGGCCATTTGATATCTTAGAGAGAGTCAAGCTAGTTGCCTATCGGTTGTAGTTACAACAACGATACCGAGCCATGCACGACGTCTTCCACATGACTCAGTTGCGTCGTTACCATTCAGACCCGCCTCACAACTTTCAGCCAGAGGTGGTTGAGCTTCAACATTATGCGTCCATTGAGGAGCTTCTGATCCGTATCGTTGACAGGAGCATGAAGGTTCCCCGCGGCCGGTCAGTTAATCTCATACGTGTGCTATGGTAGCATGGCCGAGTGTAGGATGAAACCTGGGAGCGGGAGCCGACGTACGTGCTCAGTGGCCAGAGCTGTTCTGAGAATTATCTTGGCAACCCTTGGAAGGGAAATTCGGGGATGAATTTCTATAAGGGGGGAAGTTTATAAGATCCCAGTTCTTATTTTGAAGGTACAAGCTTCTTCTTTTTATTTTTCCTTCAGTGTTTTGAGAAAATATGGAAAATGGGGAAAAAATCCTAAATTTTGGAACTACACGCCGTGTACTTTATCCATACGTCATGTACTTTTGGCCGTGTTGGGAAGAGTACACGAGGTGTGTAGCCATGTCAGTGCCGAGGGTTGTAGGAACCGACTACACGCCATGTAGTGGTTCCTTACACGTCGTGTAGTCAGTCGGCAGGCATGAATAATAAGGTGGTGGAGTCGCTTCTAGTTGGGTGACTGTACACGGCGTGTACTTGGGAGTACATGCTGTGTACTCATGTCGACGGATGAACAGTGTGGCGGTGCCGCCAATTGAATAGTTAAATGAAAGGGGTACACGCCATGTACTCAGAAGTACATGTCGTGTACTTTGTTTTTTCGGCTTAAAACAGGAAGTTTCCTCCTCATTTGGTTGAGGAGACACTTGATCCATTTTAAAGCAAAAAGAGGACACTAGATCTTTGAAGATCTACCAGGCATTTTTCAAGAATCCAATTCTTCTTTGGACGATCTCGTTGGAACTACACGGGTAAGACCTTACTCCTCTTGGAACCGTTCTTACCAATTATTCTCCCAACAAATGTTATTTACGTTTGAATGGGTTTTGTTCTTCGTCATATCTACGCTGATCGTGGAAGTTTCAGGAGTAGGCCATAGGGTATAACGTTCTTTGACGTTTTTGGTAGGTGGCTATGTGTTATTTTCCAACTGTCGTGCATTTTTGTGCCACGAACCCATGTTGGGGTGTCGTGTGGCTGAGGCTGTTGCTATATTTAATGCCTAGAATTGCATAGTTGATTAAATTTTGATAATGAAGTGCTGGTTGGGATCGTTTCCTGGATCAGGAACCACCCATGGGGTGTGCTTCACTATTTAGCCGTTTGGCTAGGATACCCAAGGGTATGCCTTTAAAATAGTAATTGTAGAATTTCCTTGAGAGTCATTGCTTATTACTGCTTGTTTAAATGTTGGGCATGGCCCGATTACCTATATTAACCAGAGGGCGTGACTATATTATCCTGTGGGTGTGACTATATTATCCTGAAGGCGGGACTATATTAGCCTGAGGGCGTGACTGTTTAGCCCGAGGGCTGTTGTTATTCTGCCTGAGGGCAACCTTTCATGCCTGAGGGCTTAACTTTTATGCCTCAGGGCGACACATCATATGCCTAAGGGTGAGAATTCTGTTACAATGCCTAAGGTTGAGATTCTATATAGCCTGAGGGCGTGGTTCACAATATTAGCCTGAGGGCGAGATACTGGTTGGCCTGAGGGCTTTGTGCTGTTGAGCACAGAACAATACTAAATTTAATGGACTAAATGTTTAATAAAATGGCTATTTAAATGTTAAGTTAGTTACTTTTCAGTAATGCTTACCTTATTGCATTGTTACTATTGCACACCGTTGTTGCATGCTTACACGCAGTTGGGCACGAGCCTTTGGTGGGTGCCAACTGAGATATATTTCTCACACCCTGTTTGGGTCACGTTTTTCGAGCCAAACAGATTACATTTCTGTAGGTTTGGATAGGGGAAAGAGTCCCTATACAGGTACATGAATGTGGCTGAGAAGTAGGAGGGCATGGGACCGAGCCTAGGCTCGCGATGTTGTTGCTAGCTGTTTTGCTTTGTTTTGATGTACTCTGCTTCTGGTTGTACTGTATTAATGTATAACATGTTATGGTTTTTTTCATAGAATGTGAGACATGTAGTATCATCATTTATATAATGTTGGTTATATCCAATGTTGTTTTGTATTTCAGTTATGTATGGTTTACTGCTTCCGCTGTTGATGTATGTTTTATTCTGTATTCCGCTGTGCTACACATTGAAAAATGAGGGCAACGTTTCCCCACTATCAGACCTAGGACCTTGCTGCTAGTCGGCAGCCTCTGGAGTTTGTGGAAATGCACTTGAGGTCACGTGGTGGACCAGATTCGGGGCACCGTTGCATGGCACTCGGGTCCGGGATGTTACAATTTTATTAGTAATTCCATATTGAAATTTTTATATTCGGGTTTCACCTTTATTAATTATCATAATTATTTTATTTTATAAGTCATTGCCCTTTTACAATAACTTTGGTTTCATCACATATATAATATAAAAAATTATATAAATATAACATAAATTTCTTACATACATAGATAGAAATTAGAGATATTAAAATGAATTAAACCATTCATTGAAATAATGGGTTATACACATGCATGAATATTGTACTAAATATTAAATATATAAAAATATATATTTCTAAATACTAATTAACCTATAAAATATCATTATTATATTTAATACAACATATATATTGATAAGAATATTCTTAATTACCTGAATTTGAAAATTTAAATGAAAATTGAATCACATTTTTGGTGGATGTGGTAAACTACACGTACACACAAATGCTATTATTGTTTTTGAATGGAATGATTGTTGCGTAGGTAGAAATGATATTATAATTATTTAATTCTAATTATTTAATTGATAATATTTATAACCATTAATAAAATTATAGTACCCATCCCCAAATAATGGGGATGAATAATTACTTCTATCATAATAGGGAGATCATAGGCCATAGAGACACATATGAAAAACCTACACATATCATTTGGTGGGTAAAAGAGTGTATAATTCTATTTTAAAAAATATAATAACATTTAATATTGTTTATGATACTTATGTTATAATTTATGATACATACAATATATTTGAGGACGTTAATAAATTTAGGAAAAATTGTAATTTGTTAAGGTGAAAACATTTTTTTGAAATGAACCAATTGAAGATTCTATAAAAGGATATAAGATTTATTATTTTGGAAGATCAAAACCTATAGAATGTGTATCGGGAAGATGATATTGTAAATTGGTAGACTATATATTTCAAGATGGTTTACAAATGTGTGGGTGTGGGAGGTGTTTTTCTTTTATATGTTTGACATGAGGATCTTTTGGATTTTCATGAAAATTAAAATATAATATATTCATTTAAGAAATTAATTCCTTAAAATAACTTTGTATTATAGGAAACGGTGGGATAGGGATGTATTAACATCAAAAAAATTAATTTTATACTTGTTTTTTTCATTTTATACATTAATATTTTTATTAATCTTTATATAACCAATTTTAATTTTATTTACGAAAATTGATTTTATCTACAGAAACATATTTCTCATAAATAAACTATCATATTTATATATTTTTTTCATTTGTATATAATTTAATAAAATATTAATTTTATTAATATCATAGTTTTCAGTTATTGAATTATTCATTTAATTTTACATGAAATACATTATGAAAATGGTTTAATAAATATTTATTATTTTAACAATAAAATAATATGCAGTATTCACCTATTAAATACACGAGATACTACAATTAACTCATATTTGATAACTTTTAGTAATTATAATATATTTTATTTTATTTTTCCATTAATTGAATATATTCTATTGTTTTTTATGTAACCCTTTATGGTAATATTTTAACATATAAAATTATAAAAAAATAGATATAAATATTTTAATTTCACTATGGAAAATCAGATAATATGATTCATATAAAAATATTTTGGTACCTATGTGAAATCATTATGGATATTAAAAACAAAAATGTATTCATTATGTTACATTCATTGATTTAAATAATTTATATTTCATTTAAATGTATAAGTATCCATTAAACAAATCAATTTTAACCCATTTTGTTATGTTTCAAAGTTATTTCATACTTTAGTAATTTGGATGAATAATTTTTTTATCACTTGTTTTTAATCTAGATCTACGAATAAGCATTGGGATCCACATCGACGAGACAATAAAAATCACGTGTACTTATATATATTGTGGTAGACACAATGATGAATACATAGATGTTGTAACATGTAAGGTAGTGGAATATAAAATGATTGTAGGCCACCCAATAATGCGCATAGAGAACGTTTTGCTCTATTAGATAGAGGAAAACCACATGGACACTGCTATTTTTGAATTGATCGTCAAGTAATTAGCCTATATAACTATTAGTTTAACTGGATTATCCTATAGCGATGAGAGATATATTACCATGGTTATTGTTCATATTCATAAACTATAAAAGGGTCGTAGTTAACAAAATTGAACCTCTTGATTAATATTTTTAAATCATTTTTATTAAATCATTACATTCAAATTGTAGAAAATAATTCTAATTTATTTGTGAAATATGTGATAAAAACATGTACATATAAAATAAATTTTGAGTCATAAAAATTTATATAATAATATTATATGACTAGAATAATAATTTTTTAATGTTAAAAAATTTTCATCGTCTAAATAATATATATATTTCTGAAAATTTATTCACCAAAAGGGACTAATTATATTTATAAAAATAGATCATGATATTAAATCATTTTTCAATATATTTTTTTTCACTATAAAGAATCTTATATTCATTTATTATCAATTAATAACAAATGAATTAATGATAATAATATATAATAGTAAATATTTTATAATTGAGTTATTCTTATTTGTACCCAATAATATATTGACTAGGAAATAAAATTTAATTATAAATAATATTTTAGTAGTATATTTAGGTTTTCATAAACTCATTGTTTCATATAATAAATGTTATTGAAAATATAAAATAATTTTAATATAAAATTTTAATTGAAATATTGATTGGTTGAAATATACCTCTATTTAAAAAATATTACCCCCAAAATTTTTTAATTTGATATAAATAGATAATGATACTCCTTCTTGATCTCATCATTAGAATCCCATGTAACTTCCTTATGTTGGTGGATTCTGTTGAAATTATTTTACGGGTTTGTGGTCATATATCATTACACTTTACATTAATAATACAAAATCAATAATGGTTGATATTAATAAAAATTTTCATCAAAAAGTGGTATAACTTCTCATTTAAGTAGATGTGAATGATCAGGTATGTACTTCCTAAAATTTAGATGCATGGAACACATCATGATATTGAATGAAATTGATAGAAAAAACAAAAAGATAATATACCTTCCCCATATGATCAAGAATCCTGAATTTAATAAGATAAATATTTACTAGATTTCTATTAATTATAAATACCATCATCATATTCTAGTAATATATTACAATTAATATTTATTCAAAAACATTCAACTAGGGATATTTTTGATGATTTCCTTCATAAATTTTTTACTAATTCTGATATTCTCATGTTTGATGTTCGATGGATTTGAAATTATATTTTATTTCCTAAAGTAAATAACATCCCAATATCTTTATTTATATAACTAATTTATATCAATTTGGGGTTTAAAAATTCCCACCATAGAGGTATTTATAACGTTCTGTTTAAATACGAGAGTAATATCTACTGTTCCATAAAAACTCCACCTAAAGAAAGTGTTTTTACCAATAGTGTCTAACATCCATTCAAGAATTCATAAAAAATAATTTTTATATTTAATTTTTTTCTCATATTGGCTAATTATTTGAGGATGGTAGGATGAACTAAAAAAACCTTGAATTTAGATCCTATAGAATATTTTCCCTATTATTTAGGTAATCTTTCGATCATTTTAATATAAATTTCACAATAGTACAATGTGAGATAAATATAACAACTCGTAGTTTTTATTTATTTAGGGAAATTTATGAAATATATATATTGAATAATTATATCTATAGTGATATTAACATAGATATATCCCATACTAATTTAAGAAATTCAGATTTTGTATGTTACCGATGACAAAATCAATAGCGATGTTTTACGACTTCTATTATGTTATGGGTAATGGATTTAAAATTCCCTAAAAAATTTTCCTTTCAGCTATAAATATTAGACATATAAAGAACATAAAAATATACACTTCATTATATATCTTAATTCCATAATATCATAAATACAATTTTATATATCTATACAGCATCATAATTCCTTGTTGAATTAGAATGAACAACTATGATCGTTATTCAGAAAATCATTTATCTTACCTACTATGGAATGGAAAAATATATAGTTCCTAAACCTATTATTCCATCCCAATCATGGCTGAACTCAGGATCATTTCTCTCCTTGTTCAATAGGGTTATACCTTCTTTTTTTTACCATTAATATTAATATGTGAATGATGGTTTAACAATATTTTTGGAATTACAAGTTTCATACCATTCATTTATAATATAAAGGTAAAATTAATGTTAGTATATAAATAAGAGATCTATTTTGATCCTTATCATGGATATTAAATAAGGAACCTTTTTATGTAGTTTATATTCCACATTTTTTTCGATGTTGGAGTGGTAATGTGTTGAGAGGTCATAGTAATTAATTATATCAGACCTTATTCTCTCCCACATATTTAATTCTTTTTATGTGAATATACTATTTTAGCTATTGGGATCATTATATATGTCACAGAATTAAACATTGATATAATTAATCTATTTAATTAATGAATAAATTTCTAGAGGTAACTAAATGTTTTGTGTTTTTTCATTTTATTATGATGCTTCAATAATCATTTGGAAAAATATCAACCATAATTTTTTATAGGAGGACACATCTGAGTCCCTTATTTAATATACTACTATATATTAAAACTGTTATCCATTGTAGGGTAGTGTAGGAATAGATGTATTTAAAATAACTATATTATATTCAATAAAACATTATTCAAATTCATACAAATAATAGAACTTATATCCCTTCCATGTTAACATTTTTTAGTTGATTCATTAGTTGTAAAATATTATTCGAAAATTACCGATAATATTTAAGAAAAAAACTACATCTAACAAACATAGAATCAATAGTTTTTCAAGTAAAATGTTTAATAACATAGATCACTTATGGGTGTACTTATATATTCACACATTAGATTATATGACATTATAATGAATCTTTTCAACTCCAAAATTGACTCATGTTAATTTTTTCATAAATCACATCCTTCAATAGATTATTTTTTATATTTATGAAATGATATTCATGCACGTCAATTATATTTGAATAAATATTAATATTATCAATAAATACTACCAAAAAATAACCTCGTATATCTCTAAGGATAATATTCAATATATAAATAATGATAGAGGATGAATTAGTATGACCACACAGAATCACAATAAATTCATTTTATTCATAAGAAGTATGTAATGATGTATTAGGTATATACACCTTCTTGACCCTCAATTAATTATTTATAGAATGAAGATATATATTTTAAAATACTTTAGATACATGATTTTGACCAATCATGTCATAAATTCATGGTAAAATATACTTGTTCTTGATAGTGATATTGTTATATTCTCAATAGTAAATGATGTTTTTCATTGATCCAAATTAATTCTTAAAAACAAAAGAGCTAATCCCCATGTTAAATTGTTTTTCTAGATATTCCATTTAGATGGTTCCTTGGGAGTTTCCAGTTTAATTATTATCTATTAATATGGCCCTTCATAAATAGAGTCTTAGAAATAGGTGTTGAAAAATTTATGAGTTGTATTGCAAATTGAACACCAATATTCGATGGAATACCTTGAAACTCATGTACAAATATATTAATAAACTACAAAAAGAATAACTTATATTTTGACTATCTCCCCAAATATATATGAAAAGGACTCTTTTTAATAGAAATAATTATACATACATTGGATGTTATTTCCATCATAATTTTAATTTTTCAATATATAGAATAGAGATCAATGGTTTCCTTGTAATATTAAACATAACACCATGTTCATAGAAATTAATGTGAGATTTTTGTAAATAAATACATATAATGTTTAGATCAATAAAAAATTGGGGAATCATTATGTGATCATAATTCCATTATGATTTTTTATTATAATTCAATATATAATTTATTTCATGGAAATTAAAAATCAATAGAAATTATTTTGATATAAATACATCATAGATCCAAAATAAAATAAGAAATTAGTAATTGTATAGTGGATTGTAATTTTACATTTAATCAAAACATTATAATATTCTTTATTAGAAATATTTTTCTATTATTATTTCTCATCTATATGTCGTTAATATATTGTTGATATTTAAAAAAAATTATTAAAATTTGTATATAGGAACTGATTAAACGAATGAACATACTGTCTGAATTGAAAAAACATAAGTGTAGAATATTCATTCTATAATTATTTCTCCACATTATATTTTTAAGCCAAATTATTCTCATCACATCACCATTTTATTTTTTTTATGACCATCCATTCCACACTTCAGACATTTAATTATTTCCTCAATATAATTGATGTAATGATTCCTCCCACCTTTTAAGCATAAATTTATTATAATCATATTCAATCCATGGTATTCAAATTTATGTTGAATTAAAATTTAATTTTCTTGTGAAAACAATGTGATTCATGGGTATCACTGTTTTACATCTCCACCTTGATTTCACATCAAATTGTCTCATCTTATCTAATGATTTACTTTATGGACAACTAACATCAAAGAATTGGGATTAAAACACTAAATAGTAATTCATTCTATAATTCATGTTGGATGATAATACTATCAATATACCTGAAATGATTTGTGAAATAATCCACATAAATACCAATATATTTATCATTGTTCTTATTTAACTCATGGATTTATTTTTTTAGTATACTATAAAAAACATTAAGAAAATAAAATTTAAAAAAATTCTTTTATATTCACCACACACAATAGATTCAATTTCTTCTTTTTTCCATTCATGTTCATGATAAGCTTCTACGACAAATTTTATCATCCCAGTAAATGATATATATCCATAGTAAAATTATTATTTTCTAATCATTATATAATGGAAAATTTAATTTCAATGGTATTAATGAATTTATCATTGAATAATGGACCATTTGACTCAGTAAAGTTGGGAGAAAATTTCCTTTTTAATGACATAACTCTATGTTATTCAATTATTTTATATTTTGGCTCCCAATCAATAATTATAGATTAATAACTTTTTCTGAGAATACTACATTGATTTATAATTCCGTCTCCCATAATATTTCGTTTTATATGAGGAAAATCAATGTATTGTCCTTTATATTCCTAATTTACATAATTCTTTTATGTTCTGTCCGTATACTATAAAGAAGAAGAATATTATGAGAAACAATATTCATGTTTTCATACCACATAATCATTAATATTAATTATTGGTTGTCTAAGTAATGATAACTTTTTATCTAAAACATTATGTCTAACCTAGATCAGTAATGATGGTTAGAACTACTTTTTTATTTTATATTATACATATACTTATCATTATGATTCACAATTAATATGTCTCATTTTAGAATACAATGGTTAACATAAAATTCCCCTGATACCATCTATAATAAGTATTATATTTCTTACCAATATATTACAACTTTTGTAGAATAATATTCCATATATAAATTTTCCTTCCATGACAAAATAATTTTTGTTTTGTATCATTGGAATCTTGAAAACATAAATATACCGTTTGAAAATTATCTCTATATTTTACCACAATTTTTTTCATAACTTGAACCCTTATTGGACGTATCACTCTTAAATTACGTCTTCATAATCCCATGAATGTAATCATAAGAAAGGGTGAACTATGTTACCTAATAGATGAAAATAAAAATTATATTAAAAATAATATAAGATTCACATGAGTAAAAGTGTATAATAACATGAGTTAAACATTTCCAAACCATAAAATACATCGCATACATCATAATCACAAGTCAGGTAATAATCCATGGTATTTTATAAGTCATGATTAATAATGGAATTAATGATCATGAGATATAAGAAGATACTATTTTCTTAAAACATGAATTTTTGGAATACACATAAGCATAGAAAATAATTTATACATTAGTCAATTCACATTTCCAAGGAAATCATAATAGAATTTATTCAATCCCAGACAATTATATTTGTTAATGTTCACTCACATCACAATAATAATGGAAATTTATCATCATAAAGTTGGGTTCACTATCCATTTGAATCCAATTTTGATAATAAGATATAAATATTATCATAATAAATTAGACTGGGATATATGTACAACTCTTAACATAATGAAAATAATACATATATATGACACAATATCACACTTAATTTTTAATAAATGTTCATGTGATATGAATTAAGGTTCATAATCATTGAAGCATAGTATTACCTACGGAAATAAATGGTTTTTATGGATTTTTATTCACATGATTACAAAAATAAACCAAATGAAAAGGAATAAAAATTTAATCTTTAGATCATATCGTAGTAAATAAAAAATAACATAAATGGAAGTCATAATATATTAAAAAGGATTTTGTAGTATTACTTTGAATAAATATGGAGTATATTAAACATTCCATCCTAGTAACTTATCTTTTAAACAAATCAATCCAATTATAATGACACAAATCTCTTATAAAATGACATTGTATTAATACGAAAGATTATTCAATGAAATATTTTTCATTTCTGGTGTTAAATTTTTATCATTTTGTATAATTTTTATAATAATATTTCATCCATATGTTAACCAGATATGTCACAAAGTGTCTCTCTTGTCAAATGTAAGAAAAGATTGCTTTCAAATAGTTTAGTATGAATTCATAAATGGGTTATAATGACTGTAAAATATAATAAAATAACAGTAAATACTGAAATTATAACAATTCTAGAATATATGGATATTGATGAATAATATTCACCAACACAGACCTAAACATAAATAATTTTTAATATTAATTATATTTTAAAATAATTACCTTACCTTGAGTTCAAATTAATTTGAAAGGACAAAAAAATCATATATAATAAATTTATATTTATTAGAATTTATTTTATGTGAAAATTTATTACATGTAATATCATATATTACTACTAAAATAATTCTACACCCCCTTTAGATAATAGATTATTATTATAGTGGTTCTCCGGGTGAAAAGGTTTTGTTAGTCATGAATATTTTCTTTAATATCACCATTAGATATAAATTTATCTTAAACCCATCACATCTAGAATATAATTAATAATATAAATATCATTTATATTTATAATATATATAAATTAATGATATAGTTATAAATATCAATTACTCAATTCATGGTGATTGTAGATCATATGTACGCATGAAAAATATTAATAATTTTTTATAGAAGAAAGACAAGAAATTTAGATATTAATTCTCATTTAAAAAATCATTATAATATCATTTATGTCATATATAATCTTAAAACTTATCCATTTTTCCAAATATGTATAATATATATTTTAAGAAAATCCCATCATTTCGTAGATGGTGTAGTCCATTAAGAACAAATGATGTAATTTTTTCCTAAAGGATTGGATTTTTAGAATGTAAATGTTATGTTATTATTAATTAATTTTAATTATATCATTAATGTTATATAAAAAATGTAAACCCCTCATAATACCCATCCATAAAATATGTTTATAGAAAATAAATTTTTTTTCTGTGGAAATGGTAAGTCATTTGTATGCAAGAGTCATACATTTACATATCATTTAATGGGAAAGAATATACAAAATTGGAAGAAGAAAATAAATATTGAATTTATGCTTATTTATAATACTAAATTTAATTTTTTTCTGATACATACTATAGATTTATATATTGTAAATATGAGTATTAACAGAGGTGATTGTCTAAGGTGGTTAAATCTTCCGGGAAAATAGTCTTTATGATCTACACTAAAGGATCCATGGGTATTAATTTTGATAATAACATTACTACTAGAAAATGTATTTAATTTAGACACTTTTTATTTCTATTTAATTCTTATCATATTTAAAAATCCTTAGTTGTCATTTATAATTTTATCTCTGATAAAAAAATTAATATTAATTCATTATTATTTTAGAATATAATGTGAAAATATGACTATTGATGTTAAATTAATGACATTTTTGACCAAATAATAACCAAATTGTTTTATTTCAACATTTTTTTATTATTAAATACGTCAAAAAACTAAATTTTTTCTAATATCTCAGTATTGTTAATTTTGACAACATTAATTTAATTTGAGTCAAAGTAAATATAGAATAAGTTTTAATTATTTTATAATGTTTTATCACATCACTAATATTTCATGTTAATCCATTTTATTCATTTAAAACCACGAATTACTAATATTATATAACTATTAATTTTTTAATATAATTTATTTTTTTTATATTAATTGAATGAATAATTTTTTTATGTTGTGTAAGAAATTAATGAACTTATATAATACCTAAATATTATAAATAAATAAATATAAATATTATACAATAATTAAACATATATTGGATATTAATATACATTTATAACTAATTTTCTCCCTATATTAATATATAAGGGACATTACTTTAATAGACAATGACGTTTTGTAACATTTAATGATAGAAAAAATAGGTATGTAATTTATATGGAGAAGTGACCAATAAAAAGATATATTTTGATTCAATAATATAAAGGGTCCAATTTCATTAATAAAATAATAATTTCATGAGTAATTGCATTTTTATCTCTTATTACTATTCGTATACATTAATAAGAATTACATTTCCCCGAGAAGAAAAATCATACCATGTTTAACACTAATGTTGAACAAAAAAAATGTTCTATTTCACAAATTTCAACATCATAATTATATATAATTAATTAAGTTTATATAATTATGTACCTATAAACAGATAATGTAAATTTTACAATATGTGTGAAATTTTAAAAGAAATTTATTTTAGAAAAATACATTTTTATCTTAAATTTAAATTTGTTATTAATCATTTTCTATCAAAATGTATTTCGAATATTAATAAAATTTATTTATGTAAATAACATATTCCTTTAATTAAAATCATCCATAAATAGAAATTATATACACTTATAACTATACAGAGTTCACATAGAAATAGATTTTCAATGAAACATTTTTTTTATTTCAAATAATTTTTATTTTGATTTATAATCATTCGACAATTGATGAATTAAATTCACAAATATATGACCACTGATTTTTTCATAATTAAGTTAGTTATATTAATTTCATAAAATATAGTGTCTAGCTGGTAACTTCAATTCTATCTATAGTTTATTAGATTATTGTGGTTTGTTTAATTTTTGTGTTGAATGTAACTCATGTTATCATAAATAATTTAATTATTTTTATAAAAATATTCTATCAAAAATTTTTTGTGTAATATATTTACCCTAAATACATCAATATGATGAATGATTATAGTATTTATCCAAAATAAATGTGCTTCAAGGTTATAACTACCCATAGATTATGTAGTACAACTATAATGATTTGATTGTATTGATATATTGGTTTCTTATATCATGACATTGAATTTAAAAAATTTCAAATATATAAATTATGTTATTTTTATCCAGGAGATTTTTATATTGATATGATACATTGTTTCATTTTTTCACTTATTAATGATTAAATGAAATATTTTTTCATTTAATTGCCTCAACATATTTAGTATTACTAATTTATTAATGATATAATATACTACTTGTAACTCTTACTGCGTATTTAGCTCATCTTTATTCGTTTTCCATTCTTCTAGATATCATGTATGATATACTGAAAAATATCATGGATTCATATGTGTTTTTAGGCAATGCATTTTATACATTTATTCCAATTTTAGATTTATATATGTATATGGTTTTCCAATAAAACTACATTGATCGGTCCATCATGATGACATACTTTGTATCTTATTCCAATGTAATAAATTATACACTGGCTTTGGGTTATTGGATTTTAGTCTTTTATAATTTTTACATGTGGATACCTTTTATAAAATTATATTATTACATGTCTTATTACAAAATTATATATATGATAGTGTAAAAGATATGCAACGCCAATCTTAATTAATCAACATAATATTTTAATTTATATTTTACCATTATAACCCATATATTCAATTTGTGGGAATTAATATTATTAAAAAAATTGAAAATATATAATGATTCTAACCATTTATATTGTATTAATGTATTCCTTTAACTATTAATTTGATTTAATATATTATTATTTTATTCTTCAATGATGTGATGAATAAAAAAATTAGTTTTCATGTTTTTTATCATTAAATATATTAAATTTCCCAATACATTAAAAAAATTATTTTACAAACTGAATTTCATATTTTAATTAATAATTTCAATATTTTCCATGGGTTATTTTTTTTAATTACCACCAAAAGTATATATTTCAATAAATAAAATATGTATAGATTTTTTATGAATATTTTATTTTCCTTTTAATTATTTATAGTGTAAGTAATATTCTTTTGATTAGTTTTAAAATTTAATTTATCAATTTTGATTTAAATTAATATTATTATGGTTTCTAAAATAATTTTAAATCCTAATAATTGTAATAAATAATTTTCCTTAATTTCATTTTTCTGATAAACATTTTTAATTCACATTTTTCATATTCAATTTTAAATTTAAATTTTCCTCCTCTATGAATTGAATAATTAATAATTGAATAAATATTTGGGATCAAGTGCTATAAATTTTGTTAACAGTTCCATTTTATTTTTACCCATTATTAATAGTTAACATAGTAATTTTTATTAACAAAATAAATGGTAAATAATGCAGTAAACAGTTATGAATAAAATGTTATGGACTAGAAAATGAACCTAAAAATGTATTTATTGTATTAGTTTATTCTATTTATATCATATTAATCCATTATTAGGTTATAAAGACTTTTTAAATTTAGATATGAATATAATCATGATACTATTATATTTAATAAATAAAAAATAATGTCATTCTCTTGATTTTATTAATGAAAATATTTTTATGATTTGAAATAATGAAGGATATATTAAATTGTAAATATTTATTTAAAATAT
Source organism: Viscum album (assembly GCA_963277665.1). Classification (NCBI taxonomy): domain Eukaryota; kingdom Viridiplantae; phylum Streptophyta; class Magnoliopsida; order Santalales; family Viscaceae; genus Viscum; species Viscum album. The sequence continues at coordinate 1,246,144,302 of OY728148.1, forward strand.
TTATTATTTAAAATTATCATGTTAATTTTATAAATATTTTTTTTCCAATATTATATTCTTAAATGATTAAGCAATGAGGTTGTTTTAATTATTAAAAAATAGAAAAACAATATAAATGACAATATAAATAATAAAATAATTATAATATATGATAATTACTGTTTTCCATGGATTTTATACGTTAAAATGAAAATATAGGGATGTATTAAATTATTTGGTTTAAATTGAAATTTATGTTTTGTTGTTATTTACATTAATTAAATCAATTGTTTTAAAAAATGATATTAATGATACTTTATAACAAATAATATTTGACTAAATGATTTTAAAATATTAATAAAATAATATTATGTGGATATATTATGACTTTGGAAAAAATATAATACATTTTAAATTTATTTTCATTATTTCCATTTAATGTATCTATCATGACCCTCAATGAATAATACATTTTGGGGTCTTGGTAACTATGCAAGGTGTTAAAAATGGAATAAAAGAAAATAATATTGTTTAAAACATAGTAAAAAATTTTCATTTTTATTTCCAAGGATTATTTTGATACATAATCATTCTTCGTTTGGTATAAATCAGTTTTGAGTCTTCTATAATAGGAAATAAATTTATATTAATTTAATATATTGAGAAATTCCAAGAGTTTCCTTCCATTCTGTTATAAACGGTCGTCTTCTATTCCTGTCAATTCACATTTTTAGAATCATTTTTTTTTCTAATAACCATAAAAATCAATTCTTAAAATATAGAACCTCAGTTTGTAGTAGTTTATTTATGAATATTACCATTATTAGAGGGATTATGGTGTTAATGAAAGGAGACATTACAAAAATAGGTATTGTTTAAACATATTTTTTTGTATTATTTCTTCTTCCACATCCCCGAAATATCATTAAACCTAGACAAAATAACATCCTTATTATCTTCCTTGTACCATGACATTATTATTTTAATGGGATGACTTATATTCATCTCCACGTATATAAAATGGTAGTCGATATCTTAGTTATTGTGTATAATAGACTATAACATCTCAAACATATATAATTTTTTTAATAACCCTATATCAATAATATATATGATCAATTTAATTTATTTTTATAAAATTAATGAAATATTTTTTATATTTAAAATTTAATATAACACATATTTTTTAACAAATCAATACAATGAATAATTGTAATGTTATTCATGAGTATGTGTGGACTATCACCTCCATGAAGCTAAGTGAATCATGATTGATTCAAAACATCAAATTCAATATATATATAAGAACAGTAACTAGAATATTAATATATATTTTTTGTATGATCATTATTTAAATATAAAATTAATTTTAATTTCTTTCAATAATCGTTATTGAAAATTCGAAACATTACTCATAAATACATATGGTATACCATATTTATGATTCTAACATAGTTCATTTTCATAAATATAAATAATTATTAGTTTTAAAAGTACACTTAATGTATAATAAATACAATTATATCTTGATAATTATTATGTAGATAATTTAATAATGAACTATTTGATGATAATCTACTTTATGATGCCATTATGGATTTGTTAATAGAATATTTTCAAAATGAATCACATTATTTTAATTAATTAAATATATCATTATATGTACCCAAATAATGGGAATAATAAACTAAAAATGTTTTTATTAAGTACAAAATATAACAAATTTTTATTTATCATGAATATAAATAATTCACATGATGATTCATATTCAGGATAAATGTGTTTATTAAAATGAATTCACATTTAAATTTTCCGATAAAAATATAATTTTTATCCATATGTATATTTTAAATGTTGTTTTTTGGATTTTATAATATGGACTAAAGAATATATAAAATAATTATTATGTCCCTTTTAATTTATTTCATAAAATTTTAAGAACGTAATAATTTTAGGGAATGATTTGATTTAATTTACAAATAAAATAGAATGATATTTTTAATGTATATGAAAATAATTACATTTTCATTCACTAACATCAATATTATATTTATATTTTTATTAAAATAATTAAAAAACATGATTGGGTGGTCTATTTATATATCCATAATGAATCGGATAAATAAATATAACTTATTTATTAATTTTATCCTAAGAAAAAATTATAATATATTGTAATAGTTTTGTTGAATTATAAGCATGATGGTTAATTGATGTGTAATTACATTAGTTACCCCTTTTATATACATGCTGGTTATTCCATGTATAAATATGAATTATCGAAAAATTATCCCTCTTGTTACATAATATAAATATTTATTCATCATATATAATTTTATAGATTTGGTTTGTTTTCAAATGGAAAAGGAATGTATATTCTAATCATAATAATGAAAAATATTATAATGTAAAAAAATTATTATGATTTTATCATGAATTCCTAGAAACATCTACGAGTTTTTATTTTTCCATCAATATTAATTGTTAAATATTTTAATAAATATATTTCACCAAATTAGTTTATATCTTGGTAATGAAAATGATTATGGGAAACCTAAGGTTCATTTTTTCAAATTATGGATTTTTATAAGTAATCATTGAGTAAGAATTTCAATATTGTCATAATTTCCCATACAGAATATGTTTTTTTCATCCTAAAAATAACAATAATATTCATTGATTTTTTGGATTGTTATGGTAATTGATGTAGTCATTTTGAATTACATAATGATTTCTCATGAAGAGAAAATAATGTTATTTTATAAATTACTACATTTTTAATAAATGAAACTTATCAAAAGGTTTAACATTGTAAAATATATTCATATATAAGATCTAAGACCTAATTATCCAATAATCACAACCTAAATGATCATTGGTAATTTAAGAAATAATATTATATCTTAAATATACTAGAATATTAAACATTTAAGGCCATGTTGTTACATATCCATTAGAAATAGATTTAGGAAAACATATATGAGGGAATATAATACTATGATATACTCTAAGGATGTGATTAGTTATACTATAATATAATAATGTTGTTAATAAGGTGGAGATGTTGTTGTTTTCCTCGAATCATATCAAAATTTGAATAAAAAATGATGATATTGTATTGTAACAGACACAACTTTATGTAATAACCTAGATATGGGTTGGTAGAATATATCATGCAAATAATTCTAGGGAAGGATTATTTTTCATTAATAAGAAGATTTTTTCTCTTACATATTTGATATCCTTGGGTTAATAAAAATTTTACTTATGATCCATTATTATGTATTAGAGAGAAATATGTATAAAAACTTATGAAATTTCATTTTTATTTTTTTTATAATCATAATGGGACTTCAGTTGATTAGGATAATTTTGAAAATATATTTAAAAGAATACATAATTAATTTTGGTGTTTATGTGATGGGAGTGAAACATGATTATTTAGAATTTTGGAGTCATATGTGAGGTTAAAACCCGTTGAAACTTTTTATTGAGATCGTTATATGAGGAAATGTGATTGTATATTTGTAGACATTATTTTAAATGTGGAAATAAAACTTAGGGTTAATATAATAATTTTTTATGGAAAGAATATCCAATTGATATTATATTACATTGTAAAAATTTATTAACTTTGAAGAATTTATTTTAGAAAAAAGGCACCTCGTGATTAATTTTCATTTTTAGGAAATTATTCATAATTTTTGGAATTATATATGATTTATAATAAAATTGATAAAAAATGATAACTATTGGTTTGGTGAAAAACATTACATCCAGAAATCTCATGAGGAGTTAACTAATAACAAAAGTGTTACATGTGTGAATCTACTACCACTAGATTATGTGATGTCCATGTTTGTGATCCATTTAAAAATACTAATTTTACATAATTAAAATTTGATGAATTTTTAAATATTATTATTATGTAATTTTTTTTATATTTTTAGGTGAATAATGATATTACGAAATAATATTTATTTGGTTGAAGTGTATATATTATAATTTAGATAAACATAATATATTATTTGGGATAAATGTTATTATTTTAAGTTGTATGATGATTGGTATAAGATAACAATTAATTTTAAAAAATTCGTAAATTTTTTTATTAATGTTATCTCGGAGATATGGTTATTTATATATCTATGTTAAATTGTTGGATTTATTGTTTAAATTTTGAGATAAATATATTAATTTCTCAAATTAATGTAATTTCATTTTGGTATTATAATAAATTTACATATCTATTTGGTTTAATTAATGATCTGAGGAATTCCTCATTATTTTAGTTTTGATTATTCGATATGTTAGAAGATTATTTTAGTGCCTCAAGAATGAATAAATGATCTAGATTACCATTATTTCATAGAATATGATGATATTTTAGTTCAAATTGATTACTTGATAAAATTACTTATTTAAATTAATTATGAATCTATATTTTGTTAATGTAATTTCATAAATCATTTAATAAAATCATCATATGAAAATATTATCCTTTTACATGTACTTTAGATTAATCGATGTCCTATTAACTCATCAACAATTTGTGGTTTATTTTTCATTATCATTTTCTTTCCCAAATTATTTGTCACCAACTATTAGTTCTATTAATTTATTTTTCTCCTATATGTATTTATTTTAACTTTTTACAAATGTACTCCTTTCTTAGTAACCTATTTATTATTTATTTTAAGTTAACTATATCATCCACACATTCCTTTTTATAAATATATATATTTATAAATATTTATGATGTGCATATTCAAGAATTATATTTTATTATATTGAAGAAATATTTAAATATATAAAATTTAAATGGTGTAATATATTAAACATGGAATAATGTATCACCCTAAAATTTTATAATTCCATGCTTGTTTGAATGATTATCACACAACACCTTGAATTATGTTAGAAACAACAGACTATTAAAATATTTTAATTTATTGTATCACTAATCAAGAACAAATATATCTAGATTGAATTCATATGGTTATTCACATTTGTGTAATTAATTATAAATTATAAATATTATTTATTATAATGAAAATAAGTACTCAACTACAATTAATGACATTTGAAAAGATAATAATGATTTCAAATTTTTTATTCTGAACATTATAAATTATTTCAACAACCTTTATAAATTATAATTTTTAAAATGTTAATAATGTTTGAAATCATAATATAAGACGTAAAATTATATAAAATTTTGGAATTTCTTGAAAAGATTTATTATTTAGTGAATAATGATAAATACTGGGTTTTCAAATACTCTTGTTTATTCTAATTGAATCATTTAATTTAAAAGACCCATTAAATTATTTATTTGGTAAAAAAGAGTAATATAAAAAATTTTATTTATAATAATATAATTTTTTCATATTAATCATCATTATATCCAATTTTTTTATACATTAATTATTTTTATAAAAATACATCAATTAGAAAATAGTATTTTTGTATCATATATCACATTTATATTAAAAATGATTTATTTCACATATAGACACAACATAATGACAAATGGGTGCCGTATTTGGATTCCTAATGTTATTATTTCATAAATAAGTAACCTTTTTCATTATGAATATTAACCTTAATATAGATTTTTATCACAGTATTGGTTAAACAATTAATAAATTTTAATACAATATGATTAGGAAACAAATTACCACATCATTAGAATATAAAATATTGGATGTATGGGTTTATATTATTGTAATCCATGAATTAATATTATGGAAATTTTGTAATATCTATCTTTGAGTATGACTCATATATTATTTCTTGTTAATATAAAGTCAAAAGGCCAATATATAGATTTTGATATCAATATAAATTTTGGAATGGATAGAAAGGTTGTATCATCAATTATAAATGATTATTTTATTTAATAATAAGTTTTTATCATGGATATTTTTTTAAAAATACTTACATAAGAAATAATTAACAAGAATATTATTGAATTAAATTCACATCTATTGTGGAAATGAAAAAAAACATTTAAATGATTTTAAATTCTTTAAATTTTTTTCATTAACTGAGTAATTAATAATGGTTATTTTTATATAAATAAAACATTTTAGGGTTTTTTTAATGTTTTATAATCAAATTCATATTTTTCCATTATGTATTTTATTTCTAATTAAATATATAGTGTCAAAAAATAAATTACGGATATTTGAAAATAAATAATATATTATTAAATGATTTAATATTCCCAAAAATAAAATATTTAGTTTATATAATTTTATAAGGTTAAAAAAAATAAGTAAAATAATATTTATTTTTCTTTTTATCTACTTATGAAGTTAATATTGAACCGTAATGTGTATGGACCATTAATATTGTGATAACTTCTTAAAGGGATAATGAGGGGTTAAAAGTATATTTTATTTTTCAAAACATTACAAAAATATTTCCAAATTTGATTATATTTTGAGAATTTATACTCTTAATTATATTATCTTATTCATATATAATTTTTATCCATATTTACATGAATATTAATTTATATTTATTAAATTTAAAATGGATTCTATAAAATACCCCCCCTCACATATGAATAATCACCCCTTATCTCTTCTATTAGAACCACATTGAGAAACATATCTCCAATGGACTCTACACATTTATATTCTAAACACCCCTAAACAAGTTTAATAGGTTTTGATATTTCTAAAATAATTACTGATCGACCTCTAAGAGGATATATAATGGTATACTAACTAATAAGTGGTAATCATATTTACATGTTATTTAATGTTTATTTCTTCATCAAATTTAGGTTAATGAATTTTAAGAATTATAAATCAATAATGTGAGTATCGTAAAAATTACATTATTTTGTAGTTATTACAATAAACAAATTTTAAATCTAGGTTATATCTTCCTTATAAAATAAATCTATTTTCTATCCTACCAATTAAAATTAAACATTCATCGGGCATACGTATCGATTACCAACTCCATGAATAGTTGTAATGTATTTTCCCTAAAAAACATAATGGGATGGATATAAATATGGTTGTGTTGAAAATAAATAATATAAATGGAATAATTTTATTTCCAGATTTTATAATATCATATGCCTCTTATAAACTTCAAGTCTATTATAAAACAATATTGTCGGTCATGTGAATGTGTGGACCACCACCTACACAATGCAACGAGATCCTATTATCTACCTTCTACACAAGATAGAAATGAGTAAAACCATAATGAATATAAATTATATATTTGATATATAAGTCAGCATATTAAGGAATAATATAATATACAATTCTATTGACAAATCAATCGAAATTTCAAAAAAACAAATTCATTCGTACGAACGACCTACCGACTCATTAAATAGTGTAATTAATTTTGTAAAATATCTTTTTAATGATAATTATATATATATTTCTTATGAAATTTATATCATGAATTTACTTTGAGATGAGGGGAAATTTTTAAATTGTAAATGACTGATACAATTAAATCAAAATATATATTAATAAAAAGTAGTTTACACACAAATTAATAATAATAGTAATTTTTTTATTTCATGGGTAAAAAATTATATAAATGGATCATATAATAAGATATAAGATAGAATATATTAATTTTATATGAGAATAAGTAATTCAAATTTAATATTAATTATTTTAGAGATCCTATGATAAAAGTCAAACTCGATGTAATATATTTAATCTTCATTTTAACACCATTGTGGCATATTTTGTATTATTTACCTATTTATTTTTATTTTATATACATAATAATACTTTTTTTGATTTAAAATATATATATATATATATATATATATATATATATATTATTTGGATCGTGGTATATAATAATTTCTTCTATTTCATAGTGTTTTCATATTTTTTTCCAACTTTTCATCTCATTATAATATGGTTCAATTAAAAAATATGAAATATAAAAAAGTTATTTTTTTTATAACAACCCCAAATCCTACAACCAATAGACAATTTCTATAATATTAAAAATTTTCTAATAAAAATCAAATATCATAGAAAATTATTTATTATAATTTTAGTCTTGAGAGACCAAATTCTCATATAAATTAAATTTTACTTTGGAAAACAATTAAATAGTAAAAGAATAGTATTTCATCCATGAAATAATTCAAAATAACCTTCAAAATGTCATGGAGAAATAATTACAAATAGATGTTATATTATATGGCCCCCAATAGTAACTTAATATTAAATATATAATAAAAAATTAAAAATATCAATATATATAATTAAATAACTAAAAAAACATTCCATTTAGTGAATAACATGGGATGAAAATACATATATAGATAATATCAATATTGTAATATCATGGATATAAAACATATATATTTATTGGTGAAAAGATTAATATTTTAATTCATGATATCACATATCCTTAATTCCATACCTTCCAATCCTAGTTACAAGAATATTTAATCAATATATTGGTATACACAAAAATCCTATATAATATATCTGACAAATTTGTCTAATGAGACGTATAGAAGAATTAAAGAGTTATTTATAATAGTTATTAACAAGTCAAATAGATTTAATTAAATTTCCCATTTATTACATATTAAATAAAATTTAAAAAATCAATATAAAAATATACATATTGAGTATTTAATAAATTTTTTCATTATTTCCTCCATTAAACAAATCAAATTTTTTTGTAAAACCCCATATATAGATAAATATTATAGTATACTAAATAATTATCTAAATTATATAAATAATATTAATATTTAATTAGAATGTAGTGTCTAATTATCAAAAGTAATTGAATGTTTCCATGGATATTTGACAACTAGAAAATTAATATAAATTAAAATAATAGGTCATGTTAATAAAAAATACATGCAATTAATTTAATTAGTATCATATGGAGAGTAGTAAATAATTATGGAAAAAATAATATCATCATTATCAAATGATTTTATTATGAAAATTATTTATGTATATAAATATGGTGAATAGATATGGTGTTCTAAAAATCCATTTAAAACATATATGATAAAAAATCATCATTTTTACATGTTGTAAAAATAAAAAATGACCCACTAGGAATGGAATTAAAATTATTATATTAAAACAATATAATGATTCAAGGATAACATTACATTTAATCAGTAAAACATTTTAATGAAAAAATTATACTCTGAATATTTTTCAATAAAAATTAATTTATTAATAATATACCCTATTATATTAAAAATCAGATCATATTTTTTATTTACATATTTTCATTAATTAATCAATAGAAAAATAATAATTTTTTCGAAAAAACAATGTAACTTATTAATTAAAAATTATATTAAAAATTGAGGGATTTTAAGTTGCATAAGATTATATTTCATTACAGAAAAAAAAGAAGAAATCCCAAAAAAATATATTATAAAATAATTATTTACCTCATTGGTGACTCTTAAAATTGAGCCCCCGTAAAATAGAAAACATGAAATGAATCTATATGAATATTTAATTAATATAAGATAATTTTAAATTCATAAAAGAGGAATTATATACACTATATAAAAATAAATAGCCACATAATACAATCTTTGACACACAAAAGTTGAAATTAATATGAAATATCTTACCTAAAGTTCGATATACTTTATAGGTCATATATCTACTTGTATAATAAATTTAAATTTAATTAACGAAAATTATTTAAACATAAAATTATCTATAATATCATATTTTTAATATTTATAATAATATATCACTCATCTGTAAATAATAATGTAATATTATCATAATTTTATGTTATAACTATTTAATTTTTAATCTATATTGTAATATTATAGTTTTGATCACATAATATTATTCATGGTTCAATATTCTAATTTTTTTACTCATGATATTAATATAATATTTATAATATATATATATATATATATAATTTTCCCCTATGAATGATAAAGATAGAGAATTTAACTGCATCATTCGTAGACATGGTAGGTTGTACGTAGAGATAATAATGGATTCCACTTTTTGAAATATGGAATGAAACTAGAGAAATTAATAATTCATCATTATTGAATAATTATTATATCATATATATCGTATATATCATATCAATTCTAAATATATTCTTATTACCAACCATGTAAAATAGAAATGAAAAATGAATAACATTGCTTCTTAGAGGTGGTAGTCATCATGGATGATTGAATGATGTAATAAAATTATGATAGGTTTTAATGTATGTAGGATGATATGATATTATAATTTACAAATATTATTTATCTCATAATTATATTATATATTCTTTAATAGAAACGTTATAATAACTATTTAATGTGATGATAAAATGACTTTCACCCCTGATATGGAGATAGTATTTCTTACTCACGCTTGAGTGATGTATTATCCATTACTAGAATAATAAATAGGTAGAATATAGTATTACCATAATCTATATAAAATATAATAATATTTAAATTATATTATTATAAATTTTAATAATGATATTATATATTTATATGATGTTTAAGAGGAAATATCTTATAAAAGTATATTTGATGATGATTGCCTCTTATTTGGTAAACTTCATTTAGATCACCTCTTAATGGACTTAGGAATGAATTTTTGGGACAAATAGATACTCTAAAACTTGTTTTTTGTATTTTTATAATATAAACGGCTAGGGTTTGGTCATTATTTTAAACATGTTTATGTGTACGCCAAAGAGATAAGTGGTGTCCTTCTATATATCAGAGGATGTGCATTAATATATTTTCTCAGAATATGAAATTAATATAAATTTAGATTTATATATTATTTTATGAAATGTGATATGAATTAATATAAAGGGATTATGGGTTGAAATACAGATGTCTACTCATATTTAGACATGTTTTGGTTCGTTCTTCACCCTGATATTTTAGTTTTAACACTGTGTTAACACATTTGAAAATTACCACAATACAATAATTTTATACACATTTATATTCAGGAGGGATACTGTAAAATGGAAAGAAACACACAAATGGGAAATAGATGATGTTTATTACCGTATCCTAATAATTTTTATGTGTAATTTTTTATTAAATTTTTATAATATAATGAAATATTATTTTCATAGAATACCATTAATTTAATTGTTGAAACTAGTAATCTTATCTTAAAGCAATAGTAACATTAAAACCATGAAATTAGAATTTAAATATATAAACTAGAACTAATTTTTTTAGGCATGAAATACATTTTTGGGACCCTATACCTCATTCAAATTATAACACATTTTCAATTTTGAAAACACTTATTTTCTATTTCAATTAACCTAATAATTATTATGCCAGTGTTATATAAGAATTTAAAGTAATTATATTATAAAATAAATTATAATTTTAAAACATGATAAAAAATTTATTTAATATTTTAAATTAATATTTAAAAATTAATTTATGTGTCTTTTTCCAAACACAAAATATTGAGTTTATTAAAATAAGGGAATAAACATCTTGACAATATACTTAACTTGAAGTTATATATATGTAAAAGTGAATGGATAATACAAAAAAATCATATTTTTTAAAATTTAAGAAAATAATTGATTAAAATTCTTATAAAATAGAATAATATCAAATGATAGATGTATTTTTATTTAAATATCATAATATTATTAAATTTAATTACCAAATTTAAACATTACCCTGTTGAAATGTTTTTCAGTAGTTACAATGCACAATAAATAAAAAGAAACAATAACAATTTATATTATTTTTACATATAGATTCAAAATATAGAATAAATTTATTTAAATTATATAATTTTAAATAGTATACATTTACTTTATATTGATACCTCAATGTGAGATATAAAACTAATTTCTGAAAATAAATATTTATGTGTTCAAGATGTTTTATATGATGATCGATAATAAAAATGACCCAAAAGATAAAAATAAAAATATTTTTATCAAAATTTTATGATATAATATTTTAAAACAAGAAAAAATAAAACATTATCCTTTCAAGAGTAAAGAATATATGTTACAGTTTACATTAAAATCAGTATTTTCAGTGCTCACCCAAAAAATTACATTTATGAAAATTTCCAATAATGGCTAAGAATATATTGACATGATGATTTTAAAAATTATTTTGTTGTTACATAATAATATATCAATATCCTAATGTTGTTAATTTAGAAATTGTATTTCATGTTAAGAAATCTATGAGTGAGGTCATCATTATTAATTTTTTATAATATATCACGATGTTACATTCCATGACCTAAAAAAAATTAAACCCTAAAAAAGAATATATTTAATATCAATGGATATTTGATTGTTGAAGACCCACATCCTAGTTATGGATAATATATATTATTCTAAAAAGATAGTTTGAGAAAAAAAAGGTTACCTAAAATATCACCATTTAGGTGACCTAGATATACAGAGAAATGTTGGTATGTTAATGTATACAAACATTAGAAGAGAATATCATCTATGTATTAATTAATAGTGTTATAGAAATTGGTAATTGGAATGTTTTCAACCATAAAACCATTATTCATTGTGGGGTTACAATACCATCAGTTCATCATAAATAGTTTCAAAAGTATAATATTCTTATTTTAAGATCATTTTCCTATAGTATATGTATTACTTTAATATGAATATGGAGTATAAGTTAATATATAGTGACAAGATTTTTTATGAGTTCATAATCACTATTATATTCCTCGGTTTCTATTTAATATATCCACTTAATATCATACTCATAGAAATTGATATTCATTACAAATTTTTCTATAATAATGAAAAAAATTAACATTAAATAAATCATATGATCCATAGGTCCCTACTTATTACTAAAATTATTCATTAATAAAAAATGGTAAGAAATCAAAATCTAATATGGATAAATATAATAGGTTAATCTTTAAATCCTTAATAATATCGAATAATGTTTAACATAACCCATTAAAAAAAATTAATTATAATACTAATACAAGATTATGAATGGCCAATTTCCTAGCAAATAAAACTGCATGATTTGTGCAAAACATTGTCACAAGTTAAATTAATGTAATTAAGAATATGACATATACAACATGAGTACCATTATAATATATTTAGAATCACTATAATACCTTAATTAGAACATACATTATTCAAGAAATTTTCCATATATTTATTACGTAATCAATGTATACAATTTTCAATTATGACCCAATAATCCCAAAAAATGAAGCAAACGTCATAAAATAAGACACAAATCACATCGTCATTAAATTTTTAATGGAAATGATTTTGTTATCCATTTTATTATAATTTTTTTGATGTTTTAGGTGCCTTAGCTGGTTCCAGGTGGTGGGTAGGGTGATTAAAGAATTTTGGGCTGTCCAATTCTAATAATGGAATGGCTATAGTGTGAGGGTTAATGTTATGACATAGTATTGGTGGTTGTGGTGTAGTGGTCCACAACTATATCATAAGGGAGTCAAGATGAGTTTTAATTCTAGTTTCTTTTATAAGATAAATATTCATTACGTTTGGGCTATGGAATAACCTATATTTTTAGTGGAGGCCCATTTTAGTGTAGATTAGAATTATATATAATAATAGTTTTGGAAGTCACATCCAATTCAAGGTATATATTTAACATATATAGATGATTTTATATAACCTCAATGATGGGTGGGGGTCCTACCACGTGGTTCATTAGGATGAACTATAGACCAAAAATAAACCTAAAAAGTAGTTGGCCATGGAACTCATAACCAATATTTTCTCATAGAATTTTTGACGTTGCCTCTGAGGATGCCCAATGGAATTCTATATATCGTTTTGTGAAGTGTCATGGACTAAATAGTTGTTCCATGGAATTTATTTTCTTTATTGGGCCTTTAAATGGACCGAGACCACTATGTGGCAGTATTTTTACATTCCTTTAACTAAAACCTATGGAGAACAAGATATTTTGTTTTTCAAAATTTTTAATCCCATTCTTTTAGAGATTGGTTCTCGGCACTTCAGTATGATATGTGGATATCAAATGTGAGTTATACCTCATATATCTTGTTGTTTCTCTCCATTTGGTTTTATATTCCTTGGGTTTCATATTCCCATGTTATGGTGCTTGATCATTGTTATTATTATGGGGTATCCCCATTCATATTCTTGTGTGTTTTTTGGAGTTTTGTCTTAAGGAGTGTTTAGCTACTCATATGATAAGTTATCCTAAATATATGGGTTTTTTATGTTCTCATATAAATAATGATGACACCTTTGTGGTTGGGATTCATTACATCTCAAACTTATTTTAGTAAAATTGAATGTTCATAATGGTTTATGAATTTGAATTTAAACGGAACTGAGTTAATAAATATAGAACATGGTTAATAAAGATTTAAATTGTATTTAATATATTTATTTATTTCTCATTGATAATGGTTTACTTTGGATTTTTCAAACAATGTTCAATCAAAAATATCATTTTCTATCAGGTTGTTATTCCTAGAGTATAATGATTTTATTGGAAAATGATAATTATTGTAGTCTAGAATTAATTTACTAATTTAAATAAGAATATGAAGAATATTCATTTTATTTTAAATTGATGTTTGTTATAATCTATTCATAATTCAAAAAAATAAAATACTTATTATTAATTGAATATTATCATCTATGTGATAATGAAATTAAAAAAGAATATCAATCTTGTTAATAGCTATAAATAATGTTGAAATGAATTAGTATATTAAATCTTTTGATATCTATTTATAACTGATGCCGTAGATTTCATAGAATTATAACATAGGAATATTGAAATTGTTAACTAGTGCAAGAATAATAACATGATATTTTATAATGATAAATCATGTTTTTCTCATTACATATAAAGGATGATTTTTTTGGGGAATTGTATGTGATAATTTCTATTTATTATCCTAATTTACTTGTTTTTTCTACTATAATTCCATTTTGATTATTATTTTTCATTAAATTATGTTGATTTATTTGGATGTGAGAATATATAATTATATAATAATATAATGGATGAGCTTGGGATGTGGCTGGGAGACCTACATTATTGGAAAGAATTTGTCATTTGTGACATTAATATGAATCAGTACATGCACTAGAGTGTCGACCATGACACTGTATATGATGGAAAGTGATGAATATCATATTACGTATTGATTTGATATTAGTCAGATTATTTTTTTATATGAATCTTTTTTAATGGAGAATGGAAAAGTTTTATAATTATCTACATTCCATTCCCCCCTACTTGACGAAACTGGATATGATTTGTTTCAGTTCATAATGGAATATTATAATATTATCCAGTTGTACATGATTGGTGGAATGTATATAATTATGAATAATAAATGTTTAACACCTGATTGTGGTTCATTCTAGAATGAAAATCATATCCTACTGTTGAAAAAATATTGAATCAGTTTGGATTATTCATAGTTTTCATTGTGTAGGAATTGATGGATAACAATGTTTAATTTAAATAATTGGTAAAGGATAATTAATAAATATTGATTAATTAATTTAAAGTTAATTATTATATGAAATTAACTTATTTAATATAGCTCATAAAAATTAGTTTGAGGTTATCGAATATATATTATTAGATGTAGTAGCTCGGGCTTAGAGTTACATTAACATTAATTGAGACTAAAAATATTTTATTCTAATAGTATGGATGTGAGGGATATTATATCATGTACATTTATGATTTCATTCACTACCCAAACCACATTAGTTAGGTTGAATAACACATTTTTGTATCATGGCTGGTTTTTCCCCCAAATATCCCAGCAGGAGGAAGTTTAACTGACGACATCCTCTTTCCATGAACTATAATTTTTGTAGTAAATTTTCTTGTAGATAAAGGGGTTAGTTCTCATATATAAATTTATAATGTGATATGGCATGGATTGTGATAATTTCACACACATGAATATATGGACATTGTACACAAAATATTACCATATGTATGAAGTCTATAGGCTATGTTTGGATGAGGTACCCAACTCGATGCTTGTGATGTGATGGAATGTGGTATAATAATTGATGTACAATAAAAATCACATGGGTTGAATTAGATCCTAGAAAATACATGTTAACTATATTATATATTGATAATATATTATATAATGATGGATAAAAATGCATATGTTTCTATATTTATGACAAGTTTCTATGAAATGGATTATTTTAGATTGAGATGGACGATGAGGTGCCGCATTGGAGAATAACAAAAAAACTAGTAGAAAATTTGTAGTAGGGTACCATTGAATTTTCATTACTATATATTATTATATCTTATATGTTATACCTAGTGAGATTTATCCATAGTGATTCTAAAAAAATATAATACAAATTTAGGTGAGGAGTTAGATTCATTGATGTTCACTAAGCTTTAATTTTATTTCTTTATGTCTTGCATGATATTCTTCAACAAGGATCCAGTCATGTATAAATTTATGACCACACAACATATAATTATTCTATGTTAGTTATATGACTGTTCGCTGGATAAAATTATGTATATTACTAGGTTTTGGGTTTATAAGAGATGTTTAGGCTTCATGGGTGATTTCGTCATTACCTTTTTGGGTCGTATTGTTTTCCTTTCAATTATTTTGTAATCCATAAAATTTAATATTTATAAATGGTATCATTTTTTGTATCTATGCATTTATAATTGGTTTATATGACTTTTATATCTCATATTTATGTTATAGTAGAGGCCAATTCCACACATTATAATACTAATCATTCCCTTGGAGGTAGTTTTCCTACGAGGGCCTACTGGTTGTGGGACTCATATAGTCGTCATATTTCTTCCCTCATTGCAAGCCTAGTTGGGGTACTACATGGGGGAGTAGGTAATGATATATATGTATCAATGGTAAAATTGTATGGATTATATAGTGTTTCGAGTTAGGAAAGTGTGATATTTCATGGGATTGTAGGGAAAAAAATATTGGAAATGTTTTTCAAGAGATGTAATCAAGGGATACTACACGATACATATTTAATTAGGTACATAGTTATACAATTAAAAAAGTAATATATATTGTTCCCCTAAACTTAATTTATTATGGTTACATGGTAGAAACATAGGAATGTATCACACTCCATTCCTTAATGTAACTATATTTAGAACGATTGAACATTGGGATTTTTTATAACCACGAGAAAGATAAAAAATCATAGTTAATGTTATTATTCCATATTATAGTTTTAGGATATCCATTAATTTGTAATTATAATATAATTTCTTGATTTCTATGTTTTCTTCATGTACATGTTGTATATGTTTAACCCGATGTTCCACCATATCACTATTGAGTAGAGTTTGATGTTGATAACAATTTTTCAGTTTCCTTAACATATTATATTTAATTATGAGGGATATATTTTATATTATTCACATAACACTTGATAGTGGTTGTTGATATATCATTCAGTGCGATCCATTCTAAAATTCTACAATACATTTCATTGTATATGTCATTGCATTCTAGAGTAGTTAGACTACAATGGATCTTATTCCTTAGGGATCATGATGAGTTTGAAATACCATGGAATCTGTTCTGATAGATGTTCTTAGAATAGTTAAATTCATCTATAAAAAAGAACCCAGTGTCAAGGAGATTCTTAGAGATCAGTAAGGGTATCATTCATGAGAGTAATAGAGACCATTTTCATGAAAATTATGTGATCTGTTTCAGTCCAATTTCTCGATGAGGGGTTAATGTATTGGAATTTTGTAGAGGATTTTCTTTTATAGTTTCATCTCAAGGTTACCCCTTTCAATATGAAGAAAATATAACCTAGTTTTGGGAATATCATAGGTTTTTGATGTGATTCTATTATAAATTGTTTCATTATGAGATGGGAGTCATCAAGATTACTCATGTTGATGAATTATGGTCAGGGGATCATATTATAATATATATAAGTATTTTTTCATCTCGTTATATTTTTATTATTCATATAAATATGATTATTTATGTTCGGTGGCTCCAATATTTTTCACAATATATTAGTAATATTTATTTTTATTATGTAGGTCGTGGTCATCAATTGTGAGACTACTCAGCTTTTATGCGTAGTTAGTGGGTAGAAGGTGTTATACATTATGATCATCCACACAAGTAGTTTAATATGAGAAAAAATCATATCATGTTCTATTTTAACATCAAGAAATATGAGATGGGGTGGTAGAAAGATAACCCCAACATGCTCATCATCTATATATAGTAGACCACATCCTAGGAGGTATTCCCCATCATTGATTGGTAAGCCCCATAGATTTTGGTAGTTATCTTCAAGATATAGCAGTGATGCAGATGGGTGAGTCATATGTCATTCCTATAAATCTTCTCATAAAATCTAAAGGGAATAATTATTTTTTGATATTGGTTCTATGAACTTCATCATATAGATTCCCATTTCCAGGTTTAGGGATGTGAGGTAGAGAGGATTCATGTTCACGTTTCATTAGTCACTCTAAATTTAGGGTGATTTGAATTATACGATTTTCATAGACAATTAGTGTTTGCGGTGATGTAAAACCTATCTTAGTGAGTATTTGAATGATTATATTTCCATCGTTATGAAAATATCTTAATAAAATGTTGACTTTATTTCATGTATGATTTTAACGATTACATCATGATGAGGTTGATGGAATATAAAACAAATACTGAGAATATGTTGATCATTGGTCATAGAGAACATCATATAGGATTGAGGGTAGATCTTTAATTATTATATTTGATGACTGATCTAACGAGGAGTCAATTATTGGATTATAGGATTGTGTTTCCAAGGGTCATATAATAGTAAACTAATCCTATGGATGATGTAGAATTGAATAATCTTCATGAGATCAATTTTGGGATCGATATAAAATTCTGAGTGTCTCATTTCTCAATATATGGGTATAGAATGGTATGTCTAATTTATAAGAGTTTCAAGTATGGAATAATGATTTTTTTATTTTGAAGATTTGATTATCCAAGTCTTCAATCTTAGTGTGCATGAATTTTGATCATGATGAATGTTGATGTGTGTAAAGACCCATAAATTCCAAGGAAATTTTTTTTCATAATTTTCTTTGGAATTTTACAAGAACGCAGTTTCTAACGGCTCCTGATTTCGAGGTCCGGTGTGCCCGGAATCAATTTCCAAAGATTGGCTCGGGTATGTTCATTTAACGGACGAGCGGGTTTTTCTAACTTTTGAACCGGTGCTCGGAATCGAATTCTGATGGCACCGATGGAATCGTAGTGCCGGTAATTGTTTAGAAACGCCACTTCCATAGTTTCATTTGCTTGGGTGTGGTTTTTAATTTTCGGGCTTAAAGTTAAGAAATAAAATAATTGTACGACAAACTTTATTTTATTTCACTTAAGCCACTTAGAATCCACTTGAAGCCACTTGAATCCACTTAAAATCTTATTAGCTGAGTTGATCCGTATAGGATGCTATCCAGAAATATCCTACCCTCTTGGTAGGATATTTGTGAGGTGGGGCCCGCCCGAGCCTCGCCGTTTTTTTCGCTATGTAACGCACCCGCGAAAACCCATCATTATGAAAGTCAACTGGTGCGTTTTCTTATTTTATTAACGCACCATTTAATTGGGCGGTTTATTTCGTGAATTAAATGGGCGGTTTCTTTCGCTGAATTATTTCAACGAATTGATGGGTCGTTACTTACCTTTTTCGTTTGTTGGCGTAATAATAAAATAAGACCAACATGTCTTTATGAAGGATTACTCGTTGAGAGGTTTTGTCGGAGCTCATGAGCCTTCATCCTTCTTCGCGAAGAACGCGAAGAACGCGAAGAATGTGAAGAAAGCCGGCCTCCGATGAAGAATTCTGAACCCGAAGAAGTCGACAACACGACGTCGCGTTCCACGATGCCGCTGTTCCCTTCCTGCAACGTTCTTCTGCGACGTCTCTTCCTCCGCAACGAATCTTTGATCAGCTATTTGAGGTAAGAGACTTTGGGATCCTCTTAAATCTCCCTTGTGTTTTTATAACAAAACACGAATTTAATTATTTATAACTAAATCTGTTTTTTCTTGGTCCGTTGAGTTCGTCAACACAACACCGGATTCCGCGATGATGCGACACCTTTCAGTGACGACGGGATGATCCCCTCCTTCTGCGACAAGCAAATACACGAAGAACGTGCGTACGACGACGACTATGAGCTAGGGAATTATTTTGGAGTTACCCCTTTATCTATTATCGCAAATGATTCTTTAAGAAGATAATGAACCGGACTCATGAACAATTTTAATTTATTAAAATTTTTGTTTCCTGTGTGGAATAAAAATTCTCCCGTTGTTTATATCTAACGCGGAGGGTGTGGGCCAAATGAACACGGCCCGACAACCCTCTGATGTTATTCGTGGTTGTGAAGATTTGACGGGAGACGATGGGACGTGCCGCAAAAGAAGTTTGATGATCCCACAGTGAAGAACGGATCCTGGGAGGAACAACATCACAGACGGGAAGGAAAATGGACCACCGGAGTGACTCTGGGGGCCCGTGGAAGCCGGCGGCGGTGCGGCGGCGCTCGCTGACCCACGACCGTGCGAATCAGACGCGCGCGGGACGCGGCTTCAGTCGCGTCCCGTTGTCAGGGCGACACCCCGCGGGTGCCGCGGGGGTGTCGCGCGGGAGTGGCAGCTCCCCCCCGCATCGCCCGGCCGCACAGCCGAGCCGGGCCGGGCGGGCTGCGCCGGGCCAGGCCGGACCGGGTCGGCCCGGGCCCGGACCCCCCGTCTTCGGACCGTTTCGGTCGAATGCCTGTAACATGTACTACGAGCCTCCAAACAACTCATCATTAGTGGAAACGCGATCCTTGGATTGAGACGGTCATTTAGGTATATCGTACTCAAGGTTTCGGAGAACTTTGGGTTCGGCCGGGTTGGTTCGTACACGAAACCAACCGGGCCCCCGGAGCGGAAACGCTCCGATCTTGAGCTACGGATGTCCGATTGACGTGTCGTCAGCTTTGATGGATTTCTCTAAGTGAGATGGATCTTTTGGCTTACTCCGCGTGAGGTTTGGATGCCGTCGGAGTGCGGTCAGGTTGGTTCGCTCACGAAACCAACCGGGCCCCTGGGACGAAAAAGCCAATAACTCACAGACCGGGCGTCCGATTGACGCACTGTCTGTCTCTTTGTTTTCCTCTTGTTGAGACGGATCTTTTTGCATCCTCCGCTCGAGTTTTGGATGCAGTTGGATAGTGGCCGGTTTGGATCACACCAAAATCCAACCGGGCCCCTGGAACGGAAAAGCAGATACCTTTCTGATAGAACGTCCATTTGACGAACCGTCAGCGGCGTTGGTGATCACGTTGAGAAACGGTTCCTATGAGCATACCCTATGAGAGTTCGGGGTATAGTTGAGATACGGCCGGGGTTGGTTCGCTTACGAAACCAACCGGGCCCCTGGGACGAAAAGGCTAATAACTCACAGACCGGGCGTCCGATTGACGCGCCGTCTGTTGCATTGAGACACCTATGATGAGGCGGTCCTTTGTGATACTTCTTCATTGGCCTTTGAGATACTTTGAGTAACGACTTGTAGCTTGTGGAGCGGACCCTCCCGGAGACGAGCGTACGGACTACGGAGACCGTATAGACGACAGAGACCTGATGACTGGTTGTCCGATTCGATTCGGAGTGACTTACGTAGCCCAGTGGGGAGCACTACATTGTGAGGTGGCAGACCCACCACAGAGGAGCACTACTATGTTAGGTGGAAGACCCGCGGTACTCGACAGGAGGAGTACCTCTGTAGGCTATGAGGGGGGAGCACTACTGTGTTGAGTGGCAGACCCCGGCGGGAAGCACTACTGTGTGAGGTGGAAGGCCCGCGGTACTCGACAGGAGGAGTACCTCAGCAGTCTTAGGATAGTGAGCAGTACCTCGGAGTTGTGACAGGACCACTGTACACTCCAGAGATGGAGCTCTCCAGCAGTTACGGTTTCGATAATGAAAATCCTGGTTTGAGCTGAATCATTGACATTTTTGTTTACCTCATGAATGAGATGGGTTACTTGATAACTTAAGTATATGTATGGGAATATACCTAAGTAGAGGTTATCTGTTGAGATCATCTTTGTTGTTATCATTGTTGGTTTAGTGAGACCATGAGGGTCTCAGGGTCCATACTGAGTATCGTTATACTCACCTCTGCACGGGCTATGTCTGCACCTCGTTGTGTTGGTTTCAGACGACAGGCAGTGCTGACAGAGGCCGAGTGTTCGAGGACTGGACGGTACTCGGAGGTGGACTACATGACAAGTCAGTACCCGGAGGTGGACTACACAACGAGTCAGTACCCGGGGGAGGTTGACGGACGAGATCGTGGAGGAGGCTATCTGTTCCTACCCTTCAGGTAGGATCCGTGGTGGACGACCAGGATCTGCGCCATCTGTACCTACCATTCAGGTAGGATCCGAGGAGGACGACCCAGGAGCCACTTCCGTCTATCCAGCTGTTGTATTTTTCTGTTGTACATTGTTCAGTTGTAGTTGTACTTTCTTTTGGGTTTGTATTCTGGCCCATTTACTTTCAGCACATTCTTTTGTACTTAGTGTTTTTCTTCGGCTTGTACTCTGTGGTGTTTTGTTTAATTTTATAAAGGCAATGCCTTCCCAGTTATCTGGATTTATGCCTTTGGTGCTAGTCTCCAGCCCCTGGCCTATGGAAGGTGGACTTGGGGTAGTCACGACACGGGCCCCGAGGACGGGTCGTGACAAATTGGTATCAAAGGATCGACAGGAGCGGATCCTACTAGGACGATTGATTCCTCTGGTGCACTTTCTTTGGCAGCACGGGAACCTCCAGGTGAGCACATGGGAGCGGAAGGCTCAGATGCGTGCTCAGTAACGCCTTTGTTTCCCTAAGTTTGTGGTGAATATTTACGGGGACGTAAAGCCCTGTGGTGGGAGTAATGTAAAGACCAGTAAATTCCAAGGAAATTTTTTCCCTTAATTTCCATTGGAATTTTACTAGAAAGCAGTTTCTGAAGGCGCCTGTTTCCGAGGCCCGGTGTGCCCAGAATCAATTTCCAAAATTTGTCTCGGGTACGTTCATTGAACGGACGAGCGGGTTTTTCTAACTTTTGAACCGGTGCTCAGAATCGGATTCTGAGGGCACCGATGGAATCGTAGCGCCGATAATGGTTTAGAAACGCCTCTTCCATAGTTGCATTTTCTTGAGTGTGGTTTTTAATTTTCGGGCTTAAAGTTAAGAAATAAAATAATTGTACGAAAAACTATATTTTATTTCACTTAAGCCACTTGGAAGCCATTTGAAGCCACTTAAAAGCGGCTTAAGCTGAGCTGATCCGGATAAGATGCTATCCAGAAATATCCTATCCTCTTGGTATGATATTTGTGAGGTGGGGCCCGCCCGAGCCCTGCCGTTTCATTTCGCTAAGTAACGCACCCGCGAAAACCAGTCATTATGAAAGTCAACTGATGCGTTTTCTTATTTTATTAACGCACCATTTAATTGTCCGGTTTATTTCCTGAATTAAATGGGCAATTTCTTTCGTTGAATTAATTCAATGAATTGATGGGTCGTTACTTACCTTTTTCGTTTGTTGGCGTAATAATAAAATAAGACCAACAAGTTTTTTTGAAGGATTACTCTTTTAGAGGTTTTGTCGGAGCTCTTGAGCCTTCATCCTTCTTCGCGAAGAACGTGAAGAACATGAAGAACGCGAAGAACGCCGGCCTCCGACGGAGAACACCGAACCCGCAGAAGTCGACGACGTGACACTGTGTTCCATGACGCCGACGTTCCCTTCCTGTAATGTTCTTCTGCGACGTCTCTTCCTCCGCAACGAATCATCAATCAGCTGTTTGAGGTAAGAGACTTCGGAATCCTCTTAAATCTCCATTGGGTTTTTTTTATAACAAAACACGGATTTAATTATTTATAATTAAATCTGTTGTTTCTTAGTCCGTTGAGTTCGTCTACGCAACGCCAGATTCCGCGACGACGCGATGCCTTTCAGCGATAAAGCGACGATCCCCTCCTTCCGCGATGAGCAAATCCGCGAAGAACGTGCGTACGACGATGACTACGAGGTAGTGAATTATTTTGGAGTTACACCTTTTTATATTCCCATAAATGATTCTTTAAAAAGTTAAAGAACCAGATTCGTGAACAATTTTAATTTATTAAATTTGTTGTTTCCTATATGGAATAAAATTTCTCCCGTTGTTTATATCTAATGGGGAGGGTCCGGGCCAAACGAACACAGCCCGACAGCCCTCTGTCGTTCTTCGTGGTTGTGCGGATTTGACGGGCGACGATGGGACGTGCCGCAACAGAAGTTTGATGATCCCGTAGTGAAGAACGGATCCCAGGAGGAACAACGGCGCAGACGGAAGGAAAACGAACCACCGGAGCGACTCCGGTGGCCCGCGGAAGCCGGCGGCGGCTCCCGCTGACCGGCGGCCGCGCGGGTCAGACGTGCGCGGGATGCGGCTTCAGCCGCGTCCGGTTGTCAGGGTGACACCCCGCGGGTGCCGCGGGGGTGTCGTGCAGGGGTGGCGGCTCCCCCCTCCCCCCCACGTCGCACGGCCGCTCGGTCGAGCCGGGCCAGTCCGACCAGTCGGGCCGCACCCTGGCCGGGACGGACCGGGTTCGGCCGGGTCGGGTCGACCCGGTTCAGCCGACCCAGGGGGGGTCGGGCCGGGTCTGCCCGGGCCCAGACTCCCCGTCTTCGGACCGTTTCGGTCAAATGCCCGTAACTTCTGATATGGGCCTCCAAACGACTCGCTGTCAGTGGCAATGCGATCCTTGGATCGAGACGGTAGTTTCAGTATATCACACTCAAGGTTTCTGAGAGTTTTGGGTTCGGCCGGGTTGGTTCGTACACGAAACCAACCGGGCCCTCGGAGCGGAAACACTCCTATCTTGAGCTACAGACGTCCGATTTAGGTCTGTCAGCTTTGATGGATTCCTCTAAGAGAGACGGATCTTTTGGCTTACTCCGCTCGAGGTTTGGATTCCGTTGGAGTGCGGTCGGGTTGGTTCGCTCACGAAACAAACCGGGCCCCTGGGACGAAAAGGCCAATAACTCACAGACTAGGCGTCCGATTGACGCACCGTCTATCTCGTTATTTTCCTCTTGTTGAGACGGATCATTTGGCATCCTCTGCCCGAGTTTTGGATGCAGTTGGACAGTGGCCGGGTTGGATTGCACCGAAATCCAATCGGGCCCCTGGAACGGAAAAGTCGATACCCTTCTGACAGAACGTCCATTTGACGAACCGTCAGCGGCGCTGGTGATCACGTTGAGAAACAGTCCCTATGAGCATACCCTATGAGAGTTCGGGGTACAGTTGATATATGGCCGAGGTTGGTTCACTCAAGAAACCAACTGGGCCCTTGGGACGAAAAGGCTAATAACTCACAGACCGGGCGTCCGATTGACACGCCATCTGTTGCATTGAGACCCCTATGACGAGGTGGTCCATTGTGATACTTCTTCAGATGACTTTGAGATACTTGGAGTAAAGACTTGTAGCTCTTGGAGTAGACCCTCCCGGAGATGAGTGTACGGAGTACGGAGACCATATATTCGGCAGAGACCTGATGACTGCTTGTCTGATTCGATTCGGAGTGGCTTATGTAGCCCAGTGGAGAGCACTACTTTGTGAGGTGGCAGACCCACAGCGGAGGAGCACTACAATGTGAGGTGGCAGACATGCGGTACTCAACGGGAGGAGTACCTCTATAGGCTATGAGGGGGGAGCACTACTGTGTTGGGTGGCAGACCCCGGCGGGAAGAACTACTGTGTTAGGTGGCAGGCCCGCGGTACTCGACAGGAGGAGTACCTAAGTAGTCATAGGTTATTGAAAAGTACCTCGAAGTCGTGACAGGACCACTGTATACTCCAGAGACGGAGCTCTCCAGCTATTAGGGTTTCGATAATTAAAATCCTTGTTTGAGCTGAATCTTTGACCTTTGTGTTTAACTCATGAATGAGATGGGTTACTTGATAACTTAGTATATGGATGGGAATATACCTAAGTAGAGGATATCTGTTGAGATTTTTTTTGTGGTTATCCTTGTTGGTTTAGTGAGACCTTGAGGGTGTCGGGGTCCCTACTGAGTATCGTTATACTCACCCCTGCACGGGCTATGCCCGCACCTCGTTGTGTTGGTTGTAGATAACAGGCAGTGCTAACAGAGGCTGAGTGTTCGAGGACCGGACGGTACCCGGAGGTAGACTACACGATGAGTTAGTACCCAGAGGTGTACTACATGACGAGTCAGTACCCGGAGGAGGTTGACGGACAAGAGCGTGGTGGAGGATATCCGTGCCTACCCTTCAGGTAGGATCCATGGTGGATGACCAGGAGCTGCGCCCTCTGTACCTACCCTTCAGGTAGGATCCGAGGAGGACGACCCAGGAGCCACACCCGTCCTTCCAGCTGTTGTCTCTTTCTGTTGTACTTTGTTCATTTGTAGTTGTACTTTCTTTTGGGTTTGTATTCTAGCCCATTTACTTTCAGCACTTTCTTTTGTACTTAGTGATTTGCTTCCACTTGTACTCTGTGGTGTTTTGTTTACTTTTATAAAGGCAATGCCTTCCCAGTTATCTGGATTTATGCCTTTGGTGCTAGTCGCCAGCCCCTGGCCTATGGAAGGCAGGCTTGGGGTAGTCACGGCACGGGCCCCGAGGACGGGTCATGACAATGTGAGTTTGGCGATTTTTTAAGGATTTGGTTCACTCAAACAATGTTATAGTAATGAATTATTATCGACATATTTGTATTTGTGATTTATTCATTTAGTTGAAAGTATCTTATCTGTTCTTAAAGATTGATTTATGCTAATGAATTCGTCATATGTGGGTAAAATATAAGGACATTCTTAAAACAAAATTCTACTTTCTTCATGGGAATTATTATTTCATTGTGATGTTGTTCTGTATGATGAATGATCTGATTGTGTTCATTGTTTTATTATGATGATTTTTAGAATATTCTAGGATATTATCATTGTGGTTTTTATAAATGAAAAACTTATTTACTCTGTATCTGATAAGGTCAATGCAAAGAACATATGTGCCATTTTTGTATTCTTTTACATTACAAGCTATTTGATATTTTTTATATATTAGATATCTCAAATCATCAAGTTCATTTATATAAAAAAAAACATGTTCAAAAAGGTATTAGGTGTGGATCATTCTATGATATAAATAGTTTTTTCCAAGGTAACCCAACATATTATGGTAGAGGTGAGAATATTCAATTTCAAAAAAAATATTATAAGATGATCAAAAAAATTTCTATTAGTTTGAGACATCGCTAAAATTCATGAAAAATTAGGATATGGTGTTCTTGTAGAATGACTAGTTTTACAAATATTTTGACTAGTAAATGGATATGTTTTTTAGTGATCTAGTAGTATATTTTTTATAATTGGGAGTTATGTTTTTTATTTTTTATTACAATTCACAACATGTTTTTGGGATTCATTATCATATAATAGAAATTAGGTTTTATATATGGGATTATATATACATGCCCCTATAAGAATAACTATTCTATCCACGTTATCAAGTTGGCGTAAGTGGTAATTTTTTTAATGTAGTAGTGGAATTACCTCATAGGTGAGTATTTTTAAGTATTTACAAATCCAAAGATATTATGTTTTGTTTATACCATAATAATTTAAACATGTGATAATTAATGAAGATGGATTTAATGTGGGATTATATATATATAAATATTTTAACACAGGTAAAATGAAATCTTGTGGTTAATACACTCTTCTCAAAGTCACATATCGATGTCGTGCAATATAATCGAGATCCCATGGTAGTGATGGAAGAGATTTAATTGATGTGTCTTGATATGGGTTATGATGAATGTATATGTTTTTTAGGATAGACATGTATTTATAAGTTATTAAATATGTGGAGGATTCCAATATCAGGGATTTTGAGGTGGAGGAATATATAGACCATGTTGTTACTGGTGATTCCCATCATGGTTATTATTATTAACAAAAAAACCATGTGTTATTGTATGAGAAGTTTATTTACCCTTAACAATATTTGACATATTTTTTCTTGACTTCCATAATTCACCCATACATGTAAATTCAAGGCCATCGATGTTTTTCATAACATTGAGATGTTAGTTTTTGTGGATTGTGATGAAAAATTATCGTTCCATGTTTTTTCTCTATGTTTGGTCTCTTTGAAGGTGAATGACGGCCCATTTATTCTCGATGGATTTCTCAATAAATTAGATGTTCCCAAAAAGAATTGGGATGAAAAAACTATGGACTTTTATTATTGTTTACCTAGAGATATAAGATGTAATGATTTAATATGTGGGAGAGTATATTGTCTAATTAAATAATTCAACATTATAAAAATTTCCTACTCAATATGAGTTGTGTTTTTGTTGTGGAGGAATATGGAGGATTTTGAATGACTATAAGGAGTCCCATCGATAATAATTGTGGATTGCGATACTTTTTTACATCCATTGTGTTGGGAGGTCCCTGAAAATAACATGGATATCACTTCTTCCTTAGTTATTCTTTTAAAATTCATATGGAATGACATACCAAGAAAAATATCATGAATCATCAATAATTGTTGATTTATTATTTCCATGATTTTAGGGGATTTTTTATGAATAAAATACTTTTTATTGAATTATAATACAATAATAGTTTATACACAAAAAATGGAATTTCACCATTTAAATATTTTTATAAATGACCATCCTATAATGCATTTTGTGATACTAGGGAATGAGAGTAAAAAATTATCATCTCATATCTTGTGTAATGTACAATATTGGTGGTTTAAATGATTCAATAGAGGAAGCAAGATGTATAGGGTCATCAAAACATTGATTCTATTAAATATAGGATAACCTTGTAGTTTAACACTAAATATTATGTGACCATGAATGTGGCTCTTGGTCTAGAGAAGTGAT
Organism: Viscum album; assembly: GCA_963277665.1. Taxonomy (NCBI): domain Eukaryota; kingdom Viridiplantae; phylum Streptophyta; class Magnoliopsida; order Santalales; family Viscaceae; genus Viscum; species Viscum album. Next base: position 1,246,173,302 of record OY728148.1, read on the forward strand.
GGTTTTTTACATGAGTGTGTGATTTCTCCATTATTTGTCATCCCTTTAGAGGTATAGTTTTTATCTTGGATTAAGGGTGTATTATATATTTCATCACCTTTAGATGAGGTAGTTACACGATTATTTTCATGTTTCACAACATCTACATTAGAATCATGAAGAATATCACATCATCTGAATTGATGAGATCATGGTGGATGACGATACATCAATTGATGATATTCCTTTTGATATTAATGGCGTATTATGATAAGGTGTCGAGTGGGCTTTTTTTCTTTTAGTTTTGAATATGTTGCTCTATGATGTGATAGAGGAACACACATTGAAATTTAAGCCACATATATGTACTTAGTATATTGATCTAATTGTTGTTTATCCCATTTTTAATTTCAAATTCAGTTTTTTGTCAAACCATTCATTGATAATGTATGGTGTCGTTATAATTCTTTTTTTGTCCTTTAACTTGCTTGATTTTTATCTCACTAAGGTATTTTTTTCTTGGAGTTGGTTCTTTGGATACATAATTTTGAGCTTCCTCCTTTAATGAGATAATTGACATATTATTATGGAATTAACATTAGTATTTACTATGTGGGGTGGACTTTATGATGGAATATTTTACAATTTATTATCTTTTTATTTTATATTGAATTATCAAGTATTATAATTGTTTTATGGGTATCTAATGTAAGGGATATGATTATAGTTCCCCTTTAAATATGAATATTTGGTAATTAAAAGATCCTATATGAGGATACATGTGTTTTTTGGGGTGTTTTTTATTAGGGGTGAATACCAAAAATAGAATTGTTATGACATGGGGGTAGGGGATACTTTTTAGTGATGATTTCAACTACATAGTGTACTTGGAATGCCACATAAGATTAGATCATGAAGAGTTTTACTCTTACATGATTTTCATGAATATCTTTTCCAGGGAGGTGGGATATAGATTGAGAATAATATTTTGTGTTCGACCACTACAACTTGTAGCAAGAGGCGATGGAATAATTATTTTGAATTGAGCATCAATTTTAGTGGGACGTTGCACTATGTTGATATGTTATGGTGTAATCTCATGAATGGATGTGGGGGTCATATAGTTTAGTTCAATGGTTGTTTAATATCTCTAAATCCACTTAAATGGGATATAGACTTAGATTTAAGATCAACCATTGGTTGGGGGTGGATAAGCCTTAGTGTCTCCGGGTGAGATATATAATTCCTTATTTTCGATATTGTTTACACATGGTCAAAGGGGATCTACACTGGTATTTATTTTTTGTGGCTCTATAAATACCGAAAGAACCTCAAAAAAACTTATATCAAACTAATTTCATTGAATCCCAAGCAGACCTATTAAGTTTTATTATGTAATTGAATCCTCATTTGGTAGGTATAGATCCCTGCCACCTTTTGACAGATATGAGGTAATCCAATTTGAGTTCCACCATGACTATGTAACTGCTTCCCACTTCTAGGTCTTTTTACTATAGTTTATCATTCCAAGTCATCGTGATTTATCTCATATATTCTATGGCAGATTATAATATCATTTTTAATTGTATTCATGGAACTAAATATTTATGAGATCATATTTCATAATGATATATGCTTTAGGGAATTTTTGGTGTTTGTTTGTTCTCATACAATGAATACAGATGGTTCTGAATTAGAGGATTCATTATTAATCATATTTATTTATTAGAAATGATAATGTTATCTTGTTTTATCCCATAGTATGGTAATGAAATGAAATTTATATATATTTAACCACATTACTAATTCATTTGATCTTTGATCATACGTTTGTTCTATCTCACCATGATAAGGTCATTCCTATTGATTTTTAAGATCATGTATTATTTGTCGAGTGATTTTATAGCATTTTCTATTTCTTGGATTAGAATGTTTTTATTAATTTATTATTCCAATGATTTTAATGATGGAATTAAATAATTAATTTAACTATTTTGGTCTTTTAAGACATATTTTTTATTGTTTAATAAAAATATATATCCATTAATACAACACTAGTATTTTAATGTCCAATGGTATTCTGATGACAAGAGTCATATATTTTCAAAGGAAACTAATTAATATAAATTTTAATTTATTCACCATATTATGCCCTCAATATACATTTTTTCTCCTAAATATTAACGGGTAACCATGGGAATACATGAATTAAAGGTTGGAGATAAGAACCCTAGTAAGATAACATTCATGATAAGTAATCATAATATGTGAGTAAATGGAAAACATGATATCGTAAAAGAGAAAGTACATGAGTAATCATGATGAATAATAACCTAAATAATAAGGTATCATAAGATCATGTTGACATGATAATGTTTAAATGATATAAAATATTAAATAATCATAATTCACGGAAAACAACCAAATCAACCTGACATTGTAGACAGTGTCCCTGAATGGATTATTTTCACTCCCATATCCAATATATAACAACTCATTACACAAAAAATACCCAATTAATTGGAGAAATATATATAATTTTGAGTCCACTTATCAAATTAATTTCATGTATATGAATATTTATTCCACTTAAGGATATCAACAATTAGAATTAAATATAGTAATGTCCCAATGGAATGAAATGGGTTACATAATGTTCTCTCACAAAAAAAACTACAGTGATTACATAATCAAATAATATTACAAACTGTCATATGTAATGTATTAACCTATATATTAATGGTATAATAATTTAGTAACACATGTGACAGAATTATATATATATATATATATTTAGAGTTATTCCACTACAAATTGAGTGAGAATGTGGTCTTGAAATATTGTATACATAATTAGAAGAATTGGGATGGTTAGAAAGTCCCCTTACAATGATCTAGAGTAATTATGTGTGTTGTTTATCATAATTACTAATATAAATAATGGTATCAATGAAATTTGGATAATTAAAAAATTGTTATAGTTATGGAGAAAGTAGACTATATGTATTCATTATTAAAGTTTCCATTTTTTGATTACAATGATATAAATAAAGAAAATGTCATTGAAAATAATTTTAATTTTAATTTTATCATAAATATAATATTATTTCTTTGAATATCATTAGTCATACCATCATGTGATGTTTTAAAAAGAAATAAAATAAATCACATCGCTTTAAGAGTTAGCAGTCTAGCAAAAATAGATATTAAATTATAATTTTCAATTGATTGAAAGGTATGAAAGTATTTGATATATTAAATTTGATGAGTTTTAATATTTCAATATAGTCATATAGAAAGAATTTATTCATCTTTATTATCTTCCTTGTAAATGGTATGTGAAACACGAACCACATCGCTTCACTAGATAGTATTCTATAGTAGAAATGAGAGACATTATCATATTCACTATGGAAATCAAATATATGAGGTTATATATGATATTATAATTAATAATGTATAAATATTTCTTAAATAACATATACGAAAATTATATGTATCATTATTTTAGACCATTATTGGTGTTGAAGGAAAATGAATTTTGTCAGTTCACAAGGTCATAGTTTATCGTGCACACAATCAAAACTTTCATTTCCAATTTTTAGGAGATGGATAAAGAAGCATGTAATTAACATAACTTAATAAATTATTAGTATCATTTATATACGTATGATATTTTATCCAAATGTATTAATAATTTTTTTTTGCGGATGACAAAAAAAATTGATATATAATGGACATTACCACTTTTTCGATAAACATGTTTTTGTTTTCACTAAAATCCTAGAGTTGTTAGATTTATGAAAAAATAGAATTATAGGTTAAGTTTAGGTAATTAAGGATGTTTTTTATGAATGGATGTTGTGGTCTAATATGATTTGGATGTGTGGATAATAAAGGATCCACCACTATAAACTATACCTATACCAATAGTTTTAGCCAAACTGTTGGTTTAGTTAACATAAAATCACCCTATTCAAATGTTTTGGCCAAAAACATTAGAATATCTTCCATAACATTACACTATTCCAGAAATGTTTCCAAAAACATTGGTATAGGTCAATGTTATTCCAAGATTTTAGAGAAAAATACGGTACAACTATAATAAAATGACCATATTACAATGTTTTACCCAAATGTTGGTAGAGGTTCAATTAATTTACCATACAAGATTTGGTGTTTCAAATCGAGTGAAATACATACAAAAAATAAAAATAAATATTCAAATGCTTTCCATATAGTTGGTATATGTATTTATATTTATTAAATTTATCTTAACAAATAACATTGAATATATTTAAAATTAATAAACTTTTAATTATAAATATACATACAAATCATATTATGTTTCAAAAAATATATGTATCTAAGTTGAAATGTTCTAGAAATATAAATTAGAGGTGTGGTGATAAAAAATAAAGTTCTTTTGAGTTACATATACCAATATTTTGAAAATCTGTTTGTATAACTAAACTATATCAACATAAGACAATCCAACAAGGACCTAAAAAATTAGTATAGAATAAAAATTTATTTTAACATCCTATACCATCTATTCCAAACAATTCCTATATGATTTTTTTCAAATAGTGAGTGGGGGTGTTGTTCTATTATTGGGGGAGATCACACTATAGGATTTCATTGCAAGAAAGAATTAAAGACACGATTTTCTCATGAAACAATTATATAAAATAGACTATTATTTAAAACATTATTATATAAGATCAAACTAGGATAATTAAATTATAATTAAAAATATTTTGGTTAATTTAAAACATTTATATTTTTAGTTTGACCTCTAGAAACCAATTTTTACCTTATCCATAAAAAATATTTCATTATGTTCTTTGAATTAATTTTGGAAAAAAATAAATTTGGCCGTATAATATAATATATATAATGTTAATTAAAAACTATTATTCTAAATTCAACTTAGATAACATGCTTATTTGAATTTAAAATCAAACCTATAGAAATATTAGATAAACAATTTTTGAAAAGAAAACATTTCAAATGTTCAAAAAGATTTTATATAAAAAATTTACTTTATATTTACTATACTAACAAAATTTTGAGTAAATAATATATAATATATCCAATTTTTCTTTTAAAACCATTTTAAAATAATAATATCCCTTTAAGTTCAATAATGAAAAAGAATGTTTTTTATAAAAATAATTATTATTCACAGATTATCTGAAAATAAAACATTTTAATAAAATCACAAATGTTCACCCAATGGTAATTTTTATATTATTTTCATTTTTTTTAATTTTTTAAATAAATTTTAAAATATTTGAAAAAATTAAATTTATATTATTTGTTGAAAGTGTAACTAAACCAATATTTTGAAAAAATCCGTTTTGAGAAAACATTTCTATTTTTTAAAATAGTTGTTATTTTATTTCTAATTTGTAGAAGACTATTATATTTTTTAAACATTTTTAAAACATATATTTTTTCATATTTTAATTTTCCATATTGATACACTTTATCATAACTATAAGCTAAAAAATGGCCTTGTTTAAATAATAAAATTTTAATAGAGTGTCGTTTTTCTTTAAAACCATGTCTTGAATTCATCTCAATCTATTAATTAGATTATTTTTTTTAAATATAAATATATATTTAAATTTTCATTTGATAAATTCCTACCCTTATAAAAATTCACCAACAAAATATAATATTACACATCATATGAAACACAATTAATGGTAGTTAAACATCATTAACAATAATATTACCCTTGTTTCTTCCTCAAACAAAAGGTCTTGATATAACACTTTTATGAGGAATTCTTTCATTTTCCTTATTAAATTATCTATATGATCCATGAAATTTACCAAATATCCTCTTATAAAGGGCCTTTTCCAAATGTACAACATTTAGATTTAGTATATGATTGGGACAAGGTATTTATATCCAGAAGTGGGATACATATACCATAACATTTACTTGATATAGGATATGCAGGAGAGATATTTATTATTCCATAGATCTGATCTGACCAGGAATCTAAATTGGACCATTATATCTAGGAATAAGCTTTACCGACTTCCCAAATCTCATGAATCTTTTGAACAGTTAAATACTTGGGAAATCAACATCTTTGACCTCATAGTACATGTCAAAACCTCCCGCATTTAGACTCTCCATTTTCTATTATATCTTGGTGATGACCTAGTCACGATGGCGGTGGATAACGAATCCCCCCCCCCACCCTTAGCAGTAGATGGCTAGGGGAGTTTTTCTGGCCTAATATCATTTGGATCATCCTTCCTTCCCATCTTGTCTTTTAAATAGATTTTCGTTTTAATGAAGGTTCATGGTCTTTTTGAGGGATCACCTAAAATATTGATTCTGAAATCCGAATTAATAGAATCCCTGAAAATTTTAGACATGTTTCTAGGTGATCATTTACATTCCAATTGTCCATGTATTTCTAATTTTGATATGTTCATATCAGATTTATAGGGTTTGTATATACGATAAATTATGAGTATTATTGACAAGAAGCCTTTTGTGCTTAGTTCTTGTTCATTAGAGGAACTTATATGTTCATAGACCAATTCTACATGAATCTTCATTTTGATCTATATAATCACTTCGATTAGTCTTATTAATGGAAAATTAAATAGGATATTCCCTTTATAGATTTGGGTATACATTTCCATAAACATCCTCTTCCCATTCAAACTCAAGTAATTATTCATCTAATAAGAATCATGGTTGGGCAGTTTCAATGCATGGATAGTAATATGAACCCATTTTTTTTATCATACCTTCCAAAACATATGTTTTTATGTGGATCTATCCATCATTATGGTGGATTTGACATAGATTAATGTTTGGGGGAATTCTATTTTCTAAAAGTTGTTTTTGTTGAATCATGGAAGGGATTCTATTTTTCTTATGAGAGAATGGATCATAGTGTTTATTATTTACATATTGTATATAAATTGTATATCAATTTTTATATTTTTTTGAACAAAAATATGATTGGAACTAAGAATTGTGTGACATCAAATGTAAAAAGGGAGGAAAATAGTGGTCCAATTCTAGGCAATACCACCCCTAAGGACCAAAGCCATAGGAATGTTAACCTGAAGGTTGATGATATTTTCAAACATTTCAGGAATTATCTAATATATTCCAATATAACATTACATGATCCTTCATATACTATTGGATAGGACAAGGTTAGTGTTTTTTGTATTGTGAAACTACTCCCACAAATTATGAAAATGGTCTCATGTGCATGTGAGGTGTGATATGGTATTGGAAATAAACCCGAAGTGGAGATTCAATGATATTAGAATGTGATTTAAGGTATTTAAGGATTGTGATAAATCAATTAATGGAACTGATGTTAGGATGATTTTTTGGTATGGGATTGGTCTATGAGGTACCATGACTTCTTTAGACTAGAGTAATAGTTTTGAATGTATGCGGGATGAAGAGATGATTATGCATCAAATTGAGACTATGTGATAAAATCTATTCAAATAGGGAAACTAGTTGCTTAGGGAATCATTTTATGGTGATAATCATTTTGGATAATGTTAATGGGGTCATAAAGATAGATGGAATCACATTCTGAGGAGAAAATATGAACAAAAGGGATTCTCGGACTCGAGGAGTTGTATCCTGGTCAAGAGTAAGAAATCAAAATGAGGAAGGATTATTCATAACATACAAATACCTTTGAATAAATATCAATCTCAAATAAATGTCCCAGTGAGTTGGATTATATCACTATTCATTTCTATAATTAATATGAATGTAGAATTTTAATAGATCAAATGAATGAAAATGATATGATAGATGACCTTAGTCGGATGTCGGGAGAATCTCTGGTGGAGGATCATGCCAACAATGAGAATTTACCATACCTAGAAAAATCAATTAAAAGAGGTAGAAAAAGATACCATAAACGGGTCCCCATGGGATATTATCAACCATTCATGAAGAATAAATGATAGAGGATTTCTGTATGGTTAAGTCCTCTAGAGTTGTTGCGAAATTAATATAATATATAGTAATACTAGTGGATATACATATCAAACATTGTGAATATATAAAAAAGAAGCACCATATTATGATAAATAGTTTCAATGAAACAAAAATATCTATTGATGAGTAAATTAAATCATGGGAAATTATTACTTATTGGTTCTAATAACATACTAAGGATGACTTGGATACAAATATATGTAGCCTTGAATGTAAATAATATTGTGAAACGTCATCTAAGAGGATCAAATTTGATATTAATGGTTTTTATAAAAACGTAATTGTATGAAATGTTTGAATTTTATCTCTGAGGATTATCATTTTCTCCCAAAAAGCATGTTTAAATATTAAGAAGACAGTTTTAAGTCGAACTCCATGTCACATTTAATGTTGTATTAATATATTTTCTATTGATATTTTAGGGATTTTATAAAAATCATAATGGTTTAAAATATTTATATTTTATCATAGGAAAGATCAAGTCCCATCGCCTTCTACTATAATAAATATTTCATAGCTTGTCAGCATCTAACACTGCTTCCATAAATATCCTATTAAGGATCCATTTGAATTCTAGGATTGGAACCATTGATAAATGATAACCATAATCTAGAATTTTTTTATAAATATTGTTTGAAATTTATTGAACATAACCAAATATTATTCTCAACATTTTGGATGGTTCTCTCAGACTGGCTATTCATTTGAAGGAGATAATCAGTACTATAATTGTGTTATATATTCAATTCATTGGGATGATTTTTCCAGAACATTGTGGTTCCCTCGATTATCGATCACATCCAATATAAGGTAGTTCCCCAAGAAATATTACCACATACACTATTTATGTGTTAGTGAGTAATTTAACATATAAATAATCCTTAATAGTAAAGAAATGTTCCGAATTAGTATGGTGAAGGACTACCACCCAGTTGGAGTTTTCTAATTTAGGATTCATGGGGATTTCTATGAATAAATAATGTGATTTGTTTTATAATTTCCATATTTTAATGTGAAAATATTGCAACATACCCATTTATTCCATTATTAATTCTTCTCAAGTTGGTATATTAAGAATCAATATACAAATTATTCAATCATATCCTTCATGTATTCCTACAGAATATTTTACATTACAATATTATAAATATTAATTCATTGATTATGAATAATGATGAACGAGTTATTCTCATCATATTGGTTCTCTCTCTTCATATCTAGTTTTAATAGGATAAAAATCATGATTCAAATCCATATAATGATATTTTAATCAATATTGAACTCTCAAATATTTTTTCCTCTTTCAATAGAACCACATCCCCTTTCCAATCCATTATGACACTCTAAATAACAAATTGTATGGAATTTTTTTGATAATGGTCATACGATGATCATTTTCATATTAAATGTTTTATTATTCTCATTTCCATTTTTATTGGATACATTAATATTCTTATCGCAGATAAAATTTTTTGGATCCTTTTTACATAAATAATATTCCACATTACTATTTTTACAAACATAGTAATGGATTGAGATGCAATTTTCCTTGGTCAACTATTTACATATTTATTATTTTATGTTATGTTCATCACATGTGAAAATATATTTCAAAATATCATGATCCATATATTTTTAAAAAATCTACACATAGAGACAATGGCTCTCTACCTTTAACCAAAATATCATTGTATTTAACTCAATTTAATTTTTTGAATAATTATTTTCATAAACATTTTTATCACATTAATAATAGGCAATGGATTTATTGTTTTACAATATTTAATTTCCCAAAAAAAATTAATACATCATTTTATACAAAAAACAATTCCCCATTGATGGTGGAATAATTATTGGTTTTGTTATAATCTACTTTTTCATCTCTATAAATCTATCATTACATTCAGTAGAAAAATATCTATAATACCTTCCATGTTTTATTGGTATATGAGATTTACAATTGTGAAGAGTTATTCACAAAAATATATTAATACTGATCCATACCAAGGTAACTAGGGATATCTATTATAGATGATGTTATATGCAAGTATTCTATTTTCACTGACTTAGTAGGGTCATAAAATATATCATTATTTCTGATAATATTCAGTAAAAGCTATTTTTACCATGTCTAAATCTCACATTTACAATAATATTTATATATATTTACAATTCTCACAATCCATTATGAACTAATTAAATGCATCTTCAATCACCTCAATGTTTTTAGATTAAATATGATTATCATGTATAAATAAAAAAAAAAATTTTCTAAGGAAAATTCCATGGAATGAATATATCATATGTATAAATATTTTTGTATAATTTGGGAATTTTCAAGGAACCAATATGAATTCGTAGTATCCATTCTTTACTCAATATTTAGATTTATGAATAAATTCCTTCTTTACCATTAATTGTTGATATCCTGACCATAGTTCCACCTTTGAGAAATATTGATCCCCAAGTATTTGACTAAAAATGATTTCTCTATATTGTGTTGGATACATGTTACTTATTGGGAATTCCTTGAGATCATGATATTCAATTCAGAGGTACATTGAGACATTCTACTTCTGAAAAAAGAAGACTAGTTCACCCTATGGCGAATCACTTTGGAGAACAAGTCCTTTATCTATATTAACCTATAGTGTTTTATTAATTTACTCATGATAAAATAATTTCTATTCTATATAGATTCATAGATAATAGTAATTATCTAGATATATGATCGATTGAAAATTCAACCTCTTAGATGAAAGGAATACCCTAAAACTCTTACAAAAATGAATTAGTATAATACCTCAAAATGGAAATGTCTTCAGAAAATTTCCTTTTCTCAATATTAATAATTTTAGTATAATAATAATCCTATGACATAAAAAATAACTATACAGTAGATAATGATTTAAATGGTGACACATCTGTCTCCTTACAACTATATACAAATAGAAGGAGATTTATGGTTTGGAGGGTGAATTCAATATATCATAATTTTAATATGTATATATAATATGAATGATAATCTATCAACAAATTAGATAAAATTTACATAATAGAAGAATCAAAAATATTTATGGGATGCTTATCCTTAATACATAGAAAGGGGTTGATTTATATTCATTAGATAAAATAATTGAACACTTATATTATTTAATAATAATTCAACATAGATTTTTGGATATTTTTCATGATTAGTTACTCAAAACATGTGTTATATAAAATATCAAGAATAAAATAAATAATACTAATAATTTTTTATATTCAAGATTGAATTACTTGAATACCTAACAAAATTTATTTTTGAGATACACATCCAAAACTAAGATTGTAGAGACCCCAAACATGACGTACATGGACATTAAATTACTTTTTAAAAATACTTAATACATAACAAAAACATACACCAAAGGATCGTAATAGTTTAGTGCCTTTGGAATCTCTGAACATAATATTCCAATCATGGTGAAAAATATTCAACATCTCCCATAAAGATCTTTCCTTTTTTTCATACCTAAAACATTTCTTTACATCCTGGGGAAAAGAAAACATATAAATGTTTAGCTCAAATGCTCATTATGGGTAGGAAAAGAGAAAATAAAACAAACCATATACATTTGAATATAAAAACATGAAAATAATGTTTATACATTAAAATCTTGAGAAATTACATAAAATATGGTAGAATGTAAGGCATAGATCAAAATGGAACATTAATCATGACCAAATAACATGGAAATAAAACATTTATTGTGTAAAAACATAATTCACATGATATTATTTCCATAGTAGCCAAGACATTGCTTCCAAGAACATCTTAGTGGACAAAGTCCCTTACTGAACCGAGTTCACTCCTCGTTCCAGTCCTGTAACACTGAACCAGATTAACTTATTGTTCCATACATGTCTATATCATGAGATATAAATCTTTACCCAATTAATTGGAGGGAGATATAGGTCCCGCCCATCTCATAATGAAATAATTATTACTTGTGCCACAACAGAAACATAAATCATTCATTAAAAGCCCCCAGCCTTAAACCTTACTTAATCTTGAGTTATTACAAGAATACACATTGAGGATCTTTTCGGGTTTAGAGTTTTAGAGAATTAGAACGTAAAACGTGCATTATATTCCACATAAAATCAAAGTTGTTATATAAGGATAGTATATATTTTTTCCCATCAATGGAAACATATTTAAAATAAAACATGGATTTATTCTTGACACTTCCTTGACATTATCTTCATATCATGTACCTTTCCCTTGACCTGTGAGAAACATTTCAAAAAAAATTGGGATGTGCATAAAAAGCTCAGCATGGGTTATATAAAAAATTATTGAAAGGAAACATGAGTTCATATATACATAAGAATGAAATCATAATTTACCCATAAAACATAAGCACTTTAACATACCTCATCAAATCATGAATAAATCAATGAAATCATAAGACATAAAGGTAACTTGAGGCATTCATAACATTATTATGTAGGGAGTAACCCACATGGTTTTTTTGGAATACCCATCATAGTATATTCCCTAAATCCCTTCGGAGAAACCATAACGTTTCACTCCTTTGTGTTACCCAATGCATTGAAGAGCTATATCGGGCTCACCCGCCCTTAGTTTATCACGGAACCACCCGTCTTTATAATAATGTCCAAGAACCTCAACATAATCGTATCACATAAAACATGCATAAAGGAAACAAAACATTCCCACCATTCAATCAGAAGATATAAATACAACACATTTATATACAAGCATCACGAAATCCATTTTCAATAACAAAATAAAAGAAAAGTAAAACATTGTATTTATTTTTCTTTTAAAAATAAGGTATGGCTTGTAGAGGAAGCCGAAACCCAAATAACGGTCACGGCGGCGGAGAAGTCATTGTCACCGCATACGTATGACAAAAACATTCCCTTTTGTTGTTTTGTAAAACGCTCTGTATAAAAAAGTTTCCTTTTGGATAAACATAAAAGTCAAAGGGGTTTATACACTGTATAAAAGAAAGTTGTGTATAAAATAAAATATGCCTCAATGAAAGGAGATTGAGACGAAGTCCCATACCTCGGGTCCGACTTTACTCGATCATTCTTTAATATCCTGAATAATAAACTTGAGTTAATTTATTATTTATTAAGAACCTTTTTCAGGTTCATTATTTCTTTTATATCACTTATTTACATGTCATGAACACTATGTAATTATTTAAGTTAATAACGGTCGTTTTAACGATCATTGGTACTTGATTCAAAATAAACCCCTTATAATTACAAGTTGTTCATGTATCCATTATATCCAGAATTATAATCATTAAGTATATATCATATATATCATATATATACATTATATACATGAATTTATAATATTACATAATCATTTAGAGGTAAGAAATGAAATGCACCGTTCATGGAGACGGTAAGTCGTACGTACACATGAACGCTACTTTCATTTCTATTTCTAATTTTATATAATGGAATCATAATAATATAAATGTATATTATAATTTCCGGTGTAATATCATATATAATATCATAACTCCATCCTTTATACGTCCCACATATGGTATTAACGAATCAAATCATTTTGAGGGGGCGGTAGTCCACACTTCCTTAAATGAAGATATCGCGTTTACCCATAATGGAAACCATAAAGGTATGCCCAAAATGTAAAATACAGAAGCATAAGGAAAAAATAATCATATTATACATCATATATAAATATAGTGACATCTTAATGGCCACCTTTTAAGGTGTTATATGAATGTTGAACAATCATCGTTTCGGGAGGCCGAAATTCCCCATTCACGAAAACAGTATTGTCTTAAAACATCGGATGTAGGTGTGTGTTAGTGTAGCTCGAATCCTTATAATAAAAAAATCCTAGTATATTTAATATACAAGAGTTGTTACAAAAGAAATGAATAAAAAGAGTTTAGGGGGTTGGAGAAGCAAAATAAAACAAAAGGACTCAAGTGAAGACATTACCTTAAAATCAGGTAACTCCCTTTGGTTTCAGCTCAGAGGCTTCCTTGGGAACACTTATTCCCAAAGTGAGGCTTTAAGGAGAAAGAAAAGGAAGTGGAGAGACAAAATTGGCAGGGTTTTCCCTAGCCAAAGGCTTTGGAAGTGTGTGTAAGGAGGTAGAGGTGGGGGCCTTTTATAAGAGGAGTTTAGGGGCACTCTTGGAATGTAAAGAAATATTACTTTATTTGAAAATGATTTTCGTATTTAAAAGGTCCCAAATTGATATAAATAGAGGCTAAGGTGATAAAGGATCTAAATAGACCCACCCAATTGGTTTTGGACATGTGTAGGTCATAGAATTTACATTATCTTTTCATTTTATTTAAATCATTTATTAATGAGATAATCGCTACATTATTATGATATCATAAATACCTTTATTTATTTAATGTCTAAAAAATATAAAAAAAATAATAAGATGTAGGAAATATTTTTATATTTCCAATCAATATTTATAGTCAAAAATATGACTTGTATAGCCCCATTTAAATTTTTTTTATTAAAACAACTCATGTTTGTGTCATTTTTACTTTTACATTAAATAAAAAGTTATTTATCTCATTTTCCAACCAAAGTGGCTCCATGGGGTCCCCAAGTTGACCCATGGATTGTCATGGTCTGCCATTACATATCCAAGGAGGGTAAGACATGTGTTAAGCTCATATCATATTATTAAAACATTATTTTTACCTTAAACTACTCTAATTACCACCAATCGCGATTAAAAACATAATAAGTTACTATTCACCAAAAATTTATTTTAATCCCATTGAACCACATTTTACATCTTAATGACAACCATTTATGTCAGATTTTTGAAATTCAAAACACAAACGTGGCAAAATTTCATTTAAATGGAAAATCAGTTTTTATAAGTACCACTTAGTGGTTTCACTATTAATCAATAATTGATGTTTTTCAGAAAAATACCAAAACGTCACCCAAAAATATATTTGATATCCGGAACTCGAAAATGATGTCTATTTTACAAAATTAAAAACCTATAAGTTGCATTAATTAATTTAATAATCAATTCCCGCTGTCATGAGAAACAACATGTTTTTAGGAAAAAATAAGTATCAAAAGATTGACACAAGTTTAAGTCCAATTTCAAAGTGAAATTGATTCCAATGAAAACCATTGGATTAAATGGAAAAAATATATTCTAATTTCACTTAAAACCCAATTCAAAAGATAATCTAATCATATAAATAAATTAGATTAAAAATATGTTTTGATGTAAAATGCAGTATTTTTCACTATTCAGTTAAAAATGAACATTGTCAGAAAAATACCAAAAATTCACACAAAGTAAATTTTGATGTCCCAATAATAAAAAATAAGTTAATTTTGACAAAGATAGCTTATAAAATTGTCAAAAGATAGATTTAAAAATGGTTTGCCATCAAAAGGCAGCAAAACAATCTTGTAAAAATATTAGTGTATTTCATTCTTAAGATTGGATTTATTTTCATTTTAAGCCTCTAAAACACAATCTAATTCATTAATAGACATAGATAAAAATATCTATTATTCATTACTTACTTGGGATGTTACATCCTTCCCCCTTTAGAAAATTGCGTCCCCATAATTTATGTACTTACCGAATACATGGGGGTACTTCTCCCTCATTGCATTTTCAGATTCCCTTGTTTCCTCTTCAATCATGTGGTTTTTTCACAAAACCTTTACCTGGTGAATCACCTTATTCCGTAACACTTGCTCCCTATGGTCAAGAATTTGGACCGGTTGTTCCTCATAAGATAGGTTTTCTTCCAGCTAAACTACCTTTGGACTCAAAACATGAGATGGATCTGGCATGTAATTAACATTGAAACATGAAAAACATTATGTACCTGAGATAAACTCGGAGGTAAAGCCACTCGGTAAGCAACTGATCCAACTCTCTCCAGAATTTCATATGGTCCAATGAACCTTGGACTCAGATTTCCTTTCTTACCAAATCACATCACACTTTTCCATGGTGATACTTTGAGAAAAACATGATCACCTACCTCAAAAGAGAGATCAGTCCTCCTGTTGTCCACATAACTCTTCTGCCTACTCTGAGCTGTTCTCATGTGTTTCTGTATCAGCTGAACTTTTTCTTCCAACACTTCTACCAATTCTAGTACCATCAACTTCCTTTCACCCACATCATCCCAGAATGATGGAATTCTACACTGCTTCCCATATAATGCCTGAAATGGTGCCATCTGTATACTAGAATGAAAACTGTCATTATATGAAAATTCAACCAAAGAAAGATGTTGGTCCCAACTTCCCTAATAATCCATCGAACAAGATCGTAGCATATCCTCCAAGGTCTGAATTGTTCATTTCGACTGCCCATCTGATTGAGGATGAAAAGCTGTACTATAACTGAATTCAGTACCCAACGACTTCTGAAGGCCTTTCCAAAAGTTAGAAGTGAACCTAGGATCACAATCGGATACAATGGATAGAGGAACTCCATGTAACCTGACTATCTCATTAAGGTACAATCGAGAAAGTTGATCTAGAGTGAAAGTATATCGAATAGGAAGGAAATGAGTAGATTTAGTCAAGCGATCAACAATAACCCAGATTGCATTATTACCTCGAGATGTCTTCGGAAATCCCACAACAAAGTCCATGGATATATTCTCCTATTTCCACTTTGGCATTGGTAGAGGCTGAAGCATCCCTTTCGGTAACTGCCACTCTGCTTTAACCTGCTGACAATTCAAACACTTCACAGTAAAATCAGCAATATCTCTTTTCATTCCATCCCACCAGTAATACTCCCGAAGATCTCTATACATCTTAGTACTTCCTGGCTGAACTGAAAATGGAGAACTATGAGCTTCACATAACAACTCTCTCTTCAACTTTGAATCACAAGGCACACCCAATCTCCTTCCAAAACTCAAAAAAAATCATTATCAATGTTGAATTCAGGCAACTTACCTTTCTGAACCAGCTCTACCTTTTCCTGCAACTCACTGTCTTTCTTCTGTGCTTGCTTGATTATGCCTGATAGAGAAGATTTCACTGATAACTGAAACAAAACAGAAGGATATCTTGCACCAACAAGTTCTATGCCAAAGTTCATCAAATCCTTAACCAAAGGATCACGTTCCAAATGCATCATTTCCAATGAAGCATTACTTTTTCGACTAAAAGAATCGGCCACATTATTTGATTTTCCCTGATGGTAATGAATTGTACAATCATAATCCTTGATTAATTCCAGCAATCTCCTCTATCTCATGTTTAATTCTTTCTGGGTTAATATATACTTTAGACTTTTGTGATCGGTATATATTTCACACTTTACTCCATACAAATGATATCTCCAAATTTTTAAAGCAGAAACAATAGAAGATAATTCCAAATCATGTGTAGGGTAATTTACCTCATGAGTTTTCAACTGACGTGAAGCATAAGCAATTACCTGATCATTCTGAATTAGGACACAACCAAGTCCTTTCAATGAAGAATCACTGTATATAACAAACTCACCATTCCTGGAAGGTAGTGCCTAAATTGGAGCATTCACCAATCCTTTTTTCAATTCCTGAAAACAATCATCACATTCTTTTGTCTAGATAAACTTAACACCCTTCCGCGTTAGCTTAGTCATTGGACTAGAAAACCGTGAAAAATTTCTCACAAACCTTCGGTAATAGCCTGCTAATCCAAGGAAGCTACAAATCTCGGTTACATTTGTGGGTCTTGTCCATTCTTACATAACTTTTGATTTTGCAGGATCAATAGTTATTCCATCTTTAGAAACAATATGACCAAGGAATGAAATTTGTCGCAACCAAAATTTACACTTGCTGAATTTTCCATACAGTTTCTTTTCTTTTAAGGTTTGAAAGATAACCCTTAAATTTCATTCATGATCTTCATTACTTTTAGAAAACACCAGAATATCATCAATGAAAACCAACACAATCTTATCCAAGAACTCATGGGAAATTTTATTCATTAGGTCCATGAATACAGCAGGTGCATTGTTTAGCTCAAAAGGTATTACTACAAATTCATAATGGCCATATCTTGTACGAAACGCAGTCTTCGGAACATCTGCTTCCTTTACCTTCAGCTAATGGTACCCAGATCTCAGGTCAATCTTTGAAAAATACTGATCTCCCTCGAGCTGATCAAACAAATCATCGATATGAGGCAATGGATATTTGTTCTTAACAGTGATATTATTAAAGGCTCTATAATCAATGCAAAGTCTCATAGAACCATCATTCTTTTTAAGAAAAAAAAAACAAGAGCACCCCATGGTGACGTGCTAGGTCGAATGAAACCTTTCTCTAAAAAATCTTTCAATTGCTCCTTCAACTCTAAAAGTTCAATTTGAGCCATTCGATAAGGTGGTTTTGAAATTGGCATAGCATCAGGAACTAAGTCAACAGTAAACTCAACTTCCCGATCTGGAATAATTCTAGGAAACTCATCAAGAAAAACATTAGGATACTCATTTACCACTGTCACATCATTAATCTAAACAGTTCCTTTATTTTCAACGATGTGTGCAAGGTAACATTCATTTCCATCTTTTATAAGTTTCTCAGCCTCTTGATATGTTATAAACAGTAAGGGTTCATTCTTGTACACAAACTGAAAGTCTTTCTGAAAAGAAACTTCTTTAGCTCTACAGTCAATCTTAGCATGGTAAATAGATAGCCAATCCATACCCAGGATAACATCAAACTCTTCTAGAGGTAAAACAACAAGGATTGCAAGTAGGTTCTTTCCACAAATAAGGATGGGATGATTCTTATAAATTCTTTTTGCCTCAACATTTCCCCCAGGTGTTTTTACCACAAGTTCATGATTCATTTCTTGAGATGGTATTCCCATTTTACTAGAAAAGGATTCAGAGATGAAAGAATGTGTAGACCCCGAATCAAACAACACACTAGAATAATCTGAAAAAAACAAACAAAGTACCTGATACAACATTATTTGATGGCCTGATATCTACTGAAGTAGTTTCAAAGGATTTCACCACCCCTTTCTGCTTGTAGTCTAACTTCTTCCCACCACTCAAGCTCTTTTTCGGACACTCATTTGCAAAGTGACCCATCTCATTGCACTTAAAAAATTTTAATAACTGTAAATCAATTTAGGTCATACCTTCACCTTGATCTTTTTCAGTGCAATCACGAGCCTTATGTCCCATCTTACAACATCGGTAGCACTTTCCAGAATTCATAAGATTATCCCCATCATGCCTTTTCCCACATTTATCACAAACTGGAAACATAGTTTTCTTACCATCAGTCCTTTTTGAAGAATTCTTTCATTTCTCCTGCCACCTCGGTCTCTTCTTCTGCCTATTGTTATAGAACACTTGATCATCGACAAACTCCATTTCCACCTTCTCAGCACAGCGAAAAAGATTTTCATAACTTTTAAATTCACGAGAAGCCAATGCCCTTCGATATTTTGGATTTAATCCTGAGTAAAAACAAATGATTTTTCTATCAAGGTCTCAGATAAAATTTGGAGCATACCCTGACAATCGAGTGAACCTTTCTTCATAGGTAGCCACTGAGTCTTCCTCTTGCCTCAATTCCATGAATTGTATTTCCATCCTAAGTCGAACAGCCTTAGGAAAATACATCTCAGAAAACATACCTTTGAATTCATCCCAATCGAGAGCATCAATATCATCAGCGTCCCTGATATTCTTAACCATCGACCACCACTGATCTGCTTCACCCTCTAAACGATAAATAAAAGGCTAAACTTTTGATTGTCTGAACACCACATGACATCAAAAATATTCTCCAATGCTTTAATCCATTATTAAGCTAACACATGGTCAGATGATACTCTGAATGATGGGGGATGTTTCCTCATGAAATGTTTCACCACTGACATGTTCCTCTGCGGTTGATCTGGCTGATCTTGTGCATGGATACCACCACCATTTATCGCCTGAGTCAACTGTGCCATTACTGCAACAAACTGTTCAGTTCCAATTACAACCATCTCAGGATGCTGATTCGGAAGGTTATTTCCTTCTGTATGCCTTCCTAGCACTTCTTCCATGTTTCCTGTGTGGAAAACCATTCTGAACAAACATGTCTTAGATGAAGTAACATTATAATCTTCAAACGCTGTATCATTTCAAAAAAATATTTTTGGATAATCATTTAATAAAATTCTAACTCCAAAATTATCAAAACTGACCTCTGATACCAACTATAAGGCCCCATCCTTAAACCTTACTTAATCTTGAGTTATTACAAGATTAGACATTGTGGATCTTTTCGGGTTTAAAGTTTTAGAGAATTATAACATAAAACTTGCATTACATTCCACATATAAACAAAGTGGTTACATAAAGATAGTAACAATTTTTTCCCATCAATGGAAACATATTTAAAATAAAACACGGATTCATTCTTGACACTTCCTTGACTCTATCATCATATCATGTACCTTTCCCTTGACCTGTGAAAAACATTTCAAAAAAAAACATGGGATGAACATAAAAATCTCAGTATGAGTTATATAAAAAAATATGGAAATGAAACATGAGTTCATATATACATAATAATGAAATCATACTTTACCCATAAAAAATAAGCACATTAACATACCTCATCAAATCATGAATAAATCATAGAAATCATTAGACATAAAGGTAACTTGAGGCATTCATAACATTCTTACGTAGGGAGTAACCCTCTTGGTTACGTTTGGAATAACCATCACAGTATATTCCCTAAATATCTTCGGAGAAACCTTAAGGTTTCACTCCTTTGCATTACCCAATGCACTGGAGAGCAATATCTGGCTCACATGCCCTTATTTTATCACGGAACCACCCGTCATCATAATAATGCCCAAGAACCTCAACATAATCGTATCACATAAAACATGCATAAAGGAAACATAAAATTCCCACCTTTCATTGAAAAGATATCAATACAACACATTGATATAAAAACATCACGAAAACCATTTTCAATACCAAAATAAAATAAAATTAAAACATGGTATTTATTTTTCTTTTAAAAATAATATATGGCTTGTAGAGGAAGCCTAAACCCAAATAACGGTCATGGCGGTAGAGAAGTTGTTGTCGCCGCATACGTACGACAAAAACATTCCCTTTTTTCATTCTGTAAAACTCTTTGTATAAAAAAGATTCCTTTTGGATAAACGTAAAAGTAAAAGGGGTTTATACACCGTATAAAAGAAAGTTGTGTATAAAATAAAATATGCCTCAATGAAAAGAGATTGAGATGAAGTCCCACACCTCGGGTCCGACATCACTCGATCATTCTTTAATGTCCTGAATAATAAACTTGAGTTAATTTATACTTTCTTAAGAACATTTATCTATTTAATTATTCCTTTTATATCACTTATTGCCATGTCATGAACACTATTTAATTATTTAAGTTAATAACGGTCGTTTTAACGACCATTGTTACTTGATTCAAAATAAACCCTTTATAATTAAAAGTTGTTCATGTATGCATTATATCCAGAATTATAATAATGATGTATATATCATATATATCATATATATCCATTATATATGTTCATTTATAATTTTACATAATCATTTAGAGGTAAGAAATGAAATTCACCATTCATGGAGACGGTAAGTCGTACGTACGCATGAACGGTACTTTCATTTATATTTTGTATTTTATAGAATGGAAACATAATGATATAAAAGCATATTATAATTTCCAGTGTAATATCATATATAATATCATAACTCCATCATTTATACGTCCCACATATGGTATTAACGAATCAAATCATTTTGAGGGGGCGGTAGTCCGCACTTCCTTAAATGAAGATGTCGTGTTTACCCATAATGGAAACCATAAAGGTATGCCTAAAATTAAAAACAAAGATGCATAAGGAAAACATAATAATATTATATATCATATATAAATATAGTGACATCTTAATGGCCACCATTGAAGGTGTTATATGAATGTTGAACAATCATCGTTTCGGGAGGCAGAAATTTGCCATCCACGAAAACAGTATGTTCTTTAACCATCAGATGTAGGTGTGTGTATGTGTAGCTTGAATTATTATTATAAAAACATTCTAGTATATTTAAGATACTGGAGATGTTACAAAATAAATGAATAAAAAGAGTTTAGGGGGTTGGAGAAGCAAAATTAAACAAAAGGACTCAAGTGAAGACATTACCTTAAAATCGGGTAACTCTCTTTGGTTTGAGCTCAAAGGCCTCCTTTGGAAGACTTCTTCCCAAAGTGAGGCTTCATGGAGTAAGAGAAGGAAGCGGAGAGACAAAATTGGCTGGGGTTGGCCGAGCTAAAGGCTTTGGATGTGTGGGTAAGGAGGTAGAGGTGGGGGCCTTTTATAAGAGGAGAGGAGGGGCACTCTTGGAATGTAAAGAAATATTACTTTATTTGAAAATGATTTTCGGATTTAAAAGGTCCCACATTGATATAATTTGAGGATAAGGTACTAAGGGTTGGAAATATATCCACCCAATAGGTTTTGGACATGTGTAGGTCATAGATTTTACATTATCTTTTCATTTTATTTAAATCCTTTATTAATGAGGTAATCGCTACATCTTTATGAGGTCATAAATACATTTATTTATTTAATGTCTAAAAATTATAAAAAACTACTATGATGTAGGAAATATTTTTAGATTTCCAATGAATATTTATAGCCAAAAATCTGACTTGTATAACCCCATTTAAAAATTGTTTTAATAAAACAAATCATGTTTGTGTCATTTTTACTTTTACATTAAATAAAAAGTTATTTATGTCCTTTCGCAACCAAAGTGGCTCCATGGGGTCCCCAAGTTGACCCCTGGATTGTATTGGTCGGCCATGACACATCCAATGAGGTTATGACATGTGTCAAGCTCATATAATATTATTAAAACATTATTTTTAACTTAAACTACACTAATTACAACTAATCGCGATAAAAAACTTAATTAGTTATTATTCACCAAAAAATTATTTTCATCCCATTGAACCACATTTTACTTCTTAATGGCAACCATGTATGTCAGATTTTTGAAATTCAAAACACAAAGGTGGAAAAATTTTATTTAAATGGAAAATCAGTTTTTATAAGTACCACTAATGTAACACCCCAAGCTTCCTCGGTATGTTTCCTTTCGAATAATGCAATGGCGTGCATTGTACGCAACTTCGAGATTTTAACACACCATAACCAATCAAACTAGCCGTTATGAATAGTAATAAATAATTTTTGAAATTTTATTAATTCTATCTCTCAAAATGGACTTCATTTTTGGATTTGGAATATCGAAATTAGCCTAGGGTGAAATTTTGGTACTTTTCGGATAAAATTCATATTTTCATGAATAGTGAAAATTACTAAATTTTAATTAAAAACAACTTTTTTAATCAAAATAATTAATAGTGATAAATTATGAATTTTAGTGGTTTTAAAGTATATTTAGAATATATTTTTACCATTTAATAAAATTTGGGTCATTGAACAAAATTTAATATTTAAACCAGACAATAACAAGTGACAATCTTTTGATAGTTATTATATCTAAAAAACACGCTTTTTGTTTTAGGAACGGGAATTAATTTTAAATTAATTTCTGCCACTTATGTGTTCTGAATTTGGAAAAATGGTTTCCATATTTGGAATAAGGATGTTCAAATTGTGTAAACAGGTAACTTTTATTTTTAAACAATTTGGATAATTACTTCGGTAAATATTTTATTTACCATGGTTAAAGGGTAAATCCGGTAAACAAGGGTTAAAAAAATAATATTATAATAATACTAAATTACCCTAAAACGTGTTTTAACCCCATTGGTTGATACATGGTAGACCATGGGCATCTTTGGGTCGATTTTGGGACCCCATGGATCCACTTGTAAGTGATAATGACACTTTATTTTAATTAAGTTAAAATAAATACAAAAATGACACAAGCATATATCTTTTAACAAGACAATTGTTAAAGAGGGTTATATATGTTGGATTTAAGATTATAAATAATAATTAGAAAGAAAACAATCTTTCCTACATAATTATATTTTGTTTATAATTTTTAGACATTAAATAATTTAATTTATTTATGACACAATGATGATGAATTAATTACTTTAATAGTGAAAAATTAAAATAATTGATATTATAAATACCCAAATAAATAAAATATGAAACTTTTAATGAATTAAAATAATTTTCTAGGATAATATGATATATTAGTATTTATTTAATTGACTTTATTAGAAGTAATAAATCTGTTATGAGTTTCACAAAAATCAACTATTGAATAGTGTCAAAATTGACATAAAAGAGTTCTTAAAACAAATATTATATTATTAATTGATATTAAATTCCTAAAAATATAAGGTTAGTCCAAGAGACATATATCATGATAGGTTCATAATTAATGGACCACTTTGGGGTCTCTTGGATGTATATAGTATGTTTATTACCCATATATTATAAAAATACAAAGAGACATTGTAAAAGTGAAACTAATTAACTAAGAGTTAATACTTAAAGATATGCTTAATATAATGACCCAAACCTGTATAAATTCTATTGGTTGAGTTGTTTTAGACCCATCCCCACCTTAACATTTAAATAATAAACTTTGGATCCATTATAAACCGAATATGAATTTATTATAAATTAATATTTCTAGCTTTTCCAAAGGTGCCCCTCGCCCCTCTTATAAAATGGCACTCCTCCTTCTCATTTCGTCACACATTCAAAACCCTTTGGTTCGGCCAAACCCTGACCAAATACTATCTCAACTTCCCTCACTACAACCTAGAGGCCTTAGTTTGATCATAAAGCCAACAAAAAGAGCCATTTTGATCAAATCAAAAAGAAGAACTCGAAGAAGATTTAATGTTTTCACCACCCCTTTTCAAGTTCCTTTCTTCTTCCACTTCCTCTTTATTTGTTATTACCATTATAAAATAATAACTCCAATATCATATATATACTGTGATGTTATTATAAATATGGTACAAACATATTCAGTATTCTATCCATCCTTTGAATAACATGTCATCATACGTGCGTACGTACGGCTTACTGTCTCCATGTCATGGTGTAATTGTTATTCAATATATTATTATTTGGATGGGTATAATAATGATTTGTAACTCATGTAAATAATAAATTTAACATGATAATTATTCTGTATATATGATATAACATCCAATTATATATTATTTTAACATCAAAATAATGATATTGTCGCTCGTGCGTATGTACGGACTACCGTCTCCATGAACGCGATGAGATTCGTTCTCCATCATATACATTGAAGTATAATTATAATTTGATGATTTAAAAATAGTATCTAAGGACTTGATGTAATTCTGGATATGAATAATATACATCCCATTAATAACGAATATGGCTCACATAACAAAGAATATAAAGTAAAATGAACCCGTTAACACCCGAAATGACGATAATTCTATGATATTATTAACAAATCAATGTTAAAAGATCATATATGATATCATATTAAAGTAAATGATTCTTGTATAATTCAATAACAATTATTTCACCATTATACAGGAGTTAAACCAACCGTCAACAAAGGAAAAAGTACAAAGTAAGGGATTTTCTTATCTCACTTTCAATTCCGTGAGATTTCCATTATTCGCCACTAAATTATTGAAAGTGGTGTATTGTGTACTGACATTTGATATATATTATCATGATTCTCTTTATATTCATGTTATTCTATAAATCATTTGGTGGTTATTAACATTTGTCCATACGACTCAGTTGATTACAATTTGGTAAGGGGTTTCTTATCTCACTCTTAATTTGGTGCGAATTCCATTGTTCACCACTTATTTATTACATGTGGTGTATGTGTACTACCCGTAATTATATTCATTGTGTATTATACTTTAATTAATCGTAATATACATCATAATTGTATGATCCTTCTTTCATGGGTGTATGTTTCGTATGTTACCTAATCGATAAGGGAATTCGAAATTTCAATTTCCAGTCATTTGGCTTTACGCATATTTCATTGATTATATTACTCCAAGATTATTTGTGGAATCACTATTCATTTGATTATGTCATAATTTCCACTTCCTTTTCTGTGGATATACTTTTGATACATATAATCACTCCATTGATAATTCTCAAGTCATAGATATGAATTTGATAAGACTAATTTTAACTCATTCACCATTTGTTGAGTTAAACATCCAATTCGTTGGTGTAGTTTTTAAAAGAATATGTGTGAATATCCTTTGATTGTTTTACACTGAATATCCAATCAGATTTAGTGTATTTATATTTGTCACACATAATTATGTCTTTGATTTATCCTTAACCTAAGGATACAACCTTTATGAGAGATTTCATCTCAACTTACATTCCATTGAGACTTCTTTGTTGATCTACATCAAATCACTTTTATGTGGTGTATATAATGTACTTTGACATAGTATATCATGAATCCCTTTATTATCATGATATTAAAAAGTTTTGATTACCTCAATCATTTGTATTCATGTGTCTCTCTTTTGGCTAGAATCTCTAACTAAAATACCATTTTTAAATGTTTTAAAGACTTATCCATCTCAATCTTTCTCATTAATGTAAATGTTTTAAAAATTGTTTTAAGGATTTATTTATATGGACATTAATGTTTAGAAATTAAAACTCCTTTTAAAAGTTTCAAAATGGTATGGGACACTTTGATTCAAAAATCTATTTTTAAATGGCTTCTTGACAAATAGTGTGACTTTTAAATGATTTCAAGAAAAAGGGGGATATTTCTGTCAAATAGTTTTGATGATTATTTTCATCTATGTCAACATCATTCATTATTCTTGATTGAGGTCAATGGGATACAATACAATCTTCCATATTGTATCGAATGAGTAATGTTTGACTGTGGATGTGCTATTTTTATACCATTCATGGTTTTTGGTAAAAGTATTGACATTTTGTATTCTAGTTTTAATATGAATGTTTATGTTATGTTTAAACTTGTTCATATGTGGAATGCATTGGACTTAATAAGTGACGGGTGGAGCCCTCTATAGCTTCTCGATGCATCGGTAGGTCTCATGAGACAAACTAGTGTCTTGGCACAAGGCCTTGGCAAAATCTTATTTTAAGTCTTGGCATGAGGCCTTTGCTATGTGGTTATGATAGTCTGGCATTATGCATTCCATCATTATGAAAGTGGTTATTGATAATGCATGGGATTGTTCAACTAGTAGAATATCCATGTGAGTACGTAAATGGAAATATTTTATTTTATCTTTTCCATTTTATGATGAAGTTCAAGTTTAAATGGATTTTGTTTTAGTTATAAACTGCCTTAAGTTTTTATGCTTATCTATGAATGTTTCTTCTATAATGTTATCCTTACTGAGCATCTGATCTCACCTCTTTCAATGTTTTATTTTTCCCAGGATTATGAAGAAGTACTTTATGAATGACCTGGAGGGATAGTACGAGGGGATATGAAGACAAGATGTTTTTTTATGATGTAATTTGAAAATTTATGGATGTATCTAGTTATTCCAAGGATACTAAACTAATCGGTCTTTCGATACTTGATATTTCTCGTGGTCATTCCAATGTTATGTAATAATGCACCTAATCTAGGTAACTGGGGTCGGGGCGTTATAGTTAGTATCAGAGGAAGTTTAGTACAAACGTTGGAAGCTAGATTTAGATAAACTCTTACTAGAGCACGTAGACCTAAGAAGAACTTTGAGGATTAGTTTAAAAGAACTTCCTAGAATTTTTGTATTGTAGAGATTTTATGAGTTTTCCAAACAATACATCCCTGTCTGGATACGAGCAGGTAGAGGCGGCTCTGGCATAGATGTACCTAGGGGTAAAACCCGAAAACACCACTTTGAGCTAAACTCGAACGGGAACTGGTGCACGAAAACGGGCCTTGCTGTACTCTTGGTTACGACACTCCCGGGGGATATGCTTAGGATAATTTAAATTTTCTTTACAAACCGATTTAAGTAATATATATAAGATGAGAGTAAATGACCTTGGTTAATCTTAATATGTTTCAAATTGAGAATATGGTGACATTTTAATCTCTAAATGATTTTACGACTACTATTACTCACACAATGCTTTCTGGTTTTAGTCAATGGCTAGATTACAAGGAAGTCATAGTGACTTTGAGAATGATGTACAAGGTGGGAACGGTGGTGCCAAAGAGCAACAAAATGGAATGTTGATAGGCGTAAAATATATCATCTTTATGCCAAATCAGTTTTCCAAAAATATGATCAACAACATATATATTAACCAAATCCCAGACTCAACAAGGAAGAGAAAGGTGATAAATGGTAAGAGCTCCAGCAATGGAGACCATGGAGAAAAGAACCCTCAATTTTCATCATGCAGGAAATTTGGAAAGAGACACCCAGGAAAGTGTCTCAATGGGACAACGAAATGTTTTACGTGCGGGAAGGAAGGACATAACGTGATGAATTGCTGAAGAAAAATGAAGAGTACTATGGGAGAAGATAAAAATGGTCCCAAGAGTCCATTTATAGTTATTTGCCGTTAATTTAGGGGACCTGGCCATTACCCGAGTGAATGTCTTATTCTATAGGATATTTTCTTGGTCAAAGAAGAATCTATGTGGAAATAAATGGTTAGAGAAAAATTTAAAAAAGTATTAGCACTCCTTGTTGATGGGTTTACTTTGGAATAATTTTCTCTTGTATTTGTAACCCCGCAGTTTTCCATGTGAGAATGATATTTGAGGAAGAATTGTCTCTTCTCTTGTGGATATAGGTATAAATAACCATTTGGTTTTATATGATCATTGGGGTTTGTGAAAATTATATGTTATTATAATTTGGGATGAAAAATCAAGGTATGATATAACATTTGTGGTTAAATTATGTTATTTTGAGGAATTTATCTCATTTTGGTAATATTATAAAATATAGTTTTTGAAAAAGGACAACACGTAGACCGTGTGACAACCCGACGCGTCGGACAAAGCTGTTGGAATCGAACCCACAACCAAAGTGCGATTAGGTTTTATCGCCTACCACTGGACTACGTGACGTCCCTGGTTAGTGTGACTTTTTTTTGTTAAATGATTTTATTGATCAATAATAAGATGATTTGGGTTCTTATGTCTTATCAAATGAATACCCTTGGTATTGGAAAATGATTTGGTGATTAAGTGATAAATGTTATTTTGGAAGATGTTCGCTTTGTTGGGAACACTCTATGCCCAAGGAAAATAAAATACAATGGGGTTTTTTTTGTAGAGTAATGGTAGATTTTTATCTACGTTTTTATTGTGGATTTATAGTGATTTGGGTTATTTATGGAAATGATTATCCTATAACAGAGAATATGTGATGATGTTAATTACTTTTAAGTATGTGACTTTAAGAGTATTTGATGTCATTTGGAGATACAATTTAACATGGCAGACTACAAAATCAAATTCTTCTTGTTTTGGGTTTCAATATTATTTTGGATTATATTGAAGGATTTTAAGGACAATTGATTATTGAATGTTATTTATTTAACTTTGTGGTATTGTTGGTTAAATTTTAGAAATTAAGATTAGTGCATGTTTATCTCAAGGAATATACTTTTTGGGGATCATTAGATCATTCGCTAACCATTTTGGTTTTGATTAATCTTCAAAGACAATGTAAATATATAGTTTATCCTACATGGATCATGTGATTCTATAGAAGTTTATTCTAGATCTTCTAGTGTGACCAAGTCTTCTTGAATACTCATCGTTTAAAAAAAATTGAGTTAGTGGTGTAAATTTATTAAAGAATGAAACTCTACTTAAAAAGTAAGTATATCTCATAATGTTTTTAGTCAATATCAAAAATGAATTCCCCATCCTTATGTAATGTAACTTAAAAAAAATGTTGTCTGTTTACTTTCCTACTAGGAGACTAATGGTCGTTTGTCCCAACACAAGTTTGTGGTTTTCTTATTGTTAACTTTCTCCTGATCATGATTTCTATCCCTCTACATCAGAACTTGACACTTAGTTTATCATATATATCCATGTTTTCTTACATGGAATCCTATTATGGGTTATCTTGGATGACCCTTATACCTCTCTTTCTTTCTTTTAAATTGATAGTTTTATTGACTCTTTTTCCGATGTGGGACATTCCATTATATTCCCAAGAAAAATTTTAAAAATTGCGAGGATGATATTTATTGAAGGAGAAAAGAATGTAACACCCCAAGCTTCCTCAGTATGTTTCCTTTCGAATAATGCAATGGTGTGCACTGTACGCAACTTCGAGATTTTAACACACCATAACCAATCAAACTAGCCGTTATGAATAGTAATACCTAATTTTTGAAATTTTATAAATTCTATATCTCAAAATGGACTTAATTTTTGGATTAGGAATATCGAAATTATCCTAGGGTGATATTTTGGTACTTTTCAGATAACATTCATATTTTGATGAATAGTGAAAATTACTAAATTTTAATTAAAAACAACTTTTTAATCAAAATAATTAATAGTGATAAATTATGAATTTGAGTGGTTTTAAAGTATATTTATAATATATTTTTAACATGTAATACAATGTGGGTCATTGAACATAATTTCACATTTAAACCAGACAATAACAAGTGACAATCTTTTGATAGTTATTATCTCTAAAAAACACGCTTTTTGTTTTAACAACGGGAATTAATATTAAATTAATATTTGCCACTTATGTGTTTTGAATTTGGAAAAATGGATTCCATATTTGGACTAAGGATGTTCAAATTGTGTAAATAGGTAACTTTTATTTTTTAACATTTTGGATAATTACTTCGGTAAATATTTTATTTACCATGGTTAAAGGGTAAATCCGGTAAACAAGGGTTAAGAAATAATATTATAATAATACTAAATTACCCTAAAATGTGTCGTAACCCTATTGGTTGATACATGGTCGACCATGGGCATTTTTGGGTCGATTTTGGGACCCCATGGATCCACTTGTAAGTGATAATGACACTTTATTTTAATTAAGTTATAATAAATACAAAAATGACACAAGCATATATCTTTCAGCAAAACAATTGTTACAGAGGGTTATATATGTTGTATTTTAGATTATAAAAATTCATTAGAAAGATAAAAAGCTTTCCTACATAATGATATTTTATTTATAATTTTTATACTTTAAATAATTTAATTTATTTATGACACAATGATGATGAATTAATTACTTTAATAGTGAAAAATTAAAATAATTTATATTATAAATACCCAAATAAATATAATATGAAACTATTAATGAATTAAAATAATTTTCTAGGATAATATGATATATTAGTATTGATTTAATTGACTTTATTCGAAGTAATAAATCTGTTATGAGTTTCACAAAAATCAACTATTGAATAGTGTCAAAATTGACATAAAAGAGTTCTTAAAACAAATATTATTTTATTAATTGATATTAAATCCCTAAAAATCTAAGGATCGGACAAAAGACTTATATCATTATAGGTTCATAATTAATGGACCACATGGGGGTCTCTTGGATGTATATAGTAAGTTTATTAACCATATAATATAAAAATACAAAGATACATTGTAAAAGTGAAACTAATTAACTAAGAGTTAATACTTAAAGATAAGGTTAATATAATGACCCCAACCTGTCTAAATTCTATTGGTTGAGTTGCTTTCGACCCATCCACACCTTAATATTTAAATAATAAACTTCGGATCCATTATAAACCGAATATGAATTTATTATAAATTAATATTTCTAGCTTTTCCAAAGGTGCCCCTCACCCCTCTTATAAAAGGGCACTCATCCTTCTCATTTCTTCACACCTTTAAATCCCTTTGGTTCGGCCGACCCCTGCCCAAATACTATCTCAACTTCCCTAACTAAAACATATAGGCCTTAGTTTGATCATAAAGCCAACCTAAAGAGCCCTTTTGATCAAATCAAAAGGAAGAACCCGAAGAAGAGGTAATGTTTTCACCACCCCTTTTCAAGTTCCTTTGTTTTTCCACTTCCTATTTCTTTGTTATTACCATTATAAAATAATAACTCCAGTATCATATATATACTGTGATGTTATTATAAATATGGTACAACCATATTCAGTATTCTATCCATCCTTTGAATAACATGTCACTTTACATGCGTACGTACGGCTTACCGTCTCCACGTCGTGGTGTAATTGTTATTCAATATATTATTATTTGGATGGGTATAATAATTATGTGTAACTCATGTAAATAATAAATATAACATGATAATTATTCTGTATATATGATATAACATCCAATTATATATTATTTTAATATCAAAATAATGATATTGTCGCTCGTGCGTATGTACGGACTACCGTCTCCACGAACGCGATGAGATTCATTCTCCATCATATCCATTCAAGTATAATTATAATTTGATGATTTAAAATAGTATCTAATGACTTGATATCATTCTGGATATGAATAATATACATCCCATTAATAGCGAATATGGCTCACATAACAAAGAATATAAAGTAAAATGAATCCGTTAACACCCAAAATGACGATAATTCTAAGATATTATTAACAAATCAATGTTAAAAGATCATATATGATTTCATATTAAAGTAAATGATTCTTGTATAATTATATAAAAATTATTTCACCATTATACAGGAGGTAAACCTACCGTCAACCAAGGAAAAAGTACAATGTAAGGGATTTTCTTATCTCACTTTCAATTCCGTGAGATTTCCATTGTTCGCCACTAAATTATTGAAAGTGGTGTATTCTGTACTGACATTTGATATATATTATCATGATTCTCTTTATATTCATGTTATTCTGTAAATAATTTGGTGGTTATTAACTTTTGGACATACGACTCAGTTGATTACAATGTGGTAAGGGGTTTCTTATCTCACTCTTAATTTCGGGAGAATTCCATTGTTCACCACTTATTTATTACATGTGGTGTATGTGTACTACTCGTAATTGTATTCATTGTGTATTATAATTTAATTCATGGGAATATACATCATAATTGTATGATTTTTCTTTCATGGGTGTATGTTTCGTATGCTACCTAATCGATAAGGGAATTCGAAATTTCAACATCCACTCATTTGGCTTTACACATATTTCATTGATTATATTACTCCAAGACTATGTGTGGATTCACTATTCATTTGATTATGTCATAATTTCCACTCCCTTTTCTATGGATATACTTTTGATACACATAATCACTCCATTGAAAATTCTCAAGTCATTGATATGAATTTGATAAGAGTAATTTTAACTCATTCACTATTTGTTGAGTTAAACATCAAATTCTTTGGGGTAGTTTTTACAAGAATATGTGTGAATGTCATTTGATTGTTTTACACCGAATATCCAATCATATTTAGTGTATTTATATTTGTCGCACATAATTATGTCTTTTATTTATCTTTAACTTAAGGATACAGCCTTTATGAGATATTTCATCTCAACTTACATTCCATAGAGACTTCTTTGTTGATATACACCAAATCACTTTTCTGTGGTGTATATAATGTACTTTGACAAAGTATATCATGAATCCCTTTATTCTCATGATATTAAAATGTTTTTATTACCTCAATTATTTGTATTCAAGTGTCTCTCTTTTGGTTAGAATCTCTAACTAAAATACCATTTTTAAATGTTTTAAAGACTTATCCATCTCAATCTTTCTCATTAATGTCCTTGTTTTAAAAATGGTTTTAAGGATTTATTTATATGGACATTAAAGTTTAGAAATTAAAACTCCATTTAAAAGTTTCAAAATGGTATGGGGCACTTTCATTCAAAATTCTATTTTTAAATGGCTTCTTGACAAATAGTGTAACTTTTAAATGATTTCAAGAAAAAGGGGGATATTTCTCTCAAATAGTTTTAATGATTATTTTCATCTATGTCAACATCCTTAATTATTCATGATTGAGGTCAATGTGATACAATACAATCTTCCATATTGTATCGAATGAGTTATGTTTGACTGTGGATGTGCTATTTTTATATCATTCATGGTTTGTGGTAAAATTATTGACATTTCGTATGCTAGTTTTAATACGAATATTTATGTTATATTTAAACCCGTTCATATGAGGAATGCATTGGACATAATAAGTGACGGGTGGAGCCCGCTATAGCTCCTCGATGCATCGGTAGATCTCATGAGACAAACTAGTGTCCTGGCACAAGTCCTTGGGAAAATATTATTTGTAGTCTTGGCACGAGGCCTTGGCTATGTGGTTATGATAGTCTGGAATTATGCATTCCATCATTATGAAAGTGGTTATTGATAATGCATGGAATTTCTCGACTAGTAGAATATCCATGTGAGTAAGTAAATGGAATTATTTTATTTTATCTTTTCCATTTTATGCTGAAGTTCATGTTTAAAAGGATTTTGTTTTAGTTATAAACTTCCTTAAGTGTTTATGCTTATCTCTGAAAGTTTCTGCTATAATGTTATCCTTACTGAGCATCTGAGATCACCCCTTTCAATGTTTTATTTTTCCCAGGATTATGAAGAAGTAATTTATGAATGACCTGCAGGGATAGTATGAGGGGATATGAAGACAAGATTTTTTTTTATGATGTAATGTAAAAATTTATGGATGTATCTAGTTATTCCAAGGCTACTAAACTAATCGGTCTTTCGATACTTGATCTTTCTCATGATCATGCCAATGTTATGTAATAATGCACCGACTCTAGGTAACTGGGGTCGGGGCGTTACAACTTAGTGGTTTCACTATTCATCAAAAATTGATGTTTTTCAGAAAAATACCAAAACTTCACCCAAGCATATATTTGATATCCCGAATTCAAAAATGATGTCTATTTTACAAAATTCAAAACATATAAGTTTAATTAATTAATTTAATAATTAATTTCCACTGTCTTGACAAACAACGTGTTTTTATGAAACAATAATTATTAAAATATTGAAACAAGTTTAAGTCCAATTTCAAATAGAAATTGATTCCAATAACCACCATTGGATTAAATGGTAAAAATATATTCTAATTTCACTTCGAAACCAATTCAAAAGATAATATAATCATATTAATAAATTAGATTAAAAAGCAGTTTTGATGTAAAATGCAGTATTTTTCACTATTCATTAAAAAAATGAACATTGTCAGAAAAATACCACAAATTCACACAAAGTAAATTTTGATATCCCAATCATAAAGAATAAGGTAATTTTGACAAACATAGCTTATAAAATTGTCAAAAGATAGATTTTAAATTGTTTGCCATCAAAAGGCAGTATAATAATCTTTTAAAAATATTAGTGTATTCCATGATTAAGATTGGATTTATTTTCATTTTAAGCCTCTAAAACACTATCTAATTCATTAATAGACATAAATAAAAATATCTATTTTTAATTACTTACTTGGGATGGTACATTCATCCTAACCGAATGAATAAAAAATGGTTTTCATAAACATCATCCCATCATAACATAATCCATATAAAAGAAATGTATATCATTTCATCATAATAAAAGTGAAACCATGTAAATAATAGAGAAATTATACTCGAAACATACACATATGAAATAATTCCTTCTTATATGGAAAATGGTTTTGATAAAATACATGAAATGAATTCTTAAGGAAAATATCCTTTGTTGTTCAAAATAATTTTCTTTTCACAAAATTCTATGAAATTTTAATAGAAAAATATTTTATTTAAAACCGTCATTAAATATTTTATATTAATATTCCTGAAAAAAGGTGTTTTGAAACTGTAAAAATCCATTCATGCCGCATAATCTTAAAAAACATTCTCCACGTACATTTGCAAGAAAAGCCAAAAAAGATCCTTGTATGGTAAACAAAAGAATGATTCCATCCATAACATGTGGTAAAAGTAAAAAATGGGAAAAAATGACATTAAACATACTTGAAAACATTTTTAGAAAACATGGACATGGATGATAAAAATAACCCTAGTAAATATTTACGAATAAAAATCTCAGATAAGAACGAGATTGGAATAGTTATCCCTTAAAAAGATCTTTTTCTAAATAAAATAGATCACTTATGTGTATTAACAATAAGGTGACATAATGAATTTATAAATACATGATAATATCTAAAAATTCATTTCTCACATAATCAAAGTACGACATAAATAACAATGAGACGATCAACCCAAAGAACGGAAATTTGGTTAAGAAGTTCCCTTACCTTGTGTCCGACTTGAATCGATCATTCTTTAATCTCCTTAATAATAAACCAAAGTTAATTTATACATTATTAGGAACCCATTTCATTTTTATTTTTCCTTTTATGTCACTTATTACAATGTTATAAGGATTATGTAACCATTTAAGTTAATAATGTTTATTTTGTCGATATTTGTTACTTGAGTCAAAAATGGACTTCTTATATTACATGTTGTTCATGTGGTCAATGGTTCATTATATCCAAGAGATAATCATGATATATATATAAAATATATCATATATATCCAAAATATACATGTATTTATAATATTACATAACATATGGACGTAAAATTTGAAATGCACCGTTCATGGAGATTGTAAGCCGTACGTAGGCATGAATGCAACATTCATTTCTATTTATTATTTTAATGGAATTAAAACATAATTATATATTGGTATATTATAATTACTGTATAATATCATATATAATATCATTAAATCCATATTTTATACATCCCACATAAGGCATTAATAAATCACATCACTTTGAACGGGCGATAGTCCGCACTTCCTCAAATGAGATTATCATATTTACCCACCATGGAAACCATAAAGGCTTCATATAATTGGAAATTAAATAACAATAAGGAAATAATAAACCTAATATAACATATATAAATAAAATTCCATCATAATGGCCACCATGAGTGGCGGTAGGAGAAAAACGAACAATCATCATTTCGTGAGGCATTAGTTTTCCTTCCATAGAAACATTATGTTCTTCATCCATTAGATGGAGGTGTGTGTAAGTTTAGTTCTAATACTTCTCATAAAAAAATCCTAGTATATTTAGGATACTGGTGTTGTTTATAATAAATTATTAAAAATAGTTTAGGGGTTGGAGAAGTAGGATAAAAGAAATCAATTTAAGAGAAACTGTTACATTTAATTTGGGTAACTTCCTTTGGTTTGAATGAAAAGGACATATTGAAGTGCCTTCTGCCTAATGTAAAGCTTCTACGGGGATGATAGGTATGTAGGGAGCTTAATTGGTTAGAGTTTAGACGAGCCAAATGGATTTATAGGTGTAATGAATTAGATATAAAGGGTCTCCTTTTATAAGGGGGAGGAGGGGCACTTTTGGAAAGTGTGAAAATATAATTTCATTTTAAATTTATCATCGGTATCAAAAGGTCTAAATATCATTAAAGAAGAATTTATGACGAGTAATGGTAAAAATAAAACCATCCAATAAAATTTGCACATGTTTTGGATAATATGTTAATCATTATAAGCTTATTTATTTAAATCATTTATTAATGAGGTAAATATTGTATCTTTATTGTGTCATAAATAATTTAATTTATCTGATGTACAAAAATTATAACACAAACACCATAAAGTAGGAAATATTTTTATATTTCCAATGAATATTTATAGTTGTTAATATAATTTATATAACCCCTTAAAATAATTAATTACTAAAAGATTTTTGTTAATGTCAATTTTGTCTTTACATTAAATTAATTAATCCAAATTGTCGTTATCACTACCAAGTTGCTCAATGAGGTCCCAAAAGAGACAAAAGGATGAAAAGGGTAGGCCAATACACATACAATAATGTAAGTAAAATTTTTAAGGTAATTTTGAATTATTATAATAGTCTTTTAACATTGAATTACCCTATTTACCTTTAACTGCAGTAACTAAAAGTCAAAAGTTACTATTCACCAAAAATGATTTTCATTTTTTTGAACCACATTTTACATGATTATTACAACCATTTATGTATGTTTTTTGATATTCAATTCATAGAAGTGGTAAATTTTCATTTAAATGAAAGAGTCTGTTTTTTAACTACCACTAAGTGCTTTCACTATTCATCCAAAATTGATGTTTTTCAAATATATACCAAAAATTCAGCGTAAGATATATTTGATATTCTGAATTAAAAAACAATTTCTATTTTTCAAATTTCAAAATATAGATGTGGAATTAATAAATTTTAAAATAAATTCTTGTTATCAAAACAAATAGCATGTTTTTTATAAACAATAACTATCAAAAAATCGACACTTGTTTATGTATACATTCAAAGTGAAATTAATTACAATGACCATCATTGGATTAAATTTTAGAAATATATTCTAATTACACTTTAAAACAAATTAAAAATTTATCTAACCATATAAATTATTACAATGAAAAAAGTTGTTTTTAATTAAAATATAGCGTGTTTTTACTATTCATTAATATATGAAAGTTATCAAAATAATATGAAAATTTCATCAAAACTAAATTTTTTATCCTGATTCCAAGTAAGAATTTTATTTTTGTCAAATTGAACTTATAAACATTTCAAAATCTATATTTAATGTTGTTGTGCCACCAAAAGATGGAAAAACTGGATTTTTTGACAAATACTTATTTTACCCAAAAAAATTATTTTGTTCTCATACCATGTTCTAGAATATTAGTAATATGAATAATAATGTTATAAAATTAAAAATGTAGTTGATAATATTCATAATAGATAGTTCATAAAAATATTATAACTATATATCGTTGTTTAGTGAAACCGGGTACTACGTTCAACAAAATTTATCAAGGAAGGTCGTGATTGTGTGTAATGCAAGCCAAGTCAGGGTTGCATGTTGTTCAAGACTACAATGTTGTTTCATATAACAGAATCCAAACATATTTCATTTATACATTGAATATATATATAAACTCAATTTTTGTAGAATGACTATTATCAAACATACTTGAAATTGTGTGTAACACAATCCAAGAATAGTATTGCGTATATTGCAAGATAATACGGTGTTGCGTATAGCGCTAGATAATACTGGTGTAGCGTACAACACCAGACATCAATGAAATTAAAAAGAATAATTATCATAAAATCTCTAGTTGTTACATTATTCCCCCCTTAAAATGAATTTCTCCCTCAAAATTCATCGGGGTTATAAATGGTTTACTATTTAAAAGATTGTTTCATAAAAAACAACATCATAAAAAGGAATACCAAAAATTATCTTTAAAAAATAAAGTATGAATCATAAGGTTACCCAAATTTACTCATCATTGGGTTTCCACATAGGAGAACATATGTGAAAATATGCATATGAAAGAGAAATATAACCGTTAAATTTTGATGAAGATTGGTAGAGAACATGGCTATGAAAAATCCAATAATCACAAAGCCAAAAAATATGTGGTGATCTAATATACCATATGTTTCATCGGATATAAGAGCACTAGGACTAAATTTTTGGTTTTCAAGATCATTTCCCTAATGTTGAAGAATTTGAATTAGAATAAATACTTACATCATTTAATTATAATCTCACCATTGTCCGTGCCTTGATCAATTTCTACTTCATCTCTTATATAAATGAAGTTAAATTAATCAATCATGAAGTGTTAGTAGATCATCCGATAGAATGATAAGTCATCCAATCTGTTTCTATAATAAAAATGTTAGTATAAGTTATTAAATATACATAAGTCCATATTTGGTGAGATTAATCATATATGATTCCAACAATGAACTTATACTTCATCTATCATACCGATTAAAATAAAACTAGTTTCAACTAACCAGGGACATCATGTAAGCTAGAGATATGTGATAAAGGCCTCACACAATTCGGTTGTGGGTTCGATTCCCACAACCTTATCCGACATGATGGGTTGTCACCCATCCTACAGGTTGTCCTTTTTCTAAAACTATACTTTTATGAAATTCCAAAAATAATATCAAAATGATATACCCTTAAACAATACTATCTGATTTCTAAAATAATCCATTCTAGTCTTTAGACTTAACCAAAATACATTTTTCCAATCTCATAGTATAAAGAAAACAATTACCTGGAAGGTCACATAACAAGAATGTGAATACCATCATTTATCCCCCATATATCATAAGATATATCTTGTTGATCACATTACAAACATGTTAATACCTTAATCATGTATTCTTTTGAAACATGAATTACTATAGAACCTTAGTGAAAACATGAATTCTGTTAAAAGTTAATGCTTTCAACAAACCAGAATCCCGAAATTTCTATATACTCAAACCATGAAATAACGTTGTCCTTTATCAGTCATGAGATCATTAAAACTATCAATCATCTCAATATCTTTGTATCCTTTAATTATGCACAAAACATCTACCTTCCACAAATATTTCAATAACCATTCATGGTTACCGATACCATTCATCATATAATTTCATTAACTCAATGAAAGACAACAGTGTAACAATCTTTAGATTTTTCTTTATTACATAGTACCATACCTTATTCTTGATAAACATACAATAATTACACTACCTTGTTAAAACAATGATCAAGCTTCACCATTTCATTCATCTCATATATCATTTTTAGTCTCTTCATCATTATCCAAAAAAATACTACCAATATGACCATGCTGATTCTATTAATGAGATTTTCCCATAGGGAATTAGTTTTAATAATACCTGTACATTCCACATTTAAAACATTTAACCATTGTTGATATCTTAGCAATACCATTATCCTTGTCCATGGTGTTAACTGATAATTTTCTTTTGAAATTACTAGCATTGTGTCCTTCTTTTCCACACCTAAAGCATCTTCCAGTTCCTTTGAAACATTCTCCTCGATGCCACATCCCAAATGATTTTCAGGGGGAAATTGAACTTTCTTTCCTATATGATCACCATGAAACTCCATCTTTCTCTTATTAGTTGATTCAAGAAACATACCAAAGTGGATATTATTGATCATATTATGAGATTGATGATTAGGCATAATAGCGATGTTTGGACATCCAAATCCCGTTTCATTTGGTTTCTCATGAATAATATCATTCCATTGTCCATAATATTTTCCATTAACATGAATCCTCCTATTTCTTGCTATTTCATAAAACCCAAAATTAATAGTATCAGAGGAAAAACTCATACTAAAAAAACAACATAATTAAGGGGCTTTACTTTCTATCTCTAACATCTTATGTTTCATTCTATGATCGTTACCGTAATTCTAGGACTATAACCTATACTTATTCTTAACCATAATGACATCCCTAGGAATACCATTGAAATATCTCTAGGGATCTCACTAAAGTTTTCACATCCTTGTTTCCAAAGGTTAACTAAACTTGTCCTCTGATACCAACTGTAGAGACCCCAAACATGATATACATGGACATTACATTACTTTTGCGGAATACTTAATACCTAATAAATACAGACACTAAAGGATCATAATAGCTTAATGTCTTTGGAAACTCAGAACATAATCATTTAATCATGGTGACTGATCTTCAACATCTCCCATAAAGATTGTCCCATTTTTTCTTACCAAAACCATTTCATTAAGTCCTGGGGAAAAGAAAACATATAAAGGGTGGGATCAAATACTCAGTATGGTTAAGCATGGGTAAAATAAAACAACCCACATACATCTGAACATTAGAACATGAACATAATGTTTAAAAATCATATTCTTGAGAAATGACAAAAAACATGGCAGTACATAATGCATAGATCATAATGGAACATAAATCAATGTAATTGTGGAAAAACATTAATCGCATGATATTATTTCCATAGTAGCCAAGGCATTGTTGCCAAGACCATCTTAGTGGACAAAGTCACTTACTAAACCGAGTTCACTCCTCATTCACGTCCTCTAACACTGAACCAGATTAACTTAACATTCTATCCATGTCTATCTCATGAGATATAAATCTTTACCCAATGTATTCGAGGGATATATAGGTCTCACCCATCCCATTATGAAATCATTCTTACGTGTTCCACAACAGAAACATAAATCATTATCATAACCCAAAGAATAAAAAATGGGTTTCATAAACATCCTCCCATAATAATAGAATCCATATAAAACAGATGGATATAGTTTCATCATAACAAAATTGAAACCATATAAATCATAGAGACGTTATACTTGAAATATACACATATGAAATAATGCCATATTATATGGAAAATGGCTTTCATAAAACACTTGAAATGAATTATTAAGGAAAATATCATGTCATCATCAAAATAATTTTATTTTCACAAAATGCCATGCAATTTAAAAAAAAGAATTTTGTTGAAAACAATCATTAAATCTTGTAGATTATTCTTTATATAAATAAGGCATTTTGGAACTGTAAAATTCCGTTCATGCCGTATAAGTTAAAAAAACATTTTCCTCGTACTTTT
Source organism: Viscum album (assembly GCA_963277665.1). Lineage (NCBI taxonomy): Eukaryota > Viridiplantae > Streptophyta > Magnoliopsida > Santalales > Viscaceae > Viscum > Viscum album. The sequence goes on from OY728148.1 coordinate 1,246,215,786, forward strand.
GCTAGAAAAGTCAAAAAAAGTTCCTCGTATTGTAATAAAATAAAATATTACTTCCATAACATGCGGTAAAGGTAAAAAATGTTTAAAATGAATATTAATCATACATGAAAAAAAATTTATAAAACATATACATTTATGATAACAATAACCCCGATAAATACTTACGAATAACAATCTCGGATTAGAACGGGATTGGAATAGTTATCCCTTAGAAAGATCTTTTTGTAAATAAAATAGATAACTTATGTGTATTCACTATAAGTTCTCATAAAGGATGTATAAATGCATGATAAGATATAAAAATTCATTTCTCACATAATGAAATAACGACATAAACAAGGAAGAGAAGATCAACCCAAAGAACGGAAATTGGGTTAAGAAGATCCCTTACTTCGTGTCCGACTTGACTAGATCATTCTTTAATCTCTTGAATAATAATCCAATGTTAATTTATACATTATTAAGAACCATTATCAAGTTTATTATACATTTTATATCACTTATTACCATGTTATAAACATTATGTAACCATTTATGTTAATAATACTCGTTTTGTCAATATTTGGTACTTGAGTCAAAAATAGACTTCTTATATTACATGATGTTCCTGTGGTCAAAGGTTTATTATATCCAGAATTATATTAATGATTTATATAACATATATATCATATATAAGTGGAATATTCAAGTGTTTATAATATTACATAACATATGGAGGTAAGAAATGAAATGCACCGTTCATGGAGACGGTAAGCCATATGTATGCATGAACGCTACTTGCATTTTAATTTATTATTTTAATAGAATTAAAACACAATGATACATAGTTATATTATAATTCTAGTATAATATCATATATAACATCATTAACTTCGTCCTTTATACATCCCATATAAGGCATTAAGGAATCACATTACTTTGAGTGGGCGGTAGTCCGCACTTCCTCAAATGAGATTATCGTATTTACCGACTATGGAAACCACAAAGGCGTTATGTAATTGGGATTTAAATAAGCATAAGGAAATCATAAAATTTATATATATCATATATAAATATAGTTCCATCATAATGTCCACCATGAGAGGTGGTAGGAGAAAATCAAACAATCATCGTTTTGTGAGACGTTAGTTTTCCATCCACAAAAACATTATGCTCTTCATCCATTAGATGGATGGGTGTATATGTTTAGTTCTAATGAATCTCATAACAACATCCTAGTATATTGAGGATATTGGTTTTGTTATAAAATAAAGGATTAAAAAGAGTTTAGGGGTTGGAGAATTATAATAAAAGAAAATAATTTAAGAGAAATTGTTACCTTTAATTTGGGTAACTTCCTTTGGTTTGAACCAAAAGCACTTATTGAAAAGATTTATTCATAAGTTATAGCTTATAGGGGGAGGAGAGGTCTGTAGGGAGATTAATTGGGAAGATTTTGGACGTGTCAAATGGCTTGAGAGGTGTGATGAATTGGATGGAAATGGTCACCATTTATAAGGGGGAGGAGGGGCTCTTTTGGAACGTGTGAAAATATAATTTTATTATAAACATATCTTCTGTTTAAAAAGGACAAAAAATCATTAAAGATGAATATAAGATGACTCATGGTCGAAATAATATCATCCAATTAGAATTGAACATGTTTTGGATAATATTTTAATCATTATAATCCTATTTATTTAAATCATTTATTAATGAGGTAAATACTGCATCACTATTGTGTCATAAATAATTTAATCTATTTGATGTCTAAAAATTATAAAAAAATACCATCATGTAGGAAATATTTTTATAATTATAATTAATATATATAGTTGAAATTAAAATTTATATATCCCCTTAAAAATTAATTACTGAAAGATTTTTGTTAATGTCAATTTTGTCTTTACATTGAATTAATTAATCCAAATTGTCATTATCACTACCAAGTGGCTCAATAGGGTCACCAAATTGACCCCAGGATGCCCATACTAAGCAAATACTCAACGAATAAGGTTAGGAAAAGTGTTAAGGTAATTTTGAATTATTATAATATTCTTTTAAACTTGAATTTCCATATTTACCTATAACCGTAGTAAATAAAAGTCAAAAGTTAATATTCCCCAAAAATTATTTTCATCTTTTTAAACTACATTTTAATTCTTGAAAACAATCATGTATGTTATAATTTTTAAATTCAATTCACAGAAGTGGTAAAATTTCATTTAAATGAAAGAGTCATCATTTTAACTACCACAAAGTGGTTTCACTATTCATCAAAATTGAAGTTTTTATGAAAAATAACAAAAATTAAGCCAAATATATATTTGATATTCTGAATTCAAAAATAATGTCTATTTTTTCAAATTCAAAACATAGAAGTGGAATTAATTAATTTTAAAATTAATTCTCTTTATCAAGACAAATAGCGTGTTTTTAAGAAATAATAAATATCAAAACATCAACACTTGTTTCTGTCCAAATTCAAAGTGAAATTAATTCCAACTAACTACAATGGATTAAATGGTAAAAATATATTCAAATTAAACTTTAAATCCAATTAAAAATATAATCTATCCATATAAATTAGTGCGAGGAAAAATGTTATTTTTAATTAAAATATATCATGTTTTTACTATTCATTAAAATGAACATTATCAGAATAATATGAAAAATTTATCCAAATTAAATTTTTATATACTGATTCCAAGGAATAAAATTATTTTGTGAAATTGAACATATAAACATGTCAAAAACTAGATTTAATGTGGGTGCACCATCAAAAGGTTGCAAAACTGCATTTTTTTAAAAATATTTATTTTACCCGAAAAAATTATTTTGTTCTCATACCATGTTCTAGAAAATGCGTAAGATGAATAATAATGTTATAAAATTCAAAATTTAGTTTATAATATTCATAACGGCTAGTTAAAAATAATATTATAACCATATTTCAATGTTTAGTGAAACCTGGTACTGCGTACAACACACTCTATGGAGAAAGGTTGTGATTGCGTGTAATGCAAGCCACGTCAGGGTTGCGTGTTGCGATAGACTCTTTAGTTGTTTTGTATTAAAGAATCCAACCATATTTCATTTATAAAATGAATATATATATATATACACTCAATGTTGTGTAGAATGACTACTATCAAATGAACATGAAATTATGTATACCACAATCCAAGAATAGGGTTGCGTATACTACAAGCTAATGCGGTGTTGCGTATAGCGCAAGATAATTATGGTGTAGCGTACAACACAATAAATCAATGAAATTAAAAAGAATTATTATCATAATATCTCTAGTTGTTACAGTGATGGAATAAGTCACTCTTTTCCATATGCCTTATTGGTTGTTGTCAATTTCCATTAACAAATATTTTCATAGTTTATTTCATCAAATAATATATTTAATCCTTTTAGTTGTAAAATTGTATAATAAAATGAGGTTTGGTTTAATGTTTAATTTAATCCATCACATTTTTTTCATTCTCCAATTAGAAATCATTCAATATCTTACTTCCCTCCCAAACATGATTCACTTAATGGTTCCCATTAGACAATATCCAAGACGCTTCTACCAAAAAATTCAACAAGAATGATGTTGTAATATACATCCACTAAATTATTCCTCATCATATAGCCATAGATAACTATATTTTCTATTTCTTATCCCTATGAGATCCATTGTATTCACCGATCTCTCTATCAATATTAATTTCAGATCAGACAATTTATTTTTGGGTTTTAATGTATCGAAATTCGGATAAAATTTTTATACTTTGATTTATCCTAGAAATGATGTAGAAACATTACATTCCATGGAGATTAAAAAGATATATGATTACCATGAAACTCTTTTGAGGAATTCACCACATGTGGCAATTGATTCTTCATTAATTTTTTTGATATTATGTAAATTTTACTTCATTTTATATAAGAAATTGCAAGGAACATATTTCTCAAAAAAAATTATAATTCCTTCCACTCAATATTAATGATATCACCCCCATGTATTATATTTTTATATTAATTTCCATCATTTATCTGCTCCTCCGCTCAGAGTTTATATAACCAAAGAGAGCATATATTTCTAAAATAATTGAAGGATATAAAAAATGTTTTCTATGTAGACCATCCATTGTACCCAATTCTTATGAAAATAAGAAGATACACTAAATTGTCGTAGATGTTTCTGGATAAATGATTCAGTTGAAACATGATCATTCCCATGGGATTCTAACATTAATCTGAATTCATATGCCAATTAAAAAAAATGTACTTTTTGAATATGTATTATCATAATGATTTAACAATTTGTTTTCCATCAGGAAGGGAATATCAATTAGGTATTCAGCACATTGAAAATCACAATCAATATTGTGTGAATTTCTCTAATTCATAATTATTTTATTGTAAAAATGTGGCTTTATAAAAGTGTATTTTTCAAAAAATAAAAATATAAATAAAATACAATAACCAATAAAGGTATTACTCAAAATTGATATAAATATATTTTCATAGAAAATATAGTTTTCAAACTATATAAAGTAGGATGTAGTTAATAATATTAAATCTTATGTAATTTTTCATATTATTTATAATACATCATAATGAGTTTTTTATTTTAAAAATAATATTACATGGGAGTTTCAAAACTAGTGTTCAAAAAGGACATTTTTCATATTTCATTTAATAATCATGTAAACCCTGACATAATGTTGCTACATTTTTTTACCCTTTGTAGACCTATTCCAGGACTATATCCACCTGTATTGTCTAGTTAGAGATGATATTTATATGAAAAAAATCTCTATATACTTCACCACTATGATTTCATGTTATTTTCAAAGACTTACTCTTATTCTTAATACCATCCTTGGGTATATACCTACGGTTTTACTAAACATTTCCCACACTAATTTCATATTTTTACTTTAAGAATTATTTAAATAGCAGTAATAGTGACTCCATAATTATATCACATATTATTTAATGTTTATTAAACAAAAATATTCATCAATACTATATAAGGATTGTTAAATCCTAGTGACTTTGGAATACAAGGTTCATATTACATCAAAGGAGACTATGACATTGATTCTATAATTTGTTCCCCATAGGGAATTTGTAAAATATATTAGAGATCCTAAATCAACTTGTGAAAACATAATAAATTCATGAATGAAAAGGGTATTGTAAAAACACAAGGGAATAAATCATGATATGAAATAATAAAATGAGACAAAAGGGTATAAAATTATTTCATAAATGAGTGGTCACTTGATTAATACTATTGAAATTTAAAATAAGGATAATATTCTCATAATATCACGTAAACATGATTATGTGAAAATATAGTTGTATAAACATAATTTAGTTCTAATTAACATGTCAACATCACATAGTGGACAAATTCCCATAGCAGACTAGGTTTACTCCCTAAACACATATTTGATGTTTTATATGAATGACATTTTACCTATTACATTAGAGGGATATTTAATTATGGATCTATGTCTAACAATACTTTCATTTACATTTATATTTATTCCATATTTGTATTATAATGATATGTCAAAAATAAAATAATTAGATATAGAAATAAATGGGTTGAATAATCATTTATGATTATATAATCAAAAGTGATTTCTTAAAGAAGGAATTTTAGATTTTCTTATAAGGCACGAATTTCACCATAAGTGGACTATATAAAGGTATATTTAACAATTTGATACATAAAATTATAGAATATATAATAATTCCATAAAATTAAGAGTGTGAATAAGAGATAGAGATCCTATTGTCATATCACACACAGAAGGGTGGTTTAGATTGATCACATACCCTTTGCACAATTTGTTATATATCTTTTAAACTCTATGAATATTGTAAATAAATTATTTATTTACATTCTTAAAAAATTATTCATTATTAATATTAAATTTATTTTATTAATTTCTATTTTAGATTAAATTACTTAATAATATTATTTCACATTATATATTTTAATGATAAATGGATAATATGTCCAAAATAACATTAGAACAATGACTAAGGGGAAAGATATTATCAATTAATCATCTATAGTGTGGTTAAAATATAATATTTATCATTTTTATACATACTTAATAATTTTTAAAACATCCATGATTTATGGTTATTTAAAATGAACTATGTTACAATCATAGAGACAATAAATCAAACCAATATAAGAGTAACATATCCATTTTTTGATGATCATTACTAAAAGAAAGAAAGTGAGATTTTATTATTATATGACAATAATTATCTGATAAAAATTAAATTATTATTTAAACACCCTTACAAATATAATTTATATAATTATGTTCTAAAAATGTTAAAAAAAAATTCACATTACATACTTTGGAGGTTGTGCACCATACAAACAAATGATGTTATCATTTCAATGGATGATATGTTAATAAAGTATATGATATATTTCAGTCATGAAATGTATAATATATCATTATTATCATATATAAACATTAAATTATTCATTTATACATTCCATTTAATGAATAAGTGGGAAACAAATTACATTGCTTCATGAGGATATAATCTACCACACAAATGTGTGATGTTAACATATTATCTACTTAATTGAACATAATATTGTATATATGATATTATAATTTCATAGATATAATTATTTCATAGATATAGTTCAGAATATTATATAATTAATTATACCTACTAGTTGAAGTAGTGATGGATAGTGAATTTAATAGGTTTGTGTGGTAGTAGTCCACCATACACGTGATAAATAGTTTAATTTTCTTTTTAGAGAGAGGATGATTTGTTAGTATATCATTAAAATAAAATAAATTTTTATTTTATAAGTACAATATTAAGGTTATAATATAGACATGGTTTAAAAATATTTCAAGTTTGTAGAAGAATAAATAAAATTGAAAACCCTGTTAAAGACATTATATCTTAATCAAAATATTCTTATAGACTACACCAAAAACCTTCATAGGATGCCTAATAAAATATAAAATGAATATATAATTCTTTAATGGATGAATGGAAGTTAATTTCTCATAACATGTCTAAAAAACTGGTTAACAAATTTTATGAAAGAGAGGAGAGGGGAGACCTTATAAAATTGGGGAGAGGACAAACGTCGAATTTTTTAAAATAATGAATTCCTATAACATTTGTACTTTCTATAAGACTAAAAATTTGATTATAACTGAACAATTTAATATATAATATATAAATTTGTCAATAAAATAATAATTTTACATGTTTTGGGCCATTTTATACAATAATAGTTTTCATAATCTACTCTAAAACCATCAATACCCAATCATCGGTATGTAATTTTTACAATAGTAACTATTCATTATAGAAAAAAATTCAGGTGGAAATATTAAATAATTTATATTATGAATATTGAAAAATTGGAATAAAATTTTCAAATTTCAATTCCTTGAAATGGAATTATTAAATTTAACATCAAATCCAAATAATCTTCGATACAATAAATTTTGAAAATAGAAAAACATTCAAAAATATGAAAATGATATGATATCGAAAATAATTTTAAAAATGATTCCAATAAAATAAATTTTTTACTTATTATATATTTAAACTAATATTATTTTAAAAACTCAATAAAAAGGGTTCATACAAATTCATTTAATTAATTGTGGTTATTAATAGAATTAGTATTTTTCAATATTAATTTAAAAATGATTTTTTAACCAAACAAATATCTTGACGATAATATTGATATTATGATTTCAAAAGTTATTTCAATTATATAAATTAAAATTTATAAATTTATTAAAAATTAATTATAAATTACGTGTTCAAATCATGACTAAAAAACCCTTTTGAAAAATAATTTTTTATAAAATCATATATATATTCATTCTAATGGTTATTATTATATTTATAATCCACATATAACCAAATAATTAATTCTATATATTTATAAGCCATATAATATTTTTATTATGTTTTTTTCTCACCTATAATCTTAATGTCTTAGTTATTATATCTATGTTCATATAATATTTTTTTAATATAATATCGTGTTTCATTTAATTATGGTGATAAATGAATCGTATGAAATAAAAATTATTGAATTTATTTAATATATATATATATATATATATATATATCTTAAAGTATTCTGATGATTTAATTAAATGATTAATAATTCAATTAATATTCATGTAAAATGAATAAGGTGTTTCTTATAAAATCATTGTTTTTCTGGTTGATAAAATCTGGATGATTAATTGAGTCTGATATTATATGTGATAAATTAATTTATAAGGAATATGAATCCTGGTAATGTTTTTTCGAATGAGGAAATGAAAATTATTGTTAAAACATTCATTAAATTATTATATATTATTTCATAATTTGACCATATTTTGATTCTACAAAAAATTAATCAGTTTATTAAAGATGGAATATGAAAAAAAAATTAATAAAGGTAAATATTTTGGCATTAAAGTGTATGATATCATATACATTATGAATTTGTTTTGTTTGGATATGTGAATTCTCCTTTGTATGTGGAGGCAGAATGCTTTGTTTTTAGGACCTTGATTTTACTATTGATTATGATTTTGTTTTTTCACCTATTATTTTTATCTAAATATGATCCACACTATCAAATATGAGGATAAGATGGATAATCTTGGAATTTAAGATGTGATATGTGTTTGGAAGTCCAAATTATATAGATTTATTTTTTCACAAATTATGGTGACATGCATCAGAATATGAATGAGGGTGTTGGGGATAAATCTAGAGATTATGGAATGTTTTGAAGATTTTTTACTCATTAATGTTGTAATAAATGAGTAATGGATTGATATAAATCCATTTTATTATCGATGTATATGTTTCTTTTTTAACTAAATTCCTTTCACCAATTCTTAAGGAAACTGGATGTTATTGGTTTAATTTTGTAATTTTATCATAGGATGTTTCCTAATGTACTTGCATTATGGAAGGATTTTATTAATGAAAAATAAATGTTCACCAAATGGGATGTGTTCTTTTTGAAAAGAAAATGGATTTTTAGTCCTGATAAATAATTGTCATAGTTAATATTATCTCAATTGGTAATGGACATGTATTCGGTGCATAAAAATTATTTATAAGGATTATTGATAATGTAATTTTTATTAATAATTAAATAATTAATGTAATGTGAATTATTCAATAAAATATGTAAATTTATTTATCTTTATAATATTATTTTGTTATTATTGGAAATCTATTATTAGTAGTAGAATCTATGAATCTGAGTGAAGTTATATATAGATAATTCTAATACGAGGTTATGATTTTAGGGTTTTTAGAGATATATTAAATCATGTACAGTTTGTGATTTCATAATCCATATCACCCATTATAGTTAGAGTGATTGAAAAACTATGTACATTGGTAGGGTGTTTACCCAATAACTTATTGGGATGATATGTAGATAAATACCTCTCTTTCCTTGCTCACATCTATTTGTAGTCCATGTGATGGTATGTAATATTGTTAGTTTATATATATGTGTGTGTGTAGAGGGATTTAATGGATATTGGTTATTTCACAAACTTGTATCTCTAAATATTGTATCCAAAAGGTTATTATGTGGTTTGTAGGTTTGTATGGAATGTTATATCTTGTCCATTGTATCTATTGTGATGGCCAAGAGTATAATACATAATGTATGATTCACATCATATGAATTTTTGTGGATACTAGAAACTACCTCATTACAAAATGATCATCTGAGACAATTTGATGTTATTATCTGATGAATGAGGTGCATGTTTTAATTATTATCGTAAGTGTCTACTGACATTCTTATTTTATGGAATGATATATTAGAACATGTGACTTTGGAAATGATTAAAAAACGTGTGGTGTAGCAGGAGTGGGGTACCAATAAAGATTCATTAATATATTATATTATACTTTATTTATACTTGGTGTGAGTTATATACAGTGATGGTATGAATTTAGTTTCCTTATTTATGTGATCTCTTAATTTTTCTATTCTTAATTGTGATTAGCATAATTATTTTTCTATTCCACATAATGATCATTAAAAGATCTTACCAATAATTTTTTTATTCCCAACACTTGAATTTAAATAATGTTTTTAGGTCAGTAAGATAATGTTGGTGATCATACTAGATTTAACATGCCAATGTTATTAAAGGATCTATTTTGACTTCATGTCTAATGTCATCTTCACCTTCATGTTACTTGTTGTTTTCCATTCAATTATCTTGGAACTATATGAGGTTTTATTTATATAATTAGGATCAGACATATATATATATATATAAGTAGGTGTTCATTATATTATCTATATTATTTCTCTCTTCCCTATGTACTTTATAAGGGAAATGAATCCAAAATATATTCTCATTATACACTTGGTTCTAGTAGACAACCAAAGTGACTTATTTGTGGAACCTTGGATTTCACCATCCCCCTTATCTCATTTTTGGCCTAGATGGCACACTCTTTAGGGAAGGGGATAAAAAAATTAATAATCATTTTTATGTTAGTCAATGCAATCTAGTTTTCAATATTAATGATAATCATCATAGCATCAAAAAAATATTAACTATATATAAATAATGTATTAGTTTATATCATTCCATTAACACATGTGTTCATAAAGAATATCACCGTACAACTACATCTTTATCATAGTAATTTATACAATTTAATATAATATATCAATTCTTTAAAACCCACTACAAAACATTATATAGATATTTATAGACACTTACAATAAAAATATCACTGATATACCATTTATAAAACCTAATCATCAAATACCAGTAAAACAATACATTAATCATTACACGTAAATTTTTTACATGACATAGGTTATTCCATGGACGATGTGTTAAATCTTGGATTGTGTAATTCACATAGAAAATTCCATTTTTCTATACTCGTAATTTGTTTTACTCTAAATAGTAGCAAAGGATAATATTTATATCCATACATTTTAAACTAAATTTTTTTGTGAAATACATTTCAATATTCCATTCATTACATAACATACAAACATCATGTTCATTTGAGACATTTCCCAAAGTTTTTTCCTATATTAAGGAAAACCTTATCATCTCCTACAATGATCTTCCAAAAAATCCATTTTTCTTTTCATAGGTCTGTAAAGATGCTCACAATAGATGATTTTGATAATCATATAATGAGATAGTCTATTAAGAATTATCATTTTATTTCACCTTAAAAATTAATTTTCATTTAGTTTCTCATGAGGTAAACATTTTATTATCCATCATAGTTACCATTAAAATAGTTCCATCTGAATATAGAAAAATATTGATATAAAAAATATTTTTTAGAAAAATAATCATTTTAGGAATCCATGTATTCCAGAAAATCTATTATAGTATGTCTAAATCATGAAATCCTATTTTAAATATAAGACATTGTAGTTCATTCATGTTTTACGTCTATTAATATCATTCATAATTCTTTATACAGAAAATTTTATTTCAGCAATGAATATCCCCAGGGAATATCAAACTATGTATTCTATAATTCCACATTCACTATTAACTGAATGAGGGTATAGATAGAGTTTATCAACTTTTTTCTAGGTTTTTACAACTAGATAAATATCATAAAAAACCATGTCCATTTATAGTACTTACACATTGATTTTTACTTATGAAAAACCACATAATCTCAACTTTAGAAATGATTAGGATTTTATCATATACATAAAATAGCATACAAATACGGTCATAGAGATATCCTCTGCAATTTATGTTTTCCGAAATCAAATTCTCGAGGTGTCAACTAATATATATTTAATACTGATTTTTCATAACATAAATTTTGAATCTTTGATTTAGGGTATATATTAGTGCATTGGAATAAAATAAAAGTAATCTCTTCCTGAATGTCCAATCATTTTAGTTATAATGATGGACCAGAAACGTTCATGATTCCAATTTTAAAATGGGGAAAAAATAAGCAGACATAAATTATTCATTCCATTATATTATTTATAATATCATTATTCACATCTTGGGGGATGGAAAAAATAAATTATCATATAATATTCTCAGTATAAGTTACAAAAAATAAAATCCATCATTAATTAAGAAGTGAAAATCAATATAGAAGCATAAATATAGGATATATCATGACATATAATCCTTAACATCTTCACAAAATGCAACAATTTATAATATAATAGTATTAATTCATTGATAATTAGAAAAACGTTATCTATGATTGAAATGTGTAGTATTTTATATCATGATATATATACTATCAGATCCCTAGGAATAAGGACATAACCATAAAAAATACATATTAAAGGGTATTTAAATAATAAACCTGTTTGTAGATAATTAATGATGATTATGATATAGTGTATTATAGAATTGGTTATTATATCTTAATTAAAAAACTATATCATATTAGTATAAAATGTCCCTTCAGTATTATTTTCCAAATTATAAAAAATAGTAAAAAATAAATTTTATATCTTTTCAAAAAAAATCATAGTGAATTTGAACTTTATATATCATTTTTCTATGGCAATTCTCAAACTTGATATAAATATTTTAAAATTTGGGATGATAAGAAAATATAATTAAGTAAAATAAATGGAAAAATTGTTTGAAAATTCAATAACATAAAAACCAAAAGATGTTTACATTTATCATAATATTATTTGAAAGTATAATATAAATCATTTCCACATGAAAAACTCAAAACTTTCACTCAATGAATACCATTAATACAAATACTCCGCAAGTTGAAACCCATTTTTGTATCTTTGATGATTAAATTCATAATCAGTGTCTAAAATAATAGTTCTTCAACAAATAATAGGAGGAATCACTCTAGTCAACACATTCCTAAATTCTTATAATGAAATGGGACATTACCCAAGGAATTGTGTCATAATCATGGTGCACCCCTCATATAAGCTATATCAGGCTCACCAGTCATTTATTTCCTATTGAGATAGCAAATAATATGAACAATATTAGGAATACCCTAAGAAATGTATAATATTAATGTACCATATAAGTAACAAATCATTTTTATACATTCATATTTAATCATTTAATCCTCGAAAAATATCTTGATCCTATATAAAAAACACATTCATATATTTCACAAACCATTCTTTTCAAATAAATTTTTCAGAAATAAATTTTTGAAATGGAAAGGAAAAGGCATTTTCATTGAACAAAAATGTTGACCTCACCTGTTTTGATAATCTCAATCCTGAATTCATATGTGTTGAAAATCCCAATTATGTTTTCATTCTCTATGATATTGTTAAGTATCATTGATCTATACTTTAATTCTTTTAAATCTGTGATCAAACCAATAATAATTTTTAAAATAGTCTTTGGAATATGTTAATCCTCATTTATCCATGATCATACAAGTTATAAATTAATTCTAACACAATCAGATGTGTTCTGCATAAAACAGGTAAGTATAAATAGCTACCGATGGAATAAGAGTCACCGATGCATGGAGCTACCGACACATGCAGCTACCGACGCATGCAGCTACCGACGCATGGAGCTACCGATAAACAAAGTCACTGATACAAGCATGTACCTACCGACGCATGGATCTACCGATAAACAAAGTCACCGATACAAGCATGTACCAACCGACGCATAGAGCCACCGATAGAGTCAAAGCAACTAATGACATTGAGCTACCGATGTTCAAGCTACCGATGTTCAAGCTACCGATGTCCAAGCTACCGATGCTGATTTCCTACCGATCACTCGACTCACTATTTGAATTCTTTATTTATCTTTATTTAATCTATCTAACGTTCATATCATACATTTTAATGATTTTTCAAATATCTGATAAAGGTTGTCGGATGTCAGGAATCCGTACCTCGTACCGGCAGAAAGGAAATCTTTTATGTCCCCTGTTGCACGTGACATAAATACAAGAAGGCTCTGCTGAAGAGAAGACAGACAACACACATAGAGACAAGGAATACATACGATATACTCAAGTAAAGCTCTGTGCATACAAGAAGAACCAAGCAAGACAGAATCAAATATACAATCAAGCCTACTCAAGAAGAGTTCTGTGCATACAAAAGAATATCGAAGAGCTTCATCTACTACATTTTCACTGTCTGTGAACCTGGAGCATACGACACTCTGTTTCTCAAACAGAAACGAGAAGAGGACTCAGACTCACTTCTGGTCGAATCCAAAGGAGTCCAGAGCTACACTGAAAACAACCAGAACTACTTCTAAACTCTACATCTTTTGTTCTGTGATTTATTATCATTCATTTCGGGAAGTGTGTGTTATCTACTGTATTTAACACATACACTGTCTCCTGTACTTAAACTGGAGGATTTGTAAATCCTTACCAAATTCTTGCATTCTTTCTTTCTCAAGAATAACAGTGGTAGAGGTCGTGTGTGACCTGGACAGCTGGTTGTTGTTGTACTGTTTCCCACGAAGAACAGTGGTAGAGGACTTAGACCTGGATAGTTGTAAACTGTTGAATCCCGATCCAGGGTGTGGATCATTTTTATATAAACTTTTGAGAGGAATAAGTCTTAGCTTGAGACTGAACCTCTTGGTTACATTTGTTGTGCCATCTCTTTCAAAGTTTTATTCCGCTGCTAATCACTTTAAAACTAATACTGTTTTTAAAGTTACTTTGATAATTAAATTAGCAAGTGTTTATGTTAAGTGTAGATTAGTTAGTTAGTTTCAAAAGATAATCAGACACTCCTGTGTTGATTAACTGGGAATTAATCAATCCCTTGATAAGCTAACAGAACCTCTACTTTAATATAAATTCACTACAGTTTAATTTATTATTTTATCTGGGGGTCTTTAAGTCACTGTTTTTAAATACAGAAATTTTAATTGGTACTCAGTTCACCCCCCTCTTGAGTAAACCACTCCGACCAACACTTGGTATCAAAGGATTGAAAATACTTTCTAACCGTACTCTGCTTTTGAACTGTGATTTTAGTTGTATTTTAAAGTTCTTAAAATTTCTGTTATATCTAATTTTTTATCTCTTTAAAATTTTCTCATCATAGACAATAGACTTGAGGGTGCTGATACAAACCGGCCACCTTTATTCAATGGAACTAATTATGATCAGTGGAAAATGAAAATGAAAATTCATCTAGAAAGCATAGGTTTTGATATTTGGACTGCTATTGAATCAGAATACAAAATTCCTACTACTGCTAGATCTACTTGCGATGAACCTATAAAGCCTGCTTACAATAACAACTGTAAAGGTATGAATGCCTTGTACTGTGCTCTAGGAGATGAAGAGTTTAATAGAATTTCTGCTTGTAAAACTGCATATGAAATTTGGGATACCTTAGCTGTTTCTCATGAAGGAACAACGAATGTTAAAGAAATGAGATTGAACACTTATACTATCAAGTATGATAATTTTAAAATGAAGCCTGACGAACCCATTTCTGATATGTATCTCAGGTTCAATGAAATTTTCAATACAATGATCTCGCTGGGAAAATATGTCTCATCGAAGGAACAAATTATGAGAATTTTGAGATGTCTACCTGATAGATGGAGAGGCACATCTGCCTCAATCAGAGAATCTTGTGACATTGCTGCTCTACCTGTCAAAGAACTAATTGGCAAGCTGATGATGTATGAAGAAGAGCTCAAAGTGAATAAATAGGAAGAAAATGAACCTCCAAGAAAGTCTGTCACTTTCAAATCCTCAACTTCAAAGAATAAGGACAATGAAAAGCTTCAAGATATAGTTGAAAGTTCAAGCTGTGAAGACAGTGAAAGTGATTCTGACAGTGATGCTGAGATGGCTCACATTGCTAGAATATTTAAGAAATTTTATAGGAAAAAGAAGTTCTTCAGAAAAAAAATCATATGGGTAAGTATGATCACCAAGGTAAATGGAAAAAAGATTGGAAGAATAATGACAAATCAGATGATGTTGTCTGCTATGAGTGCAAGAGAAAAGGACACATTAAACCCGACTGTCCAAAGCTGAAGTATAAAAAGAAATATGAATATAAGGACAATAAGTTTAAGAAATCCATGAAGGCTACCTGGAGTGATTCTGAGGATAGCTCTACTGAATCTGAAAGCTCTGAAACTAAACACAAAAATAAGGCAAATATGTGCTTTATGACAAACACCTCTCAGGTAACTGCTGAAACTCCTGCTTTAAATTATTATTACTATAGAGATAATGCAGAATCTGACTCTGATTCTGGAACAATGTCTAAAAATGAATTGTTTGAGTACTGTGATATGCTGGAAGAAACCTGTAATGAGATTAAGGATAAATATAAAAGTTTAAAGAAACAGTATGCTTTAAGTGTTAAGCATAAATTTGATTTGGATATAGAAGTAGAAAAGAATGCTCAGTTGCTAAAAGAAAACACTGAACTGAAACTATCTAATGAGCAACTCAAGAAAGACTTAGAGAAGTTCACCAATGGCAAAAATACTCTAACACAGATGCTAGGAAAGAAAATAGCACCTAAATATACTACTGGTATAGGATACCAACCTGGACAAAGAAAAATTTCCAAAACTAGATTCATTTCTAAATCTGGACAGAATGAAGGTAATTCTGGAACTTCATATGCTTCAACCAGTTATATACATAGCTATGGATCTAATAAAGTTTATCTTTCAAAGCATGTCAATTCTACAAATTATATGAGACCCATTAGACAAATATGGGTACCTAAAGTGTTATTGGCTAACCTGTCTGGACCCACGAAAATCTGGGTACCAAAATCATCTCCCATCTGAATCTGTTTTGTAGGGAACTTTCTTAAAGAGCTCCTGTAAAGAGACCTGGTATTTGGACAGTGGATGTTCAAGACATATGTCAGGAGACTTCTCTTTTTTTAAGAGTTTAATAAAAGTTGATGGAGGCTTTGTCACCTTTGGTGATAATTCAAGAGGAAAAATCATCGGCCTAGGCCAGATTGGTAACACTGATTCAATTTTGATTTCTAAAGTTTTATTTGTTGATGGCCTTAAATACAATTTATTAAGTATTTATCAGTTATGTGATGATGGTTTTCATGTTAAATTTGAAAATGATTCCTGCAAAGTTTTTAATTCTAAGAATGTTTTAGTATTTTCTGCCTTAAGAAATGAAAATGTTTATGCTGTTAATCTGAATTCTTTAGCTAAGAAGAATATTACTTGTTTGAATGCTTTTCATAAAGAATCTTGGCTATGGCACAGAAGATTGGGACATTGCAACATTCACTCACAAAGAAAACTCTCTAGAAAAAACCTCTTTAGAGACCTACCTAAATTAGAATTCCCAAATGATAGAGTGTGTAACCCCTATCAAAAGGGAAAACAACACAATGTTTCTTTTAAATCAAAGAAAGAAGTTTAGACTTCTCAACCACTTGAATTGGTTCACATGTATTTTTTTGGACCATCAAGAGTTTCTAGTTGAAATGGGAAGCACTATGTTTATGTTCTTGTAGATGACTTTTCTAGATATACTTGGGTATATTTTCTAGCTCACAAAAGTGAAGCTTGTTCTTCTTTTGTTAAATACTCTAAATCTATAGAGAACCTTAGTGGACTTAAGATTAAATTATTGAGGAGTGATCATGGTCATGAATCAAGATTTTGAATCTTAATGCTCACACAATGGCTATACTCATAACTTTTCTGCCCCTAGAACACCCCAACAGAATGGTGTAGTAGAAAGAAGAAACTGAACCCTTCAAGAAATTGCTAGAACCATGATCAATGAATATGATCTACCTATTTATTTCTAGGCTGAAGCTGTAAATACAGCTTGTTATGTCATTAATAGAGTCTTAATCAGACCTGTTCTTAGGAAAACCCCTTATGAATTGTGGAACAATAGAAAGACTAAGGTCAATTACTTTAATGTTTTTGGTTGCAAAGTATTTATTCTGAATACTAAAGATAATCTGGATAAGTTTTCTTCCAAAAGTGATGAAGGAATTTTTCTGGGTTACTCTATTTCAAGTAAAGCCTATAGAGTATTCAATAAGAAAACTAAATGTGTGGAAGAATCTGTTCACATTGAATTTGATGAAACCGATCCACATGAGCCTAAAACCTCTCCTGAGAATATAGAAGAAGATTTGTCTATTCTGGACCATAATGATAAATCTGAAGAACCTGTTATAAAAGTATCCAGTTCTGGACATTTTCCAGAATCTGCTTCTGTTGAACCCGAACCTATAGATGAACCTGAAGTTTCTAGTCCAGCCTTTACCAGATCAACGAGGATTGTAAAGAATCATCCTTTAGAAGCTGTTTTTGGTAATCTTGATAGAGGAACACAAACTAGAGCTTCTCTAAGAAACCAGGTTAAACATCAAGAATTTCTTTCACAGCTAGAACCCAAAAATTTCAATGATGCTATCAATGATGAATTCTGGGTAATAGCTATGCAGGATGAATTAAATCAGTTTGAAAGAAACAAAGTCTTGGAATTAGTTGACAGACCTAAGGACACTTTGACAATAGGCACAAAATGGGTTTTTAGAAATAAAGTAGATGAATCTGGAAATATAGTTAGAAACAAAGCTAGACTAGTTGCACAAGGATATAGTCAAGAAGAAGGTATAGACTAGAGGAAACCTTTGCACCTGTAGCTAGACTAGAAGCCATTAGGATCTTACTTGCATATTCTGCACATCTGGATTTCAAGTTATATCAAATGGATGTGAAAAGTGCATTTCTAAATGGTTTTATAATTGAAGATGTTTTTGTAGAACAACCACCTGGATTTACTAACCCCCATTTTCCAAATCAAGTTTTTAAACATTCTAAAGCTTTGTATGGTTTAAAACAAGCTCCAAGAGCTTGGTATGATAGACTTAGCAATTTCCTTATCTCAATTGGTTTTACTAAAGGGATTGTTGATCCAACTATTTTCATTAAAAGAACTTCTAAAGATGTTTTAGTTGTACAAATATATGTTGATGATATTATTTTTGGATCTTCTAAACACTCTTTATGTACTGATTTTTTAAAAAGTATGCAAAATGAATTTGAAATGAGCTTAATGGGAGAACTTAAGTACTTTCTTGGATTTCAAGTATTTCAAAATGAAAATGGTATTATTTTGAATCAAAGTAAATATACAAAGGATCTTTTAAAACGTTTTGGTCTGGATAGTATCAAGGAAAGTGAAACTCCTATGAGTACTATCTGTAAATTGGACGCAGATGAAACTGGGAAACCAGTTGATCAAACAAATTACAGAGGTATGATTGGTAGTTTACTTTATCTTACTGCTAGTCGACCTGATATTATGTTTAGTGTGTGTATGTGGGCTAGATTTCAAGCTAATCCAAAAGAATCTCATTTGCTTGCTGTTAAAAGAATTTTTAAATATCTCAAACACACGGTTAACTTAGGTTTGTTTTACCCAAAAGGACAATCCTTTGAGTTAATGAGTTATTCAGATGCTGAATTTGCTGGTTGTAATTTAGATAGAAAAAGCACATCAGGACCATGTCATTTGCTTGGAAAATCCTTAGTTTCTTGGTGTAGTAAGAAACAGAACTCAGTTGCATTATCTACTGCCGAAGCAGAATATATTGCTGCTGGTAGTTGCTGTGCACAAATTCTATGGATGAAACACACTCTTTTGGACTATGGATATGTTTTTAAACATGTTTCAATCAACTGTGATAACACCAGTGCAATAAACATCTCTAAGAATCCTGTATCTCACTGTAGAACCAAACACATAGATGTAAGACACCATTTCCTAAGAGATCACTATCAAAAAGATGATATTTCTCTTGAATTTATTGGCACCGAACATCAATTGGCTGATATTTTCACTAAACCTTTAAGTTCGGATATGCTAAGTTACATAAGACACGAATTGGGAATGTTTAATCACAACCAGTGTGAAAATTCTAAATGATGTGAAAATTCTCACCGATGTGAAAATTCTCACCGATGTGAAAATTCTCACCGATGTAAAAATTCTCACCGATGTGACAATTCTCACCGATGTGAAAATTCTCACCGATGTGAAAATTCTCACCGATGTACAATTCTCACCGATTTGTTTTTCTCACCGATGTGAAAATTCTCACCAATGTGAAAATTCTCACCGATGTACAATTCTCACCGATTTGTTTTTCTCACCGATGATTAACTCACACCGATGCAATGTTTTCTAAAACTTCTGTATGCCGCCAAGAATATGAATCGTTCTATTTTAATTTTATTACACTATTTTAGTCGTTTGGAATTCCTAAATGATAAAACTAAGTCTAAGCCACTTCTTACCTCACCGAGCTCAAAATCTCTCACCTTCGAACCATAGCTCCCAAATCGACCAAGAACCTTAAACCCGCGATGGAAAAAACTAAGCTTCCTATTGTCAGAGATGAATGTGTAGAACCAAACACTAAGAAGCAGAAGACACAGCATAAAGCCAGTGTTAGTGAAGTCAGAACTAGATCGGGAAGGTGACCAGTGAATCCTCACTTGCAGAATAGAGACATAGTAATCAAAAAGGAACTATGCGTGGAATGGATACTGCCTAGAAAATCGTTAGTACTCGAGATTCTGGAGGACCAGAAATCGGTGGATTGTTTCTCGAATAAAAATGGCCCATACTACTCGATGTTGGTAAAACAGTTCTACGAGTTTGTAACCTTCGAGAATTCTGAAAATGAGAATCGGGTAAGCTCCTTTTTAAATGAAAAAGAGATGTCTTTTTCTTCAATAGAGTGGGATGAGTGTTTGAAAGTACCACATGAAGGTGTCTCTGGGTATGTATCAAGATCAATGCCACATAGCAGTGACATCTTTGATTATGAAACCGCCTTAAAAGAGCTGACTGGTAATGGGAATCAAAGGCAAGTGGTTGCCGCTGAAATGGATGGAGAGAATCGACTGCTCTTCAAGTTTGTTCAGCATGTGTTGATACCGAGGCGAGGATATTTTGCAAATCTGAGATATCAAGATATTTATCTTCTTTATTTGCTATGACATGGTGTGAAAATCAATCTTTGCAGATTGTTAATGCTTCAAATGGAAGACATGATTAGACCAAAGTCAAAGACTAATGCTTTATTCTTTGCCAAGATGATTTCGGTAATGATAAAAGTGAATGGAATAGATGAGTCTCAGGATGAGATAGTTGTAGTCAAGAATAATTTCTGCATCACCTCGACTGTTTGTAAGTACATGAAAATTAACTGGAGCCCATGGAAGGGAGAATGGGTCAGTGATGATCAGTAGATATATGATAGGTTTAATCCCGTGGATCATCCCTCAAGACCAAAGGATGAGAGAGATACGAGTCTGAGACATGATGAAGAGGAACATGTTTATAATGATGAAACAGAAGAAGAAGAGGAAACCACCATGGATGTTGGAGGAGATCCAGACTTTCCCCCATGTCCTGTTGCAGAATTGGTTTATTCTAGGAAAGGAAAGGTAGAGGAACTTTTGTCTACTTATGAGGAAGACCAGTCTGTACCTCACCAAGAAGAAGAGGAAAAGGAGAATGTATCTGAATCGCCTGCTTCTGGTAGTTTAAGTATGAGTCCTTTGATTGGAAGCTCAGCTATGCCGACTACTGAAGTAGAAAGAGATACAGAAGAAGCTGTACCTGTATCAGAAGATCTTCTAGATGCTGCATCGGTGGAACTTGTAGTAGAAGATTCTGATGAAGAGAATCCAGCACTGAATGCTATTGTGATATATGAGAATGCACCCATTGAGGGGGAGCATCAATCTGTTCTTGGAAATGTTACAGTAGCTGTTGATCTTGGAGACTGGGTAGAAGACCCAGGGTTTATAGTCTGTGGATTGGATTATCCGGATTCAGATAATGAGATGTCTGTGAATAGACCGAAGACTAATTATGATCTTGCTTCTGAGTTGTGGCCAAATGATGTGGTCAGATTTCATGATCTGAATAAGCTGAAAGAGGACCTCAAAACAAGTTTTGTTGATGAAGTGAAGTTAATGGAAACCTCCCTTGCATCCTCAATTAATTCAATAATGACTGATTCTGTAGTTATTTTGGCCTCAGCATAGGGATCTGCTGCAGTTGTTTCAAATGATTTTGTCTCTAAATCTGATCTTGAATCCATGAAGAATGAGCTGAAAGAATCATTCAGTGTATCAGTTGCTGAGATGAAGAAAATCTTTTATGATGAAATGAAAATGTTAGAGAGATCCTTCGAGATATCTCTGGCTTGTAATTTATCTTCTTTTGTGTCTGAGCTTATGGAAGAAGTGAAAGAGTGCCAGACTCAGTCTTCTAGGATCGAAGCAGATCTTGAAGCTCTCAAGACAACAGTTGTTGCTTTGGACTCTTATATGAGCTCCAAGTCTCAAGCTGACAAGGACATAGCTTATGTGAAGAGTGTAGTAAGCCAGTTTGTCTCGGTGATTGAAAGTTTCAAAACCTTAGTGAAGGATCATGTTCAATTACAAGACTCTCAAGTTCAAAGCCTAATCAGTGGTTTGTCTAAGAGTTTCAAAGAAACTATTTCCTTCCCTCTTGGCACTCTCACATCCAAACGTTCAGTTGACCTGAATCAAGTTCGAGCAATATTGAAGGAGGAGATTAGTTCTATTTCAACCAGTGGCTCTGTGGACTCATCAGAGTTGAGCCGAGTGGTGCTTTCTACAAGAGATTTTTCCAGATAAATAATGAATATTGTTCAAGATTATATGAGAGAAGCCTCTGCCTCTCAGGAAGCTATAAAGAGCAAAGTGGACTAATACTTCACCAAAATTTTCACCAAGCATCAACTCGACCACCACTTCAAGCTGATGTTGTAAAACATGAAGCTACCTCCAGTAACTCAAGCTTTCAGAGAAAAAGTGAGCAAACTAAGACAATTGACTCCTGCCTTAGAGAAATTCATGGAGAACAAAGATGATTTCATCTCTGCTATGGAAAGAGGAGGAGGAATTATTATGGATTTTAGAAATCTGCTGCTGCCCTTCTTGCATGTTGATGCCAGACCAGTCATCATACCTCCTGCTTTGCCTGCTTCTGCCTCAGCTGCTTCCACAGTCCAGCTGACTCCTGCTCAAGCTATTCGAAGCCTCACACCAATGATCACCCAAATATCTTCAACCTACAGGCCTGACTCTGTGTCAGTGGCTCAGCCAACTTTGATCCTTTCTGCCATTCCAAAACATTCACATGAATCCTCACCACCCGAACCTTCTTCTGATCCCAAAGGTAAATCTCACGTGGAAGATGAGGATTGATCCAGTGGATAGGATTTTTGATAGGAATTCATTTGTATTCTGTTTTTGTACTTTTTGACTACTCTAATACAGAAGAACTCTTTTTTACTTCTCATGTTTTATTTTTCTCCTATATATATATATATGCTTTCCCACTTTTTGATTATCACAAAGGTGGAGAACAATAAGGGGGAGCACAATAAACAATCAGTAGGGGAGAACAAAATGAGACAATGAGTGAGAAATATTTTCAATGGAGAAAAATAAGGAATAAGGGGAGACACATTACTTCTTTTTTTTCATTTTTACCTCTGATACCTTATGTATATATAGTACCTTATGATTGTTACCTCTGATAACTTATGTCTATATCATACTATTTCTATTATCTCTGATGCAGTTTTCTCTGAGAAAATCGAATTCAATATTATACTCTTTACTATTATATATTCACTATGTTAAATGCCCATATCATAAATTGTGATTATCAAAAAGGGGGAGATTGTTGACCTCACCTGTTTTGATAATCTCAATCATGTATTCATATGTGTTGAAAATCCCAATTATGTTTTCATTCTCTATGATATTGTTAAGTATCATTGATCTATACTTTAATTCTTTCAAATCTGTGATCAAACCAATAATAATTTTTGAAATAGTCTTTGGAATATGTTAATCCTCATTTATCAATGTTCATACAAGTTATAAATTAATTATAACACAATCGGATGTGTTCTGCATAAAACAGGTAACTATAAATAGCTACCGATGGAATAAGAGTCACCGATGCATGGAGCTACCGACGCATGCAGCTACCGACGCATGCAGCTACCGGCGCATGGAGCTACCGATAAACAAATTCACCGATACAAGCATGTACCTACCGACGCATGGAGCAACCGATAAACAAAGTCACCGATACAAGCATGTACCAACTGACGCATAAAGCCACCGATAGAGTCAAAGCAACTAATGACATTGAGCTACCGATGTTCAAGCTACCGATGTTCAAGCTAACGATGTTCAAGCTACCGATGTCCAAGCTACCGATGCTGATTTCTTACCGATCACTCGACTTACTATTTGAATTCTTTATTTATCTTTATTTAATCTATCTAACGGTCATATCATACATTTTAATGATTTTTCAAATATCTGATAAAGGTTGTCGGATGTCAGGAATCCGTTCCTCGTACCTGCCGAAACGAAATCTTTTATGTCCCCTGTTGCACGTGACATAAATACAAAAAGGCTCTGCTGAAGAGAAGACAGACAACACACATAGAGACAAGGAAGACATACGATATACTCAAGTAAATCTCTATGCATACAAGAAGAACCAAGAAAGACATAATCAAATATACAATCAAGCCAACCCAAGAAGAGTTCTGTGCATACAAAAGAATATCGAAGAGCTTCATCGACTACATTTTCACTGTCTGTGAACCTGGAGAATACGACACTCTGTTTCTCAAACAGAAACGAGAAGAGGACTCAGACTCACTTCTGGTCGAATCCGAAGGAGTCCAGAGCTACACTGAAATCACCAGAACTACTTCTAAACTCTACATCTCTTGTTCTGTGATTTATTATCATTCATTTCGAGCAGTGTGTGTTATCTGTTGTATCTAACACATACACTATCTCCTGTACTTAAACTGGAGGATTTGTAAATCCTTACCAAATTCTTGCATTCTTTATTTCCCACGAATAACAGTGGTAGAGGTCGTGTGTGACCTGGACAGCTGGTTGCTGTTGTACTGTTTCCCATGAAGAACAGTGGTAGAGGTCTTGGACCTGGACAGTTGTAAACTGTTGAACCCCGATCCAGGGTGTGGATCATTTTTATATAAACTTTTGAGAGGACTAAGTCTCGGCTTGAGACTGAACCTCTTGGTTACATTTATTGTGCCATCTCTTTCAAAGTTTTATTTCGCTGCTAATCACTTTAAAACTAATACTATTTTTAAAGTTACTTTGATAATTAAATTAGCAAGTGAGTATGTTAAGTGTAGATTAGTAAGTTAGTTTCAAAAGATAATCACACACTCCTGTGTTGATTAATTGGGAATTAATCAATCCCTTGAGAATCTAACAGAACCGCTACTTTAATATAAATTCACTACAGTTTAATTTATTATTTTATCTGGGGGTCTTTAAGACACTGTTTTTAAATACAGAAATTTTAATTGGTACTCAATTCACCCCCATCTTGAGTAAACCACTCCGACCAACAAAAAACTATAATAAATAAATGTAATCCATAAGTAAAATATTTTTCTACGACAATAATAAAATTCATTGTCATCATATAAATTTTAATATATAAATTATTTTTTTAATTAAATTAATAACATTCCATAAAATCATACCAATTGATTTCTTATTATTGAAACAAAAATGCTGCAAAAAATTCTTGTTTTAATTATTTTTTTACCATATAAATTCCTGAAAAACTAATTTTTTATAATATTTTTATAGTGGAGAAAGTTTTGGAAGGGGATCATTAAATTTTTTTTTTAAAATAATAATTAATTCCATTATTTCATGTATTCATGTATGATATTTTTCATCATTAATAATAGAATACATTAAATTTATACCTTATTATGATAAATTTTTTAAGGATTATCGTTTCTTCTGTTATTATTTATTATAATTTTTTATTATATCAAATAAACATTCATGTATATGTCATCCATTCTGATGATTATGAT
This sequence comes from Viscum album, assembly GCA_963277665.1. Lineage (NCBI taxonomy): Eukaryota > Viridiplantae > Streptophyta > Magnoliopsida > Santalales > Viscaceae > Viscum > Viscum album. The sequence continues at coordinate 1,246,241,758 of OY728148.1, forward strand.
CTTTTAAAACACAAATGCCTTTGGTAAGAAGAAAATGATAAAAGGGATCAGTATTACATAATCTCTAAAATAATAATAATGAAATAATTATCGTTTGTATATATAATTTAAACTATTAAAACCAATTATTTTATTTTTAAAAAAAATAAAGAACGTTACAATAATGGATACATTGATCATACATACAAAATTTTTACCATTCAATTTCCAGATATCATTATAAAAATAATATAATTATTTTTTTATAATTAGATAATTAACAGAATATAATATATACTTTATTTTACTATTAAATTTACTGATATATTTATTCTATGTGATGTGGTGAGAAAAATTGTATCATATCTCTTGGTAGAGGTTGTAGTCCACACATACATAAGAACCACATTATCATTTTTCAATGAATAAATAAGAATGAAATTCAAATATATATTATATTTTAATAAATATATGTATTTCATAAATATGATTCATATACTTTTACTCCATCATTACAACAATCTATATGATGAGTTGATTGGAAACAAATTACATCTGTCCGCATGAAGGTACTATACCTTACACATGATCAATAGTTTCATTGCCTAATTGATAGAAGATCATATAGATATAGGTTATTATATTGACATAATAAAATCAAATTATAGGGAATAAACTATTGATATTATTTAATCATTCATGAATTATATTTTAATGAGGTATAATAATAAATATATAAACTATTTTTTAAGAACTATTCCTCTTCATCAGATAACCTATTAAGGTTTTCTCCAAAAGCCATATTTTTATGGAATTTTAACATACCATGTACTATTGGACATGTGAAACAATTTATAGAATATTTTTGGATTATTATTTTTAAAATCAAAGGAATTATTATGTTTGAATAAAATAGTTTAGGAGGTGAAATTTAATATTTTAGGGGATGGTAAGTCATTAAATTTCTTATACTTTTGAATTATTGTAAGTTACATTTAATATTCCAATGGTTCATAATTTTTCACATTCAAATATAATATAATTTTAAGTTAAAATAAGATCATAAATTGAGTATGGGATATATTTTGGTGACTTTTTCACTATTTTATTGTTTTTATCCAAGGTTAACCCTTTGGAGAAGTACTTCGATATTTAATTTTTTACACTTTCTAGTCCATGAAATTTAATTTAAAAGTAAAAAAAATCTATAATGGACTATATTTTATATGATCATAAATGTACCATTTACATGTATAGTTATAATATAGTTATGAATTTTAAATACCTTGATAAAAACATTATTATAATATATTATTTATGTTAATTATGTCCCTATTAATTTATGTTTTCATAGTAAATTTTTTGAAATATTTTTTTTTAAAATAATCTTTTTACACGCCAAAATATATTTTAATCATCTAAAACTATTTTTAACAAAATAAATTAATTTTTTTTTTATATTTTCATATTTAAAATCATTGACTTTTTTTTATGACATAATAAATACTATTTGGGGTTATATATACATTTTAATTAATTATTAAATTACAAAAAATTAGAAATAAATTATAATAATAAATAATGAATTAATGCTAAAATAATCTTTTAAATTCATTCATAACACTCATTTTTTTAAAATTTAAATTATTTTTAAATGTTAAAGGGTAAAATTTTTAGTTTTTCTATACCTAAAATGTCATATAAGTTTTGTCCATGGAATATTATCGCATAACAATGAATTTATATAAAAGGATGATAAACATATAAATCAATTAATTAAATAATAATTTATAATATGGATTTTAAATTTTTTATATTTTCTATCCTAAGTTTTACCTGATTTAACCATTTACTATGGTGAAAAATATTTACTATTTTAAATAATCACATTGAAAAAAAACATTTGACCTTATTAAATAATATAAAATGTTATTATTCCAAATATTATATATATTTCACTAAAGTTAGTCTCTATTTGTGTTATATATTCGTTTTATATTTTTAACACAATATTAGATAAAAACTGTTATTTAGCAAAGAAATGCCTTATTATTTCAAAAAGATATTTAATAACAATATAACATATTATATAGATTATAATACAAATAAATAGTTTATATATATGAAGATAAATGTTATTGTAATTTTGGGTAAATGGAAAATTTTATTTGGATTATAACAAAAAATGACATTTTAGTTGTATAGTCCCAGAAATTATTTGTATTTTTTAAAATTAAAGGGATTTATTATGAGTGTTCCAAAATTAACGGCCTATGATTCTGAGGCTTGGAGAGCTCGAAACGAAATTCTGAACATTTTTAAGGTACATTCAGTAAACAAATGATATACGATTTCTACTTTTGAACTGGTGTTCAGATTAATAATTCTAGGGTGTCGTTGAATTTGTAATGTCGATATTATCTTAAGGGAAGCTTCACATTGTTCGGAATAAGTAAGATGAAGAATTTATTTTTGGGAGTTTTCAGAAAAATAATAAAATAACACAATGAGTTTTTTTTTCATTGTATCAGATGAGTGATGGTGGCGGGAGTGCTGGTTTGTCAGACCATTTAATAGACGGTTTCAATTGCTTGTGTATTTTCACTATCGGGGGGGTTAATGGGTTTATTAATTAAACTCATTAATTAAATACATTAATTGTGTTACCAGTTAAACTCCCCATTCTAAAAATGTAATCAAAACTATGGAAATTTTTTTGTTAGATATATGACAAGATGATCTCACAAAACACTAGTGACTTTCCACTCCAACGAAGAATGAAGATCAATTGCTGGTCGTTGGAGGAATCAACGGGCGATGGAGAATGATGAAGAACACCTTCGTACCTGGACCCCTCTTCCTCATCTGTATTTCCTTCCAACAAATTCAAGGTAGTGGTATTTGTTTAGGAGATTTTATGAGTCATTTACCTTTATTATGTTGAAAACCTTCTAATGTTATAGCATTAATTAGGAGTGTGTGGGCTGAGATGAACCTGGACGAGACCCTCCGCCAACATTACTTTGATTGCGGTTTTTGTGAGTGAGTGACCAACATGAAAAAAAGGAAGTGAAGACCATCTCTTACCAATCGTGAGAAGGTGTCACTGCTAGAAGGAACCATGGTCGATGAAGGGGATAGTCGGCCATCACCGGTTGTGTTGATGACGGCTGCACGCCGTCGAGGAGGGTCATGGCTCCAAGATGCTGCAGATGGAGGGGGTAGCAATCCATCACTGGCCATGTTGAGGATGAGAGGCATGCCATATAAGCACACCATATAAGAAGGGTGCAACTTTGAGTCACTACAGAGTGCAGACCCGTGCCCCCCGGATTCCAAAGGTGACCGATCTGAGTGGACCGACAAGCTGGAGTGGCACCAACTGGAGCCGCCGCATTTAAGACCCAAATGGCCTCACCCCATCGGGTGAGCCAAGACAAACCCATGTCATGCGGTCAAATCCTATCCCCTTCTAGTCAGAAAAAGAGAGATAAGTTGGGTCGGTCCGACCAGGTTAGATCATATCGAGACCCTTATTGACCATGTTACACTTAAATGAGAATATATCTTAAATTATAAATCTGTTTGATGAACTATATACAGTGTTAGAACCCTTAAGGTGAAGTGGTACATTGAGATGCTCTAATTTGGTTTTGGAAAATGTCGGAGTACTTCTGAGATAGATCACCCTAGAATTAAACTAGTCCCCGGCCACTAAAAAGCCTACAACATACATACCAGGTGTCCAGTTGAAGTGCCATATATTGAATTGGAACCTTTTTGTCTGGATGGTTAATTGGGTTACTTCTTCATATGAAATCATTGAGGATGAAATATGGTAGATGGATTTGGGAGTGGATCCACCAGAATCAAGTGTACTAAGTGTGGGAATCTAGCGTATGGTTGTAATGTGAAGAATGAATAGTGATCAAGTGTGGGATAGTACCTATCGATCTTGTGTTGATCAACATTCATAGATCTTGTGTGTATCAGTACATATTAATCATGTGTGGGTTAGTCCTCATGGATCCTTTGTGGTTAAATTCCTATTGATCTTGTGTGGGTTATCGCTCTGTGATCCTGTGTGGGTTAGTGCCTAGCGATCCTGTTGGGGTCAGAATCTATCGATCCTGTGTGGTTCAGGGGAAGAGCCTCTTGATAGAGTAATATGATATTGATTTATGACTAATCATATGAACTTTTTTCCTTATTTTATACATGGTTAGAGATGATTATTTTTCGTTTTTCTTTGTGATATAGATCATACATTGTGGTTATTTATTTGTGAGAATCAATGATTCCTTTCAGGGTCCTGTGGTCCCTATTAAGTATTACTATACCTAGCCCATCATGGGCTTAGCTAGCTATTTATTGTGTCATGTGTAGATAATATGCTGCTTTGGCAAAGACTCATGGAGCTAGGACATGATGGTGTACGTAGGTGACTGGTGTACATGGAGATCTGTAGTGGCTAGTTTTACCAACTCATTAGGTAGGATCCTTGGAGGGAGACAACTGGAGCTGATTTGACTTTTATATATTCTTCCATATCATTTGGTATTGTATTATATCCCCTTTTACTTTTAATGCATTTCTTTACACTCAGTTGAGGTTTTATTTATTCTTTTACCATTCTCTTTTTGTTTTTTTATACAGGTGTGCGTGCATATAAGAATTTGAGGAAATACCTTCCCATTTTAGGGATATTCATTTCTAGTGCTAGTCTCAAACCCCAATTTAATGGAAGGTTTTCTTATAGAAGTCACAACATGGACCTCAGGGGATGGGTCATGAAAAGGTTATATGAGATGGTTCGGTTCTACTATTAGATCTAAGAGTCTATGTTTTCAATGTATAAATTGTGTTCAGTGGCTTGAGTTCGAGTATCAGTTTGTGTAATCTAGTGTTCATACGATAAGAAATGTATCCATACACGAGGACATAAAATTATAGTTGTCAACTCAGTACGTGAAAAAACAATTTGTCTGTGTTTTGAAAATGTTTTTTCCCTTTTGATATGTTTTGATTCAGCTCACGAGGTAAAACTTATTGACTATGGTTTACCTGTTTCATTATGGATGACAACATGTAGTCTTTCTACAAGGAATCTAGTGAGAGATCATGATGGTAGGCCATCGTGAAATGAGGCATCATGTAAGGTCTCCCATACGGTGATACCATCTATAGGCAGTGTACCAGCAAAACCACCCCCATAGGGAATTAGTCTCTACTAGCCCTATTAGCAAATCATGCATGGCGACTAATCTTGTCTCACAAGATCCATAGAAAGATGCCTATAATGAATTGTTGAGGAATGGTTTTTTTGCATGGATGAGACATTAGCAGACTAGATAGCAGTTTTAGTTACTAAGAAATTTTAGGGAATAGATGAGGTATGGTGGAGCCTGATGCTCCAAAGAGATCAGGAGGTGGCACTCTCCTCATTGGACTTTAAGGACCTCTTCATGGTGGAGTCCATGCCAACAACAATATGCTCTGTGGAAATATATTATCTAGTTGACATATTTTAGGGTACCATGACAGTAGCCCAGTACTCTGAAATATTTAAAGCCCTCTCTTACTACTCCATATACATGGTACGAGACCCATTCTTCAAAGACCAAGCTTTTGAGCAGGGTCCCCAATAGTAGAACATAGTGTAGATGATATCACTCAATAACCCAAGATAGGGTGGAGTGATTGAGATAGTTGTCACGACCCCCTACCCACAAAGTTTACCCCTCATACGCCGGCAGTGTGAGAAGGGAGAAAATGTCCCCCAAGTCCCCCCTATTGTAGGCCCCGAGTTGGTGACTAGCACCGAGGGTATAATAAACACACAAATGAGAGGCATTACCCTCTAAGAGAACACATGTGGAAGAGAGAGATAAGATAGAAACTAAGAAAATCTAACTCAGAACTGAAATTTAGAAGAAAACTGAAGTACACATACGAAATGTCATGAAAATTATAAAAATAGATGTTGAAAACAACATGTACACAAATGAAAATAAAAACAGCAGCAACCACAAGCCCGAACAGCTCCTGCATCCCCAAGATTGTATAACCCAACTTGATCTCCATCCTACTCCATGTAACCTGAAAAACTATTTATATATACATACGGTGATTATAACAGTATACTCAGTAGGATACTCTCTAAAGAATCTCATGCAAATGAAATGAAAGCATGCTAAAGCACAGTGAACAACAAGTGAAACTAACTCATCACATAAACAGGTATACAAAGTTCCCAATCTCACCATGGCTACTCTCACTAAGTAACGCATACAATAATATATCATATAATAATGAATATCAAGGGTAACCCTCTACAACTTCCCCACTGGTTTCCCCCCTTTCCCCAATATCACAAATCCTGAGCATCTCTCTCCAAAAAGGCATACCCGTATACACCTGGTCAAAGCACCACAATATGCACCTCGTGCAACAAAACCACCACGTACACACACCAAAGTAACCAAGTAGGTTTTGGGAGACACCAAAACTTTCATAATGTGTTTAATACATCAAGTATTATACTTCAAGACATCACAACCATTACACAGAGTAAGGATCCTCAAGAAATCACATCCTATACAAGTTAGACCGATATTTTTCCATAGAAAATTATATCCAGAATATATGTGTGTGAATAACCACAGGCCATTATAGACCTCTACACATATATATGGGGAAAAATAACCAATGTGCCTTCCATCATGAGTAACTACCAATAGAAGAGAGCGGGACCAAAAGGGGTAATCAGCTATCGATCCTCCCACCAGAATGTTGGAGAAAACACCCTCTAGGGCTATGAATCCCCGGGGTTTCATCTTCTATTACTGACTAGGTGGAGCAGCGTATAGAAATAATGAATGTACAAGATATACTATAACTCACAACCACACAATGGGAATAACCTAGTCTTAGACACAACGGTAGCTAACGTCTCTCAGACTCTGATCTGTTACTTCGAAGATTAGGTATTCTATATGCAGACAACCATTTAAAGAGATTTATTTGATTACTTCATTCCCATTTTATCAGTTCCACTTTAAATTAATTAATTCTTTAAATGTTAATTAACCATGAACAGTTTCACATTATGTTTAATTAGCATCACACCGAATGTCAATTGTTCCTTCAATGATTAAAATCTCATCATTATATTCCAGAAACTCCATCCCCATGGGTTAACACCATTTATTGAATTGTTCATTATAGAATTACTTTCCAACATTCAAAGGCATTCTAAAAAAACCTTACATGAATTAAACACAAGGGGTTTCAACACGGTGAATAGATGTACTACCCATTGAGTCTTTTCCACTTATAGTAAGAGCATATACTCATAATTCATTGGGAATGTAAACACAGAAAGCATAAGTAAAACCCCATGTGTCTTCGCCTCTTTCAAAAGAAGGGTAAGTCAGTCCAGTTGCATTCAGCAGTAAGAAAATGTAAAGAATTTAAACAACCAAAAAAATTTACCAAGAATCCAACAATCACATCCATCCCATTGCATCATCCCTGGTGTCCCCCCGACACCCACATGCATAAACCATTGCATCTCGCCACTCTATGTGTCTTCTGATGCAACTACCTAAAAGGGCCTCCTTACCTCCACATATTACCACAACTGTCTAGGCTCGCATTAAAACACGAGCAACAGTAAAACAAACATCTTCACAATTATGCTCTTGGATCTTAAACAAACAAGATGGTAACTCCGAACCCTACCAGCAATTATCTTTTAACAACCACTAGTTAATTAATCTATCATTCGTTAACCGATTATTTATTTGTTGGTTCTAAATTCGGGAAACCCAACCAGTATGTTATCACAAATAAATAAACAAACCTACTGCACTAATTTGATTAACATAAAATTACAACAAGAACCAGATTCATTTTCATGCCTCCTTATTTTTACTCAACAATTATAAATTAATCATGGTTTACGTTCTTTACTGATATCCATCAAGAACAAACAGCTAAGAAAGGAAATCAAAGATATCACACTATCTAGAAAAACAAGAGTCAATAATATACTTTCTATATCAATTTATTTATCAATTTAAAATATTTTTTATGTCAATTCCATTTTCATCCATTGGGATTAAACATGAAAACAATACATATGCACATAAAAGAAAGAGAATCAACGAATCCCCTACCTCAAACAGTTCCTCTCCTTCTTTATCCACCCAACGGGACATAATCCTCCTCTCCCAACAATTGCATCCAGCCAAGGATTCCACGGTACGACAGAAACAACCAAACCTCAAGAAAAACCCCATTAGAAGCATGGAGATTACATGATATAACATGGAAAGGAGAAATAGGAGGAGATGATCACCAAATTAATGACTATAAAACATACCTCATATTGAAGATTGACAGATATTACACGGTTTAATTAAAATAGAGAGGAACCAATCCAAGGAGTAAAGTTTGATTGTGCGACTCCTATGGGATGGATTGAAAGGTTCTATCATGTCATAGTCGAGAACAATGTGGAAGAACTAGGGATGATGATATGTTGTCCATTTTGAAGATTTTCTGGGGTGACAATTTAAGATACACTTAATTACCCATTAAAATAGGATCGCATTAACCCACACGGTTTGACCAAGTAATATCATCCCGAGCCATAGGAATAATTAATATAGGATTTATTGTATTTGAATCGGCCTTAGAGTCCTTAAAAAATTATTTAAATGTATTTTACATCAAAGGAAATGTCAAAGGGGTGAAACTGTAGGAAGTTGGAAACACTATTAAATGTCCACTGTTAGAATTCAGCTATTAGAAGTCCGTTGTTAGATGTCCGCTATAAAAAGTTCACTGTTAGAGGTCCTATGTTATAAGTCTCCTATTAGAAGTCCACTGTTATAAGTATATTTTTATAAGTCCCCTATTAGAAGTCTACTATTAGAAGTCTGCTATTAGATGTCCGCTGCTTGAACCTCACTGGTCGGGAAACACTGTTCCCCTACCATTATATGTCACTGAAAGAGGTTACCAATAGGGGTTGCTGATAGAACTATTCACTAATGGAACTGTTCACAGAATTTGAAATTTGACAATGGAAAGAGAGTTTATCATTAGAGGTTACTAATAAAACTATTCACTGATGGAACTGTTCACAGAATTGGAAATTTGTAAATGGAAAAAGAGGTTACCGTTAGAGGTTACCGATAGAACTGTTCACTAATGGAACCATTAATAGAATTGTAAAATTATTACAGATAAGTCACCTTGACTTCCTGGAACACTTCAAACACCAAATTTTCACAATGTAATAGACCAGAGAGGTCTGGTCCATTACATCAGATACCTCTCAAAATATTCTCGTCCTTCAGAATAAAAAACCAAACCTAAAGAGACAAAAAAAAGAAACGGGGTCCGAACAACCACCCATCGAGATACCTCTAAAAAGAGAGAAAGACACAAAATAAAGAAAATAAATTCATAAATAAAACATGAAATTTATATCCATAAAGGGAACATAATTACATGAAAAGAGTTAAACATCAACAACTCTGGGTACTGAGCACTTATCTGTGACTCACGATCCCAGGTACCCTCTTCCATGCCACTATGTTGATACAAGACTCGAACATAGGTGATAAAATTCATGTGAAACACCTTCTACTTGCAGTATTGGATCTCCAAATGTCACTCCTCAATGGTTTCATCATCATCAACATCAATCTCTCCCCAATTGATGATGTGATAGACATCATAAAGATAATGAAGGAGTTGTGATACATGGAAGACATCATGTATCCGTCTCATATGTGGGGGAAGTGCTACTCGAACTTCCACAACTCCAACATGAGATATCACCTTGAATGTCCCACACAAAATGGGGAGAAAGCTTACTTACACGACCAAACCTTCACTGCCCATGATGGCTAGTCACCTTAAGAAACCCATGATCCCTAACATTAAACTCCAAGGGTATCCTCCTTTTATCAGCATTTGATTTCTGATGATCTTGCACTATATTCATCCTCTCATGAATCACCTAGACCATATCTATTGTATTATTCACTTTTTTCGGTCAGAGAATTGCTTACTCTCTGACCCCAATCCAGCAAAACAGAGAACGGAAAGGCTGACCATACAAGGCTTCAAACTGCGCCATACCAATGGTGGAGTGAAAACTATTATTGTAAGAGAACTCTACCAAGGGTAAGTGACTCATCCATGAACCTCCAAAATTAAGAACACAAGAGCGTAGCATTTCTTCAAATGTCTGGATGGTTTTCTCTGTCTGACCATCCGTTTGAGGATGAAAAGAAGTGATAAGGCATAGTTGAGAACCAAAAGCATGTTGGATATATGTGTGTGTGTAGAGGGATTTAATGGATATTGGTTATTTCACAAACTTGTATATCTGAATATTGTATCCAAAAGGTTTTTTATTATTATGTGGTGTGTAGGTTTGTATGAAATGTTATATCTTGTTCATTGTATCTATTGTGATGGCCAAGAGTCTAATACATAATGTATGATTCACATCATATGAATTTTTGTGGATACTAGAAACTACCTCATTACAAAATGATTATCTGAGACAATTTGATGTTATTATATGATGAATGAGGTGCATGTTTTAATTATTATCGTAAGTGTCTACTGACATTCTTATTTTATGGAATGATATATTAGAACATGTGACTTTGGAAATGATTAAAAAACATGTGGTGTAGCAGGAGTGGGGTACCAATGATGATTCATTAATATATTATATTATACTTTTTTTATACTTGGTGTGAGTTATATACAGTGATGGTATGAATTTAGTTTCCTTATTTATGTGATCTCTTAATTTTTCTATTCTTAATTGTGATTAGCATAATTATTTTTCTATTCCACATAATGATCATTAAAAGATCTTACCAATAATTTTTTTATTCCCAACCCTTGAATTTAAATAACGTTTTTAGGTCAGTAAGATAATGTTGGTGATCATACTAGATTTAACATGCCAATGTTATTAAAGGATCTATTTTGACTTCATGTCTAATGTCATCTTCACCTTCATGTTACTTGTTGTTTTCCATTCAATTATCTTGGAACTATATGAGGTTTTATTTATATAATTAGGATCAGACATATATATATATATATAAGTAGGTGTTCATTATATTATCTATATTATTTCTCTCTTCCCTATGTACTCTATAAGGGAAATGAATCCAAAATATATTCTCATTATACACTTGGTTCTAGTAGAGAACCAAAGTGATTTATTTGTGGAACCTTGGATTTCATCATCCCCCTTATCTCATTTTTTGCCTAGATGGAACACTCTTTAGGGAAGGGGATAAAAAAATTAATAATCATTTTTATGTTAGTCAATGCAATCTAGTTTTCAATATTAATGATAATCATCATAGCATCAAAAAAAATATTAACTATATATAAATAATGTATTAGTTTATATCATTCCTTTAACACATGTGTTCATAAAGAATATCACCGTACAACTACATCTTTATCATAGTAATTTATACAATTTAATATAATATATCAATTCTTTAAAACCCACTACAAAACATTATATAGATATTTATAGACACTTACAATAAAAATATCACTGATATACCATTTATAAAACCTAATCATCAAATACCAGTAAAACAATACATTAATCATTACACACAAATTTTTTACATGACATAGGTTAACCAATCCACTATCACCCAAATAGCATTATGTCCTCTCCGAGCTCAAGGTAAACCTGTAACATTGTCCATTGGGATGTCCTCCAACATCCAATGAGGAATCTCTAATTGATGGATATGACCTCCAGGAACATGATGTTCAGCCTTCACCTTCAGAAAGACTAATCATCAAGACAGAAACTCCACAATCACACCCTTCATCCCAGGCAACCAAAACTAGCTATTCAAGGCTAGATACATCTTTTGCATGCTAGGATGCACCACAAATGGAGAAATATAAAACTCTCTAATAACCATATCGTCCATCTTCAAGGGAACAATATGACTTCCATGATACAACACTCAGTGTTTTTCATCCTACAACCAACCATCAGGGGCCTCACCACAGACACCTCGGTCTCTCAAATCCTCCACCTCTAGATCTACCAACTTGGACTCTTCCACCTTCTGCATTAGGGATAACTGTACCATCATCTGAAAAAGATATCCTCTACCCCCAACTTCACCAATATCAAGATGTAATGCTGATTGTTCTTCCATTACTCTCCAAGAATCACCAGATTCATGCACTGCATCACTACGTGACTTTCGACTCAGCGCATCAGCTACAACATTCCCTTTTCCAGGAGTATACGATATTTCAAAGTTATATTCCTGCAAGAACTCTATCCACCGACGATGACACATGTTTAAGTCATGTTGAGAGAAAACACACATCCAACTCTTCTGATCGGTGAAAACCACAAAGCGCTCACCAATGAGGTAATTTCTCTACAACTTCAGAGAAAACACCAAGGAAGACAACTCAAGATCATGGGTGGCATAGTTGCATTCATGTGGACACAATTTTCGAGACCCTTAAGAAAAAACTGACCTTTTCTGCATGAGAACACTGCCTAACCCCAGATGCAAAGCATCATAACAAACATAAAACTGAACTTTCTCAGCTAGAAGACAAAGGACTGGAGCACTTACTAACTTCTCCTTTAGATACTCTATAGCTTCCTAACACTGATTAGTCCATATTAACGCCTAATACATCCTAGTCAAAGCTATTAGAGGATTCACAACTCAGGAGAAATTTGATGTGAACCTCTTATAGTAGCCCACAAGACCAAGTAAACATCACACCTCTGACACTATCTTGGGGGTGCCAAAGACACAACTACTTCTATCTTCACTAGATCCATGGATACTCCCTGTTGGGGCACAACATGACCCAAGAAACAGAATTCTCGAGCCCATAAATCACACTTCAAAAACTTCCCTGATAGCTAATGTTGTCCATGAACTCCCAAAATGTATTTTAGATACTCTACATGCTCCTCTTAAAATGTGGAGTACACAAAGATGTCGTCGATGAAAACTACCAAAAACATGTCCAAGAACTCACAGAACACAGCTTTCATCTATCCCTTGAATACATCTGAAGCATTCATCACGCCAAATGGCATTAAAAAAATCATAATTCCCATGATGATAATGGAATGTAGTCCTCAGAATATACCCATCCTTTACACACATCTGATTATATCCCAACCGAAAATATATCTTTGAGAACCAACTTGACATTTTAGTTGATCGAATAAATCATCAATTCCCAGAATAGGATAGTGACTCGTTATTGTTACTTTGTTTAAATGACGATAATTGATAGACAAACACAAACTGCCATCAGCCTTCTTCATGAACAAAATAGGTGCACCCCACCGTGACACACTTGGCCGAAAAAATCACACTGTAACAGACTATCAAGCTGTATAGAAATATCTCATAACTCAAAAGGGTATATCCTATAAGGATACATATATATATGAGATACTCTTGGTAGTAGCACAATCCCAAACTCGATCTACCATATAGGGGTTAATGCTACAACCTCTTCTGGAAAGACATCAGGTTACTCCTCTACGACCCTTGGAAGTGCCAACTACTGAACCTCTGAATAACACAGCATCAACACATCCATCATGGACGATATGGATGGAACACACCTATGACCCATCTGAGGATCACACTCACTAACAAAGACAACTTTCTCTCCGTCCACAACAATGAAGATGACCATATTCTTGAAGTATCCACGATATCCTACACCGTATACAATAAATCCATGCTGAGGATGACATCATATGGTTGTATTCATAAACATAAGAAATCTTCCCAAGAGTGATGTTTCACCAACACTAGCTCATAGTCTCTACAAACTTCAAAAAAGTCAGCATGACCTCCAACTAGCATAGTCAATGCCAAGGGAATTGGAAGCCTCTCTACGTCAAGTCCCAAAGCATGGAAAATGGTAGGTTTCAATAAGGAGTGTGTGGATCTTGAGCCAAACAAGTCATACACTATGGTAGAAAACTAAAAATGGGTACCTCAAATGACGTATGGCTCACCTGGAGATGGAAATGCAAGAGCATGAAGCTGACCAAGACCTCTTCCACAACCTCTCTATCCCTGATGATGACCAACACCACGACCTCACTCAACTATTTGAGTATGGGGAGCCTCATGAGGATATTCTCTGCCTATCCAATCCACCCTCTACTGATCTATAGCTGGTGCAACCGGCTACTTCTACCTCAGCTGGAACAGTCTCAATGGAAGAACCTGGAGTTTAGTGCCTGATTCATGATGACCACTCTAAAAGGTCAAGCACTCCCACTATTGGTGACCATGAACACCACTAGAAACACAAGCACCTGATCCTTTGTTATTAGCCTGAGAGTTATTGCCTCTAGAGAAACAATATGTGAAGGTTTGGGACTAACCCCTGACTGAACAGAAACTCATCTACCATGAAAACTAGGAACCTCGTACCACAGCTCTATTTTGTGAGGAATCATGTTGATTCCCCCCTAATGATGATCCAAGCTGGCCCAAATTCCTCTCGACAACCTCTTCCCTCTCCAGTACCTAAATATATGTTTCTAGCGTAAATCGGATGACCTTGAAATAGATTTATAGATGCAAAGCCTCCACAAAATGCCTCACTCGGGCCTCCTCATCTAGCAGTTGGTATGAAGCATATCATATAATTCTCTGGAAATAGATTCCAAACTATCGAACACTGGAAGTCCCCTATCGAAGGGTAAGATTATCCTGGCGACTAGACGCCTTCATAGTCGAAGAAATAAAATCGACTCTAAACCTGTCTCGGAACTCCTCCCATGAGATCGCTGACTCCTTACGATCCCCAATGAACAAGAACCACCACTGTCCCGCTGCTCTACACAACATCATCGCAGCCAAGGAAACCCAGTGCTCTTTCTGAGCAAGAATCAAACTGAAGCTGATCTCGGCCTCCTCTAACCAATATTCTGTGACTGCATCTAAAACATAGCCCTCGTACTTCTGTAGACTCCGACACTGAAACTCTCAGAGTTTCTTCCTCTAAGTGTCGTTGTCGCCAAAATCTACCCTTCGGCGGTCTACTGGAATAGCCTACTTGATATTTTATATTCAAACCTGACAAGGATTTCGACCTGGATCCATACTTGTAAAATAACAACTGTTAGAGTTCCTAAACATGGAATATAGTAGAATCACAATTAATTTATTAATTTTTTTTATTTTATTCATTTTAGGTTAACACAACCAAAGGTCTACCAATTCAAACACAGTCACAATGAAAAATAAATCATGGTCCTTTCCTAGCTCTCTAACCTTCAACTAGTATCACCTTGTTTAGTAGCCATTGTAAACATAAAGGTCTGTACGTTAGATCATAGGGTCCCAAAATGCCTATGAATCATCCGGTCTATTGTTTTTACCTCACTTTCTAAACATGAATGACATTGTTTCCCTACCAACCCATGATACCTCACCTATGCCTAACTCCAAACTCCATCATATCCCTCAACCTCCCTCTAATACCACTCTGTCACGAACCCCTCCCCACAATGTGTACCCCTCCTAGGTCGGAAATGTGTGAAGGGAGATAATGACTTCCATTCGCACCTCCAGTAGGCCCCGGGTTGGCGACTAGCACAAAGTGTATAATAAAAACACAATTACGTGGAATTACCCTCTAAGAGAACAAATGTAGAAGAGTGAGATATGATAAAAACCAACCAAATCTGTCTCAGAACTGAAATATAAAAGAAAAACCAAAGTGCACATACGAAATATCATGAAAAAGTACTACAAATAGAAGGAGAAAACATCAAGTACCATATAGAAAATAAAAATACTAGCAACCACAATCACAAACAGCTCCAGCAAACCGAAGCGAGTAGAACACAGCTTGATCTCCAACCTACTCCAAGTGACCTAAAAAATGTTTATATATACATAGGGTTTGTATAGCAGTATACTCATTAGGATACACTCTGAAGCCTCTCATGAAAAAGTAAAGATATCATGCTGAAGATCAGTGAACAAAAAGTGAAACTAACACATAACCTAAATAGGTATACTAAGTTCCCAATCTCACCATGGATAATCTCACTATGTAATGCATACAAGAATATATCATATAATAAATAATATCATGGTTATACCGCTAATAATTACCCACTAGTTTTCCGCTTTGCCTCAATGTTACACATCCTGAGAATCTCTCTCCCAAAAGGCTTTCCTACATACACATGGGAAAATAACCTTAATAAGCACCTCTTGAAAAGAAACCACCACATCCACACATCGGAGTAACCAGGTAGCATCTGAGAGTCACCACAGCTCGCATAACATGTATCATATGTCGGTTATTATACTACAATCCATCACATCCCATACACCGAATAAAGATCCTCAACTATCACAACCTATACATGTTAGGCCTATTGTATTCCATATAAAACTATATCCATAACATATGAGTGTGAATAACCACAAGCCGTTACACTCCTCTACACACATATATGGGGAAAACTAACCAATGTTCCTGTCAGCACAAGTAACTACAAAGAGAAGATAGTGGGGCCAAAGGGGGTATCATCCATCCATCCTACCACCAGAATGTTGGGGAAAACACACCCCAGGGCTCAGAATCCCAGGGGTTTCAGTTGCAATTACAGATTAGGTGGAGTAGGGTATAGAAACTCAAAAAAATAAACAAGACATTATAACTCACTACCACACTATGGGAATAACCCAGTCTTAGACACAACTACAACTAACGTCTCTCAGACTCTGGGCTGCTGCTTCTATGACTTGGTATCCTATATGCACACAACTATTTAAATAGATTTATTAGACTAATTCACCCCCATTTTATTAGTTCCACTTTATGTTAATTAATTATTTAAATATTAATTAACCCTAAACAATTCCACATTATGTTTCATTAGCATCACACCCAATGTCAATTGTTCCATCAAATATTACAACATCATCATTATGTTCAAGCAACTCCATCCGCATGGGTTATCACCATTTATTCAATTATTCATTATATAATTACATTCCCACAATCCCAAGTAGTCTAGAGAAACATTCTATGATACTAAACACAAGGTGGATCAACATGGTGAGTAGATGTACTACCCGTCGAGACTTTTCTACTTATAGAAAGAGCATATACCCATCCTTCCATGAATAGATAAACACGGAAAGAAAATAGAATGCCTCGCGTGACTTTGCCCTTTTTAGAAGATTGGTATGTATGACCAGCTGCATTGAGTAGTGGGGAAAAGTAAACCAGATAAACATCCAAACAAAAATTACCAACCATTAAACAATCACATCTAACCCATTCCATCATCCCTGGTGTCCTCCCTGACACCCACATGCATAAACCGATGAATCTCGCCACTCTAGGTGTCATCTTCTTCCACAACCAGAAATGGCCTCCATGCCTCCACATATTACCACAACCATCCAGGATCACATTAAAAAACAAAAAGCAGTAAAACAAACATCTTCACAATTGGGCTCTTGGCCCTTAAACTAACAAGAGAGTCACTCTGAACCCAATAAGAAATTATCTTTTAACAACCACCGGTTCTTTAATCCATCTAGGGTTAAATGATTAATTACTCATTGGTTCCAAATTCGGGAAGCCTAACTAGTAATTTATCAAAAATATATAAACATGCATAATACATTAATTTCATTAACATCAAATTACAACAAGAACTAGATACATTTTCATGCCTATTTATCTTTAGGAAAAAATTATCAATTAATCATGGTTTACGTTCTTTACCGATTTCTGTCCAGAACCAACAGCTATGAAATTAAAACAGAAATATCACACTATCTAGAAAAACAAGATGCAATAACATACATTCGATATCAATTTATTTATCTGTTTAAAATATTTATTATGTCCATTCCATTTTTATCAAGTTGGATTAAACATGATAACAATATATTTGCATGTAAAAGAAAAAGAAACAATGAATCCCCTATCTAAAATTGTTCCTCTCATTCTGTATCCACACAACGGGTCACAATCCCCCTCTCGCGACAACTGTATCCACCCGATGATGCCACGGTATGAAACACCAATCAAACCCTAAGAAACCCCCATTAGAAGCATGGAGATTACATGATATAAGATGGAAAGGAGAAACAAGAGGAGATGAACCCTAAAGGAACAACTATAAAACATACCTTATATCGAAGATTGACCAATATAACTCGGTTGCATCAAAATAGAGCAAATCCAATAGGAGGAGTAAAGTTTCATTGGGAAACTCCTATGTGAAGGATTGAAGGATCTAGCATCTCATAGTCGAGAACTAAGATGAAGAACAAGGGTAGATGATATCTTTTTCCTTTTGAATATTTAATGGGGCGATGGTTTATGATACGCTTAATTCCCCATTTAAATCAGATCACATTAACCCACGTGGTTTGACCAAGTATAAACATTCTGATCCATAGGAATAATTAATATTTGAATTATGTGCTTTGAATGGGCCTTAAATTCCTTAAACATAGGCTTAAAATGTGTTTTATGGCAAAGGAAACGTTAATGGGGTGAAACTGTAGGATGTTGGAAATGATGTTAGAAGTCCGCTGTTAGAAGTCCGCTATTCAAATTCTACTATTATAAGTTAGCTTTTAGAAGTCCGATGTTATAATTCCGATGTTAGATGTAAATTGTTAGAAGTCCGATGTTAGAATTATACTTTTAGAAGATTTATGTTAGATGTCCGCTGCTTGAACCACACTGGTCCGGAAACAGTGTTCACCTACCATTATAGGATACCAATAGAGGTTACCAATAGGGGTTACAGATAGAACTGTTAACTGATAGAACTATTCCAAGAATTGAAAATTTGGAAAAGGAAAGAGAGGTTACCATTAGAGGTTACTGATAGAACTATTCACTGATGGAACTGTTCTCAGAATTTGAAATTTGTCAAAGGATAGACAGGATACTATTAGAGGTTATAGATAGAACTCTTTACTGGTTGAATTGTTCAAATAATTGGTTAATTATTGGGTATAAGTAACATTGACTTCCTGGAACACCTCAAACCCCATATTTTCACAATGTAATGAACCAGAGAGGTCTAGGCCATTACAATAGCACTCTTGGTGGAGAGCATTCTAGCGGAGTAGACATAGAGAGGGAGATACACCACCAGACAATTGGTAGTCGAGTAATTTGTAGCAGGAAGTATGCAAATGGTGCATTGGTCAAATATGAATAGGCCATCTGGAGGGTTATCCCATGATGTAAGGCTGGAGTAGCGGAGCTCACAGGACATAAGGGGTTAGTAGAGGAGCATATTGAGCTACACGTGTGGTGGGAATGGTCACATATCTCACAACTACCCGAACTTCCACACTGACAATCACGAGTTAGTTGAGAAACTATGAGGTAGAAACATATATTTGAGTGAGGAGGTCCACTAGGTGACAGACGTGGCAGTGGAGCTGGCTGAGTAGCCAGCGGGGGGCGACAATTTGAGATTCTACTACCACCTCCTCTAGGAGGACCACCCCGACCTCATAGATCTGTTGTACATGGATGAGATCTACTTTAGGCAGCTAATACCAATGATCATGGTTCTCCATATATGATTTGATGTAATATCGGTGTCTACTCCACCCTAGACACAGTACTTATAAACATAGGAATAAGTCACTCTTTCATTTTCATGACTTTTGTTCGGAGCAAAGAGATTTCGATGGATCTATTGGCAAGATCATTATTTTTAGAGAATTATATGAGAGACGATTCAATAATTATGCACTAGTTCTGGATGTGTGAGCACACTCTAGGAGGAAAGAGCTTAGCTGGGATCTCCTAGTAGGAGGTTTGAGGCCATACAATGTCATCTTGGGTATGAACTAGTTATCTTCGGTCCATTCTCAGATTAACAGTTTTAGGCACAATGTGCAGTGTGACCACATGGTTGGGACCAGGTTTTCCTCAACTTGTGAGAAGGGAACATTTTTAGAACTAGATGGACATTCTCAGAAGAGGGTACATCCAATCACTCTTAAGTTGGCCAGCCTTAACGTCAAAGAATTTTAATTGAGCATTATGAGTTATCGTGTGGTGGTGGACTAGTATGATGATGTATTCCCTGATGATGATTTGGGACAACCTCTTCACATATAGGTACCCTTATAAATCGAATTGTACCACGTCATGACACCTATATCAACACTATCAAGTTTGATGACTCCCGTGTATCTTTTTGAGTTAAGGGATCAGTTGGAGGATTGCAAGGTAATGGGTTTATAAGGACGAGTATTTCTCCATGGGAAGCCTCGATTTTGTTTACCATGAAGGGGAGAAAGAGTTTGAGGATTTGCATATACTATCCATGCCTGAAAATGGTTACTTTTACGAACAAGTATCCACTCCCGAGGTTTGATAATCATTTCATTCAGATGAAGGTAACTCAGTGGTTTTTAAATATAGACCTCAAATTAAGCTATCAATATATCAGGGTATAATATGTGGGTGTGCTGATGAAAGCCTTCATATGTAAGAATATAAACTTCGAGTTTGTAGTGATGCCTTTTTGAGTGACCATGGCTCTATCAATGTTTATGGGACTCATGAAATGGATTTTCAATCCCTTCCATGATTTTTATTTGGTAGTCTTCGTTGACGACATCTTGATATACTCGGTGTCAGAGGAGGAGCACGCTATGCATCATTAGATAGTTCTAGATTCCATCTGAGAGCACCAACTCTAGGGAAATATCATGAAGTTCCATTTGAGGATATAAAAGGTCCACATTATGTGACACGTTATCTTAGAGGATAGAGTTGTAGATGATCCAGTGAAGATAGACGTATTGTTTTTTGGAGCCACCAAGGAGTGTGACTGAGGTACAGAGTTACCTAGGATTAGTTAGGTACTACCAGATATTTTTATTTGACTTTTATACAGTATAATGATCCTTTTTATTTTTCAAAAATAAGGGAAACAAATTCCTATGGATTGATACATTCCATCAATGATTCATGGAGCTGATGAAGAGATTGACAAGTGCCCCCATCATGAGGCTACCAGATGAGGGTGTTGGGTATTTTGTCTAATGAGACACATCAAGGACCGTACTAGGATCTATCTTGATGTAAGAATGTGGGATGATCACCTATGTATCACATCAGCTAAGGAATCTTGAGTAGAACTATGATACCCATGACTTGGATTTTACAGTAGTGATATTTTCCTTTTAGATATGGACACACTACATAATGAGTGAATGATTTACCATCTACACCGATAACAAATGTCTCAGGGATATCTTCTCACAAAATGACCTAAACCTAAGATATCAGATATGGATGGACTTCCTCTAGGATTATGATTTTGAGATATCATACACTCTTGGAATGGGGAACGTGGTGGAAGACACACTCATCAAGAGGTCTGGATTACAGTTTCTGAGAAATGTGATAGTGCAACAAGACACATTGATGTTATCCTTCATGGATAGTGATAGAGCAGATTACCTCTAGTTTATAACAGTTACTCACCCACTACATCAGTGATACATGGAGGGATAACTAGGTGATGTTGACTGTAATGCTCGGCCTGATCAGATATCCACTGGATAGGCTCCATAAAGATTTTCTAAATGTGGGTAAGACATTATCCATTTAATATGACACACCATGGTACTAGTGATGCAACGATAGTAGGTGGTGAGGGAGTTCCACATATCCCCTTTAATGATACATCTTGTTTTTGAAATGATGTACCTGGACCTCTAACATTAGTACTGGTGGCTGGGGATGAAGAAATAAGTTGGAGAGTTTGGTTTACGATGCCACACTTTTCAGTAAGTTATTTTTGAGCACCCAGGTCTAGTAGGATTTAATAAAAACATGAGGTGCCATAAATTATGTTGGATTACATCTCTATGGACATCATGACAAGGCTTCCACATATGTTTGTGGTCCACGATTCTACCTAGATGATCATTGAATGACTTGTAAATATATCCAACATTCTACCCATTAGTGAGTAAGGATCAGTAGAGGGCTTGGGACACCACTATGTAGAGGATATATTACAGCTTTACGTGGTGCCATCGGTGATCTTCTTAGATCAGGATGATCATTTTACATCCCATTTGTGGGAGGTTTTTTAGGAAGACTTTTGGGATCTTCTACATATGGGCACAAATTTTTATCCTCAGGTAGATGTTGTGATGAATAAAACCATACAAATGCTTGATGACATTCTTCTTAATTGAATTCATTATTTTGACCATATTTTGGAAGAACAAATTTCCCTGGTGGAGTTCAAAAATAATGATAATTATCACTCAACCATTGGCTTGGAACCATTTAATGACTAGTATGGGAATCAATGTAGATCATCTCTATGCAGTACATACCCATGGGAGTCAAAACATATGGGTAAAGAGTTTGTAAGGGATACCACTGAGAAGGTTCAAGTCATCCATTAGTGGATTTAGACTACACTGAGCAGATATATGTCTTATTTCGATAAGACATAGATACCCTAGAAGTTCTTGGAGGGTGGCTATGTCTTCCTATTAGTATCACCCTAAAGATGATTGTGGCGATTTGCCTGGGGTGATAATATATCTCTAAGATTCATCTTACCATTCTAGACCCTCATAAGATTAGGGGATGTGGAGTACTACCTAGTTATTCCCCAAAAAAAATCACCATGTACTAAATGTTTTCCATGTGTCGTAGTTGAGGAGGTACATGCATGATCCATCACATGTTATCGAATAGGGTGAGTGGGAAATTGATGACGGTATGTCATTATCAGAGTTCTCAGTGGAGATAGAAGATCAACATGAGAATTTTATTTTTGTATTATTGATCCCTCTAGTGTGAGTTTAATAGCGGTATGAGAACCTCTGGAAGATAACATTGGGAGAAGGAGGCTCAAATATGTGATGAGCATCCCGAATTGTTAACCTAGCATTTGATGTATCTTTTAGGGATGAAAAGGACTAAGGTGGGGAGAATGTAAAGACACATATCTTCCATGATGATTTATTTTTATTTTATTGAATTATAAAGAGGCTTAAAAAGTTTATAGCACTTGATTACAATGATTGGAGAGCCTGTAAAGATTTTGTAAACTTTATTTATGATACGTTCAGTAAATGTGCGGGTGCTAATTTCATTCATTTTAACTAGTTAATTTATTAAAAATCATAGGGAACCATTGAATTCACAAGGCTGAGATTATCTTTAGTGAATCTTATATTTATTCGGAAAAAGTCAGATGAAAAGGTAATTTTTGGAGTTTACAAAAAAAAATAACTCAATGAGTTATTTTATTTTGTTGTTTGCAACCGATAAGCGACAATAGTGGGGAAGATTGGTTTATAGACCATTCAATGGCTGGTTACACTTTATTATGTAACCACACCATTGGGACATTAATGGGATCACTAATTAAACTCATTAATGACCCACATTAATTGTGGGACTAGTTAAACTATCTATTATCTCTATTTAATCAAAGCACGATCATAGCTTTTGGTAGAGCTACGAAAGGTGGATCTGATGAAAAACCAATAATGTTATACTCCTAAGAAGAATAGAGATTGAGAAATTGTAATTGGAGGAATCAACGAGCCATGGTGAACACCGATGAACACCTCCGTACATAGACCCTTCTTTCTTGTCTGCATCACCTTCCATTGAATTCAAGGTATGGTGATTTGATTATTTCTTTTGAGTATTAGTTTACCTTGAGGATGATGAAAACCTTCCCAAGTTATAATGAAAAAACATAGGGAATTGGTCGAACCGAACACATCCTGGATCCTCGGCCAATGTCACATTGATTGCGTTCTTCGTGGGAGACCAACTGATATGGCGGTAACAAATAGTGGCAGACGGTTCACACCAGTCACGAGATGGTGGTGGCACCAGAAGGAATCACAGTAGATGATGGGGGCACCCAGCTATCAATGACCACATTGATAACAGTGAAGTTCCATGGAGGAGGGACATAGGTCTGATCCATCCAGTATCCAATAGTGCGATCAACCATCACTGGCCACATTGATTCTGGGTGGCGCACCACCTAGGAAGGTCGCGACTTCATGTAGTAGCTGAGGATGGACCCACGCCCGGCGGGTTCCATGGGTGACATCTTCAAGAGGACAAACATGATGGAATTGTGCATATCAGGGATTCTACTTTGAATACCTGAATGGATGAGCGGTATGGGGGGGGGGGGGGGGGGGAAGAAGACACCTACACTTAGCTAGTGGGACAGGAAGTTCAGTGGCCTGTCAAGAGGCTCTCTGCCGAGTGGGTGAAGCTGAACTTGTGTCTAATGGGACAATCCAAAATTCTAGAATCCCATACCAGGCCGAGAAGAATCAGGCCGAGCCATGCTCAAACGGGACAGACCCCGCAGGCCGGGTCGTTTCGGTTCGACCAGGTCGGAATAAACCCAGATTCTTTTCAGCCCAGTTACGCTAAAATGAGAATATCTTCTAAACCATATGTCTATTTAGAGAATCTTATTATGGAAATATAAACCATATGATGAGGTTGTCCTTTCCGATAATCCATATTGGTTTTGGGGAATTTTTTATAATAGATATGTTGGATTGGATTCGAATTCTACTGGGCCCCTGTCACAATATTTCATATAACATACAAATCGATCATCTGGTTAGTGCAATTTCTATTGTGTTGAGCCCCTTATAACATGGTGGTTCATCAATTTACATATTCATGGGGATTAATTTTAGTAGAAATACGTCCAATGGAATGTGGATCTGATCCTTTAGAATCAATGGTACTAAGTGTGGGAATCTAGTGGCAGGCGCTAACGTGAAGAATGAATAGTGATCTAGTGTGGGTTAGTATATATCGATCTTATGTGGGTCAGAACACATCAATCCTGTGTAGGTTAGTTCATATCAATATTCTGTAGGTTAGATCTCATCTATCTTTTATGGGTCAGCAACTATCAATTTTATACGGGTCATTGCTCTACAATATTTGTGGGCCAGCACCATGTGATCTTGTGTAGGTTTGAATCTATCGATCTTTTTTGGGTCAGCATCATATCCTCATGAAGGAATAAGATGATCTAGTAGACATGGAGAGCTATAGTGGAGAGTGTTACCTATCTTTTAGGTTGAATCATTTGTAGGAAACATCTGGAGATATTTTTCCTTTTACCTGTACTAACATTTCAATTGTGCATGTATTCTAGATACTATTACTTTTAGTACTTTCTTATACACTCAGTTGAGGTTTTTAGTTGTGGTTGTATGTTTCTCCTTCCATTGTGTTATAAATGTGCATAGTGTGACCTGTATTTGTGCTTATAGGTTTTGAGTAAATCTCTTCCCTTTTATTAGATATTCCTTTTTGATACTAGTCGACAACCACTGGACTATGGATGTTGGGCAAGGGGTAGTCATGACACGGGCACCTGGGATGGGTCGTGACATTAGTTTCACACAAATCCTTATTTTTCACTATTCATATACATATATATATTATTAAAATTACCAATAATTCATTCTATGATATTTTTGACATGTTGATTTTTAGAAATATAATTTTTCATCAAGTAAATTTTCTATAATATCTAGAAATTAATTATTGTATATCTTCCCAATAATTAAAAAATGTCTTCTTTTTTTTTAAAAAAAAATTTTAAATTATAAAATAAAATGATAAAAATATAGTGATAATGTACTAAGAAGGTATCAATAAATATTTATTGAGTTGAATCTTTAATTATTTTTGTAAGTTATTAAATCCTATTAAAACCCACCTATTTAACCACAATTTTATAATTGATATATTTCAATAGTGATATTTCATTTTTCATTTATTCTCTATGTCGCAAATCATATAGACAATAGAACATAGATTTCTGTTTTCAAATTATGTGGAAAAATATTCCCTTCCCATTGTAAAAATTTCTTCTCCCAAATTTTTCCATAAGAAAGGTAATCTTTTTTTTATAATTGAAAATATATTTATTGTAATTAAAATTCTTAAATATGGTTAATAAATATTTATATTGATAAAAGAAAAAGGGAAAAAAGAACTCAATATGGAATACCATATATCTTGGAAACCGAATAGGTGATAATTATTAGGATTTAAAAGTATATAAATTAAAGAAAACAATAATATATACATATTTTGTTAGAGTAATATATATAATTTGTCACTTGAAAATGATGATCATGATAAAGTCAATGACTACAAAATAAGAAACAAAAATAAGTGTGAAAATAACATAACATCGTTATTAGATAAAGTAAAAGGATAATAGTCATATTATAAGAACACATTACCAGAGTTGGGTAATTACATTAACACATATTATACATTGATAATGAAATATACTATTATGTTATGAAGAATATCATCCATTATTCATTTCCCACTGAAATCTAATCTTAAATCCAAACATTGATTATTAAAGATGATTTTTTATTTTTATTCACAAAAAATCAATAACTAATTGACCATGTAATTGGCTAATGGATAACATGATATTCAACCAATAATTTATATTAAACAAAAAATAATTTTCATTAAATGTACGATAATATCCAAAATGATTAAAAATTTGTATAATTATATAGAAATTCATTCTTAAAATTTAATTATATTACCAAAAGTCCAAAGTAAATCATTATATAAATAATAATACATAAAAATATAAAAATATGCATAATTGATAATAAAACCAAAATATTATAATTATTAGATTACATAATAATCACTGAATTTTTTTTCCTTTTTTACTAAATAACATTAGTCACATATAAATTCTAATAAAAAAAATATATTCCATAGTTATATAATCTCAACAATATTCTTAAAATTATTTAAAATAACCTGAATAAGTAAAAATCCATATTGAACTAATATATATTTTCTTATATTAATTCATGTTTTATTAATTAAATAAAATAAAATAATATTATTTATACAATTAATAGATAATGTTCACCAACACATTGGGATATTCTTCTAAAATATCCATATTAAATTAGCCAATAAATAATTTTTTAGAAATATGATTATATAAAAAACTAAAAGACTATTTTTAATATTAACATAATCATTATCTATCTACTATTTTATATAATTTTATATGAACTACTATATCACATAGGAAAATGGTGGGTTTCTCATCATTTTCATCTTTCAAGTGTAGGTTATATCTTTTTGGCCACTCTAGGCATAATGATATGTCTTCTGTACCTAAAATAATATCAATATAATTTATATAACATAAAAATATTCCAATAAATACAAATTTTTTTGAGTAAATCAGATTTTAACCTATATGGTTTCCAATATATCTAATTCTCACACAAAAGTTTCTATAATTTCATTAACATTAATCACATATTTACCCAATGTTTTAATTATCGATTTTTAATAAATATTTCAATGAGTGTATTAAAAAATATCACCTTTAATCAACACCACTTTTATGATGTATCAACCCTATATGACATATGTTGTCAAAATTGGAAACGAAAACTATAATTTAAACACTATAATATATCAAAATATCATTTATAAAAACCTCCCAGATCATAATTATGAAAAGATGAAAAATACAAACATCCATTAATAAACTATCATAGTGAATCAATCTCATAGTCATTATTTGGATTTTTTGTTGTATATGATTTATCATTCTCATGCATAATGATTGTTTTAATGGTCTCATCCATTATCCTCTATAATTATCCTCTTACATACCTTGGATAAAACATTTTAATCCTTCCATATTTTATCAAAAAACAATTGAAATCACTTTAAATCTTACATGAAAAACTATGACATATATTGAAACACTATCTCTCTCAAAAAAACATTTTAAAAATTAAAATAACTCCAATTAAATGATATATGATATTAAATTAATGAAAACAAGAAATAATTTATTTTATTGAAAAAATAAATATAATATTTAAGGTTGTTGGAAAAGACATTTTTACTGTATATGTTAAAATAGATCATTCCTTTTGTCTTTTTAATTAATGTGAAATAATATTGAAAAATATTACTTTTGATAACCATTTAATAGAAGTAAAATTTCATATAAAATATCATTTATTATTAATTTATTTTTATATAAATAAATTAATATTATAAATTTATAAAATATGAACATATAAAAATATTTGGATGAAGGGAAACATTAAGAGAGTATTTTAAAAAAATTCCTATATCTTAGAGTCCAGCAGATCATGTATGTTAATTATTATATGGAATAATACACTTAATTTAATTATATACCTTATTAAATAGTATATTAATTTTTATGATTTCATTTTCTAATAATTTTTATCATTTTATATTAAATTAATTTTTAATTTAAGTGAATATGATATGTTTTTATGATATTTGGTTCTTACATTGGAATATAAATCATTAGGTTCACCATAGTCAATGAGCTAATAATTCCATAAAAAATATTATAATAATAATGAAATTATTATAATTTATATGAATGTATTATATTTTTGAAACAAATAATGAATAAAAATTATGCCAGATGAACTATATTACAATCATGGAGAAAGTAGAAATACATACACATGGGTTCAGTTTAAATTTTTCATGAATTAATATAGAAATAAATGATTCATCATTTTTTCATTATACAATTATAAAAATATCATGAATAGAATATTATCTGTTTATATTTAATTATATATATTATCCCAATTATTTGGTGATGATAAATGATTTAAATAACTATTTAGAAGTGGTAATATATATTCTTTCACAAATGGAATATAATTAATTATTGTATGGAAATGCAATGAATTTAATTATTTATTATAGTTTTTCAATGAAGAAAATATCATTACTATCATATTTATATATTAAATCTATCTATTAAACCAACAATAATTGGCAGTGATAGAAATATAGTTTCATCAGTTCACAGTGTGGTAGTCTACTATGCACAAAGATGATGTGATTATTTCCTATTTGAAAAAATGTTATATGGTTATATGTCATTAAATAATTCTAATTAAATATCATTATATGTATGATAATATTGATATTATTTCTTTTTTGTTGAATATTATTTGAATGAGGTAGAAGAATAAATAAAACATTTCTTTATTAATAAAAATACTACTTCATATGACACCATTTTAAGAAGTTGAGCAAAAGAATTCATAGGTTGGTTTTACGATAAAAATAATGAATCTTGAACATGGGAAGAGATACATTTATTATATTATAGATGGTATTCATATATCAAAATAAAAATTTATGTTTCGAGGAAAGAGGATAAATGTTATCAATTTATAAGAGAGGGGCGGAGAACTGTAGTTAATTTATAATATTAATAAATTAATATAACTTAATTTTAAAATTAAAATAGATCGATATTGATCATATTAGAATATAATATTTGTTTTAGGTTAAATAATATAATCCAAAACTTATTGTACATTTTTATTATGTGGTTGCAACCTTATCATTTTTAACATGTGTCATCGAATTTTGACAATTACTGCAGTATTATACATTTTACAATATTGTGAAAAAAAATTATATTATACAATGATATGAGATTAATAAATGTACTATGTTTGAAATCATCAACATTATTCCGTTTATATTTTTTAATATAATATTTTTTATCTTTTAGATCATTTAATAAAACATTAATTATTAATAAAAATCATACATGTAAATATCAACTCTAATATTTTATAATGAAATTTAAACATAATGAAATCGAAGGATATTAAATATAAAAATTTAACCAAACTAATAGATTTTGTTATTTTCTTAAAGAAATTTCATCCAAATATCTCAATCATATAATATTTTATTTAATAATATTAGAAATTTTTTATTTATTCTTTAAATAAAAAACATCATATCCGCATTTTATATGAATTTATTGTTAATATATAATTAGGAAAATTTATAAATATATTATCACTAGTAAAATAAATTTATTATTCTCATAATAACCATATATAATCATTAACTCATTACATTTCCCAGTTTTTAACACCAACAATATATTCTAAATCTAGATGGTAAAAATTTGTCAACTTCATTAATGAAACTTTTTAATATGTAAATTTAATGTAAAATATTCCAAAAAATAATAATTATTCATAAAAAGTTTGTAATGGGATAAATATATTCATATAATGATATTTAAGATAAAAATGTTGACCATATCAATTGGTTTTATCCTATGTCTAATTGAATAACATTTTAACTATGGGGAACAATTTTTTCTATTATTACAATCCCATTTGAGATAAAAATAATAAATACTTATTATATATAATTATATATAATGATTTAAAATAAGGAATACATTTTACATAATTGTATCTCTTAAATACGTATATATGTTTTATATGTTTCCAATAATGGGTGCGGAAAAATTATTTTTTAAAAAAATATTCGTTTTTAATTTCTAAAATATGATTAAACAAATAACTTATATAAATATATTGTCATTTAAATGAATATATAATTAATAAAAAATGTTTAGCGATATTAATTTATTCATAATTAGTAATATTATGTGGAAGTTTCATTGAATATAAATGATAAATTTACAAAAAATATTATTTTTCATTATTCATTAAAACATGTATATATTCAAAAAAATCCAAAAAAAATTTAATATTTGTATAAATTTGACATAAATATATAAGATATCATAAACTATTTTTAAATAAAATTTTAAAATGATGTATAGACCTGGAAATATCAAGGAATTTTTCTTTGAAATACTTTGGAATTTTACAAGTCCGTAGTATCTAACGGCGCTTGATTCCAAGGCCTAGTGTGTCCGGAATCAATTTTTGAAGTTTGGTTCGGATATGTTTAGTAAATGTACCTATAGATTTTTATATCTTTTAAACAGGTGCTCTGAATTGAAATCCAAGGACACCGATGAACTCGCAGCGCTAGTATTCACTCAAGGGGACCTTTACCATAGTTGCATTTTATGCAGGATGGATGTTATCTTGTGAGGTTTATAAAAATTATTAAAATTGTTATGTACAAAATTTTATTTTAAGATGTGGTTATTTTCTCCAATATTATGTTGGGGTGGGGCCCAAACCCCACATAACCTCACATGAGTGGATAATGTGTGGTGGGGCCCACACGATAACCTAACTCTTCACCTCCCCTTTTACTCCCCCGAACCCCCCTTTCAAACTTTTGAACTCCAACATAATGGAGGATCCACTCCACCTCCCCCTATTTATTGTACCAACTGCATCAATTCAACTAATTAAGCTCCTTTAATTAATTAGTTATTTTGAATTGATTTGAAATACATGGAATTATAAAACTGGGAAGCCTTCTATTTTATTTGTGTTGGCAAAAATTTGATTGGGGAGGCTCTAGAGAATTAGATAAATAGTGTTTCTCTCTCGATGAAGAACACTGTTCTTCAACGAAGAACATATCTGACTAAGAACATGTGGGATTTCTTCAATGACGCTTCCTTTACGGAAGGACCCTGACATCAACGGAATCGACGTCCGTCTTCTGCAATGCCTGACATCCGCGACACCATCTTTTGTGGCTCGTCGACATGCAAGGATCTTGAAATCGAGGTATGGGTTTTGTATAAATTAAATTGAATAAATTATACCTTCGTTCTTGTTAAATTAATGTGATCATCTATGTCCATTTGTTACCACCTAACGTGGAGGGAGCGGGTCGAACGAACACAACCTAATGGCCCTCCGTTGTATCTTGTTTTTATTCATGATGGAGATAGTGTTGGAAGAACTGGCGGTGACTGGAGCTGGTGATGATCGGGGGAGGCGACGACCGAAGGCAGTGGTGGCAATAGCGGCTGCACGCCGGCCCGAATAGGACAGCGGCATTGGGTGCGGAGCAGAAGGGAGACCATGGCCCACAACAATGGGCCGCTCGGATGAAGAAGAACTGGCCGGCTAAAGCTGGATGAGCTGGAAGAACCGCAGTGCCTCTCGACACCGCGCTGCGGAGAAACCGCGGCCTGCGCTCCTCGGGCTGCTTCGGCGGGCGAACCGGCCAGCTGCCTTCCGACGTGGTTGAAGGAGGCCTCAAAACCCTATGGTTATGCATGGTAGAACAATGACTCACTCTTGCAGGCCGCTCATGCCGGGAAGACCAGCCGGCATCGGTCGGCCGTGCAGGAGAGGTGGCGCCACCCGGTGCCATAGTTGCAAAGAACCGGGGGGGGCCCACCACCTCCCCCTCTCTACGCAGCCAGTTGGCTGAGCCGCGGATAGCCACCGGGCCTGGCCAACCCCCCAGCTGCGTCGGACCAGCCGGACCAGGATGGGCCATCCCGCTAGCCCACTGGGCTACACGGGTTGGGCTCATTTTACTTAACCATCTATAACTCCATGATAGCACGTCCGAACGATGCGCTGTCTATGGATCTAGGATCCTTGTGATGAGACGGTACTTTTTCATCCATCTATGTGTTTTTTGGAAAACTTGGAAAAATGTCTAGGTTTGGAACGAGGGTATTTCCAACCGGGACCCTGGAACGGAAAAACCAATAACTCTTAGACCGAGTGTATGATTGATGCATCGTCTGTCGCATTGGGTTCATTTTGATGAGGTAGAAAATTGGGATATATCATCTCTAGACTTCGTGATAGTTGATGTGTTGAAACCCTTTTCTCGATGAGAGGATCATCCCAGAATCGAGCGTGTTGAGTGCGGGGTAACCCTAGAGCATGCTCCGACTGCGACGTCTACTGTACCTGGATCTTCTGGGGGTTTGACAGCGACGGATACCATACTGGAATTCTATGTGGGTTTGACGACGTTGACTACTGTTCTTGTATCCTATGAGGGTCCGACAGTTTTAACCTCTGTACGTGTATCCTGTGTGGGTCTGATAGAGTAACTGGTCTTGTATCCTGTGTGGGTCTGACAGCTTAGCTGGACTTGTATCCTGTGTGGGTCCGACAACATAGATAAATTAGTGACTACATCCGATCATCTCTATTTCTATACAAAAGATGTATATCTGTGTGAGATGAGTCTTGAAATACAATCATTATCAATGATGTGATTGACTTACTTACTGTGATGACTGGGTTGTCCTTGGGCTTGAGTGTTGGAGCTGATCTAATATTGACAACTTAGGTATATGAATGGGAATATACCAAAGTAGGGTTGGATAATACTTCGTGGTTGTATATTTCTTCTACGTTTTATCCTTTGAGGATAATGGGAGACCTTTGGTGTCTCGGGGTCCCTAATGAGCATCATTATACTGACCCCTGCTTGGGCTATGCCCGCACGTCATTGTGTTGGATACAGACGCTGGACCATGTTGACGGAAGCCGATAGCGAGCCAGGACAGGATAATAACTGGAGGCGGACCACACAGGGAGATTGTACATATATCAGACCGATAGACATGGAGTTCTGAGGTGGACATCTATACCTACCGTTTAGGTAGGATACTCGGCGGAAATTCTAGGAGCATCACTTTTTAGTTGTTGTCCCTCTTCAGTTGTACATCATTTCCATTGTACCTGTACTTTACTGTTGGGCTTGTATTTCCTGCCACTTTACATTTAGCACTACTTTTTTTATACAGTATTCACATAGTGCTTTGATTCTAGCTTACTCTGTTTGTGTGTATGTTACTTCAATAAAGGTAATTCCTTATCAGGTTATGGATTTACGCCTTTGGTGCAAGTCGCCATCACCTTGAATATGGAATGCGGGCTTAAGGTATTAATGGCATGAGCCCTGAGGATGGATCGTGACAAATTGGAATCAGAGGAGTTGGTTCTACCGCAGAACTCCGGACTCTGATCACTATTTTCTATGAAGAAATTGTGTTAAGAGTATTAAGTGTGGTTTTCAGTCCAGGGTGTCTAGTGTTTGTGCGGCAGCCGACGTATCCATACACCAGGACCCTGACCTCTGATTTCTGACTCAGTACACAAAAACACTGATTACTTGTGTTTTGAAAAAGTTATCTTTGTGATTACTTTGAGTAAGCTCACCAGGTATAATATTTTGAAAGTGGAGCAGCTGTTTCTTTATGGGATGGCCCCATGAAGGTGTCCAGCTATGGTTCCATGTTACGTAAGAGATGGTATCCCATTGAGGGATGAGGCCTCGGTGTGGGGCCCCATCCCAACGGAGGCTCCAACAGTACCACTACCCGCTGGGCCACCGATACAGCCAGCCCTAGTAGTAGAGAGTGCATGCCACCTGAGTGAATTTCACGAGTTCCAGTGACAGAGTCTTCCTAGGTTTGGTAGAGAGACGGACCCATAGGCAGCTGAGGATTGGCTGGCGGCAGTCGTCAGAGTTTCCAGATTGGTAGGACACCAGCCAAACTTATGGTGATCCTTTATGCAAGTCTCCGAAAAGCAGTAGTAGGTAGATGGTTGAGCCTGATGGTCCAGGTGATTGACAAGGAATCTTTACTCTAGATAGAATTCAAGGGTCTATTGTTCTCGGATTTTGTTCTACCCACCCTTCGTGTTGTGTGGATTTAGGAGTTACGTAATCTACAGCATGGCAACATGACAGTAGCTCAGTAATCAGTGAGGTTAACCAACCTCTCATGATACTCCAAAGATATGGTCCAGGACCCGTTCTTTAGGGCCTTGACCTTCGATTAGGGACACAGGCATGAGATCAGGGCGTTGATGATTCCTCTCTGAATTCTGACGTAGGCTGGGGTGCTGGAGAGACTCCTTCTAGTGGAGAGTTTTATCACGGGAATGGACCTAATAATTAAATGATGTGTAATTTATTTACAGGAACTTTAAATGCTAGTTCCAATTTTAAACAAATTTACATTTACAACATATATATTAACATGGGTTTTAATTTTCATCATCTACAAAAAAGATATAGTGAACAATAATCTATCCCAATTCCACACCTAGGTTCCTGATGACAAATTCTTTCTGAGATCTACTCTCTTCTTCATCAGGTTTGTTGGATACAGAATGTAGGGACATATATTTTTTCCCTCCATTTTTTTATCATGAAAACATTCGTTATATTTTTGTGTGTGATTAAATTCATAATTGTTATGTGTTTTGACTTCTTGTTGGATTTCTTCACTAATAGCTTGAACCAATCTTCCACAATAGATGATTAATAATATATGAACATATTGTTGGTGGCCTAGTATTTCCTCTAAAGTCTTATTATAATTTTTAGTATTAATGCTCTTCACACCCAACCCACATGACGTAACATCAAAAAATTTTAATTAAATAAATAATTTGTTTTCCAATGCATAATATTATCCTACATAACAACGAGTCAACAACATTGGTTGATTGCCTTGATGTGATCCACTTCTATCTACCTATCATTCATTAAAGTCCAATATTCCACTAACCAAAAATTGATAATCACCATGTGATGTGTGTTTTCCTTGTAATAAAAATGTGCATATTTTTATTATATTTAATGAAATATTTTTGCTGAGGAATTTGGCACATATAATTTATTGCATAAAATAAATACATAAATTAAGTGATTGTGATGACCTGATTGAAAAATATTTTCATGTAATGTTTCAGTTAGTACATTCCATAACCTTCCATTTACATAAACTAAGTGTGATACATGTTCATAAACTTATGGAAGACATGTATGGAATCATCATTCATTGTAATTAGAAATGGAAATGATTACCATTACAATAGGAGCAATAGATTGATACTTTTTAATTATTAACAAGAATGAGATCACTGGGAATGTTACATACACTCCCATGAGTGCCACTAGTTCACATGGTAGATACCATAGAGAGTTTATGTAAATGATATTTTTTCATCATAAAAGGGATAAAATTTCCCCTATTAAAGATATGTGGTATGAGATTATAGAATAATAGTCCTAAACATTCCAATATTGGTACATGGATGACTTTATTGATCACCAAGGATGAACTCTTTCATTTGTTTTTATATTGTAGTTCTCATGGTGAGATAATTAATTTTCATTATACTATTTTCGTAATGTTTTCCTATGATGAAAATTTATTAATTTATAGTGATTCATTATATAAAAATCATTAAATTTAATTTTATAAAATTAAATGATGCATATTTTATGACAAATAAGATTCTTAGGTTTAGTAAATACTTGATAAATTTTTTATTACACACTATGTAATTTTATAATTAATTTATTAGATTAAACATATACACAAACCTATCATATTTTTATTTATTCACCTTGATTTAGACATATCTACCTTAGAAAAAATCATGTAGTATAGGTATGTTATCTTATGAGGAACCTAGTGTGTTTTATTTTTTATTTTTTTCAATGCTTTCATTGTCTACCAAAACATTTCTAATTTTATATTTAGAGACTATATTGACTGTGAAACAATTTGTGGTGTATTATTTGGTATATATCACACCCTTCTTGGGTCATCATTGGTACCCTACAAGTATTCATGATTTTAAGTGAAGATAAATAGAATAATTTGACTTCTGATGTTAAATTTCAGTAATATGATAAGGTGAAGGTGTAGTGGAATGATCCCATGATTTTGATTATATTAGAGGGTAATTTTTGTTTATTGTTTTATTTATTTTATTATCATGTTTTATATTGATATTTCTTTGTTACCATGTCTACAATTTTTTGTATGTATAAAGGAAATTGTCATAAATATATTTTTTTCATCAATTGATGATTCAACATCTATTTGATAATTTTTCTTCTATCCTTTTTATTATAGTGATACTTGATTTTTAATTAATATAAAATATAACATTCATCATATACATTATTGATACAATAAAATTTATGAGTACATTGTATCCCCACATAAGCGTCCTAGGACATCAATCCTAGACAGAATCCTTAAAATATGGGGAGCCGTTCTTGGGGTCATATGGGAAACCATCTTGTTGAACCCCATATTATATTCTGGGGTGGAATACTATAATGGTGATTTATATAGTGCCTACATTTATCATTTTATTCATTTTAGATAAATTTAATGAATAAGAAAAATAAATTTATGCCACAATATTATTAATTGTATCTTGAGCTAGTAATTATTTGAGACTCATAAACATATATAAATTAGGGACAAATGATATAGTGAGTTATATTTATTCTACGATTTATATTTTAGAATTACAATATTTATTCTTATATTTACATGAATAGAAATTTTTTCATTATGTTGAAAGAAAGAGATGTGGTATGAATTTTAATTATGCATTTATGAAAATCTTATTCAGTGATGAGATACCATTTTTGACTACTGTATTCATAAATATGTGAGAGAATAATTGAAATATTTTTAAAAAATAAATCATGTTACTAAAAAGAGGAATAGTTATTTTTTGGTATTTAAATGAGGTTGTATACCAAAAAAATCAATGGATGTTTTTTATTAAATAGTAACTGTATGAATAAAGAGAAGTAGGAATGAGACATTTATTTAATTAAATATAGTGACTTAGTTAAAATGAATTATCAAAAATAGATTATTATCAAACTTGAGTGGTGATTCATATAGTATTTAATGATGAACTATTATGGGATATTGAGAAAAAAATAATATTTACAAAAAAATTTGGGATATTTTGGGATTCCCTGAAAAAATTAAAAAGAGGATTGTTACATTCCCATAATGATATTTGTGTTTCTATATTCATAGATAAAATGATTACTATGAGGCTAATATTAGGAATATTAATATTAGGAATATAAATTAAAATTACTGGTGAATGGAATTATTTATATATGATTTTTGTATATATTTAAACAATTCAAATATCATTAGATATTTTAAAGTATCGTATTATGAATTGGATCTGAAGATATATGTCGTTGAATGAGACATACCATTGTATTCATTTATGTCTAATAACTAAATCCTACAAGACCTGGTGAGATAGAGATTCATGAAAATAAATATTCATTTATATGGTAGTTTGAAATACATTAATATGAAAATGATTATTCTAGTTCTATGTATATCATTCGGGAAGACCATCAAGAGAACAAAATTGAATTTCATCAATTCGTTAATATTTAATATAGAATAAGAAAAGGATTATATTTTCACTAAGGGGTTTTACTAGATTCTAAACAGCCTTGAGTATGGGATGTACAACAAATGGTTGATGATAAATAAAATTTAGGTGTATAAAAAATATGTTAAAAGATATGGTGGTTGGATTTTTTAATTGTAATAAAATTTAGGATTGAGTACAATGATGTATATCTAGTCTTTAGATGTCCCTTTTAAATTCCTAAGAAACATATATTGGAGAATCCATTATTGGTGGTATACATATGATGTAAAGGAGTATGTGTTTTTATCAACCTTTTTAATATCATGTATTATTATCTCTATAATTAGAACTACATTGGATATGAGATTTAATGATTATATACAGTGGATTAAGAACATTGATATGATTATTTTGTTGAGATAAATATGATATATTCATAATAAGAGTACCATTGATTCACCCCCCCTCAAACCTTATAACAGTATAGCGTCCCATGTAACTATGTGTTGTATTAAATGAGGATCATTATAAAAATATAGGATTTTTAGAAGACATCATATAAGAAGTACATAATCAATATGAAGGTATATACAACTAATTATTATAATAATTATATTGGTGAGATAATTAGACTTATTTTATGAAAGTCCAAAAATTTTAATCTTAATTTTACTTATATTGTACACTGTTGATTCATACATTCCATGAACAAATTTAGTTTTGAAATAGATACTTGAATATAATGAGATTTTCAAATACAGTAATTCGTTCGATAATAACGAAGAAACACTTTTTCATGACACTAAGAATAATAATTAGAAAGAATATAATATATATAAGATAATAAGTGATCTTGAGAAATTCTAATATTAGAATACAAATGATATGACAGATATATAAACAATTTTATTTCATAAAATGTGTGTAAATGAAATAAAAAGAATAAACCACAATATAACTAATGAGTATAGTGAATCTAATTATGATATAAAAAATATGTCTAATAGTGAGGTAATATCTAAACACAATAAATATCAAAACATACATATTATTCATAATGTTTCCGGGATTAAATTGATTATAACCCTGTTGGGACAACAGAATATTAAGAGAAAAATACCCAATAAAATGAAAATGAAAAATTTCTAGAAATTAAAAATACCCAGAAAAAAAATTGATTCTATTACATCATAAAAAAATAAAAAATGAATGACTAATGTTTTATCCATTACACTTGTATATTTTTATTGATAAAAATAATCCATTGCATTAGAGCATAATATGTCATCATATTAGAAGAGGAACAAAAAAATGGTTATTTTCGAATGAAAATTTGGAAATACATAATATTCTATTTATGTGACTAGATATCCTAGACATATTTAAACATATTATATGTATGGTGTTTTTAATGTAATATGTGGATTGTGTAGTATAGAGGGTTATAAAGCTAAATATTTCATATCGTGGTAGAGAAGGTTATGATTTGATTTTTGTTACCCAAGGGATGTAATGGTGACCAGATTCCTAATGTGCCTCAACCTATATAAAGAGGATAATATTACTGTATCTCTTTAATGGTATCTATGTTATTGAGTACTAATAATGTTCCATGGATCTGGAACATAAGTAAAAAAATTATTATCATTTAATAAGTATAAAAATTAACCTCAAATATAAAGTAATGGTTTAATACATTTGGAATCTATTTTTAAATTTTTATTATTTACTAAATGATCTCCTACATCTCTCATTATCATATTCTTCCTTATTAATCATCATAAAACTACCCCATATAAACCATTATTCATAGACAATGGAAATTAAAAATTTGAATGGGTTTTATTAGTTTCTTTATAATGAAAAAAGTGATATATCAATGATTAAATATGAATCAATTGTTTATAACAGTATGAGAGAATGATAACAATAATTCAAAACCATAAAATTTATATCATATATCAAAAACATATATAATTGCATTATAAATTGTAGTTCATAATAAATACATCATAGTCGAATAAAAGAACATGATTCATAAGAGAATAATAATATCATAAAATATACCATTGTGCTATAAACATAATAATTATATTTATATTTCTTACTAGTCATGGATTATTTACAAGATGATTATATTGGAAATGGTAACTCCAAAAACAATTATAGTAGTAAATATTCACTCTATATAATATCATTGTGGGAAATGTCACTTATTAAACCTAGATAATACACCATTATATTCCTATTTTTCTTCCTAAGTTAACAATCATTTCTTATGGAATACGAGAGAGATATAGGTCCCTCATGTCATGTAATCCATACAGTTTTGGGATAAATGACCCCAAAAATTGAAAATATCAAAAGACATATAAATGAAATGATATTATTAGAAATTCCACAATAGAATAACACATTGAAATGAAATGCGATTCATAATCATCTCATAAATCAATTATAACATAACCATAGGGAATGAATATTTTTCATAAACATTTATTCATCATTAACAAAAAACAATATTTGATAGGATAAGAATGGGATCCTTGAATAATATGCCCAATAATGCAGTAGTAATATGATATGATTTCATCTTAAATGAAAATTATTTTAAAATACCTATTGTAATATTTTTTAATGGGAAGTATACATTATAATTAGAAAATAAGATAGTTAATAACATTAAATATTTAATAAATTATTTTACTTCTAATAATATATTTTGTATCATGATAAATAATATTTATCGATCATTTAAAAATTTTCTTGGGGAAATTAACATTTCCTCATTGAGAACAATATTTTCAAACAGAAAGGTTTTTCTCTAAAAAATAGATGAAATTTTTAAAATTAAACATCAATGAAAATCATTTTTATAATGGTAGGAATTTAATTTCTTGTAGGAAAAATTAAAACTATGATACATCTCACATTTTTAGAAAAATATAAATGATTTGTTATTGTAAAAAAAATTCTGATTCCCTTACATGGGTAAAATTTCCCTTCACTAATCATTTAGAGAATGTAAATGAATATTTGGAATAATTTTCTTTTAAAAAATATATATATGGCTAAAACTGTTTTTAACTGTAATGATAAAAAATGATAAGTTTTCCTAAAAATATCATTCTAATATAATTAATATTTTTAGAGAACAAAAAAACATATATTCAAAAAAATAACCTGAGTATATATAAATTCATATGTTTCCTATGGCGCAGATAATAATTTTTCATCATCGAAAACATAATGATAATGAATCCCAATATAAATGAGATTATAATATCAAACATAACCACTTTTTTAACATTTGATGCATAATCCTTGTGAATTATAACATAAATGAATCATTAAATATCCTTAATTGAAGGAGATTTAAGATATAACCTGAAAAATGGGATTTATATATACCCTTAAAAATGTGATCAAAAAATTATATATGTATCCATGAATATGAAATTTATACATAAATCCATTAACACATTTCAATATTTTGAATCATAGTCCTTATAACAACCCCTAATTTTAAAATAGGAACATCATATTCGATATCAAGTGTTGAATGTAACAAAAAGGGTATATAAGAATATAAAATCAATATAATTTATTATATATTATTTAAATGATATAAATTAAAACAATTTTATATATCTCAACACATGAAATACTGAGTTATATTCTGTCATATAAAATAATGAATTTTTGGATGTATTATGTTACATGCAATGTAGTGTTTTACTAAACACAATAAATATTATTATTTAAGAATTAAAATCATAATAGTGCATTAAAATTACTGTTTATTAATATTATTAAATAATTTAGGAAACTGTATAGTTGAATTCATTTATTACAAATAATTACAAATTAATATAATTTTATTTAATATGAATGATATGTTTCTTATAAAAATTATTAGAATACCAGAGGCATTTAAAAATAATAAATTAAATTAAATTTTAATTTTTATTGATATTAATTAAATTTATATATTATATATTCATTCAAATTTATTTACATTAATATAATTCAATATATAATCATATGGTAATACAAAATTCAATTATAAATAGAAGGGGTATTTTTTAAATGTTGGGTTTCCACCATTTAATTGTTCATTTGTTTTAAAACTAAACAATGATTATTTTAAAAAAATCAATATATTGTATTCATTTTTTAAAGTATTATTTAAGACCATATTAGGATCATTTTTTATTATTTTTTTGAGAAGTGAAAATTTGTTATGAACAGCTAAACATAATGAATATTAATTGATAAATTACATTTCATCTATAACATTTTTAATAATAAAATATATTTTAATTTATTTATGAGTCAAAATAGTTCAATTATACATATATTAATCCAAATTCATTCATAGTAATACTTTTTTAATGTATTTAGATATAAAAAATTATTTATATAATTATCATTTTAACATTAATAATTTTTATCTCGGTATGTATGTGGTTTTATAGATTAACTGATTTATAATACATGTATGATTTTAATTAGGAAGAAAAATGAATTCAATATTGAGTGTCTAAATAATTTCTAATTTATAATTATATTAACATAATCATTGCATAAATTATATGTAAAAACATATAAAAAATGTACAATGGTTAAGATAAAAATAGGTATATTAAGGGAATAAACATTAAACACAAGGTCCATAAGGACATAGAATATATTACAAAAGACACTACATAAAAATACTTCAACTAAATCCTATATTTTTTAAAAATGGTAAATTATTGGAGGCCCATGTGGTAAGGGATGCCTCTCAATAGTGATTTGTTTTTGGTAATCATAAGAATGTCACTCCTCCTCTACTATAATAGGAAACTCACCCCCCAAAAAATTCACACCGCTAGCCAATTAGATTTTCAGAAAACTATCAATTATACTCCCTATATTTTATCACCTTATCTTAGAGACATTATATTAGTTATAAATCCAACATAGTAATTCAATATTCCAATCCTTAAGAGTATACCCGAAGAAACGACAATATTTCTTTAAAAGCATATTTTTTTAATTTCCTTCTCCACCACTATCAATTAATTTTATATGATTCTTATATAATAAACATATAATCATTAATATACTAATATGTTTTTATGTTGATGGTATGACCTAAAACCCCACACACTTATATGAAATGGTAAACACAATCATTATTTGTGTGTATGGGTGACTACCATATTGAAAACTGGTGTCATTCGATTTTCCATAACCATATGTTAATGATTGTAATAATGAAAGATTTATGTTTATTTATTATATATATAATATTCATACTAAATTCACACTTCTAAAATTATATTCCTAAATCCTGATAGTACTCCAGGGTCAGAGGGATTTATTAACTACTTTTTCAAAACTACAAGGATATTATTCACTTGGATGTTTCTAAATTAGATTAATTATTCATTTCCTATGGAAGTGTTAATCATGTACACAATTCAAAATTTTACTCCATGACATTAAAAATGGATGCTTCTTATGAAATTTCTCTTTTTTGACATATATATCACTTATTAACACTCATTACAGAATTATTTCCATGCCTATTGCAAAAATTCTTTCTACATTTCCTAATAAATTCATTTCTTATAATAAATTATTTTTTAAAAGAGATGAACCATTGATATTTATATCATCCTGGACTCCAAATGCACTGGTAATATATATATAAACCGTACATTTATGGATGAAATTCTAGTAATCTTGACATTGGAATGGATTTTGATATTATGGAATGGATTTTAATATTTAATTTTCTTCAATGTTTTGTTTCAATAATCTATTTGTTGAAATAATTAAAAACATAATTATATATATATATACATGTTTTTATCATAAATATCTTTCCTTTGGGTAATTTCAATTGATCAGATGTATTTAAAAATGGTGATCCTTTATATTTTATTAATTTTTTCAATCACATTGATTATTTATGAATGCTTCTCACTCTACATATAAACCATGGTAAACATAAGGCCATTAATTTCTCATGAAACTTATCATTTCCTTATCACCTCTACTATGAAGATGAAATTATCTTGTATTTATAAATGGTAAAAGGAAATAATTAAAATCAAAATTTATTTTAAATTGTCATGAATCAATTTTAAGATATTTTATAAACTATAGTAAATCATTAATTTTTATTAGAAGAGGATATTTGTCTCTATAAATTATTATATTCTTGATTATTTTGGTATCAATGTGAGTTCACTTCAATTTAGATATCTTATTATAATTTTTTTTGATATTTAATAAA
This sequence comes from Viscum album, assembly GCA_963277665.1. Taxonomy (NCBI): domain Eukaryota; kingdom Viridiplantae; phylum Streptophyta; class Magnoliopsida; order Santalales; family Viscaceae; genus Viscum; species Viscum album. The sequence continues at coordinate 1,246,286,149 of OY728148.1, forward strand.
ATTTATTACTTTTTTAAAAGATTATACATAATAATAATCAATTTGACTTCTTAAAAAGGGATATCATTATCTATGTATAATATAGTTTTAATTGTTAAATATTCCATTGTTGGTTAGATGTTATATTTCATAATGGATTCCAAATGGGCAATTGGATTCCTTTAAAAGAAAAATTTCCCCTTTAAAAACGTCATTTTGAGTAGCATCACCCTTGAATGTTGTTTAATTACTATTCTTTGGATTTATTGCTATAAGAATCTTACTATTGGTAGAATTTCAATTTATAATCTAATGTTATTTACTAATAATATATATGTTGGGATCACATATAATCTAAAAAATAATAATTCTATGACTACCATATTCCTTCATTTTAGTCTTCACTAAAAAAATGATGAAACAAAGCTTTATATACATGGACTCCCTGATCTGATCGACCATAAAATATTATATCTATAACATTATGTATCACTATAGTTGACTTGTTAACAGAGAGTCTTATCTTAATAAATTGTTTGTTAACTGGAATGGACCTACCCTTATTTTCATGTTTGATCACCACCATTTCCCTATTGATACTCATATTACAAAAAATATATTTTTTAAATCACCAGGTTTAGAATTACTGAATGTTATTAATAAAATAAAAAACAATAACTTTTTTCTAATACGGAGAATTTTTTAATCTGCAAACCTCATAACGGGGGATGTACTGGATCTTATGTTTTATATAGTAAAAATTTTATTGTCATAAACCATGGATCAACATTTCTTAAAATCATTGATTATCCTTGGATGATGACATATTGATATACTCTTATACAAAGGATTTGTCATTATCAAATACATACTGATAGAAAACAAACAAAATTGTGTTCAATTATGATACAAATGTTTTTTGTGATATCATTATAGAGAATACGTTGACCACCTTTTCTTGTCTTGTTATACTTTATATTTTTATATTTATATATATATATGATCTTATTGAATTTAGGTGGTTGTAAATAGACATCACATGTCCTAATCTACAATGTTTTATTAATGTTGAGACCTATCTAAATATTAATAACCAATTCATTATTATAGTAGATGAATGGGATCACCTTATATATTATTATATTATATCATTCATCAATAATAAAAATACTTTAAATCCCATTAATATGAACGTAAAATACAAGAATACATAAATGCTGTTTTCTCGCATCAGAAAGAATTTTTCAACAAATACATTAAAGAAGTCATTGTCTTGATACACCATGGGATTTCTATGAAATATTTCTAGACTAATGGTACCCTTGATTTTTTTAGAATATACCTCTTTTATGATGTATGAAAGTAAATGTATGTGGTGTATCAATTGGAAATCTGAATCCATTAGGTTTTGTAGCTATACATAGAGACGATAATGGGATGATTCTTTGATTATTATTTATTACTTTTTATATTAATTGTTCTTTTGATGATGAAATGTTTGTTTTCATTGCTATGGTTATTTATATAAAGAATATTTTAGACCAAAATATGGATTTAATGTTATTCAAACACTATTGTGAAAGTTGTTCTGAATAATCAAACTCGCCTTTAGGGCCCCCACCACTCAATGCATGGACATATTTATGTCAATTATGAGGAAAAATCATATTTTCAACCAAAAATAATTTTTCTGTGAACTTGGTGACAAACTTTATTTCCAAAAAATGATTTAACACTAACATTACTTTATCGATGGAGGTTCCTAAAATTTGTTTCTTTTTTTATAAATGGATTGTAAAATAATTCCCTCTTTTCATCCATTATAATTTTTTATTCCAATAATTGTTTCTTCGTATTCTTGACTAGGCACTCACCTTTATAAAAAAATATACAACATGGATATCCATTATATGATAAAACGATAGCTTTTTTTGGTGTATGATATACTAATGACGTGAAAAACAATGTGTTTCTTTCAAACATTACATGAAATGTATAAAGGATGGGTTTTATAAAAGAATTTTATATATCAAAAAATAATTAATATATTTTAATAATATATATATATATATCAGATTATTTTATATCTATTTATTGAATAATAAAATAGATGTATCATTTTTGCGTACATATGACCAATCGTCACAATGAATGTTTCATTTCAACTAATGTCATTAAATTTTATATATAAGTATAAATAATTATATAAAAAATATATATAATATTTTTATAATGGTTTAAATCTTCTATATTTTTAAATCATGATTTAATTAATAGGTACAATCTTAAGAGTCAAACCACATTAAAAAAACACGGCTATTAACACCTAAAACAATGTAAATATTTAAATACTATTCATGAAAATTTACTAAGGAATCTTAAAATAATCATATATGGAATCATAAATATTGAAATAATTAGGTTGAATTTTAATAAAATTATTAACACAATTGTAAATGATTTTAATGATCATTCAAAAAAATGGAAGTGTAAGGTAGTGGATATAATCTTAATTTACATTTCATTAATATATTTATGTTATATTAACAAATTTAATTATTTGGTGTATAAACAGATTATTTGGCAAGTAATACCATAAATAATTTATTATTCATGATATTTTATGTTTATTTTCTTATTATTTCATCTAATAAATGATTATTTGAAAATTTCCTTGATAGATAGGTAATTACAAAGTCATTGTTTCTTTAGTGATTAATATTTTTATCTTAAAAAATCAATATAGTAATATAATATTTCACTGTAAATTTCCATTACCTTAAATATCCATATTCATGGGTGATGGATTTTATAATTTCCTAATTTATATACAATTTTTAATTATTGTATTTCTTTTTAATATTATTTTATTAAATGGGGAATTATTTATAAATATATATCTTTTAACCAATACAGATATTTGACGTGTCATATTGTTATTTGATTAAGTAAATTATTCATTATATAAATAATTTAAAGGAAGTTTAGTGATTGAATTTCCCAGAATTTATATTGACCCATGATGAATCGATAGATATGATGAGGAAAATCATATAGACCAATAAAATGGTTTTCTACATGTTGTTTGTGACAATCATGTGATCATATTCATAGTATATGTTATCATGTGCCTCAGACATTAATTACATTAGTAAAGCATTTATTTCCTTGGGAATTCAATAATTACTATTATTTATCAAATATATATTCAAATTGTAATTATATATATATTTATATTAATTGATGTTTATTTTTTAAATGGAATGTGTTTTAGTTATATACCTTTCCACATTCACTATTCCATATTTAGTAACTTAATAGGAATGTCTTTTAAGTTTAAAACATTATTATTATTATTATTATTATTTTTGATTCATGATATATTCGTATACACATAACTCGTACAAAACATTTGATGACCCCGTTATAATGTTATATTTTCTGAGGTTATGAATAATAGTTCTTTGAATGAGTTTTCATGTATACAAATTTTAATATTTTAATATTTTAATATTTTGTATTATTATTATAAATGGTTGTTATGTATATAGAATGTTATTAAAAACTACTATTTTGATTGACCCATACATATTTTATTCCTTGAAATAATTCAAATGTAGAACAATAAGGCACTGACTTCATGATTCTAGGGTTGGGGTTTTCAGTGTTGTTATCAACGGAAATTTAGTAGAAACCTTGAAATGTAAATTTTGGAAAACACATATTATCAAAATAACCTATGATATAATTTATGGGTAATTGTAAAAGAAGATCCCAAAAAAACAATGTTCATCATTATGATATTAACTATAAAAATATTCTTTTTATATGAAGGGTTTCACTATTTTTGGGATTAAACATTATGTTTTATAATGATATGGTTTAATTTAGATCATATCGTTTTCTAGAAATGGTTAATAGAAGAATACATGGTATACCCCATAATTAACATGATCTAATGAGTAACAATGATCATATCATTGTTTGTTTTCTCCCAATATATGGAAGGGAATTTGTTTCCAAAAAATTTCATCATATAAGGACATTATATAATTTTTTTAACAAGATAGGGAATTATTTCTTCATTTTTTATGTATAAAATTGGAGGCATGAGAAGAAGTGGATAATAGATGGAAATAATGTTAATGAGAATATAGAAAAATGGTTTTTCCCAGATGTGATAAATTTGGAATGAAACACCTTTGTATATGATAAAGAGTAAGGGGTGTTTTCATTAATTGTGGATAAAAATGTCACTATGATCATGATTGGAATTGAAAGAAATAATTCAAAAATGTTTAATTCTTCATTTATATGGATATGAGTAACTATGAAAATTAATACCCTATGAATCATGGGAATATACCAAAAAATAACGTAAGTGATCACATACAATATTCTGTAGTTGATACAACAGAATAGTAAAGATTAATATCCTCATGTTTAGATCCAATGATTATGAAATTTGATTAATTTATAAATAATGTAATAGTTCTGAGATTCTTGAAATATATAAATATTATGTTTTAGTGTTTTTTTATTATGTATTTAAGAGACCATGTTCAAAAATTACGATAAACACTAAATTATTTGGTAAAATATTTAACTTTTTAAAAACAAATTAGGCAAGTAAAATCCATAATATGTTCATGATTTTGCGATAAATTGATGATTGATTTGTAAAATGTAATTTGGATTGTGCTGAATACATTAGAATGATTCTAATGTGTTGGGTCATAATTATTAGAAAATGTTTACCATTTATGAAGTGGTTTAGGAATATCTTTATACATGATTTTTAGTATTAATGTACTAATTCACATTATAAATACTTATTCTCCTACTATATTTGTTTTCAAAAATATTTTATGACCTTTGGAAAGAATTTCCCTTCTTTTATTAAACAAATCATCTATTAACCTTTAACATCTATCTTATATGGATAAAAATAATCAAATTTTATAAAAATTTCATGGAATAGGGATGTATTGAAAGCTAATTGATGCACAAAAAAGGATTCAAAAGTTTATATGATTTTTAATTGCATAAAGGAAGTATATTTTACCATATTTTAGGAGAGATAATATTTTCACCAACATTCTGAAAAATTGAATTGAAAATATTTTATCATTATAATTTCATTATTATATATTTGATGTAGATTTCAAACATAGAAAATTGGTCATTTTGAGATTCTCAACATTACAAAGATTATTTATATTTATTTTAAATGACAATAATCAATCACTACAAATATTTATCCTTTTTCTTGTAAATATGATCACATTCCACCATTTTTCTCCAACATCAATATTTATAAATATTTATTTCCATTTGGTTTTTTTTTCAATATCACTTATTAAGAGGATATTTAATTAAATATTTTAGTAGCTGGTTTCTTCGAAAAAAATATTTTCTAATTTCAAACCCTTTTGTAGATAATTTTTTTTAAATTGTGAGGATGTGATTTATATACGATTGAGAGAATATAACACCCTGAAATATTAAAATATCAACATCATATTTTGTAGAATATGTGAAACTAAAAAATAATATAAAGGAATACAAAATCATGATAATTTTAGTTTTATTTACTATTTTAAATATTTTTATTATATTTAATATCATTTAATTGAATCATTAATAAGTTAGCTTTTATTACACACAACAATTACTTTCTTGGATTGCTTTAATTTCTCTCATGATTATGTTTTACTGAATACTATTATTTTTATTTTTAAATGAAAAATGTCTCCTATAAATTAAATTGGTGGTTATAAATAGGATTATCTAACTAATGAAAATATATGGTTGAATTCACTGGTTACTATGTAATAATATATAATTGTAATAACTAATTGTGTATAAAGAAATTATTTTTATAACCAAATATATTTTTGTGCCCAACATAATTTTACCCTAATAAAAAATTTATATAATATTAATGTATTTTATTAAATATATTTATATATTATATAGTATGTAATTTTTTTTAATTCATCCAATATATATTTATATGTATAAGATAAGTACAAATTAAATTTTACCCATAATGAAGTTGTATTTTTTAAACGGTGTTTTAGAGTCTTTTATAGGTGAAATTTTTTTAAAACTAAATGTTAACAAATTTATTAATATTTATTATCAAAATATATAAATTTTTTAATCATTACTTTTATAAGTATTTTACAGTGTTTTTTTAGAATGTACTGAGGTGTTTCATTTTTTGAATAATAGGGAAAAATATAGATTTTTAACTGAAAAATGTTTTTTCAACAAATTAAATTAGAATTTAAAATAATATTTTGAATTGGTTTCTAAGTAAAAAATTTCAATAATAAATCAATTAATATATATTTTTCTTTATAATGATTTATATATTGAATTTATAAATAATGACTTACTATATTGTTTTACATTTTCACATTGGTAATACAGATTCTCGAAATGACTATTGAATTAATATTCATTAATCCCATAAACCTATACGAATTTAAATTGGAAAAATAGATACTATATTTGGAATATTGATAATTTATAAGTAATAATATGTTCTATGTAATTCATTTCCAAAATTATTATATAAATTCATTAAAATTAAATACAGTGAAGAAGAAAAAAACATGTTTATCAAGGGTCTAAATGTTAATCTTTTAAAAATTACATAAAAACAAGTCAATACACATTCAATGGTCCTATATCGACCATATACCATATATTATATACTATTTTTCATTATTGGCAGTTAATGAAGAAATAGGGGCCTCCCAATAGGGTTTTCTTTCATATTTACAAGAATTCCACTTGACCTTCACAATAAAAGGCACCCACTCCCATCACTTATTCACAACACTCATGAAATTTATATTGTTTAATATCTTCAAAATTGAATCACAAACATATATTACATAATAATATATAGATTATCATGGGAAAACCCCATCTTAAGATGGCATTAGTGAGATCCTAATGTGAATAGATGATGAAGAGGTATTGTGTATCAAAAATCATTTTCAGTTTATTTCATTCCCTACATCTATCAATTATTATTATATCATGATTATACAACAAAATCAGTATACTCAATGTAATATTATGTTATTATGTTATGCGTATGTCATATATCCACACAAATATCCAACAAATGGGATACATAATAATCATTTCTGTGTACGGTAGACTTCAAAATTAAAACTAATGTCGTTCGGTCTCACAATACCACCATTTAAGGTTCGAAATGATGAAGGATTTATAATTTACATATGATATATATGAGAATTTTAATTAATTTAGGCTTATTTAATTATTATATAACATTTAACATCATGATATTCATTTTGTGATAATATCTTAATATCATTCTTGTTTACGACATACTACCACCACGTGAAACAATGTGATTCATTGACATTTTAGATGAAATTTAATAATGGTTGGTTTAATGAATATATGTGATATTTATTATATTAATATGATAATATACATATAAGTAACATTATTTTAGTTATTTTAAAATTTAAATAAAATGTGTGCAGCATTCTTCTGTACACATTATCTTATTTCTTCCATTAACTATGCTTTTAATTTCATGTCAAAAACTAATATGGAATTATATAAATATGTATATAATGAAAATATAAAATATTTTCTTGAAGGTTTAAAATTTTTATATGAATAATACACAATTAATGTTATATTAACAATAATAATAAGAAATCATATACTAGAAAAAAACAATTCACAACCAAAAAAATTAAAATAATTAAATATTAATAATGAATGGGTAATAAAATGTTATAAAATAACAATATGAAATATCATAAATATTAATATGGTTATTTTACATGATGACAATATTATTAAATAAATTATACAATTGTAAAAAAAATTTCAACAATAATGAAACAAAATGTAAGATATTTCATCTCAATTTAGATTAAATTCGAACATTTTTTTAATATTCAAATATTAACTTTTATGGGGTGTAAATACTTATTTATTTTAATTTATTATCATTAATAATTAATTAATCCTTTTATTTTATTGTTTAATTATTTATATATCATTATATTAGATTTTATTTGATAATTACCAAGTAAAAAATGTTAATGTAAAATACATCATTCTTTTTGGAACGTTCTCTTGAATTAACCAAATTATTATAAATTAATATCATTTAAAATTTTATATATATTGAAAATCAATATTAATTGTTTATGGATATGTTATATGAAAATTATATACCATTTTTACATTCATTGATTACATTAAATTTTATTTTATTAACTGAGGAAATATTGATTAATCTGTATCTTTTACTCAATTTAGATATTAGTTAAGGAATATTATTCATGAATAAAATTTATTGATTGACATATGATAATTTTTTGTACTGGTAGTGGTGGATGAATCTGAAATTTATATATCCCCTCAATACGTTAATGTGTCTTATGATAAAAATTTGTTGGAAATTTAATATTGGTTTCAACATATAGTTATAAATTGTATTTTTAATGGTATTTAAAGTATATGGTTTCATTTGATTAATATGTAAATCAAAATAATTATTCATTAACTTCATTGATAATTCATTTACTATTGTTATTTATTCATGATATTTTTACTTTCAATTATCTATGGATAAATTTAATAATCAATATACTAATTATATAGTGTCTATTTGATTATTTAACTTTTTATGATGGTAATGGATTATCAAATTATTTATATGTAATGTTTGTACATTTATCATCATATCAATATTTATTTTTATTATTTATTTATTTAATCATCCATTGTAAATAACTCTTAATGATAATTTAAATCTCACCCTTATTTTATAATTATTCACAATGATGTGATAAAGAGATCTTTGAATGTGTTTTAACAGATTGATTGTTTTAGATTATGTATTTATAGTTTTATTTTATATTTTAATGATGTAAATTGGGTGTTATTAATGTATAGGGTCTTCCAAAAATGCAAAATCGATTTGTTATTCGATATTTGATTCCTTGTAACACTACCAATGTAATAAAGTAAGGAAATGACCCTATGATCTTGGGGCTGATGTCTTTAAAATCCCCATTAAAGATTAACGTAAAATTTGTCTTTTAAAAAATAATATAAATCACATTAAATGTCAATGGGTTATTATATATACCACGACAAACTGTTTAGTGGTTATTATGGCATATGTATGTCATAAATTAATGAAATACTATGAATCCCTTGCCTCAAGTATTGACTTCCATCATAAATACTAAAACCCCCAATATAATAAATAAATAAATATTATACTAATATTATATAAAAATACACAAATTTATCATAGAATAAATTATTTAAATATTCCCTTTTATAACATTTTTTTAATAATTCGTTATAAAAATAACTTTTTGGGTATTAACTGTATTGTTTCTCATGTATGTTTTGATTTGGTATTTTTGATCGCCAAAAACTAAATACAGTTTAATTATATAATGAATTTTAAGAAAAATATATATAATTTATTTATTATATATATATATATATTTATTAATCCTTTGATTTTTGTGATTGAAAATTAAATACACACTTCAATTCTATAGTAGTTCATACGTATGCATGAACACTATTTCTATTTTCTCAAAAGATTAAATAAATGATATTGAACAACTATATTACATTTAAAGAATCATTTTTATTTCATATATATGTATATATCATATTTTTTAAACCATTTGTTATAATTTTCTATATAAAGAGTAGGTGAATAACAAATCATATCGCTTCAACGGTGGATGTCATCATTAGAAATTAGTGATGTTATCATCTATCAATATAAGATAATGTATTAATTTTTATGTGATATTACAATTAATGATATATAATAATATCATAAATATCATATAAATATTTTTTATCCTTAACTATGTTAATCTATGTGAGGTGGTGATAGAAAATGAGCATCATTTGTTAGTGAATTAGTAGTCTGACGTACTAAGGATTGCCGATTAACTTTTCCATTTGATGTATCACCTTATAGATATTGGTCAATATATAAAATTAATCACATTTGATTATATTTAACTTATGTTTTGGACAATGCCATTATTAATATAATATTAATTAAGGCATTGGGAGGGGACAGAAAAAGAATATTAGAGAAGACCATTAAATTTTCATACAAAAAAAAAGAAATGGAATTATTATTAATTACTATAGTATTGGACTATTGGGATTAAGATAATACCTATAACATCTAGAGGGTTTTTTGGTAGGGATTTAGGAATATTTTTATACAAGATAAAGGGGTTAACATTTTTTAATGTTTGAGGGGAGGTTGTGTACTTTTATAATGGGAAAAGAGTTCCATTTTTGAGGATTCCTATAAAGATTTAATAATGGAAGGTCATCCCCACCCCATGACCATAGAAAATACTTAACATACTTAATATATTAATTATGTTGTCAATAAAAACATCCAACATAAAAAACTAAATTTTTAAACAAGTTATTCATTACCCATTATGATTGCTTAATTTTCCATTTCTATTCTCACCACAGTAACTAATATCTTATTATTTACAATGGAAAAATATCCATTAAGAATAAAATCAATGAGAAAATGAATATATAATTTGATCCTAATTAGTATAAATATAAAAAATAATGTTTTTATTTTGAAAAATATCTGTGTGGATAATAAATTTTAAAAAATGTGAATGAAATTCATAGAACCATGTTTTAACCATAAACATTTTGATTAAATATTATATCCTTATTAATATATATTAAAAAATATAACCATGATTTATTATATAATAAAAATAATTTTTTATTTTAATTATTTACCCATTTTTAAAATTTGAATCCACTTAATTGGAGAAAATTAATTTAATATTAATCCTACAGATTTGATAAAATATTATTTAAAAAAAATATTTTTAAATTATAATAATGATTTTATATCAATATAAGACATTAAATTTATTACAATATGAACAATATAAATATAAATTACATGATTCATTTACTTTTTCTATTAATACAATTTTAAAATAAAATGGATCCTTTTAAAATATTTCACAAAAAATGTAGTTTTTAATAAAAGTAGTATTTTCACTATTCATCATAAAATTAATCTATTCAGAAAACTCATAAATGTTAACTATAAGATAATTTTTACATGATTATTTAGAATATGAACTTAATTTTTCCATTTATATAAGGTGATTTTGAGATATTAATATTATTGTTTTTTTAACAAAACACAATAAATATCATTTGTTGGGAAAATATGTACATTTAAATCGTACAAAGACATTACGAAGAAAATTTATTTTTATATAAATATATTTTATTAGTATAAATTTATTACCCATAATATTAATAAAAATTATTCATCTTCATACCTCCAATATTACATGATTATTTTTAATGTTCATGTTTAAGTAAAAATATAAATTCTATAATATAGTTCATTAAGATTTGTTGATATGTTTAGTAAATGATATAATGTAAATTGAAATTAGAAAAATAAATTTACATTAAATATTTGGTGTAACATTATAAACCACAAAAATATGAATATACCAATTGAAATTCATAATTATGATATAAACTACTGAATATAATACATCGCCATCACATCGTTAGGTTCCAACATAGCTTCTTCAAGGCTATGACTTAGCCAAAAAAAATTAATGGCCAAGGGGTGTTGTTTCATAGAACATTATATATCTCATAAATAATTTCCTCTAGATTTTAATCATAATAATGAGCATTGAGTAATGTTATGATCACTCACCTAAATAAATAAAACAGATGATGTTTGTATTTTATTAGAACAGATACATAGATATTATTATAAACAAGGCATTGGTTTGGTGGAAGACCAAAATAATTATCCCTCATCCTAATATGGTCAATAATTTCAATGTGAACAATATAATAGGTTTTTAAATTTTACTTAATTATCAATATCATTACCTTTTTTTTGTGGAGAAATTCATAGAAACACCATCTCACAAAATTCAAATTCCTAATTTATATGGCCATTAAAATCATTAATTTACAACAAATATTGTTCTTCAATTACCTATTTTTGAATGGTCCAAAATTTATATATTAATTCATTAGTTGGATCAGTTTCTAATAGTTTTATTTCTGCAAAAAGAAATATTACATTTAATATTAATACATCATTCCAATGTGGTCATTATTTGAAGACATATGAATGATCAAGTGGAAATAGTCTAAACAAAAAACAAAAAACAAGGAAGGTGTTCATCCCATGTACCTTTGAAATCAACATAACACAATCTAATAAAATAATTACAGGCTTTTATTATAATCTTGTACTTAACAAAAATACAGGGATTAAAAAAACTAATGAAAACAATCAATATATTGAGACTTTTCTAATTATATTTTTATTAAATCAAGATATACCTTAGATCCCAATAAAATAAAATATCAGGTGGTCCTCTATGAAACCATACATCCTTCTTAAATTATATCATATAAATTTGATCTAGATAGAAATAATTTATTAAAGGGATAACTTTTTGTGACTTTGTAGGGTGATTCAATAAAACAAAATATGATTATTCTGTTTAGATGGTTCATTGTGGATGATGAACATTGTGATATTTTTATTTACATTGTTGTATAGATAATATTTATAGCATCCCCTTATAAACATGCCTCTCATATATAACATGATGATATAAAAATTACTAAGATACATACACATAAATATTTATATTTCTATTTACCTAACAGATATACTCTTTTATGTAGGCCAATGGAAAGCGTTATACCCTTATCCTCTATTGTATTTGGGTTTAGGCTCTATATCCTAGCCATATGTGGTAATTTATCCCTCTACATGGGTGTTATGTTCTTCCAAAACTATATTAATATATTTCATATGAAGTACCCAAATCTCAATTACCCATAATTACTTTAATATCAAATATATGATAATCCCAAAGCCTCGTAATACCATTAATCTCATATCAACCAAATATAAAGTAATTCCACTAAAAATAAAATATTATTTCCAAAGTATATAAAACCAAAGTGGATTATTTTCATAATTGTTTCAGAAAATATTTTTTATATTGATAAAGACCCTGAAATAAGGCATTAATTGGTATGTATATTTATTCCAACCAATGATGCATTGTAAACTAATAAATATAATATGATATCCAAAACTATTATGGTTATCTAACATGAATACATATATTCAACCAATATTTAACAACCCATAAATGTTTCATGCTAATTACAAAATAAGTATTAATTCAAAGATACTTCAAAAAATAATTAATCAATAAAAATAAATACACACATTAATCCATAATTTTCATTAGTTACAATAAGATTGTTCTTCACATGATCTAGTCTATAAGCCTTCGTTTAAGGAATTTGATCTAATAATTCCCATATTCCGTAGATATTAGACATTTAATGTAGAGACCATGGCCACTGAAACATTGATCTAGTGACTATACCATCACATCATAATTAGATACCAGGAATCACATCCCAACGCATTGATAAGAGTAGTAGTTTTGGTTAACTAGATACATACATGTGTCGTAAATTACATATGGAATCCATAAATGACATATTAATTTTTTAATATATCCTCTTTACGTCTAGATAATCCCAACATATAAGTCATAATAATTTTTTTGGTCTCATGGGGAATGGTAACAGAATAATTGTGATCCTAAATAATACATAATGCATATGTTCTAGGAAATCTAACATGAATCAAAAATTAATTATCAGTATAGAATGAAAAATAACTAAACAGACATGTCATTTAAATAATCCGATATAGAATAATCTATATGTAATTCTAAATAACAAAAAACACATGAAATTTAAATAATTCTATAAAAAATAATCAATATTTAAAAGGAAAACAGATGAAAACTCATTCCAATTTTTTAATAAAAAATAATTAAATACATCAATATATACTTTCATAGTGAAAATATAATGGAAACTACAAACTAAATCTAAATGAGGAAATTATTATTCATTGGATGCTATGATTACTAGTGACACATGACATTGAATGTCAATAAATTTCACTATATAGTTTAAAACTAATTGATAGAAATACATTTAAATGAGTTTGGACAATAGATTGGTCCCATTAGAATATTGATAAATTGAGGGTCATTCTTTAATTTAGTCCCAAATCCATGGCATAAAAGTCTAATTAATTCTTTATTTATCCATTAGTAGATTCAATTTATAAAAAATTTCCCATATCAAATAACTATATTTTGTATAGAATATTGATTTTAGAATATTTCCAATGTCAATCAAATAAAATTTCATGTAAATGCAATTTTTGAAACTATTACTCTGTTTATAAAATATTCATATCAATGATAAATAATGTGGAAATTTTGGTGAAAGATAATGTTCAATGGTCACTGGAATGAGAATCACCCAATGTATGTTAGTGACTAAAAATGATATGGGATAAAATATTCGTATCGATGATAAATAATGTGGAAATTTTGGTGAAATATAATGTTCAATGTAAAATAACAATCATTTTTCAATGTTAAAATGTTATAAAAATATCGCGATTGGATTAAGAGAAGAATATAATTTTTAAAAATATGTGAATTATAATATGGAATAAAATCACCTTAATTAATATTTTTTATATGGTAAAAAATAACTAAATTTATAAATCCATATAATTAAAAGAAAAAATATTTTCGACCAATGAGATAAATGAATTTCATTTTCATTAAAAACTAGAAAAAAAATTTAGTACAGAATATGTAGAGAATGTTAATATTAAAATGAAATAATATTTAATAACCTTTAGTGTCAGGGCCCATCCTCAGGGCCTGTGTCGTGACTACCCCAAGCCTGCCTTCCATAGGCCAGGGGTTGGAGACTAGCACCAGAGGCATAAATCCTGATAAAAGGGAAGGTATTGCCATTTTAAAAGTAAACAAACACAACAAAGTACGCAAGTGAAGTAAGCACTAATTAAAACTGAGTACAAAAGTACATGCTGGAAAGTAAATGGGCCAGTATAAGAACTCAATGGAATGTACTATACAACTGAGAAAGAAATTACAACAGGTGTAAAGTGAATAAACAACCACTGAGTCATCCTCTGGGAATCCCACCTGAAGGGTGGGTACAAATATTCTTGTCGGTACCTCGGGTCCATCCATCCACTCCGTGTACGTCCTGCCTGGTTTCCCACCTCTGGATACTATCTGGCTCTTCAACCCTCAACCATGATCTTTGTTGTCTGTCGTCTGCAACCAACACAATGTAGTGCGGGAATTTCCCGTGTAGGGGTGAGTATAACGATACTCAGTAGGGACCATGAGACTCCATAAGGTCTTCCAGAATCCAAAAAGGATAAAACACAAAGAAAAGATACAAACAAGAAGTATCAACCGACTCTACTTTGGTATATGACCATACATATACCTAAGTCAACACTATTAATTTGGTTCCAACTTCCGAGCCCATGCACAATCCATTCCACATAGTAATGAAGTCAATCACATCAATGATAATGATTGAAAGACAAGACTCAGCTCACACATGTATACTACATTCGAAGAGAGGGGGATATGATTAGATAAATTCTCTGGATCTTCTCCTCTGATGAACCCACGTAGGATCCAAGTACAGAAGTCGTTGCTGCCGAACCCACATAGGATCCATGTATAGTAACCATTGCTACCGAACCCTTGTAGGGTCCAAGTACATTCTTCATCACTGCCGAACCCACAGAGGATCCAAGTAAAATCTTCCTCCCTATAGATCCCACGTAGGATCCAAGTACAGTCGTCATCGTGATCGAACCCACAGAGGATTCCATCACGGTTGTCGTCGCAGTCACAGCAAGCTCAAGGGTTCCCGCACAGAGCATAATCAATTCATGGAGAGTCCACTGCTAGAGAAAAGGGGTCGATTCATCAACTATCACGATGTACAGATTTGATATATACCAAAGATCCGTCTCACCAAAAGGAACTCAACGCGACAGACGGCGCGTCAATCGGACGCCCGGTCTGAGAGATATTGGCTTTTACGTTCGAGGGGACCAGTTGAAAAATATGCTCATTCCAAACATAGATTTTTACCAAGGTTGTCCAAAACTCACTTAGAGTATCAAAAAAGGACCACCTCGTCGATAGGGTTCTAGTTCCACAGGTGGGACATCGATCAGATGCGTGACCTTTATGATATTCATGTTTAAGTGAACAACATGCCCGACCCGTTAAGCCCAATGGGCTGGCGGATCAAGTCACCCTGTCTTAGCGGGTCTGACCAGGTAATGGTGTTAGACCAGCCCGATGATTCATCTGAACCAGCCTGATGGGCGTGGCCCGTCCTGAAGAGGGCACGACCCGACCTGAGGTGGCGGGACCAGGGCGGGACAGAGGCGGCCAGACCCATCCCGGCATTGGGCGGCCCGACATGGCGGGGCGTAGCCCGGCCCGGCAGGGCGCGGTCCGGCGCTGCACGGCGTAGCCCAGCTCGGCCCGGCATGGTGCAGCCCGGCTTAGCACTGTCCGGCACGGCCCGGCTCATCCTGTCCAGGGGCGGCCCAGTTGGGTCAGCCAGCAGGCCGAGCAGCTCGGCTCGAAGGCCGAGCTGTCCGAGGAGGGGGCATGGCCCTCCGGCTGCCCGAACTGGAGGCGCCAAGTGGCGCCGCCCTCCCAAACCGACCGGCTAGGCCTGCCGGCCTCTTGGATCAAGTGGCCAGCATGGGCGGTCCGTAGGTTCTCCAGCGCAGCTCCCTCCTGGCATCATGACCTTTCTCCACCCGGACGACCGGTCCTTACACCGAAGCAGCCTGCAAAGTGGGTCGTGGTTCCCACTGAATAGTCAGTGCGACGGTGCCAGCTTCCTCCAACGCGGCCCGTTTGGTGAAATCTTTTCTTTTCGTGCATGATGGTGGCCCTTTCACTGACAGTCTCTTCCTCGTTCCACCTCCGATCTTCTATTCTAAAAAGATAAATCTCCAATAGTGTGTTGCCAGGCCATGTTCGTTCGGCCCGTGACCTCTGTGTTATGTGACTGTAATAGGCCTTGTCAATCACGGTTATACAATGACGAACCAAGGAACAAATATAATTCATTAATGTTGAACATAACCCCTACCTCGATAATTGACATCGAACGCCAGGTGTCACGGAAGACACCATCACAGGGAAAGAATTCATAGGCAATGTCAGAGTGCATCTGAGGAGGAAGCGGCGTCTCCTCACATGTCGCGGATAGGAGAATGGTTAGAGCATCAGCATTCTTCATGGAACAGGCATTCTTCATCAAATAAGACACCGTTCATCGTCGGAGGTTCTAGGTTCTTCCCTAAAATCTCAAGAGCTCCCTCACAACAAAAGCCTTTCCGAAAATAAAATAATAAGCTAACATATTATTTTATTTAACACAATCCATTTCAAATTCAAACATTAAAACCACCTCATTAATTAAATGTCTTGGAAATTAATTAAAGAGAGGGAGAAGAGGTGGTAAATATCATAAATGTTGGGAGTGTTGTCAACATTAAACTAGGGTGTTTAATGGGCTGAGTTTAAGGGAGTTATTTGGGGAGTTTAAAGAGGGTTAAGAGAGATGAAAGGATGGGGCCCGTCTGCACCCCACCTCTCATATATCCACACATAGGAAGTTGGGTGGTTATGGTCCCCACCAACAACATCCCATACAAGGGTTTAACTTATAATGTTATAAAATAAAATTTTTCAAACAATTTTATTTATTTTTCATTAATTCCCCAAATAATAATTCTCAACCCAAATAAAATTCAACTACGATAAAGGCCCCCTTAAGCAATTATCGGTGCTGCAAGTTCATTGGTTCCCTCAAATTACAATTCCGAGCACTGGTACAAAAGATTGAAAAAACAGACTCGTTCGTTTACTGAACGTACCTGAGCTAAACTTCAGATATTGATTCTGGGCACACCGGGCCTCAGAATCAAGTGTTGTTAGAAGCTACATACTCTTAAAATTCCAATGTATTTAAGAAAACAATTTTAGTGAAATTTATGGGTATTTACATTACTCTAATCACAAGGATTTAAAACTCCATAAAACTACAACATAAAATAGGGAAAAAAATGGGTGTACTGTGCACGAATCAGAGCCTCTTTCTACCATGTGCTCTCATGGAGGTTCCTGTGCTGCCAACGAATGCGCACCAGAGGAATCGATCATCCACGTAGGCCCCACTCTTGTCGATCCTCGATATCAACCGGGACCTCTGTGAATATAACCCTGTCATCGATGTCCAGCTCCCCATGAACAATGATGTGGGTTGGGTCATGCACATATCTCCTCAGATGAGATATGTGGAAGATGTCATGCACGCGATGTAACTGAGTTGAAAGGGACAATCGATAAGCCACCTCTTCTAACCTGTTGAGGACCTGGATTATTCTGATGCAGTGTTGAGATAACTTTCTACACCGGCCAAATCCTTGTAATCCACGTCAAGGTGAGACTGATAAGAAAACGTGGTTGCCATCCTCGAACTCTAGTGGTCTACATCTCCTATCAATATAGGAATTTTGTCTGCTCTGTGCAGTCCTCATTCGCTCCTAGATGACATGCACCTTCTCCGCTATACCCTAAACCATCTCTGGTCCTACAAGTGCTGACTCACCAGGGTCAGTCCAGCACAGAGGTGATCTGCAAAGTCAGCCGTACAATGCTTCGTATGGTGCCATCCCGATGGTGGATTGGTAGTTGTTGTTGTATAAAAACTCCACCAAGGGTATTCGATCCTCCCAACTGCGAACAATGTCAATTACACATGCACGGAGCATGTCCTCAAGAGTTTGTATGGTCCTCTCCATCTGGACATCCGCCTAAGGATGAAAGGCGGTGCTCAGGTGTATCTGCATCCAAAATGCCTCCTCAAACACCTTCCAAAGCCAGGATGTAAAGTGAGTGTCTCGATCAAAGATGATAGATGATGGCACACCATGACGTCTTACGATCTCCTAAACGTAGAGGTGTCCAAGACGATGTCATAAGGACTCGACGTCACTACATGAAGATCACATCTGAAGCTCTCACATCCTAGTGTATGCTCACACAACCGGCACCAGTTCGTAATCATCGAGTCTGCTCTTGCCGGCATCTCTATCTGTAAGGATTGAGCCAACGGCTCTGTCGGAATCTCCAATCTCAGAACAAAGGTAGCGACAATAAAATAATGACTTTCTCCTGTGTCTATAAGAACTGCAGAATTTGTGGAGTAGACATAGATAGTACCTCGAATTATATATGGTGCGCCGTGGTCATAGGCCTCGACTGCCTGATGCTGGGCCTACCACTATCTTCCAGCTCTCTATGGTCCGGGTGGTCCTCCTGTTGGTGGTGGTGGTATTCCCTCGAAGCATCGTCCACCACCTGATGCTCGGCCAGCTTCTCAGCCTCGTTCTCCCGGTCTCTGTAGACCGTCATGGTTGAACCTCTGCATATGCCTTGGTTGTCCCTCTACTGTCTTTTGCACCTCTACATGGAAGGTCGGGTAGTCACGAGCCATGTGGCCCTGCCCGCCGCATGCATAGCACTTCCTGCCCCTCATATGGATGGCTTTGCTCCATGTGCCCCGCACATCCGAACAAGTATCCTGTGGTCTCCCACTAGATGGTCAGGTCCGCTTAGAACTCTATGACATCTGTCTACTACTGGCTACAGAAGACTCCGCTACGTGTCATCCAGTGATGGGTCTCACTACTTGTGTCAGCTCAGCAATAAATCTCTCCACAAGAAGGGCTCGGTCCAGTACTCATGTATGCGTCAGAATGCTGAGGGTGATCATCGAATCACTGATCTCATTCCTCAGTCCCTACTCAAAGTTATAGGCCTGGAATAATTGGTCACGTACCATGTCCGTGGAGTAACGTGAGAGGTTGGTAAATATCATCGAGTACTAGGCTACATTCATGTAGCCCTACTACAGCTGTCGTAACTCCTGGATGCGCACCGCACGGAGGGTGGCTGTAAGAAACTCTGAGCGGAAGAGACTCTCGAAGACCGTCCAAAGTAATGATGCCTCGTCGTGCACCTGAAGCGTCGGGCTCCACCATCTATCTGCTGTTGCGTACAGTAAACTCGCGTTAAGGATCACCATAAAGTCAGTTTGTGTCCCTACCAATATGAAGGCTCTAACGATAGCCTCCATCCATTCCTCGAATGCCTGAGGGGTCATCTCTCCACGGAACCTAGGCAGCCTCTATCATTGAAACTTGTGAAACGCACTCAGGCAGTGTCCACTCTCTGCTTCTGAGGCTGGTAGCATCAGTGGCACAGCGGGTAGTGGAACTGCTGGTGCCTTGACTGTAATAGGGCCCCACTCAGAGGCATCATCGCTCGGTGGGTAGCCATCGCGCACATAACTAGAAACCTTGGCTGGCTGCCTTCATGGGGCCATCATGAATAGAAACAAGTGCACCACTGTCAAACAGTATACATAGTGAGATGACAAAAAGTGATCCCAAAGAAAACTTTTGAAACCCCAATACAATCAGTGTTCTCAAGAACTAAGTTGAAAATATGAATTTAAGTTCCTGGTGTATGGATACGCTGGCTTCCGCACTAATACTAAACTCCCTAGAATGAAATCCAACCTCAATACTCTTAACACTATTTCTTCACAGGGAAGAAATTTTTAGTGTCTTGAGTTTTATGGTAGATCGAACTCCTATGATACCAATTTTTCATGACCGATCCTCGGGGACAGTTCGATGACAACCCCAATCCCGCCTTCCATAGGCCAAGCGTTGGATTCTAGCACCAAAGGCGTAAATCCTGATAAATGGGAAGGCATTGCCTTTATAAATGTAAACAAACACAATAGAGTACGCAAGTGAAGTATGAAATAAATAAAACTGAGTACAAAAGGTATTTCTGGAAAGTAAATGTGCCAGTAAACAAACCCAACTGAATGTAAAGTACAACTGAGAATGAAAGTACAACAGCTGTAGAGTAAAAAAGAAACCACCGAGTCATCCTCTGGGAATCCCACCTAAAGGATGGGTTTATATAGTCTCATCGGTACCTCAGGTCCATCCGTCTACTCCATGTACGTCCTGCCTAGTGGCCCACCTCAGGATATTTTCCTGCTTCTCAAGCCTCAACCACAATTTGTGTTGTCCATCATCTGCAACAAACACAACATAGTGCGGGCATTTCCCGTCTACGGGTGAGTATAATAATACTCAGTAGGGACTCTGAGACTCCAGAAGGTCTCCCTGAATCCATGAAGGATAAACCACAAAGAAAATATACAAACACGAAGTATCAACCAACATTACTTTGGTATATGCCCATATATATACCTAAGTCATCAATATATGTTCGACTCCAACTTCAGTGCCCATGCACAATCTAGTCCACACAGGTAATAAGTCAATCACATCAATGATAATGATTGAAAGAAAAGACTAAGTTCACACATGTATACCACTTTCGAAGATAGGTGGAGATGATTACATGAAGCCTCTAGATCATATCCTCTGCCGAACCCATGTGGGATCCAATTACATAAGTCGTCGCTGTCGAACCCACGTAGGATCCAAGTAAAGTAACCATCGATGTCGAACCCACGTAGGATCCAAGAACAGTCATCATCACTGCCGAACCCATGGAGGATCCGAGTACAGTCATCCTCATTGTCGAACCCATGAAGGATCCAAGTACAATCGTCATTGTCATCGAACCCACAGAGGATTCCAGCACCGAAGACATCATAGTCATATCCAGTTCAAGGGTTCCCACACACAGCATACTCGATATCTGGAAGGTCTACTCCTCGAGTAAAGCGGTCAATACATCAACTATCATGAAGTCTAGAGTTTATGTATCACGAAGTTTTGTCTTGTCAAGGGAACTCAACGTGACAGACGACGCGTCAATCAGACACCCGATCTGAGAGATATTGGCCTTTTCGTTCGAGGGGCCCAGTTGGAAATATGATTCTTCTAAACCAAGCCGTTTACCAAAACTCACATAGAGTATAGAAAAAGGACTTCCTCATTGATTGGTTCCCAGTGCCATAGACGGCGCGTCGATCAGATATGGGGTCTTTATATTAATCACGTTTAAGTGAACAACGGTCCCTACCCATTATGCCCAGTGGGCTGGGGGGTCGGGTCACCCAGTTTTGGAAGGCCCGACCCGTTAGGGGTTTTGGACAAGCCTGATGATTCGCACGGCCTGACCTGAGGAGCGCGACACACCCAAACAGGGCGCAACCCGACATGAGGTGGCCTGAACCGGCTCGGCGGGGCGCGGCCCTGCCCGGTTGGGAGAGGAGTGGCACACCCCAGGTCGGCGGGGCCTGGCTCGACCGGAAGGCCGAGCGGTCCGCGGCGTGGGTGCAGACCCCCAGCTGCCCGAACCGGCGACGCCTAGTGGCGCTGCCCTCCTAAACCGACCGGCTAGACCAGCTGGCCTTCTGGGCCAAGGAGCCCACATGGCCGGGCCGCGGGTTCTCCAGCGCGGCGCCCTCCTGGCGCCACGGCCTTGCTCTTCCTAGCAGGCCGACGGGTAGGCCGGTCCTTCTGCCAATGCGGGCCGCAATACGGGACTCAGTTCTTGCTACACAACTGGCACGACGGTGCTGACTTCCTACGTTACGGCCTACCCTGGCCGTGGCTCCGCATCCCCGGCATGTCGCGATGATGTCGTGCTTCCTCCATGACAACTTTTATTAGAGTGCACGACGACGGTCCTTGCGTCGTCGATCTATTCTGTGTTCCACCTCTGATCGTCATTTCTAAAAAGATCAAGTTCTAGAAGAGGGTCATTGATCCGTGTTCGTTCGGCCTGCACCCTCCTTGTTAAGCGATTGCAATATTCCGTGACAATCAAGGTTAAATAATGACGAACGAAGGAACAAATGTAATCCATTAAAATTTAACATAACCCCTACCATGATAATTGACATCGCACGTTAGGCGTTGCGGAAGTCGGCATCATGGGGAAAGAATTCGTAGTCGATATCGGTGTGCGTCAGAGGAGGAAGCGACGTCACCTCACTTTTCGTGGAGAAGAGAATGGTTGGTGTGTCGTCGTTCTTCGTGGAACTGGCATTCTTCTTCGAAGAAGTCACCGTTATTTGTCAGAGGGTAGGGGGTCTTCCCCAAAAACTCAAGAGCTCCGAAACAACAAACGCCTTTCCCAAAATAAAATAATAATATATCTTATTATTTTATTTAACACAAGCCATTTCAAATTCTAACATTCAAACCACCTCATGAATTAAATGTGTTGGAAATTAATTAAAGAGATGGTGAGGAAGTGGTAGATCTCATAAATGTTGGTAGTGTTGTCAACATTAAACAAGGGGGTTTAAGGTAGTTATTAGGGTATTTTAATGAGGGTTAAGGGAGTTGAAAGTTTGGGAATCATGTGGGCCCCACCTCTCATTTATCCCCAAATGGGAAGTTGGGTGGTTGTGGGCCCCACCAATAAAATCCCATGGGAGGGTTTAACTTCCAAAGTTATAAAATAAAATTGTTCAAACAATTTTATTTATTTTTAACTAATTCCCCAAATAGGAATTATCAACCAGCTTAAAACGCAACTATGGTAAAGGTCCCTTTATGAAATTACCAGTGCTGCATGTTCAATGGTGCCCTCGGATTTTAATTCTGAGCAACGGTTCAAAAGATAGAAAAACTCGCTCATTCGTTTACTGAACGAACCTCAGCTAAACCTCGGAAATTGATTCCGAGCACACCAGGCCTCAAAATCAAGTGTCGTCAAAAGCCAAAGACTTTTAAAATTCCAGAGTATTTATGAAAAAAATTTCCTTAAAATTTATGTGACATTACAATTAGAGATGAAAATTAATGTTTATCTTGATCAATGATCAAATAATTTCCCCTAATATAAATTCAATTCTAAATTTTTTTGAATAAATTAAGATTCTCAACTAAACCCTTAAAAATGTCATAAGTTAGATAAAGGAATCATCCAAAAATTAGATTATGTGTTTCAAATATAAATCCATATAAAAAAATAACTTTAATGTAAAAATTTAGTTAGTCAAAATTAATTACAGCCATAATCATAGAATTTTAATGTTAATGAGGAATTAATATAACCTAATGAAAAAAATGGAGTTATGAAAAACATTAAAACATGGTATCTTATAATTCCAATATTCATATATGTTATAATTCTTGTTTAAAATTAAAATACAATTATGAATGAATTATTTAGGTCATTACATTACATGGGTCTTTAAAAAATCCAAACAAAAATTCCATACAAAAAAAATAATTACAATATCATTTTCTATTGTATTTAAAAAATAATATTAATTGGTCGTTAGTAATCTCCCAATTTTTATTTTTTCTCATATTAATTTCCATGTTATACTTTATGATTTGATATATAATTTTATTATAATATTACTTATATCGTTATATTACATGGTATCTTTATTGTGTTTGAACATATGCCTTTAAAGGATTAATTTTTCCCAAAATATGGATTCTAGGATGATATTAAAGATGTGGATATTTAATTTTTATGTTATCTTCCAATATCAATGATTTAATAGGTGTTAAGAGTTGAAGTTATTTTTAATGTTGGTTGAGTAGAAAACATGGAAAATATAGTAAGTTTGAATCCTAGCCAAGTTTTTTAAATGTCCATATTCTAACATAATGATACCAGATAGATAATATAACTATAAATGTATATATATTTCAATAAAATAGGGGTTCAATAATTTTTTATGCCTTTTTTCTACTTAATAATTATGTTTAGTCCCTTAGTAAACTTATTTTCCACTAAACCACAATAACTAATTTTAATTGCAATCACTAATCAATTTAAAAAAAATATTTTTGGGACTTATTAGTAATTATAAATTATTCTGGTTACAAATATGGAAGTAATTTTTATAAATTCAGAAAATAGAAATAAAATTTATTAATTTAAATGAATCTCATAGAAGGGATAATAAAGCGGGTTTTTAATGTTAAAATGTTGAAAAGTGTGCAATTTTTAAATACAATTTCAATATAAAATTGATTAAAATTCCTTAAATTGGATTAAATTATTTAAAATTAAACTACATTATAAACAAATAATGACTAAATTTTTTTTCATAATAAATTATTTAGAAAAAAACTGTTTTCAGTTATAATTCATTATCTTTCTGTAATCATTATGAAATACAACTTATCATAAAAATACTAAAAAATAACCCTAATATTTTATTGAAATTACAAATTAACAATTAATGATTACATTTTTAAAAAATATTTTTTTAATTTCCATAAATTATTTTTAAGTTAATAATGACAAAAAAGGGAGAAAACCAGCTTTTTGAAAATTATAACTTTTAACACGTAAAATTATATTTTCTTTCTCATCTTATTCCTATAAAATATATTTAATGAATGTAAAAATTATTTTTCAGTATATAATATATTTTATTTATTAATATAATTCCATAATATTAATACAATTTAATTAATAAAAATAAAACATAATTAGATAATAAGAGTATGTTTTTAATAAACACATTTCATTATATTAATTTATATTAAATTGTAAAAAATGTTTAAAAAAATTAATAAACTATTTATTAAAATTTAATATTGGAAATTTAATTTATATGTAATTATAATAAAAATATTTTTAGTATTGGGTAAAACTCAATCGTTCACGTAACACAAGACATCGATGAAATTCGTATTTAAGTTTGACATAAAATATACCAGTATTTCATGAATTGAATTATATAGATTAGATTAAATATATTTAAAATTAAAAATATATCATAAATAATAGAGATAATATAATCCATTATAATCATACTATTGCATGTTATATATTCTATGTTGTTGTAATACCCCGTGATTGAATATAAAGTTTTCATTAAATAATTTTTTCATATTCTGTAGATTACATTTCCCAAAATATTAAACTTAAATGATCTCCAGGAAATTATTATTTTATTATGATAGTTATAACAAATCTATCGGAAATGAAGGATTGAATGAAATTTAAAAAATTATGGAAAAATAGTTTAATATTATTTATAAGATGATTTTATAGGTCATAAATTAATTAGAAAAATAAAATAAAACCAATAGGGGATAAGTTTTTTGTTTTTATGAAAAAAATATTTATGGTCATAGTATAATTTTATCATAATAAATTAAATTAATCACTATTAGTTAAATTAATAAATGATAATTTTATGTATTATATTCAATCAAATTTTTTTAACTACATTCATTATTTTTCATATTCTTCTGGTAATAACATATCAAATTCAATTTCCCAAAATAAATATTTCTCTAAAATTTATTTATTTTCCAAAAAAATGGTTTCCCTAATTAAAATATAATTTATAAAATTTATATTTTTTAATTTTAAAAAATATCCATTTTTTTGAATCATTGGATTAAAGTTATATTAGGGTGATTTATTTGTATTTATATGAAAAGTTTTTTTTTATGAATAATGAAAAATACTCCATTTTAATTTATAATATCCCATTATTGTAATATATATGTATAGATATGTAATATAATAAATTGTTTTATATGTATAACTTATTAATTTAAAATTAAATTCATCGAATTTATGTCATTTTAATCAATTTCTTCGTGAAATTGATTATTCAAACAGTTTAATCATTTGATCCTTAAACCTTAAAAACTCCCATTATTATTATATCTATTTGATTAATTATAAATATAATTTATCAATTATATGTAATTAATTTGGTAAAATAGAATCCCAATTTTTAATAATGATTTAATAAATAACTATTGTGATTAATATCATTTTTTCTTAAAATAGAGTTCCCATGGTAAAAATATAATTAATCATGGTATAGTTAAAAAATGGACCATATTAATGATAAAAATGTAAAGCCTCACAAGACCTAACAAATATAATATATAATGAAATTTAAAGATATTAGTCTAAGTTAACAGGAATAAAAAATTTAAATTTTCATAAAATGTCATAGAAATTTATTTCTACTCAATATTGCTATATTTATATTTAAAATAATCACAAGTTTAATCACTTAAACCCACCTCTCATTAAGTATAAATACAACCATAACCACCCCATTTCATCTCACAAGACATAAATCTAATAAATCATAAGCCCAAATCTATCCTCCTCACTCTCCCTATGTCATAGTTCTTATATTCACACTAAAAGCCGAAATCCAAGGTCCTCATGTATCTCTTAATGATGTGATCTTAATGAATAATGTTTCTCGACGAACATCTATTAATTTCACTCATTATTCTATTTTCTCCCCAAATACATAATAAATCATGGAATAAAAAATAATAAATAAATATTTAAATGCTGAATTTTTTTGATTATTATGGAATATATTATATCAATATCTTTTTATAACCCCGGTTATTCAATGAAACAGAACTATTGTCCAAAATATTCTTCTTAATCATCTCTGTAAATAATCATTTTGTTTATTTTACATTTCCACCTTTATGTATAGTCATAAAACTATTGTTATTGAAAAAAGTATTTTAATTAAAATTATATGAATTATTTCATGCTCTATGGAAAGTATATAGACATTATATAAACTAAAATAAAACTAGATTCTTATGGTCAGAATTATAACCGAATTAAACTAACATTAATCATTAACATTTAATAAAATGAAATATCCTCCTGTAAAAACATAAAACTATAACTAGAAATATTTAAATTAATTTCTGATCATGAATACCGATTCATTTATATTCTGTATTTTTTCTTGAGATTAAATGAAAATCCATAATAGTACATAAATGAACTGATCTTGGAACCATAAAACAATAACACCAAAAATCACAAAAAAATATGAAATATTTTTATTTAATTTGTCATGTTTTCTGATAAAATAATTACATATGGTAATAAATTTTTTATATAGTTCTTGAATGAATTAATAAAATCCATTAACTATTTATACATGAGGTAAAATAATGAATAACAATAGGGAATCATTTAGTAAGGAATTTCCATATTACTTTTACTTCTGTTATATTTATTCATTATTCAAACATTATTTCTTTTCTGTGGTGTATTTTATGAAATTTAATATATAATATCATGCAACTCAATATATTTAAAGTGTCCAATATTTCATATGATAATTATTAAATTTAAGGTGCATATGATTCTACTAATTTCAAAATGTAAAGGACTTCTTAAATTAATTTAAATTCATTAGTTTAAACATAAAATTTATGATTATGGAATGATATGATTATGTTTAAAAGGAAATTTAATGATATTATGATGCATTAACACTTATTTTATGTATATTTATAATTAATACTAATATTAATTTAATTTTATTAGTTCCTACTTCATTGATATTATATTTATTAGAGAGTATCCATTAAAAATAATATATTATAAAATTGACCATTATAAACATTTTTTTCATCAGTTTTTATATCTTTAATGTATATATCAAAAAATTGTTTTACTATTCTTATATAATTTTTTAATGTAATTTATACCCATTCTTGAACATTTATATTTTTATTCCATGTAATCATTTTTATGTTTTTTAAAGTTGATTTTCATGATTATTTATTAAAAAAATATGGAATAAATGTTTTTCTAACTTATATAGAATAAGAATATATTTCCAAAATCTTTATTATTTTATTAATATAATCATATATTACAATATTTTAATTTTTTTAAGAAAATTTCTTTAATAATTTTTTATAAAAAAAATCTAAAAAATAATGAATATTTTCTACAAGGAATATTTCTTGTTATATTTCATAATTATATTACATCTAAGATAAAATTAATTTATGTTACTTATTATTCATTGGGGATATAATTCATTGATAATATAATCATTAGTTTTATAATTGGTTTATGTTTTTGACCGGATGATTTTCATAAATCCCATTTTTATCCAGGATTAATATCCTGATAAATTATTTTTGAAAAACAATTTAATCCATGAGTATCAAGGTGATGTATGATTTATGTTACTCTGGAACACTAGTACATGATTTAGATTTGTATGAATGAACCTGAATAGATGTTCATATATGTTATGCATGAACCTGATTACCTGTTAAAAATGTTTCGGGTAAAAATGATTATATATTCACAATGTTATTCATTGTCCAATATTTTATTTCTATATTTCTTTGTGTATATTGTGTTTAATTTCAATATGTATGTGAAACAGTATGATTTTATGTCCTTAACTAGAAGAGTGAATCATTTTCTCTTCATACATATTCAAAAAGTTATAATTTAATGTGTGTGACACAATTCCATGTATTATTCCAATGTAATTGTATTATTATTATTTATGTCTTATGAAAATATATGTTTTATTAAATGATTCATTATTATAATTATTGTTATGAGTATTTTAATTTTATATTGATAGGAGTATATTCTTAAACCCTTATACTTATTATGTGATTGACAACTTCATTGTTCCACCCTTATAAAGAATCTGATCTATCCTTTCTTTATGTATCATTTTAATATATATGAGTAATTTTATTACATTTTAAATGTCAAAAAGAGTTCTAGTTATGAAGGTATTTGTGGGAGTTGGTTTAAATGTTTTATGAACCATCTGTTTATGTTTCCATGTTTTGAAATACACTCAACTGATAATAATCAGGTTTCCATTCTATTTTGTAAAAAATTATGATATATTTCGATGTAATATTTATATTTGTAAAATTATTGTCATTTTTTTGGTATCAGGGAATGGTTTAGTTTACCATTTGAAACAAGGATGAGATAACATTAGTAAGATCCCTAAGGGTAATTACAGTTTATATCCATATGGGTTTTGTTATGATCATGAATAATTTAGGACTAAATATATGGTTTCATATATTAAAATATTATAATTAATTACCTTTTATTAGGTGATTTTTGAAGAAATATTAGAATTTCTCACATTATTTTTTTATAAATAATGGATGGAACAAAAAACAATTAGATAAACATTGATTCTTATAGACAATTATCTTATTATGACAATGATAATTGTATGATGATTGAAGAGATTGATATACTAATTAAGACTAATCATCATTCAAAAACTATTATAGATATTATGAGAATCATATTTATTAAAAACACATCAAATAACGGAAATAAGAACTTTAATGAAAGTCCATGTGGTTAATGACAAATATGAAGTAAGATTGTGCTTCCAATATGTCATGATAGATAAAATATTAAACTGCAAGAATATCTAAAATAGATGGAGAGATTTTTTTAAGGAAAATAAGGTCATTGAGTGAAACATTTTGACGAAGTTCAATATCTTCTATGTGAGGAACAAGGTAATTATCTCACTCAATGCCTTAATATATGTATAAACATCTAGGAAATGGGATGTTTTCTTCAATGAAAATCATTGAATTGAATATAAAAAAGAATTTATTCTCATTCAAGAATAATTTTGTAAATGTACGTTTATTTAAATATTGAAAAATCATACATCTATTTATTGGTCAACTACAATTTCTATATAATGATTTTAATAGATATATTGAATAATTATTATGGAATTGAAATTTAATTTACTATTATGGTGATAATTTTGGAGAACATAAGAATACAAGAATGAAAACCCTTAATATGTGAATGATATTTGAATAATAAGGCTATAAAAGGATTTTTAGTGTACAAATATTGACAATGGAACTGGTTTGTATTATTAATATAATCTGGTTTATGATATCAAGTATTGAGTTTATATATTTTTTCATTTTCTAGTATGATAAAAGAGACAAATTTTTAAATAATTCATTTCTACAATATATGATTAGGGAAATTAATGTTATTCACATGTTTCAAAAGAATTTAGGATAATTATATCCACATGTATATCATGTTAAAATTAATATCCAAAACATATTTTTTGGTGAATTAATGATAATTTTAGTTTTAAATTTAGTGTCATTCAATCAATTTTTTTTGGATTTTATTAATTTTTTAATTATTATAATGATAACCATTTATGAATTAGTTTATATTGAAAATTTGATGTGGTTTTATAAATAATTTAACTAGTTATCCATATGATTATTTATGTGTATTATATAACCCATGATATCCATTTTATTGATGATAACTATAAATTTAAAGAGTTACTTTTCATACCATAAAGGATTTTATGATCAACAATTTTTTCAAGAATTACTACTTCACATTTTATTTCATGTAGTGATTGATGAATTCTAAATTTTTCTAGATATAAACAATGGTTGATATTATACTTATGGGATTAAAAAATGTATATATATCTTTTCAAATTATTTACAAAGAAAATATTATATATTATGATCATTTATGATGATATTAATGACCTCTTTAGACCTTTTTGGTCTATGATTTTGATGAAAATAACTTTTTAAATGACCATATTTTATCATGTTCTCTATTTCAACTTGATTTTTAAAATTACAATCCAGGTTTATGTTGACACATTCTAGTAATTTTCTCTTTATATAAATTCTATTTATGTGGTAATATTAACTTTTTTCATTCCCTAATTTTATGGGGATGTTTTAATAACCCCTTTTCTGATGCTGGTTTCCGAAAAAAAGGAAATTTGAAAACATACATAATTGGTTTTTGAACTGAAATTTCAAATTTCAAGGATTCAATTTCTCTAAATTCATTATCTTACTGAGATGGAACCTTATCGATTTATGATACCAGAAAATATCTCTCATATTAATTTTTTCTTCTATGTATCTCACTTGAGTATGAATATACCCAATCCTTAAAATTTTCTAAAATAATTTATCATACTGATAGATAAATATAATTATAATAATGAAATACCAATATATATATTGTTTTAAATAAAATTACATCATATTTGGTGAATTTTATATGGTGAAACCACCCATATGAGGAACCTATTTCGGATCTTCATGATGTGGTGATGTAGAGGTATCCCCATTTTATTTTTTCTGAGTAATGAATTTCTAGGGATAATTTAATTTAAGGTGGTTTAATGAAACACCCCATGATTTTGTGCTATGTATTTTTTAATATAATTTTTATGTATATAGAAGCTAACTTATCACTAAACACAAATCTTAAAGGAACACCAAATAATTATCATTTAATTTTTAAATTTACCACATAGTTGTTGGTATTCTATAAATGAATGATATTACCTAAATTATTAAAATATAATATAAATTTATTTAAATAATTAATTTAATAGTTACTAATATATAATGAATAAAAAAATTGAATATAAAGACAAGATTTTATATAACGTAACAAATTTATGATTATAATAGAATTTTTTTCATAGTAATTTAAATTAACAACTATAAAATTATGAAATTAATGAAATTTATTTGATATATATTCAATAAATATTTTAAAAATTTATCCCATATTTATGATTGAAAAAACATTACAAAAAATACAATTTCTATTAAAAATTTGATATATTTTAAAAATTATACTATATTGGATATTTAATGACAAACATATTTTGAAAAAATGTTTCATAACTTTTATCTATTTTATTTAAAAAAATATATACTGAAAATTTTAATGAACTATTTCATTATTATCTTATATTAAATTTTTGATTTTTTTGATATGTCTCATTTTTTTATGAATAATTAAAAAAACAAAACATTAATTGAAAAATGATTTTATTCTAATTTATATATACAATGAAAAAATATTAATATTTTTTGTAGTACAATTAGTTAAATTATTCATCAATAAATTCTATTCAATACATTTTAATCAATTTATCATTGATATATTATATAAAAACATTTTAATCGTTTGAATACATTCTCCTTAAAACCCTACATTCCTATTTCATATCCAGGGTTTAATCTTAAATCGAATTTTCTTAATTCAATATATTTAATTTGGAGGAATTGATTAAATATTTGGAATTTAAAATTTAAAATTCTTTATTAGGATCATTTTAATTATCATTTATAAAAACATACCATGTTTAAAAATTATTTAATGTGTTACACATTGAAAAATTAAACAAGTTAAGGATCAAAATAAAAATTCATAATATACATTAACGCTATAATATTTAAATTTTATTTGAGGAATTTATCAACAATAAAAATGAAACAAAATCTTTATTTTAATTCATTGTTTTGGGAATTTACAAACCCCAATGTGGTGGGATTTAAATATAAATTAACCATTGTATTAATAATTGAAATCCAAAACTCCTAAAGTTCAAATACCACACCTCTGACCACATTTCAACATAAATGACATGAAAATCTTCACATATCTTCCTAAAACAAAAATAATCACTATAACAACAAAATATTTCTAATCTTATCAATAAAACACAAAATCCAAGGTTATTAATGGTAATTTAAGGATGTAATATTCAGAAGGTAGTTATCTCCTAGTAAATCTCTTAATTTCCATTTTTTCTTCTATTTTATCACCATGTCCTCCAAATATAATTCAATAATAATTATATAATCATTTAAATAATTTAATTTTATATTCATAATGAAATATGTTATATCCCCACATTTTATTTCATCCTATTATTCGTTGAGACAAAACTTATATCCATATTATGTCAGTTAATTTTCTCTCTAAAGAATATTTTATGTCATTTGAAATTTACACCATCATGGATGGTAATAATATATATATTATTTTGAAATATGTTTTTAATCAGTTTTTAATAAACTATTTATTGTTTTAAATGAAATATATATTGATAATATTAAATAATACATAACAAATTTTTCATGGTTAGTAAAAATCCTAAACTAAACATCTATCATTTTCATTTTATCAAATGAATCATCCTCATTTAAGAATAACTTTTTTTAAATTGGCCCATTTAAAAATATATTAGTGAATTAATACCATTTAATTTATTTTAGGTAGTTTTATTTATATTTTACACTAAATGAAATTATAATACATAAATAAAATTATCATGAAACCATGAAACAAACAACTAGAAACAATTAAAACAATGAATTGTTATTAATAAATGGTTCATAATGTCTATTAAATTATAAAATAAGTTATTATAAATATGAATATAGTTACATAATGAATTAATAACATCCTTTAATCGTTTATATAAGAGCATAATATATTAAAAATTAAAGGGAAATTTTATGTATGGGTTTCCCGTCACACTTTAACATCTGTGATATTTATACATTATTTGCCACTTATTTTTTCGGTATAGTGTATATATCATATTAAGAAACAAATTCTATTCATTTTATAAATTGATTTATTTGATAATAGTTACATTTATGGTTTATATTATTCAATTAATTTTAAAATTTAATGGATTTATTATCTCAATTCATACGCATTGGGATAAACATATACATCTTGATTACGCCCTTATATGCTTCTGTTTGAAGTGAATTTTATTTATATTTTATTATATTTACTATTTTTTTAATTTTATTTTATGTGGATACATATATTAACTTCATATTATTAATCCCCACTTCTAAAATATAATATTTATATATGAGTTTAATTGAAAAATTTATCTTTTTTTAAATTTACCCTTGATAAATTCTTATTCATCGTTATCAATGTTTTATAATAATATTTCCAACATTAAATTTTACATTCTTCATTTAATGTTTAAATTAATTTTTAATCATATTGTACATTTAAAAAATTATTTCAAAGTATTTTTTTGGGAATTTTCAAAAAAACATTTATTATTTATTTTCATAAAAAAATACATAATGATTTTTTTATTATAAAAAATTACAGAATTTTTCTACCATCAATACACAATATTTACATGATCCTTACATTACAATCTTAAATGTTTATTTTTAAATGATATTTTATCTTTATAAATGATTATTTTAAAAAAAATTATTTCAAAAAAGGATAGTTTCTAATTAGATTATTTTAGGTGATCCATCATAATTACATTCAATACAAGATAACATTAATTGTTTTTACATTTTATTTATTGGGGATATAATTCATGGATATTGAACTGATTAATTTTATGGTGAGATTATTTTTATAATGAAATCACATTTTTTTAAAACCATATCCTTTCCATTAGTTATTTTATTATAAAATTGTTAAGAAACTAATCTTGTTACATGGGTTATGATATACTGAATGATTTATGATCATTTGAAACACATATATATGGTGCTTTTTTTGTGTCAACTAGGGACAACATATCCCATACGCTCATTCGATAATTAAGGATAAATCATGATTGAAATTATTATTAATTAAAATTATTACAGTTTCACAAATAATATATTTGAATGTGGTTACATGTTCATAAATGGTATCTGTGAACTTAATTACATGTTCATAAATTTTATAAGTAAACTAATTTACATGTACAAATGTTATGCATGAACGAGATTACATTTTCATAGTGTTATTCATGGGAATTCCTTTAATTTTGATATATTAATTCATTGAACTAGTTATATTTCCATAAGATTATATAAGGGACTTATTTCATGTACATATCTCAAAGAGTGATTTTTTTTCTATTTACACATTTTTAAAAAGTTATGATTTTATGGGTACTCTATAAATACATTTATCATTTCAATTTATTCCCATATGGTTAATGTATTATGAACTAATGTGATTTGTTTTATGATTCAATATTATCATAATTAATAGGCAGTGTGTAATGTTTTAATGTTATGTTCATGTTCATGTACACATAGACTTTTGATATTATTGATATCTCTCTTTATTACCCTTTATGAGCATCTATAGTCACCAATTTCATATTTTTCCTTTTCATATTATATGTAGAAATGTATTAATTTTGATAGGTCATAATGGTTTTTATCAAAAAAGGAATAGAAAAGATGATGTAAATGTTTTACAAACTAGTACTTTCTGATTCCACATTAAAAAAGGCATTTAAAAAACAAAAAAAAATGAATGATTCATTATGTTATGAAAATAATATTAATCTGTTCAGCTGTAGTGTTTTTTTATGAAAAAAATATGGCCATTATATTTATTCATTTAGAAAATTAATTGTGTCACATTCTCTCAACCATAATGAAATTTCATCCTCCCAATATTAACATAATTATGGAAAGTAAGGGCATTTTATATAAGGTTTAATTTGATAAAATAACACATTTAAATCAAGTTAAAAAAATACAATATTATTATGAATTAATGTGATGTATAATTGTCAAGTTAAATAATAACTAACAAAGATTACAGGTAAGAAAACATTATTGGAAAGTTAATATAATGATAATGAGGAAAGAAATAATTATTTAAAGGGTGTGATATTGGTATTTAAAAAATGAAACTGAATAATAAATGTAAATTTAATGGGAAAAGACATTAAAAGATGATTGGGTTTAAATGGTCATTGATATAATAAAAAACTATTGTATTATACTAACATGTTATTTCAAGATTCTTTTTCTATAGTTTAGGAATTGTTTTCATATATAAAAATATATGGAAATATAGTAACATGATTATTTTTATGTCATATGAACAATTTCATCATTCAATTATTCTTCTAAAAAATTTAAATTCATTTCTTCTTCTAATAAAGAAGAATTAGAGGTGTCTTTTTAATTCATGAATCCATAAAATTAACATTGAACATATCAAAAATGTTTGATAAGAAATTTTTTATATCTCTAAATATTTTTCATAACCAATATAGTTTATATAATAATATATAAAAATAATAATTATATGGTTTATAATTATTAATTAGTTTTAATTTAGTTTAACTAATAATAATAAAATATTAATGCAGACATTGATTATGTTAGTGGTAGGTGATAAACCATGATCTCTACCAGATAAATTCCTAAAAAATATATTTCTTTTAATTAGTGAGACCGATAATTGGTTTATGTATTTAATGTTAATCATATTTTAGGGTAAATGATTATGAATGAACTTGATATCTTCCACTACTACAAAAATAACTTTTGTGTTCCCATTTTCACCAACTTTTAATTAATGATATGTATTATCATGATTTCATTATGATTTATCTAATGATAAAAAACCAAAAATCTTAGCGTGAGAAACAATTATCAAATTCGGAGGATCATATAAACATTTATATGTTTTCTAAATATTACAACATTATTTTAAATATAATACACTATATATTAATCCTCAGCCACTTATTATCATTTTCAATTTGAATCCATCATTACATTTGGTAAGAAAAATGTGAATTATCTGAATCATAATACCTATTAATGTCAAAC
Organism: Viscum album; assembly: GCA_963277665.1. NCBI lineage: Eukaryota > Viridiplantae > Streptophyta > Magnoliopsida > Santalales > Viscaceae > Viscum > Viscum album. The sequence goes on from OY728148.1 coordinate 1,246,323,440, forward strand.
TAATAGTGATGTAGGGAAAATTGTTGTGCGACAACTTATCCACGAGTAAATCCTAATGCATTTTTTTAGAGTTTTTTAAAGGAACATTTATGGTAGAAACATTTTTACATGTACTATACATACTATGATTTATTTCTAGGATAACCCACATAATCTATGTCATAATGAAACATTATGATACTCTTCATTACATATCATGAAATTGAATCATATTGTAATGTTCATTAATCGATATTTTTATATATATAGTCCCCATGGACTCTACTCAACATTCATTAATACCAAATTTAGCATCCCTACCCCAGAAAGATATATCTGATGTCTACTATAGTTACATTAGAATAATACCCAAGGAATCACCTCCAAATGTATTGATCTGTTTTATTATTCTTGTAAACTGTAGTCATAAGTGTGTCAAACAATACATTTCTAATAAAAAAATGTCAGAATAATTTTTTAGAAAAAATAACATTATAATATCTCGAGAGTCCCTTTATCTTATTCATAGTAATAGTCTTGAATTCTTAGGGAAGGGAAAAAAATAAGGGGATCCTAAATGGATCAGTATGTGTTAAATATAAAATAATCTATCAAGAATCAATAATAAAAAATAAATATTTAACAGTATATAACTGAAAACACATTCCATTTAGATAAATGGATATCTATGAAAAAATATATAAAACTAAATAATCGATTAAACATGTCATTTAAAAAATGTGATAATGAATAATCAATATGGAAGGGAAAATAAAAAAATCAAATTCTATTTAATCAATAAACTTTGAATGACATATATCCATATATTTTTTCATAGGATATAATTAATGGATAAAAACTATTGAAATTGAACGAAGAAATTCATAATTAAATTATTCCATAATTCTTATGTATAAAGAAAATATTACCATCAAGCCCATAAAAAATATAGATTAAAACCATCTGGTATAAATTATTTTAGCTATTGATGGAAAATATATGATTCACATGAGATAGATGGTGGATTATTTGGAACACATTATATGGTACCTAAACCATGGTATAAATTTTTTAAATCATTCCACATATAGATAATAATTGATTTGTTTTATAAAAAATGATCTATAAAAAATATCTACACAATGTAACGATTAAAAATTTATCAATATTTCTCTAGATATTCTAATAACGTTAAATTTTCTCAGCATAAGTAATCATTATTTATGGTTTATAAAATAAATATTATCCATGATATGAAATTTGGATATTTAGGTGATATTTATTTCACAATGGTAACAATAATGTGAAAAACCCAAGGGGAAGCAAATGAATTTTTTTTAAAAAAATCAAGTATTGATTTTCAATAATATCCTTATCTAAGATAATAATAAACCATATAATGAAATAATATGTATTGTATCAATAAAATGTATACCCATAGGAGTATTAATAATAATTGTTACTTTAATTATTGAAAATATAAGATTTTACATATATTATTAAAGAAAATAAATGTGTCATTTTAATTTTTTTAATATATGATTCATTGAAAATCAATTTAATTTTTTTTTAAAAAAAATCATATACTATAAATGGAAGCTTCAATGAAATGATGACGGGTAATTTTATACAAGTTATAATTGTTAAAAAAACATAGATTTTTTCATTATAAAATTTTTGAAAAGGTCATTATTATGAAAGATAAAAGAATTTTCTATTAAAATTTGTTTTAACGAAATGGGTAACCATTCCATTAGTAAATCATTTTCAATGGGTTAGAAATGTTTTTTATATTTTAAAATTTTGTTTTCAGAGAAAATATAATCCCAATTGAACAGAGAAATGAATTCAGGTTAATAAAAAATTTCTAAATATTTATAAGTACCAAATAGAGTAAAATAGTACTATTAAATGAAAATAATCATTAATATCCAATGGATAAAAAATTTAATAGTCTAATAAAAATGGTTAAATAATTTAAATTAAAATATATTAAGGATTATTAAATCAGAAATAAATTAAATTATAATGTAAATACTATCAATAAAAATACGATTTATGTGAGAACAAACCAATGAATATTTAATCTGTATTTTATTTAAATCCACATAATATAAAAGAAAATATAATCATAGGCAATAAAAATTTATTACACACATCATCATTAAATATAACAAAAATGAAGAAATATAATAACCAAATAAAAAGGAATTGAGATATAATATTATGTACCACATAGAAAAATATATTTCAAACCACCATAGATGAAAAATATAAATTTAAATAATAAACCATGAATAATGACGTATTAATTATATAACAATTATAGGGGTAGTATATACACAATATAAAAGTAATTACATGCAAAAAATTATAGTATTTAATAATAAAATTAATTGATATTAAAATCCCAAACCTAGCGTATCATTTTTTGTGATAATTCAATAACCCAATTTATAGGGCGATTAAAAAAATAACTAACTTATAGAATAAAAATATTAAAATTAAAAATATCATAGAAGATTCATTTATAGTGTCATACAACATTTTCGTTAAAAATATCTCCTTATTTTCATAGTTTAAGGTGTTATCTGCCTTGTATTTTCAATTATGTTTTGGATTTTTATTTCTTGTTCTTCTTAAGTATATCATGATTTCATCATCCCTGTAATGAAAAAAATTATGGAAGAATAATATAATTATTTATTATCTATTTTTTTAGAGTAATAATTATAATAAGTTGTAGGAAATGAAATACATTATTCCTGGAGATAGGAGGTCATATGTACACATGAAATTTGTGTCCATTTTATTATATTTAAAATAATTATTATATTATATAATGATGATATAAAAATAATACAAGGATGTGGATATGGAAATTGAATAGAAAATATTTTAAAAAACATTACAACTTCTTTTGGTATCCTCAATTAGCTAACACTAATTCAAATATATGATTACTTTATAAAATAATCATAGGATTATATGATAAATTGAATGAATTGGATATGTTATTTGGGTTGGAATTGGTTTTCCCAAAGGGCAAGAGTGGAGATAAGAAAGGATTGTGGGTTTATATGTGGGTTGAGTAGAAAAGTTATATATTTTTTAAACTAAATTTTATCTAATTTTTAGACACGAGAGGAAGATTAAATAACTCAAAAAACAATATCATAGATAGGATAACATCCAAATATAAAGAAAAAAAGGTTTTGGAGGATTTTATAATTCATTTTCTCATATGTTTAATGATTATTCAATTATTAAACTCCTTTTTCTCTTAACCACTATAATTATTTTAAACGACATTCACTAATCACCTTGAAAAATAATTATAATATATTATAATAAATTATTTTTAATGATTAATAAAATTATAGAATCTATATTTCTAAATTAGAAGAATATAATTAACAAAAATTAACATTAAATTAATCCCATAGATGGATCGAGAAACTATGCCTTTAAAGTGAAATTGTTCAAATGTTTTCATCATTTTTGTGTCTAATTTAAATATTAAATTGATTAAAATTATATAAATTGTATTAATAGACTTATAATTGAGGTATTTGACCATTAAACCTAATTAAAAAATAATCTATCATTACACATTATTTAAATGAAAAACATTGTTCAATTATAGTTCACTATTTTCACTATTCATTAAAAAATGAATGTTTCCAGAAAAATAAATAAAACTCCACTTAAGATAATTCTGACATTGAAAATTAAGAATTTTCGTTTATTTTTTGAAATAAAATTATTAAAATCTTACAAATTTAGTTATAAATAAAGTGCACCGATAATATGACAAAAAATTCTTTTAGAAAGTACAACAATTAATGTGTAAAATTTATTTTCTTAATCTAATGATAGTACAATATATTTTCTACATATAACAAAATTATTTAATATATAATATATAAATTTCATAAATATATTCCAATTATATTATTTAATTTAAATTATTTAGATAAAAATATTTTGGCACTTTAATTTTTTAACAAAAACATTTCCTTATATTAAATTGGTGTTCATATTAATTTCGAATGAATTGTTAAGAAATTAGTATAAAAAATTATTAAAATATGTTACATAACCCTATTTAAACAACTAATTTATTATATATTAGATAATTTCTATTTTATATTATAATAATAATTGTTTTCTGAAAAGAAAATTCATCTTACGTGAAACACAAGAAATCATTGAAACAATTAGTTATTTGATACGCAAGATAACTGAGTATGAATTGAATTTCATGATATTGATCAGATTTAATTAAGTTAAATTTTTTCCAATATTTCATATTTTCATTATAGGTTATATTCATTTCTATTTATTATGTAGCGTTTCATGCAAGCTATATTTTTGTTTTTGAAAATTTTAGGAAGTTTTATTCAATTAATTAAAACCTCATTACTATATGATATTAGTATCGATATAGAAAACATATTCCCTTACATTTGATATATTATAAAATGTTCTTAACCCAAAAATATATAGATATAAGAAGCTGAATCATCTATAATATATGTTTTTTCCTCATAATAACTCATTATATTTAATTTCCCTCTTATTTTACACATTATGAATGTCACCATTATCCACCATGTTAATAATATGTTGTGATAAGTAATTTATAATAATAAAATTTTCCTTAATTACATTCTTCATAAAACATTATTTATAATAATCAATATATTATCCATGACATTTATTTTAAGCATTATTCCTCACATTTCGGACCATTTTCTAGAACCACAAAGCATAGTTTGAGAAACAATTATCATAATGGAAAACCACATAATCTTATAAGATCACATATAGGATGTATAAATCTTGAGAAAATATTTAAAATATATGATACATTATAATTATCTTATTCCTGTAATATTCATCATATATTTTATTAATTTATGATGGTTTAATAATGGTCTATAAATTTTTGAAGTATATCACCAGAGTCTGTCTATCCAAGTGTTCCACAAGGACCATTTTCATTAACATGATAATGATAAAGTATACATAAAATCACCCTTTTAAGATTTATCACTACCAGGTTCTACTATTATAGAGACACAAGTTCTTTTTTAATCTATACATGCATGTAATTTTATAGAAACTACTCCCTCTATCCTTGATAAAAAATCTAGTAAATATTCATATACTATTAATCAAATATAGAATTATAAATATAAGAATATCTCTACATATAATATTATACATTTCTTCATATATAAATATATCAATATGTAGTTATCTTAATAACGTATTACCATCGTAGTTTCTAATGGTAAATAAATTCTAGAGTTAATACGAATAGTAATGACGTAGTTTTTTGGAACATAAATATCTAGTCTTTTCACATAAATATTAAATAAATATAATATATTGACACTGAAATATATTATGGTTTTATTAGTTTAGAGACTTATTTGGTAATATTTAAATTTTAATGAAATATTATCAATATCTCCCATATTGATACTCCCGTTTTTTATATTTATCATCATACGCTATATGAAGCATTTCATTGTAACATATTCCAATATACATAAGGAATGGTATATATATGCTTGATATATGTACTCAATGGATATATAATTTATCACATAATAATTATATGATCATTATTGTATGGAACATTGGCATAACAATTGAAAACCATATGATGCATATCATATATCAAAAACACGATTCATGGGTTAAATTAGTATGGTTCAAAATACATGAATCATAATGTAATCTAATAAAATATGAAATAATATCATAAAATTAGAATAATATATATATATATTCAGCACATACGTGAACTTATAATTTCATTTTGTTAGACTTAATGGATCACATCCAAATATATCATAGAGGAATGAGTTGACTACCAAAACCATCACTATAGTTATGGTTCACTTTCATGACTATCAGAGTGGAAAAATCCTTTAACTTAACATAGTTCACTTCCAATTATATTAGTTTTAATTACATGAAATATTAATATTTAACTAATTATTTAGAGTGAAATATATGACCCACCTATCAAATAATCTATATATTTGTGTGCCAAAAAAACATAAAACATTAATGATTTCATAATCCAATTAAATTAAATGAGTTTCATAAAAAATCAAACATATAATAACTGATTAAAAAAATGTATTTTATTAAGTTCACATCAATCAATCATATAATTATAAATGGATAAGGTATTTTATTAATAATGAAATCTCTATTATAATAAAAAAATATATAAAAGAACGGATTCAAATGTAATTTTTGGATTATATCCAATGATCCAAATATTTAATATAATAGGATGTCATTTGAAATAGAAAATAACTGTTAAAGTTATCTTAGAACATATCCAATGGGATATTTACGTTAAACTATGAAAATATCATTTTTATGAAAATTAAATAAATTTCAAAGTAATTTTATTTTTATATAATCTTTGTATATTATAATGGAATGAGTAAATATCCTATAAAATGTTTCACGAAAAAAATAATGTATTATCATTAAATTTTTATAAATCATAATTTTTTTATAAACGAAATCATAAAAACCATATTTTATTTCATATAATGTATCATTAAAATAAGATAATGGATATGAAATCTTTAAATTCTATTAAAATTTTAAATTTTAAAATAAAGTATCCACTCACATTTCTAGTAAATATCATATAGACAATAGTTTTGAAAAATTAAATGTTGAATAATTATTTTAAAAAATAAAAAAAACCATGATTGGGAAAAAATTAAATTAATAAATTCCATATATTCATTTTAAACAATATCGATTTTTTTGAACATATAGATTAGGAAGAAAAAGGGGTTTCAACAGAATAGAGAATTATGATATTATTTCATTAAAATAGTTAACTTCTTCTATTTTATAAATTTATGTAAAAAAATTAAAGAAAAAATATATTAAAAATAAGTATACATATGATAAACTGTAACATTGGTTTCATATGTGGTGGATAATAATATTTTATCATCAAAAACATAATTCTAAAAAATATAATAACAAATGAGATTGTAACATAAAACACAAACCACCATGGTTACTTCTGAACATAATTCATATGAATCTAAAAAACAAATAAAACAAGAAATATCATTATTATAATAATATTTAAGATATATAATTTAAAATTGATAGTATAGAGTTCTTATACAGGAAGACAATTGATTAACAAAACATATCTCTCATGGAAGGGAAATTGTGACAAAAATCTCTTACCATACTAGAAACTTTTTAATAATAATAACTGATAAATAAAAATATGAAATGAAATTATTTATATCATTAAAATTTAATTCATTGAAAATAATTTAAATATTGTTGTATATACCCCAACAAAAATAAACAAGTGCTGATTATTGTATATGTCTACCAAAAAATAAAATAGAGACTAAGAATCCCTTACCATCAGTCTAAAATTCCTTCATACATTTTTAACCTCATGTATAATATATATTTATATGTTTAATATATTTATTATAGTTATTTAATCATATGTATCCTATTTAAAATGGTTTACTCATGAAATTTTTATCCAAGTTTATAAATTTTCTTTTCCACATTTAAGGTAATAATGAAATTTTTCCAGTAGGTTTAAATTTGTAATTTGTTGTTTTGTTACATATAAAAAGGTTCCGTCAAATAAAAAATTTATCCATGATTTAAATATCATATTTCATAATTATATATATTAATATAGTCTAATACATAAGACATATAGAAAAAAAATTATATACATTGTTCATTGGGAAGGTTGGTCATATGTATGTATGAATTGTGATACTAAATTCTTGAAAAATGAAATTAAGTAAGGTAAATAATATATTACCCTTAGAAATATTTTTTTGTATATATAAAATATAAAAATTAAATATATCTTTATTACATTATTTTTAATTATTTATTGATGAATGGGTCACATCATATCGTCAGGCTGTAGTTCACCGTACAAACAAACGATGTAATTGTATTTCAATGAAATGGTATGAAAGAAGTTATAAGTGTTATTATACCTTTACAAGTAATATTATATAATTAATATTTTATATATATATTAAATATACTATTATGTAATGTTTTGAGAGTTAGGGATAGAAATCAAATAACATTCTTTCATGAGGAGGTAGTCCACCGTACACATGATAAAGAGATCTATTTTACATTTGATGGATGAGGACATGGGTTAATGTTTGTAAAAAAATCATGACAACATTCAATTAAACGGTAGATATTTTTTTATTTTATTCAAAATTATATAACATGTTTGTAGGAGGTAAGAAAATAATTAAATATAACTATCCCAGTGAAGATAATAAACATCTATTAGAGAAACACCTATATAACTCTTCTTAAGATCTATAAGGTTTAAATTTTGAGGATAAAATTAAATATATAACATTTAAATGTATTTTTATGATGTTTATTTTGTATGGTTTAGTCTAGAACAATCAATTAATGGTTTTGAAAAAGTGAGCAGAGGTGGGTTTTTTAATAGGCGATAAGTGTCATATTTTTTGAAAACTTATTACTATTCAATAATAAAATTTAAGTCTCACCCTAATGAGATAAATAAAAAAATAAAGGCTTTTATAGAGGCTATGGCTTATTGAAACATCCCAAAAAACCCATGTTTAAATTATGTTATTATTTATCTGTTAAATTTTAAATAATTTTACCATTTTATTTTTAACCATTGTTAATTGTATATATTATTCACCATTGTAATTTATCCATAAAAAATAAATATAAATTGATAATAATTCGTTAAATTTTACCCCAATACTATAAATATAATATAAAATTTATTTATTGAAAATCATATGTTTTTGGAATATTACAATTAATTAAATCCTGTTTAATTTGAAACCCCCCATTTGATCACAACTCAACGAACATTTTTTTATTTCCATTATTATTCATTATATACCTAAAATAATTTATCTTTATTTTTGAATATAAATTATGATTAAACATATATTATAATCAATTTATCCAAAACAAATTCATAAAAGGAGATAAATTTATTATAAAAATAAACCAAAAGATAGAAAAGAAAAGAGATTTCCCAGAGAGAAAGGATTCCAAAAAATAAAATGATTATTTATAAAGAATAAAAATGAAATTGACATGAATGAAAAAATTGGATTATAAATTATATAATTGAGCTAACGAAACTTTTATTACCAATTTGAAGCAATATTTTACCACATTATTTTTAAAATTATAAATTGGATTTTTAATAAAAACATGTATTTTTAATAATTAAATGAAAACAAAAGTTCTGAAAACAATAACAAATTAAACCACATGATATTTTTTAAACATATATATCAAAATTGATGTTTAATATTGTAAATAAATTTTAAAAAATTGGAAGGAAATTAATTTTATTAATCATTCATATATATAAATATTTTTTTAGAAAAATGTATTCTTTTGAATATAAAGACTATAATAAAAATGAATTATTGTTATATCAATATTATTTCATTATATTAAACCATTATAGTTAATATTTTAAATATTTATACTCTTATTCATGACACCATGTGAAAAAACGTGGTTATAATGATCAGGTTGTAGTTAATATATATATATATACTGACCCTTAAAACTAGATGATTTTTGTAACACAAGCTATTAATGAATTTAAATTTATTAAAATAAAATTATACAAAATATCATGGCGGAACAATACTTAATATTTCATCATTCCTAATAAATCTATAATTTCTACAAATAATTAGTACTAGAAGAATGGTGTATCCAATCATTCTTACATACCTTTAATATTATTATTATATATTCAATTATTACGAGGATTTTTGTTTGATGAATATATGTAACAAATGTGGAGTTATTTTTTATTAACATCATAATATTTAGGAGTTTGTTGAGATATTTGCATGATCATTCTTATTTATTTATACATTTTTTATATGTCACCCCTATGTGAAAAAATTTATTGTTTTAAGTACATTATAACACTCTTTATAGTGCATGGATATGATAAACATAATTTGTTTTATATCTATTAGTTATTCAGTGAGGATAGGAACATAGGAAAATATTATACAATAATATTGATATATATATTAGGGTAAGAGGACCCTTATATTTAAATTTGAGTTTATTTCCAATAAGGTGGAGAATGAATTAATAAAAAACATATTTTCCATAATGAATTATGGAATAAAAAATGGGTTTTTGAATTTACCATTTAATTATTTCATTTTATGTCAAATTTTCAACATGATTATACTGAAGATGATAAATATGAATTATATACTAATATGGATTCATGATGTTGAATTGGATTTATTCATTTTAAAACATCTATGTAAGACAGATTGATTATTGAGTTAATACCAATTTATACAGAAAAAGCATCTGATTATTTATTGTGAACTACTCATAAGTTATAAAGGCATGTGTTGATGAATTTTTTTGTTGGAAAAAAATTCCCTACATCAAGAATAATATTTATCCAAATCAATATTTATTTGAAAAGATTGATATTTTACGAAGTATTTCATGAAATATTATTGTATTACATGATGATATCATAGGTAATATTTTTTTATAATTCTATTTTTAAATATATAATTTTATTATGAATATTCTTAACATTTCATTGATATTATGTTAAAAATTACCTAACTCTTTTTGTATTATTTTTTTAAATAATTGGGAATCCCACAAAAAACGAATCAATTATTACAACATATATATGATGTTTTATCAACCATGTTGTATTCAACCAACATGGATTTCTTATGGTGTTAGGGTAGTCAACATTAGAATAAGATCACATATACATCATACAATCATGAGTGGATGAGTGACCTTATGTGGGGATATATAGGGGTGGGAGATGGAGTACCTATAGAAATATAATATAGATATAACTACATAACTGAGTATATTCAAAAATATTTATGGTATTTATTGATGAGACAAATTAGTATGTGTTACATTATGTTTACATTGTTATTATTACTCCCCTTATTAATATAAATAAACAATATTTATCATATTCCCTAATAATCCAAACAAAATTAATCACATTTCACTCAGTCGTACCATCTTTCTTTATAATTTTAATTTGATTATTGAATAAATTTTGATGTATTGTATTCTGATGAATAATGTACACAAATTTTTTTGTCTAATGATTAATTTGTCTAATGTGAATTATATGATGATTTATCATGTTAAATTCCTGAATGCATACAGAAATTATAAACATAATGATATGTTCTTTAAAAATTATAATTATAATTTAACAGGAGACATTATTTTGGGATTTATTTTAATGAGGATATAAACAAAATAAATTAATGATTGAATATAGTTATTTATTAATTGCATGATTCTGGAGAATAATTCATGGGAATTTGGAGTATTTAATTATTATAATGAAATTATACTGATATGTTAATGATATTATTTCACAATTCATTAATATTAGGTCAGTAAACATTAAATTTGGTTTTTTTAAATTTTTGTAGAAAATAATATCCCAAAAAATGGGTAGATAATTCAGTGTAGTATGATTGAATTTAAAAGAATAAAAAATAATGTTGCAATTTTTTGGGGTTTTCCAAATTAATATAATAGATACATGAATATTTATGAGGTTAAAATTAATTATATTATTAGTATTGTTGTTAAAAATTTAATTTTCAGAAGATGAAAAATGATCACGTATTTTTAAAATGATAAATTGGTAAAATTATTATAGAGTTTGATACTCTAATTTATCGAAAAATAAATTTGTGCAACAGAAAAGAGTCCTTGTATGAGAGATAACAGAGTATTAAATTATTGAGACAAACTAGATTGTACTAGATCTAGTGTGATTATATTTTAAGAAAAATGATCCTATAAATATAAATCATGATAATCATGATGTTTTACACATGTAAGATATATCACATAGGATTACTTGGGAAAATTTTCTAAATAAGAAATATGTCACTTTTTAATTAGATAAAATATAAAAGAGAAAAACATAATCTTTTTAGTGGGATATTTAACATGCTACACAATAGGATTGAATCTAGTTTTCAAAATATATAATGGATGAAATAGAGTGTTCAGGTCTATAGCCTACTATACTAGAATAGCTAATTCCTCATATATATAACGAGAGTTAAAGGTGCGATAAATACCTAATTATTATATTGGGTTTTTATTTTATTCACTGTAATTCTTTTGAATTTTACAATGGTGAATAAATGATTGTGAAAATAACCATAATACAAAAGACTATGCCATTGTAAAAAACCAGCTAATTATTTTTTTTGATCTCTATTATTATTTCCACATAAAATGTACATTTGAGATAGTTTCATGAGTGGATAATGTTCATAAATAGGTTTTGTAGTTTGTGTTAAATTATGGATATTTCGAAATAATATGACTCTTATTTATCCCCCACCGACTCTCAGTATTAAAATGGCCTATGATTCTTTTGTAAATATCAGAGACATTATAAAACTCCCAGATGAATATTTATATAAAACCATGAACTAGATGTCTTTGGTTGATAATTATATTATTATGAATAATATGACTTTGTATCAAGTCTTGTCCTATTGGAAAGATAATCCAACAATATCAAGAAGCATCCAATCAAAAATATTAATCAATTTTTGTATTGTGATAGGCTATTGAGAGAAGGATAAAATATATATTTTTCACAACATTTCATATAGATACATTAATGATGGTAGATTGTTTAAAAATATATATATATGGTACACTATATTGTTGTAGTGCATAATATGACAAGATCTAAATTGTTCATATATGCCATTAAAAAAGGGGATGGAATGTATTACGGGAAATTTTTTATGGGTATAGGATATTTCATAAAGGAGTTTATATTTATCACATGGAATGAAAAAAATTCAACATGTAGATCTTAAAATTAACCCATATATAGATATGTATGTTTCACATATTTAAAAAGTCAATGTATTGACCAAAAAAATTTAAACTAATTCATGAGAAAAGATCAATTATATTATTTTATACTTCAAAATAATATATCCCTTTAATAATTAAGATGGTATAATATAAAATGTGACTATCATGATTTGATTGTTTTTTGACCATTGGACAATAATAGAATTTGGAACTGTACTCTTGATAATAATTTTGATGTTATAATTACAGTTTATAAGTTGAAATGACAAAGGATAATTAAAAATAAAATAGAAATGATGACCATAACTAGTAGGTTAATGACAAATAAAGATAATTTGATAGATTTTTAGAGGGAGGTAGGATCACTATAGTTTGTTCAGGAACAATCACAAAATGATCTTTAATTAATGAAGAATGAACGAAATCACATATGGGAGATGTTTATGTTATTGGAAATTACCACTCGAGTATTGTCAGCCGAGCCATGAGATGAATATACCTCCATATCACACCATATCCATAATTAAATTTTTGTATTATAAGATATTATGGGTTACATATTTTGTTAAATAAAATGTAATTCTTTTTTATAAATACAATATTAGTAGTATCAATTTTGTTTTAAGAATATTATTGCAAAAAATGAAATGAAAGTTGATAAATTGTTTTTTTCATACAAAAATAATTATTTCTAGAAATGTTTTTAATATTAATAACATACTAATGTTTTATGAATAACATTTATTTTAATTAAATGGTATGATAAAACATTGTTATTTAAAAATAACATTTCAAATTATTTTATTCCATGTGAAAGAATTTATACAAAACATTTTCAATACACTATTATTTTTAAAAATTAATTATTTTATATATTTAAAAGATATAATTATCAGGTTTAGATAATTATTTTGATAAAATATATATATTTTCTGTAATCATAATGTCAACATTTGGTTAGGGTGGATATATTAGAATTTTCTAAAATTCGTTATTTTTTCATAAATTGTAAAAAAAATATTTAGAGTTTTTTTGTATGAATAATGACATAATAATTATTTCAAAAATATGTAATAAATAATTATCATTAATACATGAATTAGAATTTGATATTTTATTAATACAAAATATTTTATTATATTTTAATAAATTTTCATAACTATATTTTACTTTTCAAAAATTAAAATAGAAACTTTAACAGTAAAAAAATTTTATTTAGACTATATAATTTTCCATGACAAAAGAAGAAATATGAAATGAATGTGGAATATTTAGGATTTAAATAACATAAAATAAGACCCAACTATCTGAAACCAAGGGTAAGCCTATGTTTTTTTCATTTAAGAGAACATAAGACTCCCAAGCCTGTATTTGGATATTGATAACCAATTCCTCCATTTTTTCTATAAATTACCTTCCATCACTCCTTTTAAATATACTAAAAATCTATCCTCCATGATGATATTATATTTTTACCTCCTTAGGAGTCCTCCCATTGTGTCTTAAATCTCTTAGTGTTCCAATCCAAATTTTTTTTGCGTAAGTCATTATGGTAAAGAAAATATCAATTTTTTTCTCTTCATTTTAAGATCCTCTTTTTCTGTATGTCATATGAATGTTATGGTCAAATTATGATATTTAATTTTTATTTCTTTTCTCACTACCAAATTATGTTTTATCAATGTGATAACCATACCCCCCATCTTCTTACCCTTTCTTAAAATTTTATTTATACCTTTTGTGCCACTGAATTTAATACTCTGAATTTGTCATTTATCCTTATGAAATTTCCTTTTATTTTCTTTATGAGAATTAATGATGTTAATAATCACCCCAGTATTCCCTCAAACTCAAATCCCGACAGATTTATCACATAGAGAAATGGAGTTCCTAATCCATAAGGGTTTGCAACAAACACCCTGACAGCGAACAAAAAAAAACAGAGGAAATGGTTTCACCCATCTTGAACAACCACATTGTATATATATGTATATATATATTTTAAATAGATAATGAATGAAAAAACAATATACTAAGAAAATATATATTCCACAACTTTAAGATCTCATTGGAAAAAAACAGTAAGAGAAACTAAAACACATAAATGGAACTCCAATAACAAAATACTACAATCCAAACTATTAATCCATAATATGGTGTGGACAATCCCCAACCATGTCCCAAATTGCCACCCATGCTAGCTGACACAAACCTTACTAGCTCACTACATCACATTATAATTCCTTGAAGTAGATAAAAAACAATTTTCTACACACCACTGATATAGTGAACATGGTGTGAGTTATCCAGCTCAGTTGGATCCCACCAAAGTGTTCAAAAAGAAGTCTTTGTAGAATAAATCCTAAAATCTCATTTTGAAAAAAGACCTGGTAGAAAAGGAAGTAAATCAGTTTTATAGAAAACATGTTATCTATTTTCATTTTCTAGCCATCTAAACAAAAACATTTATAACATGTTCAAATGATTTTTTCCATACCATTTTCCACAATCATAAATATTGATATCAACAAAAACACCGAAAATAAACCAATACAAAACAAAATCGCATGTATCATTCACCAATAAATACTACAGGTCTAGACAGAAAATTACTCATACTGCAATAATCTAATGCACAAAACATATCATATAACTATGTGCCTAGAATATATTGGAATATCCCGAGAGTAACCCCCCCCCCCCCAATTTTACAAAAACTCCGATAGAACAATATTCCAATTAAATAGAGAAATTCCCTAAGACTAACCACCTTGAAAATCAAAATTATATTGATGATAGAATAAGATAACCCTTTAACCATAATATCCAAGTTAACCCATGTGTATAGTTATAGAATCCAATATCAATGATATGAAAACCATTCCATCCCAATTTAGAATCCATTTAAAAATCCCATGAAAAATTATTTTTCTTTTAAAACCCATTTTCGACACACAAAACAATCATTACTATTTCAGAAATCAATTCATAAAGCAATTTTCAAAGAGAAACATGAAGGATCCTTATTGTAGGAATGAGATGGAACCTCCTACATAAAATTATATTTGTACATACCCACAACGAGATCCAAAACTGTGAACTAACTCCAAGAGCCCCAATAAAGAACCTAGAATCCAATCCATGATATGATTGTTTCAAATAAAAACAAAAAACATTGATGGAAGAGAGGAGACCCACATGCCCTGATGAAGGACATTGGCCACACAAAAACCAATGATAGAAAAAGGCCTATAGAATGAGATCTCGCAACAGATCTACTAGAATATGACAACGATCAATGACCTCGGATCATTGGATTCGATAAAACAAGGCTTGAATGTTACAATGATCTTAATAGAGGAAGAAAACGAATGAAAACTTACCAAGAGAGATGCACCAAAAATGAAACAAAGATACTAATTCGATCAGATAGATTTTAGAGATTTTTATAACCTGAAAACAAACGTTATTTTACATAGTTCATGATCCACAAAGTTTATAGAAAGCTAGACTGACAAAAACTCACAAAACACATGATATTAACCTAGGTGTGGGTCAGTTCACAAAGTATACCCCTTGGCCAAGACATGTATGGAATGTTGGATACATTATGACAAAAAACTGATCACCTCTGGTTAAAAAATATGATATTCAACCCCTATATTACTTGTACCTCTTGTAAACCACATTTTCAAGGTCACAATATGATTTCTCAATTCCTTACATGAATCTAATAGCTAATACTAGACATGTATTTTAGGTATATGACATCTTTCAATTATGTATCATACAGTGAACCCAAAAAAATCACATCTTATGATTTTAAATGTATAATATATATTAGAAAAGGGGAATATACCTGATCAATGTTATGGGATGTTAAAATCTCCCCACCATAAGGACATTCCCTCTATGATGAGTCATGTGGAATATATTCTCCCTAGAAAAATATGAGGCCACTTCACCCTCATTATGGACACACGTTTCCAAGACTCAGTATAATATGATCTATATTTTCAAAGAACTATGTCCAACAGAACACTCTAAAGGATATCACCACTGATATGCATATTTTTTTAGACTTTGGGTTCTAACCAGATGCCATCAGACCTCCCAAATTAATTCCAATGTCTCTTGAAATGAACATGGTCCAAACAATTCCACTTCTCCCACCAATTACTATTAAACAGGTGATCGGCACATGCGACTATAAAACAACTCAAAAGGTTCCATTCTAATCAATTACTAGTAACTTTGGTTTTAATCAAACACAACTTGTTATAGATTTCAATCCCATGATCCATTGAAATCCATGTCGTAGGAATGAAGCATATACTCTAGGATCTGAATTTCACATTCCATCTAGCCATCTGTATTTGAGTTGTATGTTGTTTTCAACATGAAAAATTTACATATTTACTCTTGATGACTCCTCCTGAAACATGAGTGATACATAGGATCCCTATTTGAAATAATGGAAGAAGTACTCCCATGTAACCACACCATATGTTGTATATAATGCCTGCTCAGATCATCAAATTTAGTGGTATATTTGGTTAGTTTGAAATGACCAGGAATCATCAACTGATCAACAACAACCATGATAACCATTTTTCTTCATAGTTTCTATGGTAAACCAACAAAAAATCCATCAAATCCTTGTCCCACTTCCAAACTACAACAGGAAGAGGAAAATGTGTACCACAATGTATCAAGGGCTCTACCAATAAATCTATAATTTCTACAAATATTAGTACTATAATAATTTTTTAACTGATTAAACATATATCAATTTAATTTTATAATAATATATTTTATAATCAAGAGGAGTTTTGTTGAAGAATAGGTGGAACATATGTGGAGTTATTTTCATTTAACTATATAATATTGAGGTGTTTGATAATATATGTGCCTGATAATACTTCTTCCTGGATACATTTTTCATATGTCAACCCTATATGGAAAACTCGAATGTTTAAAATATGATATGAAATTAATTATAGTGCATGAATGAGATAAACATAATTTTTGTATTTATATTTGTAATCCTACGATGATAGGAAAAAGAGATTTAAATTGTAAAATAAAATTGTTATTTTTTATGAATAACATGTGGGGTCATCATAATTATTAATAATTGGGTAAGAAATATTTGGTTACAGGAAGTATATATAAAATGGAAAGTGGACCATTATTTTAGAATTTTAGGTTATTGTATATAAAGTGAATAATTTATCCACAAAAAAACACATATTTTTATTAATCCATTTTGGAATTGTAAAAAATGGGATGATTGAAGTGAACATTTATGTATTTCATTCTATGAAGAATTTTCAATATGATAATAGTGACAATGATAGAGGTGTATTAATTTCTGATATGTACTCTTAAAGAAGATGTGTATTTATTCATGTTAAAACATCCTTGTATGGAAATATGATTATTGAGTTAAATATATGTCATATTGGAAAAAAATCTGATTATTTATCATGAATTGCTTATAAGTCATAAAGGAATTATTATAAATTACATAAAAGGAAAATATATGTACATCATGGATGCAAATTACTGATAATTCCCTATATTTTTAATGATTAATACATCAGAATATTGTCCATGAAATATTTTATTATTACATGATGATGTCATTAGTGATATTTTTTGATAATTACATACATAATTTTTTTAATGAATTAATATTCATAACTATTAAATGACATCATGTGAATAATTAACTAACTCTTTTTGTATGATTTTAGTAAATAATGGTAAATACCATAGAAAAATAAACTACAATTAGTATATATATGTTATTGTTTCACAACCATGTTGTTTCCAACCTACATAGATTTTTCATGGTGGTTGGTTACTGATGATTAGAATAAGATCACATATATATCATACAAACATGATTTTATGAGTGCCTCAATTTGGTGATTTATTTTCATGGTAGATAGAGTACCTAAAGAAATCATGGATATCCAAAACTAGATAATTAAGAATATTCTCAAAAAAATTATAATACTTATTGATGTGAATAATTATGATGCAGTACATTATGTTTACACTGTTATTATTTATCCCCTTATTAATATATAAATAAAATACTAATCATCTGACGAAATCATCTATAAGAGTTACAAATGATCTTAAAAGAAGTTCTGGAATCATATGTCACATTTATGTAATTTTTTAACCATTCATATGGAACATATATTCCAAGTGTATGATATTCTTCTGCGATATGTGGCTTATCCAGGCATTAGAATTTTTATTATGATTATTATGTTCCCTTCTCATCTATTATTTATCAATATACATTAATCCTAAGTTTATATGCATCAATGTTTCATATACATGAAGATTGAAATTTCATTCATGTTAATAAATTAATGAATAAAAATGTTGGTTATTTGTGGAATCTATTTTTTTATCTATTTACTAGATTATATGCACACACATCTACACAGGATGAGAAAATGTCATTTTATTCTTTCCAATACCCTATTGTACTATAACCCATCACAATTTGTATGTCATTCTTGATTGAATATTAATGCATGGAATTATGATGAAAGATTTAGAGGATGTTTTATGTTAAAATATTAATTATTTTAATTTGAATGCTAGGATTTCAATCATGTTCAATTCATGAATGTATTTATGCATTAAAGAATTATGTATCAGTTGTTTAACAGTTGTAATTATAATTAATCAAGACACTCATTCTAGTAATTTATTTAGATGAGGATATACACAGATGATATTCATGTATGAATGTAGTTATTTATTAAAAGCATGAACATGGAGAATCAGTCATCAGAATTTGGGGCATTCAAATGGGATGATGTCACTATGCAATGCCTTCAATGATATTATGACACAATTCATGAATATTTAGTCATTTAACAAAAAATTACAATGTTTTTACATTTAGTGTAAAATAATAACGTAAAAAAGTGATAGATAATTACGGGTACAATAAATGAATTTTAAATAAGAATAATGAATGTTATAATTATTCTTGGGCTTTCCATTTTTCATGTTATATTTACTTGGATAGTTATGAGGAAAATATTAAATATATTATTATTAGTTTTATTATAAATTTATTTTTAATGTGATGATAAATGTTTATGTATGTTTATGCGAATAAATTGAGAAAATTATTATTGAATTTGATACTCTAAAGTATCAAAAAAATGTGTGAGAAATAAAGCAGTCCCTGTAAGAGGACAAATTTATATTAAAGGACTAATAATAAATATATTTTTCTAGATCTGTTGTGATTGAGTTTGAAGATAAAAAATACAACTACAATAGATCTTGGTAATCATGAATTTTTACAAATTTATTATATTTCAGAAACCATTATCTTGGAAGGTCAAATGAATAATAAATATTTCACACACGAATTGGCTGAAATTAGAAGAATAATAAAATTGATCTTTTTATTGTTATTTTTAACCAGCAACTCACAAGGATTTAATCTACTTTTTATGACTAATCAAGGAGGACATGGATATTTTGGGTTTATTTTCAACTATACTAGAAGAGATAATGACTTGGATGTATAACTAGGGTTAAAATGTTGACCAACACCAAATTTTTATAATGGGTTATTTTTTTATTCAATGTAACACTTATGAAAATCACATTGATGAATTACTGATTTTGTAAAAAAAAAATGTAGTACTATATCATGGTACAAAACCAGGTAAATATTCTATTTTTCTGAACTCAATTTTTATTTATACATAAAATTTACGTTTGAGAGTCCTTCATGATTAAGTGTTCTCGACGCTTTCATCGGGGCGCGTGCCTCAATCCATGGAGGACCTACAACTATTGCCCCACATTCCCACTTTCAAAAGGCATGCAACATCCGTCACATTTTGAGGGACATTTTCTCCTTGATCGAAGTGGGATAATGGGATGTTGGTTCCTCTCTCCCTGGATTCCTCCTTAGAACTCTTCACCTAGTTCGGGTATCCCTTATTAATTAAGTCGTGGTTCATGAATATCGGTCCCATTGCAATATCATCATGAACATCAGTTAATTATACTGCTTCTGTTAGGACATTCCCTTGGGTCCTGACACGATAGAAACCATTGGTCGGAGTAGATGGTAATATCAGGAATGTCAGAGAATATCTGGATTTGTGGACATTTTGGAACCTATATTCTTCCTTATAAAGGGGTATCTCTAGGTCACATAACCTATGTCATCCTACATCAGTCGTGGGGTTTCTTCTGTCAGAGGCATGTCTCTAAGGTTTTCCTCAGCTTCCTATATTTAAAATGGGGTATGCCACATGTTTAACGTCCATTAGAGATGGTATGAGGGTAATTAAAACATCCCATAGACACAGATCAGAGTTTGTGCGTCCCAGCGAGGGGATATGTCACACCATGAAAGCTAATCTGGACACCACAGATGAAGAATCAGAGAGTGTGCACCCCAGAATGGGGGAACACCAAGGTTTAACATTGGCTGGGATTGATCCTCATGGAGGTTTTCTACGTACCCTATGCAGAAAACAAGGATCAAAACCCATTTAGTTCAAATGGTTGATGGATAATTGTGTTAACAGAGAACAACAACCTAAATACATGTTAGAGATTGGGAATGGATAGCGTTCAAGGTACTTCTATGAGCAGTGAAGAAATGGAAGGCATGATCCCACTGGGGATGTGGTTTCCCGGGTAAGAATCAGGAAGGATGATTGAGAGTTGAATTAAGTGGAGGTATAATGATATGGATTCTATGTTAGGATGTCAGTGATGTTGGTCTTGATCCTTGAAGATACTTCCTTCGTATCCTCGTGGTAGGGAATCAAAGTCTGTGTAGTTCGGTGGGATGATGGGACACCTGAGGAGGTGGCCCGTGAGAATGGATGCATGGATGAATCCCAGATGAAATGAAACCTCTGGGATGGGGCATCTTCTTCCCGAAACACATGGGATCGAGGGATAGATCAAGAAGAGTCATGGGTGTTGGGCTTGAACATCATGGAGGCTTACTATGTATTCCCACTATTGGGAATGAAAGTCTGTGAAATTCATCTGACGACAGCTTACCATCGATTGGGTACATCAACTGCTTACTGCCGAATGAGGTTGACAACGACATATCTCATAATGGGGGGAAAAATCTTACCGCTGATTGAGGTCCATAATTTTACTTCATACATGATGGGGGTATACTGATGTGAAAGATGACCTTGGGCCCATAAATAAGGTGGGTTTTAACCTTGTGGATGCTTCCTACGTACCTTGCCTTGGGAATGATCATAGACAATGTAGTTCAGGAATGGTTGTTGGGCGTACACTCTAGGCTACCCATGGTGTTGGTGAACCGAAATGAAGATGGTTTGAATGACTGGGGTGGTGGGCTTGATACATAGGAAGGATTTATATATAAATCGCCATAGCAAGGATCAAATACCATGTAGTTTAGGGGGTGTGGGGCTTACACTCTAAGCTTCCCAAGGGGTTATTGAACTGACATGAAGGGGTTCGGGGCGACCGGTGTAGTGGGATTGAACCTCTTGGAGGCTTCCTACGTAATTCACCATAAAAAGGATCATAGACCATGTAGTTCTAGATGGGTCATGGAACTAAATGGTCGGAACCGATATGTGTTGGGATTGAACCTCATGGAGTCTTCCTAGGTACCCTACCATTGTAGGGATCAATGTCCACGTAGTTCGGGATGGTGAATAAATTTTACCATCATGTGGGATGAAGGTGAACCGACGTGAAGGGGTCAGGGTGACCGAATGTTGGGATTGAACCTCAGGGAGGCTTTATACATACCTCGCATCATCAAGGATCAAAGACCACATAGTTTAAGATGGATTTGTGGGGATTACACTCTAAGGTTCCCAAGGTGTATGTCATTGTCGGTGCTTACTACTCTAAGCCAAATTGATTTGTGCCCGGTGGGAGAAATAAAAGGCATCAAGGAACTGACGATTACATTGCAAACGTGTGTCCATGAAGGGTGGTGAATGTAGATTATATAAGGAATCTACCTAGGTGCCCCTATGGAGTGGCAATGGTGAATGGGGATTACGCAAGAATGCTGCTCGGGTGCTGCTATGGAGGGGCAATAGTGAATGCGGATTTCTCAAGGAAGCATCCCGTGTGCACCTATGGAGAGACAATGGTGGATGGGTCTTATGTGAGGATGTTTCCTAGGTTTCTCTATGGACCAACAGTGGTGGATTGGGTTTATGCAAGAATGCTGCCTAGGTGACGCAATGAACTGGTATTTGTGCAGGGGGCTTACGTAAGGAAGCTGCTTGGGTGACGCTATGGAACAACACTAGTGGAAGGGGATTATGCAAAGAATTTCCCCGGTTCTACTATGGAGCGCCAATGGTTAATGGGGATTACACAAGGATAATGCTTGGGTGCCACTATGGAGCAGAAATGGTGGATGGGTCTTACAGAAGAAAGCTACCGGGTGCTGCTATTGAGCAGAAATGGTGGATGGGTCTTAGCAAGGATGCTGCCTTGGTGCCACAATAGAGCGGAAATGGAGCATGGTGTATACAGAAGGAAGCTGCTCGGGAGCCGATTTGGAGTGGAAATGGTGAAAGGGACTTATGCAAGGAAGCTGTCCTTGTGCTTCTATGGAGTGACAATGGTGAATGTGGCTTACACAAGGATGATTCCTAGGTGTCGCTATGGAGCAGAAATGGTGGATGAGGTTTACGCAAGGACGATGTCTGGGTAGCATCCTCATGCTTGGAAATGAGGTCATCCCATCCCACTGGCCGACTGAGGCCCTCACATAAGCTCTAGTGCACAAGTGGGATAACGCCAAGCGCATTGGAATCTGTCCGAACAAAGGAATGTGAAACGTGTGAAAGACATACTTAACATTCAGAACATGATGAGAGTGGCATGGCGATGGAGGATAACTGTTGACCATGTTTGAAAAAATGCATCCATATCGCATTAGCCTGAAATGGGGACAAACAAATGACGGTCGACTACTGATCATGTCAGAAACACAATACCTGACTAGAAGTGTTGTCTAATGTCTTATGGGGCGTTTTCCCAGAATGGTAGGTGAGCTGAGGTGACATGGGACTAGGTTGTTAGGGGGTCCCTTACGACATGGAAGGGGATAAAGAACCAAATAAAGGAAACACATTGCGTGAGGTGGAGTGATGGAATGATTGCATGGATTCCAGTTCTCTTGAATTTATGCCACAATAATCATGGAATTAGGAATCTTATGCTTGGGGCATAATGTATCTCTTTTTTTGAGAAAGAGGCGTCCAAAGATTAGCACATAGATTGTACTACATTTTAATGTCATGTAGAAAGGACTGTTGGCATCTCATTCTTGGAGCATAAGACATCTCTTATTTAGAGTAGGAGGCATCATATTTTTGGAACATAGGGTATACTACAATTTACAGTCATTTTGAATGGATAGTTAGGCATAAGGTGCCTAGCAGTGGTTGGTGTTGGGACATACCCAAGGGCAGACCTTTCTAGTTCAACAAGTCATAGGAGCCTAGTAATAGGGTTTGGATGAGTTTCTTGAGGAATGTTTCAACTAAAGTCACTTAGGGGAAATAATGATGAAATATCCACTCACAATATGGGAAACAAACCAAGATGAATATGTTAACTCAAGGTGTTTAATGGTTTACGGTGGTGTATCTCAAATCATTGTTTTCCATAGGTGGAAGGTGGGTGTGCATAAGGGCGCAATGCCAAATCCTTACATCCCTACATAAAATGATCACGGTGTAACTATATATTTACCATGGGTGTTAGTGACAGTAGTGAATGGACAGGCCCAGAGGACTGGGACTGCAGCTCGGAACTGACACTGAGCAAGGTTGCATGGTTGTAACCCCCACGTTATGGACTGGTGGGTGTGAAGGTACGATCCTCGCAAAGGATAGGTCTTCGCGATGTATCTTTGCAGAGCATGGCATCGCGAAGTATGGAATCACAGAGAAAAGGTCTCCCATGGAGAAAAGGTCTCTCGTGGAGCCAATGTATCTCACAATGAAAGGGCTCTTGAAAAGGAAAGGACTCATAGGGAATGGACTCACAGATGATCATTGCGAAGGAATATCCTCGCGGAGCATGCACTCGTAGAGCAACATCATGAAGGAAGCTCCTTGCGAAGCATGGGATTGAGGAGCCGCTTTGTGAAGGAAAGCAGAGCTCTATGAATGGGTAGATCGACCATCCAAGGGGAAGAGTGGCCTCTGGTGAAGGTGGGTGAGCTTGGTATTTATAGGCTACATTCACCGCAAAGCAAAGCTTGCCTGATGCTAAGATGAAGCATCCTTCGTACTGATTTCGCAAACGTCAAATGGCATCATGGAGCAATCCCACCTCTATGCTTTACAGTGGATTGTGAACGTCAAATCGCTTTGTGGAGTCGTCTTGCCTCCTTACTTCGTGGAAGGTCATGAACGTCAATGGAATTCGCAGAGCTGTCCCTCCTCCTTTCTCTGGGGTGGGTTTACAAATGTCACAGGTGGTTCATGGAGCATCTCGTCTCTTTTCTGCATGGAGGCACTCAGTGGCTGCGGAGGGGGGATTCGCAAATGGTGTTCGCAAACCATTTTTGTAGACCAACTTCAAATGTCCATAAATCCTAATTTGTAACTCCATTCAGGCCCTACGACCAACCACATCGAAGCTTTTGAAATGGGCTATTATCCTGGATAATGTTTGTAAGAAACTAAAAAATTGTGTGGATGCATTTTCCAATTTTAATAGTATGTTATGAACGTAAATAAGTTTTAGTGTTTGAGATTGATCGGAGTGATTTCCTAAAAATATGAGTCTTATTGATCCCCCACGTGACAATCATTATTCAACATTATTATGTTTCATCACTGAATATGGGAGACATTATAAAACCCATAGATGATTAATTCTATAAGACCATGAACTATAGGTCTTGGGTTGGTCACTATATTGAGAAGAATAAGAGGGTTCAATATTAAGGCTTATCCCATTAAGAAGATATTCCATATGTATCAAGAAGGATCAAATCATAAATACGAATCAATTTTTGTATTGTGATATGTGATTGAGATGAGGGTAAAATATAAATGATTAACTATATATCATGTAGCTACATGGATGATGTACGATACTATTCAAATAGGTATAAATTTCACACCATATTATTGTAGAGCATAATATGACATGATCTTACATGATTATGGATGCCATAAACTAAGAGGATGGATACTAATTGGGGGAATTTGTTATGGGTCTAGGATATGAGATAAATTATTCAATATTTATCCCATGGAATGTTAATAATGTGGTATTTAGATCTCGAAATTAATTGATATACAGAGATGTATCTTACACATATTCTGAAAATCAATGTATTGAACCATAATTTTATAAAATTAATATTTCTCATGTAATGTTGTGTCACATAAATTCTATACTAAGAAAAAATATATCTCTGAAATAATTAATATGGTATAACATGAATTTTGAAAATCATGATTTGAATATTACATGACCATTCACAAATATAAAAATTGGAAACTGTACCATTAATAATTATTTTCATCTTATAATTAGTGCTTATAAGTAGAAATGAAAAAGGATAATCAATACATTAGGGAGAAATAAGGAACATAACGAGTATGGTAATGCCAATAAAAGGCCATTTATTAGATCTTCATAGTGATTTTTAATCACTATGGTTCCCTCTAGAACAAGCTCAAGATGATCATCAAATATTTAATCAGGAACTAAATCATATATGGGATAATTTCATGTTAGTTGAAATTACCACCTGAGCAATGTTAGTTGGGCTATAAGATGAATCTATATCCATTTCACATCATACCCTTAGGTCACGTGAGAATATTGTAAGATGTTATGTGGTAAGGCGTTTGTTACATAAAATTTAATTCTTGTGTATATATAATTTTTTATTCCATCAATTATTTTTTGAAATTAGTTTTTCTTAATAAAATTTAGAAGAAATTTGATAATTTTATTTGCCACAAAAAAATGATAATTTAAAAAAAAATTGTTATTATTTATAAAATACTAATGTTTTATAAATAATATTTATTTAAATGTAATTTTATGTTAAAACACTCTTATTTAAATATATAGTTTAACATTACATTCCATTCAACTGTATGAAATATTACTATGCATTTTGAATCCGCTTTTATTTTTAAAATTTACTCATTTTTAATATTTAAAAGTATAATTATAATATAAAGAAAATTATTCTAATATAAAATATAAATACTTTTCAATCAGAACATCAAAATTAGGTTTTGGTGAATTTATGAGAAATTTCTAAAATACATTATTTTTCATTAATTGTAAAAAATAAAGATGGATATTTTTGAATGATTAATGACATTATAATTATTTAATAATGATTTAATAAATAATTAACCATAATATAGTTCTTATGATTTGTTAATTTGATATTATAAGTTATTTTATTATATTTTGATCAATTTGAAAAGAAATATTTTACATTCCAAAGAGTGTACTAAAATCTTTAACATTAAAAAACGATTATGTAAAAAGAATAATTTTCCAGGACAGAAAAAGCAATATAAAATAATTGTAGACTATATTGTATTAAAATAACATTAAATAAGACACAAATATTTGAAACCATGGGGACATTCCATTGGAAGGACCATTGTTTTTTCATTCCCACAATATAGGTTTCTTAAATCCTATATTTGGATATTAATAGACAATTTATCCACATTTTCAATAAATTAAATCACAATTCCCATTTTCTATAAACTCTCAATCTATCCAATACGATGTTGTTGTACATTCACCTCCCTATGAGTCCTCATATTGTGTTCCCAAGCCCCTAATGCTCCAATTCTCATACTTTAGGATCAACTATTTAAGGTAAGTGAAATATTCTTTTTTCTCTTCGTTTCAGGACCTACTTTTTTATGAATGTGTTTTGTATATTGTAGTAATTATATATCACATACGCTTTATTCCATCACTTACTGAATATTTAGGTTTTTTCAACGGGATAAACATATCCCCAATCTTTTTACCCTTTTCTTAAACAATGATTTACACCTGTTATGCCACTAATTATAATTGTCAAATATTAGCTCTTATCCTATTGAAATTTTCTTTTATTCTATTTTTGACAATACCCAATGTAACCTACCAACACAAGATTTCCTCAATCCCAGAACATGACCTGATCCATCACATAACTGAAGGGTGTTACCAATCCTCACGGGTTAGCAAAAAAGAACCCAAACACCAAATGAAAAAAACAGAGGAAATGATTTCACCCATTAGGAAAAACCACTGTGAATTTATATACATATAGAATGAAAGGAATAAAAATAAAATATATATAAATATATACTCCATAACATAAATGAAACATTTGAAACAAAACAACTATAAGGGAATCTAAAAACTCCAATAGACAAGACTTACAACAGAGGACATCAAAATAATCTGCAACTCAAAACTATGGTGTGGGAAACCCCCACCATCTCCCCCCTGATTACCATTCCAGATGACATGAACATTGTCGATTCACAATGGTGCCATTCCATTCCCTATACAATAAGACAATCCAAGGTTTACGCACCACCGATACAATGTGCATGTTGTGAGATAATCAGTTTAGTTAGATCATATCCAGGTGTAAAAAATGAGTATCTAACTAAAAAAAATGTATTCTCGTTTTTAAAATAAATCCCTGCATAAATGGAAGTAAATCATTTTTTAAACATTTGAAAATTTTCCATTTTCTATAGATCTTATCAAATCAATGAATAACAATTTCGAATCATATTTTCTATAACATTTTCCACAAGATTAAAAATTCATATCATAGATAACTCATAAATATGGGCAATAAAAACTGAATTACATGTATCACATGATAACGAATACTACAGGTCAAGTAAGAAGACTAATCACACTATGATGATCATTTACAAAAAACATATCTGAGAACAATGAGCCCATGATTTTGAGAAATACCCCCTATGTAACCCCCCCAAAATTTTACCATTAGTTCCCTAGAAAAGTAGGCCATGTAAATAGTGAAAATCCTGAAAACAGACCACCTTAGATATAAAAAATAAATTGATGATGGACTCATGATAAACCTTCCACCTATGCATCCCAAGAAACCAATGTTATCAATATAACTAACCAATTCCAATGTTTTGAAAATTATTCCAACCCATTTCCCGATCCATTTATCAATATCAATGGAAAACAATATTTTAATTCAAAATCCATTATCAATACACAACGAAATCATAACAAAAATATAAATCAATTTATTGTGAAATTTTCATCACAAAACAAGAAGGATCATTATCATAGGTTAGAAATAGGACCAACTACCTCAAATTCAACTTGTACATGCCCCAATTGGATTCAAAACCATGAACAAAATCTAACATCACCAACAAAGATCCTAGAATCAAATCCATGATATTAATGATTCAAATATTAAAATAATAGGTCATAGTAAGTGATGAAAACCAAATGCATCAAATAAGAAGGCCTACTGCACCACAACAAATGAAAAAAGGGCCTAGAAATGAGATCTCAGTACATATAAAAAAGGAGATGACAAGGATCAACCAACATTGATCACTGGATCTGATAACATAAGGCTATGGTGATACAATGGAAATAATAAAGATTAATAAGAATAAACACTTACCTAATAAGACACATCACAAACGAAATAATGGTCCATCACCAACCGTATCGATTTGGAGGATATTTAAAATCTTAATACACAACAAAATAGACTTAGATCGAGATCCATAATGCATATAGAGAAAATTACAGTCTAAAACTCCAAAAACATGTTATAGTAACTTGGGTGATGGTCGCGGCATGAAATGCTCCCCATGGTCATGGATTATTGTGAACATTGGATAAATTACACTAAAACCCTATCACATCGGGTTAAATATATGATATTTAACCCCTATACTACATATACCGAATGTACATGAAATTAACTAGGACAAAATATGATTTATGTAATACTCCAAACTTCAACAGTGCATTTCCTTGGAATAATGAAATAGATTACACTATACACAATATAGAGTTTTAACACACAAAGACCAATCATATTAGCTATAATGAATAGTAATGCCACATTTTGAAATATTATAATTTTTTTTTTCAAAATAGACTTCATTTTTGGATATGGAATTTCAAAATTATATTAGGGTGATTTTTAGGTATTTTTCTGAAAACATTCAATTTTGGATGAAGAGAGAAAAACCTTACATTTTTTGAAACAGACTTTTTAATTATATAAATATTAATTTTTTAATTGTTATATTATATAAAAATATATACATAATACAAAATTATTTTCAAGGTAATTAATTTGATTCATTTTATAATATTATTATATATATAAAATTTAATTGTACTTTTTACCATCTTTTACCCACATTCAATGCATATTTGCAAATTTTCATAAAACATAATTTTACCACTTCTATGATATAAATTTAAAAAAACACAGAGACACAGTTGACATATGTATGTAAAATTTGTTTTCAATAAAATGTAAATAATTTTTTTCTATAGTTACTTTTTATTTTTTTATCATAATTAAATGTAAATTAGATACTTTAAGCTAAAAATGATATTCAAATTACCCTAACACATGTCCTTATTATATTTGATAAATGTTTTCTTAAAAAAATAATCCGTAGGAAGAAAATATTACACCTTTGGTCCACTTGGATTATATTTGGACAATTATTATTATTTTCTTTCAAGAAGGGTAAAACGTGTAAAATTAGAAGTCTAATAACTAATCCATTTTTAATAATCAGTTGTATATAAGATATAATAGAATATAAATATTCATAATAGAGATAAAATTATTTCATTAATAATGCTATTTTATTTATAAATTTTAGTCGTTATATAATAAAATTTATTTATGACACAATGATGATGCAATAATTCATTAGTAATTAATAATTAAAATAACTGATATATTAAATAACCAAAAAATATAAATTGAGAATTTTGATGTATTGAAAGAATCTTATTGGTTAATATAAAATTTTAGGTTTTATGAAATATATTCTATTCTATGTGATAATGTTAATCTGATTTTCAGAAAAGAAATATACTAAATAGTGGCAAAATTTTCATAAATCAGTTTATAAAAAAATAAAATATTATTAAATGATATAATAGTCATGAAAAATAATGCATGACCAGAATACATATATAATAATAAATATTTCATTAATAAACCACTTTGGGTTCACTTGGTATTTTATAGTATGTTTATGAACAATATAAAATAAATATAAAAGGATACATTGTAAATGTTAAACTCTTTAACTGAGAGTTAAATCTAAAAGATAAGGGTAATATGGTAAACTAAAACTGTATAAAACCTATTGGTTGAGAGGTTTTGGACCTATACCCACAATAACCTTAAAAAATATTTGAGACATTATATACCACATATGATTTTATAATAAAATAATATTTCAATCTTTACCTATAGTTAACCTCACCTCTATTATAAAAGGGTACATCCCCTTTACTCAAACTAACAACTCCAAATCCAATTGGTTCAGCCATACCCAAATAAAATATCCTCCAAAATAACCTATCTTCATCCTAGAGGCCTTAAATTGATCTGAAATCCATCCTAAGGATCTATTTTGATCAACTCAAAAGGAAACACCCGAAGAAGAGAGTAAATTTTCACCACTTTTTTCAATGTTATTTTTATCATTCCCTTCCTTGTTATTTGTTATTTCCAAAACAAATTAATAACTCGGGTTCCTAATAAATAATTTTATGTTATTATATATATTGCAACCATATTATTTATTCAATCCATCCTATGAATGACATGTCACCATATGTGGGTACGAATGGCATACCGTCTCCATGTCATGGTGTAGTTTGTTATTCAAAAACATCATTATATGGATGAGTATAATAATGAGTATAATTATTTTATATAATAAATATAAAATTTTAATGATTCTATATATATTATCTACCATTAAATTACATATGATTCCACTATTAATAAAATTTATTGTCGCTCGTGCGTACCTACTGATTAATGTCTCCACGAATGCGATGAGATTCATTCCCCATTGTAACCATTTAAGAATAAATATCATTTTGTGTTTAAAAATAATGTTTAGGAACATATTATCATTCTACATATAAATCATATACATCCTATAAATAACAAACTTGGCTTGCATACCCAAGCATATAAATGAAAAATAATCAGTTATCCCCAGAAACAATGATACTACTGAAATATTATAAACAAAGCCATATCAGAATATCATAAATGATATAATATTAATATATGTAAATAATGTAAAATTCAATAACAATTATTTAACCATTAGACATTAGGTTAACATACCCACTACCAAGTAAATTTACATGGTAAGGGTTAATTATACAATCTCTTCATTATCCGAGTTTCTTTATACGTGAGTATCTAATATGACCTCTTTATCATCCACATCTGTGTTTCATAAAAATGAATTTAAAAACATTTTTACAATTTCCTATACAATGGTTTAAATTAATTTATACCCTATATTGAATTTTTATAAGATGTATATTAAAGAATCATTTTTTCCAAACATGGTCAGTTACATTCTTTTTTTTCAAAATTAAGGAAATATTTTTTTTACTTAAATGCCTGGTGCGAATATTTTCCACCACAATAACACCTTAGAAAATTCCCTTAATAAATTATAAGAACACATGTAGAATAAATACTTTTTTATAATTATGGTACATTTAATTGTTTTCAAAGTAGAATGAGGTATTTCTTTCTAATAGTTTTCATTTCATATATGTCAACATCCTCTAATAATTTTAAACTTATTTTGATATGATATATTATAATACCAATATTATATATTGTTTTAAATTTTTTGTGATATGTTTTACTGTGGATGTGTTTTAATTATACCATTCATGGTTTATAGATAAATTATTGTCATTTTTTTGTAATTTTTTATGATTCTTTTAATATAAATGATTATATTATAATTAAATCTGTTCATATGATAAACTAATTGGTAATAGTGTGTGACGGGTGGAGCCCAATATTTATCCTTGATGCATCGATACATCTAATAACACAAACTAGTGTCTTATAACAAGGCCATGAAAAAATTTTCTGTTTAGTCTTTACATGAGGCCTTGATTGTGTAGTTATGATGTCCATCATTATTCATTCCATCATTATGAAATTTTCTATTAATATTACATGTGATTTTTTAACTATTAGAATATCCATGTGAATACATAAATGGAATAATTCTGATTTATATTTTCCATATAATGTGAATTTATATAGAGTATATTTTGTGTTAGTTGTATAAATTTCATTAAATGAATATGATTATTTATAAAAGTTTCTGCTATATTATTATTCTTCTGAGCAAATATCCTCACCCCCTTCTATATTTTATTCTTCCAAGGATGTGAAGATGTATTTATAGTTGAAATACATGGATATGAAATGGGATATAAGTTTTTTCAAAGAGGAAAAAATACTATGGTTGTTTTTATTTCATGATGTAATGTAAAACATATTTATATATCTAGTAAATAAAAGAATACTAATCTAATCAGTCCTTCGAAATGTGATCCCTTGCGATCATTCCAATGTTAGGTAATAATTCACTAACTCTAGCTTACAAGGTTTGGGGGATTACAACTGGCATCAGAGGATGTTTATTACAAACATTGGAAGCAAAATTTAGAAAAACACTGATTTTTGAACATTACCCTACTATTGAAAATGAATATTTGTATATAATAGCATCATAATGTTCTTAATATGTATATATTTTGTGGTTTTTCGATGAAATACACCCCTGTCTAGATACGTGCTTGTTGAGGTAGCTTCGGCTTAGATGTACCAAAGAGTAAATACTCCCAAAATGAGTTTCAGGTTTGACCCAGGGTATCCCGGTACACAACAATGGGACTTACATCACTCTTGGTTATGAAACTCGTGGGGGATATGCTTATGATAATCCTACGTTCATTGCATAATATTATTTATTATTTATTATTATATCCTTCCTCAATGAATTTTTTTATTAAAATGGATTATATTCAAAAAGTGTTCAATTTAGGATATATTTTATTACATGTTAAGAATTGTGTATTTTGATTCATAAACTAATCTAGTATATTCCATTTTTTAGAAATGTCAACAATTGGAAGGAATAGAAAATGTATCAACACACATAATCTATGTAGGGATTTACCTCTTACTCAAGATAATTATAGTCAGGATTGTGATGCAAATGTTGCTTATCTGCTTATCTCTGTACAAGGACAACTCACTCAAGTTATGAACAATAAAATTTCACATATAGAGCACCTTGATCCACAATGCAGATGATCAATTTTATACCACCTCTTGAGGAAAAAACCAACAACATTCAATGGGTCTATAAATCAACTTGTAGGTGAGCGGTGGATATGTTCCTTAGAGAAAATATTTTATTCTATGGGGATTAACAAAAAGGAAAAATGTTTTCATTATAGTTTATTTCCTCATGAGAAATGTAGATCGATTTTCTATATAGTTACAAAACACAAAGGTTTAGGAATAAGTATCAAATATAGAATGGATGAATTTTATGTAGATTTTCATATAAAAATAAATTTGTGTGACCATCGAGCTGATATGGAATGATAACTTCTGATCTGAGGAAAAAGGAGGATGTGAATTTCTTAAAGTATGAGGCTACCCTTACGAGGTTAGAAAGGAATGAAACAGATTATATATGTAACCCATGTAGTATGATTGACCAATTCCTTTATGGGTTAAAATCATTTGTCCAAAGATCATTTTTCTAAAAATCCTTCTCAATATTCGAATATATTTCCTCATGTGCAGTCATGAAATAAAATAATTTCTCCATGTCTTATGTCTTTAAAGAAAATAAAGAGAAGAATAGATCTGTTAAATAGTCTAAAAATCGAAATAAGTGGAATAATGGAAAAGTGGTATATCCATCCTGCGGTAAATGTGGGAAGGAACACCTTGGTACTTTCTTGAAATGAATGTGAGTTTGTTACAAGTGTTGTGAAAAAGGCCACCAATATCATGATTCCAATGGAATAAATGATAATGTCAATGGTGAATGCTACAATTTTAGAGAAAATGGGAATTATGTAAATGAATTTCCTATGACCCAAGAAAATGCACTTCAATAAAGGCCAATGGAGAAAGCCCAGCTTATGTGATCACTACTGCTTAGGTGAAAGCTATGAAATATCTAGTGGCAGGTAATTTAATGGTGTCATCATGTCTCTCCAATTCATTATATGATTCTGGATCATCGGGTTGTTTTATATCATTCTAGTTTTATAAAAATATTTACATATTTCCAATTTGATTTAACAAGGGAGTTATCAGTCAAAACTCTTAAGGGATGTATCATTGCACAAATTTCTGGAAATTAGTTCCCATTAGGGTATATAAATGTTCATTATCTACTGATCCCATTGTTATATCCTTGATTGAAAAAGATATAATCATTTGTATGTATTTTATTTAAAACCATGATGCGAAAATTTATTATTAGATGAAGGTGGTAATTTTTTATAGTGATAATAATTACCATATCTTGGTTTACTACAAAAGATATAAAGGTCATTAAAATCACATGAGCACTATTCCAAAAACCCTCAGTAGAAATGAATTATATGGGATGTTTAGCATGTTTGAATTATGAATTCAGAATTTTTTTTCATTGTAATATTGTCTCTAAGAATTTAATATATATTGATCCTTCTATGGTAAGAGCAATACAATAATTTCTAGCACCTACGAGTATAATAAAGGTATGAAGTTTTATTGGTTTAACTTGTTATTATCGGTACTTTCCCCATTATTTTGACCAATTTGTTAACCATTTAACCAATATCACACGAAATGGGGTTTTATTTGTTTGGAAAAAAGGGTATGAAGATTGTTTTGAATAAATTAAGAGATAATTAGTAGATGATCATATATTAAATCTACCAACAGAGAATGAATGGGTTTGTTATTTATAGTGATTCATCAATGAAAGGACATGGTTGTGTCCTTATGTAGAATGATAGAGTTACTGAATATGTATCACGACAAAACAAATTAATGAACCAGACTTTCCCACTCATTATCATGAGTTATCAGCTGTAATATTTTAATTAAAGATATGAAGACAGAAACTTTATAGTGAAAAATTTGAGTTATATATTTATCACAAGGTTTTAAGTATATTTTTTCACAAAAAGAACTCAACATGAGGCAATGATGATGGATTTAACTACTCAATTATTATGATTATACTATACACTACCACCGAGGGAAGAATAATATGGTGAAAGATGCTTTGAGTAGAAACAATCATGTAGATATGAACAAGATTTGAGTTGAAAGCTATCATATTTTTAGGGACAAGTAAACATTTATATGGGAATAATCATTGAAGGTGAAACATCAATACTTATTCAAATGGGTTCCAACTATCATTACTAGAAATGATAAAAATATCTCAGACTACTGATGAATAGTTTAAAAATAAAATTAATGCTGTGAATGATTTCAGATTGTTCTACTACATATATGAAGATGGAATTTTGATATTTGGGAAGAGACTTTATGTTCGTGACATATCTATCTAAAACAAAAATTCATGGATGATGCTCATAGCTCTGATTCCTCTAATCTCCCTAATATCACTATGATGTATGGATATTTGAAGGATCATTTTTTTGGGAAATATGAAGATGGATATTGTTTATTATGTGCCATGATGTATGGTTTTTCAATATGTTATGTCAGGAAGACAACATATTATAAGTGATATACAACATATTCCAATACCTCAGTGGAAATGGGATGATATTACGATGGACTTTGTCATGGGGTTAACAAAGAATATTATAAGGAATGGTGCTAAATGGGTCATTGTTAACCATCTACCCAATTCAACACATTTTCATTCTACCAGATATTATTTACCACTTGATTTTTTTACAAGACTATATATTAATGATGTTTTAGGACTTCATGGGGAACCCCTATCGATTGTTTCTGATTGTGATGCCTATTTTAAATCTTGATTCTGGAAATGTCTTCAGAAGGCCTTAGATACTAAACTTCATTGGAGAACTTCCTACCACCCTCAAATTGATAGACAATTAAAATGGACTATTCAAATCATAAAAGACATGTTGAGTTCTTTCTCACCTGACTTTCATGGTATGTGGGATCAATATTAACCTATGGTAGAATTTTCCTTTAATAATAACTTCCATTCAAGTATTTTGATGGCACTATATAAATCATTATATGGAAATAGATGTCCCACACCAACCTTTTAGGTTGATTTGGTGATAGAGAACATGTAGGTCCAGAACATGTTGAGGAAACAATGTAATAGAGGAAGGTTATCCAAACCCACATCAAAGCATCTCAATGTAGGAAAAAGACCTATGCTGATAACCGAATGAATAATTTGGAATTTCATATAGGAGACCATGTCTTCTAGAATGTATCTCCAGGTAAGGGTTTTATACGATTCATTAAGAATGAAATTTTATGTCACAGTTATGTCGGACCATTAAAAATTCAATATTTAATAGGAGTGGTAGCTTATCATTTAGAAATGCTTCTAAGTCTACCCAAAGTTCATGATGTGTTCCATGTATCACAAATGAGAAAATACATGCCTGACCCAATGCATGTACTCACCTATGAAGAAATAGAACAAGAAACCAACCTGTCTTATTGCAAAGAGGCTTTCAGAATTTTTGATACA
Organism: Viscum album; assembly: GCA_963277665.1. Taxonomy (NCBI): domain Eukaryota; kingdom Viridiplantae; phylum Streptophyta; class Magnoliopsida; order Santalales; family Viscaceae; genus Viscum; species Viscum album. The sequence goes on from OY728148.1 coordinate 1,246,361,260, forward strand.
AGGGAACAAGAGTTGGGATATCAAACACCTCTTTTTGCGAATGTTCGATGGAGAAATGATAAGATGGATGAAGAAACGTGGGAAGCAGAGGAACGTATGATGAAGAACAACCTTAATATTTTTATGAAATAATATTATTGAAATATCGAGGATGAATTTATTTAAAGCAGAGGATAATTTAACACCACATGCTTCAATGGCACGTTACCCATTGAATAGTGCAATAACTTGTTTTGTACGCAAATTGGTGTTTGAAAACCCCATGACCAATCAAAATAGAAGTTATGAATATTCATACCCTCTTTTTGATATTTTATAGAATTTTTTTTTAAATTGGAATTCATTTTTTGATTAGGAATATCAAAATCAAGGTAGGTGAATTTTTTGTATTTTTTTGAAAACATTCAATTTTGATAATATTCAAAACACTTCGTTTTTCATTAAACCCAAATTTTTTTATATAATTAGTTATTTTATATAAATTCATATTAGGTAAAAATATAAAAATAATACCTATATATGTTCAATTTAATTCATTATAGTTATTTTATATGAGTATTATACATTATAAAATTTTAATTAACATTTTAACGTCTTTTATCCACCTTTTAGGCACATTATCAAATTTTCATATAACATATTTTTACAACTTCAATGATTTAAATTTATGAAATATAAGCGACACGGTTGACATCAGTAATTAAAATGTGTTTCAATAAGATGAAAATAATTTTTGATGAGTAGTAACTTTTGAATTTTTTGTCCATAGTTAAAAGTAAATTGTGTAATTAATGGTAAAAATGATATTATAATTATATAGGATAATTATTTTCCAACCATAATCAATACTATAAATATAATTTGATTATTTTGGTCTACATGGATTAGATTAGAAAATTTATTATTATTTTATTTTAAATGAGTAAAAAGTCTTAAAATCAAAGTATAATAACCTAACCATTTTTAATATATGGTTATAAATAAGATAAATTTCACAATAAATATTAATTATAATGATAATTAAATTATAAATAATGTTATTTTATTTATAATTTTTAGACACTAAATAATTAAATCTATTCATGACCCAATGATAATGTTGTAATTACCTTATTAATGAAAGATTAAAATAATTGATATTATAAATATCCATATATATATATACAATTGAGAAATTGGATGAATTCAATGAATTTTACAGATAAGTATTACATGTTACAATTGATTAAATAAGTTTGTTTTCTTATAATTGAAAATGTTTTTATGATTTTCAAAAAAAACAAAATACTAAATAGTGTCAAAATTGACATAAATTAGTTCTTAAAACTAATACTATATTATTAAATGATGCAATAGTTTTAAAAATCTATGGTTCTGCCAAAATATTTATATAATAATATATATGTCATTAATTTACCAAATTGGGTTCTCTTGGCATTTTATAGTATGTTTATTATCTATATAATACAATGATTCATTGTGAATTGTTTAATGTTAAACTATTTAACAAAAAATTAAATCTAATTGATATGATTAATATGGCAATCTAAACCTATCTAATACCTATTGGTTGAAAGGTTTTAGATCCATACAAACATTAGACAAATAATAAATTCTTTTTGGTCCATTATAAACCAAATATTATTGTATAATAAAATAATATTTCAAGCTTTTCCTTAAATGAACCTCACCTCTCTTATAAAAGGGTACTTCCCCTTCACTCAAAATACCACAACGAAATACATTTTGCTCTGCCAACCCCTACACAAATATTCTCCCAAAAACCCTAACATTTACTTCAGGGCCTTTATTAGATCAGAGAACCTACATAATAATCCCTTTTGATCAAATCATAAGGAAACACCTGAAGAAGATATAATAATTTCACCACATCTTATAAAGTTCTATTCATCTTCGACTTCCTCTTTATTTGTTATTTTCATTAAAAAAATAATTACCAAAGTACATTATACATACTATGATGTTTTAATAAATATATTACAACCACATTCTCTATCCTATGTATGAAAAGTCCCCAAACCTATGTATGTATGGCTTACCGTCTCCAGGTTGTGGTGCAGTTTTTTATTCAGACACATCATTATTTGAACGGTTATCATAATGAGTATAATTGATATTAATAAAAAAATTTCATTTTAATTATTCTGTATATATGATATAAAACCTGATTAAACATGATTCTACATCCAATATAATGGTATTGTCGCTCGTACGTACTTACTAATAACTGTCTCCACGAATGCGTTGAGATTCATTCCCCATGGTAACCATTAAAAAATAAATTTTATTTTATTCTCAAAAAATATTGATTATGAACATAATATAATTATATATATAAATCAAATACATCCTATACATAACTAACATATCTTATGTAACCATGCATATAAAGGAAAAATAGTCGGTTAACACCTGAAACAATGATACTACTAAAATACTATTAACAAAGATATATTAGAAGATCAAATATGTTATCATATTGATGTATGTGGTTCCGAGATAATTTAACAACAATGATTTCTCTATTATATAGGTGGTTAACTTACTCTAGACCATGGAAATGTACAAGGTAACGGTTAATTCTAAAATCTCTTCACTATATGATGTTTTTTATATGTGAGTATCTACTGGGACATGTTTATCACCCACATCAGTGTTTCATAAAAATGAATTTCAAAACATTTTTACTATTTCAGTGACTATATTATAAAATCATTTATAACATTTTTTTAATTTTTATAAGATGCTTATAAATGAATATTTCTTCCATTTTATAAACAAGGTCATTTATGACCTTTTCATCAAAATTATAGAAATTTCATTAACTTATATAAAGGATGAATCTATTTTACATTGTTATAAAACATTTGATTATTCCCTTAAAATATTATAAGAATAAATCCAAAAAATTTATTTTTTAGTTATGTGAATTTTTAATGGTTCCAAAATATAAATAGGTATTTGTTTCGAATTATTTTTATTACATCTATGTCAACATCGTTTGATGATTTTTAAAATTGTCTGATGTTGATTTATTATGATAATAATCTTCCATATTTCATGGAAGGTTTTGTGATATGTTTTAATGTGGATGTGTTACTTTTATACCATTCATTATTAATGGATCATGTATTGAAATTTCATTTTTCTAGTTTTAATATGAGGGTTTATGTTATGGTTAAACAATTTCATATGACGAATGCATTAGATGTAGTAAGTGAAAGGTGGATCCGGATATAGCCCCATGATGCCTCGATAGGTCTCATGAATCAAAATTTTCTCTCTGCATAAGTCCTTGAGAAAATCTATTTTTAGTCTTTGAATGATGCCATGACTATGTGGTCATGGTGTTCGGCATATTTCATTCCATCATTATGAAATTGGATATTGATATTACATGTGATTATTCTACTAGAAAAATAACATTGTGAATATGTAAATAGAATTATTTTGATTGATATATTCCTTATTATGTTGATTTATATACATTACCATAGACAATTCTTCATATTTTGGATGTTTCCATTATATTTTTATCCTTACTGAAAATTTATGATCACCCATTTCTATGTTTTATTTTTCCCAGTATGTGGTGAAATATTTTATGGTTGACCTACAGGGATAGGATATGAGATATAATAGTTGTCAAAGTAGACAAAATTACATTATAATTTTTATATCATGATGTAATGTAGAGATTATGTATTAATATTGTACTTCTAAGGCAACTTAACCAATCAGTATTTCTGGACTTGGTCCCCTTTGATTATCCCAAAGTTTTTTAATAATTCACCGACTCGGGGTAATAAGGTTTGGGGCATTCCAGTTTCTTCAATCCTGAAATGAATCCAGTATCTAGTAAATGATGTCTGTCTTAGGTACATGACATATACCTATTCCACAACTTGAATTGAACCCAAAAAATCATATATGTGGATTTTTAAATCAAAATAGATCATATAGAAATAGGTATGAACGTGATCAACTAAATGGGATCTTATAATCACCCCATCATAAGGAATTTAGATCCTTGAGAATTCATCTATAATATATAAATAATGAAAAATTATGAAGCCATTTCTCCCTTATCAATGACATGTTTTCCCATGTCTCATGATAATATGATCCTTGTTGCCAATGAACATAGACAATTAGAAAACCATAAAGGATTACACCACTTAAATACATATGATTTTGGTTAACTCTGGGTTGTAAGCAGACATCATCTCACCTATGGAATCTTTTCCAATATCTCTTGAAATATTCTTGGTCAAACTAATGATACTTCTCCCACCTCTTCACAACAATGATGTGATATGTATGGGTGGCCATACAATTCCTCAAATGGATCCATTCTGATGGAAGATTTTTAAATATTATTTTTAAAAAAATCAACTACTCCAAGTTTGTTACCCATGGTCCACTAAAATCCAAGAATCATGCATAAAGCATATCCTCTTGGATATGAATTACACAATCTATCTATCTATCTTTCTATGGATGGTAAATTGTTCTCAAATGGATCTGAGTGCCCATTTCCTCTTGAATACTCATCCAGCTCCTTGAGTTAATCCAAGGATACCAATATAAAATAATGTAATATGGAATCCCATGTAACACCACAATCTTCTACACATAATTCTTGTGTAAATCATCAATCATAGTGGTGACTTTGATCATAATGAAATGAGGAGACTTCATCAACTGATCAAAAACCACCAATATAATATTTTTCCCTCAAAGTGTCCATGGTAACCAAAATGAAATCAATAGAATACTTATCCCACATAAAAACCACCATAGGTAGATGATATTGCCTACCATAAGATTTCAAGCACTCTACTATTATCTATTTATAGGTGTAACATTCAGACACATAATATTCAATTTCATGCTTCACACCCTACAACAAAAATCATCTTCACATTAATTAATATTTCTCTATAGCGCATTGATGAATGGACCAAGAAATATATATGAAAAATACAAGACATAACATATCACATGTGTGGGGATGGTAACTCGCTTTTCAAGGAAAAGTATACCACCTTTAGAAAATGACAAAATTGTAATTGTCTCCCCACAATAAGGTTTTTCCTTATTCTTATTAAACTCATCATCTTGTTGATGAATATGAAAGATATACTATATGAGATAAGATGACAATTGAAAACATGTTAGAGCCATACTTGAGGCTTCCTCACATGTTTCTGAGTGAAATTGATTAAAAATCCCGATAAGATTATACTCAACCCTTTAATCTATAACAACCTGTGATGGTATCTCCCTTCTTAAAGAATCTGTAACTATATTCCATTTCAACAAAGTGTATGTTACCTCCAATTCAAATGTATGAAGGTATTATACCAATACTATTTGACTAAGATTCAAGTATTTATAGAGAAATATATGTCTCATAATTTTATGATCAGTGAAACCCATGAACTTCTCCCTAGATAGATAATGTCATTAGAGTTTAAGTGCATGTATCACCACCACAATATATAAATATATTTTTTTTGTAGTTCTTCTCATGTGGTTAGTGTTGACAAGAGTTATAATCTATGATATGATCATCCAACATCAGCACACATACCAAACCAGCAATAGATGCATCAGATAGCACACATACTCCTTATTGGGCTATGGTAAGATCAAAATAGGTTTTGATTTTAGATGTAATTTCAATTCATCAATGGAATACTTACAATATTCACCCCATGATAATTTCACCTCATTCTTCATAAGATAAGTCAATGGTTATACCACCTTAAGGAAATCTGTGACTAATCATCAGTAATATATAACACGACTAATGAAGCATTGTATCTAAAATATATTTCATGGTTCTAATAAGGAAAAAAATGAACATTTACCCTCTATGGATCTACTCATATTCTATTCTCAAATATTTTTTCCCTAATAACATCACTTATTGAATAAAAATACTACATTTTGAAAACATTCCATATAGATAGTCAATTTTTTACATCTACAGAACCACACTCATATGGTATTAGTATTCATGCTTAGACATTAAATAAACTATAATATCATCACCAAAAACTACAAAAAATCCTGATATTGGTGGTATATATGAATCATAAAAGACATAAAACTATAGGCGAATTATTCACACCCAAATTCAGCACAAGATATTCATAATGGCCATACGAGATCCTGAAAGACGTCCATGGTATATCAGACTCATAGACTCAGAGCTGATGATATCCTGATAAATTATTGATCATTAAAAATAACTTCTATCTCTTCAAATGATCAAAAAATCATAATGACGAGGTAGTATTATTTTTTCTTAACCATTACACAGTTTTACTTCTAATAGTCCACACATAACTTATGTAAACCAGAAACTTTCTTGGAAATGAAAATAGGGGATTCCAAATGAGAAATAATAGGGTGAACTAAAACCTCTCAAATTGTTTGTCCAAATGAATATAGAGTTTTTTCAACTGCAATGGTTTCATACAGTAAGAATGGAACAATATTGGTTTCCCTCCCAATATGAGTTCAATCATAAACTATGCCTCCATCTTTGTAATAAAAGCATTAAAATCGTCAGAATAAAATGTGATGAATGGTAAGGAACAAAATAATAAGATCACCAACTTAATAAATTACATTGGAATCAAACACAACAGTAGAAAAAACCCTTATGATCCAGGTTGGCAGGCCCTGCATGAACTGGTCTCAGATCCCACTCCCAATAAAACACATTAGTTCTCATAACAACAAAAATAATCAAAACACAACAATAATAAAATTAGGCTCATTTTGATGAGATAAATTACAATACATACTGATTATGACATAAAAAAGATCTAGATCAACATTGAGAAAATATTAGTCCAACTGTGTCTGGGCAATCGTGAACAGAGAAGGACACCTAAACCCCAAGTATTTCTTCATTCCAATATGTGTTGCTAAATCCATTGTAATGGTAATAAGCTCCATTGTTAGTTTAAGAATATAAAAACACATTTATATATAAATGAATGTGAGGTAGTAGTATCAAAAAATGAGTAGATGATATCTATTTAATAAGAGTAAAACTCTCAACATTGAATGACCCAAATAAAATTATATTAGATACTCATCTACTATGTATAAATGATTCACTCCTGATGCATATGAATGGAGCCTTGAAGTCCTCGAATCATTTAACTACACCATGATTGACTTTGAAAATGACAAACCCAATCTATAATGAGGTGTATTCAGTGCCTAAGAGAAAATTTGATTATGAACGACATGTCCAATGCTACTGAACATCTTCATAGGAATAATTAAAGACCCATTAGTGTTTTCCCCCTTGTCCCACTGGTATATAGTCAAACTCACAATGCCAGCTGTAATAGATTGTTCAATGGAGGCTCGTTGTTCTAACCCCCCACCTCTACTCTTTTTTCGGTCTTGTAACTTCTTCATCATCTGATGTATGCCACTATAACTATCACTAGTTAGAAGATAATAGGCGGTAAATACATGTTTTCATGCCATGTATATATCAACATTCATCTCATTATCCTTTATCTCTGTATAGATATAAATCATATACATGAAAAACTACAATCTAATGTCTGGTAACAATTCCATAGGTAATTTTGTGACTTCATCTAGTCATTCCTTACCACATCCAGAGAAAAACAGACTATCTCAACAAAACAGTTGCTATAGGATGACCCATAACTCTATCCCTACTCAAATAATATGAATTCCAATGATTTTTCAAACAAATGGAACATTTTTATAAACTAATGAAAGAACAAGGTTTTGAAACCCTTCACATCTAATACCACATGTCTGCCTACAAGGACTATAGTGCCCCACCAATGCTTGTTGTAACCCTTGAGTTGGAAGGCTGTTCAGATCACCCTAATATTGAATAGTGTCTCAAGGATTTTGATGAGTTGATCAATCATTTCCATAAAATCTGCCCCCTCTTGAGGTTCAGTCGTCACTTTAATGGATATTGGCATATCACTCAAAACACCCACGATCGATCTATTTCCACTCTATCTTCTAGTTGTACTTTAACAACTATGTTCTTCATTCATGGGACATCCTAATCGATAACACCGACATCATATACAATAGTCTCTATGTGATTTTGATCTATAGGTGGATTTACTGGAGAATCATCATCTTCACCTTCCGAAGGAACCTGTGGAAGGCATCTCAAACACATGGTGCTATGTACCAAAACATTTCAACCATTTGACATAGAACAAATTAGTATTAATAGTAGAATACCCATAAGATTAAAATATTATATTCATTCAAAAAAACACCACTAATGTAACATATCCCAACATCCAATTGTAACATGTGTCTAATTTTGTCAAGATATAGAAATTCAATCATCGAACCATACCTCTCATGTCCTGACAATGATATCTTCATTCCAACACAAATCCCAAGAAATGATTCATGTCAATTTAACCTTCCTATTAATACCAAAATATAATGAATTGTCTCGGGTTTCCTAGAAACATGGCACCCAAACCAAAATGTCCCATACATGATACAAGTTATAGATCCCTAGAGGTAGGTGACAAGAACCAAGGCACCAAATGAAAAAACAATGGGAAAATTTTCAACTAAGCTGAAAATAAAAAGGAATAAATATATAGATAATGTAAGGTAATTGAGAAAACAAAAAAAATAGTCCATAACTGTATGAAGACCTAAAAAACAAACCATCTGTATTGATAACCGAAGAAATGAAAAACCAAGTATAATGAAAATGTACTACAAGGAAAACTACTACTTTAAATGATGGAATGCACAAAACCCAAAAATCACAACACTAAATACCCATCATTGCTTACACGAACCTCGATGCCTCCTTGCATCACCTTTATGTTCCCTATAATGGATGGAAAACTATTTTCTATGCACCAACGAAGTGGTGTGTTGTGTGTGTGATAATATTCTCAGTAGGATCTCACGAAGGTGATCTATAACATGCCTCCTTATAAAAAAAGTATGTATTATCATTTGTATAATAATACATTGAATGATATGTATAAAATTTGTTTCATAAAAAACATAGTAAACATTTCCCTTTTCCATATTTCTCGACAAAAACATGTATAATAATATCAATGAATATTTTCAATAAAATTTTCCACAAGAATAACACATGCATATATGGGATAATGTATAATGACGAGTAATAAAAAACAGAAGAATATGTGTCACACACCTTGTAATATTACTTTCCTAGGAAGAAGACTACTCTTACCACAATATTAATGTGTTTAAAAATGATCCTAGAACAATTCTCATAGTAATTAGATGAATACCCCAATCTTAAATACTAAAAAATGTCACTATCCTTCTCATAGAACGATCGGAATAGAAAACAAAAAAACCCCCCAATATAAATCTCTCTTATAATCAAAAGGAAATTGATGATGCCCCAATATTAGTCATCCATCAAAGTATCCAACCTAAACAATGTCCTCTATTTCACAAACCATTTTCAATTCTTTGAAAACATTTCAAAACACTATCACAATTTATTTTTCAAAATCTAGTGAAATCCATTTTTTTCATTCAATACCCATATTCAACACACAAAAATATCCTTCATGTTCCATAAAAAAATTTATAAATCAATTTTCAAAGCAAAACAAGTAGGTTAATGTCATAGGCTTGAGACAGAACCTCTTACCTCAAATTTGTGGTGCACATTCCCGTAATGGGATCCATAACAAAAACCAAACATCAATGTCACAAAAAGAGGCCCTAGAATCATATACATAATATGATTGATTCATTTATAAATAGAAATCATTGGAATAATATAGAAAACCACATACCTAAAATAACTCAAAAGAAAACATAAAAAATGTTATAAAAACCTCTAAAATTATATATCACAATAGATCTAGAATAAGTCTATAATGATCAACAAACATGGATTAAAGGATACAATAACATATGTTTAGGTTACTACCATGATAATAAGTAAGAATCAACCTGAAGTAAAACTTACCTTGTGATATTCACTAAAAACACATTGAATATAAAATGAATATTGGATTGATCTAGAAAATGTTTAGTCTCTCATAAATGCACCGAAGATACCTATGGTCATGATCCATGAAGTATTCAGAGAAAAGGATGGAGATAAACTCCTAAACGTGTGACTTTAACATGATCATGGACATGGTGACAATGTGAACCCCTTAATCACAATGTATAGGCCACACTAGATATGTTATTCCAAAAAAAACTCATCACCTTAGGTGTTAAAAATCATAATTAAGCCCTTCATGATAGATATCTCATGTACACAACTTTTATAGGTCACAAAATGATTTATCCATTCACAACATGAATCCAATAGCCACTACATGAAGTGTACCTCATGTACATGATGTGCACCTTTTCTGCATCATATATTGAACCCATAAAATATAATCTATGAAATTTATAACCATACTGGAACACAGAAATATAATGAAATACCCCATCATGGTAATAGGTTTTTTTAACCGAAACATTTTATATTCAATGGTAATTCAAAACTATGTAAAAATTGAGTTTTTTTATTATGGTATCAGAATACCTAAAAACCAAATTCCCTTTAATTTGGATAAAAATGACATAAAGATCATGTTTTAAATGTTCATCTGAAACACCATGATTTTTATACGAAACCAATATATTTTTATTCTATATAGGTCACTAATGAAATTATTTATTATTATCTATGTTGATCGCTTGAAAATTAATTCATGTTAATGGTGTTCCCTAATATTTATTCCACTACACTAGGTATATAATTTACTCTCTAGATATAACATGTTTTTTGATTCCTTCATAAATAAACTTTGTAATTTTTTTAAAACCATGGGGATAAACCATGTCAATATTATTAATAATTTATCAGTTATATTTAGTATATATATTTATATGTTATGATTCATGTTATTAAATTTATGATATGCTACTTTCTTTGTATTATAATTATGACTCATGTTATTAATGATATTCTTCAATACCCCCCAAGAAAATTGTTTCCCTTATATTCCATAACAAGGCCTTATGGTCATAATTTCTGTTGAAGCATCTATGAAGGTTATGAGATATAGTAAATGTATATATAATGAATCTATTATGAAAACAATCCGGTGTATTAGAATAATTATTTTTGTATTCATTTTTTATATATATAATTTCAAACACACTAAACCCAATATATAATCAGATTTGAAAAAATTTTATTTTTTATTAAAAGGAATGTAATAAAAATTTGGGATATCTTATGTGGTATCAAATTAATTTATAGTTATTTGAGGAAATTGATATTTGAAAACATGGGGATGACACTAGGGAAATATTAAAATACAGGAAAACATCATGGTTGGTTGGTTAAATGTTAAGTAAGTGGATTTTTAGAAATGAAAACATTTTATATATAAAAATAAGTGGATGTAGATTTGGAACAAATGAGTCATGGTGTAAAACATAAATAAACTAGTTTGAGGTAGAGTCGAATGGGAATTTGTGCATTAAAATGGGTCTTGATGCACTACTTCTTTGAAACTCTCTATGCATTTTCTCATTAATATTAGAAATTTGATAAAGCATTATCAAGGATTACTAGAATATTTTTTTTAAAGAATAAAATATTTATGCAAGATATTTTTATAAAATTCACTTGAATTATAAGAGTTATAAATGAAACATGTATCTCACAAAGATTTTTTTATTTAAAACAATTGCAGGAAATCAGAGGAACCATGTAAATGGTTAGTGGAATGGGTCATGCACTGATGACCACCTAATGCAATACAGAATGGAAAACATAATAATAATGATGAATAAACTAACAAGAGTATTGAACAATTAACTGAATCAATTTGAGAGACTATATTAACTCAAAAAGGGAATTTTTTTGTTAGATTTCTCTTGTATTTACTACCACATTCTTTCTGATGAACTATTGATCCACTGATTAATGATCAATTGATAATCATTTTAGAAATAATCATTTCTATAATCAGTGGTTCACAATAAGAGAATTGCACCCCACATGTGTATATCATCGAGGGAGAATTTTTTCAATGATGGAAACTAATTGAAAACATGAATCAAAGAAGAGATATTTAATCTAATGAATAAGAAGAGTTCAAGGGAACATTTTTCGGGAAATAATTTCCTTATTCGATAAAAAATAATATTGAGATAAAATTTTTAGAGATAATGTAGATGGGAAATAAATTGGTGGGAGGATATGATATGTATTTTAAAAGAAACTCTTGTTACACATATATTAGTTTCATGGTTCATAAAGGAATGGTGGAAATATTTTTCGATAGACTAAGACACCATATATGGAATAATATTTCCGGTCGAGATAATAATAGATATATGGAGAAAATGTGATGTGTTATGAAGGTTGAACTATAGTTTTGAGAGAAAACATATATTGAATAAAATGATGTACTTATTAGAGGCAATCATCCGGATGATCTTTGATCATGAAAGAGGAAACAATATGGTGTATCTTACCACATGCAATAAATAAGTGAAGAGTCATTTATGAAACTATTGTCTTGGGAGGTTGAAATGTTACATGTTTTTAATGTTGGTCAATATTTTTTAATTCTATAATAGTGAGGTGAATCCATGACATCAAATGTTTAATTAAAAAGGTAATGCGGTGAAATCCCACCCTATAGATAAATGTTATAAGTGTTGAAAGCTTGAGATATTTTCCAACCATTCTCCAAATTATAAAAAAATGTATAAGATTCCCCAGAATCCTAAACATATTCCAAAAGACAAAATTCAGGTGTTTTCTATAATTATGGATGATGTTAAATCTCCAAATTAAAGGTGGAACATTCTCTCTGTTTTCTGTAAATAGTATCTAGTATGCTATTGGTTCAGGTTCAACAAATTACATTATTTAATCCATTCTTTCAATGAATATAAAATCAATCCCAAATATTTTAGAAGTAGAGTTTTTCGTCACAACTCCTAACATTATTATAAGGCCCCACCCTTAAACATTAGTTATTATTGAATTAAATGAATAATTCACATTAAGGATATTTTCAGGTTTAGAGTTTTAGAGAATTAGGACATAACTATTATATCTCAAATATTACAATGTATACAATTCTACTAAATTTACATAAAATAAAAACTCTTAAAAAGAAACATGTCTAGTTCCTTATTTTAGATAGCATGTCTTTCCTTGATCCCATCCTTGACCCTATTCATCTTTAAGTTATATGGAAATCATTTCAAAAACATGGGATGAGCATAAAATTCCCTGTAAAGGATACACCAATAAGGAAAACTGTTAGTTTTCCAAAACAACAAGTAAACTAAGAATACTTTATCAATGTAATACTTTTCAGCTTTATGAAGTAGTAAATAATAATTTTTACTGAATAAAATATCATTACTTACAAATTTTTTAACCAACAGATTACCATAAAAACCCATATAAATGACACATAACATAGAAAGGTAACTTGGGACATAAACAAAATTAAATGAAACAACCATACGGTCGACTTCCACACATATCACATAATGGAATAGCCATACGGCCAACTTCCATACCCAATGCATTTGAGGTTATAACGTAACCACCCATCCTAGTATTCACGGCACAACCCGTCATATGGTTTATCACATAACCACAAGTAAAATGTCCATGTACCATCATTACACATAAAATATTGAAAATATAAACATTTCAATAAAAAAATTTCATTTGTACTAACAATAACTAATTACAAGATATTGAATTAATCAATCCATTTTCAAAAATCATTTAAAAGATATTTTTGAATCAACGTGTCCCATACCACTTTGAAGCTTTTAATGGAATTATAATTTTAAAACATTAATGTGCAAATAAATAAATACTGAAAACCATGTTGCAAACAAGGACATTAAAAATAAAGATTTAGAATAATGAATCTTTAAAACATGTAAAATGATATTTTTGTTAATGAGTTTTTAACAAAATAAGAGACTCTTGAAAAAAAATAATTGTGGAATAACATTTAATCCAAACATTATAATATCATGAGAATAAAGGGATTCATGATAAAATATGTCAAAGGACAGTATACACACCATATAAGAGTGAATTGCTGCATAACAACAATGAAGTCTCAATGGAAATGTAAATTGAGATGAAATCCATTATAAAGATGGTATCCTTAAATGAATGACAAATCCATCACATAATTATGAATGAGAAATATAAATACATCCAATATAAGTTGATATTAAGTGTGAAACAATTAGAGGTCATTCACACATAATCTTGGAAAAACAAAACCAATGACATAGATATTTAACTCAATGAAATGAGATTGATTTATGATTTCCCATACAAGTTCATCTAAATGACGTAAGAATTTATCCATGAGATTATTATGTGTATAAATAGTAAATCCACACAATAGTTTGTGAAAATTACAACATAGAGATTCCACATGTAATCTTGGCATAATAAAATCAAGAAGTAAAGTTTTAACCCAATGAATTGAAAGTGGGTTAAGAAGTTCCTTTATAAAAATACGATGGCCTAACGACGTCACATTAAAATTCTGAAAATGAGTTTATGAGAGAGAAAATGGTATCTCATCACTTGGACATAAAATTTACATCAATAAGGTTACATAGGAACATATCCCAACATAATTAAAAGACATAACAAAATAAGTCTTTTAAAAAGAGGAGGGTGAATGGTCCCCTTACCGAGTTGGGTAACTTTCGAAATGTACACCCCATGGAAGAAGGGTCACGCAATGAAGATGTAAAAACCCTTAAAGGAAATTATACTACAAAAAGTGTATAATAATGGTTATTACATACACCACTCAAAGAAAATAGTGGAAAATGTACCATAAATGTCACGGGAATAAAAGTGAGATGAAAAATCCCTTACGAAAATTTGGCAGCCTAACGGCGCCACTTAAAACAACTAAAAATGTATTTATGAGATCAAATAGGGTCTCTAATAACATGTACATAAAAATTACAGTATTAGGAATATATAATAACATCCTAAAACATAAGAAATATGATCTTAAATGAAATGACGTAAAAGGGAGTACTTAAAAAGAAAGAGAGAGGTTAGATCCCTTACCTCCTGTCTGACATGACTCGATTGTTCTTTAATCTACTGAATAATAATATTTGTTCAATTTATAATTTCTTAAGGAACACCTTTTAATATTATTATTCAGTTCATATCACATATTATAATGTTATAAAAATTTTTTAATAATGTGAGTTCATATCATACGTTTTTGTCGATGTTTGGTACATGAGTAAAATTTGTACTTGTTTGAATAGAATTTTCCAAGTAGTTATAGGTACATCATATCCAGAATAGAATTAATGTTTTAAATATCATATATATCCAGTATATATTCATTTTATACTATTCCATAACATTTGGAGATAAAAAATTAAAAGCACCGTTCATGGAGATGGTAGGCCGTACTACGCATGGACGCTACTTTCATTTTTTATCATATTAATGGAATTAATGTTAAAAGAGAGAAATATATATCATAATTCTAGAATTATATCCATCATTTACATTTAATATATGACATATATATCCATTATATATATTTACTTATAATATTACAAAATATTTGGTGATAAGAAATGAAATGTACCGTTCATGGAGACGGTAAGCCGTAAGAACGCATGAACGCTACTTTCATTTCATAGGCACGTTAATGTAATTAAAACTATATGAGATATATATATATATTATAATTCCAGTATACTATATATGTGATATATATCACATAAGTTCATTAATTTCATTCATTATACATTCCATGTATTGCATGAACGAGTCACATCACTTGAGGGGGCGGTAGTCCACAATTCCTCAAATGAAATTTTCGCATTTGCACAACATGAAAAGCATAAAAGTATGTATTAAATCTAAAATAAAAAAGCATAGAGAGGAAATAAATATAATATATATCATAAATAAATATTGTTCCATCATAATGGCCACATTGAGAGGTGGTATGAGAAGATAGAACAATCATCATTTCGTGAAAAAGTAATTCGCCATCCACATAAACAGTATGTTCATTATCCATTAGTGGGAGGTGGGTGTTAGTGTAGCTCGAATACTACTCATAAAAACATCATAGTATATTGAAGATACTGTTGTTGTTACCAAATAAATAAATAAAAAGAGCTTAGGGGGTTGGAGAAGCAAAATAAAACAAAAGAACACTAGAGAAGACATTACCTTTAAAAAGGGTAACTCTTTTTGATTTGAGCTCAAAGGCTTCCTTGGGAATACATCTGCCCAAATTTAGGCGCCTTGGAGAAATAGAAGGATGTGGAGACAAAATGGGCAGGGGTTGGCCGAGCCAAAGGATTGATAGGTGTGGGTAAGGTGGTAGAGGTGGGGGCCTTTTATAAGAGGAGCGGAGGGGCACTCTTGGAATGTTATAAAAGGTTACATTATTATAAAATGATTTTCGGATTTTAAAGGTCCCATAATTATATATTAAAAGGATATGGTGACAAGAGTTCGAAATTCACCCATCCGATAGGTTTTTGACAAGTGTAGTTCTTATATTTTACATTATCTTTTAATTTTATTAAATCGTTAAATAATGAGGTAATCACTTCATCATCATGGTGTCAAAAATAATTTAATTTATTTAAGGTCTAAAAATTAGAAAAAAACAATAATGATTTAGGAAATCTTTTTACCTTTCTAATTAATATTTATAGTCAAAAATACGACTTGTATAACCCATCTAAAAATTGTTTTAGTAAAACAACACATGTTTGTGACATTTTTATTTAAACATTAAATTAAAAGTTTATAATGTCATTTTCCTACCAAAGTGGCTCCATGGGGTCCCCAAGTTGACCCATGTATTGTTTTGGTCGGCCATGACACATCAAATAATGGTAGGACATGTGTAAAGGTCATTTCATATTATCAAAACATTAATTTTAACTTAAATTACACTAATTACCTCTAATCGCGATTAAAAACATAAAAGTTTCTATTCACAAAAAATTATTTTAATATCATTAAACCACAATTTACTTCCTAAATAAAACCATGTATGATGGATTTTTGAAATTCAAATCACAAATCTGGTAAAATTTCATTTAAACGAAAAATCATTTTTTTAACAACCACTTAGTGGTTTCACTATTCATCATAAATTGATGTTTCTCAGAAAAATAAAAAGAATTCACCCTAAAATATATTTTATATTAAAAATTAAAAAATCATGTCCATTTTAAAAAAATAAAAATATGAGCTATATTAATTAATTTAATAATTAATCCCCGCTGTCAGAACAAATAGCATGTTTTTATGAAACAATATATATCAAAAAATTGACACTAGTTTAAGTCCAATTTAAAAGTGAAATTAATTCCAATGACCAAAATAAGATTAAATGTTAAATATATATTCTAATTTAACTTTAAAACAAATTCAAACGATAATATAATCATATAAGTAAATTAGATTAAAATGAGATTTTGAATTAAAATACAACATTTTTCACTATTCATTAAAAAATGAACTTTATTGGAAAAATATGAAAACTTTACAGAAAGTAAATTTTTCTGTCCCAATTATAAAGAAGAATTTTATTTTGTGAAATACAACATATTAAATTGTCATAAGTATATTTAAAAAGGGTTCTACATCAAAAGGCTGTTTATCGAAAATTTAAAAAATATTAGAAGATTTATGCTTAAAATTAGATTCATTTGCATTTTTAATCCTCTAGCCTTTATTTTAAGAAGTAAAAATATTTGAAAAACATATACATTTATTTTGTAGTTAGTTCTGTTCAATCTCGTCGTTACAACTACTCGGTGTTAAACAACATTTTAAAAAAATTATTTTATTATTAGAGTTCAACGTAAGATTTCCAAGGAACTCGTTGTTGCGTATTGGGTATGCAATCAAGCATAGTGTTACCATTAAATTAATATTAATATTTTATTCAAAAATATGCATAAATATAAAAATGTCACATACTTTATTTACCTGGGGTGTTACATCTTTCCCCCTTTTGGGAATTCTGTCCTCTCAATTTTAAAATTGGGCTCGAAAACTTCATTGAAAGCCCCACATCTGAGAATGAGTAAATTAAACTATCACATTAAAAGATAAAAAGGGAAGTACAAAGGACACCTGAGTTAACCTATACTAGGATTACATGTATGAAAACTTGGATATGGTAGAAAAAACGAAGGTTCATGCTCTGATGGAGTGTGATAGAAAACATGTTTAGGAAAAAGTTAACCACCAGAAAATCACAAAATTGTGATGGGTTAAATGGTATTGGATTTCCTAGTAGGAAAAGTTAACTGACAACATTTTTTAGTTAGTTTTCAATGAGGAATTTATTTTTGATCTTAACTAAAACATAAGGAAACACACTTACTAGTCTTTTTGACTTTCAACTTTTACTAGATTTCTTACACAAACTAATATTTTCTCCAAAAGATGAGTATTTAGGATGACTTGTTTACATTAAGAGAGCTATAATAAACTTCTAGAGAATCAAATAATCCACACAATAGAATTTTATACTTTCCATGCCTTTAGACCCTAACCAAAACTAAAACCAAAAAGGATAGTATGAGATCAGATAATACACAAAAAGGCTCATCCTTTATAAAAAGGAACCCTATTCTTAATCTCCAAAATTTATCCAGCAAGACCCAAAGTTCAACGAAGACCAAAAGTAAACCAAACTATGATTGAAACTCAAATATGTTAAGGATTTAATCACATGTTATTCCATGTTAAATCGTAACATTTATCTCCAAACAACATCAGTTTCTCATAAAGTCTTGTATTATAAAGTAAATAACCAAATCACATATCCTCTATGATAGGTTAATAATTTCCATAGATAACCGAAAATCAACATACTCTTAATTCATAAAATCATCTAACTAAAAATAATTAGTCAAACTAACTAGGGAATTCACATAGTCCAGTGGTAGTTGATAAATACTAGTTGAACTTTGGTTGTGGGTTCGATTCCCTCAGTTTTGTCTGACGCGACGAGTTGCCACACGGTCTGCATGTTGTCCTTTTTCAAAATTATATAATTCTCAAATCAATCCCCAAAAAGAGATAAAATCATCAAAAATAACCATAACATAACATAACCACCATTTTATCTCATGCCTTTCACATTCCATCATAACATATAGTAACCCATAATTACCTCAAAAGTAAGGATCATATAAACCCAAATGGTTCTTTATAACTATGTCCAAAAAAGAATAGTTTACTATTCCTTGAATATAATTTTCATATATCAAACATCATGGTAACACATACTATAAAAAGTCTTCTAATGTAACCCCATCATCAAAAGAGACTTAACACTCTTAAGAATTTCACCATAACTCTTGAAGCCCTTATATGTTGACTTCTTACTCATTCAACATTCTTCATGATCCATTAAACATTACTTTCCAACTTATTCTAAAATACTTCATTCCTACAAACAAAATCATGAATCATATCCTAAGATTCTAGAATATGAAAACAAAAGTTGAGAAATAGTCCATACCTTTGATTGGTCATTGTCACTTTCTTCATCTTTAATTGGAATGGAATTAGGTATTGGTAAACGAATATTTATTCGATCTTGGTTATCTCATTCCCGAAACATCTTCATAGGACATGCTTTTGCATAATGAATGTGCACACCACATCTAAAACATTCAATTGATCCCTCGGAAAGAACTTCTTTCCCTTTCCTCTAGTCAACTGGATGATTCTTTTTTCCGTGGCATGTTCTTGCTTTATGACCTTCAGTTCCACATCTATAGCATATTTCTGTCCCATTGAAACATTTTCCTAGGTGTTTTTTCCATATCATTGACACATAGGTTTCTGAACACAGTTACCTTTATTATTATTACTTGTACATCCGCATGGGATTTGTTTCTCACATATATGATGCCTTATAGAAATCGCCAAGGTTTTGGAGGTCAATCATGACTCCAGATAGTTTGTTGAGTATAAACACATGAGTTCTCATTGCAGCTCCCATATCATTCAGTTTCTCGCTTAGAAAACTATCACAGTTTCCTTCACATCCACTGTTACTTTGGTGCCTGCTAGATCCAGCCATTTACTAAAACCAAAAAGGTTAGTGTGAGTATATCGACAAAACCATCATGTACTAATGAGGAAGATAAATACTAAGATATACTTACTCATTCACATTATCTAAAACTAGGACTCTTTCTAAAATCCTATCCATTAGGGTAATTTCACTTATGCTTAGAGAATACACTAACCTCTAAAGTTATCTAAACTGACCTTTGATACCAACTATAAGGCCCCAGCCTTAAACATTACTTATTATTTTATTAGATGAATAATTCAAACTGAGGATCTTTTCAGGTTTAGAGTTTTAGATAATTAGTACATAACTATTACATCTCAAATATTACAATTTATACACTTCTACTAAATTTCCATAAAATAAAAACACTTAAAAAGAAATGTGTCTAGTTCCAGGTTTTAGATAGCATGTCTTTCCTTGATACCATCCTTGACCCTATTCATTATTAAGTCCTATGGAAAATATTTCAATAACATGGGATGAGCATAAAAATCCCAGTAAAGGATACACAAAGAAGGAAAACTGTTAGTTTTTCAAAACAACAAGTAAACCGGGAATACTTTATCAAAGTAATACTTCTCACCTTTATGAAGTAGTAAATAAAACTCTTCACTGAATAAAAGATCATTACTTACCCCTTTTGTAACCAAAATATTACCATATAAACCCATATAAAGAACACATAACATATAATGGTAATTTGGGAAATAAACATACTTAAATGGAATAACCATACTATTGACTTCCACACATATGACTTAATGGAATAGCCATACGGCTGAGTTCCATACCCAATGCATCGGAGGTTATAACAAAAAAAACTGTCATGGTATTCACGACACCACTCGTCATATTGTTTATCACATAACCACCCATAAAATGTCTATGTACCATCATTACACATAAAATTTTGAAAATATAAACATTTCTATAACAATATTTCATTTTCAATCACAATAAGTAATTCCATGATATTGAATTAATCAATCCATTTTCAAAAATCATTTAAAAGATATTTCTGAATCAAAGTGTCCCATACCACTTTGAAGCTTTTAATGGAATTATAATTTTAAAACATTAATATCCAAATAAATAAATACTGAAAACCATGTTGCAAACAAGGACATTAAAGATAAAGATTTAGAATAATGAATATTTACAACATTTAAAATGATATTTTTGTTAAAGAGTTTTTAACAAAATAAGAGACTCTTGAATACAAATAATTGTGGAATAACATTTAATCCAAACATTATAATATCATGAGAATAATGGGATTCATGATACAATATGTCAAAGGACAGTATACACACCATATAAGAGTGAATTGCTGCATAACGACAATAAAGTCTCAATGGAAATGTATATTGAGATGAAATACATTATAAAGATGGTATCCTTAAATTAAGGATAAATCTATCACATAATTATGTGTGAGAAATATAAATACATCCAATATAAGTGGATATTAAGTGTGAAACAATAAGAGGTCCTTCACACATAATCCTGGAAAAACAAAACCAATGACATAGATATTTAACTCAATGAAATGAGATTGATTTATGATTTCCCAAACAAGTTCATCTAAATGACGTAAGAATTTATCAATGAGATTATTATGTGTACGAATAGTATATCCACACAAAGGTTTGTGGAAATTACAACATACAGATTCCACACGTAATCTTGGCATAATAAAATCATGAAGTAATGTTTTAACCCAATTAATTGAATGTGGGTTAAGAAGATCCTTTATAAAAATACGACGGCCTAACGATGTCACATTAAAATTCAGAAAATGATTTTATGAGATAGAAAATGGTATCTCATCACTTGGACATAAAATTTACATCAATAAGGATACATAAGAACATATCCCAACATAATTAAAAGACATAACAAAATATGTCTTTTAAAAAGAGGAGGGTGAATGGTCCCCTTACCGAGTTGGGTAACTTTCGAAATGTACACCCCATGGAAGAAGGGTCATACAATGAATATGTAAATACCCTTAAATAAAATTATACAACACAAATCATATAATAATGGGTAGTACATACACCACTCAAAGGAAATAGTGTCAAACGTAGCATAAATTTCATGGGAATAAAAGTGAGACGAAAAATCCCTTCTGAAAATTCAGCAGCCAATGGCGCCACATAAAACAACTAAAAATGGATTTATGAGATCAAATAGGGTCTCTAATAACAGGAAAATAAAAATTACAGTTTGAGTAATACAAAATAACATCCTCAAACATAATAAAGATGAGCTTAAAAGAAATGACATAAAAGAGAGTACTTAAAAAGAAAGAGAGAGGTTGGATCCCTTACCTCGTGTCTGACATGACTCGATCGTTGTTTAATCTCCTGAATAATAAAATTTGTTCAATTTATAATTTCTTAAGGACCTCCTTTTAATATTATTATTCAGTTCATATCACATATTATAATGTTATAATAATTTTTTAATAAAGTGAGTTCATATTAGACGTTTTTGTCGATGTTCGGTACATGAGTAAAAATTGAACTTGTTGGAATAGAATTTTCCATGTAGTTATAGGTACATCATATCCAGAATAGTATTAATGTTTTAAATATCATATATATCCAGTATATATTCATTTTATACTATTTCATAACATTTGTAGATAAAAAATTAAAAGCACCGTTCATGGAGACGGTGGGCCGTACGTACGCATGGACGCTACTTTCATTTTTTGTCATATTAATGGAATTAAAGTTAAAAGAGAGATATGTATATTATAATTCCAGAATGATATCCACCATTTAAATTTAATATATGAAATATATATACATTATATATATGTACTTATAATATTACATAACATTTGGTGATAAGAAATGAAATGTACTGTTCATGGCGACGGTAAACCGTAAGTACTCATGAACACTACTTTCATTTCTTTGGCACATTAATGTAATTAAAACTATATGAGATATATATAGATATATATTATAATTAAAGTATAATAAATATGTTATATATATCAAATAAGTTCATTAATTTCATTCTTTATACATTCCATGTATTGCATGAACGAGTCACATCACTTGAGGGGGCGGCAGTCCACACATCCTCAAATGAAATTATCGCATTTGCACAACATGCAATGAATAAACGTATGGATTAAATATTAAATACATAAGAATAGAGAGGAAATAAATATAATATATATCATAAATAAATATAGTTCCATCATAATGGCCACTATGAGAGGTGGTATGAGAAGATAGAACAATCATCATTTCGTGAGGCAGTAATTCACCATCCACAGAAACAGTATGTTATTTAACCATTAGAGGGATGTGGGTGTTAGTGTAGCTCGAATAATACTCATAAAGACATCCTAGTATATATAAGATATTGGTGTTGTTACAAAATAAAGAAATAAAAAGAACTTATGGGGTTGGAGAAGCAAAATAAAACAAAAGAACACTAGGGAATACATTACCTTTTAAACGGGTCACTCTTTTTGATTTGAGCTCAAAGGATTCCTTGGGAATACTTATGCCCAACGTGAGGCTTCTAAGAGTAATATAAGGATGTGGAGATAAAAATGGGTAGGGGTTGGCCGAGAAAAAGGATTGATAAGTGTGGGTATGGTGGTAGAGGTGGGGGCCTTTTATAAGAGGAGAGGAGGGGCACTCTTGGAATGTTATAAAAGTTTACATTATTATAAAATGATTTTTGTATTTTAAAGGACCCGAAATTAAATATTTAGAGGATATTATGATAAGAGTTCGAAATTCACCCATCCAATAGGTTTTTGACAAGTGTAGTGCTTATATTTTACATTATCGTTTCATTTTTTTAAATCGTTAAATAATGAGGTAATCATTGCATCATCATGGTGTCAAAAATAATTTAATTTATTTAAGGTCTAAAAATTATAAAAAAACAATCATGATTTAGGAAATCTTTTTAGATTTATAATTAATATTTATAGTCTAAAATATGACTTGTATAACCCATTTAACAATTGTTTTAGTAAAACAACACATGTTTGTGACATTATTATTTAAACATTAAATAAAAAGTTTGTAATGTCATTTTCCTACCAAAGTGGCTCCATGGGGTCCCCAAGTTGACCCATGGATTTTTGTGGTCGTCCATGACACATCCAATAAGGGTAGTACATGTGTAATGGTCATTTCATATTATCAATACATTAATTTTACCTTAAATTACACTAATTACCTCTAATCGCGATTAAAAACATAAAAGTTTCTATTCACCAAAAATTATTTTAATCTCATTTAACCACAATTTACTTCCTAATGAATTTCATGTATGTTGTATTTTTGAAATTCAAAACACAGAGGTGGTAAAATTTCATTTAAACAATAAATCAATTTTTTTAACTACCACTTAGTGGTTTCACTATTCATTAAAAATTGAAGTTTCTCAGAAAAGTAAAAAAAATTCACCCTAAAATATTATTGATATTCCAAATTCAAAAATGATGTCAATTTTAAAAAAATAAAAAAAATAAGCTGTGTTAATTAATTTAATAATTAATCCCCGCTATCGGAACAAATGGAGTTTTTTATGAAACAATATATATCAAAAAATTGACAGTAGTTTAAGTCCAATTTCAAATTGAAATTAATTCCAATGACCACTATAGGATTAAATGGTAAATATATATTATAATTTAACTTTAAAACCAACTCAAACGATAATATAATCATATAAATAAATTATATTAAAATGAGATTTTTGAATTAAAATACAACATTTTCACTATTCATTAAAAATGAACTTTATCAGAAAAATATGAAAACTATACACAAAGTAAATTTTGATGTCCCGAATCTAAAAAAGAATTTTATTTTGTCAAATAAAACATATTAAATTGTCAAAAGTATATTTAAAAAGGGTTCTCCATCAAAAGGCTGTTAATCCATCTTTTAAAGAATATTAGAAGATTTATGCTTAAAATTTGATTCATTTTCCTTTTTAATCCTCTAGAATTTATTTTAAAAAGTAAAAATATTTGACAAACATATACAGTCATTTTGTAGTTAGTTCTGTTAATTCCCGTCATTACTACTACAAGGTGTTAAATAACATTTAAAATAAAATTATTTTATTATTAGAGTTCAACGTAAGATTTCAAAGGAACTCGTTGTTGTGTATTGGGTAAGCCATCAATAATAGCATTCCCATTAAATTAATATTAATATTTTATACAGAAATATGCATAAATATAAAAAGGTCATATACTTTATTTACCTGGGGTGTTACATCTTTCCCCCCTTTTGGTAATTGAGTCCCTTCAATTTTAAAATTGGGCTCAAAAACTTCATTAAATACCCCAAAACAGAGAATGAGTAAATTAAACTATAACATTAAAAGAAATAAAGGGAAGTAAAAAGGCCACCCGAGTTAACCCATACTAGTATTCCATGTATGAAAACATGGATATGGTAGAAAAAACGAAGGGTCTTATTCTGATGGAGTGTGATATAAATCATGTTTAGGAGAATGTTAACCACTAGAAAATCACAAACTTGTGATGGGTTAAATGATATTGGATTTACTAGTAGGAAAAGTTAACTAACAACATTTTTTAGTTACTTTTCAATGAGTAATTAATTTCTAATCTTAATAAGAACATAAGGAAACATACTTACTAGTCTTTTTGACTTTCAAGTTTTACTATATTTCTTACACGAACTGATATTTTCTCCAAAAGATGAGTATTTAGGATGACTTTTTTACATTAAGAGAGCTATAATAAAATTCTAGAGAATAAACTAATCCACACAAGAGAACAGTATACTTCCCATGTCTTTAGACCCTAACCAAAACTAAAACCATAAAGGATAGTATGAGATCAGATAATACCCAAAAAGGGTAATCCATTATAAAAAGGAACCATATTCTTAATCTCCAAAATTTATCCAACAAGGCCCAAAGTTCAATGAAGACAGAATGTAAACAAAACTATGGTTGAAACCCAAATATTTTAAGGATTTAATCACATATTATTCCATGTTAAATAGAAACATTTATCTCCAAACAGCATCACTTGCTCATAATGTATCGTATTGAAAAGTAATTAACCTAATAACATATCCTCTATGATAGGTTAATAATTTCCATAGATAACCCAAAATCAACATACTCTTAATTCATAAAATCACCTAACTAAAAATAATTAGTCAAACTAACTAGGGACTTCACTTAGTCCAGTGGTAGTCGATAAATACTTGTTGATCTTTTGTTGTGGGTTCGATTCCCGCAGTTTTGTCTGACGCGACGGGTTGACACACGGTCTGCGTGTTGTCATTTTTCCAAACTATATAATTCTCAAATCATTCCCCAAAAAGAGATAAAATCATCAAAAATAACCATAACATAACTTAACCACAATTTTATCTCATGCCATTAACATTTCATCATAACACATAGTAACCCATAATTACCTCAAAAGTAAGGATAAAATTAACCCAAATGGTTCTTTATTACTATGTCCAAAAAATAATAGTTAACTATTACTTGAATAAAATTTTCATATATAGAACATCAGGGTACACATAATAAAAAAAGTCTTCAAATGTAACCTCATCATCAAAGGAGACTTAACACTCTTAAGAATTTCACCATAACTCTTGAAGCCCTTATATGTTGAATTCTTACTCATTCGTCATTCTTCATTATCCATTAACCACTCCTTTACATCTTATTCTGAAATAATTCTTTCCTACAAACAAAATCATGAATCATATCCTAAGATTCCAGAATATGAAAACAAAAGTTATGAAATAGTCCATACCTTTGATTGGTCATTGTTAGTTTCTTCGTCCTTAATTGGAATGGCATTAGGTATTGGTAAATAAATATTTATAATATCATGGTGATCCAATTCCCGAAACATCTTCATAGGACATGTGTTTGCATAATGAATGTGCACAGCACATCTAAAACAATCAATTGATCCCTCAGAAAGAACTTCTTTCCCTTTCCTCGAGTCAACTAGATCCTTCCTTTTTTTCCATGGAAAGTTATTGATTTATGACCTTCAGTTCCACATCTATAGCATATTTCTATCCCTTTGAAACATTTTCCTATGTGTTTTTTCTATATCTTTGACACATAGGTTTTTGAACACACTTACCTTTATTATTATTACTTGTACATCCACAGGGATTTGTTTCGCGCATATATGATTCCTTATAGAAATCAAAAAGGTTTAGGTGGTCATTCATGACTATAGATTGTTGGTTGAGGATAAACACAAGAGTTCTCATTGCAGCTCCCATATCATTCAGTTGCTCGCTCAGAAAACTATCATTGTTTCCTTCACATCCACTATTACTTTGGTGCCTCCTAGATCCAGCCATTTACTAAAACCAAAAATGTAGGTGTGAGTATGTCAACAAAACCATCATGTAATAATGAGGAATATAAACACAAAGATATACTTACTCATTCAAATTATCTAAAACTAGGACGCTTTCTAAAATGTTAACCATTATGGTAATGTCACTTATGCTTAGAAAATACCCTAACCTCTGATGTTATCTAAACCGACCTTTGATACCGACTATAAGGCCCCAACCTTAAACACTACTTATTATTTTATTAGATGAATAATTCAAATTGATGATCTTTTTAGGTTGAGAGTATTATAGAATTAGGACATAACTAATACATCTCAAATATTACAATGTATACACTTATACTAAATTTCCATAAAATAAAAACTCTTAAAAAGAAACATGTCTAGTTCCAGGTTTTAGATAGAATGTCTTTCCTTGATACCATCCTTTACCCTATTCATTTTTACTTCATGTGGAAAACATTTCAAAAACTTGGGATGAGCATAAAAATCCCAGTAAAGGATACACAAAGAAGGAAAACTGTTAGTTTTTCAAAACAACAAGTCAACTGGGAATACTTTATCAAAGTAATACTTCTAACCATTATGATGTTGTAAGTAAAACTCTTCACTGAATAAAATATCATTAAATACCCCATTTTTATCCAAAATATTACCATATAAACCCATATAAAGAACAGATAACATATAATGGTAATTTGGGACATAAAAATACTTAAATGGAATAACCATGCGGTTGACTTCCACACATATCACTTAATGGAATAGCCATACGGCTGACTTCCATTCCCAATTCATTGGAGTTTATAACATAACCACCCGTCCTGGTATTCACAACACCACTCGTCATATTGTTTATGATGTAACCACCCATAAAATGTCCATGTACCATAATTACACATAAAATATTTAAAATATAAACATTTCTATAAAAACGTTTCATTTGCAATGACAATAAGTAATTCCAAGATATTGAATTAATCAATCCATTTTCAAAAATCATTTAAAAGTGATTTTTGTATCAAAGTGTCCCATGCCACTTTGAAGCTATTAATGGAATTATAATTTTAAAACATTAATGTCCATATAAATAAATATTGAAAACCATGTTGCAAACAAGGACATTAAAGATAAAGATTTAGAATAATGAATCTTTAAAGCATTTATAATGATATTTTTGTTAAAGAGTTTTTAACAAAATAAGAGACTCTTGAATACAAATAATTGTGGAATAAAATTTAATCCGAACATTATAATATCATGATAATAAAGGGATTCATGATAAAATATGTCAAAGGATAGTATACCCACCATATAAGAGTGAATTGCTGTATAACAACAATGATGTATCAATGGAAATGTAAATTGAGATGAAATCCATTATAAGGATGGTATCATTAAATTAAGGGTAAATCTATCACATAATTATGTGTGAAAAATATAAATACATCCAATATAATTCGATATTAAGTGTGAAACAATCAGAGGTCATTCAGACATAATCTTGGAAAAACAAAACCAATGACATTGATATTTAACTCAATTAAATGAGATTGATTTATGATTTCCCATACAAGTTCATCTAATTGAAGTAATAATTTATCAATGAGATTATTATGTGTATAAATATTATATCCACAAAATGGTTTGTGGAAATTACAATATAGAGATTCCACATGTAATCTTGGCATAATAAAATCAAGAAGTAAAGTTTTAACCCAATGAATTGAAAGTGGGTTAAGAAGTTCCTTTATAAAAATACGACGGCCTAACGACATCACATTAAAATTCAGAAAATGATTTTATGAGAGAGAAAATGGTATCTCATCACTTAGACATAATATTTTCATCAATAAGGATACATAGGAACATATCCCAACACAATTAAAATACATAACAAAATAAGTCTTTTAAAAAGAGGAGGGTGAATGGTCCCCTTACCAAGTTGGGTAACTTTCGAAATGCACACCCCATGGAAGAAGGGCCATACAATGAAGATGTAAATACCCATAAATGAAATTATACTACACAAAGTGTATAATAATGGGCAGTACATACACCAGTCAATGGAAATAGTGGCAAACATAGCATAAATGTCACGGGAATAAAAGTGAGATGAAAAATCCCTTATGAAAATTTGGTAGCCTAACGGCTCCACTTAAAACAACTAAAAATGGATTTATGAGATAAAATAGGGTCTCTAATAACATGAAAATAAAAATTACAGTATGAGGAATATAAAATAACATCCTCAAACATAAGAATGACGAGATTAAAATAAAGTTCATAAAAGAGAGTACTTAAAAAGAAAGAGAGAGGTTAGATCCCTTACCTCGTGTCTGACACGACTCGATCGTTCTTTAATATCCTGAATAATAAAAAAAATTCAATTTATAATTTTTTAAGGACCTCCTTTTAAAATTATTATTCAGTTCATGTCACATATTATAATGTTATAATAATTTTTTAATAAAGTGAGTTCATATCAGACGTTTTTGTCGATGTTCGGTACATGAGTAAAAATCGAACTTGTTGGAATAGAATATTCCATGCAGTTATAGGTACATCATATCAAGAATAGTATTAATGTTTTAAATATCATATATATCCAGTATATATTCATTTTATACTATTCCATAACATTTGGATATAAAAAATTAAAAGTACCATTCATGGAGACGGTAGGCCGTACGTACGCATGGACGCTACTTTCATTTTTTGTCATATTAATGGAATTAAAGTTAAAAGAGAGATATATATATTATAATTACAGAATGATATACATCATTTACATTTAATATATGACATATATATCCATTATATATATTTACTTATAATATTACATAACATTTGGTGATAAGAAATGAAATGTATCGGTCATGGAGACGGTAAGCCGTAAGTACGCATGAACGATACATTCATTTCATTGGCACGTTAATGTAATTAAAAATATATGAGATATATATATATTATAATTACAGTAAAATATATATGTTATATATCACATAAGTTCATTAATTTCATTCTTTATACATTCCATGTATTGCATGAACGAGTCACATCACATGAGGGGGCGGTAGTCCACACTTCCTCAAATTAAATTATCGCATTTGCACAACATGCAAAGCATAAATGTATGTATTAAATATAAAATACATAAGAATAGATAGGAAATAAATAAAATATATATCACAAATAAATATAGTTCCATCATAATGACAACCATGAGAGGTGGTATGAGAAGATAGAACAATCATCATTTCGTGAGGTAGTAATTCGCCATCCACAGAAACAATATGATCATTAACCATTAAAGGGAGGTGGGAGTTACTGTAGCTCTAATAATACTCATAAAAAAATCCAAGTATATTTCATATACTGGTGTTGTTACAAAATAAATAAATAAAAAGAGCTTAGGGGGTTGGAGAAGCAAAATAAAACAAAAGAACACTAGGGAAGACATTACCTTTAAAACGGGTAACTCTTTTTTATTTGAGCTCAATGGCTTCCTTGGGAATACTTCTGCCCAAAGTGAGGCTTCTAGGAGTAAGAGAGGGATGTGGAGATAAAAATGGGCAGGTTTTGGCCGAGCCAAAGGATTGATAGGTGGGGGTAAGGTGGTACAGGTGGGAGCCTTTTATAAGAGGAGAGGAGGGGCACTCTTGGAATGTTATAAACGATTAATTTATTATAAAATGCTTTTCGGATTTTAAAGGTCCCAAAATTATATATTTAGAGGATATAGTGATTAGAGTTCGAAATTCACAAATCCAATAGGTTTTTGACAAATTTAGGTCTTATATTTTACATTATCTTTTCATTTTATTAAATTGTTAAATAATGAGGTAATCACTGCATCATCATGGTGTAAAAAATAATTTAATTTATTTAAGGTATAAAAATTATAAAAAACAATAATGATTTAGGAAATTGTTTTATCATTCTAATGAATATTTATAGTCAAAAATATTACTTGTATAACCCATTTAAAATTTGTTTTAGTAAAACAACACATGTTTGTGACAATTTTATTTAAACATTAAATAAAAAGTTTGTATTGTCATTTTCCAACCAAAGTGGCTCCATGGGGTCCCCAAGATGACCCATGGATTGTGTTGGTCGGCCATGACACTTCCAATAAGGGAAGTACATGTTTAGAGGTTATTTCATATTATCAAAACATTACTTTTACCTTAAATTAAACTAATTACCTCTAATCGCGAATAAAAACTTAAAATTTTCTATTCACCAAAAATTATTTTAATCTAATTGAACCACAATTTACTTACTAATGAAAAACATGTATGTTGGATTTTTTAAATTCAAAACCCAGAGGTGGTAAAATTTCATTTAAACGAAAAATCAGTTTTTTTAACTACCACTTAATGGTTTCACTATTCATCAAAAATTGAAGTTTCTCAGAAAGATAAAATAAATTCAACCTAAACTATATTTGATATTCCAAATTCAAAAATGATGTCTATTTTACAAAAAAAGGTATATTAATTAATTTAATATGTAATCCCCGCTATCAGAACAAATAGTGTGTTTTAATGAAATAATATATATTAAAAAATTGACACTAGTTTGAGTCCAATTCCAAGTGAAATTAATTCCAATGACCACTATAGGATTAAATGGTAAATATATATTCTAATTTAACTTTAAAACCAATTAAAATGATCGTATAATCATATAAATAAATTAGATTGAAATGAAATTTTTAATTAAAATACAACATTTTTCACTATTTATTAAAAAATGAACTTTATCGGAAAAATATGAAAACATTACACAAAGTAAATTTTGTTTCCCCGATTCTAAAGAAGAATTTTATTTTGTCAAATACAACATATTAAATTGTAAAAAGTATATTTAAAAGGGTTCTACATCAAAAGGCGGTTAATCGATCCTTTAAAGAATATTAGACGTTTTATGCATAAAATTAGGATTCATTTGCATTTTTAATCCTCTAGCATTTAT
This sequence comes from Viscum album, assembly GCA_963277665.1. Taxonomy (NCBI): domain Eukaryota; kingdom Viridiplantae; phylum Streptophyta; class Magnoliopsida; order Santalales; family Viscaceae; genus Viscum; species Viscum album. Next base: position 1,246,393,822 of record OY728148.1, read on the forward strand.
TTTAAAAATTAAAAATATTTGAAAAACATATACAATCATTTTGTAGTTTGTTCTGTTCATTCCCGTCATTACAACTACTAGGTTTAAAATAACATTTAAAATAAAATTATTTTATTATTAGAGTTCAACGTAGGATTTCAAAGGAACTCGTTGTTGCATATTGGGTAAGCCATCAAGCATAGAGTTCCCTTCAAATTAATATTAATATTTTTTTTAAAAATACGCATAAATATAAAAATTTCATATAATTTATTTACCTGGGGTGTTACATCTTTCCCCCCTTTTGGGAATTGCGTCCTCTAAATTTTAAAATTGGGCTCGAAAACTTCATTGAAAGCCCCACATTGGAGAATGATTAAATTAAACTATAACATTAAAAGAAATAAAGGGAAGTACAAAGGCCACCTGAGTTAACCAATACTAGGATTCCATGTATGAAAACATTGATATGGTGGAAAAAACAATGGGTCATGTTCTGACGGAGTGTGATAGAAAACATGTTTAGGAGAAAGTTATCCACCAGAAAATCACAAACATGTGATGGGTTAAATGGTATTGGATTTCCTAGTAGTAAAAGTTAACTGAAAACATTATTCAGTTACTTTTCAATGGGGAATTTATTTTTGATCTTAACTAAAACATAAGGAAACATACTTACTAGAGTTTTTGACTTTCATCTTTTACTAGATTTCTTACACGAACACATATTTTCTCCAAAAGATGAGTATTTTGGATTACCTGTTTACATTAAGAGAGCTATAATAAACTTCTAGAGAATCAACTAATCAAATCAAGAGAACTTTATACTACCCATGTCTTTAGACCCTAACCAAAACTAAAACAAAAAAGGATTGTATGAGATTAGATAATACCGAAAAAGGCTAATCCTTTATAAAAAGAAACCCTATTTTTAATCTCCAAAATTTATCCAACAAGACCCAAAGATCAACAAAACCAAAATTAAACCAAACGATGATTGAAACCCAAATATATTAATGATTTAATCACATAGTATTCAATGTTAAATCATAACATTTATCTCCAAACAACATTAGTTTCTCATAAAGTCTCGTATTGAAAAGTAATTAACCTAATCACATATCCTCTATGATAGATTAATAATTTACATAGATAACCCAAAATCAACATACTCTTAATTCATAAAATCATCTAACAAAAAATAATTAGTCAAACTAACTAGGGACATCACGTAGTCCAGTGGTAGTTGATAAATAGAAGTTGAACGTTGGTTGTGGGTTCGATTCACACAGTTTTGTCTGACGCGACGGGTTGCCACACGGTCTGCGTGTTGTCCTTTTTCCAAACTATATAATTCTAAAATCATTCCCTAAAAAGAGATAAAATCATCAAAAATAACCATATCATAACTTAACAATAATTTTATCTCATGCCGTTCACATTCCATCATAACATATAGTAACCCATAATTACCTCAAAAGTAAGGATCATATAAACCCAAATGGTTCTTTATAACTATGTCCAAAAAAGAATAGTTAAATATTCCTTGAGTAAAATTTTCATATATCAAACATCACAGTTACACATACTATAAAAAGTCTTCTAATGTAACCACATCATCAAAAGAGACTTAACAGTCTTAAGAATTTCACCAAAACTCTTGAAGACCATATATATTGACTTCTTACTCATTCAACATTCTTCATGATCCATTAACCATTCATTTCCCACTTATTCTGAAATACTTCTTTCCTATAAACTAAATAATGAATCATATCCTAAGATTACAGAATATGAAAACAAAAGTTAAGAAATAGTCCATACCTTTGATTAGTCATTGTCAGTTTCTTCATCCTTAATTGAAATGGAATTAGGTATTGGTAAACGAATATTTATACGATCTTGGTGATCCCATTGCCGAAACATCTTCATATGACATGTGTTTACATAATGAATGTGTACACCACATCTAAAACATTCAACTGATCCCTCGGAAAGAACTTCATTCCCTTTCCTCGAGTCAACTGGACGCTTCCTTTTTCCATGGAAAGTTCATGATTTATGACCTTCAGTTCCATATCTATAGAATATTTTTGTCCCTTGAAACATTTTCCTAGGTGTTTTTTCCATATCTTTGACACATAGATTTTTGAACACACTTACCTTTTTTATTATTACTTGTACATCCACATGGATTTGTTTCTCACATATATGATGCCTTATAGAAATCACCAAGGTTTAGGTGGTCAATCATGACTCTTGATAGTTGGTTGAGGATAAACACACGATTTCTTATTGCAGCTCACATATCATTCAGTTGCTCACTCAGAAAACCATCACATTTTCCATCACATCCACTGTTACATTGGTGCCTTCTAGATCCAGCCATTTACTAAAACTAAAAAGGTAGGTGTGAGTATATCAACAAAACCATCATGTACTAGTGAGGAAGATAAACACTAAGATATACTTACTCATTCACATTATATAAAACTAGGACTCTTTCTGAAATCCTAACCATTATGGTAATGTCACTTATGCTTAGAGAATACCCTAACCTATAAAGTTATCTAATCCAACCATTGATAACTACTATAAGGCCCCATCCTTAAACATTACTTATTATTGAATTAAATGAATAATTCACATTGAGGATATTTTCAGGTTTAGAGTTTTAGAGAATTTGGACATAACTATTACATCTCAAATATTACAATGTATGCACTTCTACTAAATTTCCATAAAATAAAAACTCTTAAAAAGAAACATGTCTAGTTCCAGGTTTTAGAGAGCATGTCTTTCCTTGATATCGTCCTTAACCCTATTCATTATTAATTCATGTGGAAAACATTTCAAAAACTTGGGATGAGCATAAAAATCCCAGTAAAGGATACACAAAGCAGGGAAACTGTTAGATTTTCCAAACAACATGTAAACCAGGAATACATTATCAAAGTAAAACTCCTCACCATTATGATGTAGTAAATAAAACTCTTCACTAAATAAAAGATCATTACATACCACTTTTGTAACCAAAATATTACCATATAAACCCATATAAAGAACACATAATATATAATGGTAATTTGGGACATGAACATACTTAAATGGAATAACTATACGGTTGACTTCCACACATATCACTTAATGGAATAGCCATACGACTGACTTCCATAACCAATGCATTGGATGTTATAACATAACCACCCGTCCTGGTATTCACGACACCACTCGTCATATTCTTTATCACGTAACTACCCATAAAATGTCCATGTACCATCATTACACATAAATCATTGAAAATATAAACATTTCTATGACAACATTTCATTTTCAATCACAATAAGTAATTCCAAGATATTGAATTAATCAATTCGTTTTAAAAAATCATTTAAAAGATATTTTTTAATTAAAGTGTCCCATACCACTTTGATGGTTTTAATGGAATTATAATTTTAAAAAATTAATTCCCATATAAAAAAATAATGAAAACCATTTCGAACACATGGACATTATAGAAAATGATTTAGAATAATGAATCTTTAAAACATTTAAAATGTTATTTTTGTTAAAGAGTTTTTAACAAAATGAGAGGCTCTTGAATACAAATAATTACGGAATAAAATTTAATCTGAACATTAAAATATCTTGAGAGTAAAGGTATTCATGATATAATATGTCAAAGGACAATATACACATGATATAAGAGTGAATTGTTGCATAACAACAATGAAGACTCAATGGAAATGTAAATTGAGATGAAACCCATTATAAAGATGGTATCCTTAAATTAAGGATAAATCTATCACATAATTATGTGTGATAAATATAAATACACCCAATATATGTGAATATTTAGTGTTAAACAATAATAGGTCATTCACACATAATCATGGAAAAACAAAACCAATGACATAGGTATTTAATTCAATGAAATGAGATTGAGCTATGATTTCCCATAAAAGATCATCTAAATGACATAAGAATTTAGCAATCAGATAATTGTGTGTAGAAATAGTATATCAACACAAGGGTTTGTGGAAATTACCACATAGAGATTCCACACATAATCTTGGCATAATAAAATCAAGAAGTAAAGTTTTAACCCAATGAATTGAAACTGGGGTAAGATGTTCCTTTATAGAAATCCGACAGCCTAATGGCGTCACTTTAAAATTAAGAAAATGAGTTGATGAGAGAGAAAATGGTGTCTCATCATGTGGAAATAAAATTTACATCAATAAGGATATATAATAACATATCCCAACATAATTAAAATTCATAACAAAATAAGTCATTTAAAAAGAGGAGGGTGAAAGGTCCCCTTACCGAGTTGGGTAACATTTGAAACGTACACCCCTTGAATGAATGGTCATACAATGAAGATGTAAATACCCATAAATGAAATTATACTATATAAAGTGTATAATAATGGTTAGTACATACACCACTGAAAAGAAATAGTGGAAAATGTAGCATAAATGTGATGGGAATAAAAGTGAGATGAAAAATCCCTTACGAAAATTCAGCAGCCTAACGGCGCCACTTAAAACTTCCAAAAATGGATTTATGAGATAAAATGGGGTCTCTCATAATATGAACCGAAAAAGTAAAGTATGAGGAATATAAAATAACACCCCCAAACATAAGAAATATGAGTTTAATGTAAATGACATAAAATAGAGTACTTAAAAACAAAGAGAGAGTTTGGATCCCTTACCTCATGTCTGACATGACTCGATCGTTCCTTAATATGATTAATAATTAAATTCGGTCAATTTATAATTTATTAAAGAACTACTTTAAATATTATTATTCAGTTCATATCACATATTATAATGTTATAATAATTGGTTAATAAAGGGAGTTCATTTCAGAAATTTTTGTCAATGTTCGGTACATGAGTAAAAAATGAATTTGTTGGAAAACAATTTTCCATGTAGTTATAGGTACATCATCTCAAAAATAGTATTAATTGTTTAAATATCATATATATCAAATATATATTCATTTTTTACTATTCCATAACATTTGGATATAAAGAATTAAAAGCACCGTTCATGGAGTCTGTAGGTCGTACGTACGCATGAACGCTACTTTCATTTTTTGTCATATTAATGGAATTAATGTTAAAAGAGAGATATATATATTATAATTCCAGAATTATATCCATAATGTATATGTAATATATGACATATATATCCATTATATATATGTACTTATAATATTACATAACATTTGGAGATAAGAAATGAAATGTACCTTTCATGGAGACGGTAAGTCGTACGTACACATGAATGCTACTTTCATTTCTTTGGAACATTAATGAAATTAAACCAAGATGATATATATATATATGTATATTATAATTACAGTATAATATATATGTTTTATATATCACATAATTTCATCAATTTCATTTTTTATTCATTCCATGTATTGCAAGAACGAGTCGCATCATTTGGGGGGGCGGTAGTCCACACTTCCTCAAATGCAATTATCGCATTTTCACAACAAGAAAAGCATAAAGGTATGTATTAAATATAAAATACAGAAGCATAGAGAAAAATAAAAATAATATATATCATAAATAAATATAATTCATTCATAATGGCCACCATGAGAGGTGGTATAAGAAGATAGAACAATCATCGTTTTGTGAGGCAGTAATTCACCATCCATAGAAACAGTATGTTCCTTAACCATTAGATGGAGGTGTGTGTTAGTGTAGCTCAAATAATCCTCATAAAAACATCCAAGAATAATGAATATAATGGTGTTGTTACAAAATAAATAAATAAAAATATTTTAGGGGGTTGGAGATGCAAAATAAAACAAAAGAACACTAGGGAAGACATTACCATTAACACATGTAACTCTTTATGATTTGAGCTCAAAGGCTTCTTCGGTAAGGCTTATGCCAAATTTGAGGCTTCTATGAGTAATAGAGGGATGTGGAGAGACAAAAATGGTCAGGGTTTAGACAATCAAAAGGCTTGAGATATGTGGTTAAGGTGGTAGAGGTTGGGGCCTTTTATAAGTGGAGATGAGGGGCACTCTTGGAAAGTTATAAAAGGTTACTTTATTATAAAATGCATTTCGGATTTTAAAGGTCCTAATTTTATATATTTCGAGGATAATGTGATAAGAGTTCTAAATCCATCGAATCAATAGGTTTTTGACAAGTTTAGGTCATATATTTTATATTATCTTTTCATTTTATTGAAAATGTTAAATAATGAGGTAATCACTGCATCATCATGGTGTCATAAATAATATAATTTATATAATGTCTAAAAATTATTAAAAAAGTATCATGATGTAAGAATTATTTTTAGATTTCTAATGAATATTTATAGTCAATGATATGACTTATATAACCCCATTTAAAAATTATTTTAGTAAAACAACACATGTTTGTGACATTTTTATTTTAAGATTAAATAAAAAAAATTTATGTCATTTTCCTACCAAAGTGGATCCATGGGGTCCCCAAGTTGACCCATGGATTGTCTCAGTAGGCCATGACACCTCTAATAAGGGTTGGACATGTGTCAAGGACATTTCATATTATTAAAACATTACTTTTACCTTAAATTACACTAATTACCTCTAATCACGATTAAAAACTTAAAAGTTACTATTCACCAAAAAATTATATTAATCCCATTGAACCAAATTTTACATCCTAATTAAAACTATGTATGTCGTATTTTTTAAATTCAAAACACAGAGTCGGTAAAAATTCATTTAAACTAAAAATCAGTTTTTTAAGTTCCACTTAGTGGTTTCACTATTCATCAAAAATTGAAGTTTCTCAGAAAAATACCAAAAATTTACCCTAAGCAATATTTGATATTCCGAATTAAAAAATGATGTCTATTTTAAAAAATTCAAAACGTATAAGTTTCATTGTTTAATTTAATAATTATTTCCCGCTGTCAGAACAAATAGCGTGTTTTTATGATACAATATATATCAAAATATTGACAGTAGTTTAAGTCCAATTTCAAAGAGAAATTAATTCCAATGAAAAATATTGGATTAAATTGTAAATATATATTCTAATTTCACTTTAAAACCAATTCAAAAGATAATATAATCATATAAATAAATTAGATTAAAAAGAGGTTTTGAATTAATGTACAACATTTTTCACTATTCATTAAAAAATGAACTTTATCGGAAAAATACCAAAACATAACACAAAGTAAATTTTGATGTCCCGATTCTAAAGAAGAATTTTATTTTTTCAAATAAAACATATAAAATTGTCAAATATATATTTAAAAAAATTTCTCCATCAAATGGCAGTTAATCGATCTTTTAAAGAATATTAGAAGATTTATGCTTAAAATTGGATTCATTTGAATTTTTAATCCTCTAGCATTTATTGTAAAAAGAAAAAATATTTGACAAACATATATAATCATTTTGTAGTTAGTTATGTTCATTCCCATCATTACAAAAACTAGGTGTTAACTACTATTTAAAATAAAATTATTTTATTATTAGAGTGAAACGTAAGATTTCAAAGGAACTCATTGTTGCATATTGGGTAATCCATCAATCATAGAGTTCCCTTTAAAGTAATATTAATATTTTATTAAAAAATATGGATAAATATAAAAATATCATATTATTTATTTAACTGGGGTGTTACAATTATTATCAATGAATCAATAGTTTACAATAACTATAGTATTCAAATTTTGGAGAAAAAATATCCTTATAAATATAGTATTCATTCCCATAATGAATTTTGATACTATATTAGAGATAGAATGGACATCAAAGTATAATCATAAGATTTAATTGACAGTCAAGAAAATCTAAATAGTCTTTAATGGGAATACTATAGATGATTTCAATAGAATTATATCACTATCTTATATTTTTCTAGATGGACGTCCAATATCCTTCATTGGGGAAGTGATCGACAATGGTTAATAAATAAATAAAAGTATATGAGTACAAAACCATCCAGTCATTTAGGAATACATTGACAAATTTCTATAATATATAGTGATACCTCCCAAAAAATGATCGGTATAGTTCTATTTTAAACACATTTCTCAATCCAAGATTATGTCAATGACCCTATTTATAATATATAAAATTCATGATAGGGAACTAAAGATTCCAATTAATGATATTTTGAATAGGGGTTTGTTCGAACAGGTGTGTCTCCATTGGGGGAACCTACTATAATTGGGAAGATGAATGATGGATCATTGCGGATATGAACTGATTATAAAAATACTAACATGATCATAATAGATAATAATTACATTTTCCCAAGGATTGATGATTTATTTTACAAGGTTTATGGGGATCAGATATTCTCTATGATTGATATATGATTAGTTTATCATTAATTATTGTTGAAGAAATAGTATATTAAGAATCATTCATTTTGATAAATATATTTTAATTATGAAATTTCTTTTATTCCAATTGGAATCACAAATGCACCTACTATATTTATGGATTTTATGAATAATGACATTAAAAAATACCATGATAAATTTGTGGAAAATTTTATTTATGAAATTATATTTTATTCTAAAATTGATGGGGATAATGAGGATCATATATGCGTTATATAAACAATTACAAGGTAGGAATGTCTATTGATAAATTTCTACAAATATGATTTTTGGTTACAAAAACATCCATTAATGGGAAGCATTTTAACCAATGAAGGAATCTCATATGACCCTTCCAAGAAAACTTTTTTTGAATAGTGTCCTCATACCACAACAATAAATATGATTCATTGTTTTCTTTGATTTATTTGATTCTATTGGTGGTTTGTGAAATAAAATTCATGACATTCTAATCCAAAAAAAAGTTAACTAAAAAGTGTCCAATTTCAATAGAAAAAATTAGTGTGACAAATATTTCTATGAGATAAAGGATTTATTTTTTACTACACCTATGTTAACTGTAACTTAAATTGTATATGGATTCATGAATTTTAAAAATATATATCTGAATGGGATTTGGTGTATCATAATGAAAAATAATAATGATATTTCAAATTAATCTCTCAAGTTAAATCATTAAGAGAGTAATTATCATATGCATGAATTAGAGATAGCTAAAATTATTTTTTTGTCTTGAAAAACATTTCTAATAATGATTTGTGGTTTACGTAAATATATGGAATAATTATTAAAAATACTCTGAATACAAAATTTAATTTTAGTACAACATATCACCCACATACTGATATCCATTCTAAAAGGAATATTCAGACTCGAGAGGATGTGAATGGAACATGTTAAATGTAATTTTAAATTGTATAGGATAAACATATCCCATTAGTTATGTTCTCATACAATAACAAATTGCATTCTATTATTCAAATAGAACCCTATAAATATCAATATGGGAAGCTATGTTAAACTCTTACATGTTATGATGATGTCGGTGAGAGATATGTTAATATGAAAAATCATTTCAACTACATTTAAAAAAGGTCCACACCATCAAATAACACATAAAGTGTACACATAGACTATATAATAGGTACAATGACAATCATTAAAGTGATGTAGAGTTTGGTGTTATTGACATAGCATTCCATCAATTATTAAAAATTGAAGATAATTAGGTGGATTTGTATGAAATTTAATCATTTAAATATATACAGTAGCCCTTATAAAATACTTGAACTCATTGTAGCCTCAAAATATTTCCAATCACTAAAAAATATATATCTCAGTTACATGATTTAGTGCAGGTATATCTCTTGAGAAATGAAATATAGAATCTGTCACATGTACATATTCAATAGGTGGTACAAGTGGAGTATGAACCCTCTAATGGGGAGTAGCTAAGAGTGATCTTGGACAATAGTGAAATGTTTCTACAAAAAAAATGTTCCACCTCATCAATTTGTTTTTAAGTACCCAAAAAATTGAAGAATATATGTAGGTATAGGAGGAGACAATGAGGAAAAAGTACCGTCACCTTTTATCAACTAAGATAATGAGTTAAAATTTTTGGGAAGACATTTCTTTACGGGGGAGGAATGAAATGAAATATAATTTTAGAAAAAATAATTGTCACCTAAAAGAATATTTGTTATATTATTTTCACTCAAAAAAACTATATCTATTAAATAATGAAGAGATTAATCATTTATGCATGAATATCAATTTTTGGCCATTGGAAATTGTACTTGAAATAATAAACTAAAAATTTAATTGATGTTTATAAGTAGAAATGATAAAGGAAAATTAATTAAGAATGTTGAAATGATGGCCTCAACATGTAGGTTCATTCCATATGAATCCTATTTTTCAAGTATAGTTATTTAGTTTTCATCAATGGGGGTTTCTCATAAACAAGACTATGTTGAACATCAATAAATGGGGATGAACGAGGTCACATATAGGAGAAGATTAAGTTAGTGGGAATTACTACTCAAGAGATTATATAAGAGAAAACAAATTAATCAATCAACATTGTACACCTAAAAATTAGATAGTATGTAGTTGTTATAAGGGGTTATGTTTAAAGTCCTTAGTTACTAAAAGTAAATATTTTTTTAATAATACGTTATATTCATTAAGTTAAATTTTATGAGTAATCATTCAATAGGAAATTGTGATGGAATTTGATAACTTTTTTCAGAAAAAAATTATACATACTATACAAGGTATTAGAATTTTTAATCAATTAATATATTATTAAAAATATTTATTTTATTTATATAATTATAAAATCTTAATTATTTAAATATAATTGTTATTTGTTTCTAGTGAAAGATATTTTACTAGTCAATTTCAATCTACTATTTTTTTAATAAATAATAATTTATTTTCCAAAATGATAGAGATTCCAGATATTGATAATTATCATGAGAGAATTATTGTCATTTTCTAAATCAGAACATCAAATTTATTTTATGGTGAATTTGGGATAAATTTTTAAATATATTTTTTTCCATGAATAGTAATAATAAAATATGGGGTTTTCAATATATTGGAAGACTTAATAATTATGAGATAATGATATAATAACTAATTATTCATAATAAAAATTAATTGATTTTATAAATATCATGTATTTGAGTATATTTTATTCAGTACCCAAACATATATTTTACATTCCATTGTCTAAAAAGGATGGTATAGCATATAAAAAACTTATTTTTGTGAATAATTTACATTTCAAAGACATATGATGTAATATGAAATGATATATGGATAATTAGGACTAAAATAAAAAAATATTAACCTAAAATACAAAAATATTGCAAAATACCATTGTTAATCCCATGGTTTTTTATTTTCCACCACCTATGTTTCCACTCTTCGTATTTTGAATTTAATTAAAAACTCCTACACATTTTCAATAGATACCCACCCATTAATCCATTTAAAAATACCATAAATCCTTCTTATATTAAAATATTGTATTTTTACATCACATTTACTCCTCACAACATGTCCTTAATCCCATATTTTTCTAATCCACATGTTTTAGGAGTAACTATATTTGGTAAGTGAAATACCCTTCTTTTCTCTTGGCCTTTGGGACTGCTATTTGTTTATTTATTCTGAATGTTATGGTGAATATCTATTATTTATTTTTTATTCACTCTCTAACATCCGTATAATGATTTATCAATTTCATACCTATGTCAAATATTTTTTTTACCCTTTTCTATAACCACATTTTAAATAGATATGTTGTCGATTCACTTATCAAAAAATTTCACTTCTCGTCAAGAAATTACTATTAATATTAATTTTTTGAATACCGATAACACTTTCTCTATCGAGTTAATTCACTAAGACATGAAAATTATTTATTATATTCTTTTATTGGTATACATGTAACAAAAATTTCGTTTTTATAGTTTAAAAATGAAATAATCATATTATTTGAAAAAACAATTTTGGACTTCCATGATTTTCATATGAAATACATTTTATTTTATATTCCATGGTTTATTTTATAAAAGATTTATTATAATCAATGAGGATCACATGAAAATTATGACATATAATGTTTGAACCCGAATAGTTCTCCAATTCAACATATAATGAATTTAATCACTATATACGACATGTTTTATAATGGCTTGGTGATTAACATTGGTAATATTTATGAGAGCTCGTTGATAAAACATTGTGATATACATATGTATGCATCATTTAAATGAGGTAGACACATTTCCATGTAATGATTCATTTTCTTATAATTTTGATATTCTTATTTTACATTCTATATTGTTAATAATTTTGTTATTATTTATATTCTATATGATCAAAAGTGAAATTCATCCCTTATTTTGCATGACATAGCCTTATGATCACCCTTTAATTTGATGTATGTATATAGGTTATTAGATTTAATAAATTTATATAGTATGAACTTATTATGAATCTTTTCAACTGTATTTCAATTTTTTTACAATTTCTTAAATTATGTTCCTAATTTCCGAGTCAATAAACATAAAATTTATTTCAAAAGAAAAACAAGTATTATTAAATGAAATTTTATATAATAAAAAAGGAATAATAAAAAGTCATCATCATATAAGTAATTTTCTAATTTGTTATAATATAGGTAAATTTTAAAATATTGATATAAATATGAGAGATTGGACTCAAAAAATACATAATTTTTTATTGATATCATGTTTTTTATAACACATTACATACAATTTGGCATCATAAATACGAGGATAATGGTCCACTATTATTAACAACTATTGGTGGAATTCAAAAAAAAGTTTAGAAAATAAAAGTGTATTATCATGGTGTTGATTTTGTATTGGGATACCAAATATTAATAAAAAAAGTCTAAACATTGGGAAGATGATACAGATTTACTCCAGAATTATAGTCAGGCTTGATATAAGATATAAAGGGCTAAATAAATATAATATATGAATATGAATCAAGAAAAATTTTTGCTTATGAATTAGAAGAACATAATTTTATAGTTTAATATTATGTAAACATGGTATTTTGGCATAGATCAAAATCATATGAAATGAGTATATGCTAAAAATAGAATAACCAAAATGGGTAGAGAATTCATGTATATTATACCATTATATCTTGAATTTTTATGTTATATAGTAAAAAAAAGTTGTTTTCTAAATTACGGATACTAAATGAAGAATGTGGCTATAAAGATTATTATCTTGAAACAAGATTGAAAATTATGTATGAGTTTACACTGAGTGAAAACAATTATTCATAGATAAATCATCCAAAAATAAATAATTTCATCATGTAGTTTTATTTTAATTCTCGGAGAAGGAAATTGATAATATATTAATAAGGGTTCAATCACATTTAATGTTTATGTGATTGTTATGGGATTAATAATGTATTTGGGTCTAGCTCATCTATCTTCACTACATATAATATATTTTAAAGAATTAATATTGACAGAGTTCTTTTGATATGGTTCCATTTATAGATATATTTATAATTTAAAATGGAATATGTTTCAATTTGGCCCCTATTTTAGTGGTCAAAATGTATGAAATTATATAAATTAATATGGACCTTATCAATGATTCACAAATAGTAAAAGTTTAATATTTATGTATTTTTAGAAATAAAAATAAAATTATGAAAATTTATTATAAAAAATTTTGAATCAATCAACTCTATGTTTTTATATTTACATTGCATCTCAATTTTAACTAATAAATAGATGAATTGAAATGAGAATAAAAACTCATAAACATATTTCGTTTCATGTATGATGGATTTGTCTCACTTACTATCACATTTCGTCTAAGTGATCTTGTAAGGGTAATGTTATATTTTCTTATTTCATATTATACAACCAATTTTATAAAAATTGTTGTTAAATAGGATACCACTCAATAATTGTAAAATGGGAAATATATTATATCCTATAAGAATGAATGATTATAACACTATGTTAGAAACATGTAAAATTTAGATGACTTTTCATAACTCATATGAGTATTTTTTTTGTATTTTTTCATGTAGATTTACATCTTTTTATGTGGAAAATATTTACATATTTTAATATTATAGAACTAGAAAATATGTGATAGGTGGTTTATAATAATGAATCATGTACATTTTAAATGTGTTTTATTATCTTGTATTTATTACATTATAATTATTTAGTTTCTGGTTTATGTTTGATAGAAGTCTTAAATTATGATTTAACATAATGGTTATTTATTGGGTTAATGAAACATTATTAAATATTATTTATATGATGATAAAAGATACATTAGTGGAACACATTATTTTTCTCCATCCAATATGATCTAGTTGTAGGCCCCATTATTGAATAATTTAGGTATGGTTTTCAGTGCCTCCAGTCCATTCTCTAATATTGTGTCTTTCATTACTAGTATGAATGGAATTATTAGAAGGAAGACCAATTGGTATTTAATGATAGAAAAATCAATATATATTCTATTATATTATCATGTAATGATATTAATATATATTTCTAGGTTTCATAATGTTTATCACAATTTAACACTAATTTCTTCCAGCTAATGAAGATGATTCATTCATTTTTAATGTTCTTATAGTATATTTAATATCATTTCCAAAGTGATTGTTTTTCTACATTAATGGGAAATACCTACTCTATTCCGTGTTATGTGTATACGTTTTTGTATTAGAATTACATTTTTTGCGGGTGATAAACCCATAATGAATGTAAAATGATTGAATGGAAATATTTTAAATTCTTTTGAACAGTTACATATATTATATTATAAATTTTATGATTAAAATGAACTCTATTTACATTCACTACTACATATTAGTGGGATGGGGTGTTGAATATAATAATTTATTCTTAAAAAAATTATTACTTGATTTAAAAAAAATATTGTTATAAATCACTATAGATTGAGGGGGACTATATCATATAATGATTTTGGACATCACATATTTGATAATGTTCATTATCACAATATCCTTTTGGGATATAAACTCACAATGTTTGAGAAAAAATCCATTTCTTCAATTTTATATAGTAAAAACATGGTTTGGTCTTTGGGATATGGTAGAATGACATATATTCCCCTAATATATAATGACTAAGGGTATTTGGAAAGATTCAAAAAAATCTAGGGGTTCTATCAATAAAATTAGCATTTATTTTTCATGAAATTAATCTATATTGGAACTTCATGTATCCTTTTGTCATAAATGTTTAAAATTATATAAATATCCTAATTTATTTGGACTGATTTACACCTAATAAATGATTATTATAAGAATAAAATTTAATTAATTCATAATAATTATGGAATTACATAATTCAATGTATCTCAAGAATATTCTATTTACACACTGATTGATAAGAACTTCTATATAATTTGAAAAATAATAGATGATGATATTTATTATCTAGAACAAATTATTATAATTATTTTCAGTATTTAATAGTTGAAGTAATGTTTCATGATAATTGGATAATAGGAAATTTATCCACATGATATATGAGGAATAAACGGTTATAGATATATTAGTTTTAGGGTGATATTTTTCTCATTTATTTAATTAATGTCATTATTATTAAATTGTAATAACATGTTATGGTGCCTGATGGGGGTGACTTTCTCTTATATATTTTAAATATCTTAATAATATGGGTGAATTCAATAGGGATACATTATCATAATTTTGTGAAACTTAAATTTTGGTCAATTTTGGATTCAAGTGGAATAATTCTGTGGGAAATGCCAAATAATTATACTAGATGATTAATTATTCCATTATTGTGTAATGTTATTGATTTACCATCAAGAACAATATTTCAAATGTTTATTTTATACATATGTGGTCATATAATATCTATAGGGATACCATTATTATAAAAATAGGGGTGTCATATTCATTAATACTGTTAGAATATCCTATAAAAAAATTGATCATTCTTGAACTATAATAGATGAAGAAATTAGTATAATCCCTTGGTATATTCCATTATTCAATTTTTCCACCCTTATTCACGATTTGGATCAAAAATTTCAATCAATTTACACATACAATATCTTAGAAATATCATAGAATGAGAAAACCTAATCATCCTAGTGCATTGTATATTGATATAATTTGTATAGGACATGAAACATTGGGTGAATTTTTATAACAAATTCCTTATGATCACCTGCAAATATGGAAACTGATTATTATTTAAATATAACATAAATAAAATTATCATATATTTTATATTAAATATGAGAGACTAATAACACGACTTTTTCTATTTAATATATTACATATTACTAAAAACACATACAAAATTTCCCCTCTATATTGAATTTTAAGTCAATTCAATGTAGTTTATATATATGGATTATATTGTTTCATATTATAACATAGTTTTTAAGGAAATATAGGATAATGTAATTTCAAAAATCTATTTTTAGGAACAAATTACAGGGATATGTAACTTTAGGATCTCTATAAAATGGTTTATTGAAATTCTATATGTTTTATTCATTAAAAATATATGTTTTATGTTATACTGCTCGATATCAATAAAGGTATTCTAAAAATCATTAACCCACAACTATTTCAATAGGTTTTTTGAAATAAAATTCATGGTTATGTATTTAAATTTGAGAGTGGATGTAAATCACATGATATTTTAAATACCACAATATAATTCCCTCAATTACCTGAGAATATGAGCATGATTTATACTACGGACAAACATGGTCATCTATAAATTTTTATTAAAACCATAATTTTGAGACATTATAATTAGCAGTTTCTCTTTGTATACACCGAAAGAATATTTCATAGTTTTCATTATTAGGGTGAGGCTTTATTTCTTATTGAGTAATATTTATTTATCAAAAATATTTGCATAGATCTAATGATACATAAATACCATATCATCAAAATATAAATCTTTTATCATCCTTCATAGTGGAATTTAGATATATTTTATGCTGAAATTATTTGTATCACCAATGTTATTTATACAAATGAGAGTAACTTGATTGAAATATAACTACTTTTTTCTATCCCATTATTTTTTATTAATTAATTGGGGCCATTATATCATGTTATTAGTTGAATACATGTACACAAATTAGAGGGAATAAAATATAATGATCATATCAATTCGTAAATCTATTATATGGATTTCGATGGAATCCATGGAGTAATCCTTATTTACTTCTTAAATGACAATGAGAACCCCAATTTTCCATTATGTTTTCTTGTTTATAAAATTATAATCCCTCAATTTTAGTAATTTATGTTTCCGTATTATATTATAATATATTATATAATTATAATAAACATCCACTATAGAATCATGGTTTATTAGTAATCCATTGGTACGTTTTTTGAACCCAATTTGGTCACCTCACTATCCTAAATGGACGATCGACACATTTTTATTGTCAATTAATATTAGTTTAAAGAAAAAAATTCCGATTGTTCCATTAGGAAGGAGAATTATTTATCATGTCCATAACAAGAAAAATAATTATTGATCAAATTAGTTTATGATAATTAATTTTTTATGTATTGAATTATATGAACTCATCATGCATTTAAACCCCCCCCCCACCACAATCAATAGATGGTAATTAATAAGATATTATTTTTACCTTGTTCTTATTGTTTATTTATATTATATGTAGAAATAGATTAAGGGGTAATTTTGTAATTAGAATACATTGTAACGATATTTATACCACCCATGGATGACAATGTTGTGTTAATATATCATTATTATTCTAATATATATTTTTTATTATTAATAATCCTATGTATTTTTATTATTTCACCATTATAACATTAAGATCAATGATGTGTTGATAAAATGTGATTTATAAGATGTAATAATGGATTACCTTGTAATCAGACATTGTTATGTGGAATCATTATATTCATATAATGATTCATCAATGTATTATTTAATTCATAAAAGAAATTTATCATCTATTCATAAGGGTATGATTGTATTAATCATAATCATCCACTTTTACAATATGGATTTTTTTACTAATATTGTTTTTATCATTTGTTAAATGCTGGTTTGAATGTCCTAGTGACATAAAAAATATATATTTGTTTCCTATATCTATTTTAATGGTTTCACATAGTCAACCTAATGACAATTTTAAGGTTATTTGCATCCATTTCCTAATAAGTTAACTGGATGTACTAGGATGCTCTTATATATAATCAACAATATCTCATTGTGCATAAAGATCCCTTGTTCATTATATAGCGAGTAATAGGATTTAAAAGGGTAACTATAACTATGAAATAATATGAATTTCCCATCATGTAAATTATTGAGGAACTATAAGTATGATGATAGTTATTTTAGGTCACTATAGAGGATCAAAATTTCAATCACATTAATGATGGTTATTTCTTGGAGAATAACCTTTTTTCATGGGTACAATATGAGATTAAATAATTGGGTTGTAAGCATTATCCTCTAATGTGAATTATTCACAATATAATAATTTATATGAATTATCATGTCATATATAATCAGATATATGTCAATGAAACTACATATGTAGAGGGTTTAGACTAGTATAAGGTTAATCATAGAACCATTACCAATAAATCCCTAGTTGGTATTGATGTCTCTAATATATCTTAATATCAAAAGAAATTAGTTGTTACACAGTATATTTGTAATAATAATCCTTAAAATAGGAATTAAAATATATAAAGATACACAGTGAATGAAACCCTGAGTTATATGGTGTTATGAAGAGCATAAAATATATATCTTGTATATTTGAATTTATAGATGTCAGCATGTTATATGTATATAAAAAGCGACTATGATTACTATAACGAGGTAATTTTTTTACACAATAGTTTTAGGTACTTGTTTTTTATATTTGGGACCCCTTTAGTTGATCAATATATTATTCCATTTCATATCAACTTTCTTTATATGAACTCGAATTATTTATACTCACATTGATTAATGGAGATGATATTTAAAATTTCTCTTTTTATTTTGATCTAATATGACTGTTCCTTGGATTATTTTTGATAATATTTATTCTTATATTTGTCTCATTAGTTTTGTTATGTTTTCCCTAATATATATTTTATCTTTATACTAATAAAATACATGAATTATGGTGTCCATTTCAATCAATCCTTCTGTTTCCTCTTCATCCTTTATAAAATCATCACATAATATGTATAGGGAGTTCATATTTGTAATTTTTATAATTTTCATTTTCATTGAGGTATTTTAGGTTTATAATATTGAATATTCTATATTTAAATTCCTCATTTGATAAGGACTCAATTTGATGAAGGTCTTTTTATTCTCTCATTTGATGAGATGAAAAACATTCATCGAATGATAAAGGCCTGATTTATGAATAATCATAGACCATGTTAGGTATTGATAATGACTACTCCACATATGTGTTTATTCACTAGAAATAATTGTGTTAATTCATTGAATAATGATATGATTAAAATCTCATTAGTAATTTTTAGCTGATAATATATAATTAATCGATGGTTTAGTTATGCCTTGACCATGGAATACTCATAGTTAACTTATTTCATGGTAAAGAATTTATCTTATTTCATGGTATGCTTAAAATTTTATCCTTCCATTATCCCTCATTATTAGGTGAGGTGGATAGAATGTGGGTTATAATCATAAGGTGTATCCTAGTGTTGATATAATTGGATTCAACTATCATCATGATTTTTTATGAAGGAAAATTATTAAAATGTATTTCACCAAAATATTTGATTCATGGATATGTAATAGGGATGGTAAAATCAACTATCTAGACCAGGCTAGTAGACCTCCATGAAATTGAGAAGGAATTTTTACAAGCACATTATAAAGTAAAATCTTCGTTACACTTTTTTGTATGAGTAAAAATTATAATTTTCAGACATAAATGGAATTATCCTCTACCGCATCTAAGTAATGTTGAGGATAATGATGCTTCTTTAATTTAGGGGATCATTAGAGTGATGTTTCATGAGTTCAACATTAATAGTTTGAATTTGTATTATTTTGAGAATGATAGAAACAACCTCTACTATATAAAACACTATACTATGTACATACCCATTAAACTGACAATGTTTTGTTTACCATGTAATATAACCATCTAAGAATAAAATAATTTCATTAAATATAGAAGCTCCACTATAATACATTAGAATAATTAGGGTTATCTCTTGTTCATATTATAGATTTTATCTCTATATATTCCAATGATTTAGACAATGGATTTTTATGTTATGGTGTTCTATGAAACCAATTAAAATGCTTATATAATTCTTGAAACTATTGTATTAATTCTATTTTTAGTTTGAGGAGGAATGTATCCCGAAAAAAATTATTTTTACACATTTGTTTATATTATTCACATTATCTGAAGAATATGGAGACATGAAGTGTACCATGCTATACATAGGGGATCCAATTCCCATGAAAATTTGTAATGGAGGGTTTAAAAATTGATTTTATATTAGTATTCAAATATATATTTATATGTAATTATTTTTGAAATTTCCAGAACACATATATTTGATATATATTTTACTACTAGAATAAGTACCTTGATAGAGTTATGGAGCTCTAGAAAACTCTATCATAGTTTGAATCCTATTTATATTCCACACACGAATCCTAAAATTGTTGGTATCCCAATAATGGAATATCGTATTAAAATTAAACCAGTCCCATGTTGATTTATTTAACTATAATTCTCTTTTATTGTTTTTTATTTTCTTCATATTTATTGATAACTAGATTTAAATAATGGATAGCTGAAAAGTGGAATTTACTATTTAATTAGACTCTACCCTTATTGGTTGATCATGAAATGGAGTGTCAGATTTCTCCTCCTAGTAATAATTAAAATTATTAATAATATAAAATTAGTCATACATATGAATGAAATTCCTATTCCATGAACCAATAAACATATATATCCATTCACCCCTTAAGAAAATGATTATTTTAATCATGCATATGGACGATATATCGAATCCATGAAACAGTGTGATTCATTATCAATGTTAAAAATTCAATGATCAATATTTATTAATTATTGATTAATAATAAGATATAAAAGGATAATATTTGAAATTATAAATACTAACAGAATTATTTTATAATTTATTAACATAATTAAAAACAAAATATAATAGCACGCAACTAATGGGATCTAGGTGGTAATGGGTTTCTTAACTCATTTTACATTTACTAGGTTATATGACTGTATTTTTGATTATATTACAACAAAATTATAAGTGAAGTGAATTTTAATTGATTTATTTTTACATTAAACTTGTATTTTTGTGGATCTATATTTATAACAAAAAATAAAAAAATTTATTATCTCATATCATAATGATAGAATCGTTGTTAGGGTTTCTTCTAGAAATTACTTTTATAAGAAAAACCTTTTTTATAAACATAATTTTTTTTATTTTTTTATATACTTCCTCTTCTAAAAAAATGATACAGGAATCTTTCAAACATCATAATTTTTCATGTTTCAATTTATATATTTGAATCTTTATTTTATAGTATTCAAATGTACTCAATGTATCAAGGGTTTATAATTCAAGACAATTTTAATAATGATTTCTTGGGCTAAAATTTTCATTGAAGAATATTGTTTTATCATTGTATAATAGTGTTTAACCCAAAATCTTAAAAAATGTGATAAAAATATAATAATGACACCTATTAGTTTGACTCCAATGAAGGTGATAAAAATATCACCTTACAAATAATAAAATATCAAAAGGAAATATAGGATCCCATACATTCTCAAGGTCCTTTTTTGTTTTGTGTTTAAGAATGTTTTGAAGAACTTTCATCATCGTGGATTCATACACAACTAGATCGTGGTTAATTGAATTATATCGCACTACACGAAACATCTCAAATTCAACATTATGTAATCATTATCATCTATATAGAATTTGTATAGTCATATTTCCCAAAACATTAATCTGTTTAACATAGAGATAATGAATCCATAGAAAGATGAGCTCATATTAATAGTAATGGTAGAAATACTATTTAATAATTTAATGTCATAAGTGATAATAAGAATATCTTAATTTAACGATGAAATAATGAATGTACATAAGTATTGCATAATAATATTTTTACTCATCAATACCTAGATTGTAAAAAACTAATATAAGTAATATGGATATTAAAAAGGCATTAACAATCCAAATAGACAATAAAATCCCATGTGATATCAATGATGATCATATGGAACCATATAGACCCATATAATGAATAGATAAAATATGTTAGTGTCTTTGAAAATTATATTAACATTAATTATTACAAATAGAAATACCAATATAGTAAAAATCAATCTCTGTAGTATCCAATTCATTAGAGGGACATAAACAAACCACCCATCCATGGGTTATCATGGAACAACCCATCCATGTTTAACAAAAAAACAAACATCACTAGTTTATATTATAACCACCTATCATTATAATCTATTTCCACAAACGGATTCATGAATAATGTACATGGACTATTCATTTCGATCCAAACTCATGAAAATAACCTATATTATTTTCATAACATGATAAACATATGAAAAAAAATATTTCAAAAAATATATCTGAAATATGATTTACCAATGGAAATGAAACAAATTATATTATAATATCATTGAAACATGATTAACCCATCGAAAAAATAGATATCCTAAATATATAATTTAAATATGATAATCCATGGAGACAATATGTGTTCCATAACATTCTCTATGAAATAATCCTAATAAATATATATAAAAAATGAGGATGTTATCATTAAAAAATATCCTTTATTGGAGAAATAGTGAGAAAAATATATTTATGAAATCGGTCATGATCTGATCTACTGGGGCCCATATTGTTAGCGGTTGGCCAATCCCTATATGCTAAAATACTACAGCCATATTCTAGGGGCCTATGACAAGTGTTTAATGGAATAACTAAAATTAGAGGCCAGGGTCACATGTACCTGTATAAAGGATCACAATCATCTCAATGAAGAAATAAATAAGAACTATAACAAATTTTGCTAACATAAATCCAATTTGCGATAACCTATAGGTAATTAAAAATCATCATATATTGAAATATGAAATTTAATTTTTAAAATACATACGCAATAAGAATGGATTTTCGAACATGACAACACCTTGAATAGAATTTTAATGAGAGCATGGCTCTAGATCTCCTTATATATCATTAATGGTTTAGTATTTACATAACTAGAAATTTTCCCCAAAATATAGAGGGGATTAGTAGGAGACATGATTTTAGTAATTAGCTTAAACTAATGTTATAAATAATGAAAACCTAATAAATAATATTTATTATCATTATATAAGCCTACATGGGTGTGAAATGGTTCATATCTCCCAATCTAGATATAGAAAATTTTTATTCAATTATTTCAGATGGTCTATTGATGATGCCATGTCAGGAGGGAGATTGTACGATGAAGTAACCTTGTAGAGAACCTCATCCTGCCACTATGATGTAATGTTTAAAGGAAAATTAACAAAATAGAGGACATATTCTCTAGTGAGTTTGGGTATATCACTTGGTAGACGTAGCACTCATTTTATTGTGGTTCAAGGGGTATCAATATGTTTTTAGAGGAACCTCACACTAGAATACCAGTGGGTGCACCTATTATATATAGGACCCACACCCTATACTATAATGGTGGTGAAACTCATCATATATCGGACCCACATGATAGTTTTTAGGAGTATAAATTATTAAATAGAGTACTGGAATCCTATTTCATCAATTTGGTACCACTAATTAGTTTGAGGACCTAATCCCTAGTCTATTAGGGGGTACCAATAAAAATATTCAGGGCATTCTCCATATCCTTTCAAGGGGATACAATCTATAGAGAGAGGACCCACACAATATTTTTTTAAAGGGAATTTCTTGGTGGATAGTGCTGTATAGAGAACATTCTATATAATATGAAATGGGGATTTCAAATTATACCCTCTATCAGTTAATATTTTATTAACCACTCTTTTAACTAAGAAATATACAATGAATCATCATTATCAAAATGTTATGTATCATAAGTAAAATGCCACATCAATTTCCCCCATCATGTTTTGCATGAAAAAGTAAGACATTATACTCACATGAAAAAACTTGATTCCAAATTATGATTATAAGGGATATCTATGTTTTATCAAAATGGAGTTATGCGACATGTAATGTGTCCACAATATGTTCTTCCCACATCTTCTTCCATGGTGTATCCTTGATACCACATTGAATTCAATCTACATTGTAATATATCACATTTAAGGTAACTAGAAGGCATGTCTCAGCCACTTCAAAAAGATTTGTGCTCTCCTAGATGTGCATGTGTAACCTCCCCACGTGACAGTAGATGATATGGGTCTATCCATGTTCATATTCATGTAGTACATGAGTAAACATAAGTCCTCCCTCACTAGTGACATAGAATATTGGACGCAAACAAGGTGTGTTATATTATATTCACTCGTACGTTTATATAACATGGATATGGTTATACACATTGTGTATTGTCAAAAGTAAATGGTGTGTAATAATGTTTTTAATGAAACTGGGGTTAGTTTTAAAAATATTTCATATACAAGGAATCCATTGCAAAACACGTCTATCTAATGCATTAAATATTTTTAAAACTCCACTTCTAGATGAAATTATCCACCCTATGTCTTGGAATAAGTGTTTTGGTATTCCACTCAAAACCAGCATGTGTCTCATGGGCTTCATGTCACTTCCCCTCAGTCCCATAACACATATCCTTGGGATTCATAACCTATATTACACAATCTAACTCAATACACACCTTATTTTTCAATTTGTTCATTTCACATGAATACTTTATTAATCAATGAGAATTATAGGGATTATACATAGATGAAAATGTTTAATCATGAATTTTTTTTCCAATAGAATAATTTTGAAGAACTATGGGGGAAGTGATTCATAAAAAGGGTGATAATAATCATATTTAATTATTTAATGATTAAAGAATAAAAGAGATAAATCTAGGGAGAAAAAAATTAAATTATAACATATGAAAAAATTTATTTGATATTTATTCATTAAAGGGACACAAGGGAAGGATGGAAATATCATATAAATCAAAGAAGATGCATTATTCTTGAGTGATAAATTAAAAAATATTGGGGAAACTAACATAAAATATGACCCACCTCAACAATGGATCATTTTTTAGGAAAAACTATTTCATGGAAATGTGGGAGAGAAACTATTTAAATTTCATCTATGAGATTTACCTTAATCCAGTAGTTTTCAGTCATCTGATATCAATTCTATAATGCAATATGATGAAATATCCTCTCAATAATTCCATGGTTTTACAACTAATGATAATGTAATTATTTATCCAAATATTTATTTTGTAAATTATTTCTAGGATGTCAAATTAATCATCATTATAATTTTATTAATTAATTCACTTAATTTACCCTCCAACAGATTCATTTGAACTCCCAATTCCAAACAAATTTTTGTCACAACATTTTGTAAATACCATGAAATCAATTTATATTTTTATCAAAAAATTTATCATCATGTCTATATAAAATATATTAAATTTTAATGGAAATATTTTTTATGCTTGATTTAAGATATATTTAATATTATTTCAAAATAAATTCTGGAATCATCGGGCATCAGAATCATGCATTATCTTATTGACTGACATTGAATATAATTATTATAATATTTCAAATTCCTAATAAGAAAAATCTTTCTTTTAAATTTTCAATAATTCATGATTTCCAACACACAAAAAACTGAGGGAATTCTGGGGATTCTGACGCCACATTCATCTCCCTCACTCCTAATAGATCATTATTATTCTCCCATGTTTCAACAAAAAAATAGAACAAAATGAATTGTTCTTCCATACATGATGTTATCCAAACTATCATTGATCTCCACTAAGTAATCACATAAAGTGCCTCAATCTACAACTGCTTACATACACCTATATGTTAAAACGGGGGGGGGGGGGTTGTAAACATATTTTATCATCCATGAATAATTTAATATGTCATGAACCCACAAAAACTATAGGTTTAAGAAAAGGAAGTGAGACTTCTCACTAAACCTCACCATGATCTCAAATGGCCCCATAAACTAATGGGAAATATTGAATCCCTTGAAAATAATCTCATTCCAAGTAATTAGAATACTCTCAAAAAAATTGTGGTCTCTATGATTGAAATCATATGTCCAATGATATCATCCAGCATATGATTTTGGTTGGCATTGGGCTACCCTCATCCACTCATGGATCACCTGGATAATATCCATCATCTCCATCACCATATATATCCAAAAAATAGATTTCTCACTAATCTCTTTCCATCATATGTGTAACATGATGGGTAATCCATATAGGGACTAAATATGTGTTATACCAATATTTGTGTGATATCTAATACTTTATGAAAATAAAAAAATATAAGTGAACCTCCTCACTACAACCAAACAGTAACAGATAAGCACATAACAAATCCTCCAACACTGGGATAATGCACTCAGTCTACCCATTTTTATGGGGGTAAAAAGATATATTCATCCATAACTATGTCCAAAATTCATCATGTATTCCTCTCCATAACCATGATGTGAAATCAATAACACAGTTGGATACAATAATTTATTGAACCCAATGATGGTGAATGATATCCCTCATTTTATAAGACCATGAAAATATCCACCAAAAGATGCTCCCTAATAGAAAATAAGAGAAATGACATTGTATGTCAGTCAATAATCACCTAAACATCATAATGGGATCACATTTTCTATTTATTACATTTCACAACGTCCATAGACATTCCATCCCATTTAAAATTAGGGATCTTATGAGGCAAAAATAGACTTAGTAGAACTCAGTTATTATCCTTCACCGTTTAACATGTGAGATACCGAGAAATGAAAAATTTCATACATTACCACATGGAATCCAAAAAAATCAATTGAATGTCTTCATATATCTTCCCCACATCATGATACATAATAATTGATATATATGAAACCCCCTTGTCACCTCATCCTAAATCATTATAAGAATTGTGATATTTCTCTATAAAAGGATCCCATAATTAAATTTTTTAGAGAATATATAAAGGGAGTTTCTGATAAATATCTGATAATGTCTTATCTCACAGGCGATGTCTCTTCTCTAATTTTGAGTAATTATCTATAGTACCAAAACAGTAAAAAGAATCAATAGAATAATTGTTACGCACTACTGCACTACAAGGAACATCAATAAGGAATCACACTACTCAAAAACCTCCCACACTAGGAAATAACATGAATTACTTCTTAAATAATCTACTACCATGTTTCCCTTCATAAAATTATAGCCAATAACAATTTCATAGTAATGTAGGAATTCCAACAATTGACTCTATAATAGGTACATGACTCTATATATGAATCCATACCCATGTCTTTGATGTTATATGAAAGAAAATACTATCTCCTATAAAATAATTTCATAATATCATTAGTTTAAAGGCCACTGTAACACCCCCAGGTTTCATAGTACATTATTTCATCAATGTATATCAATAACATGCAATACACACAACATTGAGTTCAAGCACACCACAACTTACTAAACTAGCCGTTCAAAAGAATTTGTGAATAACATTAACTAAATTTTGAACATCATATTATCCCTATAATAGTATAATCCAAATTATGAGTTTATTAGACATAATTTAAGAAAAAATGTTTTTTCATATAAAAGAATATATTTTATAAATTGAAAATTTTACACCTTTTAATAGGGAACCCAATTTAATTCCAATATTTGAAAAATTTATATATTTAATTTGAAAAATTAATATTCTTCTATAAAATCAGAACATAAGAATTTTGTTTCAATATATTTTTATGTTTTTCTAATAACCTTCATATTTGGGTGAATGTTGAAAATACTATATTTTAACTAAAAACTACATTTTAAATCAAAACAATTTATAGTGTTAAATTATACATTTTAATATTTGGGAAGTATAATTAGATTAAATTTTTACAATTTAATCCAATGATGATCATCTTATGTAATTTCATATTTAAATTTGACATAATCAACTATCAATATTTTTATAGTTATTATTTCATAAAAATATGCTTTTTGGTTTTGACAACGGGAATTAATATTAAATTAATTAATGATACTTATATGATTTGAAATTGGTAAAATGGAAATCATTTTTGAATTTGGGATATAAATATTATCTTAGGGTGAATTTCTTTTATTTTTCTGAAATGTTCCAATTTTTTATGAATAGTGAAAACACTGAGTTATTGTTTAAAACCAACTTTTTATTTAAATAATTATTTATTTAACTTAAATTTATTTCAGGCCATAATAGATAAATAATAACTATATATGTTCAATGTAATTAATCAATGTTTGTTTTTAATAATTATAGATATATAAAAATTTTATCTATCTTTTTACCGTCTTTTACCCACCTCCTAGGAGAATGTGCATATTTGCATAAGATTTAATTTTACCGCTACTGTGAAATGAATTTCAAAATTCTTACAGAAACAGTTGATATCATTAATTAATATATGGGTCAATAAGAATAAAATATTTTTTGGTGAATAGTAACTTTTGACATTTATTTACCATGATTATATTTAAATAGGGTAATTCGTGGTAAACAGAATATTATAAAATTAAACAATTACCTTAACAGTTGTTCTAACCTTATCGGATGAGTAATGGCCGACCATGGGAATCCTTGGGTCGATCATAGGACCCCATGGAGCCACTTATGAATTATAATGAAACTTTAATTTAATTAACTTAATGTAAAGGAAAAAAATGACATAAACAAATGTCTTTTAGTAAATCAATTATGATAGCAGATTCTATAAGTAATCATTTAAACTATAAATATTAATTGGAAAGATAATAAGAATTCTTAAATAATGGTAATTTATCTATATTATTTTAAACGTTACGTAATTTATTTTATTTATGACAAAATGATGATGCAGTAATTACCTTAATAAAGAAATATTAAAATAATTAATATTTTAAATATCCAAATAGATGTAATTTGAGACTTTTAATGAATTCCACAAATTTTATTCTTTAATAAGACATGTTAGGATTTATTAAATGAATATTTTTGATGTAATTATTCTGTTATGAATTTAATGAAAACAAAATACCAAATAAAGTCAAAATAGACACAAGAGTTTTTTAGAAAAATATAATATTATTAATTGATATTATCTTCCTAGAAATCATAGGATCAGACAACGGTATTAAATAATATTATATATTTCATAAATGAACCACTTTAGGTTTTCTTGAAATTTTATAGTATATTTATTAACCATGTAATATAAAAATACAATGTGACATTGTAAATATCAAACTAATTTACTAAGAGTTAAATCTAAATGGTGAGGTTAATATAGTGACTGAAACATGTCTAAAACCTAGTGGTTATGTAGTTTTCGACCCATCCCCACCTTATCCTCCAAATAAATCATTTTGGATCCATCAAAAATAGAATATTACTTTATTATAAAATAATACTTCAATCTTTTCCTAAGGAGACCCACACACCTCTTATAAAAAGGAACTCCCCCATCCCTCAAATTCAAACCATTAATGTCATTTGGATTGGCCAAAACATACCCAAATATCCTCTCAACTATCATTCCATCATCTTAGAGGCCTTCCTTTATTCAAAAATCCATCCTACAAAGCCCTTTTGATCAAATCAAAATGAAGAAACCGAAGAAGAGGAGGTTAACGTACCCTCGACCAAGGAAAAGTGTTAGGTAAGGGTTAACATCACAATATCCTCATTATCTGAGGTTGTTTATAAGTAATTATCTACTATGAAATCATTATAATTGACTTACATGTTTCATAAAAATGTATTTCATAAGTTTTTAACTATTTAATATACAATGGGTTAAATTCATTTATACCCTTATTTTACCTTATATGTTTTTTTAAAGAATCATTCTGTCGTTTTCCAAACAAGGTACATTATAAATGTTTTTACAAAATTAAGGTAACAATTTTTTTTCACTTATATGGTTGGTATGGCTATTTTCTTCCATTATAACATCATTGAATCTTCCCTTACAAGATTATATGATTATTTTCAAAACAATTTTTTTCTTTATAATTATGTGACTTTTAAATGATTTCAAAATAAAATGAGATATTTCTCTCAAATAGTTTTGATTTCATTCATGTCAACATCCTTCGAAAAATTTTACACTTGTATGATGTTGATTTATTATAACAAAAATCATCCATATTGTATTTATGGTTATGTGAAATATTTGACTATTGATGAGTTATTTTTTATGTCCTCCAGGGTTTATGGTTAAATTATTGACATTCCATATGCTTGTTTTAATAAGAAAGTTTATGTTATATTTCAACCTCTTATTATGATGAATGTGTTGGACTAGTATGTTCTAGGTTGGGGACATGTAAATGAAATCCCTCTGGGTTAGGGTTCGGTTACAACAGACCCTCCAGGTTGGATTCTGATTATAGAGGGTCTTCGGGTTGGAGTTTGGTTACAGAGGATCTTCGGGATCGAGTCCAGTTACAGAGGCTCTCTGGGATTGGGTCCGGTTACAGTTAACCCATTGGTCCTGGCATGAGGCCTTGACACGTAAATTAATTTCTGGAACTATATATTCCCTCATTATGATTTGGTTATAGTTGATTATTTGACTAGTAGAATATCCATGTGCATGTTAATATGGAAATATTTTATGTATTTATTCCATATTATGTTCATTTTTATGTTTAAAAGGCGATTGTTTTTATTACACATATTGTCTTAAAAGTTTATCGCTTCCAATATTTTATTTTACCTTACTGAGCATCTGATATCACCCATTTCCTATGTTTTATTTTCCCAGGATCCCAAGATGTGTTTTATGTTTAAGATGTAGGGTTTAGCTTAGACAACAATGTCATTCACAAAGGATTTTTTTGTCTGTTGTATGTCGGAATGTGTAATGTAATGTTCATATATGTAATATATTTTCCAAGACTTCTAAACTCATCCGACATTCCAGAAATGATTCCTTGTAATCATGCCAATGTATTGAAATAATGCACCGACTCTAGGAATCTAGGGTTGGGGCATTAAAGTTTGTATCAATGGATGTTTAGAAATAACCTTGGAAACTAGATTTAGATAAACTCTGATTAGATAAAATAACCTTAAGATAGACTTTGATGATTAGTATAGAAGAAATTTCTAGCATTTTGGTAATGTTTAGATTTTGGGAGTTTTCCAATAAAATATATCCCTGTCTAGATACGAGCATATAGAGTCGGATTTGGCACAGCTGTACTTAGGGGAAAAACCAAAAAACACCACTTTGAGCTAGACATGAACGAGAACTAGTGCACTAAAATGGGCATTATTGCACTCTTGGTTATGAAACTCTCAGGGGATATGCTTATGATAGTTATTATTTTCATTAAAAAGCATTATGATGGATTTATGATTATATACCTCTTCAATGAAAATATTTTTATAATTATGGATTATATACATAAATTGATCAATATACATTAGGTATTTTAAATGTTTGTAATTACTCATTTCAATTCATAAACTGAACTAGTGTATTCCATTGTAAAGAAATGGAATCCAGTAGAAGGTATGTGAACTCCAGAAATACATATGATCCAAAGAGTAAGAAGGATCATATTTTTCATGGTATTATTCAAACATTCAGAAGGGAAATACTCTCCCATGTATTATCATCATATGAAGAAATAGTATCATCTGTTAATAAAATATGTAAATAATTCTTAGAGTCCTATCAATTTGAATGGAAGAAAGAGAACAAAATGATGAAAGAGAGAAAGATGGATGAAGGGAGGATGGAAAAGAAGGATTCTCCCATATGTGATAAATTTGGAAAGAATCACCTTGTTAAATTCTTTAAGTGAATGTGATTTTGTTATATGTGTGGAGAAAAATGACAAAAAGTATGTCATTACACGGTAAATAAAATGTTTCAAATGAACATTGCTTCATCTACGAGGGGTTGGGACACTATATGAGTCAATGTCCAAATCAATAGACTAAACCTCTAATGCTACTATTTGATAATAATAATGTTATGATACTACTGATGATTATGAAGAATGATTAGATTTCTTACGTTAATATTAAAGTGTAGTGTCATTTGAGTATTGTATTAATGATGTAAATGTTATAAGAATTATAGAGTATTTAAGGATTGTACTGTTGTACTATTTCAATAAGGACTTCAGATTGTGTGGAACTAAGAAATGTGACTCAATAGAAGGTTAAAGTTTGGGAAAATATATGGTTGGGTGAATGATAATCCATAATATGTTTCTAATACAATGTTAGTGATTTTGTAATAATACATGATTGATTTGGATAAATTATATTTGATATTCTTGCCTACCTAGAAACTGATTAATGATTTATATATTTGATCATTATTGGAGTTTAAAACATTTAGGATAGAAGGAGTATATCTATTATTCTATAAGTCATATGGGATCATGAATGTAATCAATAAGGTTTTATGGTAATTCATGATATAGAAGTATTTTATAAGAATAAATTATGAAGGTGTTCACATTTTATTACGTAGAAAAATGATCTTCATTTGGTTTACATACCTTATAAATTTTGGACTGTGAGTTTGGAATGATGTAATTTGGATAATTCTAGTTTGATATTATTTTTGGATTGCCATAAAAAGGACAACACGGAGGTCGGGTAGCAACCCATCACATCCGGGAAGTCCACGAGACTCAAACCCGCAACCGAAGGGTGACAAGGATGAATCACCTACCATTGGCCCACAAGATGTCTGGGATTGGATAATGAAGTTTTTTTAATAGGTCAGGTAGATGAATTATAAATTCATTTTTCGGAACCCTATACTAATAGGATAAATAGAATATTTTTTTATTTCTTATATCTTTTAGATTGAAATATGAGTTTGTGGTAGAAATTAGTTAATGGATGGAACTCTAATTGTCAAGTAGATATTTTTTTCTTCTCTTAGTCAATGAAAAAAATTAATTCTTAAACTTTAGGTAAGGGATTTTAAAACTAAATTTTTTTATCCTAATACACAATGTTTTGTGGAAATGATGATATTTTAAATCATTATTGATTGATGGCTTCGAGGCCCTCAATTCTAAAATTATTTATTACTAAAGCCCTCAATCACCCCAATAAATATTTACATTTTTCCTCTGATTATGTTTCTCTAATTTCCAACAGTGTTCTCTTAATCATGATCGTAATTTGGTGGTTAATTTTTCATTCCCCTCTTCCTATTATTATGAATAAATTTTATTAAACCAATTTTTGATGTGGGTTATCCCATAATGGTATTTTCTATTTTCAACCTTTTATTTTCAAAGAACATTTTAAAATTGTGAGGACACAATTTATTGAAGGGGGGATGAATTTAAGACCCCATTTTTTAATAGTACATTATTTTTTCAATGTTATTCAATAACTTTCACTACATGCACCACTGAGTTTAAGCACAATATGACATACAAAACTAGATTAAAAAAAGGATATGAATAGTATTAACTAAAATTAGAACATTATATAAAGTTTATAATTTTATAATCCTCATAATGAGTTTATTAGACATAATTTTAGAAAATTCATTTTTTCAGATAAATTAACTATTTTTTAAAAAATGAAATTTTAAGGCCTTTTAATATTGAACCCTTTTTAAATATAATATATAACACATTTATATATTCCATTGGAATAAATAAATATCTTTTTTATATTCAGGACATAATAATTTAGTTTTAATAAATTTTTGGTGTTTTTCTAAAAACATTCATATTTGGGTGAATAGTGATAAATATAATATTTTAACTGAAAACAATTTTTTTAATCAAAATTATTTATATTATAGAATTATAAATTTTAATGGTTTGGAATTATAATTATATTAAATTTTTAACATTTAATCCAATGATGTTCATTTTAAGTAATTTAACATTAAAATTGGACATAAACAAGTGTCAATCATTTAATAGTTATTATTTCTTAAAAATACGCTTTTTGGTTTTGGCAACGGGGATAAATTTTAAATTTTTTAATGAAACATATATGTTTTGAAATGGGTAATATATAATTCATTTTTTATTTTGGAATATCATGATTTTCTAAGTTTTAATTTTTTTGTATTTTTTTGAAAACATTCAATTTTTGATGAATAGGGAAAAACACTGAGTTATTGTTTAAAATTGACTTTTTATATAAACAATGTTTTATTTTATTTAAATATATTTTAAGTCCAAATAGACACATAAAAACTATATATTTTCAATTTAATTAATTGTAGTATGTTTATAATAATTCTAGATATAGATATATATTATTGAACTTTTTACCATCTTTTACCCACCTCTTAGGAGCATATGAAAATTTGAATAAAATTTAATTTTCAACTCCTATGAATTGAATTTCATAAATCCAAGAGACACGATTGATATAATTAATTATTATGTGTTTAAATATGATGAAAATAATTTTTTTGTATAGTAACTTTTGACATTAATTTTCCGCGATTAAAGGTAAATAGGGAAATTCAAGTTAAAAAATATTATAATAATACAAAACTACATTAACACTTGTCTTAACATTATTGAATGAGTCATGGATAAACATGGAAATCCTAGGGTCGATTTTGGGACCCCATGTATCCAGTTATGAATGAAAATGACACTTTTTTTAGTTAACTTAATGTAAAGGCAAAAATTACATAAACATATATATTTCAATAAATCAATTTTTACATGGGTTTATATAATTTATATTTTCAACTATAAAAATTAATTGAAAATTTAATAATATTTCATTCATAAACGTATTTTATTTATATTTTTTAGAAATTAAATAATTTTATTTATTAATGACAAAATGATGTTGCAGTATTTACCTTATTAAAGAAATATTAAAATAATTGATATTATAAATATCGAAATAAATGTAATTTGAGACTTTTTGTGAATTAAAAAAATTTCCTATTTTAATATGACATATTAAGGTTGATGAAATGAATTTTCATTGATGTAATAATGCTGTTAGGAATTTATCAAAAATAGAATAGAAAATAGTGGAAAAATTGACATAAAATAGTTTTTAAAAAAATATTATATTATTAATTGAAATTATTTTCCTAAAAATATATGGTTCAGATAATGGTATTAAATAATATTATATATGTATTTAATGAACCATGTGAGGTTCTCTTGGATGTTTATAGTATCTTTATTTACCATATAATATAAAAATAAAAAGAGACATGGTAAATGTCAAACTAATTAACAAAGAGTTAAATCTAAAAGATAAGGTTAATATAGAGATCCAAACCTGTCTATAACCAATTGGTTGTGTATATTTTGGCAGATCCTTCCTTAGCCACTAAAAAATTTATTTTGGAGTAATTAGAAAACAAAAATGATTTTATTATAAAATAATATTTATATCTTTTCCTAAGGTTACACTCACCCCTCTTATAAAACCAAATTACCCATTCTCTCAAATTCACAACATCAAAGCCATTTGGCTCTGCCAAACCCTATCCAAATTTCCATTTAAAAATTCTACCTTCCTATTAGAGTCCTTCCATTAGTCAGAAATCCATCATATGGATCTTTTTTGATCCAATCAAAAGGAATAACCTGAAGAACAGTAGGTTAACGTACCCATGACAATGGAAAAGTGAAAGGTAAGAGCTAACTTCACAAGTTCTTCATTATCTGAGGTTGTTTATACATAATTATCTAATTGGAAATATTTATCATCAAAATACATGTTTCATAAAAATGTATTTCAAAATATTTTTACTATTTAATAAATAATAGTTTAAAGTCATTTATACCCATATTTTACCTCATATGTTTTTTGAAAGGACTCTTTCTGTCATTTTCCAAACAATGTACTTTATGAAATTTTGGGAAAAATTATGGTAAGAATGTTTTTTTAACTTATACAGTGGGTGTGGCTATTTTTCTCCAATATAACATCGCTGATGCTTCTCTTACAATATTATAAATATATTTTTAAAATAAATGTTTTCATTATAATTATGTGACTCTTAAATGATCTCAAAATAGAGAGAAACATTTCACTCAAATAGTTTTGATTATATCTATGTCAACATCCTTTGATAAAATATACTATTGTTTGAAGTTAATTTATTATAATACAAATCCTTCATATTTTATTTATAGTTTTGTGATATGTTTGACTCTAGATGAGTTTTTTATGCCATTCATGGTTTATGGATAATGTATTGGCATTTGGTTTGATAGTTTTAATATAAATGTTTAGGTTATATTTCAAACTCTTCTTATGATGAATCTGTTGGACTAGTATATTCCAGGTTGGGGACCAGTAAAAGTAAGCCCTCCGGGTTGGGGTCTAGTTACAGTAGACCCTCTGGGATGGAGTCCGGTTACAGAGGCTCTCCGGGTTGGAGTACGGATACAGAGGCTCTCCGGGTAAGAGTTCGGTTACAGAGGCTCTCTGGGATGTAGTCCGATTACAGAGGCTCTCCGGGTTTGTGTCCACTGATAGTTTTCCCATAGGTCCTGGCATGAGGCTATGGCATAGAAATTAATCATCGATACTATACATTCCCTCATTATGAAATTAGTTATTATATGTGATTATTGGACTAGTAGAATATCCACGTTCATGTTAATATGGTAATATATGATTTATTTTTTCCATATTATGATTAAGATTCTGCTTAGAATGATGTTGTTTTTATTACACATATTGCCTTAAAATATTAATGCTTCCACTACTTTATTTAACCTTACTAATCCTCTGAGATCAGACATCTCCTATGTTTTATTTTCCCCGGGTCCCATAAAGTTTATTATGTTTAAGATTCAGGGTTAAGCTAAGTGAACAATGGAATTCACAAAGGATTAATTTTTTTTGTGTTGTATGTTGGAAAGTTTAATGTAACCACCATATATGTAATATATTCTCCAAGAAATCTAAACTGATCATTCTTTCGGGACATGATTCCTTGTAACCATGACAATGTATTAGAATAATGCACCGAATCTAGGAATCTAGGTTCGGGGCCTTACATCCACTATTTCTAATTCAATTTATTAACTCATGAAGTTAAAGATGTGGGTTCATAAATTTATTAACACTTTTTTGATCACTACACATCTCTATATCCACACATAACAGAGCCACACTATATAGTCATGATAATATACTACTTACTCTACACCATACCCTTAGTGTCTCCAAATGGGGTAACACTTTATCCTTAGACTGAACACTTAAAAGGCACTCTAGAACTATTCATTTTTGGTTAAAAACTATAATTTCTGCATTAGAGTTATCAATGGAGATTCATTCCTAAATAATACTCTCACAAATCATATTTACTACCCTTTGAACATAAGTAAAATCTAAAATTCTGAAACACCCCTTTCAGGATCCTTGGAAATCACTAAATTAATCATTTCTAGGTCCATACATAATCTATTCTTAGAAATGGAATTCCCAGCAATTAAACCTCATGGAACATGAATTGGAAAATTAAGAGAATTTCAAATAATATATTTCTCATGAGGAAAATTTAGAACTATCCTCATGTATCTTAATTATCCACCTATGATATAGAGTATATGCATATGTTTTCAGAGAATGAAATAAATAATCCACCCCTGCATGTTTGGATGATCCTGATCATTTGACCCTTTTTAAATTAAGGTATTTTTTTCAAACCAAAAGGTATCACTGGGAACTCAATGACTCTATAGTGACAGAATTATTATATATTAAGAATATAATCCTTACACACACTCAACTGGTTATAGGAATACCTTATATTGAAATTTCAGAATAATCTCTCACCTTGTCACAGTTCATAGAGGAGATAAATCCTTGGGAAGTGGTGTTTTTTATTTATCATGGCCTGTTTGAATAAGAGATAATAAATATAATTTAAAAAACACTTGTGTGTATTATTCACAATGAAAATTGACCTACAATGATTCATAAACCCCTTCTCTACTAGTCACCCAAATGAACGCTCTACACCCAAAGAATAGTAGGTGTTATTTTCTATTATTTGGTATATATCAATCTTTTTTACTTGGTTTAATTTATTGACCAATTCCATATCCCACCTTAGATATAATCTCATATCATATTTGTAGAATACTTCTATATAACCCACCATGACTAAAGGAATCTAGATTCATAAAGAAACCACTATACTAAGGGATAATCAAACCAATTGATGGGTAATGGATCAAAATATCCAACTTGAAAGACTAGCTCACTATAACATAATATATCTTCACCCTAAAATAAAAATCACATTTCATCTATTGGATGTAATATATATCTATTATGGTGGTTCTGAATATTTTTCCAAACTATGGAAATCTATTACACACACAAGATGACGTAATATTAGCCCATAATACTGATGAAAATGTCCCATTAAAAATTCTCTCCATCAATTGATAGGTTTCAAATATAAATTTTAAAAGCATTGAAGAATCATTATCAAGGTAATGATACTAAGATAGAATCTCTAATGGGATGAAAATATCACTCAATGGGTCTATAGAGATATAGTTAAATCAAATTTATTTGTCAATAAGAACTAAATAATTAGTTCAATTAACATTGAGTGTGCATCTAATCATATATTGTGTAGCTAAATTATATGGATTCATAGCCAACATCTTCCATTTTCCCTGACCCCCACCTCCTTGAGTATGGAATTAGCATCCTAGTGGTAGTAGTGGAAAAAGATAATAACATATTCCCCCACATGTCACACCTCCATTAGGATCCCCTATAATTTATATTCTTGATATATGAACCCATAAGAGTCTTGGGCCTCACATGGGAGATCCATGTTCATATAACTATCTCTAACATGGTACTCTAACCACACTCTTCCTTCACTCCTTAGTACATTATGTTGGGGAATCATTGAGATGATAACATATCCCATTATAAGCATTTTATCTCCCATATTTGTATTTCCATGGTCCCATGTTCTATCCTTGTTCTGCAAAACCACATCCCTAATACAATTCAAGAAAAATATACATTGTTGATGCCATTTTGTCTATATTTATAGAACTACTATATATAAACCTTTCCAATGTCCCCCATTTCCAACACCAAATTATTGAATTCCATTAGAAATGAATCTATTTTTCACTAGATCTAACAATAGAACTTAATTATATGTCTAATATTACATGGGTACCACACTAGAATTTATATCTCTACAGAAACCCTACATGAAATTCTCCACATTGATGTAACTAACTCAAATTATATTGAAGTAAAATAAAATAATGTCATGTAACCAGAAATCATTTTCAGTAATATTAATCCATCACTTTTCTACTCCAATAGCTCATTTAATTTAACTAATTTCTTCAAAAATGGGCGGTACTCTCTAAAGAAAAACTACTGGAAGTTGTAACATTATTTTTTTAACCCATCATGATTTTACATGAATAATATACAATAGTTCACTAATATTGTTTTTTAAAATATTAGTATATGTTGTATCAATATAATAATTAAGTGTCCTCACATTTCTAAACACCTAAATCACTAACAGAACCCAATCCATTATCTTCTAATGATGTATCTCATAATGAACCCTTAGCGGCCTCTAGCGTAGATATCAGGAGCACGATAAGCTTGAATTCTTATAGATAATTAACTTCCAGTATATTCTAATTATCAAAAGGAGTGGGTGATGTGGCCTATCAATGTGGTTGAATTTTTATTGATGTTGGCCACTAAATTGATGTGTCGTCCATCTTCAGATAGTCATTATGATCCTGAATCAGTAACAATACTACATGACTGTGTAGAGGAATCCTGAAAATTTATTCAACACATAATAGTATCAAATTTGTATATATATATATATATATATATAACTGTGTGTGTGTGTGTGTGGATATGACTCCAAAAGGATATTAGAAGGAATTAATTATATTTTAGTCATGTATTTTTCTTCCATGCAACCAATGTCTTCGTATACAGAGCTGGAACACTAGTTGACAGTGTCACCAAGAATGAATATGTCAACTAGGAAACCAACACTAGATTCCCTAGCCTGAAATCCACAATCAATACTCAATTATATCTTTTTCCTATATTTCCAACATAAACTAATATGGAAAAAAACCTCAAACACCATCTCAAGGTCGAATCATATTTGATATATTGATATCATAAGCCAACCCATGTGGTCCTACTGAGATTATGTAACAATGATAAACATATTTCTTAATCCCACCTTCATATGCCATAGGATGGACATAATTTCCAAAAGGCATAACAATAGTTGGAGGCCTTTTCCTAAACTTAATGAATTCACCCAACCATATCCATGTTGATGTGTATTTGAATAATATTAAAATATTGTAACATCTTCACAAGAAGTAATGAATACAGTAACCAATAATTAGTACAAATGAGTGAGACAACCAAATTCAAAAATAATGGGAAAAAGAAACACCTAAACAAAAAATATTTCCCAACCATATAACTTGAATAGAAATACTAAGAGTCCTTCATCAAGATATTCATTCCCCAACCACATTATGTGTTAAAATTTACAAAGTTATTCCTATAGTTTTATGAAATAATTCTAGACCCATTCATTATCAACACGTAACATGATTCCTATGTAGAAATCCCATTTAGGGGTGAGAATATAAGTACAAAGTCATACACCTTTTGCACAAGTGCTCCTGAAATATGATACATGATATAATTATTCATCTCAACAAAAAGGAAGAGGGAAAAATAAAATAATAAATATATTGGAATGTAAAATAAACCACGTTATGTGATTAAATGGATATTGATATCACATCCCAACGTAGGAAATGATTCATTCCTAATTTCCACAATGTCCGTCAATGATTTTTTGGATCTCACATGTCTTCTTAAAGATATAACCATAAAGAGGACCCAATCATCACAATTATTAAATAGAGTTGATGGATAATAATTTCTATATATATTAATTTTACCCTAGAGCGTTAAGGGGTAGCACTCATCATATAGAGGACATTCTCCATGATCTATCATGGTGGTACCACTTAAAAGATATAGAACACATTCCTCAGACTGTCAGGGGTAACACTCAATAGATTGATGAAATATTCCCTATTAAATCAATGGGTAACACTAAATATATTATAGACTACACCATTGTATTTCTGGGGGTACCACTAAGTAGATAGAGGATCCATGCCCTACACTGTCATGGGGGTCCAACTCAGTAAATTAAGGGCTGAAATCCTAAATTGTATAGGTGGTGCCATATAGTATATAGAGGACAAGTAGCATAATCTATCTAGCTGTAGAACTTTGTGGATAAAGGATTCTCACCTTAGTAATTATGGAGGGTACCACTCATTTAATTGATGTGTATGGGGAACAGTCACATAGGCATGATAGGGGATTTAAAACATCATACTATCTATAATGAACCATCCCTAGACACTACTATATTTGAGAAATACATAATTATTAATCAAATATGGTACATCTCACATATTATCTCAAAAAAATCTAAAATGTCCACCATTTATTTTTATTCACAAAAAGACTCAGTATATACTGCTCATGGGCAGATATTAAATTCAAAAGAAGTAGATTTAAGAGATATGATTTTAATTAGTATAAAAGTACACATCATTAATTGTGTAATAATGTCATGTGGAATATATCTTCTACAAAACCAACTCCTCTATCGAACATTGATAATTGTAAACATTATACATATCAATTATAATGGTACTAGAAATGTTTCAGATCCATCTATGGTGTTCCATGGGCTCTTGGACATGGTTAGGTACCCTATCCATTTGCGAGTACATAACATGTGTAAAACCATGTTTATGTTTGTGTAATCCTAATGTATACAAAAGGAAAATATCGAAAATAAATATATTATTTGTGGCTCCCTTATATGCATGGATATTTAATTCACTAGGAAACCATGTGCACCATGAAAAGGAGACTACACACTAATTATTCATTTGACAACAATGTGTATAGTCATTTTTGCATAAAAAAATATTGGAGTTTAATTTATATTCTAAATATGAAGTCTCATCCATTAAATAATTCCATTTATTACATTAATTTGGATAAAAATACCAATATTAGATGATTCTTTCCCTCTAGTAGCTAATAATCAGAGCTTTAATCCTCCAGACGAAGCCCATACTTGCTAATTTTCATCCCATTCATGCCACATTGTCCCAGATCCAAGATTGAAATGAATCATCACAATAATCCTATAATCAATCAGTATCCATCATTAAAATTTCAATTAATTATTCCCAGATGAATCCAAAATGAATCTTGTTGTGCAATTCTGCTCAAAACACCATGAAAAAGATTGACCATGACTCGATCGGAAAACATAGAAGAAAATGAAAAATTATTTAAGATAATAAATATAAAATGGTGTTAATCATCATCATACAAAAATCTATGAAAAATATTTAGAGGAATAAATCCCATATAGGAAATATGGGATAAAAATAAATCATAATTTTAATTTGATGTGTATTCATAAATGGGGTTCATGTTATCTTTTGAAATTTCCATGAAATAAAATATGATTTGGGATTCATAAATTATTAATTTAAAAATTCAAATGAAACCAAAATAATCAATCCTCTACCACAATATGATATCATTATTTGGGGATGAATGTAGATTCCAATGATGAATTGGACATGTTTCATTCATTAGTAATCAATTATCCTTGATTCTATTGTCAGTCATCATCCAATCATTAATCGTCAATAAAAGATGAAATTACCCCAACTAAATTATTTTATCATTAGGCAGTTTACTGTTTCTGTTTTTTATAACCACATATTCCCAGTGGAAATATGATCAAGGGTATTAAATGAAATAAATTAAAATTTTAATTAATTAATTAATGTATCATACCCACCAGTTTTTTCCATATATGAAAGAATAATGGTAACAAACATCCCTTGTAAAACCCCATGATTTCATAGTACGTTATTTATTCAATTTAATTCAATAACTTTTACTACACGCAACACTATGTTCAACCGCACCATGACTTACCAAACTAGCTATTCAAAAGTGGATATGAAAAAAACTAACTGAATTTTAAACATTATATAGTATTTATCATTTTAGACTCCATATTATGAGTTTCTTAGACATAATGTAAGAAAAAAAATATTTTTTTCAAATGAATGAAGTATATTTCAAAAATATGCATTTTTACTGCAATTTACTGAAGAACCTTTTTTCAAACCAATATTTGACACTTTTATATATTAAATTTGAAAA
Source organism: Viscum album (assembly GCA_963277665.1). Taxonomy (NCBI): domain Eukaryota; kingdom Viridiplantae; phylum Streptophyta; class Magnoliopsida; order Santalales; family Viscaceae; genus Viscum; species Viscum album. The sequence goes on from OY728148.1 coordinate 1,246,437,305, forward strand.
AATAAACTTCTTCTATAGAATTGGGTGATATGAATTTAGACTCAATATATTTATCGTTTTTTTAATAACTTTCACATTTCGGTGAATAGTGAAAATACTATATTTTAACTGAAGACAACTTGTTTAATAAAAATAATTTATAGTGTTGAATTATAAATTTCAAGGGGTTGGAATTATAATTATTTTATATTTTGAACATTTAATCAAATTATGGTCATTATTTGTAATTAAACTTTTAAATTTGACATGAACAAGAGTCAATCATTTAATAATTATTATTTCTGAAAATATGTTTTTTGGTTTTAACAGCATAATTAATTTTAAATTAATTAATGAAAATTATTTCTTTTGATATATGTAAAATAGAATTCATTTTTGAATTCATAATATAATAATTAGATTAAGGTGAGTTTTTGGTATTTTTCTGAAAACATTTAATTTTTTATGAATATTGAAGAACACTGAATTAGCTTTTAAAACAGACTTTTTATTTAAATAATTATTTATTTTATTTAAATTTATTTTAGTTAAAATTATATACATAATACCTATATAATTTCAATTTAATTCATTGGATTCTGTTTGTAATAATTTTAGATATATAAAATTTTTATTTAACTTTTTACCGTCCTTTACCCATCTCTTTGGAGCAATTTCAAATTTACATAAAACATAATTTTACTCTTTCTGGGAGTTGAATTTCAAAAATATGAGACATAGAGATGACATCATTATGTAAAATTTGGTTCAAATAGATGAAATTGTTTTTGGTCAATAGTAAATTTTAACTTTTATTTGCCACAGTTAAAATTAAATAATGTAATTAAGGGTAAAAGTTATATTATTATTTCCATAAAACATGTTATAATTCTATTAAATAAGTATAATTTGACAAAAAAACTTAGGTATAAAAATTTATGCAATTTGGTCCACTTTTATTAGATTAATAAATTTATTATTATTTAATTCAAATAAGAGTTAAAAATGTTAAATTCATTTTTTATAAAATAAACCATTTTTAATATAAGGTTACAGATAAGATAAATTAGACTAAAAGTATTCATTAGAAAGATAAAAATATTTCTTACATGATGGTATTTTATTTATATTTTTTTCAGATTAAATTTTTATTTTATTTTTTGACACAATGATGATGATGTAATTTCTTAATTAATGAAATATTAAAATAATTGATATTATAAATATAAAAATAAAAGTAATTTGAGACTTTTTATGAATTAAACTATTTATATTGGTTAATATTACATGTTAGGATTTGTTAGATAAATTTTATTCTAAGTAATTATGCTTTTATTATTTTATAAAAAAAACAAAATATCATATTGTGCCAATATTGACATAAAAGTGTTCTTAAAAAAATATTATATTATTAATTGATATTCTGTTTTTAGAAATCTACAGTTCAGCAGAACGACTTATATAAGGATAGGTGTATAATTTATGAACCACATGGGGTTCGATTGAAAGTTTATTGTATGTTTTCTAACCACATAATATAAAAAAACAAAGAGACATGGTAAATGTTATACTATTTATCTAAGAGTTAAATCTAAAATATAAATTTAATATAGTGACCCAAACCTATATAAAACATATTGGTTGAGTGTATTTAAATATATAACATCATTATCCTTTAAAAAATTAATTTTGGAACCATTAGAAACCGAAATTATTTAAATATAATATAATATTTCTAGCTTTTCATATGGTGCCCCTCACCCCCTTCTAAAAGGGCACTCTCCCTTCACTCAAATTCACGTCATAAAAGACATTTGGATCAGAAAAACCCTACCCAAATAACCTCTCTTTTGTCCTCCCTTCATCTTGGATTCCTTCAATTAGTCATAAATCCATCTTAAGGAGCAATTTTGATAAAAAAAAATATGTTCCCGAAGAAGATGTAAATATCTCACCACCTCTTTCATGTTTTTTCTACTTCCACATATTCATTCCATGATGATTACATTATAAAATAATAACTCATGTATCATCTATATAATATGATGTGATTATAAATATGGTATAACCATATTCATTATTCTATCCATCCCTTGAAAGACATGTCACCAAACGTTCATGTATACGGCTTACCATCACCACGTCGCGGAGTAATTGTTATTAAAAAAATTATTATTTGGATGGGTATAATATTGATGTCTAATTGATGTAAATAATAAAATAACATGAAAATTATTCTGTATATATGATATAACATCCAATTATATACTATGTTAATATCAAAATAATGATATTGTCCATCGTGCATTCGTACGAATTACGTCTCCACGAACACGATGAGATTCATTCCCCATCGTATCCATTAAAAAAATTATCTTTTGTTGACTAAAAATAATGTTTAAATACATAATATACTTATTAATATGAATAAGATACAACTGATTCATGAAAACCCTTATTTATGTAATAAACCATATAAAAGAAAAATGAATTAGTTAATTCCTGAAATGACAACAATAATGAAATATTATTAACAAATCGATATTATAAGATCATATATGATATGATATTAATGTATATAGTTCATGAATAATTTGATAAAAATTATTTCACCATTATAAAAGAGTTTATCCTACCCTCAACCAAGTAACATTACAAGGTAAAGGTTTATTCTAAAATCACTTTATTATCCGAGGTTGTTTTTACGTAAGTATCTGCTAGGACATCTTTATCATCCACATCCCTATTTCTTGAAAATCTGATTCATAACATTTATACTATTTAAAAGACAATGAGGTAATGTGATTTATACCCTTTTTTGAACTTATATGTTTTGAAAGGAATCTTTTAGTAATTTTCCAATTAGGGTACTTTATGACCATTTCATCAAACTTAAGTTAAGAATTTTTTTAACATATTAGGTGGGTGCATTTATTCTCCACCATTATTACATCATCCCATCTTTCCTTAAATCATCATCTATGTCATCATTAGTTGATGGATTTAATACTTTTTTTGAAGTCGATTTATTATGATACAAACAGTCCACATTGTATTGAAGGTTTTATTATTTGTTTGATTGTGGATGTGTAATTTTTATACCATTCATGGTATATTTTTAATGTATTGACATTTCATATACAAGTTTTAAAATGATTTTCTATGATATATTTCATCCTTTTCATATGAGGAATTTATTGGACTTAATAATTGACAGGTGGAACCTACTATAGCTCCTTGTTGCATTGGTAGGTCTCTTGAGACAATTAGACTAGGAATTGGCCATGGACTTTCCCAATTTGATATATATTTTTGGATGAGGCCTTAATCATTTTTATACGTCTTGGTCGAGGCATTGAAAAAATTATTGAGAATCTCTGGCATTATACATTCCTATATTATGAAGATAATATTAATGGTTTATGCTGTCATATGACTTACAGAATACCCATGATTATGTTTTATTATGGCATTATTTACACATCTCATATTAATTCCATAAAATTATCCATATTTATTATTATTAAAGGCATGTGGTTTCAATTATTCATCATGATTAATATTTATGTAATATTCCACTGTATTTCATACCCTTACTAAGCGTTTAAGCTCACCCCTTTCTTATGTTTCATTTTCCCAGGATATGAAGAAGTTAGTTATGAGTCATTGGTAGGAATAATTTTGGTGGATTGGATGTTTCTAATGGAAAAAATTCATGGTTTATTCCTTTTCAAGTTGTAATTTTGAAATTATGTATGAATATTGATTACAATAATACTAAATTGATTAGTCTATGGAGACAATATTTCTTTCTGATCATGCCAATGTTATGTAATAATTCACCGAATTTGGGTAACTATGGTTGAGGAATTACAGTTGGTATCAGAGGTAGGTTTAGTACAATCCTTTGAAACGATATTTAGATAATCTCTGAATAGTTCACATAGGTGTAACATAGAATTTGAGTATTAGTATAGAAGTACTTTTTAAAATTTTGGTAATGTAATGATTTTGTAAGTTTACAAGATGTACATATCTGTCTGGATACGAGCAAATAGAGGTGGCTCTGGAACAGATGTACATAATTGAAAAAACCGAAACCACCTCTTTGAGCAAGACTCGAACTAGAACTAGTGCACGAAAATGGTTCTTGCTGCACTCTTTGTTACGACACACCAGGTTATATTCTTAGGATAATTCTCATTTTTTTACAAATATTAATGACAGATTTACGAGTATAAAAGTCCTCAAAGAAAATATTTTTATGATTATGGATTATATCCATAAACTGTTCAATTTTTGATATGTATTTACAAGTTTGGAATTATTCAATGCAATTCATAAACTGACCTAGTGTATTCCATTGTATAGAAATAGATCATAGTAGATGAAATTTGACCTTCAACAATATGTATGATCAAAGTAGTAAGAAATATTAAATCTATCATGGTATTAACCCAAAATTTAGATGGGAAATAGTCTCCCATGTATTCTCAACATTTGATGAAATAATATCATTTGTTAATAAGATATGTAATGAATTATCAGTGTCCAATGGATTTAAAGGGATATAAGAGAAGAAAAGGTTGGAATAGAGAATTATTGATAAACAGAAGAGGGAAAAGAAGTATTTTCACATATGTGGTAACTATGGAAAGAATCACCTTGGTAAATGCTTGAATTGAATGGGAGTTTATTTTATGTGATTAGAAAAAGGACACCAAGTACATGATTGTAAGGGTAAGAAAAAAGTTTCATATGTACAATACTTCATCTGCAAGGAGTTGGGTCACTACGTGAATAAATTTTCCAAATCATTAGAGTATACTCCAAATGCAGCTATAGGATAATAATAATGTTATTATACTAACGAAGATGTAAATGAATGATTAGATTTCTTACGTTGTTATTAATGTATTGTGTTATTTGATTAATGTATTAATGATGTAAATGTTATAATAATTACAGAGTATATTACGATTCTACTGCAGTACTATTTCACTAAGGACATGAGATTCTGTGGAACCAAGAAAAGTGACTCAATAGAAGGTTAAATTTTTAGAAAAATATATGGTTCAGAGAAAGATAAACCATTATATGGTTCTGATACTGAGTTAGTGATTTTTGGAATAATACATGATTTATTTGGATAAATTATGTTGGATATTATTGACTACCTTGAAACTGATTAATAATTTGTATATTACATCACTGCTTGAGTTTACAGCATTTTTTGATAGAAGGAGTATATTCAGTCTTCTATAAGGAATAAGGGAGCATGAATGTAATCAATACGGTTTTATGCTAATTTAGGATGTTCTAGTGTTTTAAATGAATACAAGATAAAGGTGTTCACATGTTATTATGTGGAAAAAAGGATCATCATTGTGTTTACTTTCATTATAAATTATGGACTGTGAGTTTTGACGAAAGTATATTGGATAATTATAGTTTGATAATATTTTTGGATTTCCATAAAAATGAAAACCCGGAGGTTGGGCTGTAACACGTCACTTCTGACAAGGCCGCGAGACTTGAACCCACAACTGAAGGGCGACATTGGTGTATCACTTACCACTGGCCCATGTGATTTCAGGGGTTAAATAAATATGAATTTTTTAAATGGTCTGGTAGATAAATTAAAAATATATTTTTTGGATCCCTATACGAGGATGATAAATAAAATATTATTTAGTTCTATTATCTTATTAAGATTAATTTTATTATCCAAATTTATGATATAGGTTTTTCCACATAGGTATTATCTATTTTCAACCATTTTTTTTGGAGAACAATTTTAAATATCGAGGACACAATTTATTGAATGCGGAAAGAATGTAACACTCTAATACTTCATAGTAAATTATTTTATTCAAAAAAATTCAATAAATTGCACTACACGCGACACTGAGTTCAAGAGCAATACAACTCACAAAACTAGCCATTAAAAAGTGGTTATGAATAGTATTAATTGAATTTGGATATTTATATAATCTTTATAATGTTATAATTCATATTATCAGTTTCTTAGAACTAATTTAAGAACAAAATGATTTTTTCAGACAAAAGAAGTATTTTTAAAAAAATGTAATTTTACCTCCTTTTAATGGATAACCTTTTTTAAATCCAATATTTTAATCTCATATATATTTTACTTTACAAAATAGGAATCTTCTTTAGAATCGGGAAATAAGAATTTAGTTTCGATAAATTTTTGGTGTTTTCTGATAACTCTCATATTTTGGTGAATAGTGAAAAATACTATATTTTAATAAAAACAACGTTTTTAATCGAAATATTTTATATTGTTGAATTATACATTTTAATGGATTGGAATTACAATTAGATAATATTTTTACTAATTAATCAAATGATGGCCATTGTATGTAATTTCAATTTGAAATTGGACATAAATAAGTGTCAATATTTTGATGGTTATTATTTCTAAAAAATAAGCTTTTGGTTTTGAAAATGGAAATAAATTTTAAATTAATTAATGAAACTTCAATATTTTTAAATTAGTAAAATATAATTCATTTTTGAATTTAGAATATCAAAATTATCTTAGGGTTAATTTTAGGTATTTTTCATAAAACATTCAATTTTTGATGAATAGTGAAAACATTGAGTTATTGTTTAATACCAAATTTTTATTTAAATAATTATATAATTTATTTAAATTTATTTTCTATCAAAATGAATACATAATAAGTATATATGTTCACTGAATTTCATTGGATTCAGTTTATAATATTTTTAGATAGATAAAAATTTTATTGAACTTTTTACCTTCTTTTACCCACCTGCTAGGGGTATTTGCAAATTTATATAAAACATAATTTTACGGAATCTGTACGTTTAATTTCAAAACTACAAGAGACACGGTTGATATCAGTAAGTAAAATGTGGTTCAATCAGATGAAAACAATTTTTGGTCAACATTAACTTTTTTCTTTTTTTTACCACGGTTAAAAGTAAATAGGGTAATTAAGTGTAAAAATGCTATTATTATTACGTTAACATTTTTTTAATTCTATTGGATAAGTATAATTCAACTAGAAAACCCATAGTAATAAAACAAGGATGAATTCAATTCAATTGGATTATAGAAGAAAATTTATTTTTATTTAATAAAAGAATAGTTAAAAGTGTTAAATTCAATGTTTAATAACTAAAAAATTTTTAATATAGGGACACACATTAGATAATTTAAACTAAAAATATTAATTATAAATATAAATTTATTTCATAGATAATGTAATTTTTTTATATTTTTATACATTAAATAATTTAATTTAATTATGACACAATGATAATACAGTAATTACCTAATTTATGAAATATTAAAATAATTGATATTATAAATATCAAAATAAATTTAATTTGAGACTCTTTATGAATTCCACTTATTTTTTAGTTTAATATTACATGTTAGGACTATTTATATGTATTTTTTCGAATTAATAACGATTTTATGATTTTAGAAAAAAAACAACATTTCATTTAGTGTCAACATTGACATCAAAGAGTTTTTAAAACAAATATTATATTATTAATTGATATTCTATTTATAAACATTGATGGTTCATTTATAAGACTTATATAATGATATTTGTATCATTAATGAACCACTTGGTGTTTTGTTGGAAGTTTATAGTATATTTACTAACAATAAAATATAAAAATACAAACAGACATGGTTAATGTTAACCTATTTATCTAAGAGTTAAATCTAAAAGATAAAGTTAATTTAGTGACCCAAACCTGTCTAATTCCTATTGGTTGAGTGTTTTTAGACCTATCCCCACCTTATCCTTTAAATAATTCATTTTGGAGCTATTAGAAACCGATTATTATTTTATCTTAAATAATATTTCTAGCTTTTCCAAAGGTGCCTCTAACCCCTCTTATAAAAGAGCACCCACCCTTCTCTCTAATTCACATCATCAAAGAAGCATTCCCAGTCAAATCACTACCCAAATAACATATAATCTATGCTAACTTCATTATAGAGGCAATAATTTAGTCCAAAATCCATCCCATAGATCTCTTTTGTTCAAATCAAAATGGAGAACCTAAAGAAGAGGTAAATATCTCACCACCTCTTTCATGTTTTTTCTTTTTAAACTTCTTCTTTCCTAGTTGTTTCCTTTATAAAATAATAACTCAAGTATCTTCTATATGAATTGATGTTATTATATATATGGTATAACCATATTCATTATTGAATCCCTCCTTTGAATGACATGTCACCATACGTGCGTGCGTATGACTTACCATCTCCACGTCGTGGTGTAATTGTTATTCAAAACATTATTATTTGTATGGGTATAATAATGATATGTAATTAATTTAAATAATAATTATAACATGATAATGATTTTTCATATATTATATACCATCCAATTATATATTATTTTAATATCAAAATAATTATATTGTCGCTCGTGCGTACATACAGATTACTGTCTCCATGAATGCGATGAGATTCATTTCCCATCATATCCATTAAACACTAATTATCATTTGATGATTAAAAATAATTTTGAAAACATAATATCATTATGAATATGAGTAATATATATCCAATCCATTAAAAAAATTTATTATGAAACAAAGCATATAATGGATATGAATCCGTTCACACACAAAACGAAGATAATACTAAAATATTATTTACAAAAAACATTAAAAGATCATATATGATATAATATTAATTTCTTATAGTTCTTAAATAATTTAATTAAAATTATTTCAACATTATATAGGAGGTTAACCTACCCTCGTCCAAGGAAAAATACAAGGTAAGTGTTAATTCTACAATTTCTTTATTATCAATGGTTGTTTTTACGTAAGTATATACTAGGACCCCTTTATCATCCACATCCATGTTCCATAAAAATGAATTTCAAAACATTTTTACTATTCACAAGACAATGAGTTAATGTCGTTTTTATTGTTATTTGAAATTATATGTTTTAAAAGGAATCCATCAATCATTTTCCGAACAAGGAACATTATGGACATTTTGTCAAAATTAAGGTAAAACTGTTTTTTATCATAAACGGTTGGTGTGGTTATTCTCCACCATTATAACATCATCAAATAATCCCTTACCAGATTATAAGAATATTTTCAAAATAAATGTTTTCATTTATAATTATGTACCTTCAAATAATTTCAAAAAAAATAAATAGATACTTCTCTCAAATAGTTTTCATTGCATCTATATCAACATACATTGATGGATTTTACACATGTTTACAGCCAGTTCATTATGATACAAATCATACATATTGTATTTAAGGTTTTGTGATATATTTGACTATGGATTTGTTATTTTTATATCATTCATGATTTATGGTTAATGTGTTGATATTTCATATGCTATTTTTATTCCTCATGTTTATGTTATATTTAAACCTTTTCATATAAGGAATGTGTTGGACTAAGTAAGTGACAGGTGGAGCCCACTATATCACCTCGATGCATCGGTATGTCTCATGAGACAGCAATATGCGGAATTGGTCGACACCCTTCCCAATTTTATACATGGTTTTGGTCGAGGCCTTAATCATTTTTTGATATCTTGGATGAGGCCTTAACAAAATGTTTTAGAATGTCTGGAATTTTACATTCCCTCATTGTGAAAATAATATTGATGGTCTCTATTGTCATTCGACTAGTAGAATACCCATGATTATATTTTATTATTGAATTATTTACACAAATCATATTCATTCTATAAAAGTATTCATTTTTATTATTGGTAAAGGCTTGTGGTTTCAATTTTACACCATGAATAATATTTTTGTTATCTTCCACTGTATTTATTACCCTTACTGAGTACTTGAGCTCACCCCTTTCATCTCTTTCAATTTTCTATGATATGAATAAGTTAGTTATTAGTGACTTGCAGGAATAATCTATGAGGCTTGGATGTTTCGAATGGAATAAATTCATGTTGTATTCCTTCTCATGTTGTAATGTTGAACATATGTTTGAATCTTGCTTCCAATATTATTATACTGATCAGTCTTCGAGAAATTATTTCCTTATTATCATGCCAATGTTATGTAACAATGCACCAACATTTGGTAACTAGGGTTAGGGCATTACATCTATTAACTTCTATGGTAAATTTCATTATTTAAATTCCAATATGGTCTTAGATTTTTTATTAGAGACTCTACATATGATATATTAATTTTATAGGGAAACTACTTGTCTATGATATAATTTTTTTAAAAAAATAATTTTGGGATCAATTGGGCCTCAAAATGGTTTAGCATCTTAGCTTCTAGGCTAATAAATATTTTTTTAATATAATTCAAATTTTTACAATTAATGACCCTATTTAATAAATTTGTTTATTGTTTGACATAATTTCAAAATATCATAAAAATCACATTGAGTAAAATAAATTTTTTTAAAAGAAATTGAAAAACAATAAATTTCAAGATTATTATAACACATAATTTTTCATTGATTAAAACAACAATATATATACTTAATAATAAGTAAATTAATATAAATTATGGATTTATAATAAATTATTATCATTACAATTTAAAAATTCATTATTTTTAAAACTTTTTTGAAAAAAGGATTTTAATGTGACCTATTTGGTAATTTTTAAAAGCATTACATTATATCCCATTTAAATTTGGTAATAAATCATTGGAAATGGTTTTAAAAAATAATTTATTTTTATAAAATAAAAATTATGAAATAATGTTTTAAAACAATTATATCGAAATGTAATATACAATATCTGAATGAAAAATAAAAATTCTCTATTATTTATAAGTTTAATTCTTTATATTTATTAAAAAAATAATGGAGGATAGGGAAATTTTACATATGAAGTAAGTTGACAACCATATCATATAATAATATATTTGAATATAAATATTAATATCTCATTATTTCCTCTATGCGAAACATTAGAATAAATAATCCATTAATAAAATTGATTGTAACATAAACAGTTTTCGACTTTTGTATCTCTTCAATAGTAAATCCCCTTAAATTATAACGTAATATGATAAATTAAATACCATTTAAATTATTATTTTATTTATATAATATGTTAACATGTAATGTTATAGACTATATAAAATTAATTAGTTGTATAATAATTAAATAATCATTAATTAACGTGAGTTGTGATAAAATATCTTATGGCAATGGTAATCTCATGTTCAAAATCCAATGAAATATATAACTTCATTTCTGTTAATAAATCCAAATATGTTTTTTGAAAAAAAATCATAAAATAAATTAGTATGTAGTATAAACACCCAAAAATAAATATAATTAGCTCATATGTCATATGTCACATAGATGTAAATGTGAGATTAGAAAAACACATCCCTCAATTTTAGAATGTTCTTTTTCCCCTCTATATTCTATTTAAAAATTATACAAAAATGTTAATATATATTAAAAAAATCATGTTCAAAACTATATACATAAATAATTTATCATTTTTTTTCATTTTAATGACATTTTTAATCAATTATCAGTTAATTATATGATGGGTGTTTTTGAACACATTAGATTAATTATTTCAAAAATGATTTGCTGTGTTGAGTATGGTCAAAGTGTTTATTATTTACAAATATCCATAATAATAATTATTATATAATTTTCATATTTATTCATGAAATTTATTATTAAAACTAATGATGTAAAATGAACGGTTTTATGATCATGGAGATGGAAGGTTTTATATATGAAAAAGAATTATTTCTATTTTCCATTGATCCTTATTAAAAGAATTTATTTATTTTTTTATCATTTTATATTTCTCATAATATCATAAATACAGTATTATTTACTTTAATATACTAATATATATATATATATATATATCATTATTTTTATGCGGTGATTAAAACGAGTCACATCCCATAAAAATGTGGTAGTCTACACATATAGAAATGACATTTTCAGTATTTAGTGTATGATATAAAATTATATAATATATTCCTAGAATAATATATCTTTCATAAATTTTATTGATATGTCATTTATCTAAAATATATTATTTATTATTTTCCTTTCCTCCTTCCTTATAATGTGTAAGTAAAAATTGAATCACATCTTTTTCTGAGGGGGTATTGTAATATACACATAGAAAATGTCATTGTTTTCCCCACAAAATGTAATTTAATGCGTTATATGTGATATAAAAAATATTAATAGATAAATAAGATTCATATATAATATAAAAAAAATTATTATAACAATACTTGATAGGTGATGGTTAAAAAATAATGACCTCAGTTTGTGAGGTAGTTGTCCTCTTTACAAATTAGTCTTTATTTCGTATCTATTTGATGGAACAAAAGAAGGAATTATGTTATTACATTAATATGATGAAATATGAGTAATAATTATAAATTTATTATCATATGATAAATTTTTAATAATATTATTTGGAGGATTAAAACCAAATAATATAAAAACATAGTTTTGAATTTATTCTCTTTAAAAACAACCTCTTTATGATTTTACCTATTGCATTAATAGAATATAACTAGGAAAAAATAAAGGTTTCTATTTTGATGGAATGGAATTTGAGAAGGTATTTTCATAGTTATCAGCTAAAAACATTAATGGTTTTATAAAGAGGGGATATATTGTGTCCTTTCTAATACAGCTTAGAAAAAACAGTAGAAATTTTTAAGAGAAATAGTTGTAACAAAATTTTTCAATTAATAAATATTAAAAAAATTATTAATTATGGAGCCTGAAAAATTATAATTTCAAAATATGTCCAAAAATTAATTTTGTACAATTTATTTAGTAATTTTTATAGTTCTCTTTTGTGTTTACCCACCAGTAAACCCATTTATTCTTTTATTATGGTAATTAATTTCAACTACTATCAGTTACCATTACTATAAAAAAATTAAATTTTCCATATTAGAAAATAAATATGTTGTTTTTTTAAATATGGAGTCCTTTTACCAAATTGTAGTCATTTATGTGGAAATAATAAATTTAAAATTTAACTAGCAGACATAGTGAAAAAGAAATTCTTCCAAAAGTATTTTTTTTAGAATATATTTTTTTAATTAAATATAACATTTATAATATTTCTAGAATGAATATAATTTAATATTTATTGATATATTATATATATATATATATTCAATTAAATAATTTCACCATTCTGTTTATTTAATTAAATTATCCACTGATTCATTATACACTATATAGTAGTTTTTGGAAAATATTTTTTTATAAACATAAGGAGAAATTGATTGTAAAATGTAATATGATGTTGAGTAAAAAATAAATTTCCTATATTAAATAAAAATAAATAATACCGATGTTATATTAAATCTTGTAAAAAGAAATGGTAAAGTTAACATTATTAATTTATTAAAAAGAAATGATATTTTTATGATATTTTTCCTTTTCACTATTCATTGATGAAACAATATTATCAAAAAGATACCCAAAAAATAAAATATATATTTTAATGATTTACCTATTTATAAAATATGTTCAATTTATCTTTTTATTTAAAATTATTACAAAAAATGATTATGTTTTTCTAATCAAAATAATTGAAAATCAATTTTTCTTAAAACATAATTTTGATAAATTTATTTATTTTAAAAAATAATAAATTATATACGAAAAATTAGTAGTAATTAATATAGTAGGGAATATATATATATATATTTATATATATATATTATTTATTCAGAAAAGTTTAACAACAACTTTAAAATGGATATATATTTCAGGGGTTTTTAAGATCATTTTTGTGTGTTAAATACACTATCATACATAGTTTTCTTTTCTACAATCTAATGGTATTACACATTGTCAAATTATCCATAATGAATTTTCTTATAATTCATTAATTAAATTATTTCAATTGATAGTATCATTTTCTTCTCTTACATAAAATATAATAAACAAATTTTTCTATGAAAATATTTAATCATTTATACATTGGTTTAATATGGATTTCTTCAAAAATAAGCGTTTTCAAAAAATGATTCAATAGGATTGTGAAAAGAAATTTTCACTTATAAATTGATTTTTACAAAAACATTTAAAATTAATCATCATTTTATTTTTTGAATGAGTAATCTCTGAAATATTTTACAAAAATGTGTAACGAACCATTATTATTTTTTCATATTAGTAAAGAATGTGAATTTTGATCATCATTGTGAGATAAATTTTTTTCATATATAATTTACTAAAATATTTTTTGAAATATTTTTTACCCCATGTGATGATATGTCATATAAATATGAGGCCAACTGTGCCTCGAATTAATTTTTTAAATATAATGAATATATTAAATGTATTTATGTGTATATATCATGAAAAAGTGAAATAATATCTAAATGGAGTCCTCGATATAAAATCTGATGGAATCTTTGAGTTCTTATGGTTGGTTTTATCCTAGGGTTGACAAAAAATTGGGGCAGGGTGATTGTGGAAAAGTCATCACATGCTTGCAAAACAAATATATTAATAAAATTAATTTATATAGTGTGATATGACCTAGTGAACTAATTTATTTTATATTGATACACTACTATCTGTAAAATCATAGGCCTAAAGGCATAACAATAGAGATTTAACAGATTCATTATAGGAACATAGAGTAAATAATGGTAGTTAGATTGATAAAGATATCCATTTTCCAACGTAATTTAAATATGATGCCAATGACAATGACACAATTTTATTACGCCTTCATAATCGATAAAAATTGAGGAAGGATGTTGTTTTACATGAAATTAATTCACCATTTTTTTATTTCTACAATAAATGTGAAATAATTGACTGATGTATTGACTCGATGATTGATCATATTGTAGGATGGGTATATCCATGGTGAAATTTAGGGGATTAATTTATTTTTATATTATTATAACTTATTTCATCATTTTAATGAAAATGATTTGATACCAACATGATCATCAGAAAAGGATCATTCCATGTATTTTTGGTCTTTCATTTAATTATAATTTCACCATTCATGGATGGAAAATCCACTAGCATCTGGAATAAAAAAACCTAATAATCATTCATTGGACAACAATTCTTTGTGCAACGAATTGATAAATCAAATATGGTTTCAGATTAATCAAGAGATTTTATTCTGAATAAAGTAGTGATGGATCAGATGGATATGTGATACCACATTTCTGGTTCCTTAGCACAATATGATGGATGATACATGAGGGATATTTCATAATTTTTTATGGTCTGATTATGGCGTTGGACCAAGTAAATCACTTACTGATATAGTTCCTGGGTTTATGGAATGGGATGTGGGAATATTGAATGCGAGATTAGTGGAATACTGTTTATAAGTATAATTAAAATTTATTAAAAATCTTGTAACAAAACTCATGTATTATGGAATTACATGACGTTTTCAACCCCATAGAATGATTTTGGGCTTCCATATCCTTTTACATTATCACAAGATGTGTAACTTGGTAATAGGAAATATGAACCTCCTCTATTTTATTGGAACAAAATTTCTATTTTACAAGGATATTTCATTAGAATCATCCAGGATTTTTCATAGATGGACACAACCATCCATACACAACGATGGTTAGGAGTACATTTGCTCAACCACAAAGTGTATTCTAACATGGTCACCAAAATTGACACAAGACATGTTACACAGACCGGACATGGTTGAAATGGGATATTATATGTACACCTAGTACACACCATGTACCCTTTTAATGTTGGATTGGTTTCTGTTTCCCATTCAGTTTGGACATATATTCATACGGTGTATACCATTGATATATTAATAGATGATTGTTATATAATTTCATCATACTCATATGATTATTATCCAATCTGCGGGACATCAAGATATAATTGTTAGAATCCTTCTATGTGGATCAGAGTGATATCCTCTATCATCATCTTTCCCTATGTTGGGTTATTAGTATCCTCATAACCAACACAAAATTGGCACCAATCATTTACTTAGTAGGTTATTAAATATTTGTTAATTGGTATACCCCATGAACTTGGGTGTGATACTTATCCATGTGTCATTCTATTCATACATCCAGCCTATACATATTATTGCATGAACATATAGGTAGAATAATTTGATGGATTCTATTAGGGATATCTGGACTCTAGAATGTGTTATGCAAAGATTAGTGTTATTTTTTTCTATTGACCATGATTAATAGGCTGGCATTATTGTTGTGACATTACATTGAGATTTTGTGTGTTGTTCATAATATATATATATAATTTTTATTTGTTTTGTAAGTATATAACAATGTATGGATGAATATTATACTTATTGGTTAATGTTTTTTGATTTTGAGGTATTATAATTGTTATATTTATACCTAAACATACATGGGATTTTCCCAAACATGTCATGTATTATATATGAAATTGAACTTTTGAAGATATCATTGAGGGTCCTTGACATGGTGTTGCTTATTGATATGGACACACCAAGAAGTATTCTTGTGGTTACCAATATATATGTCTCCATCTATAAATTTAGGTTTGAAATAATTTCAAACACTTTGTAGAGGATTTTTAGTTTTGGAATTGGATCCATTATGATTGGTTGTGAAAGATTTGTATCATTGGTATTATCTCTACCTTAGAACCAATGTTTGTGAAATAGTTTTTCAGAAGTAGTTTTATGTGTTTCATGTTTGGATTTTAGGACATGGACTCTACAGTGGGTGTGATAGCCTAATTTTCTAGATACAAGGACTCTAATATCGGGTCCTTCAACTATTTACATGTAGAAATTTGTTCAATAAAAAACATTGTGAAAAGCATCATATTTTAAGGATTGGTTTTTTCCATTTTCTTCATGAGATGTCTCCCTACATATAATAATTGAATACGCTACATCCTATCTATTTCATGATTCCTCCCATGCATATAAAAATTATGAATCAAAATTAGGGTCATAAGGATGATCCCATTAGAGAAGATACATAGATAACAGTGACTTTTCCCAAGGTTCTACCTCCATGTAGTTAACATTATACATCACCACGTGTTGCGTTATAGGTTGTACCAGTAGTATGGGATGTTGAGGTGGCATGATTAGTTTTCTTCACATGTTTCTATGTTAGTGACCCCTTATGTTATGAGGGGACCCAAAGGCATAGGATTTTTTTTCATTTCATGATGTGATGATACATGTATTCTAGTTGAGGCCTGTCATGTTCTATGTCTTCTAACATCTTCAACAAATCAAAAGGTTGTTTTAGTAGTGAGTACTCTACAAGCTTTTACAAGATGATAATGGTGTTTGGTGACAAAGTCATATGATGAGGTGACTCTAGAAATGTTTTCGTTTGAGAACTTTCTCATATTAGTGTTTTATCAAGAAATGTAGAGGGATGTATAAATAAAATAGATTTTATAGATTCAAAAGTGTTTTATGACCATGGTTGAGTAATCCATGAGGTCCACCATCTTCTCTAGGAATGTAATGGATGTTATTTAGGATATGTTCATTTGATGTCAAACCATCAATTGGGTAATACATAAAGGCATATGATCCATTTTTATACCTATGTGAACATCAAAATATGATGGGATGTTGGATAATGATTTGACGGTCGAGGGTTTTACTGTTGATAAGACATAGATAGTTATTGGTAGAAGTGGACACTCATGAGTAGAGAAATTGATATCGTCATGATGATTTATGTATTAGTGATATATATATGTTATGAATTAAAAGAGTTTGCCATAGGATAGAAGATATATGGTTCAGGGCTCATGGGATGGGTTTAGTAATCCTAGGTAGAGGATGTGATACTAATGAAAATGAATGGTACATCTTCTGAAAGAGACATTAAACCATCATGTGGCTGATAGGTAAATAATGGATGTGAAACTCCGATTAAGTAATACATATAAAAATAATGTATATTGTGTGGAAATGTGGAAGAGGGGATAAAACATTAAATGTATGTGGAAGATTCTTTAACTTGTTACTACCAGAACCCCGAGGTGGTCCACATAATTCACATGGAGATAGAGGATTGGGGAGTGAGAAGTTTTAGGTTATCATGAATTATGAACCATATAATCATGAACAATACAAGGAATGATATATTTTTTTAATAACTTATATTAATAATTTATGGAAAAAATTTAATCATTCCTTTAATTTAATCATATATTTTTCAATATATATAGATATAGGATTATCCTCTGACTCGACTGTTGTTCTTGGAGACTCTTATGGGAAGTGACTTAGTGATAACACACTACTGTTGACACTATGACTAGAAACATCGAGGAGAGAGTTTCTGTTCAGATATTATTTTAGTTGTGATCTTTCCATATGATGAATATTAGATATGGGATGGTTAGCTATTGTTCATTTCACATTAGGTTATTTTATGATGATGATGTTGTGTGTCCGCAATGATGGGACTTTGTTTCCCTTGTGGGTAAAAATAAAGCCCATAATGTATATGATGGACTTAAGCATAGGTGGGTATATATGAATACTAATACATTATATATAATAACACAAGGAAAAATGGATACTATCTGTATTTAGTTCCCTATTGTGGATGTGGAGTATGATGAAGTCTTCCTAGATGATGTTCTATGCAAACAAAAATGACATGTCATACACTTAAAATTGATATATACAAATGATGACTTGGATATCTGTACCAGAATATCATATAGATCCCATAGTGATTCTTGACATGAGGGAACAGTTAGAGTACACTCATATTAAATATTTTGTTAGACATGTTGTTTGAGCCAGGGATGCCCTAATGTTGTTCTAATATAATTAGGATTATAATTAGAGGTTATGTGTGGACTAGCGTCAATTAAAATATGAGACTGCAAAGAACATGTACCCACTAATAAAGATTTTTGACCTCATTGATCAATTGAGAGTGTCATGATTTTCCTTGAATGTTGACATATGATCTGGCATTAACTATTTGAGGGTATGTGATGATGGTATAATGAAGATGGAAATTAGATGTTGCTATTTTCACTAAGGTTACTTAGTAATAACATTAAATGTAAAAGTTCTATACACTTGATCATGGGTATCAAAAACTGGATCCTTTTTCCCCTTATATAATATTTCATTGTAGTCTTTATCAATGATATCCTTGTGAACTCAACAACTATGGGGGAGAACACCAAACCCTTTAGTATTGTTCGGGATAAACTTCTTGATCACTAAGATGAAGGGAATCGATGAATGTTATACTTATGTATTTAATCCATCTACTTTCTAATACATTTTTCTCAAAAAATGGAGTATTATTAAACCCATGTAAGGATTATGCAATGTTAGATATGGATACACCCAAGTGTATGATGGATTTATAGAGTATCCTTATGTTGGAATGATATTATTGGAGATTAATACATGTGTTTTATAGGAAATATTATCCCTATAATTATTTGACCCAAATGGGGAATCCTTTTGTGTGAATTAAGAGGACCTTGTAGCATTTCTAGGAGATGAGGAAGATATTTAAGAAAACTACAATTCTATGATTTCTAGACAAGGGTGTCGAGTATGTAGTTTTTTTATAATAAATATGGAATTTGGATTTTGTTTTTCTAATGTAGAGGTAGGAGGAGATTTCCTAAGGTTCATGTAAATTGTAACAAAAAGAGTATATCTCCATAACCAATGAATTTGAGTTTGCAATTATAGTCTTCACATAGAAAATATAGAGAGACTACCTGATTGGAAGTAGTTTATTGTCCATTCAGACCACATGAGTCTTATGTAAATATTAACTCAAAAGGATATTAACAAGATATTGAGGTGAGGACTATATTTACTATAATAGTCTTATGTTTATATTTTCTATACTCCTTTGAAGTGAAACATTCTATAATATAATATCATTATATGATATTATTTATAGTAGACAAGCATGGTGTTAGAGTAGTTGGGCTCATTACAATTTTTCTTTTTGAATGGGGGTGGGTGGAACTTACATCAAATTTATGGATGTTACCCCTCCAATATTATAGTGATTTTGGGATGAAAAACATGTGGATACATACTGTGAGGCCATATGTACTTTTATTTTCATTGGACAACCCCCTGATGGATTTTCAGATAGTGAGGAGTGTTGAGCCCTCTGGAAGATTATTTAATTCATTCCTATGATTGTTGTTTTAATAATCACAAATCACTATTATTTAATCTGGTTGGATTTCTCATAAATTTAATCTCAATCTATTAAGGGAATTTGCTATCATGTTTTTATCTATGTGTTTATTGATTTACAAGTTTTGTGGAAGTCTTCTGGATCAAACAGAAAACGGTCACACCGATCCAATATCAAGACAACGGTCGCACCGATCCAATATAAAGACAACGGTCGCACCGATCCAATATCAAGACAACGGTCGCAATGATCCAATATCAAGACAACGGTCGCACCAATCCAATATCAAGACAACGGTTGCACCGATCCAATATCAAGACAACAGTCGCACCGATCCAATATCAAGACAACGGTCACAACGATCCAATATCAAGACAATGGTCACACCGATGCTGATCGATATGACTAACCGATGCTAATCAATCTGAGTCACCGATGCTGATCGAATGACACACCAACGCTAATCACTATGAGTCACCGATTCTAATCAATCCGACACACCGATGCTGATCAATCTGAGTCACCGATGCTGATCAAATGACACACTGATGCTGATCGATATGACTCACCGATGCTGATCAATATGAGTCACCGATGCTGATCGAATGATACACCGATGAAATTGAGTCACCGATCAAATGACACACTGATTCTGATCATCTAAGTCACTGGTCAGGACACACCGATGTCTAGCCACCAATGCCGATGCTGATGACCTACCGATCACTTAAACTCATCGATAGTGATAAAAAACTGTTCGAATTTTTTTATCTTTATCTTTATTTAATCTAACCAACGGTCATATCAGGTATATTTTAATGATCTGTCAATTAATTAATAAAGGTTGTCGGATGTCAGGAAACCGTACCTCGTACTTGCGGAAAGGAAACCTTTTCTGTCTTCCGAAGCACGTGACATAAATACAAGAAGATTCTTCTGCCGGGGATGTAGAAGAACACAAGAAGAACATAGTGGAAAGAAAGAGGAGGAAGAACCAAGAAAAACAAAACCTCATACACAATCAAGCCTACTCAAGAAGAGTTCTGTGCATAAAAAAGAACATTGAAGAACTTCAGCTACTACATCTCACTACCTTTGAACCTGAACCATACGACACTATGCTTCTCAAACCAAAAACGTGAAGAGGACTTGGAATTACTTCGGATCAAATCCAAAAGAGTCCAGAGCTGTACTGAAATAACCAGAGCCATTTCTAAACTCTACTTCTCTGCTCTCTGATTCATTTATTCTACATTTTGAGCAGTGTGTGTTATCTGCTGTATTAAACACAAACACTGACTCCTGTACTTTAACTGGAGGATCTGTAAATCCTCAGCAAACCTTTTTATACTTCAATACCCACTGTGGATAGTGGTAGAGGTCGTGTGTGACCTGGAAAGCTGGTCGCTGTTGTTTTGTTTCCCATGAATAACAGTGGTAGAGGTCTTGGACCTGGACAGTTGAAAACTGTTGAACCCTGATCCAGGGTGTGGATCATCTTTATATGAACTCTAAAGAGGACTAAGTCTTGGCTTGAGACTGAACCTCTTGGTTAACTCCTCTATGTTTTTAGTTAATGTGTATATCCATACTATATATATTTATATCATATTCCGCAGTTATAACTTTGAAATATAATTTTTTTTCAAAGCTACTTTGATTGTTAAACTCACAAGTGTTTATATTTATTGTAAACCAGTAAGTTAGTTTCAAAAGTTGATTTAATCACAAGATTAAGTTAACTGAGAACTAATCAATTTTTGAGAAACTAAGTCAACCTTTACAATCTGTATAAATTCACTACAGTTTAATTTGTTTTTGAAATTGGGGGATTTTAATAGAAATTGTTTTTTGACAGAAATTTTAATTGGATCTCAATTCACCCCCCTCTTGAGT
Organism: Viscum album; assembly: GCA_963277665.1. NCBI lineage: Eukaryota > Viridiplantae > Streptophyta > Magnoliopsida > Santalales > Viscaceae > Viscum > Viscum album. The sequence continues at coordinate 1,246,459,360 of OY728148.1, forward strand.
ATCCACTCCGACCAACATTTGGTATCAGAGGTTGGAAAATATTTTCTAAAGTACTCTGCTTTTCAACTGTGATTTTAGTGCTATTTTAATGTTCTTAAAATTTCTTTTATTTCTAAATTTTTATCTCTTTAAAATTATTTTTGTGATATCATGGATAATAGACTTGAGGGCGCTACTACTAACTGTCCACCTTTTTTCAATGGAACCAACTATGCTCAGTTGAAACTCAAAATGGAAATTCATCTTGAAAGCATAGGTTTTGATATATGGACTGCTATTGAATCTGAATATAAATTTCCCACTACTGCTAGATCTAGTTGGGATGAACCTACAAAGACTGCTTACAATAATAATTGTAAAGCTATGAATGCCCTGTACTATGCTCTAGGAGATGAAGAATTTAATAGAATTTCTGCTTGTAAAACTGCATATAAAATTTGGGATACCTTAGCTGTTTCTCATGAAGGAACAACAAATGTTAAGGGGATGAGATTAAATAGATATACTATTAAGTATGATAATTTTAAGATGAAGCCTGATGAACCCATTTCTGATATGTATCTCAGGTTCAATGAAATTGTCTACACAATGACTTCTCTGGGAAAGGATGTTCCAGCAAACGAACAAATCATGAGAATTTTGAGATGACTACCTGAAAGATGGAGAGGAACCTCTGTCTCCATTAGAGAATCATGTGACATTGGAGAACTGTCAGTCAATGTACTAATTGGGAAACTAATGATGTATGAAGAGGAACTCAAGGTGAATAATGAAGAAGATGATGAACCTATAAGAAAGTCTGTTTCCTTCAAAACTACAACCTCAAAGAATAAGGATAAGGAAAAGCTTCATGATATCAATGAAAGTTCAAGCTGTGAAGACAGTGAGAGTGATTCTGACAGTGATGCTGAGATGGCTCACATTTCTAGAATATTTAAGAAATTTTATAGGAAGAAGAAGTTTTTCAGAAAGACAAACTACAAAGGTAAGTATGGCAACAAGGGACATTGGAAAAAGGACTAGAAGAAATCTGACAAATCAGATGAAGTTGTCTGTTATGAATGCAAATGGAAAGGACACATAAAAGCAGACTTTCCAAAGCTGAAATATAAGAAAAAGTATGAATACAAGGATAAAAAGTATAAAAAGGCCATGAAGGCTACTTGGAGTGCTTCTGAGGAGAGTTCTAGTGAATCTGAAGGTTCTGAAACTGAACACAGAAACAAGGAAAACATGTGATTTATGTCAAACACTTCTGAGGTAACTTTAGAAACTCCTGCTTCTAATTCATATTATTCTGGAGAAGATTCTGAATCTGATAACATGTCTAAATCTGATTTGTTTGAATATTGTGATATTTTAGAAGAGAGATGAAATGAACTTAAGGATAAATACAAATCATTAAAGAAACAACATGCTCTCACCACTACAGTTAAAATTGAACTCACTATTGAAAAAGAGAAAAATGATCAACTGTTAAAGGAGAACACTGAATTGGAGTTATCTAATGATAAAATCAGAAAGGATTTAGAGAAATATACCAATGGTAAGGAAACTCTAACTCAAATGCTAGGAAAACAAGTTGAACCAAAATACACTACTGGAATAGTGTGCAAACCTGGACAGAGACAGTTGACCAAGAATAGATTCATTCCTAAATCTGAATATAATGTAGCTAACTCTGGAACTTTATATGCTTCAATGAGTTATATTAATAGTTATGTATCTAATAAGGTTTATCTTTAAAAATCTATTGATTCTAGAAATTTTATGAGACCCATTAGACAGATATGGGTACCTAAAATGTTATTGACTAACCTGTTTGGACCCAAGAAAATCTGGGTACCAAAATTATTTCCTATTTAAATCTATTTTGTAGGAAACCTACTTAAAGAGCTCCTGTAAAAAGACATGGTATTTGGACAGTGGATGTTCAAGACATATGTCATGAGACTTCTCTTGCTTTAAAAGCTTAGTCAGAGTTGATAGAGGTTTTGTCACGTTTGGTGATAATTTTAAAGGGAAAATCATCAGCTTAGGCCAGACTGGTAACGCTGACTCAGTATTAATTTCTAAAGTTTTATTTGTTGATGGGCTTAAATACAATTTGTTAAGTATTTCTCAGTGATGTGATGATGGTTTTTATGTCAAATTTGAAAATGATTCTTGCAATGTTTTAAATTCTAAAAATGTTTTAGTGTTTTCTGCTTTGAGAAATGAAAATGTTTATACTATTGATTTAAATTATTTATCAAAGCAAAATATTACTTGTTTAAATGATATTCACAAAGAGTCTTGGCTTTGGCACATGATATTAGGACACTTCATTATTCATTCACTTAGAAAACTTTCTAGGAAGAACTTTGTTAGATACCTACCCAAACTTGAATTTCAAGCAGACAAAGTTTTTAATCCCTCTCAGAAGGGAAAGCAACATAATGTTTCTTTCAAATCAAAGAAAGAAGTGTCAACTTCTCAACCTCCCGATTTGGTTCACATGGATTTATTTGGACCTTCTAGAGTTTCTTGTTTAAACGGGAAGAACTATGTCTATGTTCTTGTAGATGACTTTTCTAGATATATTTGGGTATATTTTCTAGCTCACAAAAGTGAAGCTTTTTCGTACTTTGTTAAATATTCCAAGTCTGTAGAGAACCTTAGTGGACTTAAGATTAAAACCCTGAGAAGTGATCATGGCTGTGAGTTTGAAAACCACGAGTTTGAATCTTACTGCTCACACAATGGCTATAGTCACAATTTCTCTGCCCCTAGGACACCTCAACAGAATGGTGTAGTAGAAAGGAGGAATAAAACACTTCAAGAAATTCCTAGAACTATGCTCAATGAATATGAACTACCTGTTTACTTTTGGGCTGAAGTTGTAAATACCGCTTTCTATGTTATTAATAGATTCTTGATCAGACCCGTTCTTAAGATGACCCCTTATGAGTTGTGGAACCATAGGAAACCTAAGGTTAACTACTTCAATGTTTTTGGCTTCAAAGTCATTATTCTTAATACTAATGATAATCTTGATAAGTTTGCATCCAAGAGTGACGAAGGAATTTTCCTAGGCTACTCTATTTATAATAAAGCCTATAGAGTTTTCAATAAAATAACCAAATGTGTGGAAGAATCTGTTCACATCAAGTTTGATGAAACTGATCCACATGAACCTAATATTTCTCTTGAAGATGATCTCTCTAGTTTGAACCTTAATGATAAAAACAATGGACCTGAAGTTAAAACATCCAGCTCTGGAAATTCTCTAGACCCTGCTTCTGTTGAACCTCAACCTGTAGATGAACCTGAAGTCTCAAGTCCTACCTTTTCAAGATCAACTAGGATTCTGAGAAATCATCTCATAGATGATGTTATATGAGATCTTGATAGAGGGACATAGACTAGAGCTTCTCTTAGAAATCAGGTTGAACATCAAGCCTTCTTATCACAGCTAGAACCAACGAATATCAATGATGCCATCAGTGATGAATTTTGGGTAATATCTATGCAAGAAGAACTAAATCAATTTGAAAAAAACAAAGTCTGGAAATTAGTAGAAAGACCTATGGACACTATAATATTAGGCACAAAATGTGTGTTTAAAAACAAAGTTGATGAATCTGGAGACATCATCAGAAACAAAGCAAGGCTAGTTGCACAAGGTTACAATCAAGAAGAATGAATTGACTATGAGGAAACCTTTTCCCATGTAGCTAGATTAGAAGCTATTAGGATCCTACTAGCCTATACATCTCATCTGAATTTCGCGTTATATCAAATGGATATGAAAAGTCCTTTTCGAAATGGTTTTATTATTGAAGATATTTTTGTAGAACAACCCCCTAGTTTTTCAAATCCACATTTTCAAAATCATGTTTTTAAACATTATAAAGCTTTATATGGTTTGAAACAAGCTCCAAGAGCTTGGTATGATAGACTTTCAAACTTTCTTATTTCAAAAGGATTTACTAAAGGGATTACAGATCCAACTCTTTTTATTAAAAGAATTTCTAAAGATGTTTTAGTTGTACAAATCTATGTTGATGATATTAATTTTGGATCTTATAAACACTCTTTATGTACTGATTTTTCAAAGGTTATGCAAAATGAATTTGAAATGAGCATAATGGGAGAACTTTAGTATTTTCTTTGTTTTCAAATTTTTCAAACTAAAGATGGAATTATTCTAAATCAATGTAAATATACTAAGGATTTATTAAAACATTTTGGTTTGGATAGTATAAAGGAAAGTGAAATACCTACGAGTACAACCAGTAAATTGGATTTAGATGAATCTGGGAAACCAGTTGATCAAACCAATTACAGAGGTATGATTGGAAGTTTACTTTATCTTACTGCTAGTCGACTAGATATTATGTTTAGTGTATGTATGTGTGAAAGATTTCAAGCTAATCCTAAAGAATCACACTTGCTTGCTGTTAAAAGGATTTTTAAATATCTTAAGTATACTGTTAATCTTGGATTGTTTTATCCAAAAGGATAATCCCTTGAGTTAATAAGTTATTCATATGCTGACTTTACTGGATGAAAGTTAGACAGAAAAAGCACTTCAGGAACATGTCACTTACTTGGAAAATTGCTAGTATCATGGTGTAGTAAGAAACAGAACTCATTTGCATTATCTACTACTGAAGCATAATACATCGCTGCTGGTAGTTGCTGTGCACAAATTCTGTGGATGAAACACACCTTATTGTATTATGGATTTTATCTTAAATAGATTTCAATTAACTGTGACAATACTAGTACTATTAACATATCTATGAACCCTATGTCTCACTCTAGGACTAAGAACATTGATGTCATACATCACTTTCTAAGAGATCATTATCAAAAAGGTGATATTTCTTTAAAATTTATTAGTTTGGAACATCAATTAGCTGATATTTTTACAAAACCTTTATGCTCTAAAAGAATGATGTTTATTAAACAAGAATTGTGTATGACCGATCTGTGAAACCGATCTGTGAAACTGATCTGTGAAACTGATCTGTGAAACTGATCTGTGAAACTGATCTGTGAAACCGATCTGAGAAACTGATCTGTGAAAGCGATATGTTAAACTGATCTGTGAAACTGATCTCTGAAACTGATCTGTGAAACCGATCTGTGAAAATGATCTGTGAAAATGATCTGTGAAACTGATATGTGAAACTGATCTTTGAAACTGAACTGTGAAACCGATATATGAAACTGATCTGTGAAACTAATCTGTCAAACTGATTCTTTGTATTACTTTTTATTATGTTGTAATTAATTAATTAATTTCTTTTATCCTTTTTATGGGAACCCTAAATGATAAAATAAATGATATGCGGCTATTTCTCTTCCCTAAACCATTGACCTTTCATTTCCCGTTGAACCTTTCAACTTCTCTTCTCTTCTACCTCGAACCTTTGAACTCCTGCTTTCTCCAAAATTTTCGAATGGCTAAGCAAAAGAGACCGAGCAAAGGATCATACAGTCCTGTACCTCCAAAGAATTCTCGAGGCGAGTTGAGTAATGCCTCTCAACGATCAATAAATCCGAACCTGGAAACTCTGATTGTTTCCATAGAAAGAGAAGTCAGTTCTGCCTGGCTTTTATCAAGTAAGTCACTATTACTACAAGTTCTTGAATCACAAGGATGGACAGACTGGTTTTCAGACAACTCACGAGTAGACTACCCAAAGCTGGTACATGAGTTTTATATGAATCTAGAAATCACTCTAGATGGTGTGGAGGCTGCCCGGATGTCGTCTGTAGTGAAAGGAAGAAAAATCTCTTTTTCATCTAAGCAATCGGATGAATGCTTAAATGTACCCCATGAGGGTCGGTATGAGGATTATGCTGGGAATAATCCTCTAAAATCAGATTACATCTCTTATGAATTAGCTCTAGAGCTTCTGACTGGAAACAGAGAGTCACGGAGAATCACAGCTTCAGAATTAGATGGTGAATGAAGACTTCTTTTCAAGTTTATTCAGCACCAACATTGCCCTAGGAGAGGAGATTTTGCTTCTGTAAAGTACCAGGATGTTTTCATGTTGTTTCTTCTGAAAACCCATGAGAATATCAATTTGTGTAGATATGTGATGGTGGACATAGCTGGAATAGTAAAACCATCCAAGAAAGCCACTGCCTTATTTTACTCCAAGATGATCTCTACCATGCTCAAGAATCTAGAATTTGTTGATGAAGATGACGAAGTAGCTGAAACAGATCATACCTTCTGTCTCAACAAAGAGATCTGCAAGAGGATGAAAATCATTTGGAATCTATGGAAGAAGTGTTGGGTTGCTGATGAAGACAAGCTGTATGAATCCTACAATACCACATATCATGGAAAGAGGCCTAAGGGTTTGAGAGACCCTGGTTTGGAAGCAAATGAGGAACCAGTTTATTCTGATGATGAAGAAGTAGAATAAGAAAGGAATGAGGCTACCCAATCACAAGGAATGGAAGAAGATGAAACTGAAGATGATAGGAGTTATCCTGGTACAGTGAGTCCAAAGAAAAGATTAGATTTTTGTCCTGGTAGTCCACCTTTGGCCTTACCTGAATCTGAACCAATTCATGGTGATGAAGAAGATACTGACACTGAAGTATCTGCCAGTGAAGAGTCTAATGATGATAATGAAGATGATGGTGATGGTGATGATGTTAATGGTGTTAACCGACCTGAAGATGGTCCTGTTGAGCCTTTCATAGAACCACAACAAAGAGTTGATAATGCTGAGGATGATAACGTACCCGTGGTTAGTCGTGTTGTACCTCCAACAAACCAACATCAATCTTTTCATAAACCAATTCCCAGTGGAAAGAGTGATTCACTAGAAAACAGTGGAACATCAATTTATGACAAGCCGAAATATACCTTGTGTGCTGCTGTTTGGGATGACTACCCTAGTTTTTCTGTTTTGGGGTTAGAATATTATGACGAAGAAGAGGAAATGTCAGAATCTACTGCAGTTGTGAAGAAGAGTCTCCAAAGTAAAGCAAGATCTGCTCCTGTTGTTGACTCTACAGATATTCATCTGCCCGGTTCTGAAATCTCTCAAGATGATTTTGATAGGTTTAAGACTGAATTGCTGGCTGTTGTGAGAGATACAGTCAGAGAATAAATTTCCAATACCTTTACTCAAGTGTCTCTGCAAGTTTCTGAAGCATTGTTGGAAGCTTTCTCACAAAGAGTATCGAATGCTGTGAAGCCAGGCCTGGCCAATACTGGTGAGCTAATTGGCAGGCACATAGTCTCGTTAAATCAAACATTGAAGGATCTCCAAACTGGCTTAGTTTCTCTATCAAATGAATTTAGATCAACCATCTCTGGTATGATGGATGTTTTGAGGAATTTAATTGAACATCTCAACATGTCTGATCTGAGAAAGTTGAAAGCTGAAATAACTCAAATAGTTGGCCAAGCTAGTACAACCAAAGTAACCAAGATCACCACCCGTGAGCTAGAGGCTCTAAGAGTGGCTGTGCATGATGAGTTAGCAGCTGTTAGAATAGTTCTAGATTTAGAATCTTTGAGGAAAATGAAAGAGCTCTATTATAACAGTCATACGATGGAAATGGTATATTCAGCAGATGCTAAAATCCTATGTAAGAGATCAAAGCAAATGTTGATAATTAATTTTCGAGGATTTATACAAAGCATGAGATGGCTGCAAATTTCAAGGTCTTGGCAGAGAATCTGAAACTACCTCCAGTCACTCAAGCCTTCAACGTTCAAGTTCGTCAGTTGAAAGATTTTACCCCTTCCATGGAACAATTCATGGAGAATAAAGATGACTTTGAGAAAACTATGCATTATGGTGCAGAAGTTATTCAGGACTTCATTAATCTTTTGAAGCCTTATTTGGATACACAGGCCACTGCAATTGTGCTTTCCTACTTTTGAACCTCTCAGTGCATCTGATATTTCTCCAAATCAGCTTTCGGTTGCTCATGCTCTATCTCGGTTAAGACCAGTTCCTCAACCAGCTTCTCAACCAGCTCCTGTTCTTCCACAACAACTCTCTGTGGCACCTTCTTCTACACCTGACAGAGTTGTCTTACCACCTCTTCAGATTCGCCCAGTATAGCCTGCCTCCAAGTCTTCCAACTTACCATATATTGATCGCATAGACAAAGGCAAATCCCCTTTGTATCCCCGGGAATAGCCGTGTATTATTTTTGATGGGGTGAACTCTGTTTTGGTTATAATCTTATGTACTTTATAAAATATTTTTTTCCTTTTCTCTATATTCTCTCTGCTGCCTTCTTTTTTACTCTCTTATTTGTATGTCTTCCCTCCTTTTTGAATATCACAAAGGGGGAGAAAGAAAGGATATGGAGAAAGAAAGGATATGGAGAAAGAAATGATATGGAGAAAGAAAGGATATGGAGAAAGAAGGATATGGAGAAAGAAGGATATGGGGTAGAAGGATATATATATATATATATGGGGGAGAAGGATATATATATATGGGGGAGAAAGGTGTATACATCTAAGGGGGAGATCAACATCTAAGGGGGGGATTAATATCCTTGAGGGAGACATAATTTCAGGAGGAGATTTATATCTCATTATGTTTTTATTATTGATATTTTTTTTAAAAGATTATTGATTATCAATAAGGGGAAGATTGATGAGCCCTCTGGAAGATTGTTGAATTCATTCCTATGATTGTTGTTTTAATAATCACAAATCACTATTATTTAATCTGGTTGGATTTCTCATAAATTTAATCTCAATCTATTAAGTGAATCTGCTATCATGTTTTTATCTATGTGTTTATTGATTTACAAGTTTTGTGGAAGTCTTCTGGATCAAACAGACAACGGTCGCACCGATCCAATATCAAGACAACGGTCGCACCAATTAAATATCAAAACAACGGTCGCACCGATCCAACATCAAGACAACGGTCGCACCGATCCAATATCAAGACAACGGTCGCACCAATCCAATATCAAGACAACAGTCACACCGATGCTGATCTATATGACTCACCGATGCTGATCAATCTGAGTCACCGATGCTGATCGAATGACACACCGATGCTGATCAATATGAGTCACCGATGATGATCAATCTGACACACTGATGCTGATCAATTTGAGTCACCGATGATGATCAAATGACACACCGATGCTGATCGATATGACTCATCGATGCTGATCAATCTGAGTCACCGATGCTGATCGAATGATACACCGATGAAAATGAGTCACCGATCAAATGACACACTGATGCTGATCATCTAAGTCACCGGTCAGGACACACCAATGTGTAGCCACCAATGCCGATGCTGGTGACCTACTGATCACTTAAACTCATCGATAGGCATAAACAACTATTTGAATTTCTTTATCTTTATCTTTATTTAATCTAACCAACGGTCATATCAGTTATATTTTAATGCTCTATCAATTAATTAATAAAGGTTGTCGGATGTCAGGAAACTGTACCTCGTACCTGCGGAAAGGAAACCTTTTCTGTCTTCTGAAACACGTGACATAAATACAAGAAGATTCAGCTGCTGGAGATATAGAAGAACACAAGAAGAACATAGAGGAATGAATGAGGAGGTAGAACCAAGCAGAACGGAACCTCATACACAATCAATCCTACTCAAGAAGAGTTCTATGCATACAAAAGAACATTGAAGAACTTCATCGACTACACCTCACTGCCTTTGAACCTGAAGCATACGACACTCTGCTTCTCAAACAAAAATGAGAAGAGGACTTGGAATTACTTCTGATCAAATCCAAAAGAGTCCAGAGCCGCACTGAAATCACCATATCCATTTCTAAACTCTACTCATCTTCTATGTGATTCATTTATTCTACATTTTGAGCAGTGTGTGTTATCTGCTATATTAAACACACACACTGACTCCTGTACTTTAACTGGAGGATCTGTAAATCCTTAGAAAACCTTTTTATACTTCATTACCCACTGTGGATAGTGGTAGAGGTCGTGTGTGGCCTGGACAGCTGGTCCCTGTTGTTTTGTTTCCCAAGAATAACAGTGGTAGAGGTCTTGGACCTGGACAGTTGTAAACTATTGAACCCCGATCCAGGGTGTGGATCATCTTTATATAAACTTTTAGAGGACTAAGTATCGGCTGGAGACTGAACCTCTTGGATAACTCCTCTATGTTTTTAGTTAATGTTTATATCCATACTATATATATTTAAATCATATTCCGCTTCTATGACTTTGAAATATAATTTATTTTCAAAACTACTTTTATAGTTAAACTCGCAAGTGTTTATATTTATTGTAAACCAGTAAGTTAGTTTCAAAAGTTGATTTAATCACAAGATTAAGTTAACTGAAAACTAATGAATCTTTGAGAAACTAATTGAACCTTTACAATCTGTATAAATTCCCTACAGTTTAATTAGTTTTTGAAATTAGGTGATTTTAATAGAAATTGTTTTTTCACATAAATTTTAATTGGATCTCAATTCACCCCCCTCTTGAGTATCCACTCCGACCAACGAGGAGTTTTCCATTCTTTTTGGAGGAAGCATGATATTTAAAGTGATATTCCAAGGTGAGGCTATGAGATAGTTACATACATATCCGTTAGTGGTACAAAATTGTTTGGAATAGATGACCCATGTCCTCTAAAATTAGTTTTGGTTGATAAGGTTGATGAAAGGGGTTGCAAAGTCAGTATCTCGATATCATATTTGTTAGGAAGTGATGGACATGCACCAAGTAAAAATTGGTTTTGGTCAATCCATATAGGTGACAATGTGGATATGGGATGGGATATCAATAACTACACTGATGGGATTACCACATACATCCTACAAAGATGATAATATCTATGTTAGCATAGATGTACTCAATATGTCAACCAATTCTAATATATTTTTGTGCAGAGTTTAGTATAGAGGTTGAGAAGGTTATAAGTGAATGAGTGAGTCCAGCTCTATGATCATACCATATAGATCATTTATAACCATGATTATTTTTTCAAATATAGGTAATATATGGTATTTCGAGAGATTTGTGGGATTTATATGTGTTTGATAAAGGATTTTTCCCACCATAAAAACGAGTAGAATGAGAAAACCATTCATGTTAAAGAGGAAATTATACAATATTTCATATTAGACATTGGATAAGGTTGGAATGATCCTCTATAATTGGTACAGTTTTTATACCACAACAGATTTCATTCAACAATAGGTCTAGTATAATTAGAGGCCTTGCATGGGACATCATGTACCCCAACCCATAAAATTGAATTACCCATCACTATTACAACATATGGGCCTAATGAAGGCATGTGTGAGTACTAAGTAGATAATGATTTTCTGGGAATTTATGTGGTCTTTACATATCCATAAAAACAATTATGATATTCAAGGTTCGAATCTTATGGAAAATGATGTTAGTGAATTTTTTTTGTAATTCGTTTTAACTCAACGTGGATTACATAGATTTATCCATGGATAAAATATATCATTTAGAATCACTATCCCTCATGAGATATTGTGTTGAGTTTGCAATGTTGTTTACCACATTGCTTGACCACCATAGTTAGACTTTGTATATGACATCTTCCAAGTGTTGTAACTACAGAGCTACTTGAATGATATTTCATATATTATATAATTGCAATATATGGAAATAAATGTCTACTATTCTATTATTGGGGCCCCTGTGGATAACAATGGTCGATATGGGAGGACTACATAATGGGAAATTGATTACAATATTACACGTCTCAGGGAAGCATGTAAATAATTAAGAGAGCACCCCTGAGGGGGAGACTCAAATGCATGCTACGTACAAAAAAAATATTAAGTATATTTTTTTGGATTTTCTAGATATAAATTGATAAGTATGGGTGAATTTAATATCCTTTTTAATAAAATGTAATGCCATTTAATATATGACGAAATTTTTTCAGGAGTAGGTTCAAAGACTACGGCTGATTTATAGTCATAGGGCGCATCCAATTAAATTTTTATATTTTCCAATTATGCTAAATTCAACCTCATGTAGTTTTCAAGAAATACTGTAATAACATATATTATATAGAGTGGGTTATGAATTTGTGGATACACAAGATTTTGGAGCATCATTTTTACCCTAGACAAGAAAAAAATATTTTTTGATGCATACTTATTGTGGAAATGTTTTACAGAGCATATAAAAATATAATTTTAACAAATAATTTTTTCATAAATATTAAATAGTGAAATGAAATTAATTATTTTATAAAAGTATAATAATATATGGAAAATTAAATGATTTTCAACAAAAGCATGGATATATAGAGTCGCACTAATAATAACATCAATTGGTGAATTATAGCTAGGTCGATGATTAAAAATGAGTGTGTAGTATAATTAAAGAATATATCCATCTATGATGACATAAAATAATTCATTACTATAAAATGATGTGAATCGAGGTAGTATGTTTCTTAATTTTACTTACTTTTTCCACTATTTATTTCTATGATATACACAAATCAATAAACAAATTGATTGATTTTTGGGCATGTCAAATTACATGATAGGTTTATCTATAGGGAATATTTTCATTTTTCATTATTACAAAATTTATTGTATCATCCTTAATTATTCTATGAGAAAGGGTTCCTGATTAAAAGAAAATTTTTCTAAGGCTTGTTAATTGTGTATTTATTTATGTAATTCCATTCCAATTTCATCATTCATCACGGAAAAATACCTTATTCAATTTTTTGGTAAAATATAATGTAATCAATAATTTAACGCAATATTCTGTCATCAATTAATTTTTATTGTAGATATGGTCTCATATCAGGGATGTTATCAAGGGAAGATGGAATTGGATGTGGATATAAAGGATTATAGATAATTGATTTCATGTTATTCAGTGTTTGATGATGGATGGTTAATGAGAGATTTTTTGAAATGTTTTGATGGTTATATTCATGTATTTGATGATGGAATTTCTTGTTGATAGTGTTACATGGTTTGTATAATAGAGAGTGTCCTTATAGATGGTTGTAAAATAAGAAAACAATGCATGAAATGGATTGGTGATTCTGGAAAATACCCTAATTCAGAACATGTATTCTATTAAAATTTGTCTTGTGGGGCCCCCTGAAGCGGTTATGGTGTTCTCAAAAGAAGTTATGTGTTATAAACATGTGACCCTTCCAATTTGGTTTGGTTTTTAGATGATATGGTACATGTTCATGATCATGGGAATAATCATTCCACGCCATACAGAGACAAGACCATCCATACATGGAATTGGTAATGAGTACACTGGATTTGGCCCACCATGTACTCCAACATAAACCCACATATGGTCACATGTTGTGTACACAAACAAAACATGGCGTATAATGGACACACCATGCACTACATCAATGTTTTCTGAACCCTTTTCCTTTTCATATTGAATATTTATCATATAGTTGTATACCAATGATCGATTCCTTGAGGGTTAGTATGAAATATTATCCCACACCTAGGATTGTGATTCATTCGATAAGATTTTATGGATTGAGATCTTGGAATACATCAACTTGGAATTTAGATAGATACACTATAATTAGTTTTCCATAGGTGTATTTATTTGTATAATCAAGACCAAAACAATATGGTAACTGATCCTCTACATAAACTGTTAATCTACAACTAGTTATTGGTATATGCCGTTACCATAGATGTGATAATCATATGTTTATGTTTATCATTATATTTTACATTTATAATTTTTATATTGGGAAAATATGAATAGTACATATTGGAACGATTGGGAAATTTTTATATGAAACTTGTAGGATGTTCTCCTTGATGAGTTCTTCATAGATAATTTGATGATGATTCCAATACTAGGAATACAATTGTAACTTGACATGGATAATTTTCATCTTGTTGATTATGTCTATATAATCATGGTATATGTGTAAAAAATATATAAATAAATAGAGATGAATGTTATTATTATTTTTCCATGTTTATTTATTGTAGGGTTTCCTCATAGTTATTTTCATACAATCCCTTAGATATTATTTTCCAAAATGTGTTGTGACTTATGCATATGATTGACCATTTGATGATGTCCATAAAAGGCCACGATGAAGTGGTGCTTTATGATTTAGATAGATTATATAGATAAAAAATACTTACAAGAAATTATATTACTTATATTTTTTTAGAATAATAAACCATTATACAAATAGACACAAGAAGACCACACATTTATACTGCCTTTGAAAACAAAAATACATAAAATCCCATACATTAGTGCACTAAATTATCTCCCACAAGGTTATTATTAACTAGAAACTTTGTAAACACATAAAACAAAATACATATCTTAGGATCATTGAGAAGGTAATCTAAAAATGTTTCTTCTCAAATGCTCAATAACGATATGCAAGGGAGAGGTGTACGCATAATAACGAGCTAAAGGGTATGAGAACATGACTATAATGAAAGAAGATAAAAAAAATACATTTAAAATATCAAAACATGGATCATGGAATAAAAATTTGACATTCCTAATAAATTAATAATAATTAAATAATGATCATATATAATGAATGAATAACAACGGAATAAAACATGGAATATGTTAAAAAAGATAAGCGTGTAATGATTTCAATAGTAGCCAAGCCAATACATCCAAGGCCATATTAGTAGAAAAATTAGTTTACTAAACTAAGTGAACCCGAATTCCATATATATATTACACAACCATGTAAACCCTCATTCCATCACTATATAACTGAACCGATTAAACACTCATGTTAAAACTATCTATCTCATGAGGTAAAAATTATTACCCAATGCGTTAGAGGGAGATACACATCCCACCTATTATATAATGATATCATACATACATGTGCCACAAGATCGTAAATAATCATACCCTAAACCATGATATTAAATGTGAATTATAAACACAAAAACATATCATAACCTAAATAAATATATATGTTTCATAATAATTTCATCATAATTTGTTAAAAGAAATGTTATTCAAAGTCATATAACCAATGTAATATAAAGACGTTTCATAAAAATCATAACATCAAAACATAATCTGTTATGAGAAATAATATTAATTGAATTATTTAAAAGTTTCTCCACAAAAGCTTTTGTAACACCAATGTTTGTTATCTTAGTTAGGAAATAATTTCGAAATATCATTTTAAAAAAAAATCTGGTTGAAAATAACCTTTCTTATTTGAATTTTTAATTTTTTATCATAAAAACTTATAAAATACTTTCTTATTGAAAATAGATTTAAAAACATACAACGGATTCATGGAAAATTGAAAAACATTTTTAAAATACCTTATCCTTTAATATTATTCTCATGAATCTTTTGAAATCAATTTTAGAATATTTTGGAAGGAATTTATTTTGAATACAATATATTTTTTACTAAAGAAAGAGAAAGTCATATTTTACATAAATATTTATCATAATTACCAATGATTGTAAAAATGGTAATAACATATGAGGATTACTTATATAAAAAAGAGATGTAGGAAGCTCATGAATGTTATTGATAGATGGATCATATTATATAATGAATAGAAACATAAACATAAGCAATATCTAAATGGGATGAGATTGTCTCAATAAACTCTTATAACATTGTTACTTGGGATTATACTCTCCATTTATGAAAAATAATAATGATGCATTCTGTATCATTAAGAAATTTATATTCATGATAGAATATGTAATATTTAGGTATATAAACCTCAAAAAAAGTGTTTAGGTGCATAACAAAACATAAGCATCCATGAAGGCATATTGAGACATAATTGTTTTATTGCTTGCATACCCATTAGAACAAAAACCCTATGAAAGAATGATCAAAAAATGGCATGTGAATACACATAAATTTAATTATATGATACATAGATAAAATTCATGTTCAGTACATACAACAATCAAATTAGAAAAGTGTCAATCATAAAATGTATCGCATAGAAATTATAAGTGAGATGGAATCAACATACCATGTGTCTTTCATCACTCTGTAATCCTAAAATCATCAAGTATAAAAACTAAATGGTCATTTAATTAATTTACCTAATAATATTATTATTCCAATTACCATATATTCATTTATTATGAAATTATATTACCCTTTTTTTAATGATCCTTTTTACGGATTCTAATCGGTTAATATACGTTGTCTTCTTCACATTAGTCTTAATTTGATATATCATTGATCCGTATACTTATATCCTGATTCTAAAATGTATATAATGATATTTGAAAATGTTATATATAAAATATTTATATTATAATAATATATATAATAATTAATTATGTAAGGGAATAAACCATTCATGGAGATGGTAAGTCCTAAGTACGCATAAACAAGGTTTTCTATTTTTTAATTGACATATTGAATGAAAATATTTAAATGACATAAGTATATATATAAAACACTATTAAAGTTGTATTAATATTATATTATTATATTATATATTTTTATTAAACACTTCATAAAAAAATTATATGTTGTGTGTGAACAAATCATTTCACATTGAGTGGGTTATAGTCCACACTTCCTCGAACGAGATTATTCTATTAACACCAAATGGATGAAAAAAATGTGTGGTTTTTAAAATGAATATATAAAATTAAAAAAAGTTAAATATAATATATGATATATATAAATATATTTTCCATAATAATGTCCAACATGTTTTATGGTAATAATAAATGATCAATCATTATTTTATGAGGTAATAGTTCAAAATACACAGAAACAGTATGTTAAACATCCATTTGATGGAGATGTGTGTAAGTGTAGGTCAAAATATTTTTATTAAAAAAAATCCTATTATATAGAGTATAATTGTTTTATGAAAATTAATTCAATGAATAAATTGAATGGGGTGAAAATTTAACGGAAAGGAGCTTGAGAAAAGACAGTGCCTCTTAATCGGTTTACTCTGTTGGGTTTTTGCAAAAAAGAATTATTAAGAAGATTTTTCCCCAATGGGATGAATCATGGTCAATGAAAAGTTTTTTGGGAGGATAATCATGGTTATCTATGATTAAATTAAAAATATTGATAGGTGGGATGAATGGGTAGAGGTGGTGTCCATTAATAAAGATGGAAAATGACTCAATTGGAATTTCTAAAAGTATGTTAGTTTTCCACATGTTATTAACTAAAACAATTGTTACCAATCCATAAATAACTGAATAATGGAAGTATTGGGGGCTACAAAATGACATACATGTGATGTTGAAATTCATTTATGTCAAATTGGTCCTTATTTTTAATGTTTTGTCACTAATTAATATATATTTAGCCATAACAACTATGATTACTTTTAATCACTTTTACTTATAATTTTTGTCAAAATTTAACATGGTCTGACTACACCATAAATACTAGATAGAATATAATGTTACATGAAATGTTTTTGAAATTCACTACACAAAAAATGAAAAATAATGAATAGTTCTATTCCTGAATACAAAATGAAATAACGAGGTTTAAAGTGAGAATAAATTCAAATGTTTTTAAGATATTATATTCTTTTTCAAAGTGAAATTTAAACTAATGAATTTAAATTAAATATTATATTTAATATTTATAGAATTATACCTTCAAAATAATTTTTAATATATTTTGGAATTAATATTTATTTTTAAAAAAGGGAATTTTTAACTAAAAAGCATTATTTTTACATTTTATCAAAAAAATTATGTTTCTCCAAAAAAAACCGAAAAAATTAACTCTTAGCTAAATTCCAAATTATGAAATAAAAAATTTTGTTTATTGTCACAAATTTATTATCTACATGTGTCTAAAATTACTCTCATTATTATAATCATTTCATTTGGGATATTTATTTTTTAAATATAAAAATGTCTTTAACATAAATCATATCATTTGTTATAAAAATATTTTATTTATATAGAAGAATAATATAAAATAATTGAAAAATATTTATTAAAATTAATTTTACTATTTTTGATAGATATGTTATACTTATCATATTTTAATAATATAAATATCAAAAATATATGTTTTGTAGAAACTCAGGGTTGCATGTATCGTACACCAACTCATTTTTGCGTGTAACATACCCCAAGTAAGTATTTAATGTGAAAGAAATATTTTACATAATGAATTGAAAGATATTAAGGAAAATTTAGATTTATTCAAAGAAAATTAGTTCTATAAAAACACATTGTGTTACATTTTACCCCCATTAAATTGAATTTATCACTTGAAATCCATCACTCGGATAAAAATGATGATACTTCTACTACATCATATCTTCTACTTCCCATATATCATTATCTAATAGGTTATATATCCTCAATACAATGACTAGGTGAGAGTTCTTATTTTATATAACATCCGATGATTGGTACAAAATATCAATAGGTTGATCCAAATAGGAAATTACCTTTTACAGTGGTATGACCGTAGATTTTAGTAAATGTGAATGGTCCGGTTTGTAGTTATTCTGGAGTGATACACCGAATGCGTCATGGAAATGAGAGAGATATGGAGCATGTGCCAAGGGATTGGATACTATCCCAATATGGTCATAAATTTCAATTGGGCCAATATACCAGGGTCTTAGTTTCCTTTCTTCTGGAATCTCATAACATTCCTATAGGGTAACAATCATTGAAAATTTTTTCACCAACATCAAACTCTAGATCATGTCGACGGCTCTCAGAATTACTTTCATTCAGTCATTGAGCTTCATTAATATTCATCTTACTGATTCCAAATTTACCGACCATGTAATTAGTGATATAACGTCTTAATTGATTTATTTCACCAACCTCATCCCAAAATATTGGATCTATAAAACTCTTCCAATATAGAGATTCCTAAGGATCCACTTGAATTCTTGAGTAAAAGAAATTGTTCTATGAAAACTCATCTAGGGAATGATTTTTATCTAAAACAAGTTTTAAATCCGCTAATCAATATCTCAAAATATTATCTAGGTTTTGAATTGTTTTTTTATACAATTGATCTATTTTAGTATGATAATACATGATGAAACAAAATTATTTATCAAGTGCTTTTGGAAGACATTTCCAGGACATTGTTGTAAGACATGATCGATATGATACAATTGAACATGGTGCTCCCAGAAACCTTACCACATCATTAATTTATATTCTATAAAGATGATCATGATAGAAATTTTCTCTAATATAAATGAAATTTTATCACATAGTAAGTCCTTCAACAACCTCCCATAAAGAATTTATCCCTTTAAAGGGTTTGGGTTGTCCAATGAAAAAGTCCATAGTAATATTCTCCCATTTTAATATTAGTTTATTTAATGGATGGAACTTCCCATTACAATTTTATTTCAGTATTTAAAACTAGAATATGAATCACTTATTTAAAAACATCTTGGTATCACTCTTAATTCCATCCCATAAAAAGTATTCTTTCCTATGCCTATACATGTTTGTAATTCCAGGATTAATAGAGAATGATGAACCACTTGGTTCCTCAAATGTTTTTTATTTTAATATTGACTGGATGTAACAAATACAAGTATACTAAAACATATCATTCCATATTGATAATGGTAACTCATAGGATCATTTTTTACCTTTTTTACAACTAATTATCATCAATGTGCTCTTCCTTAATCATCACTAAGATATAGGGATGAACATTCAACATAGAAAGATATGATTTTTCAAATTCATTCAGGATTTCTATATCTATCAATTTAAAATCCATAAATATTTTATATTTTGTGATCCTCATCATTGATAATATTGAATGTTATTTTTTACTAAAAGATTTAGATACATTTTTCCCTTTCCTATGGTGGTAATATATTGAGAAATCATAATCATTTAATAACTCTAACCATCTCCAATGGAACATGTTCAAATCCTTCTATGTGAATATATATATCATTCTTTTATGATAGGTATATATATAACTCATTTACAAAAAATTATTATTCCTATATATCATAAATGAGAAAATTACTGCTGCTAACTCAAAATCATGAGTTGGATAAATTTCCCCATGAATCATCAATTTTCATGATGCATATTCTATAACAATGTTATTTTTCATTAGAAAACGTCCAAGTCCCTTCGTGGAACCATCACTATAGATTAAATACACTTCTCCACTATAGGGTAGTGTAAGAATAGGTTCATTGACCAACATTCTCATCTGTTCGTTGAAATTTTCCTCACATTCATCTATATATAGGAACATGACACCTTTTTGAGTTAACATGTCCATATAATTAGTTAGTCATGAAAAATTATCCCCAAACTATTTTTAATATCCAGATAAATCATGAATGCTATAGATCTCAGTCATTTTGGTTGGTCTTGTCCACCATTCAATAACCTTTTCATTCATGGATCTACTATTATACCATCAATTGAGATTCTGTATCCCAAAAAATGAAACCATTTATAGTAAAAATTCCCACATTTTATATTTTTCTTACAACATATCCATCCACAGGGTCTTTAGTACATCTCTCAAGTGAACATCATTTCTTCATTTCACTATTAATAGATAAGAATGTAACCTATATAAACTACCACAAACTGGTCTAGGTAATCTCTAAAGACTCTATTAATTAAACCAATGAAAATATTAGGGATATTTGTAAGACAGAAATGAATCACTATATATTCATATTGACCATAAATTTTATAGAATTCCACCGTGATTATATACACCTTCATGACCATCAATTGATGATATCCAAAATGAATGTAAATCATGGAAAATATTTATCTTCAGATGGTTGATCAAACAAGTCATCCGTAGAAGGATTGGATACTTTTTCTCAATTTCCAACCTTTTCAACTATAAATAATAATTACAATGTGGAATTGATCCATCATTAGTTTTTCCAAAATGAACCGTTACATCCCAATGAAACAGAATTGGACTAATGATTCCTTGTAAATGTTTTCATGGTGTTGCTTGTTTAATTATTGCATCTCAATCGGGGATATTTTATAAGGAGTCATTCAAATTGGTGTTAAACCATGTACATGATTTATCATGAACTCAGCTTCATGTTTCAATGGAAGACAAGGAAAATAATTATAGAAGACATCCATGATTTCACAAACAATAAAAATATCATCACTGTCCTTATTTTCCCAAAACATTTGAGACAAAAACACCATATAAAAAATAATAAAGACACATAAATTGGATATAACCTCTACATTATGTTCAGACTTATCATCACATTGATGGATGATCATAGGACGGTTTGAGATATTATACATAACTTCCCTTATTACAAAATTGATGTTGGATTTATTCTGAAAAACCCAACCCATTCAAATGAAGATATCAAATTTGACCGAAGAAAAAATGAAAATATTGGTAAGAAGTACACTACCAAAATACATTACACAAGAGGAATCATATACTTGATGCATAATCATCGTACCATTAGGCTTTTTCATTACTTATACCCCCTCAAATTGTTTTGGAGGAATATTAACACCCATAATAATTTATTTAGATATGGATGACTTGGTAGATCCGTAATCTGATATAAAGAACCACATAATCATGAAAAATAACATAATGGATGTCTACATTATAACAACATCATTAATATATGACACATTATGTTTATCCTAAGATATTCTTAGTAAACATATGATTAAACACATCATAATGGTTCACAAATTGTTTACTAATTCCCATAGAATGTCTATATATAGTGTCCAACCATGTGAATTAAACATATGATTAATTACATAATAATGGATCACGAATAGTTTTTGAATTCCCAAAGAATGTCTACATGGGCTGTCCAACCATGTGTGTAGAAAATCATGTGGTTCTGTACCAGATTACCCAGAGTCAATCCTAGAATATCATGTCAGTGTTTTTATCCCAAGGTACCTTGGTGCTAGAGAAACATCGACTTGTAGTATCTATATAAGGATGTATTGGTAGGACACCAATCACTATATCCTATACCAAAATTCCGGGACATTTTCTTAAACCTTAACTTATCCTTATACACATCCTTATACTTGTTCAAAGGGTTCTCACCAATGTTTTTTAAACATAGTTTCAAAAGGATGACTAATCCTTATATTTGACACCAGCTATAATGACCCACACATTAGAAAAATTAACATTACATAACTTTTGAAAAATAAATAAACATTACACAAATATATTCTAGATGGTCAAACTAGTCTAGTGGGATTTGAAAAATACATTCATAATCACTGATACATAAATGAGCTTAATTATATCCCACTAGGTATTTCATTAATATAAAATTTATTAGACACATCAATCATAATACATCTCTTCACAACTAATAGAAGAAAACATAAAAAGGAGGAGGTCAAATAATATATAATGGTAAACGAGGGAGACATGTGTGAATAATCATGAGAATAAGTGTATGGGAAAACGATCATTATGATAGAAGATAATACACTTCATCTCAAAGATCATAACATAGACCATAGAATAAATATTAGATGTTCATAAGAAAGGAATCATAATGAAATAAAGAGTGTCAGCAATGAATGAATAGAATTAGAATAAGACATGTGATTTTTGAAACACATAAAAATATAATGATTTACATAGATTCCAAGTAATCTCTTCTAAGACCATATTAGTAGAGAGAGTCCTTTAGTAAACAAGTTAATCCCCCGTTCCAGCCCTGTATTACTAAACAGGAAAAACCTTCATTGTAGACCTATAATACAAAATTATGTACACCCTCATTCCATACATGACTATCTCATAAGATATAAATCATTACTTAATTTGTTGAACAGGAGATATAGGTCCCACCCATCACGTAATGAAATAATTATTACTTGATCGAAAAGATTTTAAATTTTTATACCATATCCCAAGAAAAAAAATTGATATCATAAACATTAAAAAAATCTTAAAACATTAGGAAATATTTAGGTTTAATTATCATTTCATCGTAATTCAGAAACAGAAGTGGGTTTCAAAAACATAAAACCTTGGAAATAGAAATTGGCTTCATAAACATCATGCCATCAATAAAATCCATTATGAGAAATAATATGAAGGTAAAAAATGAATAATGTCAACATAAAGTCTTGAGTAACACAACATTATGTTATCTAACAACGAAAATAAATTTAAACAAATTTTAACAACATTTATTGGTGAAAATATCCTTTATTCATGGGAAATTTGTTTTTATTACATAAAAACATTTAAAAATAATTTTCATTAACAATATATTGGAAAATTTTAAATAGATTATTTATAAATAATAAAAATATCTTAAAATAATTTTTCATTAAAATAATCTTAATAGATTATTAGAAATCATTTTTTTCATTGAAACCCGAGTTTTCGAATACAATAGATTTCCGACTAAAGAATGTGAGAGTCAAATTTTATTTAAATACATTATCATAAGTAATAATGAGTGTAACAATTGTACTAAAAAATGAGGATATATTTAATATATAAGGTATTTGTAAACCCTTGAATATTCTTGATTTATTGGTTATAATATTTCATAATATTAACTATAAACATAATCAATCAGAAAAAGTGATAAGATTGTATTAATAAACTCTTATAACAAGGTGACATGGGATAATACTCTCCATGTAAGAATATAAAATAAAATGATGATTAAGAAAAATAAAAAGTAATTAGATTTATGATAATAAATATAAAACTGATATTTATACACCATGACAATGTGTTTAGGCCTATTGGTCAGAGTAGCCCACTTAAAAGGGGGAGGGGTGAATTGAGTAACTCTAACAAATTCTCTTAAAAAATATTATTTCAAACAAAAATGAATTTCCACAGTAATAGATACAGCCCAGTTAATCAAGGTTATACTGTTATAATGTTTTAACTGTTTAAAAAATTTCTTAGAAGATTGATTATTTCTCAGTAATTTTAATATGTATTATTAATATTACTTTTGATGTTATTCTACTACGAAAAATTAGTTATAACTTTATTTCAAGACTAACTTTCAAAGTAAAATTAGAGTTTTTTGGATTATGCAATAATGCAGTAAAACAGAGAAGACTGAAATTAAATACCACAGCAGATATGGAACAAGTTGTTCAGTCTCAGGACATGACTTAATCCACTCCACTAGGTGATAACCTACCACCATGAAATTTATATAAATAAACATTGATCCACACCCTGGATCGTGGTTAACAATAGTACACAGACTGTCCACGTCACGTAGGGAATTATTCCTTTGTTTTCTTGGGTAAACAAAAAAAATAATCAGGAAACACAGAGACCTATTCCATAGTTTTAATGGGTAAATAGAAATAGAGAGTTTGGTGTAAGGATTTATAAATACTTCAGTTTAGCACATGAGTCAGTGTGTGTGTGGAATATGAAGAGCACATAGACTGCTCAAAAATAAGTAAATGAATCATTGTGAGGGATTACATATGAGTTTAGAATGCTCTTTTGATTTGAAGTGCAACGCTGGACTCCCTTGATTGAACATAAATGCTTTTCAGTCCTTCTCTTGTTTTTGTCTCGAAAAAAAGAGTGTTGTTGTCACGAACCGTCCTCGGGGGCCGTTCCGTGACTACCCCATTCCCACCTTTCATAGGCCAGGTGCTGGTGACTAGCACCAAAGGCGTAAATACTAATAACTGGGAAGAAATTGCCTTTATAAAAGTAATCAAAACACCACAGAGTACAGGTGGAAGTAATACACTAAGTACAAAAGAAAGTGTTTAAAAGTAAATGAGCTAGAATACAAACCCAACAGAAAGTACATCTACAACTGAACGAAAGTAAAACAGAAAAGACAAGATGTTGGAAGAATAGAAGCAACTCCTAGGTCATCCACCTCTGATCCTTTATGAAGGGTAGGTACAGATAGGACAACTCCTCGATCGTCCACCACGGATCCTACCTAAAGGTTAGGAACAGATGGCCTCCACAATGCTCTCGCCCATCAACCTCCTCTGAGTATTGTCTCGTCGTGAAGTCCACCACCGGATACTGACTGGTCGTGAGGTCCAGCTCTGGGAACCATCCAGTCCTCGAACACTCTGCATCTTTCAGTGCTGCCCATCGTCTGCAACCAACACAATGAGGTGCGGGCACAACCTATGCAGGGGTGAGTATACGATACTCAGTTGGGACCCCGAGACCCTAAATGTCTCACTAAATCAAACAAGGATAACAACAAAGAAGGATCTCAACAGATAACCCTTACATAGGTATAAGACTATATTTATACCTAAGTTATCAAGTAACCCATCTTAATCATGAGGAAAAAAAGGTTATGAAATCAACGGATAACCACTACCTAGGTATATTCCCACACATATACCTAGGTTATCAAGTGACCCATCTCAATCATGAGGTAAACACAAAGGTTATGAAATCAATGGATAACCACTACCTAGGTATATGCCCACACATATACCTAAGTTATCAAGTGACCCTTCTCAATCATGAGGAAAACACAAAGGTCATAGACTCAGCTCAAACCAAGATTTTCATTAACGAAACAGTAGCTGCTGAAGAGCTCCGTCTCTGAAGAGTACAATGATCATGTCACGACTCCGAGGTACTACTCACTAACCTAAGACTACGGAGGTACTCCTCCTGTCGAGTAACGCGGGTCAGCCACCCAAACACAGTAATGCTTCCCGCCGGGGTCTGCCACCAAAACAAAGTAGTCCACCCCCCCCCCCCCAATAGCATTCAGAGGTACTCCTTCTGTTGAGTACCGCAGGTATTCACCCAAACGCAGTAGTGCTCCATCCACTATGGGTCTGCACTCAAACACAGTAGTGCTCCATCCAATGGGTTAGTCGACTCACTCCTTGTCGAGTCGGTCAAGTAGTCATCAGGTCTCAGCCGGCTACACGGTCTCCGTACTCTGTACGCTCGTCTCCGGGAGGGTCTTCTCCACAAGCTACAGGTCGATACTCCAAGAATAACAATGTCCCAAGAAGAAGTATCTCAAAGGACCGGCTCGTCAAAGGTGTCTCAACGCAACAGACAACGCATCAATCGGGCGCCCGGTCTGTGAGTTATCATCTTTTTTGTCCCATGGTCCCAGTTGGTTTCGTGTACGAACCAACCTGGCCACATATCAATTATACACCAAACTCTCATAGGGTATACACATAGGGACCATTTCTCAACACGATTAAAAATGCCACTGACAGTTCGTCAAACTGTCGTCCGGTTTGAAAGTTATCGGCTTTCCCATTCTAGGGGAACGGTTGGATATCGTGTACAATCCAACTCGGCCATACTCCAACTGCATCCAAACCTCAGGTGAAGTATGCCAAAATTTCCATCTCATCAAGAGGAATCCAAAAATGTTAATGGAAAATCAATCGGACATCCGGAACTCATGTTATATGTGTTTTCGCTTCGAGGGCCCGGTTGGTTTCGTGTTCAAACCAACCCGGCCGTACTCAAAGTTCTCCGAAAACTTGTGTGTAATATAACAAAACTACCGTCTTGATCCAAGGATTGCTACACAACTAATGGTGCGTCGATCGGAGATATGTATCCCATGATATGGGAAAATTACCAGACGTGATCCAAAAATGGGTGGTCTGGGCCCCGTCCGACCCGACCCAACCCCCCTGGGTCGGCCCGAACCGGGTCGACCCGACACGGGTCCAGGTACGACCCGGCAGGGCTCGGCCCAACCCGGCGGGGCGCGGCCTGGCCCGGCCGGGTGGCACGCTGGCTCGGACAGCGAGCCGAGCAGGGGTTGCTGTCCCCTGCGGCCTTTGCGCTGCATGGACGCGGCGAGCGCCACGTTCTACTCCCCCGGATCCCGTGTGGCTGCGGGATCCGGCTTCCTGCCGCTGCGGCTTATGCCGCGGTGGTTCTTTCTAGGTGCGGACCGGGGCGTCGCCGCCTCCCGCCCTCGGCGCCACCACACTGGCGACCTGTGCCGCCAGTGATGTCCGCGGGCCACCAGAGTTGCTCCGGTTGTCCGTTTTTAATTCCGTCTACACTGGTGTTCTTCTTGGATCCCGTACATTACTACAAAGGCCTCAAATCATTGTTGCAGTCCCATTCCATCAGCCATGTCAATCCGCGCACCA
The DNA here is from genome assembly GCA_963277665.1 of Viscum album. NCBI lineage: Eukaryota > Viridiplantae > Streptophyta > Magnoliopsida > Santalales > Viscaceae > Viscum > Viscum album. Next base: position 1,246,486,459 of record OY728148.1, read on the forward strand.
AAAATAATATGCGGAGGGTTGTCGGGCCGTGTTTGTTCATCTCGCACCGTCTGTGTTAGGCATTATCAAATATCCAAAATTAGACAGGGTTTTATAAAGAACAAATAATAAATTTTATTTAAATAAAATTGAAGCAAACCTTTCCATGATCCCTCAAATAAAATTGAAGCATAAAAAAATTCCCAACCTGCAATTAAAACATTCATGGATCAACATGACAACAAGTTGATCCGCATTCTTTGTTTTTATTTTGAACAAAAGAACAAAGGAATTAAATTATACATAAATAAAAAAACCTACCACAACGAAGTTTTCGAATGAGGATCGTTTTGGGAAATGGTCATTATGGAAGAAGGCGTTTTAGAATGAGGCTCTGTAAGCATCATCGGCATCATGGTACATGGTGTCGCGGAGAAGATGATTGTCGGCATCGCGGTACACGGCGTTGCATCGTCGATCTCCGAGGAACTAGCGTTCTTCGCCTTCATTTGTTGGAGGTTGGAATTCATCATCATTCTTCGCGTTCTTCAACGAGGAAGAAGGTTCTTTAAGACTAGAGTTATCCTCTTCCAAAACATCTTTCACAACAAAATAACAATAATAAATTATGGTTTCCCTTATTTTGTTACATATTCCAACCCTTTCAATATTCAAAATATCACAATCAATTAACGTGCGTTGACAAATTAATTGCAAGAGTTGACTTGGAATTTAAAAGGGGTGTGGGTGTGTTACATAATTAAGGTGAGTTTACAAAATTTAAGAGGGAGGTGAGGAGTTATGGAAAAAGTGAGGGGGTGGGTCTTGTGTGGCCCCACATCTACTTTATTCTCCCAAGTGATGTTAGCAACCCAACGGGTCCCACTCCAACTCCCACGCCTAGGAGTTAAACCACATAAGAGGGGGAATAAGTGTTGTGACACACCACTTAAACAACATATCATGAAATAAAAATAAAATTATAAAACAATTATATTTTTATTCCTCAATATTTTTTTAACAACTCCACCCGAGAAAAGGCAACTCTAGAAAGGGTCTTCTTAATCAATTACCAGTGCTGTGAGATTATCAGTGCCATCAGATTTTGATTACAAGCACCGGTTAAAATGTTAAAAAACACCCTCTCATTCGTTCACTGAACATACCTGAGATAAAATTTGAAAATTGATTTCGGGTACACCTGGCTTCAGAATCAGGTGCCGCAAGAAACCGCACACGTGCAATATTACAAAGAAAATAAGAAAAAAATTCCCTTGAAATTTATTTGTCTTTACATTACTCACACCTCAGGGCTTTACGTCCTCGTAAAGCTATAACACAAACTAGGGAAACAAAAGTGGTACTTAGCATGCATCTGAGCCTTCCACTACCATGTGATCACTTGGAGGTTTCCGTACTTCCAGTTAAGGTGCACCCGAGGAATCGACCGTCTGTGTAGGATCTGCTCCTGTCGATCCTCGATCCCCACTGGAACCACCGTGAATGTTGCCCTACAATCGACGTCCTACTTCCTGAGGTCGATGATGTGTGAAGACTCATGCATATATCTCCTCAGCTGAGATACGTGGATGACATCATGCACCTGGTGCAACTGAGGTGGAAAGGTCAAGCGGTAAACCACCACTCCTACCATGCTGAGGAACTAGAAAGGTCGGCTGAACCTCAGAGATAACTTTTCGCCTCAGCTACATCTCTGTAAACCTCGTCATGGTGAGACCCATATAAAGAAGTGATCTCCATACTCAAACTGTAGAGGCCGCCATTTCTTGATTAGAAATGATTCTCAAAACTCCTGCTGCCACGAGGGTAAAGTTGGTCGACCCAAAAGTGATCGGCCAAGCCCTCCTATGAATGAGTTTACCATGAGCTGCCTGGGGTTTCCTTCTCACCGACCAAGGAAAACCCATCCCATTGTTGTAGTTAGACCACATCATTTTTACCTAATATAGTCAATATGAGCATGAAATTTGAATACAATCCATACTGAGACCAACGTCGTAAGGCCTCGACGCTGCCACCAAGAGATTCCAACGGAAACTCTCACCTCAAAGGTTATACCACACTGTCGGAATAAGTGTGATTATCAGGTCTACTCCCAAGGTATCTCCAGACGTGAGGGTCATGTTTACGGCTTACGAGAAACTCTAGGTCTGGGACAAGATTTGTTGAAGGATGGAATGATTCAAATCAACGTCTGTTACTACAAAATATTGTAGTGGACACAGACTGTACCTTGAATAATTTTTAGAGATATTGGGTCACACTCCTTGACCACATGCAGCCACACTCTTACCCTACCTTCCAGCTCCCAAAGCCTAGAGGGGACAACTAAGGCGGGTGGTTATAGCATTTTGAAATGTACACCACCTCATGTTGGTCTCCAAGCTCTGCCTCCACGTCTGCGGCTTCGCAAACTCATATCTCCTTAATGCTTCCTCTTCGTGAATCATTTAACATTCTAGAGTCTCTAAGACTGGTGCATGATTCATGTTTATTACTGCACTGTGCAGTCTTCATCCGCTCCTTGATGATCTACACATTCTTTACCTATGATCTGTAAGAGGTTCTAGGATTTTTCCTTTTCCATAAAGAGAAACTCGGTCTCATCCCCAGGAAAAACCACGCCCATTGCCTAATACATTCAATACTAATGTAACGCCCCGACCCCAGCTACCCAGAGCCGGTGCATTACTTCGTAACATTGGCATGATCCCAAAAGATCAAGTCTCGAAAGACCGATTAGTTTAGTAGCCTTGGAAACACTAGATACATTCATAAGTCTTTCATTACATCAAAATCAAACAAACTACAAAAAAACATGGTCTTCATAGTCCACACTCATATCTTCACTGATTATTCTTGCAAGTCAGTCATAAAATACTTCTTCACAACCTGGAAAATTTTTAAACATTGAAAGGGGTGAGCTCAAATGCTCAGTAAGGATAACAATAATGCGGAAGCTTTCATAAATAAACATTAACATTTAAGGCAATGTATAACTAAAACAAAAGGCTCTTAAACATGAACTTCAACATAATATGGCAAAAGTAAAATGAGATAATGCCATTTACTTCTTCACATGGATATTCTACTGGTCGAATAATCACATGTAATATCAATAACCACTTTCATAATGAGGGAATGTATAATGCCGGACATTCTGAAACATTTTGTCAAGGCCTCGGCCAAGACATCTAAAATGATTAAGGCCTCGGCCAAAACCATAAATCAAATTGGGAAAGGGCCTCGGCCAATTCCACGTCTAGTTGTCTCATGAGACCTACCGATGCATCGAGGATCTATAGCGGGCTCCACCCGTCACTTATTAAGTCCAATACATTCCTCATATGAATAGGTTTAAACATATCATAAACCATAACATAATCGTATCACATAAAACATGCATAAAGGAAACATAACATTTCCACATTTCAATCACAATATATCAATACAACACATTGATATAATAAAAACGCTTTCAAAACCATTTTCAATACCAAAATAAATGAAAGTTAAAACTTTGTATTTATTTTTCATTAAAAAAAATGATGTCTTGTAGAGGAAGCCGAAACTCAAATAATAGTCACGGCGGCGGAGAAGTCGTTGTCGCCGCATAAGTACGGAAAGAAAAACATTCCCTTTTGTCGTTTAGAAAAACACTTCGTATAAAAAAGATTCCTTTTGAATAAACGTAAAAGTCAAAGGGGTTTATACACCGTATAAAAGAAAGTTGTGTATAAAGTAAAATATGCCTCAATGAAAGGAGATTGAGACGAAGTCCCATACAAAGATCATTTTTGAAATAAAATAGATCTATTATGTGTATTCACTATAGGTACACATAAATAAAGTAAAAATACAAAATAATACATAATAATATCATGACATAATTTGAAAGTAGGAGATTAACCCAAAGAATGGAAGTTGGGTTAAGAAGTTCCCTTACAAGATCATTTATAAATAAAATAGATCTATTATGTGTATTAACTATAAGTACACATAAAGAAAGTACAAATACAAGATAATACATAACAATATCATGACAGAATTTGAAAGTAGGAGATTAACCCAAAGAACAGAAATTGGGTTAAGAATTTCCCTTACCTCGTGTCTGACTTGACTCAACCGTTCTTTAACCTCCTGAATAATAAACTAGAGTTAATATATACCTTATTAAGAACCATTTTCAACTTCATTATCCTTATTATATCACTTATTACAATGATATGAACATTATGTAATTATTTAAGTTAATAATGTTCATTTTGTCGGTATTTGGTTCTTAAGTCAAAAATAGGCTTCTTACACTTACATGTTGTTAATTTGGTCAAAGGTTCATTATATCCAGAATGGTATTCATGATGTAGATATCATATATGTCATATATATCCAGTACATACATTCATTTATAATATTACATCACATTTAGAGGTAAGAAATGAAATGCACCGTTCATGGAGACGGTAAGCCGTACGTACGCATGAACGCTACTTCCATTTCTATTTCATATTTTCTGGAATGGAATCATAATGATATGAGAGTATATTATAATTCCAGTATAATAACATATATAATATCATTAACTTTATCCTTCACACATCCCACATATGGTATTAACGAATCAAATCACTTTCAGGGGGCGGTAGTCCGCGCTTCCTAAAATGAAGATATCGTGTTTTAACCATAATGGAAACCATAAAGGTATGCCCAAAATGAAAAAAAACAGAAGCTTAAGGAAAACATAAACATATTATATATCATATATAAAAATAGTGACATCATAATGGCCACCTTTGAAGGTGTTAAATGAGTGTTGAACAATCATCGTTTCGGGAGGCAGAATTTCGCCATCCACGGAAACCTTATGTTCTTTAACCATTTGATGTAGTTGTGTGGAAGTGTAGCTCAAATAAATCTTATAACAACATCCTAGTATATTTAAGATACTGGTGTTGTTACAAAAGAAGTAAATAAAAAGAGTTTAGGGGGTTGGAGAAGCAAAATAAAACAAAAGAACATGAGAGAATGAATTACCTTAAAAAGTGTAACTCCTTTTGAGTTGAGCCTAAAGGCTTCCTTTGAAAGGATTCTGCCCAAAGGGAATCCTCTAGGATGAGGAGAGGGATGTGGAGAGAGCAAATGGGCAGGGGTTGGCCGAGCCAATGGCTTGAAGAGTGTGTGAAATGAGGTAGAGGTGGGGGCCTTTTATAAGTGGAGAGGAGGGGCACTTTTGGAAAGTAATGAAATGTTACATTATTTCAAAATGCTTTTCGGATTCTAAAGGTCCCACATCTATATAATTCGAGGCTAAGGTGATAAGGTTTCGAAATATCTTCATCCAATAGGCTTTGGACAAGTGTAAGCCTCGGATTTTGCATTATCTTCTCATTTTATTTAAATCGTCAAATAATGATGTCATCGCTGCATCATTATTATGTCATAAATACATTAATTTATTTAATGTCTAAAAATTATAAAACAAATACTATGATGTAGGAAATCTTTTTAGCTTTCCAATGACTATTTATAATCAAAATTTGGACTTGTATAACCCCAATTAAAAATTGTTTTAGTAGAACAATTTATGTTAGTGTCATTTTCACTTTAACATTAAATAAAAAGTAATTTATGTTATTTCCCAACAAAAGTGGATCCATGGGGTCCCCAAGTTAGGCCATGGCTTCTCTTGGTCGGCCATGACTCAACCAATGAGGTTGGGACATGTGTCTAGGTCATTTCATATTATTAATGTATTATTTATACCTTAAACTACACTAATTACCACTAATCGCGATTAAGAACTTAAAAGTTACTATTCACCAAAAAATTATTTTGATCTCATTGAACCACATTTTACTTCTTAATGACAACCATGTATGTCGGATTTTTGAAAATCAAATCACAGAAGTTGTAATATTTCATTTAAACGAAAAATCAGTTATTTAACTACCACTTAGTGGTTTCACTATTCATCAAAAATTGAAGTTTTTCAGAATAAGGCCAAAATTTCACCCTAAGCTATAATTGATATTCCGAATTCAAAAATGATGTCTATTTTACAAAATTCCAAACATATAAGTTGTATTAATTAATTTCATAATTAATTCCCGCTGTTACAACAAATAGCGTGTTTTTAAGAAACAATTTATATCAAAAGTTTGGCAATTGTTTATGTCCAATTTCAATGTTAAATTAATTCTAATGACCACCATTGGATAAAATGGTAAAAATATTTTCTAATTATACCTTAAAACCACTAAATAGTATAATTTATCTGTATAAATTATTTTGATTAAAAAAGTTGTTTTTATGTATTTTTCACTATTCATAAAAAATTAGAAGTTCTCAGAAAAATACCAAAAATTCAACATAGGCTAATTTCGATATTACGAATACAAAAATGAAGTCCATTTTGAAATATAAAATTTCTATAATTTTAAAAAGTGGTTATTACTATTCATAACGGCTATTTTGATTAGTTGCGGTGTGTTAGAACTCGAACTTGCGTACAATGCAAGATATTGCATTATTGAATGAGAAGCGTATCGTGGAAGCTCGGGGTGTTACATTCTCCCCTCCTTCAATAAATTGCGTCCTCGCAATTTGAAATTTTTCTTTGATAATAAAAGGCTGAAAATAGAAAATACCTTTGTGCAAAACCCACATCGGAAATAAGGTTAATAAATATATAACATTAAAAGAAAGCAGGATAAGTACAAAGGTCACCCGATATAGCCCATTCTAGGATTCTATGAAAATATGGATATGGAAGAAAAACAAACCATCAAGGTCTGATGGAGAGTTATAGAAAACAGGATTAGGAGAATGTTTAACCATAAGAAAATCACAAACTTGTGATTGGTTAAACGGTCATTGAATCCCCAGTTGGAAAAGTTAACCGACAACATTTTTGTTTTAAGTTACCTTTTATAATGTTGAGGAATTTATTTATGAGATTTACTAAGAACATAAGGGAATATACATACTTGTTATGTATACTTTCATTCGTTAATAAATTTTTACCACAAACACAACTTTTACTCCAAATGGTAACGGAACTCAAAAATATCCTAATTGTATAAGGTTCCAAATATTAACACATACCATTTAGATTAGTAAAACTATTTTGTAATAACCAGGGACTTCCTGTAGGCTAGTGGTAGGAAATAAAGGCCTGTCGCACTTTGATTGTGGGTTCGATTCCTACAGCTTTGTCTGACGCGACGGTTTATGCCCCACCCTGCAGGTTGTCCTTTTCCTAAAACTATAGTATTATAATACTCCAAAAATAATCTTCATAAATTTTTTAACCTTAAACCATACTATCCAAAAATCAACTTAATCCACTCCAACCTTTATAGTTATCCAAAATACTTCTGTCCAACTCACAGTCCAAATTTTATAAGGAAGGTAAACATAATGAAGATCCTTTATCCCACGTAACAACATGTGAACACCTTCATCATGTATTCTTTTTAAACATACTGAATTACCATGATCCCTTATTCCTTATAGAATACTAGATATACTCCTTCTATCCAAAAATGTATACAAAACATCAATCAGTTTCAAGGAAGTTAAGTATATCCAATATAATTTATCCAAATCAATCACGTCTTATTCCAAAATCACAATATCAGTATCAAAACCATATTATGGTTTATCTTTCTCTCAACCATATATTTTCCAAAAATTTAACCTACTATGGAGTCACTTTTCTTGGTTCCACAAAATCTCAAGTCCTTGATGAAATAGTACTGCAGTACAATCCTTATATACTCCATAATTATTATAACCAGTACATCATTGATACAACACTCAAATTAAAAAAAAATCTTTAATAACAACATAAGAACTCTAATCATTACTCCTCATCTGTGGTAGTATCATAACTTGATTATTATCCAATAACATCATTTGGGGCATGCTCTGATGATTTGGACATTGGTTTGCGTAGTGTCCCCAATCCTTGCAGAAGAAGCATTGTACATTTGAAACCATTTTCTTACCCTTGCAGTCACGCACTTTGTGTCCTTTTTCTCTACACTTATAACAAACTCCCATTCCCTTTAGGCAAGTTCCATGATGTTTCTTCCCACAATTACCACATATTGGAAAATTCTTCTTTCCCCTCATCCCTTTATCCATCATTCTCTCTTCCATCCCTTTCGTCTCTTGCTTCGCTTCAAAGCCATAGGACTCAGAGAATTCTTTACTTATCCTATTAACACATGATACTATTTCTTCATATGTTGAGAACACATGGGAGACTATTTCCCTTCGAAATGTTGGCTTAATACCGTGAAAGATACTATCCTTCTTACTCTTTGGATCATACGTACTGCTGGAGTTCACATTCCTTCTACTGGGCGCCATTTCTATACAACGGCATAAACTAGGTTAGTTTATGAATCAAAATACATAATTCCATACTTGTAAAACACTTTACATAAATTGAACTATTTATGGATATAATCCATAATCATAAAAAGAAATGTTTTCTTTGAGTAAGTATGTACTCATAACCCTTCATAGTGGTTTGTAAGTAAAATGAGAATTATCCTAATCATATCCCCCGGGAGTGTCGTAACCAAGAGTGCAGCAAGGCCCGTTGTCGTGCACCAGTTCCCGTTCGAGTCTAGCTCAAAGCGGTGTTTTCGGGTTTTACCCCTAGGTACATCTGTGCCAGAGCCGCCTCTACCTGCTCGTATCCAGACAGGGATGTATTTCTCGGAAAACTCATAACATCTCTATAATACCAAAATTCTAGGAAGTTCTTCTATACTAATCCTCAAAGTCTATCTTTGGGCTATGTGCTCTAATCAGAGTTTATCTAAATCTAGCTTCCAAGGTTAGTACTAAACTGCCTCTGATACCAACTGTAACGCCCCGACCCCAGCTACCCAGAGCCGGTGCATTACTTCGTAACATTGGCATGATCCCAAAAGATCAAGTCTCGAAAGACCGATTAGTTTAGTAGCCTTGGAAACACTAGATACATTCATAAGTCTTTCATTACATCAAAATCAAACAAACTACAAAAAAACATGGTCTTCATAGTCCACACTCATATCTTCACTGATTATTCTTGCAAGTCAGTCATAAAATACTTCTTCACAACCTGGAAAATTTTTAAACATTGAAAGGGGTGAGCTCAAATGCTCAGTAAGGATAACAATAATGCGGAAGCTTTCATAAATAAACATTAACATTTAAGGCAATGTATAACTAAAACAAAAGCCTCTTAAACATGAACTTCAACATAATATGGCAAAAGTAAAATGAGATAATGCCATTTACTTCTTCACATGGATATTCTACTGGTCGAATAATCACATGTAATATCAATAACCACTTTCATAATGAGGGAATGTATAATGCCGGACATTCTGAAACATTTTGTCAAGGCCTCGGCCAAGACATCTAAAATGATTAAGGCCTCGGCCAAAACCATAAATCAAATTGGGAAAGGGCCTCGGCCAATTCCACGTCTAGTTGTCTCATGAGACCTACCGATGCATCGAGGAGCTATAGCGGGCTCCACCCGTCACTTATTAAGTCCAATACATTCCTCATATGAATAGGTTTAAACATATCATAAACCATAACATAATCATATCACATAAAACATGCATAAAGGAAACATAACATTTCCACATTTCAATCACAATATATCAATACAACACATTGATATAATAAAAACGCTTTCAAAACCATTTTCAATACCAAAATAAATGAAAGTTAAAACTTTGTATTTATTTTTCATTAAAAAAAATGATGTCTTGTAGAGGAAGCCGAAACTCAAATAATAGTCACGGCGGCGGAGAAGTCGTTGTCGCCGCATAAGTACGGAAAGAAAAACATTCCCTTTTGTCGTTTAGAAAAACACTTCGTATAAAAAAGATTCCTTTTGAATAAACGTAAAAGTCAAAGGGGTTTATACACCGTATAAAAGAAAGTTGTGTATAAAGTAAAATATGCCTCAATGAAAGGAGATTGAGACGAAGTCCCATACAAAGATCATTTTTGAAATAAAATAGATCTATTATGTGTATTCACTATAGGTACACATAAATAAAGTAAAAATACAAAATAATACATAATAATATCATGACATAATTTGAAAGTAGGAGATTAACCCAAAGAATGGAAGTTGGGTTAAGAAGTTCCCTTACAAGATCATTTATAAATAAAATAGATCTATTATGTGTATTAACTATAAGTACACATAAAGAAAGTACAAATACAAGATAATACATAACAATATCATGACAGAATTTGAAAGTAGGAGATTAACCCAAAGAACAGAAATTGGGTTAAGAATTTCCCTTACCTCGTGTCTGACTTGACTCAACCGTTCTTTAACCTCCTGAATAATAAACTAGAGTTAATATATACCTTATTAAGAACCATTTTCAACTTCATTATCCTTATTATATCACTTATTACAATGATATGAACATTATGTAATTATTTAAGTTAATAATGTTCATTTTGTCGGTATTTGGTTCTTAAGTCAAAAATAGGCTTCTTACACTTACATGTTGTTAATTTGGTCAATGGTTCATTATATCCAGAATGGTATTCATGATGTAGATATCATATATGTCATATATATCCAGTACATACATTCATTTATAATATTACATCACATTTAGAGGTAAGAAATGAAATGCACCGTTCATGGAGACGGTAAGCCGTACGTACGCATGAACGCTACTTCCATTTCTATTTCATATTTTCTGGAATGGAATCATAATGATATGAGAGTATATTATAATTCCAGTATAATAACATATATAATATCATTAACTTTATCCTTCACACATCCCACATATGGTATTAACGAATCAAATCACTTTCAGGGGGCGGTAGTCCGCGCTTCCTAAAATGAAGATATCGTGTTTTACCCATAATGGAAACCATAAAGGTATGCCCAAAATGAAAAAAAACAGAAGCTTAAGGAAAACATAAACATATTATATATCATATATAAAAATAGTGACATCATAATGGCCACCTTTGAAGGTGTTAAATGAGTGTTGAACAATCATCGTTTCGGGAGGCAGAATTTCGCCATCCACGGAAACCTTATGTTCTTTAACCATTTGATGTAGTTGTGTGGAAGTGTAGCTCAAATAAATCTTATAACAACATCCTAGTATATTTAAGATACTGGTGTTGTTACAAAAGAAGTAAATAAAAAGAGTTTAGGGGGTTGGAGAAGCAAAATAAAACAAAAGAACATGAGAGAATGAATTACCTTAAAAAGTGTAACTCCTTTTGAGTTGAGCCTAAAGGCTTCCTTTGAAAGGATTCTGCCCAAAGGGAATCCTCTAGGATGAGGAGAGGGATGTGGAGAGAGCAAATGGGCAGGGGTTGGCCGAGCCAATGGCTTGAAGAGTGTGTGAAATGAGGTAGAGGTGGGGGCCTTTTATAAGTGGAGAGGAGGGGCACTTTTGGAAAGTAATGAAATGTTACATTATTTCAAAATGCTTTTCGGATTCTAAAGGTCCCACATCTATATAATTCGAGGCTAAGGTGATAAGGTTTCGAAATATCTTCATCCAATAGGCTTTGGACAAGTGTAAGCCTCGGATTTTGCATTATCTTCTCATTTTATTTAAATCGTCAAATAATGATGTCATCGCTGCATCATTATTATGTCATAAATACTTTAATTTATTTAATGTCTAAAAATTATAAAACAAATACTATGATGTAGGAAATCTTTTTAGCTTTCCAATGACTATTTATAATCAAAATTTGGACTTGTATAACCCCAATTAAAAATTGTTTTAGTAGAACAATTTATGTTAGTGTCATTTTCACTTTAACATTAAATAAAAAGTAATTTATGTTATTTCCCAACAAAAGTGGATCCATGGGGTCCCCAAGTTAGGCCATGGCTTGTCTTGGTCGGCCATGACTCAACCAATGAGGTTGGGACATGTGTCTAGGTCATTTCATATTATTAATGTATTATTTATACCTTAAACTACACTAATTACCACTAATCGCGATTAAGAACTTAAAAGTTACTATTCACCAAAAAATTATTTTGATCTCATTGAACCACATTTTACTTCTTAATGACAACCATGTATGTCGGATTTTTGAAAATCAAATCACAGAAGTTGTAATATTTCATTTAAACGAAAAATCAGTTATTTAACTACCACTTAGTGGTTTCACTATTCATCAAAAATTGAAGTTTTTCAGAATAAGGCCAAAATTTCACCCTAAGCTATAATTGATATTCCGAATTCAAAAATGATGTCTATTTTACAAAATTCCAAACATATAAGTTGTATTAATTAATTTCATAATTAATTCCCGCTGTTACAACAAATAGCGTGTTTTTAAGAAACAATTTATATCAAAAGTTTGGCAATTGTTTATGTCCAATTTCAATGTTAAATTAATTCTAATGACCACCATTGGATAAAATGGTAAAAATATTTTCTAATTATACCTTAAAACCACTAAATAGTATAATTTATCTGTATAAATTATTTTGATTAAAAAAGTTGTTTTTATGTATTTTTCACTATTCATAAAAAATTAGAAGTTCTCAGAAAAATACCAAAAATTCAACATAGGATAATTTCGATATTACGAATACAAAAATGAAGTCCATTTTGAAATATAAAATTTCTATAATTTTAAAAAGTGGTTATTACTATTCATAACGGCTATTTTGATTAGTTGCGGTGTGTTAGAACTCGAACTTGCGTACAATGCAAGATATTGCATTATTGAATGAGAAGCGTATCGTGGAAGCTCGGGGTGTTACAACTAACTTGAATGATGCATTAATGGAATGGATGAAGTCGTAAGGCCTCGACGTTACTACCAAGAGATCCAACCGTCACTCTCGCCTCCAAGGGTCCAGTCACAATATCGGCATCGGTGTGAGGTCACTGGGTCTCCTCCAGTATACATCCTGAAAGTGATGGTCAATTCAACAGTTAAAACCGGGACCTCTCAGTATCAACCAAGCAAAAGGATGGATAGTAATCTTCTCAAAGATATGTGCCTTTTATTATTGCATCTCATAGTAAAAATACATAAATGCAACAACAACATGTAACTAGAAGTACAATGAACAAAAGGAGTCCACAAGTTCCACTCCTGTCCACTTGCTTCCGGAGCTCTACTGCCTTGTCCACCACGCGGCTGTCACTCAAGCACTTGCCGCTGCTTCTCTCTCGGTGGCTCCTCCAATGCCTTCGGATCAAATGTGCGAGGATTCGGATAGTCACGTGCCATTTGACCATTCCTGCCAAATGCGTAGCAATTCCTACTCCGCATATGGTTGGCTCGGTTTCGGGTCCCTCGCACAACCGAACCTGTACTCTGAGGCCATCCATCTACTGGTCTGGTCCTCTTGGACCTCTGCATCATCTGTCTACTACCTATAGATGACTCAGCAACTGATGGAAAATCCTACGGCAAAGGCAGCAGCTCCTGAACATGCTCGGGGTGTAGAGCCACTGGTACAAACTCCACCCTAAAAATGGTCTTGAAGTCTCCTCATGTGAAGGTCATCTCATCGCAAAACTAGAACATCTGGCTCCACCATCTTCCTAGTGCTTCCTGAAGGAGGCTGGCAGTAAAGTTCACCATGAAGTCCGCTGGTGTTCCTACTATCCTGAAAAATCTCACCACAGCCTCCAGTCAGTCCTCAGCCGCCTGTGGGTCTGTCTCTCCCCAGAACCTGGGTGGCCTCTAGTTCTGGAACTCGTGATGTGCGCTCAAGTGGTGTGCATTTCCTACTACTGGGGCTGGTGGAATTGGTGGCCCAACGGATGGTGGTACCACTGGTGCCTCCAATGTTGCCTTAAATGAATGAGGTCCCTGTACCAAAGCCTCATCGCTCGATAGGCTGTCAGTACGTACATCCCTCTGGGTTCTAGCTGGTCGTCCATGGAGTGGCATCCTGAAAGAAACATACGTGACACAGTCAAACGATTTATGCCTGGTGAACTGACCTGGTATGAGCTGTTTTAAGGGAAAACCTTTGGAAACACACACACAATTAGTGTTTTAGTGCACTAATTCGGAAATCAGAAGTCATGGTCCTGGTGTATGGATACATCGGCTGCCCGCACCATCACTGGACTCCCTGAACTGAAAACCACACCCAGTACCCTTAACACTATTTCTTCACAGAAAAGTAATATCAGGGTTATTAGTTTTGCAGTAGTACCGACCCCTCTGATACCAATTGTCACAACCCGTCCTCACGGCCAGTGTTGTGACTACCCGAATCCCACCTTCCATTGGCCAGGGGTTGGTGACTAGCACCAAAGGCATAAATCCCGATAACTTGGAAGTCATTTCCTTTATATAAGTATTCAAAACACCACAGAGTACAAGCATATGTAATACACTATGTACAAAAGAATGTGTTGATAAGTAAATGGGTCAGAATACAAACCACACTGAAAGTACAACTACAACTAAACGAAAGTACAATAGAAAAGACAAGAAGATGGAAGAATAGAAGCAGCTCATATGTCGTCCACCATGGATCCTTCCTGAAGGATAGGTACAAATAGAGCAGCTCCTGGATCCTCCACCACGGATCCTACCTGAAGGGTAGGTACAGATAGCCTCCACAATGATCTCATCCGTCAACCTCCTCTGAGTATCATCTCGTCGTGATTCTCACCTCCAGATACTGACTCGTTGTGAGGTCCACCTCCGGGTACCATCCAGTCCTCGAACATTCGGCCTCTGTTAGCACTTCCCATCATCTGCAACCAACACAATGAGGTGCGGGCATAGCCCATGAAGGATTGAGTAAAATTTACTCAGTAGGGACCCCGAGACCCTCAAGGTCTCACTAAATCCAATAAAGATAACCACAAAGAAGGATCTCAACAGATAACCCTTACTTAGGTATAAGACCATACATATACCGACGTTATCAAGTAACCCATCTCAATCATGAGGAAACAAAAAGGTTATTAAATCAATGGATAACCACTACCTAGGTATATGCCCATACATATACCTAAGTTATCAATTGACCCATCTCAATCATGAGGTAAACACAAAGGTTATGAAATCAACAGATGATGTAAAGACCCGTAAAATTCAAGGAATTTTTTTTCTTAATTTTCTTTATAATTTTACGAGAGCGCGGTTTCAGACGGCACCGGATTCCGAGGCCCGTAGTGCCCGAAATTAATTTCCGAAGTTTGGCTCGGGTACGTTCAGTGAACGAACGAGCGGGAATTCCTAACTTTTGATCCGGTGCTCGGAATTGAAATACGAGGGCACCGATGAACTCGCAACGCCGATATTCGCTTAAAGATACCTTTTCGGGAGTTGCGTTTGTTGCGGGTTGTAAGTTAAGTTTTGGGGTTTTCAGTTGAGTTAAATAAAATTTGTGTAAGACAAATTTTATTTTTTAGTTTGTTTAAATCCTACCAAAGGGGGTTAGAAGTGGGACCCACACCCACTTAACCTCCCTTGGGAGGATTAAGTATGGTGGGGTCCACACGAACCCCTAGACTTTTCAAGTTCCCTTAACCCCCTCTTAATTAACTTAAGTTACTTAATTAATTTTGGGGGATAACTCTTTGGAATTTCAAACCTTTGAAATTCTTGTGGTTAAGTTATGTAATAATATAAGTTAAAGCTTATATTATTCTAGGGGATTCTTTTAACACCTTGGGAGGATTTCTTGAGAGCTTTGGAAGCTTTTCTTCTTCCTCTTCAACTTGACGAAGAACCTTCGAAGAACGAAGAACGCTCAAACTCCGACGAAGAACGACGTCTCTCTTTTTCGTCCTCGGTGTCAACGTGAGGGAACGCCGCTTCCTCCTCGGACTCCTTTCGTCGACATAAGAAGTTTTGCCAACGACGTATCTCTTCGGGCGTAACTCTTCGTCATCAGATTTGACGAACGACTACCGCGACGCCCGATCTCCGCGACGTCGACTTCCGCGGACATAGTCAAATCCTCGAACTTATACCCGAGGTAGGGGTTGTTGTTTTCATTTTGGTTTCCTTATTCCTTTTCTTGCTCGTGGATCGCATGTCTACGTGAGGCATTTAATTATTTTATAAGTGTTATTGTTAACGCGAGGGGGGCCGGACCGCACGAACACGGCCGAACTCCCCTCCATCGTTCTTGTTTAATTATTTTGCGGAGGAAAGCAAGTGGCGTGGTGCCGTCGCACCACGCGGATGAACGTGCAAATATCTTACGCAATGCCGTCGCGCGCACCTTGGAAGAAACAACAAGAACACGACGCCGTCGCGCCACGTTGAATGAATATCAAAGCACGGCGAAGGGGCGCGGTGCCGTCGCACCGCGCCGGATGACGAACGCCGCGGCCGGTTCCGGGCCGCGGCGGGACGAGAAGACCGCGACCGGTTCCGGGCCGCGGCGGGACGAGGAGACCGCGGCCGGTTCCGGGCCGCGACGGAAGGGAAGACCGGCGGCCGGGCCGTCGGCGTCGGAAGTCGAAGGCGGGACCAGAATTTCCGGTCCCGTTGGTAAAAACCGGCCGGCCAGCTGGCCGGCCGGATGACTTAAAACCGGGGGATTAAATCCCCCGGCCGGTTTAACAAAACCCCCCCTTAATGAGGGGGGGCGGTTCCTTGAAGAAGGGGGGGGCAGCCGGCCCCCCGGTTGCGCTCCAGCAGGCCCCCCACCTGAGGGGGGCCGTTTTGTTACCCAGGCGCGGCACAAAGGCCGCGCCACCTTGAAGAAGCGGGGGCTTAGCCCCCCGCGTGTCACCCACGTGCGGCGCCAGGCACCGCCGCCGCGGCCCGCCGCTGCCGCCGCCGCGCCGCCCAGGGGGGGGTCGGGCCGGGTCGGCCCGGACCCGGACCCCCCCGTTTCGAACCAGTTTTGGTTTTTCGCCCATAACTTGAGCCTCGGACCTCCGAACGACGAACCGTCAGCGGCAACGCGATCCTTGGATCGAGACGGTCGTTTTGGTATATCGCACTCAAGGTTTTGGTTTACTTTGAGTTCGGACGGGTTGGTTCGTTCATGAAACCAACCGGGCCTTCGGAGCGGAAACGCTCATATCTTGAGCTACGGACGTCCGATTGACGTGTCGTCAGTCGCGTAGTGTTCCTCTTAGTGAGACGGATCTTTTGGCATACTCCACCCGAGGTTTGGACGCAGGTGGAGTACGGTCGGGTTGGTTTTGCCTTAAAAACCAACCGGGCCCCGGAGACAAAAATGTCAATAACTCTCAGACCGGGCGTCCGATCGACGCGCCGTCTGTTGCGTTGAGTTCCTGTTGACGATACGGAACTTTTGGATAATCAACTTCTGTCTTCGTGACAGTTGATGTATCAGCCTCTCGGCTCGTGGAGAGAACCCTCCGAACGAGCTTGCTGTGTGCGGGAACCCTAGTGCTGGTTGCGACTGTTCTACTGCTACGACTGCTACTGTGACTTCGACGACGACAGTACAGAGATCCTGTGTGGATTCGACGACGACGACTACAGCACTCAGCGATCCTACGTGGATCAGTGCTACAGGTCCTGTGTGGGCCCGATCCTGTGTGGGTCCTTGCGCTCAGCGGTTCTGTGTGAGCCAGCGCCTACAGGTTCTGTGTGAGCCCGATCCTGTGTGGGTCTTTGCGGGGGTTAGTTACCTATCGATCCTTCGTGGGTCCGACGACTTAGATGGATCAGTGATCATCTTTATCGTCCTTGAAAAAGTGTACCTGTGTGAGCTGAATCCTGTTGCTTTCATGTGTGGATTGTGTTGTGCTATCCTGTGTGGATTATGTTTTGCTTTCCTATGTGGAATACGTATACTTTCCTGCGTGGACTGAGTTGTACTTTGGCTCAGAGGTTGGAGCGTATTTTTAATTGATGACTTTGGTATATGTATGGGCATATACCTAAGCAGAGTCGGTTGATACTTCGTGATTGTACCTTCCTTCGTGGTTTATCCTTTGTGGATTTGAGAGACCTTCAGGGGTCTCGGGGTCCCTACTGAGTAGCTTATACTCACCCCTGCACGGGCTTTGCCCGCACTACGTTGTGTTGGTTGCAGACGACGAACAGCGTTGACCTTAGCTGAGGCTTGCACAGCGGGACGGTACCCGGAGGAGGACCACTGGGCGGGACGTGCTCGGAGCAGACGGCGGGACCCGTGGAGCAGAGGAGCTTTCTGTACCCACCCTTCAGGTGGGATTTCCAGTGGACAGCTCGGAGTAGCGGCTTTTACTTTTCAGTTGCTGTTTTTCCCTTTTCGAGTTGTACTTTACTTTCAGTTTGGGTTTGTATTCTGGCCCATTTACTTTTCCGCACTTTCAGTCGTACTCTGCTTGTTTAGTGTTTACTTTCCGCTTGTTTACTCTGTGGTGTGTGTTTACTTTTCAAAGGCAATGCCTTCCCTTTTTACCGGGATTTACGCCTTGGTGCTAGTCGCCAGCCCCTGGCCTATGGAAGGCGGGCTTGGGGTAGTCACGGCACGGACCCCGAGGGCGGGTCGTGACAAATTGGTATCAAAGGAGTTCGGTTCTACCGTGAACTCTGATCTTTTCTATGTGAAGCAATAATGTTTAGCGTATTGAGTGTGGATATCAGTCCAGGGAGTCCAGTGTTGGTGCGGCGGCCGACGTATCCGTACACCAGGACCCTGACTTCTGATTTCTGACTTAATGCACGAAAACATTGATTGCGTGTGTGTTTCAAAGTTTTCTTTGTGATTACTTATATCAGCTCACCAGGTATACTGTTCTAACCGTGACGCACCTGTTTCCTTTTCAGGATGGCCCCACGACGGCAGCCAGCTAGGGTTCCGAGAGTCGAGTGTGACGACAGCCCACCGAGCGATGAGGCCTCGGTGTAGGGCCCTTTTCCAGTAGTGGCACCGGCGGTAGCTTTACCCGCCGATCCCCCGATGCTTCCAGCATCAGCCGCTGACGATGCACGTCGCCTCAGCGCACTGCATGAGTTTCAGCGCCAGCGACCGCCCAGGTTTCGCGGGGAGACGGATCCCCATGCAGCAGAGGACTGGCTGGAGGCAGTGGTTCGAGTGTTTAGGCAAGTGAGGACACCAGCAGACCTCATGGTGATCCTCGCTGCGAGCCTATTACACGCAGCAGCAGGATGATGGTGGAGCTTGATGCTCCAGGTGCACGATGAGGCATCTCTACTTTGGACGGACTTTGAGAGCCTCTTCCGCTCGGAGTTCGTCCCAGCCACCCTTCGTGCGGTGCGTATCCAGGAGCTTCTACAGCTGCGGCAGGGCAGCATGACGGTCGTCCAGTACTCGGCGAGATTTACCGATCTCTGGCGCTACTCGACCGACATGGTACGGGACCCATTCTTCCGGGCCCGGACCTTCGAGCAGGGTTTGAGACACGAGATCAGGGCATCACTGATATCCCTCAGCATACCGACTCAGACAGGAGTACTGGAGCGAGCCCTTCTGATCGAGAGCTTCCTTGCTGAGTCTACACCAGCACAGAGACCCACCGCAGGGCGGCACGTGGCAGAGTCATCTGCAGCAGGCAGTCGACGGATGACTCAGGGGTCCAGACAGACCAGACCTTCAGGCAGACGACCTCAGGGCACTGGCTCAGCAGTGCGGGGCACACAACGCGGAGCCAGTCTTCCGAGAGGCAGACAGTGCTACTCATGCGGCGGACAGGGCCACATGGCTCGTGATTTCCCGACCCGCCGTGCCGAGGAGCAGCAGTCAGTTGATGGACCACCGAGGCAGAGGCAGAGGGTCGACCGTGGCGGTCCGCAGGGAGGAGGCGGACGAGGAAGAGGAGCTGGACGAGTAGCTGGTGGTGGCCGACGCTTTGAGGCTCTACCACCACCACCACCAGGAGGTCCACCCCGACCACAGGGAGCTGGCGGGCAGCGACAGGCACAGCTCCAGGCAGCAGAGGCCTACGACCACGGCGCACCCGAGATGATTCGAGGTACTATCTGTGTCTATTCCACCCTTGCTGCAGTTCTTATAGACACAGGAGCGAGTCACTCTTTCATAGCCGCTACCCTTGTTCGGAGCTCGGAGATTCCGACAGAGCCGTCGGCTCGATCCTTACGGCTAGAGACTCCTACGGGAGCAGACTCGACGATTACGCACTGGCGCCGGCAGTGTGAGCTTACTCTAGGAGGCGAGAGCTTCGGCTGTGATCTTCTTGTAGCAGCGTCGAGGCCTTACGACGTCATCTTGGGCATGGATTGGCTGTCTACGGTCCATGCACAGATTGACTGTTTTAGGCGCAAGGTGCGATGTGTACGCACCAACGGGAGCAGGTTCACCTTCACCGGCGAGAAGGGAGCCTTAGCAGCACAGGATGGACTTCCGCGGAGGAGAGGACAGCCTATCACTCATCAGTTGGCTAGCCTTATCCTTAGAGCAGTTGACGTGCGAAGTCCTGGTTTTCCTGCAGTGGTGGATCAGTTTGCGGACGTTTTCCCCGACGACGTTCCAGGGCTACCTCCTCGTAGAGAGGTAGACTTTTATATTGACTTGTACCCCGGGACAGCCCCGATATCCACTCCAGCATATCATATGGCCCCCGCCGAGCTTCGAGAGCTACGGGTACAGTTGGAGGACTTGTAGGGCAAGGGGTTCATCCGACCCAGTGTTTCACCCTGGGCTTCCCCGATATTGTTCGCCAAGAAGGCGGACGGGAGCTTGCGACTTTTTGTTGACTATCGTCGCCTAAACCAGGTGACAGTGAGGAACAAGTATCCGCTACCGAGGATTGATGACCTATTTGATCAGCTCAAGGGAGCACGGTGGTTCTCGAAGATAGACCTCAGGTCAGGCTATCATCAGCTCAGAGTCAGAGACGAGGATGTGCAGAAGACGACCTTCAGATGTCGGTATGGCCACTATGAGTTCTTGGTTATGCCTTTCGGTGTAACCAATGCTCCAGCAGTGTTCATGGATCTCATGAACAGGATCTTTCAGCCATACCTCGATCGGTTTGTCGTGGTCTTCATCGACGACATTCTGATTTACTCTACGACAGAGGAGGAGCATGCCTATCACTTGAGAGTGGTTCTTGACACACTCCGAGAGCACCAGCTTTATGGTAAGCTCTCGAAGTCCCAGTTCTGGATACGTGAGGTCCACGTTTTGGGACACGTTATCTCTGAGGCGGGAGTTGCAGTGGATCCCGCAAAGATTGAGGCTGTGTTAGCATGGGAGCCACCCAGGAGCGTGACTGAGGTTCGGAGTTTCTTGGGACTAGCTGGATACTATCGGAGATTTGTGCCGAACTTCTCCAGAGTTGCGGCATCACTCACAGCTTTGACGAAGAAGGTGAAACCCTTCGTGTGGTCAGACAGTTGTCAGCAGAGCTTCCAGGAGCTGAGACAGAGATTGACTAGCGCACGTATCTTGAGGTTGCCTGAGGAGGGAGTAGGGTACGTAGTCTACTGCGATGCATCAGGGACCGGACTCGGATGTGTTCTGATGCAGGAGCGGGCAGTGATCGCTTATGGATCACGTCAGTTGAGGCCGCATGAGCAGAACTACGCTACCCATGACCTGGAGTTAGCATCAGTGGTCTTCGCTCTGAAGACATGGCGTCATTATCTGATGGGCGAGCGCTTTACAGTCTTTTCCGATCATCAGAGTCTCAGGTATATCTTCTCGCAGAAGGACCTAAACCTGAGACAGCGGCGATGGCTCGAGTTCCTCCAGGACTATGACTTTGAGATAGTCTATACTCCTGGGAAGGGGAACGTAGTAGCCGATGCCCTCAGCAGGAGGACGGGCATTCAGCTACTTGAGGAGGCGACGGAGCAGCTAGCCTATTTGCAAATATCCTTCGTGGATAGAGATGGAGCAGCCTTTCTTCAGTCTCTCACAGTCACCCCTCCACTACTGCAGCGGGTCAGAGAAGCACAGCATGGGGACGTTGACTGTGAGACGCGGCGTGCACAGATATCCTCGGGACAGGCACCTGATGGTTTCTCCCTTGGAGCAGAGCACGACATCCTTTTCAGAGGACGTACCATGGTACCAGTCGCATTGCGAGAGGAAGTGCTGAGAGAGATTCACACATCTCCTTTGGCGGTACATCCTGGAGTGGCGAAGATGTACCAGGACCTCAGACGACAGCACTGGTGGCCGGGCATGAAGAAGGTAGTGGCAGAGTTCGTTTCTCGATGCCTCACCTGCCAGCAGGTGAAGGCTGAGCATCAGGTACCAGCAGGCTTGGTACAACCCTTGGAGGTTCCGGAGTGGATGTGGGACGACATATCGATGGACTTCGTGACTGGACTTCCACGCACTTCCAGAGGTCACGACTCCATCTGGGTGATTGTTGACCGACTCACTAAGTCGGCACACTTCTTACCCATCAGAGAGCAGGGCTCAGTGGAGAGCTTGGTAAGTCTCTACGTTCAGGAGATTGTGCGGCTCCACGGCGTACCATCATCTATCGTTTCCGATCGAGACGCCCGCTTTACTTCCCGGCTTTGGAAGGGGTTACAGGAGGCATTCGGGACGCAGCTACGTCTTAGCACAGCTTTTCACCCTCAGACAGATGGTCAGACGGAGAGGACCATTCAGACACTCGAGGACATGCTCCGCGCATGTGTCCTCGACTTTGGTCTTAGCTGGGAGGAACACCTACCCTTGGTGGAGTTCGCTTACAACAACAGCTACCACTCCACCATCGGGATGGCACCGTACGAGGCGTTGTACGGCCGACCATGTAGATCTCCTTTGTGCTGGACAGACCCTGGGGAGTCAGCATTGGTGGGACCGGAGATGGTCCAGGCCACGACAGAGAAGGTCCAGGTCATCCAGGAGCGGATGAGGACAGCTCAGAGCCGGCAGAAGTCATATGCTGACAGGAGGCGGAGGCCACTAGAGTTCGAGGATGGCGATCACGTCTTCTTGCGGGTCTCACCTCGACGTGGTATTCGGAGATTTGGCCGAGGCGGCAAGTTATCTCCGCGCTTCATCGGACCCTTCCAGATTCTCAGCAGGATTGGCGAGGTGGCTTATCGCCTGACTCTACCACCTCAGTTGCACCGGGTGCACGACGTCTTCCACGTATCCCAGCTGAGAAGATACGTGCACGACCCGACGCACATCATTGACCATGGGGATCTTGACGTTGACGATGGGGCGACTTTTACGGAGGTCCCGGTGGAGATAGAGGATCGACAGGAGCGGGTCCTGCGTGGGCGATCGATTCCTCTTGTGCGCATCAGATGGCAGCACGGGAATCTCCAGGAGAGCACATGGGAGCGGGAGGCTCAGATGCGTGCTCAGTACCCTCATTTGTTTCCCTAGTTTTTGTTGTATCTTTACGGGGACGTAAAGCCCTGAGGTGGGAGTAATGTAAAGACCCGTAAAATTAAAGGAATTTTTTTCCTTAATTTTCTTTATAATTTTACGAGAGCGCGGTTTCAAACGGCACCTGATTCCGAGGCCCGTAGTGCCCAGAATTAATTTCCGAAGTTTGGCTCGGGTACGTTCAGTGAACGAACGAGCGGGAATTCCTAACTTTTGATCCGGTGCTCGGAATTGAAATCTGAGGGCACCGATGAACTCGCAACGCCGATATTCGCTTAAAGAGACCTTTTCGGGAGTTGCGTTTGTTGCGGGTTGTAAGTTAAGTTTTGGGGTTTTCAGTTGAGTTAAATAAAATTTGTGTAAGACAAATTTTATTTTTTAGTTTGTTTAAATCCTACCAAAGGGGGTTAGAAGTGGGACCCACACCCACTTAACCTCCCTTGGGAGGATTAAGTATGGTGGGGTCCACACGAACCCCTAGACTTTTCAAGTTCCCTTAACCCCCTCTTAATTAACTTAAGTTACTTAATTAATTTTGGTGGTTAACTCTTTTGAATTTCAAACCATTGAAATTCTTGTGGTTAAGTTATGTAATAATATAAGTTAAAGCTTATATTATTTTAGGGGATTCTTTTAACACCTTGGGAGGATTTCTTGAGAGCTTTGGAAGCTTTTCTTCTTCCTCTTCAACATGACGAAGAACCTTCGAAGAACGAAGAACGCTCAAACTCCGACGAAGAACGACGTCTCTCTTTTTCGTCCTCGGTGTCAACGTGAGGGAACGCCGCTTCCTCCTCGGACTCCTTTCATCGACATAAGAAGTTTCGCCAACGACGTATCTCTTCGGGCGTAACTCTTCGTCATCGGATTTGACGAACGACTACCGCGACGCCCGATCTCCGCGACGTCGACTTCCGCGGACATAGTCAAATCCTCGAACTTATACCCGAGGTAGGGGTTGTTGTTTTCATTTTGGTTTCCTTATTCCTTTTCTTGCTCGTGGATCGCATGTCTACGTGAGGCATTTAATTATTTTATAAGTGTTATTGTTAACGCGAGGGGGGCCGGACCGCACGAACACGGCTGAACTCCCCTCCATCGTTCTTGTTTAATTATTTTGCGGAGGAAAGCAAGTGGCATGGTGCCGTCGCACCACGCGGATGAACGTGCAAATATCTTACGCAATGCCGTCGCGTGCACCTTGGAAGAAACAACAAGAACACGACGCCGTCGCGCCGCGTTGAATGAATATCAAAGCACGGCGAAGGGGCGCGGTGTCGTCGCACCGCGCCGGATGACGAACGCCGCGGCCGGTTCCGGGTCGCGGCGGGACGAGAAGACCGCGGCCGGTTCCGGGCCGCGGCGGGACGAGAAGACCGCGGCCGGTTCCGGGCCGCGGCGGGACGAGAAGACCGCGACCGGTTCCGGGCCGCGGCGGGAAGAGGATACCGCGGCCGGTTCCGGGCCGCGGCGGAAGGGAAGACCGGCGGCCGGGCCGCCGGCGTCGGAAGTCGAAGGCGGGACCGGAATTTCCGGTCCCGTTGGTAAAAACCGGTCGGCCAGCTGGCGGGCCGGATGACTTAAAACCGGGGGATTAAATCCCCCGGCCGGTTCAACAAAACCCCCACTTAATGAGGGGGGGGCGGTTCCTTGAAGAAGGGGGGGGGGGGCAGCCGACCCCCTGGTTGCGCTCCAGCAGGCCCCCCACGTGAGGGGGGGCCGTTTTGTTACCCAGGCGCGGCACAAAGGCCGCGCCACCTTGAAGAAGCGGGGGCTTAGCCCCCCGCGTGTCACCCACATGCGGCGCCAGGCGCCGCCGCCGCGGCCCGCCGCCGCTGCCGCCGCGCCGCCCAAGGGGGGGTCGGGCCGGGTCGGCCCGGACCCGGACCCCCCCGTTTCGAACCAGTTTTTGTTTTTGGCCCATAACTTGAGCCTCGGACCTCCGAACGACGAACCCTCAGCGGAAACGCGATCCTTGGATCGAGACGGTCGTTTCGGTATATCGCACTCAAGGTTTCGGTTTACTTTGAGTTCGGCCGGGTTGGTTCGTTCACGAAACCAACCGGGCCTTCGGAGCGGAAACGCTCATATCTTGAGCTACGGACGTCCGATTGACGTGCCGTCAGTCGCGTAGTGTTCCTCTTAGTGAGACGGATCTTTTGGCATACTCCGCCCGAGGTTTGGACGCAGGTGGAGTACGGTCGGGTTGGTTTTGCCTTAAAAACCAACCGGGCCCCGGAGACAAAAATGCAAATAACTCTCAGACCGGGCGTCCGATCGACGCGCCGTCTGTTGCGTTGAGTTCCTGTTGACGATACGGAACTTTTGGATACATCAACTTCGGTCTTCGTGACAGTTGATGTATCAGCCTCTCGGCTCGTGGAGCGAACCCTCCGAACGAGCTTGCTGTGTGCGGGAACCCTAGTGCTGGCTGCGACTGTTCTACTGCTACGACTGCTACTGTGACATCGACGATGACAGTACAGAGATCCTGTGTGGATTCGATGACGACGACTACAGCACTCAGCGATCCTACGTGGATCAGTGCTACAGGTCCTGTGTGGGCCCGATCCTGTGTGGGTCCTTGCGCTCAGCGGTTCTGTGTGAGCCAGCGCCTACAGGTTCTGTGTGAGCCCGATCCTGTGTGGGTCTTTGCGGGGGTTAGTTACCTATCGATCCTTCGTGGGTCCGACGACTTAGATGGATCAGTGATCATCTTTATCGTCCTTGAAAAAGTGTACCTGTGTGAGCTGAATCCTGTTGCTTTCATGTGTGGATTGTGTTGTGCTATCCTGTGTGGATTATGTTTTGCTTTCCTATGTGGAATACGTATACTTTCCTGCGTGGACTGAGTTGTACTTTGGCTCGGAGGTTGGAGCGTATTTTTAATTGATGACTTAGGTATATGTATGGGCATATACCTAAGCAGAGTCGGTTGATACTTCGTGATTGTACCTTCCTTCGTGGTTTATCCTTTGTGTATTTGAGAGACCTTCAGGGGTCTCGGGGTCCCTACTGAGTAGCTTATACTCACCCCTGCACGGGCTTTGCCCGCACTACGTTGTGTTGGTTGCAGACGACGGACAGCGTTGACCTTAGATGAGGCTTGCACAGCGGGACGGTACCCGGAGGTGGACCACTGGGCGGGACGTGCTCGGAGCGGACGGCGGGACCCGTGGAGCAGAGGAGCTTTCTGTACCCACCCTTCAGGTGGGATTTCCAGTGGACAGCTCGGAGTAGCGGCTTTTACTTTTCAGTTGCTGTTTTTTCCTTTTCGAGTTGTACTTTACTTTCAGTTTGGGTTTGTATTCTGGCCCATTTATTTTTCCGCACTTTCAGTCGTACTCTGCTTGTTTAGTGTTTACTTTCCGCTTGTTTACTCTGTGGTGTGTGTTTACTTTTCAAAGGCAATGCCTTCCCTTTTTACCGGGATTTACGCCTTGGTGCTAGTCGCCAGCCCCTGGCCTATGGAAGGCGGGATTGGGGTAGTCACGGCACGGACCCCGAGGGCGGGTTGTGACAGATGACCACTACCTAGGTATATGCCCATACATATACCTAAGTTATTAAGTGACCCATCTCAATCATGAGGTAAACACAAAGGTCATATTCTCATCTCAAACCAATATTTTCATTAACCAAATAGAAACCGCTGATGGGATCCATATCTGATGAGTATAATGATCTTGTCATGACTCCGAGGAACTGCTCACTAACCTAAGACTTCTGAGGTACTCACCCTGTCGAGTACCGCATGTCAGCCACCAAAACACAGTAGTTCTTCTCGCTGGGGTCTTCCACCCAAACATAGTAGTGTACCCCCTAATATCCTGTAGAGGTACTCCTTCTGTTGATTACCACATGTCTACACCCAAACGCAGTAGTGATCCATCCTCCATGATTCTACACCCAAACACAGTAGTTCTCCGTCCGCTAGGCTAGTCAACTCACTACAGGTCGATTGTAACGCCCCGACCCTAATTACATAGAGTCGGTGCATTATTACATAAAATTGGAATGATCACGAGAAAGATCAAGTCTCGAAAGACCGATTAGTTTAGTAGCCTTGGAATAACTAGATACATCCATACATTCTTACATTACATCATAAAAAAACATCTTGTATTCATATCCCCTCATACTATCCCTGCAGGTCATTCATAAATTACTTCTTCATAATCCTGGGAAAAATAAACATTGAAAGGGGTGAGCTCAGATGCTCAGTAAGGATAACATTATAGCAGAAGCTTTCATAAATAAGCATAAACACTTATGGCAATTTATAACTAAAACAAAAGCCTTTTAAACTTGAACTTCAGCATAAAATGGCAAAGGTAAAATGAAATAATGCCATTTACTTACTCACATGGATATTCTAGTAGTCGAATGATCACATGCAATATCAATATCCAATTTCATAATGATGGAATGCATAATGCCAGAGTATTATAACCACATATCCAAGGCCTCGTGCCAAGACTACAAATAAGATTTTGACAAGGCCTTGTCCCAAGACACTAGTTTGTCTCATGAGACCTACCGATGCATCGAGGAGCTATAGAGGGCTCCACCCGTCACTTATTAAGTCCAATGCATTCCTCATATGAATAGGTTTAAGCATAAAATAAACATTCGTATTAAAACTAGCATACGAAATGTCAATACTTTAACCACAAACCATGAATGGTATAAAAATAGAACATCCACAGTCAAACATAACTCATTTGATACAATATGGAAGATTTTATTGTATCACATTAACCTCAATCATGAATAATGAAGGATGTTGACATAGATGAAAATAATCATCAAAACTATTTGAGGGAAATATCCCCCTTTTCTTGAAATCATTTAAAAGTCACACTATTTGTCAAGAAGCCATTAAAAAATAGATTTTTGAATCAAAGTGTCCCATACCACTTTGAAACTTTTAAAAGGAGTTTTAAATTTAAAACTTTAATGTCCATATAAATAAATCCTTAAAACCATTTTTTAAAACATGGACTTTAATGAGCAATATTTAGAAGAATAAGTCTTTAAAACATTTTAAAATGGTATTTTGGTTAGAGATTCTAACCAAAAGAGGGACACTTGAGTACAAATAATTGAGGTAATCAAAACTTTGTAATATCATGAGAATAAAGGGATTCATGATATACTATGTCAAAGTACGTTGTATACACCACATAAAAGTGATTTGGTGTATATCAACAATGAAGTCCCAATTGAATGTAAATTGAGATGAAATCTCTCATAAAGGTGGTATCCATAGGTTAAGGATAAATCAATGACATAATTATGTGTGAAAATATAAATACACTATATATGATTGAATATTCAGTGTAAAACAATCAAAGGATATTCACACATATTCTTGTAGAAACAACACCAACGAATTGGATGTTTAACTCAACAAATGGTGAAAGAGTTAAAATTACTCTTATCAAATTCATATTAATGACTTGAGAATTATCAATAGAGTGATTATGGGTATCAAAAGTATATCCACAGGAAGGGGAGTGGAATTTATGACATAATAAAATGAATAGTGATTCCACACATAATCTTGGAGTAATATAATCAATGAAATATGCGTAAAGCCGAATGAATGGAAATTGAAATGTCAAATTCCCTTATCGATTTGGTAACTTACGAAACATAAAACTATGAAAGAAGGATCATAACATGACTATGTAAGTACCCATAAATTAATGTATATTACACAATTAATACAATCATGGGCAGTACACATACACCACATGTAATAATTAAGTGGTGAACAATGGAATTCTCACGAAATTAAGAGTGAGATAAGAAACTCCTTACCACGTTAATCAACTGAGTCGTATGGACAAAAGTTAATAACCACCAAAATGATTTATAGAATAACATGAATATACAGATAATCATGATAATATATATCAAATGGCCGTACACAATACACCACTTTCAATAATTTAGTGGCGAACAACGGAAATCTCATGGAGTTGAAAGTGAGATAAGAAAATCCCTTACCTTGAACTTTCCCTTAGTCATTGGTATGTTAACCTCCTGTATAATAATTAAAACATTTATTAAATTATAAAATAATCATATACATCAATATAATATCATATATGATCTTTTAACATTGCTTTATTAATAATATCTTTGTATTATTGTCGTTTCGGGTGATAATCGATTTGTTCTTCTTAAATGTTTGGTTACGTAAGACATGTTTGTAATGGATATATTATCTCTTATTCATAATCAGAATGATATTAACATTATTTTTATCCCTAAAATGATAATAAGACTTGAATGGATATGATGGAGGATGGATCTCATCGTGTTTGTGGAGACGGTAGTCCGTACGTACGCACGAACGCTACTTCCATTTAATTTTTCATTTTAAAAGAATTGAATCCAAATGATACATAGGTATATTATTATTCCAGTATAATATAATATTTTATATATGTTACTTATGATCATTAACACCATTCTTTATACGTTCCATGTGTGGTATGAACGAGTCATATCATTTTAAGGGGGCGGTAGTCCGCACTTCCTCAAATGAAATTATCGTATGTATATACATCATGAAATGAATAATGACATGAAATAAAATGGAATTACAGAAGGTTATATATATAAAATATGTATCATTAATATCACACTTAATTACAGTTCCATCATAATGGCCACCATGAGAGGCGGTAAGATGTATTTGAACAATCATCGTTTCGTGAGGCGTTAGTTTTCCATTCACAGAAACATTATGTTCATCATCCATTAGATGGAGGTGTGTGTATGTGTAGTTCGAATCCTTCTTATAAAAACATCCTAGTATATTGAGGATACTTTTTTTTGTTACAAAAGAAAGGATGTAAAAAGAGTTTGGGGGTTGGAGAAGCAAAATAAATGAAAATAATTTAAGAGAGATCGTTACCTTTATTTTAGGTAACTCACTTTGGTTGGTACCAAAGGACATCTTGAAAAGCTTTCTGACTAAGGGGAAGCTTCACGGAGGAGGAGAGGGATGTGGGGAGCTTATTTGGGCAGATTTTGGACGATCCAAGTGGCTTGAGAGGTGTGAGGAATGAGTAGAAGTGGTCTCCTTTTATAAGGGAGAGGAGGGGCTCTTTTGGAAAGAGTGAAAGTATTACTTTAAAATATAATTAAATTCGGTTTATAATGGTCCAAAAATAATTGAGGTTGAAGATACGATGACTAATATTATAAATAAAGTCAACCAATAAGAATTGGACGGGTTTTAGATAATATTTTAATCATTATAATCTTATTTATTTAAATGATTTATTAATGAGGTAAACATTACATCATTATTGTGTCATTAATAATTTAATTTATTTTATGTCTAAAAATTATAAAAAAAATATCATTATTTAAGAAATAGTTTTAGATTTCTAATGAATATTTATAATCGAAAATCCAACATGTATAACCCTATGTACAAATTGTTCTTCTAAAATATGTAAGTTTATGCCATTTTTATTTTTATTTTAACTTTATTAATATAATGTGTCCCTACCACATACAAGTGGCTCCAAGTGGTCCCCAAATCGACCCAAGGATGCCCATGGTCGGGTATGTGTCCACCAATAACGTTAGGACACGTTTTATGGTAATTTTGTGTTATTATAATATTATTTTTTAACCCTTATTTACCGGATTTACCCTTAACCATGGTAAATAAAATATTTACCACAGTAATTATTCAAAATATCTAAAAATAAAAGTTACCTATTTACACAATTTGGACATCCTGATTCCAAATATGGAATCCATTTTTATAAATTCAAAACATAGAAGTGGCATAAATTAATTTAAAATTAATTCCCGCTGTCAAAACAAAAAGCGTGTTTTTAAGTGGTAATAACTATCAAAAGATTGACACTTGTTTATGTTCGGTTTAATTGTAAAATTATGTCCAATGACAAACATTATATTAAATGGTAAAAATATATTCTAAAAATACTTTAAAACCACTCAAATTCACAATTTATCACTATTAATTATTTTGATTAAAAAAGTTGTTTTTAATTAAAATTTAGTAATTTTCACTATTCATCAAAATATGAAAGTTATCCGAAAAGTACCAAAATTTCACCTTAGGCTAAATTCGATATTCCGAATCCAAAAATGAAGTCCATTTTAAAATATAAAATATATATAATTTCAAAATTTAGGTATTACTATTCATAACGGCTAGTTTGATTGGTTGTGGCGTGTGTTAAAACTCAAGGTTACGTACAACACACGCTACTATTTTATTCAAAGGAAAGCGTACCATGGAAGCTTGGGATGTTTCATTTTAAATTTTTTGATGTCCCAATTTATTCAGATAGTTTAAAATATTTTATTTAAAAAGGTTTCACTATTAAAAGTTGATAAAAGTGCAATACTGAAAATGAATCTGTTCTTGCATTATGACTAAGAAACTCATAATAGGGATTCTAAAATTATAAGGATTATATAAAGCTCAAAATGTAGTTAATACTATTCATGACCTCTTTTAATGGCTTTTTTTTTGTACGTCATGGTGTGATTGAACTCGGTGTTCGGTGTAGTGCAAGTTATTGAATTATTTTTAAGAAATAACACACTATGAAATCCAGGGGTGTTACATTCTCCCCTCCTTCAATAAATTTCGTCCTCGCAATTTGAAATTGTTCTTCGAAAATAAAAGGTTGAATGTAGAAAATATATTTGTGGGAAAACCCACATCGGAAATTGGGTTACTAAAATTTAGTCTTAATATAAGGAAAAAAGAAATGAAAGGGTCACCACCAAATTATGATCTCGATTAGGAGAACATTGGTGGCAATTAGAGACATATAATTGGAGGGAAAACATAAATATTTATAGGTAGTGATTGAGGTCATCAATCACAAACATGTATAAAATTGAGGTCCTTAAACTCATCAATCTATGATGATTTGAAATACCATCGGTCCAAGAAAACATAGGGTATTGGGATAACACATTTTTGATGTTTCAAAATATCTTAGTTGAAATCCCACATCAAAAAATGAATTACTGAGGCCTCTATTTAAAATAAAGAGTGGAAAGTATAAAGATTACCGAAAATAACACATACTAGGGTTCCATGTAGGAAAATATGGATATGGAAGAGAAATCTAACCATCAATTATCTGATGGAGAGTGGTAGAGAACATGGCTATGAAAAGGCCAACAATCCCAAAGCCATAAATTAGTGATGATTTAATGTACCATCTTGGACAAAAAATTTTTTGAAGTTACATTACATAAGGAAGAGGAATTCATTTAGGATATTCACTAAGAACATTATGAGATATACTTAAATTTTAAGTAGATTTTCATTCTTTAATAAATTTCCACCACTAACTCAATTTTTTTTAAACGATGAGTATTCAAGAAGACTTGGTCACACTGGAAGAACTAGAATAAAATTCTATAGAATCACATGATCCATGTAGGATAATCCATATATTTACATTGTCTTTGAAGATTAATCAAAACCAAAATGGTTAGTGAATGATCTAATGATCCCCCAAAAGGATATTCATTGAGATAAATATGCACTAATTTTAATTTCTAAAATTAAACCATAAATACCCCAAAGTTAAAAAGATACCATTCAATAACGAATTGTCCTTACAATCCTTTAATATAATCCAAACTAATATTGAAACCCAAAACATTGAATAATTTGATTATGTAGTCTCCCATGTTACATTGTATCTCCAAATGACATCAAATACTCTTAAAGTCACATACTTAAAAGTAATTAACATCATCACATATTCTCTGTTATAGGTTAATCATTTCCATAAATAACCCAAATCACTATAAATCAACAATAAAAACGTAGATAAAAATCCAACATTACTCTACAAATGAAACCTCATTGTATTCTATTTTACTTGGGCATATACTGTTCCTAACAAAACGAACATCTTCCAAAATAACATTTATCACTTAATCACCAAATCATTTTCCTATACCAAGTGTATTCATTTGATAAGTCATAAGAACCCAATTCATCTTATTATTGATCAATAAAATCATTTAACAAAAAAAATAGTCACACTAACCAGGGACTTCACGTAGTCCAGTGGTAGGCGATAAATCCCAATCGCACTTTGGTTGTGGGTTCGATTCCCACAGCTTTGTCCGACGCGATCGGTTGTCACACGGTCTACGCGTTGTCCTTTTTCAAAAACTATATTTTATAATATTACCAAAATGATATAAATTCCTCAAAATAACATAATTTAACCACAAATGTTATACCATACTTTGCATTTTCATCCCAAATTATAATAACTTATCATTTTCTCAAACCCCAATGATCATATAAAACCAAATGGTTATTTATACCTATATCCACAAGAGAAGAGACAATTCATCCTCAAATATCATTCTCACATGGCAAACTGCGGGGTTACAAATGCAAGAAAAAATTATTCCAAAGTAAACCCATCAACAAGGAGTGCTAATACTTTTTAAATTTTTCTCCAACCATTTATTTCCACATAGCTTCTTCTTTGACCAAGAAAATATCCTATAGAATAGGACATTCGCTCGGGTAATGGCCAGGTCCCCTACATTTACGGCAAATGACTGTAAATGGACTCTTGGGACCATTTTTATCCTCTACCATAGTACTCTTCATTTTTCTTCGGCAATTCTTCACATTATGTCCTTCCTTCCCGCACGTAAAACATTTCATTGTCCCATTGAGACACTTTCCTGGGTGTCTCTTCCCACATTTCCTGCATGATGAAAATTGAGGTTTCTTTTCTCCATGGTCTCCATTGCTGGAGATCTTATCATTTATCACCTTTCTCTTCCTCGTTGAGTCTGGGAGTTGGTTAATATATATATTGTTGATCATATTTTTGGAAAACTGATTTGGCATAAAGACGATATCTTTTAGGCCTATCAACATTCCATTTTGTTGCTTATCGCCACCACCATTCCCACCTTGTACATCATTATCAAAGTCACTATGAATTCCTTGGAATCCAGCCATTGACTAAAACCAGAAAGCATTGTGTGAGTAATAGTAGTCATAAAATCATTTAGGGATTAAAATGTCACCATATTCTCAATTTGAAACATATTAGGATTAACCAAGGTCATTTACTCTCATCTTATGCATATATTACTTAAATCGGTTTGTAAAGAAAATGTAAATTATCCTAAGCATATCCCCCGGGAGTGTCGTAACCAAGAGTGAAGCAAGGCCCGTTGTCATGCACCAGTTCCCGTTCGAGTCTAGCTCAAAGCGGTGTTTTCGGGTTTTACCCCTAGGTACATCTGTGCCAGAGCCGCCTCTACCTGCTCGTATCCAGACAGGGATGTATTGCTCGGAAAACTCACAAAATCTCTACAATACCAAAATTCTAGGAAGTTCTTTTATACTAATCCTCAAAGTTTATCTTAGGTCTATGTGAATTAATCAGAGTTTATCTAAATCTAGCTACCAAGGTTTGTACTAACCTTCCTCTGATACCAACTGTAACGCCCCGACCCTAATTACCTAGAGTCGGTGCATTATTACATAACATTGGCATGATCACGAGAAAGATCAAGTCTCGAAATACCGATTAGTTTAGTAGCCTTGGAATAACTAGATACATCCATAAATTTTTACATTACATCATAAAAAAACATCTTGTCTTCATATCCCCTCATACTATCCCTGCAGGTCATTCATAAATTACTTCTTCATAATCCTGGGAAAAAAATAAAACATTGAAAGGGGTGAGCTCAGATGCTCAGTAAGGATAACATTATAGAAGAAGCTTTCATAAATAAGCATAAACACTTAAGGGAATTTATAACTAAAACAAAAGCCTTTTAAACTTGAACTTCGGCATAAAATGGCAAAGGTAAAATGAAATAATGCCATTTACTTACTCACATGGATATTCTACTAGTCGAATGATCACATGCATTATCAATATCCCCTTCATAATGATGTAATGCATAATGCCAGACTATTATAACCACATACCCAAGGCCTCATGCCAAGAATACAAATAAGAGTTTTCCAAGGCCTTGTGCCAAGACACTAGTTTGTCTCATGAGACCTACCGATGCATCGAGGAGCTATAGCGGGCTCCACCCGTCACTTATTAAGTCCAATGCATTCCTCATATGAATAGGTTTAAGCATAAAATAAACATTCGTATTAAAACTAGTATACGAAATGTCATTACTTTAACCATAAACCATGAATGGTATAAAAATAGAACATCCACAGTCAAACATAACTCATTTGATACAATATGGAAGATTGTATTATATCACATTAACCTCAATCATGAATAATGAAGGATGTTGACATAGATGAAAATAATCATCAAAACTATTTGAGGGAAATATCCCCCTTTTCTTGAAATCATATAAAAGTCACACTATTTGTCAAGAAGCAATTTAAATATAGATTTTTGAATCAAAGTGTCCCATACCACTTTGAAACTTTTAAAAGGAGTTTTAATTTTAATCTTTAATGTCCATATAAATAAATCCTTAAAACCATTTTTTACGACATGGACATTAATGAGCAAGATTTAGAAGAATAAGTCTTTAAAACATTTTAAAATGGTATTTTGGTTAGAGATTCTAACCAAAAGAGAGACACTTGAGTACAAATAATTGAGGTAATCAAAACATTGTAATATCATGAGAATAAAGGGATTCATGATATACTATGTCAAAGTACATTATATACACCACATAAAAGTGATTTGGTGTATATCAACAAAGAAGTCCCAATTGAATGTAAATTGAAATGAAATCTCTCATAAAGGTCGTATCCTTTGGTTAAGGATAAATCAATGACATAATTATTTGTGAAAATATAAATACACTATATATGATTGAATATTCAGTGTAAAACAATCAAAGGATATTCACACATATTCTTGTAGAAACAACACCAACAAATTGGATGTTTAACTGAACAAATGGTGAAAGAGTTAAAATTACTCTTATCAAATTCATATTAATGACTTGAGAATTATCAATAGAGTGATTATGTGTATCAAAAGTATATCCACAGGAAGGGGAGTGGAATTTATGACATAATCAAATGAATAGTTATTCCACACATAATCTTGGAGTAATATAATCAATGAAATATTCGTAAAGCCGAATGAGTGGAAATTGAAATGTCAAATTCCCTTATCGATTTGGTAACTTACGAAACATACAACTATGAAAGAAGGATCATACCATGA
Organism: Viscum album; assembly: GCA_963277665.1. Classification (NCBI taxonomy): domain Eukaryota; kingdom Viridiplantae; phylum Streptophyta; class Magnoliopsida; order Santalales; family Viscaceae; genus Viscum; species Viscum album. Next base: position 1,246,522,972 of record OY728148.1, read on the forward strand.
CTATGTAAGTACCCATAAATTAATGTATATTACACAATGAATACAATCATGGGCCGTACACATACACCACATGTAATAATTAAGTGGTGAACAATGGAATTCTCACGAAATTAAGAGTGAGATAAGAAACTCCTTACCACGTTAATCAACTGAGTCGTATGGCCAAAAGTTAATAACAACCAAAATTATTTACAGAATAACGATAATATAAAGAGAATCATGATAATATATATCAAATGGTCGTACACAATACACCACTTTCAATAATTTAGTGGCGAACAATGGAAATCTCACGGAGTTGAAAGTGAGATAAGAAAATCCCTTACCTTGAACTTTCCCTTATTCGATGGTATGTTAACCTCCTGTATAATAATTAAAACATTTATTAAATTATAAAATATTCATATACATCAATATGATATCATATATGATCTTTTAACATTGCTTTATTAATAATATCTTAGTATTATCGTCGTTTCGGGTGATAATCGATTCGTTCTTCTTAAATGTTTTGTTACGTAAGACATGTTTGTAATGGATATATTATATCTTATTCAAAATAAGAATGATATTAACAATATTTTTATCCCTAAAATGAGAATAATACTTGAATGGATACGATGGAGGATGGATCTCATCATGTTCGCGGAGACGGTAGTCCGTACGTACGCACGAACGCTACTTCCATTTAATTTTTCATTTTAAAAGAATTGAATCCAAATGATACATAGGTATATTATTATTCCAGTATAATATAATATTTTATATATGTTACTTATGTTCATTAACACCATTGTTTATACATTCCATGTGTGGTATGAATGAGTCATATCATTTTAAGGGGGCGGTAGTCCGCACTTCCTCAAATGAAATTATCGTACGTATATACAACATGAAACGAATAATGGTATGAAATAAAATGGAATTACAGAATGTTATATATATAAAATATGTATCATTAATATCACACTTAATTACAGTTCCATCATAATGGCCACCATGAGAGGCGGTAAGATGTATTTGAACAATCGTCGTTTCGTGAGGCGTTAGTTTGCCATTCACAGAAACATTATGTTCATCATCCATTAGATGGAGGTGTGTGTATGTGTAGTTAGAATCCTTCTAATAAAAACATCCTAGAATATTGAGGATACTTTTTTGTTGTTACAAAATAAAGGAAGGAAAAAGAGTTTGGGGGTTGGAGAAGCAAAATAAATGAAAATAATTTAAGAGAGATCGTTACCTTTAATTTAGGTAACTCACTTTGGTTGGAACCAAAGGACTTATTGAAATTCTTTCTGCCTAAGGGGAAGCTTCAAGGAGGAGGGGAGGGATGTGGGGTGCTTATTTGGTCAGAGTTTGGATGATCCAAGTGGCTTGAGAGGTGTGAGGAATGAGTAGAAGTGGTCTCCTTTTATAAGGGAGAGGAGGGGCTCTTTAGGAAAGAGTGAACGTATTACTTTATAATATAATTAAATTCGGTTTATAATGGTCCAAAAATAATTGAGGTCGAAGATAAGATGACTCATATTCTAAATAACATCAACCAATAAGAATTGGACAGGTTTTAGATAATATTTTAATCATTATAATCTTATTTATTTAAATGATTTATTAATGAGGTAAACATTGAATCATTATTGTGTCATTAATAATTTAAATTATTTGATGTCTAAAAATTATAAATAAAATATTATTATGTATTAAATCTCTTTATCTTTCTAATGAATATTTATAATCAAAAATCCAACATGTATAACCCTTTGTAAAAATTGTTCTTCTAAAAGATGTAAGCTTATGCCATTTTTATTTTTATTTTAACTTTATTAATATAATGTGTCCCTACCACATACAAGTGGCTCCAAGGGGTCCCCAAATCGACCAAAGGATGCCCATGGTCGGGTATGTGTCCACCAATAAGGTTAGGACACGTTTTAGGGTAATTTTGTAATATTATAATATTATTTTTAACCCTTATTTACCGGATTTACCCTTAACCATGGTAAATAAAATATTTACCACAATAATTATTCAAAATGTCTAAAAATAAAAGTTACCTATTTAAACAATTTGGACATCCTGATTCCAAATATGGAATCCATTTTTCTAAATTCAAAACACAGAAGTGGCAGAAATTAATTTAAAATTAATTCCCGATGTCAAAAAAAAAAGCGTGTTTTTAAGAGGTAATAACTATCAAAAGATTGACACTTGTTCATGTTCGGTTTAATTGTAAAATTATGTCCAATGACCAAAATTATATTAAATGGTAAAAATATATTCTAAATATACTTTAAACCCAATCAAATTCACAATTTATCACTATTAATTATTTTGATTAAAAAAAGTTTTTTTTTATTAAAATTTAGTAATTTTCACTATTCATCAAAATATGAAAGTTATCCGAAAAGTACCAAAATTTCACATTAGGCTAAATTCGATATTCCGAATCCAAAAATGAAGTCCATTTTAAAATATAAAATATATATAATTTGAAAATTTAGGTATTACTATTCATAACGGCTAGTTTGATTGGTTGTGGCGTGTGTTAAAACTCATGGTTGTGTACAACACACGCTACTATTTTATTCAAAGGAAAGCGTACCGTGGAATCTTGGGATGTTTCATTTTAAATTTTTTGATGTCCCAATTTAATCATATAGTTTAAAATATTTTATTTAAAAAGGTTTCACTATTAAAAGTTGATAAAAGTGCAATACTGAAAATGAATTTGTTCTTGCATTATGACTAAGAAACTCATAATAGGGATTCTAAAATTATAAAGATTATATAAAGTTCAAAAAGTAGTTAATACTATTCATGACCACTTTTAATGGCTTTTTTTTGTACGTCATGGTGTGACTGAACTCGGTGTTGCGTGTAGTGCAAGTTATTGAATTATTTTTAAGAAATAACACACTATGAAATCCTAGGGTGTTACATCGATTCGGTCAAGCAGTCGTCAGGTCTTAGCTAGCTACACAGTCTCTGTACTCCATACGCTCGTCTCCGAGAGGGTCCACTCCACGAGCTATAGGTTGATACTCCATGAATCACAATGTCTGATGAAGAAGTATCTCAAAGGATCTCCTCGTCATAGAGGTCTCAACGCAACAGACGACGCGTCAATCGAGTGACCTGTTTTGGAGTTATCAGCCTTTTCGTTATAGGGGCACGATTGGTTTCGTGTATGAACCAACCCAGCCACATCTCAACTGTACCATGAACTCTCATAGGTTATACACATAGGGATTGTTTCTCAACATGATTACCAACTCCATTGATGGTTCATAAAACTGACGTCCGGTCTAAAAGTTATCGGCTATTCCTTTCTAGGGACCCAGTTGGAATTCGGTTACAATCCAACCCTACCATACTCTAACTGCATCCAAACCTTAGGTGAAGTATGCCAAATTTTCATTCTAATCAAGAGGAATCCAACAAAGTCGATGATACATCAATCGGATGTCTGGAGCTCAAGTTATAAGCCTTTCCGCTGCGTGCAACCGGTTGGTTTCGTGTTCGAACCAACCTGGCCATACTCAATGTTCTCTAAAACCTTGAGTGTAATATATTGAATATACCATCTCTATCCAAGGATCTCTACACAATTGACGATGCATCGATCAGATGATCGTAGCTTATGATATGGTCAAAATAATGGAAGTGATCCGAAAATGGGGGGTCTGGGACCGGTCCGACCCGGCCCAACTCCCCCGGGTCAGCCCGAACTGGGTCGACCCGACCCTGGTTCGGATCCGACCCGCCAAGGCACAGCCCGTCGTGGATGGGCGCGGCTGGGTCCGTTCCGCGCAACCCGGCCCGGCCCAGCCAGGTGGCACGCTGGCATGGCCAGCGAGCCGAGTGGGGGACGTGGTCCCCCGTGGCCTTTGCACTATGCAGACTCAGTGATCACCAAGTCCTGCGCCCCCAGATCTCCCTTCGATGTAGGATCCGGCAACCTACCACAGTGGCTTCAGCCACTGCAGTTATTCCTAGCAGCGCGCCAGGTCACCACCACCGCGCCGGCGATCCGCGCCGCCAGTGATGTCCGAGGGCCAATGGATTTGCTCCGGTGGTCAGTTTTCAATTCTGTCTGCATCAGTGTTCATCTCGGGTCTCATAATTTACAGTGAAGGCCTCAAATCACTGTTATGTTCACATTCCATCATCATCGTCAATCTTCCCACTAACAACAATCTGCAGAGGATTGTTAGGCTGTGTTTGTTCGGCTCGCGCCATCCATGTTATGCATTATCAAATATATGAAATTATACAGGGTTTTATGAAGAACGAATAATCAATTTTATTTAAATAAAATTGAATGAAACCATTCCATGATCCCTCAAATAAAATTAAGGCATAATAAAATTCCCAACCCACAATTAAAACATTCGCGGATCAACAAGACAACATGTTGATCCGCATTCTTTGTTATCTTTTTGAATGAAAGAGACAAGGGAATTAAAATATACATAAATAAAAACCCTACCTTGATGAAGTCGTCGAATTAGGATCTTTGCGGGAAAAGGTCATCACGGAAGATAGCATCATGGAACGAGGCTCTGTAAGTGTCGTCAGCGTCGCGGTACACGACTTCAAAGAGAATAGGATTGTTGGCTTCGCAGTACATGGTGTCACGTCGTCGATCTCTAAGGAACTATAGTTCTTCGTCGTCTTTCATCAGAGGCCGGCGTTCTTCATCGTTCTTCGTGTTCTTCAATGAGGAAGAACGTTCTTCAAGACTACAGTTCTCCTCTTCCAAAACTTCTCGCACAACAAAACAACAATAATAAAATAAGTTTTCCCTTATTTTGTTACTTATGCCAACCCTTTAAAAATTCAAAATATCACAATCAATTAACGTGCATTGACCAATTAATTGTGAGAGTTGACTTGTCATTTAAAAGGGGTGCGGGTGTGTTACTCAATTAAGACGAGTTTACAAAATTTAAGAGGGAGGTGAGGAGTTATGGAAGAATTGAACATGTGGGCCCCACCTCTCTTTTATTCTCCCAATGGATGTTAGAAACCCAATGGGTCCCACTCCAACTCCCACACCTAGGAGTTAAACCACATAAGGGAGGTAAAACGTTTTGTGACCCAACACTTAAACCACATAGCACGAAATAAAAATAAAATTGTAAAACAATTATATTTTTATTCCTCACTCTTTTTTTAAAAAACTCCTCCTAAGCAAAAGCTACTCCAAAAAGGGTTTTCTTAAGAAATTATCGACGTTGAGAGTTCATCAGTGCCCTCAAATTTCGATTCCGAGCATTGGTTGAAAAGATAGAAAAATCCACTCATTCATTCATTGAACGTACCCGAGCTAATCTTCTGAAGTGGATTCCTGGCACACTGGGCCTCCGAATCAGGTGCCGTCAGAAACTACGAAATTCCAAAATTCCAATGAATATAAGAAAAAAAATTTCTTCAAATTTCCAGGTCATTACAGTCATAATCAATCTTCTGTTCTTCATAATCTTTGATAGTTAAAGGTGTTCTCTGGATTTCAGTCTACATTTCATGTTCATCAGTAGAGTCAGATTGCATGCATGTGAAAATGATTTCATTGAAAATATTGAAAAGTGTTCTTCATGGTCGTTCTCACACGCTTTTTTTCTATTCATTATCATGTGCTATGGTTGTTGGGCCCTCTATAATCTTTATCATTGAATGCATGACATTTAGCTGATAGGTTCAATGTGTTTTGTGCCTCGTACCTCGTACTATGTTTACGAAGAAACATTAATTGTGTCAGTGCATTAAAGGCAACAAATATGACTATTAAACATTTAATTGATAGATGAAATAATAGTTTATTAAAGGGTGTCACAGTAAGTTTTGAAAACAGTTTCTCCTTCACAGGGTGTCTGAGTGTTACGGTCTGAGTGTCACAATGTCTTATTTATGCTGTCTTTCTCACAGCATCATGGTCACAGTGCCTCTCTTATGGAGTCTTGGTCACGATTTCTCTCTCACGGTGACTTGGTCACCGCGTCAATCTCACTGTGTCTTGGTCACAGTGTCTAATCTTCATGGTGTCTGATCTACACAGTGTCTGATCTTCACAGTGTCTGGCTAACTGTGTCTTTCTCACGGTGTCTTGTACATAGGCAAATAACAGTATTCAGACTTAAACAAACATATGAAAGAATTGGATTGAGCATAACAATTATATATCCTGGGTGAATTTGGAACATAACTACACATGATTGAACAAGATTTTTCATCATTAATGAGATTTGGGATTATTAAAGTGATTTGTGATCATTATAACATGATTAATACATGAGGAGTCCAACAATCTCTCCCATATTTATGATCAAAAATCATGCATAGTTAAAGTGGAAATTAGATGCAGCTATAGGGAAAATAACATAAAGAAAAGCATATAACTTAAACATATAACTTATCCCCATTTTTTGATTATCAAAAAGATGAAATAAGAGACGACAAACAGTGCCCATTCCATTTAAAGTATGAAGTGTGTAGTTCATCATAATTTAGAAATACAAAAATCAATGCCATCCCCATCAAAAAGTAGTAAGCAGTGGCCTTCTTTAGGGATTGGCCTTCTCATTTATTTTACGAGTAGCAGAATAGGAAGGCATATGGTAGTGGTTGATTTAGAAGAAGTCAGAGAGGTGGTAGATAGGGAAATTAAAGGGATAACTTCAAATATTGGGGGATCCAATGTTGGAGCAGTGGAAGATCATGGTAGTTGCTGGTCATGAATGAGAGGCATGATCTGACTAAGAGCATGGACAACAGACATCGTAGTTGAGGGTAAGGTAGAGGTAAATGGTGGTTTTCTAGGTCTGAGAGAAGTAGCCACTGGAGCAACATTTACTGTACTCTAGACATGGAGATACATTCTCAGAAGTTTGATGAAGTATGTAATGATTTCTCCACCATATTGCATGGCCTTTTCAAAGTCATATTTGTTTTCCATGAACTTTTCAAACAATATGGTAAACTGGGTTAGCATCTGGACTTTCTTTTTGAAGACTTGGGTTACAGGATGAATTATCAGGTTCTCTACAAGATATTTGATGTGATTGGTCATATCAGTCTTGGAGAAAATCAGGTTGAAATTGAAGTCCACATTCTTTGAAATCTTCTGCCAGGCATCATAGGAAATAATGGAATGAATTTTCACAAGTTCAATAACACAATCACTGATCTTGATAAATTCAGATAATGAAGTCACATTGAGGCCACATAAAGTAGTCTGAAGATCTTCTTGGACAATAGATCTGAGCAATGAATTGTCCATGGATGTTGTAGAGGATTCACCAGAGGTATGAGAATATTTGACGATTGTGGTTAGAGACATGAGCTAATTCAATACCTTTTGAAGACAACCAGTGTATTCCTCAGTGATATTATTTATGTTCACCAAAATCTCTCTCATTTCTTTCAACAACTATTTGTTCATTTATTCAATACATTCATCAAAGGATAATAGGTAAGGGTGATTCTGAGAAAAAACATCTCATGAAATTTGAGACACAAAAATTTATAGAGAGGCAACAATAGGTTCTGATCTGGAATGAAAAATTTTCTACACATCTTCAACCATGCTTCTCAGGGTTTAGACTTCACTACTGATCAATTTATTTTCAACTCAAATATATTAAATTTTATAGAGCATTTTAGGTTGGATATGCCAGATAATTTTCCCCAAAAGTAGTGAGGCATCTCTCTCACTCAGATTTGTCACAGCACAAGGTTTGGATTTCATAATCATCTCAACTCCAGAAAAGATAGTATCTCCAAAATCCTTCAAATCATCTTTACTGACAAAGTATATCTGTTTAAGTTGATGTTCATGTTATTATTCAGGTGAAGGAATTGGTACATGGGTAGGATCAGGTTCTGGTACCTTCTCAGGGACATAGATTAAAACTGACTTCAACTAAAACAGTGAGGAAATTTTTACTAGGTTTCCATAGGACTAGACTTAGCCAGATGTGATGCTTCATCAGTCTCGAGATTCTGTGTTACCTCCCCTTGAAAATATGCTTCATTTTCAATATTTAGAGGCTTATGAATTTGGTCTAAATCCATAGGTTCATCTCTATGTTCCTTAATCATCTCATGTCTAGCCAACTGAAGGCTATCTCTATCCTCTCTTCAGCAGAGTGTATTATCTCAAGAGTAGGTTGTTCCACTGTGAGTTATTTCAGATTTTATTCTTCTATAATATGGATTTCATCTAGATTTGTTTCTTGGATAATAGGGAGTTATTCCAGAATAGGATCTTCCATGACTTGATGCTCAGATTCTGGGACAATTGATTCTCTTTCATCCTAGGGTTATACATGTATAATGACATCATCTCTAGTGTTAAGAACTTCTTCTTCAAGAAAAACAGGAGGGAAAATAGTTTTTTCTTCCTCAACAAAAACTTATTCCATATGAGGTACTTTAGTCTCTTCTTCTGCTTATTCTGAATACTCACAATGTTCATATTGTTCCAAACCAGGATCAAAAATTTCCTTTGGCCTTGATAGATAATCCACAGGATTATACTTCTCATAAACATTATCGGTGTCTCCCAACCACTACATTTTCGAAGGATTACCTCTTATTGTCATTATTCTGATGATGGGTTTAGATAGACAGTACTCGAAATCCACAAGCAATTATTCATTGGGTCCAACTACTCTTTTGTCAACAAGAATGGTTGAAATTAGCCGAGAGTAAAATAGAGAGGTGGATGTGGACGTAACCTTGATCAATTCACACATATGGTGAATGATGTACTTGAATGGGTTGATTTTGTATCCATTCTTCATATGTTGAATCAAGAAAACATATTGGTAATTTAATACAACAACGTCACCTTTCCATGGAATAACCATATTTTGAACAAACATAAACAACATCCTTGGTCCCCCATCATGTTCAGCAGGTATGGACCTTCTCTTTGTGCCATTCCAGGTTAGAGTTTTTAGAGCATCTTTGATGTCAAAGAAATTAGATGTAGGTGGGGGTTCTCTCTGATAATAATCACAAATTCCTTCATGATGTATCCTAAGTCATGCGGCCCATATCCTCAATGAGATGGAGAATCTTTGACCATTAATCCATCTCCTCAAAACAAAGCTTTCACTAGAGTCAAAAGAAAAATATTTTTTCTGGTAGAACAGAGAAACTAACCTCGGATAAATGGGTCTATTCTCCTTTAAGAACCATTACTACCAGCCTTCTTCTCTTAAAACATTTCAGACTAGAGATTTTATAGACAATAGCCATTCAGGGAAAATTTCGTTCCTAGGAACAACACATTGATTTACCAGGTTCTTATTCCGAGGCCCTTCGGGTGTCATCTTGGGTGATCTCTTCTTATACTTCGTGTGGTGCTTCTCAGGTGTGGATGGCGATGGCCACTTCATTCTTGGAATCCACTAAAGGTCACGAGAGTGAAAGGGTGTTGCGAGGTTTAATGGGTTCGAATCGAGTGAGTAGGGGAATGTCCGGGGGAAGAACCATGTGAAACACTTTGGTTTATCATTTGGGAATGTCAAACATCAAAAAAAGAGGTAAAGTAAAAGAGGTGAATTAAAAATTACCGTGAGAAGATTTTAAGAAAATCATAAATAATTTTCATGTTGAGACAGTGAAGGGTTGTTATGGTGAGAAAGTGCTCAGTCATCACGGTGAGACAGTGAGCGAACGTCAGGGTGACACAGTGAGTGAACTTGTCAGTGTGTGTTACGGTGAGATAGTAAATGTCAGACCGTGAGTAAAAATTGCTAATGGTAAGACCGTATACATGAGAGACAGTAACATAGAATTGTAATCATGAAACAGTAAATTAAAACATTGTAAAATATTAAACAGTAAGACAAGTAAGATATCTATATGAGATTTTTCATGCCAATGTCATGTATGATGTAGTCTAGTCTCTCAGAATTTAATGGTTTAGGGAATATATCTGCATGTTGATATTCAGTACTAATGAATTCAAAGGTAATATCACCATTTAGATAATGATCTCTCAAAACATGAAGTCTTACATCAATATGTTTTTTCCTAGAATGTGAAACATGAATTTTTGAGATGTTAATAGCACCTGTGTCATCAAAATTTATTGGTACATGTCTGAATTGATATCCAAAATATAGTAATCTGTGTTTCATTCACAAAATTTGTGCACAACAACTGCCAGCAACTATGTATTTAGCTTATGCACTAGATAATGGAACAAAATTTTGTTTAATAATACACCATGCTACCAGTGACTTGCCTAAAAGGTGACATGTTCCAGAGGTTCTCTTTATATCTAACATGCAGCCACCAAAGTCAGCATCAAAATAACTAACTAGTTCAAATGATTTTCCTTTTGGATAGAATAGTCCTAGATAGGGTGTATGCTTGAGGTATTTGAAAATTCTCTTTAAAATATTTAAATGACATTCTTTAGGATTTTCTTGAAAAAGAGAACACATACACACACTAAACATAATGTCCAAATGGAAAGCAGTTATGTAGAGTAAACGTCCAATCATTCCTCTATAAGTGGTTTGAACAACATATTTTCCATCTTCGTCAAGATCCAACTTATAGGCGGTACTCATGGGACTGTCACTACTTTTAGTGATATCCAATACAAACTGTTTTAAAGGATCGTCAGGGTATTTACATTGAGTTTAAACAAATCCATCATTATTTTTAATGATAGTTAATCCATGATAGAATTTTATTTCACCCATTAATCTTATTTCAAATTCTTTTTGCATAATTTTAGAAAAATCAATACATAATGAATTTTTTGAAGATCCAAAAATAATTTCAACTACATTGATTTGAACAAATAAATCAACTCTAGAAATTTGTTTTATAAAGAGGGTAAGATCTGCTATTACTTTTGTAAAACCTTTGGAAATAAGAAAAGTACTTAATTTTTCAAACCAAACTCTTGGAGTTTGTTTTAAACCATATAAAGCATTTGATAGTTTGAAAATATGATTGGGAAAATGAGGATTTTGAAATACAGCGGGTTGTTCAACAAAGATATCCTCAGTTATATACCCATTTAAGAATTAACCCTTAACATCCATTTGATATATTTTTAAATTCAGATGTGCAGCATAAGCAAGAAGGATTCTGATAGATTCAAGTCTTGTTACTAGAGAAAAGGTTAACTCATAGTCAATTATTTATTCATGACTATAGCCCTGTGCAACTAATCTAGCCTTGTTCCTAACTATGTTTCTAGCTAAATCTACTTTATTTCTAAACACCGATTTAGTGCCTATGATGAATGTGTCCTTGTGTCTTTCAACATATTTCCAAACATTGTTTCTTTCAAACTAATTAAGTTTCTCTTTCATAGCCATTACACAAAATTCCTCGTTTATGGATTCATAAATGTATTTAGGTTCATGTTTGGACAAGAAGGATTGATGTTCATCCTTATTTCTAAATGAATATCTAGATTTTGTTCCTTTCCCTAAGTCTCCTTCAACACCATCTAAGGGATGGTTCCCAAGGGTTCTAACATTTCTATAAGAAGAGGGACTAGTGAATTCAGGTTCATCTACAGATTTAGGTTCATTATGACTCTATTGAAGAGAATTTCTAGAATTGGATGTTTTCACAGATTATTTCATAGAGTAATTTTAGGATTTTGAGTTGATGATCATATTTGACACATCATCCTCTAGATTTTCTATGATGGTTCTAGGCTCATGTGGATCTGTTTCATGAAACTGGATATGAACAGATTATTCCACACATTTAGTTGTTTTATTTTATACTCTATAAGCTTTACATAGTATGGAGTAATGTAGGAAAATTCCTTCATCTCTTTTGGATGAAAATTTGTCAAGATTATACTTAGTGTTGAGAATAAATACTTTTCAAACAAAAACTCTAAAGTAATTAACCATAGGCTTCTTATTGTTCTAGAGATCATATGGGGCATTTTTGAGAATTGTTCTAATCAAGACTCTACTGATTATGTATCATGTTTTATTAACCACTTCATCCCAAAAGTAAATAGTTAAGTCTTATTCACTAATCATTGTTCTAGCAATTTCTTTCTAGGTTCTATTTCTTCTTTCTACAACAACATTTCTCTTAGGTGTTCTAGGGGAAGAGAAATTGTTACTATAACAATTTTGTGAGGAAAAGGACTCAAAGTCATGATTTTCAAACTCAAAACCATGATCAATTTTTAAAGATTTAATTTTAAAGACACTAATATTTTCTACAGACTTGGCATACATAGTAAAATAATAGCATCCTTCACATTTGTGAACCATGAAAACGATCCATGTATATCTAGAGAAATCATCAATCAGAACCTAAACATAGTGCTTCCAATTTAAACTTGAATCACTAAATGGTCCAAAAAAATCCATGTGAACCAATTCGAGATGTTGAGAAGTATAATCTTATTTACATGATTTGAAATAGATTTTGTGTTGTTTTCCCTTTTGAAAAGGATTACACACTTTGTCTTTTATAAATTCAAGTTTGGGTTAGTCGTTAACTAGGCCTTTTCTTGTTATCTTTCTAAGGGAGTGAACATTATAGTGTCCTAGACTCATATGCCAGAGAAAATATTCTTTATGAAATAAACATATGCATGTAACATTTTGAGAGGTTAAGGAATCTAAATAAATAAAATAAACATTATCATTCCTTGATGTAGAAAATACTAATTCATATTTAGAATTAAAGACATTACAAGCATCATTTCCAAATTTAACCCGATATCCATCATCAAATAATTGTGAGATACTAAGAATATTATATTTTAAGCCATTAACAAAGAGTACATTATAAACTAAAATTGAATCAGAGTTAAAAATCTGGCCCATGACAATGATCTTCCCTTTGGAATTGTCACCAAATCTAAAATGTCCTCCAACTACTTTTATCAGATTCATGAAGCATGAGTATTCTCCGGTCATGTTCCTTGAACACCCACTATCCAAGTACTATATATTCCTACAGTAGACCATTAAGAAGATTTCCTATAACATGATCATGAAAAGACATATTTTGGTACCCTTACTTTTTTGGGTCTAGTAACATTAGTAATAAGTTCTTTATGAACCTATTTTTGTCTCAGAGGGTTCTTATAAGAATTATGTAAAAGTATTTGAAAAATAAACAGTATTTTGTCTCCAAAAACGTGAAACAGTAGAGTATGTATCATGAATTGAGCTAGTTGAGTAGTGTCCAAAACTGTGAACAAAATTATATGACCTAAACATGGAAATAAAAGTCATTCTACCATGGTTTCATTTACCTGGTTCATAACCAATTACAGTATTGTATTTAGGGGAAATAATTTTTTCCGAGAATTTGGGTAATCGTATTTTTCCCATGAGTAAAATTTTCTATGTCACTTTTAAATTACTCATTATACATTTTTATTTCATTGTTTTCCGTCAGTAGTATGTTCAGATTTAAGATTTTTTGTGAGATCATTCTCTTTTTTAGTGATTTATATTTGTCTTTTTATTCATTTCATGTCTCTTCAATCATGTTACAGTATTCAAATATTTCATCATTAGTCATATTTTCAGAGTCACTTTCCGCTTCAAAATAGTATGAATTATGTGCAAGAAGATTGTAGTGTTACCTCAGATGTGTTTGTCATAAAACACATATTGGCTTTATTAGTCTGTTCATCTTGTAATGTCTCTAAGCCTATTAAACTTTCCTCAGAGGAAGTCCATGTTTCTTTCATTTCCTTTTTGTACTTCCTGTCCTTATCCTCATTATTCTTCTTATATTTGAGCTTTGGACAGTTATCCTTTATATGTTTTATTGCGCTTACATTCATAGCATACAATTTCATCAGTTTTGTCACTTCTTTTCGAGTCCTTTTTCCAGTTTCCATTTTGATCATACTTCCCCTATACGTTAGGCTTTTTAAAAAATTTCATCTCTTTGTAAAATAGTTCAAATATTCAGGCTAGCTGGTCTATCTCCTCATCACTGTCAGGTGATGATTGTTCAGTGGTGGAGTTTTCTACAAGTGCTTCCAGTTTCCCTTTGTCTTTGTGCTTTGAGAAGGTGTTCTTGAGAGATACAGATGTCCTCTTTGGTTTATCCTCCTCTTCTTTGTTGACCTTGAGCTCTTCCTCATGCACCATCAGTTTCAAAATGAGTTCTTTTATAGGTATCTTTCTGAGGTTGTACGATTCTCTAATTGAAATTGAGGTTCTGCTACATTTTTCATGTAAACTCCTAAGAATTCTCATGAACAATTCTTTGGAAGTGACTTCTCTTCCATGGGAAATAAATGTATTGAAAATCTCATTGAACCTAGGATACATTTCAGAAATAGGATAATCAGGTTTCATCATGAAATTATCATATTTTATAGTATAAGTATTAAGTCTCATTTTCTATACACTAGATGTGCCATCATGTGAGATAGACAAGGTATCCCAAATTTCTTGGGCAGTTTTACAAGCAGAAATCCTATTAAATTCTTCATCTCCCAAGGAATAGTATAAATCATTCATGGATTTGCAATTGTTATTATAAGCAATTTTTGTAGGTTCATCCCATTTAATTTTATCAGTCATATGAAGTTTGTATTCATCTATAATGGATGACCAAATTTCAAAGCCCATACACTCTAGATGCATTTTCATTTTAGTTTACCATTGAGCATAGTTGGTTCCATTAATTAATGGTGGACTATTGGTTGAAACACCTTCCAATCTATTATCCATACTAACAGATTACAATAAAAGATTTAGAAATTTATAATTAACAAGAATTTATAGATCGTTAATGTACAACTACAATAATGGTTGAGTATGATTACACAGAGTCCTAATAATGCAACCTCTGATACCAAAGGTTGGTTAGATTAGATAAATCAAGAGGGGATGGGTGAATTGAGTGACTATAATTTTTTTTTTAAAAAAAATCATTATTTTCAAAGAAATGGTTTTCGCTAATAATCGATATATCCCATTTAATCAAGGTTATACTATTATAAGGGTTTTCCTATTTAAACAACTTCTTAGAAGATTTATTAATTCTCAGTAATCTTAATATGTATTATAAATATTACATTTGAAGTTATTTTACAATGTAAAATCAGTTATAACATGTTTCCAAGACTTACTATCAACGTGAAATTAGAGTTTTCTGGATTATGAAATAAAGCAGTAAAACAGAGAAAACTAAAATTAAATAGCACAGCGGATATGAAACAAGTTGTTCAATATCAATCCAAGACCTAATCCACTCCACATGGTGATCAACATCCACCAAAATGTCTATATAAATAACCTTTGATCCACACCCTAGATTAGGGTTAACAATAGTACATAGTCTCTCCAGGTCACACAGGGACCTCTTCCACAGTTTTTGTGGGTAAAAAAACAATAATTAGGCCAAACATGGAACTCTTCCACAATTTTCATGGGTAAATAGAAATAGAGTGTCTTCTGTAAGGATTTAGAAATACTTCAGTATAGAAGATGAGTCAGTGTGTGTGTGGAATATATAGAGTACACACCTTGCTCAAAAATAAGTAAAAGAATCACTGAGAGAGAGTAGATATGAGTTTAGAATTCTCAAGTGATTTGAAGTGCAGAGCAGGAATCATTTGATTGCATAGAAATGCTTCTGAGTCCTTCAATGGTTTTTGTCTCAAAAAATAGACCATTTTTATGATTTCACTTTTCTTTTACTTCACATATATCATATAAGGTATTTTCCATTTTTTCATCTCAAGTGAATTGATTATAATATTGGTGGTTGTGATGGTTGACCTCACATATAATAGATAAAGTGTATATGAATGTGGATATTTTTTAGGATTTATTTAATCGATATTACATGCTTTTCATCTATAGTTTGGATAGTGTAAATATGGTGGTACTCAATGAAAATTAATTCGACAATGTTTTTAGAGAATACTTAATGGTGAAATAATTCTTTTGATCATTGGGGACACCAACATCATAAAAAATGATGAGTATGCATAATTCTTGTTTGGGTTCATAACCTATGAATGTAAACGTAAATCTATATCATGTGTGGATTAGAAAAACTAAATAAAGAAAAAATAAAAAGTATTACTGCATTATCAAATGTAAATTCAGTTTTGATCAATCATTGTCACAAGTTAATGAATCAATCAGTGTTGAAATATTTTTTCAAATGTGAAACCCACTTTTTTTATAATTTTTCTTTTATTTTCATCACAACTTCTATGTTCAACGGAAGAGAGTTAAATGAAAAATAGTATACATACCATAAAATACTAATTATTATCGATGATGGATGGTTCAGTTCATCTACAACTTCTGGGAGAATTATTGTTTAATCCATGAAACAAATATAGATATTTAAATGGTTATAAATTATTTTCTTAATCTGATAGTAGTTCAACCATGATAGTTGTTTAATTAAAACAATGCAGAGATAAGAACCACTACATGTTCCAAATATTCTCCATTAAAGGCCATTACATGTATTTTAATTTCATCTTATAAAGAAAATATGTTTTCATTAATTTAATTACACCGATTAATATATTCATTATATTTAAGGTCATAAATAAAATATAATTTTGAGGAATTGGCATAAAATTTATTTTTTATATAATTTAATATTCGTACCCATTTATGTTTGATGTGAACTAATATATATCCCTATGAATATTGAGCAGTTTAACATTGAATATGTCCTTATAAGAGATGTGTTTAATTTTGATAATGGGTTTATTTTAAAATTATAATGATGTGGGACCATGAGGAACACAACCTATCAAGATTCATGATTGTTCGCCAATCGTCCCACTTCCTGAACCTATTTATGGAACAACCGAAATTGTGTTCCCAATCCCCATTGATAAGATTGTTCTCCTGACACAATCTGTGTTACCTCCCCTTGAAAATATGCTTCATTTTCAATATTCAGAGGCTTATGAGTTTGGTCTAAATCCATAGGTTCATCTCTATGTTACTTAATCATCTCATGTCTAGCCAACTGAAGGCTATCTCTATCCTCTCTTCAGCAGAGTGTATTATCTCAAGAGTAGGTTGTTCCACTGTGAGTTATTTCAGATTTTATTCTTCTATAATATGGATTTCATCTATATTTGTTTCTTGGATAATATGGAGTTATTCCAGAATAGGATCTACCATGACTTGATGCTCAGATTCTGGGACAATTGATTCTCTTTCATCCTAGGGTTATACATGTATAATGACATCATCTCTAGTGTTAAGAACATCTTCTTCAAGAAAAACAGGAGGGAAAATAGTTCTTTCTTCCTCAACAAAAACTTATTCCATATGAGGTACTTTAGTCTCTTCTTCTTCTTATTCTGAATACTCACAAAGTTCATATTGTTCCAAACCAGGATCAGAAATTTCCTTTGGCCTTGATAGATAATCCACAGGATTATACTTCTCATAAACATTATCGGTGTCTCCCACCCACTACATTTTCCAAGGATTACCTCTTATTGTCATTATTCTGATGATGGGTTTAGATAGACAGTACTCGAAATCCACAAGCAATTATTCATTGGGTCCAACTACTCTTTTGTCAACAAGAATGGTTGAAATCAGCTGAGAGTAAAATAGAGAGGTGGATGTGGACGTAACCTTGATCAATTCACACATATGGTGAATTATGTACTTGAATGGGTTGATTTTGTATCCATTCTTCATATGTTGAATCAAGAAAACATATTGGTAATTTAATACAACAACGTCACCTTTCCATGGAATAACCATATTTTGAACAAACATAAACAACATCCTTGGTCCCCCATCATGTTCAGAAGCTATGGACCTTCTCTTTGTGCCATTCCAGGTTAGAGTTTTTAGAGCATCTTTGATGTAAAAGAAATTAGATGTAGGTGGGGGTTCTCTCTGATAATAATCACAAATTCCTTCATGATGTATCCTAAGTCATGCGGCCCATATCCTCAATGAGATGGAGAATCTTTGACCATTAATCCATCTCCTCAAAACAAAGCTTTCACTAGAGTCAAAAGAAAAATATTTTTTCTGGTAGAACAGAGCAACTAACCACGGATAAATGGGACTATTCTCCTTTAAGAACCATTACTACCAGCCTTCTTCTCTTAAAACATTTCAGACTAGAGATTTTATAGACAATAGCCATTCAGGGAAAATTTCGTTCCTTGGAACAACACATTGATTTACCAGGTTCTTATTCCGAGGCCCTTCGGGTGTCATCATGGGTGATTTCTTTTTCTACTTCGTGTGGTGCTTCTCAAGTGTGGATGGCGATGGTCACTTCATTCTTGGAATCCACTAAAGGTCACGAGAGTGAAAGGGTGTTGCGAGGTTGAATGGGTTCGAATCGAGTGAGTAGGGGAATGTCCGGGGGAAGAACCAAGTGAAACACTTTGGTTTATCATTTGGGAATGTCAAACATCAAAAAAAGAGGGAAAGTAAAAGAGGTGAATTAAAAATTACCGTGAGAAGAGTTTAAGAAAATCATAAATAATTTTCATGTTGAGACAGTGAAGGGTTGTTATGGTGAGAAAGTGCTCAGTCATCACGGTGAGACAGTGAGCGAACGTCAGGGTGACACAGTGAGTGAACATGTCAGTGTGTGTTACGGTGAGATAGTAAATGTCAGACCGTGAGTAAAAATTGCTAATGGTAAGACCGTATACATGAGAGACAGTAACATAGAAATTTTAATCACGAAACAGTAAATTAAAACATTGTAAAATATTAAACAGTAAGACAAGTAAGATATCTATATGAGATTTTTCATGCCAATGTCATGTTTGATGTAGTCTAGTCTCTCAGAATTTAATGGTTTAGGGAATATATCTGCATGTTGATATTCAGTACTAATCAATTCAAAGGTAATATCACCATTTAGATAATGATCTCTCAAAACATGAAGTCTTACATCAATATGTATTTTTCCTAGAATGTGAAACATGAATTTTTGAGATGTTAATAGCACCTGTGTCATCAAAATTTATTGGTACATGTCTGAATTGATATCCAAAATCTAGTAATCTGTGTTTCATCCACATAATTTGTGCACAACAACTGCCAGCAACTATGTATTTAGCTTATGCACTAGATAATGGAACAAAATTTTGTTTAATAATACACCATGCTACCAGTGACTTGCCTAAAAGGTGACATGTTCCAGAGGTTCTCTTTATATCTAACTTACAGCCACCAAAGTCAGCATCAAAATAACTAACTAGTTCAAATGATTTTCCTTTTGGATAGAATAGTCCTAGATAGGGTGTATGCTTGAGGTATTTGAAAATTCTCTTTACAATATTTAAATGACATTCTTTAGGATTTTCTTGAAAAAGAGCACACATACACACACTAAACATAATGTCCAAATGGAAAGTAGTTATGTAGAGTAAACGTCCAATAATTCCTCTATAAGTGGTTTGAACAACATATTTTCCATCTTCGTCAAGATCCAACTTATAGGCGGTACTCATGGGACTGTCACTACTTTTAGTGATATCCAATACAAACTGTTTTAAAGGATCGTCAGGGTATTTACATTGAGTTTAAACAAATCCATCATTATTTTTAATGATATTTAAACCATGATAGAATTTTATTTCACCCATTAATCTTATTTCATATTCTTTTTGCATCATTTTAGAAAAATCAATACATAATGAATTTTTGGAAGATCCAAAAATAATATCAACTACATTGATTTGAACAAATAAATCAACACTAGAAATTTGTTTTATAAAGAGGGTAAGATCTGCTATTACTTTTGTAAAACCTTTGGACATAAGAAAAGTACTTAATTTTTCAAACCAAACTCTTGGAGTTTGTTTTAAACCATATAAAGCATTTGATAGTTTGAAAATATGATTGGGAAAATGAGGATTTTGAAATACAGCGGGTTGTTCAACAAACATATCCTCAGTTATATACCCATTTAAGAATTAACCCTTAACATCCATTTGATATATTTTTAAATTCAGATGTGCAGCATAATCAAGTAGGATTCTGATGGATTCAAGTCTGGTTACTAGAGAAAAGGTTACCTCATAGTCAATTATTTCTTCATGACTATAGCCTTGTGCAACTAATCTAGCCTTGTTCCTAACTATGTTTCTAGCTAAATCTACTTTATTTCTAAACACCGATTTAGTGCCTATGATGAATGTGTCCTTGTGTCTTTCAACATATTTCCAAACATTGTTTCTTTCAAACTAATTAAGTTTCTCTTTCATAGCCATTACACAAAATTCCTTGTTTATGGATTCATAAATGTATTTAGGTTCATGTTTGGACAAGAAGGATTGATGTTCATCCTTATTTCTAAATGAATCTCTAGATTTTGTTCCTTTCCCTAAGTCTCCTTCAACACCATCTAGGGGATGGTTCCCAAGGGTTCTAACATTTCTATAAGAAGAGGGACTAGTGAATTCAGGTTCATCTATAGATTTAGGTTCATTATGACTCTATTGAAGAGAATTTCTAGAATTGGATGTTTTCACAGATTATTTCATAGAGTAATTGTAGGATTTTGAGTTGATGATCATATTTGACACATCATCCTCCAGATTTTCTATGATGGTTCTAGGCTCATGTGGATCTGTTTCATGAAACTGGATATGAAAAGATTATTCCACACATTTAGTTGTTTTATTTTATACTCTATAAGCTTTACATAGTATGGAGTAATGTAGGAAAATTCCTTCATCTCTTTTGGATGAAAATTTGTCAAGATTATACTTAGTGTTGAGAATAAATACTTTTCAAACAAAAACTCTAAAGTAATTAACCATAGGCTTCTTATAGTTCTACAGATCATATGGGGCCTTTTTGAGAATTGTTCTAATCAATACTCTTCTGATTATGTATCATGTTTTTTTAACCACTTCATCCCAAAAGTAAATAGGTATGTCTAATTCACTAATCATTGTTCTAGCAATTTCATTCTAGGTTCTATTTCTTCTTTCTACAACAACATTTCTCTTAGGTGTTCTAGGGGATGAGAAATTGTTACTATAACAATTTTGTGAGGAAAAGGACTCAAAGTCATGATTTTCAAACTCAAAACCATGATCAATTTTTAAATATTTAATTTTAAAGACACTAATATTTTCTACAGACTTGGCATACATAGTAAAATAATAGCATCCTTCACATTTGTGAACCATGAAAACGATCCATGTATATCTAGAGAAATCATCAACCAGAACCTAAACATAGTGCTTCCAATTTAAACTTGAATCACTAAATGGTCCAAAAAAATCCATGTGAACCAATTCGAGATGTTGAGAAGTATAATCTTATTTACATGATTTGAAATAGATTTTGTGTTGTTTTCCCTTTTGAAAAGGATTACACACTTTGTCCTTTATAAATTCATGTTTGGGTTAGTCATTAACTAGGCCTTTTCTTGTTATCTTTCTAAGGGAGTGAACATTATAGTGTCCTAGTCTCATATGCCAGAGAAAATATTCTTTATGAAATAAACTTATGCATGAAACATTTTGAGAGGTTAAGGAATCTAAATAAATAAAATAAACATTATCATTCCTTGATGTAGAAAATACTAATTCATATTTAGAATTAAAGACATTACAAGCATCATTTCCAAATTTAACTTGATATCCATCATCAAATAATTGTGAGATACTATGAATATTATATTTTAAGCCATTAAAAAATAGTACATTATAAACTAAAATTGAATCAGAGTTAAAAATCTGGCCCATGACAATGATCTTCCCTTTGGAATTGTCATCAAATCTAAAATGTCCTCCAACTACTTTTATCATATTCATGAAGCATGAGTATTCTCCGGTCATGTTCCTTGAACACCCACTATCCAAGTACTATATATTCCTACAGTAGACCATTAAGAAGCTTTCCTATAACATGATCATGAAAAGACATATTTTGGTACCCATACTTTTTTGGGTCTAGTAACATTAGTAATAAGTGCTTTATGAACCTATTTTTGTCTCATAGGGTTCTTATAAGAATTATGTAAAAGTATTTGAAAAATAAACAGTATTTGGTCTCCAAAAACGTGAAACAGTAGAGTATGTATCATGAATTGAGCTAGTTGAGTAGTTTCCAAAACTGTGAACAAAATTATATGACCTAAACATGGAAATAAAAGTCATTCTACCATGGTTTCATTTACCTGGTTCATAACCAATTACAGTATTGTATTTAGGGGAAATTTTTTTTCCTAGAATTTGGGTAATGGTATTTTTCCCATGAGTAAAATTTTCTATGTCACTTTTAAATTACTCATTATACATTTTTATTTCATTGTTTTCCGTCAGTAGTATGTTCAGATTTAAGATTTTTTGTGAGATCATTCTCTTTTTTAGTGATTTATATTTGTCTTTTTATTCATTTCATGTCTCTTCAATCATGTTACAGTATTCAAAAATTTCATCATTAGTCATATTTTCAGAGTCACTTTCCGCTTCAAAATAGTATGAATTATGTGCAAGAAGATTTTAGTGTTACCTCAGATGTGTTTGTCATAAAACACATATTGGCTTTATTAGTCTGTTCATCTTGTAATGTATCTAAGCCTATTAAACTTTCCTCAGAGGAAGTCCATGTTTCTTTCATTTCCTTTTTGTACTTCTTGTCCTTATCCTCATTATTCTTCTTATATTTGAGCTTTGGACAGTCATCCTTTATATGTTTTATTGCGCTTACATTCATAGCATAAAATTTCATCAGTTTTGTCACTTCTTTTCGAGTCCTTTTTCCAGTTTCCATTTTGATCATACTTCCCCTATAAGTTAGGTTTTTTAAAAAATTTCATCTCTTTGTAAAATAGTTCAAATATTCAGGCTAGCTGGTCTATCTCCTCATCACTGTCAGGTGATGATTGTTCAGTGGTGGAGTTTTCTACAAGTGCTTCCAGTTTCCCTTTGTCTTTGTGCTTTGAGAAGGTGTTCTTGTGAGATACAGATGTCCTCTTTGGTTTATCCTCCTCTTCTTTGTTGACCTTGAGCTCTTCCTCATGCACCATCAGTTTCAAAATGAGTTCTTTTATAGGTATCTTTCTGAGGTTGTATGATTCTCTAATTGAAATAGAGGTTCTGCTACATTTTTCATGTAAACTCCTAAGAATTCTCATGAACAATTCTTTGGAAGTGACTTCTCTTCCATGGGAAATAAATGTATTGAAAATCTCATTGAACCTAGGATACATTTCAGAAATAGGATAATCAGGTTTCATCATGAAATTATCATATTTTATAGTATAAGTATTAAGTCACATTTTTTATACACTAGATTTGCCATCATGTGAGATAGACAAGGTATCCCAAATTTCTTGGGCAGTTTTACAAGCAGAAATCCTATTAAATTCTTCATCTCCCAAGGAATAGTATAAATCATTCATGGATTTGCAATTGTTATTATAAGCAATTTTTGTAGGTTCATCCCATTTAATTTTATCAGTCATATGAAGTTTGTATTCATCTATAATGGATGACCAAATTTCAAAGCCCATACACTCTAGATGCATTTTCATTTTAGTTTTCCATTGAGCATAGTTGGTTCCATTAATTAATGGTGGACTATTGGTTGAAACACCTTCCAATCTATTATCCATACTAACAGATTACAATAAAAGATTTAGAAATTTATAATTAACAAGAATTTATAGATCTTTAATGTACAACTACAATAACGGTTGAGTATGATTACACAGAGTCCTAATAATGCAACCTATGATACCAAAGGTTGGTTAGATTAGATAAATCAAGAGGGGATGGGTGAATTGAGTGACTATAAATTTTTTTTTAAAAAAAATCATTATTTTAAAAGAAATGGTTTTCACTAATAATCGATATATCCCATTTAATCAAGGTTATACTATTATAAGGGTTTTCCTATTTAAACAACTTCTTAGAAGATTTATTAATTCTCAGTAATCTTAATATGTATTATAAATATTACATTTGAAGTTATTTTACAATGTAAAATCAGTTATAACATGTTTCCAAGACTTACTATCAACGTGAAATTAGAGTTTTCTGGATTATGAAATAAAGCAGTAAAACAGAGAAAACTAAAATTAAATAGCACAGCGGATATGAAACAAGTTGTTCAATATCAATCCAAGACCTAATCCACTCCACATGGTGATCAACATCCACCAAAATGTTTATATAAATAACCTTTGATCCACACCCTAGATTAGGGTTAACAATAGTACACAGACTCTCCAGGTCACACAGGGACCTCTTCCACAGTTTTTGTGGGTAAAAAAACAATAATTAGGCCACACATGGAACTCTTCCACAATTTTCATGGGTAAATAGAAATAGAGTGTTTTCTGTAAGGATTTAGAAATCCTTCAGTATAGAAGATGAGTCAGTGTGTGTGTGGAATATATAGAGTACACACCTTGCTCAAAAATAAGTAAAAGAATCACTGAGAGAGAGTAGATATGAGTTTATAATTCTCTAGTGATTTGAAGTGCAGAGCAGGAAACCTTTGATTGCATAGAAATGCTTCTGAGTCCTTCAATGGTTTTTGTCTAAAAAAATAGTGTTTTGTAATCCATCTTGTGTTCTTCACAAGATTTTATAGCGTAAATGTGTTCTCTGGATTATAGTGTACTTTGTATGTTCTTCAGTAGAGCTGGATTGAATGCATGTGAAAATGATTTCCTATAAAATCTTGCAAAGGGTTCTTCGTGGTCGTGCTCACACCCTTGTTTTCTATTCAGTATCGAGCACTATAGATGTTGGGAACTCTATAATATTCATCATAGAATAAATGAGATTTATCCAACAGGTTCCATGTGTTTCATGCCTCGTACCTCATATTGATGTCTCTAAAGAAACCTTAATTATGTTAGTGCATTAAAGGCATCAAATATGACCATTAAACATTAAATTGAAATACGACAAAATAGATTAAGAAATGGTGTCACAGTAAGTTATACATATGTTGTCTACTTCACACGGTGTCTGAGTATCATGGTCAGAGTGTCGTGGTGTTTTCTTTACGGTATCTTTATCATGGTGTCTTGGTCACGGTATCTCACTCACGGTGTCTTGGTCACGGTGTCTCACTCCTTGTGTCTTGGTAACGTTGTCTCACTCACGGTATCTTTGTCATGGTGTCTGATATTCACGATGTCAGATCGTCACGGTGGCTTATCATCATGGTGTCTATCTAACTATGTCCTTCTCACAGTGTCTTGTACTTAGGCAAATAACATTATTCAGACTAAAACAAATATATGCATGAATTGGATTGAGCTTAACTATTAAAAAGAATGGGTGAATTTGAAACATAAATACACATGATTAAATAATATTTTTGATCATTAATGATATTTGGGATTATTAAAGATATTTGTGATCATTAAAACATGATTAATACAAGAGGAGTCCAACAAGGCCCATAATAAAACATGGGTCTCAAAGAATAAAAATTAAGACAAACTATTTTAACAATTTTGTATCATTTGGAACATAAAACCCATTATTAATTGATCATAAAATGGTTATGTGAGTACCCATAAATTTATGTATAGGATAAATAGAATAAAATAATGGGTTGTACATACACTACTCTAAGGAAACTTTGGAGAACATAAAATGCATCTCATCGAAATTAAATGTTGGATGAAATCCCATTAACATATCTCCTG
This sequence comes from Viscum album, assembly GCA_963277665.1. Lineage (NCBI taxonomy): Eukaryota > Viridiplantae > Streptophyta > Magnoliopsida > Santalales > Viscaceae > Viscum > Viscum album. The sequence goes on from OY728148.1 coordinate 1,246,548,619, forward strand.
ACACAATTTGTAATCATAAAATAATATAATATGATAACAATAAATTTATTATAATTATTGTTTTAAAACAAATTATTATATATATTACAATATATTCTATTATTATATCCTTATATTAACCTCTTGTTAATGATCCCCTATTAGGGATTTATTCCGGGTAATATTTTCTTGGATCATCACACCTGTTTTTATTTGTAATATTATTGATCCTTATACATAAATCATGATTACAGATTGTAGATATGATATAAATATTATTTTTATAGAATAAATTAATATTATATGAATAGTAATCATAATGACGTATGTAATAGTATAAACCATTCATTGACATAGTATGTCATACTAAAGGATGAATGGGTTTTTTTCATTTTTATTACCCCAATGAAAGAATTTATGTAAATGAAATATGTATATATATGAATGTATATAAATATATATATTTATTATAGTATCATGACTATATCATCTATATTATATAAATTTATCAAACACATTCAAAATACATTCTATATTGTGTGTGAATTAATCTCATCGCTTTGATAGGACGGTAGTCCACACACCATCAAACAAGGTTATCATATTAACACCAAATGGTAGATAAAAAGATATGTTCTGAAAAATGAATTTTATGTTTATATATATTTTAAAAATAATATATAAAAAATATAAATAATGTATCAACTATGATGGACATCATCATTTTTGGTCTAGGAGAAATGAAAATTCCTCATTTCTTAAAGCAGTAGTTCACTGTATAGAGAAATAGTATATATAACATCCAATAGATGGAGGTGTTTTTAAGTGTAGGTTAGAACATTTACATTAAAAATTGATAGTATATGTAGGATACTGTGTAAGTCATATGATAATTTATTAAATATATTGGAGTGGTGGAGATACAAAATAATGGAAAGGAACTAGAGATAAGACATTACCTCTTAATCAAGTAACTACTTTTGGTTTATGCCAAAAATCTTCCTATAGAATCTTTCTACCCCAATAAAGACATCATGATATAAGGGAGGTTTATTTTTATTCTAATTTTTTATATATTTTATGAACATAAATGGTTTCATATGTGACACATATCGGTATAGGTGTTGGCCTTTTATGGAGATGGAAAATGACTTATTGTAAATTTCTAGAAAGATGTTAGGTGCGTACATGTTTATACCTAATTAATCCTTTAAAAATATAAAAAACCAAACGATAAAATGGTTATGGACTAACTATGGATAGAATATGTGTTTTGGTAAAGTTTTTAGTCCATTTTTTCAATTAATATTATGGATGATTGCCAAATTAATCTTAATTTGGGATTAACTATTGTTATTAATTTTAATCACATTTAATTATCATTTGGGAAAATAATAAACATTTTTTTAATATAATATATATATTTTAATTAATACAATGGTTTTTTTAATATTTTTAAAATTAAATTCATTGAATATTAAAATTACGATTTGTGCTAATCCTGCGGATGGAATGAAATGATGATGTTTTAATGTAGGAAAACCATCAAAATATTATGAGGACTTTATATTCAGTTTCAAATTAAAATTGATTATAATGAATTTAATTATATCTGTAGATGTAATATATATATATATCATATTTTAAATTAAAAATTAAATATAATATCATTTATTATTAATACATAATTAGGCAAAATAGAAGGTTTTAATAAAAAAAATAGTAATTTTACTATTAATCAAAATTGATATTTCTCAGAAAAATACAAAAAATTTACCATACGTTAAATTCAATTTGATGAATTAAAAATTATAATATATTTTATCCAAATAAATGTTAAAATGTGTCTAAAATAAATTTCATTATTATAAGTTGTTCATTCAAGAAATTATATTTTTATAAATAAAAAGTATCTTACCAAAAATCATATATTTTCATAAATATGTTTTATTCATATAAAACAATTATGAGAAAAATTTACAATTAGTTAGTGTAATTCATATTAAAAATTTTAACAGCTGGGTTACAATAATCCAATTTCATTAATAAAAACATTTAACCAAGATGTTTCTTAGATACTCAATGTTTTGTGTATAAAACATCAAGTAGGTGTTTTGTGTAACGTAAACCATGTCATTGTTATCAGGGAAAGTAATATTTTTTTATTTATCATAAGACATAAATATAAATTTAAACTAAATAAACAGGTCCCTATATACCTAGGGTTTTATAGAAAATGCATGTTTCTATAGTTAACCTGATAGGAGTTCTCATTAGTTATTTTAGGGTGAATTTGTTTTCAGACTCTTTGATTTGGTCATATATTTTCCCATGTTGCCTTTCTAGTACTTATTATTGTACATTATTTGATGGATTTATATATATTAATGGATGGTTTGTTAGGTTTATTGCATTTTAGTATTTCATGTGCTTGGATGTGTGTGTGTGTACATGTACTTTTTTCTAAAGTCACCGATGTGAGTGTTATAGATACTTAACACTAGTCACCATTCCATGCCTATTGAATGTGATCAAATGGAAGTCACAACATGAGAAACAATATGATGAGTCATGATAGTCTTGTCCACTCAATGTTTTAAATATTTTTTTTACACAGACATTGTTATATTCAATAAATGTTTTATTAAATGATGTCCAATTTTTTAGATCATAAATATTATTTATCAAAATGGAATGGAAATTTTCCAACATAAATTTTAAAATATACATTACAATATGAATTTCCTTTTAATATTAAAACCAATGATGTAACTGATTGTGAAAAAGTTATTTTACTATGTAATGTTTCAATTATTCAGATAATTATTTTCATTAATGAAAATTACCATTGATGTTGTTGAGTAATTCTAAATTATGAATATATTTCAAAAATATATATACATTGTTTATTATCCATCCAATTTAGTGGATATTACATGGATTATACCCATTTCAAAAACACATTCAATATAAAATTTCCATTTATTATGATTTTTATCCAGATTATGAAACTAATTCTCATTCCATGGGTAATTCATATGACATTTATTTTAATTTATTTCCATTATTGGAAAAATATATCTTTAAAATTTAATTTTTGGGGATCCAAAATTGATCTCCAATTCATTTGGTAATGTTATAATGTTATGAGACATCATGAATGGGATTTAGAATTAATTTTAATCAATTAAACAAATTATTCCAAGAAGATCTTATAATAGAATATTAATTGTGTTATTCTTACATTTTATTACTCTTGTACATTCTTTTTCTAAAAGCGTCTAGATGTTTAACTCTATTTTTATGTTTTCATAATAGGTTTACTCATATTCTCATCATTTTATCTCACCCCTTTCATCATGTGTTCAGCAGCCCGTCCCCTAATATTTTTTTTATATCAAATGAATTATTGGACTCAATGTTTGGAAAAATACAATGATTCTGTGTTTATGTTTTTTTGTGTAATATAATTAAATTCATACAAAGAAACCAGGTCCTTACGAAACTCATGTTTTATTGAGGGATTTTTTTTCAAGAATCATGTAATAAAATTAGTAATAGGCTTGGATCAATATGGATTGTACTATAGAAATTTTTTTTAACTATTGGAACTATAATTAATTTTTTTGTGATAATCATATGTGTATGTCTAATTATATGTATAAAAATAATCTATTTGTATCCAAATATCCAAAAAAATATCTATAGTTTATAGAAAGTGGGTTTTAATAAATTAAATCGATGTATGCATAAAATAAGTGTATGTGGTTCTGGAGGAGAGGTGTCTGGGGGATATATCATTACAAATAGAAGGAAATTATTAAGTTGAGAGGTACTTGGTAATAATCTCTGGGCCGTACTACACCCATGATTTTTTACACTTGAACGATATGATTTTAAAATTAAAAATCACATTAATAACATTCATGATATAATTGAATAAATTATGATCATGAATGACCTGTGATAAACAAAAGTTTTTTTATATTGGATTAATGATTTCATTATTTATACAAGTTATAAATAATTTTCTAGATTATAATTTTCCCCACTATGAATATAATCTATAAAAATATTCTTTCTTGTTTTAGTCAATGTGGAGTACTATAAGGATTTGGGTGAACATTGAATGTGGTATAAAATGTGTGGATGAGATACCAGATAGGATACAGAAAAGGGTGATGTTTAATTGGATTATTATAATTCATTGATAATGAAATGTTATTAAATAGTTTAATAAAAACTAACTCTTAGTATATCTAAAGTAAAGAAGAACAGTGTTTTATAAGAGTTTTGGTGGTGGTGTCCTTAGATTAAATAAGATTATATTTCCTATATTTCAATAATATGTGATGAATAACTCAAGGGAATGTCTCTATGGAATGAGTATATGTTTTATGGATGAATTATATGTTCACAAATAATTTAATTTCTAATGGAAAATTAAAATTTAGAAAATGAAATGTAAAATAATAATGGTTTCATAATAAAATATTCAACGATTGATTTTATTTAATTTTATAAAGAATGAAAATTATAAAAATCAATTAAATAGGGGGGAAACAATGAATATGAATAAAGAATTTATGAGTAATGTTTTTGTAATGAAAACTATTGAAATTGAATATTAATGTATGGAGGTATTAAAAATAATATTATGAATTATAGTTGTTGGATTAAATAATGATGTAGATTGATTGAAATTTTTATGCATTGGGAAACATCAACTATTTAAATATTAATATATATATGTGGATTGTTATATATAATTTTGGTGTTAATGACTTTCAATCAAATGTCCAATGGACAAGATATGTGATTTAATGGAAATGTGTTTCTCTTTTAAAAATCATATAATTTAGTTGAATATAAATTTGGTGATTCTATTGAGGTTTATTTAATTATTTTTTTTCTAGGGAATAATCGGATGTATATGGTAATGGAACAAAATTAATATTATCTTCACATATTGTATTAAATAGTATCTCATAAATAGACAACCAACATGTAGAGATAGAATCAGTTTCAACCGTATAGGGAAAGTGGATTAAACCAACTACCTAAGGGTGATAATGTTCTAGTGTATAGCACGAGCCTAAGTGAAAAATATTTTATTATAACATTTTAATAATATATTGGATGGATGATAAAATTTATGTTTTTAATGGGTATCATATTATAGGATCAATTTTTTTGATATCTATTATGATTTTGATATATATTATTAGGTTGATATATATATAACCATTTGTTAACATAATGCATTACTTGGTATTAATTATGTTACATTATTTAGTAAGTATTTTGAAGGTGTAATATATTAAATTTTAGGATAAAACATTATTTCATGTTGAGGCTATGGAGTTTTTTTATAATATATGGACGTTTATTTACATAATTAACCATGTTAATAATTTTAAAAATTTTCTAATAATATATTCATATCATCATTGTTTTTTATCATACCCTTATTTATACTTTTTTATTAATATTTATATGAGGAAAAACATTCTACTCCATCATATATATATTGAACTATTAAAAATTATATTTAATTATTAAGGAATAAAAAACTCATATTTCATAAACATTCATAAGAGTAAGTGGTTAAGTAGAAATTGATTGAAACGATAAGAAATAATTTAATTATTTTTTCAAAATAATATGATTTCAGGTAACGATATTTTATTTTTTTATATATACTAATTCTAAAATAATTCATCAACTCTAGGTAATGGAACATGGATAAAACTGTATTCCTCATACATTTATATATCATTTATCTATGGAATTCTAATTCATCACATTTATATTGTTTTATAGTTGTAAAATTTCTAATTATCATTCACTCTCTTATGATCATTGATCTGTTCGACTCTCCATAATTAATTATACAATTCTACTATGCCTATATAGTTAATTTTCATAAATGATATAAAATTTGGAACACTTTCTATGTGTTATTAGAGATGACCTTCATATTTCCTATACTTATTATTAAAATAAAAATTTCAGTATGATTTTTTCATGTGGGTTTTTTCATTAAAAAAATATTCGAAACCCTTAATTCTTGAGATGATGATTAAATATTGAGGATACAATTTATTTATGGGGTATTTTGTGTCAAACCATTATTTTAAAAAACGAACATCATGATAAATAGAATATAATGAATTCAATAACATTCTTATAAGATAATGTAAAACACTTAGAATTAATTAAATATTTCATTATAAATAAATTAATTTTTTATCGCGTTTAATGGACAAAACCATATGTTTAATCTAAACAAGATACACTATCAAGATATTATGATTTAAAAATGATTACTATAACATAGTATTAAAATCATAGAGTACGGATAAAACTAATCTTATAATCAGTCATATATTTTAAATATATAGAAAATATTATATTTCAAAAATTCAAATTATTCATGCCTTGAACAATATTTTTATATTAATTTTTTACATTTTTTAAAAATATATATAAATAAATTATCATTTTTTTGTATTTACATTGACAAAATTATAATTGAGATAAATTTTTATAATTATCATAAATGATTTTTTTCATTGAATAGTAAAATATATAAATTTTATTTAAATTTTTATTTTTATTTAAATTATATATAATGTTATCTGATTTTTTATTTTTTTGAAAGTATCTTTATTTCAACTAAATGACAATTTTACTAATTTAGCTAATTTTAATCGAATTTATATTTAATAATGATATTGTTTTTTAGTCTTTCTAATGTTTTTATTGGAATATTAAGTTTTTCAACACAGATATTGGTTTAATTTTAAATTATATTCTTCAAATAAAATTAGTTGAATTTGGAAAAATTTATTCAGTATTTGCAATAAAAATAATTTTTTTTATATATTGTGAACATTTTATATGACCATAATGAATAGTGATTACATAAAAAATAATTTGTGATGCTTATGGTAAAATTAGTTTTATTCGGTGAGGGGTCAATATAATACGATAAGAAATAAAAATAAAATAAAAATTATATAATTCTTATTTTATGTTAATATTTTGACCTAATGATTATGAATATTCTAAAATTAACCATTTTGTCATTTCTCATAAGATATATAGTGGTGTAATTCATTCTTTCCAAAAAATTGAAGTGTTTCAGCTCTCCCACATATAATAGGTCACCCCAATTCTAAACATTCCAATCCTAAAAAACCCATTGGATCATAATATAATGACCAATTTTTCTTCTAAATTCCCCTCCCCTAATCTTATAATCCATGGTATGTTCATAAATCCAAACTACAAGGTTTTTGGTTCAAAAAAATAATGTTTTTTAAAGAAGAGTTAATATCCTTAACCTTGAATTTTATTTCATTCTTTCTACACCTCCATAAAATCAAATTATACAAAGGATATATAATAAGCATAGTATATTATATATACATATATTTTTTAATGTTTATTTAATTAAATAAAACCATTTCATTCTCAATAAAATGGGAAATTGATCTGTTTTACATGTGAACGGTGGACTGCCGCCTAAAAATATGATGTTATTTATTTTCCATCAACACATATTATCGATGTATATAATAATGTATCTAATGTTTATATATGATATTTTTTATATAACTTTAATTATTCAATTATAATAACATATATACCTTCTTACAATCATTTCTATAACAAATATGATCATGTGACACATACGTTATGTGAACTACGACCACATGAAGTGATGAATATATTATTTACTAATATGTTACATTGAAGTGATTAATTATTAATTTGATCAATGATATTCAAGAAATATTAATATTTATATAAATAAAATATATCAAATATTTTTTACATTACCATCCAATTAATAAACTATAACTTCATTGGTGTGCATCGAATTCTAATAACCTTGCAATGCAATCTTATACATTTTTTACTAATTCATTAGAAGTAAGTTGAAATAGGGTATAATAAATGAATATATGAAATACATATGACATTGTATTTATCATTGAAAATTATAATTCAATACACATTCAAATCACTTCACCTATTAAAGAAATGATAATGTTGCATGTTCATAAATACGACCTATGGACTCCATGAAGAAATGTAATTCTTTCTACATGTTTAAAAATAAAATAATGAATATAATGATGTATCTACTCAAAATATTTTATTAATATACATAAAATAACTCTTTATGTTATGTAAGAATAAAAATATGTTCATCATTGACAACTATCATAATGAAACAAATATGACAAAACATGGAAATTATTACCAACAGCTATAGTGCTAATGAAAAATTATTAACGATTGAGTGATAAAATTTTATTAAAGGGACATATAATATATAACAAATAATATTATTACAATATTCTATTTTTATATATTGTTATACAAAAATAATATATTTTATTGAGTTCCCATATAAATGGAACTATGTGGTAATGGGTTGCCTAACTCCATTTATATTCATTGGGGTTTACGTCTATTTTGTTCATTATATACGTGAAAATTTTTGTAATAATTTTCACTTGATAACCTTATGTTTTATTTTCGACAATGATTTTGTAGATACACATTTTTACACATAATTATTCTAGTTAATAACTCTTACCTCAATGATATTACCTTGTTTTGGTTAAATCTGAAACTTCATTTTTTGAGACCCATTTTATTTCATACATTTATTTTTTTAAAATGATATATATAGTGACACATTAAATAAATTTCAAGAATAATTCCAATATCATGATATATTATTTTAAAATTAATGTAAATCATTCATTATATTTTTTATTCAAAATTTACCAAATTGGTATGATTCCATGCTTGTATATCATTATAATTTTGATTACTTATGATTGAATTTAAATTAGAAAAAAAAATCGATCATTTTCTAATAAATCCTTTTATTTTCTTATCCATTAGATATTAATTAATTTATTAATTAATAGTATAAATTTATACATAATTTTAATTTATAATATTTAGAAATGTTTTATTTGAAATTCCAGTATCATTTTCTCCTTGGTCGAATATTATTTTCCATCTGAATACTTATTTTCTGGAAATATCATTTTAATTTTTTTAATTTGTTGTTTTAATGTTATTTTAAAAATATGTATTTTTTAAATATTTTTCACTGATTATTAGTTTTATTTTCAAGAAAAATGTACTTTTTAATTTTATTACAAATCTGTTATATGAATATTTTTTTACTTATTTAGAATAAATTGACCCTTTTTACATTTTTTCGACTAAAGGATGTTAATTTTCCATTTTATGTTTCAAATTATATTTTAGAAATTTAATTCAATAATTAGTAATAATTTTTTATATAATAATATGATTTTTAAAAATGGAATTTATATTTTCCAAAATAAAATTTTATTGAGTAATTTAAAAATAATTCAATATCTAAGATGGAAAACCTTGATGTAAATCAAAGTGGATAGGTTACTTTCCATATGAATATTTATAATATTTTTAAAATTTGTCATCAATAAAAATTTCATTTTTTGTTATGGATTGATTAAAAATTGTGTATATAACTATATCACATATATACCTACTTTATTATCACATCCTTTTATGGTATAATACACTACATATGATCATTGAACAATTAACCTAATTATGAAATTTCATTTTTATTATGATATTCTAAAAGATCTTGTAACACATTTTCCATCAATTTGTAATTCTTATGTTCTACCTTATGATTGGTTTCCATTATGTAGAAAAAATTATTCACGAATTTTTTATAATGTGTTTCTATGATTGAGAAAAATATATTAGGTAATAGTGTGGTCACACGTGTTGTCATGTATGGGATTATGTATTAATCATAATTTATTATGGATCTTTTCCAATAGTGAGATATTAAGAATGATGATTTAATTTACTAATTTCAATTTCGTGATATATAATTGTTTGATATTTCTTATTATTACATTATCTCATGATACCATTTTATATAAATAATTATTTTATGTAATTATTCATGTCCCTTACCTTTTAAGATATCATGTTATACCTTTGAATCACATTTTATTCTTCCTTAAAAATATTATCCGCTTATAGGGATCGTTATATCACACAATTTTTTTATATTTATCACAATATCCCAAAATTTTTAATGAGATAAAATGGGATTTTTTTGTTCACTATGGAGTGTAAAATAAATATTTAATGTAACTGTTTCCTTTAATGTAATATGAAACTAGTCTTCTAATGACATTAGGATCTTACGATCCCTATTTTATATTAATGGATATTTATTTTTAATTATAAAATAATAAAATCTAAAAAGTTATTGGGTCACCATAATGAGAATGATTGTAAGACTAAAAATTGGTAGGTAATATTGAATACTACCTAACTCCGTTGATTCGAATAATGATATAGTCACACCCCCATCATTCAATAACCTACTTCCCTTAGTGAGATATCGTCTTAGATTCCCAATTTTCTGTGTCCAAGGATAGTATATACTTGGATACCCAAATATATGATTAATTTGGCGAGGTGGGAGAATGAAATCTGGGGAATTTATTTTTAATTGGAGTTCTCTTATGAAGATATTAGACCATTTTTATGATTTCACTTTTCTTTTACTTCACATATATCATATAAGGTATTTTCCATTTTTTCATCTCAAGTGAATTGATTATAATATTGGTGGCTGTGATGGTTGACCTCACATATAATAGATAAAGTGTATATGAATGTGGATATTTTTTAGGATTTATTTAATCGATATTACATGCTTTTCATCTATAGTTTGGATAGTGTAAATAATGTGGTACTCAATGAAAATTAATTCGACAATGTTTTTAGAGAATACTTAATGGTGAAATAATTCTTTTGATCATTGGGGACACCAACATCATAAAAAATGATGAGTATGCATAATTCTTGTTTGGGTTCATAACCTATGAATGTAAATGTAAATCTATATCATGTGTGGATTAGAAAAAATAAATAAAGAAAAAATAAAAAGTATTACTGCATTATCAAATGTAAATTCAGTTTTGATCAATCATTGTCACAAGTTAATGAATCAATCAGTGTTGAAATATTTTTTCAAATGTGAAACCCACTTTTTTTTATAATTTTTCTTTTATTTTCATCACAACTTCTATGTTCAACGGAAGAGAGTTAAATGAAAAATAGTATACATACCATAAAATACTAATTATTATCGATGATGGATGGTTCAGTTCATCTACAACTTCTGGGAGAATTATTGTTTAATCCAAGAAACAAATATAGATATTTAAATGGTTATAAATTATTTTCTTAATCTGATAGTAGTTCAACCATGATAGTTGTTTAATTAAAACCATGCAGAGATAAGAACCACTACATGTTCCAAATATTCTCCATTAAAGGCCATTACATGTATTTTAATTTCATCTTATAAAGAAAATATGTTTTCATATATTTAATTATACCCATTAATATATTCATTATATTTAAGGTCATGAATAAAACATAATTTTGAGGAATTGGCATAAAATTTATTTTTTATATAATTTAATATTCGTACCCATTTATGTTTGATGTGAACTAATATATATCCCTATGAATATTGAGCAGTTTAACATTGAATGTGTCCTTATAAGAGATGTGTTTAATTTTGATAATGGGTTTATTTTAAAATTATAATGATGTGGGACCATGAGGAACACAACCTATCAAGATTCATGATTGTTCGCCAATCGTCCCACTTCCTGAACCTATTTATGGAACAACTGAAATTGTGTTCCCAATCCCCATTGATAAGAATGTTGTTCTTGGGTGTAAACATCAATATTTTGGGAATGATTTCACCAATTTTCATACATAAAAATAACCAACCAGACAAATAATTCAAAAATGAAAATTCACAACCAAAGAAGGTATAATGATTACCATGTTAAAGTTTACATTTAAAAAACGTCCAAATAAATAAAAAAGTGAACTATAATTCCAACATAATTATCTCTAAATAAGAGGAGCCACAGCCGCAACACACTACCACCCAGGTTCATAAAATAATACCTCTATATACCCAAATGTACATCACTAAACACCTATCTTTTAATTAGAACATAAACAGAATGTGGTTTAAAAACACTCAATAGTTTATGTAGGGTGTCAGCCATGTCCCAGTAGGATGCCACACTGATAAAAATATTTTATTGTCTATCATTAAAAGACAACCCAAAATGATCATTTATGTAAAATATAAAATTTAGAAAGTTCAAGGAAAACATTTCCATGGAAAACAACTATAAAAGGAATACATTAAAGGATAACCATCACTTAAAGTACATTAATTAAAATTAACATTCATTGAAACAATTTACTCCCATGGTAAACTGTATACTAATTTATAGAACCATATCATATAAGGTAGATAACTATGGTAAAATACATAGTGTCAATCTAGCAATAGTGGGAAATTAGAACACCATACCATGGTGAAATATGGATTTGAAATCAGGACTAACAGTGTTTCTATTCAGGATCTACTCGGATGGGAGAACTTAATGTCATAGTGGTCCCCTATCATCCTAATATTTAGTTACTATTTCATGTGTCAATCAACCTAGACAAAATTAAGGTGAACCACTACCATTTCATCTTGAATAAAAGAACTAGTCTACCCACTAAGATACTAGGGACTTACACATGCTGAATTTATTGCTAACATGTCACATGTCTCACCATTTTTCCAAATAAATGCATTCAATTTCATGTAAATCCCCCTTCTCAATAAAACAAACCATTTACCATTTTACTCATACCAATAACCATTTTCAGTACCTTTACCATAAAAAAAATTATTAAATTCTCATTTTGACCATATGTAATAAATGAATACAAGTGAACAACATTTTTAATAGACCAAGACTCATTTTATGACCACACATAAACAAATTTCATTTTAAATCATTCCTTCTAACTTTTAAACATTTAACAAGTCAACCAAAAGTTCAAAAAAGTATCCATCAATACCATAGAAAATGATATCCGTGGAAGTATCACATTAAATACGTTCACATATTGCATTCCTTGAGGAACACATATTTCATCTTCGATTCAACACAAATATTCCATTGATGAAACATTACAATGAAACAGCCAATAAATGTAACCATTTTCCAATATAAAACACATTTTTAATATATTTACGTGGCAAAAGATTTCATAAAAATATTTCACACGATAGAAAAAATTCAGGGATTTCATTTATAAAGGCATACTAGAACATTGAAAAACATAAAAATAATAACACATGGAACCACCTACCTCAGTTATGTAAATCCCTTAGAAATTGTGTTAATCACCAATCACACCACAACCAGACCACGAAAAAGAAAGGTCAAACACTAAACATGAAGTAAGAACTCAAAAATTAAAAATTTATCAATAAAAATATCAACCATAGACATTAGATAAATGGAACTGCAAGAAAATAATGATGTTACCCTAAAATAGGGAATATATGAGATATATGACACATAATTGAGGATTTGAGAAATAACCTAAAACATAAGGCTCAAAATCGATTCCCCAAGAGTTGATATTGGATGGGTAGGCATGACTAGGGTTTGAATTCTAGATGGTGGAGATAAATGAGGTGTTATAGTGATAAAAATTTGAAGAAGAGTTAAAATAGGCCCCAAAAATTTAATGAGATGGAAGGATGAATAGTTAGTCCACATGGTTTATCAAACTGTGTGGTGAACCTGTGACTGCCTATTCCAAGGAGGAATCCTATCATAGAATTTACCCATGTTTTCTCACATATCGGGTGTTATATTTGTTGTCTCATCTGGCCATTACACTGACCTCACAACCACAAAAAGAGTTTTTCCCAGCACCACACATTGATCAGCCCTAACAAAAAAGCACTAATAAAGGTGGGGTACTATTATAATTTCTAAAAAAAGAACTGATAAATGGTACATTTATCAGTGCTAGAAAAGTGTTGATAAACGTACCCCTTTATCAGCGCTTTTTCATTAGTGCTAATAAAGGGGGGGCTTTATCAATGATTTTTTTTAAACCACTGATTAAGGGTCTACTTCCAAAAAAATTATTTTCGTAAAAAAATTATAAATATATAGATATATAGATATAATTATATTGATATAAATATAATATATATTTTTTAATTATAATTTTAATTATATTTTAGATAAGTATAAATAAATCGTTACAATTAATATGTATGATATATAGTGACAATGGCATATAAAAAAATTTAAAAAATATTTTTTACTAATAATATGCTAATTATAATGCAGTAATAGTAATTTAATAACAATTTTATTATTAAAAAATAAAAAAAATAAAAAAAAAGATCCAATATATTTTGAAAAAATAACTCGAACATCAAATAGCCATAACTTATGATCCGGGTGTCTGTTTGAGCACTACCACATATCAAACCGTAGAGTGTGATGAGATCTATATCACTGTGACATGGGAGGATCTTGGTCATGGTTTTTCGAGGACCAAAAAGTCCTAGAAGGCCCCAAAAACTAAGTTTTTAGTCAGGGTACCATTATGTTTTTAAATTTTGTGGAATTTTAGACTCGTTTAAGGGGGAATTATTGGATTTTTTTGGACTGAATTTATTCCAAGGAATTACATTCATATTTTTATTATGACTTTGAAATTTTATCGTTTTTTATAATGCAGTGCTATTTATAATCAAATATATGAAAATATATACATATTTTTTATATATTCACACATAAAAATTTAGTTATAAATATAAATAATAAAATATATTTACATATTAAATATATTAGCTTTATCTAAATAATAACTAATATCTATTTTATTTAAAATAAAAATATATTAATATTTATATACCTATATATTAATATAACTATAAATATATTTTTTAATCTAATTACATATATATATTAATATAACTACATATATATATATTAAAATTACTATAAATATATATATTAGTATCACTATAAATATACATATTAATATCCCTATAAATATATATATATATATATTTATATTAATATAACTATATAAATATATATATATTAATATAAATATATATTACTATACGAATTAATATAACCGAATATATATATATATATATTGAGATATATATATTAATATAACTATATATATATTAATATAACTTTATATATATATTATCATAAATATATATTACTATACAAATAGATATAACTAAATATATATATTTATATATATATATATCATGAAATGTAAAACAAATTAAAATAGAAGAGTGGTAAGGGCTTAGGCACGCATGGGGGAGGTCTCGTGTTCAAAACCTAGTGGAGGTAGGGGCACGTGTGCATGGGGGAATATGGGAGCTAGTGCTGATAAAGGGTGGAGGGGGTGTATGGGGGCTCTTGAGGGGGGTATAAAAGCACACTAAAAAGGGGGGCTCAAGCGCTATAATATCCCCCCCTATTGGCATGATTTGTTTAATTTTTTAAATTTTGTTTAAATTCTATTAGATTTTTTATATATGTTTAACTATTATTAGTGATTTTAGAAAAGCGCTGATAAAAGGGGTCCTTTATCAGTGCTTATTTTTTTCATTGATTAAAGGGTCCTTTATTAGCACTTTTTGGAGCACTGATAAAGGCCCCCCCCCCCCCTTATCTTCGCATGATTTTACAACACTTCTTTAGCACAAATAAAAGGAGGGTTTTGAAGATGATAAAAGGGGAATTTTTAGTAGTGCCAACAACATGGTTTTCAGGTCTGAGGTACATAGACGTGTGATGACAGTGTAGTAGTTCTATCTCAACCTGCAAGTCCTGCAATGTTTCCTTAGGATGGTGAAAAGTTTCTATTTACCATTAACCATGTACTATCCAACCAAAAACATCAATTTTTCTGGTAATAATTGTGGGTTCTCCAGGGTAAGAACTATGTTACGAATAAAAAAAGTATAATACCTCAAAAATTCAATACTATCACTACCAGTTAGAGTAAATAATAACCAGAAACAAAGGTAAATTTAAAAAACTGGGAGTGGAAATTCTCCCCATCATAATTTTGTATCTCCCTATAAACCCATCACATTAATGATTCAAAAAAAAATAACAGATACTCCTTCATAGTTCAATGAAATACTCTATGAATGAAAATTTAGAAGATGGAAATAACACAATAAGAAATAACCGAGGTTTACAAACAGAACTATAGAGTATATAATGGATGTCCCTCTATGTCCCAACTGTCCCCAAAAGATTAATCACATATAATTGATCAATACACTGGGAGGCACTATATTTTCATATAATCAATCCTCCTGAACCAAAACACCTTAAAACATCCATATGAAATATATGCCACTATCAGAAATGACCAAACGATCACAACCAACTTATCGATGAATACTCTCATAACCATAATTCATCAAGAACATTTAGAGTTATATAATCCCAATGATTACTAATGAATGGTTCTTAGGGTTAGATATATCTAAAGGAGACCTCATATTTATTTTCCAACACAAGAAAGGAAATAGAATTATCCATAAGGGGTGGCCAGAACGGACTCCCCAGGAGAAGGAATATGCTAACACTGATTTAATATAGAGGCATCTAGGTGAGACCCCCAGTAGTTATCCCCCTATAAGAACTAACGATATTAACCAGCTAACTCAAACCAACAAGAAAACTCTATCATGTTTGATCATAGGAGCATTCCACACTCTCCAACAAAGACTGACATGGGAAACCCAACACAAACCAAACCCCTGCCATAAGGGGTCCATCAAGAAAAGACTCTAAACCAAATATAAATATTTGCATGGTTCACCACACTTACGAGGAATTAAATTCACCATGTGAACCTAAAACCATAATTCTGATCCTCTCATTAGTCCATCAATATCTGGAAAACCACATAGGGATCCACATTCACAAGGTCATAAGAATTGAGTTTAATGAAAATGATACAACCAAACCTCAATTTATCAAAGTATGATATCTTTTAACCACATATTTCACAAGGAAAGATCTAGGTATACATGACTCTTACCTCTACATGGGACCACTAAAATCTGCACAACTAGATAGGGGATTAAATTATCTTATTTTCCAAAATTGTGGAAAATTTCTAGACTATGGTCCTTTACACCCTAGGGGATATTGACTAATTACATATTTACTTCATGTCTGGTGGATGGAGATAAGATGATTGAACCATCTCTTGTCTTGGAATTATGTATTAAAACCCCCTAATGGATCTTCTGATTCATGTTTCAAAATAGTATACACCACATCACAGATATAACCACCAGAACATAACACACAAAAATAATTGCATTACTCTCTCATTTCACCTCACCGAAATGATGGATTATAAAATTCAAATGGATCTCCCATTTCACCTCGAACAACAAACATCAGATGTTAGATCACATGGATGACACTCCCATAAAAACATAGAGATTCATAATTCATCCAAAAGTGGACATGATTCTCTTAAAAAATAAGTTCTTTAAGGTTTGACAACATCTACATTCTCATCAATGTATACCAATAACACTAAAAAATTAACATGAACATGACGATAGCAACAAAAGATCCAATATAATGGAAATTACTTTAAACATTGTCTGAAGAAGCACATAATACCTATATATGGATATAAAAAACCCTCACGTCTATAAATTCCATAGTAGTGGTCTAGCATGAAACCATTTTTAGGAAAAGATATCAAAAGTCTCAAAAGGCCTCTTATTACAGTAGCATGTATTAAAGTCCTAGACTGCTTCATTGTTTCCTCTATAGGATCCCTTTCACCAATTCGAGGTTGGATCTTATGGTTTAGTGGTGTCAACTTTACCTTCGAAGAATCACATAAACAAAGAATTCATGGTCTCGTTAAATATTACACATCCCTTCTACGACTTTAAAACATCCACTTAATCTAAAGAATCGGAGTGATATATTCCACCACAAATACCAATAATATATCCCACACATTTATCAACCATATGGTCTTCCAATTATGAATCTCCCATGGCCACACATTAAAATCTGAATTACTTCTTTATGGGGGCTTACGCTTGTCATCAAGGAAATTTTGGACCCAATATAAGTCAAACATTGTTGGTGACATACCTCATGAAAATAAATAACATAATAATACAGATCCTACTCATAGGAATCTGAAAAAACAATTCCCAAAAAATTCCCACAATAAAGTATTTTAATTATTTCTCATCGATAATAACAAAAAAAATGAAAAAATTTTTAATACATGAAGGACTATTGACCTATAAACATTTCTCAATCTACATTCCAAAATAACAAAAGTCATACCACACAATGATCTGATATCAAAACACCACATTTTCTTATAAAGGAAATTTTTAAAATGAAATTAGATTGGGGGGGGGGGTTATTAATTCAATAATGGAATCCCTTGGTGTCTCGTACATGCATGTTTCCATGCCAAACTAAGAACCTGGCCACTATTCCATGCATAAAAAATACATCTGTTCACCCATGATAATTCAAATATCAAAATATTACATTATCAATTTTCATAACAAAACATTAAACCCATAACATAATCATCAAAATTCACTTCCCATTTTATGAATTCAATAAAACCTCATTTAACAAACATCTATCAAAAAAACAAAACTGATTTCTAATAATAGAATTGATTCTCAGAGAAATTCCAAAAATTTAAATAAATTTTTTTTGAAGCACTATAAATATATGAAATAACATTTCATCATATTTTATGAAAATTATAGATACACAGAAACCCCAACATAAAAAATCACCATTTAATTTAATACTAATATCTTCTTCTTCAAATTAAGTTTTTAAAACCAATTTGAAAGTAGGATTGTCAAAACCCAAATGACATATTATCAATAAAAAAATTTCATTAATTACAAAACATCTGTCACGATAAGCTCATCTGTAATTACTAAAAACCAAATTACAAAAATATACCCTTCTAAGGCATTAATAATTCTAATTCAAAAAATAATATTTTTAATTTTTTTTCTTCATTCCAATACTAATCCATTTACACATTAAAATACAATTTAGAAAGTTTCTAAAAAATGATACTCAAAATAAAACATTATAAATGAGGTTGAGAAAATGAAATAAAAATAGCACCGATGGGTGACATGAACATTTTATTGTTGGCCATATGCCAATCACTCCACCATCCTGAAGAGTATTCATGAATTTTTTCCATGAATCTATTAGGTTTTCCAAGTAATAAAATAACAATATGACTAGTGACCCAACTACCCTTTTATTTTCTAAGTGAGGAGCCACCATAAGGAACAAATAACTAAAATAGAACTCAAAATCCACTGGTAACCCATGTCTCACCTTGAAGATTGTAGTCCAAACACCTTACTCATATCCAGAACAATGATTTCTAACAATAACATCTCTTGTATACCTAAACTTTTCACCATTGATTAATAAAAAAAGAGTGTGACCTCATATGATACCATTTTTTAATGAACTATGCTAGGTTTCCATCTGAATCGGTGCCTGAACTGATATGTGGTGTTATTGGAACTATTACCTCTATCCCCATTGCTTGGAAACTAGTGCCTTTGTATCTACAACAAACATTGGGAACCATTGTACCAGATTGTATATATAAAAATGAACAAAAGGAAAATAAACCAAAACATAAAATCCACAACCAAATCTGGAATAATTCTTACCAGATTAAAACATACAATTTTGAAAAACCCCCATAGGACTACAATAAAAGGGAAACATAACTCCAACCCAAATATTTTTGAATGATAGGAGCCACATCCTCAAGCCACTTCTACTATGGTTCACAATAAAAGTCCACTAGAAACCCAAGATAATATCAATAAAAATGTAGCAATTACATATAAAAACATACAAAAACGTCAACATACATCAATGATTCTTGTAGTGTGTGATAGAAGTCCCAATAATATTACACATAGGTAAAAATATTCCATTATGAAACATTAAAAGACAATCCAACATGTTCATTTATATAAAAGAAAACATTAAAACATTTCAATGAAATAATTTCCAAGTAAATCCACTTTCAAAAGAAAAACATTTAAAGATAACCATCACTTAATAAATCAAGTATTAAAATAAACATTCACTTAAAGAAATTTTCCCATGCACCACATTATGCCAACGGATTGGACCATATCATATCACCTAGAGGCCCATAGGTAAAACCAAAGGATTATTATAGCTCGATTGGACACTATAACATTGTTCCTTGGTGAAAAATGGAATATAAACCACGATATAATACATTATCATGTATGAACAATTTTGAGGTGACACTCCAATGGCTTAGTGGTGCCCCATAATCACGATGTATAGTAATTGTGATAATAGTCAATACTGGTAGATGATTCTGGATAAACCCCGTATAAATCATCTAATATATGTGAACTAGTCATCTTAATTAGATAACATTGATTCCAATGTTCTCATTTTCCTTTTCACACATCACTTGTTTCACCACTTTTTCAAATCTATGCAAAACATTTCACAGAAATCGTCATTTTCAGATGAAACCCATTTCCATTTTACTCACACCAAAATCCTATTTATATACATTTAACATCACTTACACAATTTATACACTCCCATTTTATAAAATCACAAAAATTAAAACAATTTACCAACCAATTTAATGGTCCAAAAACTATTTTAAGATGAAAAATATTTGAAATTACATTTCAAAACATGCTTCCCATGCTTTTAAAAATTTAAAAGTTACCTAAAAGTGAATAAAAATTCCTTCAATACCGGAAAGGCCTATTTCCATATAAAAATTCACATTTTACACATTCACTACTGATGTTCCTCATGAAAAAAAATCAAATTATCCAAATGTGGCACATAACCCCTTTTAAGAAATATCAAAATGAAACACACAAAAATCAATCCATATTCAATAAAAAATATATTTTCAATAGATATACATTCCAGAAGATTTGAAAAATATATTTTGGACCACATAAAATTTCATGAATAATATTTATAATAACAATAAAAAATAGTAAAAGCATCAAAACATGTAAATTCGTGGAACCACCAATGCCAAGTCATGAAATACCTTAAAACATGTGTTAATTTATGATCACACATCAACTGCACCACAAATCGGAATGATCAGACCCAAAACATGCATGTGGAAGTAAAGAAATTAAAAATTTAAGCCTTAAATTTTTATCCCTGACCACTAGGGAATAAAAACCCAAGAAAATAACAAATAAACCATAATATATAAAGATGAAATGAGAGAGAGGACACTTACCCAATGAATCGAGGAAGGGCCATCCAAATCAAGGTGAAAATAGAATCCCCAAGGGAGGAGATTAGATAAAAAAGCACACCTGGGGTCTGAATTCAAAAAAGAGGGGAGTAATGAGGGATTATGGGGTAAATACTAGGAGGATACAGAAAATAAATACCCAAAGATTTAATGAGATGGAATGTCATATGATTTTTCAAAAATATGAGATTATGGTACAACCACCTCTACCTTAGGGGACACCTAAAAAACAATTTGTCCACAATTTCTTAATTATCAAGAAATATACATGAGGCCCTTTATGGCAATGACACTGACCAATCACATGATATTATGGGCCAAGGTGCATGGACATGTGCTAGCCATGTGGTTTATACTTCATTGAGTTGCATCTACTAAAAGGTTTCTTATAGAAGGTGCATGCTTACTATTAACCATGTTCCAACGATCCTCCATGAACATTCCAACAAAAACATGTATTTTTTTAATAAAAATCAATGGGGATACATAAGGGTATGCATTGGGTTATGAATAAATAAGGAAAATTCCTAAAAAATTCAATCATGTAGCACTTAGTTCTCGAGAGAAATATCAGAAAACCAGAACCAGGTTGGAATGATATAAGATTGATAAAAACCATGTGTGACATATCCTAATGATAGAATTTATCATAGGGAATATGACTATAGTGGAGGAGATCATGGATTCTAGATTGATTATGGCTCAATGATAGGCACGTATAGTCAATGGGGATTTTGACCTTGTGAGGAAGTATGTATATGTTGACATTGAACATCATGGTTCCATCCTATATATAATAACAATACAATAATGAATAATTTTTGTTCATGTTCATAACATAGGTCAATTTACTTAACTACGACCATGAAATTTAATACCTATTGTTATGAATTTTTTAATTGAGATTTATAGCATGACTGGAACATTATATTGAAATTTTTAATCATATAAAAATTATTTATGATTCATGTACATGAATAAAATAGAGAATTTAATTTGAAAAACATATGGGTAGTCCCTAGATATTATTATAATAAAAATTGTCCAATTTATGCATTCCACAATAAGAATATGTCCATTTGGGAAAGAGTTTGCGCTAATAACTATCTAAAAGCTTCCCATGGTGTGTATGTCTACGTATAGTTTGTTTTCAAGTAAAAGGGTGATATGTCCAATTGGTTATATATCCAAATTTAAAAAAAATTATATCATATGATTTTTTTTCTTGACTAGTGATTAGGTGAGACATATATAGATGTTAACCATGGATAATATCCCTGATTGATGGGTTCTGAGATAACCAGATTTAAATACATTCAACTAATATATCTCTTAAATTCTCACTAGATCATTAGGTAGAATAATGTTATCCAATGTGTTCCTAAGAACACCATGTCCCAAATATATTACAAAAAATGTTAAATCATATATAGAAGATGCCGCAACACTATCTTTTAGATGGGTAAATTACTTAATTTGTTAATATATGTCCATTATTAATCTCGAAATCTTTATCCATTTAAGAGGATAAACTACAATATACATCGATCCAAGGTAAAATTATATTGAATGGGGTAAATTTCAGGTTTCCCATAAAATTTTCTCATATATCATGAGATCATGGAGAACCATTGAATATTTATAAATATAATGGAGTATATATAAAATAACGGGTGTCTACAAGTACCTTTGGAAGACCATTATATCCAATTATTGAGGTGTAATGAAATGAGGTTCTTAATAAAAGTAGTATATGTGAATATTATTGGTTATGTTAACATGTGAAAATTATTTATAATGTAATTTACCAGATTTTTTTGTTTATAATTTTTAATATTATATGAAATAATTTTGAGACTAATCCCTAAGACGACATGTGATACAGATGTCCAGTGTTCCTATAATAAATTTAGAAAAATATTAAACAATAAATTTAATACATGAATGATTTACCTAAAAAATATGAATAACATCTAAATGGGTGCATGAATTAGAAATCATAAGACACCATTGCGCTCAAATCAGGGATTTTACCTTTGGAGAGGCCTAGCATTAGCTCTCACAGGTCGTGTGTGAATGTCTGTTTTCATTTGATTATTTAACAAAATGAGTTATAGATTTATTTTATATTTATTTTAAATCAATTAAAAGACTTGTTACATTTAATATTAATCTATTATGATATTTAGGGTTTATATATTTACCCTATAATTCCTCTAATATGTGGAGATGAACCCTCTCGTCCATCAATGACGATAGATTGATCAGATCATAGATCATCCTGACAATGGAGTTGGATGATCTCTTCATCAATGGAAACACAATAATTCTTCACTAACGATCTATCAAAACTCATGGTAGGATGTTTTTTATATTATTTTCAATCCAATGAATATTAGAGGAATATTTGGATCATTTCAATGAACAAAATTTGATAAGTGCATCAGTAGTAGGATTAAATTAGATATAATTGTGTTCCCATCATTCATCCTTCAAACAAGAACAAATCCAAGACTACTTGAACAATAAACAAGAATTATTAATTTGGTTTTATATGGGATTTTTCTCTCCCTCATTCTTCTGACTATCTCTATTGGACCCTCATGGACATAGGAACCCCAGGGGATGCGGTGGTGGGAGAGGATATGATAGGCGGACCTATGTGGGATGTTCGATAACAGAGAAGGCCAGACATGGATAACTAAAGAGGGCATGCAGTTTGTGACTAGGCAGCCAATGGTCAAGGATAGCCAAGCTGGATAGAGTAGGCTAGATCAATCTATGTGGTCTGCTATAGGATAATCAGGGTGGATGAGGCCAGGGCATAGGACATGGCAAGACCGAACAAGTCGGACCATTGTCAGTCGACAGCCATGTTAACCCCCATCTAAACCATCAAACAACCACATCATTAAAACAATACCTTTGTTTGATGAATTTTCTATGGCGTTGGGACCTTGACAATGGGAAATTCATTTTTATTTCAATGTAAGGATTTATCTTGGACGTGATTATAGTGACATGGGTTGTTTACATGGAATGCAACCAGGGATAAGAGACACAGTGGGTGTGACTATTACTTACCAT
Source organism: Viscum album (assembly GCA_963277665.1). NCBI lineage: Eukaryota > Viridiplantae > Streptophyta > Magnoliopsida > Santalales > Viscaceae > Viscum > Viscum album. The sequence goes on from OY728148.1 coordinate 1,246,573,030, forward strand.
GAACACTCTCTTTCAACATTAATTGATAATCAAATATATATAATGATGGACATGTTTTGTGGTGGTTACTTTCCATTATCATTCTACTGATGGTTTTTTAGAATCATCTCCTACTATGAAGTGTATCATCTATTCAGTAGGATGTCTTCGATAGAGTTTTTGGAATCCCTTGAGTCACCCATTGTGGTATCCTATAGTCATCTTCATCCCCGATATAGAGATACTATTAATGATGTGAACAACACTGTGTGGGATAAAATCCTCTACTAAGTGTATTAATATAGATGAGATTTTTGGCATCACCCCATGCCACTAGTTTTGATGCACATATGATGTATTGTTTGTACCATTAAATCGTTCAACATATCACTCTCTCCGGAATGTTTCCAGTGAATGGTAATTGCCTTATATACTTCATAATTTTAATCAGATTAAAGACTATGTTCTCTTGGATGAGTTATTTTTAGAAATATTCTAACAAAAATACTAGTGTTGTTATGTAGTGGTAATAACATACCATAGAAAGTGTGGTATGTTTTGAGTATATCATGATATTGTTGGTATATGCTGATGACATGTATATGTGAATAGTATATTTTACATATTATTTTTTTATTTCATTTTGGGATTCATGCTTTCCCAATGAGTATTTTGACACTCACCCCTTCATGGGATTTCCCCGCATGTGTTATGTCTTTTGAAGGTGATAAAACTTTTTCTAGAGCATAGGGTGGACTAGAACCTAATATAGCCCCATGAAATCAGTGAGTCTAAGGTGTTCTTATGGATTCAGATAGTATTTGATAAACATTTCCTTCAAGATGGATCAGGATGGGTTTTTTTTGAATGTGTATAAACAACATTTTTACATACTTTATTTTGGTGGGCGTGCATTTTTTTTCCTTTTTTACTTTATATCACATTCACTGTTGTACTCTGTTTTTGGATTATATTAGTTTTCATGCATTTTTTCTTTATTTACATATCATCATTTGTGTCATGGAAATGAATTCATATGTACATGAACTTTTTGATAATTCCTCCAATTAGAATGATATTATTAATATATGCTAGTCATCACTACCTATCCTATTATTGGGGGGATTGGGGTTGTCCCTACATATCCCCCAATGGCGCCATTCTTGATAGTGTTTTATCAGAGGTGGTTGGATATACCACTGGATCTTGGTTCTGGGAGATTGGTTTTGAGAAATAATGTAAAGTATTTAGAGTTTAGCTATCATGCCATGGAATCCAGTGTTGGTGTGGCAATAGACATAATCTACACTATGACACTAATAAAAATATATTCATCTCATAACATGAGAACACTAGTTGCATGGAATATAATTGTACATGAATCTTATTGGAATGGGATATTGATTCCATGTCATTCTTGAGTCAACTATCTAGATAAACTCAATCAATATAGTGAATCTTACTTTCTTATAGGATACCCACAAGAGGAAAACCATATGGGAATAAATAGATCAATCATGAGGATGACCCCCTCAAGAATAAGGATTCAATACATGTACAAGTTTCTGAGATGTTACTTCTAGGTGGTGAACCCGCAATACTGCCACCTATGGAGCTACTTGTGGTACCTGAAGTACAAAAAGACATGGAGTGCAGGCTAAGTGAGAAACATGTGTTTTAGATGGTGGTCCATTAAGTGTGCCTTCTATAGTGATCAACATGAAGATAATGGATATTGGCTTCCCAGATTCATGATTAGGAGACACATTCATGGATGGTTTTCGAGTTCCTGTCAATACAGGAGTTCTCACCAGTTATAACAAGAACACTATCTATAATTGAATTTCTACATCATCGAAATTACAGTGTGAGAATATCTAATTATTCATTTAGGTTTAACAAATTTTCCATGTACTTAATGGATATTGTATGGCATCAATACTTCATTAATTAGTCTATTGAGAGATATCTTCATAGAGACATCCATGCCAATATTGTCTTATGAGTTTTACTATACATTCTAGTGTCCTTGAGAAGGTTTTTGATTAAGATAGATTCATTGATAGGCATAGACAACTAGTGAACTTCTGTAGAGGACATGGAATTGTAGAGACCTCGACAACAAGGTGTTGATGTATTTCTCATGTATTTGAACATGTGATATGTTTCAGGAGGAGTTCCCTAGATAGGGGATCTATAGTTAAGGGTTCACAGGGTGGATCTATTTATCCTATGCGGAGGAGGCTCTACTCATGTGATGGAAAGGGATACCTCATTGAAGAAATTAAATCCCATTATGCATTGGATAGTGAGATATTGTATGGACTACAAAGGATGGGGAATATGTAGTAATAGGTAGATCTGCAAGGTAGCATACATGGAAGAGGAGTTGGGAGAGTAGTAGGAGGTGCTAGACAGTTCGACATAATACAAAAAACCCCCTATATGGTCCACAACATGATTATGTATATTGAATAATGAAGATGGGGAGAACATTTTGAAGTCATGAAATATGACCTATGGGATCCATGATTTATTTTAGGTATGAAATGTGTCTTTACAACATGTGATTCCATAATAATAGACACAGATTCTAGTCATTCTTTTCTCTCCTAATATTATGTATGAGGACTTTAAATTCAGGTGGAACTGTTGACTAGAACCTTATTCTTTGAGACCCCATAAATTTAATACATGATAATGATGCAACATTTCTGAGAGTGTGGCCTTAACCTCACAGGAGATAGTTTTAGAAGGATCGTCTTTGGGAAAGCATCAAGACCTTATAATGTTATTCTTGGTATTGATTCTTTATCTTCGTTCCATGCCAAAATTAATTATTTTAGGGGAAGGGTGTGGTGTTTCAGCAGTAATTGAATGATTTTTTCCATTATTAGTGAATATGAAACCACTGAATAGAAATATAGACTCATGGGTATGAGTGAAAAGCCTATAACTCATCCCATTGTTAGCTTGACCCACAATGTAGCTGGTGTTTTGAGTTTCTAGTAACCGGCTATAGTGGAAGAGTATAGGGATGTCATCCAATAAAAAGTTATTATATTACCTTTCCACAAAAAGATTGAATTCCCATTGAAATACACCTTAGTATGACACTGATATCCTGAACTAAAAATCAGATGGCTCATGTAGAACTTCGATAGTTGAGGGGGAAATTGAAATATTTGCATTATAAGGGATTCATGAGACAAAAAATTTCACTCTGAGAATCCCATATATTGTTTTCCAATAATAAGGATGTGATCTTGAGGTTATGTGTCGATAAACATCAAATGACATAGGCTACCATGAGGAAAAAGTATCCACTTCTGATTAATGATTACCTCTTTGACATGATGAGAAGGTCATGATGGTTCTCTATGTTTCATTATCAACTAGGAAAGAATGAGATATGAGTCTGAGACCAGGATATAATGAATATTTCTTTCAGATGACACTAAATTAATTGTCAGTACTCATTGATTGCCTTTGTTTTGATGAATTCCCCAATAATGTTTATGGGACTCATTAACAACATCTTCTACACCTACTTATTCTGGTTTCATGGAAATCATCACCGATGATATCCTTGTTTACACAACACCAAATGAGGAGCATACGAGACACTTAATCATATTTGTGGATTATCTAGGAGATCACTTTCCTTTTGGGAAAATATCATATTTGATGTTCTAGATTTAAGAGGTCAAATATCAGGGACATGTTATCTTAGTAGAAGGAGTGGTAGTGGACCCATCCAAGGTCGTAGCAGTGATAGAATGAGAGACACGTAAGAGCGTGTTGGGATTGTGAAGCATCCATGGAATGACTATCTATTACATAAGATTTATATCTAATTTATTTAGGATATCATCACCTATGAATTCTTTAACCCAAAAGGGGAATCATTTTTGTTGTATTGAGAAGTATCAACAAGGTTTCGAGTAGTTGAGGTAGAGTTTTATTAGAAGCCCATTCATGAGATTGTTGTAGGATAATGTAGAATATTTTTTGTTATATAAACCATCTAGAACCAGTTGTGGTCACATCCTAATGTAGTGGAAATAGATTATTCCCTATGGTTCACACTAGTTGAGATCCTATGAGTAGAACTATGCGACACATGATCATGAGTTGTAGTGGTAGTTTCCATATTAAATATGTGTCAACACTACCTAATGTGTTTGCGATTTATCATATACTCTAATCACAAGAGTCTCATGTATATTTTCTCCAAATATGATCTGAACAAGATATAGATTTTATGGATAGAGTTCTTCTAGGATAATGACATTGAGATCATATATACATATAAAAAAGGGCACATGGTGGTGGATTATCGCAGTAATATATTTAGTTTACAATTCCTAGATTAGGTGTTAGAGTAGTTGCCCTTGCTGTAGTTGTCCTTTGTGGAAGGATGTGGGGGAGGTTAACAGACATCATTTTTTGTTACCCCTAAACTCTTAATGCAATTCAAGGAGGCACATCTTGGGGATACCAACTATGAGACTCTACATAATTAGTTACCTCTAGTATATGATCTTGATGGTTATTAAAAAGGTGGAGATCATTCCATTATTTCTATAGGACACACAGTTTTACCAGTGGAACTGCAGGACGGGGTTTTGTGGGATATTCATTCATTCCATTTAGAAGTGCATCTAAGAGTGATGATAATATACTAGGACAATAATTGTTAGTTTTTGTGTCTTGAAATAATGTATATAGTTTTAATATTTGTTTCTCCATGCCTCACTTATTTATAATTAAATCTATGCACCATGTACCATTAGGTTTTACTCAACCCATTGAGTTTTTTGAGTTGAAGTGGAATTGAATATCGAAGGAATTCATTAGGAGGTATCAACATATGTCCAGGGTACATGATACCATCTATGTGATCATTGACTGAATTCCGATGTCAGACCACTTCCTACCTATCAAGGAGAAGAGTGATGTGGAGAGATTGGGGTGCCTCTATGTTCAAGAGACAGTTCATCTTCATATGGTATTATCAATGATTGTTTCATATCATGATGTTAATTTCATGTCCCGATTATGGAAGGGATTGTATGAGACATTTGGGACCCTATTAGGATTGATCATGGAATTTTTTCTCTAGATGGACGCCTAGACAGAGAGTAGCATTCATGGTCGTGATCACATGTTGATGGCTTGCATGTTAGACTTCAATAGTAGTATGGAGGATCACCGACCACTAGTATAGTTTGTGTATAACAATAGCTATCACTCTACCATTCGATGCTCTGTATGAGTAACCCTACATGTCACCACATTTTTGGACTAGCCCCAGGGAGTCAACAATGATGGCCTAATATTGGGTCCGAGAAACTACCAAGAAGGTCCAAATCTTATAGGGGAATATGAAAAATACATAGAGACAAAAGAATTCATATTCATATTGGATTCATGGCCCATGGTGTTAGTGTAAAAATACCATGAGTTACTCTTGGTTTAACATCATTAGGGATTACATAGATTTGGTCGGGTTGGAAATTTTTCTTAATGGTTAATCATACCATTCCAGCAACTGTGTAGAGTTGGAGAGGTGGAGAAACTCAAAGCTCCACCCTTATATATTCATTAGGGAAATGATGAAATCCACAAGTCACATTTGAGAAGGTAAGTTCATGACATATCACACATCATCGACTGGGGGGAGATGGATATTGAGTTTGGACAATGTTTTGTTGAGTACACATCAGAGATCGAGAATCAGTAGGTGATGATACCTCAATGGAATGATATTTCCTTTGTGTGTGTCATGTACCTGCATAGGAATCTGAAAGAGAGAACATTGGAGTAGTAGCTCAGATTCAGGTAGAGTAACTACGTTATTTTGAGTAGTCCTATTTTTGTATATTCGGTGACCTAATACCCTAATGTGTGGAGAAAATAATTTCTCATATTTTTTTCATTTATTATTTTTAATGTTCTTTGAAATTATTATGAGAATAATAGCTATGTAGATGTGTAATTCCAAGGATCGAGTGCCCATAACAAATCTATGAAAATTATTATACATTAAATAACATGTGTGGGAGTTTTCCTTGCATAAGGTTAATAAATTCTTAATAGATTAATCGATCACAAATCTGAGGTCACAATTGCATACAGAACAGCTAATTTACCCCAGGTGATGTATAAAATCAGTTGTTGTGGGTCTGTTGTGAATGATAGATTTTAGAGGCTTAATGTAGAAAATAAATTGTTGAATTTATTAATTATGATGTTACGTACAAGAAGTGATGTTTTCCTACTAATAATAATATTTATGAAAATTAATGGTTCTTATAATAACACTATAATTCTTCTATATCACTGTGATGAACCCTCTAAATAAACGGAGACAACAGATCATGGAACGTTATACCATCGAAGTTGGAGGATGTCGCCAATGATGACAGCACAAAATTTCTTCACCAATGATCAATCCAAATTATAGGTAGATCATTTGTTTTAATATTTTCCTTCCCATTCATAATCAATTATGAAAATGGTTCAATTCTACAGTCATGAATTTATATTCTCATCACTGGAATGATTAAATTAGATGGAATTTATTTCTCTTATTTCATCCTTCTAACTAGAATGAATCAAGGAAGACTTGAAAAAAGTCTAGGGTACATTCATTTGGATCATTGTGAATTTTCTCTCTCCCTTCAATTAAGCCTTCCCCCCTAGTCCCTCATGGCCAAAGTTTGACTATCCAAAATTTCCACATGTGATCAGAGAACTGGATTTGAGTATACCCGAGAAAGAAGGTTGGATCTGTGTATATCAAATCTTTATGAACCTAGATCTGCAACAATTTTTGAATATGAAAATTGATGGTAGAACAACGGTTCATAGAAGGGACCATTATCATGGGTCTAACACAAAATTCTAGAAAAGCGATGTCGAGGATGTGCAGTGTTTGGGCGTAGAGTGTGAATGAGGTGGTTAGTGGAAACTAGACGCGTCTAGGTCCACAAGCATAGTGTATTGGAGCCTCATTGGATTTAATGGGGAAGTATAGGGCATAATGAACATAGTGGAAGGAGCTACATGGTGAGGTGACTGCGTGACATGGTGAAGTTGTGATACATGGTGGGGTAACCACGTGGGTCACATGTTTCTGGCCCATGTCCAATACAGAGGGACGAAGTGGACTAGTTGGCCATGAGGCCAGGTGGGCCAGATAGCTGATTCATTCCAGAGTAGGTCGGAGAGGGTTAGATTAGTTTGGGTTGGGCGAATAGTTCATGTACTAATAAGTCACACCCTAGTTGGTCTATGTCCTAGTTAACCAAAACTGAAAATTAAAACTCCGATTACATTCAAATACTATGTCTATTTGACTAGTTGTATACAGTGTTGGGACCCTGATGATGAGAATGTACCTTTGAGACCTTTGGTAGGTTTCTTCGTGAAAATAATTTTGGATAAATGGGCCAATAACATGGGACACACCTAAGTTCATGGTAAACATAATGTTGAATACTACACCTCATGTTCCCTCACTTTTTGTGTGAATTATTTCTCTCGTCCACTATATCATGGATGAGTTTCATGAGGATTCATCCATTTATCATCAACCAGAATATTTTTTGGTATCATATACCTCTGAAAGGAATATTATATCTTTAGGAATAAATCCTGTAAATTGTTGTAGGAATCTAATTATAGGCATAGTTCATGATCTATTATTCATCTTCAAACCATATGTAGTGTTCCTTGGCTTTATGAAAACCAAACTACATGAGAGTTGATCCTATACAGAATGGATTAATCAAGATATTGTTTTCGGTATCACCCTAAGGTCCCAGTTCTGATCCTAATCTGATTTATCATATATCTCTTCATATCATTTATTTTATATCTCTCTCATAAAGGTTCCCAAAAAAATTACTTCTCATACATACATCATTAGTGCTACAAGACATAGTAGTCTATTCCCTTAGATGAGTGATTCGTTGAAATATTCGAACTAAATCCCCAGAGTTGGAATGCAGTGTTTAAGAATTTCCCTAGATTTTATGGTATGGATCGATTATATTTGGATAATAATTTTATATGTTGTATAAGTATACTTGTGTATATTTTAATGTACCTTTTCTTTGTGTACTCCTTTCAATGTTTGGGGTGTCCTTATATGTATTGTTATAATTGCCCATATATGGTCTTTTCTTGAACGTGTTGTGCCTTATGAAAAGGATTAACCTTTTGATAGTATTTAGGGTGGATAAATACCGAATGGATCCATGTTAGATCAACCAGGAACATGTCTTTCTACATCATTATACATCGGTTCCAGAGCCATACGTTCATGTTGGATCAGGTGGTGGTTTAAAAGGAATAATTTTTGGAACAAGTATGTGGACATTCGTTTTTATTTTCATGTATTATATAAATTTTTAACATACATCACATTAAATGATGTTCTCTGGTTATGGGTAAAATTTGATTTCATGCATTGATTACTTATGGTAGTTACATATCCGCATTTTTGTATTGTATATGCAAGAATGTGTACAAGTTCTTTAGGAATATACCTACCATTAATGTGATATGCCTACTATGTGCCAGTCACAGTGCCTTGGACTATTATAGGTGGGCTTGAGGTAGTGGTGGAATGATCCTCTCTTGGATGGGTCATGGAATTTAAATTGTTGATTAAATGTAAAAAAGGTTCCCTACTATGGTTCTGAGGTGAATGGTCTTCCAATTTATTGGTTAGTGTGAATTAGTTACCATAGTAATGGGATAAATAATATAGGTACCCGAACTGATATATTAAGGTGATTGGTGTTCCCTAGAAATTGACATGTTTTAATTAGTTACAATAGTGATATATCGGGGTAAATGAGTCAACTAAAAAATTGACATGTGAATAGTGTAACCTTGGGGCGGGATAAAGGAATAAATTTCAATATAGATTGTGTTTATGGAGATTTTATTCCTGAATATTTATATTATTTAATGTTTCATCATATGGGATGTGTAAGGTATTATGTGTACCTATTTTTAAAAGACAATGTGATTTTTTTCAGAGTGAAAAGGGACCCAATGATGACATGGGCATATGATTCCCTTGCATATCTTGCTGGAGGGTTTCACTTTGTATATGAAATTTTCAATTATATTCTATGGTGTTAATAATATGTTTTACAAAATTAAAAAAAATTAAATATTTACCCATTAGTTTTATGCTTAATGACTATCATAATATTGGAATAGATGAACTATGTAAATAGATAATCAAATCATGAATTTTTCTTTATATTAATATAAATAAACACTGCATTGGGTCTTTTATAAACATATTCATTGACTGAGTTGAAAATATGGTTCACGTAGGTCTCGTATAGACACATATGTTGGAGTTTGTGAGATAGAACAAACTACTTTGTACATTGTGATAAACTTGTATCCATGGATTAGAATATTATTAAATACCTTATCACATCTTGATTGATATCCTGCATGATAATGAATGTAACAATTTCACAAGGATCGTTGCTGCACTAAAGGGTTATAGAAAATACCTACGATGATGAGAACCCAGAAGTTCCATAACACTACTATTGTATATATGATATATGTTGAGATGATGTTATTTGAGGTTCAGAATTTATACTGGCCATAAGAGATAAGGATTCATAAAACCACAAAGAACCGTTGATGGTGTACTCCCATGGTAATATCCAAGATGATACTATTTGAACGATACCCCCCCATATGAAATAATTATTTCATATTTTAATTTGATGTTCCTATCTGTGGACATGTGTTTTGGTACATGGACATTAATATTATTACTAATGGGTAATAAAACTCTCGCACATAGCTATATTGAAAAAAATTATGATGACTCACTGTTCATAGAAAGGTAGGATATGTTTGGTGTGTCTCGAGTAATAATACATTAACGGAAAATGTGAGAAAGGATTTATCCATTCTGTTTGATAATATAAGTTGATATCTCAATCCCTTTCCTGGAATTTATATAGCCTAAATAATTCCATGTCCATGGCGAGGAATAGGATTGTCCTATTCCGGGAGGTCAAAGAAATAGTAACCGACCACATAGGTTAAGGACACGAGCATGTAACCCACATGATTCAAGATATCGAGACAAAGGTATTACATTACTCAGTAAGCATTCATATGAGGTGACACATCATTGCAATGTAAACATCATTCTATATGGGTGTCATTCCACGTTTTTAGATGCTAACCATGGACATTTGGTATGCTCTTCTTAATGATACTCAGAATGATGCATAGGGGGTCCAACACTAATTGTATCCATTGATAATAGTTAACTATACATTTTACATGTTGAAAATACATTATTTTCCAATCATGGTTTATAATTATTTTGGGATTCCTGATCCTACTTATTTCAACACTAGTTATTCTAGAAAATATATTGTTGTAAAAATAATATATTTATTATAAAATAATACAGTGGTATTTATTTATAAAATAAATAGTAATTAGTCATCGTCTCATAAATTTTGGTGGTGGAAATAATGAAAATGGAAAACAAGTACATTCCATGTATATTAATATACACGTCATCTAGTTTTTCTAAGGATTCGTGAGAAATTATAATATTTATATAATTATATTATATTATGTTTAATTCTTTAGGAACATGTCAACTGATAATAATCATCATATATTATTTTTAGACATTGTGTGTTACCATGAATTAAATGAAGTTAAAAAATGTATTTCAGAAATTAATTCATTTTATTATTATATGTACTATTAATGCGAAATAACATTATTCGCATTCGATCTAGTCATTATTTGTGGTTGTGCACAATGGATCGTGAGAAATATTTCAAACCACGAGATAATTTCATTCCCCTATGATCACTCTCAAATCACGAGAGAGATCCCTGTCCACTATGTCAAAGAGAGAAAATTTTATGTAGCTCTCAAAGAAATAGATGGAAAACATTGAAAGTGAAGGACCATCTATGCTATCACCATGAGAACCCATCGGCAACATCCAGTGAATGTTGATAACATGTGGATTACCACTAGTATATTCCTATACATGGCTTTTGTGATGAAACCAAATATCACATTGGATCATTACTGGAAGTATCATTAGAGTGATAGTTATTGCAAGGTAATTCATGTATTTTAATTAAATTAAATATAACCAATATATGAGGACCCCATCTATGGTTTTAGGTACATCCATCATTCCTTTTAATTTATTGTTATATTTTGAAGATCGGGAATTTTATCATCTGAATGGATGAAAGATTTACCATTGTAAACTATAAAAATAATGTTGGGTACATCCATCCACAATCTTATGTTGGGATCGAAACCTGAATGTGGTATTAGAAGGGTCATATCATTGATTTAAGCATTTAATCATTCTATAAATCCTAATCTAATTATCTATTATTCCTCATTCGTTTCCCATTCACCTTGTATAAATGATATTTTATTTTAATTATTCAAAAAAAACTGAGGATCTCATCAAGATGAGAAAATGGTTCTAGGATATACAACATCAGAACACACAACATGTCAGTAGGACTTACACATTGTGTAGTTGGACTCACACTACGTGTAATCTATAACACAATACATGTATTTATGGATTAATGCTTCGGGACTATTCTTTCAATCCTTGCAATGTGATAGAGTTTATCTATGTCTTTATGACTCTTTGTTTTGATTAGGAATATGTGTAACTTAGTTTCTGGATTACATGACTTCTAGAACCCTAGAAATGATATGTTTTCCATTAGAGTTAGGTTTAGACCACGTACACTATACCTAGATGCATTGATAGAGATTTTGTAATGCAGATACTACATGAAATGTTTCTTATTAGATGCATTGTTTACACAAAAGATTTTTGAAGATGAAAAACATGTTGCATCTTTGGGAATGTACGTAGGATAGATGATGAATGATAGTACACATTTTGTAGTAGGAACTACACAATCATTACACATCCCAATTTTATAGATTTATTAAAAAAATATTATATTTTAGACCAACCCTAGAGACATGTAATAAAGTTAGATTATAAGTATGGGTAGAACATGTGATTGGTGTTTTGTACAAATGTGTTTAAATTAATATTTTTGTAATGTTCAAATTTAATCATCAAGTAGTTCTGAATGGGAATTCATTGGGTTTCCACAAAGGTACAGGTTACACACTATGATAATTTTAAATGAATTTGTTTTTTGAAAATTATGATGGATGAAAATGTCAATGACGTTAAGAAAATGTGATTAAATAGAAGGATTTATTAATGAAAGTTTATAACTAATAGATTCATGCACGATTTATCATAAAAAAACAATTATAAAAGGTTTGAATGATAGTTTTTTTTATGTTTAAATATCATTTCATATATAGATGTACAAGAGATAGAACAAGATATTATACGTGTATGGTTTCTTTGAATTTATATATTATAATTAAAATTGTTGTTCTATAAGCCTTATCTATAATAACATGTTGGGATTATATTCCCATGGTTTCTTTTATATAAAATATGTTTTACCCCTCGTCATCATGTGAGATAAAAGAATATATAATGGATGGAGATCCCATACTATTGGTGGAATCTCACATTATGTGCCAAGGAGAAACCAATCCTAGGAAACACAATAGTTCACTGGTGAAAAGTTATATACATGAACCCAAAAGAATCATGGTGTTTCCTCCCCAAGTTATAGGGTTAGTTTATCAACCACATGATAAACTAACCAATAGAATAATCTCTTGATCATGACATTTTTTTATTTATGCTAGTTTAATGATTTATTTATATTGGGTATGTTTTCACTTTCAGACAATTAATAAATTAAAAAATCATTCAAGATAGAACTAAAATGAGATAAGATTATGTGTAATAATTATCTTATATATGGTTAATCACTTAATAATATCCCACATAATATAAAAAACATGTAACAAATATATAAATAATAAAATTTACTTATAAGGATAAAATACCTCATGAAAATATTATGTCAGTATAACTTTCCATAATCCTAAATGGAATTGAACTTTTGTTCACATTGCTTCAAAAACCTGAGTTGGGGTGATTTAAATTATCACGGAATTATTATTCAATGTTTTGGGTAGAAATTAATTTTTTCTTATAAAGTATTAACTACCACATTAGGTCTTGGTGTGACCTAGAGACCATGGTTGAGAAAATCTATAATAAAAGGATTTAAGGATTGGGGAGTCCACACAATGGATGAAGGAGCAGTGATTTAATGAAGTGGGAACTTGTAATGCCTACCTAAATCCTATCAGGTTTTTGAACAACCAGATTTGGGGTAATGCAAAGGGAAATATGGATCCTTGTAGCATGATTATCCATGCAACTGAATATTCAGATGTAAATAGTTAGAAATATTATATTTAGATAAAATAGTGGGAGACTAAAAGTACTAATTTATTTATTTGTATCACTTTTATCATGATAACATTCTAAATCATTTTTCATCTTAATTTGTAGAAATGAAAATAAAATGACATCAATCATATCATTGTGAACTATACTCGAGAAAGAAAAAAATTTCCCTGGAAACAATATCTAGGAATGATAGAGCCATTTATGTGTCATCCATTACCATGAGAAGCAATCATATGTGATAGAGGATCATATTATAGTTGCACCTAGAAACTAGTCTAGTGTTGAGAAAATATCTCTCTATATAAAACATTTGGATGATTCCCCAGATGTCCCAATTATCAAGATATCGACTATGAATAATGTTCTAATGAAGAAATATGAAAACATTGATGCATATAGAATGATGTCTCTCTATATGTATCATTATCAAGAGTTGGATAGACATGAGGGATATGCGATCTCCAATTATTTGTTATAAACTAATATTTGAGAGTCTACACTAGCTAGGCCTCATGCATTCTATCTTATTGACTACCTTGAAAGCCTATACATCTTAGGGATTATGTTCCCGAATGGGTTTTGTACATATCTCATCCAATCAACACTACCCAAGACTATATCTAGCATTATTTTCAACTAAAATGTGATAAACAATACGAAGTGTCTACCATAACAATCTAATCTTCATTATCCAGGTAGATAAATGCATAGGGCATCACAAACCCATAGACCATATAATGAATAATAAAAGGAAGCACAAAGAATAGGGGAAAAGTATTTTTAAATAGTCCAATTTCACCAAGAACTGTCGCTCTATGATTGGAATGATCTAGAGGGATGGCAATGAATGAGAGGTAGTATGTCTTTTCGTGTGGAAATCTAGGAACTCGAAGATTAATTTCATCTAGAATTGTTGGGACACTAATTGATTATTTGGTATAGAGTGTAATGATTCCATTTCTATACGCTGGGTGTTGGATATAGCATGTGGGGATAACATCTATATTTAAATGTAGTAACCAAGTAGATTTATAATGATTTCTTGATGAGAGGTGGATCTTTGAGCTGCTAATGGCACATGGTTTTATATGATGGCCATTGGCTCTTATCATCTCCCATTGCAACTGTGATGAATTTAGTTTTATATTACATTTATTAGGTACCTAGTGATACTAATAAAATAATTTCAATATCATGTTTCAATATGGATGGATTTATTTTCCATATTTGGAAATAAGGGTTGTTTCATTTTTTAAGAACAATGTATGTTAGGGTATGGAACATTTATATAAAAATTTGTATGTATTAAATAATGAAACCCATGTTTTGTCAACTGATATCAATAAAAACTCATAAGACTCATAAAACACTAGGTTGTGGAATCTAAATCTCAATCATGTAAATTAGAAGTGCTTGAAAAAGCATTCTCATGATGTATATTTAGACTCTAATGAGACAAAACTACTAGATAGATGTCAACATTGTTTAAAAGGGAAAGTCGCCATTGTGGCTTTCAAAGGACAGTGTTAATGGGCCAAAAAATTTATAGGATTGTTTCAAAAAAATCATTCTGTACCATTTTCAATCAAATCAATTGGTGGATATTCTTACTTCATTGCTTTTACGGATGATTTGAATTCATGTAGCTGTATCTACCTAATGATTTATAAGTTAGAGTCCTTGGAAAAATTTATGATGCATCTACCTAATGAAGTATAAGTCAGAGTCCTTGGAAAAATTTATGGAATTATATAATGATTTAGAAAATCATCTTGGTAAAAAGATAATTGATCTTTGACATGAAAAAAGTGTAGAATTTTTCAACCAAGAGTTAATCGACCTTTTATGGGTGTCTAGGATTCTATCTCTATGCACACCTCATTATACCTCACAATGGAATAATGTTTGTGAATGAAGGAACCACACCTAGTTGGACATGGTGAGGTTGATGATGATTCATTCATACCTTACATAATCCTTTTGTGGATATTCATTACAATGTGTCATATACACCTTAATCTGAGCACTAACTAAGGAGAAAAATTGAATTCACTCCGAGTTATAGAATGAAAAGAAACACATTTTTCCACAAAAACGTGAATGGGTATGTGAGGGATTTGTTATGGCCTTTACAAGAAAAAAATGCCTCCCATGGGCATGAGTTGAATGCATATAGAATAGAGCCTTGAAACAAAAGGATATTACTTATATAACCCTTTAGATAAGGAAGTGACTATCGGTAAACAAGCTATATTTCATGAATGATAGAACATCCTCAAAATGTATTTTACAAAAATGATTGACTTTGACAAATGGATTATCAAGATACACATGAGATTGTATAAGAAACAGATCCATATGTCCCCATGGAAGATGTTCCAGAAACCCATTTACTGCGTAGGAGTTCAAGAGAAATTTGAAAACAAAAGAGACTCGATTTTCTTGCCTCTGGGGATGATGAATCATTACTGTTGGAAAATGAAGAACCTCTCTCCCACAAGGAAGCAGAAGATAGGTTATAACCTAGAATATGGTTGTATGTTATGAATTCTATGTTGTATTACATGTATAAAAAATCATATATGGGATTTGGTTGATGATACATTTGATGTAAAGCATGTTTCATAAAAATGGGACTTCAAGGGAATGCTGGTCATTGAAGGTCAGGTTGGAACCTATAAAGGAAGCCTTGATGCTAAAATAATTAGACAATATCAATGAATTAACTATGATTAAAACATCTCACTATTTTCTATGTTCACATCCTAAAAAATCATTTATTCCATAGGAGTATAACATGACATTGTGATTTGGAATATGGAAGTCAAGACAACATTCCATAACTAGAACAGTCAAGAATGTGTCTATATGAAACAACTAGAAGGTTTTCTAAACCAAGTTGAATCCAAATGAGTTTTCAAGTTTCATAGATCCATTTATGGATTAATGTATGCATCCATGACCTAGATCATTTAATTTTGTGTATCCATAAAAGAATGTGGTTCCATTATGAATGAATGTGAGCCATGTGTTTATTAATTGTTTAATGGGAATGAGTTTATTGTCCTAGTATTATATGTTGATGACATATTATTTATTATAATCAATGTACCTATCTTAATGTTTTTTAAGGTCTATTTTAACAAGTGTTACTCGATTATAAATTAGGTGAGGCTTCCAACATTATAGGGATTGAGAACATTTGTGACAGATTCAATGGGATGATGGGTCTAAGATAGGTTAAAAACATTTACATGATGCAAAAGATATTTATAATGAAATAGTCCAAGACGGTATTGGTTGTAGTGTCCCATGGACTATAATTTTATATGATTATTTATCCTCATACACAATAGAAGAATGATAGGATGAGAAATATCACATAATCATTGTATAAATGATCTATCATGTTTTCCATGTTATGTAACACTGTTGATGTTGCCTATACACTGAGCATTGTAAGAAGATATCAATTGGATCTAGTAGAATATCATTGAACAACTATTAATACTACCCTTACATATCTGATAAGAACTAAATATATGTTTATGGTGTATGGAAGTGATGATAATCATTTCATTAGAGGGTAAGTTGATGTCGGTTTTCTGATAGTTTAGAATGATATCTGGTCACAATATGATATGTTTTCTGTCTCAACGGAGGAGTAATGAGTTGGAAGAGTTCAATGGAGCTAGTTGTCAATAATTCTACACATAGTCTCAATATATTTCATCTTTTGATAAAGCCATGCAAGCCATATTAATTAATAACATTGTCCATGATCATGATGTAGTTCCTATAAGTGGATACCACATCACATTGTATTGTGATAGTACTACAATTGTGCCTATGCAAAATGAACCATGGTCACATCAAAAGACAATGCACATTCTCTGGAAGTGTCACCGCATGAAGGGTTTCTATCAAAGGGTTAAAGATGTAGTGAGAAAATTATCCAAAGAGGAGAATGTGGTGGACCCCATTACTAATGCCCTAACATAGCATCAGAATGAATATCATTTGAGAGATAATGGGTTAATGGTTGTTAATAGTTGTCTCTAGTCCAAGTGGGTGATTGTTAGAGTCGGAGGCATACAACCAACTATTGTGTAATTTTTGATAAACTTGTAGACATGGATTTGAATATTAGTAAATATATTATCACATATTGATTGTTATTTTGAGTAAAAATACATGAGATATTTTCCTAAGGATAGTTATTTCATTGAAGGGTAATAGTAGATACCTTCAATGATGAGAACCTAGAAGTGTCATAACACTATTCTTAATATATGTTCTACGGCTAGATGATATTATTTGAGCAAAAAAATAATATAGTCCATTTGGGGTGTGAACTCATAAAATATTGAGGCACCTAATCTTGGTTTTCACCCATGGTAATAACTAGGAAAATATTATGAGAATGAGGCCCGCTAGTTGGATGTAAAAATTTTATAGTGTCATTATATATTCATATCTATGGACGTGTGTATTATTTCATGTAAATTTTTATTATTATTAATGGGTATTACAACTTGAACTTATATGTATTGATGAAAATTATTATAGAATACTGTTCATAGTATGGCAGGATATATTTGGTGTGTCCTGAGTAATAATTCATTAATAAATAATGCAAGAAAAGGTTTGTCCCTTCTTTTCCCTAACTGATGTCGATATCACATAAGCATTGATGGAATGATATAACCTAAATAAATCCAAGACCATATCGAGGAATTGGGAAGTTAAATTCTTGGATGTAAGAGAAAAATTAATCGAGTTCCTAGGTTGATGACACTATAATGAAACCCACATTATTCAAGATATCATGAAAAAGAGATTACATTACCCCATAAGCAATCATTTGAGGTGACATGTCATTGTGGCGATAAAATATTTTTCTATGGATGCATTGACATGTTTCTAGAGGCTAAGTAATTTATGTAGGATCCACCTAATGAAACTATTAATGTTTTCTAGATGGTCAATCACTAATTGTATCCAAGAATATTAGTTAAAAATTTATATTACAAGTTGAATAATGATTTTTCCAGTTTTTGTTTCAATAATTATTCAAGGATGTCTGATTATCATTATATTGAATTTTTTTTTGAAGAGAAAACAAAATGGGAGAAAAAATGTATTTATTAGAGAATAATTCAGTGATATATATTTGAGAAATAAATAGTTAATACTCATGGAATAATAAATGTGTTGGAGGAAATAATAAAAATAGAACAATAAAAGCACAAACAATGTATATTAATATACATGACATGTAGTTTTTTGGGGATTTGAGAGAAATAATACTATTTATTTAATTAAATAATATTTGGTGTAAAATTTGGAGCACATGTGAAGTGATAATTGTAATAAAATATTATTATGAGACATAGGGTATTACTATGAAATAAATTAAATGAATAAATACCTTTGGAACATTAATTAATTTTATTATTATATGTAATATAAATCCCAACTACATTTATCTCATTAGAATTATCCATTCACTATGGTTGTCGAAAACATATATGTAGAAAGAACTCAAGAAAAGAAGGAATTCGAATCATCCAAGAACTCTCTCATGTTATGAGAGAGATCGTATTCTACTAAATCAAGCAGAGCACTATGGATGCGTCTCTCATTGAAATTTAAGGCATACATCTCAAGTGAAGGTTATTCTATAATAGAACACATAGATCCCTTCAGCAAAGTCTAGATATAGGTAGAGCATGTGTGGATCAATGATAGAGGAAAGCATCACATGTATTCTATGACATAATGAAGGATTTCATTGGCTCGTGACCAGAAGCATAAACTAAGAGAGAATTCAACTTAGCCAATTCATGTATTTTATTTAAATTAATTATAAAAAAAATATGTTTATCCTCTCTATGGTCCTGATACATCCCCCATTCCATTTCATTCATAATTATAATCCAATGACCCATAATTTCATCATCATGATGGATCTCAGATTGAATGTTGATAACGGTAAAATTAATGTCGGGTACACCCATCCATATGCTTCCACTGTGCTCATAACATAAAATCTCTATGGTGTGTGTCCTGGACATACTTTTTTACTATTTAAGACATTATTTACTAAGGTGATGGGTGCATATGATTTCATGAAACTTAATTTATGCCAACCCCATAACATAATATAAAAAACACCTTAGAACACAGATGAATAATCATAATCAACTATCAATTTCCCTATAAATCTACACATTTGACATGGTGGTGATTATTTTCATCAATATATAACAGTTTCATTACAAATATAATGGAATAACAACAATTTTTTAACATTATTTATAACCTTCATGATTTATCACTATATGGATATTGTAAAATACAAAAACATTATTGTGATAATAATACATGTTGTAAATTTTTAGTTGTATCTCATATAGATTAATTTTCCAATAAAAAATCGTAGATTCGAACACATAATAGATGTTATAAAATTTGAAAATTATAATCAAATATCTTTTCAAAAACAATTTTCAATGTAAATTATATATTCATCCATTATAATATATTCTATGATATTTCCCTATATATATAAATGCTTGTAAAGGATGACATATTACATTGGTTGAATTGTATATAATAACCTTTTTTAACATTATAATCCAAATATAACTATACGTTTATCATTATTATTATAGGTATTGAAATATAGAATGAGGGAATGTAGTGATATTGATGAATCAATAATTTATATATCATGTTCATGATATGGTGGGGGAATATGAAACCATTACAAAATTAATCAATGAAACACAACATCTTAATAATGGATACTCGAAAAAAAATATATCATTATTTGGAATATAAAAATGTAATTACATTACATCTTTTAAAATATCTTTATAAGTGGTTCATTATATTTATGATTAACATGAAGACGAACCCCAGAAAGTTTTCGCATTTGAGATTTATGAAAATTTATGTTCAATATCATCTTGATTATTTCTTATATTGATATACTAATATGGTCATGATACAAATGTAATGTGAGATTAGATGATATATATAAAATATCCATCATTTATTTTTAACATAGAATTTATTAAATTGGTTCATTATCATAATTTTTGGAACTACTAGTAAAGATAACTTATTATAGTGAGAATGTGTAGTGATGTAAGTCCGCACATCAAATCATCATTCCCAGGAAAAGAAATTGTTTGGGGATCCTATGAGAATATGTATGGAAGAAATAATACAATAGTTCCCTATACTATATTTATTATGAGTAGAGGGATATTTGGATCAAAATTAAATTATTTTAATATTTTAATGAAATCCTTGTTCATGTAGTATTAGATATCGATATTGGAGATGTCAGCAAATAAATCATCGATACTATCCTAAATGATACAAATCTTTAAGAGAAAAGATTTATCAATTGAATATCAATGTTTGAATTAATATAATTTTATTTTATATGGAGTTATCCATAGAAAAAAAATACTAAATGAAATTAAATAACATTTTTTGATTCTTCAAATATATAAAGGTAATAAACATCAATTATGACCAAATTAAAAAATATTGATATTCAATTAATAATTATTACAATGATAAAGGTGAAGGTTCTAACATATAATCACATAGACATACTTGATTCACATGATTAACTTGGTGGAATAGTCATTTTTCTGGAAGTGGATATGATTATAATGGATTATACATTCATTATTTTGACGAAAAATTATAAATAGACTACAAATTTGGATAAAATATTATGGTGGGATAAGTATAAATTAGAAACATTAGATTACTATTCATGTTGAGATAATCATTCCATGATCCTAATATATTAATACCTCATTGAATTTTATGGATACATACTGTAAAGGTGAACCCTAGAAACAAACTAAATGTTGAAGATGGTTTAGCATCTTTATGGTATAGTTAATAGCAACAATGAAAAAAAACTATAAACTTCATCATAACATGAGCCTGTACAAATTGTCTGGATCATATACCATCACAACGTCCACAATTAGCATTGTATGTATGATGTTTCTTGATGATGATGATGTTTTCCATGTATGAACCCATCCTTTCTTCTTATATTTTCATTTCATTAATAAATTTTCTGTTGATCAATATTGTATTAGAATATATATATTTATGTCACAAAAGGAAACAAAATAAATTATAACAATATGAAACAAGAATAGAAATATTAAAATATTTTACACACAAAAGTAAATAAAAAAAATTTAAATTTAATCACCATGATCTGTGTGGAATACTAAACTTCTAATGATATATATTGATGTAAAAAAAATATTTTTACAAACATCATGGTAAAAAAATTAGAAAAAAGTATGACGAATTATTGGAATATTTTCCAGTCAATATATAAAAATTAAATGAGATAGTTATATATTTGGTAATTGGAAACATGGTCATTGGACTTACGGTTGTTACAATTATATGCATATTAGGATTTTGTGTCCATTATGATAATATGGATGTTAGGATTATATATTGTTGTTGATATAAAAATTAAATTTATAATTAAATAAATAAACCAAATTTAATTTTTCTTTTAAAAAGATACCATTATATAATAGTTTAATAATTATAAGATATATATATTAATTTGATGAAATTACATAATTTTTGTATAAATTAAATGAAATAAAAGATTTATCCCAATGTATTGCTTGATAGAATAATTTATTATATATTGGAAATCAGTTAGATTAAATAAAGAGTTTCCTAGATAAATCCAATGATGGTCATCATTATGTAAAAATTTTGGGAAATCAAGAAGTAGACATGTTCAGCTCATTTAAAAATATATATAATCCAAGTAAGCTCAATCACAACACCTGAATACCAAAAAAATACATTACCTTATTATAGTTTTTTGACTTATTAAAGTGGTTTTCAATTATATGATTTGACTCTGTATATATGTAATAATTATAATTTCAAATTATATTATATAAATACATATATTTTTATTATTAGTAGAATTTATTTTATATTTATCCTTTTTATAAAAATAAATTTAATACAAATTATTTAGTAATATATGAAATATTAAATTAAATTAAATTATATAAAAAAGATGATTACTTTTCAGTAAATTAAAAATAAATATATGTGAATTAGAAATAAAATAATTTAATGTTAAGAGTGATATATTTTATAGATTTTTTATATAATTTTTTTAAAATGTAATAATTTTATTCACTACTAAATAATTATTTAAGATAACATTGTTGATAATAAACCATAAAAATATTTTTATATTAAACTAATGATTTTTTAATGGAAATTAATAAATATAGATTATTGTTTAAATTTTAGGATCTATTTTCCTAAAAATGTTAATCAATTTTTATTTAGATATATATTAATATTAACTTTATCAATTTTAAAAAGTGAGTAATAAAATTCATATCATATTAATAATTAGTATTTTTTAATTATATTATATGTCCATATATATATTAGATACTAAAAATAATTTTCTAATGTAAAAAATGGTGGTTCCACAATAATTGTAATATAGGTTAAGAGTTTTTAACTAATTAGTATTGACCTCTCATCTAGTAATATTTTATCTTTAAATAACTTAATTTTTGAATGATCTGTATCCCCAAATCATATATCTATCATTTTACCTCTTAGCTCTACTTTCAATGACATATTAAATTCTTTGATGATAAAGGACTGTGTATTGGAAAAAATAGGACTCATGCCCTGTATGAAATGGACCCCCACTTCTAAGCTCAAAGTAAACCTTTACATTACAGACATCTTGTATCCCCACCCAAATTATCTCATTAAAAAGAATCTCATAAATTTTGATATCACATGTCTCAGGAATTAATAAAAAATAATTTATTTCAAAAATAATCCATAAGATATGATTGATGTTTCAAATTTAATTCTTATCCTCTCTCTAATAAGTCATCATCAAAATAACCACACACCTTTTAATAATTCTTATATATCAAATTAATAATTTTCTCAATAATTAATCTTCCATAAAGTTGTTATTATTAAAATATAATTGAAACATCGTACTCATTTATCAATTGTAATGTGTGAATTATTTCTCCTGTTTTTTATAATACAATAAATATATTATAATATTTAGATACTGAATGATTGTGATTACATAAATAATTTTATTATGATATTATAATAATCATTTCCATGTTTTTTGATCATAATTTAATGGATAAATATATACATATATTGGTAAAATAAATTCATTTTATTGATATGACAATTAATGAAATCATTATTTTAACCACTCTAAAAAGGCATAATATAAACTCGAAATTTTTTCCATTTTATAGAAGATATATACTAAAGAGACTTCTACAACATAAATGAGAATTTATGAGATGATATATACATGATCTACAATAATTGATTTTAAAATCCATATCAAATATAGAACAAAAAAATTACAAATTTAAAAATAAAATAATAATTTAAACAAGGAATTAATATTTAATATCTAATAATATATTATAAAATAACTATATCCATAATAAAAATATATTATTATAATAATATTGATAAAAAAATAAATTGACATTGATGAGGATTAACTATGGCCTAAGTAAAATAAACCCATGGGAAACTAATTTCAACTTAATTAACACTAATTGATTCAAAACTGTATTATGATGCTAAATTCATTAATATAATGTTTATAATTAGATTTTTATATATTGTATTAAATTTTTTTTTTTTTGATACTATATATTGATGAATTTAATTTTCTAACATTTTTTCATTTTCCTACTTAGTTATAATGTTTTAACATTTATTCATTGGACACTCATTGTTCTTCAAGTTATAATCTATATTTTAAAGAGATGTACTTATTGGTATTTCACATTTATCTATTTCACTAATAGATATAATATTTCCTATTTTTCTTTCAGGAAATTATAAATAGAATTTAGTATTATCTTTATTAAGGTATCTCATTCTTCATAACAATAAGGAATTTATACGAATAATTTACATGATATTTGTTACATTAATTTCTACCATGTTCATATTCATTCATTCCAAAAATGGTTGAATTTCATATTTGGATAACAAAATATTTATTGTCGTATTTTATATTCCTAAATATAATTTATCATTTATTAAAATTAATTTTTAAATTTTTTTAAATGAAGTTGGATTTCATTAATAACCAATTAAATTTATATATTGTAATTTATTTTGAAATTCATATATTTTTCATCCTCAACTAACAATTTTAGTATCAATATAATTATTTCAATTCAAGGATCCATTATTTGAAAATATTTTTAGGTTTTAAAATTATTCTTTACAAAAAAATTTTTAAAAACATAGAAGATAACAAACAATCATTATATTTATGAAAAGAACATAAAATCTAAATGAATTTTTTTTTCAGATGATTCATTTTTTATCTTCCACTATATCATGGGATGTTAAATCATTTATATGGTTATGTTTCAAAAAGACATTATCTAAATATTCTTATGAATCTAATATATAATGTTATTGAAATTTTCATGCAATCTAATCCAAAAAACACACTACACATATAAGAATTTATATATAAAATATCATTTAATAATGAATAATTTACATGTAATATAAGTTTATCTATTTTATCCTATTTTATAAATTGATAAATTCTATTTTCATAAAAAAATTAATTCCTCATGTATAGCCTTCTGTTTGTTCTATTAAATCTAAAATACTATAATATCATATACATCTGTTAGGAAAATTATTATTACTTATTCCCATCTATTATTTTAATACATAATCTAATGGTTAATGAAAATTCAAATTTATATACTTCAACTAATGTTGATTCAAGTGTTCCAAATAATTTAATGCAGTCATATTGTGCCAACTAATTAGTTTCATCCCCAAAAATATCATTAAATTTTTAAACATTTAGTTAAATATTATTCATATAGAAGACACAAAATAATAAATCATAGTGTGACTTCAATCAAATTTTGGGGTTTTATAAATCCAAAAGTATAAAATTAATTATTTTTTCCTTTCAAATAAAATAGATGTATTCAATATATTTCATTATATAAAACCTCATGTATAAATTAACTATGATATATTATTCCAATATATCCACGATGGGAATTTTCTTATGAATTAAAATAAAAATAATTAGAGAAATATTTATAATTTTTTTAATTATCAAAATGTATTGGTCATTTAATTTTGAAATACTGTCAAATATCCAATTGACATTTTATGATTCAAAAAATAATTTGTCGTGAAAAACGTTTTTCATTGATTTTTTACACAAATATTATAAATAATAATGATAACATTTTTATATTTTGAGAAATAAATTAATTTTGGAATATAATTATGTCAAAATTATATTGAGGAATTTTATTATTTTTGTGAGAATTTATTTCTTCTATAAATAGTGAAAATATACAAATATTATAGATAAATATTTTTTCTATTAATGTAGTTACAATGCCACTTTTGTTTGAATAGATTTTTAAATTTAATATTTTACTTTTTAATTAATGATAATACAAATATTTTTATTATAATTTAAATAATGGTATGTTTTTGTAGAAAAAATTTTATACATAAAAAAATTTCTATAGAAAATCATTTTTCAACACGTTTTCTGGTTTTTTTATTTAAATTGAATCATCCACATATAGAAATAGAATATGATAATATGGAATACATATTAGGAATAATCATTTAAAAATATGGTAATATGTTCACATTTATTTTTCCCCATAATTAATATTAACTATGGAATGAACATATGTTACCGTAGTAAGAGATAAAATGTGTTATAAGGGTTAACATTAAAATGATATTGAATAAAATTACGTAAAGACATTTCTATATCTAATTTGTCATAAATTTAATATTTATTATCATATCATTGAATATGATTCATTTGGGAGGAATTTTTCTTAAAAAATACATTAATATATTATAAAATATTAGAATCTTCTCATGTGCATCCTTGATCTCACTTATATAATGACACATAATCTCCCATATTATTCGTAATCAATGAGACCCTTCTCTAATTTATTACATTCATTATTATTTATTCCACCTCATTCTCAAAGGATATTGTATCAACCATAATATTAATCACCAATATCTTATATATAATAATATATTAGAAAAAATTTATTTTTTCTTCCTATTAAATAAAAAATTAATGTGTAACACAATAATATGTTTGGACTGCTAACAACAGAAACCGATAAGATTTATTTTCTATCACCATATTCTATGGTGGGTCATTATGATGTAATTAATTATTATATTTTATATTTATGGAATAACTATAACATTGGAATTAATATTTCTTACCTACCATATTACAATTCCATATATTAGATTAATATAACATCGCTCATGTGTAAGTGTTGACTATGACCTCCACTCAGTGGCTTCATTGGTTTTTTCATTAGTCATTTTTGTCAATTATTTGAAAAGGGTATAATATTAATAAAAATATAAGTATTTCATGATTATTATTCGTGATATGATGAAACCATATCCCACTTTCAAGTAGTGGAGGCATCGAATGAAACATTTATGGATAATAAATATGTTTTCTCTATAATATTAATTTAATGGATATTATTTTTAATAAAAAAATTTAATTTATATGGGAAGGATACATAATAAGGTATGTATTAATATGATTATAGAATATTTATATATATATTATTATAAATTAAATTTCACAATGTTTGAATGAGTATGTGACTTATTCTAATTGATTTATATTATAATCTTAATTTATTTGTGTTTTTAGGATAAATTATTTATTATAAAAATTATACAGTTTTACAGTTAAAATAATTTTTTCCCTTTATATCTATTTATTCCTAAAATTTTCATTTAATAATATGAATATCAAATTATAGGTACATAAATACACTGAGGTACACATTTTATAAAACAAAAACTATATATTATTTTTCCAAAAACTATTTTATTACCAATACATATTTATTTAAAATGATTTCATTCTTGTAATTAAAATTCAATAATAAATAAAAATTTCAACTCATACATATTCAATTTTCTGTATGATATTTTTCTATGAATCTTCTTTTCATTTTCTGGACAATGTACATTTTAAAAAAATATTGAACATAATCATTTCATTCACATAAATGAAAAAACAAAATTCCCCGCTATCATGCCTGTTAATTAATATTATGAATTCTATAATTTTTAACAAATTTATTTACAATGGATTTATTTACAAATATTATTTAGATATATATATTTTTTCAAAATGATTTAATAATTAAAAATGAATTTTCATATATAAATATACCATATTGAGTTTAATAATAATTCCACCTATGATAAAACCAAGTTGTCTTCCTAGTAATTCATTATGGACAAGATAAAATGACACCATCCTTATTATTTCAATTTATGAATTTTTATTATTATGTTAAAATATTGATTAAACTAATTTTATTTTCCATGGGATACATTATGGTGAAATCATGAATGTTTTCATGAACTCATGGAATACATCTAAAGAGATTATGAATTGTGAAATTTAGGTCAATTTGAGTTCTCCAACCCATTTGGTAATGTGATACTAAAAAACATCATATGAGATAATTTATGTATAAATTAGTTTAAATATATATTTTCACATTCTGATTCAAAAGTATGATTTCATGTATATATTCTCACTATATTGTGTATATACATGATTCTGAGTGGTAATGTTCGTATTTCCATGCCTTTATGGACATGGTTTAGAATAATTGTGTTCTAAATATGATGAATTACATTATTCATGACACCACAGGGAGATGTCAATAATTTATAAGAATATAACATTAATTACACCCTTATTGATCATCCTTATTATTTTGTTTTATTTGTAATTAATGATTTATACTATTCAGGGTATGATTTATTTAGGTTGAGAACATGAACGTTAATATGTTGTTATACACTTTTGATAATCTTGTTCACTGTTTTTGTAAAATTATGTATCATGAATCAAAAGAGACCTAACCACTGTTGTTATTTGGTTTGTATAACTGTGATATATGTTGGGTATTATTATACTATTATGTAATTCATTATTTTTTGGTCTTAGGTTACGTGTATTGGATTCATGGGATGGTTTAGTTATCTTTTTATATTTTGTATTATATATAAAACTATTGATCAAAATAAAATTAATTTTCATCCAAAATTGATATATAATGAACCCATATTGTCATAGGTTAATAATAATGAGTCTAATATAAAACATTTCAAGAATTATTTTCTTATGATTATTTATCTATTTTTTGGTAGTAAAATAGTAATGTTAGTATTTATTAGGGTGCAATAATGGATTTAACCATATGAATAGTGATAATAATGAATTTTATATGTAATGTATTGTCTATACTTGTGAGAAACAAAATTGATATCTAGGTGGGATGAATTATAATATTTTAATGCTCGCTAATCTATCTCAAGATGTTATAAAAAAAAACTACCATGTTATGATTTTATGTTAATCATAGAGGGAGAAACATGACATTGAGTATTTTATACGACAAAGTACAACTTTTATATTTGTGTCTTCTGAGCCATTGGTTTCTGATAAATTGTTTATTTTTATTAGAGAATACTTTTTCTATTCATCAATTAGTGGATTAATAGAATTGTATCTATTTATTCTATCGCTTGTGTAAATATTCTATTCAACATGGTATTCTTAAAAAGAAAATATATGAAGTACAACAGATAAATTATGATTAATAAAAGGTGTTCAAGAGGTTATTTCTCGTTAAATACATTACTAAAACCATTCCTAATAAGAATGATGGAGAATTTTTGGATTTTAAATAGTAATATAATTAATCAATAGCTATATATGAATAAAATTTAAAATTCCATTCCAGCTAATCTTATGGAGTTATAATCTTTGTTTTTTTAAAAAATATCAATTCATTAATGGATTTGAACATTGTACATGAATAGAATTATTCATAAAAAACATTTTTCAACTATGAATATATTTTAATATGTTTATTATAGGTATATATTAAGCGGTGAAAATGAAATTATTATTCTATTTTTTGAGAAATGAATAGTAAAATGTAGAATCGGGGAAACACCAATTGAAAATCCCAAGGAGGAATGAAATTCCAACTACCCACATGACAAATCATTTAGATAGGCAGTAAAAAAATTCACTAATATGAAATGGAAAAATATTTAATCTTTTAATTTCAATCATTTTTTCTTGTTATTAATGAAAATGGAAATAAATATGGATATATAATGTTGTAGAAGATGGACTCAACCAATGAAATTAACTTTTTTAGGTGTAGGGATATTGGGAATTATATATATCAATTACAAGATAAAAAATATCATTGGGAAAGTAGAACTCAAGACCCCCTAATGTAAAAGATTAAGGGAAGAAAATTACTATCACAAAAAATCTAGAACATGATATAGATGTGGTAAAAGTGGAACATAATATAAACTCTAGAACTAAAATTTTGAAATTTGATGGTGGTTATAAATACACTTATTTATTTATGAATAATTTGATATTAGGATCACATTACCCCTCATGAATTTTATTTTATGTTTTCTTTAAAATCATATAATGGAATTATGATCCCATTTAATTTATATAGTCGGTTCAAAATATATATTTTTTGGAATTTTATTTAGAAAAATTGTTTGAATAGAAATCTAGTTAATGTTTTTTTGGCTTTGGGACTATATTTTCATTACCTATATAAATATATTATATATTTCTATAGAAGATAAGTGATATTTTATATTCATAATCTTCATTTCATTTGACATCCATATGGGGATGAAATGAACATTCAATGGGAATTGAATCCATTTAATGGGTTTTACTACATATAAATAATCGTGAATTGCCTCTGATTATTTGGGAGAAAGTCAAAATAAAATATATTACCCTTTTTGGGATTATAATGAAGTATTTATTGATTAATTTCTCATCCTACTCTATAATCTCATAATCTAATTTATGAGTAGATGACATAACTTCGACATAAAAAATTTAATTTAATCCTTATATAATGGACCTAATTGAGATGCACAATTTAAGTAGAAAATCATAGAGATTCATGAGAGGGGACTCATATAACCAATTGTTATACCATGTGGTGTTACTTCTCTATTTTTTTTAATAAATATGCCTCAATAATTCTTTGAATTATCTAATGGAAACTAAAGAATTTAAATATCATGGAAAATATTATCCCACATTTTTTCAATTATATTTTTGAACAATTACGAGTAAATAATTTTCATTATGATTGATCGTAAATATTTATATTATACAGTTGAATTCAAGATGGATGGTATTTCCAATAAATCCATATATACAGGGTATTTACAAATTTGGTTTTTAGGATTCATTTTTACTTACCAATGTCCCCATTATATTAAGGGATTGGAAGAAAAATATCTTTAGATATTACATTAATAAAAATTGGTTATTCAATATATATGATATTATAATATATTCCAAGACTATGGATTTCATTGGAAAACTTTTTATGTTCGATCTAAAGGCCATGATGAGGGAATATATATTTGATAAATGTAACATGTAATAATTATTGAATAAAAAAGACTCAGTAATGGGACTTGTAATTTCATGTAGGTGTTCATCAATGGATCCATCCTTGAAAAAAGTTGTTGGACTATAGAAAATAACCAAAAAGTTGACTGAGTTCTTTAATCTTCATTATATTGATTACAGATGATTTTTTTTATTTATCCTAGATATATAATTACATACTGAATATACATGTACAGAAAACAAGATCCTTTAGAAAAATAAATGCGATGAAAAGTTTAAAGAGATGAAAAAACTAATTTCTTCACACATGTAATTATACTAACCTATAGTGGATAGAGGCTTTTGATCAATAGAAATGCATCATATAAGGGGTGGGGATGCTTCCTTTAGATAAATTACATGGTGATATATTATTCATAAATATAATTTATAATTAAATATTATAATTTAACAACTAATTATTTCTATATAAAAATCATAATGTTTACACTGAATATATAAATGAATTATCATAATGTTATATGTTATGAAATATAAATATAAAAATTATATATACTCAAAAAAATAATTATTTAAAAATTTGTTAAATTATATGTTTTGAATTAGAAAATTATTATGACTTCTTAAGACACAACTTCATTTGGAATAAAAACAATGTGGCATATGCATTGATTTAGAATACCATACAAGTTTATCTATAATAAATATTGAAAAGGGTCTAAAATATATCGATTATAGGGTTATTTGACTTGATGTTATATGGAAATTGTAAATATCATATGATATTTAGTTCAATGGCGAATAATTTATTCATGTTAGGATTAAATAGGTGAAACATTTCGATGTGGAATTACATAATATGTTGAGAAATTATCATGTTTTCAACATTTATTATGATCTATTGATAATGATTAGGAACTGAGTATGTATCATATCAACACAATAATTCATGAAGGAGAAATTGGTTGATTATACTAGCTCATCAGGAAGTATTTATCATAGATTTATGAATATTTATATAGATTAAAAAGTGTAATTTTTATTGAATTACATGATATGTTCAATTGTTTAGTATATATCTTAATGTTTAGAATGTTCAAATTTTAAAGATGATAGGCCGAATTATATAGAGATTTTTTATAATTACCATTATCAACATTAAAATGGAAAAACTACATCATTGATTTCATCATCAGAATCCCAAATTCATGTAATGTGAATAATGATTCATTTTTTTAATTAATTCACTTTAAAATTTATCAAATTTTATTAAATGAAGACAGTTTTTATAACTTGATTTTATTTCTATGATATACATCAACAATGTTTTAAGATTTCATTGAGTATAATATTATTGTATATTTGATTGAGATATGAAAATAGTAGTAATTGAATATTTGTTTGACATTTATCACAATATATCATCATTTATGTTCAAAACCGTGGAGATATTTTCCGTTTAGGATAAATGGATTTCAATGTTTGTTTATGTCAACACCATTCTTTAGAATAGTTTTCATTAAATAGTAGTATATATCTAATCATTCAGATAGATATTAATAATCCCACTATGGAAATAAGTGAAATATATAATGTTTTTAAGTAATTTTATAGAATGAAAACTATTGGGTCTTAATGTGTAATATGAAATTTAAGAGAGGGATATAAAAATTCATCATCAAGAGGTTAGATAAGAGTTACAACAATGATTTTCTAAAAATTATATTCGATATCAAGAGTTTTATTTTAGTGAAAATTAATTCCAATGTATATTTACTAGGATGATTGTTGTGTTATTTGGAATAGAAATCATTTTGAGACCATTATATATAAATCCCTATGCTATAATTTATTGTATTGTTTCTCATAACATGTAACATCCACCTAATATCTCTAATTTTGATGATGGGTGTCAAATATCTCTCTTGAATATGTACATACCTAATCCATAATATGAAATTTATAATATGGTAATACAACTAGACAATGATCCATTATATAATTAATGATAGGTAGAGATTAAAAATTATATAGATAATTTTTTTCATGGAAACACCACTCAGCAGGTCAATGTTTTTGGGTTCAATGTTGGAACTGATGATGTGATGATGTAGAGGTATACACAATTGGATTTATTGTTTCCATGTAATGTAATGACCAGGAAATTTCAAGAAATTTTTTTACTTAATTTCATTGTAATTTTGTGAGTGCGCGGTTTCAGACAGCACCTGATTCTGAGGCCCGGTGTGCCCAGAATAATTTTCTGAAGTCTTGTTAAGATTAAATTAACACGCATAAGCAGTTTTACTAAAAAAAGTGTAATAAATCATAAATGGTTACTTGGAATAGAAATCTGAGGGCACCATTGCGCTCAAGATGGTGAGTTTACCCTATGCGCGACATAAGATTAGTCAGCGCGGGCCTTCTGTGAGAAATTCCAAAAATGGCATAACCATAAATAAAATAAATTATTTTATTTTTCAAATGATTTTAACTCACAAACGGTAGCTCAGATTAAAAATCCAAGACAACCGCTGAACTCATAAGAGCATGGTTTATTTAAGAAGATACTAACATTGGCCGGTGCGGGCCACCAGAAAAAGTTATTTTTTGGCAGCAAATAAAATAATTAAATGACAATTATTTTATTGTAAAATACATATCATTTAAACGGTAACTCGGATTGAAAATCCGAGAGTACCATTGGATTTGTTGGATTGTGTTTCACTTAGGCAGAGCCTAACCATGATCGGTTCGGGTCGAAGGTGACTGATAATAATTTTCCGAACATTTTTTCGGGTACATTCAGTAAACG
Source organism: Viscum album (assembly GCA_963277665.1). Lineage (NCBI taxonomy): Eukaryota > Viridiplantae > Streptophyta > Magnoliopsida > Santalales > Viscaceae > Viscum > Viscum album. The sequence continues at coordinate 1,246,606,870 of OY728148.1, forward strand.
TACCTTTTTGTTTCCCTATCATTGGAACCGGTACTCAGAATTGAAATCGAAGGGCACCGATCAACTTGCAATGCTTGTATTCGCATAAGATGAATTTTACTGTATGTGTGTTTTCTTGGTTGAAGAAGTTAAATTTTGGGGTTTAAGGAAGAAATAAATAAAATCGTTAAAAATTTTATTTTTGATAACTAAGGGAGTTAAATTCTACTGTGGGAAGCTGTTGTTGGGACCCACAACCACCCAACATACCATGTGTGGATATGTGAGAGGTGGGGCCCACACGAGACCCTATCCCCCCTTGATCATCCCATAACCCCCTTGACCTCCCATAACTCACTTTCCTCTTTAATTTTGTAACTCCACTTAAACTTCTGAAACTCTTCCACTTCCTTATTTAATTTTCCAACCTACCTCTTAATTAATTAAACAACTCATGGTTTAATTAATTAAGTGAATTGGATTTGAATTTTGTAAACTTGAATGCATGGCATTGGTAAATAAAATAAGGTGGACCCTTATTTTATTATGGGTTGGAATTGATGTATTAAGTGAAAGGGAAGAGAGCTCTTGAGTTTTGAAGAACGTTCTTGACGATGAACAATTCCTTCGACGAAGAACGCCTCCAAAGGAGAACGCGAATTCACCAACGACATGCCTTCTCTTCTTCTTACTCCGCGTCAAGGGAGGAGACACCACTACAGGGAACGTCGCTATTGACGATGACTCATCCTCTGATGACAACAGAACTTCACCCCACGACGTCGCTTTCCTCGATGCTCTTCGAACTTCCTCTCTTTATCAAGGTAGGGGAATATTGGTATGATTCTTTTTTAAGAGGTTGAAGGGATTTATTTTGAGAGTGATATCTTTTTCCATGGATGTTCCCTTTTGAAAAAAAAAATGCGGATCGACTCAATATTAAGTTAATCCACGAAGAATATGTTTGTGAGTTGGAAATTCTTGTTTGTGGGGAAAACTATAGGGTTTTATATAATGTGTTAGTTCATGAAATCTTCTGTCGCTTTCTCCTTTTATTGAACTGCTTGATATCATGATAACGGGAGGAGGTCGGACCACACGAACACGCCTGACACTCCTCCCCTTTTTGGTTTTCAGTTTTGTTGCGGCGATCAAGGCAACTCGGTACCGAAGCACCGTGTGGAATTTTGATAAGGAGAGGGGGAGAAGCGCGGCGCTGTCGCGCAACGCCGTTGAAAACGAACCAAATATGTGGCGCCGCAGCGCCGCACCAGAGAACCAATAAAGCTCCACAGCCAGAGTGGGGCCGCGACGGAGGGGTGCGGCGTCGTCACACCACATCGGACTATCTAAGGCCGCGGCCATTTCTAGGTCGTGGCGGAGCAGTGGAACCGGCGGTCGGTAACGGGCCGCCGACGTCGGAGTGAGTGGACCCGCCCCTGCCGGTCCCGTGATGGCGGCAGCCGGCCGGCCAGCCGGGCCAGCCGGTTCGAGGAGAGCACCGGGGTTCGTAACCCCTGGCTGGCCAGCAGAAAGGCCCCATTAAAGGGGTTGCGATTTACTTCACGCGGGGCCAGTGCCCCCGCACCGAAACGATTCGGTCATTTGGCCGAACCGCTGGCGGCGCGCCAGCGTGCCGCCTGCCGGGTGGCTGCCCTGGCCGGTCCACTGAACCGGACCTCCAGGCTGGACCGCGCCCAGCCAGGCCAGGCCGCACCAGCTGGGCTGCACCATTCCCAAGCGGGCCGGACTCGGACCCTGTTCGGGCCGACCCTTGGGGTATCAGGCCGGGTCGGACCGGGCCCGAACCCCCTATTACCGAACCATTTTCAGTTTGTTTCCCATAACCTGAGCTACAGACCTCCGATCGACGCATCGTCAGCTGCGATGCGATCCATGGATTTAGACGGTCGTTTCGGTGTATTACACTGATGGATTCAGAGAACTTTGGGTTTGGCCGGGTTGGTTCGTACAGGAAACCAACCGGGCCCTCGGAGCGGAAACGCTTATATCTTGAGCTCCGGAAGTCCAATTGACCTGCCGTCGACTAGGTTGGATTACGCTTGATGAGATATAAGTTTTGGCAAACTCCGCCTGAGTTTTGGATGCAGTAGGAGTATGGCCGGGTTGGATTGTACCGAAATCCAACCGGGCCCCTGGAATGGAAAAGCTGATATCTTTCAGACCAGACGTCCGTTTGACGAACTGTCAGTGGTGTTGGTGATCACGTGGAGAAATGGTCCCTATGAGTATACCCTATGAGAGTTTGGGATACAGTTGAGATACGGCTGGGTAGGATCGCTCATGAAACCAACCGGGCCCCTAGGACGAAAAAGCTAGTAACTCACAGACTGGGCGTCTGATTGACGCGCCGTCTGTTGCGTTGAGACCCCTATGACGAGGAGGTCCATGAGATACTTATTTTTGGGACTTTGAGATACTTGGATTATCAACCTGCAACTTGTGGAGCGGACCCTCCTAGAGATGAGCATACGGAGTATGGAGACCGTGTAGCCGACTGACACATGATGACTGCTTGACTGTCTCGACATGCAGTGAGTCAACTAGATTAGTGGACGGAGCGCCCGATATTTGGCAGCAGACCCATAGCGGACGAAGCGCTTAGTAGTTGGCAGGAGACCCGTGGTACTTGATCGGAAGAGTACCTCTGTAGGCTATTAGGGGGAGTGGCCGGTATTTGGCGGTAGACCCACAGCGGACGGAGCACCCAATATTTGGCAGCAGGCCCGTGGTACTCGATAGGAGGAGTACATTAGTAGACTTAGGTTAGTGAGCATTGCCTCGGAGTCATGACAGGATCATTGTACACTCTAGTGACGGGTCTTTTCAGTAGTTACGGTTTCGATAATAAAAATCCTGGTTTGAGTTGAGTCTATGACCTTTGTGTTACCTCTTGATTGAGATTGGTCACTTGATAACTTAGGTATATGTTTGGGCGTATACCTGGGTAGTGGTTATCCGTTGATTTCATAATCTGTGTATTTCCCCATGATTGAGATGGGTTACATGATAACATAGGTATATGATATGAATATACCTAAGTAGAGGTTATCTGTTGAGATATTCCTTGTGGTTATCCTTGTGGGTTTTAGTGAGACCATGAGGGTGTCGGGGTCCCTACTAAGTATCGTTATACTCACCCCTGCACGGGCTATGCCCGCACCTCGTTGTGTTGGTTGCAGACGATGGATAGTGCTGACATAGGTTGAGTGTACGAGGAATGGACGGTACCTGGAGGTGGACTACACGACGAGTTTGTATCCGGAGGTGGAATTCACAGTGAGACGACACTCGGAGGAGGTTGACGGGAGAGAACATTGTGGAGGCTATCTCTACCTACCCTTCAGGTAGGATCCGTGGTGGACGATCCAGGAGCTGCACTGTACCTACCCTTCAGGTAGGATCCGAGGAGGATGGCCTGGGAGCCGTTTCCGTTCTTCCACTGTTGTCTTTTTTTGTACTTTTGTTCAGTTATATTTGAACTTTCTGTTAGGTTTTTATTCTGGCCCATACACTTTTCAACACTTCTCTTTGTACTTAGTGTTTTCCATCCTCTTGTACTCTGTGGTGTTTTCTTTACTTTTATAAATGCAATGACTTCCCATTTATTAGGATTTTACGCCTTTGGTGCTAGTCGCCAGCCTCTGGCCTTTGGAAAGCGGGCTTGGGTTAGTCACGACACTGGCTCCGAGGATGGGTCGTGACAAATTAGTATCAGAGGATTCGGTTCTACCGCAGAACTTATAACTCTGATATTTTCTTTCTATGAAGAAATAATGTTAAGGGTACCGAGTGTGGTCTTCAGTTCAGGGTGTCCAGTGTTGGTGCGGGCGTCGACGTATCCATACACCAGGTCCCTGACAACTGATTTCTGACATTGTTCACAAAAACAATGATTGCATGTGTGTTTCCAGAAGTTTTTAAAAGTCATCTCAAACCAGGTCAGCTCACCAGGTATAAATTGTTTGACCGTGTCACATCTGTTTAGGATGTCTCCATGCAGAATGTTGTTTGGATTTATGAGATAGTACACGATGACGGCCCAACGAGCGACGAGGCTCCAGTGCAGGAAACTTTTTACTATGTTGGCACCCTCGGGTGGTGTACCAGCAGCACCGTCACCTGTTGGGCGGCAGATGCCATCAGCTATACTAGCGAAATGTGCATGCTAGCAGATCACGTTGCATGAGTCCCTGCAGTAGAGGCCTCCGAGGTTACGAGGTGATGCAGATTCCCAGACAATAGAGGACTGGCTGGAGGCGATTGATAGAGTTTTCCGCCTAGCTGAGACACCATTGGAGTGGATGGTGTACATGGCCACTAGTGTTTCCCATTAATTACCATGAGGATGGTCTACATAGTGATGAGGCTTAGTTATGTGGACCGATGCCTGAGATAGTGCATTCAGGTAGTGTGTCAGCTATACATCAGAACCTGTTGGTCAGCAGTTACAACTGACGGTACAGGTAGGTGACACATGTAGGCTTACTGCCTTATTCGTGTTCCAACATCAGATACCCTCAAGATCTGAGGCGAACCTGACTCCCAGGTGGGTGAGGACTGGCTTTAGGAGGTGGCTGATAGTTTTCTTGAGCTTATACAGCTTTGGCAGGACGACATGTTGGTAGTTGAGAATTTATCGAGGCGTACTGAACATTCTGGGTACTCGATGAATATGATTCGATCATTGCTATAGAGCTCGGACCTCTGAGTGTGGTGTGTTTAAGGACTTTCGAGCCAGCACTTTTTCTTCTATGCATTCCTACACACGTTAGGGTGCTAGAGAAAACCTTGAGGTTGAATGTTCTTTGGATGAACGAATACATCTTGAGAATGCTAGAAGTTGGAACGTAGCGAGCTGGTGCAAGTCTCAAGGACTTGGGCGTGTGAATGTTTCAAGAAGTGGAAATGTTAAGGACAGATGAATCTGCAAAGTAGCAGATGTGGAAGCAGAGATAAGTGTACAACATGAGGTGGTGTACATTTCAACATGTTACAACCACCCACCTTTGTAGTCCCTTCTAGGCTCAGGGAGCTGGAGGGTAGGAGAAAAGAGTAGTTTCATGCGGTCAAGGACTGCGACCGAAATGGCTCTAAGGATGATTCGAAGTGCAGACTTTGTCTTCTACTAGCTGTCGTAGCCACAGACATCGATACAAATCATCCCTTATTTCCATTAATCTAGTTCCATACCTAGAGTTTTCGGTTAAGCCGTTGACTTGACCCTCATGTCTAGAGATACCTTTGGGAGGAGACTCGATAGTCACACTTATGCTGACGGTGTGATCTGACCCTTAAGGTGAGAGTCTTGGTTGGTACCTCTTGGTGGTAGCGTCGAGGCCTTATGACATTAGTTTGAGTATGGATTGGGCAATCCTTGCTCATACTCAAATTGACAGAATTAGGAAAATGTCGGGATAGATTTTCCTTGGTCGGTGAAAAGGAAACCCCAGTCATCACAAGATAAACTCGTGCATGGGAGGGTATAGCCGATCATTCTTGGGTTGGCCAACCTTACCCACATGGTATCAGGAGTTTTGAGTTTTAGTTATAATCAGGAAAGGGAGACCTCCAGAGTTCGAGGATACTGACCACGTTCTTATACGGGTCTCACCTCGACGAGGTTTACGGAGATATAGCCGAGGCGACGAGATATCTCAGAGGTTCAACAGACCTTTTAGGTCCCTAGCAGGGTAAGCGAGGTGGTTTACCGCTTCACATTTCCACCTAAGTTGCACCGGGTGCATGAAATATTCCACATACCTCGGCTGAGGAGATACGTTCATGATACTTCACACATCATCGACCTCAGGGAGTTGGACGTCGATGACAGGGCGACATGCACAGATGTTCCAGTGGAGATTGAGGATCGATAGGAGCAGCTTCTATGTGAATGATCGATTCCATAGGTGTGCTTTCACTGGCAGCACGTGAACCTCTAGGAGAGCACATGGGAGCGGAAGGCTCATATGCATGCTCAGTACCTCTTTTTTTCCCTAGTTTGTGTTAAAGCTTTACGGGGACGTGAAGCCCTAAGGTGTGAGTAATGTAAAGACCCGGAAATTTCAAAGAAATTTTTTTCTTAAATTTTTGGAATTTTGTGAGTGCGCGGTTTCAGACGACACCTGATTCCGAGGACCGGTGTGCCTGGAATAATTTTCTGAAGTCTTGTTAAGATTAAATTAATGCACGTAAGCAGATTTACTGAAAAAATGTATTAACTAATAAATGGTTATTGGATGAGAAATATGAGGGCACTGTTGCGCTCAGGATGGCGAGTTTACCCTAGGCGCGACTTAAGTTTAGTCGGCGTCGGCCTCCTGTGAGAAATTACAAAAATGGAATAACCATAAATAAAATAAATTATTTTATTTTCAAATGCTTATAACTCACAAACTGTAGCATGGATTAAAAATCTGAGACAACCGTTGAACTTGTGAGAGCATGGTTTATTTAAGCAGATACTAACATTGGCCGACGCGGGCCTCAAGAAAAAGTTAGTTTTTGGCCGCAAATAAAATAATTAAATGACAATTTTTTTATTGTAAAATTCATATCTTTTAAACTGTAACTCGGATTGAAAATCCGAGAGTACCGTTGGATTCTATGGGGCGTGTTTCACTTAGCCTGAGCCTAACCTTGAACGGCACAGGTCGAGGGTGACTGATAATAATTTTTTGAACTTTTGTTTGGGTACGTTCATTAAATGTACGTGTGGGTTTCCCTATCATTGGAACCGGTAATGGGAATTGAAATCCGAGGGCACCGATGAACTCGCAATGCTGGTATTTTCTTAAGACAAATTTTACCGTATGAGCGTTTGCTTGGGTGATGAAGTTAAATTTTTGGGTTTATGGAAGAAATAAATAAAATCGTGAACAATTTTATTTTTGATAACCAAGGGAGTTAAATTCTACCATGGGATGTTGTTTGTGGGACCCACAACCACCCAACTTCCCATGTGTGGATATGTGGGAGGTGGGGACCACATGAGACCCTATCCCCCTTGATAATCCCATAACCCCCTTGACCTCCAATAACTCACATTCCTCTTTAATTTTGTAACTCCACTTAAACTTATGAAACTCTTCCACTTCCTTATTTAATTTGCCAACCTTCCTATTAATTAATTAAACAACTCATGTTTTAATTAATTAAGTGAATTGGATTTGAATTTTGTAAATTTGAATGCATGGAATGGGTAAATAAAATAAGGTGGAGCCTTATTTTATTATGGGTTGGAATTGATGTATTAATTGAAAGGGAAGAGAGCTCTTGAGTTTTGAAGAACGTTCTTCACGAAGATCAACGCCTTCGACGAAGAACGCCTCCGAAGGAGAACGCGAAGTCAACAACGACTTTCCTTCTCTTCCTCTTCCTCTGCGTCAAGGGAGGAGACACCACCGCGGGGAACGTCACCATCGACGATGACTCTTCCTCCTATGACAACAGAACATCACCCCATGATGCTGCATTCCGAGACTCTCTTCGAACATCAACTCATTATCAAGGTAGGGGAAAATTTGTATGATTTTTTTAAGAGTTTGAAGGGATTTATTTTGAGAGTGATATCTTTTTCCATGGATGTTCCCTTTTGAAAACAAAGAACGCGGATTGACTCAATATTAAGTTGATCCATGAAAAATATGTTTTCGGGTTGGGAATTCTTATTTGCGGGGAAAACTGTAGGGTTTTATTTTATTTATTAGTTCATGAAATATTCCGTCGCTTTTTCCTTTTCTTGAACCGCCTGTTATCTTGATATCCGGAGGAGGTCGGACCGCACGAACATGGCTGACACTCCTCCACTTTTTGGTTGTTTGTTTTGTTGCGGCAATCAAGGAAACGTGGTGCTGAAGAACCACGTGGAATCTTGAAAAGAAGAGGGGGAGAAGCATGGCGTTGTCATGTCGTGTCATTGAAGACGGACCAAGACACGGCACTGTTGCGCTACACCGTTGAAAACGAACCAATGATGTGGGGCTGCAGAGCCGCACCAGAGAACCACTAAAGCACCGCGGCCGGAGCGGGGCCGCGGCGGAGGGTCATGGCACCGTCGCGCCGCACATGATGAACCAAGGCCACGACCAGTTCTGGGCCGCGGCGGAGCAATGGAACCGGCAGCCGGTACTGGGCCGCCGACGTCGGAGCGAGGGGACCGACCCCTGCCAGTCCCGGGATAGCGGCAACCGGCCGGCTAGCCAGGCCGGCCGGTTCGAGGAGAGCGCCAGGGGTCGTCACCCCATGTTGGCCAGTAGAGCGGCCCCATTAAAGGGGCCGTGGATTACTTCATGTGGGGGCAGTGCCCCCGACCCGAAACGGTTCGGTCGTTCGGCCGATCCCCTGGGGGCCCGTAGCACGTCGCGCGCCGCGCGGCTGCCCTGGTCGATCTGCCGAACCGGACCGCTAGGCTGGGCCTCGCCCAGCCGTGCCGCTCTATGATCAAACGGTCCAGACCCGGACCCGGTTCGGGCCGACCCGGTTCGGGCCGACCCGGTTCGGGCCGACCCTGGGGGTATCGGCCGGGTTGGTTCGAACAGGAATCCAACTGAGCCCCCAGAGCGGAAACGCTCATATCATGAGTTCCGGACGTCAAATTGATGTGCCGTCGACTTGGATGGATTCATCTTGACGAGATGGAACTTTTGGCATGCTCCACTTGAGTTTTGGATGCAGTTGTAGTATGTCCGGGTTAGATTGTACTGAAATCTAACCAGGCCTATGGAACAGAAAAGCTGATATCTTTCAGACCGGACGTCTATTTGATGAACCATCAACGACATTGGTGATCACGTGGAGAAACGATACCTATGAGTATCTCCTATGAGAGTTTGGGTTACATTTGAGATACGTTTGGGTTGGTTCGCTTAGGAAACCAACCAGGCCCCTGGGACAAAAATGCTAGTAACTCACAGACCGGGTGTCTGATTGACGCGTTGTCTGTTGCGTTGAGACCCCTATGACGAGGTGGTCCTTGAGATACTTATTTGTGGGACATTGAGATACTTTGAGTATCGACCTATAGCACATGGAGAGGACCCTCCCAGATATGATCATACGGAGTACAGAGACCGTGTAGCCGACTGAAACCTGATGATTACTTGACCGACTCGACATGAAGTGAGTCGACTAGCCCAGTGGACGGAGTGCCCAGTATTTGGCGGCAGACCCACGGAGGACGGAGTGCCTGGTAGTTGGCAGTAGACCTGCGGTACTCGACCGAAGGAGTACCACTGTAGGCAATTAGGGGGAGCGCCCGGTATTTGGTGGCAGTCCTACAGCGGACAGAGCACCCTGTATTTGGCAGCGGACCCGCGGTACTCGATTGGAGGAGTACCTCAGTAGACTTAGGTTAATGAGATTTACCTCGGAGTCATGATAGGATCATTTTACACTCCAGAGATGGGGCTCTTCAGCAGTTATGGTTTCGATAATAAAAATCCTGGTTTGACCTGAGTCTATGACATTTGTGTTACCTCATGATTGAGATGGGTCACTTGATAACTTAGGTATATGTATGGGTGTATACCTAAGTAGTGGTTATCCGTTGAATTTATAATCTTTGTGTTTCCTCATGATTGATATCGGTTACTTGATAACATAGGTATATGATGGGTATATACCTAATTAGAGGATATCTGTTTATATCTTACTTGTTGTTATCTTTGTTGGTTTTAGTGAGACCATGAGGGTCTTGGGGTCCCTACTATGTATCGTTATAATCACCCCTGCACGGGCTATGCCCGCACCTCATTATTTTGGTTACAGACGACAGACCGTACTGATAGAGGTCGAGTGTACGAGGACTGGACGGTACCAAGAGGTGGACTACATGATGAGTCATTATCCAGAGGTGGACTTCACGGTGAGACGACACTCAGAGGAGGTTGACAAGTGAGAGCGTTGTGGAGGCTATCACTACCTACCCTTTAGGTAGGATCCGTGGTGGACAATCTAAGAGTTGCACCATCTGTACCTACCCTTCAGGTAAGATCCGAGGAGGACAACACAGGAGTCATTTCCATTCTTTCAGGTGTTGTCTTTTTTTTTGTACTTTTGTTCAGTTATAGTTCTACTTTTTGTTGGGTTTGTATTCTAGCCTATACACTTTTCGTCACTTCTCTTTATACTTAGTATTTTAATTCTGCTTGTACTCTGTGGTTTTTTATTTACTTTATAAAGGCAATTCCTTTCCAGTTATTGTGATTTTACGCCTTTGGTGCTAATTGCCATTCCCTGGCCTATTGAAGGTAGGCTTGGGGTAGTCACAACATGGGCCCTGTGGACGGGTCATGACATGTAATTTCAATGTAAAATTCATTAATTAGACAATTTTATACACACAAAATGAGAATGAAAAATCTAGAAGGGATGAAGTACCCAAATCATGGATATTATTTTCAAAGAAATAAGTATGAGAAGGGAGATAGCTAATGTTGAACATGTATCCATTTGAAGGAAATGTGGTTAAATTTCCATCCTAAGGACATGAAAATGAATCATGCATGGTTCATGATCTACTATTGAGAATTTAGATCCCCATAGATAAGACTCAATATTCATGAAATGGTGTATATAAAAATGATGATTTTCATGAAGGGGATTCAACAAAATAATCCGATAATGAGACTTTTAAAATTATGAACTCTGGAAAATCAGCTAAATCATCGATATAATGTAATTGTCGTAAAAAATAATTTAAATTGTGAAGGTGGGTTACACTGATATTCAAGCAACATACTATTGTGATATAAAAGACTATATGAATACCTTGGAGATATACCTACCATTTCATTTGAAGGAACTCAGACACGACCTTTAATGTATATGATTTCCTAGTATCTCAACATTACATGAAGATTAGTTTTACTTGAAATTTCCTCCATGTAATCACAAAGAACATCATCCATCATGTGAAAAATCATAGGATAATGATTTTACTCAAAACAGAAAATCATGTTCATGATATCTACATTCCATATTGAAAAAAGGTATAAATAAGCAAAAACCTGGAAGAAATTTGAGAGGGAATGATAGAATAATCATCAGGTGAATGGTGTTATATTCCATGGGAGATCACCACTAATCCAATGAGGCCCCATTTTAATACCATCATGATCTCCCGATTGGCCCCTAAAATTCATCCTGGTTATATGATGTCCCCCGTAAAAAGATGTCAATATCTCATAAAGGCCCACATACATATTGCCTTTGATCCCACAAAATCAAATACATGGGCCTCATGATATCTAAATGATTCATATTCATGTCATCCATAGCTTAGGACATCTATTTTATTAGGAATAAAATCATTTGATTTGTTAGGGTCCCATAAATATTGTAATAGGGGAACATTCTTGAGGTCAGTAATCATCAACCAATATTATGGGTCACACACAATATTACCATTTGAAGCATCTAATACCAAAATACCTGCGCTAAATCAATATTATTTATCAGATATATAAACTATATAGGAATTATATAACTAGGGTGGCAAGTCCTATAAGCATCCATCCATATAACGTAAAATAGACAGATGTTGTAGGAAACTATAAGGATGCATTGGAGTGAACTTATTAGGGTGGCCAATAAATTGACAAAAATGTATATTTCCTTGTAAAATTAGTGAGAAATACAAAGGTATACCACATTATTGATATTTTATCTCTGGATAACTATATAAATCATGTGAAGACCATCCATTAAATTAACCAAATCATGTGAAGTGGAACTGTCATGTTCATTGGGTCATGCGAAATGTACAATTAACTCACACTGCAACCCCATGAGGCAAATATGAAATAACGAATAAAATAATGAAAAAAATAGATGATACTAATGAATATATGGATACACTCATCTTCATGAACATCACATTATCTACCATGAAAATGAGGCAACACTAGATATGTCTCCCAAGTCATGTAATAGACTCTCAAAATTTCATTTGGATTATTCAATGCCTCTTCATCACATCAAGAATGTTGTGAGAAACTGTATAGGTGTGACACATAAGTCTTTATATGACCTCAAGGATTTCCAAACAAATCCTTTGTTTCCCATGTGATATTCAACCCATGTTATGTGGTCTAACTAAGAATACCATCCAGGGTTTTTGAAGTCCACATGATTTTCGTCCAGGTCTCACAGTTCCCTTCTGACCTATAGACCATATCAGGAATTTCAATCTAGATATGAAAGACAAGTCCCATGTCTCCCTACGATCATGTCATCCAAGTTATGAGATGACCCATGTAATTATAAAATATTTCATGAAATGTACTCAGGATGTTTTGAGTGTGTCAGGTGGAATCTCCATGACCTATCTATTTAGATCATTCGAAAAACACTTAGCCATGTCATTTGGCTCTCATTATTCCCACCACACAAGTCAAGAAGATCATGTCTTGAAAAATAGAATAACCAACCACTATCATGTAATGTCTATCCAAAATTCCTTCCTGATCATGATAATACTTTTAGATATGATATTTGTATTGTTAAACAGCATTTGTACATGTCTCTTAGTCAACCCATACATGTGATACAAACATTTAGATAATATCCAAATAAATTGATAACATGTCATGAATTATTTTAGAAAATGTGAGAAAAATTTATTGGGACATGATAACCATGTTCTATAGACATATTTATTCATAAACCATTTTAATAAAGAGATATATTATTCTTTCTATAAAAATGATATATAGGGATCCATATTAATGAATTTTCTCAATTGGGAAACCATTTTTTAAACATTTATAGGTATTTGATAGTCAAACCATTGGGACCAAATCTCATCAATGGGATTAACATCCATACTAAATCAAAAGTAGATGGTGAATTTTACTGAACTACGATAATAGTAATTCCTTATAAATATGTTGAATGTAAGAAATATTCCTATGGTCCAAGCTCAAATATGTATCCACTTGGTTGTATTCCCATCCAAGCCATATACATTCAGTCCCATGAGACCCAAATTAACATATACGTTTGACACTCTTCCCCATCCCTAAATATAGTTATATGATGAATAATCTAAATATACACAACATAATTCTATAACTAGGATACATGTTATTGTTTTATGTGTCATGAGATCCATATCAAACACACCATTAGGGCTACCTCAATGCACAATATTCACATCTGTTTGTGTTGAGACAGATAAATAGTTATCCGTTATTATTCACACTATGTATGGATCTAATGAAATTGTGGTATTTAATTAATAATAAAATTCTCATCCTGAAACCCCCCAATAAATGAAAACTCATTGTGTACTCCCCATTTAGTGTCATGATATGATTACACCAATACAAAGGTACCCACCATTGGTTAACTATTGGGGGTGTAATTGAACTATGAAGAATTTGATTCCTTTCATTGTTAGGATACATAAGACGCCTTACTAAGGATCTAAATGAACACCTAGTTTTGACGTTCCCTCATATATGTCCATTCATCATGAAATTAAACTACATATGCTAAAACATATTATGTTAGTTATGATTAATTTTAATATTAGGATACATATGTAACCCCATAAATGTCCAATCTGATCCTCAAAATATTAGTCCCCCCAGAAGATAGAAAACATTTATGTTAATATATTTATAGTATCCAAATATTATATAATACCATATATCAAGATGCATATTAAGAACCTCAAAGACATACATATTGACTAATTAATTTACCATTATTTACACATTGATGGACTCGACACTTGATAATTTTGTTAGGGTAACTAGTTCTATATCTGGATTTGGTAGAGATCATTAAAATTTCATAAATATATAAGTGATTCGTCGAATATGGGATATTTACCTACAAAATCTTGTAGTGAGCTTACAATCATATCCTATCGATCAACTTGTGTTTCCATGTGGCATTCGATCTTACACACCAATTGTCATCCAACATTTTGAAAGTAGGTGTTTAATCATTTTTGTATTTGGGAATTGTTAAGAGTTTCTATTAATTAAAATAATAGTGAAATCAACATGAATAAGTTTCAAATACAATTAACCACCCAAATAAACTATTGGAAGAACATTTAATTGTATGTTCACATGAAACAAAAATTGTGAACTCGGCGTGAATATCTCAGATAATAAATATGAATTTTCACCATGCATAGGTCCATTTATTTTTACACATCCAACACAAATATAAATTTCCTACCTAATGTAAAATAACAAATGACTAGTGTCATCATGAAATATTTCCACCCTCATTGTGACAAGTCCAAAAGAAAAAATCGATAGAAAAATAATAGGAGAAGATATATTTGTTACATGTTCAAATCTGATTGAGAATGTGTAATTATGAAAATGATGCACTGATCAGTGAAATTGTTTCTTTTATGTCTTCAATACTGTAGAAAATTATTTCACTAATAACTCCCTATCTTTATATCATGTTATCATCCAGTGACTACTCGGGAATATAAGTAGTGGTTGAAAACCATATAGGTTAAATAGAGGCCTTACCATATTGAAACCATCAGTGTAAGGTCATGAATTCAATAGTTCAAAACTAAAATGTAAATTTTTTATTCACGAACCATTGAGACTACACACAATGGTATCTAAATGATTAAACTAATGATGCTCCACCATCCAACAAAATGCATATCAAGGAGTCACATACATCTCCATTCTAATTTAAGGGCCTCTAAAAAGATAACCTATCAACCACCCTCACATGTACAACCTCACAAGTGCACCTCAATCACCTACTCAAGACATTCTAAAACATATTTTCTACTCTAATCCTCATGAATGGGAATAAAATAAGACACATTTATAATTTCAGCTTTACGATAACATGTATTTAGAGCATTTAATAGCATCTTCTAGTGAAGAATTGCAGAATATTTTTGTTGTAACTAGAGATCTGTCTCATATCGCTGGTTATTCGATGAAATTATTTGTGCATATTCATACTGAAATCAATGGGGAATAACATATCTCTATCCATATTCATGAATCAAATCGACATATTTTCAAGTAAAAAAAAGTAATTAATTGGAAACATATCCACACATCAATCATATATATCTTCCATTATATTTTTGATATAGAAAATTTGAATCCCTATATTCATTTTCACACATTTCTAAAAGTTCACTACATTCTAGAAACATTTCAACAACATCATACAAATATTTTTTTAGTAGTACAGATATATAAACAAAAAAATATCCATATCCCTACATCTAGATAAACACTTCACTATGGTCAACATGAAAATTTTGATTCTCTATATAAATATCACTTTCTAACTCCCATTTGGATGATTATCAGTATATTCAAATAAATGAAGAGGAACAAGATTGGCCTAATATTCCTATTCAAAATGGGACTTAACAAGTGAGAGAGGCATTTGGGGAACCTCACTTCCCATATATATTAATTACATCATTATTTTTGAATAATTAATACATTTCAAAAATAGATAACCAATTACCATATTAGATTAGTAACCCATATAAATAAGTATGATGTATTATCTACAACAACATTCTCTATGAATAGTACCCTTCTAAGGAAAATTATGAATAATAGAAATACTTATAACCTAGGGATAAAAATAATATGAAAGTGTGATCTAAAATTATAGATAAGTTTAAATAAATATATATATAAACATAATAACTAGAAAAAGTGTAAAAAATCATGATCACAATGGTTGAAGATAATACCCTACATATTGAAGATAATAACCATGTTTCATGTAATAAATATTGGCTGTTAATAAGTAACTCATCGTAAACAAATTAAATTTATAATACATATATTAATAACACTGTAATAAGATATAATATTGTGGAAGGCACATATGAATATAAATATGATATCCATGGTATTCATGTTTTATTTTCAATCTCATATTTGTGTAATGGTTTCACTCTATAAAACATCTCTATAGTCAAGGTTAATATACAATACCATCCTAGAATAAATATTCCATTATTATACAACATTAACTCCCCATTCCAACTATTTTTATATAATGATATCTAAATATTTACCTCTATCTGTTTGGGGGATATTGGGCCCACCCTTCTTGTAGTTAAATTATTCAAATTTGTTCCAAAAGATCATAAAAAATAATCATATTATTATCCATGAAAGTAAATGGGAATAATATTCACGTCATCATATCATAAAATTTGGAAAATATACTAGTTTCATATTTATTTAATCATAGAATAACTGGTGAAATGAAGTGGGTTTCATATGTATGTATATTTTTGAAAACCCTTTGAATAGAAATAAGTTTCATAAACAACATGTCATCAAAATCAAAATAATTTCAGAGAAGGAATAAGAGTCGTATCATAGGATCGTAACCCCATTAAGACGAAGGTAAAATAAACATATATCATCATATATTGAAAATAATTTTAAAATATCATTAAAAAACATTAATTATGGGAAAAATCTTTTATACTTTAGAATATTTTTTAAATACAAGTTGTTTTTGATAAAAAATTATTTGATGAAATAATTAATATATAAATTTTTTTCTCAAGCCATTTCAAACTCTTATCAAAACATAAACAATTTTATTAAAATACATTATCATTTAAAATAAGGATAATATATCATTTAAAAAATTTGAAATTATTTTAGAATAAATTTTCTCTTAATGAAACATATTTCCATCCAAAGAGAGAAATAAAGTAACATTTTATTAAAAACGCATTCTTAATTATAATAATATACAATGGATAGAATAGAGTTAAAAATACACGAATATATTATGAATATGCATTTTATAGAAAAAATTATAATTCCAAATAGTGGGATTATCTGATCACAATAATGGAATCATACTTATTAACTAACTAAAAATTATCTTTTTATTATAAAATAATTTTTAGGGAAATGGGAAAATAGTCCCAGTCAATCCGGTGGTGAAGAATAATATGAGGATGAAAAATCGATCAAAGAAAATACGCTTCTTATTAATTATTTCACTTTAATAAATATTCCAATTCATACGACATACCATAACATCAGGGTCTTTTCAAATAACATCTTCAAAACGACATGTTTTTTATCCTATGTTTGAATATACTCTTCTATGATGATTTTCCAATCATTAAAGCCTCTCATTAGAATCATATATAGTTTGTTGATCCAATTCGCCTGTTTACTATTGACCTCTACATGAATAGGTCTTCCCATCACATTCGCCTCTTCTTATGGGATGTTGACATAAAGAACATATTCCTCCACCTCCTACTCAGAGTGGAGGATGAGTTCTTTAGATTCCTTTTCTCATCTATTTTAGTTGTCACTGTTGTTGATTTTCTGAAATTTAACATGGTTCTTCACTTTTATAATAATCATAAGGGTTGAAGACATATACTTCTCATGTGTTTTTTATTTTTTTCCTGGTCGTGTTTCCAACAGATTTTCTAAATTATACTTGTCGTTCTATCCTTTCCCATTCTAATTCCAATGGGTTTGCCCCTCCACATTAACCTTATGATCCTTCTAAGACTCCACACCATCTATAATTCCTCCATCTAGAACATAAGGAATATCATGGAAATTCTCATTGTTTTACAAATACACAATGGAGTTTAGAGTATGTACACCAATTTTAACTAATTTCATCCCCACTATTTGATTGGTGACCCCCAAAATATATTGCTTGATTTCCATCCCTTCCAACCACACCTTAATTTTATTCCCATCCAATCTATTAAATTTATCTTGAGATGTTTGTGACGAGGATTCCTCAATCAACACTAAATTCCCCAGGTCCATGTCTCTCAAATCATCCTTGAGCAGATCAAAATGCTAAACACAGAGGGCACCTCAACATGTTTTGACAATGGTCTTTTTTGAACTATCATTACCTTCATGAGATTAGGCTGAAAAAAATCATTCCCCATCATCCCCTGCACTATCACCACACCCTGATTGACACCCCATCAGCATTCAGTGTCCAAGTGACCCAGTATAATGTAGGAAGAGAAAAAGTCCACACAATTGTCATATACAATACGTTTTTTACATCATACCTCCTCTCCATGCTTCAATCCACACTGATTCAACCTGAGACCTCTACACGTCCACCTCCACACACATTTCAGGGTTCATCGGATGACACAAAAAGTAGTACATGAATCCACATAGAGAAACCAAACCACTAGATTTCTTATCATACCTAAAATCATGGGATTCTAGAATGGTATACGATGTTGAGGACGATATACCCTATCCAGAATAGTAGGATAATCGTGATTTAGAAATAAATCATAGATCCACACAAACAGATGGAATCTGCATCCACTGAATTTCTTGGGCGCACACGACTGAGTAAAAATGATGTCCTTTGATGGTGAACACTGCACTATCAAATACATTTTAACCAATATACCAACAACTACTTGTTCTTTTAGACCCCAATGATCGATGTCAAACCTGTCAAATTCATCCACTGAAGGTTGTTTGTTTTTAAATCTTGTATCAAGAATTAGATGCAGTAAACTCTTTACCTCTATAAACACCCTACCAGACAATAGAATCATGGGTTCTTTTTTTCAGAGGAGGCATAGATATTAATAATCTGGTTCAACAATGAGATTATAGTTATAAATTATTACCACTTTGATATCATTGAATTAAAGTAACCATTAAATAATAAAAATAAAAGAAGTATAAAATATTCAGAAAATAAATATATTCATGATATATCATTTGAAATAGATGTATATAATGTTTAATAAAGTATATTTTCATAATAAGACATGTGTCTCAAAAAATTGAAAATTGTAACAAAATTACTTTACAGATTTTGGAGAATTTAATTTGTAAAACCCCATGAAATAGAGAAAATAAATTAGGTTCATAAATACTCTTAATTTATTTCTATGAATCATATAATAAATTCATGGGGATTATATACACCATAAAACATAAATTGTTGGTAAATATGGTAGAAGTCTCATATAAATAAAATTTAGACAAGAAATTCCATTTATCTATGTTTTCATAGTCATCGTACTCATTTAAACACACTATAAAATAAATATATGTTTTTTATTCATACATCAAATAAAAAATTTCAGTTATATAATGTTATATATACTTTTCATAAGGCATTTTATTAAATGTTTTTTATCAATTCCATGATAATGTTTTTTTATCTAATAATAACCTCTTTGTTTTCACATGTGTTTATATTTATCATATTATTTTGGTTGTCAAACTTATATCATGACTTCATCATCTAAAAAATGATATCGATGATATAAATATCATATATAAAATGTATTTATGAATTTATAACATTCCCTAATTTATATAAATTAGGAATTAAAAACATAGTTCCTTAGGATAGTTAGTCATGCTTACACATTAACACAATTTTCTTTTTCATGTTATTTTGAAAAAATAAGTGAAGTAATATATATATATATATAATCATATTGGATTTATTATTTAATATATATCATATATATATAAATTAAACTCTCCCTAAAATTTCCATGTAATTCATTAATAGATGACGTAATTTTCAATAGGTTGTAGTACACACGTCTACAAAAAAAATTATTGTATTCCCACATACTGGAAGTAATGAGGTTTTGTGATATATCATTATTTTAGAAGGATAAATTAAGTATAAATATTGTAAATATAATTTAGACATAGTAAACGTGTCCTTATTAGAATAATTTATAGGTTTTAATGGATGAGAAAAAGCCATCTGTATGGGAAACGATAGTCCCCTTACACACAAACAGTTATTGATTATCCTATTTTATTAAAGTGTGTGTGAATGTAGGTCATACACTTACAATAACAAAATATAAATATATTTACGATACTAATGATCTGACATAAGTATCTTCTAATAACAATTGATTTGGTGTGTAGGAATAATAAGGAAAAATTTCTTGTTGAAGGATGTTACCACTTATTTGTATAACTCTTTTTATTTTTCACTAAAGGGCTTTAATAGTTAGAATATATTCCTAGAGTGAGGCCCCTATAATGAATGGATGATGTTTGGATGGTATTTGGAGGGGACTTCCAATATCAAAAGTTCATTAGAGGTGTCATTATAATGATGGGGGAGGATGAGAACCATTCTTAAATTGGTTGATTGGTGGAATTCAAGTAAATATATAAATGTAAACACAATTGAGCGGTATACCCGGCATCATATTCATCCAATAATCATAAATTATAAATACAGGAGGGTTAAAGGTGAAAGTATATATATACAATTGATTTTGGAAATGTTTTTGGGTCATCTATACATTTATCATTACATTTTTACCAAAATGTAAACCCATTTTTTCTCATTTGATTTATTTAATTTTAATTTCATTCACTAATATTTATTATTTCATAAAGTAATTTGACAATTTTCTACATTATAAAATATGGTAATTTCAAATATGGGATCCATTTTTTCATTTTATATTCACAAAATATTATGAAATAATTTTAAAATCAATCCCATGAATGGGAAGAGATGGTGAGTTTATAATGATAAAAATATAAAATGTTTGAAATGTTTTTATATTCTTCATCAATGAGAAATAAGTTAAAATGAAATAAATTGGATTCATTTATTTATAAAAAAACTAATATTCTCTAAAACAATGGTAGTATAAAATTAATTTATATAAATAAATTAAATGAAACATGTGTATTCATTTAAAATTTTGAATTTTCTCTATTAATCAAAAAATGAAATATTTCAGTCCAAACGATGGAATGAAACCAAAGATCATTTTGAATCATGAATTAAATAATTACATTTATTTTATCAAATTAATTGAATTAATTTTCAAAAACAAACATATAAAACTAGTCCATTTGACAAAATACTATTTTTATTTATATAAAGTCTTTACCAACCGGTTTATATTTAATTATTAATATGATTCATTTACATAAACCATTATAAATCATATATTTTTTTAATATAGTTAATATTACTATGATTAATAGCATGGTTATAAATATCTCAGTTGAATAACTATAATAAAAAAATGATGTTTCTTATAAACGTATTGTTTTGTGTAACACATTCAATTCTAACATTGCATGTAGCGTAAACATTACATGGTGTAAAATATAACCATAGTTTTACATGGTGTAGAATTAAATTTTTGAAATCAATTAAAATTATTTTTTTTTGAAAAAATTCCTATAAAAACATGGGGTGTAACATTCTACACTAAAAATAATGAATTCCAATAAGAAAATTTACATTTTAATACAAATAAATAAGGATACATCGGTATAATTCAATCCTCATGTTTGCACATATATTTGAATAACTTGTTGTTTCATATAAAAATTGAATATGGTATTGGCCTTTAATTTATAGAATATTCACTATATTATCCATAACATCTTCTAGTTTTTGATCATAAGGACTATCCTCTCAAATGGAATGACCTTTGAGTTCAAAAAATGTGAATGGCCAGTCATTTACTTTTTAGAGGAAGTGATTTTTGAGAAATTAAATCAATGTCTACATTCAAAATATGTGTGTTATTCTAGAACTGAGGAAATATGGGTTAATATCTAAAAAATGAACATTCATGCTTGAATAGGTAATTACATGGTACATGACAATGTGCCTTACTCCACACATGATTTGAATCTCTTATGTGATATGACATGAAAATTAACATTCTCATTATAATGGTTCATGGTTGATTTGAATTGATTATGATCATGAATGAACTAGGGGGAAACCGATTTTTTTATGTTGTACGAAATGTTTCATTATTAATAAATATTATATAAAATTTCTTGTTTTTTTTACTCTAGGAATATCATTTCTCACTCTATGATTTATGGATTCAATGGATGAGGAGAACTAAAAAGATATGGGATAATATTGAATGTGATATAAATTTTGTGGATGATAACCCAAACGGAATAATCACTAGAGTTAATTTTAATGTTATTATTCTTAATCTATTGTAATGATATATGATAAACAAGATGAACCATAACTAACTCTCTGTCTCTCTAAATAAAAGATGAACATAATTTCCTACGAGTTTGAGGTGTGGTTTTCATAAATGAAATAAGAGTATGTATATTATATTTCAATAAAAATGCAACAATCAATTAAGGGAATGTATCAATGTAATTATAATATGTTTTATGTATGAAATTTAAGGGCACAAATAATTTAATTTCTAAAGAAAAATAATAACTTAATTAATGAAATGGATATGAATAACATTTTCCTAATAGAAAATTCAACCATTGATTATGTTAAATTTTTAAATAAAAAGATCTATAAAAATTGGTTGAATTAGGGGTAACATCAATAATATAATCAAAAATAAGTCAAGTTTAATGATTTATTATTAAATGTCTTAAAATAAAATATCACAGTAAAAAGTTATTAAAAAAATTCTGAATCTTAGTTAACAGTTTAAATAAATAAGTGGAGTGATTGAAATATTTATGTAATGATGAAAATTTATTATTTGAATCTTAAAATATATATATATTTTATATGGTTTGTTCTATTGATGTTTTTGGTTAACAATTATCAAGAACATATTTTATGAATAACTTACTTGATTTAATTCAATGGTTATGCTCTTTTGTACATAATTTTTTTTGATAAATGTAATATTGGAGATGTCCTTATGTTAAGGTAGTATATTTTTTATAGAATAGTGATATGTGTTGGATAAAATAACATTATTAATATTATCATCACATATTTTTATACAAAGTTTCATTAAAAAGGGAAACATGTAAGATGAGAGAGAACACATCACATCCAGATAGGTTGTGCAAGTTTAATCAACTACCAAAGGTTTATAATGATGTAGTTACTACTACTAGACTATGTGATTTACTGATTCTTATAACATTGATTATAATTATATCATGGGAGTTTAAATATTATTTTGTTTCTATGAAACATATTATTGAAACATATTATTTGATTTTGTGGGGCCTAATGATAAATTGGGATACATTTAGGTTAATTTATACAGAACGATTTTTTTAAATGTAATGTATTATTTGGTAATAATTATGTTATATTTTATGGTAATTATGTTAAAATTTTACAAGATAACCATTTAGATTAAAATATAATTTCATGTTGAGGTTATTGATGTTATTTGGTATATAGGGTTGGTTTTTAAGGAATGATATATTTTTATATTTTTTAATTTTTATGATAAATATGTGGGAATTTTATTTGGTGATTATATTAACTTTTTTATACTTTTTTTTATTAATATTCATATGGGGAATAAAATATTACCCCTTTATATATATTTTTATTTATTAATATATTATTTCTATTAATAGGGTATTAAAAAATAATATTTTGTAATCATTCATTTGATATAGAGGTGAAGTAGAAATTTATCTAAGAAAAAACAAAAGAATGAAATTTTTTTTACAAAATAAAAAGTTCTTAGGTAGGTGTATATTATATTTTTATCTATACTAATATTAAACAAATACCTCAACTCTATATAATAGAACATGGTAAAAAATAATCTTATTACATTTATATCTGGCAAATCAATGGAATTATAATTCATCATAGTTATATGGTTTGGTAATTTTTTAATTTCCCATGATCATTTAATCCCTTCCGATCAATGATCTATTAGACTCACTATAATTAATTACACATTACATTTATGTCGATATTATTTATTTTCAAAAATAATCAGTAATGGAGAACTATCTTCTATGTGTTATTAGAGATGACATTCATATTTCTCATTCACTACTATTAAATTGAAATTTTAGAAACACATTTTAGCATGTGGTTTTTTTACACAGAATAATATTCAAAACCCTTTACACCTGATTGAAGAATAAATGTGAGGTTATAATTTATTTATGGGATAGTATGTGACACCCCATGATTTTAGACAATGAACATCGGTATATATAAAATATATGGAATGATTGAACATGATTAGAAGATAATGTAACAACCTTATAATTAAATTTATATTTATTTCCAAATATAATTAAATCATTTTGATTTCATTCAACAAACATAAAACTATGTTAAATCTATACCCGATAGACTATTAAAATAATATTATTAAAACAAGACTATTATAACCTAGATGTAAAATTAAAGGGTATGTATAAGTATAAATATTGTACAAAACTTATATTTTAAGGATTTATAAAATAATTCAATGTTTTTTTTAATGTTTAGAAATAAAAAAATTACAACTTATTGAACTTTTTTTTAAAACTGTAATTTTCAAAAATGGAAATTTTTCAAGCCTTGTGAACATTATAAAGAATTAATTTTAAAAATTATTGGATATTTTATATAATAAAATAGACATTATTTAATTATTATATGTATCAAAGTTATAATATATATAAATCTTTATTATTTTATTAAATTCATTATTTCTTGATAAATTATGAAAAATAAATATGTTATTTAAAATTTCATTTTCATTTAAAATATATTTAATTTTAATTTATAATTAAAAAAAATATATGAAGTAAAATTAGTTCAAATGTATTACAATTTGTCTAATTTATGTAATTTTAATGAAATCCATATATAATTATGATATAATATTTTTATTTTTTGAATTTTTTTATATTAATATACAATTTTTTTATACATGAATTGGTTAAATGTTAAATTAAATTATTCCATTTATATGGGATGAATTTGAGAAAAATGCATTCACATTTTCAATATTGATAATTTTTATTATCTAACATTGTAAACTTATTAAATTACCATTATTAATATGAGGAAAATAAAAAATTATTTATATTGGTTAAGGTAAAATTTGATTTATTGAAAAGTGGGACAATCTAATAACATAAGAGATAAAAATGACATAATTTTTTAAATTCTAATATAATGGTTATATTTTTAATTTATTTTTTCTAATATTCTATAATTTTAAGTTTTTAGCAATGTTTTATGAGACAAATATGTTCGGAATTCATTATTTTCAATAATTCCAAGTTTTTTCTGTAACATAACAAGTAATTAATGGATAATAGATATTTTTATCTATGTTTATTAATGATTTAGATAGTGTTTCAGAAGCTTAAAATGTGAATAAATCCAATATTATGCATAGAATACACTAATATTCTTAAAAGATTGTTTTACTGCCTTTTGATGGAAACCATTTTTAAATCAAACTTTTGACAATTTTATAATCTATATTTTTGAAAATAAACATAGTCTTTATGATTGGGACATTGAAATTTAAATTTGATAACTTTTTGTTATTTTTCTGAGAAGGTTCATTTTTTAATGAATAGTGAAAAATACAACATTTTACATCAAAACTGCATTTTAATTTAATTTAATTATATGGTTATATTATCTTTTAAATTGATATTAAAGGGTAATATGAATATATATTTACCATTTAATCCAATGGTGGTCATTAGAATTAATTTCAATTTGGAATTGGGCATAAACTAATGCCAAACATTTCATAGATATTGTTTCAAAAAAACCCGCTATTTGTTTTGACAACGAGATTTATTATTAAATCAATAATCTCTAATTATGTGTTTGGAATTTGGTAAAATTGATTACATATTTGGAATCAGAAGGTCCAAAATATGTAATAAAGACTCTTTTGTTTTTTGGACATTATGAATAGTAACGACGGTAATTATCTTTAATTATATTGATTAATGAGTAACCGAGTAGTTAATGATAATATAATAATATCATAATAATAAAACAATGACACCAACATGTGTCTTAATGCGACTGGTTGTCTCATGGTCAACCATGGGATACCTTGTTCGAAACTTGGGGACCCCATGGAATAACTTTTGTGGGAACGTGACTTGTTATCTTTTTATTTTTTTTAACAAAGTAAATATAACAAGAATGTATCACCTGATTAAATTTTTTTTAATTTTGCCTAAATAGATGATATTCTAGACTATAAATATTCATTGGAAAGCTACAAATGATTTCATATGTCATAGTATTTTTTTCATAATTTTTAGACATTAAATAAATTAAATTATTTATGACATCATGATGATGCAACGATTACCTCATTAATAAAGGATTTAAATAAAATGAAAAGATAATGTAAAATGTATGACCTACACATGTACAAAACCTATTAGGTGGGTATATTTCGAACCCTTATCACCTTATACTAGAATTATATCAATGTGGGAGCTTTTAAATCGGAAACGCATTTTCAAATAAAGTAACATTTCTTTACCTTCCAAGAGTGCCCCTCCCCTCCTCTTATAAAAGGCCCCCACCTCTACCTCCTTACCCACACATCCAAAGCCTTTGGCTCTTCCAAAAACTGCCCATTGTGTATCTACACATCTCTCTCTTATTCCTTGAAGCCTCACTTTGGTCAGAAGTCTTCCCAAGGAAGCCTTTTTGCTCAAACCAAAGAGAGTTACCCGATTTTAATGTAATGTCTCCACTTGAGTCCTTCTGTTTTATTTTGCTTCTCCAACCCCCTATACTCTTTTAATTCATATATTTTGTAACTAATACAGTATCTTCAATATACTAGGATGTTGTTATAAGAAGTATTTGATCTACACATACACACACCTACATCTAATGGTTAAAGAACGTACTGTTTCTGTGGATGGCGAATTTCTGCCTCCTGAAACGATGATTGTTCAACATTCTATTAACACCTTCAAAGGTGGTGATTATGATGACACCATATTTATATATGATATATATAATATGTTTATATTTTCCTTAAGCTTCTGTATTTTTCATTTTTGGGCATACCTTTATGGTTTCCATTATGGGTAAACACGATATCTTCATTTAAGGAAATGCGGACTACCGCCCCCTCAAAGTGATTTTATTTCGTTAATGCCATATATGGGATGTATAAAGGATTTGATTAATGATATTATATATGTTATTATACTGGAATTATAATATACCTTTATATAATTATGATTCCATTACATATAAATACGAAATAGAAATGAAAGTAGCGTTCATGCATACATACGGCTTACCGTCTCAATGAACGGTGCATTTCATTTCTTACCTCTATATGATTATGTAATATTATAAATGCATGAATATACTGGATATATATGATATATTTGATATATACATAATGATTATAACTCTGGATATAATGGATACATGAACAACTTGTAATTATAAAGAGCATATTTTGACTCAAGTACCAATGATCGTTAAAACGACCTTTATTAACATAAATAATTACATAATGTTCATAACATGGAAATAAGAGATATAAAAGGAATAATTATCTTGAAAATGGTTCTAATGAAAGTATAAATTAACTCATGTTTATTATTCAGGATATTATAGAATGATCGAGTCAATTCGGACCCGAGGTATTGGACTTTGTCTCAATCTCCTTTCATTGAGGCATATTTTGTTCTATACACAACATTATTTTATACGGTGTATAAACCAATTTGACTTTTATGATTATTCAAAAGGAATATTTTTTATAAGAAGCATTTACTAAACGACAAAAGGGAATGTTTTTTTTGTAGTACGTATGCGGCGACAACGACTTCTCCGCTGCCATGACCATTATTTGAGTTTCGGCTTCCTCTACAAGCCATAACTTTTTTTAAAATGAAAAATAAATACCATGTTTTACTTTTCGTTTATTTTGTTATTGAAAATGGTTTTCATATTGTTTTTTATTAAATCAACGTGTTTTATTTATATCTTGTGATTGAAATGAGGAAATATTATGTTTCCTTTATGCATGTTTTATGTGATACGATTATGTTATGGTTCTTGGGTATTGTTATGATGACGGGTGGTTCCATGATAAACTAAGGGCGGGTGAGCCCGATATAGCTCTCTAATGAATTAGGCAATGCGAAGGAGTGAAACCTTAAGGTTTCCCCAAAGAGATTTAGGGAATATACTGTTATGGGTATTCTAAATGTAACCAAGAGGGTTATTCCCTACATAAGAATGTTATGAATGCCTCAAGTTACCTTTATGTCTTATGATTTCAATGACTTATTCATGATTATATGAGGTATGTTAATGTGCCTATGTTTTATGGGTAAAGTATGATTTCATTCTTATGTATATATGATCTCATGTTTCCTTTCCATGTTTTTATAACCCATACTGAGCTTTTTGTGCTCATCCCATGTTTTTTTGAAATGTTTTTCACAGGTTAAGGGAAAGGTACATGATAAGATGATATTGTCAAGGAAGTGTCAAGAAATAATCCATGTTTTATTTTCAATATGTTTCTATTGATGGGAAAAATGAATACTATCTTTTATTTAACCACGTTGTTTAAATGTGGAATGTAATGCATGTTTTATGATCTAACTCTCTAAAACTCTAAACCTGAAATGATCCTCAAGGTGTAATCTTGTAATAACTCAAGATTAAGCAATGTTTAAGGCTAGGGCCTTATAGTTGGTATTAGAGGTCGGTTTAGATATCTTTAGAAGTTAGAATTTTATTAAATGATTATCCAAAAATATTTTTTTATGGTCAAATTGAAATGATATAGCATTTGAAGATTACCATGTTGATGCATCTAAGGCATGTTTGTTCAGAATGGTTTTCCACAGAGGAAATAAGGAAGCAGTGCTAGGAAGGCATGCAGAAGGAAATAACCTTCCAAATTAGCATCTTGAGATGGTCGTAATTGGAACTGAACCATTTGTTGCAGTAATGGCACAATTTACTCAAGCGATAAATGGTGATGGTATCCATGCACGAGATCACCCAGATCAACCGCAGAGGAACATGTATGTGGTGGAACATT
The DNA here is from genome assembly GCA_963277665.1 of Viscum album. NCBI lineage: Eukaryota > Viridiplantae > Streptophyta > Magnoliopsida > Santalales > Viscaceae > Viscum > Viscum album. Next base: position 1,246,635,668 of record OY728148.1, read on the forward strand.
TCATGAGGCAACATCCCCCATCATTCAGAGGATCATCTGACCTCGGGCAAGTGGAAGGGTGGATTAAGGCACTGGAGAAGATTTTTGATGTCATAGGGTGTTCATATAATCAAAAGGTTAGTCTTGATATTTACCATTTGGAGGGTGAAGCAGATTAGTGGTGGTCGATGGTTAAAAATATCAAGGATGCTGATGAGATTGATGCTCTTGAATGGGATGAATTCAAAGGTTTGTTTCTTAAGAATTATTTTACTAAGGCTGTTCGACTTAGGATGGAAAAACAATTCTTGGAATTGAGGATAGAAGAAGAATCAGTGGCTGCCTATGAAGAAAGGTTCACTCGATTGGCAAGGTATGTTCAAAATTTTATTCGAGAACTTGATAGTAAATTCAATCACTTTTACTCAGGATTAAAGCCGAAATATCGAAGGGCTTTGGCTTATCATGAGTTTAAAAGTTATGAAAAGCTTTTTCGATGTGCTGAGAAGGTGGAAATTAAGTTTGCTTATGATCAAGTGTTCTATAACAACCAGTAGAATAAGAGACTGAGGTGGCAGGAGAAAGGAAAGAATTCTTCAAAAAGGTCTGATGGTAAGAAAACTAAGTTTCCAGTTTGTGATAAATGTGGGAAAAGGCATGCTGGGGAATGTCTTCTGAATTCTGGAATGTACTACTGATTCAGTAAGATGGGACATAAGGCTCGTGATTGCACTGAAAATGATCAAGGTGAAGGTAAGACCAAATTTAAATTACAGTTAATGAAATGTTTTAAGTAAAATGAGATGGGTCACTATGAAAACGAGTTTCTGACAAAGAGAATGACTGATGGGAAGCAGTTAGACTACAGGAAAAAAGGGGTGGTGAAATCCTATGCATCTACTTCAGCAGATGTTGGGCCATCAAATGAAGTGGTATCAGGTACTTTGTTTGTTTTTCCAGATTATTCCAGTGTGTTGTTCGATTCAGGGTCTACACATTCCTTCATCTCTGAAAATATTTCTAGTAAAATGTGAATAACATCTCAAGAAATGACTCCTGAACTTGTGGTAAAAACACCTGGGGGAAATGTTGAGGCAAAAAGAATTAATAAGAACCTTCCTATCCTTATCCGTGGAAAGAACATACTTGCAAACCTTATTGTTTTACCTCTAGTAGAGTTTGATGTTATCCTGGGTATGGATTGGCTCTCTATTTACCATGCTAAGATTGACGGTAGAGCTAAAGAAGTTAATTTTCAGAAAGGCTTTCATTTTGTGTACAAGAATGAACCCTTACTATTGATAACATATCAATAGGCCGAGAAACTTGTAAAAGATGGAAATGAATGTTACCTTGAACACATTGTTGAAAACAAGTGAATAGTTCAGATTAATGATGTGCTGGTGGTAAATGAGTATCCTGATGTTTTTCCTGATGAGTTTCCTGGAATAATACCAGATCGATAAGTTGAATTTACGGTTGACTTAGTTCCTGATGCTAAGCCAATTTCAAAACCCCCTTATCGAATGGCTCAAATTGAACATTTAGATTTGATGTAGCAATTGAATGATTTATTAGAAAAAGGTTTCATTCGACCTAGAACATCAACATGGGGTGCTCCTATTTTATTTGTTAAAATGAAAGATGGTTCTATGAGACTTTTCATTGATTATAGAGCCTTGAATAACATCACTGTTAAGAACAAGTAACCTTTTCCTCATATCGATGATTTGTTTGATCAGCTCCAGGGAGCTCAGTATTTTTCAATGATTGACCTGAGATCGGGGTACCATCAGTTGAAGGTAAAGGAAGCAGATATTCCAAAGACTGTGTTTCGTACAAGATATGGCCATTATGAATTTTTAGTAATTCCTTTTGGGATAACCAATGCACCTGCTGTATTTATGGACATAATGAATAGAATTTTCCATGAGTTCTTGGATAAGTTTTTGGTGGTTTTCATTGATGATATTTTGTTGTCTTCTAAAAGTAAAGAAGAACATGAAAGACATTTAAGGGTTCTTTTGCAAACCTTGAATGAAGATAAATTGTATGGGAAATTCAGCATATGAGAGTTTTGGTTGCAAAAAATTTCATTCCATGGTCATATTGTTTCTAAAGATGGGATTACTGTTGTTCCTGAAAAAACAAAGGTTGTTGAAGAATGGCCAAGACCCAAAAATGTAACTGAGATTCGTAGCTTCCATGGATTGGTAGGCTATTACCGAAGGTTTGTTAGAATTTTTTCATGGTTATCTAGTCTAATGTCGAAGCTAACTCAGAAGGGTGTTATGTTTATCTGGACAAAAGAATGTGATGATTGTTTTCAGGAACTGAAAAGAAGATTGGTGAATGCTCCAGTTTTGGCACTACCTTCAAGGAATGGTGAGTTTGTTATATATAGTGATGATTCATTGAAAGGACTTGGTTGCGTCCTTATGCAAAATGATCAGGTAATTTCTTATGCTTCACAACAGTTGAAAACTCATGAGTTAAATTATCCTACACATCATTTCGAAATATCTTCTATTATTTTTGCATTAAAAATTTGGAGTCATCATTTATATGGATTAAAGTGTGAAATATATACTGATCAAAAAAGTTTAAAATATATATTAACTCAGAAATATTTGAACATGAGATAGAGGAGATGGCTAGAATTAATCCAGGATTATGATTGTACAATTCATTACCATCCGGGAAAAGAAAACAAAGTGGCTGATGCATTGTGTCAAAAAAGTAATGCTTAATTAACAATGTTCTGTTTGGACCATGATCCTTTGGTTAAGGATTTGATGAACTTTGGTATAGATGTTGTTGGTACAGGATGTCCTTCTGTTTTGTTTCAGGTATTAGTGAAATCTTCTCTATCAGACAGAATCAAGCAAGCAAAGAAGCAAGACAGTGAGTTGCAGAAAAATGTAGAGTTGGTTCAGAATGGTAAGTTGCCTAAATTCAACATTGATAGTGATTGTGTTTTGAGGTTTGGGACGAGATTATGTGTGCCTTGTGATTCACAGTTGAAGAGATAGTTGTTATGTGAAGCTCAGAGTTCTCTGTTTTTAGTTCATCCTGGCAATACAAAGATGTACAGAGATTATCGGGAGTATTACTGGTGGGATGGAATGAAAAGAGATATTGTCGATTTTACTGTGAAGTGTTTGACTTGTCAGTAGGTTAAAGCAGAGCGACAGTTACCAAAAGGGATGCTTCAGAATTTACCAGTGACAGAGTGGAAATTGGGGAACATATCCATGGGATTTGTTGTGGGATTACCGAAGACATCTCGAGATAATAATGAAATCTGGGTTATCGTTGATCGCTTAACCAAATCTGCTCATTACTTTTCTATACGAGATACTTTTCCCCAGATCAACTATCCCGTTTGTATATTAAAGAGATAGTCAGGTTACATGGAGTTCCTCTCTCCATTGTATCTGACCGTGATCCGAGGTTCACTTCTAACTTTTGGAAAGGCCTTCAGAAGTCGTTGGGTACTGAATTAAATTCTAGTACAACTTTTCATCTGCAATCAGATGGGAAGTCAGAACGAACAATTCAGACTTTGGAGGATATGCTACGAGCCTGTTCAATGGATTATCAGGGAAGTTGGGACTAACATCTTTCTTTGGTTGATTTTTCTTATAATAACATTTTTCATTCTAGTATACAGATGGCACCATTTCCGACATTATATGGGAAGTGGTGTAGAACTCCAGCTTTTTGGGATGAAGTGGGTGGTAGGAAGTTGATGGGACTAGAATTGGTAGAAGAGATGGTAGAAAAGGTTCAGTTGATTCAGAAACACATGAGAACAGCTCAGAGTAGGCAGAAGAGTTATGCAGACAACACGAGGAAGGATCTATCTTTTGAGGTAGGTGATCATGTTTTTCTCAAATTATCACCATGGAAAAGTGTGATGTGATTTGGTAATAAAGGAAAGTTGAGTCCAAGGTTCATTGGATCATATTACATTCTAGAGATAATTGGATCAGTTTCTTACCGAGTGGCTTTACCTCCGAGCTTATCTCATGTACACAATGTTTTTCATGTTTTGATGTTGAGAAAGTATATGCCAGATCCATCTCATGTTTTGAGTCTAGAGGTAGTTCACCTGGAAGAGAACCTATCTTATGAGGAACAACTGGTCCAGATTATTGACAATAGGGAGAAAGTGTTATGGAATAAGGTGATTCATCAGGTAAAGGTTTTGTGGAAACACCACATGATTTAAGAGGCAACATGGGAATCTGAAAATGCAATTAGGGATAAGTACCCCAACTTATTCGATAAGTAAATAAATTACGGGGATAAAATTTTCTAAAGGTGGTAAGGATGTAACATCCCATGTAAGTAATGAATAATAGATATTTTTATCTACGTATATTAACGATTTAAATAGTGTTTTAGAGGCTTAAAATGTGAATAAATCCAATCTTATGCATGGAATGCACTAATATTCATAAAAGATTGTTTTACTGCCTCTTGATGGAAAACCCTTTTTAAATCAAACTTTTGAAAATTTTATAATCTGTAATTGTCAAAATAAACATATTCTTTATTATTGGGACATTGAAATTGACATTGGATAAATTTTTGGTATTTTTATGACAAGGTTCATTTTTTAATGAATAGTAAAAAATACAGCATTTTACATCAAAACTGCATTTTCATTTAATTTAATTATATGTATAGATTATCCTTTTAATTGGTCTAAAAGTGTAATCTGAATATATTTTTTCCATTTAATCCAATGGTGGTCATTAGGATTAATTTTACTTTGGAATTGGGCATAAAATAATGCCAAAACTTTCATATATATTGTTTCAAAAAAACCCGCTACTTATTTTGACAACAAGAATTACTTTTAAATCAATTATTGAAATTTATGTGTTTGGAATTTGGTAAAATGGATTAAATATTTGTAATCAGTAGGTTCCAAATATGTAATCAAGATTCTTTTTTTTTGGACATTATGAATAGTAACGACGGTAATTATCTTTAATTATCTTGATTAATGAGTAATCGAGTAGTTAAGGATGATAAAATAATATCATAATAATATCACAATGACACCAAAATGTGTCCTAATGCAACTGGTTGTCTCATGGATGACCATGGGATACCTTGTACCAATCTTGGGGACCCCATTGAATCACTTTTGTGGGAAAGCGATTTTTTATCTTTTAATTTTTTTTAAGAAAGTAAATATAACAAGAATGTATCACCTGATTAAAAAACTTTTAATTTTGTCAAATAGATGATATTATAGACTATAAATATTCATTGAGAAGATAACGAGATTTAATATATCATAGAATTTGGTTCCTAATTTTTAGACATTAAAAAATTATATTATTTATGACATCATGATGATACAGCGATTACCTCATTAATAAAGGATTTAAATAAAATGAAATGATAATGTAAACTATATGACTTACACATGTCAAAAACCTATTGGGTGGGTATATTTAGAACCCTTATCACCTTATCCTAGAATTATATCAATGTGGGACTTTTTAAATCCGAAACTCATTTTCAAATAAAGTAACATTTCTTTACTTTCCAAGAGTGTCCTTTCTTTCCTCTTATAAAAGGCTCCCACCTCTACATCCTAACCCACACTTCCAAAGCCTTTGGCTCGCCCAAACCCTGCCCATTTTGTATCTCCACATCTCTCTATTACTCCTTGATGCCTCACTTTGGTCAGAAGTCTTTTAAAGGAAGCCTTTGAGCTCAAACCAAAAAGAGTTACCCGATTTTATGCTAATGTCTTCACTTAAGTCCTTTTGTTTTATTTTTCTTCTTCAACACCTTAAACCTTTTTATTAATTTATTTTTTAACAACTCCAGTATCTTCAATATACTAGGATGTTGTTATAATAATTTTTCGAGGTACACTTACAAACACCTACATCTAATGGTTAAAGAACATGTTGCTTCTGTGGATGGCGAATTTCTGCCTCCCGAAATGATGATTGTTCAACATTCTTTTAACACCTTCAAAGGTGGCCGTTATGATGACAAAATATTTATATATGATATATATAATATGTTTATTTTTTCCTTAAGCTTCTTAATTTTTCATTTTTGGGCATACCATTATGGTTTCCATTATAGGTAAATGTGATATCTTCATTTAAGGAAGTGCGGACTACCGCCCCCTCAAAGTGATTTGATTTCGTTAATGCCATATGTGTGATGTATAAAGGATTTAATTAATGATATTATATATGATATCATACTGTAATTATAATATACCTTTATACAATTATGATTCCATTCCATAGAAATACGAAATAGATATGAAAGTAGCGTTCATCCGTACGTACGGCTTACCGTCTCCATGAACAGTGCATTTCATTTCTTACCTCTAAATGATTATGTAATATTATAAATGCATGTATATACTGGATATATATGATATATATGATATATAAATCATGATTATAACTCTGGATATAATTGATACATGAACAACTTGTAATTATAAAGAGCATATTTTGACTGAAGTACCAATGATCGTTAAAACGGCCGTTATTAACTTAAATAATTACATACTGTTAATAACATGGTAATAAGTGACATAAAAGGAATAATGAACATGAAAAAGGTTCTTAAAAAAGTTGAAATTAACTCAAGTTTATTATTCAGGACATTAATGAACGATCGAGTCAAGTCGTACCCGAGGTATGGGACTTCGTCTCAATCTCCTTTCATGGTGGCATATTTTGTTTTATACACAACATTCTTTTATATGGTGTATAAACCCCTTTGACTTTTATTATTATTCAAAAGGAATATTTTTTATATGAATAGTTTAATAAACGTCAAAAGGGATTGTTCTTTTATTGTCGTACGTATGAAGCGACAATGACTTCTCCACCGCCGTGACCATTATTTGAGTTTCGGCTTCCTCTACAAGCCATTACTTTTTTTAAATGAAAAATAAATACCATGTTTTACTTTTCATTTATTTTGGTATTGAATATGGTTTTCATAATGTTTTTTATTATATAAATGTGTTGTATTGATATATTGTGATTGAAATGTGGAAATTTATTGTTTCCTTTATGCATGTTTTATGTGATACGATTATGTTATTGTTCTTGGGAATTGTTATGAAGACGGGTGGTTCAATGATAAACTAAGGGCGGGTGAGCCCGATATAGCTCTCCAATGCATTGGGTAACGAGAAGGAGTGAGACATTATGGTTTCTCCAAAGATATTTAGGGAATATATTGTGATGGTTATTCCAAACGTAACCAAGAGGGTTACTCCCTACGTAAGAATGTTATGAATGCATCAAGTTACCTTTAGGTCTTATGATTTCTATGATTTATTTATGATTTTATGAGGTATGTTAAAGTTCCTATGTTTTATGGGTAATGTATGATTTCCTTCTTATGTATATATGAACTCATGTTTCCTTTCCATGTTTTTATAACCCATACAAAGCTTTCTGTGCTCATCCCATTTTTTTTTGAAATTTTTTTCACAAGTCAAGGGAATGGTACATGATAAGATGATAGTGTCAAGGAAGTGTCAAGAAATAATCCATGTTTTATTTTCAATATGTTTCCATTGACGGGAAAAATTAATACTATCTTTTATTCAACCACTTTGTTTAAATGTGGAATGTAATGCATGTTTTATGATCTAACTCTCTAAAACTCTATACCTGAAAAGATCCTCAAGGTGTAATCCTGTAATAACTCAAGATTAAGTAATGTTTAAGGATGGGGCCTTATATTTTCTCTCTCCTACATATAAAAGGCCACCCCATTACCTCTACATTCAACACTTACAGGAACATATTTTGCAGAAAATACCTTCCAAAATAACTTTCCATATACCCTCCTCTCATCCTATAATACATTGTATGGTCATAAATACAATCTACAATGTTTTTGGTTGAATCCAACTAAATATTTCTAATGAATATATAAAATCCTTAACATTATACCTTATTTTATATTATCACCCACCTTTACAAAATCCTATTATACCAAGGATATATAAATAAATTAGTATATTAAACATAATTTTATTTTTTAATATTAATTTAATGATCTATAACCATTTATATTTATTTAAAATGTGAAATTAAATCGCTTATCATGTGAACGATGGACTGCCACCCATGATACAATGTAATTTGTTTTCCGTCACCACATCTAATTGGAGGATATAGTAATACATCTAATGTAAATGTATAGTATTTATGATATAATTTTAATTATTCAATTAAAATATCATATATACCTTATTATTGTCAATTCATTATTAAATATCATAATTTCTCTCATGAGTTAGGTGTATTATGGCCTCACGAAACGATGTGATTTATTTTACAATAAATCTTTACATTGAAGTAAATAATGAGTAGTTTGACAAATAATATTCATTAAATAATAAAAATAATGTAAATAAAATATACCATATATTTTTATACATTACCATCCATTTAATAATTTATAATTTCATCCATGTGTAAGGAAGATTACCACTTCAATAGAAGATATGACTCATATTTCAAAAACACAACACATGTAATGAAAAAAAGGATAACATGAATGAATATATGTGGAAAATATGACATGTGTGACCCCCACCACTACCTAATTGGATTGAGGAGGTGGTGAGGGTTTCATGTCCTTATGCGACATCCCCAAGGCGCCAAATGGTGGCAATAAAGGCTGAGGGTTTCAAGGATCAATAGGGAAAAAATTTCCCGTAAGAAGATAACCCAACTCAACCATCCAACAACTAAAGATGCATGCACTTTCAAACCAAACCATGTGATACTAGTAATTAAATACCAACCCCTAAAACCATTCAACTAGTAATGTCCACAAAACATCAGAGACTAAAAACAAAACACCACGATCCATGACACCACCATAGATCCACACCAATTTCAAAGCTCCAAACTTCAACAAAACATCCCAGTGAACCACTAAAGGAGGGCGATGCCTTACCTTTTACCATGTCATGTTTGATGACATCGTTAAATATAAGAAAGTGAAAAATCAGGGGGTGAGCACAACTACTCAGTGGGATTTCCCCCACTGACTTCCATATACTTGCCACTTGGATAAAACCATTAGCACAATTATATAAAACATTTCATATAAAGAAAAACCAAGCTACCAATTGTTTATTAGCCAAACATGCCATAAGCCAGACATGGAACACAAGGAATCCAATTCAACCATTCTAATCAAGTAATCCAATTCAACCATGCAACAATACTATTACAATTTTCATATTTCAGACACAATCCCCATTTATAAACCTCACTAACAAAGTACACAAAAAATCATGGTGGCACTTCCCATCCAACCCATTAATTACCAATCCAGTCAAGTGGTAATTCACTCCCAAACGCTATTGAGGGTGGCCCTTCCATCCACTATACATCCACTGTTTATAGGGGCACTTTCTCTTCCACTCCAACAAGTCCCAACATCATCCACCAAATATAGATCACCAACTTCCACACAAGCCACTACAATAATAATTCATTATTTTATATAACAACAAAAACCATATTGAGGAAAAACACATTTTTATATCACCCATTTATTGAAATAAATAATAATTCTCAGAATCATTATCATTTTAAAATCACCAATTTAGAATTATCCTATAGAGCCCATTTCAACAAAACCCCAATTTCATGCCAAAACCCCCTAATCATCAACCATTTGATTTTCCAATAAATTCATAAAACATGCCTAAAAATAAATTAAATCAACCAATTTAATTTTAAATTAACTTCAAATTTCAACCTTGTTGTGTTTAGGTAGAAGCCACCCAACTCTTAGGGTTTGGCGAAATCGACCCTCAAGCTTCCTCACCTCCTCAAATCCTGCGAACGCACCACCCAAAACATTTTATATCCCCTTATATAAAATCCAAAAGATATAAAATAATCACCCAAGGTAACCACAATCCTATATCTACATATATAGGGTCTATATCATGAAAACCTAGATAGAGAGAAAGAGATGTAAATCTAGAGGAAAACCCAAATAAACCAAGAGTATAGACTTACCTTGGAGAATCCACCTTCAAACAACCGTGAAACCCATTTGATTTGTTTCCAAAATGTGATAAGGTGATACTACAACCTCATAAAATTGGATCTCCCACATCATCCATGAGTGGGTGGATGGATGAGAAAAAATAGAAAATCCTGAGTGGCCCTGAACATAAAAACCCACAATTTTTGTGGCCGCACAGTTACCTCGCACGGTTTGGAAAACCGTGTACCAATCGTGTGGTTCCCACGGTGTGCCCTTGGGAATTCGCACAGCATAGCCGCACAATCTGACAAACCGTATTCCACTAATGAAGAGCCCATTATCAAGGGTACATGGTTTCCTAGTATAGCTGTATGGTTTTTTCAGACCATGCGCCAACCGTACGCGCTTGCACAACCTCCACGAATTTAATTGTTTTCCCTAGAATTGTCCAACCATCATCCAACCACATGAAAAAGAACAAATGAACCGAAACAGGGGTCACATACCTCAAACTGGGGTAATAAATTCTCCCCACCATTGGACATATTGTCCGAAATAATTAGGGAACCCACCCGTTGTCGAAAAAGAACGAGCCATTTCTAAACCATCACTTTCTCCCACTCCCACGTCTCCTCTTGGATCTGGCTATTCTACCACAAAACTAGAAAAAGACCAATGATTTTACACCACACGACTTTCTATTTCCTATCAACAACCCACACTGGAACATTCACCAACGAATCATCTGACTATTGATTAACATGCTCCCATAGAATAACATGGCCCTGATCCAGCTGATACTTTTTCAACTAAACACATGAAACAGATTGTGCTCCGCACAGAACCAATTTGGAAAATCCAAATAATAATCCACATCACCAACCCACTCAAAAATATCAAAAGGTCTAATATATCTCATACATATCATTCCCTTTATCCCAAACTAATCATTTTCCCACCTAGGGGAGATCCTCAAGAAAACATGATCACTCACCTCGAACATCAATGATTGTCGAGGATGATCTGCATATGATTTCTAACGACAATTAGTCGTATCCATTCCTTTCCTATTTAACATGATCTTCTCCGTAGTCTCATGTTCATGGCTCTGTCCAACCATCGAGGACTCACCCTTTTCCACCCATCATACTGGAGAACAACACGACCACCCATACAACACTTCAAATGGAGCCATATGTATGGATTCCTAGTAACTGTTATTGTATGAGAACTCAACCAATGATAAATGATTCTCCCATGAGGCACAAAAATACATGACACAAGCCCACAACATATCCATAAATGTTTTTATCATCCTCTCATATTGACCATCTGTATGAGGGTGATACGATGTACTCAAGGTAAACTTAGTTCCAAGGGTTTTTTGTAAGGATTCCTAGAAATGAGATGTAAACCTCAGATCTCATTTAGATATTACTAAAAATGGAACAATATGCTTCTTTACCACCTATGGGTTATAGATTCTGGAAAGACCCTCTACCATATGAGATTCATGAATTAGAATGAAATGGGCCGACTTTGTTAGCATTTCTTCTATCTCCCAAATGACAGCGTGATTTATTACCATTCTTGGGAGACCTATGATAAAGTCCATCACTATTTTCTCCCACAACCTAACAGGGATTGGTAAAGACTACAACATTGTCACTGGCCTCCAATGCTTTTCCTTAACCTGCTGGCAAGTCAATAATCACGAAACAAACTCTAACACACTTATTTTCATACCATCCTACTAGAACTACACCTTCAATGCTTTATACATATTCTGAATTCTAGGATGATCATCCCACCTAGAATGATTATATGCCCTGAGAATCCCCTCTTAGAAATCAACTAGTTCAACCATCTGTTCTAGAAAACAAAAAACAATATATCCATTCAATTTCCAATATTCAATGGTCTTCCCCACCACTGAGTATTGGCTTCATGGTCACACACTAAGAATCATATATATGTTCTTGTTTAACAAGGAAAACTATGTCAGGAATCAACAAAACAAGAAAAAATATTGCTCTATCACCCTGGTCCTCCCATTCCAACCGCATGTCAGCTATAACTGACATCAACTTCCACTAGTCTGATGAATTATTCACCACATGAGCATATGATTTTCAGCATAATGAACCTGCCACCAAATTTACCTAACCTGGTGGGAACATGAATTCAAAATGAAACCTCTAGAGATATTCTATCCATCACTTTTCCTCAAGTTCAAATCCATTTGTGAGAAAATGTGCTTCATGCTATTATGATATGTATATGCTGTGAATTTCTCCCCGAAGAGATAGTAACACCACAATATCAAACCATGGACCACTGCTACCAATCCAAATCACGAGTTAGATAATTCTTATCAAGGACCCTCAACTGCCATGAGCCATCCACAACCACATGATTCAATTTCATGATAATTCACACCAACCCTGATCCTAATGAATCACAATACACCACGTACCCTTTTCCTAGTTCTGGAAAAACTCGGATTGGTGCGGATGTACGATGAACCATTAGCTCTTCGAAACTCCACTGACACTAAAATAGAACATTTTTTCTTGTTAAAGAAGACATCAGTGAATCCAAACATGAAAAATCACGAAAAAAATGATGTTAATGCTCAGCTAGTCTGACGAAACTTTGTACCTCAAACACATTCTTTGGTGGTTTACATGATATAACAACCTCAATCTTTTCTAGATCTACTGAAACCCCGCATTAAAAAGTGACATGGCCTAGAAAACTATCTTCCTATAATAACCAAAATTCCCACATTCCCAATTTGGCATACAACCAATGATCCTTCAAGATCCCTAACATTGTAGCCAAGTGTTGCATATGCTCCACCCTTGTATTTGAATACACAGGAATATCCTCTACGAACACCCCCACAAATGAATCGATATATCTCTATAATATTTGATTTGTCAATTACATGGACACCGCTGACACATTCATTAGACCAAAGGGTATAACCACATATTCATAATGGATATATCTTTTTTTGAAAGCTATTTTATGAATATCATCCTTTTTTACCCTCCATTGATGATATCTCGACCTTAGGTTGACCATGGACAACCATTGGGCTCCCTTCAACTGGTCAAACCAATCATCAACTAATGGAAGTGGATATTTGTTCTTTATCATAACATGGTTATTCCTATGATAATCTACAATGATCCTCATATTTCATTCTGTCTTTTTCACAAACAACACTGGCACTACCCACGAAGACATGGTATGATGGATAAACCATTTATTTTATAACTCTTCCAACTGGACCTTCGATTCTCACAATTCATTAGGTTCCATTCAGTAATACAGAAGAGAGATAAGACTAGTCCCTAGAAGGAGATCATTCATAAACTCTACTTCTCTTAAAGGAGGTAACCCTAAGAATTAATCCAAAAAAACGACCATGAACTGATCCACCAATGCCATAAGAACACTCCTTTCAACATCCTCTACTGATTCCAATGAAAAAACTGCCAAATGAGTTGATAATGTTCCCTCTATTTGTGAAAACAAACCCATTACACCATGTCTTTCATGTATCTCTCCTCTAAAGAGTTTTCTATTTCCATCATGTGTCGTAAAAGTCATTGTTCGTGCATTACAGTCGATGTGGACCTTAAATGCCAAAATATAATCTATTCTTAGGATTACATCATACCCATCCATCTCTTGCACTAAGAAATTACACATTAGCTCATCCTCACAAACAATGATACAACATGCTCTGCCAAATAAGGGTTGACACTCTCTTTGACCCACAAGAGTTTGAAGTTTCAAAACTGAAGGCATTGTTTCTAAACATAAACCTAAAAACACAACCACACGTGTAGAAATAAATGAGTTTAATGGACTTATAACAAATAGAACTTTCATCAAGGTAGAATTTAAAATAATAATACCTCTCATAGTGGATAGTCTCGACATATCCTCCACCACAACATTCTTGGCTCCGATCGAAGCCTTTGTTTCCACACTCTATTCTTTATTGCTCTACTGAGGAGTTGTGGTGTTCTAAGAATAACCAAGACTAAATTTTCTCGGATGATGAGGGGTTTGCTCTTGTCCTCATCCTATCAAAGCATAAGACGTCTGTGATCCCTTAGGACTTCCCTGCTAACCCGACCTTAGAGAATTCCAAAAAATGCACTGAAGATTCCCCATCTACATGAAAATGTGGCATGCAAAAGGATGTGCCATACAGTCCCACATTATGTGTGTTGTAGAGCCACACTAGAAACATCATGGTGTGCTCTGGGTCATCAAATGAATATTTACTGATCCTTCCATCTGATTAGGTTCCATACTCCTAGCTTGGGAATAAGTGTCCCACCTCCGACTGATCCTAGTGTTAGAGTTCCAACCATTCCCCATGGGTAACACCATGTATTCTCTTCTAGAAAGTCCCAAAAGACCATGCTCATCCACCGATACTCGATTCACCATCTCTGTGTAATTACTGATACATAGGACTGTTATTTTTTAAAGTATCTCATGCCTTAACCCCACTACAATGATCCTTGCCTTTAATGAAGTGTTACCCTCCACTTCGAGTGCGAACCGCACTAATAACATAAACATACATGCATACTCCGTCACATAAATATATTGTTTCTTCAGAATGATGAAATTAGTTTTTTTCTGAACTCTGAAATTATGTGGGTCTAATTGTTTACTAAACAATTCCTTGAAGCATTCTCACATTATACCCTAGTCTGTTCTCGCATGGACTACCATCTCCATCCAATTAATTGAAATATCCTCTTTCTTATATATTTCTAGATTTACTTTCGGCTCTACCAGCATCCCAAATAAATTGAAAAATTCTATTCATTATGAATGGCCACACCTCTACCCTTTCGGGTTTTGAATCACCCCGAATGAAGGGTGGATACTGATTTTGAAACATAGTTTAATAATCAACATGGTTTTGATATTCCACTATATTTACATATCCCATAGCTTTGAATTCTTTAACTATGCTCTGGACTTACTGCTGGTCCACCTGGGGCTCAGGTGCAACCACATTCTCATCGGCCACTAGTGATTGGTCTCTACGATGCCTACCGAGATTCATTTCTGTAGATACAATACAAAAAATCATGAGTATCACTTTCATACATATCAGGAATTATCATTTCAAAACACATTATACCACACTATCACAACGAGGTTTTCCACCTTTCCAAATTTTCCAAATTTCACCATTTTTGAAAACCAAACCATTTTCAAAATTCCCAATTTATTCACATTACAATTTCACCCATTTGAAAAACCATTTCTCAATTCATCCCATAAATGATTATGCTCAATTAAATATGCATCCTAGAGGGAATTCATTTCTACTATATATGCCATGCACATCTCATTGGCTACACCCACAACAATGATATTTCCAAAGCCTATATGTGTCTCCAAAATACTTATGTACACATCTCCTTGGTAACTATATTTTCATCATAAAAGGGTTAACTACATTCTTTTATTCTATACATTCCATGTTTTAACATTCCTAAGCCATGCTACCATCCTGACTCAAGGAATATACCCCAACTAATGTGAACTCAAATCCGAGAATCAACTGCAAAGGACCGAACAAGCTGATACCACTTGTAACACCCTGCTCCTACCTCATTGGCTTGAGGAGGATGAGAGGGATACATGGACATAAGTGACATTCCCATGGAGAAAAAGGCTCGAAATAAATGTCATGGTTTTCAAGGAACAATGGAAAACAATTGGCACATAAGAAGATAACCCAACTCAACCTACCAAAAACGATAGATGCATGTACTTTCAAACCCAACCATGTGATACTAAAAATTCCATCACAATCCCCAAAACCATTCAACTTGACATGACCACAAAACATCAGTGTACAAAGCAGAAACTTAACAACAAAACACCATGATCCATGATACCCTCACAACACTACAACAAGCTCCATTCTCCAAGATCCACCAAAACATAATAGTGCAACACTAAAGGAGGGTGATGCCTTAACATTTCCCACGTCAAGGTACGTGACATCTGCAAAGACACCAAAGTTCCAAAGCAGGGGGTGAGTACAACTACTAAGTAGGACTTCCCCAATTTACATCCCTACACATAACACTAGGATAAAATAGTTAGCACATTTATATTAATTATTTTATAATAAGAAAAACCAAGGTACCAATTGTATATTATCCAATCATGCCTTAAGATAAACATTCCACACAAGGATACCAAATCAAACATGACATGAATGGAATCCAATCAACCATGAGACAATCTGAATACCATTTTCATATATCACTCACAAACCCCAGATATAAACATCACCTATAAAGAACTCAACAAATCATGGGGGCACTTCCCAACCAACCCATTCATTACCAATCAACTCATGTGGTACTTCCCACTGACATGATATTGATTGTGGCCCTTCCGTCCACTATCTATTCCATTTTTATAGTGTCACTTTTTCGTCCACTACATCACATCCCAACATCATCCACCCAATGATATCACCCATTTTCATACAAGCCACAATAATAATCATGCATTATATTCAATACAAAAAAAAATATGTCAATGCCAAAAACATTCAATATCACCCATTTATTGAAATCAATACTCATGAACATAGTCATTACCAATTTAAAATCACTAATTTAAAATTGACCAATTGAGCCCATTTCAAAAAAACCCAAATTTCATTCCAAAACCATGAAATAATCACACATTTTATTTTCCAACAAAAGTAAAACGACATGCTTACAATTAAATTAAAGAAAACAATTTTATTGTAAATGAACATCACATTTCAACCAAGTGGAGTTGTGAGAGAAGAAAACTACCTCTTAGGGATTAGTGAAATCGACCCACAATCAACCACACCTCATCAAATCATGCTAACACACCACTGAAATCGCTCTATACCCCCTTCCCTAACATCCACAAGTAATAAAATCAACAACCAAGGCAACCACAATCCTGGATCTACACTAAACAGGTGTAGATCTTGAAAACTGAGAGAGGGAGAGAAGTAGATCTAGATGAAAACACAAAATAACCAATAGGATAGACTTACCTCAGAGAAACCACTATAAAACAACCTAGAAACCCCTTTGATTTGCTTCCAAAAAGTGATTAGGAGCTCCCCAAAACTCTGGAAACTGGAACACCCATGTGATCCATGAGTGAGAGGAATAATGAGGAATAATGGGAAATCTCGTGTGTCTTGGGACTTAAAAACACAAAAGTTTTGTGGCCACACGATACCCCAAACTGCTTGGAAAAAAGTGCACCAACCGTACGGTTCCCACTGTCTCAACCAGGGACTTCGTACTGCTTGCCCATACTGTCTGAAATATCCTGTGCTGCCCGATCGGAGGCCACTATAAATGGTGAATGGATTTTTGGGCTAGCCCCATGGTTTTTTCAAACTGTTCCAATTGTACGCCCCTGCACAACCTCAACAACTTTAAATGTTTTTCACATAATTTTCCAAACATCAACCAACCACTTCAAAAATCACAAACAAACAGAAAAAGGGTAACATACCTCCAAATGGGGGTAAAACGACATGATATTTATAATTTGAAATTATTAGACAATACATTTCAAAAAAATTTCACTTATTAATGAAATGATAATGTCTTAAGAACATAAATTCAACCTACAGACTCCATGATGATATTTGATTCATTCTCCACATTAAAAATATAAAATTGAATATAATGTTGTATATTAGGGAAATAATATATTTTAAAGAATAATATAAATCATTATATTATGTAAATATAAAATATTTTCAGGATTTTAAATGTCATATTGAATCATTCATGATCAAACATTGATATTGTTACCCAAAACTATAGTGAAAATTAAAAATTAATATCTAGTGATTAGTGTGATGTTATAAAAGTATAATTTAATATATGAAAAATTATAAAATAATTAATTTATATGTTTTTAAATTTATTAATTAGAAAATAATATTGGTCTGAGAGATCTCACCAAAAGGTATCCCCAATGTAAGAGATTTCTGAACTCAATTTCAATTCATTAGGTCAAGTGACTTTTTTGTTCATTATATAATTCCAATATTTTATATGAAATTACTTTTTATTCCCTTATGTTTTATTTAGACAATTAGTTTTGTGGATAACCATTTCTTATAGATTATTTACCCATGGAATATATCATACCTGAATGATATTATCTTTGTTAGGGTTTTATCTTAAAAATATTTCTTGGAGACACATGTCCTTTTTAAAGTGTATTTTTTTTAAAATGTATTATATTGTATCGCATTCTATAATTTATTCTGAATAAAAAATACACCTGGATACATTATGTTATAATTTATCAACGTCATTTATGTTATATTATGAATCAATTGTTACCAAATTGATAATATATTATGTTTCAATATAATTTTAATCAGAATTAATTATGAATGAATCTCAATTGAATGAGAATATCCAATCAATATATAATAAAAAAATTTATTTTAATTATCAAATACCTATTAATTACTTATTGAATTAAATTTACAATTTAAAACTATTATGTAAATAAAATTATTGATAAAATGTTTCTATGACAATTTTACTACATTTCTCTTGTTGTTGGACAATTATTTTCTATATAAATCTATTTTTTCTATAAATGTATTCATAATGTTTTACAATTATTTTTTACTATTATTTATCACTTAATATGATTTTTACATTCTTCTAAATGTCTCTTCCTTTTATATTATGGAAAATACATATTTTTATCATTGTTTAAAAATATTTTTATTGAATATTTCTCTTAATGTATTCAGCAAGAAAGGAATGTTTTCACAATCATTAGCACAAAATGTTTTAAATAGTCCAATTTTAGCTACCAATTTTATTGTAAATTGTTTTTCATTAATTTTTTTCAATTATTTATATCATAAGTATGTGTTTTTAAAAAGGAATGTATATGTTGCACAAAATATTTTTATATAGGAAATTCAAAATAATTCTATATCTTAGATGAAAAAAATTGATGTATCTAAATGTGGATAAGTTATTATCATAATTAATTTTACTAATATTTTAAAAATAATGTTCATTAATTAAATTTAAAATTTATTTTATGGAATGATTCTAAATTATTTATATATGTATCTCAATATATAAATGTTTTATTATACCTTCCTTTTATGGGATAATAAATTACATATTATCATTTATCAAATTACTTAATTAAGAATATAAATTTTTATTATGATATTAAGAATGATTATGCTGCCTATTTTCTTTCCATCTATATTTTTTGTGTATTTCCTTATGAATGATTTCCATTATATGGAACACATATTTCACGAACATATTATGATGGATTCAACTAGATAGTGCTAAAATAAATTGGGGAATATTGTTTTCAAATGAGTAGTAATGTATGGGATTTTGGGTTAAAACTAATTCATTATTTACGTTTTTCAGCCCTGTGAAATTTTCTATGATGATATAATTGACTCATTTTTATTTCATTTTATATTTTCATTAACATATCATATTATTCCACAATATTATGATATGATGTTCTTTAAATAGTGATTATATGTGACACATAATGTACCTTCCCTATGATGATATCACTTAATACCTTTGACTCACATGTTTTCCCTCTTTAAAAGGTTTATAGTATTTTACGGTTTTCTATATCAAACCTTTTTTGTATTGACCATCTTATCCCTTGAATATTTTATGAGATAAAATGGAATTAATGATATCACTATGAAGAGTTATAAAAATTTTCCATGTAAATGTTTCTTTTTATGTAATATAAAACTAGTCTTCAAAAATAAAATAGTAATTTACTATTTTATGTCATATTAATTGATGTTTATTTTTAAGAATGATGTTATAAAATTTGTAAAATTATTGGTTCCCCATAAAGAGATATATTATAATACTACTCAAAAGTGGATAATAAAATATTTTACATAGCTTCATTGACCGAAAGAGGGATATATTCATTTTACCTACATTCGATGACCTACATTTCATAGTGGAATATCCTCTTAGATTCCCATATTAGTGTGTCCAAGGAATGTATAATCTTTTATACCTCAACAAATTATTCATTATTTGATTTGGAAGAGTGAATTTGTGAAATTTATTTTCAATTGGAGTTCTTCTATATAGAAATTGGACCATTTTGAGGATGTGGATTAATTATTTATTCAAAACAATCAGATAATGTATGTGTCATATTTCATTCTCTAGTGACTTGATTATATTGATTTTCTACGTGAAATATTACCTCGCATGTATTAAATTGACCGTATATCAATGTGGATATTTTCAGGGATTTATTTTATTGATGATCTAATGGTCTACATCAAAAGTTAGGGAAGTATAATTATAGTATTACTACATGAAAAAATCCATCTACACTTTTTTAGAATGTTTTTATGGTGAAATAATTATTTTGGCCATTAGTGCCACAACCTTCTTGGAATATGAGGATAGTAAATAATTTTATTAAGGTTCAATGTATAAAAATATAGTTATCATTTGATTTTATGAAAGGATCAGTGAAAAAAGGGAAAATTAAAAATGAAAAAGAAAAATTGTTAGTTCACTGTCAAAACTAAAATAATATTTGATCAGTCAAAGACACAAGTGAATGAATCATTCAATGATGAATTTTTTTTCCAATATAATACCCAATGTATTTTTAACTGTTTCTTTTGATTTAATAAAAAATAGATATTTCAAAGGAATTAATATGAAAAATATTATCCATACATAAAAATACTCATTGTAACAATAGATGTAGGATTGGGTTCATATAATACTTCTAGGATAATAATTGATTAATCCATGAATCTATTATAGTTTTTTTAATTTTAAAAAATATATTGTTATTTGAATAATCAATCCACCATGAATGTTTTTTGTTTGAATCCATGAAGAGATATAAACCTATATATATACCCAATGTTCTAATATTTAAATTTTTACTATTTAATAATATATATTAAACCAATACATTAGTATCTTTGAAGTAAATGAACATGATGATATTTTGTATTGGATATAAAATTAATATTTGAAACATAATTGTGGTTTCTAATATATATTTAAAATGGTAATATGAACCCATCCTTTTTAGTTCTTCTCAAAAGGCCATTTCTAAGATTATAAATTCATGTTAGAATGAAAAAATGTTTTATATAATACAATTATTTTAAATACAATAGACATGATATTTATTTATATGAATAATATGAAATTATGAAGAATGTGGAAATAAATTGTTATTAATTGAATTGAGTAAAAAAAATTAACTATTTTTTTCTCAAATAATATATATCCTCATGATGATTGGATATTTTCTAATTGAATATGTCCCCATGAAAAATGTTTTTAATTTGGATCAAGGGTATATTTCCCAATTAGAATGATGTTTGAATATGAGGAACATAACCTTCCACAATTTAAGATGGATCACCATCCAATCCATTGCCTGGCCGAGTTGTTGGCATGGCTAGATGTGAATTTAAATTCCCCAAGGGTTGGAATCTTGTATATGGGTATCAGAAATAATAATTTAGAATTATTTTACTCATTTTCATATATAAAACCCAATAAGTCAAATAAATGAAACCTGAAACTGCACATCCAAACAGGGTATAATTATTACAAGGTTAAAAAAAATTAAATAGACCCCCTGAAGGACTACAACAAAAGAAAATTATAATTCCATCACAAAGCTCCACAAATGTAAGTCTGCACATTGTAAAATCACTGCCACCAATGATCACAAAAAATACCACAAAAAACCAAATCCAAAATCACTAAACACCATTCCATTACCTAAAAATAACAAAGAACATGGTCTACATACACTCAACGGTATATGTAGGCTATGAGATAAGGAACATAATGATTCCACCAACGGAAAAAGTTCATGTTATGATAATAAATGAAAATCCAACAAGCCCATTTAAAAAGAGGAAAATTTTGAATCCATAGAGAATTTGTTTTTGGTAAAAACCAAAAAAAAATTATAACTTTTGAGGATAAACATCTCTTAGATAAAATTTATTAAAATATAACTTTTTTCAAAATAATATAATCCCATGGAAAATTGTATAAAAATTGATGGAACCATGTCCAATCAGTCAAATCATTGTGGGTAAATCACTAGGTACAATCTCCCTCTAGTGGGAAACTAGATCATTGTACCTCAGTGAAATATGTCATAAAAAATAATACTAATAGCGTTATCATGCACAACACACTAGGAGTGGACACAACAATGGCCTCATTGTCTCCCATCATCTTAATGATTAGTTAGTGTTGAAAGTGTAAATTTAGTTAAAAAAATCACGATGATCCACTTCAATATCATCAATCTAATTATAATTAGTCATCGCACCTAGATTCAAAGGATTAACTTGAGATCAAGTACATGTTCGCATGTCCCATGTCACACCAAATTCCCAAATCAATGCCAGTCATTTTATGGAAAAAACTACTTTCAATAAAACTAATGATTAATCATTTTATTCACATTGAAAAACATATTCAATAAATTTACCATCACTTGTACAAATCATAAATTCCACTTTTGAAAAAACATAAGAATTGAAAACAATTGACTGACCAATTTCATGGGACAATCCCCATACTAAGACCACATATAATGTAATTAAATTTTTAAATTTTCTTCCCATCCATTAAAAAATTCACAAGATTACTGAAAAATCACATCAAAGTTTCCATCAACAATATAGTGACCCATTAATTTTAAAAAATTACTTTAAATACATTCAAACATTACATTACTTGAGAAACACATTTCACATCTTTTATAGAATTCAAAAAACCCCTTTCGAGTAGTATCACAATGAAACAAACAAAAAATAAAACTATATTCCCTTATAAAATTATTTTTCAACACAAATATGTTCCATGAATGTTGGAAAATATATTTCTCACCACCTTAAAAATCAAGCATAAAATTAATATAGACAAGATTAAATATAAAAATCATCTAAAAATGTTATTACATTGAACCACATACCACTTGTATAGAAATAACCTAACACTATATTGAATTTTAAATCACACCTCAACCTCAACACAACAAGGAAAGATAGATACCTAAACCTGAAGATCAAAATCAATTATTTAATATTGAACCATAAAATTCAGAAATGTAGTTGCTAGAAAAAATAAACCCCATGAAAAAATGGAAGATAAATTGAAATAGAGATAATGAAGGAGAGACTACACACATACTTGATGAATTGAGGACTAACCACCCATATCATTCTGAAAATAAATTCCACATTAGAGGATATTGGAGGGGGAGGTGCGAATAGGGTCTGAAATTTCATTGGAGGAAAAAATGGGGGTTTAAAGGGGTTATAATTAGGAAGAGAGTGGAAATAACACCCAACATTTTATTGTCATGGATGGATACACTAATATCCCACATAAATTTTCAAACCATGTAGAAAAAATGAAAATGCCTCTATGAAGGAGGAAAACTACAATAGGGTTTATCCTCACAGTCTATTTTATAACAAGGAGTCCATGTGGTCCCTTCTATCTATGACCCTGACATACCAAATGTTTTTCTGAAATGAGGTGCATGAACGTGTGCTCATTGGGTGATAACTCTTGTCATGACCTATAGCTACTACACAGTTACAAGTGGAATACACATGATTACTACAAACTGTGCTCCATGGACTAACCTCACATGTATATCCATTTTCTTGAAAATAATATTGTATACTCAAGGGAAAGATGTAGGTTAACAATAAATTAAGAAAATAACACTAAAATTCAAATCAATCTCATCTGATTCTTGAGAAAAATTATAAAAATACTTGAATGAGCTAGAACAAATGTAATTTAAAGATTATGGTGAGATAATTCCCCAAAAAATAATCCATTCTATCCCTATAAATCCATTGAAATGACGATTTCAATACATGAACTTAAATATCTTCTTACTCCATAGATTTTTTTTTGAAAAATAACAATTAAGAAAACGTAAAGAACATCATAAGTGAGAAAAGAGTATTAGAAAATGAACATAAGAGACCATAATGTACTTCCCACTATTTGACACCCTCCCTTAATATTTTAAACAACTCTTTTTAATCGATTAATGGAGAAGTACTCCCACCACATAAAATACATCCTTTTAAACTAAAACACCTTAGAAATTACCAAACAAATCTCATGCCACTAAAATAAATAAAATAACAATCCTAATCCCTTGACGATTAATACTCTTATAAAAATAATTATATGAAACCATATTGTTTGCTCTAACCCCCATGTTCACTCATTAATAGAGTTTGGGGTTAGATTGATCTGAATGAGACTTCCAAATTCAAATTCAACACTATGAATGAAAACGAATTATGAACATAGGGAGGGCTAAATGGAATCCCCATCATAAGTGTAGAACTCACCAATTTTTATAATCCCAAATAATTTTTATTTTATGTTATAAGTGTGTTTCATTAATATTAATATTTTCAATAAAGTGTTACCTATGTATCATTATTCACACTATTCTCTCGATTATGTTTACATTGGAAAATTTATTTAAGAAGATGGTCACCGATATAATGTCATTGATAGATGGTCACTGATGAATTTCACTAATTGAAGGTCATTGATTTATGGTCACTGATGATGGTCACCAATAGAAGGTCACTAATAGATGGTCACCAATGAACATCACTGATAGAATGTCACCAATAGACACTCAATGATGAAGGTTACTGATGAAGGTCATTGATACAAGGTTACTGAAGAAAGACACTAATATGAGGTTACAATTGAAGTTCATTGATAAAAGGTTACCGATGAAGGTCAAAAATAGTTGATTACCATTAACGGCTACTGATGAAGGCAACCAATGTAGTCTATAATTGAAGTTTACTGTTGAAGCCTACTATTGAGAAAGCTACCGCAATAGGTTTTCTGATGCTCACTCTTCTACTCCATACTTTGTAAAATTCATAAGAATATTATTACTATCATATTTGGTAAATTTAATGCTTCTGACATTAATGAATGATGTTTGTAGACATATCAAGAGACCATATCTAGAGATAGACTAAGGTATGAGTAAGACTGCATGTGGTATTCTTGTTTATATTTTCTGATCTCAAAAATAATATAGAAGAGTGAGGAAGAAAATGGAGAGGTGAAGAGAGATGAACCAATAATAAAGAGCATACACACTACATCTAATAGAAAAATGAAGGACCATCCAGTACATACATTGTGAACCCAAGAGCATCCCAAAAGTAATTTGGGATAACACATTTACGTCATCCTTATGTGATTCTTCATGTCTATGTCAAAACAAAAAGCGGAACACCTTAGTACTAGAATGCTTGATTCTTGTGTTGCGACACTCTATATTGAGGAAAAATTCTAGAGAATGACATGACCTGCAATTTCATCACTACAAGGAGTCAAGAGATGATCTGCAAACACATAGATCATTCTAAACTCAATCATATAATATTATTTCTATTCTTGTCTTTTATTTTAAATTTCTAAGAAGTGTATGTTTTTCTATTAGACAAACTGCCTCATGTTCTTGAACTGGAGGATACATAAATTACTCACATCAAACATCACATACACCTTGGTTCCCACATATAACTATGGAAGAGACTGTGTGTGTTCTGGATTGTTTATTTTTATCACAAAGAACTGTGGTAGAGGGTGTGATCCCTAGAAAGTTTTTGGAAAATATTTCAAAGCCTGATACAAGAATTGTATCAAATTTATTGTAAATATAAACTACTTGGAGACTAGTTATCACCAAGTAAAGAGTATTAAGTCCCATATTTCTATTGAACCTCTTGTATAACTCTATGGTGTACTATATATAGTAATACCATGTTTTGTCTTTTTTCTACTATTGTAATTTTGAAAACAAAAAAACGTTTTACATTGACTCTGATAATTAGTTCTGCTTAGAGTGTGTAATTATTTAATTTGGTAATCCTATTTAAAATGGTGAAAAACTATTTTACATAGATTCAACTTAGGAATAATCACCCTTTGATAAAGATATTTGACCAACTAAACATTTATATATCAACATCCATAATAAATTGGGGTATTTCAAAATTTGGGTGTCTTTATTATAATCTTTTTTATAGAAATTTCAAGCAGGAACTCAATTCACCCCCTCTTGAGTTTCCACTTTGACCAATATTTTGTATCAGATGATTTTTTATTTCTACCCCTAAAATGCTGCAAAAGTATTTATATTATTTTTATCATTGATATTATTTGTATCTTAAATATCTAAAAATTTATGTCCTATCTAAATTTTTAGTTCTATAAAATTCTACTGTACAATGGCTAATATATTTTAGGGGTGCTGAAAATAAAAATCCACCTTTAATTAATTGTGATAACTATGATCAGTGGAAATTAAAATTGAAAATGAATCTAGATAACATGGGCCCTGATATATATGACACAACTGAAGAACAACATGGATTTCTTGTTACTTCAAGGGATAAATGGTCCCAATGGACAAAATCTACATATAAAAATAACTGTAGAGAAATAAATTCATTGTATTGTTCTCTAGGTGATGAAGAATTAAATATAACATCATCTCTTAAAATAGGATTTCAAATTTGGGATACTTTGGCTATTTCTCATTAGGGATCTACCAACGTTAAATAAATGATACTGAATAATTATACTATTAAATATTACAATTATAAAATGAAGACTGATGAACTTATATCTGAAATGTATCTTTGGTTTAATGAAATAGTAAATACAATGAGTCTTCTTGGGAAACCAGTGGACAAGAAGGAATAGATTATGAGGTCGCTTAGTTGTATTCCTGATAAATGGAGAGTATATTTTGTGTCTATCTATGAATCAAATGACATAGGAAAGCTACCATTGAAGTAACTAATTTGAAAACATATAATGCATGAAGAAGAGCTTAAGGTAAATCAGGATGTATATAATGAACCAAGAATGAAATCTATAGCAATCCATACTACTACATCAAATAGAAAAGACAATGAAAAAGGTCAGGATCCCATAGATACATCCATATGTGATGATTTAGCTTATGATAGTGATGATGAAGGTGGCTCATCACGCTAGGAGATTCAAGATGGTCTACCATAAGATTATGTTGTTAGAAAATAAAATTATAGAGGAAGGTATGATAGTAAAGGAAAGTGAAAAAAGTATTGAAAGTGGAATGACAATACAAATGAGATAGTCTGGTATGAGTGTAAATTAAAAGGCCATGTGAAGGTTGATTGGCCCAGTCTGAAATTTAAGATGAAATATGGTGATAAGGGAGATGGATATAAAAAATATATGAAAGTGACATCGAGTGCTTCAGAATACAGCTCTAGTGGATCTGACACTTTTGATATTGAAAATGAAAAAAATGAAAAAAAAATTTCATGGAAAAAAACAAATGAGGTAATTTCCTATTATAATATACATAATGCATACTATATTGGGAATGAATGTGAATAAAGAATGATTAGAATATTAATAAGGATGAACTATTTGAAAACTATGGAATTCATGAAGATACCATTAATGAACTCAAGGATAATTATTAATTAATAAAAATAAAAAATTCTTTAAAAGCTAATTTTATGTCCAATCTAGATATTGAGAGAGAAAACTGATATCATATATTAAAAGAACAATAATGAGCATAGATGTTTAAATAAAAATTAAAAATATATGACGAAAAGTTTACTGTTGGTAGAAATACCTTGTTTCGGTTTCTATGGAATATAATTTCTAAAAAATACATAACGGGTCTATGATATCAACAAGGATATAGAATTTTATTAAATATAAATTTCTTCCAAAATATAAATAGATCACTTCTAGTTCATGTTCTTGGCCATGTTTTAATAAAAAGTTCTCTAGAAGACCTAATACGGTACTCAAGTCTCAATTCATATCTGTTGATTATAAAAAATATCTGAGACCATTATGGGTTCCCAAATCTCTACTTTCTAACTTATATGGACCCAAGAAAATCTGGGTACCAAAGTCACCCTTTACGTAAAATGTTTTGCAGGGAAATTGTTTAATGATCACCTATAAAACTCTATGGTACATGAATAGTGGATGTTCAAGACATACCACATTGGACTATCCATTCTTCAAGATCCTAATTAATGTCAATGGTGGATATGTCACATTTGGTGATAACACTAATTGCAATATTATCATCTTAGGTGATATTGATAACATAGTAAAATATTATTTTCAAAAGTAAATTATGATGATGTGTTAAAATAAAATCTACATTGTATCTTCTAGTTGTGTGATGATGGTTTTAATGTTAAATTTTAATTTGATGCGTGTAATGTTATTAATTCTAAAAAGGTATTAATATTCAATGCTCTTATAAATTTAAATGTATATGATGTTGATTTATATTCTTTATCAATGAAAATTGTTTCTTGTTTAAATGATTTTCATAAGGAACCATGTGTATGGTACAGAAAATTAGGAAACTACAATGTGCACTAAAATAGAAATCTAACTAAGAATGGTTTAGTTAGAGACATACATAAATTGGAATTCATTCATAACTAGTTTGTATTGCTTTTCAAAACGGAAAACAGCAATAATATTAATTCAAAACAAAAAAATATGTTTCTACTTCTCAACAACTTGAGTTGTTTCACTTGGATTTGTTTAGACCATCTAGATATTCAACTTTAAATGTGAAGAACTATGTTTATGTTCATGTAGATGATTTTTCTAGATATACATTAGTATATATTATAGGTCTCAAAAGATAAGAACGTTCTTACATAATTAAATATTTCATGTCTGAAGAAAATCTTATTGGAAAAAGAGTTTATTCCTTGGGAAATGATCGTGGATTTGAGTTTGAAAATCAAGAGTTTGATTTTTTTCAAAAAATTTCTATAATCACAATTTATCATCTCCTAGAAGACCTCAACAAAATTTTGTCATAGAAATATGAAATACGTCACATAAAAAGATATCCCAGACCATGCTAAATGAGTATAACCTCTCAATTTATTTTTGTGCTAAAGCTATTAATACAACCGGTTCTTAAGAAAACCCCTTATGAGCATTGGAATTATAGGATTACTATGGAAAATTACATTAGAGTGTTTGGTTTCAGAGTAATTATAGTTAACAGTAGACATAATCTTGATAAGTTTGCTTCTAAGAGTGATGAAGTAATTTTACTTGGTTACACAATCTCTAGAAAATATTATAGAGTATTCAATAAGATAACCAACTATATGGAAGAGTAATTTCATGTCCAATTGGATGATAAAAATCCAAATGTACCAGAAAACTATGTTGATCATCTTGAGGTATATATATCAATTTTTAACCATAATGATAAAGATAGTGAACCCTTACTAAAAACAACTAGTTCTGGAATCATTGATGAATCTAATCTTAGTGAATGTAAATCTATTGAAAACCAAGTGGAGTCCAGTTCTTCTTTTTATTGAGGTATTATAACTCTCAATAATCATCCTTTATATGATGTAGTAGGTGATATATATAGAAGAACAAAAACTAGATCTTCTTTGAGAAATAGGTTGAACATCAATCCTTTCTTTCACAACATAAATCCAAAAATAGTAATGATGCTATCAGTGATGAATTTTTTGTGATAACAATGCAAGAAGAATTATATAAGTTTGAATGAAACAATGTTTGGAAATCAGTTGAAAGACCTAATGAAAATTCGAAAATAGGCACTAAATGGGTTTTTAGAAATGATTTTGATGAATCTGTTAACATAGATTGAAACAAGACTATTCTACATTCATAAGGATTTTGTAAAGAATAAGGAACAGAATATGATAAATATTTTGCACCTATATCTAGAATACATTCCATTAAGATACTACTTGCTTATTCAGTTTATTTGAATTTCAAACATTATCAAATTACTGTCAAATGCGAATTTCTAAATGGTTATATAGTTGAGGACTATTTGTTGAACAAACCCTGGTGTTATAGAAACCCATTTTTCAAATAATGTCATTAAACATTCTAAAGCATAGTATGGTCTAAAAGATGCTCCATGAGCCCGGTATTACAGACATAGTTATTTTTTTATTTCAATTTTTTTTTCAAATGGAATATATGATAATACACTTTTTGTTAAGAGTATTTCGAAAGATGTATTAATAGTTCAGATTTATGTGGATGATATTATTTTTGGATCCTCTATAAATTCCATATGTACTGATTTCGTAAAATTGATTCATGATGAATTTGATATTAGATTAATTGGGGAATGCAAATTTTTCCTTGGATTTCAAATTTTTCAAATAAATAATGGTATTATTTTAAATCAATGTAAATATACTTTGATTATTTTGAAATGTTTTGTATTTGATATTAATAGAGGTAGTGATACACATATGTGTACCACATGTATGTTGGATGCTAATGAAACTGGTAAATTAGTGGACCAAACCAATTTCAATGGTATGATTGGGATTCTTCTCGACCATACTGCTAGAAAACCTGATATTATGCTCAATGAATATATGTGTGGTCATTTTGAATCCAACCCCCAAGTTTCTTAATTTACTGATGTTAATATTATTTTTAAATATGTCAAGAATACTACAAGCCTTTTATTTTTTTCCAAGAGTCCAATAATTTGATTTAATAAGTTATTAGGATTCCGACTTTGCTGGTTGCGCATTAGATAGAATGATAACCTCTATAACATGTCACATTTTGTGAAGGTTCTAGTATCATTATGTAATATGAAACACAATTTTGATTCATTATCAACTGCTGAAGCTGAATATATATTTGTTGTTAGTTGTTGGTATAAAATATTTTTGATGAAATACACTTAATTGGATTATGTATATCAATTCAAACAGATCATTATAATGTATTATAACACAAGTGATTTAAAATATAAAAATAATTAGTATCTCATAATCGTACAAAGAACATTGATGTGAGACATAACTGCTTGATATATCATTATCAAAGAAGTTATATCAATCTTGTATTCATTGGCACTGAACATGAATTGGATGATATATTCACAAAGCCTTTGAGTTCCGAGAAGTTAATTACTTTAAACATGAGTTAGGTATGATAAAAATTTACAATGGGATGACACTGTTTGAACCTCACTGTTGAATCAAACCATTAGGACCTCAGCAATAAACCTCACCGTT
The DNA here is from genome assembly GCA_963277665.1 of Viscum album. Lineage (NCBI taxonomy): Eukaryota > Viridiplantae > Streptophyta > Magnoliopsida > Santalales > Viscaceae > Viscum > Viscum album. Next base: position 1,246,666,959 of record OY728148.1, read on the forward strand.
AGGGCCTCACTGTGGGACCTCACCATTGCACCTCACTGTTGTACATCACTATTGATCCCCACTGTTGGACCTCACCATTGGACCACACTGTTGGAGCTCACCATTAGGACCTCACTATTAGACATCACCATTTTGAACTCACCACTGGGATGTTACTGATATTCAACCATTCCAGGGCTTAGTGTTTTTCAACCAGAATCTCAAACTTTTTTTTATCATAGTTGTTTCATTGACTTGATTTGTTTGAAAAAATAACCAAATGATAATAACAAAGTAAAAAACCACATTTTGTTCCACTCCAATACTCTCCCCAACCCCTTGGTCCCTATCCTTGGAACCTATCCTTCTGCTAAAACCCTCGAACCTCTTCACATCACACGGCATGAGAGAAGAGACCGATGGTTGATGATGAAGGTGAGGTTCCAATCCCTAAGATACCACAAAATGGGACTCGTTTTGGAAGAAAATAAGTGTAAAAGATAATTAATCAACATTTTTCAAAGAGTGAAGTCATGTTTGAGAGTGAATTAATTTTGGAATGGTTATTGTCATGGAAGTCTTTGGTGCAAAAGGCACATAAATCTCGTTATTGTATAGAATGATTAAAAATCAATTAACATTCTTATATGAAGCTAGTTAAGGAATATTATGAGTCTCTGAAGTTCTAGAAGTCTAAGAATGAATACTTAATGTCTTCAATGGTAAATGGGGTAAGTGTGAGCTTCCCCTCTATTGAATGGGCAGAATTTTTAGGAGTTCAACATGATGGGATTTTTGATTAGTACTATCGAGTGGTGCATCCCAATAGTGTGTTCTTCTATTATGAAGAAGCACTGACTGAACTGACATATGATGGAATCCCTATGAAAGTGATTGCTACAGAAATGGAAGGAAAATACATGATTTTTAGGATTTTTCATCATGTTTTGATTCCCATGAGATAGGAATTTTCTACTTTGAAGTATAATTACATGTTTCTTTTTTATATGTTAAAGCATGGACAAAAGATAAATTTTTTTAGGTTGCTGATGAATCAATTAGAGGATATGACAAGAATATTTCAATGTACAATGATTTGTTTCATGGAAGATTGATATCCTTGATGTTTAAAGTGAACGGAGATTTTGGGAAAAAGGAGGAAACAATAGTTATAAGGGATTACATATGCATTAAGAATATTGTATGCATGTTAATGAAGATAAGTTGGAACCCTTGGTAATAAAAATGTGTGAATGTTGAGTCTATGATTTATAAATAATTAAACCCTATCACCAATCATACAAGGACTAAGAATAAGAGTGATACAGTTCTAGAGACTAATGATGTGGATCCAGTATACCTATATGACGAGGAATTGGCTAATTATGTGAAAGAATGAAGGGATTATCCTATAGATGATAGTAGGGATGCTGAACATCCATCAAGTCCTAATGCCAATGTTTTATACTTTGGTGAGCCTAGAAGATTAATGATAATTACTAGAAGAGTTATTGTCCAAATGGACAATGATGTGGATGAAACAACTAATGAAGAAGGAGAAGAAATTTTCTTAAGAGAGATTCGAGAGACCTCTGAGGTGGAGGATGAAATTGAAAAATCTCATGATAATATTGAAATAGCTACTAATGGAAGTGAAGAGGAATATCTATGATTCAGTCCACTTCTTGGATATACAAAAATGATGGAATGTGTAGATTAAGAGGTAGTTGAATTGGTTGAAGCTATAATTGAAAAGGCATTACTTGAAGATTATTTAAAAGAAGTTGCAGGGGAATCACTTGTTGATGAATGTGATCAAAGAGGTATGGAAGAGATTGATATAATTGATCAGGATAATTCTCCATATGAGGGGGTGTAATTTATTGCCACATGATTAGTTTTTGTTTCTCATGGAATAGTTTATTGGTCTGAAGATCCGATATTTGTGGTCTTCGGATTAGAAAATGGAGACTCTGAGGGTGACAAGCCTAACAGAAGCCCTCCAATTCAATCAAATTCAGAAACAACTATATTATAGCCGGTGGTGATTCTACCTCTAGATTTTTTGATGATGGTTTATTTAGAATCATTAAAACCAGATATTATGAAACACATTGATAAGAGTTTTATTGTGATAGAGTGAACAATGGATCTAATCAAGAAGTTGTAGCATCTGTCTTAGAAAGAGTAACTTCTATATCTCATTAAATTTTTTTACATGATGTGAAGGAATTCCAGAATCACGTTATATTTTTGGGAGAATATATGGAGTCTATGAAACAATACATTTCTATTTTAGACTATAATGTGTATTCAAGGGTTCATGTGGATAGATACTTTATTATGTCAAGATTTTTATTATGTAGATGGTCACTGTGTTTGAGGACATTAAGAATTCAATGGTGGAACATGTTAGTGGTCATCATGATGAATTGAATAGGTTGATTAGTTGTTTGGCCATGTCTTTTAAGGATACTATGTAATTTAAAATGGCACCTTTGTGTGCATCTACTTCCTCTTCAGCCTCTCCTTCTATTGTTCTATAATCTTTCAGGTTGGTTGTTAGAGAAGAAGTGGAGAAGGTCTATGGTTTGAGTACCTTAAACCCTCAGTCTATGAGTGAGGTCATTTCCACTAGTAAGGAAATTCGTAAACTTGTGGGAGATTATTTTACGGAGGATTCTCAAGATCATAAGGCCCTAAAATAGCATGTTGATTTATATTAAAAAAGGGTGTACACTAAGCATCGGATGGATGGACAGTTCTATTTGATGATGGAAAACATGAGGATCCCACCTGTCACTCAGGCATTTAAGGATAAATATAGCAGGCTTAGTGATTTGACACATTACTTAGAAAAAATCATTAAAAATAAATATGATTTTATCTTATCTATGGAATGAGAAGGAATAATTAATATGGATTTCAGAAAACATCTTTTACCCTTCCTCCATGTGGACTGCACTCCCATTATTGTTCCCCCAGCATTACCTTCTTACTCAGCTACCTAATTCTATACTAGTGTTTCCCCATTGATGACTCGTATATAGGCCATCATATGCATGACCCCAATGATTACTCAGAGACCTACTAACAATCATTATATTGATGCCTCAGTAGCATCTCATTCTACCATTTTCACTGCAATACATCGACCTATCACACTATCATTTGGACTTGCCTCCTCAGCTTCCAAAAAAAATCTCCCTTGGACATACTTGAAGTGATTTAATTATGAGATATCTTATCTTAAAGAGATATTTGTACTATTATTGAATATTTTACTCATGCTTCATTAATAATAAAATCCACCCTTGTATCTATTTATCTTGAATTCTTTTTGATAATCACACGGGTGGAGAAGTTTTATGTTGACTGGAGTCCTTGTATATATACACTGTCCATATTTTCCACAATAAACATGTATCCCTATAACATATACTGTATTTATACTTTCCACAATAAACATATTTCAATTTTACTAACTGACACCTATGATTTTATTATAAAATGTTCTTAACCATGATTTAATAATACATAAATCTAAATTTTCACTGATGTAATTGGTGTATATCAAAAAGGGGGAGATTGTTGGGCTATCCTTTTTTGATAATCCCAAATGATTTTTCATTTATGTGATAATTATGTTTCATTAATATTTGTTGTTTCTATCAAGTGTTACCTATGTATCTTTAATCTCACTATTCTATCGATTATGTTTACAATACTAATTTTCTCTATGTAAAAGGTCATTGATGATGGTCGCTAATAGAAGGTCAAAGATAGAAGGTCACTGATGGAGGTTACAAATATAATGTCACCGAAATAATGTCTCCAATGACAGTCACCGATATAAGGTCACTGATAAAACGTCACTGATAGAAGATCACCGATGAAGGTCGCTGTTACAAGGTCACCGATAGAAGTTCATTGATAGAAGTACATTGATGAAGGTTACTGATGAAGGGCACCTATAGAAGGTTTCTGATTAAGGACACTGATAGAAGGTTATTGATGATGGAAAGTAATAGAAGGTTACTGATTAAGGTAACCAATTGATTGTTATCGTTGGAGGAAACCGTTGAAGGTTACCAATGTAGTCTACTGTTGAAGTCTACTATCGAAGCATACTTTAGAGAAACATGCTGCTACAAATCTACCGATTCTCAATCTTCCTCTCCATACTTTTTCAAATTGATAAGATAAATATAATTTTCATATTTTGTAAATTTCATGATTTTAAAATTAATTAATGCTGATTTTAGACATATCAATAGGCCATGATTGGAGATAGTACGAGGTACGAAGAATAGCACACGTGTTCATATTATTCATATTTTCAGATATTACATATAAAATAGATGACCAAGGAATAAATGGAAGACAATAAGGGTGAGGAATGCATAAGAAAGAGCATACTCACTAGACTAAACAAAACAAGGAGGAACCATACAACACTTACATTGTGAACCCAAGTACATCACGAAGATCATTTGGGACAACAAATTCACTTCTCCCTTTTGTGCATCTTTATTTCTATGTCAAACCAAAAAGTAGAATAACTCAATACATGGAAGCATGATCCTAGAGTTGTGACACTCTGGTTTAGGGATAACATATAGAGAAATACTCAAACATCATTTTCATCACTCCAAGGAGTCAGGATATGAAATACAAACACATAGAGATTTCTAAACTAAATCTTATAATATTATCTCTATTATCTTAATTTATTTTAAATTTATGAGATGTGTGTGTTTTTCTATTACACACATGGTATCCTATGATTGACCTTGAGGATACTGAAAATCCTCATAACAAACATCACATACACCTTGTTTCCTAGATAAAACAGTGGAAGGGACAGTGTGTGGTTTGGATTGTTTGTTTTAAAATGAAGAAATACGGTAGAGGTTTTGAACCTTGGATTGTTTGTGAAAATTGTTTCAAATATCTATATTGGAAGTGTATTATGATTACTGATAATATAAAATACTTGGTGGAAGGTGACCACCAAGTGAATAGGATTAGGTTTAGGATTGATACTAAACCTCTTATATAACTCAACGATGTACCATGTTTAGTAATAAAATGTTTTTTCCTATTTTCACTATTCATAATATAAAAAATGAATATGGTTTTACATTAATTATGATAGTTAGTTATAGTTATTGTGTGTATGTGTTTAATTCAGTAATCCATTTTCAAAATTTGAATAAATGATTTACACCGATTCTACTAAGGACTAATCATCTTTGGGGAAATATGTTGACCAACTAAACATTTATATCTCCACTTCCATAATTCACTGGTCTTTTTCAAAATTCTGGTATTTTTATAATAATATTTTTATTAGAAATTTTATGTAGAAACCCAATTACCACACCTTGAGTTTCCACTCTAACCAACAATAAGAACCAAAAAACACTTGATAATAGAAATGTGAACTTGGGGATCCCAAAGGGACAAACCACCATATGAAATATCCAAATAATGAAAAAAACTTGGGGTATCATTGTGAGACCCATGTTGGGTCTCCCCTGTATATAAACTATTGGGTTGACAAACTAGAACACACCGACAAGAAAAATCACCTTCAATCATCTTAGGAACATTTTTCACCCTCCAAAAGCAACTGTCATGGGGAATCTTACACAAACACAAATCCTACTAAAATGGGTTAATTGGGAAATGTCTCTAAACAAAACATAAATATTCAGATGGTTTTATACTCTGATGGGGCGTTACCATCCTTGCGTGTGCCCAAACCAAAACATAGATCAACTCAAAAGGTTTGATTTACATTGTAAACAAGACAAGTATCCACATACCTATGGGAATAACCATTAAGGTTCATGAAAACAAGACAACCACACCTCCTTATAATAAAGGAGTAACTCTTTTACCTATGCAAATCACAATGAAGGAACTAGGTCCCCATGACTATTCCCACCACATGGGAGAACATAAAATGACTCAACTATAGAGGGGATTAAACTGCCTTCTTTTCCCATCGTGAGGAAATTTTCTAGGCCAATGTCTTTTACACCCTTATGTGTTCTTAACTATATGCCATCTTTAATTTGGGTCCAATGTCTAGAGCTTTGATGATTGAATCATCTCATGCCTCGCAGTCAAGCATTGACACCATGTATAGATCTTTTCCATCTACTTACACAAAAAACCACATGATATCCATGATAGAACCACCCAAAAATAGAATACACTAGGACCTACATTACTATAACATGTCCCCTCTGCATAATAATCGCATAGATGATTAAAATTCAGGACCTCTTTCACCTCGAACAAGAGTCATTGGAAGTAAAAATCCAAGAAATACACTACAATATAGAAACAATGGATTCATAATTCTCTATAAATGAATAAATGATTCTATTAACACCCAATTTCTCAAAAAGTCCTATAACATGTTAATTATAATCTATGGAAAGACATAACACTATGAAAATAAAATGAATGTTACCATTGCAGACTAAGATTTGTTATAGGGAATGAACTATAAATCGAGTCCCAAACAACAAACTATTCAAATAAATATGTATAACATCCCCTTTTGACTTGAACATCCACACTAGTGGCCTAGAATAAACCCATTCATATGAATAACCAATGATATACCCAAAATTATTCTTAATCTAGCGACCATCATGAACAACCTTGACCCCTTCAACCTTTCCTCACTAGGATACCTTTTAGCGCTTCCAGGTTGGACATTCAGGTTTAATGGTGCCAACTTCACCATCAAAGACGTAGAGAACTCAATAAAACATGTACTATTTCAAGATTCCACATAAAGTCTCATACTACAAGAATAACAACTTAATACAAAATGGAAGAGAGATAGATTCATCACCGAAAAACTAGAAGATAGTCCTCACATTGATCAACAAGAGGGTCTACTAATAGTGAATCACTTGTGGATTCACATCGACCAAGTATTCATTCTTTATGGTGGAGTACAATTGCCATCATGGAAGCCGAGAAACCAATATAACACATCCATTGGCCAATACATACAACATAAAAATACACATAAAATGAAAACATACAAAAAGGAATCCTAAACCTTTTTTTTAAAAGCCCTCTAAATATTAATTCAAATCCAACTCATTGAAAAAAATCAATACTATTAAAAAAACCCTACAGAGATAATGGACATTCACAATAATTTTTTTTCACAAACTACCTTCCCAAAATACATGAAGAGACACCAAAAAATTACCAATTTTCAAAATACCACATTTTCTATTCATGGATGTTTTTGAAATCAAATAGTATTGGTGTGTTGGGAATTCTCGAATGGTATCCCATGGAGTCTCACACATGAATCTATCCATGCCAAACAACAAACATGTCTAGTATCCCATGATTATCCCATGCATGTGGTCAGCCATAGGATTTCAAATGATCAAAACAAAAAAAAATTAGTTTTCAAAACAAAACATTCAACCTACATCTTCATCTTCTAAATTCAATTCCCATTTCATAAAATCACCAAAATCTACATTCACAATCCTCTTTGCACAAAATCAAAAAAAAATTTAATCTCAAAGAAACATTGTTAGATTAATGAAAACTATCAAATTAAAACAAATTTTTAATCATTTCACATCAATTATATAAACTTTTATCCCATTGGAAACCAATTGCAGTTTCACAAAAATCTGAACTCCATGAATATAAATATAAATAAAAATAATCAATTATTATTAAAAATTAGTATTCAAAAACAATTAAAAAATATTTTGTTCATTTTCAAAACAATGAATTTCCAAAAAACCACATTCTTTGATTATAAAAATTCAATCTCGAAAAGATCATATCAATTTATTCAATTCCAAAATATAAAAATATACATTTATGAGGTGTGCCTCAAATTTTTTTTGGAAATTTAATTTTTTAATTATATCACCTTTCCAAAAAAAAATTTCACATTAATATATAGTTTCAAAAATTTCAAAACAAATGTTTCCAAAAAACGTTCAGAACCCAAGTAGACACCAAAAAAATCAGGATGATATTATAACTGATGGTTTACTCATTCACATTGTTGGAATCCATATGAAAGTCACACTACCATAATAGAGAATATCCTAGAATTATTTTCCTACATCCACATTGATTTACAATAATTATGATCTCATTACGACTTGTGAACATACTATATATTCACTTCTGAAAACAATGACCACCCACATGGACCAAATGACTCTAATTGAAACCAAATACACCTGGTAATTGAAGTCATACTATGATTTTTTTAGATGGAATCATATTGATAATACATGAATGAGTACCAGAAATCCTATCTATAGTCTACCCAGACTCCTCTACAAGGAGAATGAACCAAAAGAGCATGACCGCCTCTAATACCATTTTTTCATGAAACATGTTGGGTTTCTATATAGCTTGGTGCCCAACCTTGTCCATGGTTTTTCTTGAAGGACATTCTCGATCCCTGTGGGATATAATGTAGATCATAGGTATCGAAAAAATTATTTTGGAATTATATTACGCAATTTCATATATTTAAAAACAAAAGAAGAAAAATAAATATAATTTAAAATTCACAAGAAAACATTGTATTATGCATACATATGTAAATTTTAAAATTTCAACAATCCCCAAAAGGACTAAAACAATGGAACAATATCCACATCCCAAACCATTTAGAATGAGAAGATCCATACACTAAAGCCACCACAACAAGGCTTACCAAATAAGACCACTGGAAAACAAATTCTCCATCACTAAACACCATTACTTTTCCTAAAACAAACATAGAACATGGTCTATATACACCAAAAGGTGTATTAAAGGTGTGATAAAAGGCCAACTAAAATACCACACAGATAAAAATATTCCATTCTTTAACATTAAAATACAACCCAACATTCTCATTAATATAAAAGAAAACATTTAAAAATGTCAAGGAAAATTTGATTTAGGAAGACCAAATTCAATGGAAAACATATAAAGAGAACCATCCCATAAAAAAAATTTATGAAAATAAATATTATTCAAAAAAATACTCTTAAGGTCCATTTTATAATAAAAAAGGGATCCAAATAGAATAATATAGAGCACTATGGGTAAATCCATATGTTCAATATATCTCGAGGGGGAAATTAGAACAACATACCTAAGTGAAATGTGGCTTAGAAACGAAGACATACACCATTAAAATGCATGAGAAACTAGGAGGAGACACCCCAATGACCATCTAGTATATCATCATCTTAATGTTTAGTTGGTGTTGTAATTGTCAATCTAGCTAGATGAAATCAAGATAAACCACTTTTATTTGATCTTTCATATTTGAACTAATCATCCCACCTAGATGCGAGGGATTCCCTTATGCTCAAGTACATGTTTTCACGTCACAAGTATCAACAATTTAAAAAATAAATTCCACAAATTTCAGGTAAATCACTATTCATTAAAAAATAAACAATTTTCTATTTTACTCACACCAAATACCAATTTTAATACACTTACCTAACTTATACAATACATAAATTCCTTCATTGTCAAAATAAGAGATATTAATACAATTTACCAACAAATATCATGGTCCAAGGCCCATTTCAAGGAACCAAATTAATCAATACCATTTAAATACATGCTTAATAAACTTTAAACAATTCAAAAGTTATATAAAAGTGTAAAAACATTTATCTATCAATATCATAGTGACCCATTTACATTAAAAACTCACATTAAATACATTCATAGTTTATGTGACTTGAGAAACACCTTTCTCCTATTCCATACACGGAATAAAACCCATTTCAATAAACATCAAAATGTTACACAAATAAAATTTATCCTTTTCTCACTCTAAAATCAATTTTCATAACATAAAAATTGAAAAATAATTTCACAAATATATTTTGAACCACATAAAATATTCTTGTATCAATGTAATAATAAAAAAACCATATTAAAGTCACATAAAAATTTTATGGCATAGAACCACAAACCTTGATTGTATAAAACCCTTAAAACTAGTGGAAATCACTAATCACACGTTTACAATGAGATGAATCAGTATGATAGAACCTTAAACATAACAATAAAAAAACAATCTTGATCCCTAAAAATATGATCCCCATATTATAAAAAAATCATCTGCATGAAAATAAGAATAAAACCCAATAATATAGAGAATGGTTGAGAGAGTGGACACTTACATGATGAATTAGGGAATAACCACCCAAATTTGTCTCAAAATCAATTCCCCATATTTGGAGATTTGATGGGTTTTTGTTCCTAGGGTCATAAATCTCAAACGAATGATTAAATGATGGATTAAGGGGTTAGAAACTGAATGTATATATTAAATAAACCAATGAATTTTAATTACCTAGAAGGTAGCATGGTTATTGCACAGAGTTAATAAAACATTGCAGTGACTGTGCGAATACCTATACCAAAGAGGACACCTAACAAAAATTTTATCCACAAATTTTTATGTATAAGGATAAATCCATGCAGTCTCTTCTAGTTGCAACCCTTACATACCATATTGTTTTTTGTGTTGAGGTGCACGACCATGAACTGGCCATGCCGTTTTTACTCCCTCGACCAGATGCTACTATACAATTACCTAGGGAAGGTGCATAGTTACTACAAATAGTGAACCAACTGTGCTGAATGGAATTACTCACCTAAAACATACATTTCTAGAATATGAAAGGGGATAATCAAGGGTATGAACATTTTTAATAATATATAAGGAAAATACTGTGAATATTCGAACCATAAAACTCGTTCCTGAGAAACAAAATTAAAAACAATACCTGAGCTGAAAAAAAGGTAAACTTAAAACCCTAGGTGTGACATACCCTAATTAGAGAATTATTCATAGGTATTGTGACCATAGTATAGGTGAACCCATGTCTTAGACTGAATATGGCCTAATGATATGGTCCTTTCAGTCAATAGTGATTTTCACCCAGTGAGGAAGTATGTAAATGGTGAGTTTGAACATCATGAAGACATCGTATGTATAATAACAAAACAATAATCAATAAATATTGTGTTCGATGTTCATAATTCAGGTCATGTGACAGGACTAAGACCATGAAATATATTATCATATGTTATAAATTTTTGAATTTGGTTTTATATATATTACTGATAAATTTTCATTAAAATTTACATCATATGAATAGGATATATGTTTCAAGAACATGGATAAAATAGTGGACTGAATTGGTAATATATATGGGTTTCTCCTGTTGGTTAATTGAATAGAATATGTCCCATTGACTGATTCCTCACAAATAATATTTCCATTTGAGAAATATTTATGTAAAAAACTATCTAAATTGTGTCCAATAATCTGTATCTCTATGTATAGTTCCTGGTTAGGAAAAATGGTGGTAGGATAAATGGGGGATTTTTCCAAATTTGAATATGTTTAGGGCTTATTAATTTTTTTCATCATCAATGCTATGGTGGAACATAAATAGACATTACCCATATAAGATATCCATTATCTATTGGATTTTATAACACTAGATTTATGGACATACATCAAATATATTTCTCAACATTCTCCCTATATCATTATAAGGAATCATGTTTTCAACTGTGTAACTAGTAACACCATATGCCAGCTTTGGCAGAACCAAAATGAGAAACCATACCTAAAATATGTAACACTATTATAATGATTATGTGGATCTGACTTATTATTTATACATATAATCATTATTATTATAATAGTGATTATCCATTTATGGTAAGAACCTATAATATTCATCTATACAAGATAATATTTTATTGAATGGGATTAATATGAGGTAACTCATAACCAATTCACATATATCAAGCTCCCATGGATGATCCCTATAATAATTATACATATTATAGAGTCTATATAGAATAATGGTTATCCACATGTTCTCTGGAGAGACCCAGATAATCCATTATGGTGGAGTAATCGAATCTGGTGGTTGATAAAGTGGTATATCTCCCAAATAATATTAAAATGAAATTTGGAAATAGTTATTTAAATATAATGTCACTTATTTATTCAATGTATTATTTTAAATATTATATGGTAGTATTACTATACCAACAGCTGAAACATCATTCAATTTCACAGCTCGGTATTCCCAGAATAATTATTTCATAATTATAAAATTATAAATAGCATGTGTGATTTGTTTCCAATAATATTTTAATTACCTATAAATGGTTTAATATATAAAAATATGGTGGTACTATAGAATTCATAATAGTGAGTTCACCATTGGCAAGGGAAACCATAAGTCGGTGCGGGTGGACAATGAATGTTAGTTTTCAGATATTTAATTTATAAAATAAATATTTTATTTTTTTTCATTTTACATAAGCACAACAAAATTTTCTTATTAATAATCCTAATTCAATAAATTTATGGTTATAACAATAAACCTAGAATTTATATAATACGTGGTGAGGAACTATCATGAAAAACCACTATGACAGATTAATAAGATCATGGACCGCCACAGCAATGGATATAGAGGATCTCGTAAATGATGGAAACACAACCATTATTCAATGGGTTGGTAGGATCGAAATAGAATTAGAAGTGTATCCATGACGGAGCTATGGGGAACATTCAGGCTAGAGATGACGTGGCATGCAGAGCCATGTGGTGAGGTGGTTGCAGGATGCTGCGGGGCGACCACATGGGATGTGGTCAACTAGTGCAGGCAAGATGCAGAAGGTTGGTGCTGTCCAATAGGGTATGTCCAGGCTATATGTGGGCTAACCAGCAATGAAGGCAATTGATCTAGGTGGTCTAGAGGTAACAAGTGCTGGATTGAGTAGGATAATAGGGACCGAGTGGGCTAGAGTATGTTGTGTCATGCAGAATGGAACAGGCTAAACAGTTCATACCTGGGCATGTCCACAACTGTTTTAACCTCCTTATGAACCATTCAACCCAATAACATTAGAACCGTATGATCATTTTACAAATACTTTATGGCATTGGGACCAGAGAGATGATATTTTACTTTTTAGACGTATGGTTGGTACTTTCATTAAAATAATTCCGAAGACACTTTTCAATTAGATGGTTACTACTCAGGGTTAAGAGAAATAGTGATTGTTACATATACTCACCATGCACATTATATTTATACATGAATTTATTCTCTCATACACTATATCATGGATGAGTAACATGACAGTTTGTTTCCATTATCATTACCATGAGGTTTTTTGTATCATCTCATACTTATATATGTATGATCCCTTCTGTAGGACTTCGTAGATATAGTTTTTAGAATCCCCCAAGAAGACGGGTTCCTGATCTTGTACTCATCGTCATTCCATTCGTAGACTTCCTAGTATCGTTGTGACAATCACTTCTTGGGTGTCATTTATATACATATTGAATTAATCTGTAGATACTTTTTGGTTTCACCACATGGACTTGGTTGTGAATGTCATCTGATTTATAGTATATCACTTCATTTCAGTAAACAAATCACTCTCTCATGATGGTTCCCATCTAATGGCGATTTTTGTAAAAAATTCATTATTGATATCAGACTCATGAGTGTGTTCTCTCATATAAGTTCTTTTTGGTAATTTTCAAATTGTATAACTATTGTTAGTATGAAGTGGTTCTGACATACCCCATATTGTGTGGTATAGTTTGATTATATATGGATATTATTTTAATATTTTGTATAAACATTCTTTTGTATAGTAGATAGTACCTCTTCATTTTGTATTTTATTCTGGGTTTGGGGGTACCCTACTGAGTATCATTATACTCACCCCGACACAAGATTTTCCCACACATGTTGTGTGTTGAGAAGACGATAGAACATTTGTTAGAGTATAGGGTAGATATTGACCAAACCGATCCTTATGGGATCAGGTAGGCTATGGTGTTCTTATGGATTCAAGGAGTCGTTCTAGTACCATTCCATTAATTTTGATTAGGTATGATTTTCTATGGACGAGTTTCAGGAACTTCAATTCAGAGTTTTTTTGGACTTGTATTCCAAACATTTTTACATTCCAAAACATTAATTGTTATACTCTGGTTGTGGGTGATAGTGTTTTTTATTCAATTATTTTTTTTAAAAAAATCATCATATGGGGCATGGATATGCATTCATGTGTACATGTAAATTAGGATAATTATTCCAATTAGTGTGATATTTCTCTTCAGTTAAAGTCACCATCCCTGAGCCTATTGGAGGAGGTCTTGTGGTAGACATGACAGGAGACCCTATGTGATAGTTCGTTAAAGAATTTTATCATAGTTGGTCGGTTATACCAAATGCCTAGAAGTCTGTGGGATTAGTGTGGGGAAACATTGTTATTTTTTAGAGTTTTTTTCATGTGAGGAACTCCCAATTTTGTGAAACAGCTGATATATCCATACACCCGTACTCTAATAACATTATTCATGTCTTCGAACATGTAGACACTAGTTTCTATGAAAATAATGGTGCATTCATCATATTGTAATGGGTTTTGGTTTCTAGGTAATTCAAGAGTGATCTTTCCAAAAATACTCATTGATTGTAGTGTATATTATATCATTATAGGATGCCTCAACAATGCATACAATCTAGGATTCAATAGATCTATAATGAGGATGATCCTCTTAGTGATGAGGCTTCAGTACAAGGACCTGTTTTCCCATTTTAACTTCCATGAGGAGCACCAACTATACTATGACCTGTGGAGATACCAATTGATCCTAAAGTACGATCAGATGAGGATCACTTGTTGAGTGTAGTCAATTATAATAAGATATAGTTAACCATAAAATTTCGAGTTTAGACCGACCTTTAAGAAACTGATGACTATCTTGAGGTAGTGACTTGAGTTTTTCAACTAGTAAGGGAACTAGTAGATCATATATTGGTCCTCGCAGTGAGCCATTTATTGGACTCAAGAGGGTGATGGTGGATTTTGGCTATCGATACTCGAAATGAGGCCACACTCTTGTAGATAGTGACCAACAACCTCTTTAGATGGGATTGATAACCAGTTATAATATGATTTGTCCAAATAAAAGAGCTTCTTATGCTACCATTTGGATGTATTATGGTAGCCTTTTATTCATTGATGATAAAAATCAATTTTAGGTACTCGATATATATGTTCAATGATCAGTAATTGTAGGAACAACCCAACTAAGGTGACCTATATAGAAGTCTCAACATCATAGAGATGAAAATAGTTTTAGGGATTTGAACATGTAATACAATTCATAATGAGATCCCATTATATGGGATATTCATTTTAGGGTTCATATGGTAGATCGATTCAGCCTATAAAGAGGGTTTGTTACTCATGTTATGGTAGAGGTCATTTCACTCATGATTTGCCAACATGTTATATTAATGACCGAGAGACCATGGATCAACCACTGAGGTAGTGGTATAAGATTAACTAGGAAAATCTTCATGGTAGTGATCACTGTAGAGGATTTGGGAGAGAAGTGGTAGGTTTCTGATGTTTCCACTTGTTACCACCACCCCTAGGCGGACATAAAAATGTCCAGAACGCAAGAGGATAAGGTTTTGGATAGTTGAGTGTTGTCGAGGCATACAACCCCGGACCTCGACAAATAGTTCATGTTATTAACTAGTCTTTCATACCTTAACATCTATACTGATAGACATGTTCTCTAGTCATTACATAATCAACACAAATCATGTAGGATAATTTGAGATATTGGTGAAACCATTGACTCGGCCCTTACGAATAGAGACCATACTGGAGGAGACTTGATGGACACACATATATGCATAAAATTTAACCTTACCAATGGAGGTGAGAGTTTCGGTTGGAACCACATGGTGGCTGCCTCAAGACCTTAAAAATCCTTCATGGTATATATTGGTTATCATTCGTCCTTTCCTAGATTGATTATTTTAGGCAAAGGGAGTGGTTTATCTACAATGATGGATGTGTTTTTCATTTTTTAGTGAAAATGAAACCCATAAATCATAGAATGGACCCATTCATAGGATGAAAAAACATATCACTAATCACTAGGATATATTGACCCTTGGAACAACAAATTTTATGTGTTTCTCATTCCCAACAATAGTGTAAGTGTATGGGGTTGTCCATTGAGAAGATTTTATAGGATTTCCTCCCACATGGAGATTGACTACTACATCGACATACACCATTGGATGACACTGTTATCCTCAGAAGAATATCTGATGGATTCTGCAGAGCTCTAGGAGATGATGTTGCAGTTAGAAAATTTCCATAAAAATGGTTCATGAGACCTGGTTTTAACCATGAAAACCCCCAATTTTTTATTTCAAAAATGTATATAGAAAAATGAGGTTGTGATTGGATTACCGATTTTTGAACCAGGTGATAATGCAGAACAAGTATCCACTGTTGAGGATCGATGTGCTCTTCAACCAGTGGAGATGGGAATGATGGTTCTATATGTATATCAATTGATCATGATGTCACTAAATGTCTGTATGGGATTGTGATATACCGAAGACAACCTCAGGATGTTGTTACACTAATTAATAGTACATGGAGATTCCTTTTGTCTTCAGGATTTCTAAAACAATGTTCATGGGACTCATGAACCCGATCTTCCAGACCTACAGAAACTGGTTCTTGTAAGTCTTCATTGATAATATTATGATGTATTTGACATTTTAGAAGAATAATTAGAGGGACTTAAATATGGTATTGAATATGTTTCAAGAGAACCACATTAAATTTAAAATCTCGATATTTGTGTTCTTGAATAAAGCGGTCCAAATTCTAGGACGTATTATCATAGTGGATAGAGTGGTAGTGTACTAGGCCATTGTCGAGGCAGTGTTTTCATGGGATCTATGTAAGAGTGTCAAGTATGTTAGTAGTATTCTTGGGGTGGCTAGATATTACTAAAGATTCATAACATATTTCTATATGATATCAACGCAAATAAAATATATGGATAGAAAGGGGATGTCTTTTGTGGGGATAGATATGTGTCAATACACATTCCCATTGTTGAGATAGAGTTTGATGAGCACCCCGGTCATCATATTTTTGTAGGAGGGTTTCAAGTACAATGTGTTATACAATGCATCAAAAACAGGTCTTGGTTGTGTACTAAGGTTGAGCTAGGTAGTTATTTTCTATGATTTGATCCTGTTGCGACCACATGAGAAAAACTAAGTTATTAATGATCATGGGTAGTATGTGGAAATATTTACATTGAATATGTGGAGAAAATACCTATTGGGTGAGCGGTTTCCTACCAACACTGATAAAAATCTAATCAATAATTTATTCTCTTATAATTATTTGAACATGCGACAAAGGAGGTGACTAGAGTTCTTCTAGTATTATGACTTTGAGATTGTCAATACTTTTTTGGAGATGAACATGATAGAAGATCCAGTTAGTTGAGGATTGAGTTAACATTTTCTAGACGAGGCATTAGTGTATTTGAACATGTTGAAATTATCTTTTGTTGATAGAGATGGGGGATCTTACCTCTAGTCATTAGTTATTACCCCCTATACTCTGAAATCGATTCAAGGAGGAAAAACATGGAGATACAAATTGTGAGACTATACATGCTCATTTTTAATAAGGATATGTTCCTGATAGATATTGAGAAGTTGGGGCCCAATATTCTTTGTATAGGATGCACAAATATACAAGTGGTTTTGTGAGGAGATGTTTTCAGGGATTTTTATACATACCCATTAGTTTTTCATTGAGGTTTGGCGATGATATACCAGGACATCCGACATCAGTTTTGGTTCCCCAGAATGAACAAAGGAGTTATAGAGTTTGTTTATTTGTGCCTAACATATCATCAAGTGAAATCTTGGCACCGAGTACAAATGGGCGTGGCTCAACCACTTCAGTGGCCATAATGGAAGTGGTATGGGATATCACGAACCATCCATGGGGCCCGTTTCGTGACTACCCCAAACCTGCCTTCCATAGGGTAGGGGCTGGCGACTAGCAGTAAAGGCATTAATCCTGATACAAAGAGAAGGAATTGACTTTATAAAAGTAAACAAACACAATAGAGTACACAACTGATGTAAGAACTATGTAAACTGAAACTAAAGTAGGTGTTGAAATGTAAATGGGCCAGTATACAAACCCAACTGAAAGTAGAGTAAAACTGAAAATAATGTACAACATCAGTAAATTAGAGTAGAAACCACCGAGTTGTCCTTTGGATATCCCACCTAAAGGGTGGGTACAGATGGTCTCCTCATCTCCTCATTTCCAGCCATCCGCTCAGTGTACGTCCCATATATTTTTCCACCACTGGGTACCGTCCAGCTCCAGAATCCTCCACCTCGATCAGTGTTGTTCGTCATCTCCATCCAACACAACATAGTGCAAGCATAGCCCTTGCAGGGGTGAGTATACGATACTCAGTAGGGACCCCGAGACTCCCAAAGGTCTCCCAGATTCCATAAAAGATAAACCAAAATGGAAAGATACAAATATTAAGTATCAACCAACTCTACTTAGGTACATTCCCATACATATACCTAAGTCATCAATTCCAGTTCGGCTCCAACTCTCGAGCCCATGTACAACACAGTCCACACAGGAAAGAAGTCAGTCACACCAATGGTAATGATTTAATAGTCAAGACTCTGCTCATATAGGTATAGTACTCACGAATAAGGGTGGAGATGATTATATATACTCTCTGAATCATCTCCTTTTCCAAACCCATGTCGTATCCAAGTACATAATTCATCACTGCCGAACCCACGTAGAATCCAAGTACAACAACCATCACTGACGAACCCATGCAGGATCCATGTATAGTCGCTATCGCTGTCGAACCCATGGAGGATCCTAGTACAAGCTTCTTCACTACCGAACCCACATGGGATCCATATACATTCGTCATCAGAGTCGACCCCACAGAGGATCCCAGCATGGTAGTCGTCCCAGTCGCAGCCAGCTCTAGGGTTCCCGCACATAGCATACTTGATTCTGGGAGGGTCTGTTGCTCATGTAAATGGGTCTACACATCAACTATCAAGAAGTATAGTTGATGTATCCTAAAGTGATGACTCGTAAAAAGGAACTCAATGTGATAGACGGTGCGTCAATCAGACGCATGTCCTAAGAGATATTGGCTTTTTCGTTCGAGAGGCCCGGTTGGAAATATGCTCCTTCCAAAGCTGACTGTTTACCAAAGTTTTCCAAAACTAACATAGGGTAACGCAATTGGACCGCCTCGTTGATAGGGTCCATGTTCCATAGACTGCACGTTGACCGGACACGCAGTCTTTATGTTATTCATGTTTTAATGGATAATGGGCCCGGCCCGTTAAGCCCTGTGGGCTAGCAAGTCAGGTTAACCCAGTTTTGATGGGTCCGACCCGAAAGGGGTGTTAGATCGGCCTGATGAAATGTGCAGTTTGGCCCATGTGGCATGGCCCGACACAAGTGGCGTGGCCCGGCCTGAAGTGGTGTGGCCTGGCCCTGTGGGGCGTGGCAAATCCCTGCCGGGCGCGGCCTGGACAGGCTAGTTCCGGCGTGGACTAGCCCGACAAGGCGTGGCGTAGCCCAGACCGATGCAGCCCGGCTGGCTCGGCCAGTGGGCCAAGAGGTTCGAGGGGGGGGGGGGGGTAGCTTCTCGAACCGTCATCGCCAAGCATCTCCTCCCTCCTTAATAGGCCTTCTAGAGTCGGCTGGCCTTCTGGAGCAAGTAGCCCCCCTGGGCGGGCTGCGACTCTTGCGGCGCGACACCCTCCTGGCACCGCGGAATCTCTCCTCCTGGTCGGCTGACGGTCTGGCCAGTCCTTTCGCCAAAGTGGCCCAGGAATCGGGTCGCGATTCTTTCCGCACAGCTGGCATGACTGCACTGACTTCCTCCACTATGTTCCTGGCATGGAACACCCATGACATGCTTCCACCGATCATTGATTCCATAACATATAAACAAGATCAAACGGAGGGTCATCGGGCCGGGTTCGTTCGGCCCGCGCCATCCATGCTAAGAGATAGCAATAGGCCGAGACAATCAAGGTTATCTAACGACGAATCGAGGAACAAAATTTAATCCATTAAAATTGAACATTACCCCTACCACGATAATTGACGATGCACGTCAGGCGTCATGGAAGACGAAATCATGAGGAAAGGATTCATAGGCGACCTCGGAGTGCGTCTGAGAAGGAAGCGACATCTCCTCACTTGTCGCATAGAAGATAATGGATGGTGCATCACCATTCTTCTAGGAAACGATGTTCGTCGTCGAAGAAGTCATCGTTCTTTGTCGGAGGGTCGTGTGTTCTTCCCCAAAAAACTCAAGATCTCTCCCCAACTCTTCTTCACACAACAAAAGCCTCCCCCAAAATAAAATAATAAGCTACCCTTTTACTTTATTTAACACATTCCATTTAAAATTCAAACATTAAAACCACTTCATTAATTGAATGTGTTGGAAATTAATTAAAGAGAGGGAGAGGAGGTAGAAGATCTCATAAATATTGGGAGTGTTGCCAATATTAAACAAGGTTGTTTAATGGAGGGTGTTTAAGGGAGTTATTTGGGGAGTTTAAAAAGGGTTATAGGTGATGAAATGTTGGTGCACGTGTGGGCCCCACCTCTCATATATGCACACATGGGATGTTGGGTGGTTGTGGGACAGACCAATAACTTCCTATGGGAGGGTTTTACATCCATGGTTATAAAAAAAATTGTTCCGACAATTTTATTTATTTTAAACTAAATTCCCAAATAATATTTCTCAACCCGCTTAAAACGCAACTACGGTAAAGGTCCCATTAATTAATTACTGGCGCTTTGAGTTCGTCGGTGCCCTCAGATTTCAATTTCGAGCACTGGTTCAAAAGATAGAAAAACCTGCTCATTCATTTACTGAAGTTACCAGAGCTAAATTTCAAAAATTGAATCTGGGCACATCGGTCCTCAGAATCAAGTGCCGTCAGAAGCCACAGACATGTATGATTCCAAATTATTTATGAAAAAAAATCCTTGAAATTTCCAGATCTTTACATTACTACCACCTTAGGGATTTATGTCCCTATAAAGCTACAACATAAACTATTGAATGAAATGTGGGTACTGTACATGCTTTTGAGCCTCTCACACCCATGTGCTATCTTGGAGGTTCCCGTGTTGCCAACATATGTGTACCATAGGAATTGACCATCCACGTTGGACCCACTCTTGTCGATCCTCGATCTCCAGCAGGACCTCCATGAATGTAGCCCATTCATTGATGTCCAGATCCCCATGATCAATGATGTGGGTTGGGTCGTGCACATATCTCTTCAGCTGATATACGTGGTAGAAGTCATGCACCCAGTGCAACTGTAGTAGAATGGCAAGGCGGTAAGGCACCTCACCTACTCTGATGTGGACCTGGAAAGGCCTGATTAAGTGCCGAGATAACATTCTGCACCAACCAATTCTCTGTAATCAACGTTGAGGTGAGACCCATCAGAAAACTTGGTCGCCATACTCGAACTCCAGTGGTCTCCATCTACTATGAGCATATGACTTCTGTCTGCTCTGTGCAGTCCTCATCCGCTCCTGGATGATCAACACCTTCTTCGTCATAGCATGAACCATCTCTGGTCCTGCAAGAGCTGACTTCCCTTGGTCTATCTAGCACAAAGTTGATCTACAAGGTCGGTCATAAAGTTCCTTGTATGGTGCCATACCGATGGTGGAGTGGTATATATTGTTGTATGAAAACTTCACCAAGGTTAGGTGATCATCCCAACTGTGACCAAAGTCAGTGACACATGCACGAAGAATGTCTTCGAGAGTATGGATGGTCCCCTCCGTCTGGACATTCTTATGATGATGAATGGTAGTGCTTTGTCATAGTTGAATCCCAAATGCCTCCTGCAACCTCTTCCAAAGCAGGGAAGTAAAGAAACCGTCTCGATCATAGATGATAGATGATTCCACACCATGAACTCGTACTATCTACTAAACGTAGAGGCGTCATATGATCTCTTTTGAGCCCTGCTCTCTGATCAGAATGAAGTGGGATGACTTGGTGAGTCGTTCAAGGATCACCCAGATAGAGTCGTTTCCCCTGGAGGTACATGGAAGCCCCATAACAAAATCCATTTATATCACGTCCCACATTCACTCAAGAACCTCTAAGGGTTGTACCAAGCCTGCTGGTACCTGGTGATCTGCCTTCACTTGCTGGAAAATGAGGCATCGTGAAAAGAACTCTGCAACAACCTTCTTCATACCTGACCACCAGTGCTATCGTCTGAGGTACCAGTACATCTTCACCACTTCAGGATGTACCGATAGAGGGGAAGTGTTAAACTCCCTTAGCACATCCTCATGTAGTGAAATCGGTAATATGGTATGTCTCCTGAAGTGGATGACATGCTCTCCTCTCTCAAGAAATCCATCAAGCGCCTACACTGTGGAAATCTGAGCACATCATGTCTCACAGTCAACATCCCCACACTGTGCCTCTCTGACCCGCTAAAGTAATGGAGGAGTAGCTATGATGGACTATAGAAAAGATGCCCCATATTTATCGACGAAGGAGATCTGCAAAGCGGCTAACTACTATGTTGCCTCTCCACATAGCTGAATTCCTGATCTCCTGCTGAGTGAATCATCCACAATGTTCCACTTCCCATCAGTTTAGAATATATCAAAGTCATAGTCCTAGATGAACTCAAGCCACTACTACAGTCTCATGTTCAGGTCCTTCTGCGAGAAATTGTACCTGAGACTCTAGTGGTAAGAGTAGACTTTAATGTGCTCGCCTATTAGATAGTGTCGCCACATCTTCAGGGTGAAGACCACTTCTGATAACTCCTGTTCATGTGTAGTATAGGTCTGCTCATGCTACCTCAACTTCTGTGAACCATATGCAATCACTACCCTCTCCTGCATTAAGAAATACCCGATTTTGGTCCCTGATGAATCACAGTAAACCATGTAACCAATTCCATCCTCTGGTAGCCTCAAGAAGGGTGCGCTGGTCAATCTATGTCTCACCTACTAAAAGCTCTACTGACATCTATCTGACCACATGAAGGGTTTACCCTTCTTCATCAAATCCAAAAGCAGTGGTAAAACTCTGGAGAAATCTGGCACAAATCTATGATAGTACACATCCAGACCTAGGAAACTCCGCACCTCCATCACGCTATTAGGTGGATCTCATGGAAGTACATCCTCGATCTTCGTAGGATCCACAAAAACTCCCATCTCTAAGATGATTTGCCCCAACAAGTGAACCGATCAAATCCAGAACTGGCACTTTGAGAGCTTACCATAAAGCTGGTGCTCTCGGAGTGTGTCCAGTACAACCAAAAAGTGGTAGGCATGCTCCTCCTCAGTAGATGAGTAAATCAGTATGTCATCGATGAAGACTATAACAAAATAATGGAGGTAAAGATGGATGATCATGTTCATCATACTCATTAACACTGATGGTGCGTTGGTTATGACGAAGGGCATAACCAAGAACTCATAGTGTCTATACTGACACATGAAGGCCATCTTCTACACATCCTCATCTCGATATCTGAGCTAATGATATCCTGACCTAGGGTATATCATTGAGAAACATCTTGCTCCCTTGAGCTGATCAAATAGGTCATAAATCCTCGGGAGTGGGTACTTTTTCATTATGGTCAAGTAATTCAGGCGACGGTAGTCAACACACAGTTGTAATATCCCATCCTCCTTCTTGGCGAAAAAATTTGGAGAAGCCCAGGGTGAAACACTAGGAAGGATGAATCCCTTTCCATACAAGTCCTCCAGTTGTACCCAAATCTCATGAAGCTCAGCGGAAGCCATCCGATATGATGGAGTATATATCGGTGATGTCTTGTGGTACAGGTCAATGTAAAAATCTACCTCTCTTCAAAGAGTTAGTCATGGAACGTCATCAGGAAAAAAATCCACATAGTGATCCACCACAAAAGGAAAACTTAGACTCTATTCATCAACTTCTCATAGGATGAAGCTAGCCCACTTATGTGTGATCGGTTGCTCTCTTTTCTGCGTAAGTCCATCCTGCACTGAAAAGGCTCCCTTCTCTCCGGTGAAGGTGAACATGCTCCCATCTTGGCGGACGCACCACCCTTTGCGCCTAATACAGTCGATCTGGGCATGGACGGTAGATAACCAGTCCATACCCAAGATGATGTCATAAAGCCTTAACGCCACTACAAGAAAATCCCAGCTGAAACTTTCACCTCCTAGAGTAAGCTCACACTATCGGCACCCGTGCGTAATCTTCGAGTCTACTCCTATAAGAGTCTCTAGAAATAAGGATCAAGCCAATGAATCCGTTAGAATATCCATGCTCCGAAAAAGGGTATCAAAAATTAAAGAATGACTCGCTCCTATGTCTATAAGAACTGCAGCATGGGAAGAGTAGACAAAGATAGTACCTCGAATCAGCTCGGGCGCGCCGTGGTCATAGGCCTCGACTGCCTGTAGCTATTCCTACCCCTTTATGTCAGCTCCCTGTGGTCGGGAAGGTCCCCTAGGTGGTTGTGGTGGTAGAGCCTCGAAGCGTCTTCCACCAACCGTTGTTCGGACAGTTCCTCTTCCTCGTCTGCCTACTCCCTGTGGACCACGAATGTGGAACCTCTACCTCTACCTGGGACGTCCCTCTACTATTTGTTGCTCGTTTTCATGGCGGGTCGGGTACTCCCGAGCCATTTGGCCCTACTTTCCGCATTCATAGCACTGTCTGCCCCTTGTATGGCTGGCTCTGCTCCGTGTTCCCTTTACATCTTAAACAGTATCTTGAGGTTGCATGACCTGATGGCCTGGTCCGCTTGGACCTCTGCAACATCTGCCTAATGCTGGCTGTAGAAGACTCTTCTATGTGTCTCCCTACGATGGGTCTCGCTGCTGGCGTTGGCACAGCATGAAATTTCTCCACTAGAAGTGCTCTCTCTACTACTCATGCCTGCGTCGGAATGCCATGGGAGATAATCGAAGCCCTGATGTCATGCCTCATTCCCTGCTCGAAGGTCCGGGACCGAAAGAATGGGTCTTGTACCATGTATGTGGAGTAGCGTGAGAGGTTGGTAAATCTCGCTGAGTACTGGGCTACTGTCATACTGCCCTGCCACAATTGTAGTAACTCCTGAATGCACACTACACGGAGGGTTGCTGGAACAAAATCCGAACAGAAGATGCTCTCGATGTCCATCCAAAGTAGTGACGCCTCATCGTGCACCTAGAGAATCAAGATAGACCATCTACCTGCTTCTGCATGCAGTAAACTCCAGGCAATGATCACCATAAGGTCATCTGGTGTCCCTACCAATATGAAGACTCTGACGATGGCCTCCAACCAATCCTTGGCTGCCTGATGGTCTATCTCCCCATGGAACCTAGGCGGCCTCTGTCACTGAAAATAGTGCAACGCACTTAGGTGGCGTAAAGTCTCTGCTGCTCAGGCTAGTGGCATCGGTGGCACAGTTAGTAATGGTACTACTGGCGCCTCTTCTATAATGGGGCACTGCACTGATTCCTCATCGGTCGGTGGGCTACCATCTGGCATGTAACTAAAAACAATGGTTTGATGCCTTCGTCAGGCCATCCTGAAATGAAACAGGTGGGCCATGGTTAATCAGTATACCTGGTGAGCTGAATGTATGTGATGACAATGAATTTTTTTGAAACAGACATGCAATTTATGTTTTCGTGCACTGAGTTGGAAATCATGAGTCAGGGTCCTAATGTATGGATACGTCATCCACCGCACCATCACTAGACTCCCTGGACTGAAAACCACACTGAATACTCTTAACACTATTTCTTTACAGAGATGAAATATTAGAGTCCTCAGTTCTGCGGTAGAACTGACTCCTCTAATAACAATTTTTCACGACCTGTCCTCGGGGCCCATGTCGTGACTACCCCAAGCCCACCATTCATAGGCCAGGGGCTGGCGACTAGCACCAAAGGCATAAATCCCGATAAAAAGGGAAGACATTTCCTTTATAAAAGTAAACAAACACAAAAGAGTACACATATGAAGTATGCACTATGTAAACTGAGAACAAAAGTAGGTGTTGAGAAGTAAATGGGCAAGTATACAAACTCAAATGAAAGTACAGTACAATTGAAAAAAATTACAACAATAGTAAAGTAATGAAACAACCATGGAGCCGTCCTCTGGATATCCCACATGAAGGTCGGGTACATATGGTCTCCGCAGCTCCTCAGGTCCGGTCGTTCGCTCAGTGTACATCTCGTCTAGTGGTCCACCCCCTGGTACTGTCCAGCTCCACAAGCCTCCACCTTGATCAGTGCTGTTCGTAGTCTGCATCCAACACTACATACTGCGTGCATAGCTCGTGCAAGGGAGAGTATAAGATACTCATTCGGGACCCCAAGACCCCTAAAGGTCTCCCAGAATCTACAATGGATAAACCACAAAGGATAGATAAAAACAAGATGTATCAACCAACTCTACATAGGTATATTCCCATACATATACCTAATTCATCAATTGCAGTTCAGCTCTAATTCTCGAGACCATGTACAACCAAGTCCACACATGAAGGAAGTCAATCCTAGAAATGATAATGATTGAATAGTCAAGACTCAGCTCACACAGGAATAAATCTCACATAGAAGGGTAGAGATGGTTAGATGTAGCCTTTGAATCAACTCCTCTGTCAAACCCACGTAGGATCCATGTACATAAGTTGTCACTGCCAAACCCACGTAGGATCTAAGTACAATAACCATCGTCGCCGAACCCACGGAGGATCCATGTACATTCATCATCACTACCAAACCCATAGAGGATCCTAATAAAGTCTTCATTGATTCCAAACACACATAGGATCCAAGTACCATTTTCATCTTCGTTGAACACACAGAGGATACCAGCACGATAGTCATCACAGTCACAACCAGCTCGAGGGTTCCCGCACACCGAGTAATCGATTCCGAGAGGGTCCGCTCCTCGAGTAAAGGGATTGATACATCAACTATCATAAAGTCCAGAGTTGATGTATTCCGAATCATTAAAAATAAATCAACGTGACATACGGTGTGTCAATTGGATGCCCTATCTGAGATATATTGGATTTTTCGTTCAAGGGGCCCAGTTGGAAATATGCTCGTTCCAAACCAGACTGTTTAACGAATTTAACCAAAAATGAAATAGTGTAATACAAATGAGCTTCCTCGTCGATAAGGTCTTATTCCCACAGATGGTGCGTCAAATAGATGGGAGGTTTTTATGTTATTAATGTTTAAGTGAATAAATGACCTGACCCGATAAGCCCAGTTAGCTTGTGAGTCGGGTTAACCCAGTTTTGGCGCGTCTAACCCGGCAGGGGTGTTAGACCAGCACAATGAAATGAACGGTTCGGCCCGGCAGGGCACCGCCTAGCCCGATGGTGCATGGCCCGACCTGGAAGGGCGCGGCCCGGTCTGGAACGGTGTGGCTCAGTCTATCCCGGCACGGCCCGGCATGGCCCATCACGAATGGGCATTGCCCGGCTGACTCGGCCAGCTGGCCGAGCGGTCCGAGGGGGGGTGGGGTTGCCCAAACTAGCGGCACCGCCCTCCCTAACCAGAAGGATGGAGTCGGCCGGCCTTCTGGTTCAAGCGGCCCGTACGGGCGGGCCGCGACTCTTCCAATGTGGCGCCCTTCTAGCGCCATGACTTCCCTCCTCCATTCAGGCCGACGGGCAGGCCGGTCCTTTCGCCGAAGTGACCTACGAAGTGGGCCGCAGTTCATTCCGCACAGACTGCGTGATGGTGCTGGCTTCCTCCATCACGATCCCAGCACGGAGCAACAAATCTATGCTTCCTCCGATCGTCAATTCCATAAAATTTTAACAAGATCAAAAGGAGGTTCGTCGATCCAGGTTCGTTCGGCTAGCGCCCTCTACGTTAAGCGATAGCAATAGGCCAAGAAAATCAAGGATATACAATGAAGAACAGAGGCACAAAATTTGATACATTATAATTGAACATATCCCCTACCTCAATAATTGACATTTCACGTCGGGCGTCACAGAAGACGAAGTCCCAAGAAAAGGATTCGTAGGCGACGTCGCAGTGCGTCCAAGGAGGAAGTAGTGTCTCCTCTCATTTCGTAGAGAATAGAATGGACGACGAGTCATTGTTCTTCATATAACTGGTTATCTTCTTAAAATAAGTCGTCGTTCTTTGTCAGAGGGTCGATGTCCTTCCCCAAAAAATCAAGATCCCTCCCCAACTCTTCTTCACACAACAAAAGCCCCCCCCCCAAATAAAATAATAAGCTGCCCTATTATTTTATTTAACAAAAGACATTTAAAATTTAAACATTTAAACTACATCATAAATTAAAGGTATTGGCAATTAATTTAAGTGGGGGAGAGGAGGAGGAAAATCTCATAAATTTGGGGATAGTTGTCAACATTAAACATGGGTGTTTAATGGGGGAGGGGGTTTAAGGGAGTTATTTGAGGAGTTTAAAGAGTTTTGTGGATGATGAATGGTGGGGGCTTGTGTGGGACCCACCTATCATATATCTACACATTGGAAGTTTGGTGGTTGTGGGCCCCACCAACAACATCCCATGTGAGGTTTTAACTTCCAAAGTTATAAAATAAAATTGTTCCTACAATTTTATTTATTTGAAACTAAATCCCCAAATAATATTCCTCAACCCGCTTAAAACACCACCGTGGTAAAGGTCCCATTAAGAAATTATCAGCGCTGTGAGTTCATCGGGTCCCTCAGATTTAAATTCCGACCACCGGTTTAAAATATAGAAAAACCCACTTGTTCCTTTACTGAAAGTACCCATGCTAAACTTCAGAAATTGATTCTGGGCACACTGGGCCTCGGAATCAAGTGCTGCCAAAAGCAACAGACTCATAAAATTCATAAGTATTTAAGAATAAAATTTCCTTGAAATTTCCTGGTATTTACCTAGGATATCAATAGACATTGTGATGGGTTTAAAAAATATGTCATTGAGACATAATACAATCATGGTGATCATTGAATGACTCACCATGTAAGCCCACTTCTAACCTATCCGGAAGTAGATTCTGATTGAGATCTTGGGTAACCTCTACATTCAAAAGGAAGTTCATCATCACAGAGTTACATCGATGATTTTTTAGATCATGATGATATGTCCACATCACAGTTGAAGAAGTGATTGGGGAGGTGTTTGGGACTCAGATATAATTTTTCATGGTGTTTCATCCAAAGAAAAAATGGCAGAATGAGAAGACAATTCATGTTCTACAAGACAAGATACATGATTTCATATTAGAAATTAGTTATACTTGAGAGGAAGATTTACAACTACTCTATTTTTTATATAATAATAGCCAGCACTACAATAATGTTATGGAATTATATGAGGATCTATACATGAAACCCTGCGTAAACTACCACAAAATTGGGTTTCCGCAGCGCCACCCTTTATCATGGCTACAAAAATCATTGATAAGGGGCATGGTCTTTAACAATGCTAAAACAATGCATGAATAAAGGGGACATTTAACAGTTCTAAATATTGCTATTAAATGTGACAATTTTTTGGTGCCTTTTAGAGTGCAGATAAAGGCCCCCCGTTTATCAGTGCATTTTTAGTACTGCTAAAGGGGACCCCTTTATCAGTGCTTATTTTCAGTAGCACTTATAAAGGGAGGATTTATCAATTCTTTTTAGCAGTACTGAAAATGTATATATTTCAAAAAAAATAATTAAAATTAATTTATTTTTATATAAGTATATTTATATTGATATAAATATAATCTATTTTTTAAGTATGTTTTAGATAAGTATAAATAGACTATTACATTTATAATATTAAAATTTTGTGAAATTTTTTTTAAAATATTTTAAAAATTATTATTAATTAATTATTTGATAATTATCATTTATTATTAACCATTTATTAACAATTTTAAGATACCAAAATTTAATAAAATTAATAAAAGTTAAAAAATAAGTTGAAAATGTAACTCAATCATCAAACAGCCATAACATTTGATCCATGTGTCCTTTTGAGGTCTATATCATATCAAATCAAAAATTGTGACATGATCTACATGGAAGTTATCCAAGGGTATGTTCTATCACATTTTTTGAGGCCCAAAAATGCCTAGATAGCCTCCAAAACAGTGTTTTTATTCGAGATACAAAGATTATTAAAAAGTCAAATGGGTAAAACATCTGATTCCGATATCCTCTATGCCTATACCGTATATCATATAAATGATTGTTTCATTTTCATCGATTTTACTGGTTGTGGAGGTTAAATGGAAATATGGATAAGGTGTTTTTGTAATTTTAACATTCTATTTCTTTTCAAATACACATATATATGTATTTATTCATATATATATATATATCTATCTATTTGTGTGTGTGTGTGTCTATGTGTGTGTTGTACATATGTATGTAATAATTTATTTATTTATTTAAAAAATAATAATATATAAATGAATTTAAAACTACTATTATTAATATTTATTAGTATAGAATTAAATATATGGATATAAAATTATAACAAAAAAATATATAAAAAAATAAATAAAAATTTAAATTAATATAAGAATAAATATTAATATATATATATATATATTAATATATATATTAATATATGAATATATAAATATATAAATATATGAATAAATATATATGTTTTAATATAACTAATTTTATTTATATGAACATGAATCTATATTAATATACGAATATGTATGACTATATATATATATATGAATATATGAATATATATATACATATATTTATATATGAATACATAAATGTGTATTAATATAACTAAGTATATTAATATTAATATTATTTTATATTTATACATGAATAAATATATCTATATATATATAAATAGATATATCATTAAATATAGAAAAAATCATAATAGCTTAGTTGTAATGGTGCAAGTGCTAAAAGTGGGGGGTCTCGAGTTCGAGTTTGGGAGGAAGATGTGAGGTGCACGTGGGAATGTGGGGGATGCATGGGAAATGGTAACATGCACGATAGTGGGAGGGGGTCTGCCTAGCACTAGTAGGGGGTCAGGTGATGTTAAAATCCCCCTCATAATATATTGTTTTTAATAATTTTTTTACTTTTATCCTCCCTTATAAAATGCGCTGATAAAAGGTGTTTATTATATGCGCTTTTTCAGCACTGACCAATGGAGACTTTATCAACTCATTTTGGAGAGCTGATAAAAGGGACCCTCTATATTCTCCTCTGTTAACATCATTTTTAGCAATGATAATGCACATTTCAAGCGCTAATAAATTCCATATCTGAAGTAGTGATGTCACCACATTACTGGACTGGCCTTGTAGTGTCACCACTCATTGTACTATAGATGGTTAGAGGTACTACATATATGGTGAAGATAATTTATGAGTGGATGAATATTTCTAAAATGTGGTATAATTCATACGCACGTAAGATATATAGTTCCTTGGTGTTTGAGGACGGAGACCATGTGTTCCTTCAGGTTACCCACAATTGGTGGTTGTAGAAATTTGGATAAATAACAATTTATCTCCTAGATACATCAAACCATTCTGTATATTTTGTAGATTTATAGAGGTGGTGTTTATCGTAACCCTACACCCAATGTTATATTAGGTATATGATGTCTTCCACAACTCATAACTAAGGAATTATACGCATGACCTATCACAGGTCATAAAATGGTGCGAGCTGGACATTAAGGATGAGGTATCATTATATAAGTACAAGGTTCATATCGAGGATCAATAGAAGAGGATCCAAAATGGTGAGTGTTTCCATTATTGTGTATAATGTGGTAGCACATGAATCTCATGGATATCATGTGAGAGTGAGAGGCTCAAATTTATGCGCAATACGCATATCATTTTGTGACGTTTTCCTTTGATTTTTCAGGACATAAATTCCTAAGATGGTGAGAATGAAATATCTTATATTTTCATTGTATTATTTGAAATATTATGATGAATTATTACTAGGATAGTTTATAATAATACTTGTGATTAGGAGGTATGGTGTTTCTAGAATAGATGTTTTAATTTTTTTAAAATTTAAATTGCACAAAAGATAGGTTTCCCTTAAAAAGAGGAATAAATTATAAATTGGTCCACATATAAGTAATATGAGGGAACCATTGAATTCAAAACAGCTATTTTGCCCTAGGCGAGGCCTAAAATTAGGTGACAAAGGTGGCAGTGAAAGATAGTTTTTGGACATTTATGAATAAATAAATTTTTTTATTTTATTTTGATGTTATGTAAACATGATTTCATTTTCATTTTTATATGACTATGTAAAAAAATTGGGGGTCATTCAAATAACCCTACATGTCCTCTATGATGTGAAGTATAAGTTTTTCAAAAAATGGAGATGACGGAATGAGAAGATCTTAGATTTCCGAACCAATGGAGTTGAATGATTTCATTAACGACTACAACACAAATATTCATAAAAAAAGATCGATCCAAACTCCTAGTAGGATGTATGTTTTGTGGCATTATATAACAATCATTATAGTTTATCAATGCATATCAATTGAAAAAATATGAATTCATACACATGTCATCATTAGAATTGGATTAGATGGAATTTCATTCTCTTCAATCAACCTTAAAATGAGAACGAATCTATGCTGAGATGATCAATTTTCACTTTTAATTACTTGTTCATTCATTGTTATTTTTCTATCAATCATTCTTCACAGTGTTGTTGTTCAACCCCTATGGTAGTTTTTAGACTTATTGGTTTGTTCATCACTTGATTAGACCCACTGAATGGAAGAAACCCGAGAACAGTGGCTGATTATGTGTAGATCGGGTGTTGAAGAACCCAGGTCTCCATCCTTTTGGATTCAGGGCACTAGAGGTGGCCCACTAGTCTTCCGAAGGTTCAACAAGAATGGGTGTGACATAGTCTCTTGAGGAGTCTAGGTGGTGGGGGTGCAAGAAGCTATGTGCACCATGCGATGGAGTCATTGAATAGTGATTGGAAGTTGCTAGAGGAAGTTGGATCAACAAGCACATAGTGGAAAAGCCATATGGGAGTCATGGGGGATGAAGACTCCAGAGTGGACCTGGAGGGAGGAGTTTTGTGGTGAGTTTGAGGTGGGGCATGGTTAGTCTATGAGATGTGTTGGGGCATCCAAGTGTCATTGGGCCCAGTGGAGAAGGTCAGAAGATGA
The DNA here is from genome assembly GCA_963277665.1 of Viscum album. Lineage (NCBI taxonomy): Eukaryota > Viridiplantae > Streptophyta > Magnoliopsida > Santalales > Viscaceae > Viscum > Viscum album. Next base: position 1,246,700,146 of record OY728148.1, read on the forward strand.
GTGTTGCAGCCGATAAATAGGGTGCGATTAGGCAGACAATGGGCTAAGCACGCTAGTAAGCTAGGCATACCTTAGTGTGCCAGAGTAGGAGATTAGGGTTGGAATGGGATAGAGTAGGATAAGATGGATTGGGTGGGCTTTTCCAAACTGATCCTGGATGAGAAGATGATGCTGGTCTGAATAGGTCAGATTTTTGTCGGTCCACGACCTTGTAAACCTCCTTCTAATGCTTAAAACAACAATAACATTCAATCCATACATCCATTCGACGATCCCTATATATCGCTGAGACCCAAAAAATGTGATAGTTAATCTAATACATATTTTTGGTATTTCTCTGAACATAATTCCAGTGGTATGGGCTGTTTACATGGGTAGTATACCAGGGTAAAAAGACACAATAGTTGTGACTACTACACATTGTTCACCCTCACATTCTATTATAATTTGTTCTATCATCTACAATATAATCGACAATATTTATAAGGGATCAATCCATTAACTCTTACCATAATGGTTTTTTAGTGTCCTCTCCTACCCAATGGAGTATTATCCCTTTAGCAAGAATTATTAGAAATAGTTGTTTGAATCTCCCGAGAGGCCAACTTTAAGATTCTATTCAACCTCATTCCCAATCATCTGTTCCTAGAGTTGACATAACCAACACTATTAAGCCATCAGTCATCTACATAGTTGATTTATTCATATGGAGTAATTGGTATCATCCTATATCTCGAGATATCATCCCCATCTGATGTATCATATCTCCCTTCAGATCATTCTATATATCATTCTCACATGATGGATCCCGATGAATGGTACATCTTAGATGGATGACATTAGTGACATTATACTGAGGATATGATTATATCATATTATTTATTTCTGTAAATCATTGAATTGAATCCCTAGTGTTGGTATGCATTGTTATCGACTTACATTGGAATATGTGGTATGGTTTGAGTATATCAGGATGTTCTTATTATATGATATAGGAATATAATTTTGTAAAGATGATTGTACCTCTTTTCTTTGTATTTCTTTGTGGTTTTGAGATGTCTGAAAAAGAATTATTATACCCGTACCTACACAGGATATTCTTTAACAAATCATGTGTTGTGTTGATGAGAGAACTCTTGACAGTTTATATGGTGGTGAAGGACCAGATAATGCCTTGTAAAATCATGAAAGCATGGGTGTTCCTACATCACCAGAAAACAATTCCATCATCATTCCTTCATGTTCGATTAGGTATGATTTTCTACAGATGAGTTTTAAGATCATTGTAATATGAATTTTTTTGGTGGGATTGTATTGTGGCATTATATACATTCAAGAACATTCAGTATTGTAATCTAGTTGTGGGTTATTGTGGGTTTAATGTATTGTTTTTTATTTGTTTTACATTTTAGTATTTGTGGCTTGAACATGCATGTGGGAATACATGTATTTTAGGATATTTCTCCCCATTAGTGTGATATTACATCTTGGAGCTAGTAACTATCCCCTGTCCTATTGGTGGTAGGATGGAGTATTCATGGAATGGGCCCCTATGGGATGGGTCGTGAGAGTCTATATGTCAGATAAGGGTAAAAATATATTCCGATGGTATTATTGGGTGAATAGTCTATCCATTTATTTTTTAGTATGAATGTGGTACAATCTCAATCGGATAAGGAATATTTTTATCCCAACTGATATATTATGTTGATTGTGGTACCTTAGAAAATAAAAAGTGTGAATTAGTAAACCTATAGATTTATTGGGGTCAATGAGTCAATCTAGGTGTTGAATGGAGAAGCGTGTCATCATGGATATATATAAAAGAATAAATTTCGTTATAGACCCGGGGTAAGGAGATGTTCTTCATGAATATTCATGTCAAATAATGTGTCTTTATATGTTAAGACTATGGCAGTATGTGTCCCAATTTATCAAAAAATATGTGAGTGTTTTCTATAATGAAAACACTCACAATGATGAGTTGATTGACTGGTTCATTACTATATCTCAGTCAATGTTTTCCTTTTTTATGTCATTTTCAATGATATAATGTTTGTCTAATACTATGGGTAACAAAATTACTGAAATATAATGATTTTCCTTTTAGTTTTACGCTTAATGATCAACCTGTTATTGGAAAAGATGAAATGGGTTGTAAGAGAATCAAGTAATGAATTTTCTTCAAAATGATAGAAATAAATACTCATTGGGGGTTTTTATAGATATCTTTAATGATGTGGGTGAAAATATTGTTCACATAGTTCATTAATAATCACGCCTATGATGCGTGGTAGGGAGATACTTATGCACTAATTAAAACATTATTTACAAAGGTGGAGGGTGAATAATGATTTAATACAACTAAAATTATGCCAACCCCATGAAATAATATGTAAATACACATTGGGACATAGGTGAAACATCTTAATCATGAGTCACAAAACCTAATAAAATATAATTTCACTTTTTGATGATTTTTTCATTCCTTATATCTTGAGTGTCATTATTTATATAAAAAAAATCCCTATAGTTTGGTTAAAATTATTTATATCCTCCAATATTTATCACTATATTAGAGTATGGTACATGGATATATGGTTGTTACTATTATAGGGATATCAGGATTTTGTGTCCATTATGCTTATATGGATGTTTTGATTTTATATTGATGTTTATGTCATCATTAAATTTATAAATACATAATGAAAAAATTAAATATATTATCTATAAAATTTTACTATTATAACATAGTTGTTGAATTATAAGATATATATAAAGGTAATTTAACAAAATAATTATTATATATAGTAAATTAAATGAATGTATTACCAAGATGTATTTCATACGAGTCTCATTTTTTAGATATTACAAATGTGTTACATTAAATAGGGTTTTTAGTAGATGAATCACAAGATGATCTTCATAATAGTCAACATTACTGAAATCAAGATGCATATAGGTTCAAATCATTTAAGACACATTAATATCCAAGAAATTTTAATACCTACCCATTAATACCAAAATTTATTGATGCACCAAATTATATTTTGTGAAAGAATTTAATTGGTTTATAATAAGTTTGAGAGGATTATATAATCATTAATTAATTAATATATTAAATTATATTAAATAAATACATATATTTTCATTATTACTCAAATTATATAAATATTTTTCATTTTTATAAATTGTTTTTTAAAATATTGATTTTAATAATATATTAAATTTTAAATTATATAAATATATTTATGATATGTAATTATGTATTAATAAATACAAGTTCATTGAATTATAAAAAATAAAAATAAGTTTAAGAGTGGTATATTTTGATAAAGTGTTATTTCTTATATTATATTTTCAAAATATAATAAAATTAATAATTACCAAAAAATTATTTCAAATTAAATTATTTATATTAAATAATAACAATTATATTTATATTAATCTAATGATATTTTCATGGACTATAATAAATATTTTTTTCTCATATAGGATCCATTTTCCTAAAAATACAAATGTATGTGTATTCATATATATATTTTTTTGATTTGTATCAATTTTAAAAATTAAATAATAAAATTTCATTCATATTAATAATATACATTTCGATATTATGTTATGAGGTCATTTAAATTTTTGAACCATAAAATAAATGTCCTACTAAAAAATAATGCAACAAAAAAATGGAAATTGAGGTAAGAGTGTTTATCAAACAAGTAATTTTGACATATATAGTAACATATTATCTCTAAATGAGTGAAATATGGAATGATCAACATCCTCATATCATATATCAGGTATTATTCCTCTTAGATTAACATTCAATGAAAAATTGCATTCCCGGTCGATAAAGGAGTGTGTCTTTGAAAAAGTAGGATTCATTTCCACTATTAATAAGACAATCCACATCCAACTCAATGTATACATATAATGACTCTCTTATCCTTATGGGCTTGAGAATACAACAAGTCATTACATGGCCTTAAATGATATCTCGAAAGCGCTAGGGGATTTTAAAAAATGCCTAAGGGTTTTAAAAAAAGTAGGGGATGATTTACCTTTTTAAAACATACCACAGAACATACAACCATAACCACACTAATCAAATAAATTATTCATGATAAAATCTAAGACTACTCAATCATTTATTTTACCATAAACCAACCAAGAGTACCACTGTAGAAACTAACACCAAATCAGAGTGAACAATGGGAAGACAAACTAAAAGACTAAAAGATGACAACCCAACTATATCTTCCACAAGCTCTAAGATCCAATAATCACGAACAAGCCCATGTATCACGATGTAGTGCTATAAACATGTGAAACTTTACCTTTTCTAGCATCCCGGTATATGAAATCTGCAAAATCACCAACATTCCAAAAGCATGGGATGAGAAATGAAACTCAGTAGGATTTCCCCGATTACTTCCCAACCCTGCCACTTGGATAAACCATGTTAGCACATTTATATAAAACTATTTATATAAAACAATTTTAAAATAGTTCACAATATAATAAGTTCCATGTCAAAACCATTTTCCAACAAAAACCATCTTTCCCAAGAAAATCAACCATGAAAAGTTTCCAAATAAATTCACATTTCCATTTTATCACATTCATTCCCTTTCACAATTCCACACAACCATCCATACATGCAACCTGAAGCTCCCTATACTAGCGAGTGGTGAGTTATCCTTCCACTAAGTCGTCACATAGTGGACGACCTTGATGGGGGTAATTCACACACTTATCTGTCCTAACCATTTAATGGGGGTACTTCTTTCCCTTATCCACCCCATCCTTTTGATGGGGGTACTTCTCCTATTATCCAGCCCAATGAATATGAAAACACACCCCAACCCTTGCAAATCCATGCCAAAACCAAGTGTGTTCAAAACCATTCAATAAAGCATCAAACCTTTTATTGAAAACCATTTATTTCAAGCAGTAAAACCACAACTAGTTTAAAATAACCAATTAGAATTCACTTCAAAAATCACTTTCCAAAACATAATATTTCCATCACACGTTACTTAAAAGGGGTTTCAAATAATATTTCATAGCAGATAAACAAACCATTTCAATTAAAGAAAAAAATTTCAAACTTATACTTCATGTTATAAGAATGAGGAATCAGGAGTGAAGCCACCTACCTCAACAAATTAGGCGAAACAGACCAATAAACGAAGAACACAAACAAAAACAAGTCAACTACTCCCCGAAAACTCTTTAGATTCCTTCCCCTAGTACCAAAAAAACCAAAACCTGACATTAAAGTCATCCACTACCTTATATATAGAAACCTGGGGCATAGATCTAAGGATCCATCAAGAGGGAAGAAGGAGATATATGATAACTAAAGGAAACAAGGATTACCTTGATCAACCAGCCTCTAAACGCCATCAAAAACCTCCAGAGAACTTCCAAAATGCTTGGTAAGTATTCTATCACCTTCACCAAAGATAAATCCAGAGTTAGGACCATATAGGAGCAAAAAAAATTGGATTTAATGGTAAAATAGATTAGATCCTTACAAATATAACCTAGGTTGACCCTACGCACGGTTAGTTCGCACGGCTAGGAAAATCATGTGCTAACCGTGCAGTGGTCACTTCTTGGAATGGGTGCTCCGCACGACCTCCTCAAATGGTTTTCCCAAACCATGTGCACACTTTGTGGTATATTTTGTCTATAGTGACCACCACCTTCATAGCTTCTGCGTGCTTTGGGAAACCCATGCGATGCTTGAGCGTTACTGTTTTTTCCTTTCAACACGTGAAAATTCTCAAAACATTCCCAACCATTTCTCATATGCTTCATGTACTTAAAAAGAATAAAACAAGGATAAATTACTAGAAACCAGGGGAACTACATTCTTCTCACCATTTTCCATTTTTTCTCTGGAATTTAAAAAACCATCGCTTGTCGGAAAGAGTTTTGGCCACTGGTCTTTCATTTCTCTTTCACGTTCCCAAGTATCTACATGAATCTGACTATGTTGCCACAAAACCCACACTAGTATGATGATTTTTCCACTCATTTCATTATCCTACGTATCCACAATCTGCATCAAAATATATAGAAACAATGAATTCGACTCTAGGTCAACGTAATCCCATCTGATCCCATGGTCAGGATCAGGCTGATAATTCTTCAACTCAGATACATGGACCCCATTATGAACTATACAAATCCATGGTGGTAATGCCAACCGATAAGCCACCTCTCCAACCCAATTCAGTACATCAAAAGGGCCTATATATCGAGGTGATAATTTTCCCTACTTCCCAAATCGATGATGCCCAAGCCATTGAGAGATTTACTAAATACATGATCACTCACCTCAAAAGATAACGGTCTTCGGTGATGATCCACATAAGAATTCTGATGACTTTGTGCCATATCCATCCTCGTTTTTGTCAACTGAATCTTATCTATTGTTTCATGGATAACACTCAGCCCAACTAGTAAAGTCTCACTTATTTCCACCCAAAAAATTGAAGAACGACAAGGATGCCCATACAATGGTTCAAATAGAGTCATGTGTATCGAGGCATGATAACTGTTGTTTTATGAGAACTCCACTAAAGGCACATGCTCTTCCCATGAGCCACAACAATCTAGTACACAAGCCCGAAATATGTATTCCAACATCTGTATCATCCTTTCGGATTTTCCATCTGTCTAAGGATGATACGTCGTACTCATATTCAACTGAGTTCCTAGGGATTTCTTTAAGGATCGCTTGAAATGAGATTTTAACCACATTTCTCTGTCTGACATGATTGAAAATGGTATGCCATGTCTCTTTACAGCTTCTCGGATATAGATTTTGGACAGATCCCCCACCTTATTAGATTCACGAATAATGATGAAATGGGCCAACATGGTAAGCTGATACACTATCACCAATACGACATTGTGCTTCAGAACCATTATTGGGAGATCTATAATGAAATCCATAGATATCTAATCCCATTTCCACACTAGAATTGAAAGATACTGCAACATACCCACTGGCCGCTGATGATCTACTTTAACTTGCTGAAAAGTTAAACACCTTGAATTAAATTCAGCTACCATCCGTTTCATGATGCTCCACCAAAATTGTTCCTTTTTCGCCTTATACATCTATTGTATGCATGGACGAAAAACTTATCTGGAATGGTGGTAAGAATGAAGGAGTTGTTCCTGACCAGTTAAAGGTACAACTATCTAATCTCGAAACTACAAAACTGAACTCCCATCCAGCTTCCATCCCTCAATGGGATCCCCATCATTGAGTATTGAACTCATTGTAATAAAGTCTACATCGGATGCAAGTGACTCCTTTACAATATCCACCAAATCTGGAAAAGCTAAACTTGGAAGAAAACGTCATCATCAGCTTGGTCTTCACATTCCATACACATGTCAGCTAGGATAGGCATCAAATGCAACTCATCTGAAGATTCTTGTGCCAACTGAGCATATGACATTCTTCTTAATGCAACGGCCACCTAATTTCCCTTACTTGAGGTATATATCAAATCGAAGTAGAGCATTTAAATATACTCCATCCATATCCTCTCAATCAGATTCAAAACTCATTGTGAGAAAATATGCTTCAAAATCTTATGATCTATAAATATAGTGATTTTCTCACCAAAGAGATAATGACACCAAGTCTTCCTGGAATGGACAACTGTAGCTAACTCCAAATCATGTGTTGTGTAGTTATTTTCATGAATTCTCAATAGTCTTGAGTCAGAAGTAACAACATGGTCTCCTTTTATGAGAATACATCCCAACCCATATCCTGAAGTGTCATAATACACCATGTACCCGTGTCCTGATTCTGGAAAAATCAAGATGGGTGTTGATGTAGGGTGAATATTCAACTCGTGAAAAGGTCTCTAACATTCCTCATTCCATTGAAATGCACCGTTCTTCTTTTTAAATGCATTCTTAGCCTAATATAGTAGTGAGAAGTAACACAAAAAGCATCTGTAATAACGAGCTAGTCCAAGAAAACTTTTTATTTCAAATACATTATATGGCGCTTGCCAAGAAAGAACATATTCTATCCATTCTAGATCCACTGAAACACCATTCTCAGAAACAACATGGCCCAGAGAGCGTACCTCTTGTATCTAAAAATCTCAATTTGATAATTTGGCATACAACTGATGGTCTCTCAAGATTTGAAACACTACCGTCAAGTGATGCTTATGCTCAGACCTTGTTCATGAATACACTAATTTGTCATCCACAAAGACCACAACAAAAGAATCCAGATATCGCTGAACTATCTGATTCTTCAATACTATAAAGTCTGCTGGTGCATTCTTAAGACCAAAAGTCATGACTACATATTTTTAGGGGCCATATCTTTTTCTGAAGGCGGTCTTATGAATATTCTACTTTAGAACTCACAACTGGTGATATCCTGACATCTTGTCAATCATAGAGAACCACTGAGCTAGCCTAAATTGATCAAACATGTCATCAATGCGTGGAAGGGGATATCAATTATTTAGCATAACATGGTTATGTTTCGATAATCCACACATATCCTCAATGTTACATCTACATTATTTATAAACAAAACTAGTGACACCCACAAAGACATGCTTGGCTGAATAAAACTATTGGTTTCTAGTTCTTGCAACAACATTTTCAATTAAATTAAATCTGTTGGTACCATACTATAAGATGTATATGAGATAAGACTAGTCCCTAGAAAGATATAAATCGTATACTCCACTTCTAATACAGGTGGTAACCCTGATATGTTTTCATGAAAAACATCAGGAAATTGAATCGCTGCTACCGGAAAACGGTTATTCCTGATCTTGTCCATCGATTCCAAGTGTAAAGCAGCGAACAGGTAAGATTCTGTTGCCACTACTTGTGACAACATGCCCATTGCACCTTCCTTCACCATAATTTGTATTCTAAAGAGATGCTCGATGCTATCCTCAGTTGCAAAACTAACCGATCTTCTATAACAATCAATGTGGGCCTTGAACTCTGTCAACCAATCCATACCCAGGATTATTCCATAGACATCCATCTCCATCACATAGAAATCCCATTTCAGCGCAGCTCCATCAACTATTATAGAACATTCTCTACACATGATGGCTCTATATTTTCTTTCACCGACATGAGTTTAATGTTTTATCATAGAAGGCATCATTTCAAGTTTTAAGAGCATCAAATAAGCAATACGAGAAGCAAGAAAATAATTTGATGCACTTGTATCGAACAACACTTGCATGACTGTGGAATTCAAAAAATCATACCTCTCACTGTAGACGGTCTAGTCTGGTCATCCACAATCACTTTTTCTGCTCCATAAAATTTCTTTGTTGCTGCACTTTTCTCTTAATTGCCTTATTGAGAATTCCTTGCCAGAAAAGTCATGGTGTTCTTGGAATCACCATATCTAGCTATTTTATTCTGGTGAAACTGATTTTTCTATCCTCTCCCTATCAATGAATAAGGTTCTTACTATACTGAAGAAGTGTCATGAACAACCGACCGTGGAGCACAATGACAATATCGCTAAAGATGCCCCATCTTACTGCAATCGTGTCATGCTCTTGGTGGTGGTGTACATTCTCATTTCATGTGATCAATCGAGACACATTGAAAACACCCAGCTTTCCTTATGGGTCCTGTAAGAAGATTCACCAATCCAGCTGTCTGATTCTGATTCGCATGCCCACCTTTAAAGTTAGTGTCCCTCTTCCTCTTGTTCCCATCATTTGAGTTCTCACCCATTCCCATGGGTATCATCATACATCCTCCTCCCATAACTACTGAGATGTCTCTTTCGGCTATTGTTGCTCTGTTTACCATCTCCATATAATCCAAAATACAGAGCACTAATATCTTTGTGTGAATCTTTTATCAAAACCCTGATTCAATGATGCATGGGTTTAGCGATGCACTTGCAACAACTCCTAGTGAAAAGCAGACTAAATTCAAGAATCTAGCCACATAATCCGTGATATAGATATTCTACTACATCGAGATGAAAAAGTATGTTCTCCCTTGGATCTTGAATGTGTGAGGATAGAATTGTTTGTTGAAAAATTCCTCAAATTCCTCCCATCCCAGGCTATGGTCTACCTTATCATGCACCACTAGCTACCACCACTTTCATTCAATAACCTCAAACATATACGTCTCCATCATTACATTTAGTTCTACTGGTGTGTAGATTAAATCAAAGATATGATTCATCCTACTCAGCCACACCTCTGCCCTTCCTGGTACAGAATCACCCGGAAATATTGGTGGATTCTGCTTCTAGAACTTAACCGAATGGTGTACATGGCTAGACTCATCCCTCTGATTCCCCGTTTCCATATCCTAAAATGCCTGAATTATAAATTGGGCTACCTATTGGTTCACATGTGGCTCAGGTTCGACCACATTCTTCACAGCCTCTTCCGTTTGGTTTCAACGATTCCTAACGGGTGTCATTTTCAATATAATCAACACATGTTGTTAGTCTCACTTCCGAGCAACTAAGGTCTTATCATTTCAATTTCTATCACAACATTTATTTCCAATGATCAAGATTTTCAAAATTTACCCATTTCTAAAAAAGAAATTTTTCTTTTTTTGAAAATAAATCTCTTTTCAAAATAAATCAACCATTCTCGTTTCAAAATATTTCATTTGAAATTTTTTTTAAAATTTTCAAAAATCACACTTTTTCATTATACCATAATCCATTTCTCAAAATGATAAAATCACACCTAGTGGGAAGTCATTCCTATAATTCATTCCATGCTCATCTCATTGGCTAAACTCATGACAATGAGATATATTATCCTATAAGCGTCTCCAAAACAATTATGCACCCAATTACTTTGTAACATTACGTTCAACATAATAAGGTTAGCAACATATTTTTTTGATCAACATTCCATGTTCTGAAAATACTAATCCTTCCTAAGATGACCACCCATGGAATATACACAAAAGAATTCAACACCAAAACCATCAAAAATTGATGACTACATGTTCCACAAAAAAGGAACAAGATGATTGCATTTATACGCCAAGGACAGAAAAATCTAATGCCATTCGTAATGACCCGTTTATCCTTATTGGCTTGAGAATACAACAAGTCATTACTTGGCCATAAGGGAAATCCCCAAGGTTCTAAAGGCTGTCAATAAATGCTGAAGGGTTTCAAAACAAGTGGGAGAAAATTTAACCTTTTAGAAAATACTACAGAACCAACAACCATAACAAAAAAAATCAACTAAATGATGCATGACTAATGTTAAGACAACTCAACCATTTATTTTATCATAAACCAACTAAGAGTACCATAGTAGAAACCATCACTAAATCAGAGTAAATAGTGGAAAGACAAACTAAAAGACAACAAGAAGACAACCCAACTCCATGCTCCACAAACTCCAAGCTCCAATCATCACGAACCAACATAGGTATCACGTTGTAGTTCTATAATCATGTGACACTTTACCTTTTCCCACATCCCGGTATCTGACATATGAAAATGAACAAACGTGACAAATCAGGGGGTGAGTAATGAAACATTGTAGGTTTTCTCGATTACTTAAAACCCATGCATCTAAGATAAAACATGTTATCTCATTTATATGAAACAATTTATATAAAACAATTCCAAAACAGTTCACAATATAACAAGTTCCATGTCAAAAACATTTTCCAACAAAAACCATCTTTGTTAAAAAAATCAACCAAGCAAAGTTTCCAATCAAATTCACATTTCAATTTTCACACATTCATTTCCTTTCAAAAATCCACACATCCTACCATGCATGCGACCTGGACCTCCCTATACTCATTAGTGGTGAGTTATCCTTCAACTAAGCTGTCACATAGTGGACTACCTTGATGGGGGCACTTCACGCCCTTATCCGTCCCAACCTATTGATGGGGGAACTTCTTTCCCTTATCCATCCCAACCTTTTTATGGGGGTACTTCTCACCATTATCCATCAAAATTGCTATGAACGAACCCCACAACCCATGAAAATCCATTCTGAAACCATTTTTGTTCAAAACCATTCAATTAAGAATCAAAACATTTATTGAAAATAATTTCCATCAAGTAGGAAAACAATAACATGATAAAAATCACCATTTTAAATTAAATTCAAAAAACACTTTACAAAAACACACAATTTTAATCACCCATTACTTAAAATGTGTTTCAACAATTATTTCACTGGAGATAAACAATCCATTTCAATCAAGGAAAATAATTTAAAACTATGCCTTCATGTTCAATGAAAGAGGATTCAGGAGTGAAGCCACCAACCTCAACAAATTAGGTGAAACTGACCAAAGGACAAAGAACACCAACAAAACCGAGTCAACTATTCCCCAAAACCTCCTTAGATTCCATCCCCTAGTACCAAAAAAACCAAAACCCGACTTAATAGTCATCCACTACCATAAATCTACCCACCATGGGCATAGATCTAAGGATGCATCAAAAGGGAAGAAGGATAACTAAGAAAACTAAAAGAAAAAAGTCTTACCTCGATCTTCCGGCCTCTAAACACCAAGGAAAACCACTGTATCGCTTCCAAAATACCTGTTAAGTGTTCTCCCACATTCACCAGAGGTAAATCTCGAGTTAGGGCCTTCTAGGAGAAAAAATGAATGGGTTTAATGAAAAAATAGATTTGATCCTCAATAATAGGATCACTGTTAACCCCATGCACGGTTAGTCTACACGGCTAGAAAAAACGTGCGCTAACCGTGCGGTAGTCATTTCTTGGACGGGGCACTCTTCATGGCCTCCTCGCACAATTTTCCCGAATCGTACACACACTATGATGTCTCCTCTGTCCAATTTGACCACCACCTGTATGGCTTCCGCACGGTTTGGGCAACCCATGCGAAGCCCGTGCGTTACAACTTTTCGCCCTTTAACACTTTAAAAGTCTCCAAAATTTCCCACCCATTTCTCATATCCTTCATGTATTTAATATGCATAATCCCATGGTTACTTACCAGAAATTGGGGGTACTAAAATACCTTTTCATTATATACATCTTGCATCACAACCCAAATTATCCCCCTACAAATAATATCTTAAATGTTTTTACCACATGACAAAGGAATTAGAAAAAATTCATTATTTCATAATGACTCATTGTGGTATGATTCATGTATCATATTTTATTTATATCCTCTGTTAAATAATTCATCATAAAAATATACATAGACCTATTAATAATTTAAATAATCAAAATGTTATGTTTTCAAAATAATTAATCCTATATTCCACTATTATAATTAAAATATAATGCTAACATCTAACTCATTTAGTCATTATTACATGTTCACACTACATGAAATATTTTATAATATTCTTATCGTAATTGCCTTTGATTATAATAATAAATATTGTCATATATAATAATTATTATCTTATATTTATGGATCATTATTTTATAGATATATAAATAAATATATTAATAAAATAAATTCATTTTAATGATTAATCATCTAAATAAATATTTATTTTAATAAGTCAAAAAAATTCATATAACATAAGTAAATACTCTATTATATATAAAAAAAATATTAAACACACTTATTAATAATTAATTGGAATTTATGAGATTCTAAATACGTGATCAACAATAATTGAGTGGAAGATCCATATCAATAAAAAAATTGAAAAAAAATAAATTTCACTATAAAATAATAATTTTAATAAGGAATTAATATTAAATGTGTAATAATATATTATAAATTTACAATTTCAATATGAAAAAAATGTTACTACTATTATATGAATAAAAATATAAATTACCATACATGTGTTTATAGTGTGGCCTATCAGGAAAGAATCCATAAAAAACCATTTTCATCTTATTTTCTTCTAATTGAGCCATATTTCGAATAATGAAACAATATAAATTTATATAGTGTCTATAATTACTCTTGTATATATTTTATTAGAACTATTTTTGTACTCTTGGTATTTACTATTGAATTAAATGGTTTATCTTTTGTTTCCATTTTCCTACATAAAAAAATGTATTAATATTTTTTCTTAGACCAACCATTGATACTTGATTTAAAATCTATATTCTAATGTGATGTTCTTATAAAAATATTATATTCAAATACTTCTCTAATACATATATTATTTTATATTTTCTCAAGGAATAATATATAGGGATTTTACATTCATCTTTATTAATATATTTCATTCATTATAACAATAGGATGTTGATATGAATAATTCACATACCCTAAATTATATATTTTAACTCTATGTTCATATTCATTCATTCCATAAATTGTTTCATTTCATATCTCAAAATAAAAATATTTATGGTTTTTATTTTTATTAGTAAAACTATATATCTATTGATAAAATTAATTTTTTTAAAATTTATTTAATAATTAGGGGTTTCATTGATTACACATTAAATTTATAAATTGGAATTTATTTTCACATTCATTTATTATTCATCGTCCCCTACCCATATTAGAATCAATAACATACCTTCAATTCAAGCAACCATTATATAGAATTATTTTTAGTTTTTAGTAGTCTTCATGACTTCCTTTTTGGACAAAACCCCTTTAAAGGTGGATTATAATCATTATATTAATGAAAAACACATAGAAACTATGTGTAATTTAATAGGATGATTCATCTTAGATTTCCACAGTAAATTGAATGTTTAGATAATTTATAGAGTTTTTTTTTTAAAAAAATAGACTACATGATCTACGAAATAAATATTTAATTTTATTGACATTTTCATACAACATATCTGAATCTCGCTATTAACATATTGTATAGATCATTAGTGTACCAACATTATCAGGGTTCATGTAAAGGAACTCAAATACCTATAATGAATTACTAAATCATTACACAATAAACCCAACATGTCACACCATGACTCAACAACATAAATTTGACAAGAGAATTAAGGAAGTTTTATGATGTAGTATAAATATCATATGGGAACAATTCCATAATATTTCCCTTTTAGTATGATGGGAAAAGATCTATATAGAAATTTATCCTTAAAGAAATGAACCATAGTATATAATTTATTTTATGTAATTTTCGGGATGTTTATAAAGGTCTTATTACTAGGTATTAGGACATAACACATTGTTTTGATCCTCATAAATTATTTTTAATTAAATATTATATAATATAATATTTTTCTAGTTCTTTTTAGAGTTTCCTCATGAAAAAAACATCCCATTAATAATTCTTCATAGAATCATGAAATTTCAATAATAAATTAATGTGAGTGATTATGATGAAAACTATTTCATACATGATTTTTATACTGTTAAAAAATCACATGATATAAGGATTAATAAATGATGAGTTAAAAATAAAATTATAAGAGTCTTATCCCAAGTTTTATTAACGTGTTAGAACATGTTCCTTGATCATCCCTATTTCAAACATTAATAAGACACATACCACACTATACTCACACACTCGTAAAACAATCTATTCCTCTATGGATTTCTATTTCAATTAATATTGAATCTTTAATAATTTTTTAGTAGTATAGATTTATCTATTTTCTATTATTTTAAAAACTACTAAATTACATGTTCTTCTAAATTGAATCAATATGATACATCGTTCCCTTTATTCTATTAATGCTAAAATATGATATTATCTCATACATATTTATGGACTACTTTTATTAGTTATATCATTTCAATATTTTCATACATAATCCAGTTGTTATGGTAAATTCAGTTTTACTTTCCCCACTCGATATTATTATAGTTGTACCATATAATTTAATGTTGTCATAATGTGATAACTTATCAGCATCATCCCCATAAATCCCATTCCATTTTTTAAACATTTTATTAAATATTATTTTTTTAGAAGATTCAAAATACTAAATTAGTATGTTTCTTCTATCAATGTTTTGTGGGTTTTTCAAACCCTGAGAATAAAATTATATTTTTTCCTCTAAAATAAAATATATTTTTTTCAGAATATTTCATTACTCAAATGCTTATTTTTAAATTAAAAATGATATAATTTACCATTATAACCCATATGGTAAATTATTGTTATGAATTTCAATAAATATATTATGAAATATTTTTATAATTTTTTTAAAAAACCCAAATTTATTGATTAGTCCATTTTAAAGTAGTATTAAATATCTAATTGATAATTTCTTATTCATAAAATATATTTTCTTCAAAAATGGGTTTTATATAATTTTTAACAAAAATATTCTAATCAAATTATATATCATTTTTTAATTTTGATAAAGAAACCAACTTTTTAATATAATTATATAAAAATTAGATTGATATAAAATTGATTAAGAAATTATTTAATTTAAAATAATTTAAATGAAACCAAATTTATACAAAACTATATTTTGTATTAAATTAATTATATATTTCCATTTTTTGAATATATTTGGAAAAAAATATATCTATTTTTTTAACCATAATACTATTATTTTTATCAAAATTCCAATAATGGTAAATTTTTAAAAAACCATTATAAAAAACAATTATTTTATAAAATATAATTTTTCATCTTGTTTTATGGATATTTCATTAAATAGTATCTTCCTCATATAAAATTTTAATATCATAATGTGGAATACATTTTTGGAGTAATCATGTAATTTTTTTTAATCTATGAGCTTTAATTTTTCACCAAAATGAATATTTACTTCATAAGAAATGTTCATTACCAATGTAAGAGTTTAAATTGGTTAGAAGGGTTAACACTAAAATTATTAGGGGAAAAATAAATTAAATAGATGTCAAATTTTTTTTATTCATAAATATACCCTATATTATCTTCTATTATAAAATTAATCATTTGCAAAAAAAAATTTCATAAATAGTACATTAATATACTCTAAACTATAAAAAAATCATGTGTGTCCTTGCTCTAACTTATATATGGACACACTCCCCTGAATTCTTCATAAACTGTGAGACTCTTATCTCCTTCAATACCTTTAAAAATAATTTCATAAAATACTTCACAAAATAATAAATTCATTGTTTTATATAGAACATTATCCTTTTAATTCGTAAGGGTAATATAAATAATGTGTCCAAATAAATAGGTATATCATTTTATTGATTATATAAAAAAAATTCTTCACCCTCCTTCTCAAAATATACTATATCAATCATAACCTGATGACTCAATTATATTATATATAATATTATTATGGATAAAATTTCGATCTTCTTCACATGAAGTGAGAAATTCATTTGACACACAAGAATATTTGAGGACTACTACATATAATAAGCGATTTGATTCATTTTCCAAAACCATGTTCTATAGAAGGAATGCATGATTTATATAATATTTATAAGTAATATTTATGTAATAAAAATAATTTTGTACATACTGTATTACCATTCAATGTTTTAGAAAAATATTACATCGCTTGTGTGTGTGTGTATACAACACCCTCAATTAAGTGGGATGATTCATTATTTCAGCATGATTTTTTGACATTAATATTTAATGAATTTATAATGAACAAGTATTTTAATTATATCATGATTAATAATGATTATATGATTAATCCATGTCAAAAATACCAGAAATGAAGTCATCAAACTAAATCATTCATGGAAAATATTAATTTTTTCATCATAATATTAATTCAAATGAATAACAATCTAATAGAATGAGAATTGGAAATTATAATGTAAGGATACATAAAAAATTGTTTATTTATACAATTATATAATATATGTATCATAAATATATATTTATTATAAATTATATTTTATTATTTCTGAATGAGAAAGAAACTGGTGGTAAATGATTTATATTATAGTATTATTTCATTTCGTTAATTTTTTTGAAAAATTTTTTATGATTAAAAGTGTATGGTTTTATAATGAATAATTTATGTCACTTTATATATATTTAATTTTCTATAATTCATTCCATAAATCTTTCTCCTTTCATTTTTTGGATAAGGAACTATAAAAAATCTATTTGAACAAAATCCTTTCATTAACATATATAATATTAAAAAATTCTCTACTATCATGGATAATCATTACATTTACGAATTAAATAAATGATTTAATGGTAATTTAAAAAGGAATATAATTCTAAAAATAATATGAAATTATATA
Source organism: Viscum album (assembly GCA_963277665.1). Classification (NCBI taxonomy): domain Eukaryota; kingdom Viridiplantae; phylum Streptophyta; class Magnoliopsida; order Santalales; family Viscaceae; genus Viscum; species Viscum album. Next base: position 1,246,718,308 of record OY728148.1, read on the forward strand.
TATTATTTAAAAAAATATATCCCATTGAAAAAATTATTTTCCTCTTGAAATATATAGATATAATTTATAAATTAATTTATCATTGATAAGATCCGTTAGTTTTTTTATAATTATTTATGGACATGATTGAATAATAACATTTGTATTTGTCTAACTATAGATTTTTGTTGTCATGTTTAATGCTTGATTAAACCATTTTTTCCATGGGATAAGATATTATGAAATCATGAATGTTTTCATGAATTTTAGGAAGACACGTAAATATATTATGAATATGTGATAGTTGGGCTAGTTTTTTCATACAGAAAAATTGGTAATGTGATATTAAAATGACATTATATGATAGAAATAGAGTGAAACTTTCACATTTTTATTCACAAGTATGATTTCTTCTAGCTATACTCAGAAGATTATGTATATAAATTATTTTGAATGGTAATGTTCAAATTTTCATGTGTGTATGTTAATGATTTTTTATGATTATGTCATAAATATTGTTAATTACTCTATTTATAAATTCATATTTCTATTTTATGAATTTATAATGAATAAAACATCCTTTTCAACATTATCGATCATTCTTCTTGATATAGTATTATTTTGTATTTTATGATTTATTAAATTAGGGAAATATTTCATTTAGGTTGAGATCAGGAACATAAATATGTTATTATAATCTTATGATAATCTTGATCTCTATTATATTTTATATTATGTATCTAGAAAAAAACAAAACCATTATAGTCATTTCACATGCATAATTATGAAATGTGTTTAATTTTATAAAAATATAATGTCATATTTATTTTTTGGCTTCGTTTAATTAATAAAAAACCAGTTCATGGTTTTGATAATTTTTTTATTTATTATGAGATATAAAATGATTGAAGAAAATAAATTAATTTCTATCCAATATTGATATATTATGACATAAATTTTAATTCGATGATAAGAATATTTCTAAAAGTGAATATGTCAATAATTATTTTCTTCTGAATCCTAATCTATTTTTTTGGTAAATAATAATGATAGTTTATATTGGGTTAGGTCAATAGATTTCACAATAACGAATCATGATAACAATTAATATAAGAAGAATTGGAATGGCCTTACTTGTGTGACTCTATGGGGATATCGATCTATGATGAAATATCATATGAATCATCTCACTCAAATATCTCAATATATTATAAAAAATAATATTGAGATTCAAAATTCATTATGGAGGGAGAAACCTGCCATTGCTCCTTCAATATGCCAAAGTCTAACCACCATATACCAGTCTTATAATCCATTTATTTCTAATAAATATTTTATATTAATGAAAAAAAATTGTATATTTTTTAATGATATGGTCAATTTATTAGTATCAATGAATAATATAAATTTTATATTGATTGTATTCAATAAGTCATTTTTATCAACAAACTGGTTGATGTGGAATAGATTAAATATGAGGAATGTATGGAGTTTAATATATTATTTCCCAATAAATTAATTCCTAAAACTCATACCACTATGATGGAATGATAATTTCTGGATTCTAGATACTATGGTAATTAATGAATATTTAAACATAAAAAAACACTTAAAATACTTCCTAGGTATTCTTGTTGCCTTATAATAGACCTTCCATGAAAAACTGATAAACCCTTTAGTGCCTAGGAGAAAAGTATCTACAATAAATTACTCATAACATATTTTTTTATATAAAATTAAATTTAATATCTTCTTTATATATTGAAATTAATATTGGGAACTCAATTAATTATTATACTTTTAGTGATAGGAATAATAAAATGGAGAATCATGATAATACATAATGGATATCCCATAGAGGAATGAAATTCAAACTACCAACATGCCAAATATTTATAAGAGGCTCTCAGTAAATTTTCTAAAACATAATGGGAAAATACTTATCATTCAATGGTTTTCCATATAGATATTTATTATTTATAGGGGATTAAAATATTTTAGAATATAACAATGTATAATATTGATTCAACCAATGATGTTAATTATTTCAGTTGTTGGGATATTAGGGAATTATGTAAATGAATTACCTGATCAAACATATTTAGAGCATGGAATCCCTCAACTGCCCCTAATGAAAAATATTATTGGAAGTCTATTAATATCACAACCGAAATGGTACATGATAATGATGTAGTAAAATATGCACATACAAACAACATATTTTATTATTATATGAACCATATATATATATATACATGATTATTTACATAGTATTATCACATCTCCCACTCAAGAATTATATATTTATTTTCTGAAAAAATGAACTAATGGATTGTTGATGTTATTTCTTATCAATAGATTATTTGAGATATATTTTTGTGAGAAATTTCATCAGTAATTTTATTAATGAAAATATAGTAAAATTTTATGTGATTTTGGGGATAAATTATCATTCTCTATAAAAATATATTATCAATTTCAATGAAGAAGTTCTATTTTATATTCAGAATCATTATTTTACTACATATTAGTATGGGGATGAATCTAAATATTCAATGGAAATGAAATCCATTGAATTGGTCTTATTACCTATAAATAATTGATATATACCTTTCATTGTTAGGGAGAAACTCAACATTGATTATGTTACTAATTTTTGGTATTATACTAATGTATTCATTGATGACTCTCATATGACTAACTATAATCTTTTAGTCGAATTTTTAAAGAGATGTCATAAATCATGATTCCTCAATATCATTAAATCCTAATATAATGGACATATTTGAGATGTAAATATTTATGTAAAAACACAATTTGAATCGTGATAAGGTATTCATATAACCTATTTTACCCTATTGTGGTGTTACCTCTCCTTGAGTTTGTAATAATGATTTTTCAATGTTTATTCGAATTGTCTTATTGTAACATATGAAGATCAATATCATGAACCATATTATTCTATCATTTTATGATTATCTTTTTGATCAATAAGGTTGAAATAATTTTCTCCAGGAATGATCATCAATATTTATATCATACTCTGTTGTTCATTACGTACGGTATATCCAACAAAATGACATATATGGTGCATTTCCAAATTGAATTTTTGTGATTAATTTTTACTTACTGATTCCCATAATATAATATTGGATTTAAAGAATATTGTATTTAGAAATTTCCTTGATTATTTTTTGTTATTCAAGATTGATGGTATTATAATATATTGCAAGTCTATTTATTAAATAGAAAAACATTTTAGGATTGATCTAATTGATGTGATGAAAGAGAATATATATGATAAATTTAATATGTAATAATTGTGTCATCAAAAATCCACATTCAAGGGGCTTATAATCTAAAGTGGGGGTATATCAATGGATCCTTCAAAGAATAAACATGTTGAAATGTGTATTAAAATTACCTTAGTGATTGAGATATGTAATTTTAATTGTATTGAATATCAATTTTTTTATTTCATTGCAAAAAATAATCACACTCCAAATTTACATGTAAGGTACCCATCATCCATTGAAAAATTGAATGTGATAAAAATGGTTAGGGAATGAAAATATGGGTTTTCAACACAATTTTAATTATACTAACTTGTAGTAGATATGATGTTTTTTATCAATAGTGATGCATCAAATATAGTATGCGAGTGATTAATTAGGATGGGTTACATAATGATATATTATTAAAAATTATAATTGGAAACTAAATATTATTAATTATCAAATATTGATTTTGATTTAGTAATGATATTTTTTACACTAATTATTTAGAGTCATAATCATAATGAAATAGGTTATGATTTATATATATGTATAAATTATATATATTCAAAAAATATGGATTTTAACATAGGTTAAAGGATATGGTTAAAATTAAATAATGATTATGAATAATTAATATAATGTATTATTGGAATGAAAACAATATGGAAAAGCATTGAGTCAGAATACCATATAGAGTTCTCAATTAAAAAAATTTAAATAGGTCATAAATTTATAGATATAAAGATGATAATCCTTGAAATCATATGGAAATTATAAATATTCTGTCATATGTAGTTCAATAACCTATAATTTGTTCATAGGATGAATAAATAGTTGAAATGGTAAATTATGAATAATAGAAGAAGGTATGAAATGTTTATTTTTTTCAACATTCATTGTGATAGATTGATAATGTATAGGAACAGAGTATGTATCCTATCAATCAATGAATTAAAGAAGTATTTATCAGTTGATGATCGTAGCTCATCATCAAATATTGATCATAGATTTATGAATATTTATATATATCAAAAATGTATTTTTGGTGGGATTACATCAAAATATATTTTGTTGAGTATATATCATGATGCCTGATATGTCAAAATGTTATAAATGAGAGACATATGTTTGAGGGGATTTTTGACAATTACAATTTCCAAAATAGAAATGGTAAAAAAATATCATGGATTTTTTTCATTGGTCTCCCCCGAACATCTAATTTGACCAATGATACCTAGTCAATAATTTTTTATCTTTCAATGTTATCACATTTCATTAAAATAATACAATATTAATAGATTGATCAGATCTCTAGTAAATACATCAACAAAGCAATATGATTTCATTGAGTATCAATGTCTATTATATCTAGTCAGGATCTGACAATAGTTTGAAATGGATATATATTTCACCATTATTACTCTATATCATCATTGACCTTCAAAACCTTAAAGATATTTGGATTTTAGGATCAATGAATTTTATGGTGGTTGTGGTCAACACCTTTCATAGGCCTAGTTTTTTTTGAAATTATTTCATCCACATATTCATTTTGATGAAAATTTAGAATCATAATATAGTAATAAGTGAGGTATTTAATTTTTTTGGATTATGTTATATAATGAAAAAATTTGGGAATTAATTTATCTGATGAAATGAAGGAAAATTTTAGAGACACTAAGCATTACGGGGATAGATTACAGTTAATAGAAATTATTTTTTGAGAATCATATGTGATATGTGGAGTTTTATTTTTCTGAAAATGTATTCTGAGAAAACTATTGTTGGAGGTTTTTATGGAATATTCAATAAAGGTAGTGTTCATCGCATGATATATCAGTCCCTATGTCATTCATTATTGTATGGTTTCTGATAAAAGGTTACATCCATCTAATATCACTAATGTTGATAATGTGTTACATATATCAATCATATGAAATTACATAACTAATCCTTAACATTAACATTACATTATGGCCATACAACTTTAAAATTAAAGTTTCTATATGGGAAAATAGGTGGATATTCTATTTAAAAGAGACGATGATTTGGAAAAAAACTACTCACCATGTTAATGTTTTAGGTTCAATGTTTGAAACTAAATATGTGATGAGGCAGAAGTATACATAATTGATTTTATTAGTGTGATGAAATTTCAATGTGAAATAAATTAATCACAATTGTTTACACAAAAAACTGAGAATGGGATAATTTAGAATGGAACAAGTACATAAATAATTGGTACTATTTTCTCAACTAAAAAGAAGGAAATTTATCCACCTAATATTGATAATATGACCATTAGAAGGAAATGCCTCCAAATGATCATTGAATGGTCATGAAAATAGATCAAACACAGTTTATAATCTATCATTGTTCTTGTGTAGAGCATTTTATAATCATCATGAATCATGTGATAGTTTATAGAAAAATGTCAATGATTATAAAGAGGATGAAAAAAATGTTCATCTGATCATGATAGATTTTAACCAATGAACTCCTGACAATCATCTAAAACCCCATTATATATTAATGGTGGAATAATTAGGATTTCTTATCAGAAAAAGGGTTAGATTGATATTTCAAAAATACAATCCCATGACCTAGATGACATTGTGAATCCCATGGATATATTTAAAACTTTTCATTCAAAGGACATTATACATGCCCATTCAATTATATGATTCCATAGTGGCTCCAAAAGATATGAAGTGTGGATTTTCTTGTATGTAAATCCATTTCATCATAAGGATATTAATCGATCATGTGACTCATCATAGGAAAGGATAAATTTTTTTCAAAAAAATAACAAGTTCATGATATATACATTACATATTGAATTATGGAAATAAAAAAGAAAAAAAATTAATTCATTTTGTAACGGGGAGATAGAATAAAACCCATTTGAATTGAGTTATATTCAATGGTAGATCACCACAGATCCATGAAATTCCCCTCATCATGACATCATGATATCACTGGTGTCCCGAGAACGTCATAATGATCATACGGAGGCCCCATTATTCAGAAGTCATTATCTCACAAAGGCCACAAACCAATTGTCTTTGACCACACAAAAGCATTAACATTGGACTCATGATATCTATAATTTTCTTAGAAATTTATTTCTTACCTTGAGTAATCGATTTTACATGCCAACATGAGTAGGAAGAATTCATTTTGTTATTCATGGCCCAAATAAATTATAATTGACGAACAATTTTATGGTTAATAATCATCATCCAACACCATGGGTGACCCACAATATGATCATATAAAGAATATGGTATCAAAATCCCTCCCTAAGATCAATGTTATATTTTTGAGTTATAGACTACATAAACAATCATTTAACTAGGTTATTAAGGATGAAAAATATCCCCCCTATGAATAAGAAACTGATAGCTTTTGGTAGGATATAACCAAGGTTCATTGGAGTGGACTACTCAATGAGGAAAATAACATGATCACAATGTCAATTTTTATGGTTAAATATTGGGAGAATTCTTTGGTATCCTACAGTACCAATATTTTCTTTTCATTGTCACTATATAAATAACATAAAGTCCATCAATTATATTATTTAGATAATTTATTGGGGGACATTCATGTCAAATGGGCAATGGGAAATATTAAATATGATGACATTGGAAATACCATGTAGAATATAAAAAATAATTTTATAATTAAAGACAAAAAATATATTAGTCTATTTCATAGATGGATACACTCGTATTTATGTTCATCACATTACATACACAAATCAGGAGACAACACAATAGATGTCTCCAACGTGATGTGAAACACATTCACCATTTCATTTAGATTTTTTTTCAATAACTCTATAACACATCATGAAAGTTGTAGGAAACCCTGAAGCTGTGCCTTTATTGCCTTTCGATGTCCTCTACGATTTCTATCTAAATCATGCAATGTTCTTTTGATATGTCTCTCATGTAATGTGGTGGAACTAAGTAATACCTGCTAGGTTTTGTGATGTCCCCAAAACTATCTTCCAAGACTCATTGTTCCATTTAGTCCTATCACCCATATATTATATTTCCCTCTAGAAATGAAATACATGTCTCAAGGAGCCATATGAGTATGTCATGAAAGTCATGTGACAACACATAAAAATATAAACAAAGCCTTCTGAAGTCCTCTAGATGTATCATGTCAGTCATGTGGATGAACCAAGACAAAACTACATAGATCATGCAAGAAACTCTTAGCCATGTCATCTGGGTATGGTGATGTCTAGAACACATGTCATGAATATCATACAACATACCCTCTAAATTCCATCCTTGATCATGTGATGTATTCCACACGTGCCTTCTAGATCATGAAAATATTGTCACAAAAGTTAGTTGGATTGTGTGGATATAATTGGACATGTAACATAGACAACCCAAGCAAGGTAGAACGACATTCAGATATTTTCTAGAATACATTCATAACAAGCCATGCATGAATTCGGGACATGGTAGGCCAAAATCATGGGACATTATAAACTTCTCAAATGAAAACATGAAAGCATACCCTGTTTGAAGAATGATATATAGAATTCTTTCTATAAACATGACAAATATGAATTCTTATTAATGAATGATCACAATTAAGAACCCACTTTTTTGTAAACAAACCTAGGTCAATGATAGTAAAATTATTGGGATACAATATATACCATTAAATTATCATACATCCTCATTCATCAGTTCAATGATAAGTAGACTGAACGAAAATAATTGGGACTCCATAAAAAATTTTGATATGTAGGAAACATATATATGGACCAAGATAAAATGGCTTTCCACATGGTATTAATAACATCTATGTATGTAACATTTAATCGCATGGGACCCAAAATCTTATATGGGTACATAAATCTACCCAAAAGTGTAAGTCTCACATCAATATACAATGATACTAACCACCAGTTATCCATTATTTCTCTCACTGAGCATGGATTAAAGGTTATTATGGATTTTAAATTATAATATCATTCAAATCATGAATCCCCACAAAAACTAAAACCTCAATGTGTAAGCCCAATTTATTGGCAGGATAAGACTACCCAAATACAAGGGTATCAGCCTTTGGATAACTCTTAGTGGTGAAGTTGATCTTTGTTGACTTTGATTCTCTCTATAACTAGGATACATAAGACACATTCCCAAGGATCTATCCCAATACCCAGTTCATATGTGCCCTTATATTTGTCAATAATTCAGGACATAGAACTACATAGGTTCAATGCACTATATCAGTTTTGATTCATTTAAAAATTAATATACATATCTCACAAAATAAAGGTCCAATCCCCTCATCAAAATATTTTCCTCTTATTAAGAATATATAAAAGTTTGATGATCCTAGATATATAGTATCAAAATATAATAAGATACTCAATAACTAGATATATATTTACAACCATAGATATATACATATTGAAAAATTAATATACCCTTATATACAAAAGTAAGGATTAAACACTTGGGAATTTGGTTAGGGTAACTAGTTTTATATCAGGATTAGGTTATGATTCAATAAAATATCATAAATAAATAATAGATTCATCAAGGATGGAACAATATAATCCAAATGTGTCTGATTAGATTCATCTCATGTCCTCTCAATTAGTTTGAGGTTCTAAGTGACATTTGATCTGAAACCCCAATTGACCATCAATCATTAGAAAGTAGGTATGTAGTAAATTATCAATGTGGATACTATTGGGTGTTTCTATTAATAATAAATATAGCGAAAACAACATGAATGATTTTAAAATACATTGAACCCCCTAAGAAAAAATAAATCTTCAGGAAAAATGTATATTGTATCTTCACATGAAACAAAGATGGTGAACCTGACATGAATATAATAGATAATAATAATTATTTATCATATTTCATCAGTCCATTTCATTTTACACATCCTATAAAATGAATAGTTTTCTACCCAATGTACAATCCCCTAAAATTGGGGTCTTAATGAAATATTCACATCTGCATTGTGACAATTCCTCACAAAAAAATGGATGGATCAATAATAATATAGGACAATTTTGTTACATGTTAATTTTTAATTGAGGACGTTTAATTACATAAATGATGCACTGATTAGTGAAATTGTAACAATTTATGCCTTCTAAAATATAGATAATTCTCTCAATAATAACTCCCTAACCTGATATTCTGTCTTCCCCAAAAAACAATTCTGGATAATAGGTAGTAGCTAAAACCACTATAGTTCTAAGAACAAACTTACAATATTGAAAAATTTAACATAATGTGGAAAATTCAATGGACAAAAAATAAAATTAAAATTTTACAATATTAAACTATGAGACTTCACACAAGGACATCTAAATTATAAAACTAATGTATCTTCATAATCTAACATAATATTTATACAATCAAATGGTTCTCAATACCACATCTAATCTCTTTAAATTACTATCCCTATATTGAATCAGTCACTACAATTTTTTCCTAATAAAAGTGGATAATTGAGTATCATTCAACCCCATTACAATTCATGAGCCATGAAGGAAGGATCCTTTCAAACATCAGAAGTAGTAAAATCCCAATAATGACACTCAATCGCCTTTTCAAGACATAGCCAAACCCATTTTAACTTCTAACCATAAATAAATGAAACCAATTAAGACGCATCAATAATTGAAATATTTGGATAACTTATATTGAGATCATATCCCAGCTTTTGATAATGATTCAAACCAGAAGATTTTGGTGGTTACTACAGAGGTGGATCATATGTCTTCATATTTGAAGAATGTCTATAGTAATATTCATGTAGAAATCATGGGGTATGGAAATACCTATATCCCCAATCAAAAATATCATAAACATACTTTTATTGAAATGTGAGGAAGGAATTATCCCAATATCCCCACCTCAATCAGTGATATCATACAATATATAGTAGCAATACAAAAAGTGAATCTACACATTCATATGCACACATATCGAAAATGTCACTATATTCTGGAAATTGATGATGAACTACACAAACATATTCATGCCCTAGAATATATATAGAAACAAAATGAATATAATTATCCCTACATATAAAATATCACAACACTCTAATCTGCAATAAAATATGGTTTCTATGGAGAAAGAACACCTTCTTACTCCCATTTGGGTTTATTATTGATATATTATAACAAATGATGATGAAACCAACTAGGTTTGTACTAGTGTTCAAACTGGGTATCTCTAGGTTAGATAGGAATATAGGGATCCTCAATTATCATACATATAAATTACATTATTTTTTGGAATAAATAAAATATTACAAAAATAGACCCCCAATGGCTGTATTAGTTCAATGTTTATCCATAATATGAAATTTAAATTATTATTATTTAAATATGATATTTAAATGATAAGTATGTTCATTTGAAAATTGAAGGCTCTTTATTTAGATAAATAAAATTCAGTATCTCGTTATGTAATCTATAGTGAGAGTCTAGTAGGATTTTATCTCATGCCATAACTATTACTTTAGGTGATAATAGATTTATTCGTTCAATGTTTGGAAAGATGTAATGATCAACATGGATGTGGTTCTTTCTGTTGATCTATGGGATTAAAGAGATGCATCTATTGGGATGTGGGTAATAATTACTATTTTTATACTACATTATATTAATAATTTTTATTTTTCTACATGTTTGACATATATTACACTTATCCATATAGTGTGTTCCTTTTATTTGTATTAATTTTTTAGCATTCATCCCTAATTTTGGTGGAAAATAAATTCACAATTTCTTTTTCTGTCATACAATGATCTAGTCTCCAACCTGTAGGGATTATAAATTCTCTATGGGATATGTTACCATTGACTTGGGTGTTATGGTACTAGTGTATCTCGGTTGTTTTGAGTCGTATTTTTTCAATTGATGTTTTTTACAGTTCAATTTTCTACTATATATCATTATTTTATATTAAAATGCATTATTATTTTGAATATTTCAAATCATTTAACAAATTTGGTAACATATTATAAATTTTTATTCATCAATATTTGAAATTATAAAATAATCAATGTGTTCTTTAGGAGTTTGATCCTTGGAAACAAAATTTGTATAAAATACTATTACTTGTATTTGTGGGTTATGATATAAAATAATGTCGATATATCATCAAGATTGTTTTTCTTCATGATATTTTATGTGATTAGTCCATAATTATAATGTTCCCCTAAAAATGTCACTTACATTTCTGACAATTATGAGAACATAGATATTTTATGAGAGTACTCTAAAAAATATTTTTTATTTCTAGCTGATGTTATTGAAAATTAAATTTTTTTTGACAATCTGGTATGAAGACTCATCTTTTTGTCTATTTTGGACAATTCCTTACGGTGTACTATTTTTATGTTCTCAAGAAGTTATTTTATGATAAAATTATCATGTTGAAGGAAATCAACATATATATTTGAATTATTTCATATTATTTAATATGGATGTGTGTAATTTTCTTTATAAATTAAAATAATTGTTAATTACTATTTTTAGATGTGTACTTTTGTATACATGTTAAAACAGATAGGACAATGATTTTTTTACTTCATTATCTTTAATATGGATAAAATTGCTTTCCAAAATCAAATTCCATGGATATTTTATCAATATGTTAATTTTTATAGAATATAAAAGAAATTTATATTTAGTATATTGGTGGAATACAACATTATAAAATATAAATTATTTTTAATATCTTGATAAAGGAATTTCATTTCATATTAAACATTTGTATGAGACTTTATATAATTGGTACATTAAATTAATTTATTATTATTTAATTGTATTTTTCATAGATGTTAGCCATGGAAAATAAGTTTTATTTACTAGTTATACAAAAAATATATTTTAGGGTCACATAGTTATAGTGTTAAGATACTCATTTATATTCTATATAAAATTAGTTTTTTGAATAAATAATATTCTCATATTTCATTAGTAATTATTAATGTTTGGTTAAATAAAATATTAAGGGAATAATTTTTCAACTAAATATAGAATATTTGAATATTTAATTAATATGTGATCTCTATTTTTTTGATATAAAATTATTCAATATATCATTTAATAACAAAATATTTTTGTATTTATAATTGTATAATCAATATTATTGGTTTTTTAAATAAACTTATTGGATGAATCGACATGTTAATAGTATGATTGGAAGTAATATAACCAATATTATATTAATGAATGAAAATTAATATAGTCATGGAATCATTTTTACATATCAATGTTTTTTTTACTTTTCATGTAAATAATAATATAATTTTAATATTTTTTGGAATGTAAATTATTGTTTATTAAGGAATAATAATGGCCAATGTGAAATTATTTATTCTATAACCATAAATCCATAAATTCTTTTTATGTCATTTTATATCTTTATATTTTCCATTTAAATCATTGTATATTGTGATTATAGATAGAATACATTAAATACCTAGAAATTTATTCTAATAAACTTCACCTATTAATAGTAAACAATCCTCCTCTATATTCTTGAGTCAAGAGATAGAAATAAATCCTTACTCTATGATAAGACTCTAATTATAAATAACCATTAATAAGTAATTTGTTACAATCATCCATAATTGTAGCTATATATATACCCAGTGTTGTGCAGTAGTTCTTATAGGACATTGGGGGCCACTAATAAGAGTTTCTATAATGAATCATATTTCCTCAATGATGGTACTCCATGATGAGTTTGGTTGAATCTATAATGATGAAATGCATCCAAAAAATTTTAATTTAATTCCATATCAATAGTCATTAATAAAATATATTCTACTGTTCTAATTAATTGATTACAATGTATCATTTTCAAATAATTTTAAAGATATTTTTATTAGAGTTGACAATAATACATGTTTTCCAATTCTCCAAACTATTTCTACATCACCCCAAACCACCATAATTAATTTGTCTGGCTAATTGATAATATTTATTTATTTTTTTTGTTGACTAATATGTGTAATTGTGCTTAAACAGTAATTACTGATAATTATTTATATTTATAAAAAAATAGATATTTTGGATTCCTGATAAATATTATGATATTTAACATGTGAATAATTAGTAAATAATGACTTAAGATTCAATAATGTTGTTTTAATGATTATTTCATGGAAATATAGTTATTTGAATTTCATATAAATAATATTTATTTTTAAATGAGGATCAATTGATGTGTAAAATATTCTTGTTATAGTGCTTGTAAAAAATTAATAATAATGTATAATACACAATACACCACACAATGACCAGAATGATTATAATGCAACATTAATGAATATTTGTTCTATAACATGCATAAACATCATGTTTCATGACCTCTATTCCATATATAATTTCATGAAAACATTGTGGCCATTCTAAAAATCAATATATATAAATGGATTAATGTTGATTGTACCATTTTAAATGTGATTGTATTATATGGAGCTTATATACCTACGTTGAAACATTTTTACTGTCTCAATGTTGTACATTCCCATATATCTATTCATCAACTAAAAAAATTAAAATGTAAAATAACTGGAATATATTCTATTAGTAAAAATAGTATAATCATTAATTAATATAATGAATTATATTTTCAAAATAAATCAGTTATTGAATAATTAAAATAAACCTTCATAAACAGATTTTGGGATCCTACAGTGTAATTGGTTTTATAGGTTACAAAAATTCTTCATTAGTTTCTCTTAATTAATTCAACATATTGGTGGATATATTTACAATTGAAAGTTAATGTAGAGTGAAACACATGAGATTATGCATTTCTGATTATCATAATTGAAAACATTAATATGCATCATTTGGATACTAACCACCAGTTATCCCTTATTTCTCTCATTGAGCATGGATTAAAGGTTATTATGGATTTTAAATTATAATATCATTCAAATCATTAATCCCCACAAAAAATAAAACCTCAATGTGTAAGCCCAATTTATTGGAACAATAAGACTACCCAAATACAAGGGTATCAACCTTGGATAACTCTCAGTGGTGATGTTGATCTATGTTGACACTGATTCTTTCTATAACTACGATACATAGGACACATTCCCAAGGATCTATCCCAATACCCAATTCATACATTCCCTTATAATTGTCATTTATTCATGACATAAAACTACATAGGTTCAATGTACTAGATCATTTTTGATTCATTTAAAAATTTGTATACATATCTCACCAAATAAAGGTCCAATCCCCTCATCAAAATATTTTCATCTTATTAAGAAGATAAAAAATGTTGATGATCCTAGATATATAGTATCAAAATATAAATAGATACTCAATAACATGATATTTTTTAAGAATAATAGATATATACATATTGAAAAATTAATATACCCTTATATACACAAGTAAGGATTCAACCCTTCGGAATGTGGTTAGGGTAACTAGTTTTATATTAGGATTGGGATACAATTCAAGAAAAAATCATAAATAAATAATAGATTCATCGAGAATGGAATAATATAATCCAAATGTGTCTGATTAGATTCATCTCATGTCCTCTCAATCAGTTTGGGGTTCTAAGTGACATTTGATATGAAACCCCAATTAACCGTCAATCATTAGAAATTAGGTATGTAGTCAATTATCTATGTGGCGACTATTAGGTGTTTCTATTAATAAAAAATATATCGAAAACAACATGAATGATTTTAAAATTCATTGACCCCCTTAGAAAAAAATTAATCTTCAAGATAAATTTATATTGTATCTTCACATGAAACAAATATGTTGAACCCAACATTAATATATTAGATAATAATAATAATTTATCATATTTCATCAGTCCATTTCATTTTACACATCATAGAAAAAGAAAATTTTCCTACCCAATGTAAAATCCCCTAAAATTGTGGTTGTAATGAAATATTCACATATGCATTGTGAAAATTCCTCACAAAAAAATTGATGGATCAATAATAATATAAGACAATTTTGTTACATGTTAATTTCTAATTGAGGACGTTTCATTATATTAATGATGCACTAATTAGTGAAACTGTGACATTTTTTGTCTTCCAAAATATAGATAATTCTGTCAATAATAACTCCCTAACCTGATATCATGTCATACCCAAATAACTATTCTGAAAAATCGGTAGTAGCTGAAACCACTATAGTTAGAAGAACAACCTTACAAGATTGAAGCCATTAACATAATGTGGAAAATTCAATGGACAAAGATTAAAATTAATATTGTACAATATTAAACCATGAGACATCACACAAGGACATCTAAATGATAAAACTAATGTATCTTTATCATCTAATATTATATTTATACAATCTAATGGTTCTCAGTACCACAATAAATCTCCTTAAATTACTATCAATACATTGAATCAGTCACTAAGATTTTTTCCTAATAAAAGGGGATAATTGAGTATCATTCAACCCCATTACAATTCATGAGCCATGAAGGAAGGATCCTTTCAACAATCGGAACTAGTAAAATCCCACTAGTGACACTCAATCACCTATTCAAGACACAACCAAACCCATTTTCACTTCTAACCCTAAATAATTGAAACAAATGAAGACACATCAAGAATTGAAATATTTGGATAACTTATATTGAGATCATATCCCAGCTTCTGATAATGCATCAAACCAGAAGATTTTGTGGGTTACTAGAAAGGTGGATTTGATGTCTTCCTATTTGAAGAATGTCTATAGTAATATATATTTTAAAATCATGGGGGATTTAAATATCTATATCCCCATTCAAAAATACCATAGACATATTATTATTGAAATTTGAGGAAGGAATTATCCCCATATCCCCACCTCAATCAGATATATCATCCAATATATATCATCAATACAAAATGTGAATCCACACATTCATATGCACACATTTCTAAAATGACACTACATTCTGAATATGGATGATGAACTACACAAATATATTCATGCCCTGGAATATATATAGAAGCAAAAAACATATTATTATCCCCACATCTATAATATCACAACACTCTAATCTGCAATAAAATATGGTTTCTATGGAGAAAAAACACCTTCTTACTCCCATTTGGGATTATTATTGATGTATTGTAACAAAGGATTAGCACCCGACTAGGTTCGTACTTGTGTTCGAACTGGGTATCTCTAGGTTAGATAGGAATATAGGGATCCTCAATTATCAAACATATAAATTACATTATTTTTGTGGAATACATGAAATATTACACAAATAGACCCCCAATGGATTTATTAGTTTATGGTATTTCCATAATATAAAATTTAAATAATTATTTTTTAAATATGATATTTAAATGATTAGTATGTTCATTTGAAAATTGAAGGCTCTTTATTTAGTTAATTAAATTTCAGTATCTTGTTATGTAATCTTTCATGAGACTCTAGTAGGATTTAATCTCATGCCATAAATATGACATTAACAGATAGTATATTTATTCGTTCTACATTTGTAAACATGTAATGATCAACTTGGGTGTGGTTCTTTCCGTTGATCTATGGGATTAAAGAGTTGCATCAGTTGGGATGTGGGTAATAAATACTATTGTTATACTAAATTATATTAATAATTTTTTATTTTTCTACATTTTTTACTTATAGTAAACTTATTCATATAGTGTTTCCTTTTATTTGTATTAATTTTTTAGCATGTTTCCCTAATTTTGGTGGAAAATAAATTCACAATTTCTTTTTGTTTGATACAATGATCTAGTCTCTAACCCATTGGGATCAAGAATACCCTATGGGATATGTTATCATTGACTTGGGTGTTATGGAACTAGGGTATCTAGGTTGTTTTGAGTCATATTTTTTCAATTGATATTTTTTACAGTTCAATTTTCTACCATATATCATCGTTTTATATTAAAATGCATTATTACTTTTAATATTTCAAATCATTTAACCAATTTGGTAACATACTAAACATTTTTATTCATCAATCATTGATATTATAAAATAATTAATGTGTTATTTATGAGTTGGATCCCTGGAAACAAAATTTGTGTACAATATTATTACTTGTATTTGTGGGTTCTGATATAAAATGATGTCTATATATCATCAAGATTGTTTTTCTTCAAGACATTGTATGTGATTAGTCCATAATTATAATTTTCTATTAAAAATGTCACTTACGTTTCTGAGAAATATGATAACATGGATATTTTATGAGAGTATTCTAAAAAATATGTTTTATTGCTAGCTGGTGTTATTGAAAATGAAAAAAAATAGTCAATCTGGTATGAAGATTCACCTTTTTGTCTATTTTGGACACTTCCTTATGGTTTACTATTTTTATGTTCTCAAGAAGTTATTTTATGATAAAATTTTCATGTTGAAGGAAATCAACATATATATTTGAATTATTTCATATTATTTAATATGGATGTGTGTAATTTCCCTTATAAAAAAATAATTATTAATTACTATTTTTAAATGTTTACTTTTGTATAAATGTTAAAACTGATAAGAAAATGATTTGTTGCACTTCATTCTCTATAATATGAATAAAATTTCCTTCCAAAATAAATTTCAATGGATGTTTTATCAATATGTTAATATTTATGGAATATAAAAGAAATTTATATTTAGTATATTGGTGGAATACAACATTATAAAATATAAATTATTTTTAATATCTTGATAAAGGAATTTCATTTTATATTAATCATTTGTATGAGATTTTATATCATTTGTACATTAAATAAATTTATTATTTGTTCATTGTATTTTTCGTAGATGATAGGCATGGAAAATAAGTTGTATTTACTAGTTCTTCAAAAAATATATTTATAGGGTCACATAGTTAGAGTGTTAAAATACTCATTTATATTCAATATAAATTTAATTTTTTGAATAAATATTATTCTCATATTTATTTAGTAATTATTAATGTTTGGTAAAATAAAATATGTAGGGAATACTTTTTTGATTAAATATAGAAGATTTGAATATTTAATAAATATGTGATATATATTTTTTTAATATATAATTATTCTATATATCATGTAATAACAAAATATGTTTATATTTATAAATGAATAATCAATATTATTGGTTTTTAAATAAACATATGGAATGAATTGACTTGTTAATAGTATGATTAGAAGTAATATATCCAATATTATATTAATAAATGACAATTGATATAGTCATGGAATCATTTTTACATATCACTGATTTTATTACTTTTCATGTAAATAATAATACAATTTTAATTTTTTTGGAATGTAAATTATTGTTTATTATGGATTAATAATGGCCAATGTGAAATTATTTATTCTATAACCATAAATTCATAAATTCATTTTATGGCATTTTATATATTTATCGTTTCCATTAAAATCATTGTATGCTGTGATTATAGATAGAATACATTAAATACCTAGAAATCTATTCCAATAAAATTCTCCAATTAATAGTGAACAATCATCTTCCTCCACTTTCATCAGTCAAGAGATAGAAATAAATCCTTACTCTATGATAAGACTGTAATTATAAATAACCATGAATAAGGAATATGTTATAATCATCCATAATTGAAGCTAAATATTTACCCAGTGTTGTGCAGTAGTTCATATAGGACATTGGGGACCACTAATAAGAGTTTCTATAATGAATCATATTTACTCAATGATGGTACTCCCTGATGAGTTTGGTTGAATCTATAATGATGAAATACATCCAACAAATTTTAATTTAATTCTATATAAATAGTCATTAATAAAATATATTCTACAGTTCTAATTCAGTGATTCCAAAGTATCATTTTCAAATAATTTTAAGGATAGGTTTACTGGATTTGAAAACAAAACATAATTTTTTATTCTCCAAACTTTTTCTACATCACCCCAAACGTCCATAATTAATTTTAGTGGTTAATTGATAATATTTATTTATTTTTTTGACTAATATGTTTAATTGATATTAAACAATAATTACTGATAATTATTTATATTTAAAAAAATAGATATTTTGGATTCCTGAACTATATTTTGATATTGAACACGTGAATAATTAGTAAGTAATGACTTAAGTTTCAATAATTCGGTTTTAATGATTATATCATGGAAATGTAGTTATTTTAATTTTATATAAATACTATTAATTTTGAAATGAGGATCAATTTATGTGTAAAATATTATTGTTATAGTGCTTGTTAAAATGAAATAATAATGTATAATACAAAATACACCACACAATGACTGGAATGATTATAATGCAACATTAATGAATATTTGTTCTGTAACTTTCCTAAACGACATGTAGCATGACCTCCATTCCATAGATAATTTCATTAAAACATTGTGACCATTCTAAAAATCAATCTATATAAATGGAAAATTTGTTGATTGTTCCATTTTAAAGGCGGTTGTATTACATGGAGCTTATATACATATGTTGATTCTTTTTTACTGTCTAAAAGTTGTACATTCCCATATATTTGTTCATCAACTAAAAAAATTAATATTCAATATAACTGGAATATATACTATTAGTACAAATAGTATAATCAATAATTAATCTAATGAATTATATTTTTCTAATAAATAAGTTATTGAATAATTAAAATTACCCTTCATAAATAGATTTTGGGATTCTACAGTGTAATTGGTCTTATAGGTTACAAAAAATCTTCATTAGTTTCTCTTAATCAATTCAACATATTTGGTGGATATATTTACAATTCAAAATTAATGTAGAGTGAAACACATGAGATTATGCATTTTTGATTATCATAATTGAAAAAATTAGTATGCATCATGAGTTTAATTTTTTATTTATTAAAATGACAATTAAAATGATTCATTCAATGTGGATTTATCATAATCAATGAAAATTGTAAACTGAATAATATAAATTATAAAAAAATATTTTATTTTCAATGAACGATTAGGATATGGGAACAAGAAATGTATTTTTTTATTTCTCAAAATCAGAAATTAATTTCCTAGATCTTCTAATAAAAAATTCATTAGATTAATTTGATTTTGTTGGTGGAATCACCTAATTTAATTTTTACGTTAATTCATGCTTTTGCTTCTATTTTTTATAAACCCCATTAAAATACATTAGTTCCAACTATATTTATGCTATTGAAAGATAACATAATAAACATAACACGTAGGTTTGTGGATGCGTTTCGATATTAGCATCAAGGTGAAAAAACTCAAGAGATTCATTGGAGAATAGGTGAAATGATAAAACTAAAATATAGTTATATATAAATGAATACATTCATCATGTTCTAGGATCATTTATATATCTAATAGATAATGAAACAATTTGTAATTATCAACAATTGAGAAAACTTTTATTTCATTTTTATTTCAGTTTCATAGTTGTCTATTTAATAATTCCATATAATGAAATCATAATAAACAAATATAAAATTATGTTTTTTGGAAGGAAAATAAATTATACTATATTTATTGTTCTATATACGATTATCAATATAATGTAAATCCACAAAACACTAACAAAAATTTATTATGAAAAAAATTGAGAAATATAACAATAAATATAAAAATTTGAAAATTAAAATACTAAGCATGTATTGTAATCCATTATATTATTTAGAAAGTATTCATCGGATAAAAGTGATTATTTAACCTTAATTTGGAATATACACTATAATGTGATGTTTGAAAATAAATATTTGGTTTAATTAGAAAAAAATCTTATAAATAATAGTATCATTCTACATACATTGTGAAGATTTGGATGCAACTATTAATGAAATGCTACTATAATATTTTAGAACAGTACATTTCAATAAACAAATCAAGGATTTATGAGTAAATTTAGATGTAAAAGACATAGATATATAAATACATTTATGAAATTGTTAAGGGAGTAGTTTGGATGATGACATTGTTAATACAGATCATTTGTAATATTACTTCTACCTGATTGCATATTCTCAATCTTCTGTTAATGATAAAAGGGTGTTGAAAAATAGTATTATATTAATAACTTATATTAATATTTTTTCATCCATATATAATTCATGAAAATTAATCAAATTTAATATTTTTTTTGTAGAAATTAAATTCTAGTAATCATCAACAATAAATATATGATCTATACATGAAAATGACAGTCTAATTACCTACATAAATTTCCATAAGTATTATACATGATTCAATATTTTACTACTATGTGAGTTTAATATATACATTCATGAAACAACATTCCAAATACACATATCATAAATGATAATCAGTATTTTTTCTCATTATATTAATATTTTTTTAAAAAAAATTCATATATTTCTAATGTTTAAATATATATTCCATGCCCAGTGATCTTTTATAGAAACAAGAGGATATAGATGGAGTGAACATGTTTTCACACTAGTGTGATATTTTAAAGGTAAGTGGTGGAAATATATATGTGAAAAATATAATGCAGACATCATTAAAAAATTGAGAGTTGGTTATATTATGGATTCATATATTCTTAATTATTTGTTATATAGTGTGTTTGGACATCTTTGGATTTAAGGTAACTATTTATCTATTCACTGATTTCATAAAATCATTAGTACTTATGAGTTTATAAATTTTTGTTATTAACCATTATAAGATATACAATGACATCTATTTCTTATAACTAATCAACCTTATTTATCTTATTGATAAGAGAATATGAAATAATAAATAAGAATCACATATGATGAATAAATTGAATTAAAATTATAGGGGACACTTGAAAATGTCAAAACCTAAGGATACAAAGAACATTACATCAATGAAAATAAAAATAATGAAATATTTCATGGAAAAATATATTTTTTTAAAAAAATCATGATATTCCAAAGAAAGAATAATATAACAATGTTAATGAATCAAGGGAATTCTCCAGGAATTTTTATATCAACTGATACAAAACCATATCTTCTGAATTGTTTTTAGATACATCTTATAGTAAATAAATATCAAAATAATTATATGAACTATGATGATTACAGAATATATATTTAGGAGAAGTTAATCAATGAAATACTATTGCATCTTGACTACCTACACTAGAAAAAGGAGACTACCACCAAAAATTTTATACATGGTTGTTCTTAAAACATTATTATTTTTTTATGTTTATTCATATGTAAAAAATATTTGAATCATGAAAAAATTTATTTGGTATCGTTTTAGAAATTAGATATAAAAGTTTTTTTTCATTCTAATAAAAAATATTGTTGAATTTCACATTTAGTTAATGGTATTTGGTAAACTATTATACGAACAATAATTTTTGAATCTATAATAAATTAAGCTTACTTGAATCATATTACAAAAATATTTAGGATTACAGAACTAGTCAGATAAAAAACATTAATTTTCAGTTTCTTTTAAATAGAGATATCCATATTTTTTACCTAATAAAACATGAAATATTTATCTCTTAATTTTATGAAAATAATATCAATACAATTATAAAGTGGAAAGGTGATATTTCCATATATATTACGGTGTATTTATGAATTGATGTATGTGGAGCCTTTTTATTATAATATATATGTCGGTGTTCATAATTAATTACATTTAATAATTATTTTTGTATATATGGATATATATATATATATAATGATTGTATATCCATATCCTTTAAAAAATATACAAAATTAAATAACATATATGAAAATTAAATAATTAATAATATGATGATTCATTGACCATATTTATCTATCAAGAATCATGACCAATAGTTCAATAATCATATATGAGAGTTTTTGATAGTACCTAACCTAGTCTTCTTTTTCAACATAATAGAATATTTTTCTTGAAAGGATTAAATGAATATATATTATAATTATATGGTCAATTATAAATCATATACAAAAATCATCATACATTGAAGGATATGAATTTAATAGTTTAACATAGATACTGATCTATTTGTAAACAAAGGATGAAAATATTATACCTTATGAGTAAATATAGTGACTCATGATTCTCATACAAGGTTAATACATTTTCGTAGATGATTATTCATTTAATTATAGAAACACACACTAAGGGATTAAAATATTTTTGTTCATTTCGAATCATGGAATTTTAAACATGCGTCCATATGTAAGACAAATCATCTCACACAATGTTCCTAAAAACTATATCATTTATTTGAAATATCATACAAAATATATATATAATAATAGAATATGGAAAGGAAATATATTAAATGGTGATCTAATATTATTATTAAGGGTTATAATGGAGATAAATAATAATGATAAAAACTTAACTGTATGATAACATTAACGTGACATTTGTACACCATACCATGGATATAGAATATCATAATCTTATAGTCATTGAATAATAAATTGATGTTCATATGACATGAACCATATAATAAGAAAATATTTTTCTCTATGAGATCTTAAAATCGGCATAATACATGGAATTTTTTTATTCATATAATCATATAAAATAATTTATATCATTATTAAGATCTCTAAAAAATGATAGCATATTTGAATGGATTCACTCCACAAATAATCACTTTATTCAATGTTCCCTTCGAATGCCATAATAGAAAATAGTGTTCCTTGTAGAACTAGGTTCACTCAATATTCCATCCATGTTAAATTGATCCAAGTTTAGTCCTTGTTCCAGAAATTTATTACTAAACTGAGTTCACTTTCCATTCCATTCCATTACATACCTTCAAATTTAAATCATTACACAATGAATTGGAGGGAGATATGGTTCCAAATTGTGTTTGGATATAATATAACCACTATATATGGTTAAAATTTTACCACTACCATTGGATGTATCATATTCTTTATCACATATTAAAATTCTTACATATATTTTCAAGAAGATCATAAAAAAACATCACATCATGAACTATGAAATGAAAACTATTTCAGAAAAAGATTATCATATCATATCCAGTATAAAACCGAAAGGATTCATATTTTTTTAAACAATCATTTATTTCATATATTTTGAAATGAAGAGGGTTTCTTATGATTTCAATCTTGTTATAACTAGTGGAAGAGAAAGCAGTTTCATAAAAATAGTTTTATCATAAAAATATACAATTCCAAAAAATAATATGAATTCTATCATTTTTTATGTCCCAATTAATTGATAAATCGTATCAATTTATTTAATATTAGATAGAGTAATATTTTTAATATTAGCATTGAATATTTCTGTCGGAACATAATATTTGATTGAATTTCAATTTTTCAATTATAAATTATTTTAAGATTTCTTTTCATTCAAATTATCATTGAATATGTATAAAGAATTATTTATATAATCATTATGAAATATTTATTAAGGAAAAATATATTTTATTATTTGAATATAATTTTATAAAAAATCTATAAATTTTGAAAATTATTATACCTGAATATAAACATGAAATATATAAATTAATATTAATAAAAAATTGTTTTTGGATGGCAACTCTTTTTTCATACCTTATATGTTCCAAAAAATTTCATTCCAATTTTCATTAACATATAATTATTTATTTTTTATAATACAAATTGATGATTTCATTTTAAAAATTTTCTCAAAGTAAGTCATGAGTAATTTTTTTGGTAAATCATTTTACTAAAATGTTAACAAAAATGAAAATGTATTTTAAAAAACATGTTTTTCCAAAAATATTTTTTTACTGGGAAGTTGATTTATTTTAATAAAATCATATAAAACTCTTAAGTATATAAATTGATGAAAATGAAGGGAAATAATTTATTCACATGGAATAAAAATGAGAAAAAATCATGACTGTTTTTAGAGATATATCATTGTATTTCATTATCAGAATCGTAATCATAAACAATTTTTATAAATTGCATCATTGTAACATTAAAATGTTATCACTAACATAACATTGAAAAATATGCCCCATAAATGAATAAAATTATATGTTAATTAAAATATCATGAGGATAAAAAATTAATGATATTTTATTTCAAATGGTACGTATATAAATCCTTTAAATGAATATAGGTGCAAATTGTAAAATATTTATCAATGAATGAAAATTGGGACAAAAATCACATACCGATAAATTTTCTTTTGAAACGTAAAAACAATAAAATTTATATTCTAAAATAGATATGTAAACATTTATTTATATGAATAGATTCATCACAATATAAATTCATGGTTAGTACAAATATAACATAAAATAAATAGGTGTTGAATATGACCTGGGTCTCATGGAAGTTAACTTTTAGTAGGAAATCACATAACTTATGTCATGAATTTCATTATATATGTTCAAAATATTAATAAATAAATATATATTTAAAAAATATAACATATAACCATTCTCATATATAATATAACATAATTTATTATGACATTTTTCTTACTCGTTTACTATAAAATCATTATTGAAATGATGATTTTGATAATAACTATATTAATTATCGTATATGTTTTGATGTTTTTTTTGATTCACAGAGAGTGATTAGGGATAAATTATATAAACAATAATAATAATTAAATATTTCTGATATTTATCTGTAAATTTTATTTTTAATACCAATAATCAATTTTTTCTAAATGACGTACATTTGGATCTTTAGACTGTTTATCATATGTACTCATCAATAACGATTCCATTTATCAATGACCATTATAGAATTGTAGTAACTAATATAATATCATTATAGAAATATAATAATATCATAAATATCATATTATTTATTTAAATTTTTTATTCATATAATCAATATGGTGTGGTAATGAAAAGAGAGTGTCTTATTGCTTTGTAATGGCGATAGTCCACTGGTACATGAGTGATGTTATAATAATTTTATGAGTGAAAAGGTAATAAAAATTTGATATATAATATGATATAATATTTATAAATATTAAATTTATATAAAAATAAAATCATTTCAATGACATATTTTTATTAAAATCATCATTTATACCTTCAATTAAAAGCATGAATGAATCACATCCCTTTGTGAGGTGGTAAACCACTGTAAAAATGAATGATATAACGTGTTCCATGAAAAAACTGATTGAATTTGTTTTTTAATAATTAATAATTCCTAATAAATCATATATTTCATATATATATATATATAGTAACACCGTCTTTATTTTCATCATTGAGAAATAGTTATTGAAAACAATTACACTGGTTAGTGAGGTGGCATACTTACATACACGCAAAATATGATTTTGTTAACCATTTGGTGGAAGTGGATATGTTTGTAGGTAATGTACATTAAATAAAAAATATAATTATATGTATTATATTTACCTTATTATATCATCATCATATATTAATAATATATTGTGGATGAAAATAAATAGGACATAAAACAATTATAGATGAATCTGAACTCTTCTCCGGGTATCCACATTATGTTTTTAATAATATAATTTATTATATTATGTATACACTATGAATTAAAGGTTGAAATTTTTTATTTTGGTATGAATGTTAGGAAATTATTGGACAATAAAAATCTTCTTGATGGTTTTATTAATATATGAGATGAGTAGCCATTATATGTTGGGAAGAGGACACACTTCTAAATTTTTAATAAATTTAACCAGTCCCACATTTTTCATATGTAAAAAGGGTACATAATGGGAAATTATAGATTCTATGACATGTAATAGTACAAATATATATAAATAATGGATTTTTATATGATTATAGGACATTTTTTCCTTATCATTTTAGTTTAACCCCTAGTAAAAACATTTTGACCTTAACCTCCACAATAAATTATTACTACAATAACTATTCATTTTTATTAAAATTGTTCATACCCTAATACATAATATAAATAATTTTTAATTAAAATATAAAATTATAATTTATAACTACAAGTCACATTATTTGAAAAAATAATTTAATAGTAATCATACAGACGTAATAAAAATGCTTGTTTTAAAAAAAATGTTCAAAAGATTAATAAGCATTTTAACTTATATTTTCCATTTAACAGATTAAAATTTCCTAAAATAAATTTATTTTTATTCAATTGAAATAATTTGACATTAAAATAAATTTTATATATTATTTTACATTATAAATAAAATATTCAAAAGGATGGTTTCAAATAAAATTCAGAAATTTTTACTATTCATCAAAAAATGAAAACATTCAAGAAAATGAAAAAAATTAAACCATATATTATTTTGAAAGCACCATTTAATAATTATGTTTACTTTAGAAAATAGTTAAAAAAAATATATATGTGTATTATGGGTGACACAAAAATTATTTATAAAAATATAGTTTTTTGGGTATAATTTGATTTTTTCTTATATATTTTATTAAAGAATCACAATATTAATTTTTTAAATTATATAGAATATGTAATATGTATAATCTTTAAATAAACCACAAAATGTGATTTTTTTAATTGTTTCAGGTAAAACGTAAATATGTGAAAAAAATTGTTTATTAGAAAATGATATAATTTATTTAAAGTCTATATATTTTCATTTATAACTTATTTTTTAGAAAAATAATATAAACAAGTTTAAACCATGTATTTTCATAATTTATTTAATCCTAATGATACCCTCCATTCCTATGGCAAGGTTATAACTATCATATAGTAATATTTAATATGTATTTTCTTTTTTCCTTTAAACTCATTGTTATGTATTAAAAATAATAAACATGATATTGTATGTTAAATAAGGCATCATAGAGTATCATGTAACATATGATAACATAGTATTACTTGTAATGAAATAAAAAATAATAGTTTTATATAAAAACTATTGATGTGATCAAATTTATTTGATAATAATTGCACCAAATCTCTACATGTTACATTTTATCACATTGAATAGAATATTGACCTCAAAATGTTCCTATGTTATCAATGATTTTACATTTTAAAATTCCATCCTACAACCCCATATAATAAAATTAATAATAAAATATCCCTTAAATTGAATAATTGGATATATAAATGATATCTAATATAACTTAAAACAAGGATTCCATAAAGGATAAAATTGTGGGTAGTGACGATTTTGAAATGTATGAAGAATGAAAATAATTATAATAACTGATAATGAACTCATATCTAAAAAAATTGTGGATCATGGGAAGGTTATCAACAATAGAACCATAAACCATAAAAACCAAGGAAATGAAATTGTCTACATAAAATTGATTATAATATGATATCATTTCTTTTGAAGATATATTTACCAATGTTGATGAATTTTCATGAGAATATAAAATTATATGATTTATGTAAATTTAATAAGAAAATTGTCAACATTAGGTTATTCAATTATACATATACACATCATCTATTACTAAATTAAATGATGTTCGAATTTTTATGATTTATTAATAAAAATATTATAATATTTATAAATATAATTATAAGACATTCAAGATACCATTACATTCCATCGAAAAAAATGGTTATCACAAGTTATTCATATATGTTCATATGGTGAAATAAAAAATTAATCAATAAACATAATCCAGTATTATACATTAACAATTTCATAAATGGTTATCCTTATGAACCTCCCATAACATTGAAATCCAAAAAATTAGAATGAGTTTAGTAAATTTCAAGAATAAAATTATCTTTAATCCCCCAAACAACATGATGTAGATCAAAATTTTACATAATAAACATGTGAATACATTAACCTTGAATTATACTAATGAATTCTAACGACATTATTTATAATAAGACAACAGTGAAATATGCATGATTATTTATTCCTCGAATAAAACAACACATTATTGAATATATTTATGTATATTGAATTTTGTGGTAAACTAGATCATTGTAAACATAAACCACATTATTCACATATCATTTATCAGTTCCTATACAATAAGTACATCCAAAATTTCATTATCCATATCAATAATCTATTTATCGCAACAACATTATATCTATATTAGTCAAATATTATGATTTATATTTCCATTAATCAACAAATTTATATGAATTTCAACTTTCAATTAGTTCACATTTCTAGAAAATCTACAACATTAAACATATACATTCAAATTCATAATGAAAAAATAAAATAAATAATATAAAAATTGATTTTTATCCTATTAAAATATAATTAAAATTAAAATACATAAAAAAATTAAATTATGTAATTTAATTCTGATACAATAAACTAATCTTATTCATCTCATTCCATAAAACAAATTTCCATTAAATTTTAATTTTGTGTAACTTAATCATCAGCAAGATAACAATTACTCTTACAACCACGTTGATTATCATCATGATAATTTTCCTTCAGATAGTTGTTTTCATAATATCTATACATTTAACATTTAATTAATTATGTAGTCAATGATATATTGGGGATATAATTATATGCATCCATTGTATACTAGAATATTTCATATTACCATTGTGGTTATGTAACATGTTTCATTTTACACACTCAAAACAACTTATTGTTACAAAATGAAATCTCGTATGGTATTTCTTCCAATATTATCAACACATATGAAATTTAAACTACTTTCCAAAATGGACTCTATTACATGAACACTAATAAAAATATTTCATTATCATCACTGGTGAATTACATATTATTCAAGGAATATGATTTCAGTCATGTTACATGAAAACTAATTTTGAATAACTTTAACATCCATTACATTTGTCAACATAAAAATTTTCTTCTCATTTATGAACCTTCCATATTAATAAATGAGATCCCAATTCATTCTAGTTCGACCCCTTTTAAAAAAATGAACATAGTGCGAGTTACACTAATCAAAGTGAAAATGAACATAATCAAGAAAAATCACTCATAAGATCCATATATAATGACTCATTTTTTTATTATATGAGAAAATTTGTTTATCCTATTATATTCATAGTCACAAACTTTATGATAACTTTATGATGGATTGTAAATAGTTTGATAGTTTAAAAACAAAATCCCATAGGAGTGTTAAACAGTGATTGAAACAACACCCATTTTTGTCTAGCATTTCCTAGAAATTACTAGCTTAATATGGTGTTATAAAGTTATTATACAATGTTAAATTTGATCAAGATATTATTCCACATTTATTTGTAATCTAGGGACGAATTTTCATGGAATTCAATTACTCTATTGTTTATCAAATTTATGATATGTTTCTATACAATGAATGAAGATATAAATTATCCATAAACATGCTTTTTGGGATATCACATCATTTTTATCACCCTTTTTTCCAAAGATGACTCAAAAAATCCTCTAATACCAACCATGTTCACTAAGTATTATAATATAATTACAATACCATTTTTAGATGAATATATATTATATTACATTAACTCTAGACGAATTATCATAAATATTTCCTCAGTTTGGAAACATGTAAATATTCACCTTGCTCTATATCAGATCTACATAATCTCCCATTATGTTCTTCAAAAATATAACAGTTCTTTGATATATAAAAAATATTTATATCTATATAACCTCGGTATTGAAAACATTAAAAAGGATGATTTTAAATTTTTTGTATGGGTAATGATGAGATAAATGAAATAACAACAAAAATATTATTTATTGAGAACTTGAAAATTTCATTTGAAAATAATTCCATACTTATCAATGGAAATAATCTCAAGTCATGGAATAAATATTGGTTCATTATACGAAATTAATCTTGTGAAAATAATTGATGATCATCCCTGAGTGTATTGCATTGGAATAAGATAGAGAATATTGGCTATATACAAAATAAAAAAAAGATAACCTTATTGGTCTAGGATGGATACCAAGGCTATCTTTTTGGGATGGGTTCAATCATAAAACCATTATATTAGTCAAGTATCACTCCAAATATTATCTTATTTGAGAAAATCCATTATTAATGTGTGTTCACTACTAATTTCAACCATTCCATGCTGAAAAATGTTCACTCTTGGTTGAAATCTTATCACAGAGAACCAAGTTCACCCCCCATACAATTATTTTACATCTAATGAAATATATATCCTTACCTTATATATTAGATATATACATTGGTTCCACCTATCATTTGTAACAACATAACCACCATCGATGGTTAGAACATATCCACTATCCTTCATTATATAGTAACCATCACCACAAAATGAAAAAAAATATGTGTGTTCCACAATGTTTCAAAATCATATTCATGTAATTATACATTAAATGAAATTGATTTCATAATCTTTTCTTCATATCATAAATTGTGGAAATGAAATAGGTTTAATAGTCATTTATCCATTTCATCAGAGCATAAATCATTGAAAAAATCATGTTTTATATTATTTCTACCATTTTAAACCCCACAGAATTGAATCATGTTTCATATAAGTATTTTCAGAATAATATAATCCATTCTCCAAAAAAATATTAATATTATAGATTTTTCATGTTTCATGTTTCTATAAAATCATATATTATATAAAAGTATATCATAAAATATAGAATATGCTTTTTAAAGATCACATAGAAAATTTATTTGTAAAATAAGAATTTTTATCAATGGACATTTAAAATCATAACACATTTTAAAATGTCATTTAATTTAATATAACACTGAAAATAGATAAATAATGCTCTAAAAAGTTCTTTTAAATACTTTCTTATAGAAAAAATACATTCCCCTATAATGAAAAATAAAATAAAAATATATTTTTTCAGATCCTAGTAAATGAAAATAGACTTTAAAACATATAATGGAAGAATCAAATAAAATAATATCATGATGATGGAAAAATTTACATGGGATATACATATTAAAAAACTGAAAAATTCCAAAATCATAGTAGTGGTAAGGAACTGAATGTTATAACCTCACAAAATGGTACCTATCCATTCCATGGTCATACCTTAAGGGTGTTCCTAATTCTCATGGGATGACAACATTGACAAGGGAATCAAATAATAAAGAGAGGTAATGATGTTTCTCTTCCAAAAGTGATATCATGGAATATATAAATATGGGGAAAATGTAGTGATATATATATATATTCCACTACGAGAAACCCATAATGGGAACAAGAAAACTAAATATAAGAACAAATAAATAATAACAATTCCAACCAAATGGGACTACTAAAACAGGAAAAACTACTACTATATTTGATAGTTTGGACAGACTCCTACCATCTCACCACCAGCTACATATCACAGTAGATAGAGAACCTCACCTCATATCTATGGAACATTTCAATTACTTTTATCAAAATAAATAACCATGAATACATACCACCAAATTTGTATGCAAGGACTGACATAATATGATCAATATGGTCTACCCAGGTGTTCTATATCACGTCTCTAAGAAATAAACCATGCGTGCTCAAATTTTTGTAAACATTGCATGATTATAGATTATTTTTTTTTATCAAAATAATAGGGAAAACACTTCTTTTACTCTTCTTCTACACATACATATAACATATGAAAATAGAAATAAAAATATTTATTATAAATATATAAATGAAGATATATTAGGTTAAAACAAAAATATCATGGATTTTTTCACATATCAATCCTCTTGTTGTACAACAGAACACTGAAATTCAAATATAGCCCAAATATACTAAGAATAATAAGTAACAACAACCAAAGGATCACTCTAAGATTATATATATATATCATACCAAATATATAATATCACATATTCATGATGTTACTATAAATATACATAGAGTTTAGAGGGAATACTAACTCCCTATAATATGATCCCCCCAAAATTTATAACATTTTCCTTGAACAACATTCCTTAAGGGAATTTATAAGACCCATGGCCAATTATCCCTAGAGTGAATTGTAACACCAAACCCCAGTTACCTAGAGCTGGTGCACTATTTTAATACATTTTCATTATTATAGAGAATCATGTCAAGAAATACCAATGAGCATAGCAGTCTTGAAAAATAGATTACATACATGAATGTTATATTACATATTCTAACATAAAACATGACATAAACAATCCGTTGAGAATTCCATTATTCCCTCACCGTAACACTACACATTAATCATAATTCACTTCTTAAAATCATAGGAAAATAAAAAATAATAAAGAGGTGAGCTATGATGCTCAATAAGGGTGAATAATTTAGTGGAAACTATCATAAATATGAAAAAACTTTTAAGAAAATATATAAGACAGAAACAAGATCTTTTTAAAACATAAGCATTAGCATAATATGTAAAAAATAAATCAGAAAACTACATTTACCTATTCACATGGAAATTTAAATAGTGGAATAATCACATATATTATCAATAGCTAATTTCATAATGATGGGATGAAAAATGATGGACATCATAACAACATAGTTCATGCCTCTTTCCATGCCTACTAATATAATTTTGTCTTGGCCTGGTGCCAAGGAACTAGTTTGTCTCATGAGACCTTCTGATACATTAAAGAGCTATATCAGGCTCCACCCATCACTTATAAAGTCCAATACATTCTTTATATGGGTAGGATGAAAGATAAATAAACATTCTTATTAAAAATAGAATACTAAATATTAATACATTAACAATTATCTAGGAATGGTTTAAAAAAATATCCATATTAAAATAAATCACAAAACCTTCAATACAATATTGAATATTATATAATAATAAATCAACTTCAATCAAGTGTAAAATCTATCAAATGATGTTGAGAAATATGAAATCAAAACTATTTGATAAAAATATCATTTTCAGTTTTGAAATCATTAAAAAGTGGTGTAAATATAAAAGATAACATTTATGGTGAAAATATTCATCTAATAATTTTATGGACACTTCAAAATTTTGTATAACGATATAAAATATCCTCACACACCATATAAGTTAAAAAACATTCTTACAATAATTTTCTAGAAAGGTAATGAAGTGATTTGTTTAGAAAATGATGGGAATATTCCTTTCAAAAAAATTTATAAAAATTAAAACAATTATATAAATGGCATTAAACCATATTTTGTGAAATTTTAAATATGTTTTCATTTGAATTTTTGAGAAACAAATGATTGGTTAGTAATGATATCCCAGAAGATAAATTCATAAAAACAGCCTCAAATAATAAAGAGATTGTTAAATTTACCCTTACCATGTACTTTCCTTTGGTTGAGGGAACATTTAACCTTTTGTATAATGACCATAGTTTGTTTTTAAATTATAAAATAACCATATTATTTTTATGATATCATATGTTATTAATTTATGGATTTATAAAAACCATTTAATAATAATTTCTATGATAAAATTACTTCTCGGGTAATATAAACATTTATTATCATACTTGTTTTAACTTGTTATTCTTGATCATATAACATATATCATGAATTAATTTATTTATGAAAATAAAAAAATATTTATGTATCATATAAATTATGAATATAAGTATTGTTAATAGATTAATATATGAAATGGAAAACACCATTTATGGAGATGGTAAGTCGTACGTACACATAAACGTTGTTTCCATTTTTGTGTCGTATTGAACCGAAGTAAGCGAATGAGATATTTCTATGTGTGTGTGTGTGTGTATTTATAGTACCATTATTATGTCATATATTATGTACTTGTTAATAATATATATATTTATAATTATCGTTTATTTGTGAACGTGGAAAAATGAATCTCATCTCGTCTTGTAAAAGGTAATCCTTACCTACACACGAGCAAGAATATCATTCTATTGACGATGAAATAAGAAGTAATTGGATGTTATATCATATATATATATAATTAATAATGTGTTATATTTATTATTAATAACTATTATAATAATATTTATACTCATCCATATAGTTAAGTGTTGATAAAAATCTACACCACGATGTGGAGACGGTAAGTCACACATATGCATGTAATGTTACTTGTAATTCGTATGATGAAATGAATAATGAATAAGGTGGGACAATATTTATAAAAACATCATAGTATGTACATGGTATTGGGGTTATTATTTTGGTATGGAAACAAAAATGAATTAAGACATGTAAAAAGAAAAGGACATTGAATGTGGTTGGGAAACTAATGTCTCTTCATCAGGTGTTTCCTTTTGATTTGAACAAAAGGGATATATAGGTCAAATTTCGGATCACGTTATTTCCCATAGGTCTATGTGAGGCTAGTTGAGAGGATATTTGATCTGTTTTTGTCCAAGACAAATACCTTTTGAGCTGTGAATTTGATAGATGGTTAAGAACCCTTTTATAAGAGAGGTGAGGGTCACATTTGGAAATGCTGGAAATATTATTTTATTATAAAAAAATTGTCAGCATATAATTGATCCAAATAGATTTATTTAAAGGCTACAGTGTTGATGGTTCTAAATACTCTTAACCATTATGATTTAGATAGGTTTATGTCACCATATTAACATTATCTTTTAGATTGAACACTTAGTTAAATACATTAACTTTTACATTGACTTATTTTATTTTTTATATTACATTAATAATAATAAAAAATTAAAAGAGAACCAAAAGTGGTTAAATAATGATATATATAAAATTATATAAGTCCATTGGATGATTTTTTTTAATATTATATCATTTAATAATATAGTATTATATTAAAAACCCATTTATGTCATTTATCACCTATTTATTATTTGGTTGTCATGTATGTCAACAAAAAATGATTACTTCAAGAAAACACATTAAATCAACCCTAACATATCATATTAATATAGGAAATCCTTTGAATGAATCTAAAGACTCAATTTAAATTTATTTTGATATTTAAAATATCAATTATTTTTATCATTCTTTAATATGGCAATTACTGCATCATCATAAATAAATTTAATTACATAACATATAAAAATAATAAATAAAATACCAATATGTATAAATTTTTTTAACATTTATAATGAATATTTTTAATTATGTAATCTTATGTATAACTCTATATTAAAAATATTTTATTTATTAAAATTTGAATTTAAAGCTTTTAACACTTCAAGAATTAAATTAATAGTAAATGTCTTAATCTAATTAATCTTAATCCAAGGAGATTATATTTTACTCCTCTGGTTTTTTTTGGTGGAAATACACTTATCCAATAGAATTATAACATGTGTTATGTTATTTATAATATCATTTTGCATTAAATAACCTTGTTTACATTTAACCGTGCTAAATAAAATTAACAAATTACTATTAACTTAAAAATATTTTCATCTTATTGATCAAAATTTATTTACTGATATCAACTGTGTATCTCAGATTTTAGAAACTAAATTTAAATAAGCATTAAAATTACGTTTTATGCAAATTTGTAAATTTCCTTAAAAGATGTGTAAAAGACGTTAAAAATTACAATAAAATTTCATATATCTATTCTTATTATAAAATGTATCTAATGAATTATATTGGAATAATATAGGTATTATGTTTCAATATTGAAATTAAAAAAATTAAATTAAAAATAATCATTATTTAAATAATTGATGGTTTTAAACAATAACGTAGTGTTTTTCACAACACATAAAAAAATTGAATGATTTCTGAAAAATTCCAAAAAATTAGCCTAAAATAATATTGATATTTAGAACTCAATAATTATGCCTATTTTACCACAATTAAAAACATCAATTTTTCATTAATTAATTTTAAATTTATTCTTGTTTTCAAAACTGAAATGCATGTTTTCAAAAATTAAAATACATCACAATATTGAAATGTGTATATATAAACTTTAAATGTGAATTTACATAAAATGACCTAAATTATATTAAATGATAATGATATAATCTAATAATACTTTAAAACCACTCAAATTCACAATTTATCGATATAAATTATTTTCATTAGAATAGATGTTTTCAATTAAAATTTTGTTTTTTTAACTACTAATCAAAATATGAATGTTCTTTGAAAAGTACCAAAAATATATCTGAACTATATTTTTTATTTCCCTCTTCTAAAGAAGAATTTAATTTCATTATATTGAAAATATAAAAGTTTCAAATATGGGACTTAAAAAAATTCTCCATTAAAAAGGCGGTAAAAGTGCATTTAAAAAAATACTTCTTTTATCCGAAAAATTGAATTTGTTATTATATTATATATATTTAACACAAAATAAGTATTCAAAAATAATATGAAGTATATAAAATTAAATATTTTGTTAATATTGTTGAAAACATCTTTATGAACAGCTAGTTTGATAAGTCTTGGTGCTCTCGAACTCGGTGTTGTGTGAAGTAAATTCTTTTGAATTACATTAAAGAGACAACGTACATTGAAATAATTAGGTGTTATATTATTATCTTCTTTAATAAATTGAATTCTAAAAATTTTAAGTTATTCGTTAAAATAAAAAATTTTAAAATGGAAAATACCATTATGGAAAACCCACACCGAAAATAGGGATAATATAATTTATTCTTAATAATTGGGGAAGGGAAACAAAAAAGACACCACCAAATTAGGATTTCAAATAGAATAACATTGGTGGAAATTGGATACATAATTGGATGAAATTTTAAATATTTATATTGATTGATTGAGGTCATCAACCACATACAAATGAATAATGTATAGATAGATTAGGGCCTCAATGCCAAAATTTTATGATGACTTAAAATATTATTTGTTGATCAAAATACAAGGTATTAGGATAACTCATTATTGGTTTTATGATCCTTTCCATAATGTTATGTATTAATTTATTTATAGAAAATAAAAAATCCTTGAATATTTGAGATCCATCCATTAACTGATTTCTACCATAAACTCATCTTTCACTCCCAAAAGATAATAGAACTCAAAAAAAATCTATTTACCCTAATATTATTGGGTTTAAAAAATAATTAATAATTCATCTTTCTAAAAAATAAAAAAAAATCATCACAGAAACCAGCACATCACATAGACCAATGGTAGGTGATGAACCTTGTTTTCCCTTTAGCTGGGCATTATTGTCTCGCGACCTATCCAGAAGGGTTGATTTTTCACCCGACCTTTGGGTTTCCCTTTTTATAAAAACCCAAAACTAATCTTATAAAATTTTTTAATATTAAACAATAGTATCCAATTTCCAACATATTCCATTACAACTATTAGACATATCCAAAATACTTCTTTCTATTCTCATAGTCCATAATTTATAAAATGGTAAATATAATGAAGATATCTTATGCAATGTAAAAACATGTTATTACCATTATAATGTAATCTATCAAAAAATGGTAACACCCTGAATTACAATAAAACCTAATTTAATACATTGATTCTCCCATATATTTTTTTTATAAAATATGGGACACACATCTTAAATCCAAAAAATGTTGTAACTCCCAAAAGTGATGGAATAAACAAACAATTAATGTGTTTCAAGGTAGTAAATAATATCAAATATAATTGTTCCTAATAAATCATATCTTATTCCAAAATTATTATCATTGTCCGATAATCATATTAAGGTTTTCATTTCACTCAACCATATATTTTCCAAAAGGATTAAGTTGAAACTATGTCACTTTACATGGTACCATACAATCTCAAACCGAAATGATATAATACTTCAGTACAACCCATATATATTATATAATTCATATAAAATGTACATCAGTAATATTATATTAATATTACACAATTTTCTAATAACGACATAATATCACTAATCATTCCACTTCATCTGCAATAGTATCATAACATGATTATCATCAAATTGAATCATTTGGTGAATAATCCGATGATTGGGATATGGATTCTTGAAGTGTCACAAATCATTGAAATTGAAGCATTGTACATTTTAATCCCTTTTCCTACCCTTTCAATCACATATTTGGTATCCCTTTTTACCACACTTATACCAAAATCCACTTCCCTTCAAAATTTTAACATGGTAATTCATCCCAATTTATAACATATTCGAAAATCATTCATTCTTGTCTTCCCTATAACTATATTTCTCTTTATCATCCTCTTCTTCTATTGCTTTCCATTAATACCGTATGATACATAGAATTCATTACATATCTTATTAACACATGATACTCTTTCATCATATAATGAAAATACTTGGTACACTATTTCCCTTATAAATTTTGGCTTAATTTCATGAATGATATGATCCTTCATACTTTTTAGATCATGCATATGGATGGATTTTGCATTCCCTCTCCTGGGCACTATTTCTAAATGATGAAATAAACTATGTTAGATCATATCATAATGTATAATCCATAATCTATAAAAATTATCATCATTAATTTCATATTTACATACATCAAGTTTCATAATCATAAAATTGATATGTTTACTCATAAATAATACATAATGGTTTTTAAAAAAATGTGAATTATCCTAAGAATATCCCCATGAAGTGTCGTAACCAAGAGTGCAACAAGGCCCATTACGATGTACCAGGATACCACGGGTCAAGCTCGAAACTGCTTATTTCATTTTTACACCTATGTACATTTGTGTGAGAGACGCCTCTATTTTCTCGTATCTAGACGTGGTTGTGTTTCTTGGAAAACTCCCAAAATCACAACATTAACAAAATTATAGGAATTTATTCTATACTAATCCTCAATTATTATCTTATGGTAATGTTCTTTAATCAAAGTTTATCTAAATATAGTTTCCATATTTGTTTCTAAACTTCATATGATACCAACTGTAACTACCAACCCCAGTTATCTAGAGCTGGTGCATTATTTTAATACATTTTAATTATGACAAGAAATTGAGTCTGGATGGGCTAATCAGTTTAGATGTCCCAGAAAATAGGTTACGTAAATAAATTTTAAATTATACTTTCTTACATACAACACAACATAAGTAATCCTATGATAATTCCATTTTTACCTCATCATAACCCTACACATTAATCATAATACATTTCATTAAATCATTGGAAAATAAAACGTAATAATGGTGAGAGCTCAGAAGATTATTAAGAGTAACTAATTTAGCGGAAACTATCATAAATAATCAGAAACATTTATAGAAATATATTAGACTAAAACACAAGCCTTTTAAATATATAATTCAGCATAATATGGAAAAAAAATTGAAATTATTTTATATACTTATACACATGGATATTCTACTAGTCAATTAATCACATGAAATATTAATAACAAATTTCATAATGATGAAATGCATAATGTCAGACATCATAACCACATATTCAAGGACTTTTGCATGACTACAAATAAGATTTTATCAAGTCCTCTTTCCAAGACAATAGTAAGTATCATGAAACCTATGGATGCATCGGGGAGTTATAGCGGGCTCCACCAGTCACTTATTATGTCTAATGTATTACACATATGAAAAGGATGAAACATAAACATAAACATTTGGATTATAACTATCATACAATGTTATTATAAATATTCCATTAACCATGAATGGTATAACAATATTACACCCACATTCAAAAATCTCACAAAATATTCTATACAATATGGATGATTTTATCATAATAAATAATATTCAAACTAGTGAAAAATCTATCAAAGGAATATGAAATATATGAAATCAAAAATATTTCAGAAAAATATCTCTTTCTATTTTCAAATCATTTA
Organism: Viscum album; assembly: GCA_963277665.1. Taxonomy (NCBI): domain Eukaryota; kingdom Viridiplantae; phylum Streptophyta; class Magnoliopsida; order Santalales; family Viscaceae; genus Viscum; species Viscum album. Next base: position 1,246,759,141 of record OY728148.1, read on the forward strand.
AAAGTCTCATAATTATAAACGAAAAAATATATTTTGAAAATATTTTTTATAAGAATGTAAAGAATGTTTCAATGCCATTATAACTAAAAAAATAATAGCACCCACTTTATAAGTTAAAAAATATTCTTACCTTCATTTTTTAAAAAGCTCATAAATTATCTTTTTTAGAAATTGACTGAAAGAAACCATTCGAAACATTTTATAAAAATACAGTAAAAGATATAATTTACATTATAATATTTTATATGAAATAGTAAAAACGTTCTAAATAGATTTTAAAGAAGCACAGATGTGGATGATTAATAAATCCAATTAGATACTTTCGTAAAAATAACCCCGGATAATAAAGTGATTGCAAAATTAATCATTACCTTGTTCATTACATTGGTCAAGGGTACATTTAACCACCTATATAATGAAAATAGAATGTTATTAAATAATAATAAAACCATATTCATATTAATTATATCATACTTGAATAATTTATGGATTTATACAAACAATTTAATAGAAATTTCTATATTAAAATAACATTGCAGGTAATAATCCCTTTCTTTATCATATGTGTTTTATCTTGATGTTCTTGATCATATGAAATATATAATATTTTAACTGATTCCAGAATATTAGATATCATTTATGTATCATATATATTCATAATAAATTATAGTATAAAATATTGATATTTGAAATTTAAAACAATGTTTATGGAGACGGTATGTTGTACGTACTCAGAAACGTCGTTTCCGTTTTAATATCTTATTGAACTGAAGAAGGTGAAGGGGATATATAAAAATACATATATCTATATATAATTCCAATAGAATTATAATTTAATATATTAAATACTTATAATTAGCAATTTATATATATATATATATATATATTTCTAATTATCATTGATTGGTGAACGTTAAAACGAATATCATCACGTTGTGGAGACAGTAATCTGTATTTACGGACGACCTAAAATATCATTCTATTGATGGTGAAATAATATGTAATTGGATGCTATATCATATATAAATAATAATTAATATGAAATATTTATTAATTAAATCAATTATACTCATTTATATACAAATCCAAATAATTAATTGTTGAATAACAAACTACACCATGATTTGGAGACGGTAAGCCTTACGTACACAGGTATGGTAAATTGGCATTCATTAGATGGATTGAATAATGAATATAGTTGTACAATTTTTTGGATAATATCAATATTTTATAAGGTACTAGATTAATTATAATGGTATTGAAACTACAAATAATGAGAAAGTGGAAGAAGAAAAGAACTTTGTAAGAGGTGGTGAAATTATTATCTCTTCTTCGGGTGTTTCAATTTGATTTTTACAAAAGGTTTACAATGGTTGGATTTATGATCAATGTATGCCCCCTAGGTAGAATTGAGGGTAGTTGGGAAGTTATTTGATCTGGGTTTGGCCGAGCCAGAATCTTTTGGAGGTGTGATTTTGAGAGAAGGGTATGTAGTATTTTATAAGAGATGTGAGGGGCACTTTAGGAAATGTATGAAATATTATTTTATTATAAAATAATTTTCTATTTATAATGGCTCCATGTAGACTTATTTTGAGGATAAGCTGTTTAAGGGTATAAATCTTCTACACCAAAAGGATTTGGACAAGTTTAGGTCACCATATAAACCTTATCTTTTATGTTTAACTCTCAGATAACTAGTTTAACATTTACAATGTCTTCTTGTATTATTATATTACATGGTTAATAAACATACTAATAAATTCCCCACAAATCCCAACTGGTTCATTAATGACAAAACAATCAATATATATCCATTGGTCGAGTCATAGTTTTTTATATTAATTATATAATTTACAAATATAATATTTGTTTTAAAAACTCATTTATGTCAAATTTGACACAATTTTGTATTTGGTTATTGTGAAAGTGAACAAAACAGAATTACTCTAAAAAATTACCTTTAATCAATCATAAATTTCCATATTAACCTAGAAAACACATTTAATTCATCAAAAGTCTAAATATACATTAATTTTGGTATTTATAATATAAATTATTTTAATCATTCATTAATTAAGTAATTTGTACATCATTATTGTGTCAAATATAAAATTAATTATACAAGGGCTAAAACTTTTAAATAAAATTTCATGTCATTGGAAACCATTTAATATTTATAAGTAATATTTATAGTCGAATCTATCTTACGTGTAGCCCTATATTAAAAAGAATTTAGTTATTATAATTTGAATTTAAAACATTTAACTATTTAAAATAATATTAAAAAATGGAGTAATCTAACCAAAGTGGATCAAATAAGATTAAATATTATTCCTACAATTTATTTTGGTCAAACATCACTTATAAAATAGAATTAGGACATGCGTTAGGATAATTATGATGTCATTTTACATTTAATTATCCTATTTTCTTTTATCCATGGTAAATAAAATTTAAAAGTTACTATTCAAAGAAAATAATTCTCATTTTATTCAACCACATTTCACTTACTAATGTAAAATATGTGTATCATATTTTTTGAATTCAATTCACGGAATCATTAAAATTATGTTTTATGAAATTTGTAAATATGCATAGAAGGTGGGTAAAAGATGTTATATAATTTAATAAATTTTTATATCTAATCATATTATAAAATGACTCCAATTAATTACATTGGAATAATATAGTTATTATGTATCTATTTTAACTTTGAAATAAAATTATATAAAAAACATTTATTATTAAAATAAATGTCAGTTTTAAATAATAACATAGTGTTATTCAGTATTCATCAAAACTGAATGTTTTCAGATAAATTCCAAAAATTCACCCTAATATAATTTTGATATTATGAATTCAAAAAATATTCTTATTTTACATTATTAAAATATTCATTGATTAATTTAAAATTAAATCCTATTGTCAAAACCAAAAAAAATGGTTTTTAAAAAGTAAAAACTATCGAATTATTTACATATGTTTATATACAATTTAAATGTGAATTTTCACCCAACAACCTAAATTATATTAAATTATAATAATAATATCTAATTATACTTTAAAATCACTCAATTGTATAATTTAACATTATAAATCATTATGATTTTAAATTTTGTTTTGAATTAAAATTTAGTATTTTTTACTATTCATCATAATATGAAAGTAATTAGGAATGTAACAAAAATTTATCCAACTGAATTTTTATTTCCCGATTCAAAATAAGAATTTAGATAAATTAAATTTAATATATAATAGTTTCAAATATTTGATTTAAATAGGGTTCTCCATTATATGATGGTATAATTTAATTTTTAAAAAATACTTTTCTATGTGAAAAATTGAATTTGTTCTTATATTATGTCTAATAACAATTAATATGGTTTCAAAAAATATATATATTATATAAAAATCAAAATTCAGTTAATAAAACACATAACAACTTTTTTAAATAGCTAGTTTAGTATGTCATGGTGTGCTTGAACTCAGTGTTTCCTGTATCACAAACTATTTAATTACTTTAAAGGGATAACATCCTATAAAATCATGGGGTTTTAAATGAATGATACGTAATATTATTCATTCTTCAATAAAACCCAAGTCTTCCCATTTGCATTAATTTTATAATCTATTTATCTAACTATTTTCAGCATTTCTTGCATATAATCCATTACAAAAATGATTTATTTTTTTTTGAATGATCTTTTCCATCTACCAAAACTAGTGGAAACCCATTTTTTATAAATAAAATTCTAAAACATAATGAAAAATTTTACATCACGATATTTTATTTATTAAATAAATTTATTATAATATTATAAATAATTTTCACCAACTTATGCTTGTGATAAAACTATTTACCAAAAATATAGTGCATGAAAACACCCACAATGGTACCCACCATAATAGGGGAATCATAAATTATAGTAGAAGACCTATAATGAAGAAAAACATCTTATAATTTTATAACATTTAAAAAAATGATATATAATAATGGAAAAATCACATACCTCACAAACACACACCTTATGATCCAAAACAAACAATTGAACAACCCCTAGAATATGATCACAAAACATATCTATAATGAAATAAAGAAGAAAAAGTCACTGAGGTCAGTGGATATAATAACACAATACAATGACCTTTCCATGATAAAATAAAAAATGATTCACAAAGTATCACTCACGTGGATATTTTTGAACTCACTACCATAGTGATCAATCACAGAAGAAATCAATCTAGACCAAATGTCTACTCTCTAACTCATCATAGATCCTCGTATGTCAATATTGAATGGAGATGAAGAATAATAAAGTAAAATATCAGTCACACACTACACTAAATTACCCATTAGAAACAATTACATGGGAATTAATCCAATTCTACCGTATGAATTCATCATGGATCACATAAACTAAAAAAATGTATCATTGTTTTTTAACCAATCCTTTTATTTTTATATGGCATATAGTCTATAAATTGAACGTACATAGTTCAATCAATTCCCATGGTTTATAGAATCTACCATGTTGAACATACATAATTTTTAATTCAAAGACATGAAATGTATTTTTCATAAACACTATGAGAACAAAAAAATGTACACGAAAACCCCAAAACAACATGTTCCTCCACTGAACACAAGTATAACCTAGCTTAACAATTAAAAAAAATTATAACTTGAATCCATTAATTAAAAAATCAAAAACACATTAAAATTAATTATTTTTCCCCCAAATAATAATCTTCATCCTTATATATCCCATTATTCACACATTGAATGGGGGAAATAAGAAAAGTGAAAGGAATTACCAAAATATTGGTTACATGTTTTTACAAACTCTACATCATAAGACTTTACTTCAACAACTAGTCATGTGAAAAGATGATGTCCAATAAATTTGTGAGCCCACTACACCCTCAATAACAAATTATTCTACCACATATCCTTAGAATAAGATATGTTCCTCCATAACACACGGACCAACATAATATACATCACGTGTAATTTAATCAATTGACGGTCAAAAATCTCAACTACCTTCACAATATGGGAAATATATGGCTCTATCTCAATCTCTTAAAATCCATGAACATCAGAGAGGGCAAGATTAATTTACTAGGAAGAGATATTTCGATAACATCATGTATTTTTATTAACTATTCATTAAATTAAAAATAATATGAAACATGCCCAAGTTACATAGTTATCTCAAATAGTCACACATATCTCAGAGCCAACATTATGTATTTTCCAGGATATAGGTAAACCAAATAGCAAGAAAACAATAAGAAAATCATTTTACGTTCAAAATAATTCAAATGAAACCATGTTTCTCCATAATAATATTATTTTTGACATTATGGTATCACCATACATCGTCATATAACCTGAATCGTCTTAGAATTCTATTGAATCAAACTCATTCCCACTAATGGAGCTTCTCCTATATAAACCTAAAAAATAGATTGTATGAATATAAAATTTTATATGGCCACAAAATGACCCATTATGATTTATTGCTCACAAATTTTGAAAAATAATAACTCAACCAACCCTCGATGGATATACCAAGAACCACTGAAATGCATGACACATAAACAACGAATATTCCCAAAACCTGAATAGAACACTCTATATGACTCTATGTATATAGGTTATAGAATAAAATAAAAATTACATATGTCCAAATATAATTTTTGATAATTATTTCTTTTCTCAATGAAAACTAAGCATCCATATTTAAGACAATGGAAAAGGAACCCCATGTGGCCATAAAAGTTTCTACTCCTATAACATTCCTAGATATTGTTATTTACTAGTATCCCTTAACAACATGAGATGAAATTACTTTTCCATCGATCAACCTCTACCCATATATCATTCCTCACATTTGTAATCCATGGTTTTATAAAAAAAACCATGGATTCCTCATCCAATTTCCAATTAGGCAGAAAATGTGGAATAATGATGGATCTTCTCACTAGCAGTTAACCCATGTCTACTTATGATGGAAACACATCTATAAATTAATGTTTCAACAATAATGTGGTCAATGGATAGTGAATAGTAGTTTTTGAGGAATTTGCGAATGCCATTGTATGATTTAGAGATGAAGATCGCAGACCATATCAAAGATTAAACATATCATGAAAATAATTTTTCATATTCCTATAACATCATTGGAAGTTACCAATCATAGAAGGTGAATGAAAATAACTACTTGTGTATCGATTCATTCCAATATGATAAGTATTTAATGTCATACCACATTATGTAATTACAGGTTCAATAGATGAATATTGTGAAAGTACAACCCTATCACTCCTGGAATGATCTTTTAAATTCATTTTTCCCCTAATGTCTCAACAATTTTATAACTAGGTATAATAAAATTTGTAAAATATTCAAACATTCCTATTTTATTAATTTATTCCTTAATAGCCTTATCCACAATCTCAACATTGGTTTAAATATTTATTATAAATACATGTGATCTTAATCATTTCCCTAACACTTAATGTACATTAAATAATTTAGATTGTTATTATTTACATCCTCTGTTGAAGAATGAACTAGGATCACCAAACCAATCGGTGTATTTAGATTCCATGAAATCTCCATTCATCTAAACTATGAACACTATATATTTCACTATCATCAATGACTCTAGATTGAACTGCAAGAAGAAGAGTGACTTGTAACCCTTACACTAAAATCACTAATTTGAATATACCTTTATAATGTAATCCCCCCAATGCTTTCTAGGTCCATGAAGTCTTAATGGTGCACACCTCACCGTGATATTCTATAGATTTAAACAATGTTTAATTTATAATCAATCCTATGAAGCTATTCCTCTACATATTTTTGGTCATTTTTACATATAAATAAATTTCATCTTATCATTATATAAGTCTCATGATCGATCTATTTCTCCTAGATATCTAGGAAGTATTTTAACAACAATGCTATAACATTATGATATATTATATTCAATTGAATAAATTGAACACATGATATCCACAATAACGTTATGATCGATCCATGGATTCTCTTAAATAGAATCCGATTCACCAACATGTGGAACTCAAAGAAAATGTCTATGAGGTTTAATGCTAAATAGAGAAATAAAAGAAATCACCATAAAATAGAAAATAGAAATTAAAACTATATTACCATAAGAAATAGTGAGATTAAAATTAATAACTCAAAGTTGGATAGACAAATCCCACTATCCCTTGGAAACAAGATTATCATTTGAGAACAAACTGGCCAAGAACTCACTGCAACATTCCTATCGTGTCTTGAAAATACCTTCTATATTACACCAAACGTCCCAAGACAATAATTATAGAAGAAACACATCATATGATACCTAATTGTAAGGAATTAACCTGAATAACCTTGAAATGCAGTACCCGAATAGACACTCTGCATACCCAAAGGGTGTAATCAATCCCCACTGGCTCGTGATTAACACACAATAATGGAACAAAAATAAAGGGAATGAAATCATTCAATATAATGAAACAACATGGAATATATATATATATATATAACATATACCACAGTGGTATGATAAATATATGGAAAAATTGAAAACACATCTGAAAACCAAATGCACAATAGATGATCAAATATCAAAGTTAAATTTAAAAAATAAATACGAAAAGAAGAAAACTAACTACTTCATAGATAGAATGGTGATAATCCCACTCTCGTACCACCATAAACTCATCCATGATGATATATATCATCTCTACCTCACTAAATTTCCTTTCCTTTCACTTTTTCAAGAGACATAATATGGTCCATGAACCACCAATGTGATATGCATGATGTGAATTAGTATGATCGGTAGAGTCTCATTCAGGTGTTACATAACAAGTCTCATTAAAAAAATTTAAAAATTATCAACATTAAAAAATATATGTAAAATTAATTAATTAATTTTATGTATATCAAAATCGTAGAAAAATAGTGTAGTGTTTCCATCTTCCACATTCCGAAATATTTCAGGTAAATGAATTTCAATTCATTTCATATCTATATATCTCATCGGATATATCATGTGAATAAAAATCATGTGACATTTCATATTGCCTGTCAAAAGAAGTAAAACAAAACAATAAAATCCAAATGTTCCAAAAATATACCATGAATCACTAGTATAATGATATAAAGGATCACAATTGGTCATGAAATCATGTACACTGACACATAATATATACAATTATGTAACCATAATTCCAAAAATTTTATAAATTGAGTATATAGGGTATAGAAGCATCCCAAAAAGTGAACACTCAACTTGATTATATATTCACACGAATATATAGGTTTGATAACATATATAACACCTGGATAAATCCCATAATGGTGGAAAATACCTATTACAATACATTTCACATAAGTACGTAAGGATACCCATGATCTATATATTCATAATGAATTAATCAAACCATTTTAATCATTTTGTGTTGTGAAAGACATTTCACAAATAATTTCCCATTTATTTGAAAACCATTTTCAATTTACCAAAATAGTGGTAAATACATATTTTACAAAAAACCTATTTCCACAATGATAGAAACAACAAATTACATCATTCCATTTCATTTAATAAAAAAATATTAAAAATAAGAGAAATGAATTTCACCATCAGAAGATATAAACGGAACCACCCATATCAAAATAAGTGGTATGACACAACCACTAAGAAATCCACTAAAAATTGATTAATCCATGACATCAAAGGCCTAAGAATAAATTTAAAATTATTAAAGTAGAACTGATTTAAAATAATTGTTGGTGTAGATAAGGAGACAACATACACCATTATAAATCACACACACCGCAAAAAAACAACAAATTAATGGCCCCAGAACAATATCTCACCATTAATTTAGAGGTAACAAGAAAAAAACAACATGATAATTCCGAAAATATGATTACAAGACACAAAATCATTGCCATGATCAATGAAAGGATAATTAAGTAGGTCTCACTCAACTGGAGAGAAAAAACAAATCATCCATATTGATCAATCACTAAACGGTTCAGTCCGGATATAATAGAGACACCCATAATCATATGAGAATTATAATTTGTTGAAAAGCATTGATTCTATGAGATAATAAATTATAATATCACCTAGATTATTTTAAAAAATTATTTTCCCTGATAATGACATGGAATGAATCCTCGTTTCATGTTTTGAAATCCCCCTGAATCTCATTACCTAAAAACCCAATTTCCATTTTTTTAATACAAATCATTTTAGTTTTATAGAGTGTGTAGTATATACACATCATTTACTCACATTCTGTAGTGCATGAGGTCCATGAGATTTCGCTTATAGAACACACATATAGTTTAAATTTATTACATATTTTTGTTTCTCCTCTATACTATAAAAACTACAAATTCCAAAAAATACCAAAGAATCCTTCAGTTTTATCAAAACTCATAAAGAACCCCATAATTAAAATAAAATATTTAATTCTACACCCCATTAATTCATTAAATCATAAATCCCAAGATAGTAATAGAAGTTAACCATGATATTACCTACATCCTTGGTAGTTCCAATACAGACCCAATTAACGATTAAAATAAGCTAAGATAATGGAATTACGTGAAAGATGGAAAACAATGTTTCAAACAACCCACCATAATTATTAATTTCTATGCGGTGTTATGGGGAAGAATTGATTTTTTCAATGAGTTGAAGACACTTATAGCTCATAAACTACTCCCACACTATAGTCTCATGAGATTTTAATAAATGACTTCATAATTCTCTAACCAACAAAATAGATTTCCCATGGAAGACATTCAATTGAGGGTCTCTAATCTCAACTAGATACTCAAAAATAGAAACATGTGACTCTAACATAATCTCTCACAAATGCCAAATGTGACAGGAATCAATATAATATATCTGGAGCTATGATATGTTGAAAAAATCGATAATTCATATCAAATAAACCATAACTTTAAACTCATAAGAAAACAGCCAGAGAAGTTCATTGATCTAAAATGTTCCCACATATCTCAGATCATACATTTCCATTATTCCATTACTATAGTGACCCAATGGATGAAAACCCTTCAATTAAACCCATTAATCATTAAAAATCCCTTTTTATTCTAATTTCCATCTTCATAATATTTCTATCGACTCTACTATGCAACATGACACCGATATATATCCAGAATCATTTTCATTGTCACCTAGATCAAACATGGCCTCACCAAAGATTAAACACCATGATATTAGAAAAAAGCGGTGATCTACATGGATGTCCATGAATGGAATAAAAATAATCAATTTTTTCATATTTTTATCTAATCTTATTATTGAACTCCACCAAACCCAGCTAGCTATAAATAATTCCACCAAAATCTACATAGATTCAAAATACATATCTTCCAAAACCTGAATTTTACACTCCATGTTAGCCTCTTTCAAGTGATGATAAGTTTAATTAAATCTGAACTAAATCTACATAAAATAATGGGGACTACTTTTAAAAAATGATAACATAGGTAACCTATCAGAAAAAAATATTGAAGGAACCCAGTGTCTCCTCACAAATTCATGAACATACACCTTACCCATATCATCAATATTAGTGGTATCTCGGGTCTGAATGATTTGTGATGAATTTATCAATTGTTCAATCACCTCCCATATCGGATTATTTCTTCGATAAGTCAATGGTAATGCATTAGATAAATACATGGATACCTCATCCCATTACCAAAACACTAAAATAATCAGTTGTAAAAAAATATATGTATTCAAATGTTTTTCATATATCTATTGGTATGTGTAATACTGGGAAACATAAAAATAAAAAATGTCTAGATTCATACATCATCACATGAATCAACTTATAACTTAATTATACATATTCATAAGGTATGGATGAATGGACCGCAATGAACTATGATAATTATACAAAACTAAACATTGGACAAGTTTTTGGATGTCAAACCATTCATGAAAAATGTTACTCCCATTTAAATAGAGATACAAATTATAAATGGTCTTTTCACAATATTGGTTTTCTTGATTTCCCCTAAAATTATCATCCTACTAATCATTGTGAAGAATAGTCTCAAGGAGTGATGATGAAAACTGATCATTGGTCTTAACCATACATCCAATATCCCCCATAAACATCCACGTGTGACTATGTAAAACTCCCCATATGGTTTCACTCCTCATTCAATTCAAAAAAATATTGTGATTGTATTTTCCTGTTAATATAATATTAAATCTTATTCCCCTTCCATTTGGTGTTAGTGATATGCATGTTTAAAGTCTATAAGTCTTCCACCCACCACTTTTGTCTATGATTCAATTATCAAGATAAATATAAAAATAGTGAGCTCATATGGTTATAAAATATTGTGATCCATTAACAAAATAGAAAATAAAATCCACAATCAATCATATTCATTTGATTGGAATAATATAAATCCTGAGTGGGGAAATTCATCTCAATTATTTGATGTTAATGAGATCAAAAATCCATTACTATATAATCCCATAGAAGTACCCAACCCAACCCATCACCAGAAGAATCATAATAAACTATTTATTACTGTGATACAGTAAGAATATGATTTGATATGAATTATTAATTTGTTTAAGGTCATTGATTGAATATTTTTACATTTCTTCCATTGTAAATTTAACCATTTCATGGAAAAGGAAATCAAATGTGATGAAAACACTAACGAATTATTAATGTAAGATCAATATTATCCAATTAGAATAATGAATATTTGAATTTATTTGATGTTCTATGGATCCGAAAATGAAATGTTATCCTTTATCTTCTAAGGAAAAACTAATAAAAAAATTATTAGAAATAAAATGGACTAATAATTTTACTTCTTGAATAGATAATATTTATTTCAGAGGCCTTAAATATATATGATTGTTTATCCATATTACCAAAACCAAACAAAGCTAGTGATCATGTTCATTCTCAGATCTTGAGTAAACAAAAATCCCCTCCATGAACAATACCAAAAATCGTGTTTGTAAAATGATAGAAAAAATGATTCATCAATGCGATAAAAATTTAAGGGCTATTAGTCATAACCACTGTAATCATGTGAAATTTGTAATGGCCACACATGCTATGCAAATATTTTTTTACTGTATCACAGTCTAAAAATATGTCCTATTGATAACCCAACATAAGATCATCATTTTTGATCCACCGTTTACCCTTTAATGGACCCATGATATCATTAAAATGAGGGGAAAATATTTTTTCTTATCTCTAATCTATATCAAATTTATATTATCCATGAATAACCTGAATTAACCATCTACCTTCTTGAAAATATGATCCAGGGATTACCCTAGATTAAAAATAGGTAAAAACCCTTCACCTCTATATTTATTGACAAAATTGTGAGCTCTTTGAACTCTTATAGTTCCTTATCATAAGAATGTATCAAAATCAGTAGTATCCTTAGATCATAATCAACAGTAAAATATATTTGTCTCTATCAATATATAAACTGTAGATAAATAATCCAGGAAAATTCCAGGAAAAACCTGAACAATTTAGAGATGATCAAAAATATATAAAATATCATCAGGCACTACTACCACATCAGAAAACAAACTGGTGAAATCAGGGTGGGTAGGATCTTCATGACGATACTTTATATCATGCACTCCTTAAAACACCATTGATATCCCATTATCCAAAATATATGAGACACAATAATGCTACCAATAAATAAATCTTGATGATCAACAAGACAATCCTTAAATATTATAAAATTGAAACAATACATATAGATAACAAAAATCTCCAAAACTAGCAATGTATCCTATATTTATTATGCACTAGAACGATATAAGAACCCATGATATTTCCTCTTCAGATAATGTTTCATTAAATAAATAAAAATTTACATTATCTCAAATGCAATGACCCAAATATAAAAAATTGACAGGTATAATCTATTAGGAATAATTGGTATAAAATAAATAAATCTCTAAAATGATAAGATAATGATGGCACCTCTTACTGTTGATAGACCCATGTCTTCCTCTTCTAGAATATCATGTATGTTATGAATTTTCATTACTATTTTGGAGAGTGGATGGGTACCTATAGAAATAGAATCATTTGACTGCATCATATAATAATATTTAATGTCTATGATCTTTTATCATACTGAGGATTACACATAGCCTGAAAAAAATAAAGCATATGACCATAATGATCATATATAATACACGTAACAATAGGTGAAGGTCAACAAATAATTTTTTTTAAATTCATCAACTTATAGCATGAAGAGGCAGAATATAATCTATAAACAGTTGTGTTGACAATGCAGGATACAGAGAAACACCGTCCCCGATCCTTTGATGATCCTACCACTTCATAAATTTCTCTAGGGTGACATTATATATTCCTATTAATGAAAGATAAGGGGTATAATATCAAACCATATCTTCCATATTCATATATTCTATTTTATCCCATCCCACTATCTCTACAATGTTCAATATTGTAGACCTAAATAATGGAGATCTGATATATGATTGCAAATACAGGAGTAACATTTATGTATTTTTCCAGTATTTCTTATCATCGTCCGGTGAAAAAATAAACGATCCAAAAAACCCAAATGGTGTAAAATAACACTAAATACGCTCCCTACTAACAATATAGTAACTCCAGAATTTTCTCAATTATCTGCAAAATTAGATATAATCTCTTGAAAAATGGAGTTACAAAACCCTTCTTATCAAAACCTACATTCTCATCTTTCAATACCATGGAATCCTACCAATTATTTCTATGAACATCAAGATTGAACATTAAACAATTCACCATGATATTATTAGGATCTTCCTTAAAGATGATGAAATAATGGATCTTGTAAATCATGTCCTCTTCATATTGAGGTTAATTCATACCATTAAAATGAAATATAGTCTCACTAATGAAATATCATGATCAAATTCATCATCCGGATTCTCCAATATATACCATGAAAATATAATTTTAAGTTATTGGATCATTCTAGCCGATAGCATGAAAACCCCAAAATATATATTTGATAATGACAATATCAATTATAGTATTCCCTTGAGGAGTATATGTTGTACCCCCTCAATAACATGAAAAACTCTTCTCGTATCATACTTCTAGACACTAAAAAATAAAAAATTATAAAATACTATAACAAATTAGAAATACCATATGAAAAATCAACCATTAACATTATGAATTCAAAATAGAAGAATCACAAAACAAAATATCATGGAAAAAAGCATGTCATCTTGAAAATAGTATTTCAAACCCTCAACTCAACATAACACTCAATTCCCAGAAATCATATATCTTCTGTACAAAATGATCCATGATAAGGAATATTGAGGATGGACCTCCTCTAGCACCACATTAAAATGAACCAAACAAAAAATTATCTTAATATGGTACCTTACCCAACCCTCCATGTAACCAAATTACATTCCTGATCATCACCGACAAATGACTAGCACTTATGAAATAAAAAATTAACATAATATCCCATCATGAAGCAAAAAATATAACATATATATTATATGGAGACACCATAAGGAATATAAATCTAAAAAATAAAAAGGAAAAACATCAAAAACCAAACAGATAATTAGAAGATGAAATATAAAAGTACGTGTCCAATAACAAAGGACTAATAAAACCATAAAACCAAATAAAAATGTGAATACATGGGAATAATCCCACCATAACAGCATCATATTCCCATCCCTATGGGAAAAAAACTACAATCATCACTATGTAATGTTTCCTTTACTTTTATAGAAATACATAATCCCGAATACATACTAGCAAATAGGAATGCACGGTGTATGGTAATAGTGTCAATAGAGTCTCTATCAGCTATGTCAACTATAATACAAACATAATCATCATTATATGACACAATTCATGATTTTATATTAATGGTTTGGGTATCTAATGAATGAAAAATATAGTTTAATTAATGTTTTCTATTATAAAAAATAACGTTGGTAATTAAATTTCACAGAATTTGATATCCATATATCTTAATAGATATATAATGTTTAAAAAAATGATACATTTCTCATATCGAGTCTCTAGAAGTACAATAGAATATTATAAAGACAAAGTGCACTATATTAGCCAAGAAAAATTGTTATAAACCACTGAGTATCAAACTAAGTCATGAAAGGTAGTAGAGTAATAGAAATCATATATAATCATGTGGGAATTAATAATCTATAGATATGTATTGATTATAGAGGGCATAGGAACACCCAATAATGAGAACCCCCCCCCCCCCAATAGGTCTAATAATTCACTATAACAAGAAACAAAGATATTATAGATAATTACCATGGGAAAATCCATCGAAAATGGACACGACTTATTAATATACCTTCCACATAATGAACAAAGGCCTCGAGGGTTATCTATTTTCCATATTAATTTTTTATAATATTTCCATCATATATTTCATTTATATCCTTTTCAAAAATAACTTTATAATTATTGAAAATCCAAGTTTATTTTACCAATACAAGGGGAATAAAATCATTTATAAAAAAACCATTTCCACAAGTATAATGAAAAATATTTATATCATTCTATTTCATTTAATAGAATAAAAATCAAAACAATAATAATGTAGTTCACCAACATAGGCTAGAGATAAAACCACCTGACATGAATCTGGAGGCAACACATGTACAGTGAGAAACCCACCATTATAATGGATTAATCAATGTCAAAAGAGGCCCTTGAATTATCCTACAAATATTAAATTTAATAAAATTTAAAAATGGGGCTAAAAGAGAACATATAAAAAATACTACATGAAGGAAAAAAACCACACCATTAAAAGTAAATCAATAACCTTCCATAAGAGGACCTCTACATAGATATATAAGGAAATTATAATTAAATCATAATCACTAGTAATCAAATAGGTAAATCAACTAAAAAATGTTACCATGATTAGAGCATTGAAAAATTATAAATTCTTACAAACTAGATTAGAAAATACCTACCATATTTGTGATCAATAAACAAGAGGGTCAATGATGATACAATAGAGACTCCATGAATAATAGGATAATTCATCAATGTTGAGAACTAAAAGACCAATATAATAATGGAATTTTAATTCCCTCATGCTCCACCATAAAATCTATGTTCATAACAATTACACAACATATAATCCATTTACAATACATGTAATTCTCACTGACCTTATATTAATAAAAACAAATTTGTTAAATCATATCCTTTTTTATTACATGAATTTTAGTCTATACATGACATGTAATTACTTCATGTTGTGGACTAGGTTCACAGAATCAATATTATTGAACATATATAGAATTTAATATAATTAATTTACATTTATTTCACCTATATAATGAAAAATATCTCTTATTACATGAATACACCTAAACTCCACAGGAATCCTTTGAAATCAGGGAGAACCATGCAAAACCACTAAAACATTTATACCTAGACTCCGTTAATTGAATGAAAATTAAATCCCCTAATATTAATTAATTTTACCTAATAAATTATATTCATCCTTAGTATTTATAAGATTCTTCCAATAAAATAGTAAAACATTAAATGGAAACGAAATTACGAAATGGGGGTATCTTGAAGTTATAGTAGAAAAAATGCATTATTTGGGAAAAATATGATTATTTTTCCTAAATAATATCATTAAAATTAACAAAATGATTAACAAATTAAATTATTAATAATTTAAATAAAGTATTAAACAAAATTTTTGAAACATGTTTTGATAACATGTTTTTGGGAAGAAAAAACTATTTTCGAATAAGAATATATTTTTTGTTAAAACTATTATTTTTGATCTATAATGTAAATAAAGAGAGGAAAATAAAGGGAAACAATGTATTATCCTGAAATAAATATATTATATGAAAAATATTGATTTACTAGATATATTAATTAACTTATTTAATTATTTTATTAATAATCAAAAATAATGATATTAAACGATTTGTTCATAACATAAAACTCTTACCACATTAGAAACATTGAAATGTAAGACCATTGAAGGAATAGCATTAATTAAAACTAAACATATCATTTGGATAAAAAAATTAATTATATTTTATTTCAATTGGGATTTATATAAAACAATTTACGGAATATATGAACATTACATGACTTATGTATCATATAGGTATTTTTTTGAAACAGAATACCTTACAAATTTATATTTTTTTGAAGAATTAATTCAATGAATTATGGATACTAAAATGAATATATAAATACAAATAAGTTTTAGTAAAATAATGATAATACTAATGAATGGTAATTATATAATCGAGATAAAATGAAAAGATGGTGAACATGACTTGTGTTTAATTGATGTAAAAAGTGAGAAGGAAATCGTTTACATTAAATCATGACATATATAATACATGTTATATTATATTGAATAATAAATATAAGTATGATAGAAACAATATAATTATAACCATGAAAATATATATAGTTCTATATATTATCTTGTTATGACATTATATTAATTGTTGATTGAGAATGTCTTGTTAAAATCAAATTTTAATTAATAATCGCACAGTTTGGTGTATTTATTTTGATTTTTTTCATCATCCTAATATGATCATCATTATATTTTATAAAAAATAATAATCATTAAATACTAATTGGAATTATACATAAATATTACTTTTACAACAAATCATTAATGTTGTCATTGAGAAATTAAGTACATTATGATCATGAAAATGGTAGGTTTTACATATATATGAGTAACATTTCCATTTTTCAATTATAAAAATTGAAAGGCGGAATGGAATATATAGTCACTAATTAAGAAAAGTAATATAATTAATAAAATATTGTTTCTTTATATAAAATTATACTTATCATTAATGTGGTGGGGTTATTAAAAGAGATAGTCACATCACTTCATGGAAGGGGTAGTCTACACATACATGAATGATGTTATAATTTTTCCCTGAGTGAACTAGTGAGAAATAAATTAAAAAATATTTTATACATTAATAATTACAAATATGAAATTATTTTCATTATTATGTTATTTATATAACAAATGATCATTAATAACATACCCAATACCGTCCATCAACCAATGAATGAATCTCATTGCCTAACGAGGTTGTCGTCAACCATACACATGATAGATATTATCTATTTCCAAAAATGTAAATAATTAATGTGTGGGAAATAAAACTCCAATTGGATTGATAATTTCATAAATGTGATATATAATTAAAAATACATCAATATATCCATCATCGAGATGTGGTAATGTAAAAAAAATGACATTGGTTCATGATGTGGTTGTGTGTTGTATAGACAAATGATGTTTTAATAATCAATTTGTGGAATGTGGAGATAGTTGTAGGTAAATATGAAAATATAATAAAATATTCATAACTAATACAAAGAATTTATTTTATCTCTATGTTATATTAAAAAATGTAGGGCGGTTCATATAAAATAAAACGAAAACCAATATTGAATAATGTTTCTGCTTCTTCCGGAATCCTCCTTAGGTATTCCCTAGTATTATTTCTGGGTTGGATTGATGTTTAAACTATGGAATATCAAAAGATGTTTGGGATGTGTGCAATTTAATTTGGTAGATATCTGATGAAACAAAATTGTTTCATTCTGTTATGAAGAGAGGATATTGTTTGTCCAATGATAAGTGGGTGAAATGATACATTTGGTATTATTGAAATGAATTGAGTTACCTGATAATATTTAAATTAATAAACGTTCCAAAATTAGTAATTACCCATAATTAGAGTTATAATGTTGAAAATATGGATTTAAAATAATTTTTAGAATATTTTATAGGTAACGTTTACCCATATATTTTATGTTTAACATGTTTGTTAACTCAATTTTACCTTAACAATAACAATTAATTTTTAGTGCATTCAGTATGCATTTATTTAAAAAGATAATTTGTAAAATTATATATAATAAAATTTATTATTATTATAAATATTTATTCCATTTTAATCATTCAACTCAGAGAAGTGGGAATATTTCATTTATAATTAATCTTACATATGTGAAAAGAATGGTGGTTTTAAATGATAAAATATTCAAAATCATACATAGTTTTTTATATATAAATTCAATATAAAATTGATTAAAACTATATATATTGGATTTATATATGAATAGTTTTATTAATTTGACATTATAGTCAATTAAAAATATATATTAAGACTATTATTATTTAAAGAAATGCATTTCTAAAAAAACAATTGAATTTTTCACAATATATCAATGAATGAATATGTTTAAAAAAATATAAAAAAATTCATTAGTATAAAATTTAAAGTAATTAAATTAAATAATTATTTTTATGTCATAAAATAATTTCCTTAAACTTTCCATATTTCTATTGATATTTGAACCAATGTTAATAAAACAATTATTTAGAAAAATATAGGTTTTCATATAAAATTTGTTTTATTCTCTCTCTAGTCAAGATAAATCAATAGAATAATGTTAATAACATTATTTAATATATAATTCATATTTTTTATTGAAATAAATAAAAATTAATATTATTTTAATTTTTATGAAAAACATATTTCTATGTATGTATTTATTTTTTATGAAAATGGTTTCTTTGATTATCAAAAGGTATTTATTTTCATTAATAACTACTGGGTCAAAAAATAATTAATTATATATATATATTGAAATAAAAACTCTCATTAATCATATAATCTTACCAATACACACCATTTTGATTTCAAGATGATAACTAACAGAAAATAATATTTTAATATAGTGTCATATTTTATTTAAACCTAGTGTTGTGTTTAATGTAACATAATCACTGTAATGTTTTTTAATTGATGGAAATATTATTGTCAGTTATAACATAAGATAATGTCATTGTTACATGTTAATCATTCCAAAATTAGTTTTGTGTGACAATAAAATATAGAAAATATCCAATTTATTTCCAATGAATTTCATTAAATTTTTTGTTTTTATTGTAAATGTATTGAATGTTGTATGTCTTGTCTAAAATATAAATATGAGTATATAATGATTTTTTATGTCTATACCTTTTGAAAAATTATTACCCCCTGTAATTATGTGTTTGATGATTGGGTATCCAAATGAATCAATGTGACATTATCTATTCATGCCTTCTTATAAGAGGTAAGGACTACATGATATGAAAAATTACATGATAAGTATTAGATCCTTAAAAAGATGTTGGGGGAATGATTATTTCAATGAAGATGAATATAATGATAAATATATTTAAATTCATAGTGAAATCCATATTTCCACATTAAATATGTTCTTCCAAACATAGGGGCAATACATAGTAACACCCCAGAAGTTAGAGAATAAAAATGTTATTTTTTTTCTAGTCCCTAAATGCAGAGACTCATTATTTGTTTATAATACTAATAATCTATCATATAATGTGGTAAAATAAGTATATGAACATTTAAAATGGAAAAAATCATTGATATCTCTTATTGATTCTATTTATGAGACCAATGTATTTGTTTGTGTTGATGTACTTGTTTATATAAATCTCATATAGCGAAAATGAGTATTTAAAAGAAAATTGGTCATGAATATTAAAGTTAGAATTTTTTTTAATTAATCATTGAAATATAGATGAAATATTATAAATTTGTATATTATAAAAATATTATATAGTTATTATGTGAATGTAAATTCAAAATATACATACCATTGAACCATTCCATTACAAATATGTTAAGAAAATAGTTGTAAAAATATTTCCATAATAGAATCAATGTAATATGCATATATATATATAATAGTAATAAATGGATATTAGTCAGTGTAATGATAATACGGTATAAGAAAAAATGGAGATCTATTAATTAATAGAATCAACTATCTAGGTTCTGAAACATCTGGCTTGATAAATAAAAAAATGTTTCATCACAATGAATTAATTTGATACATTTATTA
Source organism: Viscum album (assembly GCA_963277665.1). NCBI lineage: Eukaryota > Viridiplantae > Streptophyta > Magnoliopsida > Santalales > Viscaceae > Viscum > Viscum album. The sequence continues at coordinate 1,246,780,213 of OY728148.1, forward strand.
TAACTGAAATGCTCAAACTATGGTAAACTAAACGGTCTTATATTTTAATGAGAAGATAAATATTATAAATGGAATAGCTTTATCATATCTAGATTAAGACTTGACAAAAACATATTATCTATAACAGGCTTAGGAGATGTTGCATTTATTTTTTACCCAAATATGCATCATTTTTAACCAAAGTGGTTTATTTGACTAAATAAATTTATATATATTGACTAGATAAATATATGATTAAATATTGAATAATACAATACTTTATTGTATTAATTTTGTAAAATTACATGTATCTTATAAAACATATCCCTTGAAAAATAATATAGATAAATAATGACTAAGAACCCATGATAATCTATGATGGAATCAATCAAGATGACATGGTATGTACGAGTCCTGATTTTTTCGATGCCTTGATATTGGTAAGAAGATATCAAGATGATAACTTCAAATTTTCATTGACCTTTCTTTAAACATATCATAAAATATATATGGGGCATAAAGGATATTTTTTTGGTATATGAAGGATTAAAGGAAGTAGTCATAATGGGATATATATATATATATATATTAGTTTAAAAACATATTAGAGATATATGAAGTTGAAAAATAGGATATGTGTTTTTCCTTAAATGGGTATATGTGACTTAGATATTTTTAAAGTAGCTTAATATTTCAAATTCATCATTGAAATCCTTTTATATTATATCATATGATATTGATATAGATATAGTTTTTTATGAAACATCCTATAATAGATTTATGTGGAGACCAATAGTAATGAATCTATCATATTATATTGTGATTATACTACAATATTGGATCTCTTAATTTATTCAATCTCACATTGTAGCATTCTGATCCAAGTTATACATATCGGTTCCCCGTGTTAGTAGGTTATATTACTTCTTGAATACCTCCTCATATGCTGGAGGATGCCATTTAGATGATAGGATACCATGGGGATACAATACCCTCTATAAAAATAGCTCAATAGTGGAAAATAAATAAATAATAAACATCCATTATTAATTAATAAAGAATAATACAATAACTAGTATAACCACTATCATAATATCAAAAAAACATGCTAGAGTATCTAAGAATATTGATGTGTGTATTTCATGGATTATGTGTTTCATGTGTTGAATGAGAACAAAAAAAGACATTAAAAACTCCTTGGTTGTTCCAGACATCATGTCTATATCCCTCATCAATGATTTTCTATATTCATCCATCTAAAAAGTCTATTTCAATATCCTCTATTAAAATCATGATGTCTATTAATTTACTGGTCAAGAAACCCATATAGGGTGTGATAAAACACAGAAGGCCATATCCAATGATTTTGAAACAAATACCTCAAAAATAGAGGTGTGTTAATTTTTATAATTTTTATAATTTTTAAATTTCATGAGATAATGTATGAAATTTTGGAAATCCATTTATCATTTAATTAACCACATAAATTTCTCGAGATCATGGTGACACTTGGGCCATAAATACCTACATTGGCCCATGTCAGAGTATGAACAATATCCAAGGGGTATCATATAACACTTAACTCATGGGTATTAATTTATCATTTAAGTTTATTTTAATATAACAAAAACAAGTAACCATAAACAAATTACATCATTTTGGTCCCGAAACACAATGTGTATCACCCCATGGGTATTTGAAGCATCAGTTCATATCCTGCGACCCTTTGTTTCCAATATGGTCGTTTTTTAACAACATTCAATGCCACAAACACTTTTATCATTAAATCAAATATCGTATTTTGAATCATTATTCCATGTCCCACACACATACATCATATATATCACAATATCACTTATATCCCAATATCACTTATATCAAAAATTTACATACATCATGGTTATGCATCATATACATTTTTATCAAACATTCTCAACAAAATTAACTTTTTTGATTTATTAATAAAAAGTTCATAATTTTAATTCACATGGAATATAATTTAAAATTCACAATTAAAACATATATAAACATTTAATCATATAAATCATTAACACTCTTAGGTTAATCCAATAATCCAATGATTCCATTTAATCAGTAAAATCTTATCACATTATTAATAAATTTCATGTCCATAATTCTAAAATTCACTTTCTCATGTTAAACTCAATTGATTATGACATGGAAAATAAATTAATCAATTCCATGAATTCATTAATTACTTATAAAAAGAATTAATCCATTTTTAAATTCAATTAAAAATGATAAAATTCATATTCCATAATACATATACACAATTAAAAATAATTACTATGTGAATTTATATTTAGACCATATACCTCTAGGTCATTGGTAACCATTCACTTAGAAAAAATCTCAAAATTGATGTGAAACATTCAATTTCAAAATGAATAATGATATATATAACAGAAACCTATATACAATCTCAAAAATAATAACAACAATCAAAACCTAATTCTAAACCCATTTCAAATTATAATATATCATTTTTATTCATCAAAAAATATGTGTAGAAGAAAAAGGAAATCCAATTCGGTATATATCACATACCAGTAGAGTTGTAGTTCCATGAATCAAATATTAAATTCCTCAATAATTGAGTTAGTGAGGTCTAAAAATACATTTGGTAGCACCCAATATTGAATGATTAAATATTGTCTTTAGATGGGGTGATTATCAATTAATAGTGGGGGTATGAGAATTATTAAAAAAATAGAGAAAATAAATCTACGAGGTTGGTATCATAGGAAGGAGTGAAGAATTCAATAAATCATGAATCTCAACTAGCGGTCACATGGTCACCACTAAAAAGGATCAATGATTTACAAATTGTGCACAAATTGAACAAACATCCTATATATGGGTTTTCATATTTTGTTGGTCTTGTCACATAGTTTTGGAAAAATCGTGTGCAAATTGTGAACATCGCAAACACTAGTAGAAAACATCTAAACTTTTTCTTTAAATAGACAATACATGAATACAAAAAATGTATCCAAAAAGAAAAAATAGTTCATAATATGATAATAGAAAATCACCCCAAAAATAAAGGATCATTAAATATCAACACAATATAACAAATCATCCTTGAGCTATACTACCTATCATCTCTTTGATATTATTTAAAAAGAAGGATCCATTGATTCTATAGATCATATTCTTTCTCCCATTTTCCACATTCACTCGACTATTTTTCCATAAAACATGAACAACCACCATGGGATATACAAGAAACACTTTATCACTATGATCCACCATAGAAATCAAATTCTCATCAATGGAAACATTAGTCTCAAGTTCAAAATCAACCACATTTACAAAATGAAAGAGTTCGAGTTAATACCACTGAAGCTATTGCACATGAAAAATATGATGCACAGCACTATACCATGTAGATTATTCTGTTGGTTATTCATTGACCTGATTCATTCTACTAACTCAAAAGGACCAACAATAATAGGAGGTGACATTCTTATATATTAATCATATAGTGATCAAATTTAAATTTAACATGAAGGATCACACGATCACCAAATGAAAACTCAAGGGGTTTTCGATGAATGGCTACATACCATATGTTGATAATCTGAGCTATAGCCATATGTTTCTAAATCAGCTGAACCTACTCTGATGTCTCGTGCATGATACCTGATCCCAACAACACTGAATCACCTAATAGCATCAACCAAAGAGTTGATTAGCATGACCTACCATAATGATCAAGATAATGTTCCATTTCAATTTAATCATGATAACTATTTTTATAAGTGATCTCAATGTGCCCCAAGGTATCCTCCCAATTCCCCTTAAAGACAATAATGCAAACTCACTGCATTTCTTCCAAATCATTAATAATAAATTTTTTATAACCATATTTCTATGGGTGAGAATATATACTCAAGGAAAGCTATACACCAAGATAATTTTCAAACCCGTCTAGAAGTTAAATTGCAGACATTATTCATGTTTAAAAATATTCTCTGCACCTCCCCTTGAGACAAATTATCTCCTGATCATACATGTATCCCATTTGATCCACTGAGAAATTCACTCCTAAATGAAAAAAATGTGCAAATTTTTTCAGCTGATCTACAAACACCAATATTTCTTCATTCCAATGAGGAATCATTAGGTGTCCCACCATGGATTATATTGTAACATCATACAACATATATTTTTAATTGGACATTACTTAAGTTTAAAATATGTATTGAACCATAAACACTAATATTATCCTTAGCAGATATCATGACTAACAAATATAGATCTTCTGAAAAAACCTATAATGACATTTTTTCATATGTAGGTAGTTTATGATGGGTGAGTCATTAGTGACATTATATTAATGAATAATGTTATAACGTGTTTATCCTATTTTCTACAATGGTAGATTATCTATTATTCCCTTTGATATAATAGTTATTCTTATAAAATTATAAATCCATGGTGCTTTTTGGGAGAATTCATTTCTGGAACTTAAATGATTGATAAATAAATTATTTATGTTGAAATAACTAACATACATCCTTCTGTATTTGAGATATCATCAAATAGGGAATATATTTCATTTATTAGTTCATATGATTGTTTTTGTCATTGTGAAATTAACATATATTGAAATGGGTTCAATGGAATGTAATTAATTGTGAAACATTGTATATAAATCATTCACACCTAATGCCCCAAAAAATTAATGCACTATTGTATCATAGTATGTTCATCCAAAAATCATTATCAAATTCATGTAATAAGACTAATATGAATGAAAAAATAATATTTACTTAATTTTGATGTATCTCAACAATTTAATTGAATGTTATTAAGAAATAATGTCATATAAATAATTAATATAAAAATTTTATTTTAATGTTTGTAAAATATAATATTTATTAAACTTTTTTTTGAAATGAGGAATTGAAATTTATTTAATTAAATATCAAATATTAGATGATATATAATTGATGAAGAGGGAATGCAGACCACATTTAATTATATAATTAGAAATTTTTTATATTTTTTTATATTTTTATTTTCTTTCACATGGAATTTTATTAAAAATAATATTACAATTATTAATGTAAATATGGACAGTTAGGACTACTATAAATGGTTAAGTATTTTTGTTAAATTTTCAATCCCTAAATATTCCATAATAAATATACAATTATATCTAATAATATCCTAATATATCAATTTCTTATTGTAAATTTTTGGTGTGCATAATGATGAATATAGATATCTGGAGAGAAGTCTAGAAAGTTATATTGATATAAATCTAGAGAGATATAACTACACCAGAATATAAATATGAATTTTTATTGTTCAATAAGAACGTTTCTCTTTATCCTCTCTCAAAATATAACGACATAAACAAGAGATCTCATATTAAATAATGAAGTTGTTATGGTTAGTCAAGAAAATGTATGGAATCAATATTGGGCTTGCAAGAACATAGTGATATAATTAAATTGATCAAATATTATTGTGAAAACATAGATATCTATTATAAGAATTATGTACATGAAACCTATATCATAACAGTATTTCTATACAATCTATTCCATTAGATCATAAATGAAAAAATAATGACATGTTCTGTTACTAATTTATCTATTATACATAAATTATAAATAATATATTTTTATTTTCACTTATTGGATCTAGCATGCTATTATAGTCCATCAATACACTACTATCAAGGGATATTATCTGATGATCGTGTAAAAAATTGATTACTTGTGATTAAAATACTAATGTTCATATTTTTATACCATAAAAAGATGATTTTATATATTTTATAATTTTAATGTGGTGTCAAAGTGGTCAAATGTTTTATTTAAAACTATTAATTAATCATTGATTTATTGCCAATATTTGAATTTTTATTAACATAAAATTATTAAATTTAATAAAAAAACATCATCATATATTCTTTCATTCAATATCGATAATATAATTTTTTACTATTTAAATATAAAAAATTAATTTTCATATGAATGTTAAATACCCTATATCTAGCAATCAATGCATTAGAAAAAAGAAAAACTGACATAAATGATATGAAATTTGAGAGTACAGACTATTTTCTCCCAGTATATGTCATGTATGTCAAACATGTCCATGTATTAGAAAACATCCAGACCCATGGCATGTGTTTTGGATACTCATTGGAGACATGGACATGGTATTTTAAATACTACATGTTTATAATATAATACATGAATTATTCTAAATATTTAATTTTTTGAAGAATTTGATATATAAAAAGACTTGTGTATTATGTGTTACATTTATCATGAATTTGATATTTCATTCCATTCCATAGCACTATAAAATATTTATGAAATTATTTTCCATGTTAAAACATCAATGTAAACATGAGGGTACCTCCATGTACATATGTTTAAATCATGAATTTTTAATTAGAGTATTTTTTTCTTAATATAATACATTATGGTAACATAATTCCTCTTGGATAGAATTATGAAAAATATAATTAATTATATTATTTAATGGATAATTATTTTCATTAAATAATTAATTGAATTAAGTGATAATAATATTGAATATTTATCCTCGTTGCATGTTGACTAGTGGATACTCATGCTATTAGAACATATCTTAGTATTTGATTGGATTATATTAATTTATTTCAATTATTTTATAATGGAAAAATTTGCTTAATCCAAATACCATGTCATGTATTGGATTATACACCAAATAATTTTTTATATAAACCAAATTTATTATCTACATTGGATCATCTCACCTACGTGTGAGTAAAGGCTTATATAACAAGAGATCTCCCTGTCGAATGGAGATGTTCTGAACCCATAAGGAATGGAAAATTGAATCAGCATCGTACATTGGATAAGTATAATAACTTATCAAAATGAAAAATGTTTTGGATAATTATTTTTTATTCCTTTGTTTTAGCGATTGTTTATCATCCCATGGATAAAAGAACCATTAGATAATATCCTGATCAAGAAACATCTTTTTTTTCATAGTTTCATGAAAAATTATTAATTTTTTTAGTTGTAATAAATAACCAAATAAATTATTTTTATATGAAATGATGATTTATTATAATAAAGATATTTTTTTATATATTCTATGAGACATGGTTAATATATTATTAAAATTAAAATTAATATTAACAGTTTTTAGTCAAATAAAAAATGGAATTTATACCTAATGGATAAAAAATTCATCAAATGAAATTTTAAATCATTATATCCTTCAACGACATAAATTATAATTACATAATTCTTATGAGATCATGACCAAATAATTTTAGGGTTTCGTTATTTATCCTTGAAATATTATACTTCATGATTTGGGATAAAATAACATGTCCTAAATCAAGGGTTGTCCACAAATGATTTACATGGTTTAACTAAGAATAATGACTTAATGAAATCAATAAAATATTATTTTAGGGTTATCTTTTATACATAACAGTTCATGAAAACATATATTATTGTATTTATAAAATTCACCTTCGTAACACCAACCAATGATCTTGATGCACAATTTCTGGATCTTTATAGTGGGATTATTGAATGTTTCCACTAAAATATCTACGAGACATGATATCCTATAACTCATAAATATGTATATTATGAATCAAACAATTGTAGGAGATTAATAGAATTTTGTTTTTTTCCAAAAAAAATTATATTTTTTTAATCTAAACATGAAATCCATATCTTCTATTAATTTGTAAAAAAATTAAATTCATTGGACATTTCTAATATCATCGTAAAAAATAATTCATAGGGATAACCTTATAAAATATGTTCATTTATGGAATTGGCATGAGAAGTTAGATGTTAAACTATTCAATGAATAGAAATTGAATATTTTTTAATCACCACTTCCTGTGTATATTTATAGTGTTGATAATAGTGATGAACTATCTCTCTATTTCAAGCATCTGTTCAATTATATAAATGTATCACGATTAAATTCAGCCTCCACTAACAATGATATTTTAATCAAATATGATTATATGGATGTGGATAGAATAATTTATCGCCTTTAGGGTAACTATCTTAAGAAGTAAATATCAAATAGATTTGATAATTCCAATACACTACTCAAATTCAATATTTGTGAGTTATAAGTATTTGGTTATCAAATATTCCTTATGATTAGACACAAATGGAATGTAGATATTTTGGGTTTTATAATCCTACTGATCAGAACAATGACCTCATTCTTACCTAGTTACATCAATCCTTATCTAGTTTTATTGTTAATTAAAAAATTAGAAATTACATGGAGTCACATTGGGAACATCATACACTTATTTTCAAAGATGACATAGTAATGGGGATTTAAAGAGCTTTTGTTTCTATGGTGAATAACAAGTAAATGAACAAGGAAAATTAATTAAAGACTATTAAAATATACAAGGATATTCAGAAAAATTAATCAATGATTAATTATATCAGTATGAAATTCAATAATCATTATGTTCTATGTTTTAAATTTAGAAAACATGATATTTAGAAGATAAATTTCATCCAGAAAAATAATTAGAAAGAAGAATCATGTATAATAATTATTCAATGTAATCATTACATATTAACAATCTTACTATTATACATAGAAATCTATTCTCACATATGTGTCAATGTAACATTCCCGATAATTGAAGAATACGACATATTTAATATTCTTTAATATTTCTGAATTAAATATTAATTTGACATTAAAGGGGTTTATATGTTTGATAGAGTACTCGATACGCAACAACAAGTTTCTTTGGAATCATACGTTGCACACTAATAATATAATATTATTTTTTTAAAATAGTAGTTAACTCCTAGCTGTTGTATTGGCATGAATGAATAAAACATACTAAAATATTATTATACATGATTGTTAAATGTATTTACATTGTCCATTAAAATGGTAGAGGCTTAAAATGCGAATGAATCTAATTTTAAGCATAATTTACATTAAAAGGCCGATTTATCACCTTTTAATGGAGAACCATCATTAAATCATGTTTTGGTCATCTTTATATGTTCTAATTGTCCAAATATAATCCTCTTTTGGAATGGGGACATAAAAATTTACTTTGTGTAAATTTTTGTAATTTTTCCGATAAAGTTCATTTTTAATGAATAGTGAAAGTATTGTATTTTAATTCAAAACTATATTTTAATCTAATATATTTGTGTAGTTAGATTTTCTTTTTAATTGGTTTTAAACTGTAATTAGAAAATATATTTACCATTTAATCCAATGTTTGTCATTAGATGTAATTTCACTTTGAATTTGGACATAAACAAGTATCAATCTTTTGATAGTAATTTTTTTAAAAAAATATGTTATTTGTTTTAACAACAGGAATTAATTTTTAAATGAATTAATACCACTTATATTTTTTGAATTTATCAAAATATACATTAATTTTGAATTTGGAATATCAAATAATGATTATGCTGAATTTATGGTATTTTTCTGAAAAACATCAATTTTTATGAATAGTGACACCATATAGTGGTAGTAAAAAAAAGACATTTTCATTTAAATGAAATTTTACCACTTCTGTGAATTGAATTTCAAAAATCCCACATACATGGATGTTATCCAGAAGTAAAATGTGGTTCATTAGGATGAAAATAATTTTTGGTGAATAGTATCTTTTGACTTTTATTTACCATGGTTAAATGAAAATAGGGTAATTCAAGGTTAAAAGAATATTATAATAATTCTAAATTACCTTAACACTTGTCTTAACCTTATTGGATGAGTCATTAAAGACCATGGTAAACATTGGGTCAATTTCTCGACCCCATTGATCCAAATGGAAGTGATAATGACAATTTAGATTAATTAATTTAAAGTAAAGAACAAAATGACATAAAAACAATATTTTAGTAATTAAATTTTATATGGTGTTATATAAGTCCTATTTTCAACTATAAATATTCATTAGAAAGCTAAAATGGGTTCCTGTATCATGTTATTTTGTTTATAATTTTTATACATCATATAATTTAAATTATTTATGACACAATAATGATGCATTATTTAACTCATTAATAAATTATTTAAATAAATAATATTATAATGATTAAAATATTTTCTAAAACATGTCCAATTCTGATTAGATTATTTTCTTTCGACCATGAGTCATATTATATTCTAATATAATTATTTTTGGACAATTAGAAACTAAATATCATTATATAATAAAATAATTGTTTCACACTTTCCTAAAGAGCCTGTCCTCTCCCGTATAAAAGGAGACCACTTATATGAAATTACTCACACCTCTCAAGAAATGTTTCTCGTTCAAACATTGCTAAATTGAGCTCTCAACCTCCCTCTCATCCTCTTAGAACCCTTACTTTTGTCATAAGACACTTCAAGAAGTCCTTTGTTTCAAACCAAGGGGTGTTTCCCAAATTAAAGGTAACAGTTTCTCTTAAATTGTTTTCTTTTATTTTACATCTCCAACCCCTAAAATCTTTATATTTATTTATTTTATAACAACACCAGTATCCGAAATTAAATTGGATGTTGATATATCCGTGGACTTTGTTGTGAGTTTACCAAAGACATCTTGAGGTAATAATGCAATCTTTTTTATAGTTGATTGATTGACTAAATCTGCTCATTTCTTTCCTATAAGACATACTTTGTCTCTATACCAACATGCTTGGTTGTATGTTAAAGAGATAGTCATGTTGCATGGAGTTCCTCTCTCCACTGTATCTGATCGTGATCCCAAGTTCCCATATAACTTTTGGAAAGGACTTAAGAAGTCATTGGGTACTGAATTTTATTTTAGTACAGCTTTTCATCCTCAATCTGATGGGAAATTAGAACAAACAATTCAGACCATGGAGGATATGTTACGTGCTTGCTTGTTGGACTACCAGGGAAGTTGGGACCGACACCTTTCTTTGGTTGAATTTTTATAGAATAACATTTTTCATTCCATTATACAGATGACTCCATTTGATGCAATATATGGAAAGCGTTGTCGAACTCTAGCTTTATGGGATGAAGTAGGTGAAAGGAAGCTGATTGGACCAGAATTGGTAGAAGAGATAATAGAGAATTTTTAGTTGATTTAGAAGCACATGAGAACAGCTCAGAGCAGACGGAAAAGTTATGAAAATAACTGGTGGAAGGATCCTTCTTTTGAGGTAGGTGACCATGTCTTTCTCAAAGTTTCTCCATGGGAAAGTGTGATGTGTTTTGGTATGAAGGGAAAATTGAGTCCAAGGTTTATTGGAGCTTATGAAATTCTGTAGAAAGTTCAATCTGTTGGGTATAGAGTATATTTACATCCATTTTTATCCCTGGTACACAATTGTTTTTCATGCTTTTATGTTGAGGAAGTACATTCCAGATCCATCTCATGTTTTGAACCTAGAGGCAGTTCGGTTTGAAGAGAATCTCTCTTATAAAGAACAACCCGTTCAGATTCTAAATCTTAGAGAGAATGTGTTGTGGAATAAGGTAATTCACTAGGTAATGTTTTTGTGAAAAAACTATATTGTTGAAGAGGCAATGTAGGAATATAAAAATGATATGAGGGATAAATACCCCCCATTTATTTTAATAAGTGAATAAAAACTGTGAGGAAACAATTCCCAAAAGGGGGAAGGATGTAACATCCCAGGTAAATGAAGAATAAGACATAATTAATTTTTATTAATATTTTTGAATTATATATAAATTTTACTTTTATGGGGTTGCTATGTTCGATAGCATACCTGATACGCAACAACGAGTTTCTTTGGAATCTTACGTTGCACACAAATAATATAATACTATTATTCTAAATGGTAGTTAACTCCTAGTTGTTGTATTGGAATGAATGAATGAAACTAACTACAATATGATTATTCATGATTGGTAAATGTATTTACCTTATACAATAAAAATTTAGAGGCATAAAATGTGAATGAATCTAATTTTAAGCATAATTTACATTTAAATGACGATTTATCACCTTTTAATGGAAAAACCTATTTAAATAATGTTTTTCTAATATTTATATTTTCTAATTGACCAAATATAATCCTTCTTTAGAATTGGGACATCAATATTTTCTTTGTGTGAATTTTTTGGAATTTTTCTGATAAATTTAATTTTTAATGAATAGTGAAAGTATTGTATGTTAATTCAAAACTAGGTTTTAATATAATTTATTTATATGGTTAGATTATCTTTTTAATTGGTTTTTATGTTTAATTAGAGAATATTATTACCATTTAATCCAATGTTTTTCATTGGAAGTAATTTCACAATGAATTTGGACATAAACATGTTTCAATCTTTTGTTAGTTATTGTTTCTTAAAAACACACTATTTGTTTTAACAATGGGAATTAAATTTTAAATTAATTAATCAACTTTTATGTTTATAATTTTGAAAAATAGACATCAATTTAGAATTTGGAATATCAAATAATTATTTGGCTTAATTTTTGGTGTTTTTTGAAAAACATCAATTTTTAATGAATAGTGATACCAATTAGAGGTGGTTAAAAATTGGCCTTTTCATTTAAATGAAATTTTTTCAACTTTTGTGAACTGAATTTCAAAAATCAGACATACATGGTTGTTATCAAGAAGTAAAATTTGGTTTATTAAGATGAAAATAGTTTTTTGTGAATAATAACTTTGGACTTTTATTTACCGCAGTTAAAGGTAAATACTGTAATTCAAGGTTAAAAGAATATTATAATAATTCAAAATTACATTAAAACTAGTGATAACCTTATTGTTTGAGTCATTAACGACCATGTGCATCTTTGGGTCGATTTTTTTTACCCCTTTGACTTACATGGAAGTGATAATGACATTTTAGATTAATTAATTTAAAATAAAGGCCAAAATGACATAAACAAGAATATTTTAGTAATTAATTTTTATATGGTGTTATATAAGTCTTATTTACGACTATAAATATTCCTTGGAAATCTATAAAGATTTTATATATCATAGTTTTTTTATTATAATTTTTAGACATCAAATAAATTAAATTATTTATGACCCAATATTGATGCATTATTTACCTTATTAATAAATGATTTAAATAAATAAGATTATAATGAATTAAATGTTATCCAATAAATTCCCAATTCTGATGGGATGATTTTCAATCAACCATGAGTCATATTATCTTCGAATATAATGATTTTTGGACCATTAGAAACCGAATATCATTATATAATAAAATAATAGTTTCACACTTTCCTAAAGAGCCCCTCCTCTCCTCTATAAAAGGATACCACTTATATTCAATTCCTCACACCTCTCTAGCCATTTTTCTCATCCAAACTCTTCCTAATTAAGCTCTCATCATCCCTATACTCCTCTTAGAAGCCTTACATTATGTAGAAGACTCTTCAATAAGTCCTTCGTATCAAATGAAAGGTGGTGACCCAAATTAAAGGTAATGGTTTCTCTTAAATTGTTTTCTTTTATTTTACTTCTCCAACCCCTAAACTCATTTTATTTCATTATTTTGTAACCACATAAGTATCCTAAATATACTATTATGTTGTTATAAGAATTACTCTAACTACACATACACACAACTCCATGTAATGGGTGAATAACACAATGTTTTTGTGAATGGAAAACTAAGGCACCACGAAACGATATTTGTTCAATTACATCTTACACCCTTTCACGGTGGCCAGTATGATGGCACTGTATTTGTATATGATATATATTTTGTTTATTATTTCCTTATGCTTCTGTAATTCCCATTTATATCATTCCTTTATGGTTTCCATAGTGGGTAAATACGATAATCTCATATGAGGAAGTGCAGACTATCGCCCCTCAAAGTGATTTGATTCGTTAAAGCCTTATGTGGGATGTATAAAGGATGGAGTTAATGTTATTATATATGATATTATAATGGAATTATTATATACCTATTTATCGTTATGTTTTATTTCCATTAAAATAATAAATAGAAATGAAAATAGCATTCATGCGTACGTACAAATTACCGTCTCCATGAACAGTGCATTTCATTTCATACCTCTAAATGTTATGTACTATTAGAAAAAAAATTATATACTAGATATATATGATATATATGATATCCAAATAATGACTATCATTCACGATATAATGAACCTTTGACCAAATGGAAAAGTTGTAAGTATAAGGTGTTCATTTATACTCAAGTACCAAATATCGGCAAAACGAATGTTATTAACTTAAATGATTAAATAATGTTTATAACATGGTAATAAGTGATATAAAAGGTAAAATAAATTTGAAAGTGGTTCCTAAGCAAGTAGAAATTAACTTTAGTTTATTATTCAGGATATTAAAGAATGATCGAGTCAAGTCATACATGAGGTAAGGGACTTCGTATCAATCTCCTTTCATTGATACATATTTTGTTCTAATTCATGACTTTCTTTTATAATATATATAAAAACCTTATAAATTTCACTTCATTCAAAGGTAATTTTTTTCTACAAAGATTTTTAATAAACTACAAAAAATATTGTTTCTTTTAACGTACTTGGTGCAACGACCTTTTCCGACGCCGCGAGTATTATTTGATCTTTGACTTCCTCAACAAGCCGTAATGTTTTTTTAAAAGAAAATAAATACATTATACTATTTTACATATTTATTGTATTGAAAATGGTTTTAAAAATGTATTTTTAATGTCAATATATTTAAGTGGTATATTGTGATCGAAATGTGGAAATGTTTTCTTTCCTTTATATTTGTTGTATGTGTTATGGTTTTATATTGGTACGTGCACATTTGACGGGTGGTTACGTGATAAACCAAATGATGGGTTGTGCCATGAATACCAGGATGGGTGGTCACATTATAACCTACAATGCATTTGGTATGGAATTCGGCTATATAGCTATTCCATTTAGTGATATGTGTGGAAGTCGACCGTATGGTTATTCTTTTTAAGTATGTTTATGTCCCAAGTTACCATTATTATATTATGTGTTCTTTATATGGGTTTTATGGTAATATTTTGGATAAGAATGGGTATGTAATGATCCATTATTCAATGAATAATATTTAACACTTCATAAAGGTGAAAAGTATTACATATGTTAAAGTATTCATGGTTTTCTCATTGTTTTGAAAAACTAACAGTTTTCCTTCTTTGTGTATCCCTTACTAAACGTTTTAGGCTAATAACAAGTTTTTGAAATGTATTCCACATGACATAATGTGGAATATAGTAAAGGATGGGATCAAGAATAATTCATGTTAGATAAACATGGAACTAGACATGACACTTTATTTTCAAGAGTTCATGTTTTGTTAAAAAAATGGAAACTGTGTAGAAGTGTCTACTATGTACTATTATGGAATGAAATAGTTACGGCCTAACTCTCTAAAACTATAAAACTACAAAGATCCTCATTGTGAATTATTCATTTAATTCAAGATTATTTATGTTTTTATGTCTAGGTCCTTATAGTCAAAATATATGAATCATATAAATTTATGAATATTACTAGATATGAGGTGGATTTACTTACAGCAACCTGAGGTTGGATGGATGTTTTTTCCATTACAGACTATCATCCCACAATTTTTATTAGATTGAAATATAGTATTAAAGATGATTTATTATATAACTACTGAAAAATATAAAATTAATTATGTTTATTATTTATAGATTTATTGTTTCATTTTAAACTCAGAAAATAAAGGTTTATAGTATTATAATCATATCACAAATTATTGTATAGAACAATTGAATAACAATGTTGATGCAATAAATTACGAAACACAAATTTGAAATTTATGACAAACAATATATTTTGACTCATGTAAAACATTGTAATTGAATCAATATCTTTTCGCAAAAAATAAAATTCCCCTAAAAAAGTTATTACATGATGTTTATTTAGAATATTTTGAGCATAACTGAATTGAATTATTTTATAATTTTTTACATTGTAGGATTCTCTAATCATAATTTATTGACCAAGGTGAATGGGACATATATCATATAAAATTATTACATACATATGTGTGTACACCATTTTAATTTAATTATATAGGTGGATACTCATACATTATTACATTTATTGTGGACATGTGTTTTTATAGTTATATACAATTAATGGAATATAAGTATAAATACATTGTGATGTTTAATGAGGTCAACAATGAATATGGAAATCTATTTTGTAAGAAGATAAATAATGTTTTTCCAAATCTATATGGTTAATATTTCATAAAAGACATTAGAAACATTATATAGGGCTATGGTATTTTATCTTAACTCACTCCACCTTATACACAATAGTGTAATGATGTTATATAATAGGCCCATACCTTATAAGACATGTTAGGGTTGATTATGATCCATGAATTACAATCATAAATTGGTATTCCCTTCGGCATATATAGTGGAAAAAATGATTTGTTTCATGATAATGAAGTGGGGTTATAATGAATGTGAATGTGTTATCTTAAGAATCAAAATAGCACTATAGGTAGTGAATTATATATTTAATTGTTATCCAATTGAAATTTGATGATTCTATCTATAAAACCAATAAGAATAGAATGTAAAAGTTTCTTGACAATTCATATTTCTTGGGAGGGAGCACATCATCATGGAAGATAGTGAGAGAATGATTTAATTAAATGAATAAGATGATTGATTTATAAAAATTATACTATATGAACAAATTCCAAATATACCCTTAGAAAAGTATATTCTTGAAACCTAAAATGAATATAGGAGTGGTAGATATGTAAGATCACTAGAGAGACATGGTTCCCTAGACACTGATTATAGTGACCCATTATATGTCATCATTAATGATCATATCCACTATATGAAGATACAATAGGGGTCATAACATAGAAAATAGAAATAATAAATTATTTCTGATATATATAACATATAGAAAAAACCATTATTTAGTTTTATCAATAAATTGGTTTATATAGAATCCTTTTCATTGTAGATTTTATTCATGAAAAATGGGTCTTGGAAGGTAAATTAAATAACTGTAATGTATGAATAACATATAAAGGGATTAAATAATTCCATGTAATATAATATGAAGAAATATTTTCCATTGTTTACTTATTAAAATCCACCAGAATTTTTTTTTCTATATAATATTACCAATTCTATGATATTAGAAAATATGGACGAAAAAACTTGTCTCTAAAATGTGATACTTTAAGAGTTTGTTTATAAGACATATACTTAAGGGATTGTGACTCTATGAAATTCAAAAATAGTACTAATGTTATGGAGATACATATATAGATTAAAAAATATCTATTTAATGGAATTATTGATTTGATGAATCCATAAATATTTTTTTTGTTAATTAGAAATTTGATCCAAGTTTTTAAAAAACACGGTGTATGATTTTTTACCTAGTATTAACTTTTCAAAACTTGTTACTAATTCAAAATGATATAACATTTTTATAAGATTTTATGTAAGGTTTGTGAATGTGCGTCTCTATATAGGATGCTGGTGATGTAGAATAAATTATAGGGATAAAGATCATGCAATATTAGCCCTATAGTTTACATTGACAATGCATAAGTATATATATGAACAACCTATTAAATAGATTTAGTGTTGAACAATCCATGAGTTTATTGGTTTCATCTTAACATGATACACAAATTTCCATTCATATGTTGCCTAATACACAAGAGTAAAAGGATAGAATATTGGAGATCATGTATGCTTATTTTATTGGATCTATCGTGTATTTTATGTTATGTATTAGGATTGAAGTCTCTTGTGATTTGTTCATTTTATGCATATATCAATGATATCAATATGAACACTTTTTTACTAATATAAATCTTATCCTTATGAATATAAGGAATACTAAGGAAATGTTCATGGTGTAGGGTGGATATGTAAAGATAGCCATTAGGGGTTTGGAATATTCTAGTATTTATACAGATCATAATTATTGGATGTTCCATTTTAGATATTTACTATCTCTCAATGATGCAAATGTGATATTGATGAGTTGAATGAATTAGGTTTTTTCTGATTCTAAATTTTAGTACAAAAATATTGTATATCTTTATGTATCAATGGAAGAAGTGTCGATTTAAAAAAAACTACATTATCATTTAGTTGTTACTAGTCGTTAAGTCCCAATAATTGTGTACCATGATAACACAATAATGCTGGCTCTCCCAAAGAAGCCTATCTCACACATATGAAAAAATCACATACATCAGATGTTTCATCTCTTAATAGAATTATCCATAAAATGTTATGTTATGGTAATCCTAATATCCTAGGATGAAAACATACACAAACCATTGACCAAGCATTCACCTCATCATAGACCTGAGTTTCATGTCATAGTTAAGGGGAACAATGATTTTTTAATGGGATTTAATGCAGGTGGGATAATTTTGGAGTTGGTACACAATAACGAAACTTTATATTACAAGCATACAGTTATTTAATGGTGTTATCATATTAAAATTTTTAATATTTATCAACCAAATATTTTTATGTTATAATTCCTAAATAATATTCGTAATAGTAAATGGTTATAACAGTTCCCCTCTATTTTAAGAACATAGTGGTTCCATGGCATTGTTATTGATTATTGTTCTATGTCTTGATAGAGATGTCTTATAAGAAATTATGCTATATATTATTAGTGATTGG
Organism: Viscum album; assembly: GCA_963277665.1. Classification (NCBI taxonomy): domain Eukaryota; kingdom Viridiplantae; phylum Streptophyta; class Magnoliopsida; order Santalales; family Viscaceae; genus Viscum; species Viscum album. The sequence goes on from OY728148.1 coordinate 1,246,798,882, forward strand.
AGGATCATAATACATTGAGAATCCTTCTCTTTTTGTTCTCCCTTAGTATTCACCATGATAATTGAGTAGCATAAAATACATATCCATTATGAAATAGGAATTTCTATATTTATTATATATTTGAATTTGTATATGTTTGTATTGATATTTAGACATTATGATCATTAGTAATTGATATTGTGATTCAAATTATTTTTATTATTATTGAAACCATGAGAAAATTTGTCTGATTCCAAGTAGGGTCTGTTGGGTGTGTAAACAGAAACATATTATTTATGGATAAAGAAAGAATGTTATTATCCCTCCATTCCTATAATATAGGATGAAAAATCAGGGCCTATTATGGAATAAATATGAATGCACGAATCCATTTCCATGTTTTATTCTGGCTAATCTGATCTAAGAATGAAAAGGAAAGAGACATCAATTGTATAGGTTAATGACATCAACATACAACCTCAATGATTAGATATATCAGGATAAATGGATTATATTAAAATGTAAGCATTCATTGTAGGGTGTATAATTTTTTCCAATATCAAAGTTATCTATGGCCTGCTTGGTGTGTGTATGTATGTTAAAAATTTACATTTTGTGGTTATGCCAAATGTCAGTTTTATGGTGGCCAAGAGGGGGACAAACTATCTGTATCACATATAATTTCAAATAATTAACTAAACAAGTTATATTAAATAATATTTATTCAGGTTTAATTGACAAATATTATTTAACCTAAAGTGATCATAAATAAAAAATTGAGTTAAATTAATAATTATTATAATTAATTTGGTAGCTTTTAAAATATATTCATTATTATATTTTCTAGGAAAATATTCACGTGACTTATATGTAAATAAATTTTCATTAATCATGGATTGATAAATATATACCATTTAAAAAAACTGAGTTCCAAGGATTTATTAAAAATAATATATATATAATTTTTATAAATTTAAGGAACATTAAGACATATTAACAAAAATAATTTTAATATATATAAGTGGGAAATTAATAATATTAGTAATAGTTAATGTCTTCTATGTAATTTTCCATCCATAATCCTTCTATAATAAATATTTAATTATATTTAATTATATATAAATATATTACATTCATAAAGTGATTTTTTGTGTGTTACAAATGGAGAAGATGTATTTACCATGATATAGAAAGAAATATATATCACGAAATATATCCATATATATATAGATACAAACATATATGTATATATATATCAATATAGATATATGTATTGATATTTATAGTTATATATTTTCATATTTATATCATTAATTATATAATAACTATCTATTATTCATCTCTCAGTTATTCTTCGAGTGAACCATGATTCACCCCACTTAAACATGAAAACTATTGGGGTAAACCATGACCGACACTATAAATCATGATCATCCTTGATTGAAACTAGTGATTCGAGGGAATTGATATGAGAATTTGGTGAATATGTGGATCAGTTCTATAGTTTTTATAAATTGAATAATATAGTTAAACAATTTTGGAATGAAATATATTCAAATTTCTCATAAAAACCATAATTACATGTTCATGTTTTTTTCTTTTTATAAATTAATTAAAAATTATATAATAAAATAATATAACTTATATTATGATGTGTTAATATAGTCGATTATTATTATATTTTCATTCGACATGATATCATGGTCCTAAATGAAATGATTAAATGATATTGATAACTAAAATCCTAGATGGTCATATATTTAATGATTTCAAATAATGTACCCCCACACTATTACCATGTTTACTCAATACAATATCAATTTCACTTGAATGTGATCATGAAGTAAGTGAGATAATTTTGATATAATTAAAAAATAACCATAATTATGGATAATATATATTGATAGAAATCTAATTCATGGCTGACTTGAACACTGAATGTTTTTTGTCTACCCAAAATGAGGATAAAATATACTCATACAACTTGTACACAGTCATAAAATCTATCACAATACTTTTATTCTCTATATCCTAAAATGGGTGGTATTATGATCATGTCAAATCATTGGGAACCAAAATGATCCCCATATTTGATTAAATACGTTATCATTCATTGGAAATGGGCAATGATTAAGAATGTTCAATTGGATCAAATTTCTTTTGTGTATGTAAAATTAATGTCTACCAGCTACCTTCATTGAGGATGAAGATAGATCACCCCAATGTTATTTCATCAGGGTACAAAATATGTTTCCCTTGAATCCTCATGTTACCCATTATGTACCTTCAACTCAACTGGTTTTAAAGGATATAATAGATCAATATAAGTTTCAACCTCAGATTCAATATGATCTCAAAGTAAGATGTAATATCTATTAGAATCATAGAGAAATCAACTATAAGGGTATCCTGAAAATTTCCTACTATAATATGAAAAGTTAATATAGATACTATTGACATTAACAAAAGATACTATCATGTTAAATGTGTTTTATAAGACCCAATCTACCAATGGTATAAATAACTTATTCATCTTCAATATCACATTTTGTGTAAAATAAATCTTTTATCCCTTTGGAATTATAACAGATTAAAATCCACTATAGTGAGTGAATTCCGAAAGCCTAGATCGCTAGTATGTACTGAATGTCACATTGATTTTAGTAATACATATGAGTATGAAGTCCCCCCAATCTTCATTTCTATATAATTCAATGGGGAATCAATGAAATATCTTCTGTTTATTCACATTATTTCTTATGTTTTTCAAGAGAGAGTAACTCAAAAGATAACATAACTGGTAAATATATGATAATAATACCCTAAGTATATAGTATTGAATTGAGGATCATATATAAAAAATTTTAGTGAATGAATATATATAATCAAGGATATACATGTAGTAGTTTATGTTAACCATCCTATGTTAGTTGAATCATAGTACCTTGAATTATTCCTTCTAGACTAACTCCAAAATATTATCCTAGTGTTGAAAATCACTCCCATGTCACATTAATCTATATAGTTTTAACATTCTATTGATTCCCATTTTTAGATTTATGGGTCATCATCTGCATATTCTTTATAAAAATATGATATCCCACATACAACACCATCGATAAAATCATCCAATGTTGACACATCATTCTAGACCAAACACACTTTACGAGAGGATATGGTAATAATTTATGATAATTAATCATTTTCCATCATTGAAGTACTAAATACATGAAAATGCATCTTAAGGAAGAAAAAATCATTAATCAATTTTGATAACCCTTCCACCACCAATTTAAAAATACAAAAAATTCTTATTGTTTCTCCTAGAAGAGGCATACATTAAATAAATGATATTTACACTGGGAAATACATAGAGAGTGGGATAAATATATATATCTCTAAATAATCCAGACCATTCCCAATAATTCATTACTTCAACCCCACCCTATCTTATGACATCAAATTAAAATTTATGATTTAGAACAAAAAATCATGTCATATAATAGTCTAAATTATTTCGGAATATTAAACCTCATTCATGGGAAAATTAATATTTATGTGAAGAAACCCCATGAAATGATTTAATTATGTAGAAAAAAGCATTATTACATGATAAATCTAAAAAAACTCTAAATAATGTTCCATATTTACCATTACTAAGAGGATGTCTTAAAAATGATGTCCTTGATCATACCCCATTTATGTCACTAATATTATCCCCACTAAGTAATGGAAACACAGAACCCAACAGTGGTTACCAAAAAAATAAATAAAACTAAAATAAATCATCTACCATCTAATTCCTCTATAAGATGAATTCTATCACTGGTGATTTTAATCTAATATTCAGTATCTAGAGTGAAAAAATACACTGGATAAGTGTACGATGATAGAGATTAAAGCATAAATCATAACTGAAGGAATCATCCCATATTTTTTAGTTACACCTACATCAATCAATGGTACCCTTAATATTTTTATTAGTGATATTTTTTTAACAACTAAAAGAATAGTTTCGATGTCCACAATTTCTTATTATTATATCACCCTGAATAGTATATAGGCACACATGTAGTATTTGTCATGAAAACCATCAAAATGTTCTACCTACTGAAAAATTTCATAACCTCCTATAACCATGTAATACATATTATTTGTTCAACATATATAAATTTTAGTCACAATCACATATATATAACAACATGAAATATCAATTTTAAATAATTTAATTTCTAATACAATATATAACAAAATCACAAAAATATATATAGTCATTTATTTAAATGAACCACATTCCATAGAAAGAAACTAGTATTTATGACTTTTCATCATGCATAACTATTCATGATTCAGGACCAAACCTAAATCCCAAAAATTGCAATAATATAAAAAAATCAACAAATATATTTCACATAAATTTTTTAAATTACTTATATTACCCTCCTTACCATGTTCTATAAATCCTAACTCCATTCTACATTACCCCAAACATTGTTTTGAAGAAAAAATGAACGAATAAAATCCCCTCATACAAATTTATAGAACACAAAAAATTATTAATTTGTATTGGATAAAGACCCATGTGGCCACATCTGTGATTACACATATGAAATAGAATGGTGATTGTAGCAGAGGTTTCATACATAATTATTTTTGAGACAATACAGTCAACATAAAAATTCATACATACACAATAAATCAATAAATAATTAATAACATAGAAGGCTCAACAAAACTAGGAAATAATAAATTTTAAATTACATAGAATTCACTATATCAAAAATCTGACAATAAAATAATCCATCATCCCCAATGTGTTTGGAAAATAATTTATTTTAGAAAAAATTATTGTTAGTAAAAAAAATAGGTGATCACTCCATAATCCATCTCGGTACCTCCTCGAAACACTACGATCAAACTCCTATGCTACCTATCAATTATCCCTTCATCATTTCTAGATCGGATATTAACGAGTATTCACACACATAAATATTACCACGCATGGTGTGATTATAAAACTCGTATAATACCACCAATGTGTCATTAACATGAGATAAAAAGTACATGAGTTTTATTACTTGTGTTATTTTCGAATACAAGATCATAGTTAAGTGATTGGTCCCTATGTCTACAAGGCCTCATGTGAAACATCACATTCACCAAAGGCTATTTACTTTTATTAAGAGTGTATAGACATATGATGGGGCCACAGTTTCCCATTTATCAGAGTGAAATTCAATGATAAATAAATAGAAGAAACAATTCATATAGATTATATTTAAAATATAGAATTTTATAATTAGTACAACATATAGAATATGTAATGAGAAATAGAATATATATGGTTATTATTTCATGGTATATGGTAACAATGTAATGAAATTCCAACAATAAAAACAAGAAGACCTGATACTGTTGAACTCTGTCAGCCTCCTGAGACATGTATCGATCTACTTCTTCAAATATCCTATCCAAAAAAAGGACTCTATAACACGGTTCTTCTCTTTTTCTATATCTGATTAGTGAAATATTACAAGGTACATAGTGCCATCCAACCATGGTATGAGTTAATATTTTACAACCAAAACCACATATGTTGTAGGAAAATATAATCATTGTGTAAAAATATAATGATATACATTTATATAAAATAAATATATTGATATGAAAATAATATTTTTAAACAATTGATCCCCATGAGGTACCTGGTAATCCCAATCCTTTTTCAAGGTAGGATGCATTTCTCTAAATATATGACATGTTAAAATAAGTGATGGACGTGTGATAACTATCAATGGAGTACAACATGAATCAACCACATGGAGTCTAAAAAAATATTTAGTTAATTACCACATACCCATGGTATTTATGACTCACGAGAGAAAATTAATCTCATGGTGATAAACATGAAATGTACATATTTTTTGTTTTCAGAAAAATTTAATGTATATTCCTTTGGAATTATTCTCATAATAGATTATAAAAATTATTGTATTTTATAATTTTATTTTGTCTATGTTCTAATTGTATTCCAAGGGCCTAACCATAAGTGTTCAATATTCAGGGACATCATAAAAAATCTAGGAGATTATCCCAAGTATTCAAATTCTTTTAGGATATCCTTATGAATCTACAACATCTATATAATAAATTTATTAAAGTGACACATTGAGAAAATATGTGGTATGTATTGCACATTTGATTAAAAAAATCAATTTATTGGATACACTTGGGTTTCATTATATTGTTATCTAGATAGAATACTATTATTTTCAATTAATGACATATCATCAGTGATGATCCCATGTTCAGTAAGCTAAAATGATCCAAATATCAAATTGTAATTTAACAAAAAAACAACGTATACATGCTGTTTTCAAGGCACCAACATTAAGCAATACTTAATCTTGATATAGGTTTATGATTTGACTTTAATTAACATCCTTGAACTTTACAAGTTTAGAACTATGGAGAATTATGTCATACCATATACATAACATCTTGAATATTACTAGTAGACACTTCTACACACTATCTTTTTTATTATATATAAACTCATTAAAACAAAATATTACATAATTTTATGTTTTAACATCATAACATTTCCATGATCAAATCCCAGACTATATTCTTCTTTATGTCCTGTGAAAAAAATTTCAAAAAATGGAATGATCATAAGAATCTCAGTAAGATATACATTAATAATGAAAACTGTTAGTATTTTGATAACATGAAAACCAAGATCACATTATTATAATATAAAACATTTAAACTTTAAGAAGGGTTAAATATAATTCATTGAATATAAGCTCATTTATTACCCATTGTATAACCAAAATACTAAGAAATCCCATTTAAATTTTTATATTACATATAAAGGTAACATGATACAAAAACATACTAAAATGGAATAATTATATGGTCAACTAACACCCATAACACTAAATATAATATCCATAAGAACGAATTCCTCACCTAATTCATTGGACGATATAACGTAGCAACCCATCCTTGTTTTATCACGGAACCACCTATCCTTTTCTTTATCATGTAAACACTTGTTATTGTCTAATCTTGTAACCAATTATTAAACCTCAAAGTACAATTATATAATCATAACACAAAAAAATTAATATATCAAAATTTCACTAATAATATGTCATTTTCAATCATAAGAAATCATTTAACGATATTGAAATACTCATTCCATTTCAAAAACCATTTTCAATACCAGAACACCAAAAAACCGAATATGGTATTTTATTCCCTTTTAAATAAATTAAGGCTTATTGAGGAATCCAAATATTAATTATAGTGGTAGATAATTCATTATCATTGCCTATTTTAAAAACCATCATTTTTGTGTGTAGTAATATTATTCATAGAAAAACTATTCCCATTGAATGAATATAAAATTCAAATTGGTTTATTATACACCGTGTAAAATAAGGATGTGTATATTATGAATACATGCCTCAATGATTGTAGATTGAGATGAAGTCTCTTACCTTGACTCAGAGTTATCTTGCTCATTCATTATCTCCATGAATAGTTAACAAAAATAATTTATACATGTTTCATAACCTTTTTCATGTTTATAATTTATTTTATATCACTTATTAATTTTCTCCAACAATTATATAATTATTCAAGATCATATAGGACATTTTGTCATTATTTGGTACATTTTTCAAAAATGAACTTGTAATAGTTAAAAATTGTACATCTGGTCAAAAGTATATTTTCACCAAAAATAGTATTCATGATATATATAAAATATTCCATAACATTTGGAGATTAAAAAATTAATTGCAGAGTTCATGAAGATGATAAATTGTACATTCTAATTAACACTCCTTTTATTTATTTTTTCATATTTAATTAAATAAAAAGTAAATGAAACATTTGTATATTATAATTGTAGTATAATATCATATTTTATATATGATACATATTTTTATTAATGTCATCCTTTATATGTTTCATGTATCACATGAATGAGTCATATCACATTGAGGGGGCGGGAGTACGTACTTCCACAAAGAAACTTTTCATATTCACACATTATAGAATTCATAATGGTATATTTTAAATGAAAAATATATGAGAATATAGATAATATAAATAGAATATATATCATATATTAATAAAGTACCATCATAATGGCCACCATGATATGTGTTAGGCGAATATTGAACAATCATCATTACCTAAGTCTATAGTTCATCGTACACATAAATAGCATGTTCTTATCCATTAGATGGAGGTGTGTCTATGTTTAGTTATAATACATCACATAACAGAATGTACGTATATATAGGATACTAGTGTTTTTATGTAACAGATGAGTATTAATATAATAGACAATGAATAATTAAAATAATAGAGTGTATCTTTAGAGACGACGTGAACTCTAAAACATGTAACTTCCATGGATTTGAGCCAAAAACAATTTATTGAATTGAATTCTGACCAAGTTAATCCGTATAAGATGAAGGGAGGGATGTTGGGAGATAATTTGGGAATAATTTGTATGAGCCAAGGGGCTTGAGATATAATGACCCAACCTTATTACATATATAATCATGAATTTAGTAATGAAAACACATCCTTCTACATTGAGGATCATTTCAAGTGTAGATTGTTAGAGGATTAGGACTTTATACTTTCATAACATTACACATTGATATAGAGTGGTTATAATAAAAACGGTTTCTATTTTTTTCAAAAATTACAACATTAAAACATAAGAACTGGTTCCTTGACAATTCTTCAACATTTAACAAAGCTTTCTTCATTGTCTGACACATCCATAAACCTGTGAATGTCATTTAAAACATAGGATGAGCAAAAAAACATAGTTAGGTATATTAAAAGAAGCGAAGAACACATTAGTCCATGAATACTTGTATCAAATGATATCATTTTCAAAAGACATACTAATCACTTGCATATATATACATAGTTTTTTAAAAATGTCATTTCCCAAAATACATAAGAACATAAGTAGAAACATAAAGGTATCATGGTTCTTTACTTGAATAATCATATAACCCTCTCACCTTCATTATAATTTATAACCCTCATGACTACCTTATTATTTCTGTAACCATCGTTGTGACACATAGAGTAGCCATATGGCTGACCTCCAACATACAGATACCCAATGTGATGAAGGGATATATAGGTTATAGTATTCCTGAAAAACAATGTCCATGAACCAGAAAATTATCATACAACATAAATAATAAGATAAAAACATTTCATTTAAATTTTTTAAAATATATTTTTAAAAGAGGATTTTAAAAGAAAATCCCCTTACATAAACAATATATTTTAAGGGAGACATAATAGAGTTTATGGAATATGTATATACACTATAATTGAACATAATTTAACAATATAAAAAAAAATCCATCAAACATTAAATTTTAATACCACCTAAATAATGAAGTAGAAGGTTCTCCCAAAGGATGGAAATTAGGTTAAAAATTCCCTTACCTCGTGCTTCTCGTACTTCAAAAATCATTAAAATTTCTGTACAATGGTCAAAAGAGTGTGTTGGTGCCAAAATATTGCATGAAAGGAAAGAGCAAAATGGAAGCCTCGCATGCTGCCTCACAGAGCACCGACGCGAAGCACCCCCGAGCATCGCGGTCCCACGAAGCACCAGAGGTGGCAGCTCTCTATGAACGGACTAACGTTCGCGAGCATGCCGCGATGAACCAGAGGCGTCCCTTGTTAGAATGGTATAGAGTAAGAGGTTTCCAACCTCTGATACCAATTGTAGGATCGAAATATAATATGAGATGCTCAATATACAAGAGGGGGGGGGTGAATTGTATACTTTAAAAAATTCCTTAGGAACCTTTAAAGTTAGTTATGAATAACTAACATTTCCTTAAGAAAAGGAAAGGACTAAGTTTAACAAAGTTAAACTAAGTAAATTCACAATACCTCTAACACCGAACTGAACTTGGAAATGGATTCCAAAAGTAGGTTCCGGAAATATGGTTCCGGAAATTGAAACTTAACAAAAGTTACAATATAATATTCTACCTTAAATCGTATAGAATCTAAACTAATCAGAGTAAGTAAGGAAGTATAAGAAAGTTATACTTTCCTTGAGATACAAATTACAGCGGAATAAAACAAGTAGTTAAACTACAAGTAACAAGATATAAGTCTTTTAACCCAAAGAGAAGGGTATCCAACAACCTTGGATAAAGGTCCCTTGATTTATACTTTCAAGCAAGTCTGTCTTACCCACACTAGGGTAAGCCCTCGATACTAAGATCGGTGTCTCTGTCTTGCTATCCCCGCAAGCCCTCAACTTCAAGGTAGTTGGCAACCTCTGTCTTTCTCAGCAAGAAAGCCCACGATCTTTAAGGTAGTTGGCACCTCTGTCTTCCTATCCTCGGAAGCCCTCGAATGTAATCACCAACATTTGGAGTTGCATGAAGCTTTGAGAGTTAATAAGAGACTCTCTCTCTAGAAATCACTTCCACAGCATGTAAGCACTTTTTCATCAATCGAAAATTAGCAGCAGCCATCAGCACCGAGCTCTTTCAAATGAGCTCCTATTTATAGGTAAGGTCGGCTCCTCTCCAACGGTCATATTTTCCTTAAAGTTCGGAGGGACCTGTACACGTGTCACTTAGACAACGGTTAGTTTATAACAAAATAGACGACATCGTTTTGTAACAAAGTAAGTGTAACAGAATGTACGACATCGTTTTAAACTCTAACATAAAAGTTCGGAATAGAAATTTCGGAGTGAAAGTTCGGAGTGAATAAATTCAGAGTGTAAGAAACAATGATAATCAGATTCTGTTTAATAGGTGAATTCGGAATGAGAATTCGGAATAGGAATTCAGAATAGGAATTCATCATCAGAAATCGTAATGAGAATTTATCATCAGAATTTGTAATGAGAATTCATCATCAGAATTCGTAATAAGAATTCATCATCAGAATTCGTAATGAGAATTCATCATCAGAATTCGTAATGAGAATTCATCATCAGAATTCGTAATGAGAATTCATCATCAGAATTCGTAATGAGAATTCGTCATCAGAATTCGTAATGAGAATTCGTCATCAGAATTCGTAATGAGAATTCTTTATCAGAATTCGTAATGAGAATTCGGAATGAGATTTCTTCATTAGAATTCGTAATGGGAATTATTCATTGGAATTCGTAATGAGAATTCTTCTTCAGAATTCGTATCCTGAATCTGGAATAGAACTTAGTCAGAGTTCATATCCGAAATTCGGAATGGAACTTCCTTATAGTTCTTGTCCAGAATCCGAATACTAAACAGAATGCTTTATATCAAAGTTTCAATGATTCCGAGAAAATGAATCCGAAACTTAAACATAAGAAAAATATGAATGAAAATATGATAAGGATAATTTTTCTTATAAAAGCGATTTTCCTTAAGAAAGCAATTTTCCTTATAAAAGCGATTTTCCTTAAGAAAGCATTTTTCCTTATAAAAGCGATTTTTCTTTAAAGATAAGGTGTTTGTGATTTTCAAAACAAGAAGGAATGGAAAAGTCATAAGGAAAACCTTATTGACTTAACAATCTCCCCCTTTTTGGAAAGCACAAACATCCTTACGAAAAAGCTATTCTAAGAAGAAAGAAACATATTAAAGCTTATCTCCCTTGGTTTAAGAATATAGATGAATACGACTAACTCCCCCTTAGGCTTTGAAACTCTAAGGATCGTATTCATATTTCCGGAGTGATGTTTCTTTAAGAAAGACTCCCCCTTAAACAAACTCTTATTAGAGTTCTTTTTCCTTGGGTATTTTTCCATTCTCCCCTTTTGATAAGCACTTATTAGATTTCCTCTTTTTATTAAGGATCTTTTCCTTCTCCCCCTTTGTGATTTTCAAAAAGAATTGGAGGGAATGGAAAAACTTAACAAAGTACCTGAAAAATTAGTACAAACGAAACAAAAAACACAATTCTTATTATATTTGAAATGTCAGCAACAAAAACAGATTACAACAAAAAGATCGGATTGGTCATTTCGGATCTTTCTCCTTCGAAATTAGCCCCTTGAGAATTGTCTTGATCTTTTTGAGGTCCTTATGATCTTCCTCTGCTTGCTTCTCTAAAATGACTATCCTTGCTGACTGAGCTTCAATTACTTCTTCCTGAGCCTTCAACTTTTCTTCCTGGGCTTTCATCTTCTCTTCCTGAGTCTTCATTCTTTCTAGAAAATCAATCCGATGATCCCTTTCAAATTTCCAATTCTGATTAACAGAGTTCAACTTCCCATTCAGATCCCTGACTTCTTGGATCTGAATGTTCCTTTCCTCTGTCAACTTTTCTTCGAATGATGCAGTCATATCATGAAACTTCTTGTCCTCAGTTTGAAAAGCATCCTTAACATTTTCCTGAAACTCATCCAGCAACCTCATCTCTTCCACATTTTTCTTTGACCAGCTTGTCATCCTCTTGCAAGATCTTTTATGTGCTTCGTAACCAACGAAGAAAGTTTTGAACTGAGCTTCAATCTCAACACACTTATCCATTACCATGGATATGGAGTCGGTTTTCTGATTCAGCGCATGTTGAAGCATCTGGCATCTAGAGTCAATACTGGAGAAGGTTGGAATTGTTCCCACCAACTTCTTCAAGGATTGAACAACAAAATCGTGCCTCAACGATGATGACTCCGAATCTGAAACCTTGCTAGGAGAATTTTCTTCCTCAATAAGCTCTAATTTCCTCTTCGAAGAACTACCAGCTTCCTTCCTCATACTCTTTTCTGAACTCGGGGTATCAGCAAGAATTTGTTTCCCCTTATCTTTTTCCGGAATAGAAACCTGTTCTGTAGATTTCTTCTCACTATCAGACACTTGAACAACCAAATCTTCCTCATCAGCAACTTCTACATTTTCGTTCTGAGCAGCATCAATTAAAAGATGTTCTTCTTCTCTCAGACAAGAAACTTCTTCTTCGCCTTTCTCTTCTTCCATATTCGGAGTAACAAGCTTTGAAGATTGAGCTTCAGATGTTCGGAGCGACAGGTGTTCCGAAGGAGTTCCCTTGTATAATAATCTACTTGTTTGAGCACATCTCCTGTCTCACCACTTCCTTCAGCAGCTTCTTCAACTTCTTCCACTTGCTCTACTTCCTCAGTAGCAACAGCCTCTTCCGGAGTAACAAGATTTCTTCCTGGAGTCTCAGGTAGAGATTCCAGAGAAAAAGTTCTCGGAACGGTAATGGTTGCTGAAACCATTTCGTTGAACTTTTACAAAGCCTGAGCTACCTCAGTCTCGGTCATTTTCTTCTTCAGCTTCTTTTCCTTTGCTTGCTTCTCGAGCTCATCAGCAGCCTTTTCTTTCAGAGCTTTAGCCTCTTCAGGATCCAATCCGAACTGCGGATTTCCTTCCTTCCTTGATTCTTTATCAGCTCTCCACTTTTATGCAACCTCACCAGTATAGATTTTCTTCTTCTTAGACTTAGGAGGTGCGGAATGGACTTCCTTAGACTTGGGTTCCTCAGCTTCGACAACCACTTCTTTCAGCTTCCTCTTTCTTACTGGCTTGGATGATTCCGGATCAGCCACTTTCGGAGTCACTTCTACTTGAGGAGGTAGATCAATAAACTTCCCTGAATCCTTGTTAAAAGCTATATTCATTCTCTTAAGAGTGGCATCACTGAGCAACATGATCTTACAAACTTTCGTCTTAGAACTACAAGCTACCTTGAAGGACTCAAGGCACCGAACTATGAGCTTTGACAATATTGCTGGGTACATCACAATCTGAGCTCTCAGATTTCCCTTCTTCAAGTTCTCAATATTAAGAAGGATATGCTTCATCAGGTTGAACTTCCTTAGATTTATCATAAAATCTAAGATATATATCTCACTTTTCTTCAGGCTATCCTTTTCTCCTTTTCTCGGTACAATAAGGCCTTGCACCCATAACTCCAGAATCCTGAAATTTGTAGAAAGACTTGCTATTTTCGGAGCCTTGTCATCAACTAATCCAAGAATTTCTAATGCCTTTTCCTTGTTGAAGCTACCCAAAGACTCTGGCAATACATGGGAAATAAACTCAGCTTCCCCTTCATAACTCAGCCCTACCAAGCTTGCAGCCTTGGTGTAAGAAAGATTATATGTCTTGCCATACGATTTGAAAGAAAACTTCTCTCTACTATCTTCCACGAAGAAGGCAAATGACTCATAAAACTCGACAATCAAGTCAGAGTAGACTTCATCCTGGTTGCCGGTTTTTGATACCGCAACACCTTCCCAGCCATTCAGCTTGATATTCTTTGAAATAATAGAATCATAGTTGCTGAAGAAATTCGGATGAACCAACCTCTCTCTGTAGACTAACCACTGAGAAATAGGCTTGGTTGAAGACATTTCTTGAGAAGCTAAGTCTGCAGACATTCGGATTAGAAGTCCTCTGAGATATTCGGAACAGAGAAGACTGAAGTTCGGAACTGAGATAACTGTGGTTCGGAACGGCCTTAAATTGGAGAGTCATAGCTTCAGCACGCAAAAGCTTGAAATCGATGTGGGACGAGAAAATAGGGTCCCCTTTATATAGGCAATGGGATGACGGTTCAACTTCCTCGGTTGATCTAATGGTTTAGAACGATCTGAGATCAGATCTAACGGTTGAAAGCCTGAATCCGATCGTTTTGAGGTTTTATTAAAGTAAAGAATTATGAAATCCAAAAACAGAAAACAAACTATAAGAAATTGCCAGCAAGTAAAATATGATTATGAAAACTTCGGTAAGAAAATCAAACCTTTCGGATTGGCTTAGGAAAGTTATTCGTAATTGGTATTATAAAGACGACTACGAAAAACTTAATACGAAAAAGTAAATACGATAAGTCAATATGAAAAACTCAATACGAAAAACTCAATACGAAAAAGTAAATACGAAAACTTGTTATGGAAGATTCAGTACGAAAGTTCCGTTATGAAAATACCAGTACGAAAGTTTTCCATTCCGGAAATTTTCAATACAAATACTTCCATTCCAGAAGTATTCTGTGCGAAAATATCCTTTCTGGAAAATTTGTAGTTCCGGAAGTTCCATTCCGGAAATTTTCGTTCCGAAAAGTTTGAAAATAAATTTTGAAAAACATTGTTAAATAAGAAATCAAATGTACTCCCCCTTTGAAAAGGAGTTTATTACTGTAAGGAGACTTTTTCAACAGAAAGTTAATTAAGGAAGATTACCTTACGGTTATCATTCCTAACTTTTGTTTAATATATTCAAATCTATCAGAAGGCAAAGATTTTGTGAAAATATCAGCAAGTTGATCTTGCGTTCCGATAAACTGAAGAATAATATCTCCTTTAAGTGTGTGATCCCTAAGAAAGTGATGCCTAATATCTATGTGTTTTGCATGAGAGTGATGTGCAAGGTTTTTACTTAGGGCAATGGCACTTGTGTTATCACACAAAATTTGAGTTTTAGTAAAACTCAGGCCATAGTCTGTGAGTGTGTGTTGCATCCACAACACTTGTGCACAACAACTTCCAGCTGCTACATATTCAGCTTCAGCAGTGGAGAGTGCAACAGAATGTTGCTTCTTGCATGACCAAGAAACTAATGAATCTCCTAAGAAATGACAAGTTCCGGATGTACTTTTTCTATCCATTCTACATCCACCAAAGTCAGCATCGGAAAAGCATTTTAGAACAAAATCATTTCCAGAGATATAAAATAATCCTAGATCCATGGTTCCCTTAAGGTAGCGAAAAATTCTTTTTACTGCCTTTAAGTGAGATTCCTTAGGATTGGATTGATATCTTGCACATAAGCATACTGAAAACATTATGTCTGGTCGACTAGCTGTTAAGTAAAGTAGACTTCCAATCATACCTCTAAAAGATGTTTGATATACTGGTTTCCCAGCTTCATCAAGATCTAAAGAGTTTGAGGTACCAATAAGAGTACTTATACTCTTAGTGTTGTCATAACAATACTTTTTAAGAAGATCTTTAATATACTTATGTTGAGATATGTAGGTTCCTTCTGGTTTTTGAGAAATTTGAAAACCAAGAAAAAATGTTAACTCACCCATCATACTCATTTCAAACTCAGATTTCATTAGACTAGCAAAAGAGTCAGTCAAAGATTGCTGAGTTGAACCAAATATAATGTCATGAACATAAATTTTAACAATCAAAACATTTTTCTTATCTTTCTTTATAAAAAGGGTTGGATCTGCATTTCCCTTAACATAGTTATTTTGAAGCAAAAATCCAGTAAGTCTATCATACCATGCTCGTGGGGCTTGTTTAAGGCCATACAAAGCTTTGGTAAGTCTAAAAAAATGATCTGGATGTTTTGTATCTTCAAAGCCAGGATGTTGTTCAACAAAAACATCCTCTTGAACATAACTGTTAAGAAAAGCACATTTCACATCCATTTGGAAAAGTTTGAAATTAAAGAATGCTGCAAAGGCAAGTAGAATACGGATAGATTCAAGTCTAGCTACTGGAGCATAGGTTTCTTCATAGTCTATTCCTTCTTGCTGATTATAGCCTTTAGCAACAAGTCTGGCTTTATTTCTAACAATGACTCCATTTTCATCACATTTATTTCTGAAGACCCATTTTACTCCAATAACAGAAGTTTCCTTAGGTCTTTCAACCAAGGTCCAGACTTTATTCCTTTCGAATTCATTTAGTTCATCTTGCATTGCTTTGATCCAATCATCATCACCTAAAGCTTCATCAGTGCTTTTAGGCTCTAATTGGGAAAGAAATGCTAGATGTTCTACTTCATTTCTTAAGGAACTTCTAGTCCATACAGGTTGATTTACATCACCAATGATACTATCACTGGGATGATTCTTAAGAAACACCTGATTTGGATTTTGTAAAACCTGTTCATCAACATAGGGTAGAAAGTCTTCTGGGGTAAATGTTTCAGAAATATCTTCTGGAACAATTTCCTTATCAGAAGGTTCTTCTATCAAAGGTTGATAATCAGTTTTTGAAAACACATCCGAAGATGTAGGTTGGGAGGTTTTAAAAACAAAAGGGTCTGACTCATCAAATTTCACATGTACTGTTTCCTCAACAGTACAAGTGTTTTTATTAAAAACTCTATAAGCCTTAGAGGTTGTAGAATAACCTAAGAAAATCCCTTCATCTGATTTTGGTGCGAATTTATATAAGTTATCTTTAGTATTCAAAATGAATACTTTGCAACCAAAAACCTTGAAGTTGGAAAGTCTAGGTTTTCTACCATTCCATAACTCATAAGGAGTTTTATTAAGAAAAGGTCTAATCAAAACTCGATTTATAATATAACAAGAAGTACTTAAAGCTTCAGCCCAGAAATGTCTAGCAATAGAATATTCACTCAACATGGTTCTAGTTATTTCTTGAAGAATTCTATTTCTTATTTCAACTACACCATTCTGTTGAGGAGTTCTAGGTGCTGAAAAGTTGTGAGTAATACCTTTCTTACTACAAAAAGTTTCAAAATCAGAATTTTGAAATTCTCCTCCATGATCACTATGAATAGTTTTCAATGGAAGGTTTTTCTCATTTTTAACTTGAGCTCTAAAACTTTTGAAATAAGAAAAATCTTCAGATTTCCTTGCTAGAAAATAGACCCAAGTAAATCTAGTGTAATCATCAACTAGAACAAACACATAGTATTTTCCTCCAATGCTTCCAGTTTGTGTTGGACCAAAAAGATCCATGTGCACCAACTGTAATGCATCAGTTGTTGAGACTTCACCGATTGACTTAAAACTAGATTTATGTTGCTTTCCATATTGACAAGGATCACAAACTTTAGAAGAATCAAATCTAAGCTCCGGTAGATCCTTAACAAGTTTCTTCTTAGAGAGTTTACATAAGTTCCTAAGATTACAGTGTCCTAATCTTCTATGCCATAACCAAGAATGATCTTCCATTGCACTTAGGCAAGGTAAATCTTGGCTTCTTAGGTCTTCTAAGTTTAAGGTGTAAACATTCTCTTGCCTGTTGGCTGAGAGAATAAATTCTTCCTTGGAATTGTGAACTAAGCATTTATCATTCCTAAAATTCACAAGGTAACCTTCATCACATAACTGACTTATGCTAATGAGGTTGTGCTTAAGACCTTTAACAAAAAGAACATTTGAAATCAAATTTTTACCCAAAAGAACTATATTACCAATACCAACAATCTCTCCCTTAGCATTGTCTCCGAAAGTTACCTTTCCTCCTTTCGTTTTGATAATCTTTTCAAAAAAACTTTTGTTACCAGTCATGTGCCGGGAACATCCACTATCCATGTACCAAATACTATTGCTGGTACTTTCTTTATTTTCCTGAAATTAAGAACAAAGTTAGACTTTCGGAATCCAAACTTGCTTGGATCCGAGATTTCCAGACAATAAAATTTTTGGTATCCACATTTTCTTAGAAAAGTAAGCTTTATGAAAACCTAAGGATTGGGTTTTGTTTAAGGAACAATTTCTTGCCCAGTGACCACCACATTGACATTTAGTGCAAAATGGGGCACTTTGAGGAACAAAATAATTGTTACTAAAAACTGGTTTTGCATGGGTATAACCAAATCCGGATTTATTTCTTAAAGGACGTATTTGAGAATACATTTTATCAAAATTTTCCTTACCATGGGTAATGTTTGATAAACACTTCTTTAAGGAAAAAATTTCGGACTTGAGTTTTACAACCATGTTTTTATCCTCAAAATCATTAGTTTTTGAACTAGAGATAGGCTCGAAAACATTTTTCTTAGAAATTACTTTTTCTAACTCTTTAGAAAGTTTGTTCTTCTCAGAACTTACTTCCTCAAGATTTTTTGAAATACTTTCAAAATCAGCATTTTTCTTATCAAGATCTTTAGAAAGATCTGATATCTCTTTAGTAAGAATAGAATTCCTAGAGTTTTCCTTATCAAGTTTCTTGTTGAGTTTGGAATTCTCAATCTCAAGAAGTTCAGCAAATCTAGAGACTTCTTCATAAGTAGGTAAAGTATCTTCCTCATCAGAAGATGATTCTTCATCAGAAGAGTTATAATACTTACTATCATTAGGATTTAAAGAAACATTGGTCAAAGATTCAGCATTTCGTACCTTAGCCATAAGACAATGATTATCAATAGGAAATCTGGCTATAAGACCAAGATTCTTCTGTCCTGAAGATTCATATTCAAAAGATTCATCTAAAGAGTCACCACCACTGGCACTCCAGGTGTCATTAGCTTTCAGAACTTTCTTAGCTTTGGCATTGTAATACTTCGTCCTATTCCTGTCTGAATGCCTTTCCTTCCTTTCTTTCTTTCTGAGCATAGGGTAATCTGGTCTAATATGTCCAGCTCTCTTGCATTCATAACAAGTAACTTCTCCATCTTTCTTATCTTTCATATCCTTCTTCTTATACTTAGATTGAAAGTTTCTCTGCCCAGCTATCTTGTTCATCCTTCGAGCAAGATTGGCTAATTCATTTTCTGAAACTTCACTTTCACTAGATTCGGATTGGAAAATAACATTCTTAGACTTGGATCTGGTTACTCTCTCAGGAGTCTTAGCTTTCATCTGATTCGAAGTTGTAGTAAAAGCTACAGTACCATTTCCATTCTTCTTCTTGATGTTGTCAGCATCCCTCTTCATTCTTGTTTCATGATGTAGAAGAGTTCCAAATAATTCATCAAGAGTAATTTGAGTAACCTTCCTGTTCTCATCTATAGCTGTTCTCTTGGATTCCCACTCATTGGGCATAATGTCAATTATCTTGTCCACACGAGCTTCATCATCTAAACCTTTCTCTCCCATAGATTGTAGACTGTTGACGATAGTCATAAATCTTTGTTGAACTTTACAGATAGGTTCTCCATAAGGAAAATTAAAACCATGATATTCAGCTCTAAGCATAGCCCTTCTAGTTTCAATCACTTTAGAAGTCCCAAAGTGTGTAACCTCTAACTTCTTCCATATACAATTAGCTGCTTCACAAGAAGAAATTTGGCTATATATATTTCTAGTCATTGAACATAATAGAGTATTGCGTACCTTATAGTTGAGTTGATATTCTTGCTTTTCCTGGTTAGTAAAGGTTCTGACTTCCTTGTCAGGAATTTTATAATCACCAGTAAGCATGACAAAGTTATCTACTCCAGTATTGATAACAAATGTCTTCATACGATCTCTCCAGTATTCATAATCATTACCATCGAAGATAGGTGGCCTTGTAGGATTCAGATTGTCAATAGATCCAACATTTATTCCTGCCATACTAAATAATAACTTTGATACAAACTTGTTAGTAGCTTAGAATCGAAATAACAAAGTTCGGAATGGAAAAAGTTCGGAATGGAAAAATCCGGAATGACAAAGTTCGGAATGAGAAAAGTGAGAAAGAAAAACTTGTATGTGAGTACAAGTATTTCAGTAACCTTGGCTCTGATACCAAATGTTTGAATGGTATAGAGTAAGAGATTTCCAACCTCTGATACCAATTGTAGGATCGAAATATAATATGAGATGCTCAATATACAAGAGGGGGGGTGAATTGTATACTTTAAAAAATTCCTTAGGAACCATTAAAGTTAGTTATGAATAACTAACGTTTCCTTAAGAAAAGGAAAGGACTAAGTTTAACAAAGTTAAACTAAGTAAATTCACAATACCTCTAACACCGAACTGAACTTGGAAATGGATTCCAAAAGTAGGTTCCGGAAATATGGTTCCGGAAATTGAAACTTAACAAAAGTTACAATATAAGATTCTACCTTAAAGCGTATAGAATCTAAACTAATCAGAGTAAGTAAGGAAGTATAAGAAAGTTATACTTTCCTTAAGATACAAATTACAGCAGAATAAAACAAGTAGTTAAACTACAAGTAACAAGATATAAGTCTTTTAACCCAAAGAGAAGGGTATCCAACAACCTTGGATAAAGGTCCCCTGATTTATACTTTCAAGCAAGTCTGTCTTACCCACACCAGGGTAAGCCCTCGATACGAAGATCGGTGTCTCTGTCTTGCTATCCCCGCAAGCCCTCAACTTCAAGGTAGTTTGCAACCTCTGTCTTTCTCAGCAAGAAAGCCCTCGATCTTTAAGGTAGTCGGCACCTCTGTCTTCCTATCCCCGGAAGCCCTCGAATGTAATCACCAACATTTGGAGTTGCATGAAGCTTTGAGAGTTAATAAGAGACTCTCTCTCTAGAAATCACTTCAACAGCATGTAAGCACTTTTTCATCAATTGGTAATTAGCAGCAGCCATCAGCACCGAGCTCTTTCAAATGAGCTCCTATTTATAGGTAAGGTCGGCTCCTCTCCAACGGTCATATTTTCCTTAAAGTTCGGAGGGACCTGTACACGTGTCACTTAGACAACGGTTAGTTTATAACAAAATAGACGACATCGTTTTATAACAAAGTAAGTGTAACAGAATGTACGACATCGTTTTAAACTCTAACATAAAAGTTCGGAATAGAAATTTCGGAGTGAAAGTTCGGAGTGAATAAATTCAGAGTGTAAGAAACAATGATAATCAGATTCTGTTTAATAGTTGAATTCGGAATGAGAATTCGGAATAGGAATTCGGAATAGGAATTCGTCATCAGAAATCGTAATGAGAATTTATCATCAGAATTCGTAAAGAGAATTCATCATCAGAATTCGTAATGAGAATTCATCATCAGAATTCGTAATGAGAATTTATCTTCAGAATTCGTAATGAGAATTCATCATCAGAATTCGTAATGAGAATTCATCATCAGAATTCGTAATGAGAATTTGTCATCAGAATTCGTAATGAGAATTCGTCATCAGAATTCGTAATGAGAATTCTTTATCAGAATTCGTAATGAGATTTCGGAATGAGATTTCTTCATTAGAATTCGTAATGGGAATTCTTCATTGGAATTCGTAATGAGAATTCTTCTTCAGAATTCGTATCCTGAATCTGGAATAGAACTTAGTCAGAGTTCATATCCGAAATTCGGAATGGAACTTCCTTATAGTTCTTGTCCAGAATCCGAATACTAAACAGAATGCTTTATATCAAAGTTTCAATGATTCTGAGAAAATGAATCCGAAACATAAACTTAAAAAAAAATATGAATGAAAATATGATAAGGATAATTTTTCTTATAAAAGCGATTTTCCTTAAGAAAGCAATTTTCCTTATAAAAGCGATTTTCCTTAAGAAAGCATTTTTCCTTATAAAAGCGATTTTCCTTAAAGATAAGGTGTTTGTGATTTTCAAAACAAGAAGGAATGGAAAAGTCATAAGGAAAACCTTATTGACTTAACATCCCTCTCCTCGAACATCCTGATGTTTGCGAGTGCGACGAGAAGCACCGGAGGCGGTATCTCTCCGCGAACGGACTGACGTTCGCGAGCCCGCCGTGAAGCGACCACCTCTCCTTTGCGCCGCGTCAGTTCTGCTTCGTGTCACCCCTTGCCTATAAATACCGGGTTCCCCCTGAGCCCCAGGGAGGATGGACAATCTGACCTTTCGGCTTCTCAATCCGCGAATCACGAAGCACCCTTCGCCACTGGAATCATGAGCTCCACGATGTACTTCTACTTCATGTGACGCCTTCACTTTGTCTTGTTTTGAGCCCCTCTTCTGAGAGGGATGCCCTTAATGATGCTCAAGGGAATTTTCTATGGAGGGGGATTCCCAACGGAATCCGAGCAGATGCGGAGCATTTATGATTCACGAAACACCCATCCTGGACTAGTGATCCCCATGCTAGGGCAGGATCGGTTCACTTCGCGAAGCACACTGCCTCGCGGCCCCTTTCTTCGTGAGGCACCTCTGCTTCACGAGGTTGTGCTCCATGAATACTATTCCAATTTGAGATGCACCCCCTATCCACACATCTGCCCCATGCTAAGGCCAAGGCACTCCTCTTCGTGAAGCACACTCCTCTGGTTGGAAATTCCTCTTCCCGTGCGACCCTCCAGGTTTGCACGATGTGATTTCAAAGTCCCACAAGCAACATCACCCATAGCATTGCTTCACCTAATTCTTCTTCACATAGGCACACTAACAGATATCACTTATTCGCATAGCCTCGCTAACGTGGACCCCTCGATTGTTCGCTCTACAACCCCATTGACCACGACCTTACAGGTACCTTCCCTTCCCCAAGGAGCAACGAGTACCAGTTATGTAATTCCTAGGGGTGCAGAGTAAACCAACCTCGTCCAAGCTGCAAGACGTTAAACTGCCAAGCACCACATCCTCAACACATGACGTTAAACTGTGACCTGACCCCGAACCCCACACACAGGGTCCCCCCAGCTCATACATTCATTACGCCACATGTCTCCATGGGAATGTGATCACCCCCTCCACAAGGGATGATATCCTCCTTCTCGGAGTAGCGTATGTCCATGGGAGAAGGAAAACCACCTCGGTGTAATCCCCTAGCCTTTCTTGCAAGAAGCAGCACCACTGTTCCTCCTCACTTCCTCAGCGCCAAAGCCAGCCAAGGATGTGATGGGGAACGGTGCTCCTCCTTTCATCCTCGGTCCCTAAGGCCAGTGGAGGGTGTGATATGGAACAAGGCTTTTCTTTTCTTCGGTCCCAAATCACTCTCCTGCTGCGCTTTTTCGCCCTCAGGCCTTTATCCTAGAGTAAGTCCCAGTACTATGGGCCGCCTAACGCGTAAGCCCCTCTTCAATTCTCACGGGGCACCCTTCACGATTTGATCGTCAGGTCCTTTCTACCTCTTGTTTCTCACACCAATCATGACTCACGTGGTCTTAGAGTATGCATTGGTCATGACAATGCACTCGTCCAACATGATGTTAAACTGTTTCCCCTTGTCCCGCATGACATTAAACTGCACACCCATTTGAACTACGAGGTCTTTGATCCAAGTCAAGGCATGGTACGTAGGACGCCTCCTAGAGGTTCAAGCCCACCCTTCATTTCATCATGTTGGGTTCCATCTTCATACAGCATGAAGTTAAACTGCACCCCAGTCCGACGACAAGCTATTGGGACTCACCCATTTGAACTATGCGGTCTTTGATCCATGTCAAGGCATGGTACGTAGGAAGCCTTCATGAGTTCCAAGCCCACAACCCGTCATTTATTTACGTCAGGGTTCCATCCTTGTCCAACATGATGTTAAACTGCACCCTAGTCCGACGGCAAGCCGTTGTGACTCACCCATTTTAACTATGAGGTGTTTGATCCACGTCAAGGCATGGTACGTAGGAAGCCCCCCAAAGGTTCAAGTCCACCATCCATCACACCAAGGCCCACCTTCACGTCGGTTCACCAACAAAGCCCCATCTCGAACTATGAGGACTTTGATCCATGTCAAGGCATGGTACGTAGGAAGCCTCTCTAAGGTTCGAGCCCATCTCCCATCAGACCAATGTCCTTTCCTCACATCGGTTCGCGGAAACCCACCATTAGTGGACCCCCAGGACCACTTTCATGCCAGTTCTCCAATGAAACCCTTTGAACTACGTGGTCTTTGATCAATGTCAAGACATGGTACGTAGGAAGCCTTCCTGAGGTCCAAGCCCACCACCCGTCGTTTATTCACGTCAGGGTCCGTCCTCGTCCAGCATGACGTTAAACTGCACCCCAGTCTGATAGCAAGCCATTGTGACTCACCCATTTGAACTATGCGGTCTTTGATCCATGTCACGACATGGTACGTAGGAAGCCTTCACGAGGTCCAAGCCCACCACCCATCGTTTATTCACGTCAAGATTCCATCCTCATCCATCATGACGTTAAACTACACCCCAGTCAGACGGAAAGACATTATGACTCACCCATTTGAACTACGAGGGATTTGATCCATGTCAAGGCATGGTACGTAGGAAGCCTCCTAGAGGTTCAATCCCACCCTTCATTTATTCATGTCGGGTTCTATTCTCATCTAGCATGACGTTAAACTGCACCCCAGTCTGACGGCAAGCCGTTTTGACTCACCCATTTGAACTACGCTGTCTTTGATCCATGTCAAGGCATGGTACATAGGAAGCCTTCACGAGGTCCAAGCCCACAACCCGTTGTTTATTCACGTCAGGGTCCCATCCTTGTCCATCATGACGTTAAACAGCACCCCAGTCTGACGGTAATCCATTGGGACTCACCCATTTGAACTACGCGGTCTTTGATCCATGTCAAGGCATGGTACGTAGGAAGCCTTCACAAGTTCCAAGCCCACCACCCGTCGTTTATTCACATCATGGTTCCATCCTCATCCAGTATGGAGTTAAATTGCACCCCAGTCTAACGGCAATCCATTGTGACTCTCCCATTTGAACTACGCGGTCTTTGATCCATGTCAAGGCATGGTACGTAGGAAGCCTTCACGAGTTCGAAGCCCACCACTCATTATTTATTCATATCAGGGTTTCATCGTCATCCAGAATGACGTTAAACTGCACGCCAGTCCGATAGCAAGCCATTGTGACTCATCCATTTGAACTACGAGGTATTTGATCCATGTCAAGGCATGGTACGTAGGAAGCCCCCCTGAGGTTCAAGTCCACCATCCATAGGACCAAGGCCCACCTTTACGTCAGTTCGCTGACGAAGCCCCTTCTCAAACTACGAGGAAATTGATCCATGTAATGGCATGGTATGTAGGAAGCCTCTCTGTGGTTCAATCCCATCTCCAATCAGACCAAGGTCCTTTCATCACATCGGTTCGCCGACACCCACCATTAGTGGACCCCCGGGTCCACATTCACGTCGGTTCATCGATGAAACCCTTTGAACTACGTGGTCTTTGATCCATGTCATGGCATGGTATGCAGGAAGCCTTCACGAGTTCCAAGCACACCACCTATCATTTATTCACGTCAGGGTTCATCTTCGTTCAGCATGACGTTAAACTGCACCCCAGTCTGATGGAAAGACGTTGTGACTCACCCATTTGAACTATGCGGTCTTTGATCCATGTCAAGTCATGGTACGTAGGAAGAATTCACGAGGTCCAAGACCACCACCCATCGTTTATTCACGTCAGGGTTCCATCCTCATCCAACATGACGTTATACTGGACCCCAGTCCGACGGTAAGTTGTTGTGACTCACCAATTTGAACGACGAGGTCGTTGATCCATGTCAAGGCATGGTACGTAGGAAGCCCCCATTAGGTTCAAGTCCACCATCCATCGGACCAGGGCCCACCTTCACGTCGGTTCGCCGACAAAGTCCCATCTCAAACTACGAGGACTTTGATCCATGTCAAGGCATGGTACATAGGAAGCCTCTCTAAGGTTCGAGCCCATCACCCATCGGACCAAGGTCCTTTCCTCACGTTGGTTCGCCAACACCCAGCATTAGTGGACCCCCGGGTCCACTATCACGTTGGTTCACCGATGAAACCCTTTGAACTATGAGGTCTTTGTTCCATGTCAATGCATGGTACATAGGAATCCTTCATGAGGTCTAATCCCACTACCCGTCATTTATTCTCGTCAGGGTTCATCTTCATCACGCACTACGCTAATCTACATTCCGGTCCAGCAGCAAGTCGTTGTGACCAACAGGAACTACGTGGTCATTGATCCGTGATAAGGCATGGTATGTAGGAAGCCTCCATGAGGTAAAATCCCACCACTACTAGGACCCCCTGGTCCTCCTCATTCACGTCGGCCTTCCGGAATCTAACCTGAACTACGTTGTTTTTGATCCATGTCAAGGCTTGGTACGTAGGAAGCCTCCCATAGGTTCAAGCCCACCACCTGTTGGTCACTCCGACCTTATTCACGTCAGGTCACCAGCACCTAGGAAGCCTAGTGTGTAAGCCCCGCACCATCCAGACCAAGGTCCTCATTCACGTCGGCACACTAACGATGACCATCGTGCCAAGGTCCACCTTCACGTCGGCCTGCTGGCGCCATCCCGAACAATACATACTTTGATTGCCTACCACGAGGTTAATTAGGAGGTCTATTCGAGACTCAAGCCCACCTTTACTGTCGCCCTTGCGATGGTCCCATTTCATTCCCCCTCCACTTCATTCAACTCTCCATCACACATCCTAATTCTCACATAGACTACCATATCCTGGCAAAATCATACCATTCCGCTCCTCTTCGCAGCCGCTTGTGGGCTAGTTCTGGTGGGCTAGTTCCGGTATCGGCTCCCCTTCAATGGAAATTCCTCAATCTGATCCGTTATAGCTAATGCTCTGATCGGGCTGATCCTTCTCCACTGGACGTTAAACCTGCGGCATACCCTGTGTTAAACACAAGAAGCTGAGGAAAACCTCAGATATATGTCTATAGAATATAATTACCCGCGCTCGATGTGGGATGCCTCAGGCTTCCAGGCCCTCGAGATGCCCTATAAAATGGGTTAACAGACAGACATGCCAGTTCCCCAGCATAAAAAGATGCTTCTGATGCCTCGACGTGACTACTCCCCCGACTGAAGGTTGCTTCCTTGACCGGACCCTTTGGAATGGCCTGATAGAAGCAGCGTAATTAACCAGCATCCATGGAAACATGGCACTGGGAAGAGTTTCACGAACAACGTATCCAATCTATGAGGGAGACCCGGACGAGGTGACAAGTACTGAGGAGGAATCCAGAGAATTAAGAACCGACATCCCATCATCTCATTTCGATAAAGGAGAAGATTTCCCTGAATTAGGAGCTAATGTCGGCCACCCTTGGAAAGTGGGAATGCGGGGAAACAAACAGCCGCGCATCCTCCCCCGCAGATGGATACACACGCCCCTGCGAAAGTGTCGAAAATAGAAATGGTGAACCCGGCATGAAGGTATTATCCTCCATGTGGAGATTAGTAGCGTTCGAGACACCAGTAGATTGATGTGTCAACGGATCCAGATGTCCTGTGCCAGGTCCCACCAAACAAATGGCGAGCTGGCATGAAACTCACTGAAAATTGGGGAAGTAGAATATGGGGTATTCCGTTCTACAACATGTTGGTGTGGATCTTTCTTACATACATGGAGAATGGAATGACGTTGGGGCAGTGCTTGTCAACCCTTTTCCTCACAGTGATGATGAGTTGATCACTCCATTTCCCAGGAACCAGGTTGCTGCTATGGAGATGCGATCACCACCCACTCGCCTACACAGGGGCAGGGGAAATACCGGCACAGCCACCCCGCATGGCTCCGTTGCCACCACGACGACCTCTAAATCTGTGAATACGAGGCTCCCACGCCCCCTCTCCCCGTTAGAGATCATCCAGCGGAGGGTGATCAACAACCTTGTACGCAGGAACGAGGAAGAAGGGGTCATCCCAACTCGAGATATGGCCTGCCTGGACCTGGAGGCATCCAGGCCCCGCCGTCAATGCAACCCAAACAGGCCGCACAGGGAGCCCCTGCTCCCCACTCCAACGTTCAATCGTTTTGGGAGCCTGTCCCCAGAACGCCTCAACGACTCCTCTCTTTATGCTGATGAGACGGGTAATGTTCGGCTCGGCCCGCTCAGAGTTCCAAGTCAGGGGCTCCAAACAAGGGCTCCCAACCGAATGCATCAGCACAGATGACCAGCTTCACCAGAAGAGTTGGTAGGCTACGCCCCTGCACCACCTCTGCTAGCCCGTCTGTCCCGACATCAGCGCCAGGCCCGAACTGAGGATGCCCGTCAAGGTGCATCGACGTCAACAACTACTTTGACACAAGCCACCACCAACGTGCATCATGGATTTCCTGCATACACTGAGAAGGGGCACCCCTTCATCCGACAGGGATCGTGGCCTCAACCGCCCCACAGGCAGGCTGGGTTGACTCTCGGGGTCGCAGGTCGAGCGAAGATTACCGCGAACCAATCCACGATAATGTAACTCCATACGAAGTTCCCCTCTGTATCATCGTTCCATATATCATGGGATTTCTCTGCTCCAAAGCTCGTCACGGAGGTATGCCTGGTGCTACCCCCATCCCGAAGGAAGACCCACTCCATGGCAGTGACGCTCAGCGCGGAAACCTCTCCAGCACCCATTATACAGGGTATGGGGTCCCTCCTTCTGCCCATAACCACAGATGCGAAGGCACTATCCATCCGGTCCTTCTTCAACGTAGGGTTCCTCCCTATTTCCTCTTTGAAACTGGAAAAGGTCCTCCTCACCCCGGAAATTTGAGAAGTGAAGGTTAGCCTAGCTCCGCCCGCACTTTCCATGGAGGTCCTCTGCATGTACCCTTCGACATTTTCCCTAGTGCTCCTTGCACCCCGGCCACCTCGAGCGGGGGCCCACTCCACCACGGCGCCAGCACCGCCCCAACTCTACATAATGAAAATCAAACTTCTCTCAAAGAGCCACCCTGGGGTAGAAGAGTGAGTCGTCACCGCCACAAGAAGAGTAGTGGGAAGGCACGAGTGGAGATCAAACTAGCCCGTTTCTTGGATTATGGAGCGGAATGCGACTCAGTGATGGAACCTTCTCTCTGCTCCACTGTGTCAGGAACTGGGGCAGGAACTAAGGGTGTCAGACTCATTCTCCCGGAATGCGAGGTCCACCGGATTCCCACCTCCCTCCGCAGGTGCATCCATGAGGAAGAAATCGGGGAAATTCCACAGGTCCTGACTGTGCAGTCGCCACCATCATCATCAAAGGCTCCCTCTACCTCTACCAGAGATCCCGGGGAGCTATTTTGGGGACCAACAACGGCAGAGAAATAGTGTAACCCATCACCGATGACCGCAACTCCTTCACCTGAAGCTGTGGTTATCAGCCCATCGTATCGTGATATCGTGATCAGGCCACCTCACTCTTTAGAGGATGGCCCTGAATTCAGCGGCCAGTCAGCCCGTTCTCCGTATTCTCCACCACCACGTTTATTATCCCAGCGGTCCGCCTCGGTACCACTAACGGTCTCTCAGCCGCCTTCGGTTGATGAGTGGGGAAATAAATGGCCATATCCTAAGTCTGAACCCAGCAGCTTCTGGAGCATTCTCACCACGGATAACTTCCTGGAGAAGTTCTGGCCGACGGCGGCGCCATAATTTCGCACACAAGAGTCCCTTACCCCAGAAGAAGTGGGGTAATTTTACTGAACCCTATGGGCGACACACTTCCTCATTATTTATTAGTGGGTGATATACCCCAAACGTCGAGAGCTCTTTGAGGAAATCAGCGAACAATGCCGCCAAGTCGATTTGGATGCACTCCATGTGGCCCAGCTTCCTGAGTCACTGGGCCGTCAGAGCACCCTTCAACGAAAATGCATCCAGAGTTACAATGTACTCCGCAGAGTCATCAGGGAGGCTACCACCCATGTGCAAGTCCGTGGATGGGGGCACTATGCCACTCTACTCTTCAGCCCTATCCAATGGTAGCCCAATTAATTATGCGACATCGAGGACATTTCCTCGAGAGGGGTTGCACTCCACATGGCTGACATAGTGGACAAGGAAGAGGAGAATGAATTTCACGATGGGGACTTACCCTCTGAGGTCATACTGCCACTGCTAGACACATCAGGGAGGGACACTCATTAGCAGAGGAACCTTCTAGGCCTCCCTGTACGCACCGAGTCGCTGGTACTCAGTCGAAATGCCGGTATGGGTAAGGAGCACGTCGGAACTGTCAAACAATCTGACCCATCCTCCTCTTTATAGAAGACGGATGAAGATCCCGAGAAGGCTGCGTTACGCCAGTAGCTTGATGAGCAGAGGAGGATGGTTGGCGATCTCTTGGCTGAGCGCACTGCAGAGCGGTGGCCCGACTATGGTAATCCCAAGCCAGGGCTGCAGGGGAAGGAAATATTTCCCCCTGGTGAGATGCCTCTGGACAACCCTGATCATGCTAATTCCACATAAAGCACAGATGCCAGAACTAACGGAAAGAGGGAGCGATACGTCTCGCCAAACCCTCCTAAACGAAGGGGAAATCTGCAAAATCCAGTCCGGGTTCCGCCAGTCGTCCCGTAGGCCGTTCTGCTAGTCGCTCCACGAGCTGCCAAAGTTATCTACCATGTTGAAGAACCTGGAAACACACTTGTGATTAGGGATCCCCGTCAAGACAGGGACCCGCACCCTGATGATTTTATAGCAGCACTCATGGCCCGCCTCAAAGCGTTGGAAACGCGGTAGGTGACATTCCCACCGGATGGCAAACCATATCCTGGGTGGGTGGAAGATATGCCTGCACCCCCCGGGTTTTGGGAATCCCACTTTCTCACCCTTCAACGGGACATGGGACCACTGCAGCATTTGGCCCACTTTTCTTCCAAGTGTGGCCCTATGCTGGGGACTCCGGCCCAACAAGAAGCCGCCAAGCTCTAGTGTTTCGTGTAGACATTAGCAGGTCTCGCGTTCTTCTGGTATAGCCAGCTCCCTATCGGATCGGTGACCGGTTGGGAGGATCTCCGCCGACAGTTTCTATACCAGTTCAGCTCCACCATGCGGAAGACCAATATTGCAGACCTCTTCAAGTGCACCCAAAGGCCTGATGAGCGAGTCACAGATTTCATCACTCGGTGGAAGGGACTTACATACTCCCTCAATATGCCACTAACTCAGGAGAAATTACAGATGATGTGTGTAGGTAACATTAAAACAGAGCTGGTACCTTCCCTGATTAAACAAAACTACCCTGGAGGGTTCCTGTATTTCTAAGATAAGGCTCAGTGCCTTGAGAAGGCTCTGGAATAGGCTAGTCAGGCACGTTCGTTGCCCCCTATGATCCCATCCCGGAGGACTGCCAGAGCCGAACCCGCCACAGTGGCCCAAATAGATGCCCCAAGGCAGCTAGAACTACTGCCAGAAGTACTATCCCTGAAACCCCGTAGAGGTCCTCCACCTCAAGCACATGCTCCTGCAGCGACATCCTCAGAACCGACAGGTTCCCCCGCACAATGTGCCACCCCCACCTAGGTGAGATGATCAGGCGCCGCCTCCTCAGCATGCCCCTCTGGCCCCTCGTTAGGGTCAGGTCCCCAGGGCCCCCTATCCGGAAAGAAGGCACCAGACTTATTCGTTTAATGAAAATCAGGTCCTTGGTTACTTCTGAAGTGCTCTAGAGAAAATGATGGTGCGCCTACCTGAGTGCAGAAGGCCGACGATGTCAAATATCACCGATCACCACAACTACTATTCTTATCATCGGATTATGGGGCACACCCTCAAGCAAAGATATGTTTTTAAAGACTTGCATCACGACAAGGTCAACAACAGCATAGTCAGGTTGGGCCCGGAACCAACATTGGTAGCTAGTGTCTTTGCAGGGTCAGAGATCGGTAGTGACTACGAAGGTGAATGGCAGAAGGTTCCCAGCCATGGGTCCCAGAAATACGACGATTGGATGGCTCAAAAAACCATCTCCCATGCCCACGGTATCATTCAGGCATGCCTGAAGCAGCTGGATCCTCCAGACGAAGAAGCCAGTTCCTCTGCACTGCCTTCACAGTGGACCTCTACCAAAAAGGGCAAGCATCGATGACGTAAGAAGAAACAACGTGCTCCGCTAGTGCCGTCATCATCCCGCACACTTTTCGACTTTATGCACCCCCCCCCCCAAATGGGGATTCCTTCAAGAATCTGCCCGGTAGTGGATGAATCATCAAGCGAAAGCCAGGGGTATGCTTCGGTTAACACCATGGAGCTAGTAAATCCCTATATGACCCCCGACGAGGGGGAATGCCAGACAAACCCCCCTATTGTTTCCAGCCGGCGTCAATGTCGGTGGAACCACAACCAAGCTATTCATCGAGGCATGTCAATGGGTACTTTCAGTCAGGTTGTACATGCTGCTGAAACTAGACAGCAGGCTCCGTGTACAGCTCAGCACAAGCAACTCCATCTAACCCCCTCAGTTCTACCTCCACCGCCATTTTTGCTAATGGATCAGGCAGAGCCACCTCGTACGTATCACATCCAATCATGCTCAAATACAGGCCAGTCTCCACTGTCCGGTCCTGGTCCAGCAAAAGATCTTTAGGATTCAACTAGAAGGCAAAGGGATATACCCAGCATTGGCCAACCGACGGTTCAACCGTCAAGACCCGCTATGCCTCCAACTGCAGAACGACCTCCTATAGGCAGAGGTTCGCGTTTGGTAAGAAATTATGATGTCCTGAAGCAGATGGCCGGTAATCTAGCAAGGCTTTCTATCCTTGAGGCCCTTCGCCTATTGTCTGAAATGTGTGAGGCGCTTGTCGAAGCCCTAAGGGGCCCCCTCCAGTTTGTGACGGAGGTGGCGGCGGCAGAAGCCTTCCATGCCGAGGCAGTCGAGAATTCCGACTATGAGGCGGTTATCTCTTTCTCTGGTGAAGCTGTGGACCATCATATACAGGGGCATATTCGCCCACTGTACATCACTGTCCACTTCAATGGCAAGGAAGTCTGCCGCTGCCTCGTTGACATGGGTTCTGGGATCAACCTAATCCTGAATCGGACACTGTGAATTCTGGGTCTGTCTGAAGATGATTTAACTCCTTCTGACCTCAGAAACCAGGGATACGATAGGACCAAGAAAACCCCAGTCGGCATGATCTGCCTGAAGACTCCGTTCGGTGACCTAATTTCTAGCAAAGAGTTCATGGTCGTCTCTCAGGACACCGCCTACAATGCTTTGATGGGGAGGCCATGGCTCCATCTGCACGCAGCAGTCCTTCGTCACATCACCAGTGCGTCAAATACTCCCTCAATGGTGGAGTAGGTGTGCTCCATGTATATGCGTCTTCTTTCGCCTCTTGTGAGGCCCGTTATCTGGATACTGATTATTACAGGATTAAGGATAAGGAAATACTAGTCAGTGAGGATGCACCAGCCCCGGTCACAAGTGATCCTTGGGAAAGCATGGATGATGCCTACATCCTCCCGATCCACCGATTGCGGGCCACGACCCCCGACACGGGGTGATGTTTTGTTATTTTGAGTATTAAAGGAAGGCAAGCTCCCATGTCCAAGCGATGGCGGAAATCCCATCGTACTCCTACACCATCTAGGCTCAGGTGATCCCGGAGCAGCCTACCGTTGTGCTGTATCGGGATGACAAGCTCATGAAAATGGTAGTACTTCATACGTGTCTCTTCCACTGGGCAGGAATTAATTGACTCAGGCTGACACGTCACCACTGCTTTGATATCATCAAATGTGTCCCCTTAGGCTGAAGGCCAGATGGGATAGGGTCGACTACCTTCATTGCTATGGTCTCAATCGCGAGCAAGCCTCCTGATATGATGACCACTTCTGCCCAAGCCAGCACCAGCATCCCCTCAGGCTTTGATAGTGCAGATGTACCTCCCGTTATGGGAAATCCCCCCACAGGTGGAGATGAAGACCTGAAGGATTCTCCCCCCGCCTTTGAGGAAGGCGTCTCTACCGCGGTTGATTAACTGGTACAAGTGAACCTTGGTAGTGAGGCAGATATGAGACCTACATTGATCAGTGCTTCCATGTCTCCTGAGGAGCAGCAGTAGTATGTAGACCTTCTCAACCATCACTATGACGTGTTTGCCTGGATTTATAGTGAGATGCCAGGAATAGATCCTCAAGTAGTCGTTCACCGTCTGGGCCTCCCGACAAACCATCAAGGGTTCATGCAGCCTCCCAGGAAGATGCACCCTTCTCATGGTGCTATGGTTAAGGCCAAAGATGACAATTTTATCAAAGACATCTTTGTTAAGGAAGTCCAATACCCCAAGTGGCTTGCTAACATTGTGCCAGTCAAAAATCAGAATTTTCAGATCAGAGTCTGCATTGACTTTCGCAACCTTAATCGCCACTGCCCAAAAGATGAATTCCCCCTCCCGGAGAATGAGTTGTTGATTGACGCTATGGCTGGGTTACAAGCTCCTACTTTCATGGATATGTATTCCGGGTACAACCAGATCCAAATAGCCCCCGAGGACGAGGAGTCCACTGCCTTCAGGGCTCCCCAAGGTACCTTTTGCTACCAGGTTATGCGCTTCCGTTTGAAAAATGTAGGTGCCACTTTTCAGAGGTCCATGCATTGCATATTCAAGCCAATTCTCGGGACGCTGGTGGAATGCTACGTAGATGACCTAATGGTCAAATCATGCCAGCGCCACGACCATCTCAATGACCATGAAAAAAGTGTTTGGTTTCCTCCATTCTCGTCACCTGATGATGAACCCGTTGAAGTGTGCCTTTGGTGTCACCTCTGGGAAGTTTCGTGGATTTATTGTTAGATACTGAGGCATTGAAATTAACCCAGAGAAGATCAATTCCATCATCCAAATGCCTCCCCCGAGAAATATTCAGGATCTTCAAGGTCTACAATGCCGCTTAGCCTATATACACTGATTCATCACGAATCTGGCCGGCAAGTGTAAGCCCTTTTCCCGGATCATGAAGAAAGGTGCCGCTTACGAATGAGATGAAGAGTGTCAGACCGCCTTTGAGGAAATCAAGCAGTATTTGATACAGTCTCCAGTTTTGATGCCACCTATTTCCGGAAAGTCGATCTTCCTTTACGTGACAGCCCTAGAATGGTCCCTTGGCACACTCCTCGCCCAGAAGAATATTTAGGGTACTGAGAACAATCTCTAATATCTCAGTCACATGCTTCTCCATACGGAGGTCAGTTGCTTTCCTATCGAAAAGAGCTGACTTTCGCTCGTCATTGCCGTATAGATGTTGCAGAATTACCTACAGCACCATGAGGTACAATTGGACTCCTGGGTAGACCCACAGAAGTACATCATGAACGGCCCCATATTGACTGGCCGACTAGCGCGGTGGGTAGTGATCCTCCAGCAGTTTGATATCAGGTTCGTACCTCAGAAGGCCATTAAGGGATAGGCGTTGGTAGATTTTTTAGCTGCCCACCCAACCTCCGCAGATTAGTCCTCGTACCTAGATTTTCCTGATGAGACGATCCTCTCAGTCGATCATGCCATCCCATGTTCACAAATGCACTTCGATGGTGCCTCCCGAAGCCCCACCGGTAGGAGGCTCAATGATCCTATGCTCAACAGGGTGGGCCTATGCATCATCTTCGTTACCCCGGTGCAAGCCGTCCTACCATACGCATTCCTATTGTCAGAAGGTTGTACCAACAATGAGGCAGAATACCAGTATGTCATCACCGGCCTTGAGTTGGCCCTTGAGATCGGCGTGCCCCATCTATATGTGAAAGGAGATTTCGATCTGGTAATCAAGAAAGTCAATTGAGA
The DNA here is from genome assembly GCA_963277665.1 of Viscum album. Taxonomy (NCBI): domain Eukaryota; kingdom Viridiplantae; phylum Streptophyta; class Magnoliopsida; order Santalales; family Viscaceae; genus Viscum; species Viscum album. The sequence goes on from OY728148.1 coordinate 1,246,834,940, forward strand.
TTATATCGTTAGGAAGCCAGAGCTTGTGCCATTGTTGGACTACACCCTCAGCCTAATGGCTCAGTTCCCCTCTCGGCTAGAGGTCACCCATGTCCCTCGGTCACAGAACGGTCGAGCAGACCCTTTGTCCGGTTTAGCCGCATCGCTCGCGGAGCCCGAGCAAAATGATTTGATCATACATGTGGCACACCGGAGAGTCATTTCCCCCTTCACCCAAGAGAACAATGATGGATTGCGGGTAAGTCATCTCACCGTCGGGCCCTCCACGTCAGGGGTCTCGGGTTCGTCGAACATAGTGGTTTAAGTCACTCCTGACTGGAGGGCACCTTTTGTCGAGAATCTCCAAAATGGATGCCTCCCAGACGACCTGGCCGAGCGCGAGTGAATCCGACACCACGTGCTACAATTTACCATCCAGAGTGGTTCCAGTCTTAAGTAGATACTCTATAAACGGAGCTTCGATGGAATTCTCCTCTGTTGCATTCAGAGAGTAGAGATTCCTCAAGGTATGTAGGAGGTCCACGCCAGTTCTTGTGGTGCCCATCAAGATGGGCCGAAACTGTCCCATCAAATCCAGAGGTTGGGATACTTCTGGCCCTCTATGATCCACGATTGTATCGGTTATTCAATGTTATTCCACGCATGAAAAGTTCATGCGAACATCCTACATCAGCCACCGAAGCCTCTCCACCCCACCAAGTACTCTTTACCTTTTGTGGTATGGGGACTTGATGTAGTGGGACCATATCCACTAGAAACAACTCGCCAGTGTAGGTTCATCCTGACGATACAAATTTCTTTTCCAAGTGGGACAAGGCAGTTCCACTCAATGTGGTAAAGGCTCGTTCCATCGTTGACTTTGTGAGCTCCAATATTATCCACCGGTTCGGGGTCCTTCATGTCGTTCTCACCGATAATGGCACTAACATCCGAGTGGCTGAGCTGAAGAAATTGTTCGCCAAGTACGGCATCCGTTCAAACCACACCTCCTGCTATCACGCGCAGGCAAACAGTCAGATCGAGGCGTTCAACAAAACCCTCTCTAGCATATTGCAAAAGATGGTTGGTCAGAAAAAGAAATGTTGTCCGGACATGCTCCCCAATGCCCTCTGGGCTTATCGAATGATGACTCAAAACTCTAACCAGGTGACCCCATATTCCCTGGTGTAAGGGGCTGAGGTTGTCCTACCCATTGAGATCTAGATGCCATCATTACGCACTACAGTCTACGACCAGCATGCGCCAGATGATGTGGCCGAAATCCATCTGGCTGAATTAGAAGCACTAGACGAGAACGGGCTTCATGCCCTGCACAATCTGGAGAGACATCAGAATAATATATCAAGATCCTTCAACAAGAAGGTTCACCTCCGTTCATTTCTATAGGGAAACCTAATGCTGGCCCTTCAAGCACCAATGACCCCCGGTAGGAGACCACCCAAGCTAGAACCCATGTGGGAAGGACCTTAAATTATCCATAACTTTTACCCCAACGGGGCTTACTCCTTGGTGACCATGGATGGTGAGTGCGTGACTCCTCCCACCAATGCCAGGTTCCTCAAGCAATACTTTGCCTGGTCCTGTCAGGTCCAGCATGTCCCTAAACTGTATGGTCCAACACGACCTTAAACTACACCACCATCTTGCAGGATGATAAACTGCAAAATAGTCCGAGCTCTATGTCCGTAAAATAAGATCTCCCTCTGTCCTTACTGCAGGACATTAAAATTCATGTCGGTCAGGCCTCCCAGACCAATGCGCAACTTCATGCCCCTTGGCCTTCATCAACTCAGACTCTCCTATGGGATTGTACAGTGTGGTGTACATCCTCATTCATGTCGGGTTACCCGCCGTACCGTACATATACCCAGTTGAGACACATTTCTCGTCCAGGACAACGTTGAACTGCGCTTCAAGAACTACGTGTGGCTTGATTCCAATATTAATGGGATACGTAGGAACACTCGGAAACCTCATCTTGAGACCATCCTCAAGCTCTTATCTCCCACTATTCACCCTGGGAATAGTTTCCTTGGAGTGTCCTTGCATAGTATGGAGTAGGGTTTCTTAGTCCCGCTTGTACGGCCTCGCTCATATAAAGATTTTATGGGTTAAATCATGAGCCCACTCTTGTTCATCAATTCTCCCACATCCTCACCACATGATTTTAAACTGCATGGCCTTAAAGAAATATGTATGGTTTGATTCCCATCCTAATGGGATACGTAGGAACGCCCGGACATGTTGTCCTTTGGCCCAGCCCAAAATCCAAAATCTTCCCCTCGGGTCAAGACATATGAAAAGGTTCACACTTTTTCCCCAACTCACATCGAGCAAGCCTCAACCCATCTGCACGTCCCTCCTGGAGATGTTCACCTCTTTCGTGGATGGATACAACTATGCTTCACCCTCTCCTTCAATGGGATTGCATTATATTTCTCACCCCAAGGGGCCCCCAAGAACGGCCTGGAAACTACACCCAAGGGCTCTCCTACCATTATGGGCCATCGCCCCTGATGGATTTGGACAAAAAATTGAAAAAAAATCCCATGTTGCAAATACGGTCAGCAGTCGATGCTCGTTTATTGTTACCATTTCAGGCTAATGCGATATGGAGACTGCGTTTCTTCCACGGTTAACATTTATCCGCCCTCGCCACGCCAACCCTGTTAAGCCCAAAATGTCGGTCACACAATTCATATATGTCTCCATTATCATCATCTCCATGTGGAGTTTTGAAACTCCTGGTACCATTCCTCTGTGCACATCTGTGTGAAAGGGGAATAAAGCTAGGTCAAAGGAGTCTTTTGGAGCTCTTCACCGACTCCCCCTAGTTGGATGTTTCAGGTATTGCGATAAGGATCATCCCCCCCTATTTCCCACACCGAGTTTAGATCACGTGGGCTTAGGGATCAGGTCGAGGTCTGTGCTTACCTGGAAAGGTGTCATCCATCCATGGTTTGAGCTCTATGACCATAAACTAAGATCCTCTTAGAACTACGTTCATCTTGAATCCCGTCCTAATGGGATACGTAGGAATTCTCAGACCCCCTGTCTTTGGGTCCAGCTTCAGTTCAGTTAATTCACCTCTATGGTCCTGCCTTCAGGACCCCGACAATGGGACTACGTGGCGTGGTGTGGGATTATGTCCTCATTCATGTCATGTTTGCAATAGTTGCACCACATGCATCCCGTTCTAAGAGTTAGCCCTCATATTCCTTGTCCCGCATGACATTAAAAGGCACCCTTCATAACTACATGTGGCTTGATTTCCATCTTCATGGGATACGTAGGACCACCTGAATGTATAGACTTCGGGTCTAGCCCCACCTTTTAGAGATCTCTCGATCTCCCGGCCACCTAGGCCCCTTGGCTTGTACCTCTCTAGTAGGGGGATATAAAGGTATGATACAGGGTTTTTGGCACTATGCCCCCATTTCCCAGGAATCTACCATCTCTTGGCAGCCCTCAAGTTGGGTCCCATGACCCCTTGTAGTGGTTTTCCTATGTCTTAAGAGTACTCTGGTCTTTGACCAAGAGTGTCAGATTCATCTTGGTCAAGTTCCCTCCGCTTGTCAGGATTTGTCTTTCCCTTCATCCGGGCTTTCATTATTTTTAATACCCAGAGGGACCCCCACGAACGGCCTGGATACTATGCCCAAGGGCTCTCCTACCATTACGGGCCAATGCCCCCAAGGGTTTCTAGACAAAAAATTGATACAAATTCCGTGTTGCGAACATGGTCAGCGGTTGATGCTCATTTGTTTTTCCCCATTTCAGGCTAACATGATAGGATGCTATGTTGCGAACATGGTCAACAATAATCCTCTATCATCACACTATCCCCTTCAGTCCTCGAATGTTGGTTGCCTGATTCACATCATTTTCCACCCCATCATGTCCAGGTGGAATCTCGACACTTTTGGCGATATCCCTCAGTGCACCTTTGCACGTCAGGGGGGAAAAGCTGTAATATGGCACCCTTAGGGGCTCCCACAGTCTGAGCTCTAAGACCATAAACTAAGATCTCCTCAGAACTACGGTCATCTTGATTCCCATCCTCATGTGATATGTAGGACCACCCAAACGTCTCATTTTCAGGTCCAGCTCATTTGGGAGCTAATCTCTCCCCCTTCACCTCCCACCTCTATGTGGGCCCCTCGGCATGATGTTCCTCTCTCGGGACTATGTACGGTGTGATGAGGGATCATGTCCCCATCCATGTCGGTTATGTCTCATGACACCATACACCTTCCCCGCCTAGCAACGTCTCTACTACGTCTGCGTTGCATGACGTTAAGATGCATGCATGGTCCTATCATATGACCCTAAAACTGTGACATTATCATCCTATCCGCATGAAGAAAAATGGCCCTACATTGTGATGACCTCATTGTGGAGGAAATCACGTTGGGTATTGGTCACATGCCATGCCATTTGTCAATGCCTGTCACAGCTTTATTATTGTGGCGACACCAGGGATCTCTACCCTAGGCCTTTTGCTTCACAAAAAAACCACTCACCTTAAAGGAAAAACAAGATTTATCAAATTCCGCTTCTTTTAGTGCAAGGGCCACGCCTGCACTCCCCTTTTTCCCTGGCACTGGTACCTTACCATGCCACCTTTCAGAACTACATATGGCTTGATTCTCATCCTCATGAGATACGTAGGAGCACCCGGGCACTTCCCAGTGGACCCAACCTAATCGTCATGTTCGGCCCCTCGACTCGAACTTTTCCCCAGTGAACACATGGTATGTAGTGCTTAGGTCCTCATTCACATCAGGTTTTGTAACCGCCTTCCATGTGTCCCTTTATCCCCTACTCATTCATTGTCTGAGCTCTAAGACAATAAACTATGATCTCCTTGGAACTACGTATGTCTTGATTCTCATCCTCATGAGATACATAAGAGAGCTCGGGCACATCCCCGTGGGCCCATCCTAACTTTCACTTTCGGTCCCTTGACCTAAAACCACTCCCAAGGGGGTCGTGCTGTGTAATTTGGACTCCAAGTCCTCATTCACATCGAGTTATTCATCGCACAATACACACCCCCTAATCACATTCATGATAGGTGTTTGAGTTACTCCACCATGTGCCTCATATGTTTCCTCCCATCCATGGTCTGAATTCTACGACCCAAAACTATGATCTTCCTATGGGAAAAGACTCTGCTCCCCCTATCTAATACGTCTCGTTGTCATATTTAGATATCTTTCGACAAAGAACCCAAAGTGTTGGATTTTCATAGGGACATTCCCCTCGTCCCATGACCAAGCTTCGTGAGCTCGCTATTTGGATCCTCATCCTCTTCCACAAACAAAAGGTCCCTCGGACGACATGGATACTAGGCTAAAGGGTTCTCTATGGATGCTGGACCGAAGAGCCCTCCAATCGTTTCGGGCCAACGTCCCTATGGATCTATGACATCATTTGTGACATGGTCACGTGTTTCGAACACGGTCAATGGTCGACCATCATTTGTTTGTCCCCATTATAGGCTAACGTGATATGGATGCTGGGTTTCCGCCACGGTCAACAGTTGCCCTCCATCGTCACGCTGCCATCATCGTGATCTGAATCTCGAGCACCATGATTCACACATTTCCACTTCCTCATGTTCAAGTGGAATTCCATCATACTCGGCTCTTTCTCTTTACGCATCTAGGTGCACCAAATGATTGTGTTATTGTCATTGGACCGGTATTCACCGAGCATCTGTTTGCCCTAACATGCCCCTTTTTGTGTCGGGAAATTCGCACCACTACTTCTTGTTTCCCACAACGAGCACGGCTCATGTGGGCTTAGTAGTTTTGGCAGGATGTGTACCAACACGGACAGGCTTTTCATCATCCCGCATGACGTTAAACTACACTTTTAGAACTACGAATTGCTTCATTCCCATCCTAATGGGGTACGTAGGAATGCCTGACCACTCTACATCAGGCCCAACTTAATCCTCACTCTTGGTCCCTCGACCTAGAGAGTTTCCTCCAGGGGTATGTGGTGTGATTTGGACTCCAAGCCCTCATTCACATCGGTTTCATAACTTCCACACCATATGCTCCCTGGGCTCTTCTCTTTCACTCCATGTCCTGTTGTAAAACGTTAAACTATGGGAGTCCATATGTCCTCAATGCATGACACTAAACTACGGTTCCACCCTGAACAAGTTCACAATGCCCTGAGTTAATCATGGGATGCACCAGAGCCTCTGCCAGAGAGGATTTCACCTGCCAGTGTTGGTATATGACTACACTGTGCTTCCAGAACTACGTATGGCTTGATTCTCATCCTCATGGGATACATAGAGACACCCATACATTTCACCTAGGGTCCAGCCCCACGAATCGCAAAATCCTGTTCCTCCCCATTTCTGGCCATCTAGCCTGACCCCTCAGGGGGAACTATGTAGCTGCAATTTTTCCCGGAACAAGTTCAGGATGCCCCTAGATCCCATTGGGAAGCGACAGACCCCCTCGCTAGAGGAATGATCCATGATCAAACCAATGCGCCCATATGGCGTACTCCCACCACGGTGGTGTAATTACATGAGTGTGGGATTCTGTTTAGACGAACCATCACTCTATATTCCACACTTTGCGTGCCCCTTATTCGGACCCTCGTCCCCTTTAATTTCTATAGGGACCCCCTAATGGAATGTTCTCATGCTGTATTGGCTCACCTACCATCCGGGGCCAATGTCCCGGAAGACTGGTCTTGTTTGGAAGGACCCCCTATCATTATGGATGATCGACCTAGGGTCCGCCTACTATCCTGGAACAATGTCCCGAATGATTGATCAACAACATTTTTGACATGGTCCCATGTTTCGAACATGGTCAATGGTCGACCTTCATTTTTTGTACCCATTTTAGGCAAACGCAGTAAGGATATCGTTTCTCCGCCACAGTTAACAATTTCCCTTTATTTTCATGACATCCTCACAGTGTTCTGAATTTTGGGTATCGTGATCCAAACATCCCATTTCCATCTGTTCGGACCGATTTCAGCACCCCTGTCATTACACCATTCGTGCATAAGAGCATGCTAACGAAACGGTAATTCGGTTGTTCTATGGACCTCCTTCTCTGGCCAAGCCTCTCCCACCGTTCGGAAATCCGGATTGGTTGTCCAAACCCCAGATGCCTGAAGATTGTTTTCCACTCCCCTTTTGAGAGGGACGATGAAGAAACTGTATCCTCTTTATCACATCAGGCTTGACCCACGTGAGCTTGGGGAGTTGTCGCCGGACATCCTGCCAATATTATAGGGATGATATGAACTGATGCAAACAGTGGAAATCATGCATGCTACGGTATTCAAGGGAAAAGAAAATTGAAGCGTGAAAGTACCATTTAAAGGTTTGTAATTTGTTATAGTACCCGGGGGTCGACTCCCCCCATGGACGGTTTGACCCCGTCTAAAGAATGTTGCAGCTCTGCCACCCTTCGGCTTGTGGCATCCAAGACTTGTTGTTGCCGACTCAACTCCCACTCCTCCTCATCAGGGGCGGGGCGCAGTCTGTCAGCCTTGGCTCTCGGCCTTTCTACGTCAGCTTGAATGGAAGCCATCTTTCCATAATCCTGCCTCATATGCTCCTCTGCCTCTGCCAGCTGAGCCATCAACCATGAGATCAGCATAGATTGTGAATTAAGAGTGGCTGAGTGCTCATCTGCCCAGGCTAGAATCTATTGCACCGTGCTTTCTACCTCATGGAGCTTCTTGATATTGGTCACCTTCCTCCGCTGCCAGCCCACACTGAGCCCGCAATCATACTCTTAGATCTGCTCATCCATGAGATTTCGGACGAGCGCATGAGGACGTTGGGAATCCACTCTCCCAGCACACAGTTCGCGCAGCCATGACAGAAGTCTGTCCATTTCACTCACCCATAGCATTTGAGGGGTGTCTTTGATAAAGTGTGTGATCAGCTTCCATGATCAGCGACGAACTATGCTGTTTCCCTCCACGTCGGAGGCCGTTTCGTCCCAGTCTGCACGATTGGCAGGCTCGTACGCAGGATATGCCTGCAGGAAATCCTTGGCAAGATCTACATCTGGTGTTGAATCTGGCATGACATCTGGCGCCGAAGTAGGCATGGTGAGATTTGGGTCGGCCGATTGGTCCTCGTCATCAGACTCCACTTCAATAACCTCAAGCACGACCCTGCTGGTGGCCCCGTCAGTGATAGTGCATGTAGCAGCTCTGGGAGATTGGGGAACTATCTCCACCATCACCGGCATGCCCCTAGGAGGGAATCCTCTAGACATCCCAACCAGAATTGCCATAATATCCCATTCCAATCGAAGAACTATACCATGGGAAAGGACACAGATGTTAATTGGCACCGTCTACATGTGAAAACAGTGAATCCAGTAGAGGAAACATACGAAGATCGATCCCCTGGTGCTGCTCTTGAGTCGTTGCTAACGGGACCCTGAGGCGTGGCCCTCTGTATACTATTGTAAGGTCTAGAGATTCATGAAGAGCCACCTCGGATGCTCTGGTCCCACCAGACACAGAAATGGACGCAGCCGTAGGCGCAGGTTCTGAAGGTCCTGCATCATCACCCGCCGAGGGGAGAGAACGAGGCCTGCATACATGTTACTTCTGCATGGCTCAAACATTGGTGAGAATTTCATAATGGCCCATGAATTGACCATAAGGAATGAAGTTTGGATGCTACCTCGAGATCCTCTATGAAATCATCGAAATCTGGTCCTTGATCTTCGACCTCTCCCACCTCCAAAGGGCTCCCTCCTCCAGGCTCATCCTCTTGAGAGGAGTCCTATGATTCATCCGGCAGGGGGAAGCGCTCCCTCAGATCGGTAGTTGACAACTATGGGGGGACCGTCCGATCAATCAGTACCCTCACCCGGTCTGCCATCGGGTGCGGGGAACCACTGGAGTGAACATAGTCCTCCATCTCATCCAAGTATTGCTCTACCTCCACCTGAGATTCCATGAAACCAACCCGGACTAGGCCTATACCCGGTAACTCCATCCCGAGGTGATTCAGGTGCGCCCACATCTCGGGTGGACTAAGGAATTTCCGGTTGACATCCCAAATGTCCTAGGCCTCTGGGAAGATGAAATCCTCTGCCATGTCGATGTGATGCAGCCGCTTCCCCGGAGCCTGAGTGGATATCCCACGAAATCCCCTCGGTGGCCGCCCCTCCGGATGGCCTTGCTCCTCTGGAATCACCGGATCTGCCACTGTAGCCACATCCTCGGCTGGTGCGAGTCCTGCCACCACAGCAGCCCCGCCACCACGAGAAGCCCTTTCTTCCCTCCGACCCCGACCTCGGGATAGAGGAGGCCCACCATCACCAACACTAATAGTTATCTACTTCAGCATCTCCGCCGGGTAAGAAGCATCCAAGCTAATGACATACTCCCTCACCAAACCGAAAGTGGTGGTGGATGGAGGCAATGCAATTCGTATCTTCCCATCTTCCCATGTGAACATGAGCCACAGCTACCTCATCACACATGGGTGCTCCTCGTGGCGCACCTCCCATTAGACATGCGGGGTTATCCACTGGAGGCACCAGAATTGCCTCGCAAACTGATGCGGGGTTTACGGATCGCAGAGAGGCTCACGATCCACTCGTGCCACCAAAACTCTGCCTTGAAAGGCCAAAAGGTATGCTCGTTGGTCTTCCGTTCCCCGCTTGTTGTCAGTGAGTATCCCCGTCGGCAGTGGGAAGGGGTGGAAATTAAACTCATCTGCCCTCCACACCCGGTTCAGCACCATTGGCATGGTTAGATTGAATGGGAAGATCCCGACCACATTCAGGATGGAGGGACGGAAGTTTCATCCCGGTGGCGAGATGTGGTTTGGATACTCATAGATCCCCCTGATTTGTGCCGCAACCCACCCATACAGGAGGTGGAAGGGCCTGCATATTCTTGGCAGCTTCTTGCCCTCGCTAATGTGCCGCAACATTCTGTACAGCTTGGCGAGCATGGGAATCCCCAGATTGACATACTTCCCCATGGCTATAATGGACTCCATGATAAACGAGATGGGCCGCACCCCCATGCTGGTATCCCTCACTGGTAGAATCAAACCACATATGAGACCCTCAATGAACGTCGCCCGCCTGAAACCCCACATGTTCCACTGATTGTCCTCCATGATCCACTAGTACAAGTGCTCCTTACCCCGTTGGGCCGCCCTCAGACAAGTTCGAGGCCTCGGGGGGAACCTGCAATTTTCTGGGAAATTCATGAAACACTTGAACCACATCTTAATGTGGACATCCCTCACTTCCTCTTTGTCCTCTCCAGGGACGAGTCCCTTCAGCGCCAACGCCAGTCGCGACATTTGATCTATGTCATCCCACGCGCTCATGGCGGGAAGAACTCATCATACATGACCCCCAAGATCAGAACCCCAGAAATTTGGGGGACATCCCATAGGCTGATTCCCACCTCCCCGTGATGCAGGTGAAAAGTATTGGTCCTAGATGACCATCTTCTCAGCAATTCCGGCATCAGTTGATTCGGTTGTTAAATATGGAATTGGGAGGCCCATGGCGCCTCATATAAACCCACTCTTCTCAGCTCAACCCCAAACTCCTTGCATGATGTGCCTATCCATTAGGCCCAAGCCCAGTCGTCAGTAATGTTGTCGCCCTGGCGTAGGTCCCACTCATCGGACCACCCCTTCTTTGGATCCTGCAACGCTGCCTTCAGCATGGTATGGTACAGAGGAGGGGACGCCTCCGGTTGCAGTGGCTTCCTATCAATATTGTTCACATGGTTGTAGAGACAGTTGGTGGTGAAGGGTGTGAAGTCCTCCCTCGCATGACCATCGGCCGCTCAGAACCATTGGCGCTGACATGCCGTGCTTTTAAACCAACAAGCTGGTTCACCCCTACTCGCCTCAGGGATGAAGACGTCATCCCTCAGCCCAAAGCCATATAAGGGTTGTTTCTTGCACTGTGGATAGTTCTTCTGACCCTCCTATAGTAGGTCTATCAAGGAAGCATGGTCTTTGTTGCTCCAAACCATCTCCCCAAGGCCCATATGGTTGGCCATATCATCCCAGCGGGCGGCGTTGCCAATCACCCCCAACACAGCTTCTCGATGGGCCATTTCGGTTCTGACACTTAGAAAATAATATTTCATATAGGATCGCGAATCTAGGTCGTGAATCCGGCTCGCAAATATCTGTCATGAAGATTGATTGAAAAACCATGCCGCGGAGTCGGACCTGGGCCGGAAAATAAGAGTTCACTTGGCGCGGTCGCAGAGTCAGAGTCCCGCGGTTAACTACGAAGCTCAACTCGTGGAGAGCAGGCGTGGAGTACGCGGGGATTCATGAAATAGAGAGCACAAAAGGACAAGAAAATCACGGGAAGACAAAAGAGGTTGGCCCCCTATATATAGGCGACGACCCCGGAGCTTCGCGGCGTGCCCCACCCACGCGTGCATCGTGGCGCGTCGGGACCTCGTGGCTGCATCAGCACCGCGGGCCCCCTTCGTGAAGTCGCATCGCGAACCACAGAATATTTTGGCGATTTCCCCTAGGACATTGACCCTTCATCCCTCCACAGCTCCAAGTCTGAGGGGGGGCATTTTTTAGCGCCAAAATATTTCACGAAAGGAAGGAGCGAAAAGGAATCCTCACACGCTGCCTCGCGGAGCACCGACGAGAAGCACCCCAGAGCATCGCGGTCCCACGAAGCACCAGAGGAGGTAGCTATCCACGAACGGCCTAACGTTCGCAAGCGTGCCAAGAAGAACCAGAGGCAATACCTGTCTGCGAATGGCTTGACATTAGCGAGTGCGCCGCAAATCACCAAAGGCGGTATCTCTCCACGAATGGCCTGACGTTCATGAGCCCGCCGCGAAGAGACCAACGCCCCTTTTTGCTACGTGAGTTCTTCTTTGCAGTGTCCCTTTCCTATAAATAGTGTGTTCCCCCTGAGCCCTAGGGAGGATGGACAATCCGACCTTTCGGCTTCTCAATTCCCGAATCGCAAAGCACCCTTCGCACCTGGAATCATGATCTCCGCGAGGTACTTCTACTTTGTGTGATGCATTCGCTTTGTCTAGTTATGAGCCCCTCTTCCATGAAGGATGCCCTTTGTGAAGCTCAAGGGCATTCACGAAGGAGGGGGATTCCCAAGGGAACACAGGCAGCCACGGATCATTTATGCTTCGCGAAACACCCATCCTGGACTAGTGATCCCCATGCTAAGGCAGGATCACTTCACTTCGTGAAGCACACCGCCTCGCAGCCACTTGGTTCGTGAGGAACCTATGCTTCACGAGGCTGTGCTCCACGAATACTATTCCACTTCATGAAGCACCCCCTATCCACACCTTTTCCCCATGCTATGGACAAGGCACTCCACTTAGCGAAGCACACTTCTCTTCTTCGCAATTCCTCTTCCCGTGCGACCCTCCAGGTTTGCACGATGTGATTTCAAAGTCCCACGATCAACATCACTCGTAGTGTTGCTTCGCCTAATGCTTCTTTGCATAGGCACACTAACTAATATTTCTTCTTTGCATAGCCACGCTAATGTGGACCCCTCAATGGTTCGCTCTATGACCCCCCTTGACCATGTCCTTACTGGTACCTTCCCAACCCCAAGGAGCAACAGGTACCAATTATGTATGTCCTAGGGGTGCGGTGTAAACCCACCTCATCCGAGCTACATGACGTTAAACTACCAAGCACCATGTACTCCACACATGACGTTAAACTGTGACCTGACCCTGAACCCCACACACAGGGTCCCCCCAGCTCGGACATTCTTTACACCACTTGTCTCCACGGGAATGTGATCACCCCCTCCAGAAGGGATGATATCCTCCTTATTGGAGTAGCGTCTGTCCATGGGAGAAGGGAAACCACCTCGGTGTAATCCCCTAACCTTTCTTGCAAGAGGAAGCACCCATGTTCCTTTTCACTTCCTCGGCGCCAAATCCAGCCAAGGACGTGACAGGGAACGATACTCCTCCTTTCATCCTCGGTCCCCAAGGCCTGCGGAGGGTGTGATGGGGAACGAGGCTCCTCCTTTCTTCGGTCCCAAATCCCTCTCCCACTGCGCTTTTTCGCCCTCGGGCCTCCATCCTGGAGTATGTCCCAGCACCATGGGCCGCCTAACGTGTAATCTAATCTTTGCTTCTCACGGATGCACCCTTCATGGCGTGATCGTCAGGACCTTGCTGCCTCTTGTTTCTCACATCGAGCATGACTCACGTGGGCTTAGAGTAAGCATTGGTCATGAAAATTCCCTCATCCAAAATGCCGTTAAACTGTGTCCCCTTGTCCCACATGACATTAAACTGCACACCCATTTGAACTAAGAGGTCTTTGATACATGTTAAGGCATGGTACGTAGGATGCCTCCCAGAGGTTCAAGCCCACCTATTATTTCTTCACGTCAGGTTCCATCCTCATCCAGCATGACATTAAACTGCTCCCCAGTGCGACGGAAAGCTATTTTGACTCACCCATTTGAACTACGGGGTCTGTGATCCATGTCAAGGCATGGTATATAGGTAGCCTTCATGTGGTCCAATCCCACCACCCGTCGTTTATTCACGTCAGGGTTCCATCCTCCTCCAGTATGACGTCAAACTGCACCCCAGTCTGACGGCAAGACGTTATGACTCACCCATTTTAACTAACTGTTCTTTGATCCATGTCAAGGCATGGTACGTAGGAATCCCCCCTGATGTTCAATTCCACCATCCATCGGACAAAGGCCCACCATCCTGTCGGTTATCCGACAAAGCCCCATCTCGAACTATGATGAATTTGATCCAGGTCAAGGCATGGTACGTAGGAAGCCTCTCTGAGGTATGAGACCATCTCCCATTGGACCAAGGTCCTTCCCTCATGTTGGTTCACCGACACCCACCATTAGTGGACCCCCGGGTCCACTTTCACGTTGGTTCACCGATGAAACCCTTTGAACTATGCTGTCTTTGATCCATGTCAAGGCATGGTACGTAGGAATCCTTCACGAGGTCTAAGCCCACCACCCGTCATTTATTCACGTCAGGGTCCATCCTAGTCTAGCATGACGTTAAACTGCACCCCAGTCCAACGGAAAGCCGTTGTGACTCACCCATTTGAACTACACGGTCTTTGATACATGACAAGGCATGGTAGTAGGAAGCCTTCACGAGGTCCAAGCCAACCAATCATTGTTTATTCACATCAGGGTTCCATCCTCGTCCATCATGACGTTAAAATACACCCCAGTCTGATGACAAGACCTTGTGACTCACCCATTTGAACTATGAGGTCTTTGATCCATGTCAAGGCATGGTACGTAGAAAGCCTCCCAAAGCTTGAATTCCACCCATCATTTCCTCACGACGGGTTCCATCCTCATCCAACATGACATTAAACTGCACCCCAGCCCGATGGAAATCCATTGTGACTCACCCATTTGAACTACATGGTCTTTTATCCATGTCCTGGCATGGTATGTAAGAAGCCTTCACGAGGTCAAAGCCCACCACCCATTGTTTATTCATGTCAGGGTTCCATCCTCGTCCAGCATGACATCAAACTGCACCCCAGTCCGATGACAAGCCATTGTGACTCACCCATTTGAACTATGAGGTCTTTGATCCGTGTTAAGGCATGGTACATAGGAAGCCTTCATGAGGTCAAAGCCCACCACCGGTCATTTATTCACGTCAGGGATCCATCCTCATCTAGAATGACGTTAAACTGCACCCCAGTCCGACGACAAGCCATTTTGACTCCCCCATTTGAACTACGCAGTCTTTGATCCATGTCAAGGCATGGTACGTAGGAAGCCTTCGTGAGGTCCGAGCCCACCACTCGTCATTTATTCATGTCAGGGTTCCATCCTCGTCCAGCTTAATGTTAAACTGCACCCCAGTCCGACGGTAAGCCATTGTGACTCACCCATTTGATCTACGAGTTCTTTGATCCCTGTCAAGGCATGGTACATAGGAAGCCCCCCTCAGGTTCAAGTCCACCATCCATCAGACCAAGGCCCACCTCCACGTCGGTCGACCGACGAAGCCCCATCTCGAACAACGGCGACTTTGATCCATGTCAAGGCATGGTACGTAGGAAGCCTCTCTGAGGTTTGAGCCCATCTCCCATCGGACCAAGGTCATTTCCTCACGTCGGTTCACTGACACCCACCATTAGTTGACCCCCCAGGTCCACTTTCAAGTCAGTTCACCGATGAAACCCTTTGAACTATGCAGTCTTTGATCCATGTCAAAGCATGGTACATATGGTACATAGGACGCCGCCATGAGGTTCATGTCCACCATCCATCAGACCAAGGCCCACCTTCACGTCGGTTGACCGACGAAGCCCCATCTCGAACAACAGCGACTTTGATCCATGTCAAGGCATGGTACATAGGAAGACTCTCTGAGGTTTGAGCCCATCTCCCATCGGACCAAGGTCCTTTCCTCACATCGGTTCGCTGACACCCACCATTAGTTGACCCCCGGGACCACTTTCAAGTCAATTCACCGATGTAACCCTTTGAACTATGTGGTCTTTGATCCATGTCAAAGCATGGTACATAGGAAGCCTTCACGAGGTCCACGACCACCACCCTTCGTTTATTCACGTCAGGGTTCATCTTCATCCAGCATGACGTTAAACTGCACCCCAGTCTGACGGCAAGCCGTTGTGACTCATCCATTTGAACTATGCGGTCTTTGATCCATGTCAAGGCATGGTACGTAGGAATCCTTCACGAGGTCCAAGCCCACCACCTGTCATTTATTCACGTCAGGGTTCCATCCTCGTCCAGCATGACGTTAAACTACACCCCAGTCTAACGGCAAGCCGTTGTGACTCACCCATTTGAAATATGAGGTCTTTGATACATATCAAGGCATGGTACGTTGGAAGCCCCCCCTGAGGTTAATGTCCACCATCCCTCAGACCAAGGCCCACCTTCACATCCGTTCGCCGACGAATTCTCATCTCAAACTATGAGGACATTGATCCATGTTAAGGCATGGTACATAGGAAGCCTCTCTAAGGTTCGAGCCCATCTCCCATCAGACCAAGGTCCTTTCCTCATGTCGGTTTGCCGATACCCACCATTAGTGGACCCCCGTGTCCACTTTCACGTCGATTCACCGATGAAACCCTTTGAACTACGCAGTCTATGATCCATGTAAAGGCATGGTACGTAAGAAGCCTTCACGAGGTCCAAGCCAACCACCCATTGTTTATTCATGTTCGGGTACATCTTCGTCCCGCACTACACTAAACTGCATTCCGGTCCTGCGGCAAGTCGTTGTGACCAACCTGAACTATGTGGTCTATGATCCGTGCTATGGAATGGTACGTAGGAAGCCTCCACGAGGTCCAAGCCCACCACTACTAGGACCCCCTGATCCTCCTCAATCATGTAGGCCTTTTGGAATCCAACCTGAACTACATGGTCTTTGATCCATGACATGGCATGGTACGTAGGAAGCCTCCCAGAGGTTCAAGACCACAACATGATGGTCACTCCGACCTTATTCACGTCAGGTCACCAGCACCTGGGAAGCCTAGTTTGTAAGCCCCGAACCATCCGGAACAAGTTCCTCATTCATGTTGGTTCACTAAAAATGTCCATCGGGCAAGGTCCACCTTCACATCGGCTCGCCGGCGCCATCCAGAACTATGCAGACATTGATTCCCTACCATGGGGACAGGTAGGAGGTCTCATCAAAACTCAAGCCCAACTTTACTGTCGACCATGCGATGGTCCCATTTTATTTCCCCACCACATCATTCAAATCTCCATCACCCATCCTTATTCTCACCCGGACTGCCATATCCCGGCGAAATCATACCATTCCGCTCCTCTTCGCATCCGCCCGTAGGCTAGTTTCGGTATCAGCTCCACTTCAAGGGAAATTCCTCAATCTGATCCATTCTAGCTAATGCTATGATCGGGCTGATCCATCTCCACTGGATGTTAAACCTGTGGCATCCCATTTGTTAAACACAAGAAGCTAAGGAAAACCTCAGATATATGTCTATGTCATATGATTCCCTGTACTCGATGTGGGATGCCTCAGGCTTCCACGTCCTCGAGAAGCCCTATGAAAAGGGATAATAGACAGACATGCCAGTTCCCTAGCATGCAGACATGCTACTCATGCCTTGACATGACTACTATCCTGAATGATGGTTGTTTCCCTGACCGGACACTTTGGAATGTCCCGACAGAAGTAGCGTAATTAACCGACGTCCATGGAAACATGGGGCTAGGAAGAGTTTCACGAACAGCATATTAAATCTATGAGGGAGACCTGGACTAGTTGATGAGTTCTGAGGAGGAATCCAGAGAAAGAAGAACTGACATTCCATCATCCAGTTTCAATCAAGGAGCAGACATCCCGGGATAAGGAGCGAATGCCACCCGCCCTTGGAAAGTGGGAATATGGGGCAACAAATAGCCACACGTCCTCCCCCGCAAACGGATGTGCGCGCCTCGGCAAAAGCATCGGAAACAGAGTGTCATTAGTATTTTACAATAAACATTTTCATGTTTAAAACAACTTATATGATCTTTTCATAACCCCATTTCACCCTTTAATTGTTAGTATTTTGATCCTTGCACTGTTTTGGGTGAGTTCTTTACAGGCTTTTCATGATCAGTTCCTGATGGATGTTCTTATTGATGGGATGTGATGCTCCATAATTGGAATGAGAAGGTATTTACATATTTCTTGTACAATAATTTATTCAATTTGAAAATTTGATGTTTTTTATGAGGATGATCATTATGTTAATAAATAATTATGTTCTTTTAGATCATTTTAGGTGTTATTTGGTAATAAAAACCTCATTTTGACTTATGAATAAAAACCATGAGTACAAAAGGGTTTAAAAACGATGGATAAGACACAATAAATATATTATAACATCGACCAACCATAAAAATTGTTTCATGAAAAGACATGAATAAATAATGGAAATTGAAATGTCATCGTCCACAATGTCGGTAATTCGACACATCACATACTATTTTTTATTCCTTGAATAACAAGGAGAAGATAAGAATAATGATATAATTATTCCAATGGTTCTATTTGTATACCAAAAATTAATATATTAGTATAAGAAAACTCTACCCATGAAATATTTTGGTCTCAGCATTCCTTGAAATTCATTAATAGAGCATATAACATTTCCACCAAGATCGGAAATTTTTGTTTTGACTACCAATCTGATTGAGGAAGAAAAAATGAACTGAAATTCAATTCAATTCCCAATGAATTTTTAAGGCCATTCTGAATATTAGATTTAAAACTAAGCTCATGATCCGAAACAATTAGGAGGATAACTCTATATTAACTGACTATCTCTTTAATATACAGTAGATAAAGTTGATCTAGAGATAAAGTATCTTGAATATAGAGAAAATGAGTAGATTTGGTAAATTGACCAACAATAACACTGATTTTATTTTAAACATGAGAAGATTCCTATAAACCAACTGAAAATTCCATGGAGACATTTTCCCACTTCCACTCTGGAACTAGAAATGGATAAAGCATCCCTTTTGAAAACAATTTCTCTACATTAACCTACTTACAAATGAAACACTTCACAGTAATGTTAGCATTATCTCTTTTTATTCCATTCCTCCAAAAATACTCCTGAAGATATCTATACTACATAGTACATCTCGAATGATCTGAAAAAAATGAACTATGATCTACACAAATCAACTATTTCTTCAACTATGAATCTCAAGTCACACAAAATCTCTTTACAAATATAAAAACTTGATTTTTATAAATTTAAAATTCAGGTAACATACACTTCTTACCCAATTATAAATTTTTATTCTACTAAATGTATTTTTTATGCACTTTCTTAATTCATTCTGGTATAAATTCTCACAGATCCACATAAAAAAAACAAATATATTCCCTGCACTAACAACATCAATCGAAAATTCATCAAAATGAATCCAATGGATCTCGTTCCAAACATATCATGATTACAGTAGCATTACTCTTTAGACTAAAATGGTCAGCCACATTATATGCCTTTAATAGATTGTAATGGATTATGAAATCAGAATCCTTGATTAATTATAGTCACCTCCTCTACCACATGTTTAATTATTTCTGGGTAAATATATACTTCCATATATTGTGACTAGTATAAATTTCACACTTTATGCTATACAAATTGATGCATACAAATATTTAATGAAAGAAACATTAGATAATACCAAATAATGTATTGGGAAATTTATCTTAGGAGGATTCAAATGATCTAGAAAATAATCAATTACAATATCATTATATATTAGGACATAACCATGTGATTTCAATGATGCATCGTTGTATATAAAAAATTCACCATTCCTAGAAGGAATGGAAAAAATCGAGCATTTACCAATCTCTTATGCAGTTTCTAAACACAATAATAAAATTTATTTTTCCATATAAACATAATCCACTTATGTGTTATATTAGTTAGGTTATTTATAACTGATAAAACATTTCAATAGTCCAGCAGTAATAACATGATAAAATTTTGAAACTACGAATCTCTCTGATGTTCTTGGTTCTTGGACACTCTTAAACAACTTCTTTTTAGAAGGATCAATTGTTATTCCATCATTAGATATTATATTTCCAATGAAAAAAAATTAAACCAAAACACACTCTTAATAAACATTCCATATTTTTTATTTTCTGTTACGGTTTTCAGAACAATCCATATGTGATATTCATGTTCCTATAGGATTTTAAAATATACAATGATATCATCTATATAAACAGAAACAAACTGATCCAAAAACAAATTAAAGGATCCATTCATGAGGTTCATATATATAGAAGGTGCATTAGATTACCCAAAAGAAATAACTACATACTCATAATGACTTTATCTCATTTGGAATGTCGTCTTTGGAATATCTTGATTTTTCACCTTTATCGGATAGTACATGGGCATCAATTGAATATTTGAGAAATAATGATCCCCCTGTAGCTGATTAAACAAATCATATATATATGGAAATGAATACCTTCTCATAATAATGATATCATTTCATGCTCTATATATAATACATAATCTCCATGACCCATCTTTATTTTTTAAAAATTAAATTAGAGCACTCCTTGGTGAATTGATAGGTTGAATGAAACATTTATCATGTAATTATTGTTACCCATTTTCAATTCCCCAAGTTCTACATGAACCACTATATAAGTTGATTAAGAAATAAATTTTTCATGAGGTACATAATCAACAGTAAATTCCACCTCCTGATTTGTAAAAATACTAGAAAATTATTCTAGAAAAACACCTATGAATTCATTCAAAACTAGAATGTCACCAATCGAAACTATTTCTTTCTTTTAAAAAAAATGAGATAGATAACATTCAATAACATTTTTAATAAAAATTTCCAATTTTTCATATGTTATAAAAGGTGTAAAATCACTGAATAAAACATTCTTGGATGTTCAACCTATTTTATCATTATAAATAGAATGGAAAACCATGCTCAAAATATTATCAAATTCCATAATAATATGTTCAAAATGATTTACAGGAATGAATACCCCACTAATAAAAATAATATGATTCTTATAAATCATGGATACGTTAATACATCTAGTTGGAGTTTTTACCAAATGTTATATATCACTTTTTAGGGGTTCTATATCTAATTTACATGATATTTATTCATAAATTAGTGAATATGAAAATCTAGACACAAATATAGAATTGGATTAATTTGAATAAACATGTAACATACTTGTCACAATTTCATTTGACTGTCCCACATCAATTTTAGTCATTCTAAATGATTTTTAAATTCCATTATACTTTTTATATATAATGTTTACACCCTATCTAATCAACATTGGACAAACATTGGAAACATTTCCTAAATCATTGCAACTAATCATTCATACCACTGATTATTAGTTTCCCACACGATAATCTTCTATAATAGTTATGAGAGATATGGCCAGTATTACCACATCAGAAGCAGTTTCCAAACTTGGAGAGAAAATCTACTTGATGTTTTCTACCACACTTCTCAAAAGATTGAAATTCATATTTCTTTCCTCTAGGATTCATTGTTGAATTCTTTCCTTTTTCATACCACCTAGACTACCTCTATTTTTTGAACTCATATGATAAATTCTCAACAGAAAACATTATTTACACCCACTTGTAGAAAAATCGTATTTAATGACATAATTTTGACGTAGCATTCTTACAATCCGATGTAAAATATTTTCAAAGAGACTTTTTGGCATAGGTTTTTTAAAAACAGACGCAAAAAAATGTTATGATGTTGGTTTTTATGAAAACCGACACCAAAAATTTAAAAACAAATCACAGTCCTATAGATAATTTCCTAAGCTTTGATTTGACTTGTCATGGAGAAAAAATGGAGTTAGTGATTAAAAGTTATGGATATTGGATGTTGATCTTCTCTAAAAGAATTCTTAATTGTGTTCAACTTTCAGAGGCCATAACATTTAATTTGTAACTCTGTTTTAGCTCCACGACCAGTCAAATCGAAGCTTAGGAATTCTCTAAAACCTGGTAATTTTTTTATGTTTTGGCGTCTGTTTTGATAAAAACTGATGCCAAATTGTTTTTAGCTTTTCACGTCGGTTTACATAAAAACTGGCGCCATTGCTGTTTTTCTGTTTTTCAAGTCGGTTTTTTAAATAAAACTGATGAGAAATGTATTTGTTTAATCTTTTTAGCATATGTTTATTTAAAACACTACGCGAAAAATGATATTGATTGGAATTTTTGGAATCATTTTTTTTAAATACGGATGCCAAAAGAACAACATATATCCTCTTTGCATCGGTTTCAAACCAAACCGACGCCAAATAGTATTCACCAATATGCGAGATTAGAATTTAAATTTTTTTCAAAACACGCGTTTAAAATTTTAAAATCCCTCCTACATTTTCATAAAACTCAATCGAATATATTTTCATTTACTATATATAAATCCATTTCTACTTCGTTCATCACTTTCATCCACTTTGATTCAATCATGTTTTCAATGTGGCATCAATCATTAATTTGAATACAGTACCTATTCTATTCATTTATTTTCTTTATTATTAATGTCCTTCATTTATAAGAAACTTGATTAGATTTCATATAATGATTAATTAAATTTATTATTGAGTTAAAAATATAAAACATTTGGATGATATTTACCAATCTTGGTGTAAGTTTAATTATCGATAATCATTTTCATTATCTCATTAGTTCTACACTAAATATAAGAGATATGATGATAAACAACATATCATTTCAATGGAAGATCCAAAAACAATTGAAATGTGTTTGAAGTATTATGTATATTTTATATAATTTTGTTTATGTTATTTTAATTCATGTATATCTTTTTTTCATTAAAACATGTTTTATCAATCAAAACTTTAACATGTTCAACTTCCGACGACTATAACTTTTGATCAGTAACTTTGTTTGAGCTCCACGACTAGTCAAATAGAAGAATAGGAAATCCTCTAAAATATCAAAGAATAAAATATTACTTTTTGGCCTCGATTTTGTAAAAACCGACTCCAATAATATGTTCTTTCAATTTATGGATTCGGTTTTTTTCAAGAACTGATGCTGAAACTATTATTTCAACTTTTTGGCATCGGTTTTTAAGGAAACCAACGCAAAAAATGATGCAGATGAGTTTATTTGGCTTCAGGTTTTTACAAAAACGATGCTAAAAAACAAATAAAATTTGTTTTTGCTGTCGGTTTAGATAAACCGACATAAAAAGTCATATTTTTTACGTCAGCGACTTCAACGTCGGTTAAAAGCTGACATAAAAAATAAAAAAACTAGACGTTAAAGACCTTTTTCTACTAGTGACCTTATAAGAACATTGCACAACTGTATCATAGCTATAGAGCACACATAAATCTAAAACACTTCAATAATTTAGATTCAATACTGAGTAAAAGTAATTTATCATAATATCAATATTCTAGATGAAATTTGGGATGTACCTTGACAAACAGGTGAAATTTTCTTCATATGCAGCCTCTGATTCATCCTCCTTTGGCCTCAATTCCAATAATTTATTTTCCATCCTATGTCAAATGGCCTTATGAAAATATTTTACAAGGAATATACTCTTAATTTCATAACATTCCATATAATGAATATCTATTATTCCTCTGATAATTTTAATCATTGACCCCCACTGATTAGTTTCACCTTTAAAATGATAAAAAATAAGATTATACTTTTGATTTTCTAAAAAAACCATTTCCTCATAAATCATTTGAAATTCATTAATCCTCAATTTAACAAGTACTTGGTCATGTGATCCTCTGAATGATGGATAATTTTTCCTCATGAAATGCTCTAAGATCAACACATGAATCTACAGTTGGTCTATTTTATCTCATGCATAGACACAACCACCATTTATCACCTATTTCAATAGAGCCATTACAATGAAAAATAGTTCAATTCCATCTCTGACCATATTAGGATATTAATTCTGATGGTTATTTCCCTCTGTATACCCCCCAGCATAGATACCCTTCTTCCTCTATGGAAAATAATTTTGAACAAACATATCTTAGACATCAAAATGTGGTAATCATAAAATGATATATCATTTAAATTTGATGAGAATGTAAATAAATTTTATGGATATTCTGTTCATAATATTATAACTCCTACAATTATAGAAACTGACTTCTGATACCAAATATATGACCTCAGCCTTAAACATTACATAATATTCATATATGTCCATTATTTGACATCAATTCACTTAGTAGATCTTTTTATGTTTAGAGTTTTAGATAATATGGTCATAAATTATACACAATATATTGAAAATTATGAGAACACACTTCAACTCACTATCAATTTTTTTTAAAAAAATATTCAAAATGAAATATGAAATATTTTCAAGTTTTAATAGCATAACGTTTCCTCGATCACATCATTGACTATGTTCTTCACTATTCCTAAAAGTTACAATTTTATTATAAGACCTTATAACCTAGGGATACACGTCACAGAGGAATAAAGTAGTGGAGGCCAAGGGCAACCTTCCAGATTACATTGACACATTTGAGTGGTAAAGAGTTAAGACTATCTTAAACTATTAATGTCTCCTGTGGCCTGCCCCCACAGGCCATCGTATCTGCCACAAAGTTGGATTCTTGTACACTATCTTGGATCAACATACCCTGGTTGGTCTCCGCATTTCACCTTCTATAAATATATACCAGATTCCAAGGAATGTCACTATCCCCCTGGTGTGATCTGACCAGGACCTCTGAATCAGATTCGATCTTCGTCACCCGTAGACCCCTCCTCCTGCAAAGTGTTACACCCGAGATAAGGTCTCTAAACTCTGCGGCCATAGAAGATCCTGGACCATAATAATCACAGAACTCTACGTGAAACAATCCCAAACAATCCCGGATAACACCACCACCCCTCATGATCCCCCCCATATATGATTCGTCTTCGTTCAGTTTCAACCCGCTAGCCAGAGGCAGCCACCTTACCCATCTTCCTCTCTGCATGGTCTGAGTGAGTCGTCCCTTAACATGGTTCCCCAGAACACCTGCATGCACTCCATTCTTGAAAAGTGAAGAAAGTTCTATGATGATCAACTGCATATGGACTTGAAGAGCCAATAAAGATCTCCTTCCTACTAACAGCACCTGGTTACAAGCTTCCCAAAGGGTCCAGCAAATAGCTATCAGGATGATGAATCCTGCCGAATGTTCCTCTGTTCTGTTACCAAAGCCTGAAAACCAAGATATAATGTACTCACGAGCCGAGAGATGTTCCACAGAAGGAAATCTAGAATATGGAAATTGGGACCAAAGGAATATTGCCCATCTCCCCTAAAAAACAAATGTAACGTTGTTTCCAAGTCTGGTCTCTCACAGTAGTAGCAACGTGATGCCATGGAGATCCCTCTCTTCTGAATGTTTTCCTCTATTGGTAATGCTCGGTTTTGAATCCTCCACAAGAGGAAATTCATTCTCGTTGGGATTTCATTACACCACGTGAGTGTCTCCCCTGCCACCCCATTACCACTCCTCTGCTCAATTCTCCTGAAACCATTCAAATTAAAATGCCCCGATCCAACTTCTGTAAAACAACACCGGTCTTGTTCGTCACTCATTACAACACTATTAAATATATTAAGTTATTATGGGTTAAGGTTATCTTGTATAAAGTCATACCTCCCGCACGCCTCCCTGAAGGATATGTCGGGTAGAGGGAATCTGTCAAAACAGAGCCTCTCTTCCTTCCAGGCATCCTTCCCAAAACGGATCTCCCCATGTCCTATCACCCATCTGGTGTAGTCCTGCAACACCTCCGTATGAGAGACAATACACTTGGCAAGGCCAGTCGCACCTCACATGCAAGGAACGCCATGAACACAATATCTTGATCTGAAAAACATTTCCCAGAGAGTTTTACCTGTAATCACTTCCCAAGCCAATCTTGCTTGCAGTCCCCAAATAGATTCATGAATATCCCGAAGACCAACCCCAACCTCTTCCACTGGACGATCCATCCTCTTCCAAGATTCCCAGTGGAATCTCCCCTCCCTATTTGCATCCCATAGGAACAACATGAGAATATTTTTGATCTTCTCCACTTTTCCCTTTCGGGGGATTGATGATGGCAAGGACATGCATGGGAATCGACAGAATAACTTTGTTAATAAGCATGATCCTACCCCAAAAGGAGAGCATCTTGTTTTATCTAGTTAAAAATCCTTCCCAAGATACGATCAACAATATCATTGAAGTGGTTCTTCAAAATCCTCCCACTCAACAGAGGGACTCCTAGGTAAATAACCAGAAGTTGTCTCTGTCCACAAACCAGGGACTCCTGAATGAGTCTGCACCTCCCTCTCGAGCATTTGTTGGAGATGAACAAGTGACTTTTCGACCGATTGATTGAATTCCAACTTAGTTCTCCACAATTAGTCATAATTACCTTCAGAGTGTTCAAAGATCTCTTCCCTCTATTCGAAAACAGTAAAATGTCATCCACAATCATCAGGTGAGACACGCTCGTCACATTCCTTCTACGGTAAAATGTCCTCAACCTTCCCTCTTCCAAACCCTTCTTTATGTTTCTGACTAAGGCATCCTGAGTAAGAACTAATAAGATAGGGTATAGCGGGTCTCTCTGTCGAACCCCCCTCACTGATTAGAAAAAACCAAAGCACCTCCCAACCAGAGATATTGACATCCAGGGGGAGGCAAAACACCTGAAACAAATATAAGAAAACTGCTCCTGGAAGCAAAAACACATCATGACCCATAAAATGAAGCCCCATTCCAGATTGTCGTAGGCTTTGTTCATATCCACCTACCAGATGACATTGTAGCCTACAGTCTGTTTATTTAGATCATGCACCAATTAACTTGCAATTACTATCGCTCCCTGTATACCCCTCCCTTTAATAAAACCGTGTTGCTCATCAGAGACTAACATAGGAATCACGTTGGCTAATATTCTGCCAATGACCATTGCCATAATTTTATAAGAAACGTTACACAAACAAATCGGTCTGAAGTGACAAACTAGTGTGGGGTCTTTGATCTTCGACACCAACACCACCCTAGACGAAGAGATCCTCCTGCATAAAGAGGCCCCTCTAAAGAAGTCTTTTATAGCCTCCACCACGCATGGTCCCACGAATTCCCAAGCAGCGCTAAAGAAAGACGCTGGGAAGCCATTAGGCCCGAGTGCAATCTCTTTCGGAAAACCTCCCAGGACCTCCCTAATCTCCTTTTTTTGCAGAATAATGGACATATACTTGATCTCGTATTGGGTTATCATCACAGGTAGACCCTCCAAGAAGTCAGAGTCCGCTAAAGACTCCCTACAGACACCAGATGAGACCTCCCTTACCCATATACCCTCGAAATGATTCAACATAGAATTTCCATCCTCCATTACAGCTGAAGTGAAAACATTGTCCTCCCTTTTAATATTAATCTTCAAACTCCTCCTCTCTTTGATACATGCCTGAAAGAAGGCGGTGTTCCGATCTCCCTCCCTCAGTCATCACTCTCTGGACCATTGATGATAAATTATCTCCATCTCCAACAGTTTCTAAGCCAACACCACGTTTTTATCACAAAGGATATCAAAAATGCCCTCATCCCAGGACATCTGGAACTATTCTTCCAACCTGATAACCTCTTCTTGTAAATTAGTTACCCTATTGTGCCAATCTGGTTGCTCCATAAGCCACTATCTGATGCTCTGTTTGAGCCTTCTGAGATGATTTACCTGGCCTCCCCACGACCCCTCCCTCTCCTCCAGCAACCATGATGCTCTCATCATCTGCATGAAAGCACTGTCTTTATGCCATTCACATGAATAGTGGAAACCCTAGCCAACCACAGCTTCATGTTTAATCTCTAACAATAGTGGAGCATGATCTGATAAGATACGAGGAAGATGTGTGACTGAGGTCTTTGAGTACATATCCAGCCCATGCTAGATGGTAAGCCATTGTCTAGACGCCACCATATTTTGTTCTGCCCTCTCTAGTTATTACACCACGTATACTTTGACCCTCCAAACTGTAAATCCAGCATCCCCGCATGTAACAAGAACTCCTTGATTTCCATTATTCCATCCAGAATATCACCCCTTCCTCCCCTCTTCTCCGCATTGTCCACCACCGTGTTGAAGTCACGTCCCACGAACCACGGTAGTGAGCTAGCTTGAACCATCTTCAAATGAGTCCATAGCTCCCTCCTTTCCAACACCTTGTTACTCGCATACACAAGAGAAATGAGAAAGACGAATCCACCCACCTCAATCTTCATGTCCATGCACAGTGAGGTTACACTAACCACCTCAACCGAAAGATTATTATTCAATCCCACCAAAATTCGAAAATTAACAGGCCCACAATGAAAATAGTTCGAGAAACCCATCTTCTTCAATGTTCCTGGAAGCCTGCATGCATCATGCTTCGGCTCCAAAATCTCTAATAAATAAGACTTTGCTTTCCTACCCGCTAAAGAAATGAAGGCTCTCTTAGCCTGGGCCCCCATACCATGAGCATTCTAGACAATGGCAGAGAACATCACTAAATAACCTTACGAGGTTTATGGACTGCTGAAACTTCCAGACTAGTTTGCACCAGTACACCCTTCCCCTTTGACCTCGATCGGGTGATAGGCCCCAACACACCATCCAATTCATTACCCCGAGTCACTGATAATGCCCCTTCCTCACTCAGAACATCCAACTCCTCCAGTTGAGGTCACCTGCTAAATGGACACGAGGTGGCTCTGCTTCCAGCTCTCCATGGAACAGAGATAGCAACACCCGTCTCTATGGGGACCAGCGTGAGTACTTCACTTCCTTCTCTACACCACTTTTCCCATTGAGTGAATCCACGTAATTACCAGATGAAACCAAAAGCTTGTTCACAAGGCTATTCTGAATCACCTATGGTTACAGTTGCGTCGAGATGCCAATGGCAGAGGGGGAAGGAGAAAGCATTTTTTCCAGATAACCCAACGATAAAGGTGACTGAACCTCCACCTCCTTTACAGGCTCGTCTTTCCATCCATGGGGAGGAGTTGTCCTTTGTGCCACCTGCCCCGGAGACCAAGAGATGAGATCCCAACTCCCAGAGGAAAAAGCCGACCGAGCCTCAGCAGTGTCAGACCTTATTTCCCCATAGGGCTTTCCCGATGGGCCAACTCTACTATAGAGATTCAAATTTGAAACCTCTCAGGGCCTAACGGTTGGATCCAAAGCACCGCCTCCACCCGTCACCACTGGTTCCTGACCCGGTTTCCCCACCATATCGCTACCGGAGGTCTCCGCCACCTCCCTCCATCGTCGGCAGATCATCACTTCATGGCCATGTAGACCACATAGCATACAAAAGCGGTGAAACCGAAGGTAAAAGAAATTATTCCTCCAATAAAACCCATTCTCGTATTCAAGTTGAACTATAGAGGGTCTCTTCAATGTCAATTCCATTTCAAAATAGATCTGAGGGCTCGACGCTACCTTGAGCCTCCTAGTGTAATCATCCGTACAAAGGAAGGTCCCAAAAGAGTTCTCGACTTCCTTTAGGATTGCCAGGTTCTGAAATGGCAGAGGAAGACAAGGTAGCGATAGCAACATTACCTCAGAAGAGGATTCATGCCCACGGTGGTAGTCCCACGACCACCAGGACAAAGGGAAACTCCAAGAACCACATCTACGAGACCCCCACGCCCAAGCTTTGACAAAGTCATCTCTAGTGGTAAGATGAACACAGAAAGCTACTCTCAACAAGATATAAATCACCGCTGGCTGTGATAGCCCCCGGTAATAGATACATAAAGAATGAAAATTTTTAGTCTATGTATATTATGAAAAACATGAAAACTTTAATATAATGAAATACTTTTCCCCTTTATGAGGTGGTAAATATAATTCACTGAATATAAACTCATTGTCTACCCTTCCTCATCCCAAAATATTATGAGAGGCCAATAGAAAGAAAAATATAACACACAATGGAATATTAAGACATAAACATAATTTAATATAATATCAATACAGTTTAATACCAAACATATTACTGAAAGGAATAACCATACGGTCGACATCCATACTCAATGCATTGGTGGTTATAACATAATCAAGCATTCAAGTTTTACCCCAGAACCACCCATTAATTGTTTGATCATGTAATCACACATTACCGTTTCATCACTTAGACACCCATAAAATGTACAAGAACCATTATATAATCCTAATGCATGTAATATTGCAAATGTAAACTTTTTAAAAATAATATTTCATTTTCAATCATAAGAAATCATGTAAAGATAATGAAATACAATACCCATTTGGAAAACCATTTTCAATACCAAAACAACCAATAATAGATTTATTTTCATTTTGAAAACATTAAGGCTTATAGAGGATGATAAATAACAATTACAGCATTGGAGAGGTCATTATTGCTATGTAAATTAAAAACATTACTTATATAATTTTGTTAAATTATAGGTAGAAAAAATAATCCATTTGAATGAATCTAATTTTCAAAGGTGTTTATTATGCACCATGTATTATAAGTATGTGTATAGTATCAAAACATTCCTCAATGAAAGGAGACTGAGACGAAGTCTGTTACCTCGAGCCTGATAGTTCTTGTTCATTCCATATCACTATGAATAAAAAAGTTAAATTAATTTTTAATTGATTTAGAACCTTTTCATGTTTTTTATTCATTTTATATCAGTTATTACCTTTCTATAACAATTAAATATTTATTCATGTTAATATTGGTTGTTTTGTCAATGTTTTTTACATACGTAAAAAAT
Source organism: Viscum album (assembly GCA_963277665.1). Classification (NCBI taxonomy): domain Eukaryota; kingdom Viridiplantae; phylum Streptophyta; class Magnoliopsida; order Santalales; family Viscaceae; genus Viscum; species Viscum album. The sequence goes on from OY728148.1 coordinate 1,246,865,318, forward strand.
AAACCTGTTATAATTACAAATTTTCTATGTGGTCAAAATTTCATTATCTATAGAAAGAGTATTGAAGATTTATTTATAATAGTCCATAACATTTCGAGATAACAAATGAAATGCATTGTTGATAGACACAGTAAGATATATGTACAAATGAACGATACTTCCATTTATTTTCTTTGTAATTAATGAAATAAAAAATAAATGAAACATATGTATATTAAAATTACAATATAATATCATATTTTATATATGTTACATATGTTCATTAACTCTATTTTTTATATGTTCCATGTATGGCATGACCAAGTCATATAACATTGAGGAGGTGGTTGACTTTACTTTCTCAAATGAAATTATCTTGTTTACACATTATGGAATTCATAATATTATGTTATAAATGAAAAATACAAAATAATATAAAGAATATATATAATATGTATCATATATAAAAAATATTTTATCAAAATTTCCACCAAGATGGGTGGTAGTGGAAAACTGAACAATCATATGTTCATGAGTAGTAGTTTTTCATATATAGAAACAATATGTTCTTATCCATTAGATGGTGGTGTGGGTAATTGTTGTTATAATAATTATCATATAAAAATCCTAGTATATTGATTATACTTATGTTTACGTATAATAAAATAACAATATAATAGATAGTGAAGATTTAATATAATGGAAATAATCTTTAGAGATGACGCTACCTCTAAAATATGTAACTCCCTTGGATTTGAGCCAAAAGGTTTTCTTGAATTACCTTATTCCAAAATTTAGTTTTATAAGATAGAGGGAGTGATGTTGTGTGCTTATTTAGAATAAATATGATGTTCCTAGGGGAATGAGAGTTGTGATTAAATCGGTAGTGTTGATGCACTTTATAAGAGGAAGGAGGGGCAATTTAAGAAGGTATTGAAATATTATTTTATTATAAAATTACATTCTGCTTCAAATGGACTCAAAATCATTTATTTTAAATATTATTTAATTTTCAGTCTAAAAAAATAAACCAAGAGGTCTAAAATAATTCTATGTAACAAATTTATCCTTATTTTCTAGCTTTAATGATTTGAGAACTAATTTAACTCTTTCCATGTCTTCATTTTTATTCCAACTATATGTTTAATATATTTAATATAAAATGCCAATAGAACCTCATGTGGCTCATTAATGACATGTTAATCTTTATCCATGTCATTTCTCTGAAGAATCTATTTTTAGTACTATTATATAATTTTACAATATAGTATTTGTTTTAAAACACATTTGTGTCAATATTATACTATTGATATCAGGTGTTTTTAGAAATAAATAACTATTTTTTATTTTGATAAAACATAATTAATTTTTTGATAACAACTATTAACCATCCATGAATTTATATTATGTGATAAAATTATTCAAAATAAATTTATTTTCATATTTATAATTTCATTAATATAAATCTTTAATGAATAATGTAATCACTACATCATCAAAGTTTCATAAATAAATATATATTTTTTTGTGCCTGAAAATGATAAAAATTATACCATGATTAAGAATTCATTTTAACATTCTAATGACTATTTTATTTTAAATTATTGCTTATATAACCCCATATAATTTGTTTTACTAAAAGTTACTTGTTTATGGTATATTATTCATTAATTCATATTAATTCTTATAAAATTATATTTTTACATCCATGTGGCCCCATGAGGTCCGCAAAGAAACCCAAGGATACCCACGGTCGGGTATATCTCATCAAATATGACTAGGACTTGTATTAGGATAGTTTAATATTATTATAATATTATTTTTACCCATATATCCCATATTTTCCCTTTAACGAAGGAAAAGAAAGTAATTACTGAAGTTACAATTCATTATGCCTAAAAATAAAAGGTACCCATTTACATAATTTGGACATAATGATTCCATATAACAAATCCTTTTTTCCAAATTCAATACCGTAAATTAGATAAATAAATTATAAATTATTACCCATTGTCAAAACCAAAAAGTTGGTTTTTATGAAGTAAAAACTATCAAAAGACTAACCTTTGAATGTTTCCAATTTCAAAGATAAATTACATACAATGATCAAAATTAGATTAAATTATTAATAATTAGTACAATTAAAATTTAAAACCAATTAAAATAATAATCTATCAATTTAAATAAATTATATCAAATGGATGTTTTGAATTAAATTGTTGCATTTTTTACAAATCAAAATAATATGAATATTATTAGAAAATTACCTAAATTTCATCCAAATTAAATTTTTATGATAATATTCTATGGAAGATATTTATTTTGAAACATTGAACATAAAAATGTGACATAAACAATATTTAAAAAGGTAACTCCATCAATGGGAGATAAATAGTTATTTTAAAAAAATTAGAGTATTTTATTCTTAAAATTGGATTCTATCTAATTTTAATCCTCCAATTTTTTTTATTTAATGTAAAAAAATTTCAATACTTGTATAAGAATATTGTTGATAGTTTTATTGATTTTCTCAATTACAATGTCTAGGCTTTTACTAACATTTAAAATAATAATATTAATATATTATTTTTCAGTACAACTCAATGTTCTGTGAAACATAAGATTAAAAAGAAGCTCATTCTTGTGTGTTAAGTATGAAATTGGAAAATATGTCCTCAATAACTAATAAAATAATATTTAATTTATAAATATTATAAAGTATAATAAATTATTACTCCATAAATACCTAGGATGCTACAGGTTTTTATATTTAATTATGGATTGTATCTATTCACATTGTAAAGGAAATTAACTATTCCATTTCACAACATATGTAATAAATTATGGTCATTATATATATGTGTTTAAATATAACACACCATACATGGTGTTTCGGTAATATAGTATTTGTTTTCCCTAAACACCATACAACCAAAATGTGTTATGGATATATTTGATATATGTTCAACATATGTGTTAGTAGAAATTCACACTAAGGGGAGTTTTATGTTGAGGCTACCAACCTATATCAATTCCTAGGGGTATCCATTAATGTTGAGGTCTAGTCTTATGAATCAATGTAATGTAATATAAAATTTTGATTCAATTTCTATATATTTAGGTGTGTGTAATAATAATACAATTTATAAAAGAAATTAAAATTAGTTAAAATATACTAAACCACCATTATTTGTCCTATAAAAAATGTAAACTATTGGTATCATATGATGATTTGATTTTGAGAAATAAAATTCAAAAAACATTAAGTCCCTAAAAATACACTACATTTACTTGTATAGAGATTATACCATTGATTTTGAAGAAATGATAGAAATGAGGGAATAATATTGAAATCGTTACCTCAGTCCATCTAATTCATTAGATAGAACATATATTATGGGAGGGATATATAATTTCAAAAAAGATTTTCAAGATGATATGAGAAGATCTACATATTGGATTAAGTGTCAAAATTTGGGGATCATGATTTAATATTTATAGGAAATGATAAATTTGGGATATATTAAATTCATTATTTTTAACAGGCCACATGATTGGCCAAATTGTGTTTTAACCATGAGTTCCTATTATTTAGGATCATCGAATCATACATGATTATGATCATGGTTAAAAAAAATATGGAAACCTTGAAATTTGGACTGGTAATAAATTATTTAGTTCACATAGTTGTAATATAGTCTATCCATCCACTCATATATTCATTGTGGGATGCATCATAATTCACCCCATACTACCTCTCTAAAAGTATAAAATCTAAGCCTTGAACCATTAAGACACCTTACAAATCCTCAAAACCATAATATAAAACTTATATTCATATATTAAAATTTTGTTTTATTGTATTCATAAGGGTTCATAACTCAATGAAGAAATGATATTTAACTACCCTCCCTCCTTAATAAAAATGATCACTAAGATCGTATTCTGAGGATGGATTAGCTATATCAATTAAAATATTTCCCATTAAGAATATATTTCAAAATCATTAACACATTTATTGTCCGGTATGCTATAATTATATCCTAGATCATGATCTAGAGAAACTATTCTTCCTTGTTTATTCTTAATTCTGTGATATATGATATAAACTTGATACCTATCTTATGATGAACTGTCCTCCAATTCAAATTCATTATGATTTGAGTTATGATATAGGTTTGGGTAACAAAAAGATCTATGATATGTGTAATAAATCATTTTTATTCCATTAATTATGAATAATATATATATAATATTATATCATTCTGATCCAGTTGAAAATATTGAAGGGACTGACATATCGTGCTACCATATTTTCTAGCATCATGATTAATTGTTTTTCTAATAAATGGATAACAAGGAAGGAGAATAGATTTGAAAAAAAACTCTAAATATCAGTAATGAAGATGAATATTTTAATTACTCATAGGCTGATGTATTTTCATAAATTTCCTGATCAATTGTTCCTACTCGAATTTTTTTGGAATTTAACTTAGCAAAAGAAGCACTAAGGCCCCTTCCACTAAACCACAGATAGGTTTATTAAGTGACCTAACATATAATTCCAAATAATGATCAATATTTATAACATCATTTAAAATATTATTATATTAATACATAGATATATAAATTTGATTTTCCATTAAACCACCAAATTATAAAACATATTTAGATAACTGATCAATTTGTGCCTATATAGCTTTCTAGAACTGTTCTTTGGATTATTTTTTGTATAAAATACAAAATATAAATTATTACCCATGATAAATCATACACCCCTTACATACCCACAATGTTATCAACATTCCCTAATTTATATATCAGTATATAGAAACACGTGATAGTTAATGATATTTGAAGATATCATCACCATCACATCCACTAAGAATGTATCTTGGAATTCAATGAATTAGAAACCCATCATTAGCCCAACTATAATAAAAAATACTACATCAAATCCTATGGTATATATCTATAACCAAATCATGAAATCCATAGTGAAATTATCACATTTCCATTTACGAAAAGAAGTGTTTTTAAAATTCTAGTATGCCACTAGTGTTATTCTTTTGCCTTATCATTTGTGGATGACGAATTAAAAAAGGTTATAGGTTTCCATTATCATTCTAGGGTACCAATATTAGTCAAGAAAAACATGGAATATATTTATGTTTCTATGAATTACTAGGATTTTGTATGAATGATATTCCCACATATATTCAACTCATATGCCTTTATGAACCTTGACACAACCGGGGATATGGTGGATTTCATCTTCATCAGTTACTTAACATGGAAATAGTTTTTCCATAGAAACAATTTATCTAATGTCTAAGAAAATATTATTAGTAAGATCCCTCTTCTTTATTCTATCTATAATTGATGAATCTATTTATAAATCAATAAAATTAGACAACCTATGAATTCCCAAAACATTCGAATACATTTTAGAAAGTACAAATTTTGTAATAAGTTCATTGGATTAAACAAAATATTTAACCATGGAATTTTAGATTATATAACAAAGAACTAATTTTCACTTACCTACTGTGAAATAGAATTGAATATAAAAATAATTATGATATTCATACAAAATCCACTTTAAGAGGTTTAAGAACTAATAATTGAATATGTTTTTCAGTCTCTTATGTTATGTGTATACCATGATCTTTTCTTCAAATAGGTTGTATCTCTGTATTTATAGTCATGAAGAATACATATATATATATATGAATTCATGTGTTTATTTAATTAGTTAATGAATTATTACATGATGATAATTGTATTCCACATCCTGCTCCAAAAAAATTGAACAACACATTTCCTCACAAATAATGTGTCAAAATAAATTTTGAATAATCTTCTTGTTTAATATGATATTAGGTTCAACACTAAGGTCAACCATCCTTTCACCTATAGAACACCATTTTGAAAATCCTTATACCATATTAATTTTAATCCATTTATTTGAAATAGTATATATAATTCTTACTTTAAATGAAATAATTAAAAATATCAATAGTAATATATTGTTAATCCCAATAATCTCTATAAATCATTGAAATTTTGAGGGTTCTACCATGAAACCATATCTCTCACAATCAGTAGATAAAAAATACTCATAATTTAATTATTAAATGACCAATAATTTTATTATTTTTAATCCAAAAATATTTTCATTTTGATATTGGATGATAATTTTTGTTCTTTCTGTACACTTAATATAATGTCATGGTTTTTGAAATGATCATGTATAGTTGATATGTTTTATATTAAGATAATAGGAAAAATTATAAAAATTATATATAGTCATGGGTGGGAAACATGATTCATTATTCACATTGAAACAATATGTGTATTAATTATATTGAGATTTATCATTATATTTTCATTTTGGACATACGTAGTTTAGAATTTCGTATATTTTATATACACGGTTCAGACTGTCACTTAACAATTTCATGATCTAAAATCAATAATCAAGAACTCTATATGTAGAGACCCGAAGCTTAACGTACATGAACATTACATTACTTTTGTGGAATACTTAGTACATAACAAAAACACACACACATGGATCGTAATAGTTTAGTGTCTTTGGAAACTCGAAATATAATCTTCTAATCCTGGTGAAAGATCTTCAACATCTCCCATAAAGATCTTCTTTTTTTATACATAAAACCTTTCTTTATATTCAGGGGAAAAGAAAAAATAAAAGGGTGGGCTCAAATGCTCAGTAAGGGTAATCAAAAGAAAAAAATCAATCACATCATATTCATAAGAACATAACTTTTGGAAGTCTTAACCTGCAAAAGAGATCATAATTTCATAACATGGAATAAATCATGGCAGTGAAATGTAATCACAATAATCATAACATAAAACATTAAACTTTGTGGCATACACACATAATCATAGAGAGTCATTTCTTGTTAGTCAAGACTCATTTCCAAGACTATCTTTGTGGACAAAGTCCCTTTCTGAACCAAGTCACCCTCGTTTCAGTCCTGTTTCCCTGAACCGGTATAACCTACCATTCCAGCCATGTATATCTCAAGATATATAAAATCTTTACCCAATGCATTGGAGGGAGATATAGGTCCCACCCATCTCATAATGAAACTATTATTATGTGTGCCAAAAAATCATAAATCATACATCATTGCATAACCCATGTAATACAAATGGGAATCTTAAACATCATGACATCATAAATCAGTTCATATAAGATAAAGGAATTCATAAAAATAATTCCATCACAAAATGATAAAATCAATGTAATAATAGGGATAAAAACAGAACCCTTTATTATCATAGATGGAAAAATAATTTTGATAAAACACTTGAACTCCATTCTTGAGGAAAATATCCTTTCTTCTTCAAAAACATTTTTCCTTTCATAACATGTCATACGAATTTAAAAGAAAAAAAGTTGATTAAAAATAAACATGAAAACTTGTAAAGGAAGCCTCTTGGAAATAATGTTTTAAAAATACATTCATTCTGTATATGTTAAAAAAACATTCTTCCCGTACTTTTGTCGGAAAAGTCAAAAAAAAGTACCTCGTACGAAAAACGACAAAAGATTCCTTTCAAATCTTTTACTAAAAACTCACCGAAGGGTAAAATAAGATTTAAACAATTGTAGGTGAATGGAAATAATATTACATATTGAGGAAACATGGATGTGGATGATAAAATACACCCCAGTAAATACCAAAGTATAAACAATCTCAGATAAAAACGAGATTGTGATATTTCCCATACCTTAGGTTCGACTTGCTTTGTAAGTGGCCGAACCTCCTCTTATTGACGCACCTTCACTTAACCTCCACTTAAAGAACTAAGGATGGTCTATGAAGAATACCAAGACCTCTAGGATGATACAAGGGTAGTGGAGAAAAGATTTTGGCAGGGTTTGGCCGAGCATTAATGCTCAAATTGGTGTGAGGAGGAGAGGGAGGAGGTGCCTTTTTATAAGGGAGGAGAGGGGCATCTTAGGAAAATCTCAAAATATTATTTTATATTATGGTCAAATTCGGTTTATAATGGTTCCAAATGGTCTTATTTCGAAGATAAAGTGGGGATGGGTCGAAATCCTCTCATCCAGTAGGATTTAGACAAGTTTAGGTTTTTATTTTAACCTTATAAATTAGATTTAACTCTAAGTTAAATAATTTAACTTTTACCATGTCTTTTTGTTTTCTTACACTATGTGGTTAGTAAACATACTATATCAAGCCAAACGAACCCAAAGTTGTTTATTATTAATATATCTATCCTTATCTATGTCATTTGGCCGAACATTATATTTTTAGGAATTAAATAACAATTAATAATATAATATTTGTTTTAAAAACTAATTTATGTTAATTTTGACACTATTTGGAAGATGATTTTTATGAAATTTCTGACAGAATGATAAGTTCGAAATAAGTCACTTAAATCCACAATAACATGTCATATGAACCTATAAAATTAGTGTAAGTCATAAAAAGTCTCAAATTACATTTATTTGGGCATTTATAACATCAATTATGTAAATATTTTCTTAAAAATGTAATTACTGCATCATCGTTGTGTCATAAATAAATTAAATTATTTAATGTCTAAAAATTACAATTAATGTACTATTATGTATGAAATCTTTTTATCTTTCTAATGAATATTTATAGTCAAATTTATCTTATGTATAACCCCATATTAAAAATGTTTTATCAAATAAACTTTGATTTTAACTCTTTTAACTCATCTTTGAATTAAATAATAATAAATGTCCTAATCTAATCCAAGTGGGCCTAAATGATAATATTTTACACTTAAGGTTGTTTTTGGTCAAGATACACTTGTACAAAAGGATTAGGAATTGTGTTAGGGTAATAATAATATCATTTTTACCCTTAATTACCCTATTTACTTTTAACCGTGGTAAATAAAAGTAAAAAGTTACTATTCACCAAAAATTATTTTCATCTCATTGAACCACATTTTACTTACTGACATCAACCGTGTCTCTCGGATTTTTGAAATTCCAATCACAGAAGCATTAAAATTAAGATTTATGAAAAAAATAATTTTTTTAACTACCACTTAGTAGTTTCAGTATTCATCAAAAATTGAAGTTTCGCAGAAAAATGCCAAAATTTTACCCTAAGGTATAATTGATATTCCGAATTCAAAAATGATTTCTTTTTTACAAAATTCCCAACAAATAAGTTTCATTAATTAATTTTATAATTAATTTCTGCTGTCACAACAAATTGCGTGTTTTTAAGAGATAATAACTATCAAAAGATTAACATTTGTTTATGTCTGGTGTAAATGTGAAATTAAATCCAATGACCAATATTGTATTGAATTGTAAAAATATATTCTAGATATACTTTAAAACCACTGAAATTAATAATTTATCACTATTAATTATTTCGATTAAAAAAGTTGTTTTTAGTTAAAATTTAGTAATTTTCACTATTCATCAGAAAATGAAAGTTATCCGAAAAGTAATAAAATTTCACCCTAAGCTAATTTCGATATTAAGAATCCAAAAATGAATTCCATTTTGAAAAATAAAATTTACAAAATTTTGAAAAAGTGGTTATTACTATTCATAACGGCTAGTTTTAATAATATTTTAATAGCATATTGTTGTTTAGTGAAACTCGTTATTGCGTACTAACCACGCTATCGAGGAAGGTCGTGATTGCGTGTAATGCAAGGCAAGTCAAGGAAGCGTTTTGTGCAAGCTCCTTTTGGTTTAGCGTACAACACAAGACATTAGTGAAATTAAAAAGAATATTTTTCATAACATCTTGGGTTGTTACATTCTACCCCCCTTAAAATGAATTTTACGCTCTAAATTCGTAGGGGTTATAAATAGTTTACTATTTGAAAGTTTTTTTAATAGAAACCCACATCGTAAAAAGGAATACCAAAACCAATATTTAAAAACGAAAGTATGAAACGTAACGGTTACCCAAATAAACTAATCACTGGGTTTCCACATAGTTGAAAATATGGATATGGAAGAAAAATCTAACCATCATGTTCTGATGGAGAGTGGTAGAAACATGGCTATGGAAAAGCCAGCAATCAAAAAGCCATAAATTTGTGACGATCTGAGGTACCATCTGATTCATTAGATATAAGAGCACTAGGACAACATTTTTGGTTTTGAAGATCAGTTCCATAAATTTTATGAAGTTGGAATTAGAAGAAATACTTTCGTGATTTTGGTATAGTCTCACTGTTTGTCGTTATTTGGACAATTTCTACTACATCTCTTCAAGAAATGAAGTTGAATTTTTCATTAGTGATGTGTTAGCAGATCATGTGATAGAATGATGGGTCATTCCATCTGTGTCAAACAAAAGGTTAGAAAAGTTATCAAAAAATACATAAGTCCATCTATAGTGAGATTAATCATATATGGTTCCTAAAATGGAAATTATACTTCATATATCATACAGCTTAATATAATAAAACTAGTTTCTACTAAACAGGCACTTCCTGTAGGCCAGTGGTAGGCGATAAAGGCCAGTCGCACTTCGGTTGTGGGTTCGATTCCCACAGCCTTGTCTGACGCGATGGGTTGTCGCCCGTCCAGCAGGTTGTCCTTTTTCTAAAGCTATATTACTATAACATCCCATCAATAATAACGAAAAACGTTTTATCCTAACTTTTGTCCAACATAATCCATTCTAATCTTTAGGCTTATCTAAAATACTTCGGTCCAAGATCATATTATAAAGAAAATGATTACTTGAAATGTCACAGAATAATCACGTGGATGCCATCATTTATCCCCATATATCATAAGATATATCTTGTTGGTCAAATTAAAAACATGTGAATACCTTAATCATGTATTCTCTTGAAGAATGAATACCCATTGACCCTTACTGAAAACATGAATGCAGTTAAAAGTTAACACTTTCCACATACCAAAATCCTCAAAATTCTATATACTCAAACCATGATATCACTTAGTCCTTATATTAATCATGAGCTCATTAATACTTTCAAATATTTCATATTGTCGTTTTCCCTTCATTATGCGCATATCATCTTATTTCCAAAAATATCTCAATCACTTTGAATACCACATTAGCCCAATACATAAGTATTCCAATATTCCACGATACTATATACAACACTATTTTGGAATCCCATTACATAAACACTTAATCATTCCACCACATCATTGTCATATTCAACATCACCAATAGTGATTGCATGTGACTTCCCTTTGTCCTTTTCCTTTAGCGGTTTCTCATGTCGATCATCACTAACCCTTGGATTAGGGCATTTATTAGCATAATGCCCCATTTCCTTGCACTTGAAGCATTGAAGTGTTGGTTGTGCGTTCTCTGTAGTGTTTTCTTTATTCACATCATTAGAATCCCTTTTTCCATTACTTCGACACTTAGCTACTCGATGACCTTATTTTCCACACTTAAAACATTTTCTAGTCCCTTTAATAAAATCTCCACCATGCTTCTTTCCACACTTTGTGCATAAGGAAACATTCATCTTCTTTTCAAAATTATTCTGAGATTTTTCCTTGAACTCCATCTTTCGTTTCTTGTCAAAACCATGAGATGGATATGTAACACCAACTTCCATTTCTACCTTGATAGCCCAACACACAATTTCTTCATAGCTACTGAAGTCTCTTATAGCTAATTCCATTAGAAGACTTGGTTTTAAGCCACTGAAAAATCGATCAACATTACTTTCAGGTTGGATGATAATGCCAGATGCTTACCTTGAAAGTCTTGTAAAATTTGCTTCGTATATACCAACAGATTCATCATCCTTCTGCTTCAGCTCAAGAAACTCCTTTTCCATCTTTGTTTGATTAATACGAGGGAAGTACTTACTGAAAAATAAGGTCTTGAACTCGTCCCAGTCCATGGACTCAATTTCATCTCTTGGCCTCGTATTCTTGATAAGATTCCACCATTTATCAGCTTCACATTCCAAACAATATACTGCTAATATGACTTTATCATATTCATAACATTAAAGAACTGAAAATATCTTTTCAGTGGTACAGATCCATTGTTCAGCAACAAGTGGATCGGAAGTCCCACTAAAAGAAGGTGGACGTTGCCTCATGAAGGATTCAATAAGAATATTGTTCCCTTCTCTGCTCATTTGGAAGTACAGAATGATTCATAGATTGTGTAAGGATAGAAATAAGATTTTTCACTCCATCTCACATAACATTTGTTTGTTCAGGAGGACAATCATTGCATTGTCCATTGCATTGATCAACACGGTTCCTTCGGGTTCCAACCATCGTCTAAAACCCAAAAAGAATAGTGTGAGAGGCAAAATTCATGCTAGGGAAAACAACATAATATAGGAGGAGTACCTTCAATATCTAACATCTTATGTTTAATTTTATGATCGTTAGTATAGTTCTAGTATTATAACCTATACGTATACTTAACCTTATGGACATCCCTAGACATACTATAGAAATATCTCTAGGGATCTCACTAACGTTTTCGCATCCTAGTTTCCAAAGGTTGACTAAACCTTTCCTCTGATACCAACTCTAGAGATACGAAGCTTAACGTACATGAAAATTACATTACTTTTGCGAAAGTCTTAGTACATAACAAAAACACACACACAAGGATCGTAATAGTTTAGTGTCTTTGGAAACTCGGAATATAATCTTCTAATCTTGGTGAAAGATCTTCAACATCTCCCATAAAGATCTTCTTTTTTTTATACCTAAAACCTTTCTTTATATCCTGGGGAAAAGAAAACATAAAAGGGTGAGCTCAAATGCTCAGTAAGGGTAAACCAATGAAAAAAATCAAACACACCATATTCATAAGAACATAACTTTTGGAAATCTTAACCTGTAAAAGAGATCATAATTTCATAACATGGGATAAATCATGGCAGTGAAATGTAATCACAATAATCATAACATAAAACATTAAACTTTGTGGCATACACACATAATCATAGAGAATCATTTCTTGTTAGTCAAGAATCATTGCCAAGACTATCTTAGTGGACAAAGTCCCTTTCTGAACCGAGTCACCCTCATTTCAGTCCTGTTTCACTGAACTGGTATAACCTAGCGCTCCAACCATGTCTATCTCATGAGATATAGAATATTTACCCAATGCATTGGAGGGAGATATAGGTCCCACCCATCTCATAATGATACCATTCTTATGTGTGCCACAAAATCATAAATCATACATCATTGCATAACCCATGTAATACAAATGGGAATCTTAAACATTATGACATCATAAATCAATTCATATAAGATAAAGGAATTCATAAAAATAATTCCATCACAACATTATCAAATCAATGTAATAATAGGGATAAAAAATAACCCTTTATTATCATAGATGGAAAAATAATTTTGATAAAACACTTCAACTCCATTCTTGAGGGAAATATCCTTTCTTTTTCAAAAACATTTTTCCTTTCATAACATGTTATACGACTTTAAAATAAAAGAAGTGGATTAAAAATAAACATGAAAACTTGTAAAGGAAGCCTCTTGGAAATAATGTTTTAAAAATCCATTCATGCTGTATATGTTAAAAAAACATTCTTCCCGTACTTTTTTCGGAAAAGTCAAAAAAAGTACCTCGTACGAAAAACGACAAAAGATTCCTTTCATATCTTTTACTAAAAACTCACCGAAGGGTAAAATATGATTTAAACAATTATAGGTGAATGGAAATAATATTACATGTTGAGGAAACATGGATGTGGATGATAAAATACACCCCAGTAAATACCAATGTATAAACAATCTTAGATAAAAATGAGATTGTGATATTTCCCTTACCTTAGGTCCGACTTGCTTTGTAAGTGTCCGAACCTCCTCTTTTTGACGCGCCTTCACTTAACCTCCACTTGAAGAACTAAGGATGGTCTTTGAAGAAGAGTAGGACCTCTAGGATGATACTAGGGAAGTGGAGAAGAGATTTTGGTAGGGTTTTGGCAGTGCTTGAATGCTCAAATTGGTCTGAGGAGGAGAGGGAGGAGGTGCCCTTTTATAAGGGAGGAGAGGGGCATCTTAGGAAAATCTCAAAATATTATTTTATATTATAGTCAAATTCGGTTTATAATGGTTCCAAATGGTCTCATTTCAAAGACAAAGTGGGGATGGGTCGATATCCTCTCATCCAATAGGATTTAGACAAGTTGAGGTTATTATTTTAACCTTATCAATTAGATTTAACTCTAAGTTAAATAATTTAACTTTTACCGTGTCTTTTTGTTTTCTTACACTATGTGGTTAGTAAACATACTATATCAAGACAAACGAACCCAAAGTTTTTTATTATCAATATATATATCCTTATCTAAGTCATTTGGCTGAACCTTAGATTTTTAGGAATTAAATAACAATTAATAATATAATTGTTTTTTTTAATCTAATTTATGTCAATTTTGACACTATTTGGTACATGATTTTTATGAAATTTCTAACAGAATGATAAGTTCGAACCAAGTTACATAAATCAACAATAACATGTCATATTAACCTATAAAATTAGTGTAAGTCATAAAAAGTCTCAAATTACATTTATTTGGGCATTTATAACATCAATCATTTTAATATTTTCTTAAAAAGGTAATTACTGCAATGTCGTTGTGTCATAAATAAATTAAATTATTTAATGTCTAAAAATTACAATTAAAATACCATTATGTAGGAAATATTTTTAGATTTATAATGAATATTTATAGTCGAATTTATCTTATGTATAACCCCATATTAAAAATGTTATAGTAAATAAACATTGATTTTAACTCTTTTAACTCATCTTTGAATTAAATAATAATATATTTCCTAATCTAATCCAAGTGGACATAAATGATAATATTTTACACTTAAGGTTGTTTTCAGTCGATATAAACTTGTCCAATAGTATTAGGACAGGTGTTAGGGTAATAATAATATCATTTTTACCCTTAATTACCCTATTTTCTTTTAACCGTGGTAAATAAAAGTAAAGAGTTACTATTCACCAAAAATTATTTTCATCTCATTGAACCACATTTTACTTACTGACATCAACCGTGTCTCTCAAATTTTTGAAATTCCATTCACAGAAGTAGTAAAAATAATATTTATGAAAAAATTAATTTTTTTAACTACCACTAAGTAGTTTCACTATTCATCAAAAATTGAAGTTTCTCAGAAAAATGCCAAAATTTCACCCTAAGGTATAATTGATATTCTGAATTCAAAAATGATTTCTTTTTTACAAAATTCCCAACATATAAGTTGCATTAATTACTTTTATAATTAGTTTCCACTGTCACAACAAATAGCGTGTTTTTAAGAGATAATAACTATCAAAAGATTAACATTTGTTTGAGTCTGGTGTAAATATGAAATTACATCCAATGACCAAAAATGTATTGAATTGTAAAAACATATTCTAGATATACTTTAAAACCACTCAAATTAATAATGTATCACTATTAATTATTTCGATTAAAAACTTTGTTTTTAATTAAAATTTAGTAATTTTCACTATTCATCAGAAAATGAAAGTTATCCGAAAAGTACCAAAATTTCACCTTAAGCTAATTTCTATATTAAAAATCCAAAAATGAATTCCATTTTGAAAAATAAAATTTACAAAATTTTAAAAAGTGGTTATTACTATTCATAACGGCTAGATTTAAAAATATTTTAATAGCATATTGTTGTTTAGTGAAACTCGTTATTGCATACTACACACGCTATCGAGGAATGTCACGATTGCGTGTAATGAGTGGAAAGTCAAGGATGCGTGTTGTGCAATCTCCTTTTGGTGTAGCGTACAACACAAGAAATTAGTGAAATTAAAAAGAATATTTTTCATAAAATCTTGTGTTGTTACACTATATGTCATCAGATATTTAAAGATAGATCATATATATTGGGATAGTGTTCCAATTTATTATTTTAATTTGATTCATCAACTCGAAATACATAAATTGTGGCTTGGTAAAATTCCCCTTTTTGGGAATAATAGATAAAAACCAAAAAAATATGTTTTAAATTTTATAAACATCTTGTAATTTGTGTCTCAAAACCAACACATTCAATAAAAATTCTTAGTATGATCCGTCTTATATAGAGCTATATATACCGGTTATAATATGTTGATAATATTAATGACAAACTCTACATCTCATTAAACAGATAACCTTTTAAAGGTCAATAGTGATGAAATCTACCAAAAAGGGTTCCAAATAGAGGTATGTATCCTACATGAATTCGATGGTTATCTAGGAAGGGACTGCTAACCATGTATTATATTCTTCCAATCCATTGGTTACTAGGAATAACCTAACATTCCTTTACATTTTATTCGCCAATGGAAACAAACATTTTTCCCATAGTTGAAGTGAGAGACAATTGTCACTGATAAAAATTATATGTGTTTGAGAGTTTATAATCTAATACATCGAAGGTATTATGAAATATTATATCATATCAATGATGAAATATTCCCAAAAATTATATTTCAAAATTGTCAAGGTAAAAAATTCAATGATGAATTCATTCTAACTAGATTGACATACTAATTTCACATGACATTATCCAATAAAACTCTTTGATAGTGATGCACGTAAGTATCATTAATGCCGTATATGTGAATGAGTGTGATGTTATAGTGTGAAAAAATATGGAACTAGAATTGTGTATATTATTACTATACTTTTTATTCAAAATGGTCTGACTAGCATCCCTCAGGTGTTGGTTTCATTTTTTCAGTCTAGAAAAATCTATTTCCTTGATCAAAATTATTAAATCATTCAGAATCTTTACACAATTAGAATTGAATATCATATATCCAAGTACCATTCCATCTACCACCATATTGAAATTAATCCCTTATAGTACTCTAGGTTCCAATGTAGTATGGAGCCATAAGTCACATTAATGAACATGAAATTGCAACAGATACCCTTCAATGAAAACCTATTAATGGATACCATAGATTCCACAGATATGATAAAATATACTGTATGATCAAAACTATAACAATTATCAATCACACTAGGTTTTTTATTATCCATCCCACATCACTGATGGTGTTAAACTTAACTACAAGTGCATACATTATAGTTATAACAAGACTATCAAGAAGTCTTGTGGTGCTAAATAATTCCATTGGATTATTAACTACCTAATCTATAAGTTGGTCAACAATGAACCGTATCATTATCATATCTCAAATTATTATTAGTCATTAGGGTTTTTTATCAATCCTAGATCTAGTAGTTAATTAGAATTTCATTACCTGATATCGAATGTCATCCCAAACATCCATACTCCATACACATAGACCATGATATATAATCATTATTAAGAGTTGATAAAATGTTCTATAGATCAATGAAAAAAGGTGAGTAATCCACAGTGAACATAGTATTATTATAATGATTAATGGCTTCTATGCCTCGAAAAATTTTCAGTATCTCAAAAAATGTACTAATAGAAACTACAATTCATGTCCATTAAATCAATTCCATTTTGTTAATATTCTTGTGTAATGAAATATACCCATCGATTTATAAATCCCTAAATAATATATGTTATGTTAATAAACCTCATTTCAAGAGTAACCTATATATTTTCAATAATGGTTTTCATGTCCTCCATCCATGAAAACATGGAAGGGGACCTCCCTCACCTAGGAAATATATTCGTTGTTTCTATAATAACTCCATGTCATTATAAAGATGTTCAATGTAGATCATGTGTATCCTATCATGTATTCTAATAAAACAGGAAACTGTCTATAAATAGAGAATCATTTCATGACCATGAAAAAAATTTTGTTTTGTGGGAAGTGATGTAGGTGGAACAAAATTGTTTAGGGTCAAATCACCTAATGGACATAGTTGTTGCCAGCATTATAGTGCTCAACATGAGGGCATCATGGTGGAATATATAATAAATACTAACAAAATTACCCAAAATAACATACAGGTAAAAAGTGATTACATATAGGAAAAATGGGAAATTTAGAAGGCCCTAATACATGAGACATTGGTAACTTAATTATGATTTCCCAATTTTAGGTTATTATGTGATATTTAATTTCAAAATAGATATTTTTCTATTATATGGGATAAAAATAAAATTTTATTGAAAAAAAATATTTTTCCATTGGACTGCCCATATAATAGAACCAATTTTTTAATATTATGAATTTTAATTTGTCTATAATATATATAATTTATTTGTTATAAATACATTAATTCTATTTTTATATCGTAAAAACATGATGGATATTAATTGGAACATCAGTTAATAACAAAAAATAGTTTATCAAAGATCATTAGAATGTAAAAAGTAGTTATATATTTTCACTATTATATTTATATTCTACTTCCAAATATATATAGGCATCTCAATATAAATATCAATTTTGAACCCTTTTATTTGTAACATGCTAAATGGTTTAGTTTATGTAAAAATGGTTCCACTAGATTGACCATGTTTAAATTGGTTAAATAGGGTTTTGTTATCAATATCTTTTGGAATACACCAATTAAAAATATGTAGAAATAATAAATATCATAAAAAATTACAAGATTTTAAAGAAAACAGAACCCTATAATCCCTTACACATATAATAGGAAACACAATATAAAAGATGGAAAATATATTTTATATGTAATTAGAATGAATAGAAAATCCCTAAATTCTGATGATGATGCATGAAATAATTTTATCATTTTGTATTATCCCAATGGTAGAAAAATAAAAATCATAACAACATAAATAAATAATATCTACCAATATTGAATCTAATTGAAATGAAAAAGTAGAACTATAAAACAATAAGTCCCATTCATGGAAACATAGATTTCAAATCACACATATTGATTAACCACATGTCATTGTTAACATATATGGGAATATAAAAAATTATATTTTATAAAACACAACCCATAAAACTAAAAATATAGTACTTGGTACATTTGAGTGTCGAACCCAAAGAGAATGTTAGCAGATTATAAATTAAATAAAGAAACTAAAATTTAAATTGTTTTCATTTATCGAAAAAAAATTAAAAAAACAAAGATAGATTTGGTTGAATATTTTTCTTTAATACATTTTTGGTTTAATTATTTTTTGGGTCACATGCTATAGGGTTTTTTATTATATGTTTATTCAATTTTTGGGTCAGAAATGTGTTAGTATGGATACTTAGCCTTAGTATCCCACCATAATCCATTGATTTTACAATTTTAATAGTATTTTAATAGGTTCAATAATAGAATTAGGTGACCCAATACCATATAAAAAATCAGACCAAGATTTTATAGTGGTAATACACAATGTAAGGGGACTAACTGATGTAGTGAAATAATAATTTTCCTATTGCAAAATATGGTCATACAATTTCTGAAAAAGAATTAATTGGATATTAATAGATTATTTGAAACAATAAAAAAAATTAATTAAAAAATTAAATAATCTCTATCATCAAATCCTCCAGTCATCACATCACATATCACTAAAAGAACTATTCTTTCGTGATACACATGAACAGAATGAGCAGCATGGTATCCCAAATAATAGTATTATGTAAGTGAGGCCTCATATCATCACTCTATGTTTCATAACCAATGTTGGTTTTTCTCATATTCTATGGTTCCATAGTGCATTGTAAGGGTAGCAGGGGGATTTATATATAGAAAAAACATATCAGTGTCTCTAATTTAGTGTCTATATTTTTCATAATGCCACTATCATCATGATGTGTAACCAGATTACATGAAATTTAACCCACCGAATTTAATTCATCTTGAATATTAGAGAAATAAATTAAAAAATATTATACTGAAATATATATCATTGTGAAATATAGTTGCAGAACATATAATTTTGTTTGAAATAATTTGTAGACCTCATGAAATTTCAAGCGTAGAAATTCCATGCAAAATGTTATAATGTGAAACGTCCTTCCACAACATGTATTCGTTTTTCTTTATTTTCTATCTCCACTTCATCCTAAATAATAGGACGTCACACAATGAGAAACGAGAAGAAGTGTGATGTTTCATTTTTCATATAATTTCTCATTTTTTTGTACCTTTCTCAAATATTTTTTGAATCATTCCATTAACAATAAAACAAGATTAATCCTTAAAAAATTTGAAGTAA
Organism: Viscum album; assembly: GCA_963277665.1. Classification (NCBI taxonomy): domain Eukaryota; kingdom Viridiplantae; phylum Streptophyta; class Magnoliopsida; order Santalales; family Viscaceae; genus Viscum; species Viscum album. Next base: position 1,246,885,473 of record OY728148.1, read on the forward strand.
TATTTAATTAAATTATAAAATAAGTCATTAAAAACGCTATAAAATTATTCAATAAGGAGTCATATCAAATTCCACCACAATTGAATTCATACTTTTCCTCGATACCGGCATCTAAACATAATATCATGAAAATTCACCTTAACATGATTAAAATTTAATTTCAATAAAATAAATTGACCAATATAAAATAAAATGTTTATGAATTACATTGGAAATATTTTAATGCATCACTTTTCAATGAAAAAAATATCTATGAATATTTCTTATCCACTATTGAAATAACCATGCCATTTAAAATATGTATTTCCATTTCTAAATACATTATTAATAATCATTCCTTTTTAAATTTATATCACTATAATTTTTCCACCCCTCATCAGGGTTAGAAAGTAAATAATATTGATACTCATTCCTCAAGATCATGTAACATACCATAGGCTTCAAATGAATCTAACATATCCTCCGTATAATGACAAAATCAGAATTAATCATGAGGGTTACCTATTTTAGGTAAAATTACTATAAGGCTTAGGGGGATGGTAAATAATTTATGTAAATCAATTAAGGATCAAAAAAGGATGTTATACTCTAAATAATATTTCATGATAATAAATAATATGTCCACAAATATCTCCCTTAAGATATCTTATTTCTCTCTTTCCCCCAATATCTCAAAGTGTGATCATGATACATGTGAGTACAATGATATACTCAACCTTTGTTGATCTATTTTTTCCAATTATTTTGTATATTTTTATATTTTTAAAAATATTTTATTATAGAATAAAAATAACATCCATCATTTAACCACATATAGTCGAAATATAATTGGTCTAGAAAATGGTAACTTTTTAACGACTCAAATCAGAACCTAGTTTTTTCTTTCATTTTTTCTTCATTTTTGTGTACTATAGGTGAACAGTTACACACAATGAAATATTTAATGGCCTTTACCTATATAAAAATTTAACATATACACTATAAAAATATCCAAAATATAGTAAATCTCATTACACACTAATATGTTCCTCCCCTATATTATTCTTTCAAATAACATGAAATAAATTTAGAGGATGGTAAGAAGGAATAAAATATTATTGTAACATGGATCATTTATAAATGAGTTTCATCATGTATTTTATAGTTATATAAATATATTAATTCAATATGGGTCCATGTATAATTTTTAATAAAAAAAGAATGCCTCAATAATTTAATAAGTGACTTTGTTCTGTCATAGATTCTATAATATGCATAAGATTTTCTAGAATAATATTGGTTTATATTTCTCAAGAAATATACAAAAAAATAATGGTAAATATTATCTCTATGGATGTATCATGAATTATACAAATGATTGGGAACAACCCTCATAGAAATACATATAATCCTTTAATTCAGTCAATGATATTTGTAGAAATTCAAAACATGGCCAAATTTCATTAATTATTCATTTATAAAGAATAACATGCTTCATAAAATAATGTTTCCTTAAAATTAATTCATATTAATTTCTATAAAAATTTGTTTTCATAATTTTATCATTAAAATTTATTTAATAGAAATATTAAATACATGGAATGGTAAATATCCTAGCCAGTTAATGTCTCATGGTTTAGTTGATTTAAAGCATGAATCATGTGAGGGAATTAAATTTATTTTTATAGCTCTAAATAATTTTAAATGTTGTGAAAAAATTATAAAATTACTTAATTGAAATTAATAATCCCCTTGATATTTTTTCTTCAAAAACTGATTGATTTTTTTGGTCGAAATCCTTTTCATGATGTCTAAATTCACATTATGACATTAAATTTCGCAGAATCTTCTTAAATTACTATATGCATCTACCTACCTCTTATATTGAAAATTATATAAAAATAAAATTAAACTAGTGAATGAAAATTCCATAAAAATAAAATAAAAATATTAAGTTATGTGTTATTTCTCTTAGAAATAGATAAAAAGTAAATAAAAATACAAAAAACCTATGATGACACATGGAAGTTATTTTTTATTATTGTTTCCTCAGACTTAACTCCTTCAGCATAGGTGACTGATGGTAGGAAATATGATACCTAATCTAGATCTAAATAATTTTAAATCATTGATTATCCTATTTATATTGGTACTATAACATTATTAAAAACTAATTCCACTATTTCATTGTTGAAAATTGGTTCTATCTCTATGGGCCCAATCCGATAGTTCATCGACCCTCTTGAAAAATCATTCAATAGTTCACTAACTATAAAAAATGGTCTACATCATTAAAATAATCTTGAATTAATTTTCCCCTTAATAATATTATTTTTTGACAATCATCATACCATTATTCAATTTTTTCATAATTTCTTCTTCACTATCTACATCGGCTACACCTTCTCTTTTTCCATTGATATCATTGTCCTCTAATATTATAAAGTTATCTATTGAAAATTAATCCAATTTTTTTGACTTTTTCATCCCTATGTGAAATTTAAACTTCACTTATGAACCTACAATTAAATAAATTAAATCTTCATTGTGAACATCAACCAATACCCTTTCAGTATCTATAAATAGTCTTCAAAATATTATGGGGTTCTTCTCTTCATCCATGTGCATCCCTATAAAAGCTTCTGAAAAATTGGACTCATATTCTTGTATGATTACAAATTCATGAATTCCTTAAGGATGTATCACTATTGTACTTTATAGTATAAAAATAATTCATGTTGATTCCATCTCCTTCGATCACAGGAACATTAATGTTTCATATGGTATGATATTTACACTAGATCCTAAATCAAATAAATCCTTAAGAAAATCCATTGGTACTAAAATTAATCAAAATAGAAAAACTAAATAGTTATATATTATTTATTGGCATGATTCATTATATGACTTATATGATTTTTAATTTTAGTAGTATGGTTTGTTATTCATCAATATTCATTTTTTTGATCACCATCTATTTTATTACTATTTCATGGACATCTATGTCTGCAATTGCCCTAAAAAATGGGATATTGATTTTTATCTTATTGAATATATATATAAATATATATTCATTCATCATTCATCACCTTGTTCACAAAATAGAATAATGGTAGTGGTTGTGGTACAATGATGTTTCATCCTCTTTAAAATTTTCCTCATCTTCTCCATGCATTTATTTATATGATTCAACTGGTTTTTGTGTATTATTTCCTGAAAATTGAAATACACTACCTCATTTCTTCATTAAACTTAATAAAATTATATATTCCATATATGCATGAGGATTTTGTTCTAGGAATATTGTAAGTACTCAAGTACAATATCCCCTATGTTGGTCAACAATCTATCCATCATTACTTTCTAATTTCATTATGGTGTCTTCTTTGTTTTGTAACTCAATTATCATTTATATTATTAAATTTCTTTAATCCATTTTGTATGAATTCATATCTATATATGAATCCAATATTATGGACATGAATATTTAAATGGTCTCCTCTAGTGAATTGACATAACGAGTTAGTGTGGGCCATAGGTGCTTAGGTTAAAAACCTTGATGAGTTTGATGAAATCCTTGTCCATGATTTTTATTTTATTGCGGTGTTTATTGTGTCATCAACTCCAGTGTATAATATTTATGATAATAATCAAAATAAATGTTTCCTTCACAATACTTACAATAGGTGTTTTGGTTTACCCTCATCATATCTACCTACCATATCATATAGTCCTTCTAATTACCCATCCAGAAATTGTCCCAATATGCACTCCATGATATTTCCCTTCTTCTATATTACATTTTTAACTATTGTTTTACATATCATAAAAATAATATTATGTATAAAATTGTGAAATTCTAATATATTAAACACTATCAGCAACATCTATTTTGTAATTACATTCCTTTTATAAGACAATTTAAATTTTGTAATTAATAACCACATTTCGATACCATGATAAAGAAATCTTCTTATCAAATATTTAATCCATTATCATGAACTATATAAATAATAATTATATAATTGACCCAAATTTAAAATTATTACACATAAATAAATATATTATGAGGGTAGGAAAAACAATGTCCAATTTTTTTACCAAATCATACATTGTCGTGATTAAATGTAGAGGCAGAATTTTGATCCACTCCCATTATTTGTACATAAATGATAATATAAAAAGGTGTCTACTTACCAAATAAATTTTGGTGTATTTAAAATAGGATGTATAAAATATTTACATGATACTTTTGATGTATGATTTTGTGTCATGATGAGGCTTCTCTTCAAATTTCGGTGACTGCGTGATCATCGAAATTACCATAAAATTTATCTCGAAGTGTTGAGTTGTGAAGGGGGAATAATAATTCTTGGAGAGACCTAAATGTTATAGGGTGTATCATATTATATCATTTCATTCCCCCTTTATTCTTTCCAAGGACCTTTGTTCCCACTGGTTGACCGTGTACATGACCATCTCTCTTATATTGTCCTATCCCACCCATGTTTTTCTTTTCCTTTTTCAGACCCAGCCTGCTTATTATTTTTCAAATCATCTCTAAATCGAGATCAAATGAAATATCATCAATTTAATACTTACCATGAGTGGAAAATATATGAAATAATTGGTATTTAAAATAAAAACATTAAAAGAAGAAGAATAAAATAAATATTTTAAATAAAAACATCGACAAATTATTCTAATAAATATAATATTTAGTATAAATTTTCCCAGTAATGAGACCACTAATTTGAAATCCCATATGTCATCATTAAATTAAATAGGAATATAATTTTTTTTTTTAATTTTAAAAATTCTAACTCTAACTAAAAATGTAGTACATGGTAAGAATTATTGTATAACACACAATGAATGTTTGAATTGTCAAAAAATTTTATGGAATCTAAATGAAAAACTGTTTGTTTGTTTAGAAAAGTAAATATAAAGAAATAATGTTTAGGTAGAGTATCATAATTGAATAAACTCTAGGTTTCATGATTTCAAGGGTAGTATTCTTGGGAATTAATTGAATATGAGATTATTCATCTTTTCTGTTGGGACTGGGTCAGAAAATATCCTTTTAATTTGAATCCCACCATAATCATATGGTTTTACCTTTGGAAAGGTCATATATTAGGTTCCATAATAATAATCGGTGACCCAAACTGATATTTAAACAAAACCAAAATAGATTTCAATATTTTCATTAAGAAACTATGATGATTTGTTGATGTAGTGAAAGAATAATCCTTAGAACACCACAAATGGTCATCCTGTAACAAAAAGATAATGAATTGGAATTGAATAAAATAAAGGAAACTATAAAAAAATAATCAAATGAAATAATCACTAGCATCCCAACCCCCTAAAATCAAATCACCTGATACTGGGAGAACTACTAGCTCATGATAGTCATGATAAGAATGAGTAGTATCGGTACTAAAGAAGAATATATGCTAAAAAGGGTAGCAATGTGAGGCCTGAATTCATTACTCTCTATTATGAGGCCTCAATTGGTGTCACTGTAGATCCTCAAGTACCAGTGTTTTTGGAATGATGGTCTATGAATGTTTTCAATATAAAAAGTATCAAAGCCTCGACCACACTGTCATTATTTTTTATCATGTTCCCATCATCTCGACGTGTAAATAGGTTATAGTATGTGTAATCTTAAAAGCATTAGTTGTCTAGAATCATGGAATAATATTTTCACAAATCATCTCTAGAAAAATTAAATTCCATTTAATATAGTTAATAATGTATATTTTTAATTCAGAAGTGTGTGTGGAAATTAGGAATTTTTTTTTGAGTAAGATTTTTTTGGATGTGAATGGTCTGTACACAACGTGAAATCATTATACATCTATTTACATCTTTTCATCATCATAAAAACTCTAGGGTCATACCATGTGTGAAGAGAATCATACTGAAGTTTCTTTTAACACACATTTCCCTATCTTTTTGTTCCTTTTTCATTTATCATTTATTCTTTCCATTAATCCAAATATAATTCAAATCCTTTAAATTTTTGGAATAATATAAAATTATCTAAAATGCCTTAAAACCCATTAAAATGTATGCATGAAATACACATTCCACTCGTGTTTGCTACACCAATGAATAATCACATTACTATGTTGGGATACATAAGATTATTCAATCTACTATCCCCATAATGAAAACAAAAGGATGATAACATTTCATAACACTTAATTCATTCTTGAACCCAATGCATAGACAAATGAGAATCCAATGGACTAATGTGTGCCCCGTTTTAAGCCAAGGGATAAAAAAATTACCTGAGCGATAATTATGGAATACAAGGAAGATTATAACCTCTTTATCTATGTGAAAAATAGTTGTAAAAATGTTAAAATAAAATCCCTATAGAAAATAAAAAAATAACTATGTATTAAAGAGTCCTACATATAAATTTTATTTTTGAAATTAAAAGATATATTGTGATCCTGTAATTATTTAATGACATAATGTTTTTAAAAAAACAAAAATAAAAACAACATGAAAAGAACCTTTAAAAATATAAAATCATCAAAAATTATTGAAGGATCATCTACTAAAATGATACAATACTAAAAAGAAAATGAAGAATTCATTGTTGGGTGATTCCCTTAAACCATACAAAAGGCTATAAAATTTTGCATTGTATATATTAGTGTCCTAACGAGGTTGTAAATAAAACTCAGTATTCCCCCGCCACTATTTTATAATTAAAAAACTATAAAATAGTATAAATGTATAGTGTGAAGTTATAAATAATAAAAATGGTAATGTAAAAAATAGTGTTTAACTTGGTAACAACGTGACATACCTAGCAGAACAATCCTACATCATCATAAATCAATCATCTTTGAATATTTATCATCGAATTTTTATTCAAGTGACCTTTGTAATGTATCCATTATATCTAATAACAAGGAAAAAAACGAATCCATGTAAATAGTTGTTTATTTACCAACAAAAACATCTAGTTTTAATCCATGGAATACCCATTTCATTTATCACATTCATGATTTAAACCATTACATTGTGGTCAACACATGATGTGTAATTATTTGTGTTAGAGTTTAGCATAAGTAATTAACCATATTTATTTTAATCATAATATTTTATATTATAAAAAGGAATGAAAAATTTTTATTTCGGGATGTGTTGATCCCAATCCATGGGGATATCCACATGAATTACTTCTCTAAACACATAATGAGTTTCCTATGTGGTCAACAAAATAATTCCATGTTTTTTCAGAGATAAATGGGACTCTGTCACATCATGTCATGGTGTTTATGAGAATAATAAATTTACTAAATACATTGTTATTGTAAACAACTATTTTTCACGAAACAATGAGGTTGTATCATTTGAGTTCACTAAAGGCATTCCAAATAATTATACATATCCTGATAAAGTTATTCTAAACAATATACTTAGTGATAATGATCTATAATCAGAATTATCTAATTTTTAAAACTTAATTAGTCCCATTAGACATATATTCATGATATTAATTAATTTATTTACTAACAAGAACTAATCACAAGGCCATGTAAACTAATAATTCCATTTAACATCTTTCTTTAATTAAATTTTGAAATTTCACCTGCAATGATAATGAAAAACACAAAAAAAGTAAGTTGGGAGGTTTTTTAGCCTATGAAAAAGTGATTCACAAATGTTCAATCTATGCAAACCAAATTTGGTGGGTTTGTTAAATTAAAAATACAGTTAACATAGGAATTAGGCCAAATACAAAGTAGTGTGACATTTTTTAGGTTTCAAAACGCCAATGGTGACTAAGTGTCTTATAAAATCTCTAGGATAACATTTAATTGGAAAAAAAATAATTTTAGATTTTTAAGAAACACGGATAGTGTATTGTGCGAATCTAAATGGTATAATTCAAAAATAATGATACATTTATTAAAAAAATAGAAAAACTACCTTTGATCATATAATAATTTTCATTTAGTATCATACATAGATTTAGGTTCTATGAAATAAAATTTGAATAAAATGAAATATTATGAAAATAATAAATATTAAATAACATGATGGTGACACAAACTATGATATAGAAACAACATACATTAGGGACGACGTGTGAAAGTATTCCATAAATACTTCCAATAATTTAGATACAACTCAAATCAGAGGAGGGATAAAGATTAAATATAAACATAGATGAGTGGAAAAGTGGAGGGATTCATTGGGGTTTTTATGTAAAAAATATGGGTGATATGAAAATTATATTCAAGGATAAAATGGTAAATACATCAAATTACCACATTTTTTTGGTTCAATGTTTTGGCCACATGGTTAAACAAACATTTTACCTATTGTGCCACTTTATTATATTGGAAACCCATACCATGCATGGTTATACACATGGTTAGAAAAAGCATGCAAAAATTTGGAGATCTAAACCTAAATTTATTATAGAGAACTAAGGGTATTTAAGAAACTATTAATCTAATATAAAACCCTGCACCTAAACTCTATTTAAACTAACCATAAACTATATGGCACACTAATAAGAAACAAAAAATTTGTTTTGTATGAATATATTTGGATATATTACAAATTTTAAATAATGTATCTTACAACATGATAAAATGTAAATCAATAAACATGTAATAATCAGTCACACACAAATTTTGCTTGTTTTGACCAAGATGGTATGAACCCAGATAGTACATAGTTAATATAAAAGGTAGGTAAATAGTTATAATGATAGTTAAAAAAAATTTCAGCCATAATTCCACAACATATATCACAAATTATCATTAAGGTAGATGAATCATGGTTAGGGATTGAAGGCTAAAATGTCCCATCTTAATCATGTGTCAAAACTCAAGACCATCATTCCCCATCTTGAAAAGAAATATTTTTTTCAAATGGTATTGATATCCTACTACTATTATAATCAGTTCCAAATTATAGTTAAAAACATTCCTTTCGTCTCATATATGAGCTTCAACATCATAGTAAATATATGTTCTACCTATATGGAAAAATCCATCCTTAATAGTCCGTGTGCCATTTACTACTACTAAAACAACATATAAAGTCTATATATTTACATGATGATGTGAACAACACATATAAGAAAAAATATGAAATTTCATTAGGGAGTTCAATGTTCTTGGAAACACATATATTATCATATCTAAACATTGGTCTCATTTTTTGATAATGAACATACAAATGACTAATCACAGGCTTGGATCTCAACTCATGGAAGGAAATACCATAATAGTTTTTAAAAAATTATATACAACAGCTATATATGGAAATAATATTCTGAACTAAATCATGTTAATTCCAATTAAATCATTCGTCAAGAGGGTTTTCACTTATACCATGTTAGTGCACAAAACAAAAAAACAAACAGATTTACTGTCCTAGAAACATATTCCAAATTAAAGGAAATTGTATACATAATACAGTTAAATAAAATAAACAATCCATTATATAATAAACATATCCCCAACACAATAATCATCTCAATCAATGTAAGAACATGTTATTGATAAAGGAATAGATCATGTCGCTACTATATTAGTGACTTGTGGAGAGAACCACTAATCTCCATGATCCTAGATCTATATAAACATAGTGGTATGATCTAATATCATAGTGTACATCATTTTTGTGAAACAAGGTGAATATAAAAAATTTATTTAATGAAAGAAGGGTCATTGAAGTCTCACATATAATTTTAAGACATTATAATTCTAGTAATTAATGGATGTGGAATAAATTATTTAAGTAATAAATGGCTTCATAAGACATTATAAATTCGCATATAATGGAAAAACAAGTTTACATAAATTATCATGACACACCCAATATTGGGTGACCAAATAGTCCACTAAAAAACAGAATAGTAAACAATATGATCTAGTGATTCACATCATGGTTTGGGTGTCCCACATAACTTTTTGTCTTAGGAGCACAATATGACCTACCACCAGGATGAAATATCATTCCACATAATATATTTGAATCAAAAATATCTTCACTATTATGTGGTGAGATTAATTTGGTTTCAGAAATAGGATAAATCACTTCACCACACTAAAGAGACAACACAATATCTTAATAACAATGGGAATCCCATTTAATAAATGTGATCCAGAGAATAAAAAATTAAGACTATTGTGTGGTCATACTTGTGTTATACCCTAAAATATCTTTGTTACCTAGTTAATAATAAAGATTATATATTTCATTACTAATATATGTTATTACATCAAAAGGATAAAAATTACATATCATGAAATTTTAGGATGTTATACCTTGTATACCTCTCTATCCATTCCATTGTTTTTTTATGATAGAATGTTATATTATTAATTTCATAAAATATTTCTCAAATTATTTTGAGATGATTTAAAATTGGTATTATGGAATATATTTTTTCTAAATATGATTTGTAATTAACATCTGTTATTTAGTTAATTGATCATGGTATCATAAGGGGTGACATTTTTTTGAAATGTGTGGATTTTTTAAATCATCGCTAAAACTAAAAAAGACTATAAATTTATTCTAGAATAATACAAATGGGTAAAATTGAAGGAAATAATTGAATTTTTTAATACCTCTCTATCCCAAAAAAATATTGGTGGTTTTTTGAGGTTGTGGTAAATCCTTGTCTTCGGTAAATTATTAGAGTGATTTAAATATCATTTCATTATTTTGGATAAAATTAAAAATGTATTTGGACGTATAATAGTTCATCATTATATTTGGGAATCATGTGAAAAAATTGTTGATTATTTGTGTTTTGAGTGGTTGGTATTGTTTTATTATTTATATTCTTTTATTTTTGTGTGTATTCAATTCGTAATCACGACAATGGATCATGTTTAGCTATTTATGCATCCCATGATCATTGTAAATTTTTTGTAGTGGATGTATTTTTTTATTCCACATTTACCATGTTCGTTTCTAGTCAATAATATATAATAGTATGAAGATTTTACCTCTATGGATACTTTTATGATGTTTATATTGATTATTATGAGTTAATTTATTATTTTAAAAAAAATCTTGTTTTTAAAATTTGAATTGTTTTGGGTGTCGTACTGGTCACACAGGGTTAGTCGTAACTGTGATACAACCATGAAGTAATTCTAAAAATACTCCATAGTTCTAATTTATCCAAGTCGATACAACATTTATTATATTAGTTTGGGTAAACATAGTTTGTTTTTATCCAAATGTTTTCCAGGGGGGGTTCTACCATGGTTGGAGTATGTATAAGAGTAAATTTTCATTCAATTTGATCAAATTCTGGTAGTTTTATTGTGTAATATCTTTATTGTAACAAACCAATTGTCCAAACCCTATATGTAATAATTTTTTATTTCATTATAAATTTCAATTTGTACACATCCCAGAATTTTGAGGGTGTTTATCCTCCCTCCCTCCCTCAATTGTTTGTATAAATGTATAGATCCCCATAGGGATATAAAATAATAACATCCATCGATTGGTGAATTTTATTATCCAAATTTCATGTGTCTTCATCGGTAAATTACACTATTTATTTTCATATATCTTATCATTTTCATTCCCTTTCATTTCTTGACTTTCTCCCTTCATCCCATGAGATATAACTCGTTATGTATCGAGATTATGTTTTAATGTACTTTATAATAATTGGACGTTTGACCTATGATCATTCATTGGTGTTTCTATATTTAATTTTACAAACTCTATGAAAAATAATTCATTATAAAATTCCATATATCTAATTGATCTGGGTTTGATATTCTTTTAATTTTGTAATCTATGGAATTATATGTGTATAAAAAATAAAAGAATTATGGATAATAATTAGAAAATAATTTAGTTATTTATGGTTTAGGAAATAAACCACCCATACATACATTTGATAAAAGGTTTTCATGATAGTATACACATTCAAATATTTAACTCCTTTTTTTCATTTTATCAGTCCTATGATATCACAATTTTTCCCTTGGTATTTTTTTCAGAAAAATAAGTTATTAGGATTCCAAAATTTAAAATATTTATTAATAATTTAAATTACATTTGTTATAATTTAATTTTAAAATATATGATGTTTATATTTTTAATTTATAAATAAATTATTAAAAATTATTTTTATAGAATGGTAGTTTATAAAAGAATATGTATTCATAATAATAATTAAAATCTATTACTTGTTATATAACTATAATCTTAGAGGTTGGTGCAATTATGAATATTACTATATATGTAGTTTAAAACAATATAATTTAATTTACAAGAACAATTAAAAAAATCCATCAAAAAAATTCATTTTAGCAACAAGAATCTTTTTTAAAAAATAATTCAATTGAAATCATGGAATTTATAAGAATATTTATTTTTAATAAAAAAACTAATTTCATTGTAATTTTCAAAATATGATACATTTAATTATAACAAATAAAATTAATGATATATTTTTAAAACATTTATAAATATGTTATATTTAATTTGTCATGATTTGAATAATTAGTGTACAATATAGATTCATATTTATTTCATGGACATAATTCATTTACATTATATATAAGTTATTTTTATAAATATATTTTATTATATTTATTCAATAATAAAAATATAGATATAAGAAAATGTAACATATAAAAATAATGTTTTAATATAGATTGTTATATTAAAATATTATTTTTAAATTCATTATACATCATTTGTAATGTTCATTATTTTTTTATTGTAATAAATTACAAATAGTTATCATATGTATTAGATACATTTTTATAAAAAAAAATATGCCAATTGCTATCTTTGGAATTTCCATGTATCCAAACAAACAAACATATATATATATATATATATATGTGTGTGTGTGTGTGTGTGTGTGTCAAATTTAATTCATATATATTGCCATAAATATCTATCTAATGACAATATTCATATTTATATCTCTCTTAATATGTCCATTAAATTTATAATCATCTTCCATCTTTATGTATATTCAATTTTGGTTATGATAATCATAAAAACCCTAGAAAATAATGATTATAATGATTAGTAAAATATCATTATATTTTCGACAATTTTTAAATTTTATTGTGGTTATAAGAAATTATATATAAGATATGTCTATATGAAATTGGTTAATGTAGATTTTGTAGAACATACATGTGTAATTTCATTGCGTTATTCTGAATGAAAACATATAATTATATTATATTCTCAAATTTATTTTTATACATCCAATAATTTTAGAAGATTATAACCATTATGTATTTATAAAAAACTATACTTCAAATAAATATATATATTAAAATGTTTTCATATGATATTCATCTCTACTTTGATACCCATTTTCACTATTTGGATATTTTTATTTGTTTATGGAAATTATTATTTCAATTTTATATTAATTAATCAAATTTAATAGAAATTCAAACCTCCAAAATCAACATTATTCATCAAAATACTATATTATATCATTACCTACACAATATATATGTTTCAAAACAATTTATAAATTATCAGTACAATAATAAATTAATTTAAAAAATTAATAACATTAACAAATTTCCAGGATAGTTATCATTAATATAAAAAAATACGATAAAAATTTTATAATTATATTCCACTATTTGATGAAAAATTAATACAAAAACGTTAAAAAAATCCTTATTAATTCATATAAATAATTCATTTATAAATCATTATATACTTTAAAATTCATATAAATTATTATTTTTTCGAAAATAATTTATTCATGGTTCTTTATTTCAATATTCATGTTTATATAATGAAAACATACATGATTAATTGATTTTACTATTTTAAACTAAATAATTTTTAATAAGAATTATTAATAATACATGTAATTTATTTCTTCAGATGTATGGAAATTAAAAATATATTATTTAATCTAATTATAATATTTTTAATATTTCACTAGTACATTGATATCTATTTTTTTATTTTATATTCCAAATAATAGTAACTATTTTAAACACATTAACATATAACATTTTAAAAATAATTCATTATAATATATTAATGTCACATATATAAATATTAATGGGACCATGCGTATTTGATATCATCCATTTTAATTGTTATGATTTTTTTTTTCAAATAAATAATTAAAATATACTATTTTCTAAATATTAAAAATAAAATTTAATGTCATAAAATAATTATCTTTTTATAAGTTTCTTAACATTTTTATTAAAATAAAATATAAAAATATAAAATATAATTTTACATTGAATGTAAAATTTTAATTTCAAGTGTATTTATGAGGAAGTGAAATTATATGTTTTGGGGATGGGTGGGTGGAGGTGTTGGTGGCTGGTGGATGGATTATCATGGATTGTATATGTGAAATGCATAGCTACCATGTTTAAAAAAATTTATTTCAATATATTTGTTAAAATATTATAATAATATTTTATATTCTCTCATTAAAATATTAATATATATATATATATATGGGAATCAATTAATTTCTCAACAGATGACTAGTATCAATATATTTAGAATTTACGATAACACCATATGTGGTCTAGTGAGTCAGCAGTCCAAAATAATAGATTATTATCATGTGGATGGATATGGATATGAAATCTCACAAATAATCCACTTAATGAAATAAATAACAAGACCATAAATTCTTATACTTGTCGTTTGTTTGGGAAAAATTATATAAAACAAACATTGGAATAAAAATAACATCAAATTAATAATAATAATATTATTATTATTATTATTATTATTATTTTTATAGGTGTTACTGGAAACATCCATTTCAAATGAGGACATTAACATATATTACAACCTCATTCATTAAATCATTGTGGTTGGTTATCTAATCCCAAATATACTGAATATTTGGCGGTAATTTTTGTAGGGAAATATAGTATTATAGAAGGAATATTATATCCTACACATTATCTACATATATAATATAGTTGTATCAGTACTATAGTATGACATGGTAATAAAGAAAAAATTATATCATAAAGAGTAATTACATGAAAAATTATTAGCATTCCATAAATAAAAAGTAGACCCCATCCTCTACTAGATCAATGATAATTTATGTTTTTAATGGGATGGTACCTAGTTCATTGGTGTCGTTTAACATGCTTTGTAAAAGACATCATACTAAAAGAAACAAAACCACAACATGGAATCGACCTCATCATCTTACATAATATTTCTGTATAATAGACACAAATGTGTATAAATAAAAATCAGAATATAAGTAAAAATTTAATAGTCTTTTCACCATTATTAAACAAATACTATTTTAGATAACATATACAAAAAAAAACCCTTGACATTCATTTATTCTACAAAAAAAACAATTTTGATACACTTTTTGAAATAATGATTTTGCAAATATAATAGTAAATCATAATAGTTTTAATAAAACATTAAATCCATTTTATAAAAAGATAACACAATGTAATTATATTTAAATATTTTGAAAAAATATTTTGGAAATAAAAATAATTGGGAAATATTTTAAGTATATCTTCATAATCACGTTGAATAAATTTTCATTAAAAATAAATTATTTAAATGAATATTAAAATTAATTGAAAATACAAATCTTAAAGAGGGAATTAATCAATTATATAACATTCATATAAAAGAAAAGTGCTGATTTGGTTCAATTAGTCAAAGGGATTGGGGTGAGTTCAAACTCTATAAAACATCAATTAATATCGTGGGAATAAATCTAGAGAAAAAAATATAATGAGTTTGTACTTGGGCTTTTGGAAACACTCTTTATTAGGGAACCCGAGTGAAATTAGAACTGTGTCCATTTGATGACCTCTATATGGTCTATAGAAAAAATATTTTCACCTAAGAATAAATAATCCTCACTCAAGGATAGTTTTTGAGTAGACAGTGTAGTAATATAATATGGATCCATAAATTATATATAGTTACTAAGAGTCTAATCATAAATGTAAAAGGAGGAGAGAAAAACAAACCTAAAAAATTAAAATCACATATATATAAAAAATACAGTCACAATAATTTAATATCTACACTTATTTACTAATAAGATATAACCCCATTTTAACATCATTCATATTTGATGATCTAGTCATTATTAACATCATGTACAATCCATATAAAATAAACAGATAAAAAAATAAATTTTTTTCTCAAAAGATGATCTCAACGAGGCCACGAAATGTAATATAAAAGTTCCAAATAGGACGTATAAAAAAATTGGTTTCCGTGATTTTCTAACTATTTTATACTAATCTAAAAATATCCACTATAACAAAACATTGATAATGATATTCAAACTCATTAAAACAATATGTCCCAAAAAACACAAACATTAGAAAATTTTAAATCTAAATGGGGTCAAAGTCCATTAAAATGTAAAATCACATTTAAGAAATCAATCATAATTTTTATAAGTAAAATTTCATCCCAAACCCAATTTAAAGATATAAACATGATTAAAAATGATTAAAATATATATTTTTATTTTATATATACTCAATTAGAACACCTAAAAGTATATAAAAATTATCAACATTGATAGAATTTAAAAAAAATTAATATCAAACTATGAACTATTAAGTAACAGGTAATTAAAATAAATAACCAAACACACCTACATCAATAATGATGTAAAAATGAAATGATATGATATAACATTGAATACCAAAACAATAATTAAAGAACTATCTATAAGGATTAAAAACCTACAAATATGTTATTAACGACCCCAAAAAACCTCATATATCCATGGAACCGATGACGATGCGTGGGTGGAATGGGGGTCAAGGGAGATATGATTAGGTGTAGGCGAAGAAGGTAAAAAAGGATGAAAGTGAGATCACCAATGATGATTCACATTAAATTGATTGAATGATGTGATGAAAAAATTAATAGATATTACAAGTTCCCAATTGTGTGGGATTGTCATGGATGAACGATTTGAGGATATAAAGATAGATTTATTTTCTTAAAAATGATTTGTAAAACAATAAAATAATTTATATAAAAATGTGGTTGGATGCAATGTGTGTTTGGATAATTTACCACATTGTACAATAACTAAGAGGAAAGCACTTTCTCAATATATAACCGATAACATGTTTGTCAAATAGTTTACCTATGAATAAACAATACTTGAAAATGAAATCCCCCACATAATGTTCCTCAGTATGTTACTCATATTCAAAACAAGATTTAATCCTAAACAAGCAATAACCATGTAAGATAAACATGATAATTCATAAATGAAAATACCAGAACAAGGTTAGGGGAGAAAAAATTATTTCACTAAACCATCTGGTTTAACAATGCACTAATGAATGGCCTGGGAATAGGTAACCACCACGCAATGTATGGGTTATCCACATGGTTACTAAAAATCAGGCATATAGCCTATATTTAAATAAAATATAACCTAAAACATTTAAAAAATAAATACTACAAAAATACATCGAATAATTAAAAATAATCTTGATAAAATAATATAAAATATATTTAACCAAACATTAACCTACATGTTGATGCAATTTTCCTAAAAAAACAATTTCTAAAAAAAATTACTTTTTATATATGGAATGAAATAGGATATGTACAAACACTAATATTTTCATGATGATGGTGTTTGAGGAATAAACAATATGATTAGAAATATTAAATGTCCACCAGTCATAGAAATTACTCTATGATAGTGGAACAAAACCCCAAATATGAAAAAATGTGTCCATACACTACCCAATCATAAAAAAATAAAAAATAAAATATAATTATGAGGAAATAGAAATTAAATATTATCCTCCCCAAAATTTTAGGTTTATATATTATTTTAAAACATATAATACACTAAAATATTAGAACTATCAACTAGAATACATCCGTAGTAATTCAATTATATTCTCATTTCATATGATTTTAAAATGAAATAGATTCTAAATTTCATGGTTTTATATATCAAAATAACTCAATTTCCACATTTATAAACTATCATTATGTTATGAAAAATGATTCCATTAAAAAATAAATCAAAAAAAACACAGCATAAATCACTAACATAGAGTTATATAATGGGATACAATATTGAATGGGTGAACTAAAAATTCAACCTCATTTGATAGAATCATATTTTTCCAAAAAATAAAAAAAAACACGCAATAGAGTAATCAAAAGACATATTAAAATTTTATTCCATGTCTTTTGGAAAATTATTAATAACTCTTAAGATCTTCAAATTGAATTTAAATAAACAATACATAAAATATAAATACAAAATTTCCTTGAAAATCTAACAAAATAAATATTATAAATATAAAACACTAAATCAATAACAAAACGAATGAATAAAATATGAAATTACCTAGTAAAATCTAATACTTTTTAAATAACTATTATTGAAAACAATATATAGAAAATTACATTTCTAATTACCCATAGCACGAAACTTCAAAGTTGAGAAAACCTGAGACCTCAACAAGATAAATTATACATAACTGTTTTCATATGAGAAACAAGGATATAGTATAAAAAGGGATAGAGAACTAAATCCACTACCGGATCCGGAGTATGATAGTATTTTCCAACAAATTCATATCTCTTGATTGAAGTGAAATATAGTAGAAAGGCCAGGTCAATAAATGAGGTAACAATATTATTCAAAAAATTATCTATAATTGTCATAATTTATATAAAATGGAGAAAAATCCCAATATAATCATTATTTTTAAACTAGACTACCTTACCAGCACATAAACTATTTAATATATTAAATATATTAAGAAAAATAAAAAACTATTTCTTAAAAGGCACAAATTTATTATAAAAAAACAGAAAATAATAAAAATATAAACCCATTTAAGAAAACGTTATTTTATATTAATGAATTCAATGAAATCCTTGTTTTTTATTAATAATATTGAATCCAAATTAAAAATATAATTTAATACCCATTATAATATTAAAACTATATAAGTGATATAGTCTGAATAATTCAAATTTGAAACAAAAAATCCTATATATTATCAAAAAATAAGAATTTAAAATAATAGACCATTTTCATAGAAAACCAAATTCTAGAAAATGATTTTAAATCTTTTTTCCACAAAATACATTACAATTTGAAAAACATTTTAGAAGTATGTTAAAATAAATTATATTAAGAAAATGGTATATAAAATATATCTTTTCTCAAACATAATAAATACATAAAAAAACTTACAAATGAAATCAACTACCCTCCAATATAATAGTTTAAAAACATTACACATAGAAAAAAATTAAAATATATCATTCAATTACAATAATTCCATGATAAACACCATTACGATCATTATAAAAATCATTGTAGGAGAATAAAATATTTATAAAACAAAAACCACAATAGGTGATTTTATTATTGTGTCCTTTAGTTAGAACATAAACTATATATTTATTGATATAATTGTTATATATGATTTTATCCTAGGAATTTAATAATTAGCCTAATATTTTGGGCTTACTATGTGACTGTAATTCATTATCTACCTTCACTATAAAAGTTTACAATGACCCCAAAAATCCATTATATAGTCAATAGGGATCATGGAAATATCATATTATATCCAAAGTATTTTAAAATTTACAAAACCATAAGAATTAAATACTCCCACTAGTTTATATATGGTCATAGAAAAAAACATTTAATAAGACATCATCAAAAAAAATTATATACATTCTAAAGGATATAAAATAATATGAGTTTTATATTTAATTCATTTGCAGTGGTCATAAATTATAATAATAAAAATTATAAAAAAAATATTTATATATCTTAAAGAATGAAGCTAATTTTATTAATATGAGTTTATTAAAATAAATAATTTATTTTTTTATCATTATTTCAAATCAAATAAATCAATTCAAATAATAAATTTTGTTAGATATATATATTTTTAAAACTATGTTGTAAAAATTACATTTAAAAGAGACCAATATGATCATGAAGAATAAAATAACCCACACTACACCATTAAAATGTTTAAATAATAATAATAAACCAATAAATGATGTATATCTTGATAGTAATATAGGTTAATATAACATGGGGTTTCAAGGGTTGTCACCCTTTCCTTGAATAATCTTCTATCAAAGAAAATACACTAAGATCATTAATGAATAACATTATGACATATATTAATGAAATATACTCTATAGTGGTACAATAATTAAACCATAAGAATATTCATTCGACACCATATCTAGGATCATCGGGAAATGTATTTTTATGTATAAAGATAAAACTATACTCTGGAACTCATTGTTGACTGCACACAAAGATAACATTAATACATCAAAAATATAATCATTCTTTCAGAGGTCCCTGTAATAAAACTCTCTGTATGTGATAAAACAATACATACCATACTACTGTAACATCCCAGGTAAATAATGAATAAAAAATTTTCATATTTATTAATATTTACAAATTAAATATTAATTTTACTTTAAAGGGGTTGCTATGTTCGATAGCGTACCCGATACGCAACAATGAGTTTCTTTGAAATCTTATGTTGCACACTAGTAATAAAATAATATTATTTTAAATGGTAGTTAACACATAGACGTTTTATTAGAGGTAATGGATAGAAATAACTAGAATATGATTATATATGTTTTTTAAATGTATTTACTTTTATCTAATAAAAGATAAAGGCTTAAAATATAGAAAGAATTCAATTTTAGGCGTATATGCACTAGTTTGAACTAAAGGTTCACTTATCGCCTTTTGATGGTGAACCGTCCTTAAATATAGTTTTTTTTTCAATCTTATAAATTCTATTGGTCCAAATAAAACTCTTCTTTAGAATAGGCACATCAAAATTTACATTGTGTAAATTTTTGGAATTTTTCCGATAAAGTTCATTTTTTAATGAATAGTGTAAAATGTTGTATTTTAATTCAAAACCTCTTTTTAATATAATCTATTTATATGATTAGATTATCTTTTTATTGGTTTTAAAGTGAAATTAGAATATATTTTTACCATTAAATCCAATAGTGGTCATTGGAAATAATTTCACGTTGAAATCAGACTTAAACTTGTGTCAATATTTTGATACTTATTGTTTCATAAAAACACGCTATTTGCACTGACAACGGGAATTAATTATTAAATTAATTAATTATACTTATATGTTTTTAATTTTTTAAAATGGACTTCGTTTTTTAATTCAGAATTTCAAATATAGCATTGGGTGAAGTTTTAGTATTTTTCTAAAAAACTTCAATTTTTGATGAATAGTGAAACCATTAAGTGGTACTGAAAAAATTGATTTTTCATTTATATGAAATTTTACCACATATGTGTTTTGAATTTCAAAATTCCTACATATAAAGTTGTCATTATGAATTAAAATGTGTTTCAATGGGATTAAAATAATTTTTTCGTGAATAGTAACTTATTATGTTTTTAATCGCGATTAGAGGTAATTAGTGTAATTTAAGGTAAAAATAATGTTGTAATAATATGAAATGAACATGACACATGTCCTAACCTCATTGGATGTGTCATGGCCGACCAAGACAATCCATGGGTCAACATGGGGACCCCATGAAGCCACTTTGTTTGGAAAATGACATTAATAACTTTTTATTTAAAGTTAAAGTAAAAATGACACAAACATGAGTTATTTTAATAAAACAAATTTTACATGGGGTAATAAAAGTCATATATTTGACTATAAATATTAATTGGAAAGATAAAAAGATTTAATATATTATAGTATTTTTTTCAAAATTTTTATACATTAAATAAATTAAATTATTTATGACATCATGATGATGCAGCGATGACCTCATTATTTAACGATTTAACTAAAATGGAATGATAATGTAAAATCTAAAACATAAATAAGTAAAAAACCTATCGTATGGGTGGATTTCGAACCCTTATCACCTTATCCTTGAAAAACATCATTTTGGGACCGTTAAAATCCGAAACACATTCTAAAATAAAGTAACATTTCCTTACTTTCCAAGAGTGCCCCTCCTCTCCTCTTATATAAGGACCCCACCTCTACCTCCTAACGCACACTTCCAAAGCTTTTGGCTTTGCCAAACCCTTCCAATTTTGTCTCTCAACATCCCTCTCTTACTCATTGAAGCCTCATTTTGGGCAGAAGACTTCCCAAAGAAGCCTTTGAGCTCAAATCAAAGGGAGTTACCCGATTTTAAGGTAATGTATTCACATGAGTCCTTTTGTATTATTTTTCTTCTCCAACACCCTAAACTCATTTTATTCATTTCTTTTGTAACAAATCCAGTATATCCAATATACTATGATGTTTTTATAAGATGTATTAGAGCTACACTTACACACACCTCTATCTAATTGTTAAAGAACATACTGTTTCCGGGGATAGAGAATTTCTGCCTCCCGAAACGATGATTGGTCAACATTATTTTAACACCTTCAAAGGTGTCCATTAAGATGAAAATATACTTATATATGATATATAATATGTTTATTTTTTCCTTAAGCTTCTGTTTTTTTTCATTTTGGGAATACCTTTATGGTTTCCATTATGGGTAAACGCGATATATTCAATTAAGGAAGTGCGGACTAACGCCCCCTCAAAGTGATTTGATTTCGTTAATTCCATATGTGGGATGTATAAAGGATTTAATTAATGTTATTATATATGATATTATACTAGAATTATAATACACCTTTATATCATTATGATTCCTTGCCATAAAAATATTAAATAGAAATGAAAGTAGCGTTCATGCGTACGTACGACTTACTGTCTCCATGAACGGTGCATTTCATTTCTTACCTCTAAATGATTATGTAATATTATAAATTCATGTATATTCTGGATATATATGATATATATGATATCTAAATGATGAATATAATTATTGATATAATGGATGTTTTACCACATGAACAACTTGTAATTATAAAGAGTTTACTTTTGACTCAAGTACCAAGGATCGACAAAATGACAATTTTTTTAACATAAATAATTACATAGTGTTCATAACCTGGTAATAAGTGATATAAAAGGAATAATTAAGTTGATAAAGGTTCTTAAGAAAGTATAAATTAACTCAAGTAAATTATTCAGGACGTTAAAGAACGATCGAGTCAAGTCGGACCTGAGGTAAGGGACTTCGTCTCTGTCTCCTTTCATTGAGGCATATTTCATTTTATACACAACATTCATTTATACAGTGTATAAACCCATTTTACTTTTACTTTTATACAAAAGGAATCTTTTTCTACTAAGCATTTTACTAAACGATAAAAAGGAATGTTTTTTAACGTACACGATGACAACGACCTTTTCCGGCACCGTGAGTATTATTTGGTCTTTGGCTTCCTCAAGAAGTCGTAATGTTTTTTTAAAATGAAATAAATACCATATACTCTTTTATGTATTTTGTTATTGAAAATGTTTTTTATAATGGATTTGTTATGTCAATATATTTAGGTGATATATTGTTATCAAAGTGTGGAAATGTTTTCTTTCCAATATATTTGTTTTATGTCTTATGATTTTTATAATGGTACTTGGACATTTGACGGGTGGTTACATGATAAACCACATGACGGGTGGTGCCGTGAATACTAGGACGGGTGGTTTTTTTATAACCTCCAATGCATTGGTTATGGTAGTCGGCCGTATGGCTATTCCATTAAGTATGTGTGGAAGTCAGCCGTATGGCTATTCCATTAAGTGATATGTGTGGAAGTCAACCGTATGATTATTCTACTTAAGTATGTTTATGTCCCAATTTACCTTTATATGTTATGAATTCTTTATATGGGTTTTATGGTAATCTTTGGTTACAAAATGGTAAGTAATGATATTTTATTCAGTGAAGAGTTTTTACTACATCATTATGGTGAAGGTATTACATTGATAAAGTATACATAGTTTACTTGATGTTTGAAAAACTAACAGTTTTCATTCTCTGTGTATCCCTTACTGAGCTTTTTATGCTCACCTCATGTTTTTTTGAAATGTTTTTCACAGGACGTAATCTGGATTAGGTTCATGGATGGGATCAAGGGAAAGTCAGGCTATATAAAACTTAGAACTAGACATGTTTCTTTTTAAGATTTTTTAATTTATGGAAACATAGTAGAAGTATCTACTTTGTAATCTTTTGAGATGTAATTGTTATGTCCTAATTTTCTAAAACTCTAAACCTGAAAAGATCCTCAATGTGAATTATTCATTTAATTCAATATTAAGTAAGGTTTAAGGCCCGGGCCTTATAGTTGGTATCAGAGGTCAGTTTAGACAACTTTAGGAGTTAGAAAAGTGTTAAATAATAATATTATTGGAATGATATAGCATTTACGGATTACCATGTTGCTTTGCCTATGATATTTCTATGTTCAGAATGGTTTTACATAGAGGAAACAAGGCAGCTGTGTTGGGACAACATGAGGAGGAAGACAAACTTCCAAATCAACAACCTGAGATGGTCGGAATTGGAACTGTACAGTTTGTTGTAGTGATGGCACAATTGACTCCGGCTATAAATGGTGGTTGTATCCATGCATGAGATCAGCCAGATCAACCGCAGAGGAACATGTCATTGGTGGAACATTTCATGAGGCAACATCCCCCATCATTCCGAGGATCATCTGACCATGTGCCAGCTAAAGGGTGGATTAAAGAACTAGAGAAGAGTTTTGATGTCATGGGGTGTTCGGAACATCAAAAGGTTAGTCTAGTTGTTTGACATTTTGAAGAAGAAGCAGATCAGTGGTGGTCGATGGTGAAAAATATCAGGGATAGTGATGATATGGACGATCTTCACTAGGATGAATTAAAAGGTATGTTTCTTGAGAAATATTTTCCTATGGTGGGTCATTTTAGGATGGAAAAACAATTTCTAGAATTGAGATAGGAGGATGACTCAGTGGCTCCTTATGAAGCAATGTTCACTCGACTTGCAAGGTATTCTCCAAACTTTATACGAGATCTTGCTAGTAAAATCAACCATTTTTACTCAGGATTAAAGACGAAGTATCGAAGGGCTTTAGCTTCTCATGAGTTCAAAAGTTATGAAAAACATGTTCGATGTGCGGAGAAGGTGGAAATGGTGTTTGCCGATGATCAGGTGTTCTATGAAAAACAACATAATAAGAGGTCCAGTTGGCAGGAAAAGGTGAAGAATTCATCAAAGAAGTAAGGAGGTAAGAAAACCAAATATCCATCCTGTGAGAAGTTTGGTAAAATGCATCCTGGAGAATTTTTTTCCAAGTCTGGTAAGTGCTTTCAGTGTGGTAAGTCTGGTCATATTGTTCATAACTTTAAGGAAGATGATCAAGCAGGCAATGAAAAGCCAACCGTAAGATGTATTAAGTGTAATGAAATGGTTCATTATGCAAATGAGTGTCTAACAAAGAACTCACATGGGGGAAAACAGCCAGACTACAAGCAAAAAGGGTTGGTGAAATCCGTTGAAACAACTTCAGTAGATGTTGTGCCATCGAATGAAGTAGTATCAGGTACACTATTTATTTGTTCAGATTATGCCAATGTGTTTTTTGATTCAGGGTCTACAAATTCTTTCATTTATGAGGAGTTTTCTAGTAAATTGGGAAATCCATCATAAGATATGAATCCTGAACTTATGGTAAACACACACCGGGGAATCTTTGATACAAAAAGGAATTATAATAACCTGCCTATCAATGTGTGTGGAATGAATCTACCAGTAAACTTTATTGGTTTGCCTCTAGTAGAGTTTGATGTTATTTTGGGCATGGATAGGCTTTCTATTTATCATGATAAGTTTGACTGCAGATCTAAAATGTTTTCTTTTCAGAAAGATTTTCAGTTTGTGTACAAGAATGAACACTTACTTTTGATAACATATCAGGAAGTTGAAAAACTAATAATGATGGAAATGAATGTTACCTTGCACATATTGTTGATAATAAAGTAACTGTTCAGATGAATGATGTGCCAGTGCTAAATGAGTATCTTGATGTTTTTCCTGATGAGTTGCCTGGTATTATTCATGAACAGGAAGTTCAATTTACTATTGACTTAGTTCTTGAATCTAAGCCAATGTCAAAACCCCCTTATCGAATGGCTCAAGTCGAACTTTTTGTGATAAAGAAGCAATTGCAGTAGTTATTAGATAAAGGTTTCATTAGACCTAGCACATCACCATGGAGTGCTCATGACTTGTTTGTTAAAAAGAAAGACGACTCAATAAGACTTTTAATTGATTATAGAGCCTTGAATAATATTTCTGTTAAGAACAAGTATCATTTTCCTCATATCGATGATTTTCTTGATCAGCTCCAGGGAGCTCAGTATTTTTCGAAGATTGACTTGAGGTCGGGGTACCATCAGTTGAAAGTAAAAGAAGCAGACATTCCGAAGACTGCGTTCCGTACTAGATATGGCCATTATGAATTTGTAATTATGCCTTTTGGGTTAAACAATGCACCTGCTGTATTCATGGACCTTATGAATAGAATATTCCATGAGTTCTTGGATAAGTTTGTGGTTGTTTTCATTGATGATATTTTGGTGTTTTCTAAAAGTAAGGAGGAGCATGAAATTCATTTAAGGTTTATCTTGCAAACCTTAAAAGAAAATAAAATGTATGGAAAATTCAGCAAGTGTGAGTTTTGGTTACAACAAATTTTATTCCTTGGTCACATTTTTTCAAAAGATGGCATAATTATTGATCCTGCTAAAATAAAAGTTGTTAAATAATGGAAAAGACCCACAAATGTAACTGAGATCCATAGTTTTCTGGGTTTGAATGAATACTACCGAAGGTTTGTTGACAATTTTTCACAGTAATCTAGTCCAATGACTAAGCTAACTCCTAAGGGTATTAAGTTCATCTGGGCAAAAGAATGTGATGATTGTTTTCAGAAGTTGAAAAGAAGATTGCTGAATGCTCCAGTTTTGGCACTTCCTTCCAGGAATGGTGAGTTTTTTATATACAGTGATGCTTTGTTGAAGGGACTTGGTTGTGTCTTTATGCAGAATGATCAGGTAATTTATTATGCTTCACGTCAGCTGAAAACTCATTAGGTAAATTACCCTACACATGATTTGGAATTAACTGCTGTTGTTTTTGCTTTAAAAAATTGGAGGCATCATTTTTATGGAGTAAAGTGTGAAATATATACATATCACAATAGTTTAAAGTATATATTCACTCAGAAATAATTGAACATGAGACAGAGGATATGGCTGGAATTAATCAAGGCTTATGATTGTTCAATTCATTACCATCTGAGAAAAACAAATAAAGTGGCTGATGCTTTGAGTCTAAAACTAATGCTTCATTAACCATGCTACGTTTGGAACGAGATCCTTTGGTTTTTTAATTGATGAACATTGGAATAAAATTTTTTGGTGCAGGAAGTTCGTCTGTTTTGTTTCAGGTATCATTGTGATCATCCCTATCAGACAGAATTAAGCAATCACATAGGGAAGACAGTGAGTTGCAGAAAAAGGTAGAGCTGGTTTAGAAGGGTATGTTGCCTGAATTCAATATTGATAGTGATTGTGTTTTGAGGTTTGGGAAGAGATTATGTGTCCTTGGTGATTCACAATTGAATAATGAGTTGTTATGTGAGGCTCATAGTTCCCCATTTTCAGTTCATCCTTGCAGTACTAAGATGTATAGGGATCTGTGGGAGTATTACTGGTGGGATGGAATGAAAAGAGATATTGCTGACTTTACTGTGAAGTGTTTGACTTGTCAGCAGGTTAAAGCAGAGCAGCAGTAACCAAAAAGGATGCTTCAGCCTTTACCAGTGCCAGAGTTGAAATGGGAAAATATATCCATGGACTTTGTTGTGGGATTACCGAAGACACCTCGAGGTAATAATGCAATCTGGGTTATTGTTGATCGCTTGATTAAATCTTCTCATTTCCTTCCTATTCGAGATACTTTCTCTCTAGATCAACTTTCTCATTTGTATCTTAAAGAGATATTCAGGTTACATGGAGTTCCTCTCTCCATTGTATCTAATTGTGATCCCAGGTTTACTTCTAACTTTTGGAAAGGCCTACAGAAGTCATTGGGTACTGAATTAAATTTTAGTAAAGCTTTTCATCCTCAGTCAGATGGGAAGTCAGAACGAACAATTCAGACCATGGAGGATATACTACGTGCCTCCTCTATGGATTATCAGGAATGTTGGGACCAACATCTTTCTTTGGTTTAGTTTTCATATAATAACAGTTTTCATTCCAGTAATTAGATGGCACCATTTGAGGCGTTATATGGTAAACGGTGTTAAACTCCAGCTTTTTTGGGATGAAGTGGGTGAATGAAAGCTGATGGGACCAGAATTGGTAGAATAGATGGCAGAAAAAGTTCAGCTGATTCAGAAACACATGAAAAAAACTCAAAGAAGACAGAAGAGTTATGCAGATAACCGGAGGAAGGATCTATCTTTCGAGGAAGGTGATCGTGTTTTTCTCAAAGTCTCACCATGGAAAAGTGTGATGCGATTTGGTAAGAAAGGAAAGCTGAGTCCAAGGTTCATTGGACCATATGAAATTCTGTAGAAAGTTAGATCAGTTTCTCACTGAGTGGCTTTACCTCCAAATTTATCTTAGGTACACAATTTTTTCCATGTTTCGATGTTGAGAATGTATATGCCAGATCTATCTCATGTTTTGAGTACAGAGGTAGTTCAGCTAGAGGAGAACCTATCTTATGAAGAACAACCAGTCCAGATTCTTGAATGAAGAGAGAAAGTGTTTCGAAATAAGGTAATTCACTAGGTAAAGGTTTTGTGGAAAAACCATATTTCTGAAGAGGCAGCGTGGGAATATGAAAATGCTATGAGGGATACATGCCCCCACTTATTTTGATAAGTGAATAAAATTGTGAGGATGTAATTCCCAAAAGGGGGGATGGATATAACATCCCAGGTAAATAATGAATAAAACATTTTCATATTTATTAATATTTATGAATTAAATATTAATTTTACTTTAAAGAGGTTGCTATGTTCGATAGCGTACCCGATACGCATCAAAGAGTTTTTTTGAAATCTTATGTTGCACACTAGTAATAAAATAATATTATTTTAAATGGTAGTTAACACATACCCGTTGTATTGGAGGGAATGGATAGAAATAACTAAAATATTAATATATATTTTTGTAAATATTTTTACTTTTATCTTATAAAAGATAAAGGCTTAAAATACGGAAAGAATTCAATTTTAGGCACATATGCCCTAGTTTTCACTAAAGGTTCACTTATCACCTTTTGATGGAGAACCGTCATTAAATATAGTTTTTTTCACTATTATAAATTCTATTGGACAAAATAAAACTCTTGTTTATAATTGGGACATCAAAATTTACTTTGCGTAATTTTTTGGTATTTTTCCGATAAAGTTCATTTCTTAATGAATAGTGTAAAGTGTTGTATTTTAATTCAAAACCTCTTTTTAATATAATTAATTTATATGATTATATTATCTCATTAATTGGTTTTAAATTGAAATTAGAATATATTTTTACCATTAAATCCAATAGTGGTCGTTGGAAATAATTTCACGTTGAAATCGGACATAAACTAGTGTCAATCTTTTGATATTTAATGTTTCATAAAAACACGCTATTTTATCTGTCAACGGGAATTAATTATTAAATTAATTAATGCAACTTATATGTTTTGAATTTTGTAAAATGGACTTCATTTTTGAATTTAGAATATCAAATATATCATAGGATGAAGTTTTGGTATTTTTCTGAAGAACTTTAATTTTTCATGAATAGTGAAACCACTAAGTGGTACTTAAAAAATTGATTTTTCATTTAAATGAAATTTTTCCACCTCTATGTTTTGAATTTCAAAAATCCGACATACATGGTTTTCATTAAGAAGTAAAATTTGGTTCAATGGGATTAAAATATTTTTTTGGAGAATAGTAAATTATTATGTTTTTAATCGCGATTAGAGGTAATTAGTGTAATTTAAGGTAAACATAATGTTGTAATAATATGAAATGAACATGACACATGTACTAACCTCATTGGATGTGTCATGGCCGACCGAGACAATCCATGGGTAAACATGGGGACCCCATGAAGCCACTTTGGTTGAAAATGACATTAATAACTTTTTATTTAAAGTTAATGTAAAAATGTCACAAACATGAGTTGTTTTACTAAAACAAATTTTACATGGGTTTATAAAAGTCATATTTTTTACTATAAATATTAGTTGGAATGCTAAAAATATTTCCTATATCATAGTATTTTTTCCATAATTTTTATACATTATATAAATTAAATTATTTATGACATCATGATCATGCAGTGATGACCTCATTATTTAACGATTTAAATAAAATGGAATGATAATGTAATATCTAAGCCCTAAACATGTCCAAAACCTATTGGATGCATGGATTTAGAACCCTTATCACCTTACCCTTGAAACACATCAATGTGGGACCATTAAAATCCGAAACTCATTCTAAAATAAAGTAACATTTCCTTACTTTCCAAGAGTGTCCCTTCTCTCCTCTTATAAAAGGCCCCCACCTTTACCTCCTTACCCACACATCCAAAGCATTTGGATCTTCCAAACCCTACCCATATTGTCTCCAAAAATCCCTATCTTACTCCTTGAAGCCTCACTTTGGGAAGAGGTATTCCCAAGGAAGCCTTTGATCTCAAACCAAAGGGAGTTACCCGATTTTAAGGAAATGTCTTCCCTTGAGTCCTTTTGTTTTATTTTGCGTCTCCAACCCCCTAAAATCTTTTTATTCATTTATATTTTAACAAATAAAGTATCTTAAATATACTATGATGTTGTTATAAGATGTATTAGAGATACACTTACACACACCTACATCTAATGGTTAATGAACACACTATTTTGGGGGATGGTGAATTTCTGTGTCCTGAAACGATTATTGTTCAACATTCTTTTAACACCTTCATAGGTGGAAATTAAGATGGTACTATACTTATATATGATATATAATTTGTTTATATTTTCCTTAAGAATATGTATCTTTCATTTTGGGAATACCTTTATCATTTCCATTATGGGTAAATGTGATATCTTCATTTAAGGAAGTGCAGACTACCACCATCTTAATGTGATTTGATTTCGTTAATGCCATATGTGCGATGTATAAAGGATTTAATTAATGGTATTATATATGATTTTATACTGGAATTATAATATACCTTTATATAATTATGATTCCATTCCATAAAAATATGAAATAGAAATGAAAGTAGCGTTCATGCGTACGTACGGATTACCGTCTCCATGAATGGTGCATTTTATTTAATACCTATAAATGATTATTTAATATTATAAATTCATTTATATAAGGGATATATATAATATATATGATATCTACATAATGAATATAATTCTTGATATAATGGATTTTTTACCACATGAACAACCTGTAATTATAAAGAGTTTATTTTTGACTCAAGTACCAAGGATCGTCAAAACGACAATTTTTTAACTTAAATAATTACATAGTGTTCATAACCTGGTAATAAGTGATATAAAAGGAATAATGAAATTGAAAATGGTTCTTATGAAATTATAAATTAACTCAAGTTTATTATTTAGGACATTAAAGAATGATCGAGTCAAGTCGGACCTGAGGTAAGGGACTTTGTCTCAGTCTCCTTTCATTGAGGCATATTTCATTTTATACGCAACTTTCTTTTATATAGTGTATAAAACCATTTTTCGTTTACTTTTATACAAAAGGATTCTTTTTCTACGAAGAGTATTACTAAACATCAAAAAGTAATGTTTGTTTAACGTAAGTGGTGACAATGACCTTTTCCGCCGCTGCGAGTGTTATTTGGTCTTTGGCTTCCTCAACAAGCCGTAATGTTTTTTTTAAAACTAAATAAATTCCATATACTCATTTATTTATTTTGGTATTGAAAATGGTTTTTATAATGGATTTTTTATGTTAATATATTTAAGTGATATATTTTGATCAAAGTGTGGAAATGTTTTCTTTCCATTATATTTGTTTTATGTCTTATGATTTTTTTTAATGGTACATGGACATTTGACGGGTGGTTACGTGATAAACCATATGACGGGTGGTGCCGTGAATACCAGGATGGGTGGTTACCTTATAACCTCCAATGCATAGGGTATGGAATTCTGCCGTATGGCTATTCTATTAAGTATCTCTGGAAGTAGGTCGTATGGCTATTCCATTAAGTGATATGTGTGGAAGTCTACCATATGGTTATTCCACTTAAGTATGTTTATGTCCCAAGTTACCTTTATCTGTTATGTGTTCTTTATATGGGTTTAATTGTAATATTTGGTTACAAAAGGGTAATTAATGATATTTTATTCAGTGAAGAGTTTTTATTACTTCATGAAGGTGAATGTATTACTTTGATAATGTATACATGGTTTACTTGATGTTAGAAAACTAACGGTTTTCATTCTCTATGTATCCCATACTGAGCTTTTTATGCACACCCAAAGTTTTTTTGAAATGTTTTTCATAAAAATTAATGGGGATTAGTGTCAAGGATGGGATCACGGGAAAGTCAGGCTATCTAAAACATGGAACTAGAAATGTTTCTTTTTAAGAGTTTTTATTTTATGGAAACATAGTAGAAGTGTCTACTTTGTAATCTTTTGAGATGTAATAGTTATGTCCTAATTCTATAAAACTCTAAACCTAAAAAGATCTTCAATGTGAATAATTCATTTAATTAAATATTAAGTACGGTTTAAGGCCGGGGCCTTATAACTACAATCTCATATAACAAAATAACACAACTACAATAGTCTAGCCACACCTCCAACAACCTCGTAGTAAATATTCCATGTATAATCAAAATTATATAGAAAAGACAAATAACCCCCCTTAGGAAAAAAATACATATCACATGCACAAACATGAATAATGGTTCCCCAAAAGGGGTTTCACAAATTTAATTAAATTTAATATAAGTATAACTAAATAAACCATCAAAATAACTAAACTAAATATTCTAATCCATTTTACAACTTTTAAATTTGATATAAATAACCATATACAATAATAATCATTTTGAAACAAGATTTAAAAAAATTAAAATCACACTTGATAAAAACTCAATCACCAACTAATATTATATATAAAAAAGTTCAAAAACCAATAATACAAAACTCTATTTAAAAGTTTCTATTGAAAATTTTATAAACCATAATGAAAATATACATCAATTAAAAATACAAAAATATTTGAAAACATTTTAACAACATTTTTTCTAGGTGGATACTCACTTAAGAACCCTTAAAATTATTAAATGATTATTAAAATTGGATATTTTTTTTAGAAAAAATTAATCTTTCAAGGATATAATAGAATATAATAGTGTGAATTAGTGAAAATATATTTATTAAGAATCATTGAACCAATCCATAAAAATAAAATTAATAGGCATCAACAATGATTGCATAAATCTGAATGGAAATCCCATTTATAGTTATGAAAAATTATAAACAACAAGTAAGACCCTAAATGATCACTTAACCATCATTATAAATTTCTACGGTTAATCTGAGGAAAATAATTCCGGAGAATTTAGTCATTCAAAATGTAAATTTGGAAATATTTTTTTGAAACTAGTTGGTCCCATAGTTTGGAAACATTGTTTTCTTGATCATGGAACCAACATAGGAGGCTAATATTTCCTCCTCATAAAATTTATGACACACTTGTTAAAAATTTATAATTTTTTTAAAATATTCATGTCTCACAAACCTCCCATGTAATGGTACTGCATATTGTTACACTATGGAATCATTTAGATCACCCAAATAATTGATCAACCAATTTAAACAAACCATGCATAATAAAAATTTTCCAAAAAAAAATAAAAATATTAGACTAATGTATTTCACTAAACTGTGTCTGTATAATTATATTTATATATTTTATTTCATAAATATCACTCGTATCGTTTGTACAATTACTCCAAAAAATTTCTACAAATCATTCATTGAAGATGCACTATATAGGAAATATAAAAAACTATTATAACATAAAATGAATATATGAAAAAAAAAATATTAAAAATATTATTTAAAATTATATAGATTATATCATAAAATAACATGGATGATGTTAAAAATAATAAAGTATTATTATTTTCCCAAGGAAATTTTCCATATTATTTTTGACAGTAGTTCTCAAAATATTATTTTTAGCAACATGAAATTTATGTATAAAATATTTTTTATCCATATAGGTGTTTATCAATCATTGTATGGTGGGTTGGTTCTTAATACAATGAGGTTTCAATTCTATATTTTTGTTAGTATAATATCCCAAACACCTGAAATGATAATTATTTGTCATTTTTTACCTAGGAGAAGGTAAATAAAAATAATGGAATGAAACATTTTGATAAATTTTTAAGATGTTACATCCCATTCCAAAGAAGGCATAGAATCCATATATGAATAAATTCATATCATAAGGAAAAAGTCATACATAATGTTTGTGGATATGTAATGAATATATATATTTAATAATACCGTATTCATATACCAAATATCACCTATAAAGTTGAAATGTTTCCACATATATGGAAGGATGACCATAATTCCAATAATATATATATTTGGTGCTTGGGAGTAATATTATATTTAAACACAAACTCACACCATACACACATTCCAGAAAAGAAAGACCATAGCCCCATCAAGGGGTTAACAAACCCATCATGACTTATTTATTCAGTAAATAGACCGTAGGCCCATTGCACATTATGCCCATTAAATTGAACATAATATATTATTTAATATATAAAATATATTCCATATATTAAATATGTTTATGAGATTCCAAAAAAAATTAATTTTATCATCATGTAAATGAAATCACGAAAAATTATTTGAATAATAATATTATATAATAATTGAATAAAAAATTTGTATTTTTTTATTTCAATAAAAATATATTAAAAAAAATCAATAAAAAAAATACTTCATTATAGACTATGACTAAATATTCAATCAATTTTTTATTGATCATATTAATATATTTTAGATCTATTTAATCAAATATATCATAAAATATCAAATACAATATCATTTAGAATGCATAGTGGATCATGGGAATCATTATGATAATAATAAATATCAAATTACTCCTCATATATTTAATTAATTATATAAAAAAATATATATTACAATATACAATCAATAAATATGGTAATCTTCAAGAAAAATAAATTATATTCTTGCAAAACAAATCTTAATGATCTTTTCATAAACTTTTATAAATATAATTCCCCAATTGATAAGATTAAATAATGGTATTTAAATATATCCATTTTCCAGGAATTTTAAGAATTTATTGAATGTAATCATATGACAAAAAAATCTATAATTTACTATTTATCCCATCATATATCTTTCCATATTATCATCCACAACATTTTATACAAGTACATCAAAATATTCTATTATTTTATTAAATTAAATAATATACAAATACAATACCATTGTAATCTCTGGGTATTAATTCAATAAAATAATGCAGTTAAATTTAATTCATATAATTAAAAAGTTTTATAATTCAATATCATAATTTTATAAAGTAATAATATTTAATAAATATAATAAATAATGCATCATTTGATCATTTAGTTATATCATAAAAGAATATTCAAATTCTAACCAATGGGATGATTATTTATTCAATTCATATACAATATATTTGATAGTTGTCTATAAAAAACTAAACAATAAAAAATTCACAACATATATATATATATATATGAAATTCTTGAAAATTTTCTTTTTAAAATCACTATAATGAAACACTATTAGAAATGTTTGTGTGAATTCAAAAAGCGTCATGTCATGACCGGGCCTTCCATGGGCAATAAACACTACTTTCTGAACCCATAGGTCTATTTTAAAACATTGGATTCCTTTACAACACACAACATGATATTACCCATTGGGGCCACGTATCAGACTATTGATTATCACCAAATACCAACAGTAGTTATCTCTATGTTTTTTGACCTCACACATAGAGACCCTCATAAACATCCTAGAAAGTCACTATTAATAATCAAATTTATACACTATGAACCCTTATATATGGAGCCCTAATCTGGTATGCTTGAAAACATAAATGTAAAACATGTTCATATGTGTAGAATAATTTATTCTTTTTAAGACTCACATTTTCAATGGGTGTTATCCTCTCCCGATTTAAAGCACAACTCCATTGTATTGGATGACATTCCTATTATTTTTATTATATATTTTTATAAAATTAATTAGATATCTTTGGAATGGTGTACCATATGAGAAATATGAAACTTCCATTACCAAAGGAATGAAATTATTGAATTATGTATGAGGGGTTTTTTAAAATCTTACGTGCGGATAACATTATTTATTATTTTTTATTATAATTTATTGATATCTTTTTGTGATAATTGATTCTTATATTCAATAAAAAACACTATTTACAGGTGGGGGATAAATCAATATCTATAGTTTCAAATATTTTTTATCCTTTTTTTTAAAACACCATCATAGAGAGGAATTAATGACTTCGTTGTAAATATATATTTGAAAGTGTGGTGTAATTTTTTTTAATTCTCTTTTTCATTCATAGAGAATTTATTTAGATTCTGGAGAAAATAAATATTTTTTCCTTGTTATTTTTAATCTAAATTGTAAATTATTAGCATCGAAATCCATGTTTGAGAGTTTAATGTTAACTTTTTTTCAAATCAATTCCTTTGTGCGGCATCCAACATCCTCATCCTTCCCTATATTCTTCTCACATAATGTACTTTTTTAATTTTCTTTACTATTTAATTTTATCAATTTTTTATATTATATAATTATTTAAATAAAAATGCAAGAAATTAATTACAATTATATGACAAAAAATTATTTGATGTAAATCACAAAAAATATCAAATAATTTTTTATGAAAAAATAAACAATTAAATTAAGTGAAATTATTAGGGGATTGTTATAAATTATCAATCAAAAGGTAATTTATGATGTATTAAATCATAAATAATAATAACTTATCAATATATATTTCTAAAAGGATTATTTTTAATAATATTTCAAATACATAATTTTAAAATGGTAATTTATAATAAATTATCAAAAGATAATCATAAATTTATAATTTAATAACAATTATCATAAGATAATTATATAAGGGTAACTAATGAAAAATTATAAAAATATAATCACAATGAATTATCAATTGATGAATTTCTAAACAAAAAAATGATAACTTTTATGAAATTCTAAAAAGATTATTATAATAATAAAATCTATAAATAATTATCAAAAGATAATTATAAAACGATAATATATAAGGAACGTTAAAAGGCTAATTATAATAGGATAAATAATATATTATCATTTTATTATTAATAAAATAAAATTTAATGCAAGTTTAATGCGGGATAATTATATAAAATTATGAGAGGATAATTTTTTACCAAGAATTATTATAATGAATGACAGTTTTTGTTTCTAGTTAATGTAAATTTTTTGATATTAAAAAATAATGTTTTGTAAATATTCATATCAAATATATTTAAAATGCATGAATTGAAAAATTATGATAATAAAAAACTTATGATGGATAAGGACTGGTATTCTCACATGTTAAATTTTATTACAGATGAAATAATATAATATGTCTTGGTAATAGTAATGGTAGAATATATGTGAGATATGACATAATAAAGGAAATAATTATATGTCCTTAGAGTGTATGAAATATAATATTGATGTTTCTATGCACATGTTTATTTATCCATACAATTTTCATTGATGATATTTGATCTGGGAAATTCAATAACACTTGGGGCATTCGTATTGATGTTTCCATGTTATATTTATGTAGTGGAATAATTGAAATTAATGCTTGATTATGACAACATGTGGTTGTGTGTATCCAATGAGAGATATTGTGGTATTATTTTCTTGTGAAAATGTTATAATATGGTGTTTCCTTATTTTATTGTGTTGGCATGTTTTTATGCGCTGCTATAAAATTTCCAATGTTAATATTCTTTTCATGTATTCTCAACCTCTAATAAATGATAGTATTAAATTATTTGTCATTATTGGTGCACAAAATTAGTGGACCTTGAAGATATGATTATCCTTAAGTGGGTGTGGGTATTAATGATTTTAGATGATGTAAAATAAATAGTTTGGAGGATTTTTTATACCATTATACTATGTTCCATATGAACTCAAGGAAATAAAATCCCATTTTGTGGTTGTTTGAGATCTAGTAAATTTATGGGTGGTGAACTGGATGAGTAGTTTATCTATGAGTATAGTCCATGATCTATAAATGATTAGTATGTGGCACAATTGAGGCATCAATTCAAAATTAAATTTCATACATAAGTGTATGGTTGAACCCATTCGCATAACTACCACAGGTCGATTCAAGGGCAGCATCGACATTTATCAACGTTATGAAGAACGTGATGATAAAAGGGGTTCCTTTGTCAGTGCTTACCAAAAGCACTTATAAATCTACCCATTATCATTACTATTATTATTCATGATAAAATATTACAATAAAAATTTAGAATAACTTATATAAAATTATTTTTTTATATACAAAAATAATTTTATTTATAAGCATTAAAAAATATTTATAATTAATATTTTTTCAATAATATATATATATATATATATTATTAAAAAATTTATTATGATATTATAAATATACATTTAAATAGTTATAAAATTATAATAAATTTAATTAGATATTTTATATATTTATTATAATTATATTTATAGATTTATTATTCAATATAAACACTTACCAAATATATATAATTATAATTGTAATCACTTATATATATTAATAAATATGTGTGTGTGTGTGTCTGTTTATAATGAATTTTTCTAGTAAATATATTGATTTATGAGTATAATTGACATTCAAATGTGATGTATTCATCATGAATTAATTTTAATTTATAATTTACACCATCGTTATTATTGTTCATGTAATACAAATGAGATGGATCATTTTTATTATCTATATACTTAGCTAGGTAGATTGGAGCTCACAGCGATGCCTCTCCAAGGGTGCATATCGCTTTTGGTGCAACCACTGCATGGGCGCAGATTGCATTTGGTGCCGGTTGGACCGTTGCCTCTCCAACCTTCTTGGGTTGGACACTTTTCCACAGACGACAATCACTAATCTTCAGAGGGTGTTATCTGATCATAATCCGCTATTGATCAACATCAAGAGGGAGGAGGTTGCGAATTCCCTCTTCTCCTACTCGACTGCATGGCATGTGGACGACTCTTTTCTAAACGCTATCAGGATGTCTTGGTCTAAAGATGAAGATGCCAGATCATGGGGTGGCCTATTGAACCGCCTCAGGCGTCTCAAAATGGATTTGCAAAGCTGGGTGAGCACCAGACCTGATGTTGCCCAGGGTATCAACAGCCTCAGGTTGTAAGTCGATAGGTTGGAGGAATCCCTTCAGAACTGTTGGGATGAGAATTTGTTCGTCGCTCCGGGTGACAAACAGAATAACCTGTTCCAGAGCCTCCTTTCTCTGGAGAGAGATTTCTGACAGAGATCATGGGTTAGATGGCTTAAGGAAGGGGATAGAAACAGTGCTTTTTCTATGCTTGCATCAAAGAGAGGAAACACTCAAGGTTGAACCTGAGAATGGAGAACTGGGGCTACACTTCGGACGTGAACACTGCAGGGATGATGACTCTGGACTATTTCGAAAACACCCTTGCAGGGGAGACTGCTTCTTCCTTGGTGAGGGGGAATCAAGACACTGAGGACTTCTTCAAACATATCCCCTCAATGGTAAATCAGGTGGACAACTGTGCTCTTTCATCCATCCCCTCGGCCGAGGAGATCCGGGTGGATGTCAGAAGCATGCCCCAGGACAGCGTGCCGGGTCTCGATGGCTTCCCGGCCAGCTTCTTCAGCTTCGCTTGGGGGATTGTCAGCCAGCTTGTTGTGGAGTCGATCCAGGACTTCTTCCTCGGTGGCCCTCTCATTAGGAGCATCTCAGCCTCCAGACTGGTCCTCATTCCGAAGATCAGAAATCCCACCCTTGTTGGCCAGTACAGGTCAATCTGCCTTTGCAACATTGCCTATAAAATTCTATCCTCTATCCTCGTCAGAAGGATCGACAAAGTTATTCCTCGCCTGGTCTCAATGGAGAATCATGGTTTCATCAAGGGAAGGAGCATTCAAGGGGCGGTGGGCATCGCTAATGAATTGGTGCAGGACATTAACAAAAAATCGGTTGGACACAATTTCATCATCCATGTCGACATGAACAAGGCTTATGATATGTTGGAATGGAGTTTCATCATCCGGGTCATGAGGAATTTTGGGTTCAGTGACGTCTTTTGCGATATCTGCTTCAGATTCTATTCATCACCATGGCTCTCCATTGCCTTGATGGGAAATACTTTTGGATTCTTTAAGACTGTCCGTGGTGTTCACCATGGGGATCCCTTGTCCCCTTTCCTCTTTGTTCACGCCCAGGATGCACTCTCAAGAAATTTGAAATATTGGATGGATTCAGACCTCATGCTTCCTTTCCGTGGAATAAATAGTTCTACTATTTCCCATCTTATGTTTGATGATGATATTCTAATCTTTATAAACAGCAGGAAATGTTCGTTGAAGGCTCTCATGGACACCTTAACCACCTATGGCAGATGGAGCGGGCAGAGTGTCAACCCTACCAAAAGCCATTTCTTCACTTCAGACAAATGCCCGGCCCCAAGTAACAAGGAGATCCAAAAAATCCTTGGTTGTTGTAGGATGCCGTTTCCCATTTCATATCTCGGGGTGCCGATCTCCTGTGGCCGCGTAAAGGAGGTGCACTTCTCTACGACCCTTGATCACATTCTGGGCAGAATCTACAACTGGAAGAACAAGCTTCTCTCCTTCAGTGGACGGATTACGCTGATCAGCAGCGTCCTCACTTCCATCCACATTCACGTCTTCTCGGTGATCCACCCTCCGAAGGGTACTATGGAGAGAATGGATATTATCCTCAATTCTTTTCTGTGGGACACCAAATTGGAGGGAAGGTCCCACTGGGCCTCCTAGAAGCGCCTCGCCTGACCAGTGGAGGTAGGATGAGTGGGCCTCAATGATATTCAGGGTAATCTTCAAAGCCTCTAGGCTTGACTCGCTTGGGAAGTTATCATCGGGGATTCATTGTGGGCGAAATTTTTTAGAGCACGGTTCCCGGGGCTAGAAGCACAGGGCCTCTACAGGTCCACGTGACTGGAAAGGTGCATGTTCTCCTTTATGGACATGTTATCAGGCCATGCGAGATGGATCATCGGTGCTGGGAAGATTAGTTTTTGGGACACCAATTGGTCTGGGGAACCCTTGGGATACCCCGACTGCCCTTCTCCAGATATCACCTTCAGTAGTGCATGTGAGGAGGTCTGCTTGATCATTACCTCTTTGAACGCCAATCAGATCTCTATGTTTGAAAATATTGTAATGAGTGAGGAACCCGATATGTATTTCTTCTCGGATACTAGCTCTGGATGGTTCACCGTGCAAGGCTTCAGATGTATCGTTCTGCTAGGAAGCACCTCCAATTCTTGGGCTCCAGCACTCTGGTGCAATGAAATACCAATCCGAATGAATTTTTTACTATGGAGAATCAGGAACAGGGCACTTCCTACGGAGGACAACATCCAGTGCTGGGGCATTGCTTTGGACTCCAGATCATCCTGCTCCACTACTCACAGGTGCGAGTCGGCGAAGCATCTATTCTTCCAAATTCATTGGGTGATTCACCTCTGGTCAATGTTCACGCATAATACATGTAGAAATGATGGAGAGTTTTCTCTCGAGGAATATATGGAGTGCTGGTTTTCTAGATCAGGATCTTCTGGCCAGGAGCGGACGGTTAGAATGATCATCCTTGTGGCCTTGTGCTGGGTGCTTTGGGAGGCTCACAATCAAGCTTGGAGGGGAGAAGATCGCTCGCAGTTGTTCCTCAAGGCTCGCCTAAAATCCCATATATTCGAGCTTGCTTCCCAGAACAAAGGTGGTTCAATGTCAACTGCCATCAACAACCTGCTCAATCACCCCTGTTTTCTGAGAAAAGGTACTGGTAAGTGGGTTAAATGGCGCCCGCCGATTATGGGACTCAAACTCAACATTGATTTTTCATGCATGGGGGGAATCATGAGAGGGGTAGGGGACCTGTGAGATACATCAGGCTCGGTTTTTCTCACCTTTAGTGCATTTTATGGGCTAGGAAATTCTCTGAGTGCGGAGGACCAAGCACTGGCCTCGAGTCTGTTGGTGTGTAGAGGGAAGAAGTTGACAGCATCCGAAATATAAAAGGACTCAATAAACCATTTAGAAGATCATGAATGGGACTAGTGGGGTTACTTGGAAGCTCACTTAAATCATTAGAAGGTTCAAGATCAGAACCTCACATGGGAAGATTGTTCATCCCAGTTGGAGGGAGGCTAACTTCACGGAGGACTCCCTTGCCCGCTTGGGTAGGCAGGATGTGCCTCTCATTATTTATGTCTCGCATTCTTCCCTCCATCCAGAATATGCTTCTTTTGTGCTGGGGGATGCCCTTGGACTCCACCATTTCCGACCCCCTTGAGGGGTGTTGTCTCCCTTGCCCTTTCCTTTTTGAATAAAAAATATATTAAGAAGAAAAGGACCTTCTCCCCCTTCTCAAACAGAGGGGGGAGTCTTGTGGCTGCTACTGCCTAGGAGGGATGAATCTGCATCATTCCTTAGATCTACTCCACAATTTCCTAAAATCATGATATCTCCAATTGTTCCAGATATCTATAGGGAGGCTACTTTATTATCTCTACTCCTGGAAGAACACAATAGTGCTATAGATCATTGAAAGCATGCATTGGAGGCTCTATTTCATCTTCAGAGACCTTTGGTGGATTCATTTGTTCAGTTTGTCTCTGAATCCTGAGAGCTTCAAGAGCATTAGGTCATCTGATTACTTCACCAGAGACACATAATGGTTCGTTTTGGTTTGGAGGAAGATATGTTCACTGCTTGGTCCAGGGCTTCTCGATGGTGTGATTATTCTTCATTTTATTTATTCAGATGAAGTTTGATTATCAAATTAGGTGTGACCCTTCGTCAATCGAAACATATTTCATTCTACCTGGACATTATCTTTCATTCCAAAACCCTTCAATTCTATGTTGCATTGGCAATATGATTGGGTGGCATATATGTTCGTCATATCTAACTGAATCTATGTTGCGTCCAATTTATTCGTAGATCTGTGTCGATGTCGATGATGCTAAACCCAAAGTTCTTTGCATCTAGATTATTTAACAGAATGAGTTCCAATGGATGCCAGAGGATATCATCGAATCATGGATGCAATTTTGTTTCAACTGTAGGCGGTTTGGAAATATTGAGGTTTTTTGTTGCAAAAGAAGGATGGCTGTTGCCTCAAAGGTGGTGAAATGATTAAGTGTGGATGGATGTGATAATCATGATGTCAAGAGGCCAACTCAATAGATGATGTTGGATGTCCTTGGGTACTATACCTGAAAGTGGACACATGAAAGGGAGTATGAGTGATCCTATAGAGGCCATTGTGTGTATCAATTATGGAGGATCAAATGTGTATGAATACCTTTTGCAATCATATAGAAACGTAGATGAAATGGTTGAAGATAAACCTAATAAAACTTTGGAGGGGGAGGAGAGGAAGACTATTCTTGTGGTTGCACTGAGTATTGGAAGTGGTATGAATATGGTGCATGCACCATTAAACCCAACAATGTTGCAGGTCTTTTATAGACTGATGGGTGAAATTAGAGTTGAGTCTTGGTATATAGTGGACGGTAGTATAGATCATCTATAGATCAATTCGGATGGTTATTCTGAGGTCATGAACTGGGTCCTCATTACACTGGTAGAGTCAAGTCCTGTAATCATTTTGGCAGTCTATCACATGAGGAGATGACACAGATTATGGAAGGCCCCCAATTAATTGATGATGTTGTTCTATAGGATGTAGTCCCTAATCGATGAAGATTTGTGGAGGATGAAATGGAGAATAAGTCTTCTACATGTCCTGGTAATTCTCAATGTGTGGAGCACCAATAATTCATAGCAATGTTTGATACTAATGGTCAGTTTGAGCAAGAGTCGTCAGTGAATAATGGCTACTAGAAGGTTTGTATATCTGTAAAATTGGGAGACACCTCAAAAAATAAAATGGATAAGGCTGATGGTAGGGTTCAGAACATTTTTAGTGAAATTATTTAGGGTTGAAAAATATTTATGAAGATAAATGAAGAAGTGATGAACACTCCACTAAGAAGAAGGAATAAGAAATACTACTCTTATATGCTGAAACTGATGTCTACCATATCGCCTGTCACTAAAGGAAAAGCTACACAGTCATCTGAAAATATTCTATATTTGGAAAAGATAATCCTCATAATGAAGCATGTCAAGATACTGAAGCATTTTCGATACATAGAAT
The DNA here is from genome assembly GCA_963277665.1 of Viscum album. Taxonomy (NCBI): domain Eukaryota; kingdom Viridiplantae; phylum Streptophyta; class Magnoliopsida; order Santalales; family Viscaceae; genus Viscum; species Viscum album. The sequence continues at coordinate 1,246,930,028 of OY728148.1, forward strand.
GGGAATCATCTGCAAAATATGAAGTCATGGTTAAGGTGGTGAGTATGTTTTTTATAAAATGTGGTAGTTTTTTCTGGACTGTGAAACAAGATTGTTGTACATTTCATTTATTTTAATAAATGGTCAGTGACATTATCTCGGGCTGAGCATTTCTATTATATACTTTACGAGGAATAAAATTAACTCATGTTAAACTAATGAATATAATCTCTTAAATACAAATGAAAATAAAATAAATATATTTAAATAATAAAAATCGTTATCATGTTTAGAATTATAAATTTCTAATTCAATAAAAAATCATTTTAAATAAATTTATATGTAATTATATATATATATATATATTATGGGCTTGGGGTTATAGTTACATCAAACACACCCACACCACACACTCGCATGCATGAAAGGTAGTTCATGGCACCCGAAAGGGATAACCCAACCAACAACCCACTTTATTACATTACATATATTTGACTTGATGGCCTAGTGTGCATGTATCCCATTATCTGGCTAGTAGAATTGAAATATTGGGTCAAGAAAAGTTAATTTAATTTTACAACTACCATACCCTGACTATTAAAGTATTCACTACAGTACAACTACTACTACAATACTCACTACAATACAAGCCACGCCTTAATGACCATTGTTTATACAACTCTAGAGCCTTCCACAATTACAGTGCCAACTTTTCTACAGTTCCTCCATTGCTACAGTACTGCTCTTGTACTGCAATAGTGCATGGCACTTAATGGGTTTTGAACCCTCGTCATTCATGTAGGATTACAAGGTGCTTACCGCTTAGCAAAATGCCTAATACCATATAATAATATATATAGTTATAATATTATAATAGATACATATATTATAATTTTATAAATATATATACTTATAATTATGTACAAATAACTATAGATATATTTACATAGATTTATAATTATAAATACATATCAAAAGTATTATAAAATTATAATAAATATATATATTATGCTTATAATTTTATAAATATATAATTAAATAAATATATTATTAATTATTTAAAAATATTAATACAAAAATAATAATATGTGTAATTGTAATTCTAAATAAAGATTGACTAATTTAAATAATTATAAAAGTATAACAATATAAAAAATATATTTATTTATGAAACTACAAATTTAGTAAATTTATTTTTAATAATATTATAATTACTTTAATAAAAAAATACAAGAAAATATATATATTTTTAATTATAACTATAATGAAATATAAATTTAATATAAATACTAATTAATAATTATTTATTTATTTATTTCTTTTCATATAATATATATAAATATAGATATGTATATATATATTTATAAAATTATAAAAAAATTATTATTGTTATAATGTTATAAATATTTATAATTATAAAAATATATTTATAAATTTACATATATATTTTTAAATAAATAAAAATATTTATAATTTTATTTATAAATAGTTATAGGTCTAAAAAAAATTTAAAAATATAATATATTTAACAATTAAATATTTTTATAAATTTATAAATATAATAAATATATTTTCTGTTATTTTATAATCTTTAAAATAAATATTAATATATAATTATTAATATAAATAAATATATATTTCATATAATTGTTTACATTAAATATGTATATATTTATTTCTACATATAATTATGAACAAATATATAATGATATATCTATAATTATATAATTATAAATTTTTACTAAATATATTTATTGTAAGTATAATTTCAAATATATGTATAACTAAATATATATATATATATACAAATATTTTCAAATATACGAAAAATGTTTATAATATAATTATAATATATATTTTAATTTATATATATAATTATTTTTATAATAAATAATGTTCTTATAATTTTATAAATTAATATATTTTTTTATTATATCTCTAAATATATATATATATATATATATTATAATTTCTTAAAGTATATATTTATATAAATATATACTTGTTATGATAGTATTGTTATGAATATATATAAATAATATATAAATAATATATATCTATAATTCTAAAAATATAATAAATGCAATTATTTTAATTTTATATTTAGTTAATTAATATTTATAAACATATTTTTATTAATATAAAAATTAATAATTTTAAATTATATATAAAGAATCTATTAATTTTTTATATTTATTATATATAATTATAAACATAATAAATTTATTTATTACAATTTTATTATTATAAGTAAATAATTATTTATTATCAATATTTATAATTTTATAAATATATATATATAATTATATAAATAAATTTATTATATATATGAATATGAATAATGAAATATTTTTTTTATATTTATAATTATAAATATATATTTATATATATTATATATAATTTTATAAAAATTTAAAAAATTTAATAAATTATCATTATTATAGCATTATCAGTGCATCTTATTTTAGCATAGATTAAACATAACATTATTAGTTCTTTATAATTAGCATTGATAAAGGCTTTACTAAGTTTTATAAATAAACCATGATAGTTTTCTTCTTCTCTCGCACACCAAATGCTCTCACGGAATCTGAAACTTTCTGTTGAATCCCCATCCTCTATCGATTCGTCCTCTGCCACCGCCGACCCCTTCCAATACATACCCCTCCATTGCTTAGGTTGATCCATTCTCTACCACTGACCCCTCCACTTCCCTAACTGTCCCATCACCGCTATGAATCCCTCTTCAGCTGTGACGAATCCTACCACTACTGTGAACCCCACCCCCACATCGAACCCCTCTGCAACCTCTGTCATCGTGGTTACTTTCTCCTTAACCAACTCCACTAGAGTCAGACCTTACTACTACTATCAAACCATCAAATCAACACTATGTTCTTATTTGATATAGAATGCTTATAAAGTGAAATCATAATTATATGCTTTTACTGTTCTAAATAATGTTCAAGTAGGAATTATGTGTTCTATTTGATTCATTATTTTTATTCAATGGCTATTGATTGGTAATGTGCTTAATTGGTTTTTTGAGGATATTCTATGAACGTTTTTTTAGATTTTCACTGTATAATTGTCTAGGAATATGGGTGTAGTTAATATTTTTTATTTTGGATTGATCTAAATGTGAGAACATGATTGGATGAGGCCATTTGATATATTAGAAACATTTTAGGGAATGTTTTAGGTGAAAATTATAATGATTAGTATTATAATGGAGTTATTATAGTGTGTATTAGGGACAAAATATAATTTTTTCAGTAGATAAATAATACAATACACTTTTGAGTTGTAACTTATAGTGAATTTGCGATCTATGGTTGGCTTTTGATTAACATTTTTATTGTTGATATAGGATGTAACAAGGTCTTTCCAAATATATATTTGAAATTTTATTACGTTTAATTATGTGTCTGGATGTGTAAGTTGGTGAATTAATGGATGTTATATTAGGATGACATGATATATTTATAAATTTGTTTAATTGATTATTAGTGTTTCTAGTTTATAAAAACATTGTGGGAGTATTTAGGCAGGGATGTTGGAATCCTATATAAATGCATTATAAAATTATGGTCAAACCTTTACAGTACCCCTATCATAGGTCTCAAACCCTTTATAAGAATTTCTTTATTGATGATCAAATTAATTTGGTGTTTATTGTGTTTCATTTTTATTGAAAAAATTTTATTTTTTAGTGATTCCCTAAATTATTCCACAAATATTATCTCCTTATGAATTTTGTAGGTACCCATAAATTTTTTATGATTTGGATTTTATTAGTATTTTATCTTATGGTGGTATCTTGCTAAATTATATTTACATTAGAAGTATAAAATACTTTTTTTAGTATTACTTTCTCATCCATATGTGATTTTACTATTTTCATTATTTTCCCTACAAATTTAATTTTTTTGGTCTATTTAAAAAAAAATGAATGCTATAAAATAATTAATTAAATTATATTAGGATCGTCGTTAACACCATTAATATACACATTTTTCATATAAAGAAATAGTTTTTTATGATATATGTAAAATTAAGGGTTCACACTTTTATACTAGTGTTCTATATTAAAATATTAGAGATATAATTAATATGGGACATAGAGGTCACCATAGGGGATAAAGAGACAATATTCATTTTTAGTTATTTTAAGATATTTTATATAAAATTCTTCTCATGAAAATAAATTTATTTTTTCTAGAATAATTTTTTTAATCTTATCTAAATAATTTATTGAATTATAAATTATAAAATTTTATGTTATTTTTAATTCATCTACCTTTTATAACATGTATCTCTTATGATTTATGTCATTTTAAAACTCCTATATGGTTCTATTAAAATTATTCATGGGTTTTGATATTATTCTCAAAAAATTATTTTCCTTAAATGTTCCATTTTATGGGTTTAAATAGAATTAATATTTTATAAATACTTTTCCTGGACTTTGGTTTCACGGCATGTGTGTTTCAACTCACCTGATTTAATTTCACAAAGGGATGTGAATATTTTGAATGAGTATTTACTACTAGTTTTAATTTATCAATGGTCATGTGAAGATTTAATTTAAAATTTGTAAAATATAGTGGATTTTCATTCATTTTATAAGACTAAAGATGTTGGGTCATGATGTTCAATTGAATGCTTCTTAAAAAAAATGTGCTTTTGTGAATGTGTACTTTTAATTGATTGGTTTATTTAAAAAATGGTGTGTTTTATTAAATAGTAATTTCTGTAAATTGTAGGTTTTCAATGGGATTTCTTGTCTTTTTTAAACTTTTTTCATAGGACATCTAAAATGTAGTTTTTTCAAATATTTTGTTGTTTATATTTTTATAGAGTTAGGAAAACAATTACATTATACAAACAAAACAATTTAATTAATAATAACACCATGGAATGGGGATATCCCTAAATCAATCCAACACGTGTTATATCCACCATGACCACACTCTTGGAAAAGGTGAAATAATGTTTAAACCCATTGAAACTCGTAATCATACATTGCATGAAAAATTAGTAGCAATTTTCTAATTACATGAGCCTTTTATAATTACATCTTCATTAGGGTTTGGTGTTAGTATTTAATGGGACAAGTGTCAGAAAACAAAATGAAATAATAACTATGATTCATATGTTCAGTTCCCCTTATATTAAAGGACCATTTAATGAATTTATTTTTTTAAATATTATTTTTTTTTGTATCAAATAGGATGGATAACAATCACTTGTAATAATAGTGTGAATATGGATTTAAAGTTTTCATCATGTTTTCCAATGATCATTTATATTACTATTATTAAATACATTATCTTTTATTTTTGTGATTATTTTAATCAAGTATAATTAGTCCAAAGTTGTAGGAAGAAGACATGATCGATCATGGAATAGATCGAAGTTATAAATGTCAGAATAAACAAAAAAACTATAATATTTCTAGTGGATGGGATAACAGTGCATTTTAGGGATCATATGAAATGATTACAAGTGTGAAGATATAAGAAGAACATATCGATTAGGTGATTAATAATTTGAATAATGATTATGTTCATATATATTAAATGTCATGGCATGATTATGATGAAATTCATTATTCCACAAAATTACATGAGAATTTAAAGAGTTCTGAAAAGAAACAATTGTATACTTGTTTCACTAAATATTCAACATTATCAGCCATTAGAAATCTATATAATTTGTAATAAGGGAACAAATGGGGTGAATCTGGTTTTATGGAACCACATATTCTCTTTAATTAAATTCTCATAGAAGATAATGAGCTCCTAGGCTGATCACATTATTCTAAAATAATATTTTACTTGATGAGTGTGATCTCTGATAGAAAACATGCCAAACTAATTTATTTTATACATTTCAAAAGCACAAAAAATCTGTTACATAATACCCCAAGTGTGGTGTCCATTGATATAAGAAAGATGAATTCGATCCAATGAAAAATTTATGTTACCTTCCAATAATTAATATCTATAGGTTCATATATGAAAGTGAGGAGTCCATGGGGAAATTTATGTGGCACATAGATAAACTAATTAATGGTGGGAAACTACATCGCCTGAAATAATCTCCTCAATGTAAGATAATTGATCATGATTAACCAGAATTTTGAAATAGGTCATGAAAACTTAGTACATCATTGTCTACATATTGAGTTAATCCTTTTGGTTATCATTGAATGATAAAAAATAAATTCTACATTATGTCGGTAAATTATAACTTACCACCCTAGATCTACATGAAATGAAAACACTTCAATTTATCTATTATTATATCATTAAAAACAACCATTAACTTATATCGAGGTTTATTTCCCTCTATTGATTTAGGATTTTAAAATAATTGTGGGTTTGTTGTGTTACATTGTATTATTCATATTTAAAAAAATATTCCATGATAATATCCTTGTTTAAGGGATGTTAAATTACTATCCTTATTATGATGTTTTTTAAGATATGGCATTAAAGGAAATCAAGGGTGTACCATTTGTGAACGTGGTACAAAGTCAATTGGGTTGAAAAAATCATCAAAAATCATTTTTCTAAGACATTGCTTATTTATACACTGATAGAATATGTACCAACCGTATATGACACGATTCGAAGGAATATCCTAAAAAGTAATGAAATATCTCCAAAAAATGGAGATCATCTGTTTGAGAATTTAAATTATGTGGTCAGTACTTTTGGTAAACAATTTAAAAACCTGATTATGAAAACCACTATAAAAATTGATTATATTTTTAATTACCATAATGGAATTTTCTGTATGTTCATCATTTTATAGATTTTATGCATGTTGAAAAAAATATATGTGATTGTGTCATCAACACATTGAAAAATTCAATAATAAAAATAATGGATGGAATTAAATCTATGATAGTCTTTGTTGACATGGGAATATGAGAATATTTATAGCTAGGAATGATAAAAAATGAACTTTTATTCCTCTAGATGATTACACTAATTATAGGAGGTAGATGTTATAATAACATTATTTTATCACATTATTATTTTAATAAAAAATAAATAATAAAACATTGAATTTCTCTATTCCATCACTTATAGAGATCATCTATAGTAGAATAAACCGATAACGAAAATTTATTAATGCTTATTGTAAGGATTCATACAGGCTTTCAAACATTTATATTGACATATGATCCTAATGATTCTGAAAATAAAATGATCATGCACACACATATTTTCTATTCAGACCTGATAACCCTAGAAACATGCGATGTATTTAATAGTTTGGTGAATATGTGTCTTTTAAAGTACATTTTTTTCCAGTAATATGATTTTTTATGAAATTTTGATTCATTTAATTGATTTAAAATTTCATATTTATTAAATGGAAACTAATTGACAACAATAATAAACAAAAGCATAAAAACCAACATACTCCAACATTAATAACAGGATGGGGTACACATCGCGTGAACAAAATTGGAACACATTTTTAATCTTCTGTAATAATTTTATATTACATGAAAATCAACCAAAATGTGTTCTTATATTTATATGATGTTTGATGAATAAAAATAAAAATCTACTTCCATCGCACACCATGTGCTATGGTAGGAGCCATGTGTAAATAATAAAGGAATAATAATATATGAAAACACACAAAAAATGTGGGAATCATTTGAAGGTATAACATTATAATTTTATTCTTTCACCCAATACTAGATAACAATTATTACTTTTTTCAGTTATATTCAATCCAATATATTCTTGGGAATCAACAATACAAGTATTAGATGATCACCTACAATCACTGACCTTGAAGTGTCCCGAATAATATATCTGTGTCAGAGTTTCATGTTTTGGGGTAACACCCTAAGGATATTTTGATAAGAAAGGATGATAATAAAAATAATGGAACAAAACATATGAAATAGATAATCAATTCCCTGAAAGAATAATTCTAATGGCATGGATAGATTGTATCGACATTAAACGCGCGAATAAAAGAGAAGAAACAACTCCTAAATAATAATTTCATGATCATCCTCTCCCACCCAACCGGCTTTTAGGCAATCCATTTCCCTCAAGAAACAATCTTAGTAGAAGTAACCAATGATCAAATAATTATTTCTTCAAAATATGAATCATATAATGATTTATAACATTAATATATAATATTCTATCGGCTGAAAATGATTTTGATTGAATTATATTAACACTAACCAAATGCCTTATATTGAGGGCCATGGCGTTCAATATCTAAACGGATATGAAACACAACATTCCAATTCCAAAAGGTCATCTGAGATTATAGATTATTGTATTTCTTGAGTCGAGCACCGAGCTAACTATTCAAATAGATGGGGAAGATATTTCTAAAGCCAATGAACCTTTTTTAATATTCATCACATGATCTACAAAACTTTTTAAAATACATGTTGAAGAAAAGTATACATTTAAAATTTATATATGAACCTAAACCTTTATCAAATAATAAATAATGTTTTAACTGATGAATTTTATTAAAAATTTAAAAAGGAAAGGGTGATAAATGATTCAGTGTCTCAAAACCATCAAATGAATGGACCAAAATATCATAATGATATAACAAAATGAATTATAACGCCACACATTATATATTCTCATTTACAATAATTGATGGTTTATATGGTTACAATGATATGATATAGTTGTATTCACATTGTAGATTTTGATGAAAATATTTGTGGAGACGATGTTCATAACATCATTGGTTTTGAGAATGTAATTGAAATCCTTAATAGTGATTTGTTAGACCCCTCAGTTATAAATGTATACATGAGGTTTGACTTCATGATTAGATTTTCCAATAAATGATATATTATGGTAATTAAAACTAAATACATTTCATATTTTTTGATGACTTTTATATCAAAACAAACTCAGTTGATTTCCAATGAAACAAATTTGGACTTATTATTCCTCACATATCACCTAGAGAACATCGAAAAATAAATTCTAATAAATAGGATTAAATAGTGGGAGGCATGTTGAAATGTAATAATGAAAATTTTCGATTGATAAAATATTCATTATTCTAATGATGCAAGGGTAAAACACAATAATTTAATCATTTCAAAGATATTTTCACTTCAATCATAAATATTCTTTGATATGTTTTTAAGAAACATTGTGTTCTCAATATAGTCAATTTGATACATTAATTATTAATTTTCTTGATAAAATGTATGGATATCCAACTAAATAACCACACATGATGGTGTCTGTTAATATTTAATACAATAAAACCTACATTTTGGAACTAATCAACATGTTATATAATTTAGATTATGTGTTACTATGTATTCTTTTATAATAAGGTGACACATCAATGTTGTAAAAAACTAAGACTGGGGTTAGAGGAAATGTACAAGGACCATGAAATTTAATGGCACAGACCTCTCTACCCCATTAATTTGTGAAAATGTGGTGTTATTGGTGTTCTCGGAGGTCAAGGTAACTTATCCCCATCACTTTTCCAAAATCTTCCATTTTGATGAACTGTTTTGATGGTAAGCAGTTGTGAACAGTAATGTCATGTTACGTCTTCAGGTAATTTTGATGTTTCTAAATACCCTTGATTTGGAATAGGGACTTGGGGGTGAATTTGGTTGAATCATTATGAAAACTAAAGGGAAATAGATTTCACATGTGGTGGCGTACGGTTTGTCTAAACTGTGAGGCCAAACCCTACGAGGTTGGTCTTGGAGGTAGTAGATTCTACACAGGAGGTGCACAGTTTGTCTAACCGTGCAGCCAAATAGTGTGAGAGGGGTGGTAAAGGTAGTAGCTAATGCACGGTCAGTACATTGTTTGTCAAACACTGCAGACTAACTATGCAGGAACTTAAACTAGATCAAAAAATTGTGGTTCTCAACCGTTTCACCTCTAACATTCTAGTTTAAGCTTCTAAATGGACATAACTCGGGATTAACCTCCCTTGAAGGTAGAAGAACATCTCTTAAGAGTTTTGGAGTTGATCTGAAGGATTCTCTTGATTAATCGAAACCGGTTTCATGAGGTATTTTATCATTCTTCCTCGTTTTTCTCTGTTCTTATTCAGTTTCTTAGATCCACATTGATATACTTCTCCTCTTTGGTTGATTTCATAGATCTACATCTGTTATGGGATTATCTAACTTTGTCAACAACAAATATGATGAGTTTTGGTCTAGGTTGTGTTAGGAGAGGAGATCTAAGGAGGAATCTTGGAGAATCAACCTGGCTTTCTTGTGTGTTCATTATTTGTTTGGGTTTTTGTCAATAACCCTTTATGTAGGAGATCTGTTTCTTCTATATATTTTTTGTGAAACTGTAATGTTAGTATGTTTGATCCCACTGGATTAAAATGGAATTGAAATAATAAATATTTTGAACCGGATAAAGAAAATGTTATCGATCGTAAGATATTACCTCTTTCTTTTCTATATAGTGTGATATCTATGATTTCTTTTCTTTGATGATCATTCTTGATGAAAATTGGTAAATAACGTAAACATGGGTTAATTGATAATTGCTTGGATAATGATAAAGAGGTAATAAAACGAATCTGGTTCTTGTTATAATTTTTGGTTAATCAAGTTGGCATAGTAAGCATGTTTAATCTTTTGTGATAGCTTACTGGTTAGGTTTCCCAATTTTGGAACCAACGAATTAAAAATATGTTATTTCAGGATGGATTATAGAATTGATAGTTTGATAATTCCTTGAAGGGTTCTGAGTTAACCTCTTTTGCTAGTGGTCTAATAGGACAATTGATGTGATGTTTGTTTTTCCAGCTGCTTCTATTGAAATGTGATGTTTCAATGTTGTTGTGATAAGTGGGGGATTGATGCCTTTTGGTTGTGGCAACGGATGGCACCTAGAGTGGTGAGATGCATCGGTTTATGCATTTTATTATGGGGTAGGACACCAGGGTTGATGGATTGGGATAGATGTGATTGTTGGTTTCTTGGTTGTTCATTCATTTTTTATCTGCATTACTTTTCCCCACTAATTGAGGCAGCTGGTATAGCTTACCATTCTCCCGAAGGAGGCAAAGACATGCGAGGTTTTTCACATGTTTTCTGTGTTTAGCTTCTCAAGGGGGAATGGTCCTATGCTCTTTCTATAGGCAGAAAAGAGTCAATAGGTAGTATATCTACTCACTGTGTTTAGACCCGTTGTGTTTAGAAGCATAGAATGATTTTCAAGAATTCCTGGGAATATGGGAATGTGTTTCTGTAATGAATAATTGATTAAATGGTGTTAACCCAAGGGGTTGGAGTTGCTGAAACCTAATGGTGAGGTTGTAATTTTGATAGAACTATGGACCTGGGTATGATGATAATGAAACATAATGTGGAATTGATCATGGTTAATTAATGTCTACAGACTTAATTAACGTATAGGTGAACTGATAAAAATGGGAATAATGTAATCAAATAAAGCTCTTTAAATTGTTGTGTGCGTATAGGATACATAGTCTTAGAAGTAGCAACCTGACGTCTGAGAGATGTTAGCTGTAGTTGTGTCTAAGACTAGGTTATGCCCATAGTGTGGTTGTGAGTTATGATATATTCTGTAATTTTTGTGTTTCTATATTCTACTACACCCTGTTAGAAATATAAAATGACACCCTGGAGATTCTGATCCCTGGGTGTGTTTTCCACAACATTCTACTAGGAGGATGAATGGCTGACTACCCCCTTTGGACCTGCTCTTTTTACTTGATAGTTACACGTGTCGGCAGGAACAATTTTTATTTTTCCCCATATATGCATGTAGAGGTATGTAATGAATTGTGGTTATTCACACACATATACCATGTATATAGTATCCTATAGACTACTATAGGTGTAAAATGTATAGGTTGTGTTGGCTTGAAGATACTTACTCAGTGTATGGGATGTAATGTCTTGAGGTATAATACTCGATGTATGATACACATTTTGTGAGCTGTGGTGGCTCTCGGGATCTACCTGATTAGGTTTGTATGTGGGGATGGTGTGGTGCTTCACCAATGTGTTAGTGGGAAAACATTTCTGTTGTATGAGGAGCACATTATGGTGCTTCTCCCATGTGTCTGTGTACAAGCATTTTTTAAGAGAGATGCTCAGGACGTGCGACGTTGGGGAAAAGTGGAAAACCAATGGGGATGTTGTAGCGGGGTTCCCATTAAATTCAATACTATATTATATATTCTTTTATATGTTACATGGTGATTGTATCCATGGTGAGGTTGGGAACTTAGTATACCTTCATAGTTAATGAGTTAGTTTCGCTTGTTGCTCACTATGATTTAGAATTATCTCAATACATTTGCACGAGAGGCTTCGGGGAGGATCCTACTGAGTATATAGTTGTACTCACCGAATTTATATATAAACTATTTTTCAAGTCATGTGCATCAGGTTGGAGATCTGGCTGGTGATTAATATCATGTGGTTTCTAGAGCTGTTCAGGATTGTGGTTGTTGCCGTTTTTACATTATTTTTGGTACTTGATGTTTTTCCCTTCCAGTTGTAGTACTATTTCATGAAATAACATATATGCACTTGGGTTTCTTTTATATTTTCGTTTGAGTTGGAGCTGATTGGTGTCTATCTTATCTATCTCTTTCCCATGTGTTCTCTTGTAGGGTAATCCCACTCATTTGTGTGTTTACTATACCCTCAGCGCTAGTCGCCAACACGGGGTCTACTAGATGCGGGACTCGGGGGGTCATTATTTCCCTTATCATATTACCGGATGAGGAGGGGTACACATTATAGTGAGGGAGTCATGACAAAGTGGTATCCGAGGTCTAGTTGTGGGATAAGAGAGAGTTTGGAGTTAGGAACATGTGATGTTGCATGGGTTGGTAGGGAAACAATGTCATCCATGTTTTTCAAGTGAGTTAAACACTAGAGACCAACTGTGACATAGGAATTTAGGGAACCCTATGATCTAATGTGCAAAACTTTATGTTTACAATGGCTACTAAACAAGAAGATACTAGTTGCAGGGTAGAGACCAAGGAATGGATCATGCATCATTTTTCGTTGTACATGTGTTTGAATGGGTAGACCTTGGGATATGTTAACATAAAATGAATAAAAGTAAATAATTAATTAATTAATGTTGATTCTTTCATATTCCAGGTGTAAGGTCTCTAATGTTCTGTTATATTGTAGGTATGGCTCCAGGTTTACATCCTCAATAGGTTTGTGCAAAAAATGTCCACCAGGCTGTTCTAGCAGGTTGTTGCATGGTAAAGGATGACGACAGCGACACATGGAGGAAGGCAGTCTGAGTGTTTCATCCCCAGAGTATACCGAAGTCAGAGGGCTCCGTTTCAGATGCAGTCATGGAAGATTGGTTGGTGGAGTTCGAGATAGGCTTCAGTTCGATTTGTGCTTATAAGAAGCACTGGGTGTCCTTGGTTATGACGATGTTGCGTGGATCAGCATGGGAGTGGTGGATCTGGTTCCTCGGGGATTGTGAGGAGTCAAAGATCTCATGTGAGATGTTTCGAGATTGTTTTTGAGTCGAGTTCCTTTCTTCGACCGCGCAGGCGTCCAGTTGCTAGGAGATTCTTACCCCTCAACAGGGGACCACTATTGTTCGAGAGTTTGGATTCTGTTTCAAGAATATTTTACGATATGCTTCGGACCTGTTACCAGATGAGGATGCTAGATCGAGGCACATTGACGAGGATTTACGTCAAGAGATCCAGCACCATGTCAACCCATTTATGCTGAATAAATATCATGTGGTGTTGGGGAGGGAATATGTAGTCAAGAGGACTTTGTCTAGGACTAGATTATCATGAGAGGGGGATCATCATGATCCCTCATGAAGCAGAGTTTTGGTATGGGGTTCCAGGTTATTAGGCCAGAAGAGTTTCCATTTAGTTTGAGTTTGGTCCCATCCCTTTACATGTCATTTCTCTGGAGACAACAAACTCTCAGGATTATGCTAAGTGATCATGCAAATGTTTTTCTTGTGGTGGTCATGACCATCAGTAGAGGTAGTGCCCGACCTTTCAGAGAAGTCATTGTGCACAAGGTGTTACGCTCTAGGTTCCTTCGTTGAGGCAGTTCCAAGCGAGGAAGCAGCATCTAGTTGCACCAGCTTAAATCAGCAGAGGGTAGATGGGGTAGGCATTGGATAGCCCCAATATGCTCTCCATCCTCAATGAGTAGAGTTCAGTCATGGTGGTGGTCATCATCTAGGGCAGAGAGGTTTTGGGGGAGGTCGTGGTCAGCTTCATGCTCTAGCATTTCCAACTCCAGGTGAGCCAGACATCGTTTTAGGTAACATTGGATTGACATATACCTTGGTTTTTGCCTTGTTTGATTCAAGAGCCACACACTTCTTCATATCACCTACCCCTGTCTATGGTTTCAGACTTTAGGTAGAGAGGCTTCCAGTTCCCTTGGCATTGACAATGCCAGTTAGAGTTCCAGATGACTTTTTGGAAGTATGTAGAGACAACGAGCTAGTTTTGGGGAAACACCACTCTTGGGGAGATTTCTTATGTTTACGAATACAACCATATGATGTCCTCCTCTGCATGGATTGTTTGTATTAGGTGCAACCTATCGTGGATTGTTTCAGGAAAAGGGTCATCTTCATTGGTGCAGATGGAGAGAAACTGGTGTTTGTTGGTGAGTGAGATCCCCAGATGGGTCATTGGCACATTCCAAACATATAAGCTATGATGGCTGAGATGATACTGAGATCATCAATGGTTCAACAGTTGGTGTTTCCTAGGGTCGTAGTGGAGTACCCTATTGTCTTTCTAGAAGAGGTTGTTTCATTACCTACTCAATAAATGATCGAGTTTGGGATAAATCTATAGCCATGAATGTCTCATATCTCTATGTATCAATATAGGATGTCTGCTTATGATTTATGAGAGCTATGTATATAGCTTGATGGTCTATTACAATGTGGTTTTGTTCAGCCAGGTGTGTTACTATGGGGTGCACCAGTTTTGTTCGTAAAAGAGGCTGACAACAGTTTGCGGTTGTGTGTCGATTATCGTCACATAAAAAAATTGACAATAAAGAATAACTATCCTCTTCCGCGGATCAATGATGTATTTAACAAACAAAAGTGTGAATGTTCATTCTCAAAGATCAACATGTGGTCAGGATATCATCATATGTGTGTGAAGGAGGAGGATATCATAAAGACTGCCTTCTGTTGTTAACACATACATTATGTGTTCATTATAATACCGTTTGTCATGAAAAATTCTCTAGATGTATCCATGGGATTGATGAATGTTGTGTTATAAGAGTTCCTAGACATGTTCATGGTAGTTTTCATTGACAATATCCTTGTCTACTCCACATCTGAAGATGAGCATGCCGAGAATCTACTTGTTGTTTTGGGAGTTCTCTGTAAACATCAGTGGTTTGGGAAGTTTTCGTAGTGTGCTTTTTGGGCTCAAGAAGACCGTTTCTTAGGGCATGTTGTGTCCCAACCGAGTGTTTCTGTGTATCCATCAAATATATAAGCAGTGTGTCTTGGGTAGCCCCCAAGACAGTGTCAGAGGTGCGATGTTTCCTTGGTCTCACGGGCTACTATAGGAGGTTCGTGGCCAATTTATCATGAGTTGCAACTCTCCTGATAGCGTTGACCAAGAAGGATCAATCATTCTTACGGACTTATCATTGTCATGCAGCTTTTGAGTATCTAAAGGAGAAGTTATTAAGTGCTCCAGTCTATTGTCTTCCTACTGAGGGAGTTCAATTTGATGTTTTCTGTGATGCTTTACACCTAGGGTTAGGTTGTGTTCTCATGCAGCAAATGTATGTTTTTTCTTATGGGTCTTGGAAGTTACATCTCGATGAACGAAACTATGCCACCCGTGATCTTGAGTTGTCATCTGTGGTGTTTTCTATGATGTTGTCGAAACATTAATTCATTAGTGAGTGCTTTGTGGTTTTCAACCATCATAAGAGTTTGAGGTATGTCTTATCCCAACATGACTTGAACATATGTCATCTTTGGTGAATGGATTTCTTGCAGGAATATGACTTTCATATATCATATAAAACTGGAAAGGGGAATGTTGTATCATATGTGCAGAGCCAAAAGTCATGTAGTGATGTTGTGTGTGAATCCGGTGTTTCCTAGAGAGTAATGGAAGAATAGTCAACATTACATCTTGATATGGGAGAAGTTGGGGGTAGAGGATATTTTTTTAATATGAATTTACAATCACCCCTGATGCAGAAGGTGGAAGATTCCCAATTGGGAGATCTTGAGGTGGATGTCTAGAGAGACAACGTTGTTTGTGGCGAGGCCCCTGATTGTTGGTTGGAGGATGAACAACACCAGGTTTTGTATCATGGAAGGATTGTTGTTCCCTTGACGATGTGTGAGATAGTTCTCAGAGAGTTTCATAGTTCACCATTTGTGGTACATCCTACTGTGACAAAGATGTACCGAGCCATGAAGACTTAGTTTTGGTGGCCTGGGATGATGCTTGTGTTTGTGGTGGTTGTGTATTGATGTTTAGACTTCTAGAAGGTGACGGCCGAACACCATGTTCCAGGCGGTCTTCTCCAGCCATTAGTGATTCTTTAGTGGAAGTGTGAGGATATCTCAATGGTCTTTGTTACTACCTTACCTCGAGATCTGGTAGGACATGATGCTATTTGGGTGGCAGTGGATCATTTAACAAAATCGGACCACTTCAAAGCAATCAAGGAGTCATTCATAGTGAACGTATCTTTGAGGATGTATCAAGGGGAGGTGGTGAGAATTCAAAGAGTCTCAAGGAAGATCATTCTTTATCGAGATCCTCGTTTTAGCTATAGGGTGTAGAGAGGTCTCCAACATGCTTTTGTTTCTCAACTATCCCTTAACACTGCTTTTCATCCTCAAATGGATGGTCAGACATAGCGAACCATCAAGACTCTTGAAGACAAGTTACGCTCTTGTGTCATTGATTTCAGAGGTTCATGGATGATGTACTTACCATTTATTGAGTTCTATTAAAATAATAGTTTTCACTACACCATCGGTATGGTGCTATTTGAAGCCTTTTATGGTCGGCCTTGCTGTTCTCTGTTGTTCTAGAAAGGGTTTGGAGAGTCAGCAATTCTCGTACTGAAACTAGGGAAGAATACAACCAAGATTGTTTAGGTGATTTATGAGAGGATGAAGTCTGCGTAAGATCATCAGAAATCATATGCCGATCAAAGAAAGAGACTCTCAGAGTTTAATGTTGGGGATCATGGGTTTTTGAAGGTGACTCCCTGTCATGGGCATCGACAGTTTGGTCATGGAAGTAACCTCCCTCCCAGGTTTTTTGGGACTTTATAGGTGTTAGATCATGTTTGAGCTATGGCGTATCAATTAGCAATTCCCCCACAGATAAGTTGGATACATGATGTTTTCCATGTATCATAGCTCCATCATTATCTTCATGATGACTGTCACATCATTGATTGGGGAGAGATCTATTATGATGATGATAAAACCATTGAGGAGTGACCTATAGAGATCAAAGTCTCCAAGAATAAGGTGTTGTGCATGTGTTCTATACCTTTAGTTCATGTCTTGTGGAGAGAAAGTGTCTTGGAGGAGAGTACCTAGAAACTTTAGTCACAAATATGTGCTCAGTAACCAGATATGTTGGAAGTTTCAATCATTTCATGTTTGGATGTAACTTATGTGGTTATGAACCAATCATGTTTATGAGATGGATTTATTTGTTGCTTTTGTAGCTTGATCTCTTTTTAGAGGTATCTCAGTGGGTTTTTTTCAGACCCTATTTTGGTTTCACTTCACGTGGGTTTTGGATTATCAAGGATGAGAATGTGTTGAGAGGTATCTAATGTAATCGCCTGAACCTCTCCAGCTGACTAGATTGTAAAAATATTGTGTTAGAGATGTTCCAGGAGGTCAAGGTAACTTATTTCCAATCCTTTTCCAAAATCATCCTTTTCGAAGAAAAAATTCGACGGTAGACAGTTGTGAACTGTAATGTCACGTTATGTCTTCAGGTAATTTTGTTGTTTCTAACTACCCTAGTTTTGGAGGAGTGACTTGGTGGTGCGTTTATGTCAATCTTTATGCAAACTAAAGGGAAAAATCTTTTGCATGGGCAGCACATAGTTTGTCTAAATTGTGCAGCCAAACTATGCGAGGTTGGTCTTGGAGGCAGTAGAATCCACATGGGAGGTTCACGGTTTGTCAAACCGTGCATCCAAACCATGAGAGAGGGGTGGTCAAGGTAGTAGCTAACATATTCTTTGTGAAACCGTGTGTTCTAACTGTGCGAGAACATAAACTAGATCCTAAAATTGTGAATCTCAACCATTTCACCTCTATCTTGCTCGTTTAAGATTCTAGGCGACCATAACTCGGGATTACCCTCCCTTGAAGGTAGAAGAACCTCTCCCAAGAGTTTTTGAGGTGACCTGAAGGCTTCTCTTTACGAATTGAAGCTGTTTTCTTGAGGTATGTGATTATTCTTCTTCGTTCTTATTCATTTTTGTTTGGTTTCTTAGATCCACTTGTATCTACTTCTCCTCTTCTCTCGGTATCGTTGACCTACGTCCATTGTGGGTTGATATAAGTGTGTCAAAGAAAAATATGATGTTTCTATTCATGGTTGTGTTAGGAGAAGAGATCTAAGGAGTATTCCTGGAGAATCAACCTGGAATTCTTGTGTTTTCTTCATTTAATGGGGTTTTCATCAAAAACCCTTGAGGTAGGGGATTTTTTGCTTCTCTTTCTTTTACATGTAACTGTAATGTTAGTATCTTTTATCCCACTAGTTGACAATGGAATTGACATAATAAATATTTTGAACCGGATAAATAAATTCTTATCGATCTTATGATATTGCCGCTTTTTTTCCTAGATACTATGATATCTATTCTTTCTTTGATTTTATGTTCATTCTTGATGAAAAACAATAAATAATGTAAACCGGGGTTAATCGATAATTATTTGGATAATGATACAGAAGCATGAAAATGAATCTAGTTCTTGTAGAAATTTGATGTTATTAAAATTGGCGTAGTAATAATGTTTAATCTTTCAGGATAGCTTACTGGTTAGGTTTCCCAATTTTGGAAACAATGAAATATAAATCTATTAATTCAATAAGGATTAAAGAATTGTTTTTATTTATAATTCCTTGAATGGTTCATATTTACACTCTGTTTTGATAATGGGATAATAGGCCAATGAATGTGATATTTGTTTTTCTTACTGTTTATGTTGAAATGTGATCATAGAAGGTTTTTGTGATAAGTGGGGGCATAAACGCCTTTTGGATGTCGCAGCGGATGATTCCTAGAGTGGAAAGATGCATCGGTTTATGATTGTGGGTTTCCGGGAGGACACTAGGGTTGATGGAATGGGATGGATATGATTGTTGGTTACTTGCTGTTTCTTTGGTTGTTTATTGCATTATATTTCCCCACTGCTCGAGGTAGCTGGTCTTGCATACCCTTCTCCCAAAAGAGCTGAAGACACACAGGGTATTCCATGTACATTCCATGTTTAGCATCTAAAGGGGGAATGGGCCTACACTCTTCCTATAGGCAGTTAGGAATCGACGGGTTTTACATCTACTCACATTGATGAGACCCCTTGTGTTTAGAATCATTGAATGCTTTTCTAGAATTCCTGGAAATGTAGGAATCTGTTTCTGTAATGAATAATTGATTAAATTGTGTTATCCTATGGGGTTGGAGTTTCTAGAACATAATTACGAGGTTGTATTTTTTAAGGAACGGTTTACTTGGGTATGATGCTAATGAAAGATAATGTGGAATTGTTCATGGTTAATTAATTTTTAAAGAATTAATTAACATACAATGGAACTGATAAATAGGGAATGATGTAATCTGATAAAGCTCTTAAAATGGTTGTAAAAATATACGATACCTAGGAATATAAGTAGCAGCCCAGAGTCTGAGAGGCGTCAGCTGTAGTTGTGTCAAAGAATAGGTTATTCCCATAGTGTGGTTGTGAGTTATGATATATTATGCACTTTTTGTGGTTCTATATGCTACTCAACCCTGTCAGTAATGGAAAAGGACACCCCTGGGATTTTGAGCCTTGGGGGTGTTTTCCCAACATTCCGATGGGAGGATGAATGGCTGACTACCCCCTTTGGCCCTACTCTCTTCTCTTGGTAGTTACATGGGCCGACAGGATCAATGGTTAGTTTTTGAAAAATATATGTGTAGAGGGCTGTAAAGGATTGTGGTTATTCACACACATAAAATCTATATATAGTATCCTAGGGAAAACTATAGGTGTAACGTGTATAGGTTGTGATGGCTTGAGGATCTTTACTCGGTGTATGGGTTGTAATTGTTTGAGGTATAATACCTAACGTATGATACACGTTATGAGAGCTGTGGTGGATCCTAGGATCTACCTGGTTAATTTTGGTCATGAGGATGGTGTGGTACTTTGCCCAGGTGTATGTGGGAAAGCATTTTTTTCACGAGGTGCACATTGTGGTGCTTTGCCTAGGTTTTTGCGGGCAAGCCTTTTGGAGAGTGATACTCAGGACATGCGACATTGGGGAAAGGCAACAAACCAATGGGGATGTAGTAGTGGGGTACCCTTGATATTCCTTACTATATATTATATTCTTGTATGATTTACTTGGTATGATTAGCCATGGTGAGGTAAATAACATATTATACCTTATTAGGTAACGATTTAGTTTCACTTGTTGCTCACTATGCTTTTTCATGCTCTCATTAATTATGTACGAGAGGCATCGGGGAGGGTCCTATTGAGTATAAAGTTATACTCAACCTATGTATATATAAACTATTTTTTAGGTCACTTGGAGCAGGATGCAGATCAGGCTGGTGTTAATAGCTTGTGGTTGCAGGGTCTGTTTGGGCTTGTGATTGCTGTTGTTTTTATATTCTTTTGGGTACATGCATTTTTTCCCTTCCTTATGTAGTAGTATAGCATGAGATTTCATATTTTCACATGGGATTCTATTATATTGCAGTCTGAGTTTGAGTTGATTGGTGTCTATCATATCTCTCAATTCTGCATGTGTTATCTTAGAGGGTAATGCATGACATTTGTGTGTTTACTATACCATCAGTGCTAGTCACCAACCTAGGGCCTACTAGAGGCGGGACTCAGAAGGTTCATTATCTCACTTCTAATATTGTCGTCCCAGGAGTGATACACTTTGTGGGGAGGGGGTTGTGACATAAAATGTTCTATGATTGGAAATGTATCCATGAATATAAGATAATCTTAAATATCTATACACATATTATAAAAAATTTATTATTCTCATCAATGTTTCATTATAGAATAAAACAACAAATGAAAATTATTATCGTCATTTTGTTTGTAAATTTATGATAGAGATCATATTCCATCAATGAAATAGCATCCCAGAATTGGTATTTTCAAAGATGTTTATTATTTCACTTAAAATTGTTAATAATAATGTGTGTATTTATATTGTTCTAGCAGCACTATGATTTTTGAAAACACTAATATTCCCAAGATGATATTGATTTTCTTAAAAATGAATCAGCAACATACATGATGGAAGAATATACTCAAATTTAATGATGATTTGACTTGCATAGAAGTAGTTGATTGTTTCACCTTTATGATTAATTTAATTATTATTCAAATTACACACATAATAATTTTTCTCATATATAGGTGCATTCTTATGTTCTTGTCATGGTCGTTTGTTCTATGATTATCATACTCATGAGAGATAGGTCTTTGAGGGAGCAACTCAGAATTCAAGGAGATGGTAATGTTATTTTAAAAATAATATGTTTTTCATTTTAAAATTATCTTTTTTATAGTACATTAACATAATGTATATGCATCTAAATATTTAATGATGTTATCAAATTAATTAAAAAAATTCAACTAACATATTAAAAAATCAAAAAACACATACAAATTGATTTAATAAAATAGGAAAATTATCAATACGTTATATTGAAATGTAGGATTCAATATCAACTCATTATAATGCACAATATTGTAGATATAGCTCATAGTGTATGTTTTTATTTTAAATAGTGATTAATTTTAGTTGAAAAACATGTAACATACTGAAAACAATAAAAACACATTCATTTTATTTTCATTATTTTTGAAAAAAAATCCATGAGTTATTTTAGATCTGTAGGAATCAATTGAACCGTGATATGATGCATGGTGTGACTTTTATGACTCCAAGTGAGTATTTTTATTTGAAATTGACATTAAATTAAATTAAAAATAACATGTGACATACTAAAACCAGCCAAAAATATTCTGAATTTTTTCATACATTCGGAAAAATATCCATGATTCATTTTTGATGTGTAATTATGAACCCCACCTCATTCAGATGAATATGGTGATTGGAATAACTAAAAATGTATGTTCTTAGATTAAAATTTATTTTTTATTTCAAAATAGATACACACTGAAAAATAAATAAAATCTATAAATTGTCTTTATAATTTAGAAAATTGATTCATAAATGTGTATGATGTAGTTTCGCATCAAACTGACACACATAATGCAACCACTATGACTCGAAATTAATGTTTTTTATTTGATATGACATATTACTAAAAAACTCATCTAAAATATTTCAAACTGATAAAATGAATTTTATATTTATTTAAGACTGTATAAAACTAATCTATTAGTTAATTCTGACATGAAAAAGTCATCCACATCTCAATATAATTCAAGGTGTAATGGGGATGACTCCAAGTGTAGCGTTATATTTAAAAATTATATAAATTTAAGTAAAAATAACATGTGACATATTTAAAATATGTAAACTGAAATCATATTTTTTTTATAATTGAGCAAAGGGATCTATGATTCATATTTTATGTATAGTAATCAACCACATATTAATCTAAGGACTGGTGTGATAGGTATGACTAAAAGAGTTTGTTATCATTTTTAAATTGACATTTTTATACAAATGTGTCACTCATTGAAAACCATGAAAAATTTCTCAGATTATATTGATAAATTATTAGTGATATTGATGAGTTAATAAATATGTGTATGTATTAGTCTCACATCAAAAAGATTCATTGTATAACCAATATTACTAAAAGTGCAGGTTTTTAGTTTGAATTGAAATTTTGTTTAAAAAAAAAAAAGTCCAATATTGAGAGATGACAAATTTAATTTATATTGTTTTGATATAGTAAGACAACAATCCATGAGTCAATAATGATGTGTAAGAGTTAACCAAAGTGCAATATGATGCACAGTGTGAATGGTATGACTCTATGTTTATATTTTTATTTTAAATTGATATTATTTTTAGTAAAAAGAACAAGTGAGAAACAGAAAACCAAAAAAAATTAAAATTATTTTGATATACTATGACTAAGAAAAATGATTCATTAGTGATGAATATGATTTATCCAAACCATAATATAATGCATAGTGTGACCGATATGAATAACAATTTCTATTATCGGTTTAAAACTGAAACATTACATCAAAATGTGTCACTCATTGTATGCCAAGAAAGAACATTATTATTTTCTTGATAATTTATGATATAGATTCATTATTCATTTATAACATGTATTAAGTAGTATCATGTAAAAATGATTCATGATGCGACTCGTATGATTCAAAATGTTTGTTTTTAATTTGAAATGTCAATTTAATAAAAAACAAAAATGTTCATACTAATAAATAATAAAATAGTTTTGTATTGTCTTCATACATTATAAAATGACCCATGAGTAATTTATGATTTATTTGATTCAACCAGAACACAATATGATCCATATTGTGAATGGTATAAATCCAATTGTGTCTTTTAATTTAATATTGGAATTAATTTGACAAAAAGAATAAGTTCCATAATTAAAATTGGGAAAAAAACATAAATATAGTATTGGTATTTTATTGTAATTATCCATAAGTCATTTGGGATGTTTATGAATAAAACACACAATAACTTGATATATGTTGTGGCAGTATAACAAAAAAATTCCATTATCAATTTTATTTGACTTTTTTTTTCAAAAACAATCACTCATTGAAAACCTAGAAAACATGATTATGATTATATTGATAATTAAGGATAGTGGTTAATAATAGATTTGATACATATATAATGAATTATAACTTCAAAATAATTCATGAATCAACAAGTAGGACTCAAAATGTGTGTTTCCAGTTTGAAATGATATTGTAGTAAAAATACATAACTGCCACACTAAAAACTGAGAAAATTGTTATATATTCTCTTGAAACATCAAGAAAATGATCCATGAGTTATTTTTAATGTATAATAATAAACCTCCCATTAATCGTATGGACTGTGTGACTGGTATATCTCTATTTATGTCTTTTTATTTATAATTAGAATTAATTTTGGCCTAAATAACATGTGAAATAATGAAGACTGAGAAAATGAAATCTTATTGTTTGGATACTTTTGGACTACAATCCACGAGTCATTTTTGATGTGTAATAATGAACCAAAAATCAATTATATTCTTGGAGTGTCCATTAAGACCTCATATGTGTCTATTTTATTACATATTGAAATTTTATTAATATATTATTTCATATTAATGATTAATTATTTCTTTATAGTTGTACTAACATAATAATTTTTTTCTAATATAGGTGGAATATTCTTCTCATGTTGAGATGATATGTTTGGAAACTTATACCATGGGAGGACAACTATTAGAGGGGATCATAGGTGTAATAAAATGTAGCATTAATGCTTTAAAATGTTTTTTTATAATTGTATATTAAAATATTTAAAAAAATTGTTGAAATATATTTTGATGTGTTTTTTTGTATATATTATGGGTGTACTTTTAGGTATTCATAGAATAACATTAAATTCATACAACATAGTTTTAAATTGTTGGATTTTTTAGTGAGTTGTTATATTAAAACACCTCATTTCTAACTGGGCCTTTATCTGTGTTTTATAGAATAGATAATGGAACCCCTTTATCAGTATTATGATTAAGTAATATTTTTAGTACTCTTACAATAAATTTCATGATCTATTAAAGGATTATTTTTTATTATTTCATGTATCGATCATGTCATGAGTATTTTAAGTAAAAGATCCACCAGCATAGTGGTTGGTTTGGTTACTTCTGTCATATTTTTGTATCCTACTTTTTCTGAGAAAAATAATGTATGTTCCTTGGTATGTAGTGTCTTCATATGTGCATGATAGATTGATTTTGGATTGTTCATTTTTTTCTAGAGGTTACAAATTTAAGATTTTTTTTAACAAACTATTATACATGAAATCAAAATATCAATGATGCCTTGGTAATGTTCATATGAGACTTGTATTAACACAATACTCATGCTTTTGAATCATCCTATATATTTCATGATGGATATGAAAATGGGATGGATAACTATAAAAGATGGATGTGTTGGGAATAATTAAACTTCTATTGGACTCGGTTGAACTGTGTAGGACCCTACTATTTATTTATTATATTTTGCAGAAATTAAAGTAGACAGTCATACTACTTTGAGATCTCTTTATTATTATATGTTATGTTATAAATACTTAGTCTATATTTACATGCTATACTAGTTATTTATTATATCATAGTCAATATGATAATATGATATTTAGGGTATATAATCCCATTGATGGAATGATACCCACACTGTTAGTCAGATGTCGCTTTTGTACAACGTGGAATGATTGTGGACAAGTGGAATTCAAGATCATACAAAAATGTTTGGGATGTGATTTAATAAATCCACATTAAATTAAATTAAATTTATCTATAGAAGATACAATAAAATATTAATTTTTTAATTTTTTTTTCAAGTAATAGTTATAAAATTTAGTGAAAATAAATCAATAAATCAATCAAATTTTTGAGACACACTTAATAAATAAAAATAGATTTATACTTTACATTAAAAAATGTATTATATTATATTATCATTAAAAACATGTTGGGTAAAATAAATTTCATCAAACAAAATATATTTTTATTATATATTTATTCTTAAATAAAATAAAAAATTCTTTCATGAAAATATTTAAAATAATCAGTCCAATTTTATATCAAAATCATTATATCTATAGATAAATCCTTATGAACTATAAGAATCATCAATATAAACTATAACAAAATAAAATCTCCATAAAAATAACCTAAATATTCATTGCTATTTCAATGAAAAATAAATTTATATTTTAACAGAAAATAATAAAATAAACAAATATTAATCTTATAATTTCTGAAAACTAAAAAAAATAGTATCCTATAATGTTGATTAGTACTGGAAGAAATTATATCTCCAACCTATTGAACCAATTTACATTTAAAATTTGATTCTTCAATGAATTTTAATATAGAAAAATCATTTATAAATTTTAATGTATCATAACTCGGGTCCTTTTGTCTCAAAATATTTTTATATTGTAATTTAAAAAACTACATCAATATATCTTTTTACAGGACATTTTAATGTCAAAAATTCATTAAGACAATTATATGATGAAAAAAATGAAGCATGAATCATTTAAATTTTATTTATAATCATTCTCATTAATAGTACCTTTAAATAACCTGATTAAAATGAGTAATTGAAAAATAAATATAATAATAAACATTCAAATATTAGTAAATTAAATATTTGTATTTATAATTGACCATATCTATTAAAATAATCATTCATTTACATTTTAAAATACCCAGAAATCAATATTATATCATTGATGATATGTCAAAAATATATAATGAAATCTATAAGATAATTTTAAACAAATATTTCATGGTATAATTATTTCATATTATTATATATAATCATAATTTTATAATAAATTAATTCAAAATATATAATATTTTTATGTAAATAAATTTTAATTCAACTTGAATTATAATTTTATTAATGTCATATTAATCATAGTGATCCACGTATAAGTATGAATACTTAAGAAATATATTATTTTAACATAAAAATTTTCCATATAATATATGATTATGTTATAATAGAATAATTTATATTGTGTTTATCCAGAAAAAGAATCCAAACAAGACATATTTATGGAACATAATATCATCATCAATGAAGAATATGAAATAAAAATTTATATATTATGGTCGTGTAACTATCTAGAATAAAAAAATATTGTAGATACTCTCAAAATATATATATATATAATAAATTAAATGTCATACAAGAATGGAAATCCCAATGTCCTTGAATTTCTACAATGTGAAATGTGACATTACCAAACCACACCCATTCTAAACATATGATTCCCACACATCTTCGCAGGGGGAAATATTTAAAAATGGTGCCTCATGGATAAAACATTATCTCACTCAACCATGAATTCCTAGGTATCTAGAGACCTGATATAATTCAATTGAATAAATATTCATGAGGGATTTATAAATATAATAAATATCTTATCTATTCAACATTTGAGTTGAAAATAACAATTCAAGTTTTTAAATGTTATTTTTAATAGGAAAACCATGCTTTATACTAGATATTAACTTACAAGATTTTCAATAGTAGCAAAAAAATGATTTAAAATAAAGTAGATAATGATGATAAATTGATAATTTAATTTTATTTGTTAATTATTTCATATATTATCAATTTTCCCTAGATTACATTATTTTTATTATTTTTAGTGAAATCCCTAAAAAAGTAACAAATTCTTAAAATAAAATAAATGAATCATAAATTGATAATTATTTATATATATATATATATGAGACAGATCAAAATTAAAAAAACATCATAAATATTCATTAATTATTATCATTGTATGACACTATATGCACAACAGATTACATTAATAGCTCTATGGATACAATTGTTTGTCAACCATATATGGATTAATCATCCTAAAATATATATTCAAGATTCTATAAGATGATACATTATGTTTTAATGAAAAAATAATAATTTATATATTTGTAATAAATATAGAATGTTATGAATAATTTCAAATAGTCTAGAAAGAGTTATTAATATTATTGAGGATTTTTTCCATATAAAGGTTAAAGAAAAATTCCCAAATATTTCTTTATGAGGCTAGTGATATTTTTTCAAAAATATTCTAGTAATAATATCTTTATAACAATGTATTTAAAATTTTAATTATCTTAATATCATAAAAATAGTTATGATCAAAGAGAGTATCTAAAATTTCATATATTGATGATGAAATCAGAGTGTAACCTATTAATCACAGGTTGATTACATAAACTGTCGAAACTGTACACGTTGGAATTATTATTGATAATATAAACCAATAAGGGAGATAAAATTCATTGAAAAAATCTTATCATAAAATGAGAAACATAATATTTATGTAGTTGATTTATAATGATAATAATTTTAAATATCATTATGTTACTTTATATAAAAACTATTTTACAGATGAAATAGTGTAGTTGTTACTCCATTGATGTTTTCATGAAGTAAAAAAGGTGGAAAAATTGAAAACATATGAAAATATTAATTTTGGATAGGTTTTATAATATTAATGTTTCAATACCAAAAAAAGTATGAAAAATGTAATTAGAAAATAATGATTTTTTTATATAAGTCTTTAGAAGTTGCAACAATGTTTCCAACCAAAAATTGACATTAATTCACTAGACAGACATATATAAATTACCTATATATATTTTTTATAAATGTAAATGAGATATTATTTATTACTAATCTATATAATGGTCACAGTTTTTAGTTCAGTTAGTACAACATTTTTTTAATGAGGGTTCGATGTTCGAGCACTATGTAAAGATAAGATGATTTTTCAAATATTCACATAATTGTTATTTAAAATCTCCATAATGTTGTGATGTATGGATATTCAAAATATAATATTGTGGAATAAAATTTAAATATGTATGGATATGTTATTTGGAAATCATGGAACAACCCTCACTCAAAGGATTTCATAAAGACTACACAAATTAGTGTTAATTCCAAAAAAATAATTTTAGGGAGGATAACAATCAATGTTCAATATGTCTCGAAGAGGATAAATAAATAATAATTTATTTATTTATGAAATTAAATATGATTTTGTAAAAAAAAAATAAATGTGAGAGTCTCTATGAATCTTTTTGGAAGATCCTAGAAGAATTCTAAAATAACTACTAAATCATTGAAAATTCATTAATTCAAATTCATTATTTTTATTGATTAGTATTGAGTATTATAGTTTTTCTATTTTATCATTCAATGAAACCTATAAAAGGTGTAGGTACAATATGAAATTTTTTTATTCTTTATGTATCATAAATTAAATGTCTTTTCGAAATTGTAAAAAAAAGGTACCATATGAGGACCCGAAATAAAATATTTGGAGCAATGATTGTTTTCAGCCAAATAAATAGACAATGAAAGGATATAGATTAAAATTAATGGATAGGGGATTAAACTCTATATATAAAGAAATATATTCAATCATAAAATTTTATATAGAGGATTAAATTTGATATTCTATATAAATATTTCATTTATCTGTTATTTAAAAAATTTGAGGTGATAATTTTTTTCATTAGACATATATTATAAAATATTCACAGTTTTGTGAGCCATAACAGTTATAGAATATCACGTATAGAAAAAAGGTAGACCAAAGAGAGATACCTAATAGAAATTAAAATTAGCTACATTTAATTTAAAATTTCAATTTGATGTATCCAAAAAACACCTTCTTCAATTGAAATGTAAACATACGTTATGCTTTTGTAACTAACATGGTTCTATATAATCATACAGATTAAGAAGTAGGAGGACTTTAATGAGTGTTGGATAATTTTTTCAATTCCCTCCTATAATTAAATATCATATCTCTATTTGGAGTTCCATGGTCGGGAAGTAGTAACTAACATTGGGGTGAGCAATGAAAATATAGTGTGTATTTATTTACATAACAATATTTTCACAAATATGAATTTGTTACTGAATATGGATAATGATAATAACTCTAACCAGTTTTGGGGATATTTTTTCAGCAAATTAAATATTTAAAATTTCACTAATTATTCATCACCCTTCATAGTGGTTCTCACATATTAAATGATCATCATTTGGTATTATATGAGGTACCCCATGAATTATCATTATAAAAAAATATATAAACAATACAAATATAACAATTATTCATATCATTATAGGAAATAATTTACATAGTTGGAAAAAAAATAATGATACCCTATTTTTATTCTATTGGCCAACATATAGTAGATGTTGTTATAGTTGGGGTTTCACCAATTAATAAAATTCCTTTAATAATTGCTGACAAAATAATTCTTGAGGTGGACTGGAAATGCGAAAATTATTTTATATTTTATTTATTTGAAATTTAATTATTATTGGGATAAGTCTCATTATAGAAAAATAAAAATATGGGAAATTTGAAAATATTTAGAATCAATACCAATCCTAATTAATAAATACTATAAATTCATAAAATAATGTATGAATATTTAGGAATGGGAGTTGTAGAAACTATTAATGAGTTCTTAACAAGATAAAATGTAAAATTTTCAACAACATATTATTCTATGATATTAGTAATGACTCAAATCTTATAATGAAACTCTTATGAATGATTTCAAATAATTCGGGTTCTAAATTTTCAACTATATAGGATCAATATAATTTATATAGTTTTGAATTACATTAAATTACTATTGGATGTGAATAGATAAATTCTATTTCAATCCAATATATGATCATAGATGAAATTTATATTCAAATATAATAAAATGATAAAATATAGGATTCTATGATCATTAACATTAGTGATTCCAAATATATGTAAGATGAAGAAATGATTTACAAAATCATATTTCCAAACAAAAATAATTATCTAAAAAATATATAATCTGTCACGAACCAACCCGGGTCGACCCTGAACCGGTCACCCGAGCCGGTCCGCGACATGGCCCGAGAGGCGTTCCCGATCCTCCCGGGCTGGCGACAAGCGCCAGGGCATCATTAGAGATTGTGGGAACGATTTCGCCCAATATAAATAAATAAGACAGCGAAAATAAAACAGAGCAGCGCAGAAAATATAAACCAGATAATGTGACTAAACAGGAACAAACAAGAAACAAACTAACCAAACACGACGTGCGAACAAACTCCGTGCGACCTCGAGGGTCGCTCTCCAACTCAACGATCAAGCGTCGCCCTAGGCGAGCGCACTCAAGCTATAGCCTGCACAAACACTAAAAACAGAAAACAACTATAGGCGTGAGTATTAAAACTCAGTAGGCTAGCCCGATATCTATTCCCAATGCACTACCTTTAAAATAAAAGAAACATCATTTCAAGTTTGAACTACAATCTATAAAAGTATGTTTTTAATAATATTCTACTTAAAAACAAAGTACGAACCATTGCCCTTAGCCATTTTCCAAATTCGTGTTCATTTCATTAGTGCCAATGACATTTCAGGAAAAAGGGGAAAGTGATGTTTAAATTTTTCAAATTTGTACAAAAGGGATTAAACACTTCCATTTGAAAACAATTTTTAGAAACCCATTAAAAAGCAATTTATCAGTTTCCAAGGAAAACAATATGCCAGAATGCACAAAGTAAAACATACAGCAAGGGCAATGTAAGTATACACGTGAGCATCATAATCATTACTGCAAGCTACAAAAGCTGAATAGACATGGGTGAACCTAGGAGATCGAGAATAAACCAGAAGACACCAATACATGAGAAATCATCCTTATTGACATGTCACGATGAAATCAAAACGCACAATACGCTCGACCATCCACTCACAGGCAGGTCGAGGGCAAATCCCATAGCAATAAACCCAATATATCCACCTACTATGGGCCACTGGTCAGTACCATAACCTACCAGTGCATCAATCGTTCTTAGAATATTCTCTCAATATGCCAGATTCCCATGTCTCAAGTGTTTAATAAAAAGGGGGTGAGCCAACCGATGCCAACCGAGCATCCAATCAGATATATCCATATATATAAAGAACAACATGCATTCCCTGAGCCACTCCATGGGACAACCTAATGCCTTTTTCTACTCAAGTACCCGAGAGCCTCTAAGCGCGGCCTCCCAAACAATCAATCGCAACCAAGGCATGAGAGTCGTCCTAAGAGGGTTTTTATAAAAACATTTCCACCGCTTTCCATAAAGTGCCAAACGGGCATTTAATACAGTTCACAATTACTACCAAAACCAGTTTAAAACTATTTGAAGAATCCACAAAACACTACTTCATAGGTTGCCAGTATTTTTATAAACCAAACCAAACCATTTTCTTTTCCAAATAAACTTTAAGAGCCAACCAGGCAATTTCTCAAACAAACCAATGTATTTGTCCATGCTTCAAAAGAAATCATTTCTCATTAAACCAGAACTCTATTTTATATTCCGTGAATTATGTTTAAAAGCCAAACGGGCATTCTTTCATTATTGGGTGTCCGCCCGTCAAAAGGATGTTTCATGTGTCGTGTATAAAATAAACGGCTCCTTTTAACATTAAATAAACATTTAAAAAAATTAACCATCTTATATTAAAATTTAATTATCGTATATTATATCATATTTATTACAATTAATAAAATGTTGATTTTGAACAATTAGGATGTGCAAACGGCATGAAATAATATAACTTAAATTTTAAAAGCAGTGCAAAGGGGACCAACCTCAAAACCAAGCGCGACGGAAAAACGACTTTCGAAGCAAGGCGCGATGACACGACCTGTGTCCGAAACCACGTGACAAAGTCCGACACTCTGCATAGACAATATCAAGGACTCAGACGCAACCAAAAACTCACCAGAGCCTGCGAAACCAAGCGGCGGGAAGAAGCGCTCACCTTGAAACTAAAGCGCGGCGTCGACGGAACCTTGGAAACAAGGCGCGGCGGTGGCGCTCACTCGGAAATGCCCTGCGCGGGTCCTAAAAGTCCTAAACCAAAAAATAAAAACCCACCATCAATTAAAACTCATGATCCAACAAAAGTACAGTGATGAAGATAATAATAATAATAATAATAATAATAATAATAAGATTAGCAATAATAATAATAGTAATTAAAAAAATAGTAATAATAAAAATAGTAATAATAATAATAATAATAGAAAAATAATAATAATAATAATAATAATAGTAATAATAATAATAATAATAATAATAATAATAATAAAATTAATAATAATAATAATAATAATAATAATAATAATAATAAAATTAATAATAATAATAATAATAATAATAATAAAATTAATAATATTAATATTAATAATATTAACATTATTGATAATAAGAATAATAATAAGAATAATAATAATATGGAAAATAATAATAATAAATTTAATAATAATATCAATAATAATAATAATAGTATTAGTAATAATAAGATTAGTATGAAAAACAATAATAATTATAATTATAATAATATTAACACTAATATTCATAATATTAATAATATAAAACAAAATAAATAAATAAAATGGAATAATAATAATAATAGTAAGAATAATAATAATAAATATAATAACAGCAATATTAATAATAATCATTAAAGAAAAAAAAATCAAATAAAATAAAGAGACCTGGATGGGGGGGTTGGCCGGAAGGCCGACAGCCGTGAGGGAGGAGGAGGCCGGGACGACGCCGGCTAGGATGGCCGGTGGAGTTAGGTCCGCTGGAGGCGAGTCGCCGGGTAGCAGGGGCGGACAGAGAGGATGCAACGGGGAGAAGTAAGAAAGGCCGGCGGTGAGGGGTTCGGCAGCGGACAGGGGAAAAAAAAAACGGGGCGTCGGGCTGCTGCGCGCTGGACAGGGGAGGAGAGGAGGAAGAGAAAGAAGAAGAAGAAGAAGAGGAAGAAGGAAGAGGAGAGGAAGAAGAAGAGAAAGAAGGAGAGAAGAAGAAGAGGAAGAAGGAGAAGAAGAAGAGAAAGAAGGAGATGAAGAAGAGGAAGAAGGAGAAAGGGGTTCGACTGCTGGTAGAGGAGGAGAGGCGGAGGGAGGTGGCGTGGCCGAAGGGAGTGACGCCTGAGGAGGGAGGCGCGGTCAGGTGTTGCGGCCGGGTGAGCTGCCGGAAGGAGGTGCATTGTGGTTCGGCTGGACGTGGAGCATCAGCGAACCAAGAGGAGATGGGGGAAGCTGTTGCGAGCATTGGGTCGTTGCGCAAGGGGAGGAGGAGGGAGTTGGGTGCTGGGACTGCTGCTGCGGAAGGAGGCAGGGAGAACGGGAGGCGAGGGGGCCGGCGGGTGCTGCAATGATGTGAAGCTGGGGCGGCTGGGAAAGTTCGGCTGAGTGAACCGCTAGCATGGTCACCCCTTGAAAACGGCCGGCAGAAGCACCATCGAAGGTCCTGCTCTTTTAAGCCAAAAACGCGCCAGACTTCCTCAGTCTTATTATTAACCGAAGAAATCAGCTCCCATCTCCCTGTCCCCCTGCGTTCGACCGGCTTCAATATCACCAGCCGCCCCTGCGCGAATGCTGGAAACAGGGTTCCCCCCGCCCAGCAGGGGTTCAAGTGCGACGGGAAAGAGGCGGACAGGAGGAGGGAAACTGAGGCGGGGCTGCTGCTCGGCAGCGGACAGAGGAGGGCTGCGCTGAGAGAGGGAGGTCGCAAGGTTCGGACGGTGCACGAGATTCGGACGGAGCAGGAGGGAGCGAGGGAGGAGCTCCTCGCTACAGAGGAGAGGGAAAACTAGGGAGGGGGTGGCGGCGCACAACGCTATGGGAAAACAAATATGGGAGAGGGCTATTAGGGTTAGCGAGGGAAAAAAAGTAGGAAAAAAAAGAATGTAATAAAATATATAAGAAACAATTGATAATAATAATAAATAACAAAATAATAATATTAATAATAATACATAATAATACCAAAGTAAAATGGTAGACATAAAACTAATAAAATCACTCATTCATTTCTTTTTTTTTTTAACTAATAAAATTAATAAATTTTATTTTTCATCTAGGATAAAAAAAATAAAGTTCTTAATAGCCATCAAAATTTAAAACGACATACTAAAAAGACATTTACTAATTTATTTTAATTCCTCAAAGCCGAAAAGGCCACGCAGTTGCATGGGCGAAG
Organism: Viscum album; assembly: GCA_963277665.1. Taxonomy (NCBI): domain Eukaryota; kingdom Viridiplantae; phylum Streptophyta; class Magnoliopsida; order Santalales; family Viscaceae; genus Viscum; species Viscum album. The sequence goes on from OY728148.1 coordinate 1,246,965,118, forward strand.
CCGCGCGGCGTCGCGCTCTATCCGCGCTTCCGACGACGTCGAACCCAAGATGCATACTTTTTATCAAAACTCAAAACTTTCATCTGAGACTGAACGTGAACCATAGCAAAAAAATAATTTAAAGCCAAAGAAATCATAAAATAAAATAAACGCACGGTTTGGGGTGCGACAATTCTCCCCACCATAACGCTTTCCGCCCCCGGAAAGCCACAACACCAACCAGTCGATCGATCAACACCTAAGGATTTCACAGAACACGATCCAACCTCTTATCTCAAGGACATCACAACGACTACCAACGAGACTGAACCTCATTGCCCAAAGTAAATCACCAACATAAGAAAGGCCCGAACGGGCTCCCCACCATAAGAACTCCACTAGAAATCTATAACTATTTAATAGAAAAACCCAACGAGACTCATAGTGGGTCTCCCCACCATAAAGGGACTGACCAACTAACGACCAAACGGGAAACCAGCTTAGACATGCACGAGACCTTACTCCAGATAGAAAGAGCACAGCAAGGACCTTTAAACCACTTACTCACGTCCAAAAGGGATAGAAGCTTAAATGGATACTTTGCGCAACTAAAACCTTAATCCCATGGGCGGGGAGGGTGGGCCCAAGGATCAAATCACTAAAACTATGACGTACGACTACTCACGACCCATCACTTCGGGATGGACACGAACCAGGGCCGCAACTGATTTACATCAGTGGCCCACGCAAGGTCACTGATCAGCAACTTACATCCAAGAGGCACGATTCCCGACACTACGTGAGGGATATGTCCATCGTGCGCTTTGTGACAAGAGGAAAACTACAACGACAAAAAAACCAAAGAAACAACACCAAAACCATCTCACCACGACGATAGAAACACGACTTTAACCGGACTCTTTAAAATTTCCCCCGGGGGGTTCCTGACTACGCGATGGCTTCACTCCAAGACCTTTTGGCTGGAGCTCTGATGGATGAAGCATCTCCTGCCTCGCAGTCAGGTTCTGATAATCCCAACAAGAAACATACATCTTTTGATCTGACAGATTGAAGGACAAGATTTTAAAATTAAAGCACACCAGCATTGAAAGGCGAAGTTCGTCAAAAGACCCTTGAAGTTCCCATACATTTCAAACCGAAAACACCACCAGTATAACTACAACGATAAAAGAGCCCTTAAACTGAAAGGAATCTTACACCAAGAACTCTGAACAAAGACCCAATAACACATTACTTCTGAGAACACCCTCTGCGACGCTTTCTTGCAATGCCCCGACAAAATCGTCCCAAGTGACCCAGACGTCCACACGCCTGGCAGGGCTTCGGAGCGCTTGGGCACGATGACTTCTTGTGACCCCGCTTGCCACACTGATAACACACAATAATCTCTCGCTCCGAAGAGGTTGATGAAAGATCTCGAGGCCTCTTGATTCCACGACCTGATCCATCCACTTCCATTTGCTTACTCATCTACTTTCTAGAACCTTCACCAGTGCTCATAGGGATCGAAGGAGGGAGAACTACTTCGAGCACTCCTGCCATTGCAGCTTCGACATGAAAAGCTTGTCTCGCCACATCAACAAATGAAGTCAGGTTGGACTCTGACACCTTCGACTGCAGATCAGGGCGGAGACCCGCCTCGAAGCGTCGAGCCTTCACGGGGTCATTTGTGGCATACTCTGAATCATAAGGTACTAGCTCCACAAAGCGCTGGAAATATTCTGACACGGATCTGTCGCCCTGCTGCAGACAACACACTTCCATCCCCTTTCTCACCCTTTCTTCCTCAGAGAAATACTGACGAATGAACGAGGCCTTGAAAAACTCCCAAGTAATCTCTTGACGAGGCTTGTTCCGAGAAACTGACTTCCACCACATCCACGGTGAACCTTCAAGCATGAAGGTCGCAAACTTGACCTTCAACAACTCGGGAAACTCAATGAGGTTAAAGTCCCTTTCAATCTTCCGCATCCACTCCTCTGCCACAGAAGTTTCTACTTGACCATAGAAGAGAGGTGGATCCATCTTCTGAAACTCAAGCATAAAATCCCTAGGTTGATCAACCGCACTATGATAACCCATCGAAGCTTCAAAGGGATAACCGCTGGACAAGGAAAGGTCAAAAACCCAATCAACGCCAACTCAGCGAATGAAGAAAAACCTCAAAATCAAACACTGCATAGGTGACAAGCTTGAAATCCGAGAAAACAAGTTATCATAATATCAAAAATATTCTCTTTGAAAACATTTTTAATTTAAAATAATCTTGGTAAGTTAAACCATCGCCATTGATATCCCTTAGAGTCTCACTCACATGCATGTATCTGTGCCACCCATGGCATCCATCCACCATACCAGACATCCATCCACATTTTCAACACACCAAAATGCATGTGAGTACTCATCGGAACACCAAGGCCAAAACAAAGCAACTTCATTTTCCAAAAACAATTTATTCATACCACTTCTTTTAAAACAATCCACAAATTAAACATGTTATTTCAAACAACCATTTTTTTTTTCAAAACCAACTTTTCTGATTCAAACCACTTTCAAAAATCCAGGGAAACACAGAACAACTCAAACAGGGGACTAGTGTCAGTGGGTGACTTGACCATATGGTTGGCGGCCACATGCCAAACACGTCACTGACACAGGGAGCCTTCTTGGACCATGCCCCTAGCTCCACATGGCTTGCCAGGCCTTGCGGCTTAGGACTATTAGCCCAACTCCATTTGTCGTACCCCAATCGCAAAACATTTCCATAAAAACCCAAACAAACCAATTAAACTGGACTTCCCATGGAAACCTGAGGATCAGTACGGGCAAGAGTTCGCGACGCTCTTCTCGCACCTACCCCTCAAGTCCCGACAATCCTACTCCATCTACCTTGACATCCCAAATAACAAAGGGCACTCTGAAAAGTGAGGTCTGCTAAGAGCAAACCTCCTCTGATACCATTTTGTCATGAACCAACCCGGGTCGACCCTGAACCGGTCACCCGAGCCGGTCCGCGACATGGCCCGAGAGGCGTTCCCGATCCTCCCGGGCTGGCGACAAGCGCTAGGGCATCATTAGAGATTGTGGGAATGATTTCGCCCAATATAAATAAATAAGACATCGAAAATAAAACAGAGCAGCGCAGAAAATATAAACCAGATAATGTGACTAAACAGGAACAAACAAGAAACAAACTAACCAAACACGACGTGCGAACAAACTCTGTGCGACCTCGCGGGTCGCTCTCCAACTCAACGATCAAGCGTCGCCGTAGGCGAGCACACTCAAGCTATAGCCTGCACAAACACTAAAAACAGAAAACAACTATAGGCGTGAGTATTAAAACTCAGTAGGCTAGCCCGATATCTATTCCCAATGCACTACCTTTAAAATAAAAGAAACATCATTTCAAGTTTGAACTACAATCTATAAAAGTATGTTTTTAATAATATTCTACTTAAAAACAAAGTACAAACCATTGCCCTTAGCCATTTTCCAAATTCGTGTTCATTTCATTAGTGCCAATGACATTTCAGGAAAAAGGGGAAAGTGATGTTTAAATTTTTCAAATTTGTACAAAAGGGATTAAACACTTCCATTTGAAAACAATTTTTAGAAACCCATTAAAAAGAAATTTATCAGTTTCCAAGGAAAAACAATATGCCAGAATGCACAAAGTAAAACATACAGCAAGGGCAATGTAAGTATACACGTGAGCATCATAATCATTACTGCAAGCTACAAAAGATGAATAGACATGGGTGAACCTAGGAGATCGAGAATAAACCAGAAGACACCAATACATGAGAAATCATCCTTATTGACATGTCACGATGAAATCAAAACGCACAATACGCTCGACCATCCACTCACAGGCAGGTCGAGGGCAAATCCCATAGCAATAAACCCAATATATCCACCTACTATGGGCCACTGGTCAGTACCATAACCTACCAGTGCAGCAATCGTTCTTAGAATATTCTCTCAATATGCCAGATTCCCATGTCTCAAGTGTTTAATAAAAATGGGGTGAGCCAACCGATGCCAACCGAGCATCCAATAAGATAAATCCATATATATAAAGAACAACAGGCATTCCCCGAGCCACTCCATGGGACAACCTCATGCCTTTTTCTACTCAAGTACCCGAGAGTCTCTAAGCGCGGCCTCCCAAACAATCAATCGCAACCAAGGCATGAGAGTCGTCCTAAGAGGGTTTTTATAAAAACATTTCCACCGCTTTCCATAAAGTGCCAAACGGGCATTTAATACAGTTCACAATTACTACCAAAACCAGTTTAAAACTATTTGAAGAATCCACAAAAAACTACTTCACAGGTTTCCAGTATTTTTATAAACCAAACCAAACCATTTTCTTTTCCAAATAAACTTTAAGAGCCAACCAGGCAATTTCTAAAACGAACCAAAGTATTTGTCCATGCTTCAAAAGAAATCATTTCTCATTAAACCAGAACTCTATTTTATATTCCGTGAATTATGTTTAAAAGCCAAACGGGCATTCTTTCATTATTGGGTGTCCGCCCGTCAAAAGGATGTTTCATGTGTCGTGTATAAAATAAACGGCTCCTTTTAACATTAAATAACCATTTAAAAAAATTAACCATCTTATATTAAAATTTAATTATCGTATATTATCTCATATTTATTACAATTAATAAAATGTTGATTTTGAACAATTAGGGTGCGCAAACGGCATGAAATAATATAACTTAAATTTTAAAAGCAGTGCAAAGGGGACCTACCTCAAAACCAAGCGCGACGGCAAAACGACTTTGGAAGCAAGGCACGATGACACGACGTGTGTCCGAAACCATGTGACAAAGTCCGACACTCTGCATAGACAATTTCAAGGACTCAGACGCAACCAAAAACTCACCAGAGCCTGCGAAACCAAGCGGCGGGAAGAAGCGCTCACCTTGAAACTAAAGCGTGGCGTCGACGGAACCTTGGAAACAAGGCGCGGCGGTGGCGCTCACTCGGAAATGCCCTGTGCGGGTCCTAAAAGTCCTAAACCAAAAAATAAAAACCCACCATCAATTAAAACTCATGATCCAACAAAAGTACAATGATGAAGATAATAATAATAATAATAATAATAATAATAATAATAAGATTAGCAATAATAATAATAGTAATAAAAAAATAGTAATAATAACAATAGTAATAATAATAATAATAATAGCAAAATAATAATAATAATAATAATAATAATAGTAATAATAATAATAATAATAATAATAATAATAATAATAAAATTAATAATAATAATAATAATAATAATAATAATAATAATAAAATTAATAATAATAATAATAATAATAATAATAAAATTAATAATAATAATATTAATAATATTAACATTATTGATAATAAGAATAATAATAAGAATAATAATAATATGGAAAATAATAATAATAAATTTTATAATAATATCAATAATAATAATAATAGTATTAGTAATAATAAGAATAGTATGAAAAACAATAATAATTATAATTATAATAATATTAACACTAATATTCATAATATTAATAAGATAAAACAAAATAAATAAATAAAAGGGAATAATAATAATAATAGTAAGAATAATAATAATAAATATAATAATAGCAATATTAATAATAATCATAAAAGAAAAAAAATCAAATAAAATAAAGAGACATGGATGGGGGGGTTGGCCGGAAGGCCGACAGCCGTGAGGGAGGAGGAGGCCGGGACGACGCCGGCTAGGATGGCCGGTGGAGTTAGGTCCGCTGGAGGCGAGTCGTCGGGTAGTAGGGGCGGACAGAGAGGATGCAACGGGGAGAAGTAGGAAAGGCCGGCGGGGAGGGGTTCGGCAGCGGACAGGGAAAAAAAAACGGGGCGTCGGGCTGCTGCGCGCTGGACAGGGGAGGAGAAGAGGAAGAAAAAGAAGAAGAAGAAGAAGAAGAGGAAGAAGGAAGAGGAGAGGAAGAAGAAGAGAAAGAAGGAGAGAAGAAGAAGAGGAAGAAGGAGAAGAAGAAGAGAAAGAAGGAGAAGAAGAAGAGGAAGAAGGAGAAATGGGTTCGGCTACTGGTAGAGGAGGAGAGGCGGAGGGAGGTGGCGCGACCGAAGGGAGCAACGCCTGAGGAGGGAGGCGCGGTCAGGTGTTGCGGCCGGGTGAGCTGCAGGAAGGAGGTGCGTTGTGGTTCGGCTGGACGTGGAGCATCAGCGAACCAAGAGGAGCTGGGGGAAGCTGTTGCGGGCATTGGGTCGTTGCGCAAGGGGAGGAGGAGGGAGTTGGGTGCTGGGACTGCTTCTGCGGAAGGAGACAGGGAGAACGGGAGGCGAGGGGGCCGGCAGGTGCTGCAATGAAGTGAAGCTGGGGCGGCTGGGAATGTTCGGCTGAGTGAACCGCTAGCACGGTCACCCCTTGCAAACGGCCGGCAGAAGCACCATCGAAGGTCCTGCTCTTTTAAGCCAGAAACGCGCCAGACTTCCTCAGTCTTATTATTAACCGAAGAAATCAGCTCCCATCTCCCTGTCCCCCTGCGTTCGACCGGCTTCAATATCACCAGCCGCCCCTACGCGAATGCTGGAAACAGGGTTCCCCCTGCCCTGCAGGGGTTCAAGTGCGACGGGAAAGAGGTGGCCAGGAGGAGGGAAACTGAGGCGGGGCTGCTGCTCGGCAGCGGAAAGAGGAGGGCTGCGCTGAGAGAGGGAGGTCGCAAGGTTCGGACGGTGCACTAGGTTCGGACGGAGCAGGAGGGAGTGAGGGAGGAGCTCCTCGCTACAGAGGAGAGGGAAAACTGGGGAGGGGGTGGCGGCGCACATCGCTACGGAAAACAAAATATGGGAGAGGGCTATTAGGGTTAGCGAGGGAAAAAAAGTAGGGAAAAAAAAGAATGAAATAAAATATAAAAGAAACAATTGATAATAATAATAAATAACAAAATAATAATATTAATAATAATACATAATAATACCAAAGTAAAATGGTAGACATAAAACTAATAAAATCACACATTCATTTCTTTTTTTTTAACTAATAAAATTAATAAATTTTATTTTTCATCTAGGATAAAAAAAATAAAGTTCTTAATAGCCATCAAAATTTAAAACGACATACTAAAAAGACATTTACTAATTTATTTTAATTCCTCAAAGCCGAAAAGGCCACGCAGTTGCATGGGCGAAGCCGTGCGGCGTCGCGCTCTATCCGCGCTTCCGACGACGTCGAACCCAAGATGCATACTTTTTATCAAAACTCAAAACTTTCATCCGAGACTGAACGTGAACCACAGCAAAAAAATAATTTAAAGCCAAAGAAATCATAAAATGAAATAAACGCACGGTTTGGGGTAAGACATAATCATATTGATAAAAACTCCTAATTAAATGTTTTTTGTGTGAAGGACATGTCAATTTTTCAATAAATTTCTTTAAGAGTAACATGTGAAATTGTTTTACTATTTAATCTAAAAACCATAGTGTAAAAATTTTGATTGACTCCCAAGGATGATAACGGATCCAACATAAATAATAGAACATTCACAATAAATAAATTATATGGTTTATTAATAATGGTGAGTAATATTATTAATAAAAAAATTATTTACATCATAAAAATCGGTAGAAGAACATAACCATCATTAAAAATTTATAGAAACTATTTTATTCCAAAAATAGATAATTTAATAAAGATGAATAAATATTCATGAAACTTGAGATGAGATTTTTTTTTAATTTCATGAGGAAATAACAAAAATGTAAAAATGAAATTATATTGATGAGAAAATAATGATATAAAGAAAATGTATGAAGGGAATGTCCAATTAAAAATATTAATTGTATATTGAGGGAATTTAGAACCACAAACTACATATAGTAGTGAATTGAAAGATCGTAGAAGATCAATGAAGAATCTATATGGTATGTATGTTTTGGTCTATAAAAATCAATTTAGATTAATTTTTAATTATGTTCCATAAATAATCTGTTTGAAAATTAACACATGTATTCATAGATAATATATGAAACATTTATTACCACTTATGAAACCATTCTGAATTTATTTGTGATATCTTAACTTATTATACATACATGCTCATCTAATAATTATAAAAAATGGAATGATTTTTTTTTTGGGAATAATTTATTGAGAATTCATTTTAAATACAAATCACAACATCAAAATTATAATAATAAATACTGAATAAATATTCCGCACACTGGGTGAAAAAATTATCAATGATATTCTGAACACCATCATGATTTTTGTAGGAACGTTAATTTTTATAAAAAATGTCATGATTCAGTGCATTTTGTTATTTATATATAATTTATAGGATGTAATAACATATGAAATGGTATAAAATTTATTTCCAATAAAATATAATAGAACTAATTTGGAGAAATTTTGGATGAAATGACACCATCATTAAAAAATAAGTAGGAATAATGAAAAGAAAAAACCATCATACGGTAGAAAAATAACAATAAATTACAATATTTATTGTATATTTTATTTGTGTGGAAAATGTAACCAACCATTTAAATTTTATGAACATTTCATGATAAATATACTTGGACAAGGATAATAGTAATGAAAATAAATGGAGGTCAGAATAAATAATGTTAGTTATAAAGATTTAATTTTTGAGACATCTCAAAATTATGTAAAAAATAACAAACCACGGTTTCAAAAAAGGTTTTGTCCCTCAATTTCCATTTATTATAGAAATATATTAAAATATTTTGATCGTTTTGAAGGATTATCATATATATTCGTAAATGATTATTCATTAGAATGTAGGGGAATAACATGTACTAAGATTTAATATTGGAAACTGAAATGGGAAGAGGTTATACGCGTTGTCGGGAAAAAAAAACAATAATCAAGTTAGATATTTCTGTGATGATTGTTAGTAATCTTAAAGAATTATTATTATATCATTCATACCATGAATGATGGAATATTTGTTAGGTTAATATAGAAGAATAAATTTAAATGACATTTTAGATTGTTTTTTATAAATTTACATAAGTGAAATTAATGAAAATAAGTTAGATAATCCACAATATGTGAATCAAGAGTAGATAATTATCAGTAAAAATTTTATGAAATCGATTTTAAGAAACATAAAAAATCATAAGAGGAATGTGGATTTAATTTTATCAATCTCCATGAATGGTATGATTTTTAGTGGAATACATAATAAAGTTGACATTAAATAAACTAGAATTATTGAGATCATTAACTCTATTATTTAAAAAATAATGATTAATAAATATATTAAATATTATGTTTAAATAATTACATTAAATGATGAATTCACTAAGATGGAAATCAATATGATCATAAAAGAGAAATATGAGGCTAGATAAGTGATTAAATATTTTATAAGAGATTCTTAAAAAAGATATGAGTTTATATATTAATACTAATCAAATATAATATAATTTATTACAAATTATAAAATGTTTATTTCATAAAACACAATCATTTATTATAACAGTAATACAATTCACCATAAAACCATTAACTAAATATATTATTATAATGAAACAAAAAAAAATTATACGAATTGAGAATAATTATTCATACTTAATATAAACATTATTTGTTTTTGTTTAGGGAATTTTATAGAAATATTATTATTGAAAAAATATAATCATATTGTATTTATAATGTTAGAAATTTCCATAGAGATTTTGGTATAAAAAATAAACACTAAAGTATTTCAAGGAATTGGGAAATAATTTCCTAAAAATGGAAAAAAATCTAGATCATATAATGATTGATAGAAAATATGTCAAACTATGATTATTGTAATGGTAATCATACTAAATAATTTATAAATAGTATTCTTATAATAACTCCTAATTGTTGTTCTATCTCCACAAAATCTATAGTTATTAGTACTATAATATTTACAGCTAATCAATTTTTTTACATCCAATTGTTATAAGGTGTTCAACATCCACTAACCTCTAATGTATTTGTTTATGGTACTTTCCCTTCATTAAGTATAAACCCACTGATCTTATGTATTTTCAGTACATATATCCTTTATCACCACTAATATTTTGATATCTCACTAATATATCCAGTGTGGTTAAAGAGTGGTATCATTGAATGTTTTTGTATGTGATGGTATTTAATCATTGAAATCTTATAAATGTACTCACTCCAATCATTTAAGGAAGTACAATATATTAATGATAGTATTACCCACCGCAATACATGATTGATCAACTAAAAGGTTTTCATTACACATCATTTTTTCATCATTATCCTTCACTATAATAAATAGTAAATGAAATATCCAACATTAAATTATTAATTCTTCATTAATATATTGATAATGTAATGATTATCACTTCAAGAATGTATAATTAATGGCTTTTATTTATGCCAGATGTTATCATATTTTCATCCATTCTTTATACACATGATTAAATTTATTTTCAAATTTCAGCATGATTATTCATTATAGTCTTAAACAGAATATCTTTTTACTCATTAGATTCTCCTAATTAATCCTTCTATAGTAAAAGTATTATTTTTTTAAAAAAAATTCTATTATATATATCATATTTAGAACCTTATTGAAACTCGATGTACCTTAGGGAGTAATTCATCATTCAACACTGTATTTACCTATACATTCTCACTTTTTGTAACACTGCTTATAAAAATATATATACAACACACTATTTTATAGATCAGTTTATATTTTATACATTATTTATTATTCTTCATGTATTAATTTACATGTGGTATATGTTATCTTTTTTCTTCTCCATGTTAGTGTATGCAATATATATTGAATTTGTTTTCTTCTATATATTCCATTATGTAATAAATAAAATTTATTCATATAAAAAAAATATTTTTTTACAAAATATATTGATTAATGAATATGTCTCATAATAATGATCTTGTTTTCAACAATCAAATTTCAAATCATTCATGAAAAATCATTCATGGGGCTATTTTTATCTTCTGAAAACCATGATCCTACCCCCATATGTAAAAAATATCTCATGAGTCTGTTTCTTAGAATATATAGACATGCTTAACCACTTACCCTACATATATTATTAATATAAATGTCTTGATTTAAAACCCAAGGAAAAAAATTCTATATCAATGTTTTAATAATCCATGAAACATGTTAGTGGATATAAAATAGACAATGATAATCCTAACATCATTACTATGTATCATCCTTTCTAGACTCATGTGAACATTCATTATAATTTACTAATGTTTTATTTTTTTCTATTACATTATTTTTATATTGATTCACAACATATACTCAACGTCATCATTTATTTCGACAATTTTAAATTCTTCTCATAGCTGAATTAATTGAATATGAAGATTTCATGCATGGAATCTCAAATTTTTCATTGTTGTATCCCATTAATAATGTAATCTGGAGTAGGTCTCTAGTCATGGATTACATTAACATGAAAAACTCTATTGATATAGAATATCATATATTTAGGAGGTTGATGAGGATGTACCATGTCCATTTGATTTTGAAGATTTGAATGATTGGGTGTCCAATGTAATATTTTTTAAATTTTAAATGTATGAAAATTATCAATATGTATCTCATACCACGTCATATTTCTAGTTGTTTTACATCATAATAATATTATTCATTCTCCCTTTAACATCACCAGTATTCAATGATGGAAGCACCTTAAAAAGATTACTCAAATGACATCACTAAGTCATTCCACAAATGTGTAGTCCATCTGAGAACCATATGAATTCTATGTTAGAACCATGAACACAATTTTGTGATCCCTCTTGATTTGGGAAGACCCCACAATTCCACTATTAAAGGTATTATCCTATGACCTATTTATTTTATACCATATATTGCTTGGGGGATGACCATGAGAACAAAAATCATTGGTTGTAGGGTCACTGTTTGTAATGAGGTGGTCGTAATGTTTTATTTCTAACACATAAAAATTATATAATTAAAAATTACACCTTATAAGAAATTAAAAAAAATCCTTGAAATGACTTCATGAATAATTCACAATGAAAAATATATGTTTCATTTCCATTAATGATTACAATTAGAGTAATAATTTTACTACATGTCCTCTATTAATTTTTTATGGATGATATTTCATATTTCATGGTATTCAATTATATTTCCTTCTTAAAAAACAACATTTCATCATTTAAACATGCCTTTAAACATAAAACTAAATCAATTATCATCATAATACACAAGGATAATTTTTTAATCACGACATTCAATGACATTATGATATTCGAAAAAAAATTTCCAACCCACATTATATAAAAAACTAACACATATTAACTCATTGATTACAACGGAAACAGTTATGATCATCAAAAAACCCCATATACATTATTACAATTATATTTTCAGAATTCATATTTTTAGAATATGTGACCAAAAATTTATCATCCATTGATAAGAAAATGGAATATATATTTGAATGAATTTTAATCTAATGAATTTTTTTCAAAATATTTTATCCACCACTATATGATTGTTTCTTGATCAATCCTAAGTGTTGTGGGATTTCTTATAGTTCTATCAGTAATGTGTATTCAGAAAATGAACTATAAGTATAAATGGGATAAAAAAGTGTATTATAAAATATAAATGTCACAATGGGTTTGTTAAGTGTCCACACATTACCCTTTCATGATATGTTATACTAAAATATATAGAAATATTAATTGGAGGATTTATAAAAAAATTATCTAAATTTAGTTAATAATTATAAGTATATAAAACACGTCATATATATCATTTAATCAAAAATTTCACCCCTCTTGGTATCATAATTTAATGTAAAAATAGTCCCACTAAATTAAAAGAATGGTATAATTTAATCATATGTTGAATGTATGATTTTCATACAATAACCTATAATGATGAAATCTTCCAAATGAATTTATAACAAATAGAATTTAGTTTAATGAAATTTTATTTTCAATTTTTTTCACATTATATGACTCACTCTTTAACATTAATTTCTTGGTACATAGTATTATTCATTAAAGAAAATTTCATCATGTTGTCTAGTAGTCTTAGACATTAAATTATATTGTAACTCTATACATGTAAGTTGGAATCAGCTAAAAAGAAGATTAAGTAGCTTCTTAAATACATTTTACATAGAGAAACATGATTATAATTCATTTGGAAAGTCATTAAAAAAATAAATTTTGATCTCTATTTGTGGAAACTCTTCCTGATTTCATCTTATCTACATTTATATAATTTATCAATAAACTGAATGAAGAACATCACAATATATTCAATGGAATTCTTAAATGGAAAAAGGATTATTCACGTTGCAAACCATTGAACATTTATTCTAATGTTACTACTCTATATTTAAATAAAATCATATTCTATCTCTTGATATGACTAACAATACTATTGGTAAATTGTTAAATATCTTCCATTGTATAATATATTTCATAAAAATGTCATTTTTAACACATGAGTCCTATTGTGTAATCCTTCTTTTATTCCATAGTTAATTTTATCTAGGAAATCGTATTTTGTATTTTGTAATATATCAAAATAAAATAATTACATTTAGCATTGAAAATTTTTGGCCAATATTCTTTCCTTTTTAGACATACTCTCATGAAATTTGTGTATTTCATCATGGATATCTTTCATAAAAATGATAATTTTATTTATTTTAATTATTGATTATTTTTTTATATAAAATAATCCCAATATAAGTCATGTTAATGAAATATTTTTATTGCATTAAAATTTAGGCACTTTTTTATAGTATATGCTCCATTTTCTTTTTTTACATCCATTTTACAACACTTCTATGGTATATGTTTCTTCATAATTCCCTTGAATTTATAAATTTTCTTAATCCCCTTGGAATGATTTTAAATTTATATTCACCACATCTAATTTTATATTGTTATTATCTTCTCTGGATCTTAGGAACATTCAATGTCTAGTGTAAAATTGGTTTCATCATTTCTAGGACCATTTCTGTTACAATTATAAGTGAAGTCAGCATGAGAACTAAATCAATTCTTTCTAGACATATTTTCATTTAAAATGTGTAGTGTTCATTAGTTTTGATTAAATTATCTTCAATTTAGATCTATTATCCCATCATACATTCTTTATTGTATTTTCTAATGATAAAACATTATTTCAATAATCAGTGGTATGATACCAAAATTTCTGTCATCACTAATAAGTTCCAACTTATCATAATTTCTTTCATTATTTTTTAATCTAACTTCTATCAACATATTTAGATTTTTGGAAAATATGGTACATAATTGGATATTTTTTGGAGGGAAATTTACATATTTTTCCTCTAATAAACAATTAATTATGTGGTTAGTTTGTTTTATATCTTCATCAACCACGATTACCTAGAATTTCATTTGAAAACTAAAATAGATGACCCAATAGTATTATAATAAATTGACACTTTTGGATAAATAGTTTACTAATTTGATAATATTATTATAGATTTATATTTATATAATCTCAAACATGTATCCCCAATTGGTTTATTCTTTATAAAAATAATATTATTATCATATTCATTTTTGAAATAATTATTTTTTCTGTATCTTGGGAAATATAATCTTATATCCCATCAATATTTTTTATCTTGAATTCTAATTCAAGACACATTATTTTCTCTGTAATATTCTAATCATATATGTATTTCAATAATTCAACACATTGACTCTTTATTTTATAAACACAATCTTCATGAATTCAGTTTTCATATAGTAATGATTCCTCTAACTCTTTATTTCTCTTTTAGTTAACCTTTATTTGGGAATCATTAATAATAACTGAGTTTTTATGTTTTTCAACCAATCCATGGATAACATATAAATGAATATTATTAGTCACATTCATTTAAAAAATACACATGTTAATTCATCTTCAACCAATGTTAATATTCCATTAAATTGTTTTTTGGAATTTTCTTTATAATTTTTAGAAAATCCAAATGCCTCATCCTTGTATATTATTTCCATCTAACAATCCTTAATAATTATGATTTCTTTATGAAATTATATAAGAGATAAAATCATCTCTATAAGGACCATTTTGGAAGAATTTAAAAACATTAATTTTATTATAACTCTTCAACAATATAGGATAATCATTCTTTGATAGTTTATATAGTTTCATCAAGGACGTGAACAAATTATTTTGGAATGTTGAGTCTTTAAAACTATATTGATGAGGTATTACCCATATCCCTAAATTTCACTTCCGGTGCTGATTTTCCATTATATATTCTATTGATGTACATGTCTTTTAAAATATTGATATGAACATTAATAAAATTAAATATGATATATAAATAAAGTTCACTCAATAATTTAAAAAATCATCTTCATCACAGTTTAATCAAAATCACTTAGAGAATCATTTACAATTGATTTAATAGATAAATTTTATAGAGTACAAAATGAAGAAAAGTTAGTTTATTCAAAATCATATATCCTTTTTAAATTAATCCTTAGAACCCTTTTATTTATATTCAATATGATGATCATGGTTTTTAAGAATATTCCATGTTGTTAATTATAGAAATAAGAACTGAATTTTCTCTCTATGGAAACTCTAAATCATCTTCATTCGAAAATATATACAGAATATATGTCTGATAAGATTTAAATATATATTAATTTAGATCATGTAAATGGGTAATAATCAATGGATACTAATTTTATTGTTATGTGGGTTCTGTAGGTGCACCAATAGGTGGTTGAATCATTGTACACAAGTTGCACTGGTTTTTTATCTCTCACTCTTTACCATATTTTTTATTCAAAACTCTAAAAATATTAGTGTGAATCAATCTCAATGAAAAATCATGGTTTATATGAAGGTATTTCTACTATTTATTTCATTTTAGAATTTAATTTTTATGTGAATTTTAGTTTTTTTGGATTTCACTTATGTTTTTTGAGTATTTGTGCGTTATTTGGAAAATGGAGAAAATGTTTTAAAAAATGGTTAAGGAATACAATTAGAAGAGGATTAATAGTAATTTTTAATATGAACAACATGTCCCATTATATTTATGAATATGGTAACGGATACCAAGTTGTATTTTCCACATGACATTGAAAAATACATTCTAAAATGTAGTTGTGGATGACATGGTGTGAACTTTTTTTTAACCATTTGGAAAGGCCATGTGTGGTGTGACCATTTTGATAGTTTAGACCATAAGATTGATGTATGGTTTCACTAACTATGAAATGAAACAATATTTCCCCTTAAATGATGATTATACCACATAATACTAAATATATTATAATTATTTCTACCATTAATCTCATTTATACATTGCACATCACACCTTCAAATGTAATCCTCCAACCCCTTCAAATTCATTTTTTGGTCTCCATATTATGATATTATAATGGAATTATATCCATCACATTGGATATCTAATTGTATTTTTATGATTCATCATTCTTATTTTATATATTTCTCTTTCTGTATTAAATACTATCATATTGTGTGAAAATATGCAATATTTTTAGGTTGTTTTTATGGGTTTTTCATTTTCCTCCAATCTATCATAATACTGATGAAGATATCAAAAGAGGATTCCCAAAATACAATAAGGTAGGTCGTATAGATGTCTTCACTAAAAATATTAATATTTACATCATGCATAATCATTACATGAATAATAATGTTTCATGTGATTTATCAATTTAGTGTGATAAAAATTTAATTAATTTTAGATCCTTGAAATGTTTTCCCATGAAACAAAATTTCTGTCCATGGAGGATGTCTACATTTATATGAAACAACCCTTATGGTTTTATATTAATATATAATGTGAAACTTATACATTTTTATGTATTTAAAAACCCATTGAGGTCTATTGAAATTGATATTATAAATGAAATGGTTTTCTGACTTAAATTAATGGCATATAGAACAATAATGTTTCATAGATCCTTTTTAATTTTTATGTTATATTAGGGATATCATTATGAGTAAGGGAACATTAATAATAATTATATAATACATGTCTACAGTCACAAGCATGAATTACCTTCAATGGTGACTTATCTATATAGTGATAAAAGTATTCCCATTGTGGATTTCCTTGGATGGATTCCTGGGAATCAAACCAAATAGTTGATTTATATTCAAATTGGATGAAAAACCATGTAATTAGTCATTATTTTATATTATAAAATCCATGACATATCACTGAGGTTTCACATATATTTCCAAACAAAATAATTTAACATAATGGATGATTCTCGTTTTATTTTACATGATGTTATACAACCCCATTGATTATTCTGTGGGATCCATTCAAGTCACACTACAACGATACGTCAGAATTGAACCTATGCCTCATGTAATACTCCCCATTGGGTAAACTTCCATGTGTACATCCATATTGATTCTACCTACCTTATAAATCATTAATTAATTGGAAATTAATTTTCTATAAATATATTACATAATAAAGGTAATTCGTAGATGTTTTCTGAAATCTAAGAACTAATTAATATGATTTTGAAATAAAATTTTCTCAAAGAAATTTAAATTTATATGATATCATATAATATTATATGATTATCCTATTA
Organism: Viscum album; assembly: GCA_963277665.1. Taxonomy (NCBI): domain Eukaryota; kingdom Viridiplantae; phylum Streptophyta; class Magnoliopsida; order Santalales; family Viscaceae; genus Viscum; species Viscum album. Next base: position 1,246,982,753 of record OY728148.1, read on the forward strand.
GGAATTTAGACCAATTTTGAATTTTTTTTAATATATATTTACATATTATAACTACACATTTATCATACTATATTCATGAAATGGATTATTATATTCACAATTAGTGGTGACCAGCTATGTTTTTATGATACAATATTATAGTAATTTATTGGTACATATATAGACTTCAAGGATTTATATATGAAAAAATAAAGTAGACAAATATAGACACGTAATTCTATATACAATGACTAAGAACATGATTAGAGAACAAATTTCATTGTCACAATTCTTTTGGAGATACATTTTGGGTTTTTTCATTCTGTTTATCATGTATTATAGTGTATACATAAATCTATGTATTTCACATTAAATAATATGTTTCATCAGGTCACCAACAATTTTAATATGATACAATATTGGTTATTAGTTATTTTATTGTTATCTTATTGTTTTACAAACACTATGTATATATTTTTTATATGTCATATGTGATTTTTTTTACAAAATTCATCCACTCCAATAAATATGGATAGTATGACCCATAATTCCACGATAATTCCAAACTATATTAAAGTAGTCTCTCATGTGTGGCATGGATATCTTTGGTCCATGTGGCCAATTAGAATTGGTTACATTTATTTTAATGATACATTTTTTATATTATCCTGTGTTGTGTAATTACATAATTCATAACATCCATCAGTTTTCATCCCATGTGATGGTGTAATTTTCTAGTCAACCATAATTGTGACTCACAAGGAATAATGTTTCTAGGAAATACGTTTTTAAGATTTCTGAATTGTGATGAATATTTTTGGGTAAATTTTATTCTAAAAATTTCATGTATGTATGTAATATTATTATAAAAAATGAATAATTATTAAGAACCACGAATTCTAAATAAATTGGACCACATTTCAATATTGAGGGTAACAGTAAACAATTTAAAATATAATACTATATTATCATTACCGATTCATGCTATCCATTTCCTAAGACATAATGTAATTGAATTTAAATATTTAATTACATTCCATGCATATAATTATTTTATATAGTAAACATGTTTAATTCTTATAAAATGGTGATCAATGGTATATTACATTTTAGAGATAATTAATATCAATTTTTAATAATAATAAAATGTATTACCATTTATCATTTTGTTTCTCTATTATATTTATCAGAATAATATACAATATTATAATATAAAACATCAGAAAATAATTATATACTTTTATATAAATTTAAAACCACTATTTTTTAAAAGACAACATTTGATGGAATAATCTATTTTATATAATATTTATTAAATTTAATTAATTTTAATGATATGTTATAAATTTAAATTTTCTAATGATTCAAATTAGAGAATAGGAATAAATTACATTACCATTTTAGTATATCTTTAGCCATGATATTGGTTCTAGGATATTGACTTGATATATATCCTATAATTTGGAATCATTTAATTTATATATTCAATAAAAATAAATATATTCTTAAATTATTAAATTTGTTTGAATGTTTTTATCGATCATTCCTCTTATTGAAACATGGAATGTCTTAATGGAGGGGAATACATATATCAAAAAATAATATTATGATTTTAATCCATAGTAACAATACAACGTTCAAATCATTTTCAAAAAAACCCATCTATAAAAATATATAATATTAAAAAGATAAAAATGAATATATTAAAATTATAATTGAGTTTATTTGGAATGTTTTGTACAATAATGTATAAAATGCAACATATTTCTTCTTTTCATTTAAATATTCACTATTTTAAAATGAAATATATTTTATAAAAAAATCATTTTCATTTAATGTAGTATGTGTTATGATTGGATAAGATTATAACATAACATATGTTCTTCCAAAACTAAAATTTTATTATAAAAAATCATAATAGTTAACATATTAAATCTTATTATACTTATATAAATTGGAAATGGGTAATAATTTATATGAAAATTTCCAATGTGACAGAATTCCTCTTTGTGTAAAATTGAGATCATTTTAAAATTATTTACATTGGATATTTCTCAAATATTTTCTAAATATCCTAGGGGGTACCATTTAAATGATATTATAATGGTAATATAGGTTTTGTGCTGATATTCCATTGATATATGACTATAGAACTCTAATAGGGACTCTTAAAAGATATATTTTCTCATTTTAGAGGCAATATGTTGACCTCACCTATTTTGATAATCTCAATTATGTCTTAATATGCTGATATTCCCAAATAATGTTAAATTATATATTATTTACATTATCATCCTACTATTGAGTTGATAAGAATATAATAAAAATAATTGTAACATGTTAATCCATGCTTATATATGCTTATACATACCATGAAATAATTATAAAACAATCTGGGTATGTGTTGCATATAACAGAGCTACTGGTAGTTATAAGTCCACTGGTATGTGAATGTCTCTGATAGATTTCGTCTATCGATAAGAGCTATCGTTACAGAAAGGATCCACCAATACCGAACAACTACCGATAGAAGAAAATCTACTGATAGAACAACCCCACCGGTGTGCATAATTCCACCGGTCTGTGATTAATCAACAGTACAGAACGAAGCTATTGATATGCACAGAATACTGATACAAAAGGATACTGGTACGAGCTACCATTACACCATAGCTCCCGTTAGAGTAAATCTACCTGTATAAGAAAGTCCATTGTTTTGAAGTTCATCAATATAAAGACGAGAGACTGATGGACCAATGCTAGAAATAGGAGTCACTAGTACATAGAGCTACTGATACAGGGAGTAACAGATACTGATATAAGGAGCTACCTGTTCAAGAACAAAGTGCTACCGATAAGATCTCACCGCTATACAATGTCCAAAATTATAAGTCTACCGACAGAGAGCTACCGATTAAAGACTTAACCAGTCACTGATTCTTAAACAATATAATTTGCCAATATTATTAAAATAATTCTAAAGGTCATATTTGATGATTTTAATTAAATTAATGTTATTTAATAATAGTTTTTATCCAGTTAGGGATTCTTACCTCATACCTGTATAAAGATAATCATTCCCATTAACCGGAGTTGAATGCTACAAAAGGAAGTTCAATGGTCAGGCGTAGAAGCATGAAAATAAGGGCAGAATATTGTGGAAAAGTGGTGCATTCACACAATAAAGAAAGGATTCATCCATACATGAAGAACACTGTACATACATGAAGTCATTTATTCAAGAATAGAACACATGGTGAAATTTAGTCAAGTAGTGAAGAACTACTATGAGCTCTTCATGCACTCAAGCTGAACAAATAGAACTTGAAGAAAGAGACCCTTTGTTTTTCATTAAAACACTAGAGAAATACTCAGAAGCATTTCTGATTAATCAATGGTTCTTAGAGCTGCACTTCAAATCACTAGAGCATTCTGAAACTCATAAATAATCTCTCAGTGATTATTTTATTTACATTTTGAGCAATGTCCATACTCTATATATTTTATACACACACTATCTCCAGAGCTATGCTGGAGGATTTCTATATCCTCACTCAAACCTTCTATAACTCTCTTGTATCCCATTGTGGATAGTGGTAGAGGTCAAATAGGACCTGGACATCCCATGTGATGTTGTTTGTTTTTTCTACGAAGAATTTTGGTAGAGGTCTTAGTACATAGACATTCTATGTACTGTTGTTTACCCCGATATAGGGTATTGATCCAATTTATATAAATTGTTTGAGAGGACTCGGTCTCAAATTTAGAATGAACCTCTTGGTTACATCTACTATGCATCTTAGATTAAGTCTAATGTATACTATATATCTTATATTCCACTGCCAATAGCATTGAGATTAAAACTATTTTATAGTTTCTTTGATTGTTAATCTAGAAAGTGTTTTAAACTATTGTAAATTAGTAGGTTAGTTTCAAATGCTATTTTAATATTCTGATTAAATTACCTGAGAACTAATCAATCTTTTGAGAACCTAACTGAACCCTTACAGTTTTACAAATTCACTATTGTTTAAAATTGTTTTTAATATGGGGATTTTAATAGAAATATTTTTAATAGAAATTGTAATTGGAACTCAATTCACCCCCCTCTTGAGTATCCACTCAGACCAACATTCAGTATCAGGGGATTTTTTATTATTAAAGGTTTTAGAAACACTATATTTTCAAATGTGATTTTAGTTGTTTCTTCACGATCTTAAATTTCTGTTTGTTCTAAATTATATATCTTTAAATATATTTGCTAAAATAGATTTATGGATAATAGAATAAAAGGTGATGCTACCAATAGGCCGCCATTATTTAATGGTTTTTATTATGCTCAGTGGATGTTTAAAGTGAAAATTCATTTAGAGAGTATGGGATTTGACATCTGGACTGCAATAGATACTCAATATAAGATTATAGAAACTGAAAGAACTACTTGGGATGAACCTACTGAAACTACTTACAATAATAACTATAAAGAAATGAATGCTCTATACTGCGCTGTAAGAGATGAAGAATTCAATCGCATATCTGCAAGTAAAACTGCTTATGAAATTTCAGATACATTGGGTGTTTCTCATGAGGGAACAATCAATGTAAATGAAAAGATACTAAATGACTATACTATTAAGTATGATAATTTTAAAATGAATACAGATGAACCCATTTCTGACATGTATCTCAGGTTCAATGAGATTGTCAACAATATGAGCTGTCTTGGTAAATCTGTTAATGCCGTAGAACAGATCAGGAGAATAATAAGATGTATGCTAGAAAGATGGAGTGGAACATCTGCATCGATAAGAGAATCATGTGATATAAGTTCACTACCTATTAATGAATTAATTGATATTCTTATGATGTATGAAGGTGAACTGATGTTAAACAAGGAAGAATTTGATTAACAAAAAAGGAAGTCGGTAGCATTTATGTCTACTCTATCAAATAGCAAGGATAAAAAAAATTCACATACCTACTAAAATCTCAACATGTGAATGTTCATATTCTGAAAGTGATGCTAAGATGGATCAAATAGCTTGATGATTGAAAAATATCAACAAGAAGAAAAAATTCTTCATAAGATCATACTACAAAGCTAAATATGGCAAAAAACTCACTAGAAGAAAGATTGGAAGAATTCTGATAAGAGTGATGAGATTGTCTGTTATCAGTGTGAAAGGAAAGGACATATAAAAGAAGACTTTCCAAAAGTGAAGTTCAAAAAGAAATATGACTACAAGGACAACAAGTATAAGAAATATATGAATGCCACATGGAGTGCTTCAGAAAATAGTTCCAGTGATTCAGATTCTACTCAGGATGAAAAATCTCAAAAAGCAAATATGTGTTTCATGAAAAACACATCTGAGGTAAAAATGGATAATCCTAAATTAAATTCTTATTATTCTGGTGTTGATTATGAGTCTTAATTTGAATATATGTCTTCTGAAAACTTATTTTAATACTATAATATTCTAGAAGAACCCTGTTATGAATTAAATAAAATAAATACGTCTTTAAAGAAACATAATGCTTTGACCAGTTCTGTTAAATCTGCACTTGATATAGAAAAGGATAAAAATGCACAATTACTTATGGAAAATAATGAACTAAAGTTTTCCGATGATCAATTAAGGAAGGAAATAGAGAAATGCAAAAATAGAAAGAATACTCTAACTCAAATTCTAGGAAAACAAGTGGAACCAAGATATACCACTAGAATAGGCTATCAGCCTGGACAGAGACAGATTACTAAAACTATATTTATTTCTGAATCTGGACGGAATACTTTAAGTTCTAGTTCTGGAAAATCATATTCTTCCACTAGTTAGTCATATAGTTATAGATAAAATAATTTTTTTCTTTCAAAATATATTTATTCTGTAAATTATTTGAGACCCAGAAGACAAATTTGGGTACCTAAAGCATTGCTTTCTAACCTATCTAGACCCATGAGAATCTAGGTACCAAATCATTTTAAATCAAAAAAAGGTTTGTAGGAAACATGTTTGAAGAGTTCTCACAAGAAGATATGGTACTTGTACAGTGGATGTTTAATGCATTTTATTGGGGATTACTCGTGCTTCAAGAGTTTAATCAACGTTGATGGAGGCCATGTCACCTTCGGTGATAATTCTAAAGTAAAAATCATCGTTCTAGGCCAGATTGGTAACAGTGATTCAGTTTTAATTTCCAATGTCTTTTTTGTTGATGGAATTAAATAAAATTTGTTAAGTATTTTTCAGTTGTGTGATGATGGTTTCAATGTTAGATTTGAAAATGATTCTTGTAATGTTTTTATTTCTAAAAATGTTCTAGTATTTTCTACTTTGAGAAATAAAAATGTTTATGAAGTTGATTTGAATTCATTAGATAAATGAAATATTAATTTTTTAAATGCTTTTCATAATGAGTCTTGGCTATGGCAGAAAATATTAGGACACTACAATTTTTATTCAGGTAGAAAACTGACTAGGAAAAACATAGGTATAGACCTACCTAACATTGAGTTCCCATTAGACAAATTTTGTAATCCCTGTTAATAGAGAAAGATACATAATGATTCTTTCACATTAAAGAAGGAAGTTTCAACTTCTCAAACTCTCAAGTTGGTTCACATGGACATGGTTGGACCTTCTAGAGTTTCTAGTTTAAATGGGAAGTAATATGTCTATGTCTTAGTAGATGAATTTTCTAGATATACTTGGGTATACTTTTTAACACACAAAAGTGAATATGATTCCTTATTTTTAATGTATTCCAAGTTCGTATAAAACATTAGTGGACTTATGATTAAGACTTTGAGAAGTTACCATGGTTGTGAGTTTGAAAATCATGAGTTTGAGCCTTATTTCTCACACAATGGCTATATTCAAAATTTCTCTGCCCCTAGAACTCCTCAGTAAAATGGTGTAGCAGAAAGATGAAATAGAACCCTTCAAGAGATTGAAAGAACTATGCTTAATTAGTATGACCTCGAAATTTTTATTTGGGATGATGTTATAAATACAACTTGCTATATTATTAGTAGAGTCTTTATTAGACCTGTTATCAAGGGGAACCCTTATGAGTTATCGAACCATAGGAATACTATGGATAATTACATCAATGATTTTGGATGCAAAGTTTATATTCTCAATACAAACGATAATATTGAGAATTTTGCTTCTAAAAGTGATGAAGGAATTTTTCATGGTTATTGTTTAACTAGAAAGGACTATATAACCTATAATAAAATAAATAAATGTGAAGAAGACTCTGTTCACATCAATATTGATGAATCTAATCCACATGAACCCAAATATTCCATTGAAAATCTTGAAAAAATTTGTCTGATCTGAACCTTGACGATAAAACCAATGAAACTATTGTAAAGACATCAAGTTCTGAAAATTTTCTATAACCTGCTTTTATTTAACACGAACCAACAAATAAACCTGAAATTTATAGTCCTACCTTCACTAGATCAACTTGGATTCTAAAGAATCATCACTTAGATGATGTTGATGGTAATCTTGATAGAGGGACACAGACTAGAGCTTCTCTAAGAAACCAGGTTGAACATCAAGCCTTTCTTTTACATTTATAAGCTAAAAATTCCAATGATGCAATCAATGATGTGTTTTGGGTAATGTATATGAAAGAAGAATTAAATAAATTTGAATAAAAAAAATTATTCTAATTAGTTGACAAACCTAAGGACACTTTGACCATAGGCACTAAATGGGTTTTCAGAAACAAAGTTGATGATTCTATAAATATAGATAGAAACAAAGCTAGGTTAGTTTCACAAGGGTATAGTCAAGAAGAAAGAGTAGACTATGAGATAACCTTATCCCCAGTAGCTAGATAATAATCTATTACGATTCTACTTGCCTATGTTTCTCATCAGAATTTCAAGTTATATCAAATGGATGTCAAAAGTGCATTTCTAAATGGTATGATAATTGTAGATGTTTTTGTTGAACTACCACCTGGATTTTCGATCCACCATTTTCAAAATCATCTTTTTAAACATTCTAATTATTTATATGGTTTAAAGAATGCTCCAAGAGCATGGTATGATAGACTAAAAAATTCCTTTATTTCCAAAGGTTTTACTATAGGAATTGCAGATCCTACTCTTTTTATTAAAAAAATTTCTAAATATTTTTTGATAGTACAAAAATATGATTACGATATTATTTTTGGATCCTCGAAACATTATTTATGTAATAATTTTTCAAAGAGTATGCAAAATGATTTTGAATTGTGTTTAATGGGAGAACTAAAATATTTTCATGGATTTCATGTTTTTCAAAATGATAATGGTATTATTTCAAATCGGAGAAAATATACAAAGGATCTTTTAAAATGTTTTGGATTGGATATTATTAAGGAATGTGATACACCTATGAGTACTGTTTTTATGTTGGACACTGATGAAACTGGAAAAACAGTGGATCAAACCAATTACAGAGGTATGATTGGAAGCATACATTACCTTATAGCTATTCAACCAGATATTATGTTTAGTGTGTGTATGTGTGAAAGATTTCAATATAATCCTAAATAATATCATTTTCTTTCTGTTAAAAGAATTTTTAAATATCACAAACATATAGTAAATTTAGGTTTGTTTTATCAAAAGGATAATCATTTGATTTAATGAGTTATTCAGATGCTGACTTTGCTAGTTGCAAGTTAAATAGAGAAATCACATCTAAAACATGTCATTTTCTAGGTAATCCCTTAGTATCATGGTTTAGTAAGAAGTAGAACTTTGTTGCCTTTTCCACTACCAAAGTATAATATATTGCTTCTGGTAGTTGTTGTACACAAATTCTGTGGATGAAACACACTCTTTTGGACTATGGATATGATTTTAATCATGTTTCAATAAATTTAATTAACACTAGTGCAATTAATATTTCAAAAAACCTTCTATCTCACTCTCGGGGAAAACACATTGTTGTAAGGTACTACTTTTTGAGATATCATTACCAAAAAGTTGATATTACTCTTGAATTTATAGGTACTTGACATCAATTAGCTGACATTTTCACCAAACCATTAAGTTCGGATAGGTTAAGTTACATTAGACATGAGTTAGGAATAATTGACTATGTCTGTTAAGAAACCTCACCATTAGAAACCTCACTATTAATAAACATCACCATTATAAACCATACTGCTATGAAACATCATAGTAAGAAACCACTCCATTAGAATCCTCACCTATAGAAACCCAACTGTTATAAACCTCACTGTTAGAAGCCTCACCGTTAAGAAACCTCACCGTTAGAAAACTCACTGTTAGTAGACCTCACTATTAAGAATTCTCACCTGTAAACCCCACCATTAGTATGCACTATTTTAAACATCTATTTTAGCCACCAGAATTTGTATCATTTATATTTTAATAATTAGGTTTTAAGTATTTATTTTGTGATTCTTAAATTATAAAACACAAGTTTTAACCTCTTTCTATCCACCTCATGCCCTTTACCTTCATGTCTTAGCTCTCAAAACTTCTCTTGAACCCTATTTCTCGCAATTTGAACAATAGAAAGTGTAAAGAGACTTTCGGTCAGCACAAAGGAAGATGAGCCAAATGCAATGAAACTCAAAGGCAAGTCTAGGAGTCGATGTGATGTAAGGAAACCTACGGACCTGCATCATGCTCAGAAAAAGACAGTAGTTGAGAAGTTAATTCCCGTATAATGTCTAATGTCCAGTGATTCATTAGTTATAGATGTTTTGGAAGATCAGAAATGGATAGAATTCTTTTCGAACAAAAATGTCCCCTACTATCCAAAGCGGGTGAAACAGTTTTATGATTTTGTAAGTTTTGAGAAAACAGAAGATGAGAACCGAATGAGTACATTTGTGAATGTAAAGGAAATATCATTATCATCTGTTGAATGGGCAGAGAACCTTAGAGTAACACATGAAGGAGTTTATGGTTATTCATCAGAGACAGTACCACCTAATAGTGATATTTTTGGCTATGAGACTTCCTTAGAGGAGGTCACTGGTAGTGGCAAGCTATGAAAGTTGGTGGCTACTGAAATTGATTGAGAGAATAGATTGATGTTCAAGTTTGTGCAATATGTGATACGTCCAAGGAGAGGGGTCTTTGCAAATCTGAGATATCATGATATCTATCTGTTACATCTCTTGAGACATGGTGTGAAGGTGAATCTGTGCAGGTTTTTAATGATTCAAATGGAGGATATGACCAGACCCAAATCAAAGACCAATGATTTATTCTTTTCCAAGATCATTTCTGTTATGATGATAGTGAAGGGGGGTAGCTGATTCTCAAAATGAGAAAGTGGTGTTAAAGAATAACTTTTGTACCAGAAGCAGAGTTTGAAAATACTGGAAGATCAATTAGAATCCATGTAAGAGATAATGGGTTAGTGATGATGAGAAGATGTATGATAATTTTAGTATTTTGGATAATCCTTATAGACCTAAGGATGTGAGGGATCCAGGTCTAAGAAATGATGAAGAAAAACCTATGTACAATGATGATACTAATGAAGAGGATACGTCTATATCTGTTGGAAGGGATTTAGACATGCCCCCATGTTTTGTTGCTAAAATTATATCATCAGGAAAGGAAAAATTATTAGAAGAAGAAACACATGTTGATGAGGAAGACCATCCATCCCCTGGTAATGAAGAAGAAAGAGAGAATGAATCTGATGCCTCTGCATCTGTTTTCTCAAGTCTGATTCCATTTAATGGAAGATCAGTTGTGCATGTTAATGATATAGTGGGTGATATTGAAGGACATGTGCCTAATCCAGAGGAGCCTCTTGCTATTGCAGAGATGGAGTTGATTGTAGAGGATTATTATGAGGAATAATGTCCTTCTGAGAATGCTATTTTTATATAGGATCATACACCAGTTGAGGGGGAGCATCCAACTAGGCTTGGCACTGTCTGAGTAGCTATTGAAATTAAGGATTATGTAGAAGACCCAGGTTTTGTGGTTTGTGGAATAGATTACCCCGATTCTAATAATGAGGCATCCATCGATAGACCAAAATTTAGTTATGATATTCAGTCTGAGTTATTACCTGAAGATGTGATCAGAAATGGTCATATGGATAAGTTAAAGTCTGATCATAAATCCATTTTTGTGGAAGAGATATGAAAAATGGACGTATCCTTAGTGTCATACATTCAATCAGTTATGAATGACTTAGTAGACTGTATTGGGTCTGAAAGAGAACCTGTAGTTGTACATAAAAATATGATCACTAGGGATGATATTGAATCCTTAAATGATGAACTGAAAGAGTCTTTGAGTGCTTCTATTGTTGAGTTAGAGAGTTGTTTTTTTTGTAGAGATGAGCAATATGGGAAAATACTTCGAACTCTCTCTTGGTTGTAATGTGTCAACCATTGTGGAAGATATAGTGGATGAAGTTATATCTTACCATACTCAAGCAACAAGACTGGGAGAGAATATTGAAATTCTAAAGAAATCAATTACCTCTCTGGAATCTTATATGAGTTCTAAATCCCAAGAAGACAAGGATTTGGCTTATGTGAAGAGTGGGGTCAGTCAAATGGTCTCAGTTTTTGTGGAGTTTAAAACCTCTATGAAAAATCATGTCAGCACCCAGGATTATCAAGTGAAAAATCTTATCAGTTGGTTGACTAAAAACATCAAGGAAACAATAACCTTTTCTATAGGTTCACTTGCCTCTAGACCTTCAATAGAACTGGATCAGATTCAAGCTTTGATGAAGGAGGAGCGTGGTTCAGCATCAACCAGTGGCTCTGTGGACTCATCTAATTAGGCCAAAGTAGTGAATACTACTATAGATACCACTAGAGATATCCTAAAGATTGTTCAAGACTATATGATAGATCTTATGCTTCTCAAAAAGATGTGAAAGACAAGGTAGATTATTATTTCAAAAGGGTTTATTCCAAGAATCAGCTCAACAACCATTTCAATCATATGTTAGAAAACATGAAGCTACCACCAATCAATCAATCCTTCAGATAAAATGTTAGCATGATCAAAGAATTGACACTTTCACTAGACAAATTCATTGAGAACAAAGACGATTTCATTTCTGCTATGGAAAGTGGAGGATGAATTATTATGGATTTCAAAAATCTCTTGATTCATTTATTGCATGTTGATGCTCGTCCAGTGATTATAATTTCGGATTTACCTACAACTTCCTCTACTAATTCTCCTTTTTAGATGATCCTGCCCTAGCCATCCGCAGCCTTACTCCGATGATCACACAAAGAGCACCACAATACCGGAAAGGTGCAGTTTCAGTAGCTCAGCCTCCTATGATCATATCTTGTGTTCCTAAGCCTCCACATGCATCCACGTAGCATGAATCCTATTCTTATGCCAAGGGAAAATCTCACATTGAGTTTGTGGATTGAATAGGTGGTTATGACATTTTTTAGGAATCTCTCTCTTTTTTATTTCACTATACAATTTTTCTCCATGAAATAGAAATGGTCTTCTTTTCTTTTCCATTTTGTTCCATCTAACATTGTTCTTTCCCACTTTTCACTAATTATAAAGGGGGAGAAAATAACTGAAGGGGAGAGCTACAATGATTTGAAACTTGTACATTTGATACCATTGCATTAAATTCTAACTCTGAAATATTTAACATTTCAAATCACACATTTTTACCTGTAGTTTGTTTTTTATTATTATTGTTTTTATTATTATCTCTTATTCAATTGTATTTAATGATATATCCTCTAATAGATTTCTAATTATTTCGGAATTATCATATCCTAAGTTGTGATTAACAAAAAGGGGTATATTGTTGACCTCACCTGTTCTGATAATCTCAATTATGTCTTAATATGATGATATTCCCAAATAATGTTCATTTATATATTATTTACATTCTCATCCTACTATTAAGTTAATAAAAATATAATAATAATCATTGGAATATATTAATCAATGCATACATATGCTTATACATATGATGAAATAATTCTAACTCAATCTGGATATGTGTTGCATATAACAGAGATACCGGTATATATTTTTCCACCAGTAAGCAATTGTTATTGACATATTCAGTCTACTGATATGAGCTATCGTTACAGAAAGGATCCACCGATACATAGCATCTAATGATAAAGGCAGAGCTACCAATAGAACAAGACCACCGGTGTGTATAATTCCTCCAGTATGAACATAACCACTGGTTCAGAATGGAGCTACCATTATTCATAGGCTACCGATAAAAAAGTATACCGATATGAGCTACCATTACACCGGAGCAACCATTTTTATTATATCTATCATTATAAGAACGTATACCACTATGAAGTTTGTCAATATAATGATGAGCTACTGATGGACCAAAGCTACCAATAAGAGTAACTGGTATATAGAGAAACTGATACACGAAGTAACTGCTTTCGATACAAGGAGATAGTGGTACAAGAACAAAGTGCTACCGATAGGATCTCACCGCTATACTCTTCCACCATTACAAGTCGACCGAAAAAGTGCTTATGATGAAAGACATAACTAGTCACTGATTTTTAAACTATATACTTTGTAAATATTATTAAAACGATGCTAGTAGTCATATTTGATGATTTTAATTTGTTTAATGTTATTTAATTATAGTTTTTGGTGTGTCATGGAACCGTACCTCGTACCTATAAAAAGTTAATAATGCTCATTGACCAAAGATGAATGCTATAAAAGGATAGACAAAGTTTGGGGTTATAAGTGTGAAAATAAGGGATGAATAGTGTTGAAAACTGGTGCATTCACACAGTAAAGAAAGGCTTCATCTGTACTGGAAGAACACTAGACATACACATGGTCATTCATTCAAGAAGAGAAGAAAAACTAAAATTTATTCAAGGAGTGAAGAACTACAACAAGCTCTTCATGCACTCAAGCTAATCAAACAGAACATTTAGAAAATGACCCTCTGTTTTTCAAAAAAAAAATAGAGAAGTACTCATATGAATTCTTGATTAATCAAAGGATTACCGAGCTGCAATTCAAATCACTAGAGCATTCTAGAACGCATATTTACTCTCTTAGTGATTCTTTTATTTACATTTTGAGAAGTGTGCATACTCTGTATATTTTATCAACACACTTTCTCCTGAGCTAAGCTGGAGGATTTCTAAAACCACACTCAAATCTTCTATAACTCTCTTGTATCCCAATTTGGATAGTGGTAGAGGTCAAATTGGACCTGGACAACTAGTGTGCTTTTGTTTTTTTTCAACAAAAAAATATTGCAGAGGTCTTAGTACCTAGACAGTCTCTGTACTGTTGTTTACCCTGATCCATAGTGTGGATAAAATTTATATAAATGTTTTTAGAGGACTATGTATTGTCTTGAGACTGAACCTCTTGGTTACATATGGTGTGCATCTTAGATTAAGTCTAATATATACTATATATCTTATATTACGGTTCCAATTACATTGAAATTCAAAATGTTTTAAAGTTAATTTTATAGCTAATCTATCAAGTGTTTGTAACTATTGTAAATTAGTAGGTTAGTTTCAAAATCTAATTTAATCTTATGATTAAATTACCTGATACCTAATCAATCATTTGAGAACCTAACTGAACCCTTACAGTTTTACAAATTCACTACAGTTTAACTTAGTTTTTAATTGGGGGATTTTAATAGAAATATTTTTAACAGAAATTTTAATTGGAACTCAATTCACCCCCTCCTGGGTATCCACTCCAACCAACAAAATAAATATTTTCCTCCTTATATGAGTCAACTTAAAAATTTATTCATTTGGATATTCAAAAAACAATAAATTATATAATTTAAAATGAATATAGAACCATAGTAAATGTTATTGGAAACACATCACATGTATTATTTCCCATGCAATATCTAAAATAAAAAATAAAAACATGATGGATATAAAAATATGTTTGTAAATCATAAAACTAGGAAAATTCATAATCAAATTTTAAATAATATAGTGACACTCAATAGTTGGGAGAGGCACTTTTGACATATTAATGTAATTTATACTACTTACAATAATCAATAATAAAATGTATATTATAGAGTAAATAATAAGATCATAAATTCCAAACACATCAATGTAGTCATAAACAATAATAGTATCAATCACTCTAAAAGATATTATAACATTTAAAATAGAAAAAATTTAAAAAACACCATATATCACATGTATATTTGATATTTAATTTAATTAAAACAATTATGGGATGGTTTTAATGTAATGACTGTTTTATAATGATTCATAAAACATAAAATATTTATCTAGTGATCTAAATGAAATCTTAAGTCCAAGGTACACTTCTGGAATCATGAGTGAATAATCTCATAGATGAATTAAAGTATATTCCTATTATTCATAATGATTACTTTCTATTTGGTGGTATTTTGATATTGAGGAACTGGAATTCAACTATAAGAAAGTGGAAAAATAAAAAAACAATAATATTATAAATTGATTTTAAAAATATTTCTCATAAATTTCTTTTTTGATAGTTAGAATCTAGAATTAGTTTTTTCTGCATTGATAATTACTACAGTATTAGAATTTAATTAATTAAATTTCCCAATAATTAATCTCTTTTAATATTATATTGAAATATTTTTATTTTAAATATGAATTTTAGAACATATTAATCAACAAAAAATTATTAATAACCCATACATTATAGTTTTTTATTTAATGATGATAATGTATCATTTATAATTAGTAGTATAATGGATTAAGAAAACATCCAAAATGTATCCTAACAATCATAAAAATAGAATAGAGGTAGCTATGTTAATAAGTCTCCCTTTTTTATTAGAATATGTGTGATGGAATGTTTTAAATAAGATATGTCACAACCCAACCCATGTTGGGATCGATCCTCAACCACCCCAATCATGTCTCCATAAGATATGGGGTGGTGAGTAGCACTGAAGGAATAATTACTCAAGGAGGCATTTTACTAAGTACATGTAGACATTAAATATAAAGAGACTCTATCGCCACACCTTTATACTATAATATTTTGTGAGAACTAGAACACATACATTTTTTAGGTCACATCAAGAGGATGTGCCTCATTTGGGAATGTGTCCCATCTCTCGAGTCCATGGTAACATTAAACCACATTTCATCATTGTTCCATTGAGTCAAGGAGTATACAATTTTATGAAATTATATTGTTGTCTTCTAGGATATTTGGGTCCATCCCAAGTAGTAACCACAAAACACCACTTCCCAGCACAGTTGGACGG
Source organism: Viscum album (assembly GCA_963277665.1). Taxonomy (NCBI): domain Eukaryota; kingdom Viridiplantae; phylum Streptophyta; class Magnoliopsida; order Santalales; family Viscaceae; genus Viscum; species Viscum album. Next base: position 1,246,998,997 of record OY728148.1, read on the forward strand.
TACAACTCGAGGTCACTGGGGAATGTCGATGCCTAATCCTACTAACAGGTTACCCTTGTTAGTCTTCATGGAAACCCCACTACCCATCCTGAAAAATAGGTTTACACTTGGAATATGTCACCGGGAAATGCCACATCAAACCCCAACTGAAGGATATTCCTGGATATTCGAAGTACTCCATCACCCACTATTAACATAGGGTAACAACGAATAATCATCTCGGAAATCCACTAACCAATACTACTATAGGGTAAGCCTAACATATATATTGAGTAATTCCACTACCTAACCCAACTAAGGGGTAAGCCATATACTGTTGTGGTGGCTTGTTATGATTTCTACCTCTATCGAGTGTTACATCAGTAAGTTCCAAACTCTGATAAAACACATTGTATCTCAAAATCCACATGGGAGGATACTATAATGTTTTTCATTAAAAGACACTCAATAGAGAAATATCGCATGACAAAATTTGAGTCCAAAAAACGAGATATAAAGGATTAATGGTGGCTTGGAGGAGCTCATGTAGAACACCGCATTTGAGAGGACCCAGATGCCATGTGGACCTCCACCTTAGTTGGCTATGTATTTGGTCAGTACATGTGTCATGCTTGTGTAGTGTGTAAATTCCATGCATGTATACTACATGTTGTTTCCCACTAATGTAGGGAATGAGCCCTGTCTGCTGGACATTTCCATATATACGGACCCCATGTCAGAATACTATAGTAAATAGAATGTTGGTCCACACAAAATACCTCCCATATAGTCTTATTTTGTCTATGTCATTCTTACAAGGATTCCCCACTTGTTTAGCCCATCACATGGGTTTTCCAACCATAGTTGGGTTACACGTTGTGTATGGGAGAATTAAATTCCATTTCATCCTTATCTTCTCTTAAAATATAACACCACATTTAAGGGATGATACACACTATGTGTTCTTCATGGAATAATGTTTGTATTCACGATTTTCCAAAACATTCAAATTTCTATAGATCATTGCTCGTTCTTCAAATCTATTCAAACTTTTTCAGATACTACAAAAAATCATTAAAAAATTTGTATCAGGCTACGAATCATTATTATCAGTCACCATTCATAGAAAATCATCCACCAGAATGAATGAGGGTTTTTTTTATTATTACACATGATAACAGGCCTCCATGTCTCAATTATATAACATAAAATCTTCTGATTCTTCATTCATTCATCACGACGATCAATGATATGTGGTTTTCATGACAATTCATCAATTTTGTTTCAATCTTCCTCAGATTTAGTTAATTGATAGTGCTCATAATGCCTAGAAATAATCTATCAATGTTCCATGAAGTTCCAACTGTGAAGATAACATATAATTTAGGGGGTAATTCACAAGAACATAGGGATTTGAGGATATTTATCTCTTCATTTTTGGACAACAATCAATAAAGTCATCCAGGGATATAAATATTTGATAATTATTTTAGTTTCTATTAATTGGATAATGAAAAGGTCAAATATTGGAGTTGATCAATGGAAAGGAGATGATTAACAATATAATTTAATTAAAAGGGATATAAAACATAAATATAAAGTCCTACCAATTTTTTGGATGAAATAATAGTATGAAACATGCTAATGCAATGATTAGAAGTAGTTATTTCATTCATCGTGCTTCAATCAACCTTGATCGAGGGTTTTTTTTATTATTTAATGAAAATCCCAACTTGAGGATAATGATATCATTGGAGAAACAGATGAATAATGTGTCCATCCTTAGACTATTCCAGATAAATACATTTTATAAAATAGTTAATTGGTAAACGATAAATTTAATCAATTAATAATACAATTAAATAAATTACTTAATGTCATTTCCAAATTGAACAGGGTTTGAACGTCCCATACCTAGCATTTTATGTCACTCCTATAGAAAACAATGAGTTCCAAACCCGACCTTTCTCTCAAATTTCCAATCGTGTAAACTATATAACATATATCCCCCATCATTACAAAATCCTGTGCGGGTAGTAAAAACACATTTAATATTTTCATAAAAATTAATTTTATGCACATCAGGATTCAGATACGCATGTAATCTCAGCACCTAGATCAGAAAATATAATTATAAACATTACAATGTATTAATATGAAATTACCAGATCTATACAGCATTCAATCCTTTAAGATATTCATACTTGAAATGAAACATTGTGAAAACAAACTAAGGATATTAGGCTTGCATAAAGATATCCCACCCCCAAGAACTCTCCTATACATTTCTATGTTGCCACAACACGTGAACCAAAGGGAAGGACCATGCATCCAGGGTCTTCTCCTTTCGATCCTCGATAACCACGAACATCTCTAAAATGTTTGATCCATCCTAAATGTCAATCCCATCCCAATCAATGATGTGTGTAGATTCATTCACGCATATTATCAGCTGGGACACATGGAATATGTCATGAACCAGTTACATCAGTAGGATAAATGTGAGGAAGTGTGAAACCTCTCCAAACTTCTACATGATCTGGAATGGCCATATGAACCTTATGGATATATTTTCTACCTGGTCGAACCACCACATTCCTCTTCAAGGGGAGACTCACAAAAAATGATATTCATCCTATTAAAAATCCATGGGCCTTCAAAGGAGATCTGTATAGGATTTTTTTCTCCTCTAGGATATCTTCATCCATTCATGGAAGACCTACAATTTCATTATTGTTTCCAACACCAACTCTGATCCCATAAGAGATGATTCTGAAATATTCATCATTTATAAGGGTGAAATGAGTTTTCTCCCATTTAGGACATTAATATGTAGAATTCCTATGGTATATTGGTAACCGTAGTTTCAGGAAAACTCTTCCAGAAGAATTTGATCCTCCAAACTCTTTCTGAAATCCAGCATGAAATAAATAAAAATATTTACTAGGACATGTATTTTACACATTATTTATTAACCAGACTAGAGGTTCGATGTTTTACTCATAAATAACTAGACATGAATTACTCTGGCATGCCTATACATAATCCCGACATAAATTGTGCATCATGATTGTTACTAATCATAAAGGGTACTCCTTTAAAGAGGAGGATCAGTAATAAGTCGAACCACCAAAAACATTCCACATGAATCTACTCCCTGATATTAAAAAAGTTTTATGACATTGTGAGTCAGTTGACTACCACTCAAATGGTGTCATGGATCATCATTGGGTTTCAAAACCCTTATGTCGAATTCCATGGATATTATATCCCATATACACTTTGTATTCTCAAGATGTTACAAAAAACCCACAGAGTCCTAATGCTTAGCCTTCCCAATAAAACGTGTGTGTCATCATGTGATTAAATCATCTATTCTTTATCTCATTCCATATAACTAAAACTATAGATGATGATCTATATACATCTTCCCACCCACTGTGATGTTATAATAAGTGGAATATGTTGAAATAATGTATCACCTCCTCCTGCTTCCTGATTGGATCCATTGTCTACCCATCGAACAAGATCGCATGATTCTAACCATATGAATATCCGTAAAGTGCGTTGAATATAGATATCTAATCATGCATAACATCACAGTTTATGTCTCTTAGTTGGAACTGTTTTACATTCTCCAGGAGAAAAGGATCCAACACTATCAACTCTAGAAATATTGTACCCTCCTGCTCCACCTTGGTAAGCTATGTGAAGCTTGCTCTTCAAAAGCTTCGCTTAATATGGGAGATTTATACTTCCTTATATGGGAATATACTAATGAATTTCTCATTATTAGATTATAAAATATACCATATTGTTAGTCATATAGGGTCTCCAAATAGAATTATTTCCATAGGTTCAGGTCTCTCGGAGTGAAGATGTAATACAAATTGTGGTGATCTTGGTAAACCACAATGTACTCACCTAGAAAATAGTGAATCCACATCTTTATGCTAAAGAAAAATATTACTAGATATAGGTCATGTGTAACATAGTTCAACTCAAGTGGTCTAAACATTTGTGACTTGTATTCAATGACTGATTGTCAATGAAACAACATTAAACCTACCCTATCTCCTTAGGCATCACAATACAATGAGAACTGAACACCTTCCTCTGGTAGTCTCAAAACTAGAGTGCTAATCGGCCTCTACCTCAACTCCTCAATGGACATATGGAACCACTCATAATAGATAATACTCTAGCCCTTTTTTGTCAGCACGGTCAAATGAATTGTGATCGGGTAGATGTCAAATAAAAAAATATAGTAATACCAAGATGAAAATTTAAATATTCACACCTCTGAAACATCATTGGGTCCCTCCCAAACAACCAATACCTTGATCATTGAAAAATATATAACTAATCATTTTATTAAATGAAATTCCCTATATTGTAAACCTCATGTATAAATAATTGGAATTTTGAGAGATTTCAGTAAACTTGGTTCGCTAAATATAAATCTAGAGCAGTCCTCAAGTACTATGAATGATACACCTATGTAACATAGTAAATGAGTATATAATATTTGATGAAAACAAAAACTAGTCCATGTATGGTGGGAAAATCTAATTCATCAAATTGGAAAAAAGGATGGGTCATTTATCACATCAAAGGGATCACTTAGAGCTCGTAGTGCCTTTAGCAACATTAGAAAGCCATTATTATAATATAAGCCTCATGAAATTGAAAATGGGGGTAGCTCGACCTATGATATATCACATAGAACCTTCTCACACCCTGAAAATAATCATAGAGACTATCAAATACTTGACATGGAGTACTAATATTTATATCATAGTCGATTTTAGGCAACAATAATACATTTAAATCATTAATCCCACATCTTTAACTTTCACAAATAGAACTGGATCTGCCTAAGTGGAACATTAGTTATGATTAAACCCTTATCATGAATGACTTACAACTATGTCCATAACTTATGTAGATTAGTAGAAGACATCTGATAGGCCTCATATGATATCAAGTCCTTCCTTGGTTTCATATCAATAAAAAACTCCAACTCTATCCTCAAATGTAATATTGTAACATCCTTGGGGAAGTTATGCTTATAATTCTCCAGAACTAATTGAATCCAGATTCCTGAATAGTCTGCAGCTCCATGGGATATTCCCAATAACATATGGGTATTAGGATATTGAATCATGTTCACAACACCATCTAAATATGTTACAAGATCTATTTTATAGAGAAAGTAGATCCTTGTCACATATTTGTGCATGAATCTGAATAGCTAACGGTGATAGTTGATCTGGGATCAAAATGTGGAAACTCAATCAATGACCAAAAAGATGTTTTAAAGTTACATCATCATGACCAATAGGCCACATGTGAACATGTCTGCCTTAATAAATACCTCACACTTCAAGATGATTAAATATACATAAAAATCATTACCTATAGGTAACTCATGACAAAGATGTTACGCTAGCATCTCTATAGGGACGTCCCCCTCAAGAACCAATATTCAAGAGATAAAATATTGTCTTGAAGTTGTGTAGAAAAATACTAAGGAAATGGTAGAATTAAAAAAGATCCTAACCCATATCAGTTCGTGTGTTGTAGGATGATAAAAAATCAACTCTGGTAGTTTTCCATGGCCACAGATTCTAGATACATAATCCTGACATAGGCGGCCTAATGGTGGTTGTGGGAAGAACTCACTATGGTGGCCCGCAACCACAACTCCCCTTGCTCCTATAACAACACCACATCCCTGGAGATTACCTTGTCCACACCTATGAAATCCCTGATCACAGTGTTGTCTCTACTGTGGCAGTCCATCGTCTATCTTTATAGGATATTAATTAATTTTTTATGGGTATTCTCCTTCAATGTAACCTCAACCATCACGAGAATAAGAAATTCCCATAATAGGATACACTAGTGTTTGGTGATTTCTCTTAACGATACATAATGTCCCTGGTAAATCTCACACGAGGGCCTTCTATTCCATGATATATGGTACCTTCCTACTACAATAGGTAACTAATACCACATTGCATACACATCTAAATCTAGGTATATTGAATATCTTCGAATGAAATATGACTACCAAAAACACCTACTCCGTCCCACCCATCATTGTTGTGGAATATGAAGGGAACTATGCTGAATTGGATCTCTATACTGAGTTCCTGATAAAAAACTTATGTTCAAATGTATCAATCTATGATCATGTCCATAGAGTAGCGTGTATAATCTGTGAACCTGGCTACATAATATTCCACTGGAATCCATCCCATTGATGCTCTATAAGTAATTGAATCCGAACGATTCATTGGTAGTAAGGGTAGTACACCTCATAAAATAGATTTTGGATATCATCAAATGAGAGTTCGAACTGCATTTACCTTTGTGTAATGAGTATCCACTAATTCCCAACTACACTATATAAAAGACTGGCAGAAAATTCTACAATCTAATCTATCAGTGTCTGACCAAAATTGAATATGCAAACCACTGAATCTATCCCATTCTCCATCTTCTTATATCTAGCTTACTAATGAACCTTGGTGGTTGATGACCCTAGAAATCACTAAGTACGCTAAGCCAACACACATACTCATTCTCATATATTGGAAAAAATGTTTCTCAATAAACTTAGGTGATGCTGCATTCCCACCCATAGAATGTGGATCACAAGATGAACCATGGACTAAGGTCTTATTGCTCATAAGACCATCCTAACAAACCATAACTAGTATGTTGGCAGGTTTTCATCACGAAGATATCCTGAATGTAATTAGGAAGTACCATAGTTACATGAGAATATATATATATTGATATCAAAATAGTGGGGATGTTACTAATGAAGAAAAATAATATACTCCATCCTATATGATTCATGTAACACTATTTGTTGTCAAGAAAGTTTATAGGATGTTGATTCGAAAAGCTAATAAAATTCCAGGTGAATGGATACGCCAACCTCCCACACCATCCCTTGACTCCCTCTATTGAGAAATACACTTGAGCCACTTAAAAATTGTTTCCAAACAACTAAAAAATTGTTTTAGGGAATTCCAAAACAACGTCCTAAAGAAGAACCTACTATTACACTAATCATTCACGATCCCATCAATCTTGGGATAGAGTGGAAATCTACTCCAGAGCACCACCATTGGCTAGGGGGTGGAGACTAATACTAAAGGAAAAACAATATTGGGGATTCCATGGACCGTGTTCCTGTATACACATAAGGCAAAGGATCTTAATCATCTAACGATAATATTGTTCTCTTTTGGATGACCTGAGTTTCCAGGATGGGTTTTGGTAGAATCACTATGAATTGTTTAATTAGAGACTGCTTCCTTCTTTTCATGTACAAAAGAACTTCAAAACATGTCTTGTAACAATTCCCCACAGTTGAGGAGTCACAATTTAAGGGAATGAATCATGTGACCTGGTACGAGTGGAAGGTCGTTCTCATATTGTAACTGAGGAACATCATTTCCCATCCCAGCTAGAGGGTACTGCTCATGAAAGTCATTGCAAACCCCACTACCCAGCCTTATTGGAGGGTAAGCCTAGTAATTCTTCAGGGAATTGCCCCTTCCTAGCCAAACTGGTGGGATATTTTCGAATGAACTCATAGGGGAACAGCAATGAACATCATAACTAGAGGGTAATCTCTAAATGTCGAATAACACCAATACCCATCCAGAATAAAGGGAAACTCAAAAATATCATCGATGAAAGAAAATTCCCAATCCTAGTAGAGGGTAATAAATGAATAACAATCGGGGAAAGCCACTCCATAACCAAAATAGAGGGTAATCCTAATACTTCTCTAGTGGTTCTGTGTGATTTATTCCATCATTGAGTGTCTCCATCGCAAGGTCAAATGCTAGAATATTAACATTGTAAATCTAAATAAACATCTTAGGGAACCCTAATCTTCTTTGTGAAAAAACTAATTAGGATTGACATCTCGTAGGCCAGAATCTGTGTCCAAATGGTGGGGATACTATTCATTGAAGGTCGCTCGAAAGAGATCATGTTGAAAAAAACGTTTGAAAGGACCCACAAAGAGTGTGGTCCCTCCTCACTACCTAGTTGTGTCTCTATCCAGTACATGGTTCTCATATGTTTAGAGGTACATTCCATGTAGGTTCAAAACATGGTGTGTCCCACCCATCTGAGCAATAGGACATTTCTACTAGTCGTGTCCATGTACTCAAAACTTATGTCCATGCATTATTCTATACAAAGTGTTCGTCAACATATAATGGTGCCTATATGGTAACCCCATGTTATTGTTCTTCATACATGGTGTTCCAACCCATTTTATGCATAACACAAGTTATCCTTTAGGGGTATTCTTATAATATCTTGGGGGTAGGATTACATGTTATTTCATTATGATATTCCCTAAAACACTAACGTTATCGCTCAAGGAGGCTAAACATTGTGTGTTTTTCATTGAACATGGTGTCTAGTCATGATTTTTCATAACATACAATTTTTTTAAGATGTTTTCTCATGCTTCATGTCATGTCAAGCTGCGTCAAATATCACCACAATATATTTCGAAAACAAAAAATATTATCATGAATTGTGCTATCTTGTCATCAATTTTGGGAATTATCCTCCTTAATGAACTACTATTTTGTTCTCCATTCTACACACACTCATGCCTTTGAATCTCAATGATCCTGCATAAAACCATCAGATTTATCATCCATTAAATACGATGATCATATAACTTTTCTTTTCTCAAATAACAATCATTGATTCATTAATATACAACGATTCATGGAACCTGGACGAGCTCTAGATGCCCGTGAATTGTTGAACATAGAATGACGAGGCACCAAAAATAAGGAACATGCAGATCAAAGATATGAATTTAAAATAACAGGGTTTTTTTATCATTATTATTCATGTGTTCTTGGAAAACTATTTATAAAGTGATACAAGGTTAGAAAAAATATATAATGACATTAGTTTCAGTACATTAGAACATTAAAAGGTCAAAACATGGTGCAGATCAATGGAAATAATAACATGTACTCAATATTATAATTATACGGGTGATAAACCATGAATAACCAATCGTACATCTTATTTGGATCAATCACCCCTGATGTATTTTCATGTGAAATGATCGGAAGATGATGCTTCATTCTTCACACATCGATCCACCTTGATCTACATATTCAATTTTCTATGAAATAAATCTATATTAGAGGATAATGCTCTCATCTATGGATTATAAGATTTATAAGGCCAAACATATCCAATTCTAGATAAATAATAACTTAGAGAAATTTAATTAGGTCAATGGTATATTTAATCAAACAATCAATCAGTTAATTAAATAACATAAAAGCACCACCTTTGGGAGAGGGTTCCAAATTTCCCACATCGACTCATTTTATCTCACCCGAAGAGTTAAAATAGTGTTTTAGACCCTAAATTTGTCTTAGACTTATGATCCAACAAATTTTTTAAGAGTTATCATCATTTAATTTGTTAAAAATGTATGAGCAAAAAAATAGATTTAATATTTTTATAAAAATTACTTTCAGAAACAACATTACTCAGATTGGCATGTTGTCTTATCACATAGCTCTAGGAATATATTTATAAATATCATAAAATCATACCGGGAAAATACATGGTGTTTATAAGAGAATGTGAAATTAGTAGGTGTAGGGTTGGATTACGTGGATTGGTAATAATGGGAAATTCATCTAAGATATTGGTACCACCAAAGCATATATTAAGGACCTCTAAAATGTTCTAAAAACTCAGATGGGAAAAGAACTAGATGACCACTATTCCTCAATATAAATAAAACATATCATTATTCAATTATTTTATCTCCCCACATGATGATAAGATCAACGAAACATTCATTCCATATATAACATACACAATTACTCTTATCAATATATATCTTATATTTTTATCATACTAGAACACATTTAATATTGATAAGGTAGCAGAAATAATAAAAAAACCAGTTGAGAATGGCCTAGTCATTATAAAGACATTATAATCTCATCGACATTCCATGCAACGCCATAAAATTTTAAAATAAAAAAATAAATCTTGATAAAATATATGAATGATAACAACATTATTGTATGTTAATGGAACACCAATAATTTTAATGATACTTTCCCATTAATAATTTTTTTTACCAATTTGGTATCTTGTAGAACACACAACATCGAGTCAAAGTGATCTATATGTAACGTCCTAGATTCAGGTGCCACTCAATGGGTTCCCCAAACCCAGTTGGTCACATGACCCCATGCATATTTCCCTAAACGCCAGAGGCTACCGATTAGTAGTGAGGGCCCAGGTCTGATAGTGGGAAAACTATGCCCCCATTTGTCAAAGTGTAGCATAGTATATAAGATAAATAACATACAACAACAGCGGAAGCAATTAACAATACACAACTAACATGATTAACTATATTAAAATATAACCAACTAATATATAGATAATGGTGAAACATGTATGTAGCCCTAAAAAATATCCTGAAAATGTTACACAATACTACAATACGAAACAATGAAATATACGAGTACAACAGAACAAAACAGAAGAGCCAGTAACATTACAAGCATGTCCATGGTCTCATGGTCCCCTACACCTCAACAACACTCAAGTACCTATATAGAGACCATTTCCCTTATCCACACTTGTAGAAATATAATCTGTTTGGGATGAAGACATGACCCAAATAGGGTGTGAGAAATAAATCCCAGTAGGCACCCACTAAAGGCATGTTCCCAACTGTCAGTGAACAATTTGCAACTACCGTATGCAAAAAATGCAGTAAATTAGTAAATACTCAAAAGTAACTATCATTAACAGTTTCATTGTCATTTAAATATTCATTTAGCAGTACAATTTTATAAATACATGTTTAATTTAATAACATTCAATGTTCCATAGAACTAAGCTCTCAGTCTAATTAGAACCTTGACCTTAGGATAATATAAAAAAACCCTAAGGCTTACCATCAGGTATAAAGAATGGTGCCCTCAGGAATATGTATCCTTTCCCTCTGTCATTCTGAATATTTCCCTCAGGAACAAAAGCTACTGCCCTTAGGAATAAGAAGCGTTACCCTCAGGCTAAACAACTACTGCCCTCCGGAAAATAAAAAAACGCCCTTAGGCTTATGTAAACCACTTTTATCAGGTGCAAATAACTGGGACAAGCCCAAAGCATAAAATAAATTTTATATAGAATTTCCTTCCAGGAAAATGTAATGCTCAATATAAACAAGGAATTACCTCGGTTGTCTGGGAAAAACGGCTAAACAATGCAATGCACCCCTGGGTGCTCCTAGATCGATGCAGTGATCACAAACAGAAGTTTTACACTTACATTAAATTACATATGAATGTATATGTATTTAAATAGCCTATACCTCAGCCATATGACACCCCAACGTGGGTTCATATCACAATGGTACACAAAAACACACAACAATTGGAATTTAAACACCAGACCAGCTACCTCGATCACCCCTGATCGATATATGTGAACAATTCTCCTTGAAATTTCCCAGAACGATGTAGATCTAAGGTGAAAATAACCCCATTCAAACTCAAATTAATTCCTTTAGAAGACAAATGGGAAAGAGCTGTGCAAGGAGAAAGAATAACTCACCCGTGTGGTTCCAAGGAGTTCGACAGTGTAGAAAATGGGTTCCTGGTGTGCAGTCAGGTGGTCGTCCAAGTTCCGGCCATCTCTCCCATGATCTCCTCTGGTTTTATTCTTACTCTATGAATAGAGGAGGCTACTGCCCATTTTAATAGAAAAAAACAGACCACACGGTTTGTACTATTGGGTACACAGTGTGTAATTTTTATTATTTAACAGTTCCACCACCGTCTTCTCACCAGCGTGGCACTAATCATCTGTAGACAAGAGTAAATGACATGTAATAACTGAGCACGCGACATGTACTATCGCTCACCTTTCCACCACCTTACTATTTTCCCACAGACTGACTACATAGCATGTAAATACTCATTACATGGTGTATATTAGGTTTTTACACCTTCCATCTCTAGCATTCCTACATGCCCTGTGTACTCATCCCACATGGCCAAAGTATATTGTGTGTGAACAAGTACATGTCATGTACGAATAATGTTTTTTATTTTCCCTATTTTCTTTATTTTCTTAAAAACTATTAAGGAAAAAGGAAAACCGGAGACTAGTACCTTATAATCAAGAACCGGGTTTGTACAAACATCGCCCTTAACGTAATTCTTCCCTGAATTTCCCTTCCAAAGGTGGTAAAGATAAAGCACAGAACAAATATTGCCACTAAGAACGTACGTAAGTCTCCCTATCCTAGGTTTTGTCTTGCACTGGGCCATGCTGCCATAACACCCATACGAGATGAACTGGTCGGTCTCAGAGAACCTTCGTGCTCCTATCAACGATACAAATCAGATGCTCTTCAAAGGATGAATCGACATGAATCTCAAACCTCCATAGGCTGAAAGACATGACACGTGTATGAATGATAACGGTGTATATTAGATATATTGAAGATGTCGTGCATATCCCAGTACCTCTATGGTAACTGTAACCGATATGCAACCGACCCAACTCTCTCTAGAATATCGAACGTCCCCACGTACCTCGATGAATGTTTACCCTGTCTCGTGATCTGTTTGTGTAACAAACATGGTGAAACACGTAAAAACACTTGATCCCTGAACACGAACTCCAAGGGTCGTCTACGGCAATCAACATAAGATTTCTGACAAGGTTGTGCAGTATCCATCCACTTCTGTATCAACTGGACCTTCTCTAATGTCTCTTGCATGAGACGTGGTCCAAGTAAAGCTACTTAACTGATATCCAACTAGCACATGGGTGATTGGAATGGACTACCATATAAATCATCGTATGGTGCCATCTCAATAGTCGCCTGAAAACAATTATTGTTGGAAAAATTGAATAGAGGTATATGCTTCTCCCAAGAGCCCCCATAGTCCAGGACACATGCATGCAACATCTTCTCTAGCAACTATATCGTACGTCTGGCTGGCCATCGATCTGATGGTGTTAATCTGTGCTCAGAAGATCTTTTTTACCCAGTTCCCTCTGAAAACCATTCCAGAAACAAGACATAAAGTGGGCATCCCAATTTGAAACTATTGAACGAGGGACCCCATGAAGATGTACGACCTCTCGGATATAAAGTTTCCTGATCTCGTCAACACCGAAGGTCTCCATGATTGGAAAAAAGTGGGATACCATCTTAAGTCGGTCTAGAAGGACCAATAGGGCATCATTGCCTCGAGGAGACCTATGCAACCGTATCCCAAAATCCATCGCGACATCTTCCCATTTCCATTTCGGAATGGGTAACTATTGTAATTGTCTAGCTGGCATCTGATTCTCCGCCTTCACCTCCTGGTATGATAAACATCTAGTAACAAAACCAACTACCTCTCTCTTCATTCTCGACCACCAATACTGATGTCTCAAGTCACGGTACATTTTAGTAACTCTATGTTTCACTTTCCAAGCTGAAGCATGAAAATCCCACATCAGATCGTCATGTATATCTCATGGAAACCATACGTGTCCAAGGAAACACAGATACACATCATCGCATATCATTAATCTTGGAAGAGTGTCCTCACTTGCCACAGAATCCCGTAGAACTAGGCCTTCTGAATCAGATAGTTGTATCATCTTAACTCTGTCCAAAAGGGTAGAGGTCACAGCTAAGCAATAATGATAGGTATGCCTCTGACTATCATTCACCTCTATATGCATCTCCGAAGACTATGACATAAGCTTCCACTCATCACTGGCCCCCTGCACAACTTGTATCTAAGTATTCCTTCTCAGTGCATCAGCAACTACATTAACCTTACCCCGTCTATAGGAAAGATCAAAATCAAAGGACTAAAGGTATTCCACCCACCTTCGATGTCTCATGTTAAAGTCACGCTTAGTAAAAATGTACTTCATACTTTTTTTGCTGGTGAAAACCAAAAAATGATCTCCCCAGAGATAATGTCTCCAACAGCGCAACACATGAATGACTGCAGCCAACACGAGGTCATGAATCGGGTAATTCCTCTCAGTGGCCTCAACTGCCGAGATCCGTATGCAACAACCTGATCGCCCTGCATCAACATAGCTCCCAGCCCAATACCTGATGTATCACAGTATACTATATAGCTCTTCCCCTACTCTGTGAGTATCAGGATTGGTACTGATGTCAACATTCCCTTCATCTCCTGAAATAATGTCTCTCAAGCTTCTAACTAAACAAAATTTACACCCTTCATAGTCAAACCCATCAACAGCGCTACAAAGAGGGAGAAGTCATGGATGATGCACCTATAGTAACCATCCAACCCTATGAAACTCTGTAACTCAAACACGTTCTTAGGATTCTTGAAGGAAACTACTGCTCTCACCTTCTTTGGGTCTACTGAAACTCATGCCTCTGAGATGTTATAACCCATGAAGAGTATCTGGTCCACCAAAAAGTGTCACTTTGTGAGCTTAGAATATTGAAGATTATCTATTTGTGTACTCAATATGATCTCAATATGGGTGGAATGGTCATGTCGAGTGTGAGAGTACACCAAAATGTCTTCCACAAAGACTGCCACAAAAGAATCTAGATAAGGGTAGAACACATGATTATTAACAGCCGGAAAACTACTAGCGTGTTCGTGAGTCAAAACGGCATAACCAAGTACTCGTATAGATCATATCTACTCTGAAATGTTATAAGAGGTATATCTGATGGTCTAATGCATAACTGATGATATCTAGATCTGAATTAATTCTTTGAGAACAGTTGTTCTCCTCAAGGTTGATCAACAAGATCATAATTCCATGGAAATGGATATCGGTTTATAACCTTCAACAGGTTCAGCATCTGATAATCAATACAAATTATGAAGGTACCATTCGTCTTCTTCACAAAAAGGATAAGAGAACCCCAAGGGGATGTACTGGGTCAGAGTAAACCCTTTTCTGGTAACTCCTCTAACTGTATCTTGAGCTCCTGCAACTTTGGTGTAGACATCCTATAAGGAGGATTGGACACTTGTGCTCCTCTGGCCACAAAATAAATAGAGAAATCCACCTCTCGCATCAGAGGAATACCCAAAATGTTGTTCAGGAAGACATCCCTAATGTGATCAACCATTGAAGGGAAATACTTATGACAAGTCCCATGATCTTCCGGATATAAACTCGTAATCTGGGCTGTCACACCACCTCACCCATGATGACCTGGTCCATCTCGACTCTCCTAGACATCACATTCTCCCTTTTATAGAAACTCTCCACCCTCTGGTGATGTGAAACTCACCCTGCGATGATAGGAACCTATAATGTCTCTAATGGGAACCAACCAGCCCATCCTGAGAATGACATCATAGCTCATTATCTCCAAGACTTAGAGGTCCCAAAGAAAGTGCAACCAACCAAACTCAATGGAGAACTTTATAAACTGATGAACACTAGCCGTTGTAGTTCCCAATGGATTGTCTAGCATCATAACATTAGAAGAAGAAGAAATACAGGGCCCAAGGCTCTCCACAATGGGCACATATATAAATCTATATGTAGAATCTGTATCAAAAAGTACTGAAGTTTAAATAGAAGCTAGTAGAATAGTACCTATGATAGTAGAAGGTCTGGGATCCTACTCCTACTGGGTCTATTTTACTATATATGCCTATGCAGTGCCGCGACCCTGCGACACAACTTGGTTACCCTGAGCTGTCCCGCCCTGCTACATCTGAGATCATAGTGTCTGGCTACTATTGCCATGACCACCATCTTGGCCTGCATGCTCTAACGTATTCCAGTTTCCTGACTGGTAAAAAGCTGGCGGTCCTACCCCCACACTTAGAGTTTGCACAGAACCCCTCTCACTAGCCACCATCAGAAATGCCTTGCAATAACGTTGGAGATGACCCATATTGCCGCAAGCACGACACTCCACTCAGTCATGTTTACAATGTCATCCCTTGTGCCCCCCTCTACCACACTAGTAGCACATGATCGGTCCTCTCGAAGCATTCCACTTGCTGGTACTACCCCCATGAGAGAACTCCATCTGTCACATCCTCTTAACGGTAGAAATAGTACCAGAAACTGGTGCCGAACCGCCCTGGCCCACACCACTAGCTTCGGCAGGTTCCTCTCTGTAATCAGTACCTGGTTCACAAAATCATGTATAGTAGGAAACCTGAAAACATTCACCAGTGCTCGGATGTCATATTGAAAACCATATTCAAAGAGTCTTGCCCTCAATATCTCATCACCCACCAAAACAGGTGCATACTGTTGATGCTCAGTAACATGATGTGAATAATCCATCACCAACATAGCGCCCTACTGCAGATTCTTGAACTCTCGAGCTCGATCGCCCCTCAGCGTCTTTGGGAAGAATAAGTCATAAAAGGGATCCTGGAAATATTCCCATGCCCTGTTGCGGTGATGCTCAGACTGGGTGGTAGCATCCCACCACCTCCTGGAAAAATCACGCAACGAATAAGTCGCGAGCTTGAACCTCCACCTAGGAGGCGTCTCATGGTGCTCGAAAATAGTCTGCATTGAATCCAACCATGACTCTTCAGCCTGTGGTATTCCATCCCCTGAAAACTTAGGCAGATGCTGCTACTTGAATATATGATTCAGATCTCCCATGATTGTGGTAGCCTTCAGTTCTCCCTGGAAGGTCTGCATAAACCGCATGATGCCTTCATGGAACTACGCCTATACGCCTGCATCTAGTATAACAGCTGGGGTCACATCTGGAACTAATGGAGGATCAACATCATTCCCATGGCCTACCATCTGTAGAGTATAATCGTAGCCACTCTCTTGGTGAATAACTGGTGGTTGTATTTACATGATGACTCTACATGGTAAAAAACACACACCTTAGATCAAGTTTATAAAAAAACCAATAAAGGGGATAGGAGAAATGAAGTCTTCATGATTTACAAAACATGACTACATGGAATGTATAAATTCTAAAAGGCGTGTACTCGAATCCTTCTTCCCTGCCAGTGTCCTTATACATCGATAAGCCACACATATCACTTGAACAAGACTACACATCATGTATAACATCTACATGGCGTACATGGTTTAATTTCCAACTACCTGTGTCCTTCGTGACATGTACGACTACTTGTCTAAAACTACACGACATGTTACACCAAAACATGGTGTGTACACCACTTCGTCTTGCCTGCCACACAGTCAGGTCCATACGGTCTTCCCCCAGTCAAGGATACCTGGCTTGTCCTATAGGTACACAATGTGTTCTTGAGGAGGACACACTGACCCGTGTTATTAGTGACATTTCCGAGTACCTGGGTCTAAAAACACAGCATGTTCAAGGTGAACACGACGTGTATGTCTTATGTTTTCACTGTCCATGTTTTTAGTTACACTGATGTACAAGGAGTCTAAACTACACAACGTATACAACCGGTACACATAGTGTTTTCCAAAAGTCAGTCCCTACCCCATGTCCTCGCCAACATTTTCTATGACATGAGAATAGACTATATGTCGTGTACTAAGGGTACACGAAGTGTACTTAAATAGTTTTCATTTCTTCCCGAACAGAATATTAAACGTCGTGTACTCATAGAACTACATGGCGTGTATCCTTGTTTTTCCAGATAGTAAGCCTTTGAAACTACTTTAGAACCCAAAAAAACATTAAAACAACACCTAAGTTCCAAATTTCAATCCATGAGGTCCCATATTCCTCGCGAATCAAATCATGGCATCTTATCTATGTTATAATTAAGGAAAGTAGTCAATGATCCACCAAATTCTGGTCAATGAGGGCCCATAATTATAAATAACCAAATTTTGGCATCCATTATATCAAGGACTCATACCAAAATACCCAATTAAACAGCAATTATTTATCAATGCTGCAATCACAACAACATGTGTTTCTAGAACAACAGCTATCACAAGAACATTCAGTTTCTAATACACCTACATGGAAAGGAAGAATGAATGAATGGTTATTTATAGCATGTGACTAAAAGATGCATCAGATGGAATAACTTCATCTCATCAGGTTGAAACTACATTTAACCCATGTATTACCTATAAACAACAACCACAAGTGCGTCACCCAATGGTGAAAATCAGATCAACTGTAAATTGTAAAATCAATAAAATTGCAACATGAGGTAAATTGTCTTTTCCCTGTACATGAGTTTGCTACTCACAGGCACAGCTTACTACCAACTAATATGTCCTTCCTATCCATAACTAATGCTCTAAATAGTATGCCAAAGAAAATAACCTTCCATTGATACCACTTTGTAACGTCCCAGATTCTGGTGCCACTCAACGGGTGCCCCGAACCTAGTTGGTCACATGACCTCATGCGCATTTCCCCAAATGCCAGAGGCTGCAAACTAGAAGAGAGGGCCTAGGATTGATAGTGGGGAAACTATACCCTCATTTTTCAAAGTGTAGCGTTGTGGAGAAGATAAATAACATACGACAACTGTGGAAGAAATTAACGATACACAACTGATATGATCAACTATAGTAAAAGATAACAAACTAATATATTGATAATGAGTAAACATTTCTCTAGTCCTATGAAAACAGCCAGATCATGTTACATAATAGTACAATATGATACAATGGAAAGTACAATTACAACAGAATAAAATAGAACATCCGGCAGCATCACGAGCTTGAGCTCATTCCTAAGCTCCCCTACACCTTAGGATCAATCAAGTATCTATATAGGGACCCTTTCCCTTATCCACCCCTGTAGAAATATAGTCTATTTTGGCCGAAGACATGACCCAAATAGGGTGTGAGAAATAAATCCCAGTAGGCACCCACCAAAGGACTATGCCTAACTGTCAGTGAAAATTGTGCAACAACATTGTGCAATAAATGCAGTAAACTAATAAGCACTCAAATGTAACTACCATTACAAATTTCCTTGTAATTAAAATATTCATTAATCTGTTTAATTTTATAACATTCAAGTTCAATTTAATAGCATTCAATGTTCTATAGAACTAAGCCCTCGAGCTAATAAGAACCTCGCCTTCAGGATAATATAACCACTCCCTCAGGGTTAACCTCAGGTATAATGAATTCTTCCCTCAGGCGTATGGAGTCTCATCCTTAGGCATATATAATATTTCCCTTAGGCATGGAAGCAATTTCCGTCACGCATTAGTTGCATTGCCCTCACGAAAAACAAATACTTCCCTCGAGCTATGAAAACAACGCCCTCAGGCTTAAGTAAAACACTGCCCTCATGAGTAAGTAAAAGGTCCAAGGCAAAAGCTTAACAATTAATTTTATATACAACTCCTTTGAAGTAAAAAGTAATTCTCAATATAAACATGACATACCCTAGAGTATCTGGGCCAAACAACTAAATAGAGGAACACACCCCTGGATGGTCCAAGATCCAAGTAGTGATCCCAAACAACAGTTTTACACTTAAATTAAATTACCTATGATATTATAGGTATTTAAATATCCAAGGACTCATCTATACGACACCACAACGTGGGTTCGTAGCACAATGTACACAATAACACAGAACATTTGGAATTTAAACACCAGACCACCTACCTCGATCACCCTGGATTGATATACATGAATGACGCTCCTTGAAATGCCTGATAACGACATAGATCTGAGGTTAAAATAACCTCATTCAAACTCAAATAACTTCCATTATAAAAATAATTGGAAATAGCTATGCAAGGAGAAGGAATAACTCACTCATGTGTTTCCATGGAGATCGACATTGCATAAAACGGGTTCCTTGTGTGTGGTCAAGAGGTCCTCCAAGATATAGCCATCTCTACCAATCTCTCATATGGCTCTAAGCTTCCTCTATATATAGAGGAGGCTACTTCCCATTTATGTGAAAAAATAGACTACAAGACATTAAATATTGGGTACACAATGTGTACTTTTCATTTTTTAACAATTCATTTGGTGGCTTCTCGCAAACGTGGAACTATTCATATGTCGACATGAGTACACGGTGTGTAATACCTGAGTCCATGGCGTGTACAATCACTCAGCTGGCTACCCACTTACTATTTTCCTGCCGACTGACTACACGGCGTGTAAATACTCACTACATGGCATGTAGTCGGTTTTTACAGCTTCCATCACCAGCATGGATACACACCATGTGTACTCATCCCACACGGCCTATGTACATGTCGTGTGGACAATTACACGACGTGTACCCAAAAATTCTGGGATTTTCCCCATTTTCCTTATTTTCTTAAAAATTCCTAATGAAAAAGGACAAGAAAAAACCCGTACATTAAGAACAAGAACTGGGTTCTTACAATATATATGGGATTCTACTGTAAAATAGCCATAAAAAATAGGACATGAATATAAATAAATAAATTACAAAAATAATTTGGTTTACACATGTATAAAAAATCAATATATCTATTTTTATTATAAATTAAATAATAATCTTTTTGAATAAAAATGATTTTAGAAAAATTAAATTCTCTAAATGAAGGGTTGTCAATCATTGAACACATCATTGTATTTATATTTTACAATATTTATATTATATAAATGATTAATTGAACATTTTTTTGAGTAAATAACATATAAATAACCTATGTGTGATGTTCTTAGATTTTTTGAGACATAATCATTTTTCTATGATTAATTAATTTTAATTATTTTTATAGAAATCTATAATTTCATTTAATGAATTTAATTGGATAAATAAAATTATTATTTTTTATAAAAGAAAATTAGTTCAATAATATAAATTTTTAACTAATGTATGTCATTATAATAAATTTTATATTTAAATTTTGTAATAGTACAATCAATTGTTATGATATTTTCTAATTGTAACCTGATTTTTCAACATGTCTATGGATAAAATAATAAATTAGAATATTACAAATATCTATATTTCTTTTTAGAAATGTATTAATTATTTAAAATCATAATAATTTATATTATTTAAATTGTTTAAGTCATATTTTTTCATTATTAATATAAAAATATGTAAAAATTAATTATTATGGATGTGGTAAAAATAGATTTAATGGGAGTAAAACTTGAATAATAAGGGATAAAAAGAAAAAATAACATTTAAAACAACATGTCATGGTCATCTATTGTATTTATAACCTATAAATGTGCATAAGAATCTGTTTTCTGGGTTTTTAGTTTATATAAATGAAGTTGTAATTGATTATGTTTATAAATACATCTGTATCCTCTCCCCCACTTAAAAACGCCCACCCATTATCCTCCACTCATCACACATAAAATTCACATGGTTTATCCAATACCGACAAAAATATCTTATGTGATCCACTGTAAAAATTGAAAATACATCTTATTTATCATTTATCCATCGGAGGAAGTCTTTTCGTACAAACATAAAGTGTTCATCCAAAGAAGAGGAATCATTCGTAAACTATATTTTAAATATATTTCTTCTTCCACCTAATTTAATTAATATAAACTCATTATTGTATATCAATAAAATTATATCCCAAAAAAGATATATAATTAGGTTAATGGAGAAACCAATATTCATATCCACTTCCATTAAATGAATAAAAAGTCACTGATAATGGGCATTATGAAATAGCGTATCAAGAACTCATGTAACAACATTTCTATAAATACAGCTTGTGATTGGGTATATTTATGTGTTATATGTTTACATATAATATTTACTATTTTATTGTACTTGTTTAATAAAAATATTACATATATCATCTTTCATTCCATGATGTTATATATTTCATAATAGCACTCATGTGTTCAGTAGGATTCTGACTCACCAATCGATGAATTTTTTTTCCATTATTCATAAAATGTAATGTAATGAGAATAAATTTAATGATGTTTTATGAAATATATTACATTATATGGTTTCTATTAATTTAAAATAAGATTTACTTCCAAACCACATTACTCGTTAGTGGAATGATATTGTCACTCGTACGAATAATCTATCATCTCTATAAGATGAAGCGATTCATTTTCAATGTACAACCATACAAATTGATTGAAAAAAATTAATTTATAGATTAATTATGATATTTATTTAATTAATATGAATATATATATAATAATTTTCTATATCTAACAATCATGGAGTAGAATTTTCATGAACAAAACACATTAGTGAACATGAAAATTAATGCGTGAGACAATTAAAATAATGAAATATTGTTAACAATCTAATATATTAATTTTAAAAGGAACCTATATGATATTATAAATAATGAACATTTATAATATAAATTAATATCATGTTTAAAATAGTTTAATATTAGATTAATGAACATTCATCCAAAAGGAAGTGTGATGTAATGGAATTCGTCTCAATTTCTATTCATTGAGTCCTATTGTAATGTTATGATAATATTTATTGTAGATTATGTAAACCTGACTATAAAAAGGATTTAATAACAACTATGAAAGGGTGTGGGTTGAATCAATTGTTCACATTTTATATTTTTTGAAACATTTATAAATTTTACCCTAGCACCCTGTTAATACTTAATTCTATATTAATTATTAGTAAACTGCATTCTTAAAAAAGTAGGGAAGAATGTAAATCACACAATATTTATATGTTATGGCCTCAGTGTGAGAAACATTATATCATCCATAGCAACTCTCACAGGTCTATATAAATCCATTATTATGTAGAAGTGAATAAAACTTGTTCCCAATACCTCTAGACAACTTCTACCACCTGTTATGAATGAGTATACTTACATCAACAAGTTTTCAATATTTTATTATAAAAAAATTGATCTAAAAATAAAAATAATGAATTTGTTGAATTTTGTCCAAGATTTCTCACTTCTAATTTTCAGTATATTTTTTCTAGATTCAATTTCCTCAATCAGATGATTCTAGATTTTGGGTCTAATTTTCCCAACATAATAATGTTGGATTTTGGTTCCAAATTTTTTTAATACATTGATGCAGGATTCAGGTTATGATTTTCTGAGTATGATGTTTTTGGATAAAATTCTGTAAATATGATAATTCACGGTCTGATTATATGAATATAATAATTGATGATAAATTAATCTGAATAAAATAATTCTATATTATATTTTCTCAGCATGATGAACTCATTCTCAATATGCAAAACTCAAACTCTTTAGAAATGCTTAATAAATTTATTTGTCAATTAAAATGGAATCATTTAATTCAGATTCTATATTTCTCAGACTTTTATGTTTCTAGGAGTAATTTTTGAGTGAAAAAATGATCTGAGTAATTATTTATAGGTGAATCAAAATACAATAGCGGGAAACATGGAAACATTCCCAGCATCCTCAAATATGAATACAAAATATGATGTTTTCTTGATTTTACAGCATAATCATTGACCTATTCGAACATAATTATTTTTCTTTAATATTAACATAAAATTTAAATTCATACTTGACCACATCAATTAGTTATACCATTCTCAGTTCATGAAAATATATTTCATTCTCAACTTACTAAAGATATATTTCTTTTTCAGCTTCTCATTATAGTATTATTTATAAGCTGATAGAAATATATTTCTTTCTCATGACATTATGATCTATTTCATTATTAGCACAATATAATTATTATTAATACTAACATGAGTAGAAAAATCCAAGTTTTATTTTCCTATTACAAAAAACAGTTTTATTTAAATTCGAGTATGATTCTCCCATTATGATTAGTTTCTTCATCAGCATCAACATCATATTTTTCTTTGTGGAATTTGATACTAATTAAAAAAATCAGTCCCTTTTCCAATAAACATCACTCTCATTCCATTTAATTATTTTGAGGATTGGTGAATATAGTGCATGAATTATAATTGAATGTATTGAATCATTTCATTCCTCAAGCAACCAATGTCATTCCTTCATCGCATGAATTCTGTTATCATGAGTATGAACATTTTGAGTATAATTTTCCTTGATACCTTCATCATGACCATTATTGGTATGATAATCCTATGTATTATAATCGTAGGTACTATTTTATGTGTACGATTCAATGTATCATTTTCCTCTCTGAATATAATCAACATAAATATATTTCACTCCCCATTTTATTCACCATGATTCAATTATTAGTTCTCCAATTTTCTTATGATTTATAAATTAGGAATCGTAAAATAATCCCCATATTTATCTATAATGTATGAATACATTATAACACATAACATCATTTTCTTCTTCCAAAAATATTTAGAAACATCAATCTTTCTATGATTTTTTTTCAATTTAATTATTTTAAATCAAACGATAATGTACCAAAAAAGGATAATCTGCCTTGATGAAAATCATCATATTTTTGACTTCTTCTGTGTCTAAAGTAGTTAAACACAAAAACCTAAGTCCAAAATATTTTTTGGAAATTTACCTCATTACAATGCACTGGTTTTGATTCCTAGAATATAGATATGTTCTTCTACAAAGAGATTTAGTTTTACTAATAAAATCATTAATAAATAAAAAAACTATAATTGTTAATCAATCTACCACATTGGATTTGTTGATAACCCCCAATAAAACATTTTAAAATCTCAGATTTATTCAAAACTCAATTTTTTTTGTTTAATAAAAACATATACTATCTCAAAATATACTATCTTAACAACAAAATAGCAGATAAATTAATGTTATTGATAAAATTTCACCCCTTCGTGGAAAGAACAATTTTTGTTTATGTAATGATAAAATCTCCCAATTTTATTCTTTCCACTAATTTTTATTTTTCACTCCCCCATTCATTATTTTCTATATTTTTTTCTCTCCCCTTTTTAAGATAACCACACCTTCATATTCATAAAATAATGGAATGTAAAAATATTTATATAGAACAAATTTGTTACTTTCTCTCCTCTATTGTCAACACAATCAATATCACATTCCATGTTCTTCCTTATGATGTATAGGGACAAATTGTGGGATATTGAACATGTTTTAGAAGCCTTAATTCCACAAATAATTCTTACTAAATTGATTTTATAAATATATCAGCAGAATTATACTTTGATGAAATTTATTACATGTGAACATCTCTAGCAGTAAATTTCACTTTAAGTAAGTGAAAAAATATATCAACATTCTTTAATATTGACGAATGGAAATTATTCATAGAATGTTAAATTTCACACTGATTATCACAAATTATTTTCACATGTGTAAAATCATTTACATTCAAATATTTTAGTTGAACATTCATTCATAATAGTTGAGTATATGCCTGTGTGGCTGCAACAAATTCAGATTCCATTATGCTCAATGTTACTGAACATGGTTTAATACTATGACATATCTCCTAACATTAACACAAGAAAATTTTTCATTATGAGGATTATTTTCTATCATTACAATCTCCATCCAAAATTTCATTAGTATAAACATGAATTATTATTTCGATATTTCTTTTTTATAACAACCCATGTGATGTTTTCTTTTGACATATCTCAGAATTATTTTTTCAACAAAAATATGGGATTTTTTTTAAATTGACACCTATAACATTATGTTACATCAGAAACAATATCATATATTCAATTTATATGGTAAATTATCATTCCTATGAGCTTTTAAAGGCCTTTTTTATTCACACTTATTTTAGGTTCATCATTACTCAATATTGTTCTAACTGAAATAGAAGTAGAATATTTTTTTGATTCTTATATCAAGAATTTATTTATAAATTCATTGGTATAAATTTATATAAGATAAAAAATGTTAATTTTAAGTAATTGAACTTATAATACAATGAATAATATTAATTCTTTAATCATAGACATTTCAAAATTTATCATCTTTTCTAGAAATAATGTTTTGCATATATATTCTCTATCACCACCATAAATTATATCAACCATATAATCTATTACAATTAGAGATATGTAGTCAAAATCATTAACCTAGAACATGTTATAGACATTTTCATTATATATTATTAACATTATAAAACTATTATAAACAGTTGAACACAAAACATGTAGATCTTGTTTCAGACCATACACTTCTATATTCAATTTAGAAAAAAATATTTTCATCCTTATCAAGTAGAAACCACCAATATTTTTTAATGTAAAACTCATTATCCGTCTCTCCATTTAAGAAATATGAATTTATATTCATCTTCTACACATTGAAATTCTAATTGTTTCATGAATTTTATTCTTGATTATTAAATTATTTTCAATAAACCCACTTTTTTATTATAACATTTATGTATTATGTCATTGGAAAAAGCTCATATGTTCCATTATATTCAATACTATATAGATTTTATTTAATATAATACTATATTTACTTATGTTTAATAGCCTCTAAAACTTATTATAGTTTATCTTTGGATATAAGTGAAGTTTAATTTTCTAATCACAAAATCAATCTTCTCTAAATTAGAGCCTTTTGATTCCCAACAATGTTTTTGATTTAAACATATTTTTGTAAGTTAGGAAATCTCAAAAGTTTTTTTCCTATCATCACATTTCCTACTATAAGTCTAACTTGAATATTAATAAAGATGTTTTTTGAAACATTCACTATTAATAAAATAATCTTGTAAATCATCCGTGAAATTACAAAAAACTTTTATTATGTAACATTCCTTCACAATTAACATTTAATTATATGAGACCAACAAATTTTGTAAAAATTTATTCCTAAATTTATATCTTCTTCTAATTAGTGAGTAACCCATAAATGTTCCTTCATTATTTTTCTCATCAATCATTCCGAATTCTAGATATTTTATTTTCAGAAATCATGGACATCCCAAAACAATGATGTATTTCAATGAAGTTTTTTGTTAAACAACATTTCATAAAAAGTCATATTAGATTCCAGTATCCACATGAATTTATTTTGAACATGTACAATTGTAATAAAAACTTATATTAAAAATAATTTTGAAGGATTATATTCATATAACCTACTTCATACCATTTACACCAATATTCAATTTTATGAGTCTAATATCCCATTTTTGGAAAGTATAATGGGCTCTATAATGATGTTTGATACCATGTGTCTTCAACTATGATTCAAAAGTATTTATTGTGAATTTAGTAGTCTTATATGTTGTAAAAATTATTTCTAAATCCACCATTTATTTCTCAACATAATTTCTAAAGAATATTTTCATTCAATAACCTCTCACATGTCCTTTATAAAAATGATTTTTTTTCTCAGTGAAATCATCATAAAAATTGAGAAATTATTAATCATATTTTGTTGATTTTTGTATCATCTGGTCTCATAAATAATAAACAATATGCTAATGTGGTTAAGTACATTTAATGTTAATTTTACTATATGTTTTTAGTCATATTTCCATTTTGGAATGTAATACCCAAAACTTTTCCCCTTATTTTCATATATTGCAAATTCTAAAAAACATCAAAATTAGAAATTTTATTAATATTTTTCTACCTAAGGAGGAAACGTATTTAGAGCCACATATTCTTTCACCTTAATTAATTAAGTTACATGATTTATTTAATTCTTCTATTTGAATGTCATTCACATTAGTTATTTCTCATTTAATACAACTTTTCTATCATTCACACGTATTATGATATTAAAATAATATTTAAAAAAATATTATGCATCATCAAAATGTTTACTTACTATATTTAT
Organism: Viscum album; assembly: GCA_963277665.1. Classification (NCBI taxonomy): domain Eukaryota; kingdom Viridiplantae; phylum Streptophyta; class Magnoliopsida; order Santalales; family Viscaceae; genus Viscum; species Viscum album. The sequence continues at coordinate 1,247,026,680 of OY728148.1, forward strand.
GTAAGGTTTTTTCTCATCAAAAAAAAATCCTAATATTTTAAAATAATTGCTTGAATAACAACCATTCAAATTCCTCTAATTTGTAAGCAACTATCATTACCACATGTATTTACTCCTCCACCAAAACTATAAACATATTAAATATTTATATATCTCCTATTATATGTTATGATATACCAATATCATGTATATAAGGTTTGTTCCACATAGTTTCATTGAAAGTTGTTTCGACTGCAAAATTTAATTCCTTAACATTATTAAGTTAATATTTCATTTAATTTCTATCACAGGAAACCAGTTCTGGATGGAGTGACCCACATATTGTTTCATGATGAAAAAATTGATCACATAATCCTTAATCTTAATCTAGAAATTGAAATTTTTTTCTTCTAAAAATATTTCTAAAATTTTATGATATCACTTTTTCATCATTCTGTATGTTAGGTTTGTTTATCATTATACATTCACTAATATATATACTATTCTCAAACCTTCATCTATGTAAGGATAATTTGTGAAAAAAATTATAATTCCAATGACCATAGACTATAAAACCCCTATAATATATTTCATATATTGATTTTATATTGAATTAATATCATTATCTATTGGAACATTGTTGATGTTGGTAAATTCATTCAACTCTAGATTTATCAGGATGTGAACCATCATTTCCTTTGTTCTAGATTTCTAACAATGAAGATTTTATTGTCTTCTGAAATCCCTTTTCCTCCAAAAAATTCCAAATAATATTTTCAGTATATGAAATGTTTATATAATAAGATTAAAAATTATTTTCGTAATCTATGATTTCACCTAATTTTGTATTGAGATTTCCCAACAACTTTAGAAGACACAACATTTACTTCTAACGCATAATTGATATTTTCATTCATCTTTATCAATATTCATTTATACTCATGATGTGTTTTTTGAACATGATAACATATTATTCTTTATTTACTTGCTTCTTACAATGATTTTAAACCATCCTTCCATTTTCATAAATTCTAGGTTTGTGACATAAAATCTCAACAATGTATTCATTATCATATATGATAACATGTTTTCTTCTATCATAAACATCCATACAATCATTCATTATAACTGTAATTTCATAATGATAGTCTTATAACAATATATTCAAAATAATCTATTATGTGATGATGTTCTCTATAAAATTGGTCACTGCCTTCTTCAATCTATGATGAAAAAATTGTTTTCTCCTCATATTCAATGAAGGTAATGAATTTTTATAAACAATAATATTAAAAAGAATTTTTTTCCATTGATTCTGATTAGTCATAATTATTCGTCATTATTATTTTGTTTCTACTGATATTCTTTTTGTATATATTGGAATACATTTCATTTTATCATTTTTGTTCCACTTTTTCAGGAAGGTTTTCTATTTGAGTCAACTCAATATTCTCCAAAATTATTTATATGGAAATTCATAGTGATGTTTTTTATTCTACCATACTCAAAACATATGAGGTTGAGTTTTCCATTATACATTAATCTTCCTCTTTGATAGTTCGTGAACACAAGAGACAATTTATTTATTCGACTCGACATTTTCTTTTTCTTTAGATTCACAAGGATAAAAATAATCAAAATCATGAATTCTAAACTATTTCATATCTTAAAAATACATTTCATATTTCATATTATTTTTAAGCATTTAAAAATTACTCATTTCATAAGAAATAAAAATTTATTAAATTAATCATGAGATAACCGTCATTATATTCTAACTAATAAATTTTAGAATAAATTGTGGTGGTAATGTTTCTCATATGTTTCATCACACTTTTATAATCATTCAAGACATATCTAAATCTTATTATGTTAAAAAGAATTTCATTTCCTCTAATTATGTTTTCATAAATTGTTTCTAATTCACTCATTCTTATTTCTTCATACGTTCTATTCCAGATTTATAACTCTGGTTCATTAAATTTTGGAATTTCCATCGAACACACATTCCATAGTTTCCAACATTATTTTTTATGATTTGAGAACCATTACATTATAATAAAAACTCTCACATAAGATAATAGATTTAATATCTAGCCTTCACATAAACTACTATATATACTAATTTAGAAAACACCATCGATGATTATTTCTGAAATAATGGAAAACCAATAGTATTCGCATCAACAAACTTCCAACCCTAGATATTAGAAATAAAGAATCATCCCATTTTTAATCCATACTAATATATTCCATAGAATGTATTAATTTCTATAAAATTTAAAGAATCAATATTTTACATGATAAGGATCCAATAAGGGAAAATTTGACTTGATACAAATTAATGTTCTGATGGTTCGAATAACAACTAACATGGGAAGATTGAATCAACTATTTACTTTTTATATGTTTAATAACTATTCGAATCATAACACCTATACCATGTAAAGATTAATTTAATTATCTATTTTTAATAAAATACTCATACATGATATAATAGGGAATCAACTAAATCACACAGTTATTACAGGGTTCATCCTTATTGTAGGATTCTAATTTATTTCCATAGCCCCTCAATTCACACTATAAAAATCAATATTAAGAAGAAACGAATACAACTAGTTAGAACTCCTGTACGATGCCTTCTATATCTCGATATAAATGAATATAACAAATCCCGCTAGTTTAAAATGATTTTTTATAATATAATAGATCCCTTAAAATTAAAAATGAATTTGTGGGATCTTCTCTAAAATTGACCAGTTCAAATCGTTAGTATGATTTTCCATGTTTTGATTTTCACAATTCAATGACGTTGAATTATGGATCCAATTTTTTCAATATAATGATTTTGGATTCATGATCCAATTTTCTATAAACAATGATGCTATATTATGGATCTGATTTTCATCATATGTTTATTTTTCATCTGATTATATGAATATGATAATGTTGGATCCGATTATCTGAATATGATACTTCTGTAAATGATTCCTTGAATATGAAAACTCTGGATCTGATTTTCTTAGTATGTTGAACTCACTCTAAATCTAATCATCCCAAACTCAGAAATAATGTTTAATTAAATTCTTATTAATTTAGATGGGATCTTTCACTTCAGATTCTCTATCAATCATTAATTTTCATGTGTTTGTGAATGTTTCAAATGATAAAATTTTCTTGGGATGTATTTATTTGGGACTATGAAAAATAAAGCGAGAAACATCAAATATTTCACCACATCCTCAAATAATGAATTCATTAAAAATATGGGGAAATTAAAACATAAACATTGACTTATACAAAAATCCTTAGAATTCACTAATAATATTATTAAATTGAAATTGATTTTTGAACATATCAATTCTTTAACACCTCATGCTTCCACATTATGTTTTTTTTTGAATAATGTGATAGCATGTGTTGTACGCAACATCGAGTTCTAACACAACATAACCAATCCAACTAGCCATTATGAATAGTAATACCTACGTTTTGAAATTATATATATATTATTTTTTAAAATGGACTTCATTTTTGGATTCAGAATATTGAATTTAGCCTAGGGTAAAATTTTGGTACTTTTCGGATAACTTTAATATTTTGATGAATAGTGAAAATTAATACATTTTAATTAAAAGCAAATTTTTTAATCAAAATAATTAATAGTGATAAATTTTAAATTTTAGTGGTTTTAATGTCTATTTAGAATATATTTTTACCATTTAATATAATTTTGGTCATTGGACATATTTTTACAATTAAACCGGACATAAACAAGTGTCAATCTGTTGATAGTTATTATCACTTAAAAACACGCTTTTTGTTTTAACAACAGCAATTAATTTTAATTTAATTTCTGCCACTTCTGTGTTTTGAATGTGGAAAAATGGATTCCATATTTGGAATCAGGATGTTCAAATTTTGTAAATAGGTATCTTTTATTTTTAGACATTTTGAATAATTACTTCGGTAATTATTTTATTTACCATGGTTAAGGGTAAATCCGGTAAATAAGGGTTAAAAATAATATTATAATAATACTAAATTACCCTAAAACGTGTCCTAGAATTATTGGTTGATACATGTTCGACCGTAGGCACCTTTGGGTCGATTTTGGAACCCCATGGAGCCACTTATAGGTGATAGGGACACTTTATTTTAATTAAGTTAAAATTAATACAAAAATGACACAGGCATATATCTTTTAGAAAAATAATTTTTACATAGGGTTATATATGTTGGATTTTCTACTATAAATATTAATTAGAAAGATAAAAAGATTTCATATATATTTATATTTTATTTATAATTTTTAGAGATTACATTATGTAATTTATGTATGACATAATGATGATGGAGTAATTAACATAATAGTGAAACTTTAAAATAATTGATATTATAAATACCCAAATAAATATAATTTGAGACTTTTAATGAATTAAAACTATTTTTGAGGATAATATGACATATTAGGATTGATTTAATTAATGTTTTTCTAAGTAATCATTCTGTTATGAGTTTCAAAAAAATCAACTATTGAATAGTGTCAAAATTGACATAAAAGAGTTTTTAAAATATATATTATCTTATTAATTGATATTAAATTCCTAAAAATCTAAGGTTCGACAAATAGACTTATATCCTGATATTAGTATCATTAATGGACCACTTGGGGGTCTCTTGGTTGTATATGGTATGATTATTAACCATATAATATAAAAATACAAAGAGACATTGTAAAAGTGAAACTAATTAAATTAGAGTTTATACTTAAAGATAATGTTAATATAAGTACCCAAACCTATATAAATAATATTTTTTGAGTGGTTTTCGTCCCATCCCCACCTTAAAATTTAAATAATCCACTTTGGAGCCATTAAAAACTGATTATTAATTTATTATAAATTAATATTTCTAGCTTTTCCAAATGTGCCCATCACCCCTCTTATAAAAGGGCACTCCTCCTTCCCATTTCTTCACACCTTAAAAGCATTTTGGTTCGTCCAAAATCTACCCAAATACTCTCCAAACATCCCTCACTACAACCTTGAGGGCTTATTTTCATCATAAATTCATCCTAAGGAGCCATTTGGATCAAATCAAAAGGAAGAACCCGAAGAAGAGGTAATGATTTCACCACCCTTTTCCAAGTTCCTTTCTTCTTACACTTCTTCTTCCTTTGTTTTTACCATTCTAAAATAATAACTCCAGTATCATATATATACTGTGATGTTATTATAAATATGGTACAACCATTTTCAGTATTCTATCCACCCTTTTAATAACATGTCACCATACGTGCGTACGTACGGCTTACCGTCTCCACGTCGTGGTGTAATTGTTATTCAATATATTATTATTTGGATGGATATAATAATGATGTGTAAATCATGTAAATAATAAGTATAACCTGTTAATGATTATTTATATATGATATACCATCCATTTTTATATTATTTTAATATCAAAAGAATGATATTGTCCCTCGTGCGTACGTACGGACTACCATCTCCACGAACGTGATGAGATTCATTCTCCATCGTATCCATTCATGTATAATTATCATTTGATGATTTAAAAATAATGTTTAAGGACTTGATATAATTCTTTATATGAATAATATACAACCTATCCATGAAAAACATGGCTTATGTAACAAAACATATAAAAGAAAATGAGTAAGTTAACACCCGAAACGACGATAATACAAAGATATTATTAACAAAGCAATGTTAAAAGATCATATATGATATCATATGAATGTATATTATTCTTGTATAATTTAATAATAATTATTTCACTATTATACAGGATAGTAACCTACCCCAACCAAGGAAAAGTTCAAGTTAATGGTTATTTCACAATCTCCTCATTATCTGTGATTTTTTAAATGTAATAATATACTGGGATCTATTTATCATCCACATCCATGTTTCCTAAAAATGAATTTCAAAACAATTTTACTATTTAGTATAATATGGGTTAAAGTAATTTATACCCTTTTTTGACTTTTTATAAGAGGTTTATAAAAGAATCTTTCCGTCGTTTTCCAAACAAGGTGCTTTTTAACCTTTTCGACAAAATTAAGGTAAGAATGATTTTTTTAACCTATACGACGGGTGCGGCTATTTTCCGCCATTATAAAATCTTCAAAGCTTCCCTTACAAGCATATAAGAATATTTTCAAAGAAAATGTTTTATTTCATAAATATAAGACTCTTAAATGATTTCAAAATAGAAAGAAATATTTCTCTAAAAAGAGTTTTGATTTCATCTATGTCAACATCCTTTGATGGATTTTACGTTTATTTGAAGTTGATTTATTATGATACAAAACATATATATTTTATTGATGGTTTTGTGATATGTTTGACTGTGGATGTGCTATTTTTTTACCGTTCATAGTTTATGGTGAAATTATTGACATTTCGTATGCTAGTTTTAATACAAATGTTTATGTTATGTTTAAACCTTTTCATATGGGAATGCATTGGACATAATATATTATGGGTGGAGCCCTCTATAGCTCCTCGATTCATCGTTAGGTCTCATGAGACAAACTAGTGTCTTGGAACATGGCCTTGAAAAAATCTTATTTGTAGTCTTGGCACGAGGCCTTGGCTATGTGGTTATGATAGTCTGGAATTATGCATTTCATCATTATGAAAGTGGTTATTGATATTGAATGTGATTATTTGATTAGTAGAATATCCATGTGAATAAGTAAATGGAATTATTTCATTTTACGTTTTCCATACTATGTTTTAGTTCAAGTTTAAAAGGCGTTTGTTTTAGTTATACATTGCCATAAATGTTTATTCTTATTTTTGAAAGTTTTCGCTATATTGTTATCTTTACTGGGCATTTGAGCTCACCCCTTATCTATGATATATTTTTCCAAGGATGTGAAGAAGTAAGTTATGAATGACCTGCAGGGATATTATGAGGGGATAATAGTGTGGACTATGGAGACATTATGTTGTTGTAGTAGTTTTTCACTTTATGATGTAATGTAATACTTTATGAATATATCTAGTGTTTCAAAGGCTACTAAACCAATCGGTCTTTTGAGATTTGATCTTTCTTGTGATCATGCCAATGTTATGTAATAACGCACCGACTCTAGGTAACTGGAGTCTGGGCATTAAAGTTGGTATCAGAGGAAGTTTAGTACAAACCTTGGATGTTAGATTTAGATAAACTCTGATTAAAGCACGTACACCTAAGATAAACATTGAGAATTAGTATAGAAGAACTTTCTAGAATTTTGGTATTGTAGATATTTTTTGAGATTTCCGAAAAATACATCCCTATCTGGATACGAGCAGGTAGAGGCAGCTCTGACACAGATGTACCTAGGGGTAAAACACGAAAACACCGCATTGAGCTAGACTCGAACGGGAATTGGTACATGACAATGGTCCTTGCAGCACTCTTGGTTAGGACACTCTCGAGGGATATTCTTAGGATAACTCTCATTTTATTTACAAATCATTATGAAGGGTTTATGAGTATATACATCCTCAAGGAAAAAATTCTTATGATTATGGATTATATCCCTAAATAGTTCAATTTATGTTAAGTGTTTTATAAGTATGAGATTATGTATTTTGATTCATAAACTGATCTAGTTTATGCCATAGTTTAGAAATTATGCCTAGTGGACGAAATGGAAACTGTATCAATGCACGCACTCCATGTAGGGATTTCCCTCCGGCTCAAGATAATTATAGTGGAGCTGGTGATGCAACTGGTGCCAATCAGCTAATCACCATACTGGGAAAACTCACTCAGGTTATGAATAATAACCTTACCTGTATGGAGAACCCTGATCCGTAGCATGGATAATAAATGTTAGATCGATTCACAAGGCAACAAACACAAGTGTTCAATGGGAGTACGAATCCCTTAGTAGTTGAGCAATGGATAAATTCCCTAGAGAAAATATTTCTGGCTTTGGGGAGTAGTGAAAGGGAAAAAGTTATCATGGCAGTTTACCTCCTCACTGGAGATACTGATCAATAGTGGTCATTGATTCAAAACATGAAGGAAAATGATGAAGTATCAAATATGGAATGGAGGGAGTTCAAGATCTATTTTTATAAAAATACTTTCCTCATGACCATTGAGCAGATATGGAAAGGCAATTTCTGAGTCTGAGACAAAAGGTGGTTGAGAATGTCACAAAGTATGAGGCTAACTTTACAAGGTTAGCAAGGTATGCTTGAGATTATATACATAACCCAAGAAGTAATATTGATCATTTCTTTTATGGGTTAAAACCATTTCTCCGTCGAGCATTAGTATCACAATCCTTCTCGTCATACGAAGACATTGTCTCATGTGCTATCAAGAACGAAAAGGAATTCTCTATGTCTTATGACTTTAATGCAATGAAAGAGAAGACGATTCCTACTGATCAATCTAGGAAAAGAAATAAGGGGAAGACGGGAAAGGATGAATATCCATCATGTTGTAAATGTGGTAATAAACACCCCTGTACTTTCTAGAAGGGAACATGAGTCTGTTACAAGTGTGGTGAAAAAGGCCACCAAGCTCGTGATTGCAAGGGGAAGAAGGAGGATACCAATGTTCAGTGCTACAATTGCAGGGAGATGGGGCATTATGAAAATGAATGTCCTAAGAATCAGGAGAACTTACCTTAGAAAAGGAAAAGGGATCAAGGCCAAGCTTACGCTATCAGTACTGCTGTAGTAGAAGCTCCGAAAGACGTGGTGGCAGGTAATTGAATGGTTTCCTAAAGTTTAAAAAATGTATTATTTGATTCTGTATCATCGCATTGTTTCATATCATCCCAGTTTGCTAATAAAATTAGATATTTCCAATTTGATTTAACAAGGGATTTGTCAGTTAAAACTCCTAAGTGAAGTATCATTGCAACAAAGTTTTGTGAATCAGTCCCCATTAGAGGACATAAATGTTCTTTATCTTCTGATCTTGTCGTTATACCTATGATTGAGTTTGATATAATCCTCAGTATGGACTGGATTTCAGACAATGATGCGAATATTTATTGTTATAAGAAAGAGGTTTCAATTCTTGATGACGATGATAAAGAACACCTTATCTTTAGAGCAGAATCATCACCACCTAATTGTTATCTAGATCCACCCCCAGTAGCTCAAATAAATTCAATTATTGGGGAGGAAGAGAATGAAATAACTGTGGGTGAGGAAAGGAATGCTCAAATAGAAGATGCACCTATTGTGAATGAATTTTTAGATGTATTTCCGGAAGATTTCCGTGGACAACCTCCAGAATGAGAAGTTGAGTTTCCCATTGATTTAATTTCTGGATCAAGGCCTATATCAAAGAACCCTTATGAATAAACATTGTAGAATTAGTTGAACAAAAGAAACAACTAGAGGAATTGAGTAATAAGGGATTTATTCACCCTAGTGTTTCCTCATGGGGAACCCTTGTTCTTTTTGTTAAAATGAAATATGGATCTATGAGGTTATGTATCGACTATAGAGAGATCAATGCTATAACAATAAAGAACATGTATCCCCTACCACGCATTGATGATTTATTCGACCAAAAGTATGGAGCTCAATACTTTTCAAAGATTGAACTTCGATCTGGATACCATCGGTTGGGTGTGAAGAAGGAAGACATTCTGAAGACAGTATTTCGAACCAGGTACGGGCATTACGAGTTTCCTGTAATGCCTTTTAGATTGACTAATGCACCCTCTGTATTCATGGATATGATGAATAGAGTTTTCAATGAGTATCATGATGAATTTTTGGTTGTATTTATTGATGATATCTTGGTATACTACAAAAGATACGAAGATAATGAAAATCACTTGCACATTATCTTGATGACTCTGAGAAGACATGAATTATATGGGATGTTTAGAAAGACTGAATTCTGGCTTCATGAGATTACTTTTCTTGGCCATATTGTATCTAAAGATGGAATCTCTGTTGAACCTTATATGACCAAGGCAATCCATGAATGGCCAGCATCGACGAGTATAACTGAGGTACGTAGTTTTATTGGTTTAGCAGGTTATTATCGATGTTTCCTCCAAAATTTTTCCCAACTGGCTAACCCATTAACAAAGCTCACACGTAAAGGGGTTAAATTTTTTTGGACAAAAGAGTGTGAAGAATGTATCGAAGAACTGAAGAAAATATTATTCAATGCTCATATATTGTCTCTACCATCGGGGAATGATGGGTTCATTATTTATAGTGATGCATCGAAGAAAGGACTTGGTTGCGTTCTTATGGAAAATGATAGGGTTGTTTCATATGCATCACGCAAATGAAAATTCATGAACAAAACTACCCTACTCATGATCTCAAGATAGCAGTTGTGATCTTTTCTTTGAATATATGGAGGCACTACCTCTATGGTGAAAAAATGTGAGATTTATACTGATCACAAGAGTTTTATGTATATTATCTCACAAAAATAACTCAACATGAGGCAAAAAAGATGGCTTAAACTACTCAAGGATTATGATTGTACGATACACTACCACCCGGGAAAGGAAAACAAGGTGGCATATGCTTTGAGCAGAAAAGATCATGGAGTTTTGAACGTGATGAGAATTGAAAGGGATCCAATTTTCATAGATCCAGTGAAGATGGACATGGGAATAACCAGGGAAGGCGAAACAACAATGATTTTTCAAATGGTTTCCAAACCATATTTACTAGAAAGGATTAAGAGTTCTCAGACTAATGATGGAAAATTTCAAAAGAATATTAAAGCTATGAATGATGGGAGATTGAGAGATTTTGTGTATGAAAATGGAATTATGAAATTCAGGAAGAGGGTTTGTGTTCCCGATATACCTGATATAAAAAGGGAATTGTTGGATGATGCTCATAGTTCTAATTTCTCTATACACCCTAGGAGCACCAAAATATATAGATATTTTAAGGAATATTTTTGGTGGGACAACATGAAGAAGGAGATTGCTGAATTTGTGTCAAGATGTATGGTTTGTCAACAAGTGAAAGCTGGAAGGCAACAACCTTGATGCAACCACTTCCCATACCTGAGTGGAAATGGGACAATATTACGATTTACTTTGTCATTAGGCTACCAAAGACTCCTAGAAGGAACAATGAAATATGGGTTATTGTTTATTGTTATACCAAGTCAACACATTTTATTTCTATAATAGAAGATCTACCACTGGAACGTCTAGAAAGACTATATATTAATGAAGTTTTCAGACTTCATGGAGTACCCCTATCGATTGTTTCTGATCGTGATCCCCGTTTTACTTCATGATTCTGGAAGAGTCATCAGAAATCCCTAGATACTGAACTTTATTTGAGAATTACCTACCATCCTTAGACAGACGGACAATCAGAACTGACTATTCAAAGATTAGAAGACATTTAGAGGTCCTGCTCACTTGACTTTCAGGGTATGTGGGCTCAGTATTTACCTCCTGTAGAATTTTCCTATAACAATAGTTTCCATTCAAGTATTCAGGTGGCACCATATGGAGCGTTATACGGAAAGGGATGTCGCACACTAACCTGTTGGGATGACGTTGGTGAAAGAAAACATGTAGGTCTAGAACTGGTGGAGGAAACAATGGAAAAGGTGAAGGTAATCCAAATTCACATCAAAGCAGCTCAATGTAGGTAGAAGTGTTATGCCTATAATCGAAGGAAGGATTTGGAATTTAAAGTTGGTGATCATGTTTTCTAGAAGGTTTCTCCATGGAATGGAGTCATACATTTTGGTATGAAGGTAATCCATGGAATGTAGCATACCGATTGGCAATGCCGCCAAGTCTCTCCAAAGTTCACGATGTGTTCCACGTATTTCAATTGATGAAATAATTGCCTGACCCAATGCATGTACTCACCCATGAGGAATTAGAACTGGAACCCGATCTGTCTTATTACGATGATCCCATCAGGATTCTTGATACAAGAGAACAAGTATTGAGAAACCGGACGATGCATCTGGTAAAATTTTTGTGGAGAAACCATAAGATGGAAGATGCAACGTGGGAACTCGAGGAACTTATGTTGAAGAACCACCTGAGTCTTTTCATGTGATAATATTCTTGAAATCTCTAGGACGAAATTATTTGAAGGAGGGGAGAATGTGACACCCCATTATTCCACGGTACGCTTCTCTTTGAATAATGTGATATCGTGTGTTGTACGCAACACCGAGTTCTAACACACCATAACCAATCACACTAGCCATTTTGAATAGTAATTCCTACCTTTTTAAATTATATATATTTTATTTTTTAAAATGGATTTCATTTTTGGATTCGGAATATCGAATTTAGCCTAAGGTGAAATTTTGGTGCTTTTTGGATAACTTTAATATTTTGATGAATAGTGAAAATTACTAAATTTTAATTAAAAACAACTTTTTTAATCAAAATAATTAATATTGATAAATTATGAATTTGAGTGCTTTTATAGTATATTTAGAATATATTTTTACCATTTAATATAATGTTGGTAATTGGACATAATATTACAATTAAACCGGACATAAACAAGTGTCAATCTTTTGATAATTATTATCTCTTAAAAACAAGCCTTTTGTTTTAACAACGGAAATTAATTTTAAATTAATTTCTGCCACTTCTCTGTTTTTTTCACACCCCGACCGCAGATGTATTTATTTTACTCCTTTCTTGGTCCCGGTTTGAACTTTTCAAGGTTTAATTGGGATGGCGGTTTTGCACTGGTGCGCGGTCACCGCATCGTTAGTGGTGACCGTGCGTTCGGCCGGGTAACCGTGTGTCCACCTAACATCTTAAGTATTGAATTTTTATGTTGATATTTTATTATTATTACTTTTTAAAATTTGTGTTTTTATTTTTGAAGTTATTTTTGTTTATTGTATATATGTCTACATAAATGTTTATATATGTGTGTATATATATAAATGTATATATATATGTTTAGATGCGGTTATATAGAAGTGTACATGTTTATATGTGTATATGTATATATGTTCATATATGTTTAAATAGATGTATATATGTCTATATATAAATGTGGGTGGGTGCGCGCGCGCGTGTGCCCGTTTATTTTCAAATAGTTTTTATATTCTAAATTGTTGATTAAAAATAATAAATATTATAATTTTCTAATTATTAAGATTATTAGTAATGTTATTTTTATAAAGTCTAATTTCTATGATGTTTTATTTTTATTATTAAGGTTTGATTTTTATTAATTTACTCATTCAATCTTATTATTATTTTTATTAATATTACTTGTTTTTATTATGTTGTTTTTATTATATATATATATATATATATTTCTTCCAAGACCCTAACCCCTACCCTGCCACCGCACCCCTCTCCCTACTCTCCTCCTCTCTCCCCACAGCCCCCTCTTCTGCGCAGCATCCCCTCGCCAGCAGCCCCCCTCCGGCATGCCGGCCGCCGCCCCGAGCGACTCCCGCTCTGTCTCGCGCCCTCCGCCGCTCCCCGACCTCGCGCGACCGCTGGCGCCCGTGACTCACCGCCTACACCTCTTCCCCCCCTCGGCGCCCAGTACCCCGACATCCCTCCCCGTATCCCGACCTCCTCCGGCAAACAGCCCAGGTGGCCCTCTCCTCTTCTCTCTCTCTCACTCCCCCGCGTGGTTCTCCCTCCCCTCTCCCAACTTCACAACACCCCTGACACCCTACTCCTGCATCGTCGTCCCAACCTCCCCTTCCTCCGGCGCCGCCTCCTGTCACGATCCGGTGCGTCGTCCCGCACCTCCCACTGTCCCAGCTCCGACCGTCGTCCCCTGCCCCCTCTCCGTCCGTGGTGACCCAACCTCCGCCCGACCTCCCTCCTCTTCGGCCGTCCCATCTCCCTCGCGCAGCACCTCCGGCCTCCCGACACCCCCGTCCTGCCCCTCCTGCGCACTCCCCTCCAGCCCATCGCCGTCAGGGTTCCCGCCGCCGTTCGGGCTCCCTCAGCCGCCTCCCGTGTCCACAACCTCACCCCCTGTCCGACACCCCCACTCCGACCAGCTACTCGGGTTGCCCGCTCTGGCCCATTCTCCCCTCCGCTCGGCCGCGTCCCGACCAGCCATCCGCGCCCCTGTAAGTTCCAGTGTTTATTTTATTTTATTTTGTTATTATATTATTAATATACTTGATTTATTATTATGTTTGCATTTTTATTATTAATATGTTAATATCAATAATATTATGACTATATTATTACTATTGTTATTATTTTAATATTATTAATATTATTATTATTAAGATAATATTTTTATATTATTATTATTATTATACTACTATTGTTATTATCATTATATTATATTATTATTATTATTATGATTATGATAATATTATAATTATGCTTATTATATTATTATTGTTATTATTATTATTACATTATGTTATTAATATTATTATTATATTATTATTATGTTGTTATTATTATTACTACCTTATTATTATTATTATTAACATTATTAAGTTATTATTTTTATTATCATTATTGTTATGTTATTATAATTATGCCATATTATGATGTTATTATTATTATATCATTATTATTATTATATTATTATGTTATTGTTATTATGTTATTGTTATCAATATTATTATTATTTTTACATTATTGTTATCACTGTTATTACTATTATGTTATTATTATTTTTGAACCTCTTTAATGGCCTATTGTTTTAGGACCAGTTTGATGGCGCAATACGGTGCGACCATTACGCAACGGGAGTTCTGCGCCGTGTCATTTTTCGTTCTGATTCGAGGTAGGTCTCCCATTGCACTTGCCTTTAAATTTAGAATTAATTTATTCCTTGTCTTTTCATTGAGGTTTAGTAAATTTAATAGTATTACTAAGTAGTTATTTATAGTGTGGTGATCTGCTGATAAAAGCTGTTTAAATTCTAGCGTTTCATTGAAAGGGATTTCTTGGTTTCAATTGTGTGCTTCCATTTTAATATTGCTAAATGGTTCTTTATGAAATGTGAAATTTTGTTTTGAAATGTTTTTGGTGTGTATAAATTAGTAGGTGTATTGTTTAGGGAAAATGGTGTTTTTCTTAGAACCATGATTAGAGGAAACGTTGTATGACCTTTAAACTTGTTTTTGGAATCTTTATGTGTGGTTCATGGTTGATGAAAAAATGTTTTCCTTTCTCGCTTGAACAAAAGTTTGGATTTCATTTGAGAAATGGTGTTCCTTCAAAAAGTGATTAAAGGCCCATTTGGATCTTGATAAAATTGGGGTGCATTTGGTTGTTGGAAAGTAACTCTACTGGTGAAACAAATGTGTTCCAGGTTTAATATGCTGATTTGAGTTTCTTAAATAATATTCTAAGTGTGATTATCGTTTTCAATGAAATGGCATGTGTCATATCACTTTAGAAATGCTTTAGTATTAAATGGTAAAAATGTAAATGATATGATGGCCCGGTTGGAACTTTATTAAATGGAAAGTGATTATACATATATATCTATATATATACGTACTTATGAGGGAATCTCTATAGGGGGACTTCCCTTCGAGGGTTGTCGTGTAGCGATGGCCGTGTAAGGGGGTGGAAGTACGGTGAGATGAGTCACGCGTGCGATGGTCTCCCACATACACAGAGTTACTGAAACCACCATGGGTTCCTGGGCGTCTTGTAGATTATCGAGTGACGGTTTTGTGCTAACCCTCATTAGACGGGTTAGTACCCCTGGAGTCGTGGACAGGCCAGGAGGGATGTGCCAATGGTTGGATATTAGGGTGGCCAATTGGTTATTGACTATGGAGTACCACACCGGTCGGAAGTCTGAGCCCGAGTACGTCCAGGGGATTTCTAGGGAAGTTTAGGATCGCCCATGGTTATTGCTGATAACTTCTGGTTTATTTTTTTTACTTGCACTTGGTTTCCTTTGTTGTTTACCTTTACTTGCACTTGTTTCCCCTGCTTGTTTACTTCCAGTCATCCTTCACAGCCTATACTGTTAGACTTTGGGAAAATGGTTTTCAAATGAAAATACTTTATTCTCTTTGTCTAAGATTTAAAAATGTAACACTTCTTTGCTTTTTAGAATGAGTTTAAAACTAATGAAAGGGAACCAACTTTCGAAAAATAATAAGGGAAATGTCTCGTGTTTTGATTTTCAAGTAAACCATTATGAAAGCTTACTTTTATACATTTTAGTTAAAACCATGAATATATAGATTCTTTATTTACTAGCAGTTCTTTGGGATTTTTTGTGGGCCCCACCTACTGAGTACTTTTGTGCTCACACCTATCTTTTACCATTTCAGTTGCAGGTTCCTTGTGTTTAGGTTTTCCTCTCCTAAGTCGCTCAGTGTTGGAACGACGTTGGTTGTAGTTGGGTGGTGACCTGCGAGGTCACGTGGAGGTATGTCATGGAGTGGTTTTGTTTAGGTCTTTAGTGTTTGTCTGTTTGTTTAGTTTATATTTGATTTTTTGATACTGTTTTTTTTTGATTGGGCTGAAATCATTCCCATTGATTGAAATTTTTAAGGCCCGGCACTAGTTTCCATCCTGGGGGGATCGGGAACGCCCTTTGGGACTTGCCGCGGACCGGCTCGGGTGACCGGTTTGGGCTCGACCCAGGCTGGTTCGTGACAAAATGGTATAAAAGGTGGTTCTTGTTATTTGGGTTGTTTGGTAGGTGGAGATTAGGACTGTCGGGACTCGAGAGGTAGGTACAGGGAGGACTTCATGATCCATCGCCCGTTCCACACCTCGAGTCGCCAGGGGTAGTCCGGGAATTGTGTCCTTGTCTTTCCTGGTTTGTCTTGGATTGAGAGATGACAACGGAGACAAGCCAACGTTACTTCGTGATTTCACCTGGAGTAGTGACCCATGTTGAGTCTGAGTGCACGGTTTGAATTCCTCTTAGTGGTTGATGCTGACTTGGGAAATGTCCCGCTACCATGTCGCTAGGTTGAGCGTGACTACTAGTCTCTCACTCCAGTGGTTAATGCAATTTTAGATGCTGCTTTCGTTTTGGTCGGTGCAAGTGCATTGTTGGAAAAAAGGGTTTTGAAATATTGGACTGGTTTCTTTTAAAGGACTTTAAATGTATGAAATGGGTTTTAAAAAAACTGAAATCTTTGCAGTTTCAAATTCGTTATTTCTTGGAATTGGTTAAAAATGATTTGGGGTGAAACCTCAAGTCCTCTTTATGAATGTTTGCACATGTATGAGAATGCGTAGAAAATGCATGTTAGTGCGAGTATGAATGGACAGTGGATAAATACATGTGCAACGGGTGATGAGATTACCTGGGTGTGTATTTGAAATTAAAGTCTTGACCTTGTTTTCTAAATTGGTTTTAAAGGGGAAAAGGTTTTGGAAAGTTTTTGGTTTGAAACTGGATTGGTTTTGGAAGGCAGTCTTGAAAAAAAGGGGTGGTTTTATTATCCAAAATAAAAAGGGGATTTTAAAAAGGAGATCTTATTTTCGGTTGTGTTCGTAGTTGTTTGTTCTTTGTGCTGACTGTTTTTGATGAAGGAGTTTTTTTTAGGTTGCTTCGGGTTGATATTGGTTTTGGCTTTGTGTTTTATATGTCGCTCAGGAAATGCCGCCCAGAAAGGTCTCTAAGTATTCTGATAGGTCATGCCCAGTTTTTTTGGTCCTCCTCAGACTTTGCCAATTCTCATATTGATCAAGGTCCGTTAGAGGTAGTGAAATGGATTGAGGAAGTGGAGGGTGTATTTAGAATTTTGGGAACTCCCGATAATGTTAAGGTTCGTGCAATTATGGAGTTGTTTGAGGTTCCAGCTCTGGACCAGTGGAAGATGGTTACCCCATCGTCAATTCAAGTTGGAGTGACGTGGGATGTCTTTAAAATAGTTTTCATCCAATGGTTTGTACCTGTGGAAGTAAAGCTTGAGAAAAAGAGGGAGCTTGTGCATATTCAACAAGGCCAATGGACGGTGAAGGCATATATTGACCATTTCAAGGAACTTATTTCCTTTTCTCTAGAGGTAGCGTCACATGAGCTCATGAAGGTCTCTCTTTTCACTAGGGGTCTTCGTCCAAAGATCAAGGAGCGAGTCCTCTCTTCTAAAGACCTCTGTTTCGAGAAGCTGGTAGAGGAAGCATTCTTGGCTGAGTTGGTTTCCGGTGTGCGGGTGGTTAATACTTCAGCGTCCCCGGTTGTTCATAAGAGTTCCCCCTCTGGTGTAGAAAAGACACCAGAGATACATGTTCCTCTAGAGTTATCCCCCTTGGTCCCATCTACCAGTTCATCAGACTGTTCAGTGGTGTGCTATCATTGTGGTCGTTTCGGGCATTTAAAGACATCTTATCGCAACCCTCCGAAGACGTGTCATCGATGGGGCTGTCTGGGTCATCTGGAGAAGTTTTGCAGGAAGCGTCACTTGAAGAAGACATTGTGATGGGAGAATGTTAGTACCTGACTGTGAGGTAGAAGATGTTTCAGCCATCAGAACCCCAGCCACAAGTCTCGGGGTGAAGCTCGCGCATTGTCAGGAGTTCCCAGGCTTGTGAAGCCTTGGTCCAGGTTCGGTTTTCCGTATTGATGGTGGAACAACTAAAAACCTTTTCATATTTTTTTCCTGCTATTAAAGTTCCAACAGTGTTATAAATGCATTGTTTTTCTATAAAGTGACGATGGACTTGCTCTATGATAATCTAAGCGGACTTGTCGTGTGAATGTAATATTCTGAATCAGGTGTCCTTCCTAAAAGTGTGTTTGACCCTCGTGTGGATTGACCTCATTTTAGTTATGTTGTCGATGTGGTTATGTTTTGTGGACTTCAATGGATCATGTCTCCAATTTGATGCTGGTTAAGTTTTTTTTTTCTGTGGGTTCTCCCGAGTGTTGAAGGTGTTGACTCTAGTCATGGGTTCAATGTTTCGACCAAGGTTTAAATAAGATTGTGTTATAGGAGTCAGTTTGGATCGGTTATGAGTTTCCTCCATGGACCCGCCTCCATGTGGTAGTATGTTTTGGGTGATACATTTTCGAACTAGTTGAGTTCTTGTGGTGGGGAGAACCCCTTTGTGTTCTCCACTCAACCTCGGACTCCAGTCATCTCTTGGATGGGTCGGGTGTGACCTGTGTGGAGTAAGGTCATCATGAGAATCTCAGTTTTCTTCAGTTCCATTAGTTCTGTTTGGGCATTGAGTTGAATTTTTGCTGACTTTTGGCTTGGTGACTTTCTGGGGTTAGAAAGTGTCTCTGATGGGGATAATTGTCACACCCCGACCGCAGATGTCATTATTTTACTCCTTTATTGGTCCCGGTTTGAAATTTTCTAGGTTTAATTGTGATGGCGGTTTCGCGCTGGTGCACGGTCACCGCATCGTTAGTGGTGACTGTGCATTCGGCCGGGTAACCGTGTGTCCGCCTAACAACTTAAATATTAAATTTTTATGTTGATATTTTATTATTATTACTTTTTAAAATTTGTGTTGTTATTTTTGAAGTTATTTTTGATTATTGTACATATGTCTACATAAATGTTTATATATGTGTGTATATATATATATATGTACATATATATGTTTAGATGTGGTTATATAGAAGTGTACATGTTTATATGTGTATATGTATATATGTTCATATATGTTTCAAAATATGTATATATATCTATATATATATGTGTGTGGGTGCGCGCGCGCGTGTTCCCGTTTATTTTCAAATAGTTTTTATATTCTAAATTGTTCATTAAAAATAAATATTATTATATTTTGCTAATTATTATGATAATTATTAATGTTATTTTTATAAAGTTTAATTTCTATGATGTTTTATTTTTTTTATTAAGGTTTGATTTTTATTTATTTACTCATTCAATCTTATTATTATTAATATTAATATTATTTCTTATTTTTATTATGTTGTTTTTATTATATATGTATATCTATATATATATATATATTTTTTCTTCCAAGACCCTAACCCGTACCCAGCCGCCCCACCCCTCTCCCTACACTCCTTCTCTCTCCCCTCAGCCCCCTCTTCTGCGCAGCATCCCCTCGCCAGCAGCCCTCCTCAGGCACGCTGGCCGCCGTCCTGCGCGACTCCCGCTCTGTCCCATGCCCTCCGATACTCCCCGACCTCGCGCGCCCGCCGGCGCCTGTGACTCACCGTCGATGCCCCTTCTCCCCCTCAGCTCCCAGTACCCTGGCGGCCCTCCCACTGTCCCGACCTCCTCTGGCGAACAACCCCAGCGGCCCTCCCCTCTTCTCTCTCTCTCACTCCCCCGCGCGGTTCTCCCTCCCCTCTCCCAACTTCACAACACCCCTGGCACCCTAATCCTGCATCACCGTCCCGACCTCCCCTTCCTCCGGTGCCGCTCCCTATCACAATCCGGCGCGCCGTCCCGCACCTCCCGCCGTCCCGGCTCTAGCCGTCATCACCTGCCCCCTCTCCATCCATGGCGACCCAACCTCCGCCCGACCTCCCTCCTCTTCGGTCGTCCCAGCTCCCTCGCACAGCAACTCCAGCCTCCCGACACCCCCGCCCGGCCCCTCCTACGCACTCCCCTCCATCCCGCCTTCGTCCGGGTTCACACCGCCGTCCGGGATCCCCCAGCCGCCTCTGGTGTCCGCAACTTCACCCCTTGTCCGACACCCCCGCTCCGGCCAGCCGCTCCGGTCGCCTGCTCCGGCCCATTCTCCCCTCCGCTCGGCCGCGTCCCGACCAGCCATCCGTGCCCCTATAAGTTTTAGTGTTTATTTTATTTTATTTTGTTATTATATTATTATTATACTTGATTTATTATTATGTTAGCCTTTTTATTATTAATATGTTAATATCAATAATATTAGGATTATATTATTACTATTGTTATTATATTATTATTATTATTATTATTATTATTATTAAGTTAATATTTTTCTATTATTATTATTATTACACTACTATTGTTATTATCATTATATTATATTATTATTGTTATTATGATTATGTTAATATTATAATTATGCTTACTATATTATTATTGTTATTATTATTATTAAATTATGTTATTAATATTATTATTATATTATTATTAATATTAATATATTAATGTTAATAATAATAATATTATTATTATTATTATGTTTTTATTATTATTAATACATTATTATTATTATTGTTATTATAATTATTAAGTTATTATTATTTTTATTATTATTGTTATGTTGTTATCATTATTATATTAGGGGTATTCTATTGTTATTATTATATTATATTATTATTGCTATTATAATTATGTTAATATTATAATTATTCCATATTATGATTGTTATTATTATTATATTATTATTATTATTATTATTATTATTATATTATGTTGTTATTATTATTATGTTATTGTTATCACTATTATTATTATTTTACATTATTGTTATTACTGTTATTACTATTAAGTTATTATTATTGTTGAACCTGTTTAACGGTCTTTTGTTTTAGGACCTGTTTGATGGCGCAATACAGTGCGACCATTACGCAACGGGAGTTCTGCGCCGTATCGTTTTTCGTTCCGATTTGAGGTAGGTCTCCCATTGCACATTCCTTTAAATTTATAATTTATTTATTCCTTGTCTTTTCATTGAGTTTTAGTAAATTTAAAAGTATTACTAAGTAGTTACTTATAGTGTGGTGATCTATTGATAAAAGGTGTTTAAATTCTAGCGTTTCATTGAAAGGGCTTTCTTGGTTTCATTTGTGTGCTTCCATTGAAATGTTGCTAAATGGTTCTTTATGAAATGTGAAATTGTGTTTTGAAATGTTTTTGGTGTGTATAAATTAGTAGGTGTATTGTTTAGGGAAAATGGTGTTTTTATTAGAACCTTGTTTAGAGGAAACGTCGTATGACCTTTAAACTTGTTTTTGGAAACATTATGTGTTGTTCTTGGTTGATGAAAAAATGTTTTTCTTTGTCACATGGACAAATGTTTGGATTTCATTTGAGAAATGGTGTTCCTTCAAAAAGTGATTAAAGGCCCGTTTGGCTCTTGATAAAAGTAGGGTGCGTTTTTTTGTTGGAAAGTGACTCTACTTGTGAAACAAATGTGCTCCAGGTTTAATATGCTGATTTGAGTTTCTTAAATAATGTTCTAAGTGTGTTTCTGGTTTTCAATGAAATGGTGTGTGTCATATCACTTTAGAAATGCTTTAGTATTAAATGGTCAAAATGTAAATGATATGACGGCCCGGTTGGCACTTTATTAGATTGGAAGTGATTATACATATATATCTATATATATACGTACGTATGAGGGCATCTCTACAGGTGGAATTCCCTTCGAGGGTTGTCGTGTAGCGATGTCCGTGTAAGGGTTTGGCAAGTGCGGTGAGATGAGTCACGCGTGCGAGGGTCTCCCACATACACAATGTTACTAAAACCACCATGGGTTCCTGGGCGTCTTGTAGATAATCGAGTGACGGTTTCATGCTAACCCTGATTAGACGGGTTAGTACCCCCTGGAGTTGTGGACATTCCAGGAGTGATGTGCCACTGGTTGGCTATTAGGGCGGCCAGTTGGTTATTGACTATGGAGTACCACGCCGGCATGTAGTCTGAACCCGAGTACATCTAGGGGTTTTCTAGGGATGTTTAGGATCACCCATGGTTATTGCTGATAACTTCTGGTTTATTTTTTTTCTTGCACATGGTTTCCCTTGCTTGTTTACCTTTACTTGCAATTGTTGTCTCTTCTTGTTTACTTCCAGTCATCCTTCACAGCCTATACTGTTAGACTTTCGGAAAATGGTTTTCAAATGAAAATAATTTATTCTCTTTGTGTATGATTTAAAAAAGTAACACTTCTTTTCTTTTTTAGAATGAGTTTAAAACTAATTAAAGGGAACCAACTTTAGAAAAATAATAAGGGAAATGTATCGTGTTTTGATTTTCAAGTAAAGCGTTATGAAAGCTTACTTTTACACATTTTAGTTCAAACCTGGAATATGTAGATTCTTTATTTACTAGCAGTTCTTTGGGATTTATTGTGGGACCCACCTACTGAGTACTTTTGTGCTCACGCCTATCTTTTACCATTTCAGTTGTAGGTTCCTTTTGTTCAGGTTTTCCTGGCATGAGTCACTCAGTGTGGGAGCGACGTTGGTTGTAGATGGGTGGTGACCTACGAGGTCACATGGAGGTATGTCGTGGAGTGGTTTTGTTTATGTCATTAGTGTCTGTTAATTTTTTTTGTTTGTATTTGTTTTTTTGATACTGTTTTTTATTTTGGGCTGAAATAGTTCCCAACGATTGAAATTTTTATGGCCCGGCACTAGTTTCCATCCCGGGGGGATCGGGAACGCCCCTCGGGACTTGTCGTGGACCGTCATGGGTGACCGGTTTAGGGTCGACCCGGGCTGGTTCGTGACAGTTTTGAATTTGGAAAAATGGATTCCATATTTGGAATCAGGATGTTCAAATTGTGTAAATAGTTAACTTTTATTTTTAGACATTTTGAATAATTACATCGGTAAATATTTTATTTACCGTGGTTAAGAGTAAATCCGGTAAATAAGGGTTAACAAATAATATTATAATAATACTAAATTACCCTAAAACGTGTCCTAGCCTTATTGGTTGATACATGTTCGACCGTAGGCATCTTTGGGTCGATTTGGGGACCCCATGGATCCACTTGTAGGTGATACAAACACTTTATTTTAGTTAAGTTAAAATTAATACCAAAATGACACAAGCATATATCTTTTAGCAAAAAAAATTTTACATAGGGTTATATATGTTATATTTTCAACTATAAATATTAATTATAAAGATAAAAATATTTCTTACATAAAAAAGTTTATTTATAATTTTTAAAGATTACATAATTTAATTTATGTATGACACAATGATGATGCAGTAATTAACATAATTGTGAAAATTTAAAATAATTGATATTATAAATACCCAAATAAATATAATTTGAGACTTTTAATGAATTAAAATAATTAATAGGATAATATTACATATTATGATTTATTTAATTAACATTTTTCGAAGTAATCATTCTGTTATGAGTTTCACAAAAATCAACTATTGAATAGTGTCAAAATTGACATAAAAGAGTTTTTAAAATAAATATTATATTATTAATTGATACTAAATTACTAAAACTCTAAGGCTCGTCGAAGAGACTTATATAATGATATTTGTATCATTAATGGAACATGTGGTGGTCTCTTGGATGTATATGGTATGTTTATTAACCATATAATATAAAAATACAAAGAGACATTGTAAAAGTGAAACTAATTAACTTAGAGTTAATACTTAAAGATATAGTTAATATAAGTACCCAAACCTATCTAAATTTTATTGTTTGAGTGTTTTTCAACCCATCCCCACCTTAAATTTAAATAATACACTTTGGAGCCATTAGAAACCGAATATGAATTTATTATAAATTTATATTTCTAGCTCTTCCAAAGGTGCCCCTCACCCCTCTGATAAAAGGGAACTACTACTTCTCATTTCATCACACCTTAAAAGCATTTTGGATTGGCCAAAATCTGGAAATATAATCTCCCAACTTCCCTCAATACATACTAGAGGCCTTATTTCGATCAGAAAGACAACCTATGGAGTGCTTTTGATCAAATCAAAAGGAAGAACCCGAAGAAGAGGAAATGATTTCACCACCCTTTTCCAGGTTCCTTCCTTCTTCCACTTCTTCTTCCTTTGTTTTTACCATTATAAAAAAAACTCCAGTATCATATATATACTGTGATGTTATTATAAATATTTTACAACCATTTTCAGTATTCTATCCACCATTTGAATAACATGTCACCATACGTCTGTACGTGCGGATTACCGTCTCCACGCCGTGGTGTAATTGTTATTCAATATATTATTATTTTCATGGGTATAATAATGATGTAAAACACATGTAAATAATAAATATAACATGTTAATTATTCTGTATATATGATATACCATCCATTTACATATTATTTTAATATCAAAAGAATGATATTATCTCTCGTGCGTACGTACGGACTATTGTCTCCATGAATGCGATGAGATTCATTCTCCATCGTATCCATTCAAGTATAATTATCATTTTATGATTCAAAAATAATGTTTAAGGACTTTATATCATTAAGTATATGAGTAATATACAACCTATCCATTATAAAAATGGCTTATGTAACAAAACATATAAAAAACGAGTAAGTTAACACCCGAAACGACTATAATACTAAGATATTATTAACAAAGCAATGTTAAAAGATCATATATGATATCATATTATAGTTTATGATTCTTGTATAATTTGATAACAATTATTACAATATTATACAGTAGGTTAACCTACCCCAAACAAGGAAAAGTACATGTTAAGGGTCATTTCACAATCTCTTCATTATCCGAGGGTGTTTATACGTAATAATCTAATGGGATCTCTTTATCATCCACATCCATGTTTCTTTAAAATTAATTTCAATACATTTTTACTATTTACTAGATTA
The DNA here is from genome assembly GCA_963277665.1 of Viscum album. Classification (NCBI taxonomy): domain Eukaryota; kingdom Viridiplantae; phylum Streptophyta; class Magnoliopsida; order Santalales; family Viscaceae; genus Viscum; species Viscum album. Next base: position 1,247,052,089 of record OY728148.1, read on the forward strand.
TGGGTTAAAGTCATTTATACCATTTTTTGACTTTTTATATGTGGGTTATAAAGGAATATTTCTGTCGTTTCCCAAACTAGGTGCTTTTTAACCTTTTCGATAAAATTAAGGTAAGAATGTTTTTTTAAACTTATACGGTGGGTGCGGCTATTTTCCTCCGTTATAAAATCATCGAAGCTTCCCTTAAAGGCATATAATAATATTTTCAAAGAAATTTTTTTATTTCATCAATATAAGACTCATAAATGATTTCAAAATAGAAAGAGATATTTCTCCAAAAAGAGATTAGATTTCATCTATGTCAACATCCTTTGATGGATTTTACGCTTATTTGAAGTTGATTTATTATGATAAAAAATTTCTATATTTTATTGAAGGTTTTGTGATATTTTTGAATATGGATGAGCTATTTTTATACCGTTCATAGTTTATGGTGAAAGCATTGACATTTCGTATGCTAGTTTTAATACGAATGTTTATGTTATGTTTAAACCTTTTCATATGGGAATACATTGGACTTAATATGTGACGGGTGGAGCCTGCTATAGCTTTTCGATGCATTAGTAGGAGTTATGAGACAAACTAGTGTCTTGGCATAAGGCCTTGACAAAATCATATTTGTAGTCTTGGCACGAGGCCTTGGATATGTGGTTATGATAGTCTGGGATTATGCATTCCATCATTATGAAACTGGTTTTTGATAATGCATCTGATTATTCGATTAGTTGAATATCCATGTGAATAAGTAAATGGAATTATTTCATTTTACTTTTTCCATACTATATTGAAGTTCAAGTTTAAAAGGCTTTTGTTTTAGTTGTACATTGCCTTAAATGTTTATGCTTATTTTTGAATGTTTCCGCTATATTTTTATCCTTACTGGGCATTTGAGCTCACCACTTTTCTAGGTTTTATTGTTCCCAGGATGTGAAGAAGTAAGTTATGAATGACCTATAGGGATATTATGAGGGGATAATAGTTTGGACTATGGAGACATTATGTTGTTGTAGTAGTTTTTCACTTTATGATGTAATGTAAAACTTTATGAATATATCTAGTGTTTCCAAGGCTACTAAACCAATCGGGATTTTGAGATTTGATCTTTCTTGTGATCATGCCAATGTTATGTAATAATGCACCGACTCACGGTAACTAGGTTTGGGGTGTTAGAAATTCATCGTGCCTTAATCACCTCATTACAATATATTTTTTCTCATTTCGTTTCAATCACATTATTTATATTTGGATAAGATCATTTTGTTTCTCAGATCATTACGATATATTTAATTCTCATCTACTTATGATTAGTTTCTATCTCAGAATGAATTCACTATTATCAATACTAATTACAGTATTAATATATTATTATAATTTTCGCAATATGAAAATCCTAGTATGAAAATATGAGTATGATTTTTTCAATTCAATTTATTTATTCCTTAGGATAAGAAAGAGATTTTTCATTTCAAAACATAATACCACTTAAAAAATAATTATTTATTCCAATATACATGTTTCTCATTCCTCTATGTACATTTTAGGATCAGTTCTTACATTGTTGGATGTAAAATTAAATGTATTATAAAATTCTAATCTAATAAAATAATATTTCACTCCTTGTGAGCTCAAATATAACATTCATTAGTATGATATTTTTTAGTATAATTGGTGTTGATATGATAATCCAAATAATTATGGTAATGATAAGCCTAAATAATATTATCCTAGGAAGTATTTCCTATGTGTGATTCTCAGCAATACTTTCTTTTCAGAATACAATATGCTAGAATCATTTTCACCCCCCCTTTCATTCTCATGGATTTCATCATAATTTATTTAATTAACATATGATTTCTGAAATCCAAATAAAAAATAATCATCACTTTTGTTTATAAATTATTAAAACATTTTTTCTCCTTACATCTATTACTTCTTTCAAATAACTTCAATAGTGTCATTATTTCTATGATTCTTTAGAATTTTATTATTTGGAATGTCATGTTGATGGACCTAAATATGATAAAGAGTATTGATAAAATAATTATCTTTTTTTATTTCTTCTATGAACAATACAAGACAATACAAAAAACATGCCTTTGGAATACTGTGTCTAGAAAACAACCACATTATGACGGACTAGGTTTGATTCTAAGAAAACAAAATATTCATTTAAAATGAGAGTAAGCTTTCAAAATCAAAATGTATCATATTGTGTTTCCACCAAACCTCTACAGAGTCCATGATATTTTCCATGTATATATCTAAAGAAATTACATAACTAACCCATCACATGTAAAAACTTTATAGGTCATATAAATAAGGAGTGATATTTATTATGAGTTTCCATGAGTGGAAATTTAGGATAATAGTGATAATATTTATGAAGCATGATCACTCACTATGTAAACTTTTATTGGGAAAATATTTATCTTAAGGAATCCCCTTGGGATCCTAAAGATGTAATCAGAAAAAATATGATTATATATCTCCCAAAAAAATCAAATTTCAATGGTGAAATTAATTATTTGCGATGTTCATTGTAACACCCTAATATTTTATAAATTATTTTATTTCTAATAAATTTTAATTATTTAGTTCTTATATTTGATGCATCATAGAGTCCTAATAAAACCAGTCACTTTAATAAAATATTATTATTTAATACCATAGTTATTGATGTCATATTAGAATCAATGTCATGAATATGATAATGTTAATTAGGAAAATTTAGTGACTGAACATAAAAAAAAGATAAATTGTTTGGTCAGAATTTATTTAGGAATATAAACTAAAAAAATTATTATAAAAGAAATAATTTTTCTGAAAACATTTTCTATACGCAAAAATTTAATTTTACTCAATATATATATTATATATATAATAAATTTTATTCTGTAAATTTAATAAGTTATTTTCATTTCTTTTATTTCATCTGTCTAGAACATGGAACATTGTTAATGAAAATGTATGCCTTATTATCTACTTGGATGGTGTTTTATAGTTTATATCACAAAATTATATTGATTACTCAATGTAATTATTTATGGTATATATTTTATATTAATATCTTTTCTAATATTCCTGATAAAATGAATCCAATATAATATTATTAAGACCATAAATATCAAATAAAAAACACTATAAAATCAAATGGGTTATTACCTGAAACATGATTTTAACATTAAATTGTTTATAAAAGGGTAATAAAATGTCATAATTAAATTATATATTCTATAATATTTATAAAAATATTTATAATATAAATTTATATAAATCATATATTTATTATATAAGAGGTTTATAATAGTATGAAGTAATTATAAACTGAAGGAAATGGATTTCGGTCTCACATTTTTACTTCTATAAGACAAATATTTATTAATCGAATATTAATTTTAGGTGGTGTATATAATTATTAGGAATATATTTTTCAATTATTATATTGATAATTATTGTTATTTATAAATCCATTCATGAATCCCACATCCATGGGGTTTATGTTTAAAATATTACTAATGCAGTATTGTTTTTTTGTCACAAATTGCCTTGTTTTGGACATAAGCTATGATATAAAACTGTCATCATTTATGAGATGTATATACAACCCATTTAAACTTTTATGACATGAATATTTTTATAAGCATGATATATAATGTTTTCATAGATTTTATTCTAAAATGGAACCTATAATTCAAAATACACCAAAGGTGAAAATATTTGATGCTACAATCACTTCGTTCATCCAAATTGTTTATGATTATAGTATCAGTGATTAAATGTTATGACCATTTATTAAAAAATTCATGATCTCTTACCCATGTATTATTTCCTAATATAAAATTTCTTTGTTTTATTTTTCACTCTTGTGGTACTCATCATACAAATGTATTATTTGAAAATAAATCCTTCATTATTTTCCACTTCAGTCAAAGTCAATTATTTATCAATATCATTGATACATAAAAGTGTTATATAAAATGGTTTATTGTTCCTATGTGAATATTAAAATTCATTTTATTCAAGACCTTACCCCTTCTGGGGATCGAGATGTGACTACCCCAATTGCAGTTTCATAGGCCAAGGGTGGTGACCACATCCAATGACAGAACATACTCGGGGATTCTATTTTCTAGAAACATGTACACACATATAGCCAAATCATAGAAAATGTAAATAGGGAAAGAAGAAAATATCTAAAACAAATATAAGGTAAAACAATCATGAAAGAAGCAATAGGCAATTTATATTCATGTTTTTGAATAGTAAAAATTAATGGAAAAATATAATCTCAACTAGAAATATGTTCCATCTTATAAAAAAATTGGAATGATAATAGTAAAAAGCTAATGGAGATCCAAAATCATGTAACTTACTCCATGACCATCATATGCAGTCCAAGTTACCAGTATCCCTATGTTTCTATATATTCATTGTTTACCTTTCTATTACAATTTAAGACACAAAATGTGTGGGAAAATCCCATGTAGGGGTGATTATATACAGACAATGGAGGAATCCCAGAATGTTGAATGGGGGAGTTGTAAGAGATAAAATAGAATAGTTAGGTAGTATACATAACATTGAATAGGCTAGGTGTACACTTCATCCTAAGAAGAATGTAAAATTTTGCTCATCCATGAATAAGGGGATAAACATAGTTAGTTGATGAACAACTCACCAAACCTTCACCACCTATAGATGGAGAGTAGACTAATCCAACCAAAAATAAGATAAACATAAAAAGTACATCGAATAAACAAATCCTCTTATCCTCATTAAGAAATATACTATACATATACAATTTTTGAATTTAGAATAAATAATATATATATATATATCCTTAGTTAGAGAATACCAAACTGAGAGAATAATGAGATCATTATCTCACAACTCATCCCATAAAGAAGAGTATCACATGGTTCCAAATTACTATCAATGATTCATATAATACCACATGTATGTCCATGATGTAAATTTATAAATAAATTGTTCTCTACACCTTGATATTATCGTATTTTAATAGAAATTACTCCACTTCATGATATGGGGTCGTATACCAAAAATGTGTCTTAGTGGGGATAGTAGACATATTCATTGGGAGTCCAAATATATGTAATGTCATGAATTTTAACTATGTCACACAGTTTACGGGTTAAAATCATTAGGCAGAGAACCCATTCCCTGGTAAATCAATATTGTTCCACTCTAACAGTCGATGAAGGACCCATGTTGTACCATGTAGGATGGTTCCACTCCAATGGTTGAGGACCAACTGCTATCTTGGGAAGAGGGTTCTATGACATGACATTGAGGATCTATTCCCTAATACCTTTGGTGGGTATCAATGGGGAGGTTGAGGGAACATTCCAAGCCCATATAGATGGTTCCACTATTTATTGTTGATGGAATATTCCATGAACATCATGATGGTTCAAATCAATTGTACTTACAGGGATCATTCTTATTCGAGTTGTTGGGTTCCACTATAGATGATATCAAGGACATAAAACATTCTCTACTAGTGTCTTCACTCTAGAATATTCCTATGACGATCCTACCAGACCACTATGATCATTGGGAATCAAATTATTATAATACATGGATAGAACAGTTCGAATCATATCTCATAAGACCCAACCGATGGAACCATCAAATTCAACACAAAAAAAGGACGATGGGCTCCTCATGGTACAAAATTTGAGTTAATGAATTGGATATATGATTTATTGATTTTTCCTCAAGGAGATCAAATGGTTAAATGGGGTTTTAGGGGACACACATGATATGTGGTTCTTCTCCACAACAAGGATGTGTTTTAGATAGTACAAAAAACCTTTTCTATGCTATAGTACATGTTTTGTATGTGGACTACATGCTATATCCCAGCTAACTAATATCCCAACCATCTCTACATAATGTGTCTCTATTCCAGACCATGTATTTGTGTACATGTTTGATTATGTGGGGCTTTAAAAAGGATTCAACCCATGTACTCACCATATGTAGTGTTTCTAGTCGCATGATACAACACACAATTGACTCAAACAATAAAGGTGGTACATGGTGTGTGTAGAGAAGTACATCCACACCATCCTTATAGGATTTCCAAAAACCCCTATGTCCTTGATGACGAGGGATACACACTGCGTGTTTTCCTTAGAACATAAAGTGTATCCATGATTTTTATAGAATGACTGAACCATGACCCTCATGATAGATATGAACATTTGTATTAATTTATACATATATTGCTCCTCAAAACCACCAAAACATCCAGATCTAGTCTGAATATCATGTTTTGACCATTTTTTTCTTGCATATCGGCTCCGATCATCATCAAGTGTTTCAAAAAAACATTTTGATACCCACTATGGATTATAGGGTTAATCTATTCCAATAAAATCACCACAATGAACTTTTGTACCTCACAAGGATCCTTGATATATGCTATATTCTCAAACCAATTTTTTTTTATAGATAATCCATGGATCGAGGGTCCTGACCAAGCTCGATGCCGCCTTGAAATTGTCTAACTAGAACCTTGGGGATGAAACAAGTAAAAACAAGATTAAGTAGTGGATGAGATAATTATAAAAAAATGGATTTAGATGATTTTTGGCCAAGAATTCTTTGCCAACAATCTAGATCGACAATCCCAAGATTATAATCTTGAAAAATAACATAGATTTTAGTACATTGTATCATTTAAAAAGGAAGAAACATGGTCACAGATTTATGAATAGAAAAAAATATAATCAACAATTTAATAAAGGGAATACAAAGTCTAATTTAAGAGTTATAAATAAATTTCTATTTGAAAATAATTGAATAATGTGTCAACCAACAATTTTAGAGAAGTGGCAATATTCATTGAGTCTTGATCTGATATGATTCAGTGTTTCATCATAAATCATTGAGATCCACCAAAGGAATAAGTAATTGGAGATCATATAAAACATCGAAGCATTATGAGCCAACCGTACTTTATTTTCCATGGAGATACATTAATAAATGTTTATGTTGGGTCATATAAATCAATTAATTTAATCCAATTATAAAACCTCCAAGGATATTGGATCTGGACGTCTTGTGATGACTCATTTTATGTCACTCCAATGATAACCTCTATGTTCCATACACAATAGTCGTCCCACAATTAAAACCAAGCTATAATTTAAGAGTAAAAAAATTTTATTTATGAAATTTTTTTCATGTAAAGTCATATATATTTAATAGTTATTTGTAAAATTATTTCTAGAAAAAGTAGGACACATAATTTCATGTTGCCTATACAACTAGCTCTATAATTATATATAAAAATATATTAATGTCATACTAGTGAAAAACAAGGTCTCTTAATTATTCATTCCATTATGATTTTCATTTCCAAAATTAAATACTATGATTAAAATTTCATGATACTGAGATTAAACGTGGATTTTCTACTCCTTTTAACTTGCATACATGTTTTCATATAGCCATAGAACTTGAACCACATGGATGGTTCATGCACCTAGGGTCTCCTCTTTTCGATCGTTGGTCTCTACATGGTTCTCCTGAATGGTGGATTAATCATCAATGTCCTGCACCACCTATTAAATGATGTCAATCTATTAATTTATGTATCTCTTATGTTGTGAAATGTTGATGAATTCATGCACCCGCTCTAGAAAAGGTATAGATAAATTAAGTCAGCAACACCTCTAACTGTCAACAAGATCTTGAATACCCCGATGAACCTTTGGGATATCTTGGAACTTTGGAAAAAATTAAAAAATCCACATCATGTGGATACTCTCTAGAGTATGTGGTCTCATTGTTCGGACATCATGTAACTGTGATGGTGATCGATGTATGATTTTTGTCTACATTGTGCCATCCTCATCTTCTCATAGAAGACCTATACATTCTCCTCCATCACGTAAACCAACTGTGGACCAAACCAGATTTGTCTCTTGGATCTTTTTAAAACATAAGGGTGACACTCAGGGGACTTCATTCAAGGAATGAAATGATTCTATGACTATGGTGGAGTGGTAACTATTTTCATACACAAATAATACAATGGAATGGTTATTTTTATATATTTGGATGAATCCCAACAAGAAAACCCCATTATATACTCTATCACATGGATAGTGAACTTGTTTTTTCCATCAGTCTTAGGGGAAAGGCTATATTCATTCGCCAAAATTATCCTACTTGACTCCCCCAAATATGATGTAAAATTTCCATCATGATCATAGAATATCATCCTCAGAACCCAGTGAAGGAGAATGATATCTTCTATATAAAACTACTAAAAAGTTCCCAATGAACTCTACCTCCTAAAAGCATAATAGTGAACCAAATTTAGTAGTTGTTCCACCATCCCCCTGGTGGAGTTTCTTCCATTTTTGATACATATAATCACTATTACAATGTCTGTGGATATGAAATCCCCTTTCAACACCAGGATTACAAGGGGATGTAACAAACCTTCCAAAACATGGTTCATAGCCTTCACAATCTACCAAGTGAGGCACTAGGAGTTGAACAATGCCACACTTAATCTCGTGATAGGCCACCAGAACAATGACTAAAGATCATTTTACAAATTCATTAAACATGCATGTTGATCCAAGGGAGATGTGTTCAACTCCTTCATCATCTCCTCCATCAATTTTTATAGAACCATTTTTCACCCTTGAAAAAACATGATGTCATTAACTTATTCAAAATATCCATATGGTGGATCACCTAAAGATATCAGATCACATAATACCTCATACCCGATGTCTACCTACTAGGACTCTCTCGAATTCTCTTGAAGTGATGGTATCAACACAATTAGCTAATGAAATGTTGTACTCTCTTTCTCTATCATGTTTAACTATAGATAAGATTAGTTATCTAAATATTCCTACACTTTGTGAGCTCGAATTTAATACTATGGAAATATAATACAAAATTAAATTAGATAGAGTATATAATGTATGAAATTCATAGATTTGTAATAACTCTACCTAAGATCAACATCGTATGTTCTGTCTCTCACGGTGAACACATATATGAGACTCTAGTGGTATATATAAACTATAATGTGGACTCACAAAAGGTAGTGCCTCCAAAATCATTAGAGAAACACTATAACATCAATCTCTGTGATGTGTGACGTGTAATTCTGTATATGGGGTTTCAACTATCTCCACTAGTGTTGCAACCAATTCATAATGATACATCATCACTGACATGAATCATCCGTGCGAACCGATGAAATAAGAAGGTTAGTAGGTTCATCCAACCTCAAGAAGCATGATACAAAATGCACATGGAATACCCCATTCATATTCACATGTCATTCAAGGATAGTTACCCCAAACCATAAAAAATATATATCCCCTAGTGGCATCCCAAATGAGTAAGGATGGTAAACAAACGGTCCAAACATTGTAAAAATCACAGGGTCTAACTCATCAACTATGATATGGATATATGTGAGTATCTTCCTTCACCATTTATTCCAAGAACAATGTAAAAAATAAATAAATACCCATAAGAAGAGATAGGGTCATATCTGACACATACAATGCAACCTCACCATGAACACAATAGTTAGATCCTCTAATCTACCACACCTAGATACTATCCTCTCTGGGAGGAACTAACTCACCCTCACAGTTTTTCCCACATATCAATAACATTTCATGATTGGTAAAATACCCATCAATATTTTGAATTAAATGGTAAATTAAAAAAATCGACATATAATTTCTCAGATGACTCTTGGCACCCCGATTAAACATAGAGTGAGGTGTGGAAATAAAAAATAATCTCCAAATAGTGTCAAAATAATTCAACTATATTTGATTCAATGTATACAAAGTATAGCTTCAGTTATCTCGTGTGTTTCATGATCATTAACATCCAATCCTACAACTATTTTCATCTACCTCCACCCACTACCTAAGACTTTTATATGTTTCCTGAAGGTGGAGGAATGATAATATTTTGTCCTCAACAACTCACAAATTCTCCCACTCGTCTACAAGATCAACCTAATTAGTTACCTTGTTCAGCATTCCTTGGAGATCCCTGGTCAGAAGGTTTTCTCTTCCATGAAGGGCCATCCATTATATCCTTATGTTTCTATGAACAAATATTTGGGAAATCACATGTCATGTGACATCACCTATCAAAAGTAAAGAACCACCCCTCTCTCGACTACTGTAGTCCTACATGTTTCCTCTTATCATATACTGGAGTCTGATCATGGAATGATCTTCTATGCTATGATCCTTGTATCGGGCATCTTCTGGCTACTACAGACTACTATACCCTATGGATCCCAATTCCATCACCAGTTTTATGGTATCCATCTAACATAAATGTCTCTTTCACTAGTGATTGTTCCATAAGCCTAGAATATGTGGGGATGAAAAATGGTTCATGTTTGATTAGATCTCACAATAGACATTGTACTCATCCTTTTATTCTCCGATGTATCCATCCCAGATCATGACAAGAGAGTACCGTGTATCATTTGTTAACCTTTTTTCATACACATCAACATTGTTCCCACTGATACAACTCTAAAATATCCATGATATGGAATGTGTTCAATTAAAAGGTGTTGTACTCCTCAGTGATTTGTTTATTGATGTCGTCCCCTGAGAGTGTTCACTAATTGTTGACCTATGTACCATAGTTCCACAATATCATCACTCATTCATGTAATAGTTGAGAACACACTGTAACCACAAGATCAATTAGTGTCTTGATGAAAATGATGACATAGGTCACAAAATCATGTTATTTCTATCCTACCACTAGTTCGTGCATAGTGCAGAACCTTATTGGTCTCTAACACTAAATCTCATGCAGCATAATAAGCCTTACCACATCCTCATCTAGATCTATTTGGATGATTTGATGCTCGATTGGTGGTGTAATTTAAAACTACCCACATGGAGAAAATGGGACATTGGTTGGACCACAAACTATGGCCTCATCACTCAAAGGGTCATCTCCAAAAAGCAGATAAAATATCATATCCATTATTCATTGAAGAGGAATATTGAATGTTACCAAGGTTAACCATGGTAATATGAGAACATATATCTGAATATATATATAACAAAAAAAATTAGTGGATAACTCATGAATTGTAGTCAAAGTCTCAATATTATAAGTACCATTTTCCATTGATCATTGTAAAAATCATCTCATCAATTTGATTCGATGAGGAGGTTGTAAATGTTTTGGTGAATGGATATGTCAGCAACCCATTCTATTAATAGTCTCCCTACCTAGAGAGGAACACTGAAGAAACATTTACATTGATTCCATTAACCCATCCAAATCCACTTAAGGGGAAACATCTGAAATACATCCCATGGAATGAACTTGAACTGGTACAAATATTTCATGAGCCGAACCAAGTCAGAGCTCAAGATGCAACTACCCTAATAACCCCACCATAGTCTAGGGGTGGAGACATGTGATAAAGGTATAACTAACTCAATGACGACTTTTCCAATAAATGTATACAGTGACACATCACAATGAATGGAAATATGTAAAAGGGATGAAGAAAAGATAAAATAGTTCTATAAATTAAAAAAAACATGAATGATCCTCCAGACAGAACAATGGTACGATTTTGAATACCAAATTTTAAAGGGTAAAATATTATCCACACCAAAAATGTTTCATACCATGATAAGTAAACTAAAAAAGAAATATTGAATAGATGAAGTAGATCCTAGATCTTGAATGCTAATATATGGCCAGATTATGTAATCCATGCACCTAGTATCCCTAAGCTCCCCTCTAGTCATGGTTGACATATCCATCATCTTCATAAGGCGCAACATGTGTGGGAAATGTGTAAGGACAAAAATATTTATTTATGATAATTACTATTGATCTAATTGAATGTATTATTATAAAAATGGTTATATAAAATATGAGCATTCTCAGTTTATGTTTTTATATTTCAAAAAACCATTATGAATTGTGATCATTGCTTATAGAGTGGTTGAATAGTGTTAAGTTGATTGGTTTAAATATTGTTCTTTAACAAATCCAATTTACATAGAAAAAGGATGATATGGAATCATCTAGTTGAAATTCCTCATACGATGCTCATTTTTTTGAGATCATAATGGAGGTGGCATCCTTGGGCTTCATTCTTGACCATGCCTAAGATGAGATTTAAAATGTAAATCTCGAACAAAACCACCTATAGTATAAGTGAAATTTGATAGTGATTACCACCCGAGAGATGTTATCTGTCCCACCACAAATGTATGTCACCATCAAAAACCTTACCCTTCGATCATATGTAGTTTTTAAAAGGAATTATGTAATAAGACGTTAGCACTAGGATTATGTGCATTATTGTTTTTGTAAATAATAAATAACATCCATTTATTTTATTATTGTTACATTGTAAATACATTTTAATGAAAAATAACTATTTTTAGTTAATATTAAATTAAGAAATATATTTTAATGAAATAATTTATTTTTTGAGTTAAAAATTATTTTTAGCTAAATATTATTATTGATTTATATTTATATAATAAAAATGACCGTATAATTATTATGAATACGATTGTGATTTTTATTGTAGTTTTAATGCTAATTCTATCAAAACCCCTGAATTTTCGATAAATGTCTATTATTATTTTAATTGTAAAAAGTCACTTATTTAGAATATTATTTAGATAAAATGAATATTAATTTTCAAATTCGGATGTCAAAATTATCGAACGGTGAATTTTTCCTAATTTTCATAGATAATTGAATTTTTGGGGAACAAATTAAATACCGTTTAAGTATATAATGTGTATTATGACATTATAGTGAACCAATATTGATCTAATAAAATAGTATAAGTGATATTTTCTGAAAATATATATTTTATCATTATAATAATGTGATTTAAGGTTTATTAGATTTATTTTTCAAAGCTTTAGTGGACCCTACAAGACTTATAAAACATTTTATATTTTTAGAATGATTTCTTTCAGAGTGTCAGTCACCTACATATATGAAACCCAATTATTTTTAGAAGTTCAATCATAGGCCTAATAAGACAATTTTTTCCACTCCCCAATGGAAAAACTCTTTGAAAAATTAAATTGGTTGGTTATTCAGTTGATTAGTTTAATGTGTGTTTTCCCAAACCTAAATAATAAATAATTCCATCTCATTTACTATATAAAACCACAAAATATCCCACTTACTCTTCACTAAAATTAAATAGTGTTCATACAACCTCTTCCCTACACTCTCTACAATCCTCCCAAGGCATCCCAACCTCCAATGAATACTTCTCAAGCCCCTTCTAATCCATTGGGATCAAATTTCCAAGTAATGGATTCCTTCCTTTATAATTTTATCAAGTTTTCCTTATATTTTTATTCATTTTTATTTTCAATTATAAATGATGGGGTGTGATTTGGAACCTCCCCTAAACGTCCCTCTTTCTTTTTGAATTATGATATTCCAAATTTTCTCTCATCATTGAATCCCAATTTCACCTATTACCATGTCGAAATTCGGTAAGGGATTTCTCTCTCCTCATTTATATTCGTGCAATTATTTTTTATTAGAAATCTAAATTACCTTTCATATGATGGGACATTTATATATAATACTTCCTTACTACCAATTTCATGTAATTTGGATGAGACACCCCTTACACTATCATCAACCATTTTTATGAACTCTTATGTCTCTTTATATGCTATCGAAATTTCTCCACTATTTACCAAGCCAATGTCATTGTTCAGTGAATACCATGCCCATTTATCTATCAAGGGTATTGAACTTTCTACACATTTAAATATTTATAATTTCATGTTAGAATTCCACATTTCATTGTCATAGAATAAATGATGATTTTTTATAAATGCATGTTATATGATTCATGTGGCACACTTATGAATGAAATTAAAAGTATAAGAATGGTGCAACCTGCTAGCGCTCCAATGAATTTGGTATAGTTTAGTGTCATGATACGCCATGTTCTATGAGGGCTAACTCATTCAAATTCATGTTCAGTGAGGTTATTTTATGCTCCATGTGGAATGATTCTTAGCTGATGTTGATACCATGTAAAGTGACGTTGCCACATTTCCATGTAATTATGCCATTATGTTCATGTTTCATTTATACTCCATTGATATTCCTATTGACTAACATGTATAGTATTCTTCATGTAATTCCTTGTTTACACCCTTACTTGTCATCATAGATCACCAATTTTTATACATGACCTCATGTTACCCCATTCAATGATATGCACAAGGGAATCTAGTTGTCATGTAATGGATGTTTTCAATAATGATATCATGATTCATGTTTTAAGTCGTTAGGTAATTATCCTATAACTCATAGACAGTAGAACTATATATCATAAATTTTGTTTAAAGTGAAGATTTTATTTAATGAATCATGTCTTAGTGTGTAATAATGATCAGTTTTGTTTTAAATGGTATCAGAGGACATGTTTAGTAATTTTTTTCGATTTGGATTATAAAACCCATGTGAATTCCACAGGGTTAAGACCATGTATAATTATAAAATCCCTAAATTTTGGTTGGTATTGATTATATGGTTTATCAAGGCAATACATCCATGTCTGGATATGATTAGGTAGACACAGCTCTGGCATAAATGTTCCTAGTAGTGAAAAATATGACACAGAGTTTCAGGCATGACCCATGGTATCCGGGTAGACAACAATGGTCCTTGCTGCACTTTTGGTTATGAAACATCCAGGGGATATGCTTTAGTAAATTTACAATCATAATATAAAAAATTATAACGGGAATAAGAAAATCTCCATAAGAATGTATGATATGAAGTATGTCAGGGATAACATATATTGACGCCTGTAGATTCAGAAGATATGGAAATAAATGAATTTATAAATAATTCATTTTTGTTTGTGGATTAACATTTATGTGTTACCATAAAATTTCCTTTTAATCCAACCAATAGAAATTAATTGGAGGACTCTAGATAACAACATATGAGAATATAAATGTGATGACTGTTCTAATGGGATTCCTAATCCGACAGGAGCGGGAATCACAATCTTTTTCACTATACTCTATCAAAATAACACAGGAAATTAATAGACACATGGGTCAAAAGAAAAATTCAATCCCCCCTAAGATAGAAAAATTCTCTATTGAGTGCTTCATGAGAAATATGCCTCATTATTTTAATGGATAATTCGTTCCCGCAATCGTCAAAAAATTGATCAACTCTATTGAATAGATATATTCCATTTTTCAATGTTACGATCAATAGGAGGATCTTATCGATTCTTATCATATGTCGGGTGAAGCCTATTAATGGTGGAAATGGATCAAAAATATGAATCCTGAGGAGGATATCGAGGCGCTATAATGGAATTTTTTCTATAAAATGTTATTCAATAAATATTTTCCCTGAACCATGTATCATAACATTGAAAGGGACTTCCTTGCCCTCAAGAAAAAAGGCAAAATATATATCAGAGCATATATGGAAAAAATCACAATTCAGGTATGATACGCCTACGACTCTATTGATACCCTGGAATGTAGGGTTGATCACTTCTTTGGTGGGATGAAACCTAGCCTACAGAAATCCATAGTGATCCTTGACTTCGACAGCTACACGAAATAGTGACATGTTCCCCAAGGTGAAAACAGAGATTTGTTAATCTCAATGGTATCATGGGGATAAAAAGCGTAATATGGACATCAAAACTGAAAATCTAATGTATAAATCCAATGTTGATAAGAATATACTACACCACACTTGTCAATGGTGTGGAAAAAAGAACCCCATAAATTTCTTGAAGGGGATGAGTCAATACTTTAGGTGTGAAAGAGAATTTCACCTATCCATTAACCAATGAAAATAGAATATTGCAGCTATGACAGTGGAGAAGAATTATCCAATCAACTCTCAACACATTTTTCATCACATTAACCACAAAAATCAAGGGCCCCTTGTAAATCAGTACCCAAATCCTAGTGTTTTTGGTGGCAACCAACAACCTCAAAAGCAGCAAGGGATATATTTTTTCATCACAACCATCGATGTGAACCCCAAAAATGGTCTTGTGAATTATATGCTACTTTTTCATTCATGAATAGCAAATGTACTATTTTATTCTACTTTTACACATTCTTTTATATCCCAAATGTTACATAGAACAATCCCAACACCCCAAAAAATTATGGAACTAAATATGATCATGATGATGGAAAATGGGTAAATCATTGCATCCCATGAATGTAACTCCTCCCCAATCATAATTTCTAGATTGAACATCCGAGCGATCTCTTCATACTCCCTTTGGAGGAATTTGATGCAATTCTCGGCATTGATTTTATTTTTTTATATAGTACCGGCATTAATTGTTTTGAGATCAAAATAATGATCTATATGGAGAATCAACCCCTAATTCTATACAAGTACAAGGAGGAAGGTGAATATTTTTTAGCACTATCATTTCATGTGTGTATATTACTTCCCTATGAGCACATATATCTGGATCCTATAATTGAGTCCAAGGAAGCAAACAACACTGAATACATGCCTATTATGAGGGAATTAGGTGAACTGTTTCCTAATGTATTTCATGGTCTTCCTCCTATAAAAGATGTTGAATTATCAATTGACCTAATACCTAGTTCATTTCCAATATCAATGTCTCCATATAGAATGGTAGTGTTGGAGTATGAGGAGATGAAGAAACAACTACAAGAGAATCTGGATAAAGGGATTATACAAAAAAATGCTTAACCATGTGGTGGACAAATCCACATCATCAAGAATAAGGATGGGTCAATGTGCTTTTTCATTGATTATCTTGAGGTCCACAAAATCACAATAAATAAACAGTATCCTTGGCAACAAATGTATGACTTGTTTGATCAGGTGCAAGGAGAACAATACTTCTCCATGGTGGATTTATGTTTAAGATTTTATTATGTAAGGGTGAGGATGGAAGGTATCCCCAAGAAAAAATTTCACACAACATACTGGCATTATGAATTCATCGTAATGACTTTTAGACTCACTAATGATCCATCAATCTTCATGGAGTTGATGGAAAAATTCTTTGGATATCACCTCATTAATATTTGTGGTAGTTTTTATAGATTATGTTATAATATACTCCAAAACCAAAGAGTATCATGTGGAGCATCTAAAAACTGTACTAGAAACATTGTTGAGGGGGAAGCTTTATGAGAAGTACAAAAAATGTGAGTTCTGGTTGAAGGAGGCCACATTCATGGGAAATAACATAACATGCAATTGGATGTATATGGATCCCTCTAAGACTACTGTAATTGAGGAATGGCTAAGGCCAACATCATTGATGGATATACATAGCTTCATGGGGTTAGCTTGAAATATTCCATGATTTGTGAGAAATTTCTCGTTATTTTACAACACTCATAACATGATATATTAGATGGAACTTTTTTTCATGTAGTTATGAATGCAAAGATAGCTTCAAGGAGTAGAAAAAGAGGCTTATCACTGCTCTTGTACTCACATTACCCACAAGTGGATATGTTTTTGTGGTAATCAGAGTTTCTTTGAAGAAGGGATTGGTTTTGTGTTGATACATAATGATAAAGTGATAGCCTGCACCTCAAGGAATATGAAAATAGATGTGAAAGACTATCCCACACATGATCTGGAGTCAGCGGATATGAAATTCATGTTGAAACTCTAGCAACATTATCTCTTTGGGGAGAAGTTTGAGATATATAAAAATTACAACAGCCTCAGATATATATTCACACAAAAATAGAATAATATGAGTCAATGAAGACAGATATAATCCATTAAGGATTATGATTACTTGATCCACAACCATCTCAATAAGGCAAACAAGGTTGAAAATGTCCTATGTAGAAAGAATCTTGTATCTTTATCAATGATGAGAATTGAAAAGGATCCAATATTCTATGAGTTTCAGACGATGGAAAGGGGAATCAAAAAGGGAGGAACATCATCAATATTTTCTATAATGACTGATCAACCATCCCTCATGGAGAGAAAAAAGGATGATCAAAGAATGTATATAGAAATTAGTAAAAGGTGGAGGCTATCAGAAAGGGTAAATCCTCAGAGTTTGTGGTTGAAAAGGATATAATTGTGAGATTTGGGTCACGATTTTTAATACTATTTGATACAGAGATAAAATATGAGGTTTTGAATGAGGGTCATGGCTCAACCATCTCTATTTACCGTGAGAGGAAAAAGATGTTTTGAGATCTATGAGATAATTATTGGTGGGACAACACACCGAATAAGGTCTCTATGAGTAAATCCATTTTCCTGGTATGTCTACATGTGAAGGCTGAGAGGCCGATGTCTATGGGGAAGATGAATCCATTACCCACGCCAACTTAGAAATGGGAGATCATCACTAGAGACTTTTTCACTAGAAATCCATGTAAATAATGAGCAAACAATGCTATATGGGTCATTGTGGATTGTCATTTGAAGACAACTCACATTTATCATGATTCAAGATGAATTATCATTGGATCAACCTGAATTAATTATCATCAAATAAGTTTAAAAACATCATGAAGTGCCACCATCTATTGTATTTGATCATCATCTAAGATTCACCTCAACTTTCTAGAAAAGTATCTAACATACTCTATGAACTAAACTGAACATTAGTACGACTAATCATGATCATAATGATGTCTAATGTGAATGAACTATTCATAAACTGGATGAAATGTTAATATCTTGATCTATGGACTTTAAAGGAGGATGATACCAGCATCATCAACTGGTTGAAGTCTCCTACAACAATAAAATCCACTTGAGAATCTGAATGGCACCATATGATTCCATTTATGTGAAAAGGTGTCGAACACTGACATATTGGGATGAATTCGGTGACCGTAAGATGCTTGGACATGAAATGGTCCACGAAATGGCGGAGAAGGAAAAAAAGTATTAACATCATATGAAGGTATCTCAATGTCGACAGAAGAGTTATGTAGATAACCATTGACGAGACCTTGAATTCAAATATTGAAACATTTTATTGGAATGAATATCTCCATGGAATTATTTCATGAGGATTGGAATGAAATGGATTTTATGTCATAGGTACATCAGACCCATCATGAATTTTGATCATGTAAGCGTTTAGGCCTATCACCTAGCACTTCCACCCACCATGGCTAATGTACATGATGTCTTTCATGTATCCCTTCTAAAGTACATACTATACCATTCACATTAACACTCTTCATTGGTAGTACAACTAGATAATTATCTTTCTTACAAGGAGAAACTGGTGAAGATATTAGATCATATTAAAAATGTTCTACGAAATAAGAGAATTCCCCTCATTATATTTTGGTGGAGACACTACAGGTTTGAAGATGAAACATGGGAATCTTAGGATGTTATAAAGGAGAGTCACCCAAATCTATTTTTTTGGAAGAAAATAAATTTCAAAAGAGAAATTTAACAAGGGGTGAATATTATCAGAACCCAACCTTTTATCAATGAAAATTACACTTAGTCCAATTAAATGTCATATTATCAAAAGGGTTATTTGAAATATGAACAGTCCTGATTTTGTGAGTATAGATTTCAAAATACCATTATGAATTATAAAAATTTCTAATATAGCCATTGAACAATGATCACATGAATAGTATTAATATAAGGCTTTAAAAAAACAAATTTTCTAATACAAAGGAAGTGATGGCCTCATCTATTAGATATTCCTCGTAAGAAGCCCATTTTTCGGAGCTCGGTAAAGTGGTGACATCATTGGGATTCACCCTTGATTAAGCATAAGATGAACTTGAAGATGTTAAGCACGAATGGAACTACCTACAGGAGAAGTGGAAGTTGATAGAGATTACCACATGAGTGATGTTATCTGAGTCACCCTAAGAGTATTTAACCATTGGAAACCTTACCAAACCATCTTTTGCGGGTGTTATAAGGGCGTATACAACAAGACTGTTACACTATGATTATGTTCATTATTTGTTTGTATATAATAATTAATATAAAATCATTTTAATATTGTTACATTGTAAATTGTTTTTAAATCAAAAATAGTATTTTAGTAAATATCAAATATGAAAATATATTTTGATGAAGTAATTGATGTATTGGGTTAAAAAATATTTTAATTAAATATTAATACTTAATGGATTTTTATTTAATATAATTGACCGTATAATTATTATACAAATGATTGTCATTTTTATTTATGTTTGAATACATTTTTTTTTCAAACCCCATGAATTTGTTCTAAATGTTGGGTTTTTTCTAAAAGTAAAAATTCCCATATTATGATAATTATATATATACAATGAATATTCTTTAAATAAACAAGATGTTGAAATTATCCAATGGTGAATTCTCCATAATTTTCTGAGATAGTAGAATTTTTGGGTTAATATTTAAATAAGGTTCAGTTATATAATGTGTTTTATGACATCTTAATCAACCAATAGTGATTTAATGAAATTTTATAAGTGGGAGGATCATCCAATATATGTTTTAACATTAAAATAAGTTTCTTTTATGTTTGTATGATTTATTTGACAAATCCTTATTGGACCCAACAAGACTTATAAAACATTTTATATTTTTAAAACGATTTCCTTGAGAGTATGACAACCCTGCTTTTTTACTACAACTTAAGCATGCTTTATTACATAAAACATAACTTGATACAACAAAGAAGATCGATAGGTTTAGTTTCTTTGGGGCTTAGAATCATTACATAAAAACATTAAACATGAAATACAACATCTTTAATGAAAACTTCCTTTACATGACTGCTACATTCCTTCGTACATAGAATTGCATGGGATAACCTGAGGACATGCATAAGAAAAGGGTGAGCTATAAAGCCCAGTAAGGGAGTACATAATGAATAACATGAGGAGTACAATACATGTTAGGCAATAGGAAAATCAATAGATAATTATAGTAACATGAAAATAAAGTCATGATAAAGCATGATAACCATAACATGGAAATGTGGCAACAACACTTAACATTGAATTAGCATGAGCCAAGGCTCATTGTACATAGAGCATGAGTAAACCCTCATTGCACTTGAAGCACGAGTAAACCCTCGTTGCACTTGAATTAGCATTAGTCAACACTCATTGCACATGACGTATCATGATACTATACTTTACCCAATGCATTGGAGCCCTATAAAGGGCGCACCCTTCTTAAACATTTCATTTCATGCATAAGTGTGCCACATGGATAATAAAACATTGATTCATAAAAAATAATCATTTATTGCACGATAAAGGAATATGGAATTAATATTATAATCAATAAGTAAATGTGCATAAAGGTGAATACCCTTGATGGAAAATGGGCATGGTATTAACTACATAATCATATTGGCTTAGAAAATCGGTGTGATTTCGGCAGTGTAACAGCGTGACATAAGAATTCATAAAAAAAAGTTGATGATAGAGAAAGGGGTTCCTCATCATATTTACATGTAATGGACAGTAAGGAGGTCATATAGATACATGTCCCAAAAATTGAAAAGGAATTTAGATTCATGATACAAAATTATTGCTTGAATA
This sequence comes from Viscum album, assembly GCA_963277665.1. Classification (NCBI taxonomy): domain Eukaryota; kingdom Viridiplantae; phylum Streptophyta; class Magnoliopsida; order Santalales; family Viscaceae; genus Viscum; species Viscum album. Next base: position 1,247,073,709 of record OY728148.1, read on the forward strand.
TAAAAGAGGAGAAAAAGGTTTCTTTCGGAATTTCGGCATAGTAACGGGTGTACATGGGAGGCTTTTAATGAGAGAGAAAGGGGTCTCCCATCATTCAAACAATAAGAGGGAAGTAAGTGAGAGGTGAAAAACCATACCCCAAAATTCATAATTGAAATTAAAAGGACAATACAACTTAAAGAAAATTGAAAAAATGAGAAAGGAAGAAAAAACCCTTACTTGGAAGTGTGCTTCCAAAGGCTAGAGAGAGGCTTGTGAGTGGCTTCTTGGGAGCATGGGGAACCTTGGGAGTATTATAGAGATAGTAGGGAAGAGGTTGGACGAACTACAAGGGATTTTAGTGAGGAGTAAGTGGGAGCTTGTGTGTGTTTATATAGGAAAGGTGAGAGAATTCTTTATTATTTAGGTTTGGGACCCCTTATATTAAATTAATTCAAACCACAAACCATCCCATGGTATTTGCCCATGGTTTCTGGAAAAGGAAAGAGGAAAAAAATATTTTACAAGGCCAAGGTCCGAACATATTAAAAAATTAGGGTTGCTTATGTGGAGGTGAGTCACACTCCCATGGAAATTAATTTAAAAAGGCAAAGTGTTGAATAAGTCTTGAGGGGTCCATTAATGCTTTGAAAAGTAAGTCAAACAAACCCAAAACCTCATTATTTTAATGATAAAACACATATTGGCCGAACATAAGGATTATGTTATTTTATTACATAACCATTGGGTCATTATGATGTCATAAAACACATTATATATTTAAATGGTATTTAATTTTTACCCAAAAATTTGACTGTCTCAGAAAATTATGAAAAATTCAACATTGGATAATTTCGACGTCCTGATTCCAAAAATAATATTTATTTTATCTAAATATTTTTCTAAATATGTGAATTTTTCATTTTAAAATAAAAACCGACATTTATAAAAAAATTCACGGGTTTTGACAGAAATGGCTTTCAAACCTTAATAAAAAATTTATTTGCATTCATAAAATTATAAGATCAGTTATACTTAATAAAAAATAAATTTAATAATAATATTTTATTAAAATATTATTTAATTCAAAAATCCTTTAATTTAATAAAATATAATTCTAAATTAAATAATAACTAAAAACACCATGTGTACTTTAAAAACTAATTACAATGTATCAAAAATGACTAGAAATTATATTCATTATTATATACAAAAATTAATGTACGTGAACATGGTGCTACTTATTTGTTACATAACACCTTAAAATGGCCGCATATGACCTAAGTGAAGGAGCGCGATGGTGATAGATTCTTGGGGCGGCTCGGATAACATCGATCGAGTGGTAATTTCAATCAACTTCCACTTTTCCCGTAGACGATCACGTTCGAGCTTGACTTTATGAAGCTCAGCTTGGGCTTGGTCAAGGGAAAAGCCCAAAGACGCCACCTCTTTTTCGAGCTCTGACAAATGGGCTTCTTAAGGGGAAATTCTACTGGATGAGGCCATCGCTTCCTTTGTCTGAGTAGAAATGGGTTCGTTAAAGCCTTATATTTATACTACTCAGATGATCACTTCTAAACGGCAAAAAAGTAACGGTCACTAATCTTAACATAAAACTAAAGAAGTTGACATCTTATAAAAAAATTTCATAAATAATCATTTAACTGGATCAAGAGGTATTTTCATTAATGAAACTTTGTTTCGTTACAATATTCCCCCCTTAAGAAATTTCGCCCTCGAAATTTTTCTTTTCCCACACTAAAACAAATGTGGGTAACTTAGCTTCATCATATCCTCCGACTACCAAGTTGCTTCTTCAAACTTGTGGTTTCTCCACAACACCTTGATGAGGGGCATTTTATTATTTCATAGAACTTTTTCTCTACGATCTAAGATCTTCACTGGTTGCTCCTCATAAGAAAGATCGTCTTCTAATTGTACCACCTCATAAGAGAGTACATGTGAATGGTCTGGTATGTACTTCCTTAAGAGGGATACATGGAAGACATCATGCACCTTGGTCATAGTAGGTGGAATTGCTAGTCGATAGGCCACAACCCCAACACGATCAAGAATCTTGAAGGGGCCGATGTACCTTGGACTTAACTTCCCTTTCTTTCCAAACCTCATGACCTTCTTCCACGGAGATATGTGTAAAAACAACATGTCTCCGACTTAAAACTAAGGTCTCGTCGACAATTATCTGCATAACTCTTCTATCGGATTTGGGCTGCCTTGATATGCTACTGAATTGTTTTCTTCTTGTCCACCATTTCTTCGACCATTTATCATCCATGCAGCTTACATTCACTGACCTCCTCCCAACAAGTCGGTGTTCTACACCTTTTCCCATACAGGGCTTCATATGGTTCCTTTTGGATGCTCGAGTGGAAACTATTATTATAAGAGAACTCAACTAGAGGAAGATGTTGATCCCATACTCCATTAATGTCTATTGAGAACGCTCTCAACATATCCTCAAGTGTTTGGATAGTCCGCTTGGATTGGAAATCAGTTTGAGGATGATAGGCCATACTGAAGTTCAGTTCAGTATTCAGAGCATGTTGATGACTCTTCCAAAACATAGAGGTAAATCTTGGATCTCGGTCAGACACAATAGATAGTGGTACCCCATGCAACCGTACCACTTCCCTGATATATATCTGTGCCAGTTGATCCAAAGAGAAATCCTCTTGAATAGCAATGAAGTGTGCACTCTTTGTAAGATGATCCACAACAACCCAGATTGCATTGTTGCCTTTGGATGTCCTTGGAATTCCAGTGACGAAGTCCATGGTGATGTTCTCCCATTTCCATTCTGGTATGGGCAATGGTTTCATCATCCCCTTATACTTCTGCCTCTCTGCCTTCACATGCAGACACACCAGGCACTTTGATGTATATTCAGCGATCTCCTTCTTTATATCATCCCACCAAAAGTTTTCTCAGAGATCTCGATACATCTTTGTGCTCCCTAGGTGAATAGAGAAATTTGAACTATGTGCATCATCCAAAAGATCCTTCTTCAGCTCCAAACGTGATGGAACACATAGTCTTTTCCCAAACCTCACAATTCCTTCTTCATTAACATTAAACTCTGAGGATTTTCCCTTTTTGATAGCTTCCATTTTTCATGGATTCCTGCATCATCCTTTTGAGCATCCTTTTTCCTTTCCAAAAGAGATGGTTGAGCAATCATTTGTGAAAGGATTGATGATGTTCCCTTCTTTATGATTCCCACATACATCTTCATCAAGTCTAAGAATAATGGATCCTTCTCAATTCTCATCATTGATAGAATAGCTGGATCCTTTCTACTTAGGGCATCTGCCACCTTGTTCACTTTCCCAGGGTGGTAATGTATTGAACAGTTATAATCCTTGACGAGATCTATCCATATTCTCTGACACATATTAAGCTCTTTCTATTTGAATATATATTTATGACTCTTGTGGTCAGTATATATCTCACATTTCTCTCCATAGAGATAATGCTGCCAGATTTGCAAGGCAAAGATCACCGCCGCCAACTCCAGATCATGGGTTGGATAGTTTCACTCATGGATTTTCAACTTCCTTGAGGCATAGGATATCACTTAATTATTCGGAATCAGCACACATCCTAAGCCCTTCTTCGAAGCATCACTGAAGAGCACAAAAAGCTCCCCACTTGTAGGTAAAGTGAGCACGGGTGCAGTGATAAGCCTCCATTTCAACTCCTTGATGCTTTCTTCGCATTCATCACTCCAAGGAAACTTTAGTCCCTTTTGAGTTAGCTTCGTTAGAGGGTTCGACAATCGTGATAAATTTCTCACAAATCGTCGATAATATCCAGCTAACCCCAAGAAGCTACAGATATCAGTTACCGATGTTGGTCTCGGCCGTCCCTAAATTGCATCTGTTTTGGAAGGGTCCACAGATATCCCATTGCTTGTGATGATATGGCCCATGAATGAGACTTCCTTCAACCAGAACTCACACTTTTTGTACTAGGCATAGAGCTTCTCCTTGCGCAAAGTCTCCAGAACAGTTCTTAAATGCTCCTCATGGTCCTCCTTGGTTTTGGAGTATATAAGAATATCATATATAAAGACTACCACAAATCTGTCTAGGCAATCTCTAAAGACTCTATTCATCAAGTCCAAGAATATTGCTGGAGCATTGGTGAGTCCAAAAGGCATTACTATGAATTCATAGTGCCCGTATCTTGTATGAACAGCAGTCTTGGGGATATCTTCCTTATTCACCCTTACTTGATAATATCCTGACCGCATGTCCACCTTGGAGAAGTATTATTCTCCACGTAGATGATCAAACAATTCATCGATTCTTGTGAGAGGATACTTGATCTTTATCGTGATTTTTTTAAGTTCACGATAATCGACGCAAAGCCTCATTGACCCATCCTTCTTCTTGACGAAGAGGACTGGTGCACCCCATGGTGATGCACTTGGGCGTACAAACCCTTTATCCAAATTCTCCTGTAGTTGTTTTTTCAGCTCTTCAAGCTCAACAACAGCCATTCTATATGGAGTCTTGGATATTGGTAGCTCCCCAGGTATAAGTTCAATTGAGAACTGAATATCTCTTCTTGGAGGAAGACCAGGAAGTTCCTCAGGAAATACTTCAGCAAATTCCCTCACAATAGGCATTTCCTCAAGGGTGGTTTCTTCTTTGGACTCAATCATCTGAGCCAGATATGCATGCTCATAAGGCAGTAATATCCATGCTTGAGATGATGGAGCTAAAGGAGATTCATCTTCCTCCTGAAACTTGTAATGAATCGGGGGTCGATTCTCCATATGGAGTGTGATTTCCCTCTCCCGACAATTTATGTTGGCTCTATATAAGGAAAGCTAATCCATGACAAGAATTGCATCAAATTCCACCAAAGGGAGTATGATGAGGTTCGCTGGGAAATTCAATCCAAAAATTATTACAGGGGAGGACTTATACTCATGGGATGCAATGATTGCCCCATTTTCCGTACTCACCGACATCTTTACTTCCATGATTTGTGGTGGTGCAGGGATTGTTCTACTAAACTTTTGAGATATAAAAGAATGCGTAGAACCTGAATCAAAAAGTACGTTCACTATTCTTGAATGAATAACTAGCATACCTATAACCACTTCATTTTCGAGGTTCACTTCGGTAGAAGTGATGGCAAATGTTCTTCCTTGCTGTCTTGGAGGTTGCTGGTTGCCTCCAATAACCCTTGGATTAGGGCACTGATTTGCAAAATGGCCTGGTTCTTTGCATTTGTAGCATTGAACAACGCGTTGAGGTTCGAACGGAGCGTTCCTCTCCTCTGTCGCAGCTACGGGTCCTTCTTGCTGACAGTTTACAACTAGGTGCCCTTCTCTTCCATACTTGAAGCATTTTCTTGTCCCCCTCAGGCAATTTCCAGGGTGCTTCTTTCCACACATTTGGCAAGTGGGGTGCTATAATTTCTTAGTGCTGTTGAATTTAACCATCGGAACACCAACATTGAAGTCCACCTTACACATCTTGTCACCATGATACACCTGTGATTCTTCAATCTCCATTTCAACCTTGAGGGCACATCAGACAATTTCCTCATATTTGTCGAAGTCACGAATCACTAATGCTTCCCGCAAGCTAGGCATCAGCCCACCCAAGAAGCAGTAAACCTTGCATTCGAGGGTAACGACAAAGCCGGAAGCGTATCGTGCACGCCTTGTGAAGTTTTCCTCGTACGCTCCCACAGATTCTTCATCATTCTGGTTGAGGGAAATGAAGTATCTTTCCATCTTAAGACGGAGGGTGCACGGAAAATATTTATCGAAAAACATCTTCTGGAATTCCTTGTATTCAAAAGCCTTGATCTCCTCCTCAGGCTTCATATTTTTGATCAACGTCTACCACTGATCAGCTTCACCCTCCATACGATAAGCTGCCAGGAGAACCTTCTCTTGTTCAGAACATTGAAGGATAGAGAATATCTTTTCAATGGAGTTGATCCATTGCTCAGCGATTGTGGGATCAGATGATCCACTAAAAGTAGGAGGCCTTTGTCTCATGAAGCTCTCGATAGCGACTTGTTATTTCTTAGGGGGGGTTGAACGTTCCTCTTGACCCATGTTTCTATTCAAAACGCGAGTTAGCTGAGAGAGAAGTGTGACAAAGTTCTTGATTCCCGCTCCCATTGGATTGGGCATATCATTAGTTCAATCATCACACTGATCTTCACAACGGTCGTCAGCCCGAGTTCTCCTATTACCGGCCATTGGATGGAATAAAAGGAATGTTAGGGGTAACACATAAAGGGTAATACAAAGACAAAATTTGATGAATTATAAATAAACTTTAATCTCTTTAACTCACGAGTCTATAGGATTCAATCCAGGCTTTTCATGATCTTCCATATAACATATAATCTTAGGGGAATTTTTCCCTTAATAAGGGTTCATACTAAGATTGTGAATTTATCAAAACATATCCCCTGGGAGTGTCATAACCAAGAGTGCAGCAAGGCCCGTTGTTGTGCACCAGTTCCCGTTCGAGTCTAGCTCAAAGCAGTGTTTTCGGGTTTTACCCCTAGGATACATCTGTGCCAGAGCCGCCTCTACCTGCTCGTATCCAGACAGGGATGTATTTGTTTGATAAACCACTTACTTAGTATTTACCAAAACTTAGGGATGTTTTTATTATGCTTAGTCTTGTATCTAAGGCTTTACTAGGGTTTCCTAATCCTAAAAATAACTAAACCTATCCTCTGATACCAACTATGACAACCCTACTTTTTTACTACAACTTAAGCATGCTTTATTACATAAAACATCACTTGATACAACAAAGAAGATCGAGAGGTTTAGTGTCTTTGGGGCTTAGGATCATTACATAAAAACGTTAAACTTGAAATACAACATCTTTATTGAAAACTTCCTTTACATGACCACTACATTCTTTCGTACTTAGCATTGCATGGGATAACATGAGGACATGCATAAGAAAAGGGTGAGCTATACAGCCTAGTAAGGGCGTACACAATTAATAAAATGAGGAGTACAATACATGATAGGCAATAGGAAAATCAATAGAGCATTAGAGCAACATGAACATAAAGGCATGATAAAGCATGATAACCATAACATGGAAATGTGGCAACAACACTTAACATTGAATTAGCATGAGCCAAGGCTCATTGCACATGATGCATGAGTAAACCCTCATTGCACTTGAAGAACGAGTAAACCCCCATTGCACTTGAATTATCATGAGTCAACACTCATTGCACATGATGTATCATGATACTATACTTTACCCAATGCATTGGAGCACTATAAAGGGCACACCCTTCTTAAACATTTCATTTCATGCATAAGTGTGCCACATGGATCATAAAACATGTATTCATAAAACATAATCCTTTATTCCACAATAAAGGAATGTTGAATTCATATTATAATCAATAAGTAAATTTGAATAAAGGTGAATAACCATTATGGAGAAATGGGCATGGTATTCACAACACAATGATATTGGCTTAGAAAATCGGTGTGATTTCGGCAGCGTAACGGCGTGACATAAGAATTCATAAAAAAAGTTGATGAGAGAGAAAGGGTTTACTCATCATATTTACATGTAATGGACAGTAAGGTGGTCATATATATACATGTCCCAACAATTGAAAAGGAATTTAGATTCATGATACAAAAGTATTGCTTGAATATAAAAGTGGAGAAAAAGGTTTCATTCAGAATTTCCGCATAGTAATGGGTGTACATGGTAGGCTTTTAATGAGAGAGAAAGGGGTCTCCCATCATTCAATCAATAAGAGGGAAGTATGGGAGAGGTGAAAAACCATACCCCAACATTAATAATTGAAATTAAAAGGGCAATACAACTTAAAGAAAATTGACAAAAATGAGAAAGGAAGAAAAAACCCTTACTTAGAAGTGTGCTTCCAAAGGCTAGAGAGAGGCTTGTGAGAGGCTTATTGGGAGCATGGGGCACCTTGGGAGGATTAAAGATAGAGTAGGACAGATGTTGGACGAACTCCAAGGGATTTTAGTGAGGAGGAAGTGGGATCTTGGGTGGGTTTATATAGGAAAGGTGAGAGATTTATTTATTATTTAGGTTTGGGACCCCTTATATTAAAATAATTCAAACCACAAACCATCCCATAGTATTTGCCCATGGGTTCTGGAAAAGGAAAGAGGAAAGAAATATTTTACAAGGCCAAGGTCCGAACTTATTAAAAAATTAGGGTCGCTTATGTGTAGGTGAGTCACACTCCCATGGAAATTAATTTAAAAAGGCAAAGTGTTGAATAAGTCTTGAGGGCTCCATTAATGCTTTGAAAAGTAAGTCAATAAAACCCAAAACCTCATTATTTTAATGATAAAACACATATTGGCAGAACATAAGGATTATGTTATTTTATTACATCACCATTGGGTCATTATGATGTCATAAAACACATTATATATTTAAATGGTATTTAATTTTTACCCAAAAATTTGACTGTCTCAGAAAATTATGAAAAATTCACCGTTGGATAATTTCGACGTCCTGATTCCAAAAATAATATTTATTTTATATAAATAATTTTTTAAATATGTGAATTTTCACTTTTAAAATAAAAACCGACATTTATAAAAAAATTCACGGGTTTTGACAGAAATGGATTTCAAACATTAATAAAAATTTTAAATGAATTCATAAAATTATAAGATCATTTATACATAATAAAAAATTAATTTAATAATAATATTTTATTAAAATATTATTTAATTAAAAAATCCTTTAATTTAATAAAATATAATTCTTAATTAAATAATAACTAAAAACACCATTTGTACATTAAAAACTAATTACAATGTATCAAAAATGACTAGAAATTATATTCATTATTATATAAAAAAAATAATGTACATGAACATGGTGCTACTTATTTGTTACATAACCCCTTAAAATGGCCACATAAGACCTAAGGGTATGGTGCGCGATGGTGACAGATTCTTGGGGCGACTCGGATAACATCGCTCGAGTGGTAATTTCAATGAACTTCCACTTTTCTTGTTGACGATCACGTTCAAGTTTGACTTGATGAAGCTCAGCTTGGGCTTGGTCAAGGGAAAAGACCAAATACGCCACCTCTTTTCCGAGCTCTGACAAATGGGATTCGTAAGGGGAAATTCTACTAGATGAGGCCATTGCTTCCATTGTCTGAGTATAAATGGGTTCGTTAAAGCCTTATATTTATACTACTCAGATGATCACTGCTCAACGGCTAAAAAGTAATGGTCACAAATCTTAATGTAAAACTAAAGAAGTTGACATCTTATAAAAACATTTTTCATAAAGAAACATTTAACTAGATCAAGAGGGATTTTCATTAATGAAACTTTGGGTCGTTACAGATAGTGTGACTCACATCCACAAAAGAAACCATATTATTTGAAGATGGTCATCCATTGGCCTTTTAAAATAATTTTTCCCACTCCCCTTTGGAGAAAACCCTTGAAAATAACCCATGATTTTTTTCTAGTTTTGATTAGTTTAATCTGTGGCGTCCCAATCCTAAATAATAAACAATTCCCTATGATTTTCAATATAATCCCACTCATGATCTGAATTCATGTTCACTCAATGCCATTTAAGTTCATCCAAAATCTCCCCTCCTCTCTCTAGAATACTCCCAAGGTTCCCAACAACTCACAAAGCCCCTCTCAACACCCTCCTAAGCTATTGATATCACAAGTTAAAGTAAGGGTATCATTCCTTTATCATTTTATCCAGGGTTTTTAATAATGTTATGCATTTTTATTTTCAATTATAAATGTTGGGGTATGATTTTTCACCTCTCATAAAACTTTCCTCCTTATGTTTTAATGATTATAGACCCCATTCTCTGTCATTAATTCCTCCCATGTACACCTATTACCATTCCAAAATTCCATAATATATTTCACTCACCTCATCTACATATAAAAAATGTTTCTGTATTTAAAATATAAATTTCATTACACATGTTGGGGAATGTATCTATATGCCCTCCTTAATTTTCATTTCTTTTAAATATGATTATAAACTCTTTCTACTATCATCATCCATTTTTATGAACTCTTATGTCAGGCTATTATGATGCCGAAATTGCACCGCAGTATTCTAAGCCAACGTCATTGTGTTGTAAATTACATTCCCATTTATCATTCATGGGTATTCACTATTGTTAAATTGTACTTATTTATTATAGAGTTAAATATATGAATTTCACATTTTTTTATTGTGGAAGAAATGATTTTTTTTATGAATCCATGTTATATGATCCTTGTGGCGCACTTAAGCATGTAATGATATGTTTAAGATGGGTGCACCTTGATAGCACTCCAATTAATTGGTTAATGTTTAGTGTCATGATACATCAAGTGAAATTAGTGTTTAATCATTATAATTCATGTGAAATGAGGGTTTACACGTTCTCCATGTGCAATGATCATTGGATCATTTTAATATCATGTCAAGTGTTGTTGCCACCATTACATGTTATATGAACTTTAGGTTCATGTTTTTAAGCTTCATTGATATGCCTATTGAGTAACATATATTTTTTTATTCATGTTAGGTGTTGTTTACTCCCTTAATAGGATTTATATCTGACCATTTTTTATGAATTTCCTCATGTAACCCAATGTAATTTTAATTATGAGGGAATGAAGTGGTCATGTAAATGATGTTTGGTATAAAGATGCCATGCATCATGTTTTAAGATGTTATGTAATGTTTCTAAGACCTGAATACACTATACCTCTTGATCCTCTATGTTATATGAAGTGATTATTTTATGTAATATATTTGGTATAACTGTGTAATAATGAGAAGGGTTTTTATAAAAATCCCATGTAGAGGTGAGTATAAACATACCCATTTAGAAACTCCATGTGATTATAGAGGTTGAATTAAGATATAAAATAGATGTGGAAAGAATTAGATAGAATATGGTATAGTGAGGGAGTACAACTCAACCCTACAAGAGAGTGAATTTATAATCATACAAGCATAAGGGGATATACACAGTGACTATATAATTTAATCATTGATAATTCTCCCATATTGCCCGAGAGTAGCGTCATCCAATAATGTGATGTGAAAAAAAGAAAGCATGTGGAATAACCTACATGAATTTTACTATATCAGATGAAGATTATACATACCCATGGAATAAATCCAGAAAAACAATATATATATATATATATGCTCAGTAAAATAGCCCAAACCAATATTGTAAGGTAATATACATCTCATAACATTTCTTTAGAAGAGGATATATTACAATTTAGAATGTCAATCAAATGATAACAATCATCCAACTCATTTTCAATGAACACACATGTCGGAGGAACTTATTTAAATCACTTTGGTACTATTTTATATTGGAAACACTGAATTATCCTCATTTTTTTGGGTCACATCTAAAAAACACATCTATGTTGGGAAACTATTCCTCTACCGCATGATTCCAATGATCCATCAATCCATGCCTCGTCACTATGCCTCACATTGAATGGGGATCAATTTTAATGTAGAGGATCTATTCCCTAGTACAACAGGAGGGTTCCCCATAGATAATTAATGGAGGGACCACGTTCTTCAAGGTAAGAGGATCCAAATATGATTCTCAAGGACCCATTTTCAATCCTACGATAGGTTTTCACTGTATTTCATCAAGGACCCATACCACGATACCATACAAGGGATACACATGGGTGGTCCAAGACCAATTCCCATCCCGGCTAGAGGGATCTGCTCAAGGTCATCGAGGACCCATGTCATGTCCAGCAATAAGGTTTTACTCTAATGACTATAGATGATCCATGACCTAACTAGATAGATAGTTTGACTAAAAAATATGCATCTTCGTATCCTTCTTGACTACTACCATCATGGGGAATCTCCTCAGATTATTTCATACCCAAAAAATTTTACATAATATCTCAAAAACCATAACTGAGGGGACCACCACATTGTAACGAAATAAAACATAGGATATGATTCTTCTACATAGAAATCAATGTTCATATGATGGATATAAGATAAATTTAATTTCACTCAAAGGAGTTCAATGTGGTACACAAGATGTGAGATGATCCAAAAAACATGTGTTCCCTCTCCACAATCTGGAAAATTCCCTAGCTAGTACACAACACCCTATCTATGCAGTAGTTCTCACCATGTATATGGAGTACCAGGTGTTTCTGGGCTAACTAGATCATGGTCTATGTCTACTGGTTGTGTCAATGAACAGGACCACATTCATGAGTACATTGGTATATGGAATGTGTCTTCACATGGGATTCTAGCTTTACAGTAAAGCTATGTGTATATACTCAGCCCGTGGCTTTTTTCTCGATCATTTGATCTTTCACAATAGTTCATCACATGGAGAATGTTTTACAAATTTGGTTGAAAATTATACAAAATGTCACATCCTTATAAAATATCCAAAAACCTAGCACCACTACTGAGGGGGGATACAAGTTATTTTTTAATCCTGGAACACAACACATAGTCTATATTATTAATGAATATAATATAAATGATCCATCTAATAGATTTGGATTTTTTCTTCATTTCACCATATATATCATCCTAAATCACATGAAACATATCAATTTGAACTAGATATCATGTTTATGTCTACCATATTTTATAAACTTAGGTCTAATAATCAATGAGGGTATCACCACAAGTATCTCTAACTACCATGGCTTCTAGGTTTTAACTCTTAATCCCAAATAACAAAACAAATCATCCTCATATCACCAAATCCCATATATAAGAATTGTTTGTCAAAAAAATTCATGTATCGCTGATTAATCACCGATTTGGAGGCCTGATCGGGCTCAGTACGACCTAAATTTTGACAAACCAGGACCACATTGATATTTATGGTGGAGAAAACAATTTAGTGAGGGGTAAATAAACCAAAAAAAACTTTTAGGTGATCATTAGAAAATTTTACTTTTACAAAGATCCATAATGATGATCCAAGTATGATAAAACATATAAATAATCATAGATTTTAATAGATTGATTAATGAAAATAATGTTATAGGGAAGAATATTGAAGAACAAAAAATGATATAATTAATCATATAATAAATGACATATAAATATCATTTTACGAGTTTTACCCCAATTTTTTTTTCTCATTGATAAAAAATGAATCTACCGATAATCCGAGCAAAGGTTATGTGTTTCTTGTGTTTTTAACACATCTAATTTAGAATTTCATTTCCATTTGAAGAGATCTACCACATAAAGAGTAAGGGAGATGACTTGTTAAATTCCTATGACGGTGATCCAACCATGGGATGTTTTTTATATAGGTACTTTTATATGATTATATGATAGATCAATTAAATAAAGTAGTTTAATCCACTTATTCTACCAGTATTTAAAGAGGGGTATGAACTTTTAGTGCCAATTTATTTTATGTTTTTCCGAGGGTAGAAAACACATTTCTGACTCACCTGTGGTCTCAAAATTATTGACCATAGCTACCTTTTAGAGTTATCACATTTTCCTTATGAATTTGTGCATGGGTAATAGAAAACATATTTAACATTTTTATATAATTAATTTTGGGAACAATAGGACATGGAATTTCATATCATCTAATTTCCTAGCATTGGAAATATATATCAAAATATATAAACGTTTAAAAAAGTAATAAATTATTTTTCCATAAGTTCATGAATATAACAATTTTTTAAAAATGGTTTTTAATTTAATAATAATGTTTTTTAATATACATGTAATCTATATTATTCAAAAAATATGAATGAAATATTTATTTAACATGTAAGGAACTTCCCACTATATTGACTGTTTTATATTTCAAAGCATCCATTATAATGTTATATTTTAATTTACAATGGAAAGGATTTCCAAAATATTTTATTAATTTATATTTTTAAAAAATGATTTTAAATAAGTGGTTATTTCCCTAAAAAAATTTAAATTTTTTATAATGATTTATTTATATTTTTTAATGTTTATATTCGATGAGAATGATTTCATAAATATTTTATAAATTTAATGTATTAAAAAGGTTATTTTAAAATATAGTTCATTTTCCTTGATAAGTTATATATATGATTTTTACTGGTTTCAATAATTACTGTGATGTTTATCATGAATGAAAATTATTTCCCCACCGGATTAAGAATTTTTTGTTTTAAAAACAGAATCCTCAAAAAAATTGAAGCTTCATTTTGAAAATAATTGGGGTTATATAAATCCAAATAATTTTCCATAAAATATATAATCACATGATGTTACATAATCATTTTAGGGGATAAGATCTAATGATATAATCTATTTAATATTTTGATAAATTTTTAATTTATGAAAAAAATGTTTTTATGATAAAAAAAATTATTTCCATGACATTGGATATGTTGTATTGATGATATAATTGTTAATCCCAATCATAATCTATGTGTTATGGTATAACTAAATGTCTTTGAAACACATTTCATTTCAGGTGTTATTAAATTATCACATTCATATGATCTGTGGGAAAAAATTATGGATTATGTGATGGGTGAGTCATATATCTCCATCCAATATATTATTTAATGAGTGAAGTCATAAGATCATAGAAGGTGGAAGTGAGGTTATACCAAGCCAAAAATGGGGGTAATATAGATGTTATCCCATGTATTAAGAAAGAAAACATGTATCCTACTAATGAAAAGAAATATATACATTTCCTCATGGGTAATCATGACATAATGTTTTTTATGATTATATATATGCCAAAAATCTATGACATATGTAAATGTTATGATCTAATTTCTTGTGTTTATTTATTTTCTAATGATTCATGCCTTATGAGAAACTAAAATTTAACCAAAAACTAGTTTTTTATCTTATATATAAATTATATGGAATTTATAGTTTTAATCATGTTCACACACACTTAATGATATTGTTATGTTTGTGTCTTTACCTTATTTAACCTTAATGGTCATCTGAGATCACCCCATATTATTTTTATCTTGCACAAGTTATAGAGATATTTATTATTCATGATATGTCTATGTAGGGTTATAGTAATGATGAATTCTTTTGGAGACAATGTAGAACTCTTATAAACCATTTGTTTATGTTTCCGTAGCTCTAAAGGAACTCTATCTTTATGACCCTCTGATATGTATTTTGGTAATGTGAATAATATTCACTAAAAATATGTAATATATATTAATAAAAATTATTATTCATTGCACCTTGGGTTTTAAAGAAATAATAATCAAATAATTCTTCTATCTAATTAGGTTGTAAATCTATACCTATTCGAGTTTTACTGAATTACTAACGGGTAATATTTGGATAGATTTATTCGTCTCTTTTGATAGGATTTTTTTATTTGATTACAGAAATTAATTTCCTACATAATAGAGAATATTTTATCATGTATATATAATGGATGATATATTTTTCACTATTTTGTAATATTTTTATATTTAATTCATACTTGTAATTATATTCCAACAAACCTTACTATTTCATATAGAGACCCTGACACATGTAACCCATAACTAATTTTTCATTATTACATTAGAATATGAGACAATGTATCATGTTATAAAGGAAAAAATAGTTTAGTAATGTTTGTTAAATATATATTCAGTTTAAATTATCATTACAATTTTAAAAAATATAATACAATATTTGTTTTCATTAATAATTACATTATTCAGCATAGTTTATCCTTACACATCGATCACACAAAACATCTTTTTATATTGGGGATAAAATAAAATAAAATGGGAAGATAGAAGATTTCCTTTACGTGTAAGGGTAAATCAAAATATATAATTAATAAATAAATAAAATTAATATTTCCTCATAAATAAGTGAAACACATTCTATTTAGTCAATAAAGTGACCATAAAATGGTCCAAATAAAATAAAATAAAATAAATCTATTTAAATAATCCCAAGATCTTGATGATTATCCAAGGGTAATTTGACTGATAGAATAATCACATTGACATAAATAAATTATTTCATAATGAGTGAACTCTTAGTGGTTCCTATTATAACCATATCAACCAGCCCTTATTCCAATACTTATTATTATCAATTCATCCTGACAAGACAACTGACCTCAATGTGCAATGACTCATCCAAATGACAAAGATAATTTTTCTCAAGAGAAAAACCTACACATTGAATGGTTATAAAATAATGGGGCCCACATGATAAATAATAAGTCTCACGAATTAATTATATTAATGGGGGAAACATAATCAACGTATTGATTTTAATTTATGATGTACTATAAAAAATTTTAATACTTACCACAATCAATAAATGTATTCCTAAAACATACCAAGTAATATAGTAAATAAATAAAAATTTAATGTCACTAGTAAAAAAATAATAAAATATCATGAAAATTAAAAAAATATAATAAATCAAACATATTCCCAAGTAATAATATGTATAATAATGTTTTGATGTAACTAATTATGAAAAATACCAAAAAAATGTCATAATTGTTTTTTCAAATAACCATTTCACATTGAAAATATTTCAAAAAAATGGTTAAAAAAATATTCATAAAATAAATTTCATATAAAATATACTTTTAAGAAATTTTAATTATTTTTTAATTATGTTTTTTATAATTATGATTGAAAATTTCGTACACACTTAAACAAAAATACCATTAACATTTTCAGTAAAATCCCAACATAGATTCTTTTAAAAAAACAAGAAAATTCCTTCAAAAAATATTCTTAATTAATAAAAATTTCTACATTTTAATTATTGGCTATTCATGGGACTATTAAAAAAATTATTTTTTTATAAAACATGGATTTTGATACATAAGTACTTGCGACCACATATAAAAATAGATTAAAATTTTATTTAAAACCTTTCCCAAAATTATTATGTAACAATGATTATAAAAATGGTAAATTATAGGAAAATTGTCGTCCATAATTGTAATATAATAAAATATATTTATTTTAATATAAAATTGTCAAATAATTACTCTGAGATGTTGTTAAATAAAAAAATTCTTGAATAATGATTAGGTTGGTATATATACAATTATCAATTAGGTTTCATTTGAATCATAATATCTATGAAATAAATATCATAAAATTAAACAATAAATATCATGAAAGAAAATAGATTAATAATATAAAATATCATATGTGGATTTATATAAATTAAAAAATGAATAATTTTTTATTACTAGATATGTCTCAGGAAAAAAAATTTAAACATGAAACTCTTACCTCATAGTCAAATTCATTTAGCTGTGTTTGAAAATCATATATAATAAATAATTTTTTTATTACGATTATTTTATGATAACAATAAAAGATATCCCATATGATATTTGTTTTAGTTATATTATCTTTGTAACTACTTTTTTTCAAAGTCATTAATAAAAGAGAATTTTGGTGTAATAATTGATTCATTTTTCATGTATATTTTGGTACAATTATTTTTTTTCAATTAATTGAATCATCATTAAATAATCTCCAACATTTTATAAATGATTTAAAAATAATATATATTTATTTTATATTTATTTATAGCAATATATATAATTTATAGGCAGATAATAGTTTATATTGTTCCATTAGATCATAGGTCATAAGTACAAATGAACACTATTTATGTTTTTTTTAACGGAACAAACAAATTGGAAACAAATATAAATTAATTTTTATAAAATAATAATTATGTTTTATATATAATTTTCATTTATAACATTCTTCTATATAACCATTCACGTTAATATTAAATGAATAAAATTAAAATCACAATGTGTCGGTCATAGTGTACACAAATGTAGGAGAAATGTTTTTGTTTTCCATTGGATTATAATGTAAAAACATATATGTGATATTATATATCAATAATTATGGTTAGATTTTAAATAAAAAATATTTTACTTATGTTTTTATTCATTATTACCTACCATTTAATGCATAATCAAAAAATGAATCACATCGATTTGCAAAGTGGTAGTCTTCCATATACACAAGTGACACTAGCATATCTCTCACAGAATGAAAATAATGATGATATATGTTATCTAATAATTCATGAAATGTAATAATATATTAAATATATATATAAATATATTAAATAGATTATTTCAACCATCCTTTAAATGTGGTGATGTTAAATTATGTACGTTTTTTAACGAGGTGGTAAACTATCACACACATTACAAATAGATTTGTATTAAATTTTTCAGTAGCCAATATAGATATAAATTATTATATTTTCATAATTAAATTTAAGTACACATGATACAATTGTGATATTATTTAGAATTTTTTTATATTATTAAAATTTATTATAGGTTGAGGTAGATTTAAAATTCATAGTTAATAATAGTTCCTCTTATTCTAGAAACCCAGATAGTTTTAATAAAAACCCATCATTGATTTGATTTATGGTAGTTGAAATTGATATATGATGTGGGTTGATATGTAACTAATATATATATTAATGTATTCGACGAAAAAAAATTGTTTGGATGTGTAATGAGGTGAGGATGGGGTGTGGCCTTTTATTTGTGTTGGATGGGAAAAACATTGTCTGTTTGAATAGAATCAAGTACACCCACATTTTTTATAATTCTAAAAGCCTCACAAATGAGTTATTATTGAATCATATAGAATATAGGGTTGAATTATGTCAACAAAATGTTTTTTTCTCTATATAAAAATTCATTATTATCTATATCATTTTAGTTTAATGTGGGTAAACCCATTTTTTACTTTATTCATTATAATTAGTTTTTATAATTTTTACTACAAATAAATTATATAAAATATATGATTAATATATTAGCTAAAATAAATAATTAGAATTATAAATGTCTAATACATATTCCAAATTAAATTCTAATAATTGGGAGAATCTATTTAAAAATTAAACCTACTTACATACAGAAAAATAAGGCTTCAAATAAAAAACATATCATAATAACTAAAACTAAGATATGACACAACCAACCAACAAAACTGATAGATCCTAAATTCATTTTAACTTTTTTTATTGTCATATAATATAAATTTCAACATACATTATTAAATTATAGTGGGGGTATGTTTAATGTAATCTCATTATATTTTTTATTTAATATATGATAAATAATTCAATATTAATTAAAAGTTTAACTGGAAAATTGTTAAATTAGGATACATTTTGTACATTGTTGTGGACATAAACCTTTACTCCAAGGGTTTATAAATTAATATTTACATGGTGATATCCTATGCAATAGATGAAACATATACTATCATTAATTTAGAAAGGCTATGTTAAATAACCATTGATGAGATTTATATTGTATTTTATCGAAAGATCATTTTAAATCTAAAAGATGACTTATAATTAATTAAATATAATCCATTTTGTGAGGAAATAAGAGAAGATTATAATTAATAAATGAACAATAGTTATAAATTAGTAATTGAAACTAAAATTCATTATAGAAATGGTATAATTTTCCCCAAATTTATATTATAATGGAATTTGTTGTATTATATGTCTATAAAATGAAGTTATTAATAAACATTATGATGTTGATTCCATGGAAAAAAATACCAAACATTTTTCTAATGAAGGATACATGTAGAGACTACACATTTGGAAAAAAATACATATAACATATCATATTGATGATAAAGATAAGTAACTACAAATATTTACTAGAGTAGGAATGAACTATAAGAACAACAATATTCATAAATAAAATAAACTCTTCCCTGATCGAAACACAAAATAATATCTTTTTATTGTATGTATATTTTATGTATATAAATCTTAGAAAATAAAATTTATTATATTTATATGTGTCTGACTGTGTGTCTCTCTCTATTTGTGTGCATGGGGTGAAATCTAACAATGAATATACTTCAACACAAACACCCAGATATATATATAAGTATATATATATATATATATATTTGTATTTTAAAACATTTATAAAATTTAAAATATATATTCAAAATGATTTAAAAACATAACAATATAATATATTATAATATAATATAATAATAAAGAATTATTCCTTCAACAATGGTAAAATATATATTTGGAATGTAGTACCCTAGTTGATTGAAGAATCCTAATCACTATTACCTCAATGATTTATTACTTTTCATCTTAAATTAAATTAAACATTGATAATATTATGGATATATAAAATATAAAAAAATTAAAAATTACCTATAAATCCATGATTCATAGTTTATAAGTGTCAAAATAAGTAGTTCCATCATGAATTAGAGACTCCAACTAGATGTTTGTATAAATTGAATATACATGAAAAAATCATTTATATCAAGGCATATACATTTAAAATTTTCATATAAATTAAAAATATCATAAAATGTAGGAGGATGAGTTTAAAACCAGAGAAATTTTTTCTTTCAAATTTCCACTTACATAACGTTTAGAGAAATCATAAATACACCAATTTATAGGTGTATCAATTAATTTTATGCATGAAAAAAAAAATATTACAATTTTTTTGAAATTTAAAATTTAAAAATTAATTTTTTATAAAATTAGATCATTTTTTATAATCACTGTCCACATACTTACCCAAAAATTGATACATTAAATAAAAATAAACCAATTAATACTCCATTTATATCTAATCTATCATATTATATAATCTATTATTTAATAAATTACATTACCCAACCCACCATGGGTTGCCTGTCTCACAGAAATTCTAGTTTTAGCAACCTCAATCCCACCTCAATTGGTCTAGTAATAGAGTATTTTCTGAGAGATCCTCAGACCATTACATATAAAAAAATTGTTTAGAGTTTTCTAGGAGACAACGATGACTCATTTATGGTGTTTTCCAAAAATTATGTTTCCAATAAGTAGATAATCATTCAGTGAGTCAGGACTGGTAAATAAATAATGGTGACTCATGTCAGGGACTCACTGATTGTGGGTCATACTAGTGAGTTGAAATGGAGATTCACTAAATGGTGTCACATAAAATAATTTATCAACAAATGGTGACTCACCGAATTGTGGACAATCTAATGTTAACCCAACAAATGGTAGTACACTAAACGAGGGCACACCAAACTGTGCCTCACAAAATGATAACTCAATGAATGGTGACTCACCGAATGGTAACTCGCCCATGATATCTTGTAAGTATTTTCTCTAATTAATTAATAGTCCAACACTGAGTCACCACATGGTGCCTCCCCCACCACTGACAAATAATATTGACTCTTCCAATGGTGAGTAATTTTTAATTGAATTTCAAAATTGCACTTTTCTATTAGATTTCTTAGTTTTTATAGATTATCATTTTATTTGAGGATAAATAAGTTTAAAACTATATTTATGTTATTTTGAGTCATTTTCAAAATATATAGAATTTATCTTTAAATTCGTAACACTATAAAGGTTTTAAGATTTTGAAAACTCATGGCCTCTATCATGATCTATATTAAATTTATTTTTAAGACGTTATTTCTTTTGATATAAGATCTACCCCTTATAATATTGAGACACTACATTCCTTATATGTTTCCCTTTACACATTCAACCAGGAAATAATAGAACCATTCATCACTAAGTAACTATGCCTTGTATTTTGGATTTATGATAACATTTCCATGGTGGGTTTTTCCTACTTCTTGTCCACCGAATGTTTTTCTTGTAAGGAGGAATTTATGATCATCTGTTATTCAAGGTATGGATTAATTCATCTCTATTATATTTTTGTATAATGAGAGTTGTGGGAATGAATGATTCCCATTTGAAGGATTTTGAATTCAATTTTAATAAATAAAATTGAATTAGCTCTAAACTAATATACATGGGCAGGGAAAAATTGATGTATGATTATGTTTTGGTGTTTATTGATATTGTGTGTTGTATGGGATTTATGCCAACTAAAAATAATGGACATTGGTGGTATTTTTTTGTTCTTTATGTATGACTTCTAATGGAATGTTGTTGATCAGGTGTTGAACAGATGTATATATGCAATTGATTGAGCACATTATACCTAGTTTAACAATTGTATGCCTCAGGATAAACCATGTTTTGTGATAACCCATGAATTAACAAATTGGATTTAATGAATTGGTTCTTTTAAATCACAATACACCTTTCTATATTCGGTTTGTATATGTATTGTGTGTGGTTTATTAATTCTTTTTCCATTTGTGGTTGTCTGTTGTTGGTGTTGAGATCATGATTGTAATGTTGGTGGTACGGGTGGTGTAATGGAATCTATGGTTGAGTGTTTGATTGATTGTGCAATGGGTGGATAGTGTTTGAGTAGTAAAGATGTAGGATTAGGTTTTCCAATGTTTATGTTACTGTGCATGATGGGTGTTGTATCATTTCACAATAGTATTGCCTGGTTTGGTTGTGATGATATTTTTTTGAGTTTTACTATGCTTTGGGGGTTATCTAATTGATAGAATCGATTGGGTGAAATGTATTTGAATAATGATGAGGGAACATTCTCGTATGGGTGTTGAACGATATTGAAATATGTAACGAGTTTCTTTTGTAGGGATTATTTATCTATGAATGGTTTAGGGTGTGTGTATTATTAGGTGTTGTGGTTGGTAGCTTCACCGATAGAAATGAATTTGTTAACAAATAATGTAAATTGGTTAAATGAGTTGGTCGGGTGTATGTTTTGAGTTGTTCTTGTTGTGAATTGGTTTTCATTTATAAATATCTGATGTGGTTATTACTATTGTTGATAAATGTATTTAGAAGTTACAGATAATTTTAATGTATCATATAGAGTCAAGTTGATTAATTGAGAGCCCATAGGTTGGTCATCTGGGTAATATAATAAATATTTATATACAATTACATACCTCATTTTTTCTAAATGGACCCCACCCTAGTAGAGCACTATGTTCCGTACACCCCTATTAACAGGGGGAGGGTGTCATTTCCCAAAATCACCTCTCAGAGTATGGATGTATGGTTATTATCTCATCCTTGCACCCTCTTCAATGAATTTGTATCCCAAGACTCTTCATGCAGGTTTTGGTGTGGCTGGGGGGCCCAATTATCTGTGGGAGAGGTGTGTTATCCTAGGTGTCTAAGGAATGAGATTTTGTGTGATACTTGCCCAGGTGTCTGTGGTGGTGCTATACTTCCCCAGGTGTCTACGTGCTGAGATTTGGTGTGATTACAATTTTTATTTAAGATATGTTATGGTTGTGGCCCATGTGTGTTTGAGAGGGATGTGGTGAGCCTCATAATCCCAAAATATAGATGTAGCTCTGAGGCCCATGTGTGTGTGGGTGGGTTGTGATCTGGGTCATGTGGAAGAGTGTTGATGGGCCAGGATGCCTTCCATTAGGGTATATGATATTAACCTCTAAGAATTATTGTGGGGTGACCAATAATCTATGTTATTATTATATTAAAATAATTTTCTTTCATTATTTGGTGAATGTAACATGGTTTGGTTAGGGTGGCTAGTAATTTTTTGTTGGTTCTGTGGGATTTTGTTATTTTCTAACAAGATATTTAGTATGTTTCATCAACTTATACATGAGAGAATTTGGTTTTCCCCCACTAAGCATAATTTTATGCTCACCCTATGTATATAAACATAATTTTTCATCTAGGACATTGTGAACCATGATGGGCATTACTAGTTCAGTTTTTGAGATATTTTTCATGTTGGTTTATAGACTTGATTTTATTTTTTATATTGGAGACTCTGGTTTTTTAGGCTTTATATTTTAATCATGCATGTAGGAATGTTTTCGGTTTCTGTAACATATATATATATATATATATGTGTGTGTGTGTGTATTATGGTTCCTTTTGGATGAAACATATTATCAATTGTTATATTATTCTTATAAAAAAGGTTAATTCATGACATTTCATGAGATTATATACCATTGGTGCAGGTCACCACACCAAGGCCTATAAGAGGAGGTAATTGGCGGGTCATTATTTATATTTATTCATTGTATCCTCCATATCATAATATGTTGTGGGATGAGGTCATGAAGTAAAGGAATCACATCTTATGATTGATAGATATAATAGAGTTATAATTTAGGAACATTAAGGATTGAATGGGTTGGTAGGGAAATATTGTCAATTTATCTTGTTGTGTTACATAATCTAGCAAAAACTTTCTTGGAAAGTGGATTTTATGGGTCCCCATGATCTAATTAGAGAACTTTGAAACTACTGAACAACCAAGTGAGGCTACACTGTTATCAAGGTAGATACTGTATGAATGTTACAAGCATAATAATGACTTGTTATATTTATGAATTTGGTATTTCAGATAATTTAAATAAATAATGAGTTATCATTATTATTAAATAAATTTTCTATATAACATAGGCATAGGAGTTCCCTGTTTACCATTTCAGCTATGGAACACAGTCATCATCCATGTGTAGTGCATGAAGTTGAGGATCAACAGGCTCACCCAGTCATCTAATGGAGGGTTTAATATGTATAAGATGATCATTATTGGATGAATATTTTACATTCTTTCCAGTGGAAGATATTGGGAATTCACGATAGAATAATTTTAGACCTGCAGACAGAGAGTCGACATTAGGAGTTTGGGATAACCAACAAATTGATCTGAGCCCCGAAAGAGTGTTGGGTTCCTATGGTAATGAGACATATGAGGGGAGTTATATGTCATTGATGGACATTGTAAAATGGAGAGAGGAAATAGGTTTATGTTTTATTAGGATGACTATGAGAAGTATTTTTGGATAAAATTCATTTCATCCAACATGAAGGATGAGAAAATGTAATATTTACTCTCTCTTTAGTATGGTATTATGTTGGTATGATATCTAGGGATCGGGTTCATGGATTTACTTAGGTTATATTTGGATGACATTTCTAATGAACTGTCTCATGAACTATGATTAGATGAGGCACATCATCCTTCTTTCTTGTAAAGGGTGAGTCCATTTCTTATATAGACTTGCGTGCTGTCCTAGAAGATGGAATAGGTTGTTGAGTGGACTAATAAATAAGGTGTTTTTCCCTAATATATGAGCCATTAATGTTCTTATAATGGAAATGCTACCAACATCTGGTCTGAGGTGCCACAAACTTCCTTATTTCAGCTTGTAGAGAGTCAACTTCAATTGTGTTCAGTCAATATGGTTTCCTTGTGAATTTTCCAACAATCTATGATTTGAAAATCACAAAAACTTTATCTTATGTGAAATTATCTTTCCCTATTGATTGTTTTCCTATGTAAAATTTCCATTATCTAAGGGAATTTTTATCCTTACCTTTGAATTAAATACTTCAATTTATGTTCTTATAAAACCAAGTTAATTTTAATAAAAATCAAAAAATTATGATCCTTAAAAAAACCATAGAATACTATAGTTATTTGGATATAGATTTCTCTGAAATTTAGACTCTGAAATCCATAAAATTCAGATTCTAAATTCCTCAAAACTCAGACACCGAATTCCAACAATATGGACTCTGAATTTATCATAATTCCTACTCCAAATTCAATAGAACTAAAACTCTGAATTCATCAGAATTATAACTCAATATTTTACCAAATTTTGACACTAAATTCCTCAGAATTCATACTCTCATTTCCTTATAATTTAGACTGTGAATTCCTCTGAATTCAGACTTTGAATTCCTCTAATTTCAGAATATAAATTTTATAGAATGTGGATTTTGAATTTCTTATTATTCAATGTATCAATTCATTGAAATTAAAAATATAGAATCTATAGAATTTATACTCATAATTCCTTGAAAAATATAATCTGAATATCCATATTTTCTAGAATCTGATTTTTTATTTGTTTATATTATGAATTTTTTTCCATTGATTCTAGATTTTTAGAATTGGTTAAGATAATTTATTTTTTTCCCTATGAATAATTTTTTATGTATGAAACATTGTCATAAAAATTGTATATATCTAACAGTTGGTTGAGGGAATCATTTACAATCCATTTAAAATTGAAGTAAAATATGAAAATTGGAGGAAAGAGCCAATTGTTGAATATTTTCCTATAATTAAGAGCTCATTTTAAAGAGATCATAATCAGTTTGTTGATCACCTAGAGATTAACGGATGTGATGCTATGAATTCATTTATAGAGAGTGAAATTATCTCATCCATTGTGTGGTTCATGAACATATTTTTTAGCCATTACCATATTTTTTATCCGACTTCGTGCGACTTCAATTGTTGTTGATTACAGTTGAAGGATTCTAGGGATATGAATATTTATGTTTTGTTTACCTTAATGATCGAGGGTTTGTAGGGATAACAAGTCTTATTTGGATATTCCTATTGATTTCTTAACCTAGTGTTGGTAAGAAAGACTTTTTTGAATGCATAAATCAATGTAAATTTTTCCTTGGTTATTGTATACCCTACTGTTTTGGTTAAAATATTTCTTACTTGTTACTTTTTTTTGTTTCATGTTTTATTTCTGATGTATTTTGATAAAGGAAAAAATTATAACTTTTTTATACTTTCTTGTGCATAACGTACTCTGATAAATAATATTTTATAGGCTTTAATATAGAATCTTCCTTTAAAAAATCTTTCTTAAGTTTAATATTTGGATACATATTTCTAGATCAATTAAAAGTTTGTTTTATTGGGATAATAGTGGATTTAAGAATTTATCTTGTTTAACTTTTTCAAACATTTTGTTCCATAATTTTAAAAATGATATTTTAATTAAAATTCAACCCCTCTTGTAATTTTACATACACATGTACTTTTTAAATCATAAAATTGGTGTCCAAAAAAGTATCTGGAATATTTACAATCAAATAAATGTTTTCATGCTGATGTTTTATTTTCTTCTGGACCATTTATTATTAATGTTTTGTTTAAACATTTTTATAATTTTTTATAAAAAGAAGTTATTGAAAAGAATTTGTGGAAAGTGTATTTTCATATACAATAGAGGGGATACTTGTTTGTTTCATTGATAATATTAATCCTACCAAAACCAAAATTTATGATGATTATGATTATGAGTACTGTAGAGATATAATGAATTCCTTTGATATTAATAATAGAATAGACTAGTTTATTATGATTATAGGTGATTAGATATTACTTGAAAGGTATTTCAAAAAAATCCCCAATCAAGAAAATTCAAAATATCAACTTAATTACACAGTACACAATACTTTTTTGAGTTATATGACCTTAAACATATATAGTCAAATACCATCCTAGGAATATGACAACTTCTTTTGGATGAAACATGACATTACACATTTTGGTACTTCCAATGTGATAGAAACTATAAGAGATATTTTTAGAGATGAATATCATGGGTTCTTTTTTACTTATGGAGGACCAATTTTCAGTGTGAAACAAAGATTAATGACTATTTTAAATAGACATATATCTATTGGAGTAAAAGTTCTAGATGATGAAGTTCTTATAGATAATATAATTGAATTCATTCCCAATGAGTGGGAATACAAAAAAATAGCCATTAATGGGAATAGGTAATTTTCTAATATAACTCGTGATGATCTTTCAAGAACTATTATTCAACAAGGGACATTAATGAAAATAGAAGTTGATATGAATAAGAAGAATAATGGAAATGGATGTGTAGAATTTACTACAGCTAAAGTCAAGACTCTAAAAGGGGATACAAGATCTAAGTCTAAGAATATCAATTTTCTATCTTATACTAGTGAAAGTGAACATTAGGAAAATAATCTACATAATATTGTTAGACGGATGAAAATGATTGTGGGAATGAAATAAATTCAGTATAAATATATTATTAATGAATGAAAATAAAATAATGACACGAATGTAACTTTCTATGAATGAAATATATCCTAACCCATCATGCTAGATTACACCATTCATAAAAATAAAATATAAGAAGGTAAATAATTATGAGAGTAAGAGAAAGAAGTATTATAAATATAATGCCTATAAAATATTGAAGGACAATGTTACATGGAGTTGAATTGTTGGTGACTCATCTTATTAATTGTCAGATTATGAATATTCTAGAGTGAAAAATCATAGTGTACTAGTCAAAAAACCAATTTAATTTCCTTGTCTAATGGCCAAAGTACATAATTCTGAATCTATTACTAATGTATCTTTGAATAAAAATTATACTCATGATAAATATTATAACACTTCAGACAGTGAATCTTCTTCAAATAAAGATAACTATTTTGATTCTTCTAAATAATTGTCTAGGTTTTCAAAACTACCTGAAAATGAAAATTGTAAAATAAAGACAAAGCTTGAGAAATAAAATTATGGAATTTCTGTTTTAACTAAAAAAATATAATATATATTTCCAAGGTTCTTTATCCGAAAACTATTGATTTTGAATGTGCTTATAAAAACCTTAAATAAATTTTTTTTATAAGGATAAACATTCTAAAGATGTTGAAAATGTTATTTCTTTGAATTTTTTTAATAATCTACCTGTAGTTCGAAAACTAATAACCTTGGGGATATGAACATGGTTATTAAACTAATGTTCATAATATTTCTTGTAATGAAATCCCTTCCAAACATTACCTATAGTAAGGAAACAATTGTAAAGACGTATTCCAAATTTCATCCATTAACGAAAAGTTCTGGATTTTTTTATACTCATTCGAAACCTATTTCTAGCTAACTATTCTGTTCCCCATAGTTCTCCATTATTTACTAAATTTCAATGTGGTAGACATGGGGAGAAATTTTTTTCATTAAATAACCCAATAATTATGTTTGCAAAAAGCATTTTTTTTTGAGAAAATGTGGATTCCTAAAATAATGCATTATTAAATTTCTAGATCCATGAAATCATGGATTCCAAATTTCTAAGACATTTATATTCATGAAAATAAAGAATGTAAAAACAAAAATACACGGTACATGGAATTTGGATGTTCCCAAAATATAACTTGTAACAAGAACTTTTTTGAATATATTATGATGAAAAAAAAGGAAATGTAACATTCAATGATAATGCACAGGGAGAAATTGATGACATTGGTAACATTGTTCATCATGAAAAAACATTAATTTAAAATGTTTTATTTTATAAGGATCTTATGAATAGATTCATAAGAATAAGTCAATTATGTAATAAAGGATACCTTGTGAATTTTAGGAATGCCAAATTCTTAATACACAATTCCAAGGAAAAGTTTATTCTTTCTCCCCATTGGAATGAGAATATATATACACTAAAACTAGAAGACCGTAGGAGTAAAAAACTACCATGGAATAGTGTAATGGAATATCAATCATTGTTATGTTATAGAATGTTAGGGCACTTTAAGCTTATAAACATATGAAAACACTCAAAGAAAATTCATATTAAAGATATACTAGATCATAGATTTGATTCCTCAAAAAATTATGATCCTTATCAATATTGAAAAAAAACATTAATCATGTTTTAAAAAAAACATGTGAAGTCTCCACATCAGATGCATTACAGTTAGTGCATATGGATCTTTTTTTTCGAACACAAACTGGATGTATTCAAGGAAAATATTATGTATTTCTCTTAGATGATGACTACACTAGATTTACATCGGTATAATATCTATAAAAGTAATATGAATCTTTTTCTTATTTCAATACATTTAGAGCCCAATTTAATAATGAGAAACATCATTAATTGATAAGTATTCATAGTGATCATGGAGGTGACATTCAAAATTCATATTTGAATTTTTTTTGTTAGAAAGTCATCACTCATAACTTCTCAACTCCATGAACTCCTCAAAAGATGAGTTTTGTTGATATATCAAATCGAATTCTCAGAAAGATAACTTGAACCATGTTGAGTGAATATTCTATTTCAAAAGAATTATTGGGTAAATCTGTTAGTACTTTTTGTTACACTATAAATCATGTTTTAATCTGACATTTTCTTAAACAAAATCCCAATGAAATGTCGAATGTTTTAAAAAGTAGACATTCTTTCTTCAATTTATATTGTTGCAAATTATTCATCCTGAATATTAATGATTACATACATTAAGTTTCACCTAGATCTGATTATGATATTTTCCTATTATATTCCATTACTTCTAAGTCCTATAGAGTTTTTAATGAAAAATACATGTATTGTTAGAGATACAATACATGTTAAACTAAATGAATCTAATAATTTTGATTTTAAACAACACCAACCTAAATCCTAGTATATATTTTAATATAATAACTATCAACATTAGATATAAGATTATTCTAATGAGGAATTTTTTCATCAAAATTTATCTAATGCATTTACCCCTAATGATTTTATACGATATGTTAATGAATAGGTTTTACAAATCCCAAATTAATTTTTTATGAATCATCCCAGTGATAGAATCATTGGGGATGTAAATCAACTTGTATGGACTAGATGTTACATATGAAATTAAATATAACATATATCATTCTATTCCTAATTAGAATAAAAAAAATTACTGATGAAGCTTTAGGTGATGATGATTGGATTAATAACATGTATGATATGAATTCCAAAGGAAAAATTTCTGGACCATGGTTGGATGACCAAGGGAATCTTCTATAATTATAGTAAAATTGGTCTTTAGAATTAATTTAAATGAATATGGGTTCATTATAAGAAATAAACCTATATTAGTTTTTAAAGGAAAAAATCAGTAAGAAGAAAAATCTTATGAAAAACATATTCTCTATTACATAGACTTCAGTTTATTCACACATTACATGACATTGTATCATTCTTTAAAATAAATCTATTTCAATTCCATGTGATGTGTGTTTTCCTTAATGGATATCTTCATGATGATGCTTATGTTGAACAAACTATTAGTTTTTAAGAAACAAAACATCCTGAAGATGATTTCAAATGTATCATAGACATATATATTCATAAACAATACCCTAGAGTATGGATTTATATACATTGAATATAGTTGTTACAAAAGGATTTTCTTAAGAGAACTATTGATCAAACATGTTTTATGAATAAATATATGAAAAATGTTTCCATTATTCAAATTTATGTTTATGACATTGTATTTGGATCAACTCAGCAATATTTATCTTTTTTTTGTGAATCTAAAGAAATAAGACTTTGAAATGATTATGATGGGTTTGTTAACATTCTTCTGTGGTCATCAAATATAACAAAAACAAGAGGGAACATATATATCACAATATTATTATATTAATTATCTTCTTAACAAGTATAGATATTACATCAACAAATGCACATGCACTCCAATAAGTACATCAAATTATTATTGATCTTGATGAAGGTGTGATATTAGAATATCAAACACCATATAGATGTATGAAAGGATATTTATTATCCATTATAACTAGTCGACCAAACATAAAGCATTTTTTATGATTATTTTAATGATATCAATCTAATCCAATGTAATATCATTAAAATGCAATGATAAGAATTTTTCTATTTTTAATGGGAACCATAAATTTAGTACTTTTCACCACCTCTATAATATATTTTTTTAAAAATATTTTAGAATATTGATTTTAGTGGATTAAGAATGGATTGAAAAATAAAATATAGAAAATTTCATTTCTAATGAGATTATTTAGTATTTTGTTCATTTATGAAGAAATACACAATAGCACTATCCATCGCTGAAGCTGAATATTTAGCAGCTGGATGTTGATGTGATGAATTGTTGTGGAACCAACACACACTAATAGACTATGACATGAATTTTACCGAACACAAATATATTTTGATAATTAATGTTCTTTTTCACTAATAAAAAATGGTTTGCATCACTATAATGTAAAAAACAAAGATATCAGACATCACTTTCTTAGGGATCACAGACATAAAAAAATATATAATTGTTTAATTTATCGGAACACAGGATCAACAAACTAAAAGTACTACAAAATCGTTACCCTCTAATAAATTTGATTATATTAAATAAATATTAGAAATGATAATAATAAGGTAATCATAAATATTATAATTTTCTGAAACCTATATCCATATATTATGAAACTTCTTTTATATGGAGTACATTTTGTTGTTAATAATTTTTTTTTCAGTTAATCAAAAAAAATTCGTAACCATTTTTTCAATTAATAATTTTTTATTCATTAAATTTTTTTTCTTAGTCATAATTTCATACTAACCAATTTTTTTCTGATCCAAAAAATTTAGAATAAAACATTTTGTTTCTGTAATATTTTTTTGTAGGATATAATGATCTTCAATAAGAATATTTTTCATTATTGATTTTTTTTAATATTCATGGAACTTGTTATTACATAAATTTTATTCATTGTATTTTTTACGTATTTGTTTTTGAGAAATATTTTATCAGATTCACTTTATACAAATCCAACTTTTTTCCTCAAACCTCAAATGATCAGATCCTTCCAAATAATTCATCGGAATTTATAACAACTATCCCGTAAAATTTTGCTTTTTTATCCATTGAATAAAATCAATAATTCAAAATGTCACTTAGACACAAATATAAAGGCCCCCTATTCCTCATCCCCCAACGGTTTTCACTATTTTATATGCCCAAGCTCTGCCACTCCCCAAATGTCATGTTCCTCTCTACCATTTTTTCATAGACTATGAATGTATTTGGATGCCTCCCCATATAAATAGATGTATTTAACCGAGGAACTAAATGAATGGAAAATATACAAGGAAAGGTTAATTGATCTATTATTATTCACTAATTATAATTCCCTTATTATGAAATACATCAAACCTAATTTATATGAGAGATTTTGTATAGAAAATCTAAATGTTTAGGATTGATTTTACCAAGAGTTTCTTGTACAATTCTACAATTATATAATTGTTTACAATGACGGTGGAAGAGATATATTTTCATATATTGGTTATGGGAAAAAATATTACCTATATTTTAATATGTCAAAAAATATTCTTGGAGTTATGTCTGAATGTGATGCAATTTTTGTCACTCACAAGTTGTTTGAACAGCCAGGATGATTTGCGGAAGAAAAGGTAATAGAGTGCATTGGAATCAAAGGAGTAAAAACAATGATTATTAACCATCTATAAAGAAATCTTGTTGACAAAACTATGGGTATAATTTATCTTTATTTTGGGGATAGGTGACAGGTGATCCTTAATGAAAAATGACATCCTTATCTTGGGTTACAATATTAACCAGATGATGTGAATCCTAGTGATGTATACACATTTTAAAATCACCAATATCAATAATGGAACTATAAAATCTCTATTCATCATGTATCTGGATACTTTTTTTAATATGATAATTTTATGCTTAGAGTCATTAAAAATTCCTTGTAGATCTAAATGATGAAATTTCATGATCTTACTACTATGTGATGATACCTTCAACAGAATGAAAGTACGTTTCAATGCCAATATTGGAGAATTTTATGACCATTCATAATGTCAGTTTGAATCTCTATCTAAGAATGTGAATGTTGGAGTGGCTTCCAAGAAATATCATAAAAAGAGACATAAAAAAGAACATGAAATCAAAGAGAAGCCTATAGTTCCAAAACTCAGATAGCTTCACTAAAGCTGAAAATGAAAAATAATTTCCCTGAGAAGTGATAGTGAAGTGGAGGGAACAAAATAATCATAAACAAAATAGAATCATGTTATGACCTAGATACTTATAAAGAAAAGCATCTAAAGAAAAAAAATACTAAATTCTATATATGCACAAAAAAGAGAAGCAACAAACGAAAACAATGTATGAGGTTAAGATTGTTCGAGCACATCTCAAAGATACAGAGAAAGCCTCTGAATAAATTCAAGTACCACAATCCTTTCTCAAATAACTACAAATAGTATAGACTCTGGGAAATAATTCCATAATTTTGGAACCCTATGTAGAATAAGAAATAATTTAGTATGAAAAAGTATAATAAGAACAATAAGACGATGTTGATGATGAGAGTGATTTTCTTATAAATAAAGGTGAAAAATATCATGTGAAGTAAATTCCTTCTAATGATGTTAGAAAACACTAGACCCATATTTATGACTATAAATTTTTGGTATCAGCTACTTACAAACTCCTTAAATCAGATGTCATATTTTTTTAAGCATTCACATTAAAAAATTAACAAAGATTGAGGCTATTTTCAATGACTTTTATATCGGTTATCATGATAATGGGAGATCATGTAAGGAAGTAACAATGTGTTGAATAAAAAATTAAAGACTTGAGAATTTATAATGACTTCCAATACTCAGTGAATGATGATTTTTAAATGTGAAATGATAGAACAAAAAACATTACAACAATTTTTACAAATAATATGAACCTTGAACATGTATCCCAGAATAAATAATATTATGATCTTAAGGGGATAATTAATTTAGTTGCCTTAAATTTAAATGGATAATGGGATTTCTGGTTTGAGTTTGAAGAAAAATTCAATCATAAATTAGAGATACTCATGTCTCATATAGAATTTCTTATATCACAAGACAAAAAAATCTTGTTGCATGAAAATAAAAACTAGGATAACGAGTCTTTGCTCATGCGGTTTGAGGATAATCAAAAAGAGCTCGAGTCATTGAAATATACGTTTAGAAATATCATTTTGATAAAAAATAAAGATGTTTTTGAATGAAATTCAATTAATTTTATTTATTTACCTATATAAATTTTTCCATTACTAATTAAAATGATGTTCTCATTATTTTTCTTATATTTCATAGTTATAATTATTTAGGTACCATTTTTTAATTTTCATTAAATATTTTTGAAAATAAAAAAGAGGGAGAGAATAACGATCGAATGAATACTAAGAATAATGAATAAAATGCATTTATAAGGGAGAGTTTATGTTAGGTAAGAGTACAAAATGAATACATTGTTATGGAAGAAAAATAAAAATATCCTTAAGGAAGTCAAGAATATGATCCTTATGGATTTCAAATCCTAAGGGGACATATTCGTATTCATCATGATTCCTATTTAAAGGGAGATAAGTTTTTCTTCTACAGTTTTACAATAAAATTCTTTTTCTGTATATTAAATTTTGAAAGGTTGTTTGTGCTTTACAAAAAGGGGAGATTGTTGAGTCAATACAGTTTCATTATGAATATTCTATTTATCCATGTTGTGAAAATCACAAACAATTTATTGTAAAATAATTATCTTTCCCAACATATTAATTTCCTAAGGAAAATTTCCCTTCTGTATGGAAATTTTAATCCTTAAGTTGGTTTTTAATGAATCAATTTATGTTATCTCAAAACCAAGTTCATTTTAGTAAGATGTAAAAAATTAGGATCCTTATCAAATGACTCAAAATATTATATATTCCTGGATATAAGATTATATGTAATTTAGACTCTGAATTCCTTGGAAATTAGACTCACAATTCCTCATAAGTCAGACTCCATATTCTACAGAATCAATAATTAAAATGAAATATAATTTGGACTCAAAATTTCTCAACATTATGACTCTTAATTCCTCATAATTCTGAATCCAAATTCATTAGAATTTAAGCTCAGAATATTTGATAATTCAGACTCTAAATTCCTCAATATTCTGACTCCCAATTCCATTGAAATAAAACTCTAAATTCATCGAAATTCAATCTCTTGATTCTCTATAATTCCAATTCTAAACTCATTGAAAAATAGAATCTGAACATGCAATGTTTTCATATTTTGATTGATTATTTTTTTAGATTATGAATTTGATTATTTCCTTAGATTCCTATTATTTAGAATTGGTTAGTTAAATAAATTTTTCCATAAACCTTCTTTTTTATGTATGAAATGATGGAATACATTTTCTTATCACTAACCATTAGTTATGTGTCACATGTTAAAGTCCCTCGAAATCCAAGTAATGATATGACCATTGGAGGAGGGATTCGACTATTTATGTATTGGCTATAAAAAAGTGCTCATTTGAATGAGATCATCATCAATTTTTTTAACACCTAGAGATTACATCCATTGATGTTATGATGTACTTTTTAGAGTGAGAAATAGTCTCAGGATTTATGCGGTTATTGAACATCTTCTTCATCTTTAAACATATTGTTCAGCTTAATTCATGAAACTCTGATTGTCACTGAGTACAATTAGGGGATTCTGGTGGATTGGAAGACATAGGTTCTAACTATATTAATGATCAAGGGATTATAGTTATTGCAAGAATTATTCTGATATATTTATTGAGATTTTACCCTAGGGGGGGGGGTAAGACATACATTCTTGAAATTATAAATCAAGGGTCCTTTAACAATGGTTGTTGGATAACCGAATCTTTGGGATAAATGATTTCCTACATGTTAAATGATTTTTTCCTAGTTTTATTTCCATTGAATTTTGAAAATGGGAAAAAGTATAACAATCTAATAAATTTTTTTACATTAATTACAGTGATAAATAATATTTTTTTTTCTTTAAGGTATAAACATCCTTTAAGAAAATATTTCTTATGTTTCATTTTTGGATTCATATTTCTAGAACGTATGAATATTTTATTCATAGAACTAAATGAGGTTCTGTGAATTTACCTTGATTAAAATTGATAGACATAGTTCTCTTTAAGGGTAAAACCCAATGATTTTAAACTTAAAATTAACCCACTATGGTAATTGAGCATCTATATATACAATTTCTATCCTACAAATTGTATTTGTGTTTTTTTCTTGTCCTAATTCATTGACCATGACTCTTGGACTGAGGTGTTTCTATTTTGGAGATTGTGTCAATATTTATATTTAGTAACCAACGGCTGTTTGATCTCACTATGGTGGAGGAGGGAATGTTAAGTGTCATCCTCTGCATAAATTATATTTAGGGATGTTCCATCATCCAAGAAACCATAATCACATTCCACTAAGGGGGTAATAGAGAAGGTCGAGGCTTAGCTCAGGGTGTTCCAAAGGGACCTCAACCCATGAGTGGTTTAGGAGGATATAGTCACTAGAAGAGAGGATTATTTTCCCATGGTATATCACATTCCATAGAGACAATAGTCCCAAAAGGCCTAATGATCATTCGAGGCATGTCCAATTTGATCAGTACACCTTCGTCCAATTTGGTTGATTCAGGAGCCTCACAATCCTTTCTTTCACAGAGTGTATCCCATGTTATGGGATTATATTTAGATAGTATTCTCATTCTACAAGTATTTAGTACACTATTTATGTAACACCACTAGATTTTATGAGATATATTATTTTTAATTTCTTTTATGTCTTTTATTCTACACTACACCAAGATTAGCTTGTACTATACGCAACACTATATTAGCTTGCAGTATACACAACACTATTCTTGGCTCGTGTTACACACAATTTCAAGTTCTTTTGTGGAAATTATTCTACAAAACATTACCTATAGTTTTTTAATGTATAAATGAAATATGTTTTTATTATGTTAGATGCAACACCAAACGAAGTTTTCACTACACGCATCCCTTACTTGGCTTGCATTACACGCAATCACGACCTTCCTCGATAGCATGTGTAGTACGCAATACTGGGTTTCACTAAACACCGATATATTTTTATAATATTATTATGGACTAGCCGTTATGAATAGTAATAACTAAATTTTTTATTTTATAACATTATTATTCATCATTCATATTTTCTAGAACACGGTATGAGAACTAAATAAATTATTCTGGTAAATAATAATTTAAAAAAATGCAGTTTTTCCACCTTTTGATAGCGCACCCATATTAAATATAGTTTTGGACATTATTATAAGTTCAATTTGACAAAATAAAATTCTTCCTTGGAATCTAGTTATAAAAATTTAATTTCGATAAATATTTCATATTATTCTGATAACATTCATATTTTAATGAATAGTAAAAACACTCTATATTTTAATTAAAAACAACGTTTTTCATCTCAATAATTTATATGGTAATATTATATAATTAAATTGGTTTTATAGTGAAACTAGAATATATTTTTACTATTTAATCCAATTGTAGTCATTTTAATTAATTACACTTTGAATATGGACATAAACAAGTGTCTATCATTTGATAGTTACTGTTTCTGAAAAACACGATATTTGTTTTGATAACGGGAAGTGATTTTAAAATTAATTAATGTCACTTTTATGTTTTGAAAATGGAAAAATATATATCATTTTTTAATTTGGAATATCAAATATAGCTTAGGCGGAATTTATGGTATTTTTATGAAAAACATCAATTTTTTATGAATAGTGAAACCATATAGTGGAAGTTAAAAACTGACTCTTTCATTTAAATGAAATTTTACCACTTTTGTGAATTGAATTTCAAAAATCCAACATACATGGTTGTTATCAAGAAGTAAAATATTCTTCAATATGATGAAAATAATTTTTATTGAGTAGTAACTTTTGACTTTTATTTACCGCGATTAAAGGTAAATAGGGTAATTCAAGGATAAAAGAATATTATAATAATACAAAATTACATTAACACTTGTCCTCACCATATTGGATGATTATTGACCGACCATTGGCATCATTGGGAATATTTTGGGACCCCATTGAAGAAACTTGTTATTGATAATGATAATTTGGATTAATTAATTTAATGTAAAGACAAAATTTACATTAACAAAATATTTTAGTAATTAATTTTTATAAGGGGTTATATAAATTATATTTTCCACTATAAATATTCATTGGAAATATAGAACTCTTTACTACAAGGTGGTGTTTTTTATAATTTTTAGACATCAATGAAATTAAATTATTTATGACACAATAATGATGTAGTATTTACCTCATTAATAAATGATTTAAATAAATAAGATTATAACAATAAAAATATTATCCAAAACATTCCCTATTCAGATTGCATGATTTTATTTTGATTATGAGTCATCTTATCATCATATTTAATGATATTTTGACCTTTTGAAACCGAACATAGGTTTATAATAAAATAATAGTTTCTCACATTCTAAAGGTGCCCCTCTGCTCTCTAATAAAAGGAAACATTCCCCTCTTCTTTTCAAACCATTTTGAGCCTTGAATCTCGTCCAAACCCTGAAAATTACTCTTCTAAACCACTCTATTTATATCATAGAGGTTATGGTATTCTCTAAAGGCAACCTCTAGTGCCCTAAGAAGGAGTTTAAAGGAGGTGCGTCGAGGACGAGGTAATCTCTTCTACCGACTCTTTCTAGTTTCTTTCTTATTCTACTTCCTTTTATTTAGTTTTTTCATTATAAATTAATAACATCATTATTACATATATACTGATATGTTATTATAAATTTGAAACAACCCTATTTAACCTTCAATCCATCCTACAGAAAACGAAATCACTGTGCGTGCGTACTTACGGAATATCGTCTCCACGCCATGGTGTAATCCGTTTTTCCACCACCACCTTACATGGATGGGTATAATGGCGTAAAGAATAACTATATATTATTATTAGAACCTAATTCAGATTATATGATATTATATCATCGACTCAAATTCCATTCAATAAATATGGGAATGATATCATCGCTCGTGCGTACGTACAGAGTATCGTCTCCATGACGTGATGAGATTCATTTTCCATGATAAGAATTCAAGAATGATTAAAAAGTATATATAATAAGTAATATTGAATTATATGACATGATAATTCTACTGTATTTATGTATATATATATGCATCTCATCTACTTAATTTCATTCAATTCAATAAGGCAACGAAAAACAACGTTCATGCGTACGTACGACCTACGGTCTCCATGAATGGTGTATTTCTTTCAATTTATATATATATTATATATATATGTATATTATGAATATATAATATATATAAAGTATGTTTTAAATTTTGGAATTAATTAATCATGATCTATGTAATCATATTAATAATTACTAGTCAAAACACGGATGATAAATGAAATGATTTTACCCAAAACGCTGCTTTATCATGGAATTGACAAATGATCAGATAATATAAATTCGTAAGTGAATCATATATGATATCATAAATATTATTATGATTCATTTACAACATAATAGTATTTTCAAACCCACTATACATAAGTCTCAGACACATACGAGAGAAATTGGACATACAGTAAGGGATAATTTTGCAAATCTCATTTTTATCCAAGATTTATTATACGTAAGTATTTATTGGGTTTATGTTTATTATCCATGTCAATAATATCTAAAAATGATTTCATAAAATTTTTACTATTATTACATGATTTTTAATGTCATTTTTACCATTTTTTGACTTTTTACCACATTGTATGAAATGAATCTTTCCTTTGGATACCATGTAAGGTACTTTTTGAATTTTCAAGAAAAATTACGAGAAGAAAGTTTATTTAACTTATACGTTGTGAATGGATTTTTAAAATTTTATAACGAATAATTTCAATGAATATTCCTCAAAAATATTTCATGAAAATTTTTAACAAAATTATTTTCTTTTAAAATTTCATTCCAATTTGTGAAAAGAAAAAGATTTTGAAGAAGAAAGGATATTTTACTCAAAAAATTCATTTCAAGTGTTTTGTCAAAAATGTTTTCCATCTAGGATTACATTATTTAATATGATTATGTTTCAAGTATAATGTCTCTATTATTTACATGGTTTTATTCTCTTTATTATGAAATTATTTCCATTTGTTTTATATGGATTATGTTATGATGGGATGCTGGTTATGAATCCTGTTTTATTCTTTGGGTTATGATGAATGATTTATGATTGTTTTATGGAACAAGTACGAATGATTTCATTATGAGATGGGTGAGACCTATATCTCCTTCCAATGCATTGGGAAATTATTTATATCTCATGATATAGACATGGCTGGAATAGTAAGTTAATCTTGATCAGTGATATAGGACTGGAACGAGGAGTGAACTCGATTCAGAAAGGGACTTTGTGCACTAAGATTTTATTGGCAGCAATGTCCTGGCTACTATGGAAATCATAACAAGTGCATAATGGTTTCCAAAATTACATGTTTTTTCCCATGATATTTTATCATGATTAATGTTTCTTTATGATCTATGCCTTACGTACTACCATGTTTTATGTCATTTCTCAATATTTTGATGTTTAAACATTATGTTCATGTTTTTTGTTCAAATCTATATGATTTGTTTTATATTCTCCATGCTTACCCTTACTGAGAATTTGAACTCACCCTTTATATGTTATCTTTTCCGCAGGATTTAAGGAAAGGTTTTATGTAAGAGAAAAAATGTGAAGATCTTTATGGGAGATGGTAATGATCTTTCACCACGATTAGAATATTATATACCGAGTTTCCAAAGACACTAAAATATTACGGTCCTTGTGTTTCTGTTTTTGTTATGTATTATGTATTCTGTAAATTTATTGTAATGTCTATGTACGTCAAGCTTTGGGTCTCTACAGTTGGTATCAGAGGGAGGTTTACTTAACCATAGGAAAATAAGATGTGAAAACATTAGTGAGATCCCTAGAGACAATTCTAAGGTATTTCTAGGGATATCCCTATGGTTACGTATAAGTATAGGTTATAGTCCTAGAATTATGGTAACAATCATAGAATTAAACCTATGATCTTATATATTTAAGGTACACCCCCTTTATTATGTTGATTTCCCTAGCATGATTGTTTCCTCTCACACTATTCTTTTTGGGTTTTAGATGATGGATTGAACCCGAAGGAACCGTGTTTATCAATGTAATTGACAATGCAATAACTTTACTTCTGAAAAAAACAACTATATGGGAGATGAAGTAAAATATGTTATTGTCATGCATACACAAGCTATAAAACATTCCGGACTTCCGAATCAGCATAGAAAGGAAAAATATTCTATTGAGTCCTTCATGAGGAACCATCCACCTCTTTCTGTGGGTCTTTTGATCTACTTGTTGCTAAACAATGTATTTGTACCATGGAAAAGATATTTTCAATACATCGATATTTAGAGCATGAAAAATGCATATTAATTTTTTACCGTTTAGAAGGTGAATCAGACCAGAGATGGAATCTAATTAAGAATACATGGCCCCAAGATGAAATTTAATCCATAAAATGGGATAAGTTATAGAACATGTTTTTAAATATGTACATCCCTCATATTCATCGAACAAATATGAAAAAGGAGTTTCTTGAGATAATGAAAAAGTATGATGAATATGTTGGTATATAGGAAGCAAATTTTACAAGGCTTTCAAGGTATGCATCTAGTTTTATGGTCCAACCTAAAAGTAAAGTTGATCGATTCTTCAGTGGCATAAAAGAGTGTATTCGATGGGAGTTAGCTATAAGAGACATCAGTAGATATAAAGCAATTGTGCATTGTGCAATCAAGGTAGATCTGGAAGTTAGTGTAACATATCCATCTCATGGTTCTGACAATAAACGATAGATAGAATTCAAGGAAAAATCTCATAACAATGGTCAAAAAAGGATGAATGTTTTTTTATGATCAAAGTGTGGAAAAAGCATGGTGGATATTGTCTAGAAGGAACTAGAAAATGTCTCATGTGTGGAAAAGAAGTTCATCGAGGAGTTGAGTGTCGATGTAATGTGAAAAAGTTACATTATGATGTGAATAGAGAAAATACTATATATAATTCTCAACCAATACATCAATGCATCAAGTTCTAGGAAATGGGGAATTATACTAATCAATGCCCTAATCCAAGTGTTAATGATGATCAACATGAGAAACCTCTTAAGGAAAAGGACTAAGGGAAGTCACATGCGATCACTATTGGCGATGTTGAATATGACAACGATGTGGTGGAATGATTATGTGTTTATGTAACTGGATTCCAAAATAATGTTGTGGAATATAATTTATAGTACTGTGGAATAATGGAATATCTATGTATTGGTTTATTATGGTTTTCAATAATTATATGGTACCGGAAACCATGAAAAGTAATTCAAATATTTTGGAAAGCAGATGATATGCGCATAATTAAGGGATAAGGAGAAAATGATATTAATGAGATCATGACTGATATAAGGACAAAGTGATATCATGGTTTGAGTATATAGAAATTTTGGGATTTTTCTATGTGGAAAGATTTATCTTTTGATAGCACTCATGTTATCACTATGGTTATATGGTAATACATGTTTAAGGTATTCACATATTTGGAATGTGACAAAAAAGATATATCTTATGATATATGGGGGATAAGTGATGGTATTCATGTTCTTGTTATGTGACCTTTCAAGTAATCGTTTTCATTATACTATGAGATTGGATAGATGTATTTTGGATAAGCATAAAGATTGGAATGGATTATATTGG
Source organism: Viscum album (assembly GCA_963277665.1). NCBI lineage: Eukaryota > Viridiplantae > Streptophyta > Magnoliopsida > Santalales > Viscaceae > Viscum > Viscum album. Next base: position 1,247,116,972 of record OY728148.1, read on the forward strand.
ACATCAGATTATATTATTTATGGATAGAACTTGTTTTTAGATATTATTTCTGGAATTTTATAATATTATAATTTTAGAAAAAGGACAGCACATAGGACAACCGACAACCAATCGCATCTGAAAATGAAGTGGGAATCGAACCCACAACCGAAGTGCGAAAGGCCATTATCACCTACTAATGGCCTATATAAATTCCTTGGTTAGTAAAAACTATTTTTATTATAATAATAAGAATGATATATGAAGTATAAGTCCATTTTAGGAACCATATATGAATAACCTCACTATAGATTGACTTATGTATTTTTGATAATCTTTTTTATCTTTTTGTTTGAGACATATGGAATGCCCCATCACACTATCACATGATCTGCTAACACTTCACGAATGAAAAATTAAACTTCATTTATTTAATAGATGAAGTGTAAATTGTCCAAGGAACGCCCAACAGTGAGATTATACCAAAATCAAGAAATTATTTCTTCTAATTCAAATTTCTTCAACTTTAGGGAAATGATCTTGATGACTGAAAATGTTTTCATAGTGCCCTTATATATGATGAATTATATGGTACTTTAGATCATCACAAATTTATGTATTTGTGATTTATGTATTTTTCATAGCCATGTCCTCTACCACTCTTTACCATTGATGGTTATATTTCTCTTCCATATCCATATTTTCAACTATGTAGTACTATGTGGAAACCCTGTTCTGAGTTACTTTGGGTGACTATTATGAATCTAACTTCCCTTTTTAAAATGAATTTTTAGTGTTCCATTTAACATTGTGGGTTTCTACGAAAGAAACATTCAAGTAGTAAACCATTTATAACCACGATGAATTTCGAGTCTGAAATTAATTTTAAGGGGGGTCGAATGTTACTCCCCAAGCTTTTATGAGATATATTATTTTTTATTTCGTTGATGTCTTCAATTATACACTACATGAAGATTATATTGTACTATATGCAACATTTTATTAGCATGTAGTATACGCAACACTATTCTTGGCTCATGTTACACACAATTTCAAGTTCATTTTTTTGAAATTATTCTACGCAACATTAAGTATAGATTTTGTTTTCTGTATAAATGAAATAAGTTATTATTATGTTATATGAAACACCAAATGGAGTTTTCAGTACACGCATACCTAACATGGCTTGCATTACACGCAATCACGACCGTCCTCGATAGCATGTGTAGTACTCAATACATGGTTTCACTGAACAATGATATATTGTTATAATATTATTATGGAGTATCTGTAATGAATAATATTAACTACATTTTGAATTTTCTAACATTATTATTCATCTTACATATTTTCTTGAACATGTTATGAGAACTAAATAAATTTTTCGGGTAAAATAAATATTTTTAAAAAAATGTAGTTTTGCCATATTTTGATGGAGAACCCACATTAAATCTAGTTTTTTACATGTTTATAAGTTCAATTTGATATAATAAAATTCTTATATTGAATAAGGATATAAAAATTTAATTTGGATAAAAATTTAAAATTTTTCTGATAACTTTCATATTTTAATGAATAGTAAAAACATGTTATATTTTAATTACAAACAAATTTTTTCATCGCAATAATTTATATGGTTAGATTATCTTTTTAATTTGTTTTAATGTGTAATTAGAATATATTTTTACCATTTAACCCAATTTTTGTCATTGTAATTAATTTCACTTTTAGTTTGGATATAAACAAGTTTCCATATTATGATAGTTATTGTTTCTTAAAAAGACGCTATTTGTTTTGATAATGGTAATTAATATTAAAATTATTTAATGTAAGTTATATGTTTTGAATTTGAAAAACTAGACATCATTTTTGAATTCCGAATATCAAATATAGCATAGACTGAATATTTCGGATTTTTCTGAAAAACATCAATTTTTGATGAATATTGAAACCTCTTAACGGTAGTTAAAAAACTAACTCTTTAATTTAAATGAAATTTTACCACTTCTGTGAATTTAATTTAAAATTTCTGACATAAATGGCTATTATCAAGAAGTAAAATGTGGTTCAATAAGATGAAAATAATTTTTGGTTAATATTTACTGTTGACTATTATTTACTGCAGTTAAATGTAAATTGGGAAATTCAAGGATAAAAGTATATAATCATAAATCAAAGTTACCTTAACACGTGTACTAATCTTATTGGATTAGTATTGGTCGACCATGGTCATCCTTGGGTCTATTTGGGGACCCCATTGAGCCACTTAGTAGTGATAATGACAATTTGGATTAATTATTTTAATGTAAAGACAAAATTGACCTTAACAAAAATCTTTTAGTAATTGATTTTTATAAGGGGTTATACAAATTATCTTTTTGGCTAAAAATATTCACTGAAAATATAAAAATAATTCATACATGGTGGTGTTTTTTTATAAATTTTAGACATAAAATAAATTAAATTGTTTATTAAATTATAATGATGTATTATTTACCTCATTAATAAATGATTTAAATAAATAAGATTATAAATATTATAATATTTCCCAAAACATGTCCAATTCTGGTTGGATGAATTTATTTCGAGAATGAGTCATCATCTCTACATATTTAATGATTTTTGGACCTTTTGAAACCGAATATATGTTTATAATAAAATAATATTTTCACACTTTCCAAAGGTGTCCCTCTCCTCCCTTATAAAAGGTAACCTCCTCCTTCTTCTCATCACACCCTTTTGAGCCTTGAGGCCCAGTCGATCCCTGACAATTACTCTTTTAAACCCTTCTAGTTATATCATATTGGTTATTTTCTTCTCAAAAGACCAACTCTAGTGCCCTATGAAAATGTTTAAAGGAGGTGAGTCGAGGAAGTGGTAATCTCTTCTACCGACTCTTTCAAGTTTCTTTCTTCCACTACTACCTCTTCATTAGTTATTTAATTATAAATTAATAACATAAGTATTAATTATATACTTATATGTTATTATAAATATGAAACAATCATATTTCACCTGTTATCTATCCTACAGAAAATGAAATCACCACGCGTGCGTACGTATGGAATACCGTCTCCACGTTGTGGTGTAATCAGTTTTTCCACAACCACCATACTTGGATGTGTATAGAGTTTTAATGAATAACTATATATGGTTATTATAATTTCATACTAATTCTATGATATTATATCATCCACTACCATTCCATTCAATAAATACGAGAATGATATCATCGCTCGTGCGTACTTACGGATTACCGTCTCCATGATGCAATGAGATTCATTTTCCATGTTAACAATTCAAGTATGATTATAAAATCTATATAATTGGTAATCATGATATATATAACATAGTAATTCTACTATATTTATGTATATATATATATATGTGTGTGTGTATGTCATCTAATTAATTTCATTCAATTCAATAAGTAAAAGAAAAACAGCGTTCATGCGTACATACGGCCTACCACTTACATTAACGGGGTATTTATTTCCATTTATCGATCTATTATATATTTTTATATTCTGAATATATATTATATATAAATCATTTTTATATTCTAGAATTAATTAATAATGATCTATGTGATCTTATTAATAATTACAAGTCATAACTCAGACAATAAATGTCACAATTTTAACGAAAACGCTGCCTTAATGTGGAATTGTAAAATGATGATATAATATAAAGTCGTGTGTGACTCATATATGATATAATAACTATTATTGTGGTTCTGTTACGAGTTAATAATATGTTTAAACACAATATACAGGACTCTTGAACTCATACATATGAAATTGGACAAATGGTAAGGGATAATTTTTCAAATCTCATTTTTATCTGAGATTGCTTATACGTTAGTATTTTCAAGGTTTATGTATATCATCCTTGTCATTGTTTTCTAAAAATGTTTTTATAAAATTTTTACTATTCTTCCATGTATTTTTAAAGTAATTTTTACCCTTTGTTGACTTATTACCACATTTTATGGAAGGAGTATTTCCTTTGGATGCCATATAAGGTACTTTTTGACTTTTCCAGCAAAAGTACGGGAAGAATGTTTTTTTAACGAGTACGGTGTGAATAGTTTTTTACTTTTTTATAATGAAATTATTCAATGAGGCTTTCTATAAAATATTTCATGAATACTTTTAAAAAAATTATTTTCATTTAAAATTTCATTCCATTTTGTGAAATGAAAAATATTTTGAAGAAGAATGGATATTTTCCTCAAGAATTCGTTTCAAGTGTTTTCTCCAAACTATTTTCCATCTAAGATGACATTATTTAGTATGATTATGTTTCAAGTATAATGTACCTATTATTTACAAGGTTTGATTCTCCTTATGATGAAATGGTATTCATTTGTTTTATAAAGATTATGTTATGATGGGATGATGTTTATGAAACCATTTAATTCATTGGGTTATAATGAATGATTTATGATTGTTTAGTGGAACAAGAAAGAATGATTTCATTATGAGGTGTGTGGGACCTATATCTCCCTCAAATGCATTGGGTAAGAATTTATATCTCATGATATAGACATGGCTGGAATGATAATTTAATCCGGTTCAGTGATATAGGATCGGAACGAGGAGTGAACTCGATTCCTAAAGGTACTTTGTCCACTAAGATAGTATAGGAAGAAATGAATTGGAAACAATGGAAATCATAACATGTGCTTAATGGTTTCCACAATTACATTTTCTATTCCCATGCTATTTTATCATGATTAATGTTTCTTTATGATCTATGCCTTATGTACTGCCATGTTATATGTCATTTCTCAAGCTTTTGATATTTAAACATTATGTTCATGTTTTTATTCAAATGTATATGATTTGTTTTATTTTATCCATGGTTACCCTTACTGATCATTTTATATAACCCTTTATATGTTTTCTTTTCAACAGGATTTAGTGGAATGTTTTCGGTAAGAAAAAAAATTGAAGATCTTTCTGGGAGATGTTGATGATCTTACACCACAATTAGAAGATTGTATCCCATGTTTTCAAAGACACTAAACTATTGGGATCCTTGTGTGTCTGCTTTTGTTATGTATTAAGTATTCCAAAAAAGTAATGTAATGTGTATGTAAGTCAAGCTTTGGGTATCTACAAGTTATATCTGAAACTAGAATTTTTTAAGTGTTTAGGGGATGTAGAAAGATGATGGGGCTGAATTAGTCATGTGGGGATATTCTCCATTTACAAATGCAATCCTATAGTGTTGTGGTATTTTATGAATTCTATTATCTACTTATTATTGGGGAGAGTTGTGTTCTAAGACATGGATGGTAAACATGTGGTATTATTTCGTTAGAAGAGTTTCTATGTGGGAAGTCAAGGTCTGGAGGATCTTTATTCCTTGTTGGTCTAATTTTCAATGGAATCTAAGGAAACTAAGATGGTGGAGGTTCCATGAATTGATGGGGATTTCATGGATGACTTCCACAAGGAGGTTGTGATTCAACACCCCCAATGTAATTGTTATTTTGGTGTAGACTTAAAATCACAATTCTTGTTTGATTTCAATGGCACCTTATCAGATGGAAATTTTGAGCTATTGGTGTGGAGGATTCCAAAAGATGATTTGACATTTAATTTTTTTATCTAGCCCAGTGTGTTTTCGTGGAGTTATATAGTCATGTTTTTTAAAAAGGATGATGGTGTTATGAGGTTTTGTAGGAAATACCGAAGCTTGAATCAGTTGATGATCAAATATTGTTTCCCTCTTCTAAGGATACAAGATATTTTTTTCCTATAGAGAGGAGTATGTTGGATCTCTAATATTGATATGTGGTCTGGATAACACCATCTGAGGGTGAAGGAGGGTGATATCCCAAAGAATAATTTCAGGTTGATGTATGGGCACTTCAAGTTTGGGTTTATTTCATTCGGTGTTACAAACGCACCGGCTGTGTTCATGGGGCTGATGAAATCAATTTTCAGTGAATTCTTAGAATGTATAATCATCATATTAATCAATTATATCCTAATAACATGAAGTCATATGATGAGAATAATGTTAATTTTTGAACATCCTTGGAGGTTATTCAACACCACTATCTCTATGTAATGATTTAAAATTTTACTTTATGGACATGAGAGGTACACATCCTTGGACATGTGGTGTCACATAAGCATGTATAAGTGGACCCATCAGAGGTTGAGGAAGTTATTTCTTTGTAAAAACCTATGAATATGGTTGAGCTACAAAATTTTCTTTGTCGGGCGGGCTAATACTAGAGATTCATCGTTAATATCTCTCATTTTATATCTCTATTGATGTAATTTACTAGGAAGGATGACACCTTTGTGTAGATTAAATAGATTCATCCATCATTTAGCTTCTTAATGTTGAAGTTTTTCAGTGCTCTATTACTCTTGTTTCTAGAGTAATGAGTGATGTTTAATGAGTATTGAGATTCATTTTATCTGGGATTGGGATGTGTGATTATACAAAATGTAGTGAGTGGTCTATTAGGGGTCTATAATGTTATGTCCACATAAACAAAACTACACCAGTCATGATTTGGAGCTAGTATTAGTCATTTTTGCACAGATGTTGTGGTGAAATTACCTCATTGGGAAGCGATTTATGGTCATTACAAATCATAAGAGAATGAGGTATATCTTTTCTATATTGGATCTAGAACTATAATTGTAATGGTTGATTATGTTTTTCTATAACTATGACATCAAAATATATTAAATCTCATGAAAGGGATATGTGATGGTAGATTATTTGATTCTAAATTCTTAGATGAAGATTGCGTTGGATTATATCCATGCCTCGATGGTGATGTTGGATTTGGTGAACATGCGCATAGATTTAGGATTGGATATTGGTAGTGTATACATATTTAAGATAATGGATTATTCTACTCAGAATATGCTAGTGGAGGAGTCTCAGTGTGTAGACTCAGAGGTAGGGGTGAGGCATGATTGCATTGACTTGGGTGATTCTATTGAGAGATGGAAAGAGGATGATCATAATCAGATGATATTCCATGGAAGGATATTTTTTTCTAGTGTGTTAATTATTAATGAGTCATCCATGATTTTATAGATCACCATTAGTGGTACACCAAAGCATTTAAAAGATGTACCACAATGGTAGCGAGAATTTTCTCTGGCCCAGAATTTAGCTTCCTAAGGTGGGCATTGTGGAGAAGTGATTAGTGTTCTATGAGGTGAGGGAAGATAATCATGTTCATAATGTATAATTTTGGCCCTTATTTTTTATTAAGTGAATGTGGGATGATATATTAATGGATTATATCACTAGTTTACCTATAGAATAGGGAGGCTATGTTGATATCTTTGAAGTAGAGTATCGACAAATGATGTCGGATAATTTCATGGCGATTAGGGAGTCAGGTGCAGTGTATGACATAAATTGAGGAATGTAGATTAATGCTTCATGGAGTTCTGATATCAGTTGTCTAAGACCGGGATACTTGTTGTTTCTCATAAGTATATATGGTGATTACAAAAAAGTTTGACACATAGTTATGACTCTGAACTGCTTTCAACCCTATATTTGATGGTTCGAGAGTGAAGACGATCCAATTTTCGGATGAAATGTTTCATGCTTGTATGATGGAATTTGGAAGATATTGTGTATGAAAAAAGACCTTGGTATATTTTTCTTAAAATAATATTTATCACTATTCAATATTCAGTGATATATTTTAAGCATTGTGTAGAAGACTGGGTTGTTCACCCTTTTGTTAGACCAAGGATAGGGAGACACATGTTCATATACCCGAGTTTGTTTCTTTCACAACATAAAAGGATTAGATGTCCATGAGAGGATTGAATGATCACAAAACTGATATAAGTTCTATGAAGATCATATTAGGAGATCCTTGGATTTAGATGTTGGGGAATTTGTTTTCTTGGGTTTCCCCATGGCATGTGAAGAAGAGGTTTTTCAGAGGAAGTATAAGTTATCCCATTCTAATCAGACCAATTGTGGTTTTGGGATGTGTTGGTGGGGATTATTACCAGTTGGAATTGCCACTATAGTTGGAGATGTTCCATGATATAATTTACGTCTCTCAACTTCATCAATATCATCACGATTACCCCCATGTCATTGACTAGGAAGAGTTGGATGTCAATGATTACATGATATTCATGGAGTGGCCAATAAATATTGATGATCATTGAGAGAAGGTGTTTTGTGGATAGTTAATTCCATTAGTTCCATTTTTTGGTTTCATGGTTCCCTTTAAAAGAGTACAAGGGAGTGATAAGCACAAAAGCATTCCCTATTCCAAAATTTGTTTTGAGTATAGCCCTTATCTATTTTTCTCTATGATGTCACGTTTGAAAATTATATGAAAACAAATAAGTTTTTTCCCCATTTCAAGATGAGTTATATATTCTTGATATTGGAAAGGGGAAGATCATATTTCAAATAATGTTTCGTTGATTGAGATTCAATTAAACCCGTGCAGGCGAGTTAGTGTCGCACAAAGTGAATAATATCATAACATGCTTGATGGAATTCCTTGATTCCTATGTATCGACCATGTGAGTTTTGGTTCATATATGTTGTGTCTTGAGCTTTTTTAGGGTATTTGATGCTTTATGAGGTGTTCTAGTATATTTAGGTATCACTCTATCATTCTAGAAACATTGTATGTTTTATCATTGATATTAGGTGTATTTTCTCGGTATCGGTGTTTCATGTGTTGTGACATCTTTTGAATGTATCTCATGGGGTGAATATTTGGACCCCCCATTCCTTTTTTATATTCTTGATGGTTATAATAGTATGATATTATATTATGTAATGGAATTTACCTCCATGGTTTATTACATTGAACAAATCAAGTGTTTGTGGTGTTATTTACGGAAAAAGTTACTCATTTCAAGAGTTTTAAAATATTTCTGATATCCATTGGTTGCTAATATGAAACTTACTTATGATCGGTAGGTTGACAATGGTGAGTCATGTCATTGCCTCGCAATAGAGACTCATTAGTAGTAGTTCATGTCAGTGGATCATCGATAGTGACTCACTAAATAGTAGAACATTAATTAGAGACTCCCCGAATTGTATCTCACCAAATAAAAGATCACAGAATGGTAGATCAACGAATGGTGTCTCACTGAATTGTGACATATTAAAGGGTGATTTCATAATAGTTCCTCAACACCAATAGATCGCATCAGTGACTCATCCAATTGTAAATCCCTAAATGTTTCCTCACCCACTAGTGACTCGTAATGGTGACTCACACAATATTGGGTCCTTTCCAAAAGTTTGTTAAATTCAGGTTTTCTACTAATATTCATAGTTTAACACCATTAATTTTTTATTTGATATAAAATGATAATAAAACCATTTAAATCTATTTTTGAAGTAGTTTAAAATATTATAAAATACATTGTAAAATTCTTAACACTCATGAAGATTTTATATGGTCAAAATGTCAAGTCAAGATCATGATCCATCTTTAATGGCTTCTGAATCCATTAATATATTGATATACAATCTGAAAATCATAAATCTAAACCCTTTAATTTGTGTACCTTTACCTATACGCTATCTAACAAGCATTCTCAAAACCTATATTCCCTAAGAGATCATTCATTGTGTTGTTTTGTTCAGATCATGATTTCCAAAGATTATTTTCAATAAGTAATGTGCAAACCCAAATTTGGGTGAAATGAGGAATTTATAATGGTATGTTCTTCAAGGTAGGGATTTATTGATCACTCTTTTATTTGTTTATCATGAAAATTTGTTTAATGAATTTTTCACATGTGAAGGAAGTTGAATACAAATTTAATAATGATAATTGAATCGACAGAAATCCAATAAATAATAGATTGAAAAAATGGATGCATGATACTATTTGTTATAATTGATATTGTGAGATTTATGGACTATATTCCTATAGAAAACCATGGTTATTGGTGGTCCTTGTTTTTTTCACTAGGGATGTATTTTTATGGGTTTTTGATGATCATGTGTTGAATGAAAATATATATTAAATTGATTAACCACATATAACTAGTTCAATAAATGGATTCCATGGGATTGAACATTCCTTGTGATAACACAAAAATTATCAATGTGGAATTGAATAACTAGTGTTTTGTAAATCTAAATTAACCCTAACATCATTTTACTGGCTATGTGGTTTGTGTTTTTCGGTTCTATCTTGTTCCTTTTGTGGTTGTGTTATACTGAGTTTTAGAGAAAAATAGTATGTTGGGGTGGAATGGGTGGGTAATGGAATCATTGTTTGAGAGATTGATTGATTATCTAATGGATGGGTAGTGTTTGAAAATTTGGCCAACATACTCCAGTTGTACAATGTTAATGTTACTATGAATGAAGGGTGTGACGTTTTTATACATCATGGCTGTCGGGTATGGTTGCGATGATATGTGTTGTTGTATTTGAATTTGATTTTATGGTTTTCTTGGTGAATGGATGGATTCAGTGGAATGAAATTATTTAATGATGAGGGAAGGGTTTTGAATAGGTGTTTAATGGAGTGGAAATATGAAGTGAATCTAACTGCAGTGGTTCTTCTCTGTCTATGTGGCTTATATTTCGTGGATTATTTCTTGTTGTGGTTGGTAGTTTCCTTATTACTTATACAATAAATAAATGGATTCTTTAATAAATAAGGATACTTGGTTAAATGAGTTGGTAAAGCCTATATTTTAAGTTGTTTCTTTTTCTAAAAAGGCTTATAAATAAACATATAATATGATTGTTGAAGGTGTTGATAAATGCATTTAATGGTAGCAACAAATTTGGCAGTATCATAGAGAGTTTTCTTGTTCTATTGTAAACACATTGGATGGGATTCATTGTTTGGTACTATATATATATATATATCATTATGTTCCTCATGTTTTATCTATGAACTCCACTCTATTTGAGCACTATGTGGTGAACAACCCCATTGTCAAGGGGGTGGTGACTTCTTCCAAAATCATGGTGGGAAGATGGACAACTAGTAATTAGCTCTTCAAGGATCCATATTCAATGAATTTGTATCCCATGACACATCAAGTCGATTGTGGTGTGGTTGTGGGCCAAATTATCACCAAGAACTGTATTCTTCCGCATGAGTCTCTTGGATGAGATGTGGTAGGGTTGTGGTCCATGTGTATAGAGGTGAGGTATGATTTCTCAGGTGTCTACAAGATTATATGTGGTTTGATTCATAGTTGTATTCAAGATTATATATTGTTTTGGGCCAAGTGTGTGTGGGTGGTATGTGGTGATCTTTGTATTCCCAGGTTGTTGGACTATCACTGTGGCTGAGGTGTGTGTGGACGGGTTGTGATGTGGGTCTTGTGAAATATGGTGGGAGCACCATGATGATTTCTATTAGGGTAAGAGGAGATATGATTAAGAAGTCGTGTGGGGTACCTAAACATCATTTTCTTATTATATTAATTTAATTTCAAATCTTTAGTTAGAGAGAATGACTTTATGTGGCTTCGATGAATGGTAATATTTGTTTGGATTTGTTGGATTTTGCTATTTTCTCAAAAGAGCATTAGAATTAATCTTCCACATGTGCACGAGAGACATTAGTTTTTCTGTATTCAGTATAGTTGTAACCTCACCCTAGGTATATATAAAAACATTCAGGTTTCTAGGAAGACTACATGGGCCATTCTAGGAATCTGTATCTCATACATTGGGATAATTTCCTTGTCACTACATAGCCTTTTTTAGGTATTTTCTTTGGATACACTTGTTTTGCAGGAGTTATATATTAAATATGCATGTGGGATATTTCTGGATTACATTATATATATATATATATATATATCTTGGGATAATTTTTGGATGAACTATCTTATCTCCTAATCATCCTTTCTAATAAAATAATTATAATACCGTCCTTTTCATGAGATTATTTACCATTAGTGTTGGTGGCCGCCACGAGGCCAACAAGAGTCAGGACTTCGTGGTTCATTGTCTCTCTTCCATAATTTCCAAATAATGTGTGGAATATTTAGAGGGATGGAGGATGTGACATATGTTGAAAAGAATAATGATGTAAAAAATAATTAGGGGGATATTTCCTAATATAACTATATGCATGAACCAACCATCTCTGTAAAGAACTATGGAGGAATAATAATAATTGAAAATAACTAATATATTAAAATCCATGAATTTAATAACATATAGAGAATACCATGGAGTTTGATTGTGTAAAACAAAATTAATGTTTAAAAATACATCACCACCATTAAATGATATCTTATCCTGAATACATCTAGAAAATATATACTAAAAGATCATTATTGTAGATCTCAAACACCATACCACTATTTGAGGTAACGTGAAACTATGTATCCCCATTTTATTATGAAACAATTGTAGACATTTCCATCATCTTCATAAGATTCAACCATTTTTGGAAAATCCATTTCCTGTGTGGTTATATATATACCTAGTAGGCTTCCCTAAAATTTATAATTGGATTATAAGAGATAGGATAGAAGATGGCTGATGAACAGAATGTTAGAGAGAATCTAACCCCTAAATCAATGATATTAGCATGATCATATAAGAAACACTTATGGGAATGAAAGTGGGTCCCCATTTCACATCCCTTTATTGGTTGATGAGTCTTTCTACTGTTACAATGGACCATCATCAATGCTCAATATATTTTTTGTGTACCTGAAGAATTCATAGTGTGTAAAACCTATGCCCCACCAATGTGATACATAGTTTGTTCTATTTGGTTCCATAGAATGAAAATATTTTTATATTATGATATAATATATTCACAATTTTCAATTTTAATAAACACGATATGAAATCAAGATTTTTCGTATTAACAACATAGTATATGATAATCTTGTAGCATTATATATTACAGTCTATGCTCATAGTAGTTCCCCGCTATGATGACAAACAAAATGTGAAATTACATTATTCATAGATATATAAATTTATTCTATATTTCCAAATTATTTAATTATATGGACATGAAAAATTGGAAATTAGGTGTGGAGTTTCATATAACATTGAGGTTCCTTCTCATGGTGTATGCCTTTAATAATTTACAGAGTATGATATTATGAGAATGATATCTTCCAGAATTGAATCCACATATATATTTTTCATTGGATGTTCCTATATGACGATGAGTATATTAGTACATAGAATTAGTATTAATCATAATGATTTTTCGAAGTAACTTACAATGATTTATTTTTGAAAAGTGGGAAAACATATGTTTCTAGTGTGGTAGGACATTTTAGGTGCATCATGGGGAATATTTCATTAATGAATTATGATAGAAAGGATTTTTCCATACTATTATTTAATATAATTTTATATCTCTAGTCTGTTTATTGAAATGAAATATCGAAAATAAATCATGTCCTATATATTATTAGGATCTTCAATTTTCAACAATAAAAGAGATACATTTAGCATATATGTTTATGGAACCCCTTTTAAAATTTATTGAATAATGATATCGTGATAACAATATTATATAACATAGTCAGATTCTCTATGATATATAATGAGATTTTGAAAATATATTCTTTAATTATGGGTTCCACAACATTTTTCTTGACTCCAACATTGGACATTAAGTAGTTTCACCTAATTCCACTGATAGAAAGGCAAAGAGGGTCACACTCTAAGTGTAACTACAATCTCAGTTAATTAATATATTATTATTTATTATTTAACATGTTGAATAAATATTAATTCCATATACATATCAATAATTATGTAATCATTATGACCAAATATTTTGTATCACGAGTTATATGAAATAATATTATATTTTCTGAATATTTATAAAATATATATTTTAAATTTTTTGTATATAAAATTTATATATATAATAAGGAATGGTGTAATGATATTTATTTATTAAATAAATAGTTTTTCTAAAAAAATAAATTTTCTAACAAATGGATGTCAATATTTAAAGGTCTACTAGTAAATTTGAAGAATTAATATTATATTTACTCATAAGTTTATAACATAACATTATATAATAATAATTTTATTATTTTATAAATGTGGTTATTCATTGGTTTAAAAAATATTATATTAATCTTGTGACCTTTTTTATATATCACTATAGATTCATGGTAGCACAGTTAAATTATATTTCTTGAGAGCCAAGTCATTTCTTTTTATACGCATAACACAATATGTATCATCCCATTCAATCCCATGTGAGATCCCATATGATGGAACAATACAATGAATAGAGATTGATCTTACACCACCGTACAGTATTGAGCCAATAGTGATCATATAGAATAAAACGGAAGTGATAACCATATAGATCAATAGTGAATGACATATGATATATTGTATGTTGTGAAAGCACCTAGATGTTCCTATGACGATATTCAGAGATTTCTGCAATAAAAGAGGATAACCACTAGAGGGAATCTATTCATGATTACTACAATGAAATTTGGGTTATTTTGTTGATCCGTATTAAAAAACAATAATGATGATGTAATTTATCCCAAGGTAAATCATTAATTTCATAAAATAATTATAAAGAAAATTTCATTATCCTTTAGATTGGTTATAATGTTTTATCATGATTTTGTATTATATGATTTAATTTTATTTATCAGGATTTATCATTATGTAAATAAATGATTGATCATTGATCATAAAATTTTTTTGGACACTACCAACCACACCCATTTGATACACAATAAACCTTCATATGGCCTCAGATCTGGTCACATTATTATTTAAAATTATGTTATGATCATTGAATGATTGGAACATTTTTAATTTCTTTTTCAATTCCTATTTTGGTTTATTCAATATGAATTGATAAATATTTTTATTCCTATTTTTCTATTATAAATATATCGATTTATATTAATTATATGAACAAAATATATTCGATGATCTCATCTGATGATGTCGAGTTATCTAGATGTATAAAAAATGGGTACACTCCATATAACCTAGAGGTACATTCCATGTACATGTTTTTAATCAATGAAGTGGTCATTAAGAATTAATTAATTGAAGGTGAATTTATTACATGATGTTGATTTAATAATACATCACATATTGACAAGGTTATCCTAGAACATAGTATACTAGAGTATACACCGTGCAACACCCTTACATGACATGATGTCCTTACACAGAGACGGGGCATGTATCCTCTCACATGGCCTACATAACTGGTGACCATGAAACATGGAGACCATATGAAAATTATCCCTTGTACATGATATACACTAAAAAATATTACATGTAATGGTTTCATGCTATATCCCAAAGCATGTGAATAATATAGACATTGATAATAGTACATACCTTATAGACAAAATTATCCTTCCATCAACTTATAAAAATTTATTAATAATTTAAAATATTTTTTTTACACTATGTATACTATATCAAAATGTTCTTTACTGATTCCTTTAAGTACATAATACATCCCATGTGATGGATTTATGTAAATAAATTATTATTTAATTTTGGTCTAATGTTGTGAACTACATATCATGTTGTAATATTAATGTTTTACTATATATATATAATATTTACATGCTATGGTAAAAAAATATTAACAAAAACCAGGTGATTTTTATGTTGATAATAAATTTCATGATATTTAGTGTTATCTTTTTTATTTCACAAGTCACAATAGTAAAACATATATGACTATAATACACATTGTGTAGTATAGGCGAGTAGTAATTGTGTTTTATCCATTGTATATTTTATTTTACACAATCACTTTAAAACAAATTTATGTAATTTTTTTAAAAATATTTTCAGATTATAACCCAAAGTAAATTAGCAAGATAATTATGGAAATTTAACTACATAATTAAAGAAGACAAAAATTTTCTTTGAGCATGATTTAACATAAATAAATATGAATTAGTGTGGAAAAATATTCTTATTAAATGTTTAATTCATTACATGCATATTAATTATCATGGTCATAGACCATACCACTTTAATAGGTAGATTTTGTTTAATTTATTATGTAATTAAATTATTTCTCTACATGTTATCTATCCACGTATTATAGAAGCTTATAAGTTCCCATGGTTTAATTTAATTAATAAAATTTCCCTCACATGTTTTTGAGTAAAATCATATGTAACGGATGGACATCACAAGCTAGTGGAGGCTATTCACGTTTGGGGCTAAGGTGAAACTAATCTAACAAATATTTAATTTTGGATAGGTGGAGAAAAAAAACATGAACCATAAATTCCTCATGGTGTTTTCCCATATGGGGAAAATTAGTTTTATCCTTAACAGATAAACTAACCATAAATCAAATATAAGGATCACTACAATTTATTCTTTTATTTCTATAAAATTTCTGAGTTATTTCATTAATTTTTCTTCAATATCACATCAAGCAATAAATTAATATGAATATAATATAGAACTAAAATAAACATCAATACGGGAAAATATTTTTCTAATAATCTTTTATATAGATGACAAAATACTCTTAATATTAATAAGAATGTAATAAGGATAATGATTATAAATTAATGAAAATATATAATGATAAATATTTATATTTATCATGTTAGTATATCCTTCAAGATAATTTGTTAAATTAATTCCATAGATCAATGGTATTAACCAATTAATAATATGAATATTTCATTTATTGGTGAATTATATCAAGTTGTTTTGGAAGGAATTAAATTATCTAACATCAATGGTTGACATCCAATGAATTAATAGGTGTAACTAATATGCATGGGATGAGCAAATAAATTTTTTGGTTATCTCTATTTGGAAGTCCACCCAATATATAAATGATCTTTTAGTTAATCATCCTAGTATTGGGAATTCATACATAAATCCATCAAAATTTATTGATATTCAATGGTTTTGGTAATGAGAAGGGTAATATGGATTCTCTCAAATACATTGTCAATGAAACCTAATATTTCAAATAAAATGTGGTTTGATATTAGGATTCAAAAAAATTGGGAGATAAATAAATATAATTTCATTTTATTTCTCTAAATTTTATCAGATGAATTTCTAAATATCAGGTCTTCATATTTTAATTAAGGGGGATAAAATGAATTCAAATGTATCACCATGATTTAAAATGAGAGGTATAAACTTCTCAAAAACATAAATTTAGAAGAATCTATTGTTTTGATGCATTTTCATATTCCAGGAATATAATTCATATGTTTTGGAATACCTTATTCTTAATGTTCACGGTAATGTGGCTAGTGACGCAGTGCTATATTTTTATGATACACATTTTATTGATTCTATAGTTATTTAGTGATTTATTTTATCATCCATGTCCGATGATAATTTTAATCATCATGAGGATATGGATAAATATTGCATGATGTCTCACCTTTTGAATCTCTATATAGAAAAAAGGGATTGTAGATAATTACAAGATCTCTAGTTCATTTTTCCAAGATTTTCATAGAGAGTATACGGTAGTTTGTCCTCATGTAGTCTATTATTGTGTAGTATAAATTCTTATATAGTGCATTGAATAAATTCATATATGATTTGTGAATCGGTCTCATTTTTTACTCACTACCCAATACCTTGTATAGTTTTATGGATTTTTACAAAATGAGAAATATTATGAAGATTAATTCAGAATTTTATACTCTAATACCCCCAAATAGATAAAGAAATGTAGAATGACAAACACGAATTCTCTGTTGATTATACTAATTGGAATAATTAGTTGAAGGGTACCAAAACTAATTACTTTTATAAATATATCATTCATAATCATTTCATGAAGATAATGATATAGAGGAAGGGAAAGGAAAGGGGAGTAGAATGTTTTTCATATTGATAGCATGGAAACTAAAAGAGTAACAATACATAGATTATGTGGGACCCAAATTAAGATCCATTATCAAGTTTAATATTTTAATTTATATGTATAGAGCATTAGATAAAACTTTAGGTGATTACATATGTAAGAATATTCAGGAATAATATAGTTTCTGAATGATTTATTGAGGATCTAGTGGATTTTCAAGCTACCAATGGTGTAAGGATGGATACTTCGTCCATTGGTGGCTACTAATATTAATTTCGAATATGATAAATATCATTTTATGTTATTGTTATTATGTTCCATAGATTAATAATAAACTATTTTCATTATAATAATGATATTAATATTTTTTTTATTTTCTTTTTTGGATGTAAATGATGTTTCATTTATAAAAAAATCATTTATAGGGGTTGGTGACTTATTTAAAATGTGATTCATGTATTAAGTAAATAAAAATATGTATTTCCAATAGAAAAAATTCATTTTCAATATATCCATATAAATCTCATCTATATAATCAATATCATGGCCTTTTATATGCGAAGTAATTTAAAATGATTTGTCAGGGTGGTTATTTAGAGTCTTTTGATATAAAACTAATGAAAACATTTTATAAATTCTTACAATGTAAATGACCATACAACCATTCGGTGGATCACATGAATGAGTCACAATGGTTTTTGGAATTTCACACAATCATTAGTGTGGAGAATTTCTAATTAAATCTAGACGTTGGTTTTTATACGTAACAAAATTTATTGATGAATTGAGAAAATATGGTTGTGTCTACAAGATGAGGTATAATTTTGATTCCACAGGGAAATTCAAATAATTCAATTATGATGTAAAACATATTCATGGAATTATGATAATGAATATTATATCATGTGGAAAACATCTAAAATAATATTTTATCAACATTTTTGTGTGTTTGGGATTATATTTAAACTGAACAAACTATACACACAATTTTAGAATGCTGTTAGTTAATGGAGAAACATATATTATTAAACATGGTAATGCACCGGATGAGTTTTTAACATATTCCATCAACCATTTGGGGATATAAACTATAATATGTGTCATATACAATAAACATAGTTCTATCAAAAGTGGAAAATGGAAGTCCTCTAAAGTTATGGTCTGTAATGAGAGTAATTTTGTTGTATACGCATTCATAGGGATGAAATATGTTTTTAGGGATTATTAGGAAAAAAATTCAAACTCTGGGAACAATGTATATCATTATAGTGTATCCTAAGGAATCAATGGAATAAAACCTATAAAAACACTCAAATAATAAATTGAAAGCAGCAAATCAAGACTTCTTTCATGGGAGGGAGAACAAAACTCCAAAAGGGATTTGGGAACAATATTGACATTAATAATGGTCATTATCATGATACACATGAGTGGATACATGAAAAGATTCCATATGTCCAAAAATAAGTGGATTTATGTGAATCATACATACATTATAGGTAAACTAGAGTGTAAGATAACCATAATGATATGGTTTTCTTGTCACAGATGATATTAACTTATAATTAGTGTATTATGATGATCTTATCTTGGACAAAGAATTAATGGAGAGACTATAAGATTCAAAATGGAACGATAACATGAATTATTTAATTGATTTCCTATATTAAAACCAGGTTTTTATTCTTGTTGATCTTCACATTGATGTAAATATTATATAGTGAAAATAATTATTCTAGAGAAAAATAGACTTTTAAGTTAATGTAAATACCAATAAAGAATGTATAATTACAATTTTGTTTAAAAAATCATCAAGGAAATGTCTATGATTAAACATTCTCCCATGTTTCTATTTTTAAATAAATAATTATTATAAATTCTTTAGAAACATACCATGACTATTGAAATTTTTTAGATGGATGTAAAATCATTTTTCATTAATTCGATCCTAAAGAAATATTTTTATATGACAAAACCATAAAAATTTTGAAATCCATGTAATGAAAAATTAAAAATCCTGTTTCCAAGATCTATTTTTTGGTTGATGTATGCATCTTGTTTATCAAACATTCAATTTGATGATGTTAAAAAATAGATTGGTTTCATTAAGATTGAATTTAAGCCATCTCTTTGCTTTATGACTAGTTGTAATGAAATCATTCTTCTCATGTTATATGTTTATAAAATATTACATATTAGACAATACATATCAGACAAATAGTTTTTCAAGATATTATTACACTATTGTTTATCCATAATAAAAAAAGTTGAAGAATCGTATATTATAGGGATCAGGATCATTCATGTTATATCCAAAATAATTCAAAAGTAAAAAAGGTATTTACTATGACTATTATAAATAATGGAGAATAAACCACTAAATAATCTATTTATCATAAAAGACACCATATAACCAAAGAAAAACATGAATTTTTAAGAGTTATCACCTTGGATATTTTATATACGATGTGATAAAGCCAATTTATGTAATCATTTATATAATAACATATTTGATAATGAACTTTATCATGTAAGTTAGATAATAACCATCATAATAATTCATTTTATCACATTCTTTATAAAATAATAGACGTGATAAAAGTAATAAAAAACTTTATTTGGACAGTTATATACTAAATGAACTGATGAATATTTTTAAAAATTTATGATATATCATTTGGTATTATTTTTCTATATTTCATTTTTGAAATAGCGGTCCGGTCTCTCTGAGAAAGAAACCCTTCATTCAAATTATTGATCTTGTGGCCTCTAAAATTGTTTTTAATGAAATGTTCATTGTGTTTTTCCATGGTGCCTCTATCTGTTGGACTTCAAACACTCATCTAGATTCATAAAGTTAATCTCCATTTTCCTCTAATTCATTAACTATAATATTTCATACACCAATATATTCTTGGTATGGATATCATTCTAACAGATATTGGGTATGTGTATGGGAATATCGCTTAGTTATGGTTTCAATTTTGGGTTTTTTGGAATTTTTAATTATAGATAGATATTATTTGATTTATTGAGAATCATAATGATATGGTACATTCTATAAAATTATTTCTATTTGATCTAGGAATGGGTTTTGGTATATTCCATTTATTAAACATGTCATCTAATTATATTTGATTAATAAATACATGTTTTTAAAATTAAATCTATATGTCGTAGTTGAAATGAATTTCATGATATTTTAACTATTTTATCACTTGGTATTAAAAAATTGTAATGATTTTATAGTTTCTAAAGGGATGGTTCGTATTACAAATTTTTTTGTAATGTTTAAAATTTTATTCCTAAATTATGTTTATCTTTCTAATAGTTTAAACTCATTATGGTCCTTAGAATAGAGAATGATTGGTTATCATAGGTTTTATAGAATATAATAAAATTTATGTATTTTAAAAATGATTTGAATTTAATATGTATTACACTTTAAATGGTTTCATACGTGGTTTACCAAAGCATCATTTTTGTGGATAATTTAAAATTTAGATCTTTAATGGCGGGAATGATTTAAACATCTGAGTTCATTTCGGTAATGGCTAATTTCGAACTTTATTATAGTGTTTTCATACTGATGATGTGACCCATTATTTTCCCTCTGATTTTTTACATCATATAAATTGTGGTCCCTCATGGGGATATTTATTATTAGAAATTTGGACATGCTTGACTTGAAAATGGGTTAACAAGGGCTTTAGTGGTGAAATGATAATTATTTATATGAAATTATTTTTTGTCGATATGCTAATATAATAATTCATTATTTACCCATATCCCCATTGATTATAATCATTTAAACTCTAGGAACTGAGTTAGGTCTACATTTACTCAATATTATTTCAATTTAGACGTGTTCTAGATCCCCTAGTTGAGTGAAATAAGGGATATGAGACTGATTATGCTATTGTGGACTAGATGGATAGAGTTTTATTCAGCTGAGACAAAAAATTATAAAAAATAATTCTATTGTATTTTTACATTATTGGAATATCACACCTTATGTTCTACTTAATTTCCCATAATATTAGTTGATTTCTTATGAAATTATAAGGGATTAACATCATTCATTTTTTTTGATTCCCTAGTTTGATTTTTTTTTGTGCGGAACCATGTATTTTGTTTCTTTAAATTATTACATTTTCTCTATGGTTCCTAGTTTTATTTCAATTTAGTTTTTTTAAATGGATTTTATTTTTATTACTGAAATTTTATGGCGAGTTTTGAAGAATTATATTTCAAAAAATTCAATGATTGGTTTTTTCCTATATTAGGGTTATTGATTGAATATGTGGGTTTTATAAAGGATTTTTTCTTAATAAAAATTGTCAAACATTCAAAGAAATGTTTCCAATGTGTGTTTTTATTATAGTAATGATCATAAACAATGTTTATGGTATGATTATTTTATTATCCCCATGATGGTACCATGTTAATGATCTAACCCAACCATAATGTTATAAATCATTGGTTGTTCATGGATTCAATAAATATTGGTTTTTCAATTTTGGTCCTTATGTCATTCTCAAGTAATTAATTAAGGTGGTTTAGTGTCATGATATTGATTTATGATTGGTTTCCTAGAATTTTTATTCAATTATGGTTTCCCTTTAGTTACTTACATTATTTACAATGAGTATTCTAGGGAGATAAAATTAAATTTGGATATTCATTTAATCATACATACCACGCTACCGAATCTATATTTTAATGTTTCCTAATGTGTTATAAATTGATGAGATGATCAATGAGATACTAGATTACCATTTTACATCATTATATTGAAGACATTAGAACTTATTATTTTTAAGTGATATTTGCACCACCTTCCCATGATAGTCTGAGTTCTTTTTTATGCATGGACACAAGAACTTTTTCAACAATACTATTTTCCAGGGGGTGGCATTTAGAACTAGAATGATGTTTCCC
This sequence comes from Viscum album, assembly GCA_963277665.1. Lineage (NCBI taxonomy): Eukaryota > Viridiplantae > Streptophyta > Magnoliopsida > Santalales > Viscaceae > Viscum > Viscum album. The sequence goes on from OY728148.1 coordinate 1,247,139,707, forward strand.
TCTGATAAGAAGGAATTTACTTTAAACCTATACAAACACATAGTATAAGAACACAACAAGAATCAATAGTGAAATAAACTGTTTAAGTAAAGAGTTTTGTATGTAAAGGGGGCCAGAATACAAGACCAACTAGAAATAGTAATAGTACAACTGAAAATTTCAAAATAGCTGAAAATTTAAAGGAAACCCATGGATAGTATTCCAAGGATCCTACCTTTTAGGAAGGTATAGATTTCCTCCTCATCACTCCACATCCTTATGTCTCCTCTGTGTAACACCAAGTCCAGGCACTGTCTGAACTGATCCCAGCAGCACGTCATCTACACCAGACACAACAAGGTAAGGGAAATGCCCATGAAGTGGTGAGTATAAAATTAACCAGTAGGTACCCTAAGACTACCAAAGGAATACCATAATTCCACAAGGTAAATAACTAAACATGATCTCAATAATAATACACAATAGAATACACACTACTCAATTAGAGTCTCAGTTCAAACTGAGTTTTTAGTGAAGTATATAATTACAAATGATTAGTCACAAGGATAGATCAACCTATTCTATCATGAGGCTCTATTGATATCCATATTTTGTATAACCCATATAGGATCGATAGATAACTATCCCTCGCACAAACCCATACTGTATCTGATCCGCCTAGAATCTATAGGTAACATACCCCCACAATGACCCACACAGGTTCTGATCTGCCCATGATCGGTATATCGTAGAACTACGAAAGACCTCTCTTAGGATGGTCTTTGTTAGGTCAATATGTGTTTATCCACATATGATATTTAGGTGATTATCATCACATGACTGCTAGGTTCTGATCCACATACAACCACTAGGTGCAGTTCTACATAGGATCACTCGTATCTGTTTCCAACATCCACCACACTGCCAGCCATTCGATTACTCGAACCTAATGCTCTCGAGTTCCATATAATCCACCCTCGAGATATTTTTCATATCTCTCGTACCACTAATCTCCATAAAAATTTCACCCAAAGGATAGCCATGTCGTAAGGGATTCAACGTGACAGACGGGGCATCAATCGGACGTCCAGTCTGTGAGTTATAAGTGTTTTAGCTCCAGGGGCCCAGATGGATTCGAGTTCAATCCAAACCATCCATAATAAAAATGTCTCCAAAAAACATGTTAAGTATAAAAAAAAGGATTCCCTCAATCCAAGTGTCCCGTCACCACAGAAGGTTCGTCAAACGGATGCCTGGTTCCCATGTTATGGTCCAGTAAATATTTTCAGGCCCGTTGGAGTTTGGGTCTGATCTGACACTGTCAGACTAACCTAGACTATTCTAGACTAGGTTGGGACATGGTGTACTCAACACGCTAGGCCGGGGCCAACCCATACTGAAAGGGGTTGGCTCGGAAAGGGAGGTCAGCAAGAGCGACCTAACCTAAATAGGAGGACCCGAAATGGGGGGGGCAGACTCACAGGGGGCAGCCCGCTAGTGTGGTGACATGGATGAAAGACAACCTAGTTTGAGGGGGTGTGTGGACCACTATTGGTTCTTCTCTATATGGTGCGGGGGTGTGACCCACCAGTCTCCCAAACATACCAGAGTTTGTTTGGTTTGGGAAATGGCGGAGCTTCATGGGCACCGCTCAGTCACCACGGAAACCTCTGTAGGGGCATGTTTATCCTCTGTCGTGACTAAAACCAAGGAATATTTTCAGAGGTGGTTCCCTCATCGCATCGACTGCCACTCTCCAGCGGCATGGTGGTCATTCCGCCTCCCTTTCTGTGGTAGGCCATCGTTCCAGCTTCCTTCTTTGTTCCCCGTAGCTGATGAGCCGTATCCCTTTGCTCATAGGTGGGGTACGATAGCACGCCACACCACCTCCACAACCATCAAATGCTGACCCCTCTGATGGTGGCTGCGACTCTATGTTGTGGCAACCTCTTGCGGTGTGTGTCGCTACACGACCACCTTCGTAGTTGGTCTATGTCGCTGTGTTGGTGGTATTCAATGGAGTGTGAAAGGGAGTAACAATGTAGTGGAAGGTCCGGGCATAGTACCTTAGCTGGCACCCAACATGTTAGCTTGGATCATGAGGAAGGATAATGGGGTTTGACAAAAATCACTTAAATTAAAAACAAGAAAACAAAACCCTTACCACGAATCATTAGAGGAACACCCACAGATGAGGGTTGGTCGGTGATCTTCATTCCTACCACAGGCTTCCGAAAACGTTGCATGAACTTCATCCTTTGGTTCGAGGAATCTGTATTTGTCATCACCCCTTACTGGAACTGGCTCCTTCCACCATGGTTTGGTCGTCTCGGAACTCATTTACCACTTTATTTCTTGGGGAATCTGTGTTGGTACCACCACACAAGCTCCAAATATATATGAGATGGGGAGGGTATGTAATGATGTTGGTAATTTATGGGGATCATTAATTAGGATGATTTTTTATTTCAATAAATTTTATATTATAGAGATTGTAGGGCCAAGCCATATAAATTCTTGAAAAACTGCTTACCCCACACCCCACTTGTCCATTGGATGCTATGAAATAGTTATAAAATAATAATTTTTATTATTTCATTTCATTAAAAATATGTCAAAAAACATTACTTTTTCACTACATCAACTAAAGACAAAGAAAAGTCTCCCTTAAGAGAATCATGGTGTTGTGGATTCAATAGTGCCCTCGAATTTTCAATCCTTTCACCGGTTATAAAGTTAAAAAAAGATGCTCAGACATTTACTGAATGTACTATAAAATGATCAGAAATTCAATCCGGGCATCGGAATCTTGCAATGTCAATATTTGTAAACTCGTAATAAAGTTATATAATTTAAAAAAATTACATGGAAACTCTGGGTGTTTACATTTTCCACACCTTTGTTATTTTTGTCCCCAAAATTCACAACATAAACTATGTAAACATAAGGGGGTACTGAGCATGAATCTGATTCTCCCATTCCCAAGTGCTCTCCTGGAGGTTCCTATGCTGTCCGTGAATGCGAACTAGAGGTATCGAGAAGTGACTAAAGAACCACTTTTTTTTATCCTCAATCACCACTATAAACTCCATAAAAATTTACCCATAATTGAAGTCAATCAACCCATGTTCGATGATGTGAGATGGGTCAGGCATGTGTCTCCTCATCTGGGATATGAGGAAGATGTCGTTCACCCTCTTCAACTATAGAAAATGTGACAAGTAGTATTTGACCATGAAAATCCTACGATGTATTAGAAAACATCTGATAATCCTCAGTGATAACATGTCACCTCATCCACATCTCATGAGTCATTATCGAGAAGAGACTCTGAAGAATACATGGTCCCCCTAATGGAACTCCAAATGTCTCCATCGCTTGTCATCTTAAGAATTATTTCTACTATTTCCATTCTTCATCCACTCTTGGATGACATGCACCTTCTCAATGGTATATTTTACCATCTCTCGACCCCCAGAGTGCTGACTCACCTTGGTATGTCCAGCATAGAGGTTATCTACATGGTAGACCGTATAAGGCCTCAAATGGTCTCATACCAATGGTGGAGTGATTAATGTTTTTGTATGTGATCTTCTCTAAGGGAATGTGATCATCCGAACTGCCACCGATATCTTGGATTCATGCACGAAAAATGTCCTCTAGTTTTATTAGGGTCTTCTATATCTAACCATCCCTCTGAGGATGAAAGGAGGAGGTCAAATGAATCTAAGTCTTGAATACCCTATGCAATCCCTTATACAACTGGGATGTAATATTTGTGTCATAGTTAGATAATATTATTGATGAAACACCATGAATTAACACCATCTTTCTTACATAAAGGCATCTCACACCCTTTATAGATCCCTACTCTCAGATATGTAGGAAGTTGTCTGACTTGGTCTGAACATCAATAATTACACAGATAAAGTCATGTCCCATGGATTTATATTGAATCCCTTTCATAAAGTCCATGGAGATCCCATCCCACTTCCACTCTGGCACCTCTTGTGGTTTTGCTAAGCCTCCTGGAACTTGATGTTCGGCCTTCACTTGCTGACAAGTGAGGCATCGAGAAACAAACTCCGCTAAATCCTTATTCATATATGGCCACCAGTGCTGGCACCAAGGGTCCATGTACATCATTAGTACACCATGATGTATCAACAGTGGGTACTTATGGAACACCTTCAACACCTCCACCTATAACAACACTGGTCCAATGGTATATCCTCTTAAGAGGATGGCATGCTCCCCACATTCAGAAAATCCATCACGTGCCTGTCCTGAGGATATCTAGCCACATCAAGCCTCACAGTCAGGGTCCTGAATTTTCACATCCCAATATCACTGACGGAGTGGGGGAGTGACTGTCATAGACTAGTGGAAAGCTGCTCCATCTCTATCCAAGAATGATATCTACTTCGTGGTTAGCTTCTCTGTCACCTCACATAGCTACTTCAGACTAGAAATTGTGCTCAATGCATCTGCTACCATGTTCCACTTCTCATGAGTATAGAATATCTCAATGACATAGTTATATAGGAACTCTAGACATCATCATTGTCTCTGGTTCAGGTCCTTCTAAGAGAAGATATACATGAGACCCTTGTGATCAGAGTAGATTGTAAAGTGATCTCCCATAATGTAATGTCACCACATCATGAATTAGATGGAAACTGATGCTCTCTCTAGGTCCAATATAATGTAGTTCTTCACATAATGTCTCACTGGCAATGAGCCATAGGACATCATTACTAGCTCCTGCATTAGGACACACCCATGTCTGGTTCATCATGGGTCACAGTACACTACATATCCAATGACTTCTTTTGGGAGCCTCAACATGGGGGCACTCGTCAGTCTCTGCCACAACTCCGGAAACTCTGTTGGCATCTCATAGTACATAAAAGGGATTCTCCTTCTTGATCAACAATGAAAATGGTGACACAACTCTAGAAAATACTTCCATGAATCTCAGTTAGTGTCTATCCAACTGCTGAAAACACCGCACCTCTGTCACACTCTTGGGTGGATCCCAAGCAAGTACATCCTCTATCTTCACTGGATCCACTGCAACTCTAGCCTTCGAGATCACATACCCCATAATGAGGTCCTATCATATCCAGAATCAAAACATCGAGAGAATTCAATAAATATGGTTTTATAAGAGTTTATCAAGAACTATTTGGATATGATAGGAATGATCCTCCTCCGTTGCTGAGTATATCAAAATTTCATCGATGAACACCACCATAAATCAATCGATGAATGGTAGAATGATCATGTTCATGTGTCTCACAAACACTGTTGGTATGGTGGTCACACTGAATGACATAATTTTGAACTCATTTTGTCCATACCAACATCTGAAGGGCATCTTACGCACATCCTCATCTCATAATCCAAGCTGATAATAGCAGGATCTGATGTCTATCTTCGAAAACCAATGGGATCCCTTCACCTGATCAAAAATATCATTAATCCACGGAAGTGGATAGTCTTTCTTAACTATAATTTGTTTAAGGTGCTGATAGTCCACAATGAGTCTCAAATTCCCATATGCTTTCCTTGAAAACAAAAGCAGGGATGTCCATGGAGAATCACTAGGCCTTATTAACCCTTTACTCTTCATGTCCTACAATTATACACATAAATCATGAAGCTCCACAAGAACCATCTGATATTATAGTGTAGATATCGTTGTCATCTCGAGGTACAGGTTGATGGGGATGTCTACATCTCTTCCTGGAGGTAGTTATATAACATCATCAAGAAAGACATCTGCATAATGGTCCACCACTATAAGATATCTCGGTCTCTTAACATCTACTAATCTGAGGGTAAGGGTATCCAACTGATTTGTAATCAGCTACACGTACCACGAGCAAAGACCAACTTGTGCTGAAAAAATTCCCTTATCATCAGTGAAGGAAACCATGGTACCATTAATGCAAACACAACACACATTGTCCCCAATACAACGAAACTGATCATGGTTTGTGGATATCCAGTCCATAGCCAAGATGATGTCGTAAGACATCAACGCCGCTACTAGGAGAACCTTTTCGAAGCTGTCACCTCCTAGAGAAAGCTCACACATCAAGAACCAGTGTGTAATCATCTAATCTTATACCATCAGAGTCTCTATCCATAAGGATTGATCCAACATCTCCACCAAAATCTCCCATCTTCGAACGAGTGTTGTGGAAATAATAGAGTGACTGACACCTATGTCTATAAATATTGTAGCTATGGTAGAGTAGACACATATAATACCTCTATTCATTTATAGAGCATTTTTTTAGGCCTTACCTTACTTTAGTTTGGCTTGTCCCAATCGACCTACTCCCTGTTGTTGGGGTGGGCCACATAGCGGTGGTGGTGGTAGAACCTCATATCATCTCACACTACCTGCTTCACGACCAACTCCTCTGTAACGTCTTCCCGCAGCCTGCAGACCTCCTCGATCAAACTATTTCCTTTTCCTTGGTGGTCCCTCTACTATCTTCTAGTTGTTTTATGGATGGTTGGGCAGTCACAAGACATGTGACCCTGCCCACCACACGTGTAACACTACTTGTCCTTCACCGGACTTCCTCTACCTCACATGCCCCTCACATCCGATCCTTCATCATATGGTCATCAACTAGAAGTTCTGGTCTGCATGAACCTCTATGTCATCATCCTACTGCCTGTTGTATTTTACTATAATACCTGATGTCTGGTTGTGGATCTTCTAATTGGTGTCTTCTCAGCTAGAAATCTCTCCACTAAAAGAACTATCTCTATCACCGCAACCTGATTCAGTTTGGCGAGTGATACCATCGATGTTCTGTTCACTCGTTAGAAACCCCACGAAAAAGTATGGTCCCTGATGAAAAAGTCATATACTATGTCGGTGGACTAGCAGAAGAGATATGTGAACCTCTCTGAGTATTGTTCCACTTTCATACTATACTTCTGTAAGTCCAAAATCTCATGTATACTCCCAGAGTGTAAGGTCACTCGGACTAACTTTTCCTTGAAAATGCTATAGATGTACGCTAAGGATACAATCACCTCATCATGAATCCTGAGAATCAATCTCCACAATCTCTCTTCTACTACATGGAAGCGACATGATTATTGGATGATCACAAGGTCGACTGGTGTACCAATCAAGCGGAAAACGCTGGCCATAACAACCAGCCAATCCTTATCCGCTTTCGGGTCTGTCTCACCTCGGATCCTAAGAGGCCTTTACCACTTAAACCCTTGAAACACGATCAGTCAACATGAACCCTATTCTAGTGGGGCTGGTTGGAACTGCTTCCCGACAAGTAGTGGTTCTTCAGGTGCACCACCCCAAGGTGATAATGCTGTCAGAGGGTGTTGAACTGATCCATCATCACCCGGTGGGCCTTCATATTGTACTCTCCCAGGATCCCAGGATATTAGTCTATGAGGTGGTATCCTGAAAGAATACATTTTATCCATAGTCAATAATTTATACCTGGTTAGGTAACACATGAGATCCAAAGAAAACATTTAAAAAACACGAAATTAGTTTTTCTGTGTACTTGGTTGGAAATCATAATTCGGGGTTCTGGTGTTTGGATACATCAGTCGTCGCACCATCATTAGACTCCCCAAAATGAAAACCACAATCATTAAATTTAATACTATCACCACATTGAAAAAATTAGAGTCATAGTTCTTTAGTGGAACAAAACTCCCCTGATACCACTTTGTCACGATCCGTCCCCCAGGGCCCATGCCGTGACAACCGCAATCCCACCTTCCATAGGCCAGGGGATAGCGACTGGCACCAAAAATATGTTTCCCCCTAATGGGAATGATTTTCCTTTAATATTTTACAAACACATAGTCTGGTAATACAACAATAATCAACTATGATGTAAACTTATTTAGTAACCACTATTGGAAGTAAAGGGGGATGGAATATAAGCCCAACTAGGAAAAGTACAAGTACAATTGAAAAGTACAAAATAAATGAAAATTTAAATGAATCACCTTGATCATTCACAAGAGATCCTACCTAATAGGTAGGTACAGATCGCCTCATCCTCACTTCATGTCTGCACATCTCCTCTGCATATCTTCAAGTCCTTGATCCATAAAACCTTAGCCCAACTTCTTGTAGTTAGCACAAGACACAACAATGTGCAGGTGAAGTCCATGAATTGGTGACTATAACAATACCCCGTTAGGACCCTGCGACCCCTAATGATCTCTAAAAATTTTACATGGAAAACAAAAAAGCATGATATCAATTAGAAATCAGAAATAAATAGACACAACCCAATTAGAGTCTCATCTCAAAATAGGCTTTAAGTGAAGTATAGAAGTAAAGATGATTAACCGTGAAGCTAGATCACCTTATTCTATCATGAGGCACCACTACTGACTGTACAAAGTGTGACCTACCAAGGATCAACATGTAATAGTGCCTTGTAATGACCCACCGATGATCAGATTCACCCAGGATCAATAGGTATCAAATTTCCGCAATGACCCTCAGTGGATCTGATCTACCAATGATTAGTATATCACTGAACTAGGAAGAACAGCTCTATTAATGGTCATCACTGATTAATGACATGTTGATCCACAGAGGACTGCTAGGTGCTGATCCATATAGGACCACTCAATGTTGATCCATACAGTACCGCTAGGTACTGAATCACACAGGATCACTTATTACTATACTTTGTATGATCTGTCTTCATCCACCATCTCACGGCATGCCACTGGATTCTTTGAAACTGGTGTGCTCGAGTTTCGTAGTACCCTACCTCGAGATATCGGTCATACCTCAATTGCCACTAATTTACAAAATGGAGTAAGACAATGTACCACCATGTCATAAGGGTTCCAACGAGACAGACTGTACATTATTCAGAAGCCCGATAAGTAAATTTTATGTGTTTTTGCTCGAGGGGACTAGTTGGATTTGGTATCGATCCAACCTAGTCATATTCCAAATATCTCCAAAAATCAATTAAATTATTGCAATAATTATCTTCTCATTACAAGGGTCTCAGTGCCATAGACGATTTGTCAAATGGATTCCTTGTTCCCAAGTTATATCCCTTTAAACATATTAGGGCCTGTTTGGGCCCGGGTCTCGTATAGCCCGGAAGGTGTGCGGCCTGGTCCAGCAAGAGAACAACATGTTGTGGGATCTTCCCTGGATGGTATGGGGGGTGTGACCCCCCGGTCTCCCAAACTCATGAACATCTCAGATGTCATTCTATTTGCAAAGAAGTGACACCACGTGGGCACCACTTAATTGCCATGGAACCAGCAAGAGGAATGGGTCCAACCTCCAACGTGGCTTAGGCCACAACATCTATTGACTAGTGATGTGCTATTCGCATGGCCTCCCACTCACCGACGGTGTGGTAGTCGCACCACCACCCTTTCTACAGTCATCCATCAGGTTGGTTTCCCCCTCCATTCTCTATAACTGACATGCCAGGACCCTTTTCTCCCTAGTGGCATGTGACGACACACCACACCACATTTTTAGTCTACAAATCTAATGATTTTCATTTCTCTGTGCTATGGAAACCACATGTGGCGTGCGTTGGATCATGACCCCCTTCATTGCCTCTCGGGTTTTCCAAGTTGGCGGTATTCAACGGTGACAACAATGATGTACCAATGTATCGGAGGGTTCGAGCTAGGATTGTTAGGCCGAAGCCCTCCACGTTAGCTAGTAACATGAGTGAGGAAAAAGGGATTCGATAAAAATCAATTGAATTAAAAACAAGAAAACAAAACCCCTGCCTTGAATCTTTTGAAAAATGATCGTGGTTGAATCTAGGTCAGTGACCTTAGTTCCCGCCATAGGTTCCAATGACACTGCTTGTACATCTTCATTCCGTTCTGTGTTACTGGGTCGCTCATCACTGCTTTCCAGAACCGGGTCCATCCTCCAAGGGTTTGGCCTCTCGGAACTTCTTCATTACATCGTTTCTTGGTGAAGTTGTGCTGGTACCTCCCACCAGGCTCCATATATATGGGAGTGGTGGAGGTTATTTAACGATGTAACGAATTAATGGGTGTCATTAATTAGGAAGCTTCATAAATTTTCCAACGTTATAGATACATTGACTATAGGATAAATACATATAATGGATTGACACACCACTTTTACTTTAGAGGTTATGAATGAATGATAATGTTATATAATTATTTTATTCTATTTCCTTAAAAAAATTCACAAAACTGAAAATTTTATCTTGGCCTACTACGGTGAAAGTAAAGTATCTCTTAAGGAAATACTAGTGGGATGGATTCAACGTTTCTCTCATATTTTCAATCCATGAACCAGTTCAAAAGATATAAAATGGCACTTGTTCGTTTACTGAACCCACCTTAATGAAGATCATAAATTTATTCATGGCCCACCAGTCCTCACAATCATGAGCCTTCAATTTTCATAGACTCGTAATAATTCCATATAATTTATAAAAATTTAAAATTAGGTTCATTACACACTAGTGAAGATGGGTAATTAATACATCGAAGTAGTGGATGTTTTTTTAATTTAGTGTTGTTATATATTATTTCTCAAAAACAATGTCATTATAAATTTCAAATAAGAATATATATGTTTTAAATTTAAAAAATGTGTTATTTTGAAATGATTTCATATTTTTTATAAATATAAAATATAACTATATAATTTTTTTAAATTTATTTTCAGGGATATATTTTTATGATTTATCATTTGTCATGAATTTATATTATATATTTTATAGAATTTGTAATCATATTTTTCAAATATGTTCATGTTTGATTTATATTGAAAATTTTTGTAACTTTCAAATTATGAAATATTTTGTATAAATATAAAATTGTCTTATCTTACAATGATGTAAAATTTTGATATTTTTATAGGTAATTATGAATCGAAGATGGATTACAGAACATCAAAGGAGTGATGAATTTGAGTAAGTTGTTGATTGTTATTTAGAATTTTCAAAAATATATGTTCTAAATAATGAATCAACTTTCTATCCATTCCTAAAATGATTAAATATGATGGAGTTGAAAAATATAGAGATCAAGGAACATTTAATTTTTAATTTTTTCAATATAAGTTAAACCCTTTGGAATTGACATAATAGAACTGGGAAGAATTTCATATCTACTTTTTATAATGACTAGAAAGATGTTATCTTTGATGAAATTAGAGAAATTATTTGTTATATTAAAAAAGAAAAAATTTAGAAAGAGCTGAAAATTTAGTGTTTATATTGTGATACTTAAAAACATTGTATCTTGATTGTGTGGATTTTACAGTCTTATCATTGGTGTTATGAATGATTACCCTGAAGGAAAAGCACAGATGGAGGGTCAAGAGTATTTTAGAGCTTCTACAATTATTAAAATACGTTCTTACTAAATATAATTATCATCTAGGTACACATTAGAAGTCCAAGAAGATATTACACATGATGTTATTGGTATATAAGAAAATATTTTCATGTGTGAATCAATGTGTGATATTTTAGAAGGTATATGGATTTCTATAAGAGTGTGTAACACCAAACTCAAGATACTTAGAATCATTATGTTATTACGTAACATTGGAAAGATCACAAGAGATAAAATCACTGAAGGACGATTAGTGTAGTAACCATGGATTTACTGGATATATACATAGGTTATACATTACATCATGAAATGAATAAACAAAAACATTGAGTCCCCATTGAAAACACTCTTATCCCTTATCCTACTCATGTATGATAATCATAATATATCTTTTCGCTTCCTAGAAAAAATAAAACATGTAAATGGCAGAGCACATATCCCAGTAACGACAAAAATATAGTGGAAAGTATCATAAATTTGCATAAACATTTTAAAAAATGTATATGACTAAAAAAAGACTGTTAAACATAAACATCATCATAATATGGAAAATAGAAATCAGATAATGAAATTTACTTATTCATGTTGATATTCTACTAGTCGAATAATGAAATGAAATATCAATAGTTAATTTCATAATGATAGAATGAAAAATTCTAAACATCATAACTATATAGTCAAGTCCCCATAGTAAGACTACAAAAAATATTTTTCCATGGCCTTGTTCCAATAATCTTGTTTTTCCTTGAGACCTACCGATGCATTGAGGAGCTATAGTGGGCTCTACCTGTCACTTACATAGTCAAATGCATTTTCATATGAAAAGGTTGAAACATAACATAGACATTCATATTTAAACTAGTATACAAAGTGTTAATAAATGAACCATAAACCATGAATGGTATAAAAATATCACATCCAGAGTCAAACATGTCAGAAAACCTTCAATACAATATGGATGTTTGTATCATTATAAATCATCTTCAAATAAGTGTAAATTCCATCAATGTATGTTAAAAAATATGAAATAAAAACAATTTGAGATAAATATCTCTTTTTATTTTGAAATAATTTAAAAGTCACATAATTAAAAAATAAATAACATATTGTAAAAATATTCAGATAATCTTGTAATGGATTCATCGAAGGTGTTCTAATGGAAGAAAATAGTCACACTCGTTGTATAAGTTTAAAAAATATTATTACCTTAATTTTATGAAATGGTCATAAAGTAACTTGTTTGGAAAATGATTGAATGATTCCATTCATTTTATAAAAAGTCAAAAAAGTATAAATAACATTAAACTATAGTCTATTAAATAGTAAAAATGATTCCAAATGCATTTTTATGAAACACTAATGTGGATGATAAAGAGGTCCCAGTATATTCTTACGTATAACCAACCACAGATAATAATGAGATTGTAAAATTAATCCTTACTTTTAATTTTCACTAGTTGAGGGTATTCCAACCTCATATATAATATTTATATAATTTTTATAAAATTATATAAGAACCACATACATAATTATGATATCTTGTAAGATCATCTAATATTTCATTAATAAAATTTTAATAATATTATTATTTCTAGTGTTAACTTATTTGTTTTACCTTTATAAGTTTTGTTACCTATGAAAAGATTGTTATGGAGAATATGTATTTAATTCATATCCAGATTATATTATGTTCTTATCCATTTATTATGATTATAAAAGTAAATTTATTTTTGAATGGTTACAATAGGGAATAAATCTCATTATGTTCGTGGAGAAGGTAATCTATACTTACGCATGAGCGACTGTACCACTATAATGATACTGAAATCATATTCAATTGGTTGGTTTATAATATATAAAAAATCATTAAAATTTTATATTTATTATTTACACTTATTATACTCATTATTATAACCATCCAATTAATTATGTGTTGAATAACAAAAAACACCACGACGTGGATACAATAAGTTGTACGTACACATGTATGGTGACTTTTTTATTCATAGGATGTATAGAATAATAAATTAGTTGTACCATGTTTATAATAACATAAACTAATGTATATGTTACAATAGTTGTTATTTTGTTTTGGAAATAACAATGAAAAAGGATGTGGAAGATGAAATGACCTTTGAAAGATGTGATGAAATTACTACCTCTTCTTTGATGATTCATTTTGATTTGATCAAATGGGATCCATAGGTTGGCTTATGATCAAATTAAGGCCTATAAAATGAATTTAGAGTAGTTGAGAGGATATTTTAGTTGGCTTTGGGTGAGCCAAATGGAATTGTAGGAGTTATATTGAGAGAAGGGAATGTACCCTTTTATTAGAGAGGTAAAAGTCACATGAGAAAAACATGAAATATTAATTTATTATACAATCATATTCTGTTTATTGTCACTCAAAAAGAATTTATTTTGAGGATAAGGTGGTTCTAGGTCAAAAAAATCTCAACCAATAGGTTTTTGAACAGTTTAAGTCACCATTATATCTATATCATTATGATTTAACTCTTAGTTAAATAATTTATCTTTTACAATGTATTCTTCTATTATTATAATGAATGGTTAATAATAATACTATAAAAATCCAAAAGGACCCAAGGTGGTTAATTATTGACTTTTCTAACCTTATCTAATCCCTTTTTCCAAATCATATATTTTTTAGAATATTATATCAGTTAATAATATGTTATTCATTTTAAAAACTCATTAATGACAATTTTGATAGTATTTGGTATTTTGTTTCTGTGGAAATCAAAATGACATTGTCACATTGAAAAAAAATTAATTAACAAAAATTAAAATTTAATATCAACCTATAAATTTATTGGAATGAATCATAATTCTAAATTTACTTTTATTGGGATATTTTTAATATCAATTATTTTTATCTATCCTTAATAATTTAATTAATGAATCATTATTTTGTCATAAATAAATGTAATTATTTAGTGACAAAAAATTATAAAAAAAATATGATTAAGTAGAAAATATATTTATATTTTTAATGAATATTTATAGTAGAATTTATCTTATGTATATCCATATATTAAAAATGTTTTAGTTATTAAAATATTAATTTAAAACTTTTAACTCTTCTTAAATAATATATTAATAAATGTCCTAATATAATCCAGGGGGACCAAAAGGATCATTTTTTACTCATACGGTTTTTTTTAAATAAAATTATCAAATAGAATTAGTACATGTGATAGGGTAATTATAATATCATTTATTCCTTTAGTTAACTTTTTTACTATAATCCATTGTAAAGAAAATTTGAAAGACACAATTCATTAAAAAATAGTTTCGTCATATAGAGCAATATTTTTATTACTTATTTCAACCATATCCCTGAGAGTTTTTTAATTCAATTCACAGAAGCGGTAGAATTATGATTTATGAAAATTTTCAAATGTTCCTAGAAGGTGGGTAAAAGATGTTAAAAAGTTCAATTAAATTTTATACATTTAATCGTATTATAAAAAGACTCCAATATATTACATTTAACTAATATAGAAATTATATATCATTTCTGAATACAAATTAATTTAAATAATGTATATAATTATTTATATAATCTGTACGTTTTAAATTAAAACACAGTGTTTTTCATAATTCTAATAAAATTCAATGTTTTAATAAAATAGAAAAATGTCAACCTAAGATAATTTTGATAATCAGAATCAAAAAATGATGTCTTTTTTGATATATAATATTTATAAAATTTGAGAAAGTCGGTATTACTACTCATAATAGCTAATTTGAATGGTCATGGTGTGCTATAACTCGATATTTCGTACAACGCAAGCTATTCCATTATTCAAATAGAAGTGTAATGTGGAAGCTTGGAGTGTTATATTTTCACTCCTTCAATTATTTTCATCCTATAAATTTATCGAATACTACTTCATAAAAAGATTCGGGTGGTTCGTCATCATATGTTCATCGGGTACCCACATTGATTCTTCCAACTTATGGTTTCTCCCAATATCTTTTACAAGACTATTCCATTAGTTTCTCAACAGTAGTTCTATGTTATCAATAATCCTTATAAGTTCGTCACAATAAGATAGCTCAGGTTCTAGTTCTATTTCTTCATATTTGCATACATGCGTTGGTTCAAAAATTTATCTTCTCAATAGTGATATGTAGAAGACATCAAAAACATTGGAGAGAATATGAGGAATTTCCAATTGGTAAGCTAAATCTCTAATTCATTCTAGAATTTTGAAAGGTCTGATGTTTTTGGGACTTAATTTATCCTTATTATTTGATCGTATAACACCCTTCCATGGAGATACCTACATGAAAACATGATCACTTATTTGAAATTATAAATCCTTCCTTCGGTTATCCGCATAGATATTTTTCCAATGTTGACCTACTTTGATGTGGGATTTGATAATCTTCACCATTTCTATTTTTTCCTCAACATGCAATAAAAATATGAGTTTTCTATCATCAACATCACCCCAACTTGTTTTTTTTTCTAATCTCCCTCCATATAAAGCTTAATATGGCTCTATCTAAATAATTGAATGGAAGCTACTATAATATGAAAATTATACCAGAGTTAAATATGGAACCCAAATACTATGATAGTAATGTTTTGATCTCAACATGTCATCTAAGGATTGAATAGTCCATTATGATTGTCCATCAGTTTGGGGGTGGTCAGAAGTGCTCAAACAAATCACAGTATATATGGATTCCTGAAAAATTTTATGGAATCTTGATGTAAAATGAGGATCAAATTCAGAAACAATTGATAGGAATACACCATTAAGTTGTACAATGTACTTAATATATATTATTTATAAATGTTTAACTGGTAAATATTCTCTTATATCATGAAAATGTGATGACTTGGCAAGACAATAAAAAATGACCTATATTGCATCATTACTTCTAGGAGTCTTTGGAAGTACCATAATAAATTCCATCATAATATCATCCCATTTCCACTCATGTATGGGAATAGGTTTCAAGAATCCTTCAGGATGTTGTATTCTATCCTTAACATGTTAACAAATCATACCGAATGACCCATAATCAGATATCTCCTTCTTCATATCGTCCCCTCAAAAACATTTCTTCAAATATCTATACAGAATAGTGATACTAGGATTTATATAGAAGTTGGAGCAATGAGAATTCTAAAAGAGTTCATTTTTTATATCAATTATATCGGTATCACAAAGCCTCCTCCCAAATTTCTTGATTCCATCTTCATATATGATTTCAATCAATATCCCATCATAAAATGCCATAATTTTATTTTTAAACTCATCATCATCAGATTGATAATGTTTTATCTATTCTAGTAATGATGGTTTGGAAAAAAATTGACAATATATTGATGTTTCACCTTCGATGATTATTCCATATCCATAATTACTAGATCCATGAACATAGGATCCATTTTGACTCTCATCTTGCTCCAAACTCCATTTTCCTTTCTGCTCAAGGCATCATGCTTTTTATTTTTATTCCCCAGGTTTTAGTGGATAGTGTAATCATAATCCTTGATTAGTCCAAGCCATCTCCTTTTCCACATGTTGAGTTCTTTTTGTGAGAAAATATAATTCGAACTCTTTTAATCAATATATATCTCATAGTTTTTACTATAGAGATAGTGTCTCCATATCATCAATGATAATATTACAACTTCTAAAACAATATCTTGAGTGGGTTAGTTTATTTCATTATATTTTATCTACCGTGATGCATAAGAAATAACCCTATCATTATTCATAAAGACACAACCAAATCCTTACTTTGAATCATCACAATAAATAACAAAGCCATTATTTCTCGATGATAGAGTCAATATAAGAGCATTGAATTATTTTTTCTTCAATTATCCAAAAAATTATTCATATTATTCTTTCCAAACAAATTTAACCCATTTACCAGTGATCACAGATAATGGGTTAGCAAATTAGGAAGAATAATAGACAAAATACCGATATTGAGCTACTAAACCAATAAAACTACATACCTTAGTAAAACTCATCGGTGATGGACATTCTTGTATTTCTCTTGTCATAGAAGTTACTACATAGATTCTATCTTTAGAGATAATATGGCCATGAAAAAAAATATTATAATGTTGGAATTCACACTTTCTGACGTCCCATAAAATTCAACACATTTAAGAGTATTAAATATATTTCACATGTTATTTTCAATATCTTCGTAGATTTTGGAGTATACATAGATATCATCATTAATGAATACTAAAAGTCCTCATGATATTTCATGAAAACAATATTCATAAGATCCATGAAGACATAGGTTTTATTAGTTAGTTCAAAAGGTGTTAATGTAAACTCATAATGTCAGTACCTGGTTTGAAATACAATTTTTAGAATGTCTTCCTTATTCAAAAAACTGATTATATTTTGATCGAAGATCAATCATTTAGATATATTGATCACTATGAAGTTGATCGAATATGTCATTAATGTGATGTAGGGGATACACGTTCATTATTTTTATAGCATTGATCTACCTATAGTCAATGCACATAACCATAGATCCATATTTCATTTTAACCAAAAAATAAGGGCTCCCCATGGAGAAACACTAGGGAGAATAAATCATTTATTAACAAATTATTCTAGTTTTTTATGTAGTTCTAGTAATTATAAACATTTCATTCTACAATGGGTATTTGATATGTGACTTGAACCATGATTTAAATCAACGTAAAACATAATTTCACATTTTGGAGGACGTCCATGGAAATCCTCTGGAAACACATCAACATATTCTTTCATAATATGTACATCCTCTATTTGAAAATTTTATTCATCACCCATAGTTATTTCATTATCTTTCTATCCAATAATTGAATTTAGTAGATCTAATGGGGTTGGTTCTAGATAAGAATGAGATGGTGATGTTTGTTCTCTAAAGATAAGGTACTCTTTATCCTCATCAAAAATTGTAACCCCATTATTATTACAATAAATATTGGAATTATAGTCTAAATGACAATCCATACAAAGGAATATATCAAATGAAATCATAGGTATGATTATGAGATCAGTAAATAAACCACAATAATATGACTTAATTGGAATTGATTCACAAATCTTTATTGCAATGATACTTCCCTTAGTAGATTGATAGGCAAATTACTTGTTAAATAGAATTGAAAATATCTATTTTTTTTATCAAACTAGAAATATATGAAACCTTGAGATGATCTATAATCAAATAAAGTTATGTCTAAAATTGAGAAAACCATTAAATTAAATGCCACCACATTATTCAGAGCTTCTACCTCAGTAGTAGTGGTCGCAAAATCATGGCATTTCACCCTTTTCCTTTTTTGAAGTTTGATTCCTTGGTGCATAAGACATTCATTTGAATAATACACTATTTATATAGAATTATATCATTTAACATAGATATCCTCATTATTTTAATTGTAATCACGAGTTTGGGGGACTTTTTCACCACACATAGAATAGACTCACATTTCCTTCATGCAAGTACCTGAGTGTTTCTTCCCATATTTACTACAGGATGGAAATTCAAATTTTACCCTCTTCTCATTATTTCCATTTCTTGAGAGGTCAACAAATCCCTTCTTCTCATGCATTACTTTATAGTATAAAGACATAGATAATTCCATTTCTTTTCTTGATGAAACATGATACAATATCATCATATGATGAGAAGGTTTGTCTGAGCAATTCTCTAAAAAGAATTGGTCTTAACACTTAAAATAATCGATCCATAATACTCCTTGTGTTACATATATAATTTGTTGTATTCCATGTTATCCTTGTAAGGTTATCCTCATTCTTTGCAATAGTCCCATCCACCTTTTTCCTCAATCTCAGAATATACCTTTCTATATCTTCTTGATGGTCACGAGGAAATTATTTTTATATGAAATGTTATTTTAATTATACCCATTCCATATTTAATTTGTCAACTTATTCATTTGTGTTTATGAATTAATGACGACCATTAATATGTATCTCCTGTGAGATGATAAACTTCCATGATGACTTTCTCCCTTTTTCTAATACACAAATATTTAAATATTTTTTCTAAAGAACATATCAATTGCTCATTCTCATGTGAATTTGTAGTCCCAAATAATTATGGTGGTTGTTTCCTTATAAAGCGGTCTAACATTGATCATTTTCATTGTTGATCAGGGTTCTAAATATTTGTAATGTTATTATTCATTAGGTGAGTATGTTTTCCTAGTATGGTTATATGTTGTTCAATGCTGATTTTATCACCAGATCCACTAGAATAATCATGAGAATGATGGATGTACCATCATTGATTATGTTTGTCGCGACAGTTTCTATTCCATTGACTATGCACCAATTACAAACAATGTCATTTACAAGATTAGTTTTTACATGTAATACCTAATTCAAAACTAGTAAAATACCTAACAAAAATTGAATAGTTTATGCATATAATCATTAATAATAAAAACTATTATGTTGAGGATTTATTTACACATAAATCCATTATAATGATGGTAATTAATAATGTATATTATAATAATCATATCCCCTGAGAGTAAAGGCTCGTTGTCGTGTATATGGATACCTCATGTCAAGCCTAAAAATCCATGTCAGAGTTTTTACTCCAAGGTACATCAGTTCCAGAACTTCCTATACCTGCTTGTTTTGGGACATGTGTGTATTTCATGTAAAATTCACAAAATATAAAAAATATCAAAATTATAGGAAGTTCTTCTATACTAATCCTCAAAATCTATCTTATGGTAATGTTCATTAATCCAAATTGTTCTAAATCTTGTTACCATTGTTTCTAGTAAACATCCTTTTATACCAACTATAAAACCCCACCCCTAGTTACCCAGAGTTGTTACATTATTACATAACATTGGCCTGATCACAGGTGATGATGTATTGAATTAATGATTGGTTTAGTAGCCATGGAAATACTAGATTCACAGATACATTTTACCTTACATCATGAAATGAAAAAAACAACATTGTTTATCTTTTGAGAACACTCATACCCCATAGAAAATTCCTACAGGTTAATCATAATATACTTCTTCAAATCCTGGGAATGATAAAACATATAAAGGGGTGAGCACAAATTCTTAATAAGGATAACAATATAGCGAAAACTATCATAAATAAGCATAATTATTTAAGGCAATGTATAAGACTAAAACAAATACCTTTTCAAAAAAACATCTGCATAATATAGAAAATACAAATCATGTAATTCAATTAAAATAATCACAAAGATATTCTTAATAGTAGAATAATCACATGTTATATAAATAGCTAACTTCACAATGATGTACTTCATAATGCTGAACATCATAACCACATAGTCAAGGACTCCATCCAAGACTATAAATAAGATTTTGTGAAGGCTGTGTGCTAAGAAATTATTTTCCCTCACATGACATACTAATTCATCGAGGAGCAATAGCAGGCTCCACCCATCACTTACTATGTCAAATGCATTCCTCATATGAAAAGGTTAAAACATAACATAAACATTGGTTTTAAAACTAGCACATTAAATGATAATATTTTAACTATAAACCCTGAATGGTATAAATATATCACATTCAGAGTCAAATATATCACTAAATATTCAATACAATATGGATGATTATATCATAATAAATCGACATCAAATAAGGGTAAAATCCATCAAAATATTTTGACATAGATGAAATCAAAACTCTTTGATAGAAATATCTCTTTCTGTTATGAAATAATTTAAAAGTAACATATTAATAAAATAAAACACATATTCAAAAAATATTCTTATATTATTTTAAGGGAATCATAGAAGGTGTTATAATGGTGGAAAATAGTTTCACCCTCCATATTACTTAAAAAAACATTCTTACCTAAATTTGTCGAAATGTTCATAAATAACCTTATTTAGAAAATGATAGAAAGATTAATTTAAATACATATTATAAAAATTAATTCAATGGTATATATTATTTTACCCCATAGTCTAGTAAATAGTTAAATTTTTTTGAAATACATTTATAATAAAAATAGGTTTTGATGATAAAGATTCCCAAAATATTATTACCTATAAACAATCTCAAAAAATAAAGAGATTGTCTAATTAACCCTTACCTTGAACATTTACATGGCCGAGGGTAAATTACCTACTATATAATATTTAATTTTTATTATTATATTATACAATAACCACAAAAATAAATATGTTATCATATATGATCTTCTAATATTTCATTAATAATATTTTAATAGTACCATGGTTTTGGGTGTTACCTAATTTATTTTCCTTTATATGGTTTGAAATGTAAGTCTGGTTTGTTACTAAAATAATGTTTTTGAATTATATCTAGAATTATATTGCAGTTCTTAAAAGTTAATTTTAATCATAAAAATAAAATTACGCTTGAATGGTTACAATGCCGAATGAATATTATTGTGGTTATGGAGATGGTAATCTGTAAGTACGCATGAGAGACAATACCATTTTATTGATGGTGAAATTGTATGTAATTGGATGATATATCATCTATAAAATATAATTAACATGTTATATTTATTATTTACATCAATTAGACTCAATATTTTACCAATCCAAATAATGATTTGTGGAATAACAAACTACACCATGATGTGGAGACAAGAAGTCATATGAAAGCACGTATGGTGACTTTTTCATTCATAAGATGGATTGAATAATGTATATGATTGTAATATTTTAATAATAACATCATAGTTTATATAAGTTACTTGAATTAAGATTTTGGTATGTAAACAACATTGAAAATGAAGTGGAAGATGAAAAGAACACTGAAAGAGGTGATTAAATTTTTATTTCTTCTTTGGGTGTTTCCTTTTGATTTTACCAAAATGGATTATTTGGTTGCCTTCTGATCAAAGTATGGATACTTGGATGATTTGAGGGTATTTGGGATGATTTTTTTGTAGGATTTGGCCAAGAAAAATGACATTGGAGGTGTTATTTTGAAGGATGGAGATGTACACTTTTGTAAGATAGGTGAGGGTCACTTTAGGAAAAGCATGAAATATTTATTTATTATACAATCATATTCAGTTTATAATTGCATAAAAAAATTTATTTCGATGATACGGTAGGGATAGGTAATAAAAAATATAAACCAATAGGTTTTATATAGTTTTATGTCACCATATTAACCATATCATTTAGATTTAACTCTTAGATAAATAGATTAACTTTTACCATATATTCTTTTACATTTTTAATAAATTGTAAATAAACATAAAACCAAAAATCCAAACAAACCCAACATGATTAAGTATTGAAATTTATAAGCTTTTTTATTTCCTTTGGTCGAACTTTATTTTCTGGAATATTACGTCATTTAATAACCTAGTATTTTTTTAAAAAACTCATTTATGTCAATTTTGATATTATTTGGAATTTTTTTTGAAATTCATAAAAACATTATCACTTTAAAAAAATTATTTAATAAAACCTACCATTTCATTTTAACTACGATAATTAGTATGATGCATAAAAAGTATCAATATAGATTTATTTTGATATTTTTAATATCAATTATTTTAATCATTAATTAATATGTTAATTACGACATCATCACTATATCATAAATAAATTGAGTTATCTGATGTATAAAAATTATAAATAAAATACCAATATATAGGAAATCATTATACCTTTATAATTAATATTTAGATCTTAATTTTAAAATTGTATATACATATATTAAAAATGTTTTTTATTATATTTTGAATTTCACACTTTTAACTATTCTTTATATAAACTATTAATAAATATCCTAATCTAATCCAAGTGGACAAAAGAATTGTATTATATTTATAATGTTTTTATGTCTAAAGAAACTTATTTAATAGAATTATGATATTTCTTAGGGTTATTATAATATCATTTGTACCTTTAATTACCCTATTTACATTTACCCATTGTAAATAAAATTCAAAAGTTACTATTCACTCAAAAAATCTTTTAGTAATGTTGAACATCATTTTACATACTAAGGTCATCCATGTATCTTGGATTTTTGAAATTCAATTCTCATATGCGGTAAAATTATATTTTATACAAATTTGTAAATGTGCGTTTAAAGTAGGTTAAGGACGTTAAAAAGAGAAATAAAATTTTATACATCTAATCTTATTGTAAAATTACCCCAATTAATTACATTGATCTAATATAGGTATATTTTACCTATTTTGAATTAAAATAAATTTAAATAAAACAAAAAATCATTCAAATAAAAGTAGGATGGGAATAAATGTAATGTTTTCACTATTCATCAAAAATTGAATCTTATTTGAGAAAAAATACCAAAAATACACCGTAAGATAATATTGATAATCCGAATCCAAATAAAAAGTCAATTTTTCTATATAAAATTAATAAAATTTTCAAAAGTGGGTATTACTATTCATAAAAGATACTTTGGTTGTTCGTGGTGTGTAAGAACTCAATGATTCGTACAGAGAAAACAATTAAATTATACAAAGAGAAGCATATCATGGAAGCTTGGGGTCTTACAGAGTGTTCTAAATGTTTGAAATCATAGGATACGTTGAAAGAAAAATCACAGGGTGATTTAGATATTACAGAGATCTAGTCCAATTTAATTTGTTATATTCTTATAATTTCCCATTGGAAATTTATATTTTCTAATTCACATGATTCCATAATGTTAAAAGTTTATGAAGATGAGAAGATATGTGATGCAAAAATATGTTATCCAGCTAATTGTGCACTGTTTATGAAAATATATGAGAAGTATCTAACATTTGAAAATAATGTTAGAAATCTTAGACATGGGTTGTGCAATGATAGAATGAATCAATATCGAATCACCAAATAAAATATTATTAATTGAATAGTTTATTAGTAATTTAAAACCTATATCTCAAATATCGAATGATGTGTAACTATGTTATTCTGGGTTTAATGATCTCTGAACCAAAGTAACCAATTAATGATATTTTTGTTTTCATATCACCAATAATTGATGGTTTTCAACACTTATGAGAGGATGGTACTAGGGTGTATGATTTTTATAAAATGGAATATTTTCGTGTGCATGTAGTGAATATACTAAATATAAATAACTTCCCAGTGTATGGATACTTTTATACATATAATTATAATGGTCTTAGGCTTCCCAATTTGAGAAAAATATAAACCATCTTTTCTATTGTTTAATGGGAGGAAAATAGTATACATAGGTCATATAATGTTTCTACCTATGGATTTCACTTTTTGATGATAAAAAATTAATTCAATGTCTCACAAGAATTTGATAGTGCTCTAAAACCAATTTCCATTGATGAGTATTTTGATAGGGTTTAAAACGATTATGTGACATTAGTGAATGCACATAAATCATGTAATTATAGGATTATTTAGTATAATGGGTTAATATTTTTTGTGATACCATATTAAAGATATCATAATGTGAAACAAAACATTGATGTTAGTCAAGGAGAGATGAATATAGGTGAGAGTTTGATTATAACATTGTTAAATAATAATCGAAAGACTAAATATGGTTTGAATTTAGGATTAGACATACTATCATTGAGAATATGTTTGGAATTATCTCCCACACTTGATAGAAGATAAATATTTCTTCCCATGAATTTTTATACATATTAAAATTTGGAGAAAATTATCTTGTACTGTGTATTCATTGTATTAAAAAGACTCTAGCTTATTTTCCAATGAAAAAATAGTTTGTCTCATTGAATGATCTAAAGATGAATAGTATGAAATATCATGATTTTCAAATCATAATACAACTATATCTAATAGTTTCATTGTGTGGAATGTTTCTAATTAATTTTAAAAAGACTATCATGATGGTGTGTTATTTTTTCAATTAAATTTATAATACGATGATTGATCTGGATACATAGTTCATTTTGTAAAATGAAACAATTTCTATAATTTTTCAATTGGAAATGTATTTTACACCATTATTTTCTGTTATAATGGTGCAATTAATAGTTCATCAAGATCGTGAAATAATTCTTTGTGGACCTGTATATCTATTTTGGATGTTTAATTTTAAATGGTATATTATGATATTGAATGTTTATGTTAAAAAAATATTTACCTAAATCCTCCATTATTGATAATTATATTTCAAGGGAGGTTGTGGTGTTTTGTACGAGCTACTTGTCTGCTGTAGAGAACATTGGTTTGCCTCCATCTCACCATGAATTTGTGAATAATGAGGGAAAGAGGATTTGTGTCGTTAATGTCAAATAATTTTCTAGTGACAAGATGTAGATGTTATATTTATACATCTTGAATAACATGTATCATTATCAACAATATATTGCATTTTATATTAATGATGTGAAACAATGTCATCCAATAAAAAATGAAATTTTGATTTTGAATGAGCAGAATAATTTTTTCCCATGGTTTATAATGACCATTCTTGATAGATCAGATGAATCAGATACATTAATATGGTTAGTGGGTTTTCAATGATTAAATGATATAACATGGTCTAGGTATGAAATTAATTGTTATACATATTATAAGAATAATTAAGACAACTAAAGTGTGGCATAGAGTAGTAGTGTATTGGTGTTCACCGTAGAAATGTTTTTTTTGATTTCTAAAGGGAAAAATAGTTTTTGGCATCAACATCATATTATTCTGATGTTAATTAAATATGGGAGGTTGATAAAATTAAAATTAATGTTCTTGTGTGCAACTAAAAATGGTTTATCGGTAAAAAATGTGTTTGAAAGGATGTATTTTGAATGAAACTTGTTAATATGTATAGGTTGTAAGACATAGTTAATTATTTTATAATGGTATAACATGAAAAAAAAATTCCTTTGTTCTTGATCAATATGATATATAGTGGTATATAGTTTTACATGGGAATAAACTGTTTTGGTGAATTTCAACTTTATTAAGATGCAGATTTTTTGAGATCCCATGTTTTATGAAACATGAACAAATAATATTAAAATCCATGTTAAAGGCATGGTTTATTCCATAATGAACAACCATGAAGAATGTATTTGTTAATGAAATCCATTATTAAATTCATAATAATATAGTTATCAAATGTATATTTCCCGTTTAATTTTATTAATTTCATAAAATGTTTGATATTGTATTTTTTTGTTATTAAATCGTGTATTAAAATGTAAAGTAGAAATGATTATTCATTTTAGTTTAGTTTTACATAGATTACCATGTTTACCATTATGAATCTTATATATATTTATTTTTTTTGAATGAAAATTATTTTAAATCTATATGTTAAATTTTATTAATATTTATGTAAAAATTTTGATTTATAAGGTTTGAACATTTTTAATATTCTACACCACTTATGGATTTGTTCCCATTTATTTACATGTCATTTCATATATCATTACTGTTTATTTAATTTTAGTTAACTATAAACAATAATAATAATAATAGGTTATGTTATGTTTTAATTTATTTTATATTAAGTTTTATTTTTTATTTACATTAGCATTATATTATTTGAGTTTTTATATTTTGTGTACATAATGTTTTTGTATTTGTTTGAAGGATACTGAAAGATCAATAAAATAATCAACCACACACTTCTAGTGGTGATCTTTATGATCATACCTCTGTTGAGGAACATCCACATGCGTCTCCTGGTGTATCAAAAACTCCTTCATGTACTCCCACAAAAAAATTAATATTTTTAGGGTTGGTAAACATGGAATCACACGTTTCCTAAAATTATCACTTTCTTGTAGCCAGGACTAGATGGTTTTGTAGACATTTAGGAGAATGATGTTCCAAGTGGTTCTAATTAAAACAAATTCTAGAGTAATGTGTCAACTCTGGGTAAAATTAATCTCAGAAATTTGATTACAAATTGGAGAATTGTTGGCAAAACAACAATAGTTCAATTCTGAAAAACCATTTTCATTTTCATTTTTTCTTTTTTTTCAAATCATAAAATGATTATTATATAATTTTTTAACATCTTCTTTAGGAGAGTAAATTTCACATACATGACTCTTTTGGAGTCATGGGGAAATGTATATCAAGAAAAGATGTGGTATGGATGGATTTCAAATCAACCCTCCCAACTGATTTATTTTTTTGGAATAGGAAACATTATAGTCTAGGTCTTATATATCCGTTCAAAGTTGAATACACATGGAAAAATTTTTAAAATTAAATGATATGATTGATATTTTTTATGTTCAATGTAAAGCTTTATATGTTTTAATATATTAATGATCTTATCAATGATTTATTAATGATTTTATATTTTTAATTTATAGAAATCTTATAGAAAATATCAATAGATTCAATCTTGAAACAAATAATCTCATTGAATATATTTGGAAGGGTATAATTTATTAGAATTATAAATTATAGCTTAAATTTACAAAAATATATAGATATGTCTTCCGGCTATAGAGTGTTTCCCCTCCATCCACTCAATATAGACGTGAAAAATGGAAGAGCGATCAGATGAGAAAAATGGGGAATATATTACAGATGAATCAAGGGTCTTTGGTAATATGGTTGTAAAATGTTTATTTTATTTATTTATGTCAATTAAATTCTTTATATACATTGAATCATTAAATATTTTTTAAACTAAATCAAAAAATTTTATTTTTTATAGTAGAGAACATAGGGGGTATTTAATGCTGATTGGAGGAATAATATTTATTCTTCATCACTGGAATGCTAGAACACCTGGGTCATGTAGGAGGAAAACTTGTGGGTGTATCGATAAAATATGTGTTAACATGTTCTTCATCATATTCCATGGAGTTTTTGTAACACCCCATGTAAATAAAGAATATGAAATTTTTTTATTTATCCCTATTTGTGAATAAAATGTCAATATTAATTTAAAGGGAACGCTATGCTCGATGGCTTAACCAATACGCAACAACGAGTTCCTTTGAAATCATATGTTGTACTCTAATAATAAAATATTATTATTTTAAATGGTAGTTAACACATAGTCATTGTATTGACCGGAATGAATAGAAATAACTAAAATATGATTATATATGTTTCTTAAATGTTTTTTATTTTTATCCAATAAATTTTAGAGGCTTAAAATGAAAATTAATCCAATCTTATGCATTTAATACACTAATATTTTAAAAAGATTATTTTACTCCCTTTTGATGGAAAACCATTTTAAATAAAACTTTTGGAAATTTTATAATCTCTATTTTTCAAAATAAACATATTCATTATGATTGGGACATTGAAATTTACCTTGGGTTAATTTTTGGTATTTTTTTGACAATGTTCATTTTTCAATGAATAGTGAAAAATACTGCATTTTACATCAAAACTGCTTTTTCATATAATTTAATTATATGGTACTATTATATTTTTAATTTGTTTTAAAGTTTAATTAGAATATATTTTTACCATGTAATTCAATTATGGTCATTGGGATTAATTTCACTTTGGAATTAGGCAGAAACAAGTGGCAAACCTTTCATAAATATTGTTTCTAAAAAACCCGCTATTTGTTTTGACAACGGAATGGTTTTTTAAAATTAATTATTGAAATTTATGTGTTTGGACTTTGGTAAAATGGATTAAATTTTTAGAATCAGAAGTTCCAAATTATGAAATTAAGACTCTTTTGTTTTTGGACATTATGAATAGTAACGACGGTAATTATCTTTAATTATCTTGATTAATGAGTAATCGGGTAGTTAATGATAATAAGATAATATCATAATAATAAAAATGACCACAAAATGTGTCCTAAGGCTACTGGTTGTCTCATGGTTGACCATGGTATGCCTTGTTCCAAACTTGGGGGCCCCATGGAATCACTTTTGTGAGAAAGTGACTTTTTACTTTTTATTTTTAAAGAATGTTAAATGTAACAAAGAATGTATCACCTCAGTAAAATATTTTTAATTTTGTCTACATAAATGATATTTTGGTCTATAAATAGTCATTGGAAATCCAAAAATATTTCCTACGTCATAGTATTTGTTTTATAATTTTGAGACATTAAATAAATTAAATTATTTATGACATCATGATGAGGCTGCGATTACCTCATTAAAAAAGGATTTAAATAAAATGGAATGATAATGTAAAATATAAGACCTACACATGTCCAAAACCTATTGGATGGGTATATTTAAAACCCTTATCAAATTATCTTCGAAACACATCAATGTGGGACCATTAAAATCCAAAACTCATTTGACAATAAAGTTATAGTTTATACCTTTCCAAGAGTGCCCCTCCTCTTCTCTTATAAAATGCCCTCACCTCTACCTCCTTACCCACACATCCAGAGCCTTTGTCTCAGCCAACCCCATCCCATTCTGTCTCTCCCCATCCCTTTATAACTCCTTTATGCCTCACTTTGGGTAGAAGTTTTCTCAAGGAAGCCTTTGATCTCAAACCAAAGTGAGTTACCCGATTTTATGGTAATGTCTTCACTTGAGTCCTTTTTGTTTTATTTTGCTTCTCAAACCCCTGAAATCTTTTTATTCATATATTTTGTAACAATTAAAGTATCTTAAATATTCTAGGATGTTTTTATCAGAAGGATTTGAGCTACACATACACACACCTTCGTCTAATGGTTAAAGAACATACTGTTTCTGTGGTTGGCGATTTTCTGTCTCACGAAACGATGATTGTTCAATATTCTTTTAACACATTTAAAGGTTTCCATTATGATGTCAATGTATTTTATATATGATATATATGGTATTTATGTTTACTATATTCTTCTTTATTTTATATTTAAACCTTACCATTATTCTTTTCATGTTGTTTAAATGCAATAATTTTATATGAGTAAGTGTGGACTACCGCCCCCTCAAGTGATGTGACTCTTACATGCAATACATGGAATGTATAAAGAATGAAATTAATGAACATATGTGAACTATATAACATATATATTATACTGTAATTATAATATATATATATATATATCATTTATTTTTAATTCCATTAATATGACAAAGAAAAAATGAATGTAGTGTTCATGCGTACGTACGGACTACCGTCTCCATGAACGATGCTTTTCATTTTTTATCTCCAAATGATATGGAATAGTATAAAAGAAATATTTACTGGATATATATGATATTTTAATCATTAATACTATTATGGAAATTATTTACTTATAACTACATGGGCATTGATTTTTCAAACAAGTTCATTTTTGACTAATGTACCAAACATCAGCAATAACGTCTGATATGAACTAACATTATTAATCAATTTTTATAACATTATAATATTTGATATGAACTGAATAGAAAATCTGTAAAGGATGTCCTTATCCAATTATAAATTGAACAAAGTTTATTATTCAGGAATATAAAGAAACGAACAAGACAAGTCGGACTTGAGGTAAGGGATCCTACTCCTCTCTTTCTTTTTAAGTACACTCTTTTATGTCATTCCTTTAAAGCTCATATTTCTTGTGATTGGGATGTTATTTTATATTAATATTACTTTAATTTTTATGTTAATATTATTAGAGACCCTATTATCTCTCATCAATCCATTTTGGATGTTTAGAGTGGCGCCGTTAGGCTGCCGAATTTTCGTAAGAGATCTAACCTCTCTCTTTTCTTTTATGTACTCTCCTTTACGTCACTTCTTTTAAGCTCCTATTTGTTATGTTGGGGGATGTTATTATATATTACACTTTCTGAAAACTTTATGTTAATATGATGAGAGACCCTATTTGATCTGATCAATCCAGTTTTGTATGTTTTAAGTGGCGCTCTTAGGCTGCCGAGTTTTCGTAAGGGATTTTTCATCTCACTTTTATTCTCGTGAGATTTATGCTAAATTTTCCACAATTTAAATGAGTGGTGTATGTACTTCCCATTATTTTTCTCTTTGTGTAATATACATTCATTTATGAGTATTTACATCAATGTTGTATTGTCCTTCTTTCACGGGGTGTATGTTTCGAAAGATACCCATGTCAGCAAGGGAAAATTTCACCCTCCTCTTTTTAAAAGACTTCTTTTGTTATGTCTTTTAATTAACATACTATTATGTTGGGATATGTTTTTCTATATCCTTATTTATTTAAATTTTATGTCCATGTGATTAGATACCCTTTTTATCTCTCATCAACTCTTTTTCTGAATTTTGAAGTGACGCCGTTAGGCTGTCGAATTTTTGCAAGGGAACTTCATAACCCAATTTTGATTCTTTGGGATAATCTTGTACAGCTTGAATATGTCATTATATGATTATGTGTTAATGTAATCTGATTGTTTTACACTTAATACCCACTTATATTTCATGTATTCGTTTTTCACACATAATTATGTAACTGATTTATCCTTAATCCAAGGATACCATCTTTCTATGGGACTTCGTCTCAATCTCCTTTCATTGAGGCATATTTTGTTTTATACACAATTTTTTTTATACTGTGTATAATCTCTTTTTACTTTTACCTTTATCCAAAATGATTATTTTTTACGAAGCATTGTACTAAAATAAGGGAATGTTTTTTTCGTACATATGCGATGACAACGACTTCTCCGCCACTGTGACCATTATTTTAGTTTCGGCTTCCTCTAAAATCCATACCTTATTTTTAAAAGAAAAATAAATACCTTGTTTTAATTTTTTTTTTGGTATTGAAATTGGTTTTCATAATTTTTTTTATATATCAATTTGTTGTATTGATATCTTGTGATTGAATGGTGGAAATGTTACGATTCCTTTAAGCATGTTTTATGTGATACGATTATGTTATGGTTCTTGGGCGTTGTTATGAAGACGGTTGGTTCCATGATAAACTAAGGGCAGGTGAGCCCGATATAGCTCTCCAATGCATTGGGTAACGTGAAGCAGAGAAACGTTAAGGTTTCTCCGAAGAGATTTAGGGAATATACTACGGTGGGTATTCCAAACGTAACCAAGAGGGTTACTCCCTACGTAAGAATGTTATGAATGCCTCAAGTTACCTTTATGTCTTATGATTTCTTTGATTTATTCATGATTTGATGAGGTATGTTAAAGTGCCAATGTTTTATGGGTAAATTATGATTTCATTATTATGTATATATGATCTCATGTTTCCTTTCCATATTTTTATAACCCTTACTGAGCTTTTTATGTTCATCCCAAGTTCTTTTTGAAATTATTTTCATAGGTCAAGGGAAAGGTACATTATATGATGATAGTGTCAAGGATGTGTCAAGAAAGAATCCATGCATTATCTTTAAATATATTTCGGTTCATGGGAAAAAATGAATACTATCTTTTATGTAACCACTTTGTTTAAATGTGGAATGTAATGCAAGTTTTATGATCTAATTCTCTAAAACTCTAAACCTGAAAAGATCCTCAATGTGTAATCTTGTAATAACTCAAGATTAAGTAAGGTTTAAGGCTGGGGCCTTATAGTTGGTATCAGAGGTTGGTTTAGACAACTTTAGGGATTAGGAGTTTTTGATGGACACTTAATTAGTCCCTATATCTATTATTTCAGTTAAATCCTTGTTTTATAAATTTTTTCACATCAAGTAAAGTCGGTTACAAATGGAAAGAGAAGGATCTCAAATGACATTCCTATCTCTTCGTGATGACATTCTTGCAATAATTATTGCAAATTCATGTTCAGATGATTGTGATACTTTTTCTAACATTCAACTCACTAGCAAGCAGTTGTTTGAGATATCAAACACCTCCACTATACCTCGTTATCATCGTGGATCATGGGTTGTTTTTAGAAAAATACTATTTTCACAATATTCTCATATTTTCAAGAAAGGTAAATATTATCATGGTATTTTCAAATATTTTACATTATCAAAAGAATTTTAAGCATATTATGATTTTAAAAATGGTGCTGAGGAAGGAGACCCTTGCGCAACCTATTTATTTTTTCTTTTAAAATACAGTCTGTTAGTACATAATTATGGTATTTTAAAAGGACCAATAATAGAAAGTTTCAACTCAAATTCTCTCCGACTATTTTATAGAAATCATGTTTTATCAGATGTTTTGGAATTATATGTCATACATGATTATTTTTCAGAAATATTTTTTTGTGAACACCCATATGACCCATGTTGTACAAGGTGTATTTGGATGGAGGAAGAAAATGAATTTGAAAGATCTATAAATAATTTTTGTAATGCATGGGACTTCAACCTACGTGAGCCAGATGATGATGAAACTGAGTGGACGCCATGATCAAGGTATGATGTTATTCATTTTGGAAATAGTTATATTTTACCTTATGGTGGTGAAATAAGACTTCAAGAATTAATATCTTGAGATCCTAACGAATTTGGATGAAAATGAGAGGTATAAGGAAACTATTGAGGTTAAAACATGTTAGGGTTATTTTTGGAGTTTTATAAAATGGACAACACGCAGACCGTGTGACAACCCGTCGTGTTAGACATAGCTACGGGAATCGAACACACCACCAAAGTGCGACTGGTATTTATTGCCTACAACTGGACTACGTGATGTCTCTGGTTAGATTGACTGATTCATTTTTAGTTAGATGATTTTATTAATTAAGAGTATACTGATTTTGGGTTATTTATGGAAATTTATTAACCTATCATGGAGGATATGTGATTAGGTTAATTACTTTTCAATACAAGACATTAAGAGAAACTAATGTTGTTTGGAGATAAATGTTATGATTTAACTTGGAAGACTATGTGACTCAATCATTCAAATATTTCAGTTTCAATATTAGTTTGGTTTACTTTGAATAATTTTATGGAAAAATTGTTTACCGAATGGTCCACGTTGAACTTTGGGTTTTGTTGGACAAATTTTGGAGATTAAGAATAGATTTTATTTTTATAAAGGGTTATCCTTTTCTGGATTATCTAATCTTGTACTAACCTTTTTGGTTTTGGTTTTGGATAAAGTCTAAAGACATGGGATGTATATAGTTCTCTATTTTGGATTAGTTGATTCTCTAGAAGTTGATTATAGTTCTCGAAATGTGAACAAGTCTTCCTAAATACTCGTCTTTTAGAGAAAATATGAGTTTGTGTAAGGAATCTAAAAAAAGTTGAAAGTCAACATGATAAGTGATTATGTTTCCTTATGAATAAATTCCCCAATAAAAAGTAACTTAAAACAAAAAAAAATTTCTATTAACGTTTCCTATTGGGGAATCTAATACCATTTAACCCATCACAAGTTTGTGATTTTCTTCTGGTTAACTTTCTCCTACACATGTTTTCTATCACTCTCCATCAGAACATGACCATATGTTTTCTCCTCCATGTCCATGTTTTCCTACATGGAATCCTAGTATGGGTTAACTCGGGTGACCTCTATACATATCGTCCTTTATTTTAAAGTGATTGTTTTACCAACTCTTGTTCTAATGTGGGACTTTCAAGGATGTTTCCAAGCTCAATTTTAAAATTGAGAGGACGCAATTCCTAAAAGGGGGAAGGATGTAACACCCCAGGTAAAAAAAGATTATGACATTTTAATATTTATCCCTATTTGTGAATAAAATGTCAATATTAATTTAAATGTAACTCTATGTTTGATGGCTTACCCAATACGCAACAATGAGTTCCTTTGAAATCATACGTTGCACTCTAATAATAAAATAATATTATTTTAAATGGTAGTTAACACATTGTCGTTGTATTGACATGAATGAATATAAATAACTAAAATATGATTATATTTGTTTGTTAAATGTTTTTTATTTTTATCCAATAAGTTTTAGAGGCTTAAAATGAAAATGAATCCAATCTTAAGCATTGAATACACTAATATTTTTAAAAGAATGTTTTACTGCCATTTGATGGAAAACCATTTTTAAATCAAAATTTTGACAATTTTATAAGATCTATTTTTCAAAATAAACATTTTATTTTTATTGGGACATTGAAATTTACCTTGGGTTAATTTTTGGTATTTTTTTGACAATGTTCAATTTTCAATGAATAGTGAAAAATACTGCATTTTACATCAAAAGTACTTTTTCATATAATTTAATTATATGGTTATTTTATCTTTTTAATTTGTTTTAAAGTGTAATTAGAATATATTTTTACCATGTAATTCAATTAAGGTCATTGGGATTAATTTCACTTTGGAATTAGGCATAAACAAGGGCTAAACTTCTCATAAATATTGTTTCTAAAAAACCCACTATTTGTTTTGACAATGGGAAGTTTTTTTAAATTAATTTTTGAAATTTATGTGTTTTGAGTTTGGTAAAATGGATTACATATTTTGAATCATGAGCTCCAAATTATTTAATTAAGACTTTTTTGTTTTTGGACGTTATGAATAGTAACGACGGTAATTATCTTTAATTATCTTGATTAATGAGTAATCGGGTAGTTGAAGATAATAAGATAATATCATAATAATAAAAAAATGACCACAAAATGTGTCATAAGGCTACTGGTTGTCTCATGGACGACCATGTGATGACTTGTGCCAAACATGGGGGCCCCATGGAATAACTTTTGTGAGAAAGTGACCTTTTATCTTTTTATTTTTAAAGAATGTTAAATTTAACAAAGAATGTATTACCTACGTTAAATATTTTTAATTTTCTCTAAATAAATGATATTTTTAACTATAAATAGTCATTGGAAAGCCACAAATATTTCATACATTATAGTATATTTTCGTAATTTTTAGACATTAAATAAATTAAATTATTTATGACATCATGATGATGCAGTGATTTCCTCATTAATAAAGGATTTATATAAA
Source organism: Viscum album (assembly GCA_963277665.1). NCBI lineage: Eukaryota > Viridiplantae > Streptophyta > Magnoliopsida > Santalales > Viscaceae > Viscum > Viscum album. Next base: position 1,247,175,839 of record OY728148.1, read on the forward strand.
ATGTAATGATAATGTAAAATCTAAGACCTACACATGTCCAGAACTATTGGATGGGTGTATTTAGAACCCTTATCACATTTTCCTCGAAACACATCAATGTGGGACAATTAAAATCCTAAACTCATTTGAAAATAAAGTAACATTTTATAACTTTCCAAGAGTACCCCTCCTCTCCTCTTATAAAAGGCCCCCACCTCTACCTCCTTTCCTACACTTCCAAAGCCATTGGCTCGGCCTTCCCCTGCCCATTTTGTCTCTACACATCCCTCTATAAATCCTTGAAGCCTCACTTTGTGTAGAAGGCTTCCCAAGGAAGCCATTGAGCTAAAACCAAAGGGAGTTACCAGATTTTAAGGTAATGTCTTCCCTTGAGTCCTTTTTGTTTTATTTTGATTCTCCAACCCCCTAAACTCTTTTTATTCATTTATTTTATAAAATTTACAGTATAATAAATATACTAGGATGTTTTTATAAGAATTATTTGAGCTAAAATTACACAAACCTTCGTCTAATGGTTAAATAACATACTGTTTCTGTGGTTGGCGATTTTCTGCCTCACGAAACGATGATTGTTCAATATTCCTTTAACACATTTAAAGGTGGCCATTATGATGTCACAAAATTTTATATATGATATATATGGTATTTATGTTTACTATGTTATTCTTTATTTTATATTTAAACCATACCTTTATTCTTTTCATGTTGTGTAAATGCGATAATTTCATATGAGGAAGTGTGGAATACCGCCCCCTCAAGTGATGTGACTCGTACATGGAATGCATGGAATGTATAAAGAATGAAATTTGTTAACATATGTGTCATATATAACATATATATTATACTGGAATTAATATATATATATATATATATATCATTTATTTTTAATTCCATTAATATGACAATGAAAAAATGATAGTGGCGTTCATGTGTACGCACGGCCTACCGTCTCCATGAAAGGTGATTTTCATTTATTATCTCCAAATGATATGGAATAGTATAAAATGAATATTTAATGGATATATATGATATTTTAATCATTAATACTATTCTATAAAATATTTACATATAACTACATGGGAAATCATTTTTCACACAATTTCATTTTTGACTCATGTACAAACATGGACAAAAATGACTGATATGAACTAACATTATTAAACAATTTTTATAACATTATAATATGTGATATGAACTGAATAATAATATCTAAAGGAGGTCCTTAGGAAATTATAAATTGACCAAAGTTTATTATTCAGGAATATAAAGAAACGAACAAGAAAAGTCGGAGTTGAGGTAAGCGATCCTACTCCTCTCTTTCTTTTTAAGTACACTTTTTATGTCATTCCTTATAAGATCATATTTCTTGTGATTATGATGTTTTTTTATATTAGTAATACTTTAATTTTTATGTTCATATGATGAGAGACCCTATTCTCTCTCATCAATCCATTTTGGATGTTTTGAGTGGCGTCGTTAGACTGCCGAATTTTCGTAAGAGATCTAACCTCATGTTTTCTTTTTAAGTACTCTCTCCTTTACGTCACTTCTTTTGACCTCCTCTTTGTTATGTTGGGGGATGTTATTTTATATTCCTATTTCATTAAACATTATTTTGATATGATGATAGACCCTATTTGATCTCATCAATCCATTTTTGTATGTTTTAAGTGGCACAGTTAGGCTGCCGAGTTTTTGTAAGGGATTTTTCATTTTACTTTTATTGCCTTGAGATTTAGGCTACATTTGCCACAATTTCCTTTGAGTGGTGTATGTACTGCCCATTATTTTTCTCATTGTGTAATATACTTTCATTTATTAGTATTTAAATCAATTTTTTATTGTCTTTCATTCGCGGGGTGTATGTTTCGAATGATACCCATGCCGGTAAGGGAATCTTTCACCCTCCTCTCTTTAAAAGACTTCATTTTTTATCTCTTTTAATTCACATACTATTATGTTGGGATATGTTATTCTATATACTTATTGATTTAAATTTTATGTCCATGTGTTGAGGTACCATTTTTATCTCTCATCATTCCCTTTTTCTGAATTTTGAAGTGACGCTGTTTGGCTGTCGAATTTTTGCAAGGGAACATCATAACCAAATTTTGATTCTTTGGGATAAACTTGTACACCTTGAATATGTCATTCAATGATTAGGTGTAAATGTACTTTGATTTTTTTACACTTAATTCCCACTTATGATTCGTGTATTCATTTGTCACACATAATTATGTAACTGATTTATCCTTAATCCAATGATACCATCTTTGTATGGGACTTCGTCTCTATCTACTTTCATTGGGGCATATTTTGTTTTATAGACAACTTTTTTTTATATGGTGTATAGAATACTTATAATTTTACTTTTATCCAAAAGGAATCTTTTTTACGAAGTGTTCTACTAAACAAAAAAAGGGAATGTTTTTGTCGTATGTATGCGGTGACAACGACTTCTCCGCCACTATGACAATTATTTGAATTTCGACTTCCTCTACAAGCCATACCTTCTTTTTAAAAGAAAAATAAATACCATGTTTTACATTTCTTTTTTGGTATTGAAAATTGTTTTCATAATTTTTTTTATATATCAATGTGTTTTATTGATATCTTGTGATTGAAAGGTGGAAATGTTATGTTTCCTTTATGCATGTTTTATGTGATACGATTATGTTATGGTTCTTGGGCATTGTTATGAAGATGGGTGGTTTCGTGATAAAATAAGGTCAGGTGAGACCAATTTAGCTCCCCAATGCATTGGGTAACGCGAAGGATAGAAACGTTAAGGTTTCTCCGAAAAGATTTAGGGAATATACTGTGGTGGGTATTCCAAACGTAAGCAAGAGGTTTACTCCCTACATAAGAATGTTATGAATGCCTCAAGTTTCCTTTATGTCTTATGATTTCTATAATTTATTCATCATTTGATGAGGTATAATAAAGTGCCTATGTTTTATGGGTAAAGTATGATTTCATTCTTATGTATATATAAACTCATGTTTCCTTTCCATATTTTTATAACCCTTACTGAACGTTTTATGCTCATCCCATGTTTTTTTTAAATTTTTTTCATAGGTCAAGGGAAAGGTACATGATATGATGATAGTGTCAAGGAAGTGTCAAGAATGAATCCATGCTTTATTTTTAAATATATTTCCATTGATGGGAAAAAAATGTATACTATCTTTTATGTAACCACTTTGTTCAAATGTGGAATGTAATCCAAGTTTTATGATTAATTCTCTAAAACTCTAAACATGAAAAGATCCTCAATGTGTAATCCTGTAATAACTCAATATTAAGTAAGGTTTAAGGCTGGGGACTTGTAGTTTTTTTATAAAAATAGCATATTTTGATGATTATTTTCACAATGTTAATTGGATAATGGAGGAACTGATTAGAGCATCGGTATGGTCTATGTTTGCAGACATGAAAAGACAATTTTTTACTACAGCTCCTACTCTAACTCTGATAGCAGCTCCCCCTCCCCCAACTCCACCTATTGACCCCATTATTTATCTACCACCTCCTCCTACAAAACGAATTTTAAATCGTCCACCTATACCTATATACCCATTTTTTATCAAACATTCACACACCCCATCAAATCTTCAAAGTTACAGTGTGTTGTATGTTGACAATCCTCAATGTTATATAGTTTAAAATTAGATGGTATATTATATAGGAGATAAAATAATCCATAAAATTGTTATAGGTATATTAGAATAGGTTCACTATATAGGATATTGTTGATATATCTACTGGATTATAGTTTTCTAATGATTATGAGATGATAGTTGGAAAAATTATTGACCTATTTTTATATTGTCCATCTAGACTTGTATAACAAATTACTATTGAGGTATGTGTATAATAAATCATTTACCTTATTTCTCTATTACATTTTATTAAACAATTTAATTTAATTATATTTATTTATTTACTAGTAAGAATACTTTATATGTAGAAAAATAATATAAAGAAAAAAAATTACAAAGGTTTATGATATCAGATTTATAAGCTAGTAGTATTTAACAATTTTCATGATATTAAAATTTATTTTGGTAATTATACATTTCCAATGGAAGTTAATGATTTTGGATGTGAAACATATGTAGGGATTCTGAAAAATTAAATCATGGAGCTTGTTACTAAAGATAAGTTAGGTATCAATGTGGTGATTTTTTTCCCATGTATATCATAACACAAATCATTCCTTAAATTAAGTATGTTGAATATTTATACTTATATATTTTTATTTGGTATATATATAAAATATGTGAGAATAATGAGAATAATGATGTATATGGGTTGATGGATTAACAATTGATTTCACATGAAGGACATGAATTAGATGTCGAAGAAAAATTAGTTTATGTTGATGAGAGTTTTAAATACAATATAATTATGTTGTGTTGGATGATTTCTTATATTGATAGGTATGAAACAAAAGTTTCTCAAATTGTTATTTATCTTTTAACATAATCACGAAAATTAGATATTCAGTTATTTTATTGACCATGGGATGTTGGGTGTCTTTTTATGGGAGAAAACTTATTATTGGACATGCTCGATCCGTGACGATGTCTGATGAAATTTTATGAACATTTTTGAAAACTATGTTGTAATTTTTTTAATATTTGTTTACCTGATAATAAATTTAAATATATTATTTTAATATTATTTTCTAAAAAGGGATTGGATTTATATTGAATATCTATATAAAAAAATAGAAGTATGATCTGATATATAAATGTAAAGCAAAATATATATTTATAATTATCACATTTTGGATTATATAAAAATTGATTTATTTAATTGAAAAACTGTTTTAATAAAAATTTCCTAAAACAATAAGGCATCATCGAATATGGATATTATATGTTCTGATTTATATATGAAATAATTATAACTGCAATAGTTATGTAGTTTGGCCAAGTTTGATTTTCTTATAAATCATTCAATAAAATTTAATTTTTTTTATTTATCATAAATGTTAACAACTTTCTTTTCAATTTTCAGCTATTTTGAGACCCTCACCATTATAGTTCACTAGAGTTCAAACACTTAAAAGTAGAATGGTGAAATTATTTAAAGTTTTGACTGGATTTTATTTTTTTGGTGAATATTGTAATTTTGAATGTTGTAATTATAAATGTGTGTTTGGAAGTTTTTTGGTGGGATTTAAGTTTCTTTTTTGTTAATATTATAATTTTTGAATGTTGTTAATTTATTTGTTTTATTTTGGGGGTAGTTTTTTTGGGTCTATTTTTGGATATTTATGGTCTAGTTTCGGTTCTGGTATTGGTTTCTTCTGGTCTACTTCTATATTGGAGAAGAAGGGTTTCATAAAATATTTTTTAAAATATATAGTTTTTATGTTAGTTTTTTACAAACTGACGTTAAAACGTAAAATGAAAATTCGATTTCCACAAATGTTTTTTATGACCAAAATGGTATATAGTTCTTCACCTGTGTTATTTCATTACTGATGTGAAAAGTATATTTTTGATGTCAGATATATATTAACTAATAGAAAAATTGTGTAAGGATTGTGTTTTTCCACGTTGGGTGTTATATAACAGACTTGGTATAATGTATTTCATGTCCTATATTTATGTAACAGATCATAAAAACCATTACCAAAGCATTTTTTATATCAGTTATTAAATAAAAGACTTTGAAACCTCCAGTATAATATTTTTAAACACTGGTTAAAATAAACGATGTTAAAAATTGGAATTTTAAAATCGACTAAAACATCATCGCAGTAAAAATGGCATGAAATACCAAAAAACTGATGTAAGAAACTTTTTTCGCACTACTGATTATTATTAGAAGTCATATTATATACATAATCTAGATATGAAAGCAATTTAGTATTAAAAATTTAATGATCGTATTGGATCTAGTGTCACGTGGTATAAAAATTTCTAAGAAAATTTTTTCTTATACACAATATTATAATGTGAGACTGACTAATATTCTATAATAATCAATTATATAATCAATCATGTTAGGAATGTTATTTACTTGACTTTATGTTTTCTTTAATCCAAGCATGGAAGGAATAAATCACGAGGATCCCAAAAAACACATTTGTTTTTTATTATGGTAATCTTCATGTTTCTGAGAATTTATCAAGATATATATTTGGTATATGGAAGATATGAGGATGTAGACATATAGGGTTATACTCATTATAATTTTCTTATATTTCAAAATTGTAAACTATCTCTTATTGTGTATGAAATATGCAACACCAAACCCAACCAAACAATAATTATTTAAATATGAATATTTTATCTCTTCCATTAAATTTTCAAATATTAGTTGGATTTACTAATTTTTGAATTATATATCTTAAATATATTAATTAATTCTTTGTAAATAATCAATCAATTTTTGTTCAATTTTTTTCTCATCAAAATTTGTTTTCTTCAAAAATGTTTTTTATTTCATTAATGAAAAACAAATTCTACTATTTTTCAATAATTATTAATTTATTTAATAAAAAATCCAATTTTTCATAAAATGATATTAAAGATTACAAGGTTTTAAATATTTATTTTTTTAGAAGATATTGACTTTTTAGGGAATAGTGAAAACTACATATTTTATATTAAATTGTCATTTATATTGATAAATTAACTAATGATCCATTATAATTAGTATTTTAATATTATTTCATGGTAATATAAGTTATATATAGTTATATTTATATCAATTGGTTAGATTTAAATAATAGTATTACATTGTAATATAATATGCTTAATTTTATCCTTCAAAACACATTTTTTACAGAATAATTTTAAATTTCATAATTTTTATCCATGATAATTAATTAAAATAACAGTAAATTATTTAAAATATAAATATTATTTTTACATTATATTCTCATATTTTTTAATTTTAACTCATATAAAAATGATTTATAGTCTTAAAGTTAAAACCAAATCATATTTCCCATAAAACAAAAATCAATTTTCAGAAAATCAATTTACATCATGCTTGAAGGGTTTTATAAAATTAAATTATCCTAAATGATATAGAGTATATTTTAAAATTATTTCTACATTTTTAATAATAATAGTTTATAGTTGGAAATAAGGTAACCTTAATTAATAGAAAAAGTAATAACTTTATATTACCATAGTAAAAGAGAAATATATTTATTATGGGTAACAATAATATATCAATGCTTAGAAAAAAAATGTACTTAACAATATGAATATGTATATAATATTTTCATTGAAAATGAAATTATATTTATATTATATTTTTTACTATTTAAAATGGAATACGTAATAATTTTGGTAAAAAATATATTTTAATAAGCCAAAATTTAAATAGTATTTTTTTTGAATTATGCAATTTTAAAGAAACATTCCTTTTGAGGAATAAATGGATTTTTCCAATAAATTAAATTAAAAAAATTAATTAAATCATTTTTATTAAATATTAATGATCACATTAATTATATAATTTGAAATATAATTTTTATAATGATTCAAAAAAGGTTGTCAAAAACCCCATTATTTAAAAATAATTGTCGATTATTATTTTTAAAATGTAAAATTAAAATATTTTGAAATTTATTTTCTTAAAATATATATGTTTTGTGAATAAGAACTTTTATATTATACAATAGGTAATTTTTCATTATTTTATAAGGATGTATAATTTTCTGGTAAAAATATAAATCGAATTAATATATGGTGTATATAATGTACCATACCGACGAAATAATAATTCAACAATTAATATAAAGATACAAAAGAGTGAATATATGTTTCTCGTTTAAAATAAATTTTGTTTTATTTTATAACTTTTATTGATCCTTCATTTATCCTTATAAAAAAAAATCATGTATTAAAATATATTATTTAAGGACATGACTCACATCCACATCAGTATGTTTGTTATTTTTAATCAGTCACACAATGAAATAATTTTTTTTAAAATGCACATAGTTTTAATAAAAAATTTAATAATACCATGTGACGGTTTATGGAATTTTTTAGTTTATTATATATATACAAAAACTTATTTTTGGGAATTAATAAAGATTACCCCATCTTTCCATATATAAACCCACCCATGATCCTTGTTATGTTCAATAAAAAAACTTTATAAAACATTCTGACTATTCCCTGTAATCTATAGAGATCTCCCATGGTTCCACCAATCTCTAAATAGGAACCTCCCAAACATTTGGAATGATACCATCAAGGTAAGGGATTCTCTACCTCTTATATTTATTCAAGCATCACTTTTTTTATGCCTCTTACTATCCATTTTTTATATTGGAGTATGTTATTTTGTATCTAAAATAATTTACAATTGATTTAGAAATTACTAGAGACCCATTCCAATATCAAAAATATCTCTAATTATCCATTTGAAAATCCTATAAGTATTCTTGAATTTTGTAATGGATTATCCCTCTCATCATTTTATTTAAAAAACATTTTTATGTTATTCCCCTTAATTTCAATTTTTAATGTTGGGATTTGTTCGAAAATATCCACATAGTATTTAATTTTATTTATACGTGTTTATATTAGTCTTTCACTTTCATTAATCCATCCAATAATCTTTTATGCAAACTTGTTTCCATGAAAAAATTTTGCAAGGGAATCTCCCATTATTTTATTCAAGCTCCCCATTAATAATATTCCAATTAAATTAAATTTTTATATATTCTAAAATGGTCTAAAATATCCACAAAACTATAAATTATATTTATAAATGATGTTATATCCATTTAACTATCATTATTAGCTCCCACGATCAACTTTGTACAAAGGTTACCAGGCCAAAATTTAGTAGGGGGTCCTCTTCATCTCCCCATTCTACAAGTATGTTCTTTAACATTGCTCTTTTATATTCATTTAATAATTTTGTATGATTAACATTAATATACAAATTACTATTCATATATTTCTCTAAATTATGATGGATTCCTTATAGTATCATTAATCTCTCCTATAAATTTTTATACACCCCTATTATGCTGCTAAAGCTTCTCCTTATTTTTATTTTGAAAACAATTTTGTAGTGAATAGACACCCCCATTTTCTATCAGGGGTGTTCACATTTATTTAAATATAATTATTTATTGGGTACATACATATATTTATTCCACACAAATTGATTATGTAATAAATTAGAACAATATATGTATCAATTTTGTTTGGTATATGTGGAAAAATTTTGCATGATAATTAAATAAATGAAATTGGTGTGGCCAAAAATATAATTCAATCCAGTGAATTAACTAAGGATATACACTTGTGAGACATAATTCATGGGATTAGAGAGTAAACATAATCAATCATGGTGCATTTTTTATCCTTATTTCTTAAAATTTATCGTTGACCTATGATTATTATGTAGTGTGTCAACTTGTACCCACAATTCTCGTGTTTCCATTGTGAAATCATTTTATATATTCCTTCATTGTTCATGTTTATTATTCTAAATCATTTGATATAAATTTTTATATAATATTTATTAATATATTCATGTTTTTCTATTTTTATTCACTCACCAGAATTTATAGCTCAACTCTTTCCTATGTATGAACTTAGGTAATCCTATGTAGTTTTACGTATGAAAGAATATTTTAATCATGTAAAATATGTTTTCAAAAATGGTTACTTGTTTACTATTCTTAGTAGTTATGTAATATAACAATTTTATAAATAAATTATAATTATTGACCTTATAAGTCGTATTTTGTGTAATATTATGTAATAAATGGTGAATTTTTGGGTAATAAAGACTTCAGATGTTATAGTATGTATCAAATAGAACCTTTATCTATTTTAGGGATTCAGATTAAAAAACAATAATGAATGATTTAGTTAAAAAAATATCCAATAAAAATAAATCCAAATTTTTGTAATGTAAATATTAGATTTTTTATCATGATTATATATCCATTTATGAATACTACAACCAGATGGGTATATGTCATATTTCTACATATGGATAATACTAAAAAACACCATGTTGGGTGAGACTTCGCTAGGAATATTTTCATGAAAATGAGCATTGTTTGTCATATGGTTTACACACTCGGATGATATGCAATGGTAAATCAACTATATAATTATGAACTATTATTAATGGAAATTAAAATTTTAAAATTATAGTTTCTAATTAGAAATATATAATTTATAACGTATACTGGTTCATATTCATTCATACGTTAGGTAAATAAAGATCATTTATATGTTATCCCATTATATATTTGGATATCCCATTTATGTTTTTAATAGTTTATAATTTATAATCCAAAATTTTACTTTTACTCATGTGAATGGATCAAATATGAATATAAAATTTCATTTTTTAAATTTTAAGACAATCATTATTAATGTGGGGATTATTTTAATTCCCTAGGATTTAATAAGTGAAAAATATGTCTAATAGCATATGCGATATGCAAAAGTGAACCTATAAAACAATTATTATTTAAATATAACAATGTTAACCCTTCGATTAAAGTTTTTTATATGAAAATGATTAACTAATATAAATATTAATATATAAATATATAGTATATATATATATATATTAATACTCATATTAAATAATTTCTCAAAATTTTGTAATGTTTATTTCATCAAAGTAAGTATTCTTCAAAAAAGATTTTTATTTATTTTTAAGGAATAAAATATTATAATAATTTTCAATACCATTAAAAAATATAATTTATAAAAACATCCATTTTTTATATAATTATATTAAAATTATCTTATAGTGAGATTTTTTTATTCTATAGGAAGATATAGAATTTTCATTATATGGTGAAAATGACATTTTTACGTAAAATATTTATTTACTTAGATAAATTATTTAATTTAACATTCCAAAATTAATTTTAATTTGAAAGAAATCTTAAAGTAAGTATTATTGAGTTATATTTATTTTAATTAATTAAATTCTAAATAATATTTATCAACTTTTTGTATATATCTATTTTTAGGTATCTAAACATATTTTTCTAAAAACACTTTTAAATTTCATAATGTTTCTCCATTAAATATATTTAAAAGTACCCATAAGGAATATTGATATAAATTAAAATTTTATTTTATAACAGTATCTGTTAATTGAAATTTATATATCTAAATTTAAAAGTTTTAAAGTTAATTTAAAATCATCCTTTCATCGAATAATGTATTTTGAAGGAAATCCCATTTTCTCATGCATTCGAGTTTTATATAAAATTAAATTATTTGACATATGTGTATTGATTTTGTAATATTGATTTAATATTTTGAATTATCATTATTAATATAAGGTAATTTGTATAACAAAATGAATATTAAGGTTTGTAAATACTTATTACCATGATAAAAGAAAAATAAGATAATTAAAAGTAAAAAGGATTTATCAATAAAAAATGATACCCTAATAATATAAATATTTTTATATACTCATAATTAAATTAAATATTATATTATTCTCTTATTTTTATTACATTATTAATGATTAGGTATTGAGTTTGGTAAAAAATAGATATTAATATGAAAAAATTAAATTTTTTTTGTTTAATATGAATATTAAAATAAAGAATTTAATTTGATGAATAAATGGATTTTTGAAATAAATAAAATATAAATAAAATTTTACTATAAAATAAAAAATATTGAATATAAATGGTGAAATAATTTTTATGATGTAAAATATAAATTTTATAAGGCTTTGAAAATTGTTATTATAAAAAACCTAACATTTATTAATAAATATTTATTCTTATTTTTATATGATAAAATTAAAAAATATAGAATAATAAATGGATGAAATAAATATTATTTTTTAATCATAACTCATATATTATCCAATATTAATTTTGTCAAAATATAATGATAAATCCAAATTTTTAGGTAGAAATTAAATACGGTATAAACATACACTTTTTATTATGACATCAAAATGACAAAAATATGATATAATAGATACTATAAAGATATCATAGAAAAAATATTTTTCACATTAACATAATTTAATTTTATGTTAATGTAACGACCCAAACATTTGAATAAATTTTATTTCCTACTTTTGTGTGTTATTTCATTTTACACACCAAAAAACGATATCCTCTAATCTATGAATTGATACTGTTGGGTTTCGACTATTAAATGATCATTGGTCAATATGACCATTTGAAAATAATCTCTTAACCTTAAAAATATAGTTTCTAAATATGTGGGATCTTGGTTAATTAATACATAAATAAGAGTTGATGGCCTCATCCAGTAGACTCGGGTCGTACAAATCCCATCTATCAAAGCTTGGGATGGATGGAGCATCACATGGATTTAATTTAGACCAAGTCCAAGATGAGCATCAAAATGTGAAGCGTGAATAGAATCACCAAAGGTAAATGTCAAGATGATTGACATCACCACTCGGGAAATGTTTACTGAGCCACCCCAAGATTCTTTTACGATAGCACACCTTACACTTAGGTCCTACGCAGGTGTTATAAGGAGATATGTAACATGAAAATATTTACATTTGTTAAACCTTTGTATATCTAAAATTGTAATTTCATTTTATAAAAAGTTGGTGAATTCCAATTATACTCATAATTTTAAGATGAATTTATTCTTCCATATTACTACTTAATTTTGAAATAAAATAGTATTTTTAAATATTAATGTAAAAATTAAATAATTAACAATGGTAAATGTTTTAAAAAATGGTCATATACAATTACGATAAGTAAACAGATTATAGTCTAATAAGATCATCTCGAATTTTATTTAATAGTAAATTATGATTTATAACATACCCTTTTTATTAGTAATGAATAGTAATGAATTGAAAATCATCCAAAAAAATAGAAACCTCACCCTTGAATGTATAAATACAATTTCGACATCTTAAAAATGAAAAAATCTATAATAGTATAAGTTATATTATTTTTATAGATCAAAAATATTTTATTTATATTTTTATAATTAATCTATTAATTTAAAATGAAATTTTAATTTAATAAAATAAAATCATAAAATTTTAATTTATTGTCTTATTGTTATACGATAATTAAATTGATTAGTTTTTGAAGGTGTTACAATAAAAATTTGTTTTTGAGTTGTATTTTTTGTATAAATAATGATTTTATTTAAAAATTAAATTTAAATTATTTAAAATAATTTTTTCATAAAATGGTGTTCATTTTTTAATTGAGAACATTGATACTATGTTGTGGAAAATTTTTTGGATTTTTCTCAAACGGTTGAATTTTTGGTGAATAGTAAAAAATAGTTTTTGAGTTTCAGGAGTTTAATGACACCATTGATGATGTAATGATGATTTAATAATTCAAGTAGACTTTTTATAAGTAATATATGGTATGAGGTGTCCCAAGATTCTATTACAATGGGAAAATTCCATTGTCCAGGTCATGGTTTTGCAAATAAAATTGATGAGGTGTCCTTCAGAAATTATTTAAATATTCCTTCAACTTTCATGTAAATACCATGAAATTCCCTCATTAATTTGATTCCAAAATCCTTCTCAAAGAATCTATGGTCTTTTAAACTCACAAGGTGTCCTCCCAAGGTGCCCTCAATCACCCCAATGTCCCAAAATTCATGCTTTCGAAGTTACACTTCAATGTAAGGGAACCTTTCGAACATTTACTTTTAGTCGTGATTTTGATTTATGTTATGTATTCTAGTTTCATTATTCTTATATGTGGGAATGTTATTATATATTATTAATAAATTCCATTCATTTCCAAACTCTTATAGACCCTTTCCACTCTCATCAATTTATTTTTTTAATTTTTTTGCCACATCGTTAAGCTGCCAAATTTAGCGTAATATAAATAGAGTATTTTATTTTAATTCATGTTTCTTTTCATGTCTCATGTCATTAAAATATGAATACCAGAATCTTATTATTTACCCCTAGAGTATTATAAATTATTTATGATGGTTTGAACCTTCTACCGTATCTTTTTAATATTTTCAAAAACGATGTCATGTAGTCGTTGTGCTGCCAAAGTTTCATCTCAAAATCCCTCTTTTTTCTCAGGGAATTATCTAAAATTATTTTATATGGATTCCCAAATATATTTTCATTTCCATGGGTATAAATCAATATATAAAATTGTTTTTTATTCCGGAATGGGCATACATATAACCCTCACTCACTTTCCATAGGTTATAAATGACATAATGATCTTATTTGTATGTACATTTCAAATGGCTTGATTATGACATGAAACCTATTTCATTGATTCTATTTGGGTTATTTATGAAATTTTGGATTATGATCTATGTGGCTCACTTAAATATAATTAAATATTAAAGGAGGCCCTGATAGAACTCTAATTCATTGGGTAATGAATTAATCTTTTTAGATGACAAGTTACACAATTCCTTGGTGAATAAACATGCTAATGCTTTTAAGATGCCTTTGGAATGAACATTGGTGATATGATCCTGAATGTATAAATTGAATGATGTATCCACATATCAATGTTGTGATTCTGGTTATTTTTATTTTGATATGACACTAATTCCATTCCTTATGTGATTGTCATGTTCTTATTGATTTCATAATTAAACTCATTCCTTTGCATTCCTTACTGGGCATTCTTCTCACCCTTTCATTTGATGTATGTATCCAGGTTATGAGATGAAATAATTTTACATAAGAAGAACTTTTGATGAATCCCTACAAGTGTATTGGAATAATGTAATATGTTTTCATGTTTTGTGTTCCTAATTTCCATGACACTAGACTTTAATGATCCTTTATTTGTAATATGAAATGAAAAGATTTATAATAAAAAGGTAGGATGCCAAAGATGGTAACAATGAATACTTTAGTTATTTATGGAATGTAGTCTATGAAACCATTCAGAATAACCTTATAGAAAATTTAAAATATAGGAAAACTTTTAGATATTTTATTAAGTATTGAGTAACTGGTTTATCAAGAAAATACAACCATGTCTGGATACGAGCAGGTAGAGGAGGCTCTACAACAGATTAACCTATGAGTGAATAATTCAACAAATAGATTCGGGCATGACTCGGGGTATTAGGGTACACAAAAATGAGCCTTGCCGCACTCAGGGTTACAAAAATCCCAGGGGGATATGTTTGGTTAATCAAAATAATTATATTAATCTTTTTGAAGTATTTACGAAGAAATGTAATTGTTTAAAACATTAATTTTTAAATAATAAAATCCTTTATAGTTTAATGATTCGTAAATCAAATAATTTCACACTATGGTTTTATTCTATATGAATATGGTGATTAATAGGAGGAAGTGTTTAAATGGTGACATCAATGGACAATTTGCAGACAACTCTCCAATAGAATCCGTAAAGGAATCATGCATGCCATTGATGAACCAACTAATGACAGGGGGAAGACTCAAAATTCCCACACTAATGACAAGGGGAAGATGGTGCAGACCCTACCTGATGTCCAATTCTATAATTGAGGACAACATGGGAACTTTGCCAATCACTATCCAAATATGAGGGATATCGAGGGGAATCCCCACCATCCTTAACAACTACTATGGAAACATGGTCATACTTTTTCAATCACTATGGCTTATGTTGAAGTGTCAAATGATTTGGTGGCAGGTACTCATATTGCTCTCTCAAAGCTAGCATGTTCTTTGCCTAATTCTGGTTCTACGCATTCCTTTATTTCATATATGTTTGGAAAGAAATTAGAATCAACCCCCAATTTTCTAGATGTATAGATACTACTAAAGAATCTTGGTGGGATTATCCAATCATCATCAGTGTTTAAGAACTCTAGTATTTACATTAGTGAGTAAAATATTATCACAAATCTAGTAGTCATTACCATTCTAGAATTTGACATTATACAATAGATGGACTAGATCCCAAAAAATAATTCCATAATCAAATGCAGAATCAAGGAAATATCAGTAATCCTAAATGGAAAACCTATAAATATCTTCCATGAAGAGATACCCAGCCTGATCTATTTATATAAGTAACACCTATATTCATCATTATAGAGTTGATCGGTGAAGTTGAATAAGAAAATAAGATTTTGATGATAGAAAATATCTCCATAGTCCAGCAATACATTGATGTATTTCCTAAGGAGTTACCCAGACCTCCCCCCAAAAAAGAGGTAGAGTTATATATTGAACTCTTATATGTATCACATCCAATATCAAAGACCACATATAATATGGAAAATGTGGAGCTAGAGGAGATAAAGAAACAACTTCCTGATCTTTTGGAGAAGGGGTTTATCTGAAAATGTCTGTCTCCTTTGGGTGAAGCTATTCGATTTGCGAATATGAAGGATTTATTGATGCAGTTACACATTGAATATAGAGAACTGAACGAGATCACAATAAACAACTGACACCCTGTTACATGACACCTTATTTGACAAAATTCATGGGGCTCAATTCTTCTTTAAGATTGATCTCTGATCTAGTTATCATAAATTTAGCGGTAATAAATAAGATATTCCAAAAAATAGCATCTGATCATGTTATGATCATTATGAGTTTGTTGGTATCCACATTGTACTAACTAATTCACTTTCTATTTTTATTGATTTCAGGAATATAATATTTAAGTACAAGATTGATAAATCGATGGTAGTTCTTATTGATGACATTAATATATATTTAAAAGATCATCGGAGCATGGGGATAATATAAGGGGTATTTTTCAAACCCTATGGAAGGAGAGGGTTTTTGGGAAGTTCACAAAACATGAATTCCGGTTACAACAAGTTGGATTCATGTGGCACATTGCATCCAATGAAGGAATAAAAGTTAACCCTAAAAGGACCAAAGTTCTAGAGGAGTGGACTCAACCAACAACAATAACTGAGATTTATAGTTTACATGAATAAGTGGGATATTATAGGAGGTTAGTGAAAAAACATTTACTATGTTTCCTAATTGAAATTTATACATTTAAAATTACAAGTTATTATGTTTATGTAAAATCATCCCTTCCTCAAATAATGTAGTTTCAATAAAATCACATTCCCTCATCCATATGAGTTTTATATTAAATTTAATTATTTGACATATGTGAATGGATTTTGATAAAATCGATTTAATATTTATAATTAACATAATTAATATAAGTTATTGCGTGTAACTTAATGAATAGTAAGTGTTGTAAATACTTATTACCATGATTAATGAAAAATATGTTAATTAAAAGAAAAAATGATTTATCAAAGACTATAAAATGTTACTCTTAAAATAGGAATATTTTTATATACTTATCATTAAATTAAATATTATATTTATTTCCTATTATTATTAAATTATTAATGATTAGGAAATGAGTTTCGTAAAAAATAGATTTTAATAGGACAATATTCATATTTTATTTTTATGTAATATGCATTTTAAAATAAGGTATTCAATTTGATGAATAAATTGTTTTTTAAAGAAATAATATTTTAATAATATTTACATATTAAAAAAAATATTTAATATTAATGGTCACATCATTTTTATGATGTGAAAAAAAAAATTACAAGGGGATGAAAATTGTAATTGTAAAAAACACAACATTTATTTATAATTATCGATTAATATTTTTATATTTTAAAATTAAGATATTTAGAGTAATATATAGATGAAATAAATATTATTTTTTAATCATAACTCATAAATCATCCAATTGTGAATTTCTCAAAATATAATGATACAGTAAAATTTTAAGGTAGAAATTAAATACGGTATAAACACACACATTATATTATGACATCAAAATGACCAAAAATGATATAATATATACTATAAATATATCATAGAAAAAATATGTTTCCCATTAAAAAAATTTAATTTTATATTTATGTAATGAACCAAATATTTGAATGAACTTTAATTATAACATTTTCGTGTTAGTTCATTTTGTACTCCACAATACTATATTCTTTAATTAAGGAAGAGAGAATGTTGGGCTTCAACTATTAAATGATCATGGTTCAATATGACCATTGGAAACAAAACTCTTAATGTTAAAATTATTGTTTATAATTACATGTGATCTTGGTTAATTAATATAGAAATAAGAGTCAATGGCCTCATCCTATAAACTTAGGCCATACGAATCTCATTTGATAGTGCTTAGTATGGTGGTTGCTTCTTAGGAATTTACTATAGACCAAGTCCTAGATGAGCTTCATCATGTGAAGCTTGAACAGAATCGCCTAAGGGAAAAGTTTAGGCTGATTGAAATCACCACTCGAGCAATGTTTCCCAATACACCCCAATATTTTATCACCATATCACACCATACATATAGGTCCTATGCAGGGTTTATAAGGGGCTATGTAACACGACCTTTGTTACATGTTTAATCCATTTGTATAAGTATATTTATTATTTCTGATTATGTAAAAGTTGAAGAAATCCAATACCCAAACAAATGTAAGAGGAATTTATAGTTCCATATTACTAATGAATTTTTAAAAAAATGGTATTTTAAAATATTAATGTAAACATTAAATAATTAATAATTTGAAATGATTTTCATAAAATGGTCTTTTACAATTTCAAAAAGTGAAAAATTTAGAGTCTAATAAGATCAGCATGATTGTTAGTAAATATTAAATTATGAATAATAACATACACTTTTTAATATTAATGAATAGTAATTAATTGTAAATTTACCAAATAATAGAAACCTCACCCATGAATGTATAAATACAATTTAGACTTCTTAATAATAAAAAATGACAAAAGTCTATGCTATGTTATTTTTTATGTCAGAAATATGTTTAAAAAAAATTATAACTAATTTATTAATTTAAAATAAAAACATATTTTCATAAAAATTATTCATAAATTGTTACTTAATTTTTTTATGGTTATATGATAATTTAATTGGATCTTTATTACTTTTTCAAGGTGTTACAAAATAATTTATAGTTTCTGAGTTTTATTTTTTGTATAAATAATGATTTTATTTAAAAATTAAATTAGAAATATTTAAAATTATTATTTTCATAAAAATCTTATAATTTTTGAATTTAGAGAATTGATACTATGTTAGGTAGAATTCTTGGGATTTTTCTGAAATAGATGAATTTTTAGTGAAGAGTAAAAAAAACATTTTGAGTTTTAGGTGTTTAATAATACCATTATTGATGTAATGATATTGTAATCATTCTGGTAGACTTATTAATAGTAATATATTCTATTAGGTGTCCCATGTGGGTAATACCATGGGAAAATACCATAGGATATTTCATGTTTTGCCAAATATAACCAATGAGGTTTCCTTTGAAAATTAACGTCAAATATTCACATTAGTTTTATTATTATATGCCTCTACTTAAATTTCCCATGCCTTTATCTTGTTCTTATTGATTTCAAAACTAAACGGATTCCCTTTCTTTCCTTACTGGGCCTTCTTCTCACCCTTTCATTAGATGTTTGTCTCCATGTTAGAATATGCAATAATTGTACATAGGATGAACTTATGATGAATCTATACAGTTGTATTAGATGTATGTTTTATGTTTTCATGTTTTATGTTCATTATTTCTAAGACCCTAGACATTAAATATCCTCTATTTGTATAATGTAATAAAAAGTTATGTAATAAAAAGAATGGTTTCCATTGTTTGTAAAAAATTATTCTTTAGTTATTTATGAAAATTAGGATATGAAAAAATTAAGAAAAACCCGATAAATAATTTATCATAAATGAAAACATCTTGATATTTTGATGATTATTGAGTAAGTGGTTTATCAAGAATATACTTCCATGTCCAGATACGAGAAGGTAGATACGACTCTATCACAGATGTAACTGTGAGTGAAAACATCGACAAAGAGTTATGGTCATGACCCAGGGTATCTAGGTACACAACAACATGCCTTACTGCACTCATGGTTACGACACTCCTAGGGGATATGTTTTGTTAATCAAAATCATTTTATAAATTATATAAAAGGATTTATAGTGAAATGTTATTGTTTAAATCATGATGTTTTAAGACATAAAATCCTTTATAGTTTACTAATTTGTAAATCTAATAAGTTTCTCAATAAGGTTTTATACTTTTGGAAAATGGGGGGGGGGATAATAGGAACTATGCACATGGTGACCGAAATGGAAAATGTGTTGATGACACTCCGATAGATGTCATAATGGAATTATTCATGTGAATGACGAACCCATAAACACATGTTATGGGAAATAACTTGAATAATGATGATAGGATGATCTCACTGTGATGGGGAAAACATTCTATTGAATTCATTACCCATCCAATACTTCTATCCTTCAGTGGATCCACCCACCCACAGATTGGTGGACATTGTATTTTCTCTATCGAGAAGATATTTTCTATGCTCTGCTATTCTGAACCACAGAAGGTTACCTTGGATATTTATCTCATCGAGGGACAAGATGATCTATGGTGGGAACTAATTAAAAATACTAGGCCAAGAGGGGGAGTTGATGCTTTGGTTTCAGAAGAGTTTAGAGGGTTATTATTCATCCAATATTTCCTTCGATCTATGAGAAAAATAATGGAGAATAAATTTCTCTAGAAAAAGCAAAATGATAATGAACTATTGTGAAGCTATGAGATTATGGTCACAAGGCCTTCACACTAAACCTCTAGATTTTTTTGAATTCAAATAATACGGTTTATAGATTATTATGTGGACTGAGACATCATCTATGGATGAATCTAACCAACCTAGACTATGATAGCTATGAATAGATCATGTGATGAGTGTTGAACTGGAGTTTGGTGAGATACAATGGTCTCATAAATGCAATTACAAGAATAGATTTTGGATCCAAGATTGGGGGGGGGAGTTTAAATCAGGGAAGAGGAGGAAAGAATGTGAAACATCCCATGTGTAATAAATTTGGGAATATGCACTTAGGAAACATCATTCTCAAGAGTGGGAAGTGATATAATTGTGGATGATATGGCCATATCACGCGAAATTTTCCTAGTGAGGTAAAGCATAAACATCCCCACACTAACGAAAAGGGGAAGATGGTGAATGCCCTACCTTATGTCAAATTCTATAAGTGTGGACTACTTTGTCAAATTTCCAAACACAATCCAAACCTAATGGCAGTGTAGGGGAATCCCCATCAGCCTTAGAAACATTTAAGGTAATTGTGTAATTCTTTTGTAATCACTATGTCTGATTTTGATGCACCAAATTCTGTGGTGGAAGGTACTCATGTATTTCTCTCAATGCTAGAATGTTTTTAGTTTTATTATGGTTTTATGTATTCCTTTATTTCATCCAAGTTTTCCAATAATTTAAAAATGAACCTTGATTTGTTGAATGTATAGTTATTAGTCAAGACACTTGGGGGTATTATCCAAGCATCGTCATTGTTTAAAAACTCAAATATTCACATCGGTGAACATAATATAATCGCAAATCTAGTAGTCATTACCATGTTGGAATTTTAAATTATACAAGGGATGGAATATCTATCAAAGAATAACTCTAAGATAAAATGAATAAGAAATAAAATATCATTAGTCTTGAATTGAAACCCTATAGGTATCTTCCATGAAGTGATATCTAATCCATATATTTTTCTGGAAGTACCTCTTATATCCTTCATTATGGTATTGATCGGTGGAGAAAAATAAGGAAATAAGATTTTGAGGATAGAAAAAATCCCTATCATCCAGGAATACATTGATGTATTTCCTTATTATTACCCAGACCTCCCCCAAAAATAGAGGAGGAGGTATCCATGAAACTCTCACATAAAACACATCCAATATCAATGACACCATATAAGATAGAAAATGTGAAGTTGTTGGAGTTAACGAAACAACTCCATGATCTTTTTGAGAAGGGGTTTTTCAGACCAAGTGTGTCTCCTTGGGGAGAAGATATTCTCATTATGATGAAGAAGGATTCATCGATGTGGCTATTCATTTATTATGGATAACCGAACGAGATCACAGTAAAGAAAAATACCCTCTTTCGAGTATTAATGACTTATTTGACCAACTTCATGGGAATCAATTATTCTTTATGATTGTTCTATAATATGGTTTTCATCAATTTAGGGGGAAGAGAGAAGATATTTCAAAAACTACCATCTGATAAAATTATGAGAATTATGAGTTTGAAGGTATGCCCTTTGTACTGACTAATTCACTTGTTATTTTTATTGATTTCATGAATAGTGTATTTAAAGACTATCATGAAAAATTTATGGTACATCATATTGATGATATTATGATATATTTAGAAATCTGTGAGGAACATGAGGATAATATATGGGGTGTTTTACAAACTCTATGGAACAATTGGATTTTTGGGAAGTTCACAAAATGTAAATTCTGTTTACAACATGTTTCATTCATGGGGAACATTGTAGCCAATGAAGGAATCATAGATGACCCTACAAAGACAAATTTTGTATAGGAGTGGCTTCATCCTACAATAGTATATGAGAGTTATATTTTATATGAACTAGACGGATATTATAGGAGGATTGTGAAAAAAAATCAGGACATTCTAATCCATTTACCAAGATAACTCGAACAGGGTGAAAGTACATATGGACAAAGGAGTGTCAAGAATGTTTTCATGAGATGAATAAGATATTGGTTACTGCATGTGTGTTATCTCGAACATCATGTTGAAATGATTTGTTATTTTTATCAATTCATCTCTGAAATGGCTTGGGTGCATCCTTATGAAAATTGACAAAGTCATTTTCATGTGAATCTCCACCGTTGAAGACTCATGAGCTGAACAGTCCTACACATGATCTAAAGCTAGCTGCGGTTGATTTTCCTCTGATGATATGGTGGAACATTCTTTATATTGAGATGTGTGATATATACACCAACCATAAATGCTCAATAAATTGAACAAGAGACAGAGGAGATGGTTTTAAGTTCTCAATGACTATGATTGTTAAATTTTTTATCATCACGGAAGATCAAAGAAAGTCCTTAATAAATTAAGTAGGAATGACCTAGTTGTTCATTCCATGATGAGGATTCATAAAGATCATTTGATCAATGATCTAGTAAAGCTGGATGTAGGAATTATAAGGGAAGGGATATCATCAACCCTAACCCAATTTATTTATCAACCGTCATTACTAGAGACGATCATCAAATCACAGAAAGAAGATCCTTTTTTATTGATGATTTTTGACGCTGTGAAGGATGGGATGTTTCCTGAGATCAATATTGATCAACAAGGTGTATTGTAATTTATTTCAAGACTATGTGGTCCATCTATTCAATAAATAAAAAGGAGGTGATGGATGAAACTCATAACTCTACATTCTATATACTTCTTGTAAGAACAAAAATGTATGGGGCCCTTTGAGATCATTATTTGTGGGATAATATTAAAAGGAAGATCGTGGACTAAAAATCATGGTGCCTAGTATGTCAGAAAACTATGTTAGTGTGACAACATCCTAAAGGGGTATTGCGACCACTTCCCATACCTGCATGGATGTAAGACAATATAACAATGGACATCATCCCTTGTCCACAAATAAAGTCATATGGAAATAACAAGATATGGGTTATTGTGGAAAGTCTCACCATGACTGACCATTTTATCTATATTTGCGATGATTTCTCTCATAATAAACATGCCTGGATTTTTGTTAAGGATGTGGTAAGGATTCATGGAGTTCCAATTTCCATCATATCTGATCGTGATCCAAGGTTCAAATAAAAATTATTTGAGAAGTCTTCAAAATATACTGAGTACCAAATTGAATTTCAGTATGGCCTATCACCCCCAAACAGATGGAAAATATAAATGAACTATTAAAACACACAAGGATAAGATGAGAACATGATCAATTGAATTTATGGGAGAATGAGATCAAAATCTCTCTTTAGATGAGTTCTCTTACAACAATAGATACCAATTGAGCATTCAAATGGAACCCTATAAAGATCTATATGGTAAGAGATGTAGAACTCCTTCTTGTTACAATGAAGGTATTGAGAGAATGATTCATATTCCTGATATTGTGAAGGAGATGATCGAATGAGTACATTCCATCCAGCAACACATTAAGGATTCTCGGAGTCAGCAAAAGAGCAATGCCAAAAACCGTCTAAGGAACATGGAGTTTGATTTTGGTGACAACATCATTCCTCAAATTTCACCATGTAAAAGAATCATGAGGTTTGGGAACAAAAGAAAGATCCACCCTAGATACATTAAACCCTATGAAATCCATGATCGCATGGTATCAATGGCCTATCAGTGTGCAATTCCTCCAAATCTAGCACATGATTCTGATGACTTCCTTGTATCCGTTTTGAGGAAGTGCATGTCAAACCCTTCACATATACTAAATCAAGAGGTGGAAAAACTGGAACATATGATTTCATATGACGAATAGATAGAAGATATCATAGATCATAGATACAAGGTTATATGAAACAAGAATACCCACCTAATTAAGGTGTTATGAAGGAACTGAGAATTCAAAGAAGCCATGTGATACCTAGAGGAGTCTATGAGGTGAAAGTACCCACAACTTTACACTTCTTAGGGTACGAGATAAAATATCACGAATGAAATTTCTCATGGGGAAAGAATGTATTGACCCAATATTTAGAATAAATATTATTTCTTATTTTTGTGTGTTAGTAGATTTTATACTCCAAAAACTATATCTTTTAATTAATTAAGTGAGGCTGTTGGGTTTTGACTTTTATATGACTTTTGGTTAGTATGAACATTGGTCAATATGACTGTTGGAAACTATACAATTAATTTTACAATTATTATTTGTAAAATCATCTTATTGGGGTTTATAAATAAATAAAGAATATTTCATGGCCTCATTCAGAAATCTCGGCTCGTATGAAGCCCATCTATCAGAGCTTGTGAAAGAGGTAGCGTCTCTATGATTTTCTCTAGACCAATCACCAGCTGAGCTTCATCATGTGAATCTTGAAAGGAATGTCATAAGGGATAAGTTCAAGCTGATTGAAATCACCACTAAGGCAATGTTGTTGGTGTTTCCCAAATATTCTATCACCATAAAACACCTTACACTTAGGTCCAATGAAGGTATAATAATGGGATATGTAACACGACCATAGTTACATGTGTTAAATTTTTATATATGTAAAATTGTTATTTCTATTTATGGAAAATTTGGTGAAGTTAAAATATCTAGAAAAATGTAGCATAAATTTATTATTCCATATTACAATTAAATTTTAGAAAAAAGGGTATTTAGTAATATTAATTTTATGTTTAAATAATTAATAATGTGAAATTATTTTCAAAAAATGGTCCTCTAAAGTTGGGATAAGTAAGAAATTAATATTCTTATAAGATGAATTTTTTTAGTGAATAGTAAAATCTATATAATAACATTCCCACATGAATTTTAATGAATAATAAATTAGATAATAAATAGAAACTTCACCCATAAATATATAAATACAATATAAACATATTAAAAGTGAAAAAAATCATAGAATAGGTTTATAAATTTTTGTACGTCATAAATACTTTATTTTCCATTTTTAAAATTAATTTATCAATTTAAAACAAAAAATTATTTTCATAAAATTTAAGCATAAATTGTTACTTTTTGTTCCTATGGTTATACGATTATATTATGGGACCTTGAATACTCTTTCACGGTGTTACAAACTAAGTTATAGTATTAGAGTTGTATTTTTTGAATAAATAATTATTTTATTTCAAAATTAAAATTAAAATATTTAATTTTTTCATATAATGGAGTAATTATTTGTATTCTGAGCATCTATATTTAGTTAGGGTAAATTTTATGTATTTTTCTGAAACATTTGAATTTTTGGTGAATAGTAAAAACATAGTTTGGAGTTTCAACTATTTGATGACAAAATTGATTATGTAATGATTATTTAATAATTATGGTCAATTGATTAATAGTAATATATTTCTATGAGTTGTCCCATGTGGCCAATACCATTGGAAAATACCACCGGAAAGCCCATGGTTTTTCAAATAACACTAATGACGTATCCCTTGGAAATTAATTTAATATTCTATAATATTTCCAACAAATACCAAGTCATTCCATCAATAATTTCATTATAAACTCATCCTCAATGACGATATGGTCTTTATACCTCCCAATGAGTCCTCCCAAGGTAGCCTCATTCCCCCCAAAGTATGATCATTAATTATTTTGATGTTACTCTTCAACGTAAGGGAACCATTCACCCACCGATTTTTAGTCATGATTTAATTTTTGTTATGTTTTATATTATCCTTCTTATTATATGATGGTGTGTTCTTATATATTCTTATTAATTTCCATTTCATGTAAAAATGTTGACATAACCTTTCTGCTCTCATCAATTTGTTTTTTGAAATTTTTAACAGTGTCGTTAGGCTGCCGAATTTTCTGTAATTGAAATAACATCTCCTCTTTTATTTCATGTTTTCATTTCATGTCATATGTCATTCAAATATCCATACCATGATCTTATTATGTATCCATACTATATTATGAATTATTTATTAGTTGTAGACCCTTTTACCCTCTCTTTTTAATGTTTTCTAAAATGATTTTATATAGCTATTATGTTGCAGTATTTTCAACTCAAAATATATGTTTTTCTTACGGTATTATATGGTATTATTTCATATGGATAACAAAATATATTTTAATTTACATGGTTATTAATAAATACAAAAAATTGATCAATTTTATTCTATAATTGATAGAAATATAATCCCCACTACCTCTGTATGGGTTATATATGACATAATGATCTTATTTATAAGTACTTTTTAAACGTCACTATTTTGACATGAGGCACATTTCATTGATTATATATGGGTTATTTATGAAATGATTTATTATTATATAGGTGGATCACAGGAAAAAATGATATATTAATGGAGGGCCATGATAGTTCTCCAATGCATTTGGTAAAGAATTACTCTCTAAAGATGATAAGTTACATGATACCATGGTGAATAACCTTTGTAATGTTTTTCTGAAATCGTGGGAATGGACCTTGGGGATATTTTCATGAATGAATAAATTAAATGTTTGTTCCACATATTAATTTTGTGATTCAAGTTATTTTTATTATTATATTCCTCTATTTCAATTTTTCATATACTGATCATGTTATTTTTGATTTAACAACTAAATTGATTCCCTTGCTTTCCTTATTATGCATTATTCTCACCTATTCCTTTAATGTATGTATCCATCTTACGATATGGAATAATTGAACCAAATATAAACTTATAATGAAGCCCTACAAGAAGATTAGTATACTTTTATATCTTTTCATGATTTATGTAGCTTATTTCCAAGACACTAGACTTTAAAATATTCTATTTGTAAAATGTAATGAAAAGTAACATAATAAAAATGCGGGAAGACATAGTTTAGTAGATTTTTTTAAATTTATTTAGAAATTATCCAAAATCTATAATATATTTTATAAATTTAAAATAATTACATTGATTACATAAATTAATTACACATAAACATGGGTATTATTTTAAAAAGTTTCGCCCTTGGACTAATAGAATATTAGAAACCATTCTGGTTTGGAATAAACATGTTGGAAAACAATATAACGGGGATTGATTTTTTTCCTATTATATAGAGTCCAAAACCTATATTTGAAAAAAAAATACATAATTTAAAAATATTTTCCTCTATAAACCCACCCAATACCTCTTTTTAGTTCACTCAAATACCATATATCATGTCATTATTCATACATATACTTTTTGTAGTCTTCATAATTTTCCTTAAATATCATAATACTCTCCTAAGAGGAATTGGGAATCTCCTTATCATGGAAAGGTATTATTCCACTGTTCTTTTTATTGAAAAATTCGTTTTTTATGACTCTTCATTTTCATTTTATCATGTTGGGATATTTTCTTAAATTTTTCCATTAATATAATCTTAATTTGTAAATATCTATACGCCCCATTAACTCTCATTAATCCCAGTTATTATAGTTTACATAAAACCATTACCATACAGAAACTATGTAATGGATTCTCTCTCTCTCTCTTTTATTTAAGTTCATCGTTTATGTTATTATTCATAATTTTAATTTTTTTATGTTTGTTAATATTATCCCATATTCACCATAATTTTATTTTAATTTATAAATTTTTAGATACCCCATTCAATATGATTAATCCATCTCATGTTCTTTTATGTACACATGATACCATGCTAGAATTTAGTAAGGGATTCTCCCTCACTTTTTTTGTATTCATGATCATATTTTTTTCTATTCAACTTAATATACATTCCATATACCAAATTTTTTTAATATTCTTTATAAATGAGTATAGAGAACATTCAACTATATTAATATGTCTAATTAACCATTGTGTATACATGTTACAATATTGAAATTCATTATAAGATAATATTTCCATCCTCTTTAATCGTGTAACTTCTTTATCTTATGACTTTTATCATCATATAATAATGTTAGGATATGTTATTAAATATCACCCTTATGGTAAATTTTATGTCTAAATGAGGATATACATTTTTTAGTCTCATCAATTCTTCCCATGAACATTCATACATCACTATTATATTTTTGAAATTTCACTGTGATCTTCCTTTATAAAAACATTGTTTACTGGATACCTGTACCAATTTCATATCAAGGGTTGTCAAATTTATTCGAAAATACATCATTATTTGTCAAATAAATTTATTTAGACCACAAATCCTTAATCTATTTAATAAATGGTGATAGAAAATAATCCCATGTTGAAAGATCTATGTGACACACATAAGTATTATAAATGAATGAAATTGATGTGTGGGGCCATAATTATAACTTTATCCGACCAATTTTCAGTTGATTTAGCCTCATGATAGGTAAATGAAATTATTAAGGAGTGAATATAGTCCATCACAAAACTTTTTATATCAATATATTTTGGATGTTAGTCTTGATATATATTTATTATGTACTTTTTTATGTTGTGGCCACATTTCCCATGATGCATTTACGATGTCATTTAATATCAGGCCTTATTGTTGATGTTCATGATTATCAATCCTTCAATATGATTATTGTATAATATTCATCATCTTATTCATTTTATTCAATGTTTATTCCCTTACTATACATTATAGCTAACCCATTTTTTATGTATGTCCCCATGTTATCAAAAATAGTTTCAATTATGACATAATATTATGAACATGTTAAGAAATATTTCATTTAATATGATTTGTTAACTATTTTGAGTAGTCATTTAATGTACCTTATTCACAATTAAAATTGTATTATCTATCTTATGTGTTGTATAATGTGTATTCTTATGTAATAAATAATAAATTAATTGGTAATAAATAGTAGGGTTACCTGAATGATGATATTTCATTATGTTTATGTGGTACATAACAAAAAATAATTTATCGCATTATATTGGGATATCCTT
Source organism: Viscum album (assembly GCA_963277665.1). NCBI lineage: Eukaryota > Viridiplantae > Streptophyta > Magnoliopsida > Santalales > Viscaceae > Viscum > Viscum album. Next base: position 1,247,205,308 of record OY728148.1, read on the forward strand.
ATAGTGTTGGATCTTGAAAGATTTGCAATGTCACAAAAATAGATAAAGAAAAAACAAAGTTATAACCTCTTGTTATATTTATCTCAATGTTATTAATATTTAGTAATAAGAGTTCTCATATATGAAATTATTGTAGACCTCATGACTAAATGCCAATCTTAGTAGAAGCATGGGTATCATGTGAGAGCTAATATACTAAAGGTTTTTAATAGTTTTATATAGTGTTACTATGATTATGTTTGGATGATTTCCAAAAATCCATGTTCTAAGAACATTATGATTACATGTATTCATAGTTTTGATTATTAATAATCTTCTTATCACAATATGATTGTTTAGTGACATAACATGTTATGTGATAATTTCTTAAGTGTGCATATCACACTAAAATGTCATCTAAATTCCATCCTATGTTGAGAGGATATAATTTTTGTACATTATTCATGTAGAATTATTTTTTTACAACACTATGAAATAATTTATGGATACAAATTCTACATGTTATCCATGGGGGAGACTCATAAGACATCGAGTAACATTCTCATAGTATACACATATTATAATATATACAGTATGATATTATGAAAAATGATGTCCCAATAAGAAATCATCATTTACATTTGTCACTAGATGTTCCCAAATGATGATATGTGTATTGTTCTATTGGAATATCCAATAACTAAAAATAAAAAGAATGTACCACTGAGAACTTTTATTGATGGATCCAGAATGATTGACATTTCATTAGAGATAGTATGATTAATGGATAATATTATAGTTCATGCATCCATGTGTGGTATTATGTCATTATTTCATTATTTTGTTTTCATTGGGGGATATAGGATTTGTTTCTATATAATCAACGTAGAATATGGGAAACTTTTACTAATTACACTTATAAAGTTACTTAATGGGTCACAAACTATGTTAGTCCAAAATACCAATTTTATAATATATTATTATTATTTTTATAATAAATTCAATATATATTAATCCTATAAGAGGATCCATAATTATTCATTTTCATAGTTTTCATAAATTATATCACTTATTATTTGAGAAAATATTATATTAGTTGAAAATAAAATAAATATCTATTTTCTACTCCATGAATAAATAATTTAATTATTAATTAATGATAATATAGTGATTATTATATATTAAATATATAGTTATTCTTTTAGGTATACTAATTTTTTGAGGAATGGATTGTACAATTTTATAGTTAAGGGAGATAAATATATAAGAAATATAATTTTAGTAAATATTATTTTATTTAATTCTTGATCTTATAATATGTCATGAAAAATAAATAATAATTATATACAGGAGGATCAATTTATGTAATATAAATATTATATAGAAAATTTGAAACTATTTATTTCATTCTGTTTCAATATATAATCCCGACTATATTATTTTAATATAGAGGTAGTTCATTTACTTTTGCATGATCATAGAAATCAGGGGAATCCACTTGAATCACAAGAGATATAACATCATAGAAAACACTCCCCTAATGGGAGAGTGATATTCTTCCACCTTCCACTCTCATGCCAACTGATATCAGATAGCTCCATTTGGATGGGATTCCTTGGGCAATCAAAGAAAAATGATGAACGTTATAAAATATGTCATACTGACACTTAGATAATCCTATTGTTATATACATATATTTGTAGATAATTTGTGGATAACCACTACAAAGAATATTTTCTTTATTTATATAAAAAAGGGATGGTATTCCATCGATCCTTTTTCAGATCCATCAATGACGAAATAGTTTGTCACAATTAAATTCATTAATTGCTTAAATTATTTATAAATAATATGTGATGATCTTATAGTTTTCTTCTTACATTTTCCAAAAATAAAATTATTTTTGATTCATTTATGTTGATCATATAATTTATCTTCATGGAAATATTGTATTTAACATCCATCATGGAAAAATAAATTTTATTAATGACCCATCACATACTTAAATTTCATTGAAACCATCATAGGTGAGGAGGAACAATTTCTTCATAGGGGACCCACACCCTAATATGTTTTGTGTGATCCTTAGTGGGTAGAGTACCCACTACATTTTACTTTATGGGGTTTCTTATAGTTTGTAGTGGACCCACATCAATGTCTATTAGGGAGTTACGTTGTGTAGGGTTAGGACCCATTACCTAGTCTACTAATGGATATCATTCATTAAGTGTAGGAACCTCCCTTTAGAAATTATTTGGGTACCACTAAGTAGATAGTGGTTTCACACACTCATCTACTAGGGTTTTATAACTCATTAGGTTGAAAACCCATTCCCAATTCATCTAGTGGGTTCCACTTAGAAGTTAAAAGACCCCAAACCTTTTCCCTCAATGGGTTACAATAAGTTGGTAGATGGATGACACCATAGTCCCTCACATAGGTATCAATAATTAGTAATAGTGACAACTCCCTATTTAATTTTTCGAGGTTAGCAGTCAATAAGTATTGGTGTATGGGGGACCCACAACCAAGTATGATAAAGGGATTTCCAAACTAGCCCACTCTCTCCGAAAATAATTCAAGATCACAATCATTGTATTTCACCACCTAATGAATTCACATGCTCATTATACTTTGAATCATATATAAAAATACTATATAAATGTTAGCAACATTTTATAACTGGAATAAAATATAGTATTATATAGATATTTGTCAAAATCCAGGTCATAATAAAGAATATGTGAGAGGTATATGTTTCGTAAGGAAATTTTTTACATATTATGGGTACACAGGTCATGTAACATCATGAGTCCTCCTAAATGTGACCTCAAAAATACATGGATATATGGATATTTTCTACTACACTTCATTTAAGGTTACTAAGAGAACATAGTTAGCCTCTTGAGATTGAGTCATGTTCGTCTGGCCATGCATGTGTCTTTGAGTCTATGTTTGTATACTCCCATAGTACATCATGTATCATACAAAATAAGATCCTTGAAATGTGTACCAAGCACACTTCCTAAAATCCAAAGGACGATCACCTAATGTGTGGAACACCCAAAAATTGTGTAATTATTATCAATCAAACAAAACAATATATTCCATTGGTAGTGTAATATATGATTTCTATTCATCCCAATACACAACATGTAGTCATTCATTTTATAGATCAATTGACTTGAAAATTGTGTTCAGTGTCCCTCACCACTACTACAATATCATCTATTTTAACACATGAAATTTGTTTAAATCGCCATCCTCAATTGATTATGGGTCTTCGGTGTCCTTTTGATCAAATCTAGCACTTCAATCAAATATAGAAACTTGTAAGAATCTCTTATCATGTATAAATAACCTTTTGTGATGGTATAATATATTCCCTAGACATGATCAATTTATCCATCCCCACTATAATAATTCATCAAAATATCTACATAAAACACTAATTTTGTATTGGTGTACATATCTACCCAAAATCTAGGGGGACTGATCTTGCTCAAACACAACCAAAAAATTATATCTGTGTCCTCATAACCAAATAGAAATAAAAATTATGAGTATTTGGGGAAAGGAAAAATTAAAAATGCTTATAAATAATTTCCCATCATTTCATAAAAACTGATAATTTATATCAACCCTTTTTTTACCCTTGTTATTAGATGTTTTTTTAATTATTAACCATCAAACAATAAACACGGATCATCATGTTTAGTGTCTTTGTATAATTAGATTCATGATTCTAAAAGTTGAAAACAATGTAATATTTTATCCTTAATGATCTCCATACTCTTATTGAGCTCATACAACAACATGGGATATCATGTAATAAACAAATGGAATGATCTAAACATCCCTGTGAGGGAATAAACATAGGAATAAATAATAAAACATGGTTTATAAGGAATTAGTGGTTTACATAAAAAGAAATGGATCTTATATAATCATATAGACACAGAATATATATTATATGGTATTGTGTAATCATGGATTTGAGGGAATTTTGAAGCAACATATAAGATTACATAGACATGAGTCAAGGATAACTACAATTATCACGTGTTAGAAAAAGCTCCATAATGGATTTGATTTACTCTATAATCCAATACCTGATTTCTAATGGGACTAAACACTACCAAATTAATTGAATAACTATATGTGAACACAAGACAAAACATATTCATGCATATTTGTTCCAAATGTCGAATCAAATATTATAAGGCCCCAGCCTTAAACCTTACTTAATCTTGAGTTATTACAAGATTACACATTGAGGATCTTTTCAGGTTTAGAGTTTTAGAGAATTAGATCCTGAAACTTGCATCACATTCCACATTTAAACAAGTTGGTTACATAAAAGACAATATTCATTCTTCCCATCAATGGAAACCTATTTAAAATAAAACACGGATTCTTTCTTTACACATCCTTGACACTATCGTCACATCATGTACCTTTCCCTTGACCTGTGAAAAACATTTCAAAAACTTGGGATGAGCATAAAAAGCTCAGTAAGGTTTATAAAAATATGGAAAGGGAACATGAGTACATATATACATAAGAATGAAATCATACTTTACCCATAAAACATAGGCATATCAAATCATGAATAAATCATAGAAGACATAAGAAATAAAGGTAACTTGAGGCATTCATAACATTCTTACATAGGGAGTAACCCTCTTGGTTACATATAGAATACCCATCACAGTATATTCCCTAAATCACTTCGGAGAAACCTTAACGTTTCACTCCTTCACGTTACCCAATGCATTGGAGAGCTATATCGGGCTCACCCGCCCTTAGTTTATCACGGAACCAACCATTCTTCATAACAATGCCCAAGAACCATAACATAATCGTATCACATAAAACATGAATAAAGGAATCATAACATTTCCACATTTCAATCACAATATAACATTTTATGATATTGAAATAATGAATCCATTAAAAACCATTTTCAAAACCATTTAAACCATTTAATAAGGAGAATTTTGAATCAAAGTGTCCCATAACACCTTGAAGCTTTTAACATTTTAAACCATTAATATACATATAAATAAATCCTTAAAACCATTTTTAAAACATGGATATTAATAAGAACAAATCATTAAAACATTTGAAGTGATATTTTGGTCAAAAGGGTTTTTACCAAAATTAGAGACCCTTGAATACAATAATTGAGGAATAAAATTTAATAAGAACTTTATAATATCATGAGAATAAATGGATTCATGATATAATATTCCAAAGGACATTATATACACCCTATAAGAGTGAATTGGTGCATAACAACAATGAAGTCTCAACAAGGATGTAAAATGTGATGAAATCCCTTATAAAGAAGGTATCCTTAAATTAAGGATAAATCAATATCAAAATTATGTGTGAAAAATATAAATACACCCAATATAATTGGATATTATGTGTAAAACAATAAAAGGTCTTTCACACATATTCAATGGATGACATATTCAATGACTACATGTTGAACCCAAATAAATCGAAATTGGGTTAAAAGTTCCCTTGACAGCCTAACGGCGTCACATCAAAATGAGTTCATGAGAGATAAAAAGCGTATTTAATCACTTGGACATAAAATTTACATCAATAAGGATATATGAGAACATATCCCAACATAACAATATGTAAATTATAAGACCCAACAAAAGAAGTCTTTTAAAAAAAGGGGAGGGTGAAAGGTTCCCTTACCGACTTGGGTATCTTTCAAAACATACACACCATAAAAGAAGGACAATTGATCATCGATGTAAATACTCATAAATGAAAGTATATTACACAAAGAGTAGAATAATGGGTAGTACATACACCACTCAATGGAATTTGGGGCAAATGTAGCATAAAACTCACGAGAATAAAAGTGAGATGACAAATCCCTTACGAAAATTTGGCAGCCTAACGACGCCACTCAAAACTTCCAAAATGGATTGATGAGAGAGAATAGGGTCTCTCATCACATGAACATAGAAATTACAGAAAGTGTAATATAAAATATCATCCCAATAATAAGAAAGATGAGCCTTAAAAGTAATGACATAAAAGTGTGTACTTAAAAAGAAAGAGAGGAGTAGGATCCCTTACCTCGGATCCGACTTGACTCGATCATTCTTTAATCTCCTGAATAATAAACTTGAGTTAATTTATAATTCCTTAAGAACATTTTTCAAGTTCATTATTCCTTTTATACCACTTATTACCATGTCATAAACATTATGTAATCATTTAAGTTAATAATATTTGTTTTGCCGATATTTGGTTCTTAAGTCGAAAGTGGACTTCTTACAATTACATGTTGTTCGTGTGGACAAATGTTTATTATATCCAGAATTGTATTCATTATGTAGATATCATATATGTCATATATATCCAGTACATTCCTGCATTTATAACATTACATAATCATTTAGAGGTAAGAAATGAAATGCACCGTTCATGGAGACGGTATGCCGTACGTACGCATGAACGCTACATCCATTTCTATTTCATATTTTATAGAATGGAATAATAATGATATAAAGGTATATTATAATTCCAGTATAATATCATATATAATATCATATTTCCATCCTTTATACATCCCACATATGGTATTTAACGAATCAAATCACTTTGAGGGGGCGGTGGTCCGCACTTCCTTAAATGAAGATATCGCGTATACCCATAATGGAAGCCATAAAGGTAAGACAAAAATGAAAAATACAGAAGCATAAGGAAAACATAAACATATTATATATCATATATAAAAATATTAACATCATAATGGCCACCTTTGAAGGTGTTAAATGAGTATTGAACAATCATCGTTTCGGGAGACAGAATTTCACCATCCACGGAAACCGTATGTTCTTTAACCATTTGATGTAGTTGTGTGAGATTGTATCTCGAATAAATCTTATAACAACATCCTAGTATATTGAATATACTGGTGATGTTACAAAAGGAATAAATAAAAATAGTTTAGGGGGCTGGAGAAGCAAAATAAAACAAATGAACATTAGAGAATGAATTACCTTTAAAAGTGTAACTCCTTTTGATTTGATCCTAAAGGCTTCCTTTGAAAGGATTCTGCCCAAAGGGAATCCTCTAGAATGAGGAGAGGGATGTGGAGAGAGTAAATGGGAAGGGGTTGGCCGAGCCAAAGGCTTGATGTGTGTGTGGAAAGAGGTAGAGGTGGGGGCCTTTTATAAGAGGAGAGGAGGGGCACTTTTGGAAAGTAAGGAAATATTACATTATTTGAAAATGTGTTTCGGTTTCAAAAGGTCCCACATTGATATATTTCGTGGATAAGGTTATAAGGGTTCGAAATCCACCCATAAAATAAGTTTTGGACATGTGTAGTTCATAGATATTACATTATATTTCCATTTTATTTTAATAGTTAAATAATGATGTCATCACTGCATGATAATGATGCCATAAATAATTTATTTTATTTAATGTCTAAAAATTATAAAAAAATTACTATGTTGTAGGAAATCTGTTTAGATTTTCAATGACTATTTATAATCAAAATTTGGACTTGTTTAACCCCACGTAAAAATTGTTTTATTAAAACATATCATGTTTGTGTCAATTTTACTTTTCCATTAAATAAAAATATATTATTGTCATTTTCCAACTAAAGTGGCTCCATGGGGTCCCCAGGTTGGCCCATGGCTTGTCTTGGACGGCCATGACTCACCCAATAGGTGTAGGACAAGTGTCATGGTGTTTTCACATTCTTATAATATCATTTTTACGTTAAACTACACTAATTACCACTAATCGCGATTCAAAACTTAATAAGTTACTATTCACCAAAAAATTATTTTTATCCCATTGAACCACATTTTACTTCTTAATGACAACCATGTATGTCGGATTTTCAAAATTCAATACACATTAGTGGTAAACTTTCATTTAACTGAAAAATCAGTTTGCTTGATTACCAATTAGTGGTTTCACTATTCATCAAAAATTGGAGTTTTTCAGAAAAATACCAAAACTTCACCCTAAGCTATATTTGATATTCCGAATTCAAAAATGAAGTCCGTTTTACAAAATTCAAAACACATTAGTCACATTAATTAATTTAATAATTAATTCCCATTGTCAGAGCAAATAGCGTGTTTTTATAAAACAATAAGTATCAAAAGATTGACACTAGTTTAAGTCCGATTTCAAAGTGAAATTAATTCCAACGACCACTATTGGATTTAATGGTAAAAATATTTTCTAATTTCACTTTAAAACCAATTCAAAATATTATATTATCATATAAATAAATTAGATTAAAAAGAGGTTTTCAATTAAAACACAACATTCTACACTATTCATTAAAAATTGAACTTTATCGGAAAAATACCAAAAAATTACACAAAGTAAAATTTGATGTTCCGATTCTTAATAAGAGGTTTATTTGGTCCAAAAGAATGTATAAGAGTGATCAAAACTATATTTAATTACAGTTCTCCATTAAAAGGCAATAAGTGAACCTTTAGTGAAAACTAGGTCATATACGCCTAAAATTGAATTCTTTCTATATTTTAAGCCTCTATCATTTATTGGATAAATGTAAAAACATTTAAAAACATATATAATCATATTTTAGTTATTTATATCCATTCCCGCCATTACAACGGCTACATGTTAACTACCATTTAAAATAATATTATTTTATTATTAGAGTGCAACGTAAGATTCCCAAGAAACTCGTTGTTGCGTGTTGGGTATGCCATCGAGCATAGCGTCCCCTTTAAAGTCATTTAAATATTTTATTCACAAATATGGATAAATATGAAATGTCATATTCTTTATTTACCTGGGGTGTTACATCCTTCCCCCCTTTTGTGAATTTCGTCCTCGCAATTTTAAAATTGGTCTTGGAAACATCCTTGAAAGTCCCACATCGGAACAAGGGTTGGTAAAACAATCACTTTAAAATAAAGAAAGATAATTACAAAGGTCACCTGAGTTAACCCATATTAGGATTCCAAGTACGAAAATATGGACATGGAGGAAAAAAACAAAGGGTCATGTTCTGATGGAGAGTGATAGAAAACATGTTTAGGAGAAAGTTAACCACGAGAAAATCACAAACATGTGATGGGTTAAACAGTATTCGATTCCCCAGAAGGAAAAGTTAATAGACATCATTTTTGTTTTAAGTTACTTTTTATTGAGGAATTTATTCATAAAGAAACATAATCACTTATCATATTAACTTTCAACTTTTATTAGATTCCTTACACAAACTCATATTTTCTCCAAAAGACTAGTATTTAGGGAGACTTGTTCACATTAAGAGTACTATAATCAACTTCTAAAGAATCACCTAATCCACAAAAGAGAACTATATACTTCCCATATATTTAGACCTTAACCAAAACCAAAACCAAAAGGATAGTACAAGATCAGATAATCCAGAAAAGGATAACCCTTTATAAAAAGAAAATATATCCTTAATCTCCAAAATTTGTCCAACAAAACCCAAAGTTCAACGAGGACCATTATATAATCAATTTGTCCATAAAATTCTTCAAAGTAAACCAATATAAGATTGAAACCCAAATACTTTAAGGATTTATTCACATAATCTTCCAAGTTAAATCGTAACATTTATCTCCAAACAAAATCAGTTGCTCCTAAAGTCTCACATTGAAAAGTAATTATCCTAATCACATATCCTCCATGATAGGTTAATCATTTTCATAAATAACCCAAAATCAACTTACTCTTAATTAATAAAATCATATAACTAGAAATAATCAGTCAAACTAACCAGGGACTTCACGTAGTCCAGTGGTAGGCGATAAATACCAGTCGCACGTTGGTTGTGGGTTCGATTCCCGAAGCTTTGTCCGACGCGACGGGATGTCACACTGTCTGTGTGTTGTCCTTTTTCCAAAACTATATAATTCTCAAATCATTACCCAAAAAGGGATAAAATCTTCAAAGATGATCATAACATATTTTAACCTCAAGTTTATCTCATGCCTTTCATTTTCCATCATAACATATAGTAACCCATAATTACCTCAAAAGTAAGGATCATATAAACCCAAATGGTTACCTTAATAATTATTACCTAAATTTCCACATCGAGTTGGCCATTTAGTACATGATGCATTAGAGAACTCACCAAGTTTGATGTGGTTGATCATGACTCCTTGATATTTGGTTTAGAACAACCACGAGTTTCCTCATTGAATCCTCCATTTTATCTAGTATCTTAATCAGAGAACCACAACAGTTTCCTTCAAACCTGTTGTCTCTTTGGTGCCTGCTAGATCCATCCATTCACTAAAAAAATGTCAGTGTGAGTATACCCACAAAACCATCATGTATTAATGAGGAAGGTAAACACTAAGATACACTTACTCATTCACTTTATCTAAAACTAGGACTCTTTCTGAAATCCTAACCATTATGGTAATGTCACTTATGCTTAAAGAGTACCCTAACCTCTAAAGTTATCTAAACCGACCTCTGATACCAACTATAAGGCCCCAGCCTTAAACCTTACATAATCTTGAGTTATTAAAAGATTACACATTGAGGATCTTTTTAGGTTTAGAGTTTTAGAGAATTAGATCCTGAAACTTGCATCACATTCCACATTTAAACATGGTGGTTACATAAAAGACAATATTCATTCTTCCCATCAATGGAAACCTATTTAAAATAAAACACGGATTCTTTGTTTACACATCCTTGACACTATCGTCACATCATGTACCTTTCCCTTGACCTGTGAAAAACATTTCAAAAACTTGGGATGAGCATAAAAATCTCAGTAAGGTTTATAAAAATATGGAAAGGAAACATGAGTACATATATACATAAGAATGAAATCATACTTTACCCATAAAACATAGGCATATAAAATCATGAATAAATCATAGAAGACATAAGACATAAAGGTAACTTGAGGCATTCATAACATTCTTACATAGGGAGTAACCCTCTTGGTTACGTTTGGAATACCCATCACAGTATATTCCCTAAATCACTTCGGAGAAACCTTAACATTTCACTCCTTCGCGTTACCCAATGCATTGGAGAGCTATATCGGGCTCACCCGCCCTTAGTTTATCATGGAACCACCCGTTATTCATAACAATGCCCAAGAACCATAACATAACCGTATCACATAAAACATGAATAAAGGAAACATAACATTTCCACATTTCAATCACAATATAACATTTTAGGATATAGAAATAATGAATCCATTAAAAACCATTTTCAAAACCATTTAAAACATTTAATAAAGAGAATTTTGAATCAAAGTGTCCCATACCACCTTGAAGCTTTTAAAATTTTAAACCATTAATATACATATAAATAAATCCTTAAAACCATTTTTAAAACATGGATATTAATAACAACAAATCATTAAAACATTTTAAGCGATATTTTGGTCAAAAGGGTTTTTACCAAAATTAGAGACACTTGAATACAATAATTGAGGAATAACATTTAATAATAACTTTATAATATCATGAGAATAAATGGATTCATGATATAATATTCCAAAAGACAGTATATACACCCTATAAGAGTGAATTGGTGCATAATAACAATGAAGTCTCAACAAGGATGTAAAATGTGATGAAATCCCTTATAAAGAAGGTATCCTTAAATTAAGGACAAATCAATATCAAAATTATGTGTGAAAGATATAAATACACCCAATATAATTTTATATTAAGTGTAAAAAAATAAAAGCTCATTCACACATATTCAATGGATGACATATTCGATGACTACATGTTGAACCCAAAGAAATCGAAATTGGGTTAAAAGTTCCCTTGGCAGCCTAATGGCGTCACATCAAAATGAGTTGATGAGAGATAAAAAGCGTATTTCATCACTTGGACATAAAATTTACATCAATTAGGATATATGAGAACATATCCCAATATAACAATATGTAAATTAAAAGACCCAACAAAAGAAGTCTTTTAAAAAAAGAGGAGGGTGAAAGGTTCCCTTACCGACATGGGTATCTTTCAAAACATACACCCCATGAAAGAAGGACAATAGATCATCGATGTAAATACTCATAAATGAAAGTATGTTACACAAATAGTAGAATAATGGGAAGTACATACACCACTCAATGGAATTTGGGTCAAATGTAGCATAAAACTCACGAGAATAAAAGTGAGATGAAAAATCCCTTACGAAAATTTGGCAGCCTAACGGCGCCACTCAAAACATCCAAAATGGATTGATGAGAGAGAATAGGGTCTCTCATCACATGAAAATAGAAATTACAGTATGTGTAATATAAAAGATCATCCCAATAACAAGAAAGATGAGCTTTAAAAGTAATGACATAAAAGTGTGTACTTAAAAAGAAAGATAAGAGTAGGATCCCTTACCTCGGGTCCGACTTGACTCGATCGTTCTTTAATCTCCTGAATAATAAACATGAGTTAATTTATAATTCCTCAATAACCTTTTTCAAGTTCATTATTCCTTTTATACCACTTATTTCCATGTCATAAACATTATGTAATCATTTAAGTTAATAATATTAGTTTTGCCGATATTTGGTTCTTAAGTCGAAAGTGGACTTCTTACAATTACATGTTGTTCGTGTGGCGAAATGTTTATTATATCCAGAATTGTATTCATGATGTAGATATCATATATGTCATATATATCCAGTACATGCATTCATTTATAACATTACATAATCATTTAGAGGTAAGAAATGAAATGCACCGTTCATGGAGACGGTAAGCCGTACGTACGCATGAACGCTACTTCCATTTCTATTTCGTATTTTATAGAATGGAATAATAATGATATAAAGGTATATTATAATTCCAGTATAATATCATATATAATAACATATTTCCATCCTTTATACATCCCACATATGGTATTTAACGAATCAAATAACTTTGAGGGGGCGGTAGTCCGCACTTCCTTAAATGAAGATATCGCGTATACCCATAATGGAAGCCATAAAGGTAAGACAAAAATGAAAAATACAGAAGCATAAGGAAAACATAAACATATTATATATCATATATAAAAATAGTGACATCATAATGGCCACCTTTGAAGGTGTTAAATGAGTATTGAACAATCATCGTTTCGGGTGGCAGAATTTCACCATCCACGAAAACCGTATGTCCTTTAACCATTTGATGTAGTTGTGTGAGAGTGTAGCTCGAATAAATCTTATATCAACATCCTGGTATATTGAATATACTGGTGTTGTTACAAAAGAAATAAATAAAAAGAGTTTAGGGGGCTGGAGAAGCAAAATAAAACAAATGAACATGAGAGAATGAATTACCTTTAAAAGTGTAACTCCTTTTGATTTGAGCCTAAAGGCTTCCTCTGAAAGGATTATGCCCAAAGGTAATCCTCTAGGATGAGTCGAGGGATGTGGAGAGAGTAAATGGGCTGGGTTTGGCCGAGGCAAAGGCTTGATGAGTGTGTGGAAAGAGGTAGAGGTGGGGGCCTTTTATAAGAGGAGAGGAGGGGGACTTTTGGAAAGTAAAGAAATATTACTTTATTTGAAAATGTGTTTCGGTTTCAAAAGGTCCCACATTGATATAATTCGTGGATACGGTTATAAGGGTTCGAAATCCACCCATCCAATAAGTTTTGGACATGTTTAGTTCATAGATATTACATTATATTTCCATTTTATTTTAATCGTTAAATAATGATGTCATCACTGCATCATAATGATGCCATAAATAATTTATTTTATTTAATGTCTAAAAATTATTAAAAATTTACTATGTTGTAGGAACTCTTTTTATCGTTCCAATGACTATTTATAATCAAAATTTGGACTTGTTTAACCCCACGTAAAAATTGTTTTAGTAAAACATATCATGTTTGTGTCAATTTTACTTTTCCATTAAATAAAAATATATTATTGTCATTTTCCAACTAAAGTTGCTCCATGGGGTCCCCAAGTTGGCCCATGTCTTGTCTTGGTCGGCCATGACTCACCCAATAGGTGTAGGACAAGTGTCATGGTGTTTTCACATTCTTATAATATCATTTTTACGTTAAACTACACTAATTACCACTAATCGCGATTAAAAACTTAATAAGTTACTATTCACCAAAAAAATATTTTTATCCCATTGAACCACATTTTAATTCTTAATGACAACCATGTATGTCGGATTTTCAAAATTCAATACACATTAGTGGTAAACTTTCATTTAACTGAAAAATCAGTTTGCTTGATTACCACTTAGTGGTTTCACTATTCATCAAAAATTGGAGTTTTTCAGAAAAATACCAAAACTTCACCCTAAGCTATATTTGATATTCTGAATTCAAAAATGAAGTCTGTTTTACAAAATTCAAAACATATTAGTCACATTAATTAATTTAATAATTAATTCCCGATGTCAGAGCAAATAGCGTGTTTTTATAAAACAATAAGTATCAAAAGATTGACACTAGTTTAAGTCCGATTTCAAAGTGAAATTAATTCCAACGACCACTATTGGATTTAATGGTAAAAATATTTTCTAATTTCACTTTAAAACCAATTCAAAATATTATATAATCATATAAATAAATTAGATTAAAAAGAGGTTTTGAATTAAAACACAACATTCTACACTATTCATTAAAAAATGAACTTTATCGGAAAAATACCAAAAAATTACACAAAGTAAAATTTGATGTCCTGATTCTTAATAAGAGTTTTATTTGGTCCAAAAGAATGTATAAGAGTGATCAAAACTATATTTAATTACAGTTCTCCATTAAAAGGCGATAAGTGAACCATTAGTGAAAACTAGGTCATATACGCCTAAAATTGAATTCTTTCTGTATTTTAAGCCTCTATCCTTTGTTGGATAAATGTAAAAACATTTAAAAACACATATAATCATATTTTAGTTATTTCTATCCATTCCCGCCATTACAACGGCTACATGTTAACTACCATTTAAAATAATATTATTTTATTATTAGAGTGCAACGTAAGATTCCCAAGAAACTCGTTGTTGCGTGTTGGGTACGCCATCGAGCATAGCGCCCCCTTTAAAGACATTTAAATATTTTATTAACAAATATGGATAAATATGAAATGTCATATTCTTTATATACATGGGGTGTTACAAATATAATTAATAACCATAAGGAATGCCCATGTAATGAAATGGGTTTTGTAATCCTATCATAAGGCATAACTATTGGGTGCATCATAGAGGTATACATGAAGGAAATGGATTATGATAATAAATGGAAATTTATAAGGGAATATATGAAAAGAGAATTATAAATAATCTCCAACTGAATTGAAAACATTTCAAAATATTTCCTATTAATCTTAAGTTGTTAACCACTTTTGTGGGGTTATGGGGAAAATAATAGAGGAATTAATGAATAAAATGGAAGAATTTTTATTATAAAACCGGAAAATAATAAATTAAGATTTTAATGATGAATTGTGTGATTAAATAAAATTAATGGTTATAGAATGATGATTATGGAGCCTTATTAGAAATTTTAATTAAATATGCATGTTCTCTTTAATTGTTTTTAAATTTAGAGGATTTGGGAAGGGAACATTTTTTAAACATGTATTACCTCATTAAAGAACAATTATTTGATATTGATACCCATTTTCGGAATATATAAACCTAATTTAGAATAATTATATAAGAATAATAAATATGTAAGTTGGGGAAATTGAATAAAAAGTGTATCACACAGGAAAATTTGTAAGTTTGGAGATGTCACTTGCATTATGCATGAATGATTTAGTAACATTCACATAATATCCTAAAAAATAAAATTGTTTTCATTAATAATTTATTTCAAAACATATTCACCATATACATGACATTGTAAAATGTTATTCTATTTTTATATTAATTTTAATGAGTTATAGTATTTAATTTAATCATTCTTAGACCCTTAATATGATAATTTTCATGGTCGTTTTAATTGTTTACAATTTTGGATGTTCCAGTAAAAAAACTATAAGAAATAAAAATATTCAACTATATGGTATTAATTAACATAAATAAATTAAAGTAGTAATATATATCATTATTATTATAATATAATGATTCATTAGATGAAATGAAAATAAATTATGATTACATTATTTTAACGGTTCATCGATCACTGTATTTCAGTATTGTCTTGTTATTTAATAATATCTATATAAATTAATACCATAACCAATAAAATTTTAATATAGGCTTTTAAATATATATTGATCATTATATGGTTTTATGACCATCCTTGAAAAATGTTATGAAAAAACATCATCCACGAATTTGGTGAGTTGACATACCACTTACAATGTTTTCAGCATTATGATAAAAATATAAAATATTAGATTATATGATGTATATGATTGTAGTATAATAAATTTACTGTATATTTATGATACTATTGTGATAATTTCACTTTGGACAGTTGATTAATGTGTGAGGTGAAAAATGAATTTAAAGGAGATGGGTGAAAGGTTTCACCTCATGAATATTTTTTCCATTAGTTTATATTTAAGGAACATGGAAATGGTTTATTAGTGAGGAGAAAAATAATAAGACTTGGGGAAGATTAATTGTATAGTAATTTAGTATAATATTCTCAGCCATCAATTACTAGATATTGAGAAAATAAGAGGTGTCAAGTGGTGGTATTTATAATGCGAGGTGAGGGGTTTTTTTGAATTTTTTATACATTTATTTATTGATTTAGTTCAATACTATCAACAATGTTAAATAATATGAGTAAATAAAGTAAATTGTTCTAGTTAGTTTGATCCCATGGGTAATTACATCATCGGTGACTCAATAAATCATGTATTTTATAAATACGATAAATTTAGGTATTTCATTATTCACCAAAATTAATCTATTTTAGAAAAAATAGACAAATTAACCCTAACCATTTATACATATGTTGATTTTAAAATTAGAGGATATTTGATGAATATAATTTTTATAAATATGATAATTTCAATTTTTAATTAAAATCATCTTTGATTTGCAATGTTCAAAATTTAAATATATAAAAAAATTATAACACTTCAAAAAAAAATTAGGTCTCATAAAATTATCATATAATTATATGATAAAAAAATATTAGTTACGTAATTTATTTAATAAAAATATATTTTATTGTATATTATTATATTAATTGTAAAACTATAAATTAGCATTTATATTTCCCAAAAATACGAACATATAATTTATCATTTTTTAAAATTTAATCACATATTATAGGAAATAAATATAACAAATTTTTATCCATAATATATATAAATGATATTTATATTTCCATAGGTGAGTTTACATTTCTAATGTGCATTATAATATTCCTAATGTTCATATTTCTATTCCAACTATAATAATTCTACTATTTATAAGGGTTTACTAATCTCGAAAAATATCTATTATTTTATTCATAAAATTCTTTTATTTTGCATTGTTTATATTAAATTTCATCTCCAAGATGAATATTTTCGTATTATAATTATTTTTTATTTCTACACCATTTTTTCATGAGTATAATCATTAGATTAGTTATAGTATATCCAATGTATAATATTATTACTATCCTAAATTCTATTTACTTTCCCGTTGTAATTTTTTTTTTACACAACAAGGAGTAAAAATGAGAAAGGAAATTTAATTTAAAAAATTATGGGTTGTTACATTTATCCTCCATATGATATTTCTCCCTTGAAATTACTTTTTACATGAAATGGTCATACCATGTTTTGGTACATATCCTTTATTGTTTGCTATATTTCCAATGCCACATCATTATATTAATATATACTTCATTTTAATTTGACATGGTGAGTAGTCTAGTTTTGAATAACATTATATGTAGAGTCCATGGTCATCACTAGATAATCCTTATATTGACAAAAAAATGACTATTTATTATAAAGGTGAATGATTCACACAAACGAAAACCCCACCGGGATCCTTTAAGGAGGGATAAAATGATTTAAACCAAGGGAATACCCTTAAAAGAAACATATAAATTCAAATGTAAGAGATCCTAAGAATTCATACACAACACGAACATATTCCTGCCTTCCGAACCATGGAAGACCATCAACCAAAATGTTTCCCTATCTCACACAACACTTACGAATTCTCCCCAAATCCATTATGAGTGCACATCTACAGATCAAATACACAATGTCGCAGTGCAGTTTATAAACACTATCCACTGATCTGACCAGGATATCAAAATCTGATTCCATTTAATCCACCAAAAAACAATCCCTCTAAAAAACTATGATTCCTATGAGATGAGCCTGGACCATCACAACCAATGAACTTCTACTACCATTGTATTCTTTGAAGGCCACCAGTACGTATCCATAACAGTCTCACAGATCCCCACCACCTCTCATGATCCAATTTTTCAGATAACTGACCGCATTCAGTTTTACACATGTATGTGGTGTGTGCGATCTGATTGAGTAGCCTTATTATTTGCCATGCATGCATGGATCATTTGGCCAATAATTTCCCAGTAACTATTGTCCCCTTTTTAATAGAGGTCCCTACTCAATGAGGAGTCTTTTAATCAGATCCAGAGTTACTGAAGAAACCTCCAGTCATCCGGCTGAGTTTTGTTCCACAAATCCCATATGACCCATTAGATTGAGGAAATAATGAGATATCTCAACTTTCATTCAATGCTGCTTTTCAATTATCCATGAAACCATGTGGCTAGAAAAGTGTGGTGGGAGAGATGATGATGGGAGGAGCTAGATATTGGAGAGAAATGAGAACAAATGAATACCACCCACTCACTCTCTAAAAAAATGTTAGACCCTGAATATGTTATGTTCTTCTATAAGAACATAATAATTTGTTCTTCCACAATAGGGGTACATGAATTATGTCAAAAATATGTGACATTGATGGTGGAAGTACTATTTAATATACCACAATCTACTGTGATTGGGAATTGAAAATTTGATGTCGTACATGAAATTTTGAATTAGTTTCATAAAAAATCTCATTACTATTTTCTATAGAGATATGAATATGAATAGAATGTATTCCACCATAAAATCCATCCCTCATTGATGATTTTCTTTATATATAGTATATCGGTATTGGGATTCCATGATGTTATACTGAATGTTTTTCACCATTATACAAATTCATCAACAATTTTTGGTCCTAAAAAGTTATATAAAACTAATTCAACCCAAGAATCTGGTGTTTTACATGTTGTCCCTTAAAGGGGTTCATTTGGATCCATTTGGAACATTAGTGGAAACTATAGTTGAAAGAGAACTCTACTAAAGGTTGATGTTTTACCAAACATCCATTAAAGTAAATAATACATGGTCTCAATAGGAATTTATGTGTCACAAAAGTATTTCCGTATTGGCTATCATATTTTTTATGATATGTGACACTAACATTTATGTTAGTGTCATAATATTGTTGAAGGAATTAAAAAATAGAGATAAATTTCTGATATCTATATGATACAATTGATAATGGTAATCAATATAGCCTTACCTATTCTTTAATTTATTTTTATAGTATTTTATCGAGTGAAAATTACTATAAAATCGAGAAAAGTGAGAAATCATTTTATTATTTTCCACAAGGAACCATATATAATTATATCATCTATATTTCTCTAAAAGACTAATGTATATTCCCATACTGATGTTTTCTAATATCTGTGTAGATTTTTGTAACATTTTATTCATCCCCTTAGAATTTATCATTTCATCCTTATCTGTCTGGAATACCTGGAAAATCGATGTATAATTTTCAATATTCTTCTTCATATTTTAACACGAATTGTTCTCTAAGATATCTTACTACTTCTTTTAGCTCCTTGGGTGAATTGAGAAGGTTGATTTATGAGAATCATTTAGTTTCACCTTTTTTATCTCTAGATTGTATGGTACATATAATCATGACCAAAATTTCATGAACTCTTCCTCATAAAATATAAACTCATAGGATTTCACCATTCTTATAGATTCATCCATTTTCTGAATTTCATCATTATTTCTTTGAAAATATTTTATTCTATCTATGATAGGTGGTTAATAAATTTTTTGTTATAAGAATTATTATGTACCTTACTTAATTATTACCATGTATATCCTTTTCAAGTCTAATAATATTTTATCCATCTCGATTATCACCATTGATAATGACACAAGACCCATTCTATTTCCAGTATCTTCCAAATTATTATTATTAAAAAGATGGTAGTGAACGGAGTAGTCATAATCCTTAATGAGATGCAACCATCGTAATCAGAACATATTATTCTCCTTTTATGTTAATATATAATCAACTCTCTTATGATTAGTATATATCTCACTCAACTCCCCATTTAGATAGTGCCTCCATATTTTTAATGCAAAGATAATAGATACCATCTCTATACGATGTATTGGATATTGTTTTTTCACTGGATTTCAAATTAATTAAGGAATATGCTTTAAATTTTAAAAAAAATTATTTGAAAATAGTCTCACACCTTCTTTGAATCAATGTTGTTTACAAAAAACTGACTCCCTTGTGTTTCTTGAGTGAGTAGTGCTACATCAATTACAATATTCTCCATATATTTAATGGATAAATAAAACAAAAAGATCCTACTATAATATAATCCCTATCAATTTAGCGTAGAAAATGGGCATCCCAATCATAATATATTCTTCACTAATCATCAGTAACACACATATAGAACAAGGAAATAGTGAATGTAAATTACAAATGTTGTTTGGGGAAACACATTGATTACCTTTCTCTTGGAAGGGTCTACAATAAATACTTTAAACTGATAGCATGCCCCAATATTGATAATTCCTCAATAAATAACTGAAACTTACTATAAAACTCATTATATTTCGTTATTAAAAAATTACAGACCAAAAAATTAAAATTCACCTCGTTTACATCCATTCTCTTGGAGTATATAAAATTATAATTGATAAAGACTACAAATATTTTAAAAAATATATAAATTCTCAATAGATTATGTTCATGAATGTACCTAGATCATTATTTATTTTTAATGAAATCCAAAATAACTCGTATTGTCCGTAATGAATTAAAATGCTAGTATTTGGAATATATTTCCCCCTCACATTTAATTGGAGATATATTGATTTCTTTTTTACGTAATGGAAATGTATGACCCCATATATTTGATCAATGAATTAATCCAAATGTGGAAGGGGATACTTGTTATTTTTACTATTATGTTGAGCTCATGATACTCTAGTCATAGGTACATTGATCTATTCTACTTTTAAATAGGTGGATTGGAGAAACCCATATTGAAGCACTCAAGCATATAACACCATTGTTAATATTATCATGTAACTCATTCATTAGTTCCTCCATCTTAATTTTTCACATCATAAAATAAGTATTTTATATTGACAGTGTTCTTTATAAAAGTCCAATTGAGAAATCAACCACTCATACTCTATGATGACAATGAAATTTATCAGGGGACACATTGTTGTAGTTCATCACAATGGTCAGGTCTTCGAGGGAGAATATCTCCATTATCTCTATAATTATATCTAGATATGGATTCTCGTAATATATTAATAGCAACAATTGATATTTTAATAATAAATGACAATAACCCTTCTCCTACAAATTTTATAGAGCTGGTGGATGCCTCAAGTTGTGAAGAGTGTTATCCTTACCCAAAAATTGTAGTTGGATTTTCATTAATATTGAAAATATTTCCCAAAAAAGAATTAAACCACAGAAATGGATGAAATATGTTATTTTATGGTAGGTTTAGTACCTGAAAATTATCTGGGAAGGAGATATATCCTTTTGATTCATAAATTTCAAAATTTTTGGTTCTTATAGGCAACTCAACCTCATATTTTTGGATGGTGATTGAATAGTTATACTAAATATTAATATATGAAGGATTATATAAAAATAGATTGAAATAGTACATTGACTATTCTTTATTGAATAAACATTGTATATATCAGAACAAATTTGTTCGCATCCTACTCAAAAGTAGTGATAGTATATGACATTCTTTGTTTCTGTTGAGGTTTTTTATTGGTTACCTCTGAAAATTATTGTCTTAGTGAATTGGATCATATAATTCCAAATTTTTATGTAGTTAAAAACATTAATAAATACAGTGTATCTATATAAACCATCTTTTCTTGTTCTTAATGTACATTATTATTTATATCTAGTTGAAAATAATTAGTTGATTCTGATTTATTTCACATTTAAGGTATCTATTAGTTCCGGGCAGATAGTCCCCACATTAATTCATACAAAAATTTTGTCCAATAGTCTATTGGAAATTATTTCTATAATTTTATTATCTATTGATCCTCACATAATATACTACGTTATCCTTTTATTATCCCCAGGACCATGTGACCGCTTAGTGTCTTTAATCTTAATACCATCCTTATAGAAATAATGAAAAATATATTCATAGCTATCAATGTATTGAATTGATGATATTTTTTGTTCAATTAGATATATTATAATATTGAACTGATCCATACCGTATTTGGTGTTCATTAAAAACCATAGGAATATCATGGAAGGCTTGATATATTTTTTCCAAAATCCCTGATAGAGTCATATTACGTTTTCTTCATTACAAGAAAATGTCTTTCCATATAAATATGTAGAGTTAAGGAAAATTATTAATTTATTGTTAATTTATTAAAAGATTTAAAATAAATCGAGTAAATTAACTAATTGGAATTGTTTTTCATGTTTAGATTCCACAACTAATCATCTTCACCATCAATATTATATTCCACAAACACAAAATTCTATTATATTATGTAGTGGAGGATATATAATATCATCTCAATGGATTTAATAATCTTTTCTTTGATAAGGGGATTAGAATTTAAATTATTAAAATAATTCCTTTTCACATGAATGATGTCACTGAATGTGTCTATTTCATAGGAGAACGAAGGAGTTCTACAAGTTTCATGTTATTATTCATACAATGAGCTAGTTGATCTAGTACTATAATGATGTTTTGATCTTTTATTCAATTTAGATATATTATATAACTAATCAAATCTTCTATTGTACCATTACATTTATTATTTTAATTCGTTACTATATTTTATTCCATTATCAAAGAAAAAGAATAAAAAGATAACGATCTTCAATAATCATCTAGTAAAAATACAAAAAGAAAACTTTTTAACATATAAGAAAATTATTTTAAATGAAATTTATATCCTATTTTTTTATTCACTGTGATTTAATATAGTTTATCCATTGTGACATAATTTTCTATATATCTCATAAAATGTTTTTATAATATTAATCATGAAATGTACCTAGAATATTATAGGATACCTGCTACAGAGAGATGATCCTGTTAATTTTTTTAATAGATGATTTTAAGCATAATTAAAAATTTATAAAAACAATAGACTATAATGTTTAGTGGGTTGGAATATAATGTACATAATTATAAATTATGATACAAACATATATTATATTTTCAATAATGAGATCCGAATTATATTTAATCTCCTAAAACTACCTGGTATATTAAGGGGAATACATGAGAAAATTTCTTGATATAAAAATATTGTTATGGTAATAAACACATCAATAAAGAACACCATACGGTTTAAAAGGAATAAATTTATGACATAAAAATTATGATTAAATAAATAAATATATGGAAGAATAATATTTTGACCATGGGATCATTTAATAATTTCAACATAGAAACTATTAAGAAACATAAAACATCACATGAAAATGTGTCAAGGCTAACATTCAAGAATTGTCACAATGTGGATGAAGTCACAAAATGGATTTGGTTTACTCATTAATCACATACATGATGTCTCATGAGAATAATAATTACACAATTAATTGGATTTATATATAGTTCCAAAAATAATAAAACATTCATGCAACTTTTTTCCACATGAATAATCAAATTGTATGATTTCCCATGGATTAAAATGTGTATCGTAATCATCTCATTAGGAGTATCAAGTCTACATTACGAAAAGGTGTCCACGAATTAATAGATTAAAATCATAAATTGAAAATCATAAGAAAAAAATAGAAGTAGATCATGATAAAGGATGTAAAATTGAATTGAAGACATGTGAAAATATTGTTTATGAATCTTTATAAATTATCCACTTTAATGTGGTGTAAGGAAAATATTACGGGTACATTAAGGAAGAAAAAATATATATATTTTCTATAACACCATAAATGACCATTGATTGTTTTTTCAACATTAATGTAGTTATTTAATTAAAATAACGATGGATTAAAATACATTATTTGTTTTTTATAGGTATGGGTATGAAATTGTGATGTTCCCTTTAATCGAGTTTTCTTAACAGGGGGAATTTAGAAGAAACCCTTTTAAAAAATGTATTTACCCGTCAAATAAGTATAAATTTATCTTGATACATTTTCTTGGGAAATATAAAACAAATTTAGAGAATTATATAATAGTAATGAAGAAATATTTTGGTGTAATGGTAAAGAAAGTTTAACCTAAAGGTAAATTTGGAGGTTCAGAGAGATCCATTTCCTTATGTTTAAATGTGTTTTTCACATTCACATAATATAGTAGATATTAAATTTAAACTCTTAATAATTTAGTTTATAACCTATTCAAAATATATTTGATTTATAATTATTTTATTAATTTTTTGGGCTTTTTAATTATTTAATATAATTAATTTCAGTTTTATGGTAGTCTTCATTTCATGGATTTTAACATAGGATTAATTGTGTATAAGTATGGAAGTTCGTACCCGTAATATGAAAAACTCATGATGTAAAATTATATGGTATTTATTCAAATAACTATTTATAAATGGTCCTATATATCACTTTTAATGTCTTGGGAAATATTTACTATGTGAAATTTTGTTGAGAAATGAATAGTTCATTTGGGAGGTTTTACTATAATCAAGAATTATTATTTTTTAATTATTAAATATTATTGATATATATTAGTTCTATTTAATATATATATATATATATTTCAAAATAATTTTCAAAAATATGATGGTTTTATGACAACTCTAATGGTTGTAATGGATAATTATCAACCATGAAGGTTGTGAATCATCACATAATGAGTGATTATTTAATTCACAATATAAATATGAATATAATATATTTGAGGATGTTTATACCATTAAAATAAAAAATTCAAATATATGTATGATATTTTTTATTTCATGTCATTTTGGATAGTATATGAAAGGACGAGGTCTAAAAATGATAAAATCTAGAATTGATGTGGGGCAGTTTTACTTCCTGAATATCTTCCCCTACAAATCAATCATCTGGAACATGATAATGGTATTTTAGTTTGAAAATCAGTACTGAAACATGAAATAGATACACATTCATATCATACATGGATATTAAATCAGTTTAGATTAATGATCAACACATTAAGAAATACATGATTGATGACCATAATAGTTTGTTGTATTGAGAAACGTGGAACAAAATTTTATGATATGGTGAATTATCCTCAACATTAAAATATATATAATCCCAATTAATACCCCTATGTAAAAACATTATTTCAATACCTATAAAAATGCAATATAAGAAATCGGTGATCTAATTTTCTCAATAAGGGTTAATAAGATGATATGTAAGCATAATTATTTGAATATGGGCATGAGAACATGATTGAATATTTATAATATCATACCCTTCAAATCAAAAAACATAAACATGAATCGCGATATAAATATTTAGTGTTCCTAATACACGAATCAAACAAGATTCCACATAAAAATACATGATAGAATAATATATGAATAAGTCATGTATTTTTTTGATCACAAAAGCATATAACATAAATTTCTATTTTAGTCAATTCTTATTGAAAATTCCATTTTACATGAATTGGAACATTGTCCAAACTATAATAGTTGTCAATGTTTTTTCCCAAGACCGTATTAGAGAAAACATTATTTTAATAAACTATGTTCACTCCATGTTACAACCACATATTATATATAGAGGTTCACTTTCTATTCTAGACGTATATTGTTGAACTATCTTCATATCCCATTCTAGACCATTATTATGGAATAAATTTTACTCCTATTTAAAACACTATCATAATAAAAATATTACACTCTTCATTAAATCCCTTTCATAATGAATCATCCTCACTTCTCCTTTGATACATTTCATAATGAAATATGTTTACTCTAATTTTCCTCTGTGGCATACTCATGAGATATAAATTATTACTCAATGCATTCGAGGTAAATAAAGGTCCCATAAATCACAAAACACATTCATTAATATGTGTACGATAATATTACAAACAATCATCCTAAAATATTCCATGAAATTAAATGGGTGTCATAAATACTTCATTATATCATTATATATAGAAAATATATTTTTCAAATAATCATATTATAAAAGAATTACTTGTATAGTAATGTGGTTTTGATATTACATAACATATGGATGTGAAATAATTATAAATATAATTATTTAATAAAAAGATAAACCATTAAATAAAGTTTATAAATTGTATTTTTATGTCATATCCCCAGTACAGAAGAAACTATATCAATGTTTCTTCATCTTTTATGGAAAAATAATTATAATAATTACATAGAACATTATTGTGGAAAATATTCTTTCATAAAAAATCATTTCAAAAACACCATTTCAAATAAAAAATTTTTACAAATAATTCCATATAATTTCATTTAAATACAGTTTTTAGGAAAATATCATTTCCACTTTAAAAAATGATATTTTTAAACATAAATCATTTTTGAAGCATTTTTCATATAAAATATATTGAAAATCATAAATTCATCACGAAAAAATTGTGAAGAAAAATATTCGTTGAAAATAAAATAAAAATAATAGAAGATGTCCTAAAATAATATTAGAAAACTTTTACTATAAAATTTATTTTAAAATTTTATAATAACTCCTGAAATCATTTAAATCATTTTCAAGGAAAGTATCATTTTGAAAAGATACAAAGAATAATTTTTTTTCCATTAAAAAACAATTCTATGTTATATTGTATTTTTTAAATAAATATTATGTTGAAAACAAATTTTTATTTAAAAAATATAGAATATTTGAAAATAATTTTCATTAAAAATTGAAAAAATACAATGGATTATTCTAGAATATCATGGTCAAGATGAATTATATTACTAGACATTCTTAACTTTCCTTTTATACTAAAACTGTTTAGAAAATATATTTGATCAAAAAATGAAATGAATATTATATTTAAAAAAATTTAAAAAATTATAAAAATGGTATACATGTCTATTAAAAAATATAGTGTCATTTAAATAAATTCCTAGAAATATTATTTAGAAAACAAGGTTTTGAAACAACACCTATTTTCAATCAAAATAAGAATTAATGTTGTATGTTTATAATAGCCTTTTTTATTATATGAAGATCCAAAGAGTACTAAAACTCGTAATATTACATGTATATGACATGAATAAACCAGATAGATGAAAATTCATGATATTTCATAAGATATAGATTATAATATTTCATCAATGGTAGCATATTCATTGAGAATCACAAAAAACAATGAGATTTTATAAATAAATTGTTACCACATAGGGTACATTACATCAATACACATATAATATAATAAAATATCCTAATACTTATAATGTTATGAAAAGAATAAAATTCATGAAATAACATATCAAAGGAGGTATATATACCTAATCAAAAAAATGGTGCATAACATGACATGAATCTCAACGTAGGTAATTAGAGAGAATAATAATTTTTTTATTTGGATGCTTTTGAACAATAAACCCCATAAAAGTAAGATAATCTTAATGATATGTTGATAAACATAAATATAATTATTAGAATAATATAATACATTAATGTAAATTTTATACACCACATAAAGTAAACATGTGGTGACCAATTTATGTATCTCAAATATATAAAAAGTATATGAAAATACAAATTTGGTAAGTCTATAATTTCCTTCACCACATCCAAACAACCTATTAAAAAATATGGTTATTTCAAATAAACCATAGAACTATATTCTAATAATACCATATATTATTTTATAATGAATTTATATTACGATTTTATTAACAATTTCTTATTAAAATTATATTTCAGGTAATATCGGCTATGTTTTTCGTATATGTTTTGACTTGTTAATATTTCACATCATAAATATTAACTAATTTATTTATTTATTAATGAATGTAAATAATAATATTAATTGACTATATATTCATTATATAAATATTTTTTAAAATCTATATCATAGAAATTTGATTTACAATACATTGTTTGTGGAGATGGTTGGCCATACGTATGGATGATATTTGTTAATGTTTTATGGATGTTTTGAATGAAATAAGGTAAAATATATATATATATATAGTAATGTTATTATTTTAAATTTATCATATATTTTTACAAAAAACATCCTTAAGAAATTCCTTGAAATGAATGAATATATCACATCACTTTATGGAGATCATAGTCCATTCACCCAAAAACAACATTATCCAATTTTTATAAAAAATGGATAGAATGAAGGTATTTTGTATATATAAATTATATAAAATAACAAAATAATAAATATAATATATTTCATATGAAAATAGGGATTTCATGATAATTAAAACAATTATAGGTCATAATGGACAGACAAACCACATCCTTTCATGAGGTGGTAGTTCCACATACATTAGAATGGTATGTTCATTATCCATAAGATGAAAGTATGTGTATGTGTTGGTATAATCCATTAAAGAAAAATATATAAGTTCATTTATGATAAATAGGTTAATATATAATAAATAAATAGTATTATTTTATTGTGTGTAGAAAGAAAATAATAAAAAAGATATTATGGAAATCCATTACCTCTTCTTTGGAAAACTTCTATTAGTTTGCAAAAAAGTTCATCCTTAATTGGATTTATTTCCAAAGGGATGATTCAATGATTAATTTATGGATATTGAGAGTAGATAAAAAAGTGTTTTTACAATAAAAAAATGTATTGATGTTTGTGAATTATTTGTAGTTTTTAGTTCCTATTTATATTTGAGGTTGGATGAATTTTTGGTAATTTTTTGGAAAGAGAATTGTAATAATATTTTCTGCATTTCACATTTGTCCAATAATGGTACCAATTTAAAAAAATGGGTTATAGAGAAGAAATATCAATATCCAAATGATTTTGGACCTGTTTCATGGTCATTTTGGTCTATATGATCAGGGTTTATTCTTTGTTAATATAATTTTTCTCTTAATCATTCAAAGTAATATCCATCAATTTCACTAATATTTTAGGTAAAAAATTATATTTCCATTATTATAAATTTTAAATTATTATGATTAAAAATTTGTAATACATTATTATAAATTCTATTTTTATATGTGACTTAAATTAAATCTTGTCTAATCTCATAGATGGGACGATGAAGCGTGGATTTAATGTCAAACATTTCAAATGATAAAAATGTGTTTAAATCGAATTTAAATGTTAAATTCATTACAATTAACTAATTTCAAATAATTTTTTAAAAAATGTATCAATTTAAAATTAAAATAAATAATAAATATATTTTTTCACTACAAATAATTTAGAATCAAAATTATATTTCAATTAAATTTTAAAATTTTCACTATTAATCATAAAATAAAACATTTATGAAAAAACATTCACCCAAAGTAAATTTTTATATTATTATTTATAAAATTTTATTTATCTAATAAAATAAATTTTTGGAAAATGATACGAATTATATTTAAAATTGGTTCTCTATTAAAATGTATAAATATTAACATTTATAAAAATTCATATATTTTTCCATAAAATTGAATTTATTATTATATTATTTTTATAAAATATATTTTATGAGAATAAAAATATTGATTGAATATATTGTATATATTTTTTATTGAAATCAATCACAAATTTTTTTTAAAATTTATTGGTATAAAATTGTCTTTTTACAAAGATAAATAGTTTTCTTTGAAAAGTAGTTTTTTTATATTCAAATAGTTTAAAGATTCATTTAAAATTTATTAATTATAAATGTATACACTTTATTTACGTGTTTAAATACTATTTTTACAATCTAGTTAATATTACTGATAACATCTATTATAACAACTTTGCAATATTCACAATAAAATTTTAATCACAATATCATTAGTATATTTTAGTTCAACAAAACTCTTCCCTGCAGGTATCCTATGCTATTAAAGGAACATGTAATTTTTCATAACACATGCCTAACATAATAATTTTTTCACGAAAAGATATTATAATAGTTTCATTTAGTTAAATATTATCATAGTGTTTCATGAATCTAAATATGGAAATAGTGATTTTAAATTACCCATGTTATATTCTATGTTGCGTAAAAAGAAAAAATATCAAAAAGATTAAATTATTTCAACGAAATCACAAAAAATTGGGTTATCCCATTATACCACCCTTAAAATTATTTTCTCCCTTGAATGTTTTCTTATTATCTGATAGATGAATACTTTAAATTCATTTCATAGAAATTCACATCTTAAAAATGAATACTAAAATTTACTAAAAAAATTAAATGTATGAAACATAAAATTTAACCAATGTATCTTATAACTATGTTTCCTCATATGAGAACATAGTTGTAAAGTTAAAACATGTACATATAAGAGAAATATAACAATTGGGATCTGATTGATAGTGATAAAGAGCATGGGTATTAAAATTTTAACGATCACAACACTATAACACAAAGACAAGTAAAAATTTTCATTGATATAACAAAAAAAGATAACATGATCAATTTCAATTTCGTCTCTTAATCCAGGAATGGATGTTTATTTGTCATTATTCAAGTAATAACTAATAATGACGAATTATGAAATGTGACGCCTTATGAATTTAGTGAGAATCGCATAAAAAAGTTTATCACATGTTTCTCAATATGATTATTTCCTTAATTTTTTATAAAATATTTTCATCACATAATATTCATCTGAATAATAAAATAAACATTCCATAAATTGTAATCATTATAAAAGAACTAAAATCTAAAATTCCAAAACATTTGAAAGAATTTCATAAAATATTTCAAAAACATTTGTATTGATCTGCCATATTTTCAAAAGAATATCTCTGCAGTCAAATAATAATCATGAGAATAACATTTTTATTTTTTATTTTAAAACATGTTAATAACATGAAATAACATAAATATACACAGAAATTATTCTTTCTTCTTTATTATAATGATTATTTGATATATTAATTAAATCAAAAAAATTAGTAATCTTCATCCATAATAACATAAACTAATTCACCAAAAAAATAAATAATTTGATAAAAGGTCATATATACTCTCCAATTTACATTATACAAATCAATATTAAATTTATCAAAGATAAAAATGATTTTAATAGCATCAGGAACTAATTATGTTCCACCTTACCCTAATCAAAATATCAACATTACATGAATTTTTTTGGAATTCATGAAATCAATTCAAAATATCATTTAAATTTCATATTTAAAAATTATAATAAAATTAATTATATATTTCATGAATCATATAACATAGTATTTTAATTGAAATACATATACATTTCACTAATAAAAATTTATTTTCAAGACACTAATCATGCTTCATCATATTATTCAATAAACCATTTTCCCAGAATATAAAATATGGCTAATTTTTTATGGTTACTCATCCCGAATATAAACATGCTTATAATGTTTAATGTAAAAAATTTTGTTATTACATCCCATACAATTAACATGCCCTTTTTTCCTTTTATATTTATCACTATAACCATTATATGTTCTACCATTTGGATTTTATTTATGATATGTCCACTTAGGAAATCGATTTTAATAATGCCCAAAATTTCGATATAAGAACCATTCAATGTGAAACACATTCCTTCTATTTCCTCTAATTGACTACAGCAAGAATGCATATGGTGATGAACACTTCTCATATATGAAATCCTCATAATCATGAATAATTAACTATAGGATGGATAATTAATAACATGTTATTATAAATATATTAATATATAAGTTAATCCATAGTGACATGTCCTTAGAATTATCCCTGGAGACCTCACGAAAAATGTCTCATTCGAGATTCCATAGGATGAATAAACTTTTCAGATTATAAAAATTATAGAGAACCAAGGTTAACAATCAAGGATATTAGAACATTTTATTTGAATATTAAGCAAATATCAAAATTGGTTGCCAAAGGACTGTAATAGTATACTGTCTGTGGAACCATAGAACACATTTTTCAAATATGGTGAAATATCCTGAACATATTCATAATGATCATCCCCTCTAGTACTCTAATATAAAATATTTCATCATAACAAGGGGAATGGAATCATAAGAAAGGGGTGTGATCATATGTGAAGTAGGTTTTAACAAGGATTTATGTAAGCATAATGATGAGATGAATGGTATAACAACATTATCATATCCATAGAATATCATACCATTCATATTAAATAACATAATCATGAATTGTGGAATAATTATTTGAAGTTCATGTGACATGTATTATAATGGATTCAATATAATAATCCATGAGTGTGTAATTTATTAATAAGACATATATTTTTTGGAAGATACATAAGAATATTAAATTGATTTCTATAGTTGTCAAGTGTAAATAAAAATATCATGTCAGTGTAATGGATTCAATCCAACAACTATCTCAGTATTCGAGGTCCACTACTAAGACCATAATATTCGATAAAGTCCACTAATGAACCCAGTTTACTACCTATTCCATATATTTACTACTAAACTGGATAAGATCCTATTTTATTATTGTATCACTAAACTAAGATCACTTCCCCTTGTTTCCTAGTTTTACTAAACAATGTTTAGTCCTCATTTATCTCGATCATACTTAACTGACTCCACTATTTATTCGATCACTTTCATACAAACTCATTTGCACTCCAAATTTTAAACCCATATTAATTTAAAGCACTAATTACTTATTCCAGCCCCATCATATTAATGAAAAATAAATCATTAACCAATTGACTTTTTAGAGATATAGGTCCCACCCAACACATAATAAACTCATACATGCGTATTGCACCTAATTATAAATAATCGTCCGGTCATAAACCCTGCAATGAATGAGTATCCTAAAAAATTATCATATATTTACAAATAGAAACGAAATTTGTATCATAATCATTTCATTGAAGTATAACCAATGAGATGTAGTGGGTTTCAAAAGAAT
The DNA here is from genome assembly GCA_963277665.1 of Viscum album. Classification (NCBI taxonomy): domain Eukaryota; kingdom Viridiplantae; phylum Streptophyta; class Magnoliopsida; order Santalales; family Viscaceae; genus Viscum; species Viscum album. The sequence goes on from OY728148.1 coordinate 1,247,238,597, forward strand.
ATAAACCATGGAATAAAAATGTGTGTCATTATCATCAATCCATCAAAACATGAACCATTCAAGAAAGGATTTGAGTTAGCATATTAGATCATATCCCTAGTAAAGCTTTAAATATAACAAGTTATGTCATCATATATGGAAAATTATTCTGAAAGATCACATGTAATATTTTTTAGGAAAATATCATTCCTTCAAAAATATATTTAATCAAAAACATTTCAAAAAAGTATTTCATAAAAATAATTATTGAAATATTAATAAAAATATTTTTTTGAATAAAAAATCATTTCCTCTTTTAAAATTTATTTTTTTTAAAAAAATAAAATAATTTGGAAACCATTTTCTTTTAAAATACTTTTAAAACCCATTAATTGATCGTGAAAACATTCTGAAAGAATTTTTCATTGAAAATAATTTGAAAATATAAAAATAGGGCATTAATATAAGAAACCATTCTCTAGAACATTTCTCCAGATAATTATACAAAATATTTGAAATCATTGAAATAATTTTATTCTGAAAATACTTTTTAAATCATGTAAGGAAAATTTTAAAATCAATTAAAACACCTCAGAATGATACAATTTATTGGAAAAACATTTCTGTTTGAAAAACATTTAAGAATCAATATATATAATGAATATTAGGAATTAAAATCCATTAAAAATATACTTGTAAAATAAAAATAGATTCTTCATGAAAATTATAGTCATGTCAGATGGTATGACCATATATTCCTAACATTCCATTTTCACCCTAAAATGTATAGAAATGTGCATTGATCATACAACAAAAAAATATTTCTTCTTATTTTTTTTGTATGAATGTTCAAAGATGGGTAAAATTTTCCTTTATACAAAAATGGATAATATTGAAACAGTTATTGAAAAAATCTTCATAATACATAGTCTTGAAATTACATATATATTGAAATTAAAGGATAAAATAGTTAATTTTTCATTAAAACAATATATTAATTATATCATGTATTAAATTGTGAAAACATTTCATGGTTTTTATGATTTTCTAGTAATATAATTGGTATATTCATTCCTTCCTAGTATTTTAGATAAAATCATTATCTTTGTTGAGTCATTATATGTCTTTATTTAATTGTTCATTTGATAATTTTAACTCATTGTTTTCTTTTAAATGTTTATTATTTTTATCATTTTCAATGGAAATATTAGTTTTGATATTTACTGTCAAAGTATGTTGTTTTTTGAACATATATTTTTATTTTACCACATTAATGGTATATTCCATCATGTTATAGTAATCGTACAGATATTTACGAGTCATTTTTTCTCATTACCATCATTTTAATCATTTTTATAAATATTTGAAATAATAATATGAGAAGTAGGAATAATTTTATGTACCTTTTATTATATCTCTAAAAATTAAATATTTTCATGATGGATCTTAAATTATGGATTATAATAATCCATCAGTGGTTGAATATTCCTTTTTCAATTTCTAGATGTCCTTTAATTTTATTGATTTTTTATAATCCTACTTTTAAGGGGTGAGGTGGTAGTTTATTCTAGAAACCCAGTATCCATCATTTCAGGGATATTTGGTAGGATATCCTCTATAGAGAAACACTACCCTTGTATAAGTTTAAATTCCATACCTTCTCAATCTTTCTTGGCTGGATTTCTCTACCCTTGTGAATGCACCAACTCTGAGTCCTCATCTGTATCCTTTTTCATTGTAATATGTTTGGTATATATATAGTTTCTGGTGTCATCAAGGCCATGAGGAGGATTGAAATACTTGTAGTGGCCTAAAAGACTTGTGGTGGCCCATATTCCTTGAGGTGGCTAGAATTCTAGATTGTACTGAAAGCCTTAGGTGGCCTAAATTCCTTGAAGAACTCAAGGACCAAACTGGTGGCCAAATGGTCCAAATATATGATCATTTCTAGATACTATAGTATAAAACAATACCTACTATAATACAACTATAGTAACCTAGAAATACACCTCCAACTATATTGGATCTCATGTCTCTTGGATGCACATTCCGATTCCTCAACAACTAGGATGAGGCTCCGGTGTGGTAGAATATTCATAAACAATCCCTATTAGAAATGATATTGTATCAGTAAGCTGTTACAACTTTTTACTCATTAAATAAGAACACCTATTACAGAATAAAATTAGATGATGCAGATAATAACATGAAAATAATAATTTCATGATATGACATTACTACGTCCAAGGAGCATACACCAGTGATGTGCCGATGTACCAAATCCACTAAAAGCACATTGTTGTTTACAAATTTCAGGATAGATCACTTCTAATCCCAGGATCACAACCTTGACAATGATTAGAGTCACCTCACTTCTTTCTTAAAGGTCAATCCTTGTTTCTCTCCCACTGGATCACTGCCGGTGGAGAGGATCACCTTCTTCCTCTTCCTTTTCTCACTTATCTAGAAATGATCCACTCAAATTTTATATACTTTTAGGTCTCTTAATTATAACTAAAGAATACATCCTCTGTTTTATGTAGATGCACTATTGAAGTCCTACTTTCACCGGTAGATGAATCTCACATTGCACTGACGTTAGTGGGTAATCTTCCTGATTTCACGCATCCCTGAATCACTACCATGCTACAACCATAGCTGGAACCCTTCTCAAATATGATTCACAAGTCATTGTGAGAATGTTAAAAATTTCATGCAAGTTCACCTCAACCACTGGCACGACACTAGCTTCTGTAACTCCAAACTTGCATGACTCTCACCTTTTTACACCCGCACCAATATTGGCATGCAACCACCAATTGTAGTGCTTTTTCAAATCTTAGTGCACATGTTTCACCAAACCACTTGCGTAACACCCCATTCTTAATCTCAAAACATGGGTGACACCCTACCTTTCTTTCCCAAACCATTCTAGACGTGAAACAACCAACAGGCGCACATCTTCTACTTGCGCGACCAAACCAACACTTACGCGACCACCACACCTTCATGATAGGAGATCCTATTTTCTCTAGGTGTTGAACCCTCACAGAATTAGGAGGGTTCTACCTATATTTATAGGAATTTAGACACCCTTCCCAAGGGCGCACAAGTCTCCCCTCGGCGCGCTAGTCTTGGCACGCAAGTCTCTGCCGCACAAGTCACTTGTGCGACCAACCCTAAAACTTGGGCTCTCATTTTCCATTTTCCATATTTTGATGTTATGATTGTGAAAAACATATGGTGCCCGAGTTTCCTCTCTTTTAAGACAACTGCACAGAAGTACCTTTGCAAAAACAATTTTTTTCCATTTCTCAATTTTCAAGCCCAAAATTTTTGCAAACACTATAAAATGGTGCCACTATTTATCTACTCCTTTTGTACCACCTCCAGATCATCCATTACTTTTTCAAACTTCTTGAATAAAACATGGTTTGTTAACAACATCCCATGGACTAGACATGCCACAATTAAATCCCATTTGTCAAAAAATATTTATGTCGTCGTTTGATTTGTAAACAATCACAACATAGATGTCCACTATGTCAGCAAACACAATCACCTCAAAAATGTTACAATGATGCCTTGATAAATTTTTTCCCAATTGTTATAATATAAAAAATAAAATAAATATAATCTGTAATATTAAAAATAATGAAAACACATTAAACACAATAATAAAATGTGAATATTTTACAACAATTATGTACATTTAATTAGAAATTGGTAATGGTAGTAAATATTAATTAATGAATAAATGAATATCATTGACAAAAAATTAGCCAATATTTAAATATTTGAAACAAAAAGTCATGGAAAACCTTAATGAAGGGGAGAAATTAAATATTTATTAACTTAATGTTAATCCATCCATTTAATTGTGGATTAAAGTCACACAAAAATATTTACAAGAGAAATAAAATAAATTTATACATGTTCTTTAAGATAACCTTGTTCATTATGTAATTATTAAAATTAATAACCATATATTTATACTATATATAATACATTGGAAGAATTAATTTTTAGCAGAAGCTCACAGTTCATCATTAATTATTCATCATAGATGATTGATGATCTATAGATATTTAAAAGCGTTTTTCAGTTTGGGTGTAAAAAAGGGAGATATAACAATGATTGTATCTTGGATATTTGTATTATAGTAGGTAATAGTTGAGTGAAATAAAGACTAATGGGATATACATAAATTACACTTTATAGAAATGAAATGTTAAAATATAATAATGTATTTTGTCATTATACTCTCCAAAATGACTAATGGTAATAATTTTATATGTGTTGTTGACCAAAAACATAAAAATTAAGCACAATTATTCTCTATTACATTATTTATTTACTATTTAACATCTTTTTCAATTATAAAAAATCTAATTGGTAAGGATTAACATAATAGAACATTAAATCGTGTCTAAATAAGATATTAGGTTCCCCTAAATGATTTGGAGATGTATTAAGAATGATAATTTCATAGAGTTATATTCTACTAATATATATCATCCCCAAATAGATGGTTGTTTTTAGAGAAAATTTATACCATATATAATATGTTGAGATGTTTTTCTCATGATTTTAATGGTTTTTTGTATCAACACATTCATAATGATAGTTTTTTGTAAAACAATAATATTCACTCAATATTTCCAAAGGAACATTACAAATTAATCTTTGGAAAGATTTATGCAGCTATAATTATATAGAGTGGTATATGTAATGGAAACATATACTATCATAATGTAGATAATGAAATGAAATCAAATATCTGATCCACTCAACAAAACCTAAAGGATGTAAAAATTTAATAAAAATGTTTTCCTGATAACCATCTATGTGATGTTAAATATTTTGTTTTTAACGTGTTTTTTTATGAAATAATACAATGGAGAGGTAAATTGTAATTGGATATAATGAAAATTATGTGTGTGGTGTATTGGTCACATTGAAATTATTTATCATATCGGGTTGATAGACTACAAGGTGGTGCTTCCACAAAATCTCCCCTAGTTCATGATGTGTTGCATGTATCTCAATATATAGGAACAAACCTTTTCAATAATATGTCCTAATATTAGGTCATTCAAATGGAGAAATCATTTTTTAGGATAAACATTTGAAGAATCTTTATCATATAGATAATGTTCTATGAAATATGAAGACTAACCTAGTAAATGATTTGTGTCGAAACCACTAGTTTGAAAAGATATGTAGCAACTAGAGGATTTGATGTTGTATTATTATACTCATATATTTGTATCAGATCGACATAATATGATGTGCGAATCATTTTTAGGGGTATAATTTAAAACCCATTTATTTTATCTAATAATTTTAGAATAAATTAAATTTATTTGATAAATTATGTTACCTGAAAGGTTGTGTTTTTATAAAATATGACAAAATATTTAGATTATTAGTTAGACAAAATATTTATTACATATAAATTATATATAGTGGTATTATTATAAATATCAAGTATACAAATTCAATGTATCATAGATATAATTTAATAAAAAATAGTATTAAAAGATACTTAATTTTCTATAAACTCTATATAGGATTTGAAAGTAATATTTTACCAAGAAAATATTGTCTGTTTATTATTTTGTGAAAAATAATTTTTTGAAAGAAAAATAATATGAATATGAGGAAATAAATTTCACTTTTGAAATAATCAGTTAAAAATTTATTTTAGGATTAATTTTTTTGAATTTTTTAAAAGTTCGATTTTTGATTAATATTCAAAAATTACTTTGAGTTATTGAAAAATATATTTTCTTACAGAATTTAAATTTTTTATTTCAATATTAAAATACATAATTAGTTTAATAGTAAATATATATTAATACAATTTATGTAAATTTAATAACATTCATTTTCAATTTTTATAAAAAATAAATTTAATCTTTTGAAAATAATATTTTTCGAAAACTGCTTTCTCATTACGTCTATGAGACTAATTTTAGATTATATAAATCCCCATATAGGAATTCTATTTTGATTAATGGATTATATTATTTAATAAACATTTTTTATTATCTTATATTGAAAATTTTATTGTTTTCAAAATTTAGTTTTTGAATGTAAAAATTATTTACCATCGTTACGATTAGAATGGGTATACCGGGTGTGTATCTAAAAATATAGGAGATTAAAATGAATAAGTACTTATACGACAACCATTGATGTCCATATATAGTTCCTGATAATGAACAATTTTTTATCCTAGTTTCATGTCAAATTCATCAGTATCCCTTTATCATTGCAAACATTGTTAGTGTCCCACCATGATCACTTATAAAATAAAACCCATTTTCCAATTATATTCACACATACGCAACCATTTTTCGATGAAATTAACTGAAATAATATCATTTATAAAAACATAATATGATACTCTATTATTGTTTTCATAAATTTATTATATTAATTTTTTTCATTTTATCCTAACATGGTACCTAAAGAAGAGACAACATTATTCTATTTGATTTTTTAATTTTTTTTTCTTCCACCGCATTAATTTTTTAATAAAAAATGATTAATGAAAAAAATAATTATCATACATTTAATAATATTATATTTTGTAATATTCATTCCCTAAAACAATATTCACTTCAAACAAATGTGATATGGAATCATCATTCGAGTGTGTGGAGGGCTATATCCTTCTGTACCGATGTTATTAATTCTAAACCCCCAACTCTCATTTGTGTAAATAATAATATATTAAATGACAATTTTTTTAATTATGATATTAATATTTTTTTAATTATTATATTATATATACCTATTTATATACACTCAGGGGAAACATAGTAATGTCACTAATGTGTACAGCGGACTACAACCTCACAAATCAATGTGATTCATTCATGAAATACATGAATGAAATTAAGGATTTTTTATTAAACATATGTTCTACATATGACATAAATATGACAATTTAATTTCAATATATCTTTTCTCTATATTTACATCCAATTTTTTGAGAATTAAAAACTGTTAATTGTATATGCATGACTTACTATCTCCATTAAAGGTGTGTTACATTTTCAACCTAAAAATATTATAGATTTATCTTATTATAGTTATAATAAATATATATTAAATTCATATAATGGATAATATTCATATATTTAATAAATCCATGGTATATTTTATAAGTCCAAAAAATATCAAATAAAAATAGACACAAAAAAACAATGTATATTTTTTAAAAATTGTGAATTTGATGTTGAAATGTTAATAAATGGGTAATAAAATGCTCGAACTAAAACAGATATGATTTGATCTACATTTTTATGTTTCATTAATATATTTATAATATTTTATTATTTATTATGCATGTTTTTTTAATGTTCATGAAAAAATTTATGACATTAGGTAAGTTATTTTTCTATCCATTTCCCTTCTAGGAGTCATATGTTATGTTATGAACCAATCATATTTTAAGGGTTTATAAATCCATTTTTAAATATAATATCATAAATTTGTTTATTCTATTAATATTATATGTTTCAATTAATTTGTTTAGTTCATGTATATTATGATTAAAAATACTAAAAGTGGTAAGGATTTTATGTTACAATCCCATCTTTTATTAGGATTTATAATGATTATCCATAAAATAATGAAATAAAATGATATATATCTAAATAAAATCATTCCATTTTACCCCTCTAGTTATTTCATGGGAATACATATCATCCTACAATTTTCTTATCATTATTTAATCTATTGTAAAAAATAAATTTTCTTATCCAAAATCAACATTATTTTTCTCTACTAATGAATCATTTTTTCTTCCAAACAAACAAATTATAATAATGACTTAAAAAATTATATTTAAATTTTAATAATGTTTTATTAATATATTTTTTATTCTTGTATAAATATTTATAAATTTTTTTAATATAAAGCATCTTATTTTTTTAAACAAGTATTGTTTTTCATTTTACTGAAAATGTGAATGGAACCAACTGCCTCTTGAAACAAGCCCTTTGCCTGCAATGTCATGACCCATCCTCAGGGCCCATGCCGTGACTACCCCAAGCCTGCCATCCATAGGCCAGGGGCTGGCGACTAGCACCAAGGCGTAAATCCCAGTAAAATGGGAAGGCATTGCCTTTGTAAAGTAAACAAGTACCTCAGAGTAATCAAGAAGAAAAATAAACACTAAGTAAAAAGCTGGTACAACAGTAAGTGCAGAAAATTAAATAGGCCCGTATACAAACCCAAACTGAATGTAAGGTACAACTCGAAAGGGAAAACAACAACTGAAAAGTAAAAGCTGCTACGCTGAGTTGTCCATTGGAAACCCCACCTGAAGGGTGGGTACAGATAGCTCCACTGCTCCTCAGGTCCCACCGTCCGCTCCGAGTATGTCCCGCCCAGTGGTCCACCTCCAGGTACCGTCCTGCTCTGCAAGCCTCAACCACGATCAATGTTGTCCGTCGTCTACAACCAACACAACGTAGTGCGGGCATAGCCCGTGCATGGGTGAGTATAAGCTACTCAGTAGGGACCCCGAGACCCCGAAAGTCTCCCAAAATCCACAATGGATAAAACACAAAGGAAAGATACAATCACGAAGTATCAACCGACACTGCTTAGGTATATTCCCATACATTACCTAAGTCATCAATTATAATACGCTCCAACCTCCAAGCCCATATACAACTCAGTCCACACATGAATGTAAACGTATTCCACACAGGAAAGAAAAATGTAATCCACACAGTATAGCATAACACAATCCACACAGGAAAGTAAACAGGATTCATCACACACAGCTATACTTCTTCGGAAGATGATAGAGATGATCACCGATCCATCTAAGTCATCGGACCCAAAAAGGATCAATAGGTACTAACCCCCGCAATGACCCACACATGATCGGTAGGAAACTAACCCCCGCAAAGACCCAAACAGGATCGGACCCACACAGGATCTGTAGGCGCTGGCTCACACAGAACCGCTGAGCGCTGACCCACCCAGGATCGAACCCACACAGGATCGGTAGCACTGATCCACATTGGATCATTTAGTGTTGCAGTCGTCGTCATCGGATCCACTGAGGATCTATGCATAGTCGTCGTCATAGTAACAGTAGCAGTCGCAGCCAGCTCTAGGGTTCCCGCACACAGCAAGCTCCTTCGGGAGGGTCCGCTCCACAAGCCGAGAGGCTGATACATCAATTGTCACATAGTCCAGAGTTGATGTATCCAAAAGTTCTGTATCGTCAACAGGAACTCAACGTCGCAGACGGCACGTCGATCGGACGCCCGGTCTGAGAGTTATTGGCTTTTTCGCCCCAGGGGCCTTGTTGATTTTTAAGGCAAAACCAACCCGACCGTACTCCACCTGCATCCAAACCTCGGACGGAGTATGCCAAATGAACCGCCTCACTAGGAGTAACACAAAAAAGCTAACGGCACATCAATCGGACGTCCGTAGCTCAAGATATTAGTGTTTCTGCTCCGAGGGCCCGGTTGGTTTCGTGTACGAACCAACCCGGATGAACTCAAATTATTCCTAAACCTTGAGTGCGATATACCGAAACGGCTATCTCGATCCAAGGATCGTATCTCTACTGACGGCGCATCATTTGGAGGTACGTAGCCCGAGTTATGGGCATTTTAACCCAAACAGTCTGATAATGGGTGTTACGGGCCCGGACCGACCAGGCCCGAGACCCCTCGGTCAGCCTGAACCGGGTCGGCCCGCCACGGGTCCGAGTCGGCCCGACCCACCACGGCCCATCGCGGCTTGGCCTGGCGGACCGGCTGGGCACAGCGCGCCCAGGGAGCTGCCGGCTCGGCTCGTGGCCGAGCCGTTTCGGCAAAGGGGGGGGGGGGGCGCCTGCCGCCCCTATGTAACCCCGACCCCCCTCATTTATGGGAGGTCGTCGAAGCTGAATGGGGGAATTTAATTCCCCCGGCTTTTCCATTTCCGAACGGCCCGATCTAGCCGGCCGACTCCTTCTCAACGGGACTAGCGGTGGCCTGTCCCCTTCCGACTCATACACCGGCGGCCCGACTGGCCGCCAGTCACCATGCTCCGCGGCGGCCCAGAACCGGCCACAGCCCTTGTCTTCTGGCATGGTGCGACGACACCGCGCCCCTCCGCCGCGGCCCCGATCTGGCCGCGGCGCCTTCGATTTCTTTCGACGCAGCGTGATGGTGACGTGTTCTTGAATTTCTTTCCATAGCGCGGTGTGACGGCGTCGAGTTCTTGTTAGACTTCTCGTTGTGGTGCAACGGCGTCGCGTAATACTTGCCGAGCGATTCTCACATGGTGCGACGACACCACGCCATTCTGTTCCATTCACAATGAAACAATTATGAACATAGGAGGGGGTTAGGCCGTGCTTGTGCGGTCCGGCCCCCTCTTGTTAAATGATAACATTTAGTCTATTAACCACGAAGTTCGACATGCTAGAATCAAGAATGGAATTAATTTAATAAAATATCAATAATCCCATACCTCGGTTTCAAGAGCAGTGATCGTCAACGACCCGTGGAAGACAAGTGCCGCGGAGGTCGAGCGTCACAGAAAAAGAACGACGACATCGCGAATCGAGGATTATAATTTGTTGATGGCAATTTCATCGCGAAAAACCATCGTGAAAGAGACGACGCGGAAGAAGAATGTCACGTCGCAGATACGGCGGAGAAGTTCTTTATTGAAGAACGTTGTTGTCCGTGTTCTACGTCGAGGAAGAAGGTGTTCCTTAGCTTTTTCTCCAAAGAGCTCTCAAACAACCGAACACAAACCCCTAATAAAATAAGTTCTAAACTTATTTTATTAACACAACAAAGCATTTTAAATTCAGTTGTTTGAATTTCAAAATCATATATGTTACTAACCAAATTAATTACCACAAGTTGTCTAATATTAATGAAGTTGAGTTAATGGGGAGTTAGGAATGTGAGGGGTTAAGAGGGGTGAGGGAGTTAGGGAAAAATTGAAAAGGTGGGGGGTTCGTGTGGGCCCCACCCTTTTAATTATCCACACATGGGAAGTTGGGTGGATGTGGGCCCCACAACCAACTTCCCATGGGAGAAACTAACCACCTTGGAAAAGAAATAAAATTGATTTAACAATTTTATTTACTTTTTTAATTAAAACCCCATTAATTAACTTCTTCTCCCGCACAAACGCAACTACGGTAAAGGTTCCCTTAAGCGATTACCGGCATTGCGAGTTCATCGGTGCCATTAAATTTCAATTCCGAGCACAGGTTCAAAAGATAGGAAAACCCGCTTGTTCGTTCACTGAACGTACCCGAGCCAAACATCAGAAATTGATTCTAGGCACACCGGGCCTCGGAATTAGGGGCCGTCAGAAACCGCGTTCTTGTAAAATTCAAATGAAAATTAAGATAAAATTTCCCTTGAATTTTACGGTTCTTTACATTACTCCCACCCCAGGGCTTTACATCCCTGTAAAGATACATCAAAACTAGGGAAACAAATGAGGGTACTGAGCACGCATCTGATCCTCCCACTCCCATGTTCTCTCCTAGAGGTTCCCGTGCTGCCATCTGATGCACACTAGAGGAATCGACCATCCACGTAGGACCCACTCCTGTCGATCCTCAATCTCCACTGGAACCTCCGTAAAAGTCGCCCCATCATCAACGTCAAGCTTCCCATGGTCAATGACGTGCGTCGGTTCGTGCACATATCTCCTCAACTAAGATATGTGGAAGACGTCGTGCACCTGATGCAACTGAGGTGGTAGAGCCAGATGATAAGCCACCTCACCAATCCTGCTGAAGACCTGGAAGGGTCCGATGAAGCCCGGAGATAACTTGCCACCTCGGCTAAATCTCCAAAAACCACGTCGAGGTGAGACACGCAAGAAGACATGGTCGCCATCCTCGAACGCTAGTGGCCTCTGCCTCCTGTCAGCGTATGACTTCTGCCGGCTCTGAGCTATCCTCATCCGCTCCTGGATGACCTGGACCTTCTCTGTCGTGGCCTGGACCATCTTTGGTCCCACAAGTGCTGACTCCCTAGGGTCTGTCCAGCACAAAGGAGATCTGTAAGGTCGGCCGTACAACACCACGTACGGTGCCATTCCGCTGGTGGAGTTGTATATGTTGTTGTAAGAAAACTCTAACAAGGGTATGTGGTTCTCCCAGATACGACCAAAGTCGAGGACACATGCACGGAGCATGTCCTCGAGTGTCTGAATGGTCCTCTCCGTCTGACCATCCATCTGACGGTGAGAGGTTGTGCTCAGAAGTAGTTGCGTCCCGAACGCCTCCTGAAATCCCTTCCAAAGCCGGGAACTAAAGCGAGAATCACTATCGGAGATGATTGATGTTGGCACACCGTGAAGCCGAACAATCTCCTGAACGTAAAGGCGTCCCAAGCTCTCCACTGATCCCTCCTCATTGATAGGTAAGAAGTGAGCCGACTTGGTGAGTCGGTCGACAATCACCTAAATGGAGTCGTGACCTCTGGAAGTACGTGGAAGTCCAGTAACGAAGCCCATATATATGACGTCCAACTTCCACTCTGAAACATCCAAGGGTTGTACCAAGCCTACTGGTACCTGGTGCTCAGCCTTCACCTGCTGGCAGGTGAGGCATCAAGAAACAAACACTGCCACAGCCTTCTTCATGCCTTGCCACCAGTACTGTCGTCTGAGATCCTGGTACATATTTGCCACTCCAGGATGTACCGCCAAAGGAGAAGTGTGAAACTCCATCAGCACCTCCTCCCGAAAAACGACTGGTACCATGGTACGTCCTCTGAAAAGGATGTCGTGCTCTGCTCCAATGGGGAAACCATCAGGTGCCTGTCCTGAGGATATCTGTGCACGCCGCGTCTCACAGTCAGCGTCCCCACGCAGTGCCTCTCTGACCTGTTGTAGTAGTGGAGCAGTGACTGTGAGAGACTGAAAGAAGGCTGCTCCATCTCTATCCACGAAGGATACCCGCAAAGTGGCTAGCTGCTCCGTCGCCTCCTCAAGTAGTTGAATGCCCATCGTCCTGCTGAGGGCATCGGCTACTACGTTCCCCTTCCCAGGAGTATAGACTATCTCAAAGTCATAGTCCTGGAGGAACTCGAGCCATCGCCGCTGTCTTAGATTCAGATCCTTCTGAGAGAAGATGTACCTGAGACTATGATGGTCAAAAAATACTGTAAGGCGCTCACCCATCAGGTAGTGTCCCCATGTCTTACAAGAGAAGACCACTGCTACTAACTCCAGGTCATCGGTAGTGTCGTTCTGCTCATGCGGCCTCAACTGGCATGATCTATAAGGGATCACTACCCGCTCCTACATCAGGACACATCCGAGTCCGGTCCCTGTTCCATCACAGTAGAATACGTACCATACTCCCTCCTCAGGCAACCTCGAGATAGGTGCGCTGGTCAATCACTGTCTCAGCTCCTGGAAGCCCTACTGACATCTTTCTGACCACACGAAGGGTTTCCCCTTCTTTTTCAAAGCTGAGAGTGGTGCCGAAACTCTAGAGAAGTCTGGCAGAAATCTCTGGTAGTATCGAGCTAGTCCCAAGATACTTCGCACCTCCGTCACGCTCCTAGGTGGCTCCCAGGCTAGCACTGCCTCGATCTTTGCAGGATCCACTACAACTCCCGCCTCAGAGATGATGTTCCCCAAGAAGTAGACCTCACGTATCCAGAACTGGCACTTCGAGAGCTTACCATAAAGCTGGTGCTCTCGGAGTGTGTCTAGTACAACCCGTATGTGGTAGGTGTGCTCCTCCTCAGTCGTCGAGTAAATCAAAATGCCGTCGATGAAGGCCACGACAAATCAATCGAGGTGTGGATGAAAATCCTATTCATGAGGGACATGAACACTGCTTGAGAATTGGTTACACCAAAAGGCATAACCATGAACTCATAGTGGCCATACTGACACCTGAAGCTCGTCTTCTGCACGTCCTCATCTCTAACTCTGATCTGATGATAGCCTGACCTATGGTCTATCTTGGAGAACCATCGTACTCCCTTATGCTGATCAAAGAGGTCATCATTCCTTGGTAGCAGATTCTTGTTCCTCACTGTCACCTGGTTCAGGCGACGATAGTCGACACATAGTCTCAAGCTCCCGTCCGCCTTCTTGGCGAACAATATCGGGGAAGCCCAGGGTGAAACATTGGGTCGGATGAACCCCTTGCCCTGCAAGTCCTCCAACTGTACCCGTAGCTCTCGAAGCTCAGTGGGGGCCATCGGATATGCTGGAGTCCATATCGGGGCTGTCCTGGGGTATAGTTCAATATAAAAGTGTACCTCTCTATGAGGAGGTAATCCTGGAACGTCATCGGGAAAGACGTCAGCATACTGAACCACCACTTCAGGAAAACCAGGACTCAACACGTCAACTTCTCCTAGGATGAGGCTAGCCAACTGATGAGTGATGGGATGTCCTCTCCTCTGCGGAATTCCATCCTGTTATGTAAAGTCTCCCTTCTCGCTGGTGAAGGTGAACCTGCTCCCGTCGGTGTGTACACATCGCACCTTGCGCCTAAAACAGACAATCTGTGCATGGACCGTAGATAACCAATCCATGACCATGATGATGTCGTAAGGCCTTGAAGCTACTAAAAGATGATCCCAGCGGAAGCTATCACCTCGTAGAGTAAGATCACACTGCCGGCTCTAGTGAGTAATCGTCGAGTCTACTCCCGTAGTAGTCTCTAGTCGTAAGGATCGAGCCAAAGGATCTGTCGGAATCTCCGAGTTCCGAACAAGGGCAGTGGCTATGAAATAGTGACTCGCTCTTATGACTATAAGTACTGCAGCAAGGGTGGAATAGACACAGATAGTACCTCGAATCATCTCGGGCGCACCGTGGTCGTAGTCCTCTGCTGAAGGGAGTTGTGCATGTCTCTACCCGCCAGCTCTCTGTGGTCGGGGTGGACCTCTTGGTGGTGATGGTGGTAGAGCCTCAAAGCGTCGCCCACCACCTGCTGCTCGGCTAGCTCCTCTGCCTCGTCCGCCTCCTCCCTGCGGACCGCCACGGTCGACCTTCTGCCTCTGCCTTGGTGGTCCCTCAATTGTCTGCTGCTCCATGGCATGGTGGGTCGGGCAATCACGAGCCACGTGGCCCTGCCCGCCGGACGAGTAGCACTGTCGGCCTCTTGAAGTGTTGGCTCCTCGATGTGTGCCCCGCACTGCTGAGCCAGTGTCCTGAGGTCGTCTCCCTGATGTTCTGGTTTGTCTGGACCCCTGAGTCATCTGTCGACTGCCTGCTGCAGAAGTCTCTACTATGTGCCGCCCTGCGGTGGGTCTCGGCGCTTGTGTAGAATCAGCAAGAAAGCACTCGATCAAAAGGGCTTGCTCTAGTACTCCTGTCTGAGTCAGAATGCTGAGGGACATCAGCGATGCCCTTATCTTGGGTCTCAATCCTCGCTCAAAGGTCAGGGCCCAGAAGAATGGGTCTCGTACCATGTCGGTCGAGTAGCGCGAGAGATAAGTAAATCTCTCCGAGTACTGAGCGACCGTCATGCTGCCCTACCGTAGATGAAGAAGCTCCTGAATGTGCATCGCCCGGAGTGTGGCCGGGACAAACTCTGAGAGGAAGAGGATCTCAAAGTCTGACCAAAGTAGAGATGCTTCATCGTGCACCTGGAGTATCAAGCTCCACCATCGGCCCGCAGCTGCGTGCTGTAGGCTCGCTGCAAGGATCACAATGAGGTCTGATGGTGTCCTCACTAGCCTAAGAACTCATACAACTGCCTCCAGCCAGTCCTCGGCTGCCTGGGGGTCCGTCTCCCCATGAAACCTGGGTGGTCGTTGGTGCTAGAACTCATGTATTGTGCTGAGGTGACGTGCATCATCAGTCGTTGGGGCTGGAAGCATCAGTGGCTCGGCGAGTAGAGCTACCGCCGATTCCACTACTGTCAAAGGGCCCTGCACCGAGGCATCGTCGCTCGGTGGGCTATCGTCACGCTCGACTCTCGGATCCCTAGCTGGCTGCCATGGTGGGGCCATCCTGAAAAGGAAACAGGTGCGCCACGGTCAGAACCGTATACCTGGTGATCCGAGACAAAGTAATCACAAAGAAAACATGAAACACACACGCAATAAATGTTTTCGTGCATTAAGTCGGAAATCAGAAGTCAGGGTCCTGGTGTACGGATACGTCGGCGGCCTAACCAACACTGGACTCCCTAGACTGGTAACCACACCCAATACTCTAAGCACTATTGCTTCACATAGAAAAGATCAGAGTGTGTGGTAGGACCGAAGCCCTCTGATACCAATTTTTCACGACCCGTCCTCGGGGCCCCTGCCGTGACTACCCCAAGCCCGCCTTCCATAGGCCAGGGGCTAGAGACTAGCACCAAGTCGTAAATCCTGGTAAAAATGGAAGGCATTGCCTTTGTAAAGTAAACAAGCACCTCAGAGTAATCAAGTAGAAAATTAAACACTAAGTAAAAAGCTGGTACAACAGTAAGTGCAGAAAAGTAAATGGGCCAATATACAAACCCAAACTGAAAGTAAGGTGCAACTTGAAAGGGAAAACAACAACTGAAAAGTAAAAGCTTCTATGCCAAGCTGTCCACTGGAAAACCCACCTGAAGGGTGGGTACAGATAGCACCACTACTCCTCGGGTCCCACCGCCCACTCCGAGTATGTACTGCCCAGTGGTCTACCTCCAGGTACCGTCCTGCTCTGCAGGCCTCAACAACGATCAACGCTGTCCGTCGTCTGCAACCAACACAACGTAGTGCGGGCAAAGCCCGTGCAGGGGTGAGTATAAGCTACTCAATAAGGACCCCGAGACCCTGAAGGTCTCCCAAAATCCAAAAGGACAAACCACAAAGGAAAGATACAATCAATAAGTATTAACCGACACTGCTTAGGTATATGCCCATAAATATACATAAGTCATCAATTCCAATACGCTCCAACCTCCGAGCCCAAGTACAACTCAGTCCGAACAGGAAAGTAAACTTATATCACACAGGAATGAAAAAACATAATCCACACAGGATAGCACAACACAATCCACACAGGAAAGTAAATAGGATTTAGCTCACAGAGGTATACTTCTTCGAAAGACGATAGAGATGATCACTAATCCATCTAAGTCGTCGGACCCACAAAGGATCGATAGGTACTAACCCCCGCAATGACCCACATAGGATCGGTAGGAAACTAACCCCCGCAAAGACACACACAGGATCGGACCCACACAGGATCTGTAGGCACTGGCTCACACAGAACCGCTGAGCGCTTACCCACACAGGATCGGACCCACACAGGATCGGTAGCACTGATCCACATAGGATCACTGAGTGTTGTAGTCGTCGTCGTCGAATCCATTGAGGATCTCTGCACAGTCGTCGTTGCAGTAACAGTAGAAGTCACAGCCAGCTCTAGGGTTCCCGCACACAACAAGCTCGTTGGAGAGGGTCCGCTCCCCAAGCCAAATGGCTGATACATCAACTGTCACATAGTCTAGAGTTGATGTATCCAAAATTTCTGTATCGTCAACAGGAACTCAACGTCGTAGACGGCGCGTCGATCGGACGCCCGGTCTGAGAGTTATTCGCTTTTTTGTCATAGGGGCCCGGTTGGTTTTTAGGGAAAAACCAAACCGACCATACTCCACCAGAATCCAAACCTCGGGCAGAGTATGCCAAAAGATCTGTCTCACTAAGAGGAACTCAATAAAGCTGATGGCACATCAATCGGACGTCCGTAGCTCAAGACATGAGTGTTTCCGCTCCGAGGGCCTGGTTGGTTTCCTGTACGAACCAACCCGGCCGAACTCAAAGTATTCCGAAACCTTGAGTGCGATATAGTAAAACGACCGCCTCGATCCAAGGATCGTATCGCCGCTGACGACGCATTGTTTGGAGGTCCGTAGCCTGAGTTATGGGCATTTGAACCCAAATAGTCTGATAATGGGGGTTTCGGGCCCGTACCGACCTGGCCCGAGACCCCCCGGTCAGCCGGAAACGGGTCGGCCCGGCAGGGCGCAGCGCGCCCAGCGCGCTGCCGGCTCGGCTCGTGGCTGAGCCGTTTCGGAAAAGTGGGGGGGCGCCTGCCCCCCCTGTGTAACCGCGGCCCCCCCTCATTTATGGGGGGTCGTTGAAGCTGGATGGGGGATTATAATTCCCCTGGATTTTCCTATTATGGCCGGCCGGGCCTGGTCGGCCGGCTCCTTCTCAACGGGACTGGCGGTGGCCGGTCCCCTTCCGGCTCCTACACCGGCGGCCCGGCTGGCCGCCGCTCACCATGCTCCGCCGCGGCCCGGAACCGGCCACGACCCTTGTCGTCCGGCGCGATGCGACGACACGGCGCCCCTCCGCCGCGGCCCCACTCCGGCTGCGGAGCCTTCAATTTCCTTCGACGCGGCGCGACGGCGTCACGTTCTTGAAGTTCATTCAACGGTGTGGCGTGACAGCGTCACGTTCTTGTTCGACTTCTCGGCGTGGCGCGACGGCGCCGCGTAATACTTGTCGAGCGATTCTCGCATGGTGCGACGGCACCACGCTATTCCGTTCAATTCACAAAGAAACAATTATGAACATAGGATGGGGTTAGGCCGTGTTTGTGAGTTCCGAACACCTCTCGTTAAACGATAACATTTAGTCGATTAACCACGAAGTTCGACATGCTAGAATCAAGAATAGAATTAATTTAATAAAATAAAAATAATCCCCTACCTTGGTTTCAGGAGTGGTGATCGTCAACGACCCGTGGAAGACGAGCGTCGCAGAGGTTGGGCGTCGCAGAAAAAGAACGTCGACGTCGCAAAGTGAGGATTTGAAGTCGTTGACGGCGATTTCTTCACAGAAAACCATTGTGGAAGTGATGACACGGATGAAGAACGTCGCGTCGCGGATACAGCATCGCAGAAGAACCATGTTCTTCGGCGGAGAAGTTCTTCATTGAAGAACGGTGTTCTTCGCGTTCTTCGTCAAGGAAGAAAGTGTTCCTTAGATTTTTCTCCAAAGAGCTCTCAAAAAACCCAACACCAAACCCTAATAAAATATGTTCTAAACTTATTTTATTAAAACAAAAAATCATTTGAAATTCCATTGTTTGAATTTCAAAAAACTTACATGTAACTCACCAAATTAATTACCACAAGTTGTCAAATATTAATGAAGGTGAGTTAATGGGGAGTTAGGAATGTGAGGGGTTAAGAGTGGTTAGGGAGTTAGGGAAAAATTGAACAAGTGGGGGGTTCGTGTGGGCCCCACCCTTTTAATTATCCACACAGGGGATGTTGGGTGGATTTGTGCCCCACCACCAACTTCCCATGGTAGAAACTAACCACCTTGAAAAAGAAATAAAATTGATTTAACAATTTTATTTACTTTTTTAATTAAAACCTCATTAATTAAGATATTCTCCCGCACAAACCCAACTACGGTAAAGGTTCCCTTCAGAGATTACCGGCGTTGCGAGTTCATCGGTGCCATCGGATTTAAATTCTGAGCACCGGTTCAAAAGATAGGAAAACCCGTTCATCTGTTCACTGAACGTACCCGAGCCAAACTTCGGAAATTGATTCTGGGCACACCGGGCCTCGGAATCAGGTGACGTCAGAAACTGTGTTCTTGAAAAATTCCAAAAAAAATTAAGAAAAAATTTCCCTTGAATTTTACTGGTCTTTACATGAAACTCCTCCAACTGCCTCTTGAGCTCTTGGAACTCAGGTGTACCCATTCTATATGGAGGAATGGACACCAGTTCTACTTCTGGAACAAGCTCAATAAAGAAATCCACCTCTCTCTCCGGAGGTAGACCTGAAAATTCATCTGGGAAGACATCCCTAAAACGATCAAAAACTGGAGAGATATTCGTCCGACAAGTCCCCTGGTCATCCAGATATAAACTTGCAATCTAGTTTGTGACTCCACCTCACCCATGATGCCCTGGTCCAGCTCGACTCACCTGAACATCCCATTCACCCTTGTATAGAAACTTTCCACCCTCTTGTGATGTGAAAGGCACCATGCGATGATAGAAGTCTACAAAGTCATAAAAGGGAACCAACTAGTACATCTCTAGAATGAAGTCATAACTTTTCATCTCTAAGACATATATGTCCTAGAGGATGTGACACCCACCAACCTCAAGGGGGAACTCCTAGCACTGACGCACACTAGTCGTCATAGTCCCCAACGGAGTGTCTAGCGCCATGATATCAGAAGAAGTATAAACACAGAGCCCAAGGCTCTCCACAATGGGAACATATATAAAACTAAGTGTAGCACCCATATCAATAAGTACTGAAGATAAGTTAGAAGCTACTAGTATAGTACCTCTGACTGTAGAAGGTCCATGATTCTGCTCATGATGGGTCTGTTGCACTGCATATGTCTGCCCAGTGTCACGGCCCTGCGACACAACTTGGCTATCCTGAGCTATCCCGCCCCACTGCCTCTGAGATCCTGGTGTCTTACTACCAAGAACACAACCACCATCTCTGCCTGCACGCCCTGACGGATTCCAGTTCCCCAACAGGTAGGAAGCCACTGGTCCTGCTCCCGCACATGGAGTCTGCACAGAACCCTACTCACTAGCCACCCATAGAAATACCATGCAAAAGCATTGAAGATGGAACATCTTACTGCAATATCGGAACTCCGATGGGTCTCATGGAAAGTAATGTCTCTTGTGCCCCTCTCTACCACCATGGTAGCACCTGACCGGGCCACCTGATGAAACTGCTTGGTTGGTACATCCACCTTGAGAGAAGTCCATCTGTCTCTTCCGCTTTCCAGCAGAAATAGTACCAGTAAATGGTGTTGAACCACCCTAGACCACACCAATAGATTCCCACAGGTTCCTCTCTATGATCAACTCATGGTTCACAATATCATGTATAGTAGGCAACATGAATACATTCACCATCACTCAGATATCATACCGAAGACAATCCTCAAAACATCTGGCTCTCAACATCTCATCACCCAACATCAGGGGTGCAAAGCGATGAAGCTCTGTAAAATGAGCAGAATTGTCCATCACTGACATAGATCCCTTCTACAGATTCATGAACTCTCAAGCTCTTTCTGCTCTCAGCATCCCTAGGAAGAAAAAGTCATAGATGACTGCCTGAAATTCTTCTCACGCCATTTCCTTGTGATGCTCTGACTGGGTGGTAACATCCCACCACCTCTTGGGAGAATCACCCTGCATGTAAGTCATGAGTTTGACCCTCCCCCTTGGAGGCATCTCAAGATGCTCGAAAATAGTCTGCATCGACTCCAGCCAAGACTCCGCAGCCTGTGGTCCACCATCCCCTAAGAATGTAGGAGGATGCTGCTACTTGAAGATACGATTCAGCTCAGCCATAGATGTGGCAGCCTGCAGTTCTCCAAGAAAGGTCTGCATGAACCTCAATAAGCATTCACGGAACTGTGCCTCTGCGCCCATGTCTAGTATAGCAGCTGGTGCCGCATTTGGCTCTGTTGGAGGATCCACCGGTATCCCATGGCCCACTGTCTCTGGAGTATTCATGGTGCCGCTCTCCTGGAAAACAACGCACGTTCTTCGGGGCAGCTTGACACTACAAGGTCAAAAACATGCCTTAGAACAAGATTATCAAAGACCGATGATGATGAAACCCAAAAGGGAATAGTACGAACAAGGAAATAATAATTTTCAAAACAAGATTACACGGCGTGTATACTAACTACACGGTGGGTACCTGACTTCCCTCCCCCTGCCCGGGTCCTTCTGCATGGCTAAGACACACGACTCCTGTTTGGAAAAAAAAACTAAACAACGTGTATTTCATATACACGGTGTGTATGGTGTTATTTCCAACCGCCCGTGCCATCTGTGACATGGCGGACAACTCATAATAACACTACACGGTGTGTTACACCCCACACGATGTGTCAACAACCCCGTTCCCAGTCACAGGACTAAGTCCACACGGTCTATCCATGAAAAAGACGACATGGCGTGTCCCAAAGATACACTTCTTGATCAAGGAATGGTGACACCGACCCATGTTGTTAGTTACATGGCCGAGTCCCCAGGTTAACCTACACGGCGTGTACATTATTAACATAGTGTGTTATGTGAAAGAGTTCGCCAACCCGTTTTGTTAGTTGCACGGCCAAAATCCGGGTCAAAACTACACGGTGTGTATATCTGGTTCATGGAGTGTTTTACCCAAGCTCTTCCATACCCCGTGTCACCACCCAAATGGTTTTTGACAAGAGAAGAGACTACACAGCATGTACTCAGAGTACACGGCATGTACTTAAAAAGTTCATTTTTCTTCCCGATCAGAATGCCATACATGGCGTGTTTAAAATACTACAAAACATGTATACTATGTTTCTGGTCACTATGCCTCAGAAACTTCCCCGGAACCTATAAAATACTGAAAAACAACACCTAAGTGTCAAATTTGGACCCGTGAAGGCCCATACTCCCACTAATCAAAGTTTGACATCTTATCTATGTTATAACTAATAAATAGTCAAGGATCCACCACATCCGGTCAATGGGGTCCCATACTCCCCAAAAAAAACAAAGATTGGCATCCATTCTGTAAACAATCTTACATAAAAAACCCTATCAAACAACAAAAAATTATTAAGAAGCTATCACAACTGCATGCTTTTCTAGCACAACTACTATCACAACAACATGCAATTTCTAATACACCTATATGGCATGGAACAATGCATGTCATGTGATTTCTATCATTTCCTAAATGATGCATGAGATGTCATACCCTCATCTCCTCAGGTTGATACTAAATAGAACCCACAAATAAATTATAACAACACTATCCAAGTGCATCACCCAACGGTGAAATCAAATCATCTGTATATTGCTAAATTAGTAAAATTTCAATACGAGGTAAATTGGATTTTCCTTGTACATGGCTTAGTTATGTCTGGGTACAACTTATTACCAACTACCATTCATCATATCCCTGACTATGGCTCTAAATAGTATGTAAAACAAAAGAACCCCTCTGATACCACTTTGTAAAGTCCCAGTATTGGGTGCCACTCAATGGCTTCCCCGAACACGGTTCACCGCATGACCTAAAGTGTGTTTCCCCAATCACTAGCGGCTTCTGACTAGCAGCAAGGGCCCAGGTATGATAGTGGGGAAACTATGACTTCATTTTTCAAAGTTCAGCGCAATGGAATAAAAATAAAACATACAACAAACATCGAATGCAGTAAATCATACAAAACTAAAATAAACAACTGTAGTGGATATATCCAAATGTTGATAAATAATGATGCTACATGTCTCATGTTATAAGAGAACAGCTAGAACATGTTATACATCAATAAAGTAAACCCAAAAGAAGAGTACATCAAAACAAAGCAAAACAGCTGGCCGCGGCATCACGAGCCTGGGCTCGGTCCCATGCCCACCTACTCCTCAGCAACAGTCAAGTACCTGTATTGGGACTCTTTCCCCTATCCAAACCTGCAGAAACGTAATCTGTTTGGACCGAAAAGCATGACCCAAACCGGGTGTGAGAAATAAATTCTTAATAGGTACCCACTAAAGGAATGTGCCCAACTGTGTGTAAGCATGTAACAACAGTGTGCAATAGTAAAATGCAATAAACTAAGAAGTAATGAAAGTAACTAACTTAACAATTAAATTTCCATTTTATTATTCATTTAATCCATTAAATATTAGAAATCACCACAGATCATTTCTAAGTAAACAGTCCACGTCCTCAGATAAACAAAACCTTACCCTTAGGTAAGTAGAATATAACCTGTGGATATAGCCCTTAGGTGTAACTAAAGTTTCCCTCGGGCGTAGAAAGTGCCGCCCTAAGGCACAAAAGTCAAGCCCTCAGGTATGAATGGTTTCCCTCAGGAGAAATAACTACATCCCTCGGGCCAAATAGTATAGTTCCCTCTAGCTAATCAAAACAACACCCTCATCCTAAAAAGGTAACCGGGCCATGATGAATAAGTAACAAGCAGTGAAAAGAAATTAAACTCAAGGCAATTATACAATTACTACTTCAAAGACATACCCTCAGGTATCCTGGCCAAAGGGCTAAATAGTGGAACACACCCCTAGGGTAGTCCCAGATCGAAGCAACGATCCCAACCATCATTTTAATTTCATAATTATATACCTAATCAATTCTAGGTGATTAATATAGCAACAACCTCATCCACACGACACCCCAAAATGGGTTCATGGTAAAAAAATGAAAAAAATGCACAATAGCTGGAAAACTAAACATCAAGACACCTACCATATACGCCAATGAACATTATACCCAAATGCTAACTCTATAAACACCAAAGAACAACATAGATCTGATGAAGAACAAAACCTACTTAACCTCAAATAACTCATATTAGGAGACGAATTGGTAAGAATCATCCAAGGAGATGGAAGCCCATACTCATGCGGTTCCAATGGTATCGTTTGAGGCATAATCTGATTCCAGATGAACACTCGGTGGATCTTCAAAGGTTCGGCCTCCTCCTTTTCCTCCAAAATGGCTCAAATGCCTCCTCTGCCAAATGAGGAGGATTTTCCTATTTTAATCTGAAAAAAAATTACACAGTGTGTACTTCTGAGTACACGACATTTACATCCCAAATTTTAAATAGTTTCTCTGGCAGCTTTCAGCCAGCGCGACACTGTTTGCCTACAGACATGAGTACACGACATGTACTGTCACCCAGCTGGAGGCTACTCCACTGCCTTACTATTTTGGCCTACTGACTGACTACATGGTGTGTAATGGACCACTACATGGCGTGTAGTTGGTTCCTACACCCTTTGTCGCCAACATGGATATACGCCATGTGTACTCAAGCCAACACGGCCAAAAGTACATGGCGTGTGGAATAAGTACATAGCGTGTTGTTCCAAAATTTAGAAGTTTTCCCACTTTCCATATTTTAATAAAAACACTTAATGAAAAGATAAAAGAAAAACTTTGTACCTCAAAGAGAAGTTCCAGGTTCTTACATCTACCTCTATTTCTTGGGGAGGTCCGAGTAACTCCTCCAATTACTTGCCATTTTCTAATATAATAAATCCGTATTGAGAAACATATTTCATTTACAAATATATTAACTATAATGGATTTTATGTATTAAATCATCATGATTAAACAATTACATTTCTCTATAATTCTATCTTAATGATTCATAAAAAGCATGCGATTAAGGAAACATATACCACAAGAATGTCGTAATTAAGACTACAGCAAGGCCGATTGTCATGCCACAATTCTATTTCGAGTGTATCATAAAGACGTGTTTTTGGTTTTTACCCCTATGTATATATGTTCCAGAGCTGCCTCAACCTACTCGTATCCAGACAAGGAGGTATTCATTTAATTAACCACTAACTCAATACTCACCAAAATACCATGAAGTTTTCATATATTTAAACTTTTCTATAGGGATATTCCTAATGTTTTCGTAGCCTAATTTCCATAAATAACTAAACTATCATTTTATAGCAACAATGGAATCCCGCCTTTATCATACATAACTTTTCATTACATTTTTCAAACAGATTATCATTAAAGTATAGTTTCATGGAAGTCAGGAACATAATACATGAAAACATAATAAAAATTTCTTATAATCCACTTGTAAGTATCATTCATACATTTATCCTATCTAAAAATACTACATCTCATATACTGGACACATACATCAAAGTAATGGGTGAGCAGAAGGCCCTGTAAGGGTGAATGAGGGAATCAATGTACTTGTGATATCAATAAGAACTTGAATAAAAACATGATGACATGGGCAATACAATTATAAACATATCATAATGAAAAGAACATGAAACATAATTTAAATATGTTGCTACCAAATTTCATTTAGACATTCATGATCATATCACCAAGGTCCATCCCCAAGGTGTCATAAAAATTACCATGGTTATTCACCAACGTATCGTGAAACATGTCATCTCTAGAGAATAATTATTTACCCAATGCATTGGAGCGCTATCATGGCACACCCTCAATATGACTTTACATTCTTGTGATTCACATAGATAATATTAAAAAATTTCTTAAATAACCCATGGAGAATAAAATAAATGGGTTTCATTTCAAGATCATGAAATTTTAAAAGTTGTTAAAACAATAAGATCATAATGTCATTAATAACCCATGAAAAGGGAGTAAGGGTTATATGTATGTCAATTCAAAAATAAAATAAATCATCTTCATATATTCCTGAACACCCAAAAAAACTAAATAGGTTTGGGTATTCACATAAATAAAACAAGAGAATTTCTGGAGATAAAGTGATAGAAATTTTGAGGCGAAATTAATGCAACATAACAGCTATATAACATGGTTTTAGAAAGCATTGACAAAAGAGGGTACAAGAGTAACCCACTCATAAATATCATATAATATAGTATACATACAGAATAACATGGAGATAAGAACATGGTGTGGAAATTTAAATTAAATACCATATGAAAGGAAACATGAAAGAAAATAGAAATGTGATTACTTTTA
This sequence comes from Viscum album, assembly GCA_963277665.1. Taxonomy (NCBI): domain Eukaryota; kingdom Viridiplantae; phylum Streptophyta; class Magnoliopsida; order Santalales; family Viscaceae; genus Viscum; species Viscum album. The sequence goes on from OY728148.1 coordinate 1,247,265,061, forward strand.
CGAATAATTCAGCAGCCTAACGGCGTCACATAAAAATTCAGAAATCAAAATGATGAGAGAGAAAAGGGTCTCTCAAAAATTAGACACGAAATGGGTAGTAATTAAAATATATTTGAACACAGCCTCAAAAAAAGAGACAGAAACTAGAAGACACAATATAAAAAAGTCATGGCTTATAAGAAGAGGGTGAATGATTCCCTTACCTTGAAGAGTAACTTCAATATCATGATGTTTGGGACCTTGAGACGATCGAGGGAACCTTGGGAGGGATCCTTGTGGGGAATTTATACTAGAACATCATTGTGGAGGATTTGGAAATGAAATAAATTAGGGAAAGGATTTGTATTTATAGGAGAAGTGAGGGAGGAAAGCATTAATTGCCCATGGACACCTCATCGGTGGTATTAGAAAAACCATGGGCATGAGAATTGTATTTTATAATGGTATTGGCCACATGGGAAACTTCATACCTTATCAAACTATTCATAAGTCAAGTAGAATCAGTTCATAATTATAACATCCTTAATGATGTCATTAAACTCCTAAAAATCAAAACTGTATTTTCACTATTCACTGAAAATTCAACTTTCTAAGAAATATACCAAAAATTTACCTTAGACAATTATTGATGCTCTGAATTCATAAAAAAACTCAATTTTATAAAAATAACTCTTTAAATATTTTTAATTTATTTTTTAACTAAAAAACTATTCACAAAAAATTCAATTGTTTCAGAAGAATCCCAAAGTTTCACCTTAACCAAATATCGATGATATAATTTCAAAAATAAACTCTATTTTATAAAAATAACTTTCTAAATATGTGTTATTTAATTATTAATTAAAAAAACTATTCACCTGAAAAAAATAATAATTAACCAGTAACTTCTAAAAATAGTTATTTAATTATTTTATTGAATCACATTACATAATAATGGTGTCTAAATTTTGTTAATACTTAAGTGAGGTTACATAATCAATTTGGTCACTTTAATAATCATAATAATAAAATCACAATTTATAATTTACTATTCACCAAAAAATAGGAAGATTTTATTCGACTCTATATTTCATACTAAACAGAACTGTAGAAGACCTTTTTTTGAAAATGTTTACACATTTTTAATTAATTAAATTTTCTATAAATATTTTAAAATATACTTTTTCCAAAATTCCTCAATAATATATATCCTATATTTATCCAAACATTTGAGATTCACAAATTTAACCATTATAAGAAATGAAAATTTTTATTTATATCAAAGGATTACACAAAGCATCTAAGGTATAATTAAAAATCCCCTTAAAAACCTAGAATAAGACCTAAGTGTTAGTTGTGATAAGGAGATATAATCCTGTGGAGGCTCATCCAACATAGCCCGAGTGGTGATTTTTATTGTCTTGAACTTCTCTGAAGGGTGATTCCATTAAAGCATCACGCTATGATGTTCGTCATGGGTTTGGTCCACAGTAAAGCCCAGTGGGGCTACCTCTTTTCCATGTTCCATCATATGGGCTTAGATCGGCTCGAGACTACTGGATGAGGCCATCGAATATTCTTTTTGTATTATGATCACTTAAATTTATAAACAATTATTGAATCTTTTAGTTTCCAATGGTCATATTGACCATCAGTCATATAACCATCGAAACACAAAGGTATCATTTTATTTATACTCATTTCATTAAATAAATGAAATAGTTATGTTGAGTATAAAATAAAATAACTCACAAAATTAGGAAAAATTTTATTAAAAAGTTCTGGTTGTTACAGAGATCTCTGTCGAATGATTGATCATATGCACATGACATGACACGTACGGGGAAATCCCATGAATGGTTGAGTATAGAAATAATCAGTAATACACCCTAAAAAGAATGTAATACCACACATTTATAGCACACATGAAAAACACAATGGGATCCCAAAAGGTAATTTAATAAAATAATACCAAAATGTAATACCAAACTGGATTACCATGAAGGATTTTCACAAAGGAATACCAAACAGGATTACCACAAAGGAATAACATACAAGATTACCACAGTGGAATACCACATATGAATACGTCAATGTTATACCACATAAGATTTTGATGAAGGAATAAAACAATGGAATACAACATCCGATTACAAAAAATGAATACGATATAGAATTACCAAAAATGAATAACACACAAGGTTACCACAATTTTATTACCACACAGTATTACCATACTGAAATCATACAAATGTTTACCATTAATTTATTTCCCCAAAGGAATAAAACATAGGATAACCATAATGAAACACCACATAGGACTACCACAATGGTTTACCACACATGAATACCATGAAAGATGTATGATCTCCTCATCAAATGTATATATCTAAATCACATATAACAAGTATATATTATTATACTCAGTCCTCGACACACAGTCTAGAGGTAAGACAAAGTCTATTACAATCCATTGGATTATTTTTGAAGCATTATCATTCTAGTATAACTCGATACTCAAGAAATAATATCACCAAATACACTCTCTTGGAGGTCTATCTTATTTGGATGCCACCCAAACTGAATAGATTGGTCAAGGTAAACATTGAAACATAATTAGTGGATCTTTCTCAATCACACAGGGGAATACCACATGAAAAATTTGCATCATCCTGCAACAAAAAGGATCCAACCATGACACAATAGGGAGTATCACTAACTCTACTGATCCAGCCTTCTAGATAGAGGTCCAATTTCTTTCTCATTGTGGATAGGTATATTCTTCCAAACTCCACTATGGGTGATAAATGATTTCACTCCAATCCCATAGAGGGATACCATTCTCTATCACGGATTCACCCTCTAGAAGGGATTTTAATCCATTGATGTGAATGTATTGTTATATTTTACCCTCATTTAATTGAATATGTGAATTCCATTAAACAATACTATTCTAAAATAAAAACTCAATACTTGCCTCCAAATGACCATCTTAATGTTAGGGTGTCAACTTCATAGATGGATCATCGATTGGATACTATATTTATTAGATAAACTCATTTTAGAGAAAAATATTGATGGCCTATCAGGGCATGCATTCCTGCTTTAGAGGTATGTCCAAGCTACAGTGGAGTTTAACTTTTCTGGTTGGTCACCTCACTACAAAGTCATTTGCACCATTTCTGGAGTCGCAGTTGACCATCATAGTTGATCACTGCAGTAAGTGCAGCTATGGTAGCAAGAACTTTTACGACCGCACAATGGACCTAGAACGGTCTCCAAACCGGATACAACCCAGGTCTTCTCTTAATCTGACCTAGTTCCACTACATTCAACAAGAAAAAATGGCCCAATCCATCTCACTCGTCCAACTTGTCCCATAGTAACTCGTTCTTTCGCTGATGTGTTTTTCTATGTCGGAGCCTCCATGTCTTCTACCCATACCATGCCGCCATCAATTAATCTCCAATATAGTAAATAAATTTCATTTCCACTTCCTCCAATGGACACCATTGCAGCCACAAGTGGAAGCACCTGTATCCCATGACTTCGTAACTACCTGCCACAGCTGGTCAGCAATTCCAAACTATTGGTCTCTTCAACAGACAACTATACATCCTCGGATTCTTGAAAACACTATTTTTTCAAGTCTTTTTATTTATAGATAATGATATTTAATCACCCATTTTACTATAAAAATGGATCAAATCATCTTTCTTCATTGTTTTATGATAAATTTTGATGAAATGGAATTTGGGATTTATCTATCATTGGAATCACTCTGTCTCTGTTATCACACATCCATCTTGCCTTGTTAATCTTTGATAATTATTATTGGATTGTTCATCCATGAATCAAGTGCGCAACAATCAATTTTTTAGGATGTGATATGTCTCGGGCCAAATGAAAATGGAAAATAATGGCATATTAATCATAGGATAAATGAAAAATATCTGAATAGAGAAAATAATCTTGATCAACTTTTTTTCCATAATGATCTGTTACTATTAGAAAGAAAATAAAATAAAAAAAATAATCATAGAAATTAATATCATATTTAAACCACAAAAATATAATTTCCTTCCCACAATATTAAAGATCCATGATACGTCCCTTTTCTCGATTGATTCATGTTCATTGTATAAATCATTAATATAGAAATAAATAATTGGAACACATTCCCTACCACGATTAACTCACTCGCTCATGATAAATGGTCAATGAATCATTGCTACATGACAGATCCTTCTATTCCGAGGTGGGTTATTCATAGATCAATGATCTATTATCATTTCCTCGATAAAAATATTCAATATATCTCCAAAAATTCTCCATGATAACATAAGTTATTATACTGTCCCTTTAAATAATCCATAACAGTATTTCTAAGGATTGTTAGTTGTTGTATGAACAAGAGAATTTTTATGAAATTATTTTATTCTTGTCACATATTGTGACATAACATTCACAAATTTCCTACACCGACTAATGTTTAGTCAAACGTTGGGAAAAACAACATTACACACTCAAAATTTTGTCTCATATTTACAATCTACGTGACGTTTAAAGTGTTATTTGTATTCATAAATAAAAACTAATTATTTTTTTTTTAAGGTTACATCCTTGGTGAATTTTTCTATAGATGAACCATGATAGAAAATGTTAGGTTTCATATAGGGTATATATACCATTCTGATCTCAATGGTGCCCACATATTTATTATCTGTGATCCTATTTAATAGGCATTTATTTATTTTTTGGAAAATATTTCTTCTGTGATCTTAAAAAGTTTTATATTTGTCAATAAATTTTTATGTACACCTAGAGTCAAAATCACACGCCATCTCAGAAAATTTTCTCAAAATCAATACACATAATATATAAAAAATTAAATGGAAAATATGAGATCGTACAATCTCATCACCTTGGGGATTTACAACTACGAAATAAAAAAATTTGGCTACTCAATCTGATAAGGGTATTGAGTACAAATATGAGCCTCTCACTCCCATGTGCTCTCCTAGTGATTCATTTTCTCCCATTCAACATGAACCTATGGAATTTATTTCCCCATATGAATCCTCTCCAATCAATCCCCAATATTTATCTGGTACATAGAAATATTTTCACCATCATTGATGTCCAACAACTCCAATATATAACATTAAATATGTCATTCTTGTCTCTCCATATATGTCACACATGGAAGAGTTTGTCTACCCAATCTAGATGTAATGGTAGATTCAAGTGGTACTCCACTTCATCTACTGTACAATGAATCTTGAAAGGGTCGATGAACCATGGAGATATCTAGGAAGTAGGTTGAAAACAATATTTATTCAATGATAACCTAGATGGAATAAAGTCCCATCGATATATGTGTTAAACCCTAAATGTATTTAATTGAAATCCCATCCCACACAATTCTGATGCCTCGAGTGGTTGGGATAATATCAATGGAACATGGTTATCATCGATCACCTATGGATAATTAAGGCATGTACATACAAAATAAATAAATTATTTTTTTATACATGGCTATCAAAATGTATGGGTACATCATTTCCACACCTAGAAATACCAGAAAAATGGATTTAAGAAATTCCCTCAGAACCTCCTCCCAAAATTCCACTGCCACCACAATTCAACCTTTGAAAATAATGAAATAATAACCACCTTTTTATATCCATTAGGATAATTCCTTATAGATATCTAATAATGTAGTGTCTCTAATATGAAATCTTTATGTTCCTCCTCCCCATATAACATTAATAGTGGAGGGTGAAAACTATCAAGTATATTTAAGGTACTTAATTTCCATCCCAAAGGATAACTACTACAAGGAAAATTGATGGGACTAATCATTTAGAAAACAAAATCTTGATCTTATTCTAACTGCATCACCCACCACGTTCCACTTCCCAGGTGTATAAAAAATATCAAAGTAATATTCTTGGAGAAAATTTAGCCAAATCCTCTATCTCAACATTCACAAGATCCACTATAAGTCCATCACCACTGTATGAAACAATGGACTCATAACATACACTTCATCTAGGGGTGGAATTTAAAATTTATATATAATTTTCCACACCATTCTATGTGTGAGTGAATCCTATGTTTTATGGGATTCCATTTCACTAACAAGGATAACCTCATTCCACCACTACGGACAAACAATTCTCATCACCTGAAAAAATCATTGTGATCGTGAAATATGAATAACAAGTCCATTAAATAATGATATTGTAAAGCCTTGATGTTGTTACTAATATATCCTAACTGATACTCTCACCTATAAGAGTCTTGTCACACTTTTGGAACCAGTGTGTGATCATTGGGTATCCTCTAATATGATTCTCTAAGTGTGTGGTTGATTTAATGGTTCAATCGAAACCTCTAAGTCTAAAACATGATCTATGTAATGAAATGAATATCTGGAACATGATACTATCAATATGATAGAAAAAATTTAAATTCAATAGATCCTACCTCGAATCATTCATAGTGCCCCTTGGTCATATGCCTTGACTGCATGCAGATGTCCCCTCCCTTGTCTTGTAACATACCAGGTAAATAAAAAATAATAAATTTTCATACTTATTAATATTTAAGTATTAAATATTAATTTTACTTTAAAGGGGTTTCTATGTTCGATAGCGTAGCTGATACGCAATAAAGAGTTTCTTTGAAATCTTATGTTGCACACTAGTAATACAGGAATATTATTTTAAATGGTAGTTAAAACGTAGCATTTATATTTGTGGGAATGACTAAAAATAACTAAAATATGATTATAAATGTTTTTTAAATGTTTTTACATTTATCCAATAAAGTATAAAGGCTTAAAATATAAAAAGAATTCAATTTTAGGCATATATACTCTAATTTTCACTAAAGGTCCACTTATCTCTTTTTGATGGAGAACCCTCTTTAAATATATCATTGGTCACTATTATACATTATTTCTGACCAAATAAAATTATTCGTTAGAATCAGGACATCAAAATATACTTTGTGTAAATTTTTGGTATTTTTCCGATAAAGTTTTTTTTACTGAATAGTGAAAAATGTTGTATTTTAATTCAAAACCACATTTTAATATAATTTATTTATATGATTATATTAACATTTGATTTGGTTTTAAAGATAAATTAGAATATATTTTTACCATATAATCGAATAGTGGTCATTGGAATTAATTTCACATTGAAATTGTACTTAAACTAGTGTCAATGTTTTGATATATATTGTTTCATAAAAACACGCTATTTGTTCTAAAAGCGGGAATTAATTATTAAATAAATTAATGTAACTTATATGTTTTGAATTTTATAAAATATACATCATTTTTTAATTCAGAATATCAAATATAGATTAGGGTGAAGTTTTGGTATTTTTCAGAAAAACATCAATTTTTGATGAATAGTGAAACCACTAAGTGTACATAAAAATACTGATTTTTCGTTTAAATGAAATTTTACCACCTCTGTGTTTTGAATTTCAAAAATCCTACATTAATGTTTGTAATTAGGAACTAAAATGTGGTTCAATGCGATTAAAATAATTTTTGGTGAATGGTAACTTTTATTTTTTTAATCGCGATTAGACGTAATTAGTGTAATTTAAGGTAAAAATAATGTTTTAATAATATGAAATGACCTTGACACATGTCCTACCCTTAATTAATGTGTAATGGCCGACAAAGACAATCAATAGGTCAACTTGGGGACCCCATGGAGCCACATTGATAGAAAAATGACATTAATAACTTTTTTTAATGTTAAGTTAAAAATGTCACAAACATGTGTTGTTTTACTAAGATAATTTTTAAATGGGGATATACAAGTCAAAATTTTGACTATAAATATTGATTAGAAATATAAAAATATTTACTACATTGTGATATTTTTTTATATTTTTTAGGCATTAAATAAATTATATTATTTTTGACACCATGATGATGCATCAATTACCTCGTTATTTAACGATATCAATAAAATGAAAAGATAATGTAAAATCTAAGTCCTACACTAGTCAAAAACATATTGGATGGTTGGATTTATAACTATTATCACCGAAGACTAGAAATATATAATTTTTGGACCTTTAAAATATTAAAATCTTTTTATAAAAAAGTAACCATTTATAACTTTCCAAAAGTGCCCCTCCTCTCCTCTTATAAAAGGACCCCACCTCTGACACATTTCCCACACCTATAAAGCCTTTGGATCGGCCAAAACCTGACTGTTTTGTCTTTCCACATCCATCTCTAACTACTAGAAGCCTCACTTTGGGAAGAAGGCTTTCCAAGGAATCATGTGAGCTCAAATCAAAAATAGTTACCTGTTTTAAAGGTAGTGTCTTCTCTTGTGTTCTTTTGTTTTATTTTGCTTCTCCAACCCCCTAAACTATTTTTATTCAATTAATTTTTCACACCACAAGTATATTCAACATACTAGGATGTTTTTATGATATTTATTAGAGCTAAACTTACACAAACCTTCATCTAATGGTTAATGGGCACACTGTTTCTGTGGATGGGGAATTTCTGCCTCATGAAACGATGATTGTTCAATATTCTTCTAACACCTTAAAAGGTGGGCATTAAGATGAAACTATATTTATATATGATATAAAATATGTTTATTTTTTTCCTTAAGCTTATGTATTTTTCATTTATTTCATACCTTTATGGCTTCCATTATGGGTATACGCGATATCTTCATTTTAGGAAGTGCGGACTACCACCCCCTCAAAGTGACTTGATTCGTTAATGCCATATGTGGGAGGTATAAACGATGGAGTTAATGATATTATATATGAAATTATATTTGACATTATACTGGAATTATTATATACCTTTATGTAATTATTATTCTAATCCATAAAATATGAAATTTAAATCAATGTAGCGTTCATGCGTACATATGACTTACCATCTCCATGAATGGTGCATTTTATTTCTTACCTCTAAATGTTATGTAACATTATTAAATCATGTACATATTGGATTTATATGATATATATGATATATACATAATAAATATAACTCTGGATATAATGGATATAAGAACAACTTATAATTATAAAGAGTTTATTTTTGACTCAAGTACCAATTATCATTAAAATGACCTTTATTAACATAAATAATTACATTGTATTTATGACATGGTAATAAGTGATATAAAAGAAATAATGAACTCAAAAAAGGTTCATAAGCAATTAGACATTAACACATGTTTATTATTCAGGAGATTATAGAGCAATCGAGTCATGTCAGACACGAGGTAAGGGACATCGTCTCAATCACCATTCATTGAGGCATATTTTGTTTTATAAACAACATTCTTTTTTATGGTGTATAAACACCTTTGAATTTTATGCTTATTAAAAAGGAATACTTTTTTATACAAACCATTTTACTAAGTGACAAAAGGAATGTTTTTTTGTCGTACGAATGCGGCAACAACGACTTTTCCGCCGCCATGACCATTATTTTAGTTTTGGCTTCCTCTACAAGCCATAATCTAACTTTTTTTTAAAATGAAAAATAAATACCATGTATTAATTTTCTTTTATTTTGGTATTGAAAAAGTTTTTCATATTGTTTTTATTATATCAATGTGTTGTATTGATATCTTGTGATTGCAATGTAGAAATGTTATGTTTTCTTTATGCATGTTTTACGTGATACGATTGTGTTATGGTTCTTGGGAATTTTTATGAAGACGGGTGGTTCTATGATAAACTAAGGGAGGGTGACCCCAATATAGCTCTATAATGCATTGGGTAACATGAAGGAGTTAAACATTAAGGTTTCTCCAAAGATATTTATGTAAAATACTGTGATGGTTATTCCAAATGTAACCATGAGGGTTACTCTCTACGTAACAATGTTATGAATGCCTCAAGTTACAATTATGTATTATGATTTCTATGATTTATTCATGATTTGATGAGGTATTTTAAAATACTTATGTTGTTTTAGTAATTTATGATTTCATACATGGACTAATTTTTTCATTTCGTACATTTATATCCCTTACTGAGATTTTTATGCTCATCCCATGTTTTTGAAATGTTTTTCACAAGACTTGATGTGGAATAGGGTCAAGTATGCGATCAAGGAATAGTCATGCTATCTAAAAAATGGAACTATACATGTTTCTTTTTTAGAGTTTTTATTTTATGGAAACTTTTTAGAATTGTATACTTTGTGTTCTTTTGAGATGTAATAGTTATGTCCTAATTCTCTAAAACTATAATCCTGAAAAGATACTCAATGTGAATTATTCATTTAATTCAATATTAAGTAAGGTTTAAGGCTGGGGCCTTATAGTTCGTATCAGAAGTCGGTTTAGATAAATTTAGGAGTTATAATTCTACTAAATGATTATACAAAAATATTTTTTTATGGTAAAATTGAAATGATATAGCATTTTAAGATTACCATGTTGCTTCATCTAAGACATGTTTGTTCTGAATGGTTTTCTGGCGAGGAAATAGTGAAGCAGTGCTAGGGAGGCATACAAAAAGAAATAACCTTCCGAATCAGCATCTTGAGATGGTCATAATTGGAACTAAATAGTTTGATGAAGTAATGGTGCTTTTGACTCAAGCGATAAATGGTGGCGGTATCCATATACGAGTTCATCTAGATCAACTGTAGAGGAACATGTTAATGGTGGAACATTTCATAAGGAGACATCCCCCATCATTCAATGGATCATGTGACCCTATGTTAGCTGAAGGGTGTATTAAAGAACATGAGAATATTTTCAATGTCATGGGGTGTTCAGACAATCAAAAGGTCAGTCTTTCTAATTTCCATTTGGAGGGTGAAGCAGATCAGTGGTGGTTTATGGTTAAACATTTCAAGGACACTGATGAGATTGATGCTCTCGATTGGGATGAATTCAAAGGTATGCTTCTTGAGAAGTATTTTCCTAAGGATGTTCAACTTAGGATGGAAAAACAATTCCAGGAATTGAGGCCAGAGGAAGACTCAGTGGCTACCTATGAAGAAAGGTTCACTCGATTGGCATGGTGTGCTCCAAATTTTATTTGAGACCTTAATATTTAAATCAATCGTTTTAACTCAAGATTAAAGCCAAAATATAGAAGTGAATTAGCATCTCATGAGTTAAAAAGTTATGAAATGCTTGTTTGACGTGCTGAGAAGGTGGAAATGGAGTTTTCCGATGATATGTGTTCTATAAAAACCAACAGAAGAAGAGACCGAGGTGGCAGGAGAAAGGAAAGAATTCTTCAAAAAGGTCTGACGGTAAGAAAAATACATTTTCAGTCTGTGATAAAAGCGGTAAAAGGCATGCTAGGGAATGTCTTTTGAATTCTAGAAAGTGCTACCAATGTGGTATGATGAGACATAAGGCTCGTGATCGCACTAATAAAGATCAAGGTGATGGTAAGTCCAAATTTTATTTACATTTAGTGAAATGTTTTAAGTGCAATGAGATGGGTCACTATGCAAACGAGTGTCGGACAAGGATCTTGAGTTATGGGAAGTAGTTAGACTACAAGTAGAAAGGGGTGGTGAAATCCTTTGCAACAACTTCAGAAGATGTTGGGCCATCAAATAATGTTTTATCATGTACTTTGTTTGTTTTTTTAGATTATGCCAGTGTGTTCTTTGACTCGGGGTCTACACATTCTTTCATCACTGAAAACATTTCTAGTAAAATAGGAATACCATCTCAAGAAATGACTCCTAAACTTGTGGTAAAAAAACCTGGGTGGAATTTTGAGGCAAAAAGAATTTATAAGAATCTTCCAATCCTTATCCATTGAAAGAACTTACTTGAAAACCTTATTATTTTACCTCTAGTAGAGTTTGATGTTATCTTGGTTATGGATTGGCTCTATATTTACCATGCTAAGATTAACTATAGAGCTAAAGATGTTTCCTTTAAGAAATAATTTCTATTTGTGTACAATAATGAACCCTTACTATTAAAAACATATCAAGAGGCGGAGAAACTTGTAAAATATGGAAATTAATGTTACCTTGCACATATCGTTGAAAAAAATGGAACTATTCAGATTAATGATGTGCCAGTGGTAATTGATTATCCTGATTTTTTTCTGATGAGTTTCCTGGAATAATACCAGATCGGGAAGTCTAATTTACTTTTGACTTAATTCCTGATGCTATGTCAATTTCATAACCCCCTTATCGAATGGATAAACTGAACTTTTAGAGTTGAAGGAGCTATTGCAAGATTTATAAGATAAAGGTTTCATTCAACCTAGCACATCACCATGGGGTGCTCATATTTTATTTGTTAAAAATATAGATGGTTCAATGATACCTTTCATTGATTATAGAGCCGTGAATAACATCACTATTAAGAACAAATATCCATTGCCTCCTATCGATGATTTGTTTGATCAGCTCCTGGGAGCTAGGTTTTTTTCAAAGATTGTAGTAAGATCAGGTTTCCATCATATGAACGTAAAGTAAGCCAATATTCCGAAGACTGTGTTTTGTACAAGATATGACCATCATGAATTTGTAGTAATGCCTTTTGGGCTAACCAATCCACCTTCTATATTCATGGAAATTATGAATAGAATTTCCCATGAGTACATGGATAATATTGTGGTTGTTTTTATTGATGATATTTTGGTGTTTTCTAAAAGTAATGAGGAGCATGAATACATTTAATGGTTATTTTGAAATCCTGAAAAGAAAAGAAATTATATGCGAATTTTAGGAAGTGTGTCTTTTGGTTGCAACAAATTTCATTCCTTGGTCATATTGTTTCTAAGTATAGAATAACTGTGGATCCTACAAAAACAAAAGTTGTTGAAGAATGGAAATGACCAATAAATATAACTGAGATTCGTAGCTACCTTGGGTTGGTAGGCTATTACTGAAGGTTTGTTACAATTTTTTCACGGTCATCTAGTCCATTGACTAAGCTAACTCAGAAGGGTATTAAGTTTATCTGGAAAAAATAATGTGATGATTGTTTTTAGGAGTTGAAAAGAAGATTGGTGAATGCTCCAGTTTTGGCACTTCCTTCCAGGAATGGTGAGTTTGTTATATACAGTGATGCTTCATTGAAGGGACTTGGCTGTGCCATTATGCAGATTGATCATGTAATTGAATATGCTTCATTTCAGTTGAAAACACATTAGGTAAATTACCATACACATGATTTGGAATTAGATTCTGTTGATTTCCCTTTAAAAATTTGGAGGAATCATTTTTATGGACTAATGTGAGAAATATATACCGATCAAAAAAGTTTAAAGTATATATTCACTCAGAAATAATTGAACATGAGTCAGAGGAGATCGATACAATTAATCAAGTATTATGATTGTACAATTCATTACCATCCGGGAAAAGCAAATAAAATGGCTGATGATTTTAGTCGAAAAAGTAATGCTTTATTAACAATGTTGTGTTTGGAATGTGATCATTTGGTTAAGGATTTGATTAACATTAGCATAAAAGTTTTTGGTGTTGGATGCCCTTCTATTTTGTTTCTGGTATCGGTGAAATCTTCTCTATCAGATAGAATCATTTAATCCCAGAAGAAAGATAGTGAGTTGATGAAAAAGGTAGAGCTGGTTAAAAATGGTACGTTTCCTGAATTCAATATTGACAATGATTGTGTTTTGAGATTAGGTAAGAGATTGTGGGTGCCTTGTGATTAATAGTTTACGTGATAGTTGTTTTGTAAAGCTCATAGTTCTCCATTTTCAGTTCATCCTGGTAGTACTAAGATGTACAAATATCTGTGGGAGTATTACTGGTTGGATGGAATGAAAATATATATTTCTTATTTTATTTTGAAGTGTTTGACTTGTCATCCGGTTAAAGTAGAGCGGTAGTTACCAAAAGGGATGCTTTGAACTTTACCAATGCCAGAGTGGAAATGAGAAAATATATCCACAGACATTGTTGTGGGATTACCAAAGACATCTCGATATAATAATGCAATCTGAGTTATTATTGATCGCTTGACTAAATCTGCTCATTTACTTCCTATTCGTGATACTTTTTCTCTAGATCAACTTTCTCGATTGTATCTTAATGTGATAGTCATGTTGTATAGAGCTCCCCTATCCATTATATCTGATCGTGATCCCATGTTTACTTCTAACTTTTGGAAAGGCCTTCAGAAGTTGTTGTGTAGTGAATTAAATTTTAGTACAACTTTTATCCTCAATCAGATGGGCAGTAAGAACAAACAATTCTGACTTTGGAGGATATGCTACATGCTTGTTCGATAGATTATCAGGGAATTTGGGACCGATATCTTTATTTGGTTGAATTTTCATATAATAAATGTTTTCATTCCAGTATACAGATGGCACAGTTTGAGGCATTATATGGGAAGCGGTGTCGAACTCCAGCTTTTTGGGATGAAGTGGGTGAAAGGAAGCTGATGGGACCAGAATTGGTAGAATAGATGGTAGAAAAAGTTTAGTTGATTCAGAAACACACAAGAATAGCTCAGATCAGGTAGAAGAGTTATACAGATAACCGGAGGAAGGATCTATTTTTCGATGTAGGTGATCATGTTTTTCTCCATGTTTCACCATGGAAAAGTGTGATGCGATTTGGTATAAAAGGAAAGCTAAGCCCAAGGTTCTTTGGACCATATAAAATTCTATAAAAAGTTGTATCAGTTTCTCACCAAGTGAAATTACCTCCGAGATTATCAAAAGTACACAATTTTTTTCATGTTTCTATGTTGAGAGTGTATATGCGAGATCCATATCATGTATTGAGACTAGAGGTAGTTCAGTTGGAAGAGAATCTCTCTTATGAAGAACACCCCATCCAGATTCTAGACCATAGGGATAATGTGTTGCGGAATAAGTTAATTCATCAGGTGAAGGTATTGTGGAAAAACCATATGGTTGAAGAGGCAATTTAGTAATCTAAAAATTCTATGTCGCATAAATACCCACACTTATTTTGATAGGTGAATAAAATTGTGAGGACGCAATTGCCAAAAGGGGGGAAGGATGTAACATACCAAGTAAATAAAGAATAATACATTTTCATACTTATTAATAGTTACGAATTAAATATTAATTTACTTTAATGGGGTTGCTGTGTTTGATAACATACCCGATACGCAACAAAGAGTTTCTTTGAAATCTTACGTTGCAAACTAGTAATAAAATAATATTATTTTAAATTGTAGTTAACACGTAGTCGTTTTATTGTAGAGAATGAATATAAATAACTAAAATATGATTATATATGTTTGTTAAATGATTTTACATTTATCCAATAAAGGATAAAGGCTTGAAATATGAAAAGAATTCAATTATAGGCATATATACTCTAATTTTCAATAAAGGTCCAGTTATAGCCTTTTTATGGAGAAACCTCTTTAAAAATAGTTTTTATCACTCTTATACATTATTTTGGACCAAATAAAATTCTTATTAGAATCAGGACATCAAAATTTACTTTGTGTAAATTTTTGGTATTTTTCCGATAAAGTATATATTTTTAATGAATAGTGAAAAATGTTGTATTTTAATTCAAAATCTATTTCTAATATAATTTATTCATATGATTAGATTATCTTTTGAAATGGTTTTAATGTGAAATTAGAATATATTTTTTCCATTTAATCAAATAGTGGTCGTTGGAATTAATTTCACTTTGAAATTGGACTTAAACTAGTGTTAATCTTTTGATATATATTGTTTCATAAAAACACGCTATTTATTCTTTAGCGGGAATTAATTATTAAATTAATTAATATAACTTATA
The DNA here is from genome assembly GCA_963277665.1 of Viscum album. Lineage (NCBI taxonomy): Eukaryota > Viridiplantae > Streptophyta > Magnoliopsida > Santalales > Viscaceae > Viscum > Viscum album. The sequence goes on from OY728148.1 coordinate 1,247,280,812, forward strand.
TGATTTTAATTTTTTAAAATAGACATAATTTTTGAATTTGGAATATCAAATATATCTTAGGGTGATGTTTTTGTATTTTTCTGAAAAACTTCAATTTTTTATGAATAGTGAAACCACTAAGTGGTACTAAAAAAACAGATTTTTCATTTAAATGAAATTTTACCTGCTCTGTGTTTTTAATTTCATAAATACTACATTCATGGTTGTCATTAGGATGTAAAATTTGGCTCAACGGGTTTAATATATTTTTTTGGTAAATAGTAACTTTTTAGTTATTAATCATGTTTAGAGGTAATTAGTGTAATTTAAGGTAAAAATAATGTTTTAATAATATGAAATGACCTTGAAACATGTCATGCCCTTAATGGATGTGTCATGGCCGACCAATAAAATCCATGGGTCAACTTGGGGACCCCATGGAGCCACTTTGGTAGCAAAATGACAATAATAACTTTTTTAATGTTAAAATAAAAATGTCACAAACATGTGTTGTTTTACTAAAACAATTTTTAAATGGGGTTATACAAGTAATAATTTTGACTATAAATATTCACTAGAAAGATAAAATGGATTCCAACATCATGATATTTCTTTTATAATTTTTATACATTAAATAAATTAAATTATTTATGACACCATGATGATGCAGTGATTTCCTAATTATTTAATGATTTAAATAAAATGAAAATATATTGTAAATTTTAAGACCTACACTTATCAAAAACCTATATGAAGGGTGGATTTAGAACTATTATCACCTTATCCACAAAATATATAATTTTGGGTCCTTTAAAATCCAAAAATAATTTTATAATAAAGTATCCTTTTATAACTTTCCAAGAGTGCCCCTTCTCTCCTCTTATAAAAGTCCCCCACCTCTACCACGTTACCAACACCTATCAAGCCATTGGCTCGGACAAACCCGGACCATTTTGTCTCTCCACATCTCTTTATTACTTCTAGAAGCCTCACTTTGGGCAGAAGTCTTTCCAAAGAAGCCTTTGAGCTCAAATCAAAAAGAGTTACCTGTTTTAAAGGTATTGTCTTCTCTTGTGTTCTTATGTTTTATTTTTCTTCTACAACCCCCTAAAATCATTTTCGTCCATTATTTTATAACACCACCAGTATCTTTAATATACTAGGATTTTTTTATGATAAGTATAATAGATAAAGTTACACACACCTTCATCTAATGGTTAAAGAGCCTAGTGTTTCCGTGGATGGTGAATTTCTGCATCACGAAACGATGATAGTTTAATATTCTTATAACACCTTCAAAGGTGGCCATTAAGATGAAACTATATTTATATATGATATATAATATTTTTATGTTTTCCTTAAGCTTCAGTATTTTTTATTTATGGGATACCTTTAGGGATTCCATTATGGGTATACGCGATATCTTCATCTTGGGAAGTGCCGACTACCGCCCCCTCAAAGTGATTTTATTCATTAATGCCATATGGGGGACATATAAAGGATGGATTTAATGATATGTTATATGAAATTATACTGGAATTATAATATACCTTTATGTCATTATGATTATATTCCATAAAATACAAAATAGAAATGAAATTAGCGTTCATGCGTACGTATGACTTACCGTCTCCATGAACGGTGCATTTCATTTTTTACCTCTAAATGTTATGTAATATTAGAAATTAATGTATATAGTGGATATATATGATATATATGATATATAAATAATGAATATAACTCTGCATATAATTTATACATGAACAAATTGTAATGATAAAGAGTTTAGTTTTGACTAAATAACCAATGATCGTTAAAACAACCATTATTAACTTAAATAATTACATAGTGTTCATGACATGGTAATAAGTGATATAAAAGAAATAATGAACATGAAAAAGGTTCGTAAGAAAGTATAAATTAACTCATGATTATTATTTAGGATATTAAAGATCAATCGAGTCACGTCGGGCGCGAGGTAAGGGACGTCGTCTCAATCTCCATTCATTGAGGCATATTTTGTTTTATACACATCTTTATTTTTCTACAGTGTATAAACCCTTTTGACTTTTACTCTTAATCAAAAGGAATTGTTTTTTATACAAAGTGTTTTGCTAAACGACAAAAGGAATGTTTTTTTGTTGTACCTATGCACCGACAATGACTTCTCCGCCACTGTGACCATTATTTGAGTTTCGGCTTCCTCTACAAGACATAACCTTTTTTTTAAATGAAAAATAAATACCATGTGTTAGTTTTCTTTTAATTTGGTATTGAAAATGGTTTTCATAAGGTTTTTATTATATCAATGTTTTTTATTGATATATTGTGATTGAAATGTGGAAATGTTATGGTCCTTTTATGCATGTTTTACGTGATACAATAATGTTATGGTTTTTGGGCATTGTTATGAAGACGGGTGGTTCTGTGATAAACTAAGGGTGGGTGAGCCCGATATAGCTCTCCAATGCATTGGGTAATGCGAAGGAGTTAAACATTAAGGTTTCTCCGAATATATTTAGGGAATATACAATGATGGATATTCCAAACGTAACCATGAAGGTTACTCCCTACATAAGAATGTTATGAATGACTCAAGTTACCTTTATGTCTTATGATTTATATGATTTATTCTTTATTTGATGAGGTATGTTAAAATGCTTATATTTTATGAGTAAAGTATGAATTCATAAATGGACTAATGTTTTCATTTCGTACTTTTATATCCCTTACTGAGCTTTTTATGCTCATCCCATGTTTTTGAAATGTTTTTCACATGATTTAATGTGGAATAGGGTCAAGGATGGGATCAAGGAATAGTCATGATATCTAAAAAATGGAAGTACACATGTTTCGTTTTAAGAGTTTTTATTTAATGGAAACTTAGTAGAAGTGTATACTTTGTAATCTTTTGAGATGTAATAGTTATGTCCTAATTCTCTAAAACACTAAACCTAAAAATATCCTCACTATGAATTATTCATTTAATTCAATATTATGTAAGGATTAAGGTTGGGGTGTTATATGTCCACTATCTCACTGAGCCTGGTGTGGACCGTCTGGGTGTGGTGGTTATAACTTGTCAAAAAATTCACCACCTCCCACTACTCTAGTGATTCATATTCCACGTCTTCCACCCATCATATCTACATATCCTATCATTGGTTATGACATGGTGGTCCATCAACAGTATCTCTATCAGTAGTAAGACTAGATAAAAAATCTCGGCCATGATGTCCATAGTAGTCACATGAATAGAACCACCTATATTTATGATAACTAGTCCCCCCATGTGAGATCAAAACTCTTGATCCTATATCTTGGAACCACAAATTAAATTTTATCAGATGTTCAAGTACCAGAGATTGACGTCAGCTACTTGATATTGAGGTCTTTACTCCTATTTTACTGTTACTAAAAATAGCTGGCTGTATACACGTAGCCAAGAAGAATTCGACCACTAATGCTTTTTTAAACAGCCATGAATAAGTAGGAATTCTCAATGTTATGACATAATAAAACATTCACCAATTCAGTTCATTCTTTATGGACTGGGCCAAGATGTATAGATCTTGTATCATAGAAATTGAGTACATAGAGCGGTTGGTATGCCTCGATGAAAACTCAAGTAATGACATTTAATTCTTATGGAGATGTAGAGCCTCCTAGATATACATATTCCATATCTTAAAAACTCCTAACTCCATTGTGAAAATGAACTAAACTTTATCCATGGATGATTCATCTCATCCTTGTATCGTGTAACCAAACACAAAATGCTTATTATTCCCGTGATACCCCAAATATTCTATGATAACCATTTCAACCATGAGGTAACATCATAAAATTTGTTCATATATCTTGAATTCATAGATCCTCATGTTATTACGTATTCTAGGTTCCATCCCACTAAAGAAGTGGTCATTCTGGCATTAAGGGGTAACGACAATGCCGATGGAATATCGTTCATGCCTTGTGAAGTATGCCTCATACAATCGAATAGATATTCCATATTTTTTCATGAGGTCAGGGAAACCCCATTCCCTTATACGAAATAGGGTGAGTAGAAAAAATTTATCAAAAAATAACTTCCCAAAATCCATTCATTCCAACAACTCAATCTCCTCCTCCATCTATATTTTTTTGAACAATGTCCACATTTGATCAGCATCACCCTCCATATGATAAGCATCCAAGATAACTTTCTCATGTATGGAATGATGAAGCATGGAGAAGATATTTTCAATGGATTTGATCCATTCTTTGATGATTAATGGATCATATGATCCATTATAAATAGGAGGACTTTGTCTCAAGATTATATGGATAAAAAATTCTTATTTCATAGGGGTGGTTGAATGTTACTATTGACCCATGTTTATATTCAATTCTTAAGTTAACTGAGAGTGAATATTGACAATGTCCGTGATTCCTGCTCCCATCAGATTGGTCATCTCATTAGCATGATCATCAGTTTAATGTTCACATCATTTGTTATCATGTGCCCCCCAATTAATAGCCATTGGCTGGAATAAAAGTAAATTTAGGGGTAACACATAAAGAGTAATCCAAGGAAAAAACATATGACATATAAATAGATTTTATTTCATTAACTAAAAAATATATTTTCCTCAATATATGTTATTTATGATCTACTTAATAACATATTTTCATAGGGTATTTTTTTTAATTCCCGTAACAATGGTTCATACTCAGCTTGTTGATTTACCAATGCATATCCCCCAGGAGTGTCCTATCTAATAGAGCAGCAAGGCCCATTTTCATGTACTATAATACCAAAGTTCAAGCTCAAAACTCATTGTCGTGGTTGTCACCTGTAGGTACATTTGTGCCAGTGCCACGTAAACTTTCTCGTATACAGACACAAATGTATTTTCATGATAAAAAACTTACTCAATAACCACAAAAATATAGGGATGTTAAAATTAAACTTAGTCTTGTCTCCAAGGAATTACTAGGGTTTTCAAATCCTAATCCCCAATATAACAAAACCTATATTCTAATACCAACTATGACAACCATGTTCTATATTACATTCTTAAAAATGATTTATTACATAAAACAATCACTTGATACAACATATAAGATTGAGAGGTATAGGGTCTTTAGGTATTATGAACATTACTTAACAACATAATGCATATAATTCAACATATTATTGAATTATTCCTTTATATTACCACTGCATTCCCTCGTACATAACATTTCATAAGCTAACATGAGGACATGAAAATGAAAATGGTGTGCCATAAAACCCAATAAAGTAATAAACATGGAATAACACGAGGAATAAAATACATGATATAAAAGATTCATATCAATGGATCACAAGTGAATCATGAACATCAAGTCATGATAAATCTTGATAATAATAACATAGAAATGTCGCAACAAAACTTAGCAAGGAATTAGCTTTATCCAAGGCTCATTGCACATGGAGCATGATTAAACCCTCATTGCACATGAATTATGAGTAAATCCTTATTACACATGAATTAGAATGAGTAAACAATCATTGCACATGAATTATCATGATACTATACATTACCCAATTCATTAAAGCGCTATTAGGGTGCATCCTTTTTAAACATTTCCTTTCTGGGATAAGCATTCCACATATATCATACTACATGGAATAGTTCATCATAATTTATTCCACAATAAAGGGATGAAGAATACATACATAATTATTTATAATGAATAAGTAAATATGCGTAATGTAGAATACCCTTTGTAGAGTAATGGTGATAGTTTTCACTACACAATGACATTTTCTTGGAAAATTATACTGCGATTTCAGTAGTGTAATGGCATGACATCAGAATTTATAAAAATGGTTGATGAGGGGGATGGGGTTGTATCATCATATGTACAAGGAATGGAAAATAAGAGGGCAATATATATATATATATGTAACAACATATTTAATGGAATTTAGCTTCATAATAAAAATGAATTTCTTTATTGTAAATGAGGAGACAGAAATTACATACTAAATTTTGGCATGGTTACGGGTGTACATGGGAGGCACCGATGAGTGAAAAAATGGTCTCTCATCAATAAAATATAATGATTATAGTATAGGGGAGGTGAGAAATCATACCCCAACATTTATAATTGAAACTAAAAGGATATAACAATAATAATAAACAAGGATAAAATGAAGAAGGAAGGTATCCCTTACAAAAATTCGGCATGGTAACAGGTGTACATGAGAGCCATTAATATGTGATAAAGGGGACTCTCGTCAATCAAACAAAAATAGGGAAGTATGGGGGAGGTGATAAATCCTATCCCGATCATTTTTAATTAAAAATAATATGGAATTATAGTGTATTAAAACTGGGCAAAAATAATGATAGTGAGAATCCATTACATGGAAAAGTAATCCAAACGATTGGGAGAGGCTTGTGAGTGGCATCAAGGAGCTTGGGGGGACTTGGGACAATTCTACAGAGATGAGGGAATATGTTGGATGAACTCCAAAGGCTTTTAGTGAAGAGGAAGTGGGGGCATGGGTGGGATTATATAGGAAATAAGAGGAAATATATTATTAATGGGGTTTGGGACACGACACATTAAACTAATCAAAACCACAAATCAGATATGGTTTTATACCATATTTTTTGATAAAGGGGAGTGGAAAACAACATTTTATATGGCCAATGTCTGATATTCTGAAAATAATTATGTTGCTTTTGTGGAAGTGAGTCACACTCTATAGGAAACCTATTTAAAAATTAAAAATGTTTAATAATCATTGAAGGGTCTAATTAAGAATTGTATAATAAATCAAACAAATCAATAATCAATTTATAATAATGTTAAAATATATATTGTCCGAATACAATGTTCATAGTATTTTATTTAATCACTATTGGGACATTGTGATAAAAAAAAAAAATTTTGAAAAATTATGAAAAACTCCCTATTAGATATTTTTTACATTTAGATTCCTAAAATAATATTCAATTTCTATAAATAATTTTCTAAATATGTGAATTTTTAATTTAAAAAAAATAACCAGCATTTATAAAAATTACATGGGTTTTTATCAAAACAGCTTTCAAACCTTAATAATATTTTTGATTGAATTCATAAAACAATAAGATCATTATATATAATAAAATTTATTTTTATAATAACAATAATATTTTAATAAAATATTATAGAATTAAAAAATACATTAATTCATAAAAATAGATTTTTTAGATAAATATTAACTAAAATTTCTATTTGAGCTTTTAAAACTATTTACAATGTAAAAATAATAAAATTAATTTATATTTTATATACCAGAATAATGTCCATAATCATAGTAATAGGGTCTTGTTACATAAACCCATAAAAAGCTAGCTTAAGACATTAGGTTAAAGTGGGAGATGGTGATAGACTCTTGGGGTAGCTCGAACAACATTTATCGAGTGGTAAGCTCTATCAACTTCCACTACTCTCGTAGTCAGTTTCACTTGAGCATAATGTATTCAGGCCTAGATTAGGCTTGGTGAAGAGTAAAGCCCAATGATGCCACCTCATTTCAATGCTCTGCCAAATGGGAATCATATGAGGAAAGTCTACTAGGTGTGGTCATCACCTCCGTTGTCTGCATAAATAGGAATAGTTGAAGCCCTATATTTATACTAATATTGTGATCACTATTCAATGGATTTATTAGGAGAGGTCACAATTCATAAAGGAATTTTAAAATCCAAAACATATAACCAAATAAGTGCATACATATTATTTAACCATAATAATACATTTAAATATACCCTGAAGGTTTTTCATCAATGAATTTTTTGGGTCATTAAAATATTTCTATTTCATTGTTTGGGTTTAATTTATAATTGAAGTAAATTCAATATTGCATATTCAATTTACAGGACTAATTTATTCAATCGAAACCTTTTCCTATAGGATTTTGGGGGTGTTCTAGATGATAAAAATTTGTTATTTTAATTTAAGATTAAGTATGTTAAAATTTTAATGTAAAATAATTTGGTCACCCTTTGAGTGTAACGATTTTTATTTCATTTTTGTATACCAATAAAAAACCATTATTATATAATGTTGATATAATATTTAATTACTTGATTGATGGTATTTTTAGAATCATAGTAGCATAATCCAATCACATTGAAGATTAACCCATTCATGGGTAATGTAACCTAGTCTTTGTTATGGTAGAGTTTTAAAAAGTACATAATAATTCTAATATATGGGTTTAAATATTATCATTGAGGGAATGGTACTTCATGCAACATGATTACAAAAATGATCAGGTACAATAATTGATGCAACAATATGAGGTAATGTGGTCACTCAAATAATTAATGCTTAGTATTCACCATGCGGGAAATAGGAAATGAAGATGCAACCACATAATATATCTCATACTAGTGGTGTTTAATATATTAATTATACCCATGTGCAATGGGGAGTGATTCTTCACAACATGGTATTTCATGAGGATGGTAGGGTGGAATGGTGATGGACATTGTCCTACACTATGGATTCTGAGCATGGAAGAAGACATTGTGAGTTTAAGAGTAAAAAAAAATTGATCATGGATATACGGAAATTGATATAAAGGTGTATTTATATATAGTAAATTATTGAAGATTGCTTAAATGGAAAAGTAATTTCAACAATAGCATAGTCCAGGTTGTGGTTGTGATCAAAAAAGTCAATTTGGATTTTATGTAATTTGATCCCCTAAGTTAAAAACAGCAATAGAAAATGTACATTTTATAATTGTGCTAATTGAGATGTAGAGTGGGATAAATATTATAGGCTTGGGGGGATTCAAGAATACTCAATAAATATATTGTTGGCCTCTCCATAGTTGGATTTTTATTCTCATCTATTGAATCCTACTCAATTCTATATCCTCTCTTAAATCTGTAGCCACCCTTCTAGATAGTTTTTATTTTTTGTTTCAATAAAATCAATTTTTCGTGGATAATGGTAATATCCTATATTATATTCATTATGTTTAGTAATATTTTATTCCAAATACTATTTTTATATTTTTATTATATTTTTATAAGAAAAAACATTTTTATTGTTATAATTATTAAGTTCTTTAAAGTTTCCATTCATATTTATAGGTGTTTGACTAATTGATTTAACTATATTGACTGTTGATTAACGTGAATCATAATATTGAGATTTGGTATGGAATCTCTGAACCTTTATTTTGTATAATTTATAGATTATTATTATTTTTGTTCATTATGGGATTAATATTAACTCAAATAAGAAGACAAATAATTGGGAATATTAATGATTTTAAGAGAAATAGTATCACATTGGTTTATCAATTATCAAGTGATTTTTTAATGAAAAATTTATAAAAATGATTGTTTTATAATGAAGGAATGAAATACGTAGAATGAATACAGTAATAAAAAAATATGAATAGTCAATATAAATATGTTTTCGTCAGAAGATTAATTTTAAATTTAAACTAAAATCCTCAAATTGAATTATTTTTACAAGTTTTCTTATTTTTATGATCATTTTACGTCATTTAATTAATATATTTTAAATTTTTTTATGATATTGTGGATGAATTATAGATTAAACAAACATATATATTCAAACTAAATGTTTTGTATGATTATTAATGATATATGGTGTGTGTGTTTGTCAAAAAGAATATCTTTGTAATAGGCTTGTGTTTTGTGGGGAATATTATGGTTTAGAGATGGAGTATAGTTAAAATGGAATGTATTGATGATTTGGATAATATGATGTGAGGTTATACTATTGATGGATGATGTAATAGAACTGAATGGGTTCATAATGATTATTGAACTATTCTATTGGTATAAAGTTGATATTGTGTAATATATTTGTGAACATAAACTTAAAAAATGTAAATCTAAGTATTTAATAATTTTGTTTTTGAATTATTAGTGGATTTTTAGTATATATGGGTAATGATATAAAATCGAACATTATTTTAAAAGAAAATTCACAACTATATTTTTTTATAATATAATGCTAATTAATATGTTTTGGATGATCAGATAATGTTTATTGTTTGTATAAGAAAATATTGTTTTGTAGAGATATTAATGTGTTTTAATAGTAGATGCTATAAAAGTATGAATATACATTTTTTTATACATCTATATTGTTTGAAATTTTATTTAGGCGATTTTGTGTGACTATCTAATCAAAAAGAACTTCTTATTGTTTCAAAATTATCCCCACCCAATTTGAATTCATTTCCCAATAACTGAAGTGCATAGGTTCTCGGCGTTTACTCAAATATTCAAGTCTGTGATGGTGGATGTTCGACCAAACCACTACCTCGTAATTCTTTTAGTAGTAGTACACATAATTTTTAGCTTTGATATACAATTTTGATGTTACTCTGTATGGTTCATTCATTGTGAGATAAGGTAATGATTTTGATTCTATTCTGGTTGATCATAATATATTTCTATACATTAATGAAGTGGTTGATAAAAATTATGGAATATTTTTATTCATGTTTTGTTTAATTATCATGGGTTACGATATGGGGTTTCCTAGTATGATGTGTTTGATGATTCATTAGGAATGATAGCTTATGAAATTATATATTAGGGTGTGATTGATGAAATATAATATGGATGTTTTAAAGGTGTAATTAAAATGATATTAGTATGATATCATTTGCACATATTTATTTTTCATTCTTGGTGGTAGGAGACATAATAGGTTCATGTGTGGAATTCTAGTTGTTCAACAGTGAAATAATAATCTCTTTTGATATTTTTTCAATAGGTATATGGGAAATTTTTAGTGATTATATGTGTTATTCTAATCCATATATATTAAAAAAAATCATATGATTATGTGGGGTTTGAGTACAAGGATAGATTATACTGACTTATAGATTTTAATATCAATTATGCCGAAATCATAAGGAATACTTATTTACTCCACTCTAAAAGACATATTGAATATCATTTCAAATAATATTTAATTATTTATGGAATATTTTATATATATTAAGATGTCTAATGGTGGATTATATCTTTTCTCATGTCCTTAACATATTATAAATAGGGTATGAATCACATTTTGTTTTTATACGATTAACAGTAGTCACCAAAAAATTGTTTGGTGGCTAATGTATTTGTGGGTAACATTCTCCAATTATTTTTTCCATGGTGGGGTACCAGTGGAGGGTGGGAGGAGGGTCTTTAAAATACATCATTAGTAAACCAAATCAATTTTTGTTAAAAAAATAATTATAATTCATAATGATATTCACATTTCTTAACTCAAGCGAATAATAAATATTACACCAACAATTTGTATCAATAAACCAAATACACTAGTGAACAATTAAAAAATACTCATTATAACTCAAATATATCATATAAATAATATAAATAATATGTTAAAGTACTCATTAAAAACACATTATAATCATATTCTCTATATTCTGAATCTTATTATATTCTTACTTTAGAATTTTTTTATAGAGTTTACCAATTAATTCGATAAAAAACATTATTTAGTATGGTATCATTTAATCAAGATATAAATTTTAATCTACACATATTTTTCATAAAATTAAACAAAAAATTATTTAAATTTATTTAATATATTTAACATCTTTTTTTCTAAATCTATTACAAATAAACCATATTAATAAAATATAGAAATTAAAAAATTAAAAAATTAAATATAAATATGAATAATAATTTTTATAAAAAATAAAATTATAAATTCAATATATATTATTTTAGAATAAAACCATATATCATCAAATATGTTATAGGATATTATTTTTAAAAATAAATTCTAATATTAATAAAAATAATGATCAATTTAGTTTAGAAGAAAACGAAAATAGATGTTATACACTACACCATATATAGAAAAATTATAAGCATGATGTTGAAAAATATTAAACACAATATGGGTTTTGGTGTTTAAAAATTATACTTACATATATAAATGACTCAAGAGTCCTCCCATTGACAATAACTATAAAAAAAGATAAACTATATGATTGAATTGACAATTAAAAGTAAAAAATATTTATCTTTTCAAATAATACTATACTATATTATATTATATAAAGAATAATATTCCAACTATTTATAAATAAATATAATATAAAAATTACATTATAAAAAAAATTCACCACTTTCAATGGTAAAAAATATAGGGTATTAAAACACTAAAATTTCATCCCAAAATATCCAATGTACACCCTTTGTTATTTCTAAAAATATATACATATGAATATGAAAAATGAAATGGATATATAAAATTTTAAAATAAACAAAATTTTTAATAGTTAATGTGATAAATGAAAATATAATAAATACTATACAAAAACATTATGTCAGTTTCATTAATTATACACTACATTAAAAATGGAAATTATTTAATGAAAAAATCATTGCCACTTACATAAAATTATTCATATGAATTCTTGATCCTTATAAAAATATGTTTTTAATTCATTTACTCTCAATTAAAATACTTCAAATCAAACATTTTTCCATTTTACAATAATTCTCACATTTACTATTATCACGACAACAATTATAATGTTAGGTAAAACTATTATGTAGAAATGGTAGAAAATTATATTGTAATTTTACATTTTGTATAAAAGGATGGTTGTCATCAAATAATGATTAATCCATATTTATTAATACAAAATATTTAATAAAATTCACATAAACAATATAAATATGTAATATATAATATAAATGTAGAAAATCCAAAAAAATACTCCACTAGGATTAAATTAAAATATTATAGGTAAACATAGAAATGATAAAAAATTATTCAAAAAATGTTTATATGTATGAAAACTCATATAAGAGTATAATTTAAAATTGTATTGTACATATTTAAATGCAAAACATATATAATGGTAAACATTTTGAAAAGGTATCCGTGAACTCAAAAAATTATACAGGGAGGCGACATGTAAATCTAAATATCAAATGATATAAGATATAATTTTTAAAAAATTATACGATATATTCAATATTATTCCAGTAATTTGTATGTTGTAAATCACAATGATTAAGAATGTAATCAATAAAAATTAATATTTTGGATTTTTCGAATACATGACTATACAACATTTGATGAATATATAATTATAGAAAAAAATTAATTCAAATCCAATATTGTGACATTTTGTTGACATCATATTGTTTTTTTGATGGATGGTTGTTAATGGATAATTAGCAATGATACCATGAAAAATTTGTTATTCAAGAGTATAGTAGATCAACATCATATGAATATTTTGTGGGAAACATTCCCCCTATTAAACTCATTTATAAAGTTAATGTTAAAATAGAATCTTTACTATAACTGATATTGTGATATGATACACCTAAAAAATGAACTGATTAAATTCATGCGTCAATGTTAATATGTGCATATATTAGTGGTTCAAAATCATTTGAAATGTTTTTTTAAGATAAAAAATATTCCCTTGGATTAATAAAATAAAAACTAATAAAATTCAGAATGTAGGAACCTATAATTTATCTCTTTGAATCATTATAAAAAAATCATTTGGGATAGTGATAGAATAATGAAAAACCACATCATGCACTTTATTATTTTCAAGTGAATCCTCATGTGTGTTAGCTTCGTGATAAACATATGTGATGATGTGACTCATTGATAAAAGATGGTAATTGAAATTGTTCCATATTTCTATCAACATGCAATAAATGTGTACCTATATAGTTTTTGAAGCCTGAACTATGTATGTGGAGTCACACTCAAACCAGATGTTGTTCATGTTCATTTTAATCTCAATGGTTAACTCATTTGTCACCCAATTCATCTAATCTAATAATGCATTTTTAGTGCCAAGATAACCATATTTGACTATAATAGTAACACCAAAAATGTCCTTGAAGACAAGCCCATATAATTTTGTCCAAGGATTACCCTTTGAGGACCAATCCAAATTTCAATTTTTGCAATTATAAAATCAGGGGATGCAAGGGGATTCTATATAATAGTTTTGAGGGAATATATATCCAAAACCACTCAAATTTCCCAACACAAAACAATCCTTATCTAATCTATTTCATTTTTCATAATAGATATAATTAAACAAACTATATCTCCATCAAAAGTTCAGAATGGGAGGATTTTTCATTGAAATGGGTCGAATATTGAATAGCCTTGTAACAACCAATCCATGTGATATGAACTTCCTCAATGTAGGATTCTTTTAAGATGATGGATAGATGCATTGACATATAGATATTAGTCAGTACAAGAAGAACATCATTAATTGCCTCTTTTAGTGATGGTCAAACCTCAAAAATGTCAAAAATGTCTTCCCAATGTGAGGATTAAGCTTAAATAAAACAAAAATATGATCAATATTCCTGTGGAGTTTTTGTTAAGGAACAGACCTATAGAAAATAGTGTTATAAATTTTTTTCATTTTAGTGTCAATATTGATTTTGTTAAGTGGTGGTCACCAATGTAGAGTAAATATGATGGGGATAAGACTTGTTTTTTTGAATTACCAAATACATTTGTGATGGCCCAAGTTAATATACCTATAATATTCCTTGGAGTAATGAAATCCATTTTGGTCGACTCCTTTGTTGATATTTCTTCCTAGTGTGAGAAGTCATATGTTGAAATAGTGTGATGAATATCGAGTTGAGGAGTTTTCAGATTTCTTAATGGTTCATTGAGAGATATTATAAAATCAAATTTCGTTGTCCTTGGAGTCAATAATGTTAATATGAGGACTTCTCGTAAATGATTCAGTCCAGAAAATGAGTGAGGATTTTTCACTAACAATCCAAAGGGAGTAAATGATATCCTATTGGAAGGCTACTTTAATTCAAGGGCATGTCAAGGATTCAATGTAGATGGTGTTCCCTATTTTTTGTTTTTCAAAAAACCTGGATATGAGAAATTCCAATGCTTCTGATTCAATTTTGATCTATTTTTAGATAAATAGATCTCGAAGAGATCTATTGAAGATGGTCATATTATTTATCCAAATTCCCCGTAAATAATAATTCAAAAAAATGTTAAATTAGACAACAACAATCATTATTTCCAAAATTAACCCAATTTCAATAATGTTTCCTATCAATGTATTAATAGATTTTATAACCGTTGATGGACATGAATAAACCAAAATGATGTAGACAATTTTTGAGATTATGAAATGCATGATCAGGAAAGCTCTTCCATCCACTAAAAAGGTTTACCTTTCCAAGTGTCCATAATTCATCTTACCTGATTCATTATATTGATAAATTAGGAGGCACTTTGTCATCCCTAAAACATAGACACTCAATATATAATATTGTTTCATATTATAGGATCGACATAAATTATATCTTAAATAAACATTATATTTTTACCATTATACTGGTGTTGATTTATATGGGTTTTCATCAATACCTCATGGTTGGACAAAAAAAGTTATATCCATCATTGAAAATGATCCGTTTGTTATATTGAAATCAATCTGGCTAAGAGGGACTATTATATATATATATATATGGAATCATATCAATAATTATTGAATATATTATTATGATACATTTTATACCATTTTATCGAATTTTCTATGAACTTATGTTGATATTGTTGTGGTCATGCATCAATGACTACATAGAATTTATTTAACGTCAGCCACAATGGGCTAATAATTGTATAGTTCCATGAAGTGGTTGATATAGAAATTAAACATGAGTTTCCTTTTATAGATAAACTAATTTTTAATAACCCCATTGAGAATGATTTTATGACATATGATATAGAACATGGAAAATATTATCTTAAATGTGTATAAGGAATAATTAAGGATTAATTTGTCTTTTCTAATAGAATATGGACCAATGGATATATGGATTTTTATATTTTTGGTTTTGACCTAAATTATGTTTCAATTATATCACCAATATATTAAATAAATTTCTCTATAGTTCATGAAACATAGATAATGGTATTTTCAATTGATAATACTTTTTATTTTTATATCTTGTGCTACAGATATTGTGATGAAATATTTTTGATGTGATTATGGAATTAATGTTATAAAATAAGTGATAAAAAAGGATAAATTATATTATTAAATGTGAATCAATTTTTAGTTCACTTAATAGGAATAATGTGTGATTTGGGTTGACTGAAGGGGATATGGAACATTTATATTCATATTTTTGATGACATATGTCTTTTTAATATGTAATTTAAGAGAATATGCTTCTATAAATCTGTTGGTGCTTTGGTAAGAAAATCATGGAAAAGACCACGTAATAAGAATGTAAGATAATTATTCCAGTGAATGAAGATAAATTTAGTATTATAATTATTTATACGATTTCACGACCCGTCCCCCTGATCCCGTATCATGACTATCCCAAGCCCACCTTCCATATCCAGGGGCTGGAGACTGGCACCATATGCGTAACTCCCTAAAAACTTGGAAGGATTTACCATTATAAAACATAAACACACACACAACCAGAGTACATGTGGAACCAAACACTATGTAAATTAGTAAAACAAGTATGATGAAAGTGCAAAGGGGTCAGAAATACAGGCCCAACATGAAGGTATAGCTACAACTGAAAGAAAGCACAACTGAAAAGACAAAAAACTGAATGGTGAAGCAGCTCCTGGATCATCCTCCAAGTTCCTACTTGAATGGTAGGTACAAATGTCCTCCTCAGCACTCCGCGTCTACCGGACCGCTCCATGTGCCATCACGCCAATTGTCCACCTCCGAGTACCTTCCATTCCTCATACACTCTACCTCGGTCAACATTTTCAATCATCTGAATCCAACACAATGAGGTGCGGGCTTAGCCCGTGCAGGGATTACTATAACGATACTCAGTAGGGACCCCAAGACCCTCAAGGTCTCATAAAACCCAACAAGGGTAAACCACAAATAAATATCTCAATAGATAACCTTTAAATAGGTATAAGCCCTTATAGATACCTAGGTTATCAAGTAAACCATATCAATCATGAGGAAAACACAAAAGGTCATTGACTCAACTCAAACCAGGATTTTCATTCACGATGTCAAATGCACGGATGGTGGAGAACTCTAACTCTGTTGAGCATAATAGTGTTGTATCGACTCTGAGGTGCTACTCACTAACCATAGACTATTGAGGTACTCTTCTTCTATCGAGCTCTGTGGGTATGTTGCCCCAACACAATAGTGATCCCCACCATGGGTCTGTCGCCCCAACATAGTAGCACACCCCCTAATAGCCTACAGTGGTACTCATACTGTCGAGTACCTTGGGTGTGCCGCCCCAACACAATAGCGCTCCTCCACCATGGGTCTTCCGCCCTAACACAGTAGCGATCCCCACTGGGCTAGTCATGACACTCCGAATCGAATCGGACAAGCAGTCATCTGGTCTCAGCCAGCTACAAGGTCACTGTACTCCGTATAATCATCTCCGGGAGGATACGCTCCATGAGATACTTATCGACACTCCATGATTCATGAAGTCTCACAAAGAAGTATCTCAAAGGACTGCCTTGTCATAGGGGTCTCAATGTAATAGAGGGAGCGTCAATCAGATGCCCGGTCTATGAGTTACCAGCCTTTTTATCCCGGGGGCCTGGTTGGTTTTGTGAATGACCCAACCTGACCTTATCTCAAATTTACCCCAATCTCTCATTGGGTATACTCATAGTAACTGTTTCTCAACGAGATTACCAATTCCGCTGATAGTCCGTCAAAGGGACGTCCGGTCTGAGAGTTATTGGCTTTTCCATTTCAGTGGCCTGGTCGGATTTCAGGTACAATACAACTCATCCATACTCCAACTATGTCCAAGACTTGATTGGATTATTCCAAAACAATAATATAATAAAAATAAATACAATGTAGTTGATTACACGTCAATCGAATGGTCGGTCCGTAAGTTATAAGCATTTCCACTCCGAGGGTCCGGTTGGTTTCAGGTTAGAACCAACCCACCATACCTAAACATCATCGCAACCATGAGTCTAATATACCAAAATGACCGTGTCGATCCAAGGAATCCTACGCAACTGACGTTGTGTTGATCATAGGTATGTAGCTCATGTTATGTCTATTTAACAAAAAATGGTCCGAAAAGGGGGGGTTTGGGCCCTGTCCGGCCCGGCCCAACCCACCCTGGGTCGGGCCGAACCGGGTCGAGCAACCTCAGGTTTGGGTCCCGCCCAGTTGGGGGAGGCCAAGCCCGACTAGCATGGCCTGGCCCAACTGGCGCAACCCAAGCCGGCCGGCGTGGCTCAACCCGCACTGCCCGCTCCGGCTTTCCCGGGGGGGGGGGGGTGCACTGGCTCGACATTATGTTGCGCTTCTTGATTTCCTGAAACAGATTTTCCATTCCAGTTCAAACCACCACCAGGGATTAGCCACTACGGTCTACTCTGAATGTGCGTCGGTGCCGTCGGATGCTGGCAGCGCCTTCCGCGGACCACCGGATGTGCTTCGGTGGTCCGATTCACCCACAATCTGTGCCTGCAGCTCTCCAGGGACATGCTCTTCACTGCGAAGGATTCAAATTTACATTGTTGTCTAGTTTCTTCATCACCAGTCAACCCTCGCACAATGAAACAACCATCGGCAGGTCGTTGGGCCGTGTTTGTTCAGCCTGCGCCCTCCGCGTTAGGTGTTATCAATTGGCCAAAGATAAACAAGGTTTCACATTGTACGAAGAACAATTTTATTCAAATAAATTTGAAACAATCTACCCTAAAATTACCCCACAAATAAATATTCCCAAACCGCAAAATAATGAAGGCGGTGATCAACTTGATAATAGGTTTATCCACGTTCGTTGTTTTAGTTGGGAAGAACACGAGAATATAAACATACTCAAATTAAACCCCTACATTGATTAATGATGTCGTACGTCATCGTGCCACAAAATATGAGAATTGTGGTAGAAGGTGTCCCGGAGAACGAAGTCGCGAAGAAGAGAAAGGAAGGCACGTTATTGTACTTCCTGGAACTGGCATCGCATAGAAGAGGGCATTTTTCTTTATTGGAGGCATTCTTTGTTGATGAGAAGAACACTTTATTAATCTAAATCTCCAGAGCATTCCCAGGTTTTCTCCAATGCCACAATTGTCCCAACAACAATAATAGCTCTTCATATTATTTTATTCACACAAAAATTGATTTAAAAATCAACCACTATTATTAATTATTTGGATAATCCACTTAATTAATTATAATGAGTTGTCAACTTAATTGGGAGGAATGTGTAGAGTTTTAAAATACTTAATAAAGAGAAATGTTGTCATAATAAATGCAAGGGAGTTAAAAGGGGGTTTCAAGGGAGATGAATGGTTGGGGCTCATGTAGGCCCACCATACCAATATATAGACATGGGAACTTATGTGGGGGTAGGCCCCACCATTAATATCACCATGTATGATTTAACCACCATAGTGATTAAAATTGTTCTAAACAAATTTATTTATCTTTTTTTATCGAATCCCCAAATTTTAAATTTCGTCCCACATAAAATGCAACTATGGTAAAGGTCCCCTTAATCAATTATCTGCACTGCGAGTTCATCGGTGCCCTCCGATTTCAATTATGAGCACTACTTCAAAAGATATAAAAACCCGCTCGTTCGTTCACTGAACGTACCTGATCTAAACTTCAGAAAAAATATTCCGGGCACACCGGGACTTAGAATCAAGTGCTGTCAGATGCCACAGAACCAAAAAATTCCAAATAAATTATGAAAAAACTGTCCTAAAAATTTATAGTTCTTTACATAGGATATCATGTGTATCATAGAAGTTTTTTATTATTGAGTATGATGAAACCAACATTGGTATTACAGAAGGGTATTTTTGAGTATTCCCATGTTCACATGGATCATTATATTTAAAAAATATCATCAATATGAGACATAAAATCAATTAGAGTGTCAGGATAATGGGAATGTATCTGGAGTATCCCCATTAATTGAAGGTAATGATTGGTCTATGAACTATTTTCTATTGTTTTTTTCAGATGAATTTGATATAATGTTACCTTAATTAGACAAGATTAAACATTTGAGTATATTTTATTGGCTTCATGGGATGGTATATTGTTTGAAATAGATGTGGGTTCGGAATAATATATATTACCATTTGATAGGATATTCAAAATGATCCATAATATTCCATTTTAGTGGATATACATTATAATGTTATATCAAAAAAACCTATTTCTGTAGAACATAATTCATAAAATGGGTTTAAAAGGTAGAGTTCATTGGATTCCTAATGTGGGATTGTTATGTAGGATAATCTTATAATATTACTATTGGAGTTTCAGATGAAATAGAGAGATTTTTTACTATATGGATGTAAAAGATTATAAATGGTAAATTGATGTTTTTAGATGATGTAAGAATTGTGGATTCAATGAAGAGGGAAACCCATTGGTAGTTAAAGGAAGAATCATTTTCTGTTTACATTATGTAAATTATTTTCTGAATAATTTGTTTCAATATTGTAATTACATGATCTAATTAATGGTTGTTGGTTGAGTGATTTTTTATATATGTGGGGAATTTGTAGAGAATGAAGACAAATTTTGGTCACATATAAATATTGTATTTTTAGGATGACTATATAATTTTTTATTGAGTCATTATATTAGGGGTTCCATTCATGAGTGCATTGAGACATAAATATGACAACATGACCTGAAACATGGTAGTTTTTGAACATGAAGTACATCATGTAATGACCATAAACCTGGTAGGCTAGATTTTGTTCATTAAATTATGAAATTATATAAAGATACCTGTAATCACATCCCATGGGACCTAACCGTTTATTCGTCTTGTAATCTATATATAAATTTTAAATTCAAACTAAATTTTGGGCATAAAATTCAAAAAATATTTTCTAATATGAACACCATTATTGTATTCTTAATGTATCTGTGAATATAAATCCTAGGAAAATTATTAGAAACCTATGGAAAATATAACAAAATAAAGGGGTGATGTAAAATTATCATTAATTTTTTTCTTCACCGAAAAAATAACGAATCGATGATCTCAGTTAACCTGGAAATGTAAACAGTTAAACACACATTCCATCTAATCAATACACTATAATTGAAATTAATGACCATATTTTTTTCATAGATAAAATAATATTGATATTAATAACCAAAATGAGGGAAATATGTACTCTACTACCGCAGAACTTTCATGATATATCATATAGACAATACTATAACGATAAATCCACTTTCCAGTTTATGTATGTGGGTAGAAACCGGTTTGATTATTCATGGAAATAAAATTGAAGATTTTTTCTACAAATTGATTAATTTCAGAAGAAAATATATTCATCTTGGAGATTTCAGTAAATTTACACCATCTTGTCTCTTGTATGTCAAATTAATTCTGCATATATTGAATAATCAATTTTAAAAAGATATTTTAAAAACTATGTTTTCCACACCACTTTGAAACATTTAAATAAATATAAAGAATTTAACAAATTATAGAACTAGGTATCATAATAGATAATCCTAAATGAAATACAAGATTTAAAAATGGATGATCAAATTGATAAAAATACTTTAATTGTGATCATTATAAAAAAACTCAAGGAAGATAATCATTTAATATTGCATAGTGTCCCATACCATGTTACAGCATTTTAATTATAAGTACCATAAAATAATAATATTAAATTCAATTTATAATATCATAATAATATTTATATTCATGATAAAACATTACAATTGAGTATTATTTAAAAAAATAGTGGTTTATTAAGGCATATATCTCATAGAAGTAAAACTGAGATGAGAAAACCCTAACCACATGTTTCCCATTAGTGGTGCATATTTAACCTCCCCTATAATGGTTTAAATAATATTATTATCTTATTATTTAAAGGTATTATTATTTTTATTTACTTATATTATTATTTTTAACATATTATGTCCCAATAATTTATAATATTTCAATATATTCATGGTTTCAAGTGAATTTATTTCACGGTTTAGTGATCGGTTTATTTGTCTCAAATGAAGGATGTTCTTCTAAAATTTGATTACAAATATAGAAGTGGAATTGGTTGGTATAAATTATTATTAAGTATTATAAATGGTGTAATATATCATTTTTGTTACTAACATGAGGATTACTAATTATGTAAAATATTAATGATAATCGTTTAGATTATTATGGTGTTTTTAAGAACATGAAGCCATAATTTCATTTTATTTAATTCTACGAGTATATATTAGTTACATAAAATTTAATATGAATTAATATACATATTAAAATATATTTTAACCATATTTTTCTTTTTATAACCTTATATGAATGTGAGAAAAGAAAAAATAAAAAAACCATTTTTCATGGAGGTGTTTAACAAGCATAATAAGGGAAATAGTTTAGTTTCAATACTTATGAGAATGGAATGAAATGGGGTGGATATTATAAATAGAACTAGAATAATAAAATTAAAGTAATTATATGACCATGGAGTTATTATTCCATAATTGATTAATGTGATGATGATAAAAGAAAAAAAATAAAATAAAATTTGAGATGTGTTTGGAAGAAATTCCTCTTGAATATCACATCCTTGAGACACCCTGGGAAAACATTTATGTGTAATTTTGTAGATAAATTAACCACCAAGATATGAGGAGAGTTATTAGTAGATTTATTCTTGGTATATTAGGATAAAAATGGATATTGTATCTAAATGGTGCGGTTAGTTGTGGTATTTATACTGTAGGAGTGGTGGGTTTTACGTGATTAAATGATGAATATATTATAAATAAAGATGAACACATTGTACTGAATTAAAATCAAGAAATTATATTAATAATTAAATCTTATTATGAATTTTACATTGTATAAAATCTACATAAAACTATTAAATGTTTTAATTTTAGGTATTTATGCTTTTACCATTTAACATTATCCCTTATCACTATTTTACATAAACTGTAGTAAATTCTTTTTGTAGTATGGTAACATTTAATACCTAAACAATTATATAGAAAACCTAATACAGAAGTTATGATTTCTAAAATGGAATTCATTTAACCAAATTAAATAAATATTATTAGAAAAATATATTTAAAAGTAACATCAAAGACAACACAAGAAATCATGTTTTCAATGTGAAATGTTCAAAACTACGAAATATTTTTATATTCAATTGCAATATAAAAATGATTTGAATTTAAAAAATTGGATAGAAATATATAAATTAAACAAATTATAAATTTATATAAATTAAAATATAATTTAAATAAATATATAAATTTGGTGGAAAATTAGTTTTTAAATAAAATTCAATATTATCACTATTCATCAAAAAAAGAAAATTCTCTAAAAAATAGAACAAAATTACTGTGACTTAATTATTATATTCAGATATAAAAAATAAAATTTATTTTGTGAAATAAAACATAAAAAATTGTCACATTTTATATTTAAATGACTTTCTCCATCAAAATGTGACATAATTGCCATTAGAATTATATAGATTTTTATACGTAAAATTGGATTTAATTTTATTTTATGTTTAAAAATTATATTGGAAGAATTTAATTACATTATACTTAATATAGGAAATATTAATTTCATTATTATATTTTACTAATAATTATTAATTCAGTTTATTAAGAAAATTATTTTTGTGTGTTTATGTTAGTAATCTTATAAAAAACATTCTTTATGTATAATTGGTTCTCATTAGTATTTATAATTTATTGTAAAAAAATAAATTAATTTTATAAACATGTTTAATCTATATTTTCATAATATAGTTAATCTCATTTATTCCCTCCATTTATATTGAAATGTTATAAGAATTAAAACAATATATTAATATATTAATTGTATGTTTAAAAGCAGTGTATTGTTTAATTTATGCTATCAATGAAAATGAATTTATATACAAAGTGGCCTACTCTAAAATAGTAATGAGTAACATTATACCCTTAATAAATAAATTGAGTCATAAAAATTTGTAATTTAACTTGATGAATAAATTTTTTATAATTGATAACTCTTTTGTGGGGAACCCACATCATAAATAAAGTTAATTAAACATCCCCTTAATAAGAGGTAAATGGAAATGAGATGGTTTCAAGAAAATTATTCTTTCTAATATTATATCATTAATGAAATTTGAATAAAGAGGAATGGATCTCAAATCATGCTATAATTTTATGTGGGAGAACGAGAGTGGACATATTCATCCTAATATCCACTGTTACAATAGAGAAAAAATATTATTAGTTAAATAGGACATTTATTTTTTAGTAATTAAATTAATTATATAGTGTTTTTCATTTTAAAATACATTATATTATTTTTTAGATTATTTTACTTTCCAAATAATAACTTATGAAAAATAACTTAGACAATTTATTTCCAAGTCATAAGAGTAATATTATCTTTTGGTTCTAATTTGATCTATTTTCACTTCATATCTTATTCTAGGAAATGGATATTAAAGTTGAATTTTTTCTACCTAGAGAACATCAAGAAATCAGAATATCCATAAATCATTCCTTTAAAAATTAAATATTCACTAAAAAAATAGTTATCAAATTTTACCCAATCTGTTAATCAAACATAAGCCTCAAAAAATAATATCCAAAGTACAATATAATATATTCCATAAGTAGTTAGTTATATGAATCATTGAAAATAATAATGTCCAAATTAAAATACCATAATATTTATAAGTAAGTTCAATCAATTTCTAAAATTTATATAAATTTTTTTCTATAAGA
Organism: Viscum album; assembly: GCA_963277665.1. Taxonomy (NCBI): domain Eukaryota; kingdom Viridiplantae; phylum Streptophyta; class Magnoliopsida; order Santalales; family Viscaceae; genus Viscum; species Viscum album. The sequence continues at coordinate 1,247,305,605 of OY728148.1, forward strand.
AACAAAATTATAAATTAGTGGTACATATCAAATATATAAATATCTTTATCATAATAATACATTTTTGTAAACGTGATTGATTCCAAATAATAAAATAAGTAGAACTATAGTGCAGTACTAATATGGGTCCTCATTCAAATGTCCATATAATCACTAATAAAATACATTTATAATATAATTATTGCATCAAAAAACCCAAATAAATTAATTTTTAAATATTTACTATAGTAAGAACATAATATAAACCATGATACACTTACTTGTTATGAGGTATATTACCCTAGATAATTGGGAATGTATATTCATTGTGAACTAAAACCTTATAGTTCAATCATTAAACATTTCAAGCTTCTTCTATTCCCTTGCATTCACAATCTTTATGAACATTCCCTCCACACATTTAACAAATTTCCATTCCCTTCATGATAGTACTAGGGAAATTCTATAAAAAATTATCACATGTGGGAAAATCATTATTTCCATTTTTTACTTTATTAACCACTTACTCCATCATTATTTTCTTATCATTATTTTCCATTAATTGATAATACATGGATATTTCATTCTCTATCTTGATAGCATAATAGACTATATTATCAAATGATGATAATTTTGGGAAGACTAGTTCCCTTATGGGAATGGATTTAACACATCAACGAAATAATAAATATTACTCCTTAAGTTATATACGTACACCACAAAATTACATGAAAATTAACTAATGTTGGTTTCATACATCGAAACATTTATATCATCCTTTTTTTTCAAATTCAAGAATTTTTTCTCTATATCTGATCTCCTTTCATTAGGGAAATATTATTCAAAGATTTGATCCTGTAAACCCTCCCATTACATTTTTTGACATTCCCTCAAACCTTTTAGTGTTCTAAATAAATTACCACTGATTATTTAAATCATCAATTTGTTGATAAACTTCCATTAAAAAATTTTCCCATTCATTACTCGGTAATGTTAAAATATCACATGTAAAAAAATTATTCACAAATCAACTTCATATATATTTATAGTCCAATAGAATAATATAATTTATTTTATCAATATGTTCTCTGACATGGTTACACTTCATTTTTGATCATACTAAGAAATATAGGAAAGGATAATTCCCATAATGTGATTTATATCTCTCATTATAGAAATTATTGGATCAACTCCATCTACAGCTTCATCATTTTCATCGACACTATTTTAATTCCTAGAGGAAAATCCCTAGGTGCATTTATTCAGTTCCCACTACTTAATCCATGATCCATTTATTAATAGTTTCATACACTAGAATTGATTATATCATCATGTAAAATACTGTATAATCTCAGAACTTGTGAAATATTTATTACAAAAACAAAATTCTCCATGTAACAATTTTCATAATTAAAAACAAATATATTTGGAATGTTCTTATATGTTTATCCAATAATTCAATCATGGGTTTATGTTCACTAGTCATTTTTTTCTAAATATACTTCCCATGGATTCTACTAAACATACTCTCATACACAATGTAATGAACCTGACCCCAGTAAGCCAAATTTTGTGACATACATTATTTCATTGGCATACGATTCATGAAATTTCATCCAAAATGCATGAATTATTTAATTTTCTCTATAAATGATATACATTTTGGAAATTGAAATTAAAATTTTGATATAAGAATTAAAATGTATTATATTTGTGAACATCATTATTTGACTTAACATAACCCTTTTAAACAATCATAATCACCTTCTTGGAATCTTAGGGAAAATAAAAGACAACAATGTGGTGATCTCAAATTATCATTAAGGGGTATATAAATTGGAAGATATAATTAATTAATCTACATAGCTAACAAGACATGGTAATTATGTTTACACACACTCCTTTTAATAAATACATTGATAATGGAAATGAATCCATAAATTTTTTCATTGTAAAAATATTCTAGATAATAATAATTGCAATTAACAAAATTCATAATGAATTTTTTTTAAATTTTATAGATATAATCTCCACATAAAAAAATCAATATCAATCATATTTCTAGTTTTTTTAGGATAAGAACCCATCTTATTCTATTTATAAACAAGCTTTAAGGGATTTTCAGAAAGTATGTTTATCCACATAGACTACTGATGCATTGACGACATTTAATTATCTAGTCCCCAAACCTTTTTCTTCATGTCCAAATCATTAATCATATAATGAATTATCAATTTTAGAAATATATTATCAAATAAATACTTCCATGACACATTGAAACATTTAAATATATAATAACCATTTACTATAGTATTGAATATGCTATCATAAAAAATTAACCTCAAATTAGTATAGGATTCATAAAATTATTTAGAATAGATTAAAATTCATTAAATGATATCATTAAAACATCATGGTTCAAATAATCATCTAACATTGCAAATTGTCCCATAACAATATGAAAAATTAGTATTATAATAAAATTATGTAATAATATTAAAATAAAACATATAATTTAATGACTATAAATAAATTAATAATATATATAACAAAAGAACTATATGTACTGCTAAAATTAGTTGTAAATATGGAATATGTCTAATAAAAGTCAATGTGAGTTGAGAAACCCATTACCTCAAAATTCCCATTAGAGGTGAACACATTAGTCAACTATATAACAGTTTAAGGAAAATTAATAACTTGTTCCAAAACTATATTCATATTTATAATACCTTATATTATTATCCTAAAACATATTATGATCTAATCATTTCATATATTTCATTATTTTTGAGTTTTTATGTGTTCTTTTTCCATCAGTTAATGATCAGTTTGTTTGTCTATAATTATGGTTGTTTATCTATTAATAGATTTAAACATTATATGTTGAATAAAATATTATTATGAAAATTCTAAGAGCATAAGTGTTCTAATAAATCATTTTTATTTCTAAAATCAAAATTATTCAATATATAATATATTAATGAAAAAAATTTTGTGTGTTTGTGTTGTTTTTCCACACATCACAATTTTGTTTCTTTTTATTTTTTACAATGAGTATATATTACTTATAGAACATGAAAATTTTTATTATATACTTATTTAAATATTATTTAACAGAAAATAATATTTTTTTATGATACTATATGTAGGTAATGGAATAGGAAAAAAACATTTTTTAGGAATGAGGTTAACCAACATAACATGGAAAATAGTTTTGTTTCACTAAAGATGAGTCGGTACTAAAAAATAAATTATATATGATATTAACTTTTTTTAAAAAACTATAATTATTGAGTTTACTTGATTATACAATTTTTATGGATATACGGATATTAAAAAATATTTAATACAAAAATTAGAAGAGAGAGGTTGGAGGGAGGTAAAGGGGAAAGGCAAAGGTGTAGGGGATCATGGGGGTCTAAAAATATTGAATGTAGAAAAATAATAGAAAATAGTAGAGGAGTTTTTAGAATATTACCTCTTCAATATCTTCTCATTGAGAGTCCCTTGAGGGTCATGGAGCTAGTCCTTTTATGAGAAGAGAAGAACATGGACATGGGGAAATTGACAAGGAGATCTTTGGTTATATATTTGAGTTTCTACTAGTACTTTTGTTAAAAAAAATTGGATGGTGAGGAGTGAAATTTGTAGTTAATGAGATGTGGGGTTTTGTGATTAAATAATGAATAATTTATAATTATGTACAACCAAATTAAGGTGAAATTAATATAAAAAATAATAATTTTAATTATTATTTTTATATATGACTAGGGGATATGGACACCTCACCTAACAATTAAATATATATATTTTTAGTAAGGTTAGGCATAAAGCTTGAAACATATTAGAATGGCCGAAATTAGTTTGAATAATTATATTTAAATTAATTTAAATTTAAAACCATTTTTTAATATTAATTAACTATAAAAACATATTTGAAAATTTAAATTTTTAAATTAATATTAATTATTTTTCTCTATTCATCAAATAATGTTTGTTTTATATTGAATACAAACATTCTACACTAAGATATTTTTAGATTTTTGATTTAAGAAATGAGTATAATTTTTTCAGTATATGAAATTGAAATTTCTTTTTTATGGTTTAGAAATATATATTAATAGACTTTATTAAGATAAAATGTCATTGTGGGGATAAAATATTGTTTTCATAAAAACATATCCTTTATGTTCAACTGGTTCTATTTTTTCTAATTAATTTGTAACCAATAAATTAATTTTATAAAAATGTGTAAAATATATTATCATAATTTATTTTATCTCATTAATTCCATAAATTCAATGTACATGGTGATATCTATTATAATTAAATAATGTCATTTTAATTGTTTTTTAAAATCAGTGTCTATTTTAATGTATGTTATCGATGAAATAAAAAATATATAAAAGGATACATACCATAAAATACAAGGGATTTATACTCCATGATGAATATTGATGATAATGGTTTTAATGTTATATTTTTAGGACAAAAATATAAATTGCATGATGAGGAATCCTAAACATAGTTCACTCATAAATAAACAAACCGAGTTGGCCATATTACCTCAACGAATCCTTCCCATTCAGAAGTATATGATAATTCCTATTGAGAGGTTTTTGTGTTCCGGTTGGGAATTTTTCCCCTAATATTATAGTCGGATGAATAAATCTAAATAAAAAATAATTTAGTGGAAATTTATAATGAAAAATAAATTAAAATATATAAGGTTAAATTATCATACAAAAAATAATAATCACTAAAAATATATAAGTAGTTTCATATACAAATGATTTTTGGAAATTAAAAACTGAATATGAAATTATTGAAGTCTGTATAAAGAATATGAAAATGGAATAACAATTTCCACAAGAAAAACTCCCAAGAATCCCAATAATTGGATTAGACATCATCACCAAAACACTAAACCTAATAATAGTTATTCCTCAATATAATGTGGATTCCAATGGTCTATACATACATCCATGTAATATTTATTTTAAATATTTTATGGCAAAAAATATTTGTGAGTAAAACTCAATAGGCCAATGTGAATAATTAATATACATATCTATTATTTGAATATAAGATGAAAAAATTATTAATATATGAATAAGTAAAGATAAACATTAAAAGGATAAATACCACATGGTTTAGTACAATATTATATAGTATGAATTTTATTTGTATATAATGTGGAAAATAAGAACATAAAGTAGAACTATTTTTATAACCACCAACATAAATTAATATAAAAAATATTTGAGTAAAAATGCTTTAATAAGGGGGAACAGATGACTAATTTCTATGTATTCCAATTAAAAAATAATTATATAATTTGAATAAATATCTATACAGGCCTGATTTAAGATGATGCAGGTGATATTAAAGGATTTCTGTAAAGGTACATAAATCATGGTACATATAAATAATACAAGGCATCCAAATTTCAATAATATGAAATTGAATATTTTATGTGATTTTGATTCATTCATGTATCAATGTCAATGATCGATCCCATGACAAGTACTCCACTTTCTCTCCACGTTAATTATTCTTTCAGTGTCATGCGAGTTCATTCAACTCAATCCACCCCATGAATATAGGTATTACTCAAGGAATAAAACTCCAACTTATATTTATCTAGGAATATAAAAATAGGCTAAAATATTATAAAATTGATCAAATGGGATTTATAATTTTTATTTTATTTATCAGTTCATTTAAATTATGGTGTAAAATTTTATTTATATGAAATAAATATTTCCATGGGACACATTCATGTCATTACTAATTTCATTTATCTCATTAATAATATAATATACATGAGATAAAAAGTGTCATGTTTTTAAAACAAAATATTATGTGATACAAATAATTCTTTCTACTAATTCTTATTATAATAAATGAAAAAACACATGTGTATGGTGTTTCGAAAACAACAGAATTATTATTATCATGGTCAATTTTTATAGTCACCCAATGGGTCATTCATTCTACAGTTAAATAACACGAATTGTATAAAAATGGACATACAAGGTATCATTCCATATTGAAAATTTTATTTAAATGAAATATTAGTAAAAATAGAATAATATTATTGTTCAATATTGTGGAATAATATAATAATTTATAAGAACCAATATATTAATGATAATGTAATTAGGAACCAGCCTTTGACAAGTATTATACCATTCACCCATTATCATTTCATATTCATTTAGTAATGAAATAAAATAATGAAAATATATACAATTATTTAAAATTGGTTTCATAAGAATATAATAAATTGAATAAAAGATGATAAATAATATAGTGAGAGGAATAAATTAGGGTGTAAGAGTAATCAATAGTGATCTAAAATGATTGATGGTGATCAGATGAAATTTTGTATGACACAGATATCAAAAAACCAATGGAAGCATAAAATGAGTTCTCTCATGAGTTGGAATCAATACTAAATTTGTGTGAGGATAAAAGGAATAATAAATGATAATGGTTATATGGGAAAAATATCACATTATCAGTTTCTATATTGAACCAATTTTTTATCAAAATGCTTTATGAAAACAATATTAAATTTAATGTTAGATAATTACTAAGAATCTTATCCTCACATGGTCTAGGATAAATGTTATAAAATTTAAAAAGACACCAAGTTTGGACACTTTTGAGGAGTCAAAACCTTAAATAATTTATGATAACATTGTGAAAACCCACGTTCAAGCACTATGATATATCTCTAAAATTTGTTATATTTTCTCCATGGAATTTTGATTCCTATTTCACTATTTGAATATGCATATCCCATTACTATTGTTACACATGGTTGATTCACAAGGATACTATATACTATCCAAAAACCATGTTCATTGGCCATTTCTTTAAACATGTGGACATCGGGCCCAAAACTATGTTTGAAATCTCCTAATACATAAATGAAATTTTTATGAAATTACATTTGGTAAAATTTGAGGTTCATACAAGAATTTAAAGTATTAATAAAATTATAAAAAAACTAGTATCATAAATATCCCATAATTAAAAGAAACCATCACTAATATTACCTATTAAGGGTTGTTAAGAGACATATATGAATAATTCCATGTCCCAAACATGTATTGATGCCTCTGACACTAAGGAAAAAACTTGCAAACATATGTTCTTATATTAATATTATTCAAGTAAAACTGACCAACCTCGAGGAGCCTTTATTTTATAAAAATTATATGATCCATGTACACATAAAATATAGTATATGTTTGTTATTAGACATAATCATAATATGAAAGATGATATTTTTCAAAATATTAGTGGGGAATATTAGAAATGAGAATTTTAACTTATATTTCTTCATTCATCTAATGTAGATACTCTTGGAAGGACACCACACCAAGTCGATATAATATCATGAAATAACTACAAAATATAGGTCCTGGATTTTGTTGTATTTTTCTCCAGGGATAAACTAGTTTATGTGAATCTAGAAGAAAAACATTATCTCAAACCCCAAACTCCATTGGTTAGTGGTAATAATTTTATTAATAATAACATTTAGATTTTTTTTATATCCTCATATTTCATAATCAACTCTACCATATCTGATATGACATGAATGATATGAGGTCCTTCAAATGATACCTCTCCTTCCATTAACAACCATACCGTATAATGAAATGGTAAACTATAAACCTCAAAATATTGAGTTGTTTTCAAAGAATCGTGAATAATTTTATTATAATATTTTTCAATAAGTGTTATAAATTCATAACATTAACTGACCTAATATTGGATGCCTTACCTAAGAATTTCTTCAATGACTTTTATTGGATTCCTATACTACATGATTGTCTATGGTATATCTTCTTTACATAGAAATAACAATCAGAGATGATCCCACTACAACCCCTACAATAATAGAGAGTTAAAATGACCACCACTATATAATATGAATGTATAAGGGGATCTGTGAATTCATTTGATATTTCAAAAAAATATATTAATATATTATTCCAATGAGAAACTCTATTGAATTTTTATCGGATTGCGAAACCATTGTTATCCATTAAAAATTTACACATATTTTGTCACTTCCTGAAGGTGATATTGTTAAACCAAATAACAATTCATTTTTACATCATCCAATTTTGTATTTAGAATAGATAATTTATATAATATAGTAAAAGGACCTGGGTGTTCCACATTCTCCTCATATCATGTGGAAAACTAATTAAGGAAATATATGGTCAAATTTTTCGTCCGAGGCCATCAATACTAGTAATGCATAACAAGATGATCTTTGGACTATCTAATATGAAAACAATATTTTTTTGTATGGTATTATCACATAAACACCACTTTCATCTCATTATAAAACTACTCATTCCCATGGATATAATGTTTCTCATCCTTATCAACATCTTAGTAATATTGAGGTCTATAACCGCAAAAACTATCAATCAAGAAAAAGACATTAGGATCTGAATGCTTCCAAAAATCATCCTATATATATATGAAATAATGCCACATCTAATTCCACATTTTATCATTTTTCTTTAGATTCCCTAAAATATACATGCCACTTTTAATTATGTTCCCTAAATATCCATTAACTAATAGATTTGTGTATAAATAGAGTCCAGGTTTTGAGGATCAAAGAGTTAAAAACACCACAAAAACTCCTAGACATTAATGATTTATTTTTGTAAAAATAAAAAAGTTATTTGATCATTATTTTTTATTTACGGCATAATTTTTTATGTGAATATATTCGTGAATCAATTATTTTATGTGTATTTTTAATTTTACAATACAGGGTTGGATGTTTGGTTCCCCGGGTTTTGGTTAATGACTCCAAAACACTATAATGATTTGTCTATTCAATAATTATATTATTTCACATGATGCTAAATTTTTTTCCATTCATCTTTATATGTGAAATATGATGATTGATTGGGTGTGGTTAATGAATGGTTTCCAAATAAATCATGTATTTTTCACTATTGTTATGACATATTGAATCTCCCAATGCATCCGAAATCAATAACTATAAATATACAATTATTCCAAAGGTAGTTGGCCATTTGGGGTGTCCAGAAAAATGAGAAATAGAAACCTACATTATTTAATAGGATAAGTTGTTGGCACATAAAACCCATTTGGGGGAAATTTTTCCAATTATGAGAGTCTCTTATATATTTAATATATATTTATGAATATCCTCCAAATCATAATACATGATTGGTTACCCAAAAAAATTTAGTAGATTAATCCATCTAATTTTAGAGGGAGTCTTATTAAATATGGCATCTATGTATATCAATATATATCTATTAATATTTTTCTAGTGTTTATCAACAAGTAGTTGTTTGTTTTTTGATTCCCATATAACCAGGAACAATAGATTATACTATTGTCTAAGATGGAAATTTTTATTTTTTGTGTGTGATTAAACCTTAATGTGGAGTCATACACTTTCTATAAATAATATGAGGCAGAAATGTTTTATTAGCTTATGTACAACATTTATAGTTTATCATCATGTGGAATGTACATTTATGAGAAACATGGGAACTGGTTATTTTATAAAAGACATATGAAGACATTCAATGTGTTCTATTAACAGAAGAAAATAGATTCGTTGTAGTTTATTCCACCGTTAACCCATTGATTGTAACTTATGGATAATTAATTTTGATGACATTTATATTCCCAATGTTTAGAAAAATTGGAATTCATTTGGGACATACATCATGGTGGGTTCCCTTGTATATGGGAAATCATAACATGAAACTAAATCGGTTATTCACATAGAGGTTTCACTAGTCAGGTAATATTTATGATGTAAGTTATGTGATAATTTAAAATCCCTAAGCCCACATATGATATAATTAAAATTATAAATTTGGGATATAAATTATTATACTCACTCTAAATGGATATGAGACTTATGAACACGGGAATATCTAATGGTCTGTTTTACATAGAGCACATTCCATATAAAAGATTCCTATGTACCCTAATAATAATAATAATCAGAGAGCAATTATATTTACAGAAAGAGTCTTAATGGGTTGTCATATCATCAGGATAGTCTTAATATATCATAGGTTATATGTCATGTATGGTTTACATGTTGGGGATATATTCCGAATATGTCATGGTTTTCTTCCAAACATGTCATTGGATTCCATGTGGACATGTTTTAGGTGTATACAATATGATATTATTGACTTTTCTAGGGGCCTATGAATTACATGGATGAAATTTCCAATGAATATATCATTATAGGATATTACATATTAGAGGGGTTCCATGTGATTTAACATACATGTATTGGGTCAATCACATGATTGAAATAAACACGCCCAAGGATGTTGGATTATTATGGATAACATGTTGAAGTGTTATTGAATGATATGGATGAAAAGTTTGGAAGAATCACTGGGAAATGGTAGGTATTTATTTAAGAAATCACATGACAAGGAAAATATTTTTAGAGGAACACTTGATACTAGGATGAAATGTATTGATGATGTTGCATTATCTAGATATGTCATAGAAACAACTTTATTCCTTCCCATTAAAATCATCATATCCATTTTCACATAACGCATCCATGTTTTCTACCTTTTTGGATAAATGGCTCAATTTTTTATAGGAATTGTCTTATTAATTAGTCACTTTTTCATTGTTGATATTTGGAAATCCACTGAAAGTTCTAGATGGTTATGTAGAGACACATTTCATGATAAATTATATGATCATTTGAACCATATATATATATTTCCATCCCATCATAACGTCCTTGTGTTTTTTTATCAAAGGATACACTTGAAATTTTAAGGAATTTCACTTTGAGAAGACTAATATAAACATTACACTCATGTATCAAATGTGTTATTATATTGATTGGGATGAATTATTAGTCCATGTTGCCGCAATTCTACACCACCATTTGTGGATCCTAAAATGATTATATTAACTTCGGATAGTGGAACATCACATGTTTCACATTGACATGTCCTGGATCTCCCATGCTTTCATATTAATGTTACATGAAAAATAGATTACATAAGATCCTTCCAACCCAAAATATTAATTTGTACCATGGATTATTATAATCATTTATTTTTTCTGAAATGAACTTTTCAATATTCGAGCAACATGTCTTGGGTTCTTCATGATAATAGGTTGCATGTAAAATATATTTTTTATGATTAAGGGAGCCTTGTTTATGTTCCCTTGTGATATTTAACATGTATGTCATAAGACATTAGGGTGATCAATGATGTGGTCACATTAGTCATATAACCCCTTTTAATAAATATTCATATCCATTCATCATATTATGGTACATCCTATTATTGTTTTATTAAATATTATATGAAATTTGGTAATTTACCTTGAATTTTCAATTTGGAGTCACATTATTAGATAATGTGGCCCATGATGGAATGAAAGCATCATCATGGATGGGTTCTTCACAATTTTATTTAGAATATTATGATAACTGATGTATATTATGAAGTCCCTTGAGAAAATTCAATGTTTTCCATCTTTTCTATGGTTTTGAAGTGCGTTTTCATTGTCGAATTGACGTGTCTGAGGTCCTTCATATGATAAAGATGAAATAAAAATAGATTTTGCGGTAAAATTTTTGACATGCCTATAGGTATTTCATGTGATCCATGAACTCCACACGTGAGTCATATTATCAATTCATATGAAAATTACTGAAACATCCATGTTTAGAATATTCCATATTTTTAGAAATTATTTCAATAGGAGTTTTCAGGGAAAGTCATGTTTCTAATGGTTAACATGTCATATGATAAATGGAAGTCTTCTAGAAGAATTTTCATTACTAGGAGGTCTTGATTGAGGGAATTTTTATTATCATTAAAATATCACATGAAGAACACGACACATTATCAGGATGTACATAGTGTCTTATGATCATGTTTCCTCTTGAGGGTCATGTTAGTTGTCTATCCCAACTACATGATCCCCAGGTAGCCAAGATGATCCAGTCATTATTTTTTGAATGAAATGATACCTATGTCTTGAGAATATCATTTACACTGAAATTATTGACACACATTTTGAGGGTTCCAACAAATTCCTCCACTTTGGAGAAACCTCCATAGGCAGACAAAATCAATTATGGGAAAATTAAATTCCCACCTAAGTTAATGTGAAATCCACTATTATGTGTCTCATGTATCTTTTGGTCTTCCGAGATAAAATTTTTATTCAACGGGGAACCCTAAAAAAAGGGTATCATGTGGCCCTTTCATTCCACTTTCGAATCACAATTTCTATTCTCTTTTGATCTTCTTTCTAGCTTATATAATTATCATGATCAAATGAAGTAAAATATATCATAAAAATCATTTACAAGATCCAGTTTTAAGATCCATCAATGTGATTTCCTTATATAAAAATATTTATTTATCATTCTATGAAATAATCAATGTTAATTTCATATGTGTTTTCAACAAGTGTCTTTCTTTGGGTATTTCATTTTTTTTATCATAGTCCAAAAGTTCACCATTACATGATCTATTTATCATTTTGTGATTCATGTGACCTTTACATGTTAATATAATGATATTGGCATAATACTAGATCATGTGACAATGAGTTTTTTCATTGTCCATGCACTTCAGAATGTTAGAGTTTCTTCCCAAGAAACAATTTCTTTGTAAATTATGTTAACTATGTTTTCATTTCATTGAATATTAGTATAATACTTATCACATAATTATTGTTCTTTCGAGTGACATGGTTTCTAATAATATCATAATAGTGGTATCCACACAAAAAGGTCATCGTAGTTTCCTACTATGATGAGAACCAGAATGTGATAAAGAAATATTGTTGAATATATGTTCTATAGCCATATGATATAGTTATCTAGATACAATTGATACATTTTTTCATTTTTAGAGACTCATAGAACAATGGGCCACCTTATCATGGTGTATGAACTTGGTAATATATTTTATGGATATTATTGGAAGGAGACCCACCCGATGGAAATCAACATTTTTATGTGACAATAGATGTTGTTATATACAGACATGTGTATTGGTCCATAGACATTAATATTATTATTAATGAGTATTATAATTTTTTCCCATTAATTTATTAAAAAAAACCATGTACAATAAATTTCATGGTGGGGTACGATATATTGTGCTCTTCATGAGTAATATTACATTGTAGAAAAATGAAAGATAGGATTTATAACTTACATTCATTAACTGATTTTAAAAAATGAATAATATTTATAGAAATGAGAAGATCCTAAATAAATCTATCGCCAAGGTGTTATATAGGTATGTTCAATTTCCAAAAAGTCAAATAAAGAGACATTGAGCACATAGGTGTATGTAACTGACATGAAACCTACATGATTTGAGATATCATGATAAATTAATGATATTACATAGCCAGAATTCATATGAGGTGACATTTCATTGTAGAATTAACTTCTTTATTTATGGGTTCTTTGTATGTTTCTAGACAATAACCAGGGTCTTTAGGTGACTTCACCTGATTTTACTATAAACAAAACCATGAGTTACACACACTAAGTGTATCAACAATTTCAGTTTAATAATATATTATTATTAATTATATAATAGGGTGAATAAATATTATTATAGTAATCAGTTTAATAACTATTCAGGTATTCTTTATCACATTTAATTTTTCACTAGTAAATCGAAAAAATATATTAATTGTGGAATATTTAATAAATATTTATTTTCTATTTAGTGAATGTAATATTTTTTGGAGTATAATGCTGTGATGATTATTTAGTAAATAAATAGTCATTATTCAAGGCCCAATAAATATTGGGGTGGAATGAAAGACTGAGTATGAGGTTTCAGTGAGAAATGATAATACTGAATGTTGTCTTATTATATAATTTTTAATTATAATTTTCTTGTTAAGGACATTCGCTGAAAAAAACTATCACTATTTTTGTTTGTAATGGTGTGTTTCTAGGATTAAATAAATAATTAAGGTTAGTTGTGAAAATATTTTTTAACACCTTAAATATAAATACCCAATTATATCATTTTTTTTAATAAAACAATTTAGTTTTAAAAAATAATCTTAGAGGATCCTATAAATCCTACAGACGTCCCTCCACAGATAATTCTCCTAAGAATAGTGAGAAACCCTCCTCCACTAGATCAAGGAGAATGCTTTGGAAGCGATTCTTGAGACGATCAAGGAGGATGATGCCAGAGAATGGATCTTCAATTACAGCACCCAAATAGTAATTTAGAGATGTCTGTAGATTCCTAGGACAAGTGTGGGTCACCAATAGAGGAAATATACACATGGATTATAAAATTAAATAATGGCGCACAATTGATCCTTCACCGTATTCATAAATTAATTAATAGTTCAATTGAGGTAACATTTTATCTAATTAAATTAATTATAACCAATATTGGTTATTCTCCACTTTCTCTAGTTCTAACAAGATTAATTATTTCTATCATTGGTAGAATTACATTTATCAAGGTGATTAAACATTGGATATATCATGGATTTGTTGATTGATAATGAGAAAAATAAATTTTAGGCTCTATCTATCATAGGCATCTGCTACAAGGAGAACTAACATGTTGTATCAGAGAACAAAAAATAATTGATTATAATAATTTTAAAATCAATTTTGATTTATGAATTTTTTTTTTCAATTCATGTGTAATCAATCATTTTATATGAATTTTGTGATATTATTATTCCTCATTTATTTCTCAAAAATCAATTCCTGACAATTAATTTAATTACTTTAATAAACTGAATAATCTCACCAAGAGATTCAAAGTATTCCATATGGAAAACATAGAAGTACATACCATGTAATCATAATTACACATCATGTACTCATGGTCAATGCACCAATAGTCTTTTTATCAATTACTCCAACCATGTTCATCGATGACATGTAGTGTATTTATTTCTTACAAAACATGTTGACCCGATTAAGCTGGAGTACATTCAGCTAGACTACATAGTGTGCAGCCCATATACAAGGAGTTTAGTCATATTTTGTAAAAGATCTATAGTTTATTCCATACATAGCCTAACTGACAGAATACCATGTAAAATAGAGTAATCACAATGCGTGGCCCATTGTAAGTTTATGAACTCCAAATTTTATGAGGTACGACATACATGTTGTGTCCCTAAGCATATATCTCAAATATACGTTGTGAGATGTACACATCCGGTATATAGAATCTACATGTTTTCCTCTTATACCATGTAACACAAATTTAAAATCTATTAATTTTACTATGTAAATTGTGAGGCAAGTAATTTTGTGTGTTCATAAATATAGGAAATTTCTTTTGATAGGATATCATTTAAATAAATATTTTGTGTTAAATTAATATCGTCATATTGATTAGATCGGCATAATATTCTTGATTTATGATACATGTTGTTACTCTACATGAATTAATTTATAGCACGTGACGAAGAAATCATGTAATTCATGTAATCATCCATGAGGTACACATTTTGAATGTACGTGATTAGGCGTGTATACCATGTGTCACAAGAGTAAAATTGTATACAAGTATAATACATATTGAACAAAATTTTCTGGGTATTCAATTCCTTATCTCCATGTTACTCATTAGGTACCTTGTTAATTTTAAATAAATTTATATTACATTTTTTTAATTATTGACGTTGAGAATATTAATGAAATTCAATTAAGAAATAGTATAAAAAATATTAATTAATGATAAATAATCATTACAAACATGATTTATCATAAATAACAACTATTAACAACTGAATTCCAGTTTTATTAAATGTCTAATTTTTTTCATGTATGTTGATTGTAGAGACCCGAAGCCTGACGTACATGGACATTAAATTACTTTTGCAGAATACTTAGTACATAACAAAAACACACACACACAAGGATCGTAATAGTTTAGTGTCTTTGGAAACTCGGAATATAATTTTCTAATCCTGGTGAAAGATCTTCAACATCTCCCATAAAGTTATTCTTTTTTTACCTAAAACCTTTCTTTATATCTTGGTAAAATAAAACATAAAAGGGTGAGCTCAAATGCTCAGTAAGGGTAAAAAAAAGAAATATCAATCACATCATATACATAAGCACATAACTTTTGGAAATCATAACCTGTAAAAGAGATCTTAATTTCATAACCTGGCATAACCCATGGCAGTGAAATGTAATCACAATAATCATAACTTTAAACATTAAACTTTGTGGCATACACACATAATCATAGAGAATCATTTCCTGTTAGTCAAAACTCATTGCCAAGACTATCTTAGTGGACAAAGTCCCTTTCTGAACCGAGTCACCCTCATTTCTGTCCTATTTCACTGAACCAGTATAACCTACCATTCCAGCCATGTCTATCTCATGAGATATAAAATCTTTACCCAATTCATTGGAGGGAGATATAGTTCCCACCCATCTCATAATGATACCATTCTTATGTGTTCCACAAAATCATAAACCATACATCATAGAATAACCCATTTAAAAAAATGGGAATCTTAAACATCGTGACATCATAAAACAATTCATATAAGATAAAGGAATTCATAAAAATATTTCCATCACAACATAATCAAATTAATGTAATAACAGGGATAAAAACAGAACCCTTTTATTATCTTCGATGGAAAATAAGTTTGATAAAACACTTGAAATCCATCTTTGAGGAAAATATCCTTTCTACTTCAAAAACATTTTTCCTTTCTTAACATGTCATAGAATTTTAAACTAAAAGAAGTTGATTAAAAATAAACATTAAAACTTGTAAGATAATTTTTTAAAATTCCATTCATGCCATATAAGTTAAAAGAAAACATTCTTCTCGTACTTTTGTCGGAAAAGTCAAAAAGTACCTCGTACGAAAAACGACAAAAGATTCCTTTCATATCTTTTACTAAAAAATCACCGAAGTGTAAAATTTGGTATAAACTATTGTAGAAGGATATAAATATTACATATTGAAGAAACATGGATGTGTATGATAAAATAAGCCCCAGTAAATACCAAAGAATAAACAATCTCGGATAAAAATGAGATTGTGATATGTCCCTTACCTTAGGTCTGACTTGCTTTGTAAGTGTCCGAACCTCCTATATAATGATCTAAATAATGTTATTGACTTATTCTAGAATCATATTCATTGTTATTATATCATATATGGTCCAATTATGAATTTATATTACCCTTTCTTTTGTAAATTCATGTTAAAGTAGCATTTTGGGTAAAATTGTCTCATTTGTCATTCGTGTTTTTAACTTTTAATTATTAATATGATTACTTGGATCATGATTACATATATCCAGAATGTAAAACAAGATTTATATATATATATATTTAGAATATACATATATATAATTAATCAGTCAATGGAAAGAAATACACCATTCATGGAGACGGTAGTCCGTACGTACGCATGAACGCTGTCTTCGTTTCCTTATTGAATTGAATGGAATTAGGTAGATGCCATACATATAAATATACATAAATCCAGTGTCATTATTATGTCATATATTTCATTATTACTTATTATATATACTTTATAATCATTCATGAATGGTTAATCATTGAGAATGAATCTCATCGCGTCGTAGAGACGGTAGTCCGTACGTACGCACGAGCGATGATATCGTTTCCATGGCCGTGGAATTGTGTTGAAGTGTATGTATACTATTTCAGTATCAATATCACTTGATAATAATCATATATAGTTACTCATTACACCATTATACCCATCCAATTAATGTGGTGGCAGAAAATAGATTACACCACGGCGTGGAGACGGTATTCCGTACGTACACACGCGCGGTGATTTCCTTTTTCCGTAGGATGGATAGAAGGTTAATTAGAGTTGTTTAATATTTATAATAACATATCAGTATATAATAAATACTTATTTTTTTACTTTATCATGATACAACTAAAGAAGAGGAAGTTGAAGAAGATAGAAATTGAAAAAGATCGGTAATGGATATTACCTCTTTTTGACGCGCCTTCACTTAACCTCCACATAAAGAACTAAAGATGGTCTTTGAAGACTCCCATGACCTCTAGGATGATACTAGGGATGTGGAGAAGAGATTTTGTCAGGGTTTGGCCGAGCTTGAATGTTCAAATTGGTGTGAGGAGGAGAGGGAGGAGGGGCCTTTTATAAGGGAGGAGAAGGGCATCTTAGGAAAATCTCAAAATATTATTTTATATTATGGTCAAATTCGGTTTATAATGGTTCCAAATGGTTTTATTTCGAAGCTAAAGTGGGGATGATTCGCAATCCTCTCATCCAATATGATTTAGACATGTTTAGGTTATTATTTTAACCCTATCAATTATATTTAACTCTAAGTTAAATAATTTAACTTTTACCGTGTCTTTTTGTTTTCTTACACTATATGGTTAATAAACACACTATATCAAGTCAAACGAACCCTAAGTTGTTTATTATTAATATATATATCCTTATATAAGTCATTTGACTGAACCATAGATTTTTAGGAATTTAATAACAATTAATAATATAATAATTTTTTTAAAAACTAATTTATGTCAATTTTGACACTATTTGGTACATGATTTTTATGAAATTTCTAACAGAATGATAAGTTTGAACAGAGTTACTTAAATCGACAGTAACATGTCATATTAACCTTGAAAATTAGTGTACATCATAAAAAGTCCCAAATTACATTTATTTGGGCATTTATAACATCAATTATGTTAATATTTTCTTAAAAAGGTAATTACTGCATCATCGTTGTGTCATAACTAAATTAAATTATTTAAAGTATAAAAATTACAAATAAAATACGATTATGTAGGAAATCATTTTAGCTTTCTAATTAATATTAATAGTCTAAATTATATTATGTGTAACCCTATATTAAAAATGTTTTAGTAAATAAACTTTGATTTTAACTCTTTTAACTCTTCTTTGAATTAAATAATAATAAATGTCCTAATCTAATCCATGTGGGCATAAATTATAATATTTTACACTTAAGGTTGTTTTTGGACGAGATACACTTGTCCAATAGGATTAGGACATGTGTTAGGGTAATATTAATATCATTTTTACCCTTATTTACCCTATTTACTTTTAACCGTGGTAAATAAAAGTAAAAAATTACTATTCACCAAAAATTATTTTCATCTCATTGAACCACATTTTACTTAATGATATCAACCGTGTCTCTCAGATTTTTGAAATTCCATTCACAGAAGCAGTAAAATTAAGATTTATGAAAAAATTAATTTTTTTAACTACCAATTATTAGTTTCACTATTCATCAAAAATTGAAGTTTTACAGAAAAATGCCAAAATTTCACCCTAAGCTATAATTGATATTCCGAATTCAAAAATGATTTCTATTTTAAAAAATTCCCATTATATAAGTTTCCTTAATTAATTTTATAATTAATTTCCACTGTCACAACAAATAGCGTGTTTTTAAGAGATAATAACTATCAAAAGCTTAACACTTGTTTATGTCTGGTGTAAATGTGAAATTACATCCAACGACAAACATTGTATTGAATTGTAAAAATATATTCTAAATATAATTTAAAACCACTAAAATTAATAATTTATCACTATTAATTATTTCGATTAAAAAAGTTGTTTTTAAATAAAATTTTGTAATTTTCACTATTCATCAGAATATGAAACTTATCCGAAAAGTACCAAAATTTCACCTTTGGCTAAATTCGATACTCCGAATCCAAAAATGAAGTCCATTTTGAGAGATAAAATTTCTAATAGTTTAAAAGGTGGTTATTACTATTCATAACGGCTAGTTTCAATAATATTTTAATAACATATCGTTGTTTAGTGAAACTCGGTATTGCGTACTACACACGCTATCGAGGAAGGTCGTGATTGCGTGTAATACAAGGCAAGTCAAGGATGCATGTTGTGAAAGATTCTTTTAGTGTAGCATACAACACAAGACATTAGTGAAATTAAAAAGAATCTTTTTCATAAAATTTTGGGCTGTTACATTCTACCCCCCTTAAAATGAATTTTGCCCTCGAAATTCGTCGGGGTTATAAATGGTTTACTATTCGAAAGTTTCTTTAATATAAACCCACATCGTAAAAACGAATACCAAAACCAATCTTTAAAAACGAAAATATGAAACGTAACGGTTACCCAAATAAACTAATCATCGAGTGTCCACATAGGTGAAAATATGGATATGGAAGAAAAATCTAACCATCATGTTCTGATGGAGAGTGGTAGAGAACATGGATATGGAAAATCCAACAATCTCAAATCCATACATTTGTGATGATATAAGGTACCATCTCATTAATCAGATATAAGAGCACTAGGACAACATTTTTGGTTTTCACGATCATTTCCCTAAAGTTGAAGAACTTGAATTAGAATAAATACTTTCATTATTTTGGCACAATCTCACTGTTGTTCGTGCCTTGAACAATTTCCACTTCATCTCTTAAATAAATGAAGTTGAATTTGTTATTCGTGAAGTGTTAGCAGATCATGTGATAGAATTATGGGTCATTCCATCTGTCTCAAACAAATGGTTAGCAAATGTTATTAAATATACACAAGTCATTCTATATTGAGATTAATCATATATGGTTCCTAAAATGGACTTATACATCATATATCATACTGCTTAATATAATAAAACTAGTTTTTACTAAACAGGGACTTCCTGTAGGCCAGTGGTAGGCGATAAAGGCCAGTCGCACTTCAGTTGTGGGTTCGATTCCCACAGCCTTGTCCGACGCGATGGGCTGTCGCCCGTCCTGCAGGTTGTCCTTTTTCTAAAACTACATTACTATAACATCCCATCAATAATATCGAAAAACTTATATCCTTAAACAATACTAACTTATGTCCAACATAATCCATTCCAATCATTAGGTTTATCCATAATACTGCAGTCCACTCTCATAATATAGTGAAAACGATTACCATAGATTTAATACCATCGTTGATCCCCATATATCATAAGATATGTCTTGTTGGTCACATTCCAAACATTCAAAGGCCTTAATCATGTATTCTCTTGAAAAATGAATACCTATTAAACCTTAGTGAAAACATGAATATAGTTAAAAGTTAACACTTTCCAAAAACCAAAATCCTAAAAATTATTTATACTCAAACCATTATATTACTTAGTCATTATATCAATCATGAGCTCATGAATACAATCAAACATCTCATTATCGTCTTATCCCTTAATTATGCGCATATCATCTACATTCCAAAAATATCTGAATAACCTTTCATGGATACTGGTACTATTAATCATACACTTTTAAAACTCAAGGAAAGACAAAAGTGTAACAATCCTTAGATGACTATTTATTCCATAGTACCATGAGATTACTTATACAACATTACACATAATAAACATGTCATCATTCCACTACATTCATAAACCATTGACCGAGCTTCAACAATTCTCTCATTTCACTTATCATTTATAGTCTCTTCATCATCATAAACATAAATACTACCCATACGACCATACTGATTCTCTTCATGAGACTTTCCCTTAGGGAATTGGTTTGCATAATGCCCATACATTCCACATTTAAAACATTTAACCATTGTTGATGTCGTAGCAATACCATTATCCTCATCACTGGTGTTAACTGAACCTTTTCCTTGGCACTTACTGGCTTTGTGTCCTTCTTTTCCACACCCAAAGCATCTTCCAGTTCCTTTGAAACATTCTCCTCGATGCCTCTTCCCACATGATTTACATAGGGGAAATTGAACTTTCTTTCCTCTATGATCATCATGAAATTCCATCTTTCTCTTATTAGCCGAGTCAGGAAACATACCAAATTTTACTTTATTGATCATATTATGAGATTGCTGATTCGGCATAATAATGATGATTGGACTTCCAAATCCCATTTCATTTGGTTGCTCATGAAGAATATCATTCCATTGTCCATCATATCCTCCATTATCATGAATCATCTTGTTTCCAGCCATTTTCTAAAACCCCAAAAAATAGTGTGAGAGGCAAAAATCATAATAAAGGGGGGGGGGTAACTTCAATATCTAACATATTTAGTTTAATCTAATATCGTTACCATAGTTCTAGGACTATATCCTATATGTGTCCTTATCATTAGGGACATCCCTAGACCTACCTTAGAAATATCTCTAGGGATCTCACTAATGTTTCGCATCCTAGTTTCCAAAGGTTGACTAAACCTTTCCTCTGATACCAACTGTAGAGACCCAAAGCATGACGTACATGGACATTACATTACTTTTGCGGAATACTTAGTACATAACAAAAACACACACACACAAAGATCGTAATAGCTTAGTGTCTTTGGAAACTTGGAATATAATCTTCTAATCGTGGTGAAAGATCTTCAACATCTCCCGTAAAGATCTTCCTTTTTTTACCTAAATCCTTTCTCTATATCCTGGGGAAAGGAAACATAAAAGGGTGAGCTCAAATGCTCATTAAGGGTAAACAAATGAAATATCAATCACATCATATACATAAGCACATAACTTTTGGGAATCCTAACCTGTAAAAGAGATCATAATTTCATAACCTGGGATAACACATGGCAGTGAAATGTAATCACAATAATCATAACTGAAAACATTAAATTTTTTGCCATACACACATAATCATAGTGAATCATTTCTTGTTAGTCAAGACTCATTGCCAAGACTATCTTCGTGGACAAAGTCCCATTCTAAACCGAGTCACCCTCGTTTCAGTCCTGTTTCACTAAACCGGTATAACCTACCATTCTGGCCATGTCTATCTCATGATATATAAAATCATTAACCAATGCATTGTAGGGAGATATAGGTCCCACCCATCTCATAATGATACCATTCTTATGTGTGCCATAAAATCATAAACCATACATCATAGAATAACCCATGTAATAAAAATGGGAAGCTTAAACATCGTGACATCATAAAACAATTCATATAAGATAAAGGAATTCATAAAAATAATTCCATCACAACATAATCAAATAAATGTAATAATAGGGATAAAAATTGAACCCTTTTATTATCTTTGATGGAAAGTAATTTTGATAAAACACTTGAACTCCATCTTTGAGGAAAATATCCTTTTTACTTCAAAAACATTTTTCCTTTCTTAACATGTCATAGAATTTTAAACTAAAATAAGTTAATTAAAAATAAACTTGAAATCTTTTAAGGGAATTTTTTAAAAATCCATTCATGTCGTATAAGTTAAAAGAAAACATTCTTCTCGTAACTTTGTCGGAAAAGTCAAAAAGTACCTCGTACGAAAAATGACAAAAGATTCCTTTCATAACTTTTACTAAAAAATCACCAAAGGGTAAAATTTGATATAAACTATTGTAGAAGGATATAAATATTACATATTGAGGAAACATGGATGTGGATGATAAAATACACCCCAGTAAATACCAAAGAATAAACAATCTCGGATAAAAATGAGATTGTGATATTTCCCTTACCTTAGGTCCGACATGCTTTGTAAGTGTCCGAACCTACTGTATAATGATTTAAATCATGTTATTGACTTATTCCAGAATCATATTCATTGTTATTATATCATATATGGTCCACTTATGAATTTATATTACCCGTTCTTTTGTAAATTCATGTTAAAGTAGCGTTTTGGGTAAAATCGTCTCATTTGTCGTTCGTGTTTTTAACTTGTAATTATTAATATGATTACTTAGATCATGATTACATATATCCAGAATGTAAAACATGATTTATATATATATTCAGAATATACATATATATAATAAACCAGTAAATGGAAATAAATACACCGTTCATGGAGACGGTAGTCCGTACGTACGCATGAAAGTTGTTTTCGTTTCCTTATTGAATTGAATGGAATTAAGTAGATGACATACATATAAATATACATAAATAAAGTATCAATGTTATGTCATATATTTCATTATTACTTATTATATATATACTTTATAATCATTCATGAATGGTTAATTATTGAGAATGAATCTCATTGCGTCGTGGAGACGGTAGTCCGTACGTACGCACGAGCGATGATATCATTCCCATGGTCGTGGAATTGGGTTGAAGTGTATGTATACTATTTCAGTATCAATATCAATTTATTATAATCATATATAGTTACTCATTACACCATTATCCCCATCCAATTAAGGTGGTGGCGGAAAATAGATTACACCACGGCGTGGAGACGGTATTCCGTACGTATGCACGCGCGGTGATTTCCTTTTTCCGTATGATGGATAGAAAGTTAATTAGAGTTATTTCATATTTATAATAAAATATAAGTATATAAGAAATACTGATGTTATTACTTTATCATGAAACAACTAGAGAAGAATAAGTTGAAGAAGAAAGAAATTGAAAAAGATCGGTAATGGATATTACCTCTTTTTGAGGTGCCTTCACTTAACCTCCACTTAAAGAACTAAGGATGGTCTTTGAAGATGACCAGGACCTCTAGGATGATACTAGGGAAGTGGAGAAGAGATTTTGGAAGGGTTTTTCCAAGCTTGAATGCTCAAATTGGTGTGAGGAGGAGAGGGAGGAGGTGGCCTTTTATAAGGGTGGAGAGGTGCATCATAGGAAAATCTCAAAATATTATTTTATATTAAGGTCAAATTCGGATTATAATGGTTCCAAATGGTCTTATTTAGAATATAATGTGGGGATGTGTCGAAATCTTCTCATCCAATATGATTTAGACAAGTTTAGGTTATTAATTTAACCTTATCAATTAGATTTAACTCTAAGTTAAATAATTTAACTTTTACCATGTCTTTTTGTTTTCTTACACTATATGGTTAATAAACATACTATATCAAGACAAACGAACCCCAAGTTGTTTATAATTAATATATATGTCCTTATCTATGTCATTTGGACGAACCTTATATTTTTTGGAATTAAATAACAATTAATAATATAATATTTGTTTTAAAAACTAATTTATGTCAATTTTGACACTATTTGGTACATGATTTTTATGAAATTTCTAACAGATTGATAAGTTCGAACCAAGTTACTTAAAACAACAATAACATGACATATTAACCTAGAAATATATTTTAAGTCATTAAATGTCTCATATTACATTTATTTGGGCATTTATAACATCAATTATGTTAATATTTTCTTAAAAATGTAATTACTGCATCATTGTTGTGTCATAAATAAATTAAATTATTTAAAGTATAAAAATTACAAATAAAATACCATTATGTAGGAAATATTTCTATATTTCTAATGAATATTTATAGTCGAAATTATATTATGTATAACCCAATATTAAAAATGTTTTAGTAAATAAACATTGATTTTAACTCTTTTAACTCTTCTTTGAATTAAATAATAATAAATGTCCTAATCTAATCCAAGTGGGACTAAATGATAATATTTTACACTTAAGGTTGTTTTTGGTTGAGATAAACTTGTAAAATAGGATTAGGACATGTTTTAGGGTAATATTAATATCATTTTTACCCTTAATTACCCTATTTACTTTTAACCGTGGTAAATAAAAGTAAAAAGTTACTATTCACCAAAAATTATTTTCATCTCATTGAACCACATTTTACTTACTGACATCCACCATGCCTCTCGGATTTTTGAAATTCCATTCACATAAGCAGACAAATTAAGTTTTATGAAAAAATTAATTTTTTTAACTACCACTTATTAGTTTCACTATTCATCAAAAATTGATGTTTTACAGAAAAATGCCAGAATTTCACCCTAAGCTATAATTGATATTTTGAATTCAAAAATGATTTCTATTTTACAAAATTCCCAACATATAACTTGCATTAATTAATTTTATAATTAATTTCCGTTGTCACAACAAATAGAGTGTTTTTAAGAGATAATAACTATCAAAAGATTAACACTTGTTTATGTCTGGTGTAAATGTGAAATTACATCCAATGACCAACAATGTATTGAATTGTAAAAATATATTATAAATATACTTTAAAACCACTCAAATTAACAATTTATCACTAATAATTATTTCGATTAAAAAAGTTGTTTTTAATTAAAATTTAGTAATTTTCACTATTCATCAGAATATGAAAGTTATCCAAAAAGTACCAAAATTTCACCTTAGGATAAATTCGATACTCCGAATCCAAAAATGAAGTCCATTTTGAGTGGTAAAATTTATAAAATTTTAAAAGGCGGTTATTACTATTCATAACGGCTAGTTTTAATAATATTTTAATAGTATATCATTGTTTAGTGAAACTCGGTATTGCGTACTACACACGCTATCGAGGAAGGTCGTGATTGCGTGTAATACAAGACAAGTCAAGGATGCGTGTTGTGAACGATTATTTTGGTGTAGCGTACAACACAAGACATTAGTGAAATTAAAAATAATATTTTTCATAAAATCTTGGGGTGTTACATTGATGATCATGAGCTTCACTATGCCATTAGGAAGTGATTATTTAAATTTATTTTAATTTTAAATTATTTGCCTATATGGAATCTTTCCTCATTATTATTAATGGCATGTGTTACCATGGGATTATTTATACCCATATCCCCCCTCACATACTTGTGATTTAATGTAATATGTAATGGGTGGAGCTCCCATGATTGTGCAAGAATTTTATATTTGGAGAAGAGGTGAAACAAATTCACCAAGATTTAATGGAGGATATGTTGATAGCTATAAACATGATCCTAAATTGGTTCAAGTTCTTTCTCCCCTTTGTCAATAATTATATTATAAAAAACTAGATAAACTAACTAGTCTTATACGATCAATAACATTCCATTTAATTTGTTTTTATTAGTTTCATAGTTATTTCATTGAATATTTTTTTCATTATAAAATTATTAATGATTTTAAAAAAATTGAAGGTGGTACTAAAAAAATATTTCTTATCTGTAAATATTATCTAATACATGGTTATTCACTTATTCAATCCCAATTATTATTAATTATCATGTGATAAAGATAATTATTGTAAATTTATACATAAAAAGATAAAACCCTCCATAAAATATTTTGTCACCATAACCTTCAATTACATTATATTCTATAAAGAATTATTTAAAAGTGATTTACCATTCCAAGTCAGGATGATTTTAATTATTAACAAAATATAACATGAGGTTTTAGGTTGACACAACGTGGATAACATCAATGGGTTAACTACTGAAGATTATCTTTTTCGTAATAGATATGAAAATGTTGAGTAAATATAAATGAATTATTTCAGTATTGGGGAGTCCACTCATTATATCATTGAATCAGGAGTAAATAGAGGTGGCATTTTCAATACCTACCTAATAACTTTTGAGTTTCTTAACTAGAAAATGTTGTCATAACAAGAAGGGGAATTTGCGTCATTGTAACTATAATATCAATGAAACATGATATTTTAAATCCAATGGTGATGGCTAATGGTTTTGGGTAAAATACAGGGGGACTAAAAAATATTTTACATATTTATTTTTATTCATTGTATCATATAATGTAAAAAAACTCTTATTATATAATTTTTTAGAAAAAAAATAATATGACGTTGATCATTTCATTACAATCCATTCCTGATAAATAAAACCTTCTCATTGGAACAAATTTACAATATTAGAATACGCGCCAACATGTTATACTTTACCATGAAAGGAAATTGTATCTTACTGAAGAACCATTATTAGTTGATCCTGAAAATGAGGCAAGTGATTAACATTTATCTCTATATGAGAAACACATGGATGATTATATAGGTGTTCAGTTCGTCATTTTATCATCCATTTACAATTATATTTCGATGCTACATGTTGATTTGGATGCCTATAGCATGTTGTCTCTCAGATGGGGTCTCTATCAAAAGACTATGAGCCAAGTTAGGTAAGGGATCTCCATTTCATTGTTCACAACAATTCATATAGATTCATCCCTAGTTGGGGCCTCATGTAGTCAAAAATATTTCTTACATTGAATGCATGAACATATTGGAGAATAAATTTTCACATTAGTTGTGTACAAATCTAATACTCTCATCGTTTTCCATGACCCACTCTAACTTCAATGTGAATTATAATTTGGGAAACAATGTGAAGAGTCTTTTGGAACATCTAACCTTGATTCCCCAACCAGTTAAGGACAAATTGTATGATAAATACATGGTCTGTATAGTGAAAAATAAAAGGGTGTAGAAGGAAAGAGGATAATACCTACAAAATGTCTAAACCTAATTGGAGCCCTCCTTCTATGAAGAAGAAGATCCAAAAGTAGGTAAATGAAAATAAATACGTATGTTTTGGATGTGTCAAGCCACACCACTAGAAAAGTAATTGTTCCCAAAATCTATGGGAAGCTAATGGTGTATTATTTATTGAGTGAAATCAATCCATTTCTACAGATTCGGTATAATATACAGCATTTGGTACACACATATGTATCCCAATGTAGGAACAAGGTAACATAAGGATGTTTTCCAGTGTAGAGGTGGATCTACACGCTTAAATTGTTGTGTGTTTGGCTTTTCTTGTAATTGGTGAATTCCACCATTCATTTCCAAATGGAGATGTTTTTGGATTTATGATATAGTTTAGGTACCTACAGTTACAGTGATCCAAATTGACGTGTTATGCTTAAATACATATGGTTTTATTCTCAAATTTATAAATAAAATTTGTTTCTTTTTTAAGGGAAACATATTTCATGATACGGAAAATTTAAATAATTGTTTGTATGTATTAAATTATAAAAAAGAGTTGGAAATTGATAATGAATCATCTTCATAGGACTCCTATAACACCTAGCTATGGCATCACTATTTTGTTCATATAAAGGACAAGTATTTGACATTGAACTTTCAAGATAGTAATTTAGATTCTTCTAAACTAAAACTACTTGATATATGTCAGGTCTTTTTATAAGGACGTGGTCCAATCAACCATTTACTGGACAACAGGAAAGGGCCATAATATTTTTTGGACTGGTACACAATTTTGTGTGTCGAACATTTTCACTAGAATATATATTTATATATTCATATTACAGTAATTTTACTGACTAATTGTGTAGATATTGATACATATACCTAATGATGTATATGCCTATATCCATTTAGAAAATCAATGTATTCATGGTTGAAAAAAATAATCATCTCGATAATAAGATAAAAAGATTCAATTATATTGAGGAGTTGAATATCATAACCAATAGTTCATCAAAATTCTTTACAAGGTTTGGATTTTATCCCCTTTCCCTATACATTATAATCCATATTGAAATGTTTTATGTGAATGTTGGATGTAATCCTTGTTGTACATAGTAAGCTCAATGTTGCGTAATGAGGATCTTTCATTATCATTTTTGCAATATGCATTACAAAATATGGTATAAAAATTAAACCAAATACCTACTAAATATGAATATGGAATTACCATTGATTTATGGAGTGGAAAGAAACCCATTTTATCACATACATGTGTATGGGGTTTTGAGGCATTTGATAATGCCTTCTCAAGAAACAAACTAGTACCCCAATGCATGAAGTGTATCTTTATAGGATATCCCATCTAAACAATGGTATAATACATATACAACCCATCTGATATGAATATGTATGTCTCTATAAGATGGTAATTTATTTAGAGGGAGTATATCATTAAAAAAATTTGGAGAAAGAATGAATTTGTTGATATTGATTCTAAATATATACAAGAGTTGGTACAACAACAGATTCCAAAAATCCCCATGGACGACGTAGTTCCAAAAACACATAGGATTGAAGGAAAGGTAAGGGAAACACATATATATGGTTATTTAGTCACTAAAGATTGAAATTTATAATTAGAATACAAATATTAACTACTACCCTATAAATATGTAGTAGATAGGTGAAAAGAAGCAAGATGGAAAAAAATATATTAACAAAAAAATATATTTCTTATATCAGAATTGTCTATGGTTTTTATTTGATGAACTCGTGGATGAAAAGCCTATTGGATGATATTGTGTGTTCAAAAGGAAACTAAACATGGAATGTAAATTGAGAACCTATAAATAAATTCTTGTTGATATAGAGTTTAATTCGTGTCAAGTAATGGAATACAATGGAAAGTTTTCCATAATTTTCATTTTTCAATCCATTTAAATCATACACGCTATAGAATCATTCCATGACTATGAGATTTGGTAGATGGGTCTAAAATATTCACTACATAACACGAACTATTAGGAAGATTTCAATATGATAAAACTAGAAGGTTTTGTGACTCTCGAGGATTCCAAATGGATTTTTCATGTTGCATAAATCCATTTATGGATTGAAGATAGCATATTGGTCATGGAAAACAAGATTCAATGAATCCATAATGGGGTTAGGTTTCATTATGAAAGAATATAATCCTTGTACTTACAAAATATATAATAGTAACATAGTCGTTATCCATGTAGTGTGTGGTGAAGAAAAATTTCTTTTTTGAAATTACATAAAAATATTAAAATCTATTAAGGGATCATAAAATAAGTGCCTCTATGAAGAACATAAGTGAAGCATTCTATCACCAGGGGATCAACGTATTTCATTATAGGTCCATGAGGATTTATGGTCTATTTTAATGTACATTTTTTGACAATATACTAATGAGATTAATTATTGAAAAATCAAAGAGAGTATTGGTTCTAGTTTCACATGATATGCATATTTCTATTAAAATGTGTCCTTAGGAACAACAAGATAAAGAATAAATGAGTAAAATCCCATATATCTCAATGATTGTATTAATCATTTATTCCTTGTTATATACTAGACTTGATATAGACAATGCATTGAATATGGTAATCAAATATCAAGTAGATCGAAGAAAAATGAATTTTACTATTGTTAATGACATGATTAAGTATTAGATAAAAACTATGGATATTTGCTAGGTGTATGGAAGAGATAGTGAGTTAGTCATTAGGTGTTAATCTAATTCTGGTTTTCAGATAGACTAGAATGATTTTAAGTGGCAATCAATTTATTTTTTCTTTGTCAATGGATGAAATGTGAGACGGAATAGTTCAATGTGTCCAATTTTCATTTATTATACCATGGAGACTAAGTATATAGAGGATTAAAAAGTGTCTAAGGTATCTATTTGGATTCATATAATTATAAATGATATTGATATGGTTCCTATTATTGAAGAAAAAACCCAATATATTGAGATAATAATGCAGTACAGTCTCTTGTAAAAGATCCATGGCCACAATAAACTAACAATGAATATATTATAGAATTATAACCACTTGATATATTACAATAAAAGGAAGAGTTTTTATTAATTAGTGTACCCATTTAAGAGAATTTGAAATAACCCTTGATGGACATTCCATGGGGTACACCTGTGGTAATTTTTAGTATGAATATTAAGAGAACGATATCAACCTATAGAAAATACAAATTTCATTGTTTCATTGGATGTTTCTATCTATTGACCTATGATTTTTTCACTAACGATTATTATTTTTATTTATTATTATTATGTTTTTAATGCTTATATGTGTTGATGAAAATCATGATGACAGATGATCATAGATAGGTTTTATAAATTGTGTGTGTCACAAGTAATATAACATTAATGAATAATGTGAGGAAGGATTTATCTCGTATTTTCTATAATAGATGTTGATATTGTTAAGTCAATACGGTTTTCTTTACGACTTTTCCATTCCTTCTTATTTTGAAAATCACAAACACCTTATACATAAGCAAATAATATTATTACACAAATAAAGAAAATTTACTTCCTTAAGGAAATTTATCTTAACATAGATTTTCTTATACATAGCTATATTTTCCCTTAAAATCAAAAACCGGAATCGCAACCAAATTTTCATAGCATTATAATGAATAGTTGGAGCATTCTGTTTTTAGGATCCGAATCATGGATGTGATCTATAATTTAGTTTTAATCCGACTTATGGACTCTAAACTCTGAATAAGTTTTACTACGAACTTTTAAGAAGTTCGACTCTGAACTCTTAAGAAGTTCGACTACGAACTCTTAAGAAGTTCGACTCCGAACTCTTAAGAAGTTCGACTCCAAACTTTTAAGAAGTTCGACTCTGAAATCTTAAGAAGTTCGACTCCGAACATTTAAGAAGTTACACTCCAAACTCTTAAGAAGTTCCACTCCGAACTCTTAAGAAGTGAGACTCCGAACTCTTAAGAATATCGACTCTAAACTGTTATGAAGATGGACTCCAAACTTTTAAGTAGTTCGACTCCGAACTCTACAAATTTAGAATCCGATCACTGATGAAACTAGACTATGATTTCTTATAAAATAGAATCCGAACATTTCTTAACAAAGACTTCAAATATCATTTTGTATAGACTCCAAACCTTTGACTTTCTTACACTCCGAACTATTAATTAGTCTTTACTTACATATGCTTCATTCCAAAACGATGTCGTACATTCAGTTATACAAATTTTGTTATAATATGATGTCGTCTATTATCTTTCTTATTAACCATTGGTTGAGTTACATGTGTACAGGTCCTTCCGATTTTTAAGGAAAATATGACCGTTGGAAAGGAGGCTGACCTTACCTATAAATAGGAGCTCATTTGAAAGAGCTCGATACTGATGATAGATGAACAACATGGTTTTGTGCATACATTCTATTGAAGTGATTTCTAGAGAGATAGGCTCTTATTAACTCTCAAAGCTTCGTGTGACTCCGAATATTGGTGATTACATTCGAGGGCTTCCGGGGATAGGAAGACAGAGGTACCGACTACCTTGAAGATTGAGGTCTTCCTTGCTGATGAATATAGAGGTTTCCAACTACCTTGAAGTTGACGGCTTGCTGGGATAGCAAGACAGAGACTCCGATCTTCGTATCGAGGGCTTACCCTGGTGTGGGTAAGACAGACTTGCTTGAAAGTATAAATCAAGATACCTTTATCCAATGTTGTTGGATACCCTTCTCTTTGGGTTAAAAGACTTATATCTTGTTTACTCGTAGTTTTACTACTAGTTTATATTCCGCTGCATATTGTATTGTAAGGAAAGTATAACTTTCTTATACTTCCTTATTTGTACTCTGTTTCATTTAGATTCTATACGCTTTAAGGTAGAATCTCATATTGTAATCTTTTGTTAAGGTTCTATTTCCGGAACCACATTTCCGGAACCTTCTTTCAGAATCTCTTTCCATGTTTTTTTGGTGTTAGAGGTGTTGTGAATTTTCTTAGTTTAATCTTTGTTAAACATAGCCCGTTCCTTTTCTTAAGGAAACTATAGTTATTCATAACTAACATTAAAGGCTCCAAAGGAATTTTTAAAGTGTAAAATTCACCCCTCTTGTAAATTGAGCATCAACATCACTCTTTTGATCCTACAATTGGTATCAAAGTAGGTTTCTGAAAAACATATACATACGAATAAGCTTTTCTTGCTCACTTTTTCATTCCGAACATTTCCATTCCGAACGATCCCATTCTAAAAATTCCCAGTCCGAACTTTGTTATTACAAATCATTGCTACTAACTAGTTTGTGTGTACAAGGTTTTTTTTAGTATGGCAGGAATTAATGTTGGTTCAATTGATAATCTAAATCCTAAAAGACCACCTATATTTGATGGTAATGACTATGAGTACTGGATATATCGAATGAAGAATTTTGTTATCAATACTGGAGTAGACAACTTTGTTATGCTTACTGGTGATTATAAAATTCCTGACAAGGAAGTTAGAACTTTCACTAACCAGGAAAAGAAAGAATATCAACTCAACTATAAGGTACATAATACTCTACTATGTTCAATGAATAGAAATATATATAGCCAAATTTCTTCTTGTGAAGAAGCTAACTATATCTGGAAGAAGTTAGAGGTTACACACTTTGGGACTTCTAAGGTGATTGAGACTAGAAGAGTTATGCTTAGAGCAAAATATCATGGCTTCAATTTTCCTTATGGAGAACCTATCTGTAAAGTTCAACAGAGATTTATGACTATAGTCAACATTCTACAATCTATGGCAGAGAAAGGTTGAGATGATGAAGCTCTTGTGGATAAAATAATTGATATTATGCCCAATGAGTGGGAATCCAAGAGAACAGCTATAGATGAGAACAGGAAGGTTACTCAAATTACTCTTGATGAGCTATTTGGAACTCTTCTACAACATGAAACTAGAATGAAGAGAGATGCTAACAATATCAAAAAAAAGAATGGAAATGGTACTGTTGCTTTTACTACAACTTCAAATCAGATGAAATCTAAGACTCCTGAGAGAGTAACCAGATCTAAGTCTAAGAAAGTTATTTTCCAATCTGAATCTAGTGAGAGTGAAGTCTCTTAAAATGAACTAGAAAATCTTGCTCGAATAATGAACAAGATAGCAGGCCAGAGAAATTTCCAATCAAAGTATAAGAAAAAGGACATGAAAGATAAGAATGATGGAGAAGTTACTTGTTATGAATGCAAGAGAACATGACATATAAGACCAGATTTCCCTATTCTCAAAAAGAAAGAAAGGAATGAAAGATATTCATATAGGAACAGAAAGAAATATTATAAATCCAAAGCTATGAATGTTCTGAAAGCTAATGACACCTGGAGTGCCAGTGGTGGTGACTCTTTAGATGAATCTTCTGATTATGAATCTTCAGGACAGAAGAATATTGGTCTTATGGCCAGATTACCTATTGGAAATCATTGTTTTATGGCTATGGTACGAAATGATAAATCACTGACCAATATTTCTTTAAATTCTAATGATAATAAGTATTATAATTCTTCTGATGAAGAATCATCTTCTGATAATGAAAATACTTTACCTACTTATGAATAAGTCTCTAGGTTTGCTGAACTTCTTGAAATTGAGAATTCCAAAATCAATAAAAAACTTGATAAGGAAAACTCTAGGAATTCTATTCTTACAAAAGAGATATCAGATCTTTCTAAATATCATGATAGGAATAATGCTGATTTTCAATGTATTTCAAAGAATCTTGTGGAAGTAAGTTCTGAGAAGAACAAACTATCTAAATAATTAGAAAAAGTAATTTCTAATGAAAATATTTTCGAGCCTAACTCTAGTTATAAAACTAATAATTTTGAGGATAAAAACTTGGTTGTAAAACTCAAGTCCAAAATTTTTTCCTTAAAGAAGTGTTTATCAAACTTTACCCATGGTATAGAAAATTTTGATAAAATGTATTCTCAAATATGACCATTAAGAAATAAATCCGGATTTGGTTATACCCATGCAAAACCAATTTTCAGTAACAATTATTTTGTTCCTCAAAGTGCCCCATTTTGTACCAAGTGTCAATGTGGCGGTCACTGGGCAATGAATTGTTCCTTAAACAAAACCCAGTATTTAGGATTTCACAAAGCTTACTTTTTTAAGAAGATGTGGGTTCCTAAAATTTTATTATCTGGAAATCTCAGATCCAAACAAGTTTGGATTCCGAAAGTCTAATTTTCTTCTTGATTTCAGGAAAAGAAAGAGAGTACCAGCAACAATACATGGTACATGGATAGTGGATGTTCCCGGCACATGACTGGTAACAAAAGCTATTCTGAAAAGATTATCAAAACGGAAGGAGGAAAGGTAACTTTCGGAGATAATTCTAAGGGATATATCGTTGGTATTACTAATATTGTTCTTCTTGGTAAAACCTTGATTTCAAATGTTCTTTTTGTTAATGGTCTTAAGCACAACCTCATTATCATAAGTCAGTTATGCGATGAAGGTTACCTTGTTAAATTTAGGAATGATAAGTGTTTAGTTCAAAATTACAAGGAAGAATTTATTCTCTCAGTCAATAGGCAAGAGAATGTTTACACATTAAACTTAGAAGAACATAATAGCAAATATTTACCTTGCCTAAGTGAATGGAAGATCATTCTTGGTTATGGCATAGAAGACTAGGTCGTTGTAACCTTAGGAACCTATGTAAACTCTCTAAGAAGAAACTAGTTAAGGATCTACTGAAGCTTAGATTTGATTCTTCTAAAGATTGTGATCCTTGTCAATATAGAAAGCAACATAAATCTAGTTTTAAATCAATTGGTGAAGTCTCAACAACCAATGAATTATAGTTAGTGCACATGGATCTTTTTGGTCCAACACAAACTGGAAGTATTGGAGGCAAATACTATGTGTTTGTTCTAGTTGATGATTACACTAGATTTACTTGGGTCTATTTTCTAGAAAAAAAATCTGAAGCTTTTTCCTATTTCAAAATATTTAGAGCTCAAGTTAAAAATGAGAAAAATCTTCCATTGAAAACTATTCATAGTGATCATGGAGGAGAATTTCAAAATTCTGATTTTGAATCCTTTTGTAGTATAAAAGGTATTACTCACAATTTTTCAGCACCTAGAACTCCTCAACAGTATGGTGTAGTTGAAAGAAGAAATAGAATTCTTCAAGAGATAACTAGAACCATGTTGAGTGAATATTCTATAGTTAGACATTTCTAGGCTGAAGCTATAAGTACTGCTTGTTATACTATAAATCGAGTTTTGATTAAACCATTTATTAATAAAACTCCTTTTGAGTTATGGAATGGTAGAAAACCAAGACTATCCTACTTCAAGGTTTTTGGTTGCAAAGTATTCATTCTGAATACTAAAGATAACTTACATAAATTCGCACCAAAATCTGATGAAGGGATTTTCTTAGGATATTCCATAACCTCTAAGGCTTATAGAGTTTTTAATAAAAATACTTGCATTGTTGAAGAAACAGTACATGTAAAATTTGATGAATCAAATCCTTTTGTTTTAAAACTATCCCTACCTCTATCTTCGGATGTGTTTTCAAAAACTGATTATCAACCATTGATAGAAGAACCTTCTAATAAGAATAATGTTCTAGAAGATACTTCTGAAACATTTACCACAGAAGACTTTCTACCCTATGTTGATGAACAGGTTTTACAAAACCCAAATCAGGCATTTCTTAAGAATCATCTCAATGATATTATCATTGGTGATGTAAATCAACCTTTAAGGACTAGAAGTTCATTATGAAATGAATTATAACATCTATCATTTATTTCCCAATTAGAACCTAAAAGCACTAATGAAGCTCTAGGTGATGATGATTGGATTAAAGTCATGCAAGATGAACTAAATGAATTTGAAAGGAATAAAGTCTGGACCTTGGTTGAATGACCTAAGGAAACTTCTGTTATAGGAGTAAAATGGGTTTTCAGAAATAAATGTGATGAAAATGGTGTCATAGTAAGAAATAAAGCTAGACCTGTTACTAAATGCTATAATCAGCAATAGGGAATAGACTATGAAGAAACCTATGCTCCAGTAGCTAGACTTGAATCTATTCGTATTCTACTTACCTTTGAAGAATTCTATTGTTTAAAACTTTTCCAAATGGATGT
Source organism: Viscum album (assembly GCA_963277665.1). Taxonomy (NCBI): domain Eukaryota; kingdom Viridiplantae; phylum Streptophyta; class Magnoliopsida; order Santalales; family Viscaceae; genus Viscum; species Viscum album. The sequence continues at coordinate 1,247,343,047 of OY728148.1, forward strand.
GAAATGTTCTTTTCTTAACGGTTAGGTTCAAGAAGAAGTTTTTTTTGAACAACCTCCTGGATTTGAAGATACAAAACATCCTGATCATGTTTTTAGACATACCAAAGTATTATATGGTCTTAAACAAGCTCCACGAGCATGGTATGATAGACTTACTGGATTTTTTTCTTCAAAATAACTATGTTAAGGGAAATGAAGATCCAACTCTTTTTATAATGAAATATAAGAAAAATGTTTTAATTGTTCAAATTTCTATTGATGACATTATATTTGGTTCAACTCAGGAATATTTGACTGACTATTTTCCTAGTCTAATGAAATATGAGTTTGAAATGAGTATGATGGGTGAGATTATATTTTTCCTTGGTTTTCAAATTTCTCAAAAACCAGAAGGAACCTACATATCTCATCATAAGTATATTAAAGATCTTCTTAAAAAGTATGGTTATGAAAACACTAAGAGTATAAGTACTCCAATTGGTACCTAAAACTCTTTAGATCATGATGAAGCTGGAAAACCAGTAGATCAAACAGCTTTTAGAGGTATGATAGGTAGTTTACTTTACTTAACAGCTAGTCGACCAGACTTAATGTTTTTAGTATTCTTATGTGCAAGATATCAATCCAATCCTAAGGAATCTCACTTAAATGTGGTAAAAAGAATTTTTCGCTACCTTAAGGGAACCATGGATCTAGGATTATTTTATACTTCTGGAAATGATTTTGTCCTAAAAAGATTTTATGATGCTGACTTTGGTGGATGTAGAATGGATAGAAAAAGTACATCCGGAACTTGTCATTTCTTAGGAGATTCACTAGTTTCTTCTTCCTTCAAGAAGCAACATTCTGTAGCACTCTCCACTGCTGAAGCTGAATATGTAGTAGCTAGAAGTTGTTGTGTTCAAGTGTTGTGGATGCAACACACACTCACAAACTATGGCTTGAGTTTTACTAAAACACAAATTTTTTGTGATAACACAAGTGCCATTGCCGTGCAAAACACATAGATATTAGGCATCACTTTCTTAGGGATCACACACTCAAAGGAGATATCATTCTTCAATTTATCGGAACACAAGAACAACTTGCAGATATTTTCACAAAATCGTTACATTATGATAGATTTGAATACATTAAACAGAAGTTAGGGATGATAACTGTAAGGTAATCCTTCTTAATTAACATTCTGTTGAAAAAGTCTCCTTACATTAACAAACTCCATTTCATAGCAGGAGTACATTTGTTTGTTATAATAATTTTTTTTACTTTTCGGAATTAAGACATCCGGAATGGCAATTTTTGGAACTGATATTTTCCGGTTTTTTTTTCTTTTCGAAAACTTCTGGAATGGAATTCAAGTACTAACAATTTTCAGAACGAAAATTTTCGGACTGGGCATTTAGTAATGATTTTTTTTCTAGTCTTTTCATAATAAAGTATTTTTTAGGAAGAATATTACCAACTTCAAATAATATTTCTTGTCAATCCGAAAGTTATTATTTCCCTACTTATAGTTTTGTAATCAAATTTTTTCTTACTAGTATCTTCCTTGTTTAGTTCAGATTCTAGTTTAGTCTCAATTTCGAATATTTTATTTTAAAAAAACCTCAAAAGATCAGTGTCTCTTTATGTCGGGGTTATTCTCAATCGTTAGATCAAATCAAAGTATTTTCAACCATTGGATGATCATTGGAAGACCAACGGTCATTTTCTTTTCCTATAAAAAGGGGGTCCTGAGACTCGTCCCACATCGGTTTTCAAGATTTTGCATCTCAAATCCCTTCTGCTTCTCTTAAGGCCAGTCCCGAACCCTGTGAAGATGATCTGAATCCTGTAGTTAACTTCACTTCAAATGTCTATTGAAGCAACTTCACAAGATATTTCAACTATGAAACCAATTTCAATGTGGTTAGTTTACAGAGAAAGTTTAGTCCATCCGGATTATTATAAGCTTGACTCTATTATTTCGAAAAATATTAGACTAAATGGATGGTAAGACGTCTGCATAGCCAAGTCAGATAAACAGGATCCAGTTTACACTGATTTTTTGATAGAATTTTATGAGTCTGTTTCCTTCCTAGTTGAAGATGGAAGAGAAAATTTTTCTTTTAAGTCTTATGGAAAGACTTATAAACTTTCTTACACTAAGGCAGCAAGCCTGGTTGGTATAGAATATGAGGGAGAAGCTGAATTTTTCTCTCACAAACATCCAGATGTACACGGAATTTTCGTTAAAGAAAAAGCACTGCAGTGTCTTGGGCTCAAGGATGATTAAACTACTAAGATTGCTCGGCTCGCTCCGAATAATAGAATACTGCAACTATAGGTGCAAGGTTTTCTGGTTCTGAGAAGAGGAGATAAAGACAATCTGAAGAATAGTGATATCTATGTCTTAGATTATTAGGTAAATCTAAGAAAGATAAATCTGATAAGGCATGTCTTGGTTACGATCAAGAATATCAAAGAAGGAAATCTGAGAGCTCAGATTATTATGTATCCAGCCTTATTATCAAATATGATTGTTCGATGCTTATAGTATTTCAATGTTTCCTTTAAATCAAAGATCCGTAATTAAAAGCTCATGCATGTCAGAGATGATACGCTTAAGAGAATGAAGATGGTATTTTCTAGTGAATCCAGAGAATTTTACCCCCTATCTGTGGAAGAATTTGAAGCATCTGAAAAAGAAACTCAATCTCCGGAACCATTAAAAAAGAAAAGGAAGAAGAGAAAGTCTATGGAAGTAGTTACTGATGAAGAATTTCCTCAGCCAAAGGAATATGAAACTGCACCGCCCAAACAAAAGAAGCAGAAAATCTATACAGATGATGTAGCAGCAAAATGGAGGAAGAAGATGACTGAAGCTGAACTAGTACAATCGTTGCTAAAAAGTACAGAGTTGGCCTCTGAAAGGCTTCTAGTTCTGGAAACTTTCGGAGTCGAACATTCTTTACTAGAAACAACAGCAAAAAAAATTGTCACTCCAGAAAAGAACAAGGGTAAAGAACCTGCAGTAGAAGCTGAGAAAGAAGGTGATGAAGCCGTTGAGGAAGAAGTAGAACAAGTAGAGGAAGAAGAAGAAGAAGAATAGGAGAGTGAAGATCTAGATACCTTGATCAAAAAAATTCATGATTATAAGACAGATTCCAGAAAAATAGTATCTCCAGGGAAGGGAGATGAGGAAGCCAGCAAGCGACACCAAGAGGGAGAAGAAGAAAATGAGTTGTTTGATGAAGAAGAATCCTATCAAAGGAACTGTCTTGAAGAAGGAAAAGAAAGACAGCAACCAAATGAAGATCAGATTGTTCATGTTTCTGAATCTGAGGAAGTTTCTCCAAATGCACAATCCATTCCAATATCCAATAAAGGCAAGAAAAATTTAATGGAGACACCTATTAAGGATATCATTAGAAAGAAAGAGGTTGGTGGTACCTCTAGAAGGAAGCTGATGCCAGTTGAAAAAGAGGAATCTCAGAAAGAAGTCTCATATTTGGAATCATCATCCCACGGGCATGATTTGTTTGTTCAATCTCTGAGAAAGTTGGTGGAGACAGTACCGATTCTTCCAACTATAGATTCTAGATGCCAGTTGCTACAACAATCTATTAATCAGAAATCGGATTCCTTATCCATGGTAATTGATAAGATTGTAAAATTGGAAGCTGAACAAAAAAATTTTCTGATCGATTATGACGTGCATAGGAAATCTTGTAGTAAAGTAACCAAGTGGTCTAAGAGAGTGGACGATGATTTAGTACACTTTGATAATTTTCAGGTTGATGTTCAAAGTGCTTTTGGAATGGAGGACAAAAAGGTTTATGAAATTTCTGAGAAGTGGAACCAGGAACAAAATGTCCGAAATCCACAGGTCAGGGATCTAAATGGAAAGCTTAACTCAGTATCTCAGAATTGGAAATTTGAAAGATATTTCTGGATTGAGTTTCAGCAGAGGATGGAGAAGCAGGATGAGTTGTTGAATTTACAAAAAGAAGCTTTCGAGGCTCAAGCACAGCTGTTAAAAGCTCAAGAAGAAAAAATAAAATCCTTGGAGAGGCAATGAGAGGAAGGCCAAAGAGACCTGAAGAAACTCAAAGCCTGGTTGAAGCAGCTTATTCCAAAGGAAAAGGAAGACAAATGAACCCACTCCGATCTTTTGTGTAATTATCTTTCTTTGTAATTTTTTCCCCCCAACTCTAATGAAATGATTATCTGTTCGGTTTGTCTCTTGTTGTATACTAATGTTTTAGGTAGCATAATTTGTTTTCCATTCCCTTTATTTCTTTTTTAAAATCACAAAGGGGGAGAAGGAGAATGATATATTCTTAAGGAGGAGAAAAGAAATATTTCTGAGAGAAATATCCTTAAGGGAAGGGGGAGTTTCCCACTACATTTTGTTTCATTCATACAATAATGAAAACTCTACTCCAGAAATCCAGAATAAAATACTTAGAGTTTCAATGCCTATGGGGGAGTTAGTTGTATTCACTTTTATCCATGAACGATGGGAGATAATTTTTAAATAGTCTAATGAATTTTTTTCGAAATCCTTATATACTTTTTCAAAAGGATGTTTGTGCTTTCCAAAAAGGGGGAGATTGTTAAGTCCATAAGGGTTTCCTTATGAATTTTCCATTCCTTAATTTTTTGAAATTCACAAACACCTTATACATAAGCATATAATATTAATACACAAATAATGAAAATTTACTTCCTTAAGGAAATTTATCTTAACCTAGATTTTCGTATACATAGCTATTTTTTCCCTTAAAATCAAAAATCGGAATGGCAACCAAATTTTTGGAGCCTTATAATTAAAAGTTGGAGCATTCTGTTTTTAGGATCCGAATCATGGATGTGATGTGTAATATAGTTTTAATCCGACTTCTAGACTCCAAACTCTGAAGAAGTTCGACTCTGAACTTTTATGAAGTTCGACTCCGAACTCTTAAGAAGTTCGACTCTGAACTATTAAGAAGTTCAACTCCGAACTCTTAAGAAGATCGACTTCGAACATTTAAGAAGTTCGACTCCAAACTCTTAAGAAGTTATACTCTGAAATTTTAAGAAGTTCGACTCCGAACTCTTAAGAAGTTCGACTCTGAACTCTTAAGAAGTGCGACTCTGAACTCTTAAGAAGTTCGACTCCAAACTCTTATGAAGTTGGACTCCAAACTTTTAAGAAGTTCGAATCCGAACTCTACAGATTTAGAATCTGATCTTTGATGAAATCAGACTATGATTTCTTATAAAATAGAATCCTAACATTTCTTAACAAAGACTTCGAATTTCATTTTGGTTAGACTCCAAACCTTTGACTTGCTTACACTCCGAACTATTAATTAGTCTTTACTTACATATGCTTTATTCCAAAACGATGTTATACATTCAGTTATACAAATTTTGTTATAAAACGATGTCATCTATTCTGTTTCTTATTAACCGTTGGTTGAGTTACACATGTACAGGTCCTTCTGATTTTTAAGGAAAATATGACCGTTGGGAAGGAGGCTGACCTTACCTATAAATATGAGCTCATTTGAAAGAGCTCGATACTGATGACAGATGAACAACGTGGTTTTGTGCATACATGATGTTGAAGTGATTTCTAGAGAGAGAGGCTCTTATTAACTCACAATGCTTCGTGCGACTCCGAATGTTGGTGATTACATTTGAGGGCTTCTAGGGATAGGAAGAGAGAGGTACCGACTACATTGAAGATCAAGGGTTTCCTTGATGAGGATGATAGAGGTTGCCAACTACCTTGAAGTTGAGCGCTTGCTAGGATAGTAAGACAGAGACTCCGATCTTCGTATCGAGGGCTTACCCTAGTGTGGTTAAGACAGACTTGCTTGAAAGTATAAATCAAGGGACCTTTATCCAAGGTTGTTGGATACCCTTCTCTTTGGGTTAAAAGACTTATATCTTGTTTACTTGTAGTTCTACTAATAGTTTATATTCCGCTGCATATTGTATTGTAAGGAAAGTATAACTTCTTATACTTATTTATTTGTACTCTGTTTCATTTAGATTCTATACTCTTTAAGGTAGAATCTCAAATTGTAATCTTTTTTAAGGTTCTATTTCCTGAACCATATTTCTGGAACCTTATTTTGGAATCTCTTTCCATGTTTTTTCGGTGTTAGAGGTGTTGTGAATTTGCTTAGTTTAATCTTTGTTAAACTTAGCCCTTTCCTTTTCTTAAGAAAACTATAGTTATTCATAACTAACTTTAAAGGCTCCAAAGGAATTTTTAAAGTGTACAATTCACCCCCCCTCTTGTAAATTGAGCATCTACATCACTATTTCGATCCTATAGATATCTCATTAAAAATGCTACTAATGATAATAGGTTAAACAAATCCACAACCATGGTGTTCTATAGGTGTGTTCACTTTCTATAAATTCAATGGAACTGACATCGAGCATATAGGTTGATGGCATCGTCATCAAACATGGTTGATCAGTGATATTAATATAATTGGATTATATTACATTGTAGTCATTCATATGAGGATACATTTATTTTTTCAATAAACTTATATCTCTATCGGTTCCATGACATTTCACTAGATGGTATCCCTAGAAATTAGGCTACCTCACCTAATTCCACTGAAAAAGAAGTCTTGAGGGTAACGCACTAAGTATGCATAAAATCAGTTAAATAGTAAATTATTATTTATTATTTAATATGGAGAATTTATATTATTCTCATATGTTCAGTAATAATTATTCATGTATAAATGATGATATTTTTTCATTTACTAGTTATTCAAAAGAATATATCATGATCAAAATATTTGATAACAATTTATTTTATATTTGTTGAATATTATATTTGTTTATATATTTATTAATAATAGAGTGATATTTATTTAACAAATAAATAATCCTTAGTAACAACCAGATAAATACTGTGGAGGAATAGAGGGCCGAGTTTATTGGTAATGTGATTAATGAAAATATTTATTATCATTTAAATAAAATATATTGAATTATAATTCACATGCTAAGATAATATTGAGATCTAATAATATTAATGTTATTATTTTACATGGGTTATTTCAAGGATTAAATAAATAACTTAGTGTACTGTTAAATGATTTTATATTAACCCAAGAAATATAAATACCCAAATATGTAATTTTTTTAATAAACCAATTTAGTTGTGCACGACAAATCATTGAGGATTCTCTCAAGACAAGAAACATTCCTTCTCCAAGAATGATCCCAAGAATGGTGAGCAATCCTCCTCCACCAGATCAAGGATAATTCTATGCAATTGAATCTTGAGGTGATCAAGGTAGACGATGAAATCAAAAGTATCTTCCATGCTAATATATACATAATCCTTAAGCAACATCCTGATATTCCTCGAAGATGTGTGGATCACTGTTAGAAGAAATATCCCCTTGGTTTATACAACACAATGATGGTGCACCAAAAATCTATCAATAGATTCATGAAGGAAGAAATAATTTCTTATATGTAATTCATTTTCGAAATAATTTTTTTATAAACAATATGTGATTCCCTCCTCTCTATGGTATTAGTGTGATTAATGTTTTCAATAATTGATATTATTCTATTGATGATGTTGATTTTAAATAGTATAAAATCTGGATTTGTCATTGATCATGAAGAAAATAATTGTTTTCCATTGTTAGTCACACACTTCCAATGTTCTCTGAACCTATACATAATACCTATGATGGGTCATGCAATTTGTTAACCATATATGGGTTAGATGAATATCCTATCATTTCAAACACTGTTTTATTTTTTTAATTTATTCTTATTCCATGACTATAATACTACTCATGTATTCTTTATAATCATATGTAAATGAAGTCCATTTGACCTAAGTTTCCTATTGTTTCCATCCATAGGGATATGATTTTCTATAATAGAAAAATTGAACCTCTTTAATTTATATATTCCAACAATATGGTATTGAATATGCCTCTTCCAAATAAACTCTATAACATCCCTATATTGGGAAAATGTCCTTTGTAATGAATTGGTCCTCTGGTTAATATTAAAATTCTGTCACCTGACCATTTTCTTCCATCTATATGATTATCATATTCCACCAATTAAATTCAAATGATAATTTCAAAATACAATCAGTTGGGTTTGGAATTGATCCATTTGTTATCATATATTTTGGAACATTACCATATGGGTGTCGATGTTTGTGATATTTTTCATAAACTAATTTCTCAAATATTCCCAAACTCACATTTATCATCTTGAAACAAACCAATAAATAGATTTAGTTCAATGTGAAATCATTATCATATTGGTTACATCTCTAACCAATGTTGAGGGATATTCGGGGATTTATGTATTTCTCAAAATTCTCAGGCAAATTGTAGGATATCAACAATTATGTGGAAACATGTTATTACAAATTTATTGTGTATCATCAATCAGAAATCCTCAGAGTGATGATCATCCACCAGTTTCTAGTTACTAACTTATTTCATCACTCCAACAACAAATTAAGTATTAACCATTGTGATATATACATATTGGTCGGAATATCTCATCTGGGGGTGAGGATTTCTGAATTCATTCTTCATAGGTAATTTTTGTAAGTCCACAAAAAAACTCAATAACACATAATGGAATATTATCACTATTGAAAAGAATATTTTAAACGAGTATATGAACATCTTCCTACAAATTTTCATCAATGGATGGATACATATATTCCTCTGCCATAGGTGGGTACATGATATCATTATTCTCCATAATTTTTGTGTATATAGGAATGTTTAAATTAAAATGAGATGTTATTGGGTTACTCATGATGATTGATAGTATTTTATAAGGGGATACCAAGTGATGGCAGATGAATACACACAACATATTGTAAATGGAATTTTAAAAATATTTTTGGATAGTCATATATTCTCTTAATGGGATGGATTCTAGTTAATTTTTGTTGGAACATTATTTATAGAATCTTAATTGGATTAGAGTTTTCATGTTAATCATGGTGTAACTCATCAACATCATCTTTATCAGATCCTCTATAATTTCATAAAAATGAAACATACCATATCATTTTTATAGATAATTCTGATTCTTATTTATATTGAAAGAAGTTTGATTCAAGTGATGAAAATATAAATCCACTACTGATATTCATTACACTTCATTTATTCCAAAAATTTTTAATAATTATTTTATGTTGAATAAATTATATTATGTTCCAATAAGGCGATTGATATATTGAATCATATTTAACATTTCTACTCCACCCCCTATCATTCACCAACAATGATAGTTATTGATAACAAAAATGGTGATCGTGAATATAGGTTATATAAAATTGTTCACTATGATAGGTTTCTTACATAATTTATGGAGTATTTTATTTTTTTTCATCTAAACATACCTTAAAACAACTCTATTCAGTTTTTATGACACCAGAAAATTTCTCATCTTCTCTTAGTTGTAGGGAATGGATAAATTAATCGTAGAATTATTTTTCAATTATTTCTCTTGTTGTAATGTGAAGATATAATCCTATATTAATTCTACTTATTATCTATTCCCCTTCCATCTTTTCTAATGACTATAAAAAATATTTGGAATATTATTATTCTGTTAAAGAATATTATCAACTGGACCATCTATATGAATAGCCTTATACTTAACCATATAACCTATCCATGGTATAAATGGCTTTGATTTAGGGTTTGTGGGAGCCTTTATGGAAGCACTCTCCTAATAGTAATAATTCTCTCACTACGATTGTACGATTTACAGAGGAAACCACTCCTTCAATATTAATGAAAGATAATGTAACAACCCAAAATATTGAATAATTTTTGTTTCCTAACATTGTGTGTTATTTTGTTTTATACTCAACTAAACTATTTCATTTAATAAAATGAGTATAATTAAAATAATACCATTGGGTTTCAATTGTTATATGACTATTGGTAAAATAGACCATGGGAGGCTAAATGTTATTATTATTGTTTATAAATTCAAGTGATCTTGAATAATTAATATAGAAAGAAGATTGGATGGCCCCATATAGTATTCTCGGGCAGATCGAATCCCATCTGATGGAACTCAAGAAGAAAGTAGCACTGTTGGGATTTACTGTAGGAAAAACCCAAGTTGAACTTCATCATGTGAAGCTGGAACAGAATTGCCATCATGAGAAGTTCAAGGTGATATAAATCACAACTCGATAAATGTTGTCTAAGACGCCCAAATATTCTATCACCCTAGCACACCTTAATCTGAGGTCTTATGTTGGGGTTATAAGGGGTTATATAAAAAGACTGTAATTGCCTTGGGTAATCCATTGTATTAAATAAAAATTGTGATTTCTTCTTATGGCGAGGTTCGTGAATTTTCAAAATGTCTTGATGAATATAGTATGCATATTATTGATAAATTATTGGAAACATACATTTTTAAAATAGTTATGTAATCCTTAAATAATTAATAGTGTGTAATGATTTTCAAAAAATGGTTTGCTACAGGTGTGTTTATTATGAAATTTAATGTCTAATTAGATCAACATAATTTTTGGTGAATAATAAATTGTGAAAATCGATTTTTTACATATGATTAGTAATGTGACCAAACTTATTTTGTATCTTCACTTAAGAAAGTAATAATATAATTTAGGCACATTTATTAAGTAATGGGATTCAATAAAAAAAGTAGAAAACTATTTCTGAAATTATCGGTCAAGTATTAGTATTTTCGGGTTAATAGTGTTTTTTTATTTCGAAATTAAATTAAAAATATATAGAAAAATATTTTCAAAATTTGGTGTTCATTTTTGAAATCAAAGCATCGATATTCAGTTAAGATGAATTTTTGTGATTTTTCTGAAATAGTAGAATTTTGAGTGAATAGTGTTTTTATTTATAAATTTAATTAAAAATATAGAGAAAATTATTTTCATAAAATGGAGTTCATTTTTGAATTCAGAGCATCGATATTTGTTTAAGGTTAATTTTAGGGATTTTTCGGAGCAAGTTGAATTTTTGGTGAATAGTGAAAATACAGTTTTTCAGATTCAGGTGTTTAATAACATCATTAAGGATGTAATAATTATGAAATAATTCTGGTCTACTAATTAATAGTAAGATAAGGTATGAGGTGTCCCAATTGGACAGTACCATGTGCAAATACCGTGGGCAAGCCCATGGTTTTTCCAATACCACTGATGAGGTGTCCTTTGGTAATTAATGCTTTGTCCCCTCACTTACCCTCTAAATACCAAGTCATTACCACATTAAATTCATTTCCAAATCCTCCCCAATGATTTTCTGGTCTCTTTACCTCCAATAGAGTCCTCCCGATGTTCCCTCAAGCATCCCATGGTCCTGACCTTCATGCTTTCGAAGTTACTCTTCAAGTTAAGGGATTCATTCACCCTCCTCTTTTATGTCGTGACTGCCTTTATGTTGTGTCTTCTAGTTTCCATCTCTTTTTGTTGATGATATGTTAATATATGTTCTAATTACATTCCATTTAATTTCTAATTTTTGAGAGTCCCTTTCCGCTCTCATCAATTTTTTTCTGAATTATTATTTGACGTCGTTGGGCTACTGAATGTTTTCATAAAAGGATTCATGTCTTCTCTTTTTCTTTCATGTTTCATTTAAATATGGTATGCCATTCAAATTTCCATACCATGTTCTTATCTCCATGTTATTATGTATTTATACTATATAAATACTTTTTTATCAGTGGGTTACTCTTGTACCCACACTTTTTAATGTTTTTTAAAACCATGTTACATACCCGTTATGCTGCAAAAATTTCGCCTCAGAATTTATATCTCCTTCTCTCCAGAAATTCTCCAGTTTTATTTATGTGAATACCCAGACCTATTTAGTTTATTTTGGAGTTCATAAAAATAAAAATATGATGTATTTGATTCTGTAATTGTCATACATTTAACCCTCACTCCCTTTCCATGGGTTATAAATGTCATAACGATCTTAATTTTTTTAAGAAATTTTAAAACATCACGATCCTGAGATCAAAATCATTTCATTAATTCCATTTGGGTTATTTATAAAATGTTTGATTATGATCTATGTGTTACACATTAATTTAAAGACATATTAAGGGTGTGCCTTGATAACACTCCTATGTATTGGGTAAAGAATTAATCTTTAGAGATGACAAGTTTCAGGATACCTAGGTGAATAACCTTGGAAATTTCTATGACACCTTGGGGATGGACCTCGGTGATATGTCATTGAATGTCTTAATATATTATTGTAGACACATATTCAAGTTATGATTCATGTTCATTTCTTTAATATATGCCTATTCCTACCATGCTCATGTCTTCATTTTTATTCAGGTTTTTATTGATATCACAAGTACATTAATTCTCTTGTTTACCGTTATTAGGCCTTATGCTCACCATTTCATTTGATGTCGGTCTCAAAGATATGAGATGCATTAAATGTACATAGGATGAACATATTATAAAGACTTACAAGTGGATTAGAATAATTTTTTATGTTGTTCTCTTTTTTTACATTCCTAATTTCCATGAAACTAGACTTTAAAGATCCTATGTTTGCAAAATATAATGAAATGTTATGTAATAATAAGGTGGGATGTTATAGTTGTTATAAAAGGATAGTTTAGTTATTTATGGAATTTAGGATATGTAATATTTAGTAATAACCCAATAGAAAAGTTTAAATATAGTAAATCTCCCTGGTATTTTGGTGAGTATTGAGTAAGGGATTTATCATGAAAATACATCCATGTGTGGATACGAGCAGATAGAGGTGGCTATGGCACACATGTACAAATTAGTAAAACCCTAAAACACCAATTTGAGATAGACTCGAGTAGTAAATGGTACATGATAACGGGCCATGCATCACTCTTGGTTATGACACTCTTAGGGGAAATGCATGGATAACCTCATGCTTTTTTATGAATCAATATGAAGGAATTATTGAAAAATATAATTGTCCAATCATGAAGTTTTAAGACATAAAATCCTTTTTAGTTAAACGATTAATAAATGAAATAATTTTCTTAATGAAGGATGTATTCTTTTAGAAAAAGTACCCATCATCTTGGAATACATTGATGTATTTCTTAAGGAGTTACCCAGACCTGCCCCAGAAAGAGTGGTATAGTTCTCTATAGAACACTAACCTAGATCTCATTCGATGTCAAAAACCCCCTATTGGATGACAAATGTAGAGCTAGAGGAATTAAAGAAACAAATTCATGATCTTTTTTGAGAATTCTTTTATCCAACCAAGTGTGTCTCCTTGGGGATCACCAATTCTATTTGTGATGAAAAAGGATGGACCGATGCAGCTATACATTGATTAATGTGAACTAAATGGGATCACAGTGAAGAACAAATACTATCTTCCCAGAATTGATGACTTATTTTACCAACTTCATGGAGCTCAATTATTCTCAAATATTGATATTCTTTCTAGTTATAATAAATTGAGAATAAATAATGATGATATTCCAAAAAGTGACTTCCAATCATGATATGTGAATTATGAGTTTGTTGTTATGCCCTTCAGACTAACTAATCCTCCTTCTATTTTTATAGATCAAGAATAAATTGATTTTTGAAAATTATGTTTTATCAAATTAAAATTATATAGTTGAATTATTTATTAAGAATTTACGTATTTATTGTCGACATAGGGTGATTTGGGTTATTTATGGAAAATGAGGATCCTATAATAGGGAATATGTGAATTTTCTAATTACACTTTATTATGATACTTTGATAGTAGTCCATGTTATTTGGAGATAAATGTTATTAGTTATTGGGGAAGACTATGTGATTAAATCCGTCTGAGTTTTGGGTTCCAACCACATATTGGATTATTCTGACTAATTTTATGGATGATTGTGTGTTGAATGGTATTTCTAGAAATTTGGGAACTTTCTTGAATTTTGGAGGTTAAATGTTGTATTTATTTTTATAAAAGGTGTATTTTTTTTGGTTATTATATGATCTTGTACTAACTATTTTAGTTTTAGTTGATGACTAATGTCAATGGAAAAATATAGTTTTTCTTTTGTGGATTTGGTGACTCTCTATAGTATGATTATTGTGATCTTGGAGATACTAAGTTTTTTTGAATGATCATTGTTTGGAGAAACAATTAGTCTTAGAGTAAACTTATTAAGGGATGAAAATCTACTTTCTGGTAACTATATTTCCGTATGTTTTTATTCTATGCAGTTAATGAATTCCTCAAAATTATGAAAAGGAATGAAAAAAAAACACTGTTGGTTTATGTTTCATACTGGGTAATCAAAGACCATTTAACACATATTAGGTTTTTTATCTTCTAATGGTTAATTTTCTCTAAATCATGTTTTCTATCACACTACATTAGAAAATTACCCTTTGTTTTCTCTTCCATATCCATGTTTTCCAACATGGAATTCTAGTATGTGTTAACTCAGGTGACCATTGTACTTCCCATTTTTTCTTTTAAATAAAAAGTTTTACTGGCTATTTTTCCGATGTGGGACTTTCAATGAAATTTTAAAGCCCAATTTTAAAATATCCAGGATGAAATTTCTTAAGGGGGGAAGATTGTAATGACCTGAAATTTTGAATAATTTTTTTCACTAACGTTGTCTGTTATTTTATTTTATAATCAAAAAAACAATTTCATTTAATAAAATTAGTATAATTAAAATAACACCCTTGGGTTTCAACTGTTATATGGCCATTTTTCAATAAGACCATGGTAAACTAAATGTTACGATTATTGTCTATAAATACATGTGATCATGGTAAATTAATATAGAAATAAGATTTGATGGCCCCATCCAGTGGTCTCCGGCCGATCAAAGCCCAACTAACAGAATGTGGGACGAAGGTAGCACCTTTGGGCATTTCTCTAGACCAAACTCAAGCCAAACTTCATCGTGTGAAGATAGATCAGAATTTCCTTCACAAGATGTTCAAGATGATAGAAATCACAACTCTAGAAATGATTGTCGAGCCTCCCCAAGATTGTATCACCCAAGAACACCTTACTCTTAGGTCATATGCGGTTGATATAAGGGGTTGTGAAACAAGACCATTACTACCTTGGGTAATCCTTTGATTTAAATAAAATTTTTGATGTCATCTTCTAGCGATGTATGTAAATTTTCAAAATGTTTGGATAAATATAGTGTGCATATTATAGATGAATTCTAGAAAAAATTTATTTTTAAAATATTTATGAAATCCTAAATAATTAATAGTGTGTATTGATTTTACAAAAATTGTATTCTACTGCTGTGTTCGTTATGAAATTTAGAGTCTAATAAGATAAACCTAATTTTAGGTGAATAGTAAATTATGAATAGTGATTTCTTGCTTATGATTAGTAATGTGACAAAATGGATTAAGTAACTTCACTTAAGAAAGTATTAATATAATTTAAGCACATTGATTAAGTAATGTGATTCAATAAAATAAGTAAATAACTATGTCAAAAATTATTGATTAACTATTAGTTTTTTCAGGTAAATATTGTTTTTTATTTAAAAATTAAATTAAAAATAATTAAATAATTAATTTCATAAAATGAGTTCATTTATGAAATCATAGCTTCGATATTTGTTTATGGTTTATTTTTGGGATTTTTCTGAAACAATAGAATATTTACTGAATAGATTTTTAGTTAAAAATTCAATTAAAAAATATTTAGAAAATTATTTTCATTAAATGGAGTTCATTTTTAAATTCAGAGCATTGATATTTGGTTAAGGTGAATTTTTGATATTTTTCTAAAAAGAGGAATTTTCAGTGAATTGTGGAAATATAGTTTTTGAGTTTCAGGTGTTTAATGACATCATTAAGGTTGTAATAATTATGAAATAATTTTTGTCGACTTATGAATAGTTAGATAAGGTATGTGGTGTTAAGAGTGGCCAATACCAAGGGATAATACCATGGGAATGTGAACAGTTTTTCCAAAACCACTAATGAGGTGTCATTTGGAAATTAATGCTTTGTCCCCTCACTTCCAATATAGCAACCAAATATTTCCCTCATTCTTTTCATTTCCAAATCCTCCCCAAAGAAGTTATGATATCTTTACCTCCCAATGATTCCTCCCAAGTTTCCCTTATGCCTCCCAAGGTCCCAACCTTCATGCTTTCGATGTTACTCTTCATGGTAAGGGATTCATTCACCCTCATCTTTTAAGCCATGACTTCCTTTTTGTTGTGACTTCTAGTTTCCCACTCTTTTTGTGGAGGATATGTTCATATATTTTTTAATTACTGTCCATTTCATGTCTAATTTTTGAGATAACCTTTTTTCTTTCATCAATTTGTTTTCTGAATTTTTATGTGATGATGTAAGGCTGCCGAACTTTTCGTAAAAGGAATCATGTCTTATCTTTTTTATTCATGTTTCCTTTTCATGTGGTATGTCATTTAAATTTATATACCAAGATCTTACCTCCATGTTATTCTGTATTTATACAATATTATACGTTATTTATGAGTTGGTTACTCTTGTTCCATCCCTTTAAATGTTTTCTAAAACCATGTTGTATAGTTGTTATGCTGTATAATTTTCACCTCAAAATTTCTATCTCCTACTCTCTAGAAATTCTCTTATTTTATTTATGTGAATAACCAAAACAGTTTTGTTTTTTTAGGTGTTCATAAATTTATAAATATGACATATTTTGTTATTTAATTGACATACATATAACCCTCAATCATTTTCCATGGGTTATAAATGGAATAATGATCATATTTTATTTAAATTTTTTTAAACATCACGATATTGAAATCAAAACCATTTAATTATTCCATTTCTGTTATTAATGAAATGTTTCATTATGATCTATGTGGATAATGGAAATTACAGAACTATTATGGGTTCACCCTGACATCACTCTAATACATTGGGTAATGATTTAATCTCTAGAGATGACAAGTTTCATGATACCTTTGGGAATAAACTTGGTAATTTTTATGACACCTTGGGGATGGACCATGGTGATATGTTCATGAATATATAAATGAAATGTTGTAGCCACATATTCATGTTATAATTCATGTTCTTTTCTTTATTATATTCATATTTTTCTATAGGTCAAGTCTTCATTATTTTATTCATATTCTTATTTATATCACAAGTGCATTGACTCCCTTGATTACCCTTACTAGGCCTTCTGCTCACCCTTTACCTTGATGTCGGTCTCTAGGATATGAGATGATGAAAATTTACATAGGATGAACCTATGATAAAGCCTTACAAGTGGATTAGAATATTGTTTTATGTTGTTCTCATTTTTTATGATCCTGATTTCCTAGACACTATTATTTAAATATCCTCTATTTGTAAAATGTAATGAATTTTTTTGAAATAATAAGGTGGGATGTTATAGTTGGTATCAAAGGATAGTTTAGTTATTTTTGGAAATTAGGATATGAAAACACTAAGAATAACCCTATATAAATGTTTAAATATAGGAAATATTCTTGGTATTTTGGTGAGTATTGAGTAAGTGGTTTATCAAGAAAATACATCCTTGTATGGATACAAGGAGGTAGAGGTGGCTACGACACATATGTACATAGAGGTAAAACTAGAAAACAGTGCTATGTGCAAGACTCGAAATGGAACTGATACACAAAAATGGGCCCTGTTTCACTCTTGGTTATGACACTCCTGGGGGATATGTTTGGTTAATCAAAAGATTATTAAGAATCATTATGAAGGAATTATAGAAAAATTTAATTTTCTAATCATGAAGGTTTAAGACATAGAATCCTTTTTAGTTAAATGATTCATAAATGAAATATGTTTCTCGTGAAAGATTTATTCTTTTAGAAAATGTCCCCATAGTCTTGGAATACATTGAATTATTTCTTGAGGAGTTACCCAGACCTCCCCCCGAAGGAGAGGAAGAGTTATATATAGAACTCTTACCTAGATGTCATCCTTTGTCAAAACCCCCTATAGGATGGAAAATATAGAGCTAGAGGAATGAAAGAAACAACTACAAGATCTATTGGAGAATGGGTTTATCCGACCATGTGTGTCTCCATGTGGAGAACCAGTTCTCTTAGTGAAGAAGGATGGATCGATGGAGATATGCATTGATTATAGAAAACTGAATGGAATCACAGTGAAGAACAAATACACTCTTCCAAGAATTGATGACTTTTTTTACCAACTTTGTAGAGCTTAGATCTTCTCTAAGATTGATCTTCATTCTGGTTATCATCAATTGATGGTAAAAATTAATGATATTCCAAGAACTGCATTCCAATAACGATATGGGCATTATGATTTTGTTGTTATGCCCTTCAAACTGACTAATGCAACTGATATTTTTATGGATCAAGAATAAATAGATTTTGGAAACTTATTTTTTATCAAATGGATATCCTTTGTTTAGAAAAATGATTTAGTGATTAAATGATAACGATTATTTTGGACGATGTTTACCCTTTTGGAGTATAATATGACTAAGTAAAATAATATTCTACGAGTTTTAAATTGAGGAGGATTTGATGAATTTTTTAAATAATTTATATATTTATTGTGTACATATGGTGAACAAGGTTATTTCTGAAAAATGATGAACTTATCATTGAGAATATGTGAATAGGTTAACGACACTTTAGAATGAGACATTAATAGTAGTCGATTTATTTGGAGATAAAAGTAATTATTTATTGGGGAATAATATGTGTTTAAATCCTTTTGTGTTTTGGGTTCTAATCTTATTTTGGATTATTCTGATGAATTTTAAGTATGATTGTTTATTGAATGGACTTTCTATAACTTTGGGTACTTTGAATGAATTTTTGAGATTAATAGTCATATTTATTTTTATAAAGGATTATCATTTTTGGGGATTATATGATCTTGTACTAACCGTTTCAGTTTTAGTTAATGACTAAAGATAAGGGAAAATATAGTTATTCTTTTGAGGATATGGGGATTCTCTAGAATATGATTCTTCTTCTTTTGATGAGACCAAACCTTTTTGAATGCTCATTGTTTGGAGAAAAGATTAGTCTTGGTGGAAATTTATTAAGGGATGAAACTCTACTTGAAGGTAAGTATATTACCATATGTTTTTATTCTATGTAGTAAATTAATTCTTCAATATTATGGAAAGGAATGTAAAAAAAAGATTATTGTTTTATGTTTCATATAATTTGGTCAAAGAATTTTTAACACATCTTATCTTCATGATCTTCTTGTGGTTAATTTCTCCTAATCATGTTTTCTATCACTCTCCATCAGAACTTAACCCTTTGTTTTCTCTTCCATATCCATGTTTTCTTCCATGGAATCCTCGTATGGGTTAACTTGGATGACCTTTTTAATTCCCATAATTTCATTTAAAATAATAGTTTTACTGACTCTTTTTCCAATGTGGGACATTCAAAAAAATTACAAGCCCAATTTTAATATTGCAGGGACGAAATTTCTTAAGATGTGAAGACTGCAAAGACTAAAATTTTGAATTATTTCTGTTTCCTAACATTGTGTGTTATTTTGTTTTATACTCAACAAAACTATTTCATTTAATAAAATGATTATAATTAAAATTATACCGTTGGATTTAAACTTTTATATAACTGTTGTTCAATAAAACAATGGGAAACTAAATGTTATGATTATTTTCTATAAATACAAGTGATCTTGATTAATTAATATAGAAAGAAGATTCGATGTCCCCATCCAGCTGTCTCGGGCCTATCAAAGCCCATATAATGGAACTCATGAAGTAGATATCACCTTTGGGATTTTCTCTAGACCGAACCCTAGCCGAACATTATCTTGTGAAGATGTTACAGAATCACCTCACGAGAAGTTCATGCTAATAGAAATCAATACTCAGGAAATGTTTGCCGAGCCGCCCCAGTATTTTATCACCCTAGCACACCTTACTCTTATGTTCTATGCTGGTGTTATAATGGGTTATGTAACAAGACCAAAACTGCCTTGTGCAATCCTTTGTTTTAAATAAAAATTGTATTGTCTTCTTATGGTGAATGTTGTGAATTATCAAAATGTATGGATATTTATAGTATAAATATTATTGATGAATTCTTGAAAAAATATATTTTTAAAATATTTATGTAACCCCTAAATAATTAATAGTTTGTAATGATTCT
Organism: Viscum album; assembly: GCA_963277665.1. Taxonomy (NCBI): domain Eukaryota; kingdom Viridiplantae; phylum Streptophyta; class Magnoliopsida; order Santalales; family Viscaceae; genus Viscum; species Viscum album. The sequence continues at coordinate 1,247,363,204 of OY728148.1, forward strand.
CAAAAAACTGCTCTTCTACAGCTGTGTTCAGTTTTAAATTTACAGTCTAATAAGATCAACATAATTTTTTGTGAATAGTAAATTATGAATAGTAATTTTATGCTTATGATTAGAAATGTGAACAAATAGATTAAGTAACTTCAATTAAGAAAGTATTAATATAATATATACACATTGATTAGGTAATGTTATTCAATATAATAGGTAAATAACAGTTTTAGAAATTTTTATTGAGGTATTAGTTTTTTTGGGTGAATACTGTTTTTTATTGAAAAATTAAATTAAAAAATTTTGAAAATTATTTTCATAAAATGGAGTTCATTTTTTAAATCATAGCATCGATATTTTATTAAGGTGAATTTTTGGGATTTTTCTAAAATAGTTAAATTTTCAGTCAATGGTGTTTTTATTTAAATATTAAATTAAAATTATATAGAAAATTATTTTCATAAAATGGAGTTCATTTATGAAGTCCTAGAATCGATAATTGGTTAAGGTGTGTTTTTTGGATTTTTCTGAGAAAGATGAATTTTCTGTGAATAGTGAAAATGTAGAGACCCGAAGCTTGACGTACATTGACATTACATTACTTTTGCGGAATACTTAGTACATAACAAAAACACACACACAAGGATCGTAATAGTTTAGTGTCTTTGGAAACTTGGAACATAATCTTCTAATCGTGGTGAAAGATCTTCAATATCTCCCATAAAGATCTTCCTTTTTTTACCTAAAACCTTTCTTTATATCCTGGGGAAAAGAAAACATAAAAGGGTGAGCTCAAATGCTCAGTAAGGGTATAAAAAAGAAATAAAAATCATATCATATCTTTTTGAAAATCATAACCTGCAAAAGAGATCATAATATCTTAACATGGAACAAATCATAGAAGTGAAAATGAGATCAACATAATCATAACATGAAACTTGAAACTTTGTGGCATGCACACATAATCATGGAAAATCATTTCTTGTTAGTCATGACTCATCGCCAAGACTATCTTAGTGGACAAAGTCCCTTTCTGAACCGAGTTCACTCCTCGTTTCAGTCCTGTATCACTGAACCGAAATAACCTTCCGTTCCAGCCATGTATATCTCATGAGATATAAAATCTTTACCCAATGCATTGGAGGGAGATATAGGTCCCACCCATCTCTTAATGAATCCTTTCTTATGTGTTCCACATAATCATAAAACATACATCATCGCATAACACATGTAACAAAAATGGGATTCTTGAAACATCATGACATCATAAATCAATTCATATAAGATAAAGGAATTCATAAAAATAATTCCATCACAACATGATCAAATCAATGTAATAATAGGGATAAAAACAGAACCCTTTATTATCTTAGATGGAAAATAATTTTGATAAAACACTTGAACTCCATTCTTGAGGAAAATATCCTTTCTTCTTCAAAAACATTTTTCCTTTCATAACATGTCATATAACTTTAAAATAAAAGAAGTTGATTAAAAATATACTTGAGAACTTGTAAAGGAAGCTTCTTGGAAATAATGTTTTAAATATCTATTCATGCCGTATAAGTTAAAAAAAACATTCTTCGTACTTTTGTCGGAAAAGTCAAAAAGTACCTCGTACGGAAAAACGACAAAAGATTCCTTTCATATTCTTTACTAAAAACTCACCTAAGGGTAAAATTGGATTTAAACTATTGAAAGTGGATGGAAACAATATTTCATATTGAGGGAACATGGATGTGGATGATAAAATACACCCCAGTAAATACTTACGAATAAACAATCTCGGATAACAATGAGATTGTGATATTTCCCTTACCTTAGGTCCGACTTGCTTTGTAAGTGTTCGAACCTCCTGTATAATGATTTAAATAATGTTATTGACTTATTACAGAATCATATTCATTGTTATTATATCATATATGGTTCACTTATGACATTATATTACCCGTTCTTTTGTAAATTCCAGGTTAAAGAAGCGTTTTGGGTAAAATCGTTTCATTTATCGTAGGTGTTTTGACTTGTTGTTCTTGACATCATTATTACTTATATCATGATTTACTTACTTCCAGAATATAAAATATGATTTATATATCATATATATTCAGTATATATATATATAATAGGTAGATAAATAAAATGAAAAACACCGTTCATGGAGACGGTAGTCCGTACGTACGCATGAACGTTGTCTTCCTTTCCTTATTGTCTTGAAATGGAAGTAAGTAGATGACATACATATGTATATATATACATAAATCCAGTAGCTTTATAATGTCATATATTTCATTATTATTTCTTATATATACTTTATAATCATTCTTAAATGGTTAACATGGAGAATGAATCTCATCGCGTCGTGGAGACGGTAGTCCGTACGTACGCACGAGCGATGATATCATTTCAATTGAATTGAATTGGAGTGAATTATACAATATATCAGAATCAATATGATGTTGTAATAACTATGTATAGTTATTCTTTACACCATTATACCCATCCATGTAAGGTGGTAGTGGAAAATAGATTACACCACGGCGTGGAGACGGTATTCCGTACGTACGCACGCGCGGTGATTTCATTTATCCGTAGGATGGATAGAAGGTGAATTAGGGTTGTTTCATACTTATAATAACATATAAGTATATGAGTGATACTGATGTTATTACTTCATAATGAAACAACCTAATAAGAAGAAGTGGAAGAAGAAATAAAGATGAAAGAATTGGTAACGGTAATTACCTCTTCTTTGAAGCGCCTTTTGGAGACCTCCTCTTAGGGAACTAAAATTGGTCTTTGAGGAATACCAGAACCTCTAGGATGTTTCAAGGGAAGTGGAGAAGAGATTTTGGCAGGGTTTGGCCGAGCTTGAGTGCTCAAATTGGTGTGAGGAGGAGGGGGAGGAGGTGTCCTTTTATAGGGGAGGAGAGGGGCACCTTAGGAATTCTTAAAAATATTAATTTATAATAAATCTAACCCCACTTAAAAACCTCCAAAAATGACTCATATTCGAAGCTTAGATGAGATAGGGTTGTAATCTCATCAACCAATCAAATTTAGACATGTTTGGATCTTATTTTAAACTTTATCAATTAGATTTTACTCTAAGTTAAATAATTTAACTTTTACCGTGTCTTTTTGTTTTCTTTCACTATATGGTTAATAAACTTACTATAACATGCCAAACGAACCACAAATTGTTTATTATTAATATATATATCCTTATCTAAGTCATTTGGCCGAACCTTAGATTTTTAGGAATAAAATAACAATTAATAATATAATATTTGATTTAAAAACTATTTTGTGTCAATTTTGACACTATTTGATATATGATTTTTGTGAAAGTCATAACAGAATTATATGTTCGAACCAAGTTGATTAAATCAACATTAATATATCATAGTAACCTAGAAAATTAGTGGAATTCATAAAAAATCTCAAATTACATTTATTTTGGTGTTTATAACATCAATTATGTCAATATTTCATTAATAAGATAATTACTGCATCATCGTTGTGTCATAAATAAATTAAATTATTTGATGTCTAAAAATTACAAATAAAATACCATCATGTATGAAATCTTTTTAGCTTTCTAATGAATATTTACAATCGAATTTATCTTATGTATAACCCCATATTAAAAATTATTTACTTATTAAACTATGATTTTAACTATTTTAACCCTTCTTTAAATAAATTCATAATAAATGTCCTAATCTAATCCAAGTGGGCCTAAATGGTCATATTTTATTCCTAAGTTTGTTTTTGGTCGAATTACACTTGTCCAATAGAATTAGGACATGTGTTAGGGTAATAGTAATATCATATTTACCCTTAGTTACCCTATTTACTATTAACCGCGGTAAAAAAAAGTAAAAAGTTACTATTCACCAAAAATTATTTTCATCTCATTGAACCACATTTTAGTCCTTGATATTAACCGTGTCTCTCGGATTTTCGAAATTCCATTCACAGAAGTGGTAAAATTAAGTTTTATGCAAAATTCAGTTTTTAACCTACCACTTAGTGGTTTCACTATTCATAAAAAATTGAAAGTTTTCAGAAAAATGCCAAAATTTCATCCTAAGCTATATTTCATATAAAAATGAAGTCTATTTTACCAAATTCATAACATAGAAGTTGAATTAATTAATTTTATAATTAAATCCCGCTATTAAAACAAATAGCGTGTTTTTACGAAACAATATCTATCAAAAGATTGACACTTGTTTATGTCAGGTTTAATTGTGAAATTACGTCCAATGACCAACATTGTATTAAATTGTAAAAATATATTCTAAATATACTTTAAAACCACTCAAATTAATAATTTATCACTATTAATTATTTCGATTAAAAAAGTTGTTTTTAATTATAATTTAGTAATTTTCACTATTCATCAGAATATGAAAGTTATCCGAAATGTACCAAAATTTCACCTTAGGCTAAATTCGATACTCCGAATCCAAAAATGAAATCCATTTTGAAAAATAAAATTTACAAAATTTCATAAAGTGGTTATTACTATTCATAACGGCTAGTTTTAATAGCATATCGTTGTTTAGTGAAACTCGTTATTGCGTACTACACACACTATCGAGGAAGGTTGCGATTGCATGTAATGCAAGGCAAGTCAAGGATGCGTGTTGTGCAAGCTCCTTTTGGTGTAGCGTACAACACAAGACATTAATAAAATTAAAAAGAATATTTTTCATAAAATCTTGGGCTGTTACATTCTACCCCCCTTAAAATGAATTTCGCCCTCGAAATTCGTCGGGGTTATAAATGGTTTTCTATTCGAAAGTTTCCCACATCGTAAAAAGGAATACCAAAACTGGGCTTTAAAAACTAAAGTATGAAATGTAACGATTACCCAAATAAACTAATTGTTGGGTTTCCACATAGGTAAAAATATGGATATGGAAGAAAAATCTAACCATCATGTTCTGATGGAGAGTGGTAGAGAACATGGCTATGGAAAATCCAGTAATCACAAATCCATAGATTTGTGATGATATAAGGTACCATCTGATTCATCAGGTATAAGATCACTAGGACAACATTTTTGGTTTTCAAGATCATTTCCCCTAAAGTTGAAAATTTGAATTAGAATAAATACTTACTTTATTTTGGTACAATCTCACTGTTGTTCGTGCTTTGAACAATTTCCACTTCATCTCTTAAATAAATGAAGTTGAATTTGTTATTCGTGAAGTGTTAGCAGATCATGTGATAGAATGACAGGTCATTCCATCTGTCTCAAACAAAAGGATAGCAAAACTTATATACATAAGTCGATCTATAGTGAGATTAATCATATATGGTTCCTAAAATGGACTTATACTTCATATATCATACTGCTTAATATAATAAAACTAGTTTCTACTAAACAGGGACTTCCTGTAGGTCAGTGGTAGGCGATAAAGGCCAGTCGCACTTCGGTTGTGGGTTCGATTCCCACAGCCTTGTCCGAGGCGATGGGATGTCGCCCGTCCTGCAGGTTGTCCTTTTTCCAAAACTATATTACTATAACATCCCATCAATAATATCGAAAAAAAAAATTCTATCCTTAAACAATACTAACTTACGTGCAACACAATCCATTCCAATCTTTAGGCTTATCCATAATACTGCAGTCCACTCTCATAACATAGTGAAAACAATTACCAGAGATTTAATATCATCGTTGATCCCCATATATCATAAGATATGTTTTGTTGGTCACATTCCAAACATTCAAAGTCCTTAATCATGTATACTCTTGAATACCCATTGAACCTTAGTGAAAACTTGAATGCAGTTAAAAGTTAACACTTTACACATACCAAAATACTCAAAATTATTTATACTCAAACCATGATATCACTTAGTCCTTATATCAATCATGAGCTCATGAATATTGTTAAACATTTCATTTTCTTATTTTCCCTTCATTATGCGCATATCATCTTATTTCCAAAAATATCTCAATCACTTTGAATACCACATTAAACCAATACATAAATATTCCAATACTCCATGATACAACATTATTTTGGAATCCCATTACATAAACACTTAATCATTCCACCACATCGTTATCATATTCAACATTGCCAATAGTGATCGCATGTGATTTCCCTTTGTCCTTTGCCTTCAGTGGTTGCTCATGTTGATCATCACTAACCCTTGGATTAGGGCAATTATTAGCATAATGCCCCATTTCCTTGCACTTGAAGCATTGAAGTGTTGGCGGTGCGTTCTCTGCAGTGTTTGCTTTATTCACATCATTAGAAACCCTTTTTCCATTACTTCGACACTCAGCTGCTCGATGACCTTCTTTTCCACACTTAAAACATTTTCTAGTTCCTTTAAGACAATCTCCACCATGCTTCTTTCCACACTTTGTGAATAAGGAAACATTCATCTTCTTTTCACCATTATTATGAGATTTCTCCTTGAACTCCATCTTTCGTTTCTTGTCAAAACCATGAGATGGATATGTAACACCAACTTCCATTTCTACCTTGATGCACAACGCACAATTTCTTCATAGCTACTGAAGTCTCTTATAGCTAATGCCCTTCGAAGACTTGGTTTTAAGCCACTGAAAAATCGATCAACTTTACTTTCAGGTTGGATGATAATGCCAGATGCATACCTTGCAAGTCTTGTAAAATTCGATTCATATATACCAACAGATTCATCATCCTTCTGCTTCAGCTCAATAAACTCCTTTTCCATCTTTGTTCGAAGAATACGAGGGAAGTACTTACTGAAAAACAAGTTCTTGAACTCGTCCCATTCCATGGACTCAATTTCATCCCTTGGCCTCGTATTCTTGATAAGATTCCACCATTGATCAGCTTCACCTTCCAAACGATATACTGCTAAGATGACTTTATCATGTTCAGAACATTGAAGAACTGAAAATATCTTTTCAGTGGTACTGATCCATTGTTCAGCAACAAGTGGATCGGAAGTCCCACTGAAAGAAGGTGGACGTTGCCTCATGAAGGACTCAATAGAATATTGTTCCCTTCTCTGCTCATTTGGAAGTCCAGAATGATTCATAGCTTGTGTAAGTATAGCAATAAGATTTTGCACTCCATCTCCCATAACATTTGTTTGTTCAGGAGGGCAATCATTGCATTGTCCATTGCATTGATCAACACGGTTCTTTCGGGTTCCAGCCATCGTCTAAAACCCAAAAAGAATAGTGTGAGGGGCAAAAATCATGCTAGGGAAAACAACATAATAAAGGGAAAGTATCCTCAATACCTAACTTCTTAGGTTTAATCTAATATCATTACCATAGTTCTAGGAATATATCCTATACGTATACTTATCCTTAGGGACATCCCTAGACATACCTTAGAAATATCTCTAGGGATCTCACTAACGTTTTCGCATCCTAGTTTCCAAAGGTTGACTAAACCTTTCCTCTGATACCAACTGTAGAGACCCGAAGCTTGACGTACATTGACATTACATTACTTTTGCGGAATACTTAGTACATAACAAAAACACACACACAAGGATCGTAATAGTTTAGTGTCTTTGGAAACTTGGAACATAATCTTCTAATCGTGGTGAAAGATCTTCAATATCTCCTATAAAGATCTTCCTTTTTTTACCTAAAACCTTTCTTTATATCCTGGGGAAAAGAAAACATAAAAGGGTGAGCTCAAATGCTCAGTAAGGGTATAAAAAAGAAATAAAAATCATATCATATCTTTTTGAAAATCATAACCTGCAAAAGAGATCATAATATCTTAACATGGAACAAATCATAGAAGTGAAAATGAGATCACCATAATCATAACATGAAACTTGAAACTTTGTGGCATGCACACATAATCATGGAAAATCATTTCTTGTTAGTCATGACTCATCGCCAAGACTATCTTAGTGGACAAAGTCCCTTTCTGAACCGAGTTCACTCCTCGTTTCAGTCCTGTATCACTGAACCGAAATAACCTTCCGTTCCAGCCATGTCTATCTCATGAGATATAAAATCTTTACCCAATGCATTGGAGGGAGATATAGGTCCCACCCATCTCTTAATGAATCCTTTCTTATGTGTGCCACATAATCATAAAACATACATCATCGCATAACACATGTAACAAAAATGGGATTCTTGAAACATCATGACATCATAAATCAATTCATATAAGATAAAGGAATTCATAAAAATAATTCCATCACAACATGATCAAATCAATGTAATAATAGGGATAAAAACAGAACCCTTTATTATCTTAGATGGAAAATAATTTTGATAAAACACTTGAACTCCATTCTTGAGGAAAATATCCTTTCTTCTTCAAAAACATTTTTCCTTTCATAACATGTCATATAACTTTAAAATAAAAGAAGTTGATTAAAAATATACTTGATAACTTGTAAAGGAAGCTTCTTGGAAATAATGTTTTAAATATCTATTCATGCCGTATAAGTTAAAAAAAACATTCTTCGTACTTTTGTCGGAAAAGTCAAAAAGTACCTCGTACGGAAAAACGACAAAAGATTCCTTTCATATTCTTTACTAAAAACTCACCTAAGGGTAAAATTGGATTTAAACTATTTCAAGTGGATGGAAACAATATTTCATATTGAGGGAACATGGATGTGGATGATAAAATACACCCCAGTAAATACTTACGAATAAACAATCTCGGATAACAATGAGATTGTGATATTTCCCTTACCTTAGGTCCGACTTGCTTTGTAAGTGTCCGAACCTCCTGTATAATGATTTAAATCATGTTATTGACTTATTACAGAATCATATTCATTGTTATTATATCATATATGGTTCACTTATGACATTATATTACCCGTTCTTTTGTAAATTCCATGTTAAAGAAGCGTTTTGGGTAAAATCGTTTCATTTATCGTAGGTGTTTTGACTTGTTGTTCTTGACATCATTATTACTTATATCATGATTTACTTACTTCCAGAATATAAAATATGATTTATATATCATATATATTCAGTATATATATATATAATAGGTAGATAAATAAAATGAAAAACACCGTTCATGGAGACGGTAGTCCGTACGTACGCATGAACGTTGTTTTCCTTTCCTTATTGTCTTGAAATGGAAGTAAGTAGATGACATACATATGTATATATATACATAAATCCAGTAGCTTTATAATGTCATATATTTCATTATTATTTCATATATATACTTTATAATCATTCTTAAATGGTTAACATGGAGAATGAATCTCATCGCGTCGTGGAGACGGTAGTCCGTACGTACGCACGAGCGATGATATCATTTCAATTGAATTGAATTGGAGTGAATTATACAATATATCAGAATCAATATGATGTTGTAATAACTATGAATAGTTATTCTTTACACCATTATACCCATCCATGTAAGGTGGTAGTGGAAAATAGATTACACCACGGCGTGGAGACGATATTCCGTACGAACGCACGCGCGGTGATTTCATTTATCCGTAGGATGGATAGAAGGTGAATTAGGGTTGTTTCATACTTATAATAACATATAAGTATATGAGTGATACTGATGTTATTACTTCATAATGAAACAACCTAATAAGAAGAAGTGGAAGAAGAAATAAAGATGAAAGAATTGGTAACGGTAATTACCTCTTCTTTGAAGCGCCTTTTGGAGACCTCCTCTTAGGGAACTAAAATTGGTCTTTGAAGAATAGCAGAACCTCTAGGATGTTTCTAGGGAAGTGGAGAAGAGATTTTGGCAGGGGTTGGCCGAGCTTGAGTGCTCAAATTGGTGTGAGGAGGAGGGGGAGGAGGTGTCCTTTTATAGGGGAGGAGAGGGGCACCTTAGGAATTCTTAAAAATATTAATTTATAATAAATCTAACCCCACTTAAAAACCTCCAAAAATGACTCATATTCGAAGCTTAGATGAGATAGGGTTGTAATCTCATCAACCAATCAAATTTAGACATGTTTGGATCTTATTTTAAACCTTATCAATTAGATTTTACTCTAAGTTAAATAATTTAACTTTTACCGTGTCTTTTTGTTTTCTTTCACTATATGGTTAATAAACTTACTATAACATGACAAACGAACCACAAATTGTTTATTATTAATATATATATCCTTATCTAATTCATTTTGCCGAACCTTAGATTTTTAGGAATAAAATAACAATTAATAATATAATATTTGATTTAAAAACTATTTTGTGTCAATTTTGACACTATTTGATATATGATTTTTGTGAAAGTCATAACAGAATTATATGTTCGAACCAAGTTGATTAAATCAACATTAATATATCATAGTAACCTAGAAAATTAGTGGAATTCATAAAAAATCTCAAATTACATTTATTTTGGTGTTTATAACATCAATTATGTCAATATTTCATTAATAAGATAATTACTGCATATTTGTTGTGTCATAAATAAATTAAATTATTTGATGTCTAAAAATTACAAATAAAATACCATCATGTATGAAATCTTGTTAGCTTTCTAATGAATATTTACAATCGAATTTATCTTATGTATAACCCCATATTAAAAATTATTTACTTATTAAACTTTGATTTTAACTATTTTAACCCTTCTTTAAATAAATTCATAATAAATGTCCTAATCTAATCCAAGTGGGCCTAAATGGTCATATTTTATTCCTAAGTTTGTTTTTGGTCGAATTACACTTGTCCAATAGAATTAGGACATGTGTTAGGGTAATAGTAATATCATATTTACCCTTAGTTACCCTATTTACTATTAACCGCGGTAAAAAAAAGTAAAAAGTTACTATTCACCAAAAATTATTTTCATCTCATTGAACCACATTTTAGTCCTTGATATTAACCGTGTCTCTCGGATTTTCGAAATTCCATTCACAGAAGTGGTAAAATTAAGTTTTATGCAAAATTCAGTTTTTAACCTACCACTTAGTGGTTTCACTATTCATAAAAAATTGAAAGTTTTCAGAAAAATGCCAAAATTTCATCCTAAGCTATATTTCATATAAAAATGAAGTCTATTTTACCAAATTCATAACATAGAAGTTGAATTAATTAATTTTATAATTAAATCCCGCTATTAAAACAAATAGCGTGTTTTTACGAAACAATATCTATCAAAAGATTGACACTTGTTTATGTCAGGTTTAATTGTGAAATTACGTCCAATGACCAACATTGTATTAAATTGTAAAAATATATTCTAAATATACTTTAAAACCACTCAAATTAATAATTTATCACTATTAATTATTTCGATTAAAAAAGTTGTTTTTAATTATAATTTAGTAATTTTCACTATTCATCAGAATATGAAAGTTATCCGAAATGTACCAAAATTTCACCTTAGGCTAAATTCGATACTCCGAATCCAAAAATGAAATCCATTTTGAAAAATAAAATTTACAAAATTTCAAAAAGTGGTTATTACTATTCATAACGGCTAGTTTTAATAGCATATCGCTGTTTAGTGAAACTCGTTATTGCGTACTACACACACTATCGAGGAAGGTTGCGATTGCGTGTAATGAAAGGCAAGTCAAGGATGCGTGTTGTGCAAGCTCCTTTTGGTGTAGCGTACAACACAAGACATTAATAAAATTAAAAAGAATATTTTTCATAAAATCTTGGGCTGTTACAGAAAATACCATTTTTGAACTTCGAATGTTTAATGAGATCATTAAAGATGTGATAATTATTCAATAATTCTTGTAGACTTTTGAATAAAAAGATAAGGTATGAGGTGTCCCATGTGGCCAATACCATTGGCATGCCCATTTTTTTTCCAATACCACTAATGAGGTGTCCCTTGGAAATTAATGATTTGTCCCCTCACTTCCTCTATCAATACCAAACCTTTCCAACGTTAATTTCATTTCTAAATCCATTCCAATGATGTTCAGGACTCATTAATTCCTTGGAATCCTCCCAAGGTTCCCTAAATTCTCCCAATGTTCTGACCTTCAATCTTTCGATGTTACTCTTCAAGGTAAGAGATTCTTTCACCCTCTTCTTTTAAACCATGACATCCATTATGTTGTGTCTTCTAGTTTCAATCTCTTTTTATTGAGGATATGTTCACATATATTCTAATTACTATACATTTCATGGCTAATTGTTGTGATACCCTTTCCTCTCTCATCAATTCTTTTTCTGAATTTTTATTTGATGTCGTTAGGCTACCATATTTTTCATAAAAGGAATCACATCTTCTCTTTTTCTTTTATGTTTCCCTTTCATGTGGTATGTCATTTAAATTTCCATACCATGTTATTATATCCATTTTATTCTGTATTTATACTTTATTATAAGTTATTTATGAGTGGGTTACTCTTGTACCCTCTATTTTCAATGATTTATAATACCATATTATATAGTTGTTATGCTATGGAAATTTCACCTCAAAATTTATACCTCTTTCTCTATAGAAATTCTCTTGTTTTATTTATGTGAATACCCAAACATATTTATTATTTTGGGTGTTCATAAATATATAAAAATGATGTCTTTTATTCTAGAATTGACATACATATAACCCTCACTCTCTTTCCTTGTGTCATAAATGGAATTATGATCATATTTTTTTAAAGAACTTTTAAAGTGCCATGGTCTTGAAATGAAACCTATTTCATTGATTCCATTTGGGTTATTTATTAATGTTTTGATTATGATCTATGTTGGTCACCTAAAATTAAAGTCATATTATGGGTGCACCCTGATAGAGCTCCAATGCATTGGGTAAATATTTAATCTCTAGAGATGACATGTTTCACGATACCTTAGTGAATAACCGTAGTAATTTTTATGACCCCTTTGTGATGGACCATGGTGATATGTTCATGAATTTCCAAATGAAATTTTGTATCCACATATTCATGTTATGATTCATGTTCTTTTCTTTATGATATGCCTATTCTTCCATTGATCATGTCTTCATGTTTTTATTCATTTTCTTATTGATATCACAAGTACATTAACTCCCTTGTTTACCCTTACTAGGCCTTCGGATCACTCATTTCTTTGATGTCTATCTCCAAGATATGAGATTCAATAAATGTACAAATAATGAACCTATGATGAAGACTTACAAGTATTTTAGAAAAACGTTTTATGTTATTCTCTTGTTTTAGGTTCCCGATTTCCAAGACACAAGGCTTTAAAGAGCCACTGTTTGTAAAATTTAATGAAATGATATGTAATAATAAGGCAAGATGATATAGATAATGCATCATATGGATAATAGGTATATGGTTAATTCTCTATAGATTCCACATTAACTTGACATGAGATAATTATTGGTTATAACTCATTTCAAGTTCCTCTAGCCATTTTGATCCCTATGATATTCTATAATTATTGGGTATCCTGATGGATGATCTAGATGTAAACATGTGGTATGATTACTAAACTCTTATAAAGTATATCTATATAAAATATGAATCCAATTAAAAAAATTATTTCATGATTTGGGAGAAGGAATAATTAATTATTAGTTACTATATTATATCATTCTTCAACAAATCATGAATCTGAATCAACTATCCAATAGTGTGTTGTATCATGAAAAATTTGATGAGAAAAGTTCAGTTCTCCAATTGGTTAAGGAAACCATAGAGATTATTCAAATGGGACATTAGAAATCCACTAAATTACAATATAAAATAGATGATTTAAAAATATATATATAATAAAATATAAAACACATAAATATCACATGGTAAATATCATAATGTCATAATACTTTATAGAGATCACATAAAATTTATGTTAAGATATATCATTACTTATTTTGAATAATTTTCCTTTGGATGTGGATGAATTAATATACCATGAAACATTTCAACACTAAATAGATATCTTATGTATAATCAAATAAATGTGTCCTCTTTATAATAACATGTGATCCAAAATTCCTTTATTTGAATGAGAAGATCTATCTATTCTTATTGTGATGATTTATGATTTTTCATTCCAGATGTTCATTAAATTTCAATTAATTTAAATCTTTTTTGTAATCAAATATACGAGTCCTCTTTATAATAACATGTAATCCAAAATTCCAATATTTGAAAGTTTGTATAAAAAATTCCCTTTTCAGAATTTATCATCAATACTAATAATCATTAAATTTATTATTGATGTATCTTTTCCTATTTTGTTGGGTTCACTTGGGTAAAAAGGATAATTTAGTCGAAATATATGTCCTGATGGGATTGAACACAATGTATTTAAATACATTGTTGTACTAAGTGAGCATATATTTTTTGTTGTATTGAAACATAATGATACATGTAAGAATTATATCGATATTTTTTATAATATCATATACATTCTTAATATTCATATTGTGAGTTCATGGAAGGAATTACATTGTATTTCTTCCATGCCTCCCTATAATGGGTTATCTTCATTGAAAGGATTATGAAATTTCTATTTTGAGTTTTTTTAATATATCTTATGCCACAGAGAATAAATTCCAAGTGAGTGGAGACACAATTTTTCTAATAGTTTCATTTTCAATAATTCAACCTTGTTGCCATTTTGTATATTTCAATTGACTATGATATTACATGAAGGACGAACTATTTCTATAGTTTAGGTTTTTCTATCTCAGACAATATTTGGATGTATTTCAGAATATTCTTTCTTGGAATACCAATTTTTTAGTTTTTTTCATCTAGATTGGACAATCTATTTTTTAATTTTCATTAATTTAGTTCATAACTATTATTCATTGTGTTTAGTATATGTTGGACCAAAAAATATATTTATCTATTTTTCCGTATTTTTGCTAGAACCATATATTTCTATAGCTTTTGGTCTTTTGGGTCATGTATTCTATTATTGAAAACCAATGTCTTTTATCACATAATTTTTTATATTTTGTTTAAGATATGTTAACTCATAAAAATTATTACTAGTGAAGAATCAGAATTTTTGAAAGGACTGAGAAACTTAAATCCTTAATGGAAATTTAATGAAAAATTTTCAATAAATTTTTCTAACACATAGAATTAATAATTGATATTATAAATAATTAATGGTCATTATATGTTATGGAATGATGTGTTATTATTTAGAACATGTGGTACGGATATCTATGTTGGGGTTTCACATACAATATCCTTACTATGATTATTTTCTGTGTGTGGTAAAATATTAACGATTTTTACTCACTATGATAGTTAGTATGTTGGTGGTGTAAGTAATAACAGAAAATTTTAGTCTTACAAATATAAAATTTGGAAGATATGATGATGATGACCACAACATACCATAATGTGTTATGTTATATAGTGGTTTATTAATAGATCATGTGGATTGGAGTTCCATTCTTTCCTAGAGTAGACACCTCTTGCTGGTGGATTCTATTCCCTATTACATTATCCCATATTCCTTACATTCATTTTCATGAAAAAATGTCCAAACAAATTCTTAATGTCAAAAAATTATTTGGATGTATTATTAAATATGGATGGTGATGTTGGATGTGTGACTATGGATATACTAGAAGGGTTATGGAGTACAATGGAATATTCGATTCAATTTGACACTATATTACAATAATCCATGTTCTTTTGAGTCTTGTGGAGTGATCCATCAAATTTTTCAAGAATGAAATATCAAATTACAACACTGGGAAATGGTACAATATATAGTTATGTTTTTTCAAGGATATTGAATATTCTTGAAAAGAATTATTGGGGGGGTTATAACCAGTGACCTAGTAAGATCATAGTATACTAAGGGTGGTAACCATTGGTGACTATTAACATATCAATAATAGTGGAATCTTATATTACACACAGTCAGGAAAATAACATATCAATTTTATATGGTCCTCTCATATGTGGTCGAACATCCTATAGGAACAATATATT
This sequence comes from Viscum album, assembly GCA_963277665.1. Lineage (NCBI taxonomy): Eukaryota > Viridiplantae > Streptophyta > Magnoliopsida > Santalales > Viscaceae > Viscum > Viscum album. Next base: position 1,247,379,053 of record OY728148.1, read on the forward strand.
TTGAAAGGTGTCAATTCTATAGTTAAACCCAGTGGGTTTACATTCAATTAGCTTTGTTACTAGCTTTTTAAAGCATATAACATAGAGAAAAAACTCATATATGTGATGATCTAAAACAAGGGTATCAAATAATAGAATTTATAATGACCTCCCATATTTTGAAGACATGAATGTGGTTTAATGAATTAAAATGAATTCATGATGCCTTAAATAATCATAAAATATTTTCACTACATATTGAACACATTATCGTGGAAAGGATATGTGATGAATCATTGCACTATCCTTTTGCTGGACTAGGGTGGTAAAGGAGAATAGCTCGAATTTTATAGGGGGCCAATAGTGGGCCTCATAAGACCTGTTTCTTGTATATTAATGTTTTTTTGTTTTATAAAGTCTAGATATGATGATTTTATTGATGGAAAACATGAATTTTTAGTAGTATTCATTTTTAAGGTTTTTATCCAGACAATTATTATTTCAGTTGTACTAGACGTTTTGATTCGTGAGATTTCGACCATAAAAGGATAATTTTTATGGTAATAAATCTATGACCAAAAAGTACTAAATTTAAGGCCAGGATAAATTTGGTCCAAGAATGAGGGTAATATTTCACAATCATATAATTAAGATACATAGTTTAAAGAGTAATCCCACAACCATTTGAGAGGGAGATCTTTTTTTATATCATGGTTCATGGTTCATGGTTTATAAGAAGAGGTATCAAAAAATAATTCCAAAAAGGATCTTCAATCACTATAAGGTGAAAACCTAAACTATGATGACATTAGGAATCATTAGGTTTTGAATCCCTTTTTTCGTTGAAAACAGGCATTTTGTTAATATATGGGACCTCATATGTGGGAACCAAGGGAACTCATGCGTAGTGAAACAATGGGTCCATTTGAATATGGGTGTCAATTTTCATTGGAGAGTGATGGTTTTCGGTAACATTAGGTAATCAATATATGGTGTTTATGTATGTATTTTGGTGATCATAATGATGATTGAGGAACCCCTAAATTTTATTAATCAAGGTTTTTCTCTTATTGAATTTTGTTAAGGAATGATTATTTTTTATGGTATGTACAATTTAACATCATTTAATGGGTGCATATTTTTCATATAGTTAACATTATTCAATGAGGGAATTTTCCTTGTCCTAGGATATAATCATTTTTTATTGAAAAGGGGACTAACTTAACATTTTGAAATATATCCATCTGGAATCATTCCACTAGATGAAGAAGTTTAGATATTGGAAAAATATTAGTCCATTAAATGGATCAATGATTGTTAGCCATAAGTTTTAACCCATTATGAGTAGACCTATCTCATGTGCTAGTATGAAATATTCATATCTAACATGTGTATCAACAATGATTGTTTTTTTAATTAGTCCTCCTAAAACATAATTATATTTCAATGCTATGACTTGACATCCATGGTATTCCCTATAAACATAATTATGTTGGAATCTTGTCATAATAAAATATGTTAGGTAGATCACACTATGTATAAATAACTACTATTTAGGAGATATGTTTACTTTATTTTTTTCCAATATTGAATATCATCATCAGGGTCAGCTAAGTGGTCCCCTGTGTAGATTAGGTTCATATGTAGGGGTAGGTAATTTCGATATTTTATTTTCTTATGGAGTTTAAAACATCATCCTATGATCAAATAAATTGATAATACGACCTTCATTATGAAATATTATATCATTCAGGATATGAAATATGTCATATGGTATAATATCACTCAACTTAAATATTGTAGTAAAATATTTATTTAGATGGATTCATATTTAAATTTTTCAATAAATTTTTATTATTTTATAAATACATAATATTCTATGGTAACTGATATTAAAATAATACTCCAAAATTGTTGTATTACACAATCCAAGATTTAAAAGTTGATAATTACATTAGTTAACATGAATCATAGAGCCACTAACTTTAGCATCACTATCTAGGTCAAGTAACTGAATAAACATTGAAAACATAACACCAAGAGGGATATTTGGATCCATTTAGACTAAAATATCTTGGGGTATCTCAGGATCTAATCCGGGTAGGAGAGAATTCCCAATTTACTATAGTAGGGCACTCTAGCAGCACCGTTGCAGGTCACTGTAGTAGCGGCATCACTGTATCGGTGGAGGGAATGTTGTAGGTACTGTAGTGGCAGTTATACGATAGCAGTTACTGTAGTAGCGTGGGTACTGTAGCAGTAATGTTCACCGAGGGGTCATTTGGACCAAAAAATGGGCTTGTTTTCCCTGTATGCAGGCCACTTGGCCTTGGGCCTTCGGGCTATGTAATGGGTCTCCCTCTACCCAATCTAAAGAGGTCGTTGCTTTAATACTAAATTTATTCATTGGCCCCAACCTTTAAAAAAATGAGAGAAATATCTTATTGAATATGTTTATACCAATGTGTGTATACAATTAATAACTAAACAAGGGATGGTAATCATTCTTTATAGATGTTATTGATGATATCAATATTCATGGATATTTCTAAAAAAATAGGTATATGTTTTATAGCAATGATAAATAAGAAGTATAAATGAATTATGTTCATAACCCTATTGGATAAAATATTATGAAGTATTTCATTTACCATGTTAGATAATATCTCAAAAAAGAATCATTCATTATTTAAAGGATATTAGGATTATGTCCCCACATTTTTCTCATTATACACATCATTTAAATAGTATATAAGATTGGAGGAACTACATTATACTATACATGGCATGATCAATGATGTTTCTTATGAGTCCCTATTATCCTCTTAGAGACACAACTTATATACACCTAAAAACTAAACCAAGATCAATCTTAAATAGTAGGTTATACTACATAAAGAATGTTTACTATAACAAAATCATGGTTTGTCCTAAGTACTTTTGTGAAAATTTAAATCCTTTCTTAATGTATCTTAAAAATTAAATATTAAACCCCAGGAACAATGTGTTCTTTTATAGGATACCATAAAGAGATATGGTGATATAATATATATTACCCATTACAATTAATGGTAACTAAGTAATGAAACAAAAAAAATCCTTGACTGGGAAAAAATATCCTATAGATATATTAGGAGTGTGATAATCATTGATGAAGTTCAGGATTGAGGTGTAAAAGAGTTGGTAGAAAAACATATTCCAAAAATAATCATGGAAGATGATGTTTTAGAAAAAAAATAGAATATATGATATTTGAATAGAATATGGAACCTGAATGTTATGGTTTCAAAATCAGTTTGGATGGTGAATCATTATTAGTTGACAATAATGACCATTTATCCTATCAATTAGAATTAAAATAAATGATATTTATCAAGTGGAAAAAATAATTTTTTTAAGAAATATATTCAATATATTGTAACTATTAATGTATTTGGTCATATCCGCTAGTGGATGTTAGGAACCTCGGTTATAGAAGGAAAATAAAGAATAAACTAGGCATAGATATACAAGTAATTACTTATAATGAATAACTGTTTCAAAAAGGGTTGGATGGTCATTAATGAATAAACTTTTAAAAACCCTTTTGGTTTATTCAATGTTGAAATCTATCATTATTACACTTTATATAGAATCATAACATTCGTATGTGTTTTTAATGACAGATACCCAAAAATAATTCTATAACGGGAACCTTATGAGATATGTCATCATGAAACAACCTAAATGGTTTTTTACTATAAACGATTCTAAAAATGTATGAATATTATAGAGGCCAGTTAATTTAATAAAATATTTATCGTGGAAATTAAAAATTATGTTTTATTAATACATAATGGTTATTAATTATATAAAAAATGAATGAGGTCCTTATGTTATGAAATAGTTTTATGGGGGTCTTTTAATTTCCCAAATGGTTTATGTTGATGGAATAATACATTTTTGAAATAAAATAAAATAAATATAGTTTTTAAAATTGTAGTTGTACTTATGGTTCACCATGAATAACATAGTTGAATAAGTATATATTCATTGAATTATGATCCCTCATGATAGATCAAGTAGGCTACTCATTCCATGTAAATGTATATATTTTAAAATGATACTAATCATATTCAGTATGCAAAATTCCAATAAATAATTGTTTCCACTGTTACATGAAATTATAAATTTCAATAAAATTATCATATAAAACATATAGATATATATAACATTGAAATGTCTATATACACATTAGTGATTGGGTCAGTAACATGTGATATGAAATATACTAAGATAGATTTTGACTATAGCATATGTTCACTAGAAATGTAATAATATATCCATGGATACTACCATTGGATGATTTTAAATATAACTACTATATATCAAATTCATACTAAGTATGTGTCCCAAGTATATAAAAGATATCAAGAATATGTCTTCCTTGGATATGTAGATAATATTTTCCAAAAAATCATGATGGGATAAAATTGTAGTAGGGATATATGTTACATATAAATTAAGGATTCATGACTAATGAGTTATCATTATAGGTTAAGGTCATATAATATATAGTTGATTATGGTTTTATAGTGGATTATGCGGTATTTAATGAGGCGTATTGAATACACATAATAATTTTTTCACATAAAATACTCCTACTAATAATGACCTTATCACACATTATTGTTATAAAACAATAGTCCTGGATCTTAACGTGGATCCATGTTCACATCAATGCACTAAGACCATAAATCAAAAGTACCATCTTATGAATTATTTTTCTCAAATGGTGATGTCATTGTGTAAAAAAATTATAAATTAAGAACATTGTGGTGGACTATGTGAGTAATGATATATCACAATCGAATTATTATCTTATTATGAGGAATAATAAAAAAATGTATTTGGTATTTGTCTGTAGATGATGTAATGTTCATCAATATTAGTTGTTCTATATCCTACTATATGTACATTAGATTATATGTATATTAAATGTTGTGAATTATACATTTATCATATTAAAACATTTAATCAATTAATCTACATGAAATTAAGGCAATGATTTCTTGTAGTAATATTCACATTGAAAAGGGAAAAGAAATTCCCCACTTCGATGAGAGACTTTAAAGTCTCTAATGATTTTCATAATCCTACTTCTACTATTGGATACAATTATATAACTGGGAACAAATTTTTTAAACTGTTTGATGTTATTAATTTTAAGTAGAGGTGAGTTCATCTCATTAATATGTCACTTGGTCTTGACTGAGAGGATAGATTATGAGTATATACCCTCCAATAGTAATAGCACATGGTAATATGTCATCTTTTATTTGTATATTTTATTGTGTGTAAGGTTCTTTAGACCATAAAAACATTACTATTGTGTTTTGCGTCTCATTTAAATAAATTTACTATTCCAAAAATATGGAAACATATGTTTATGGGATGTGTGGTATATTGGTATAATCATGAATGACATGTTATTAATGATTAAGTTGATTAAGGAATCCACCAATATTAATTGATGATTATATTTCATCTATTTTATATAAATTTAGTTATGAAATTAATATTTATGTATAGGGTGTAATTATGCGATTACATTAGATAATAATAGAAATATGTATCGAGAATATAGTTTGATGATAAAGTTGTAAAATCTGCTTGATAAGAAATCATAATAAAGTGATTAAATTGCAGAGTGAGTGCTCATATATGGTTTTCAACATTGAGAAACTAAGTTATATCTCTTAGGTTCCCTAAACCATATCTAGATATAATTTTGGACCCATTTTAAAGACCATGTAATTCTATTATGAGATAATCCTATAGGGTTAAAACCTAGAGTTTATGATTATCAAAATTTGGTTTTTATTTAATTATTTCAATACATATTATTCATAAGGCCTTGGATGAATTTCATTCATGATTCATGCATTTAATAAATTATATAAACGTTCACTCTGATGATAATTCATTATTATGGTGGTATATAATAATTTTTTATAAAATTTTATGGATTGTAAACAAATAAAATTTCTGTTAAAATATTTTTATTTGTAAGCTGGTAAACTTTTATTTTAAGATTGAACAAGTATGTATATGTGTTTATGGAATTATATTATTTTTAATATTACATGTAATGGGTTGATATACGAATAATATATTATTCATGTTCCACTATGAAATTAAATAAAATTATGACCCTAATTCTATCTCTATAAATATCCATCTCTATATATTTTAATGACATTGATCTAAATTGAGAATCATTCTAAACATTTAATTATTATATTGTCACTCATGATTGAAGAACCATAATTTGATTATACATTATCCTCCATTGTAAAATGAATGAGATTATATGGATGAATCATTTTTCCTAATAGAAAATTTATAACCCAAATGAAGTTACCCATATGATTACCGAACATTCATGATTTAAATAAGTAGTCTAACAGTATAAATTAGAGAAAATATAAACACATGGACATCATTTCATGAGGGATTTATACATCGATCCTATAAGATAAATGATGGTTTATTGAAAATGTTTTTATATGATCTATATATTCATTAATGAAATATCTCTTGGACAATGTATTCTCTATTTTGAAATATTTAAATTAAATATCAATTTATCATGAAAATATTTACATCGTTTTGGGGATCTTATATATAATAATTATTTCCGAAAATTGAATTAGTTTTATTTATTTTGTCATAAAAATATTAAAAACATCCATAAATTATGAAAATAGATATATGAGTACCAAACACACTTATCACAATATCTATACTTTGAACCCTCAAATCCGGAGTCACTATCCCCCTTTATTTCCATCCCAATATATACAACAATTGTGTGGGGATTATTATATTATGGTATTTTATATAGTGGTTGTAATAACATAGTTCTTCTCTTACGGTATGGATCATTATTACTGGTGTTTTTTAGAAAAAAAACGAGATTTCATAAATTTATATAGTACATGCTATTTACTTATTTGTACACTCTATGTACTTAGGAGTACACAATGTGTGATTAGGAGTACACGTTGTGTCCCTGGTTGCAAGGTGTCATTGTGTACTGGTTGTGTAGAGGTCGAGTACATGGTCGTGTGAGGTAATTTGGTGACCACCTAAAGTGGGGCCTGAAAAAGAATTATGCAAGCCATGTATCTTCAGGGAACACGCTGTGTATTTTTATTTGGTATATCGAATAGAGGTCGCATCTAATTATCAAAACATCCTTCTTCTAGTGTCATCTTGTCTAGGAATGACATAAATCATTGATTCTTCTCTCATCCATTGTTTGGTCATCTGTTCTCTGAATCAAAAATCGCCGATTGCATTGGAATCCCATTACTGAGTTATTCCTTCTTCTAAAGCCTCTCCACATGAATTCTCCTCTCATGTGAGTTATTCAAGGTTGAACATTTTTGCCGTTTTTTAGATCTACTGCGTTCTTGGTCGATTAAAAAGCCGAGGATCAACTATATCGATCATAATACATCGTGTTAGTTGATTTTTGCATTACCATATATATATTTATGTTATATGTGAATGAAATTACCAATACACTAGTTTATATAATTTCATGGTTACATAATTTTCTCTTAATAATGCCTTATATGATTTTTTTCCCGTGAGTAGTGGTGGTGGATTTAGAATTGTGTTTATTACATTGCGACAGATGTTTTTACCCATGTTGGATTGATTTTTGTCTACTGGGTCTAGAACTATATATTAGGCTATTTTTTCTTCCATGCCTTGTATTGTTATGATGGAGTTTCTATTATATGACACGCTTGTGATAGACATTGTAGTCGTTTAGTCAAGTATTCTTTTTTTAGATTCACTTTGGCCATGGGATATCGTTTTTGAACGATTGTATTACACATGGATATGGGAACCTGATGTAGTGAGACCATAGGAGGAATGCACACTGAGGGCTTCCATATAGTGTCTGTTATGATTTTTGTATTGTACAAACATAGGGGGTATAAACCTGTGTTCCCCCTCAGATTTTCTATAGTTCCACATTATGAGACCACAGGGGTAATTGGACGTTAGGTACTTCCCCATAGAGTATGTAGTTTACTTCTATGATACAACAAGTGGAATTAAAGGTGAGTGCTTCTCCAAGAGTATTTGTCTAAGATGAACTAAAGGGGTTTGACTATTAGATCATTCCATATGGTTTTTTGTGTTTGAGTGGTTTAATTTAAATAATATATGTATATGAATGTAGTTGAAATTTTTGGACCATTTACTTTTGATTACTTACTTGTTTATTATTTCATTTTACAAGTTTTTCTGTTATATATATTCAATGATTGTTATGGATATATCATTGTGTGGTTTCCGGCTAAGATTTTTCATACTCCCAACTTGTGTCATTCTTTTGGGCTGAAAAGAATTATATTATTGTAGGTATAGATAAGGGAAACCTTTCTTCTACATCACATACTTGATTGATGTGGAGTTGGAGAGAATGGGACCAAGATGAGTCTTGTGATTCTACTAGAGTTTATTCGTTTATCTTGAACTAATTTTTTATACAATATTCATGCATTGTGTATTTCTTGGATGCCTTCCATGAAATATGTGACATGAAATATTTTTATTTGACCTTCAGTTGTTTATTTACATTCAGTAAACCGATGTTAATTTATTTTTTGGAATTACTATTTCTTCTAATGTTATCTATTTGTTTGTGCAATTATACTCTGCCAATGAGGGTATAGTTTCCCCACTATCATGCCCAAGAAACTCACTTCTATCTGGCAACCTCCAGTATTCGAGGAAATTCGTTTGAGGCCTTGTGACCATTCTTGTTTGGGGCACCTCTGGGCGGCACTCGGAGCCAGGATGTTACAAAGTGGTATCAAATGAATTATTTTCTGCGTGACATTATATTTGGAGCCTATAGATATGGATATGAATGAATAGGTATTTTTTATTAATCTATGCAAATGATTCGCTAACCCATGTATAATGAAAATCCAATATGTCTATAATATTGAAATTTTTATGGTTTTTCAATTATTATCGTTGATTTGGCTTCACTGTTGGGGGATTCAATTGTTTTGTGTCATTATCATTGTTGTTATTGAGGTTTTAATTCTATTGAAACATGATTATAGGAGAGTATTCCAGCTCATTCTGTAAAGACTCGTAAAATTCAAGGGAAATTTTTTCTTAATTTTATTTAGAATTTTACAAGAGCGCGGTTTCAGACGGCACCTGATTCCGAGGCCCGGAGTGCCCGGAATCAATTTAAGAAGTTTGGCTCGGGTACGTTCAGTGAACGAACGAGCGGGAATTCCTAAATTTTGATCCGGTGCTCGGAATTGAAATCTGAGGGTACCGATGAACAAGCAGCGCCGATATTCGCTTAAAGAGACATTTTCGGAAGTTGCGTTTGTTGCGGGACGAAAGTTAGTTTTTGGGAGAATTATAAAAAGCTGAATAAAAAATGTGGAATTCTTTTTATTTTACATTTGTAGGTTAACTCCTCTCAAAGGGAGTTAGGGGTGGGACCCACACCCACTTAACCTCCCTTGAGAGGATTAAGTGTGGTGGGACCCACACGAACCTAAACCTCTCATCTTCTCCCTTAAACTCCCCTTTTAATTTAAGATGGCAAGTTGGTTAATTAATGGCTTGAGTTGTCTTAATTCAAACATTTGAAATTCAAATGGTTGGATTGACTTAATATAATAAGCTCTTAGCTTATTTTGTTGGGTTAGAACTCTTTAGCCATCTTGAGAGCTTTTGAGAGCTTTTCTTCCTTCTTCAATCTTTGACGAAGAACGCTCAACTTGACGAAGAACGCTCAAGCTCCGACGAAGAACGCCTCTCCTCTCTTCTTCGTCTTCCGTGACAACGAGAGGGAACGCCGCTTCCTCCTCGGACTCCCTTCGTCGGCATAAGAAGATTCGCCAACGACGTATCTCTTCGGACATACCTCTTCGTCATCGGATTTGACAAACGACTACCGTGACGCCCGACCTCCGCGACGTTGTCTTCCGCGGGACGTTGAAAAATCTTCGAACCTATACCCAAGGTAGGGGTTTGTCCTTTTCAAATTACGTGTTTCATTCCCTCGATCATGAAAAAAATAATCCGTCGGGCATAGTTCCAAATTTTATTAAAAATTTGTGAAACGTTCATTGTTGTGTTATTACGATTGGCCAATTGATATCGTTTTAACGGGAGGAGACCGGACCGCACGAACACGGCCGATTCTCCTCCCCCTTCTAATTTTTTCGTGATGTTTTAGCGGAGACAGCGCGGTATCGTCGCACCGCGCTGAAACAAAATAATTTAAGGCCGGTTTGGGTCTCGACGAAGAAACGCGGCGCTTTAATGCCGCGCCTTTGTAATCGGATGAGACTGTGGCCGGAGTCCGGCCGCGGCGGAGGGGCGTGACGCAATTACACCGCGCCAATCGTTCAAGGGCCGAGCAAGAAGGGGCGGCCGAAAAACCGGCCGCCGGCGGAAGAGGAAGAACTGTGGTCGGACGGCCGCGACGGAGCAGATAGGGGCGCCGGCCTCGCCGGCGCCGGAGATCAGGAATGCCGGGGCGGAGTAGCCAGGGGCGGCCGACCTCGCCGGCCGCCGGAGATCGGTGAAGAGCCGCGGCTACGGCCGCAGCGGAGAAGATGAGCTGCGGCTACGGCCGCAGCGGAGAAGAGGAAGGCGGCCGGCCGCGCCGGTCGCCGGATTGGATAGGAGGCGGGACCCGCGGGTCCCGCGTGAGGAATGAAACGGCCGGCCTTAGGCCGGCCGAGATCCGAAAAAGGGGGGGTTACACACCCCGCGTGCGGCACATGCGCGGCTCCCTGGCCGCGCCGCCGCTGGCCGGACCGTGCCGCTGCTGGCCGGGCCTCGCCACCGCGCCGCCATCAGCCGGGCCGGTTCCAGCGGACCGGGTCGGTCCGACCCGGTTCGGGTCCGACCAGGGGGGGGGGGGTCGGGCCGGGTCGGCCCGGACCTGGACCCCCCGTTTTCGAGACAGTTTCGGTCTATTGGCCATAACATGAGCCACGGACCTCCGAATGACGAACCGTCTGCGGAAACGCGATCCTCTGATCGAAACGGTCGTTTCGGTATATCGCACTCTTGGTTTCGGAATACTTTGAGTTCGGCCGGGTTGGTTCGTTCACGAAACCAACCGGGCCTTCGGTGCGGAAATGCTCATACCTTGAGCTACGGACGTCTGATTGACGTGTCGTCAGCTTTGTTGTGTTCCTCTTAGTGAGACGGAACTTTTGGCATACTCCTCCCGAGGTTTGGACGCAGGTGGAGTACGGTCGGGTTGGTTTTGCCTTATAAACCAACCGGGCCCCGGGGACGAAAATGCCAATAACTCTCTGACCGGGCGTCCGATCGACGTGTCGTCTGTTGCATTGAATTCCTGTTGACGATACAGAACTTTTGGATACATCAACTCTGGACTTTGTGACAGTTGATGTATCAGCCTCTCGGCTCATGGAGCGGACCCTCCGAACGAGTTCGCTGTGTGCGGGAACCCTAGTGCTGGCTGCGATTATTACTGTGACTGCTACTACTACTGCTACTGTGACTGCGACGACGACAGTACAGAGATCATGTGTGGATTCGATGACGACGACTTCAGCACTCAGCGATCCTACGTGGATCAGTGCTACAGGTCATGTGTGGGCCCGATCCAGTGTGGGACTTTGCGCTCAGCGGCCCTGTGTGAACCAGCGCCTACAGGTCCTACGTGGGCCCGATCCTGTGTGGGTCTTTTGCGGGGGTTAGTTACCTATCGATCCTTTGTGGTTCCGACGACTTATATAGATCAGAGATCATCTTTATCGTCTTTCGAAAAAGTATACCTATGTGAGCTGAATCCTGTTGCTTTCCTGTGTGGATTGTGTTGTGCTATCCTGTGTGGATTACGTTTTGCTTTCCTGTGTGGAATACGTTACTTTCCTGTGTGGACTGAGTTGTACTTGGGCTCGGAGGTTGGAGTGTATTTGAATTGATGACTTAGGTATATGTATGGGCATATACCTAAGCAGTGTCGGTTATTACTTCGTGATTGTTCCTTTCTTCGTGGTTTATCCTTTGTGGATTTGAGAGACCTTTAGGGGTCTCGGGGTCCCTACTGAGTAGCTTATACTCACCCCTGCACGGGCTTTGCCCGCACTACGTTGTGTTGGTTGCAAACGACGGACAACGTTGATCTTAGCTGAGGCTTGCAGAGCAGGACGGTACCTGGAGGTGGGCCACTGGGCGGGACGTGCTCGGAGCGGACGGCAGGACCCGTGGAGCAGAGGAGCTATCTGTACCCACCCTTCAGGTGGGATTTCCAGTGGACAACTCAGTGTAGCGGCTTTTACTTTTCAGTTGCTGTTTTCCCTTTCGAGTTGTACTTTACTTTCAGTTTGGGTTTGTATACTGGCCCATTTACTTTACCGCACTTTTAGTTGTACTCTGCTTTTGCTTAGTATTTACATTCCGCTTGCTTACTCTGTGGTGTTTGTTTACTTTACAAATGCAATGCCTTCCCTTTTTACCGGGATTTATGCCTTGGTGCTAGTCGCCAGCCCCTGGCCTATGGAAGGCGGGCTTGGGGTAGTCACGGCACGGACCCCGAGGGCGGGTCGTGACAAATTGGTATCAGAGGAGTTCGGTTCTATCGCGAACTCTGATCTTTTCTATGTGAAGCAATAATGTTTAGCGTATTGAGTGTGGTTATCAGTACAGGGAGTCCAGTGTTGGTGCGGCGGCCAACGTATCCGTACACCAGGACCCTGACTTCTGATTTCAGACTTAATGCACGAAAACATTTATTGCGTGTGTGTTTCAAAGTTTTCTTTGTGATTACTTATATCAGCTCACCAGGTATACTGTTCTGACCGTTGCGCACCTGTTTCCTTTTCAGGATGGCCCCACGATGGCAGCCAGCTAAGGTTCCGAGAGTCGAGCGTGACGACAGCCCACCGAGCGACGAGGCCTCGGTGCATGGCCCTTTGTCAGCAGTGGCACCGGCGGTAGCACTACCCGCCGAGCCCCCGATGCTTCTAGCGCCAGCCGCTGATGATGCACGTCGCCTCAGCGCACTGCATGAGTTTCAGCGCCAGCGACCGCCCAGGTTTTGCGGGGAGATGGATCCCCAGGTAGCAGAGGACTGGCTGGAGGCAGTGGTGCGAGTGTTTAGGCTAGTGAGGACACCAGCAGACCTCATGGTGATCCTCGCTGCGAGCCTACTACATGCAGCAGCAGGACGATGGTGGAGCTTGATGCTCCAGGTGCACGATGAGGCATCTCTACTTTGGACGGACTTTGAGAGCCTCTTCCGCTCGGAGTTCGTCCCAGCCACCCTTCGTGCGGTGCGTATCCAGGAGCTTCTACAGCTGCGGCAGGGCAGCATGACGGTCGCTCAGTACTCGGCGATATTTACCGATCTCTCGCGCTACTCGACCGACATGGTACGGGACCCATTCTTCCGGGCCCGGACCTTCGAGCAGGGTTTGAGACACGAGATCAGGGCATCGCTGATCTCCCTCAGCATACCGACTCAGACAGGATTACTGGAGCGTGCCCTTCTGATTGAGAGCTTCCTTGCTGAGTCTACACCAGCATAGCGACCCACCGCATGGAGGAACGTGGAAGAGTCATCTGCAGCAGGCAATCGACGGATGACTCAGGGGTCCAGGCAGACCAGACCTTCGGGTAGACGACCTCAGGACACTAGCTCAGTAGTGTGGGGCACACAGGGAGGAGCCAGTCTTTCGAGAGGCAGACAGTGCTACTCGTGCGGCGGGCAGGGCCACATGGCTCGTGACTGCCCGACCAGTCGTGCCGAGGAGCAGTAGACGGTTTAGGGACCACCGAGGCAGAGGCAGAGGGTCGACCGTGGCAGTCCACAGGGAGGAGGCAGACGAGGCAGAGGAGCTGGACGAGCAGCCGGTGGTGGGCGACGCTTTGAGGCTCTGCCACCACCACCACCAGGAGGTCCACCCCGACCACAGGGAGCTGGCGGGAAGAGACATGCACAGCTCCAGGCAGCAGAGGCCTACGACCACGGCGCACCCGAGTTGATTCAAGGTACTATCTGTGTCTATTCCACCCTTGCTGCAGTTCTTATAGACACAGGAGCGAGTCACTCATTCATAGCCGCTGCCCTTGTTCGGAGCTCGGAGATTCCGACAGAGCCGTTGGCTCGATCCTTACGGCTAGAGACTTTTATAGGAGCAGACTCGACAATTACGCACTGGTGCCGGCAGTGTGAGCTTACTCTAGGAGGCGAGAGCTTCGGCTGGGATCTTCTTGTAGCAGCGTCGAGGCCTTACGACGTCATCTTGGTCATGGATTGGCTATCTACGGTCCATGCACAGATTGACTGTTTTAGGCGCAAGGTGTGATGTGTACGCACCGACGGGAGCAGGTTCACCTTCACCGGCGAGAAGGGAGCCTTAGCAGCACAGGATGGACTTCCGTGGAGGAGAGGACAGCCCATCACTCATCAGTTGGCTAGCCTTATCCTTGGAGCAGTTGACGTGCGGGGTCCTGGTTTTCCTGCAGTGGTGGATCAGTTTGTGGATGTTTTTCCCGACGATGTTCCAGGGCAACCTCTTCGCAGAGAGGTAGAATTTTATATTGACTTGTACCCAGGTACAACCCCGATATCCACACCAGCATATCGGATGGCCCCCGCCGAGCTTCGAGAGCTACGGGTACAATTGGAGGACTTGCATGGCAAGGGGTTCATCCGACCCAGTGTTTCACCCTGGGCTTCCCCGATTATGTTCGCCAAGAAGGCGGACGGGAGCTTGCGACTTTGTGTTGACTATCTTCGCCTGAACCAGGTGATAGTGAGGAACAAGTATCCGCTACCGAGGATTGATGACCTCTTTGATCAGCTCAAGGGAGCACGATGGTTCTCGAAGATAGACCTCAGGTCAGGCTATCATCAGCTCAGAGTCAGAGACGAGGATGTGCAGAAGACAACCTTCAGATGTCGGTATGGCCACTATGAGTTCATGGTTATGCCATTCGGTGTAACCAATGCTCCAGCAGTGTTCATGGCTCTCATGAACAGGATCGTTCAGCCATACCTCGATTGGTTTGTCGTGGTCTTCATCGACGACATTCTGATTTACTCTACGACAGAGGAGGAGCACGCCTATCACTTGAGAGTTGTACTAGACACACTCCAAGAGAACCAGCTTTATGGTAAGCTCTCGAAGTGCCAGTTCTGGATACGTGAGGTCCACTTCTTGGGACACGTTATCTCTGAGGCGGGAGTTGCAGTGGATCCCGCGAAGATTGAGGCTGTGTTAGCTTGGGAGCCACCCAGGAGCGTGACTGAGGATCAGAGTTTCTTGAGACTAGCTGGATACTATCGGAGATTCGTTCCAGACTTCTCTAGAGTTGCGGCATCACTCACATCTTTGAAGAAGAAGGGGAAACCCTTCGTGTGGTCTGACAGATGTCAGCAGAGCTTCCAGGAGCTGAGACAGAGATTGAATAGTGCACCTATCTTGAGGTCGCCCGAGGAGGGAGTAGGGTACGTAGTCTACTGCGATGCATCAGGGACCGGACTCGAATGTGTTCTGATGCAGGAGCGGGCAGTGATCGCCTATGGATCACGTCAGTTGAGGCCGCATGAGCAGAACTACGCTACCCATGACCTGGAATTAGCAGCAGTGGTCTTCGCTCTGAAGACATGGAGACACTATCTGATGGGCGAGCGCTTTACAGTCTTTTCTGATCATCAGAGTCTCAGGTATATCTTCTCTCAGAAGGACCTGAACCTGAGACAGCGGCGATGGCTCGAGTTCCTCCAGGACTATGACTTTGAGATAGTCTATACTCCTGGGAAGGGGAACGTAGTAGCTTATGCCCTTATCAGGAGGACAGGCATTCAGCTACTTGAGGAGGCGACGGAGCAGCTAGCCTCTTTGCAAATATCCTTCATGGATAGAGATGGAGCAACCTTCCTTCAGTCTCTCACAGTCACTCCTCCACTACTGCAGCGAGTCAGAGAGGCACAGCGTGAGGACGCTGACTGTGAGACACGGCGTGCACAGATATCCTCGGGACAGGCACCTGATGGTTTCTCCCTTGGAGCAGAGCACGACATCCTTTTCAGAGGACGTACCATGGTACCAGTCTTTTTGCGAGAGGAAGTGCTGAGAGAGTTTCACACTTCTCCTTTGGCAGTACATCCTGGAGTGGCGAAGATGTACCAGGACCTCAGACAACAGCACTGGTGGCCGAGCATGAAGATGGCAGTAGCAGAGTACATTTCTCGATGCCTCACCTGCCAGCAGGTGAAGGCAGAGCATCAGGTACCAGCGGGCTTGGTACAGCCCTTGGAGGTTCCAGAGTGGAAGTGGGACGGCATATCTATGGACTTCGTGACTGGACTTCCACGCACTTCCAGAGGTCACGACTCCATCTGGGTGATTTTTGACCGACTCACCAAGTCGGCACACTTCTTACCCATCAGAGAGCAGGGCTCAGTGGAGAGCTTGGGACGTCTCTACGTTCAGGAGATTGTGCGGCTCCACGGTGTGCCATCATCTATCGTCTCAGATCGAGATGCTCGCTTTACTTCCTGGCTTTGGAAGGGGTTACAGGAGGCGTTCGGGACGCAGCTACGTCTGAGCACAGCCTTTCACCCTCAGACGGATGGTCAGATGTAGAGGACCATTCAGACTCTCGAGGACATGCTCCGCGTATGTGTCCTCGACTTTGGTCGTAGCTGGGAGGACCACCTACCCTTGGTGGAGTTTGCGTACAACAACAGCTACCACTCCACCATCGGGATGGCACCGTACGAGGCGTTGTACGGCCGACCTTGTAGATCTCCTTTGTGATGGACAGACCCTGGGGAGTCAGCACTTGTGGGGCCAGAGATGGTCCAGGCCACGACAGAGAAGGTCCAGGTCATCCAGGAGCGGATGAGGACAGCTCAGAGCCGGAAGAAGTCATATGCTGACAGGAGGCGGAGGCCACTAGAGTTCGAGGATGGCGACCACGTCTTCTTGCGGGTCTCACCTCGACGTGGTATTCTGAGATTTGGCCGAGGCGGCAAGTTATCTCTGCGCTTCATCGGACCCTTCCTGGTCCTCAGCAGGATTGGTGAGGTGGCTTATCGCCTGGATCTACCAACTCAGTTACACCGGGTGCACGACGTCTTCCACGTGTCTCAGCTGAGGAGATACGTGCACGACCCGACACACATCATTGATCATGGGGAGCTTGACGTTGACGATGGGGTGACTTTTACGGAGGTCCCAGTGGAGATAGAGGATTGACATGAGTGGGTCATGCGTGGGCGATCGATTCCTCTTCTGCGCATCAGATGGCAGCACGGGAATCTCCAGGAAAGCACATGGGAGCGGGAGGCTCAGATGCGTGCTCAGTACCCTCATTTGATTCCCTAGTTTTTGATGTATCTTTACGGGGACGTAAAGCCCTGAGGTCGGAGTAATGTAAAGACCCGTAAAATTCAAGGGAAATTTTTTCTTAATTTTCTTTAGAATTTTACAAGAGCGTGGTTTCAGACGGCACCTGATTCCGAGGCCCGGAGTGCCCGTAATCAATTTCCGAAGTTTGGCTCGGGTACGTTCAGTGAACGAACGAGCAGGAATTCCTAACTTTTGATCCGGTG
The DNA here is from genome assembly GCA_963277665.1 of Viscum album. Taxonomy (NCBI): domain Eukaryota; kingdom Viridiplantae; phylum Streptophyta; class Magnoliopsida; order Santalales; family Viscaceae; genus Viscum; species Viscum album. Next base: position 1,247,396,682 of record OY728148.1, read on the forward strand.
CTCGGAATTGAAATCTGAGGGCACCGATGAACTCGCAGCGCCGATATTCTCTTAAAGAGACCTTTTCGGAAGTTGCGTTTGTTGCGGGACGAAAGTTAGTTTTGGGAGAATTATAAAAAGCTGAATAAAAAAATGTGGAATTCTTTTTATTTTACTTTTGTAGGTTAACTCCTCCCAAAGGGAGTTAGGGGTGGGACCCACACCCACTTAACCTCCATTGAGAGGATTAAGTGTGGTGGGACCCACACGAACCTAAACCTCTCATCTTCTACCTTAAACTCCGCTTTTAATTTAAGATGGAAAGTTGGTTAATTAATGGCTTGAGTTGTCTTAATTCAAACCATTGAAATTCAAATGGTTGGATTGACTTAATAAAATAAGCTCTTAGCTTATTTTGTTTTGTTAGAACTCTTTATCCATCTTGAGAGCTTTTGAGAGCTTTTCTTCCTTCTTCAATCTTTGACGAAGAACGCTCAACTTGACGAAGAACGCTCAAGCTCCGACGAAGAACGCCTCTCCTTTCTTCTTCGTCTTCCGTGTCAACGAGAGGGAACGCTGCTTCCTCCTCGGACTCCCTTCGTCGGCATACGAAGATTCGCCAACGACGTATCTCTTCGGACGTACCTCTTCGTCATCGGATTTGACGAACGACTACCGTGACGCCCGACCTCCTCGACGTTGTCTTCCGCGGGACGTTGACAAATCTTCGAACCTATACCCAAGGTAGGGGTTTGTCCTTTTCAAATTACGTATTTCATTCCCTCGATCATGAAAAAAATAATCCATTGGACATAGTTCCAAATTTTATTAAAAATTTGTGAAACGTTCATTGTTGTGTTATTACGATTGGCCAATAGATATCGTTTTAACGGGAGGAGACCCGACCGCACGAACATGGCCGATTCTCCTCCCCCTTCTAATTTTTTCGTGATGTTTTAGCGGAGACAGTGCGGTGTCGTCGCACCACGCAGGAACAAAAGAATTTAAGGTCAGTTTGGGTCTCGATGAAGAAACGCAGCGCTTTAATGTCGCGCCTTTGTAATCAGATGAGACCGCGGCCGGAGTCCGGCCACGGCGGAGGGGCGTGACGCCATTACGCCGCGCCAATCGTTCAAGGGCCGAGCAAGAAGGGGCGGCCGGAAAACCGGCCGCCGGCGGAAGAGGAAGAACCGCGGCCGGACGGCCGCGGCGGAGCAGCTAGGGGCGCCGGCCTCGCCGGCACCGGAGATCAGGAAGGTCGCGGCCCTACGGCCGCGGCGGAGCAGCCAGGGGGGCCGGCCTCGCCGGCCGCCGGAGATCGGTGAAGAGCCGCGGCTACGACCGCGGCGGAGAAGAGGAAGGAGGCAGGCCGTGCTGGCCGCCGGTTTGGATAGGAGGCGGGACCCTCGGGTCCCGCGTGAGGAATGAAACGGCCGGCCTTAGGCCGGCCGAGATCCGAAAAAGGGGGGGTTACACCCCCCGCGTGCGGCACATGCGCGGCTCCCTGGCCGCGCCGCCGCTGGCCGGGCCGCGCCGCCACCGGCCGGGCCAGTTCCAGCGGACCGGGTCGGATCCGGGTCGGGTCGACCCAGTTCGGGTCATACCAAGGGGGGGGGGGGGTCGGGCCGGGTCGACCCGGACCCGGACCCCCCGTTTTCGAGACAGTTTCGGTCTTTTGGACATAACTTGAGCCACGAACCTCCGAATGATGAACCGTCCACGGCAACGCGATCCTCGGATCGAGACGGTCGTTTCGGTATATCGCACTCAGGGTTTCGGAATAATTTGAGTTCGGCCGGGTTGGTTCGTTCACGAAACCAACCGGGCCTTCAGAGCGGAAACGCTCATATCTTGAGCTACGGACGTCCGATTGACGTGCCGTCAGCTTTGATGTGTTCCTCTTAGTGAGACGGAACTTTTGGCATTCACCGCCCGAGGTTTGGACACAGGTGGAGTACGGTCGGGTTGGTTTTGCCTTAAAAACCAACCGGGCCCCGGGGACGAAAATGCCAATAACTCTCAGACCGGGCGTCCGATCGACGCGCCGTCTGTTGCGTTGAGTTCCTGTTGACGATACGGAACTTTTGGATACATCAACTCTAGACTTTGTGACAGTTGATGTATCAGCCTCTCGGCTCGTGGAGCGGACCCTCCGAACGAGCTTGCTGTGTGCGGGAACCCTAGTGCTGGCTGCGACTGTTACTGTGACTGCTACTACTACTGCTACTGTGACTGCGACGGCGACAGTACAAGGATCCTGTGTGGATTCGACGACGACGACTTCAGCACTCAGCGATCCTACGTGGATCGGTGCTACAGGTCCTGTGTGGGCCCGATCCTGTGTGGGTCTTTGCACTCAGCGGTCCTATGTGAACCAGCGCCTACAGGTCCTACGTGGGCCCGATCCTGTGTGGGTCTTTTGTGGGGGTTAGTTACCTATCGATCCTTCATGGGTCCGACGACTTAGATGGATCAGAGATCATTTTATCATCTTTCGAAGAAGTATAACTGTGTGAGCTGAATCCTGTTGCTTTCCTGTGTGGATTGTGTTGTGCTATCCTGTGTGGATTACATTTTTCTTTCCTGTGTGGAATACGTTACTTTCCTGTGTCGACTGAGTTGTACTTGGGCTCGGAGGTTGGAGCATATTTGAATTGATGACTTAGGTATATGTATGGGAATATACCTAAGCAGTGTTGGTTATTACTTCGTGATTGTTCCTTTCTTCATGGTTTATCCTTTGTGGATTTGAGAGACCTTCAGGAGTCTCGGGGTCCCTACTGAGTAGCTTATACTCACCCCTGCACGGGCTTTGCCCGCACTACGTTGTGTTGGTTGCAGACGACGGACAGCGTTGATCTTAGCTGAGGCTTGCAGAGCAGGACGGTACCTGGAGGTGGGCCACTGGGCAGGACGTGCTCGGAGCGGACGGCGGGACCCGTGGAGCAGAGGAGCTATCTGTACCCACCCTTCAGGTGAGATTTCCAGTGGACAGCTCGGTGTAGTGGCTTTAATTTTCAGTTGATGTTTTCCCTTTCAAGTTGTACTTTACTTTCAGTTTGGGTTTGTATACTGGCCCATTTACTTTACCGCACTTTCAGTTGTACTCTGCTTTTGCTTAGTGTTTACATTCCGCTTGCTTACTCTGTGGTGTTTGTTTACATTACAAAGGCAATGCCTTCCCTTTTTACCGGGATTTACGCCTTGGTGCTAGTCGCCAGCCCCTGGCCTATGGAAGGCGGGCTTGGGGTAGTCACGACACGGACCCCGAGGGCGGGTCGTGACACATTCATCATATAGGGACTTTCTAGAGATCCCATGTCATACATTTTTGTGATTCCATATAGGGTCCATTACTGATTTCAGATAGTTTTGATGGATGTTGTTCCAGATATGCATGTTATTGTGAATTATTCATTGATATAATACATGTTATTTGATAAGGTATTTTTAATTTTGTAAGTTTTTGATTGAATGAACACCAAACTTTGGTCCCTGAAGTATTATGGGACCTCATGGATAATTATTTGGTTGATCATTTGATTTTTTACACTTCTGTAGTTGTTATGTGACATGGATATGATGCCATCATTTGACTCAGTGGGAGTATGGCCCCCACAGATTAGAATTTGGAACATAAATGTTTGTTTTAGTGTTTTTATTGGATCCAAAGTTGATTCTAAGGCTTACTGTTAGGAAAAACCCAGAATACCTAGTGTGTATTAAAGAATAGATGCCATGCGTCCTTCTATTGGGGAATGAACTGCTTTTCTTATTTACGTGCCATGTATTATATGTACATATCAAGTAGTCTTATTCATGTGACTACTTTTATGGGCAGAGACACGAGGATGGAATACTTTTGGGGGAATAGGTTGTATTGTTGTTGTACATGGCATGTTTTAGAGACCATGTATCCAACTATGTGACTAATGAAATAGGAGGATAAAAATCAGGTTTCCCATGTCATCTCCATCTTAAACACACCTTGAGGAGTCAGCCATGTAATAGGCCATGTAAATAATGACACTGGTAGGTGGATTCCTTCTAGAAAACGTTGTGTCTAGCACAAACACACAGTGTTGTTTTGTTCTAAATGAACAGTGTGGTTTACTCATTCATGGGGACTCTATTAGTAGAATAAGGTTTATGTACACACTATATACTTGGGACAAACACGCCATGTGTATTGGGATGATACATGACATGAGTTGGTAGAAGTACATGCCCATGTGAAATAATAAGGGAAAATAACGTGTAGGGGTAATACACGCCGTGAATCCATATTTTGTTGAAATTTAATGGTTTATTCCACATGTTACATTCTTACACTTATATGCATTAGTCCAGAAAAATCTTGAACTATTGTTTTATATTGGCCTTGCAGAGTCATGCCAATAAAATATCCTCTGATTGTACACTAGATAAAATGAACTAATAAGACACCAGATATGAAAGACCAGGGATTACAGAAAGATCCTCCCATCACACCTGTCTTAGAATAATCCATTAATCCAGATACAGTTTTCGTTGAATAGTTCTGAGAAGGAATCATATTGTTTATGTAGACCTTTGTGGGAGCACTGCATCCTTCCCTATCTATGGGCGAGTTGACAGAGTTTTTTCAGTATTATCATCCTCCCACATTAACATAGGATGGAGAAACTCAGGCATCAAATTCTTGGTTAGAATTAATGTATTCTATCTTCAAGCACATAGAGACACCTACAGAGAGGTGGGTGAAACTTGCTGCGTACATGATTCAGGATTCAACAAAGAGATTCTGGGAAGTGGTCTCACAGGTAATGTTCTAGATTGGTATGGATTGAGATGAGTTCTAAATTTCATTCTATGGTTTTTCTACCATGATACATTTACGGACGACTGAGCCCAAGAGATCATTGAGTTTGAAAAATGGTACACTTTCAGTAAATGAGTAATCCTCTCGCTTCTCATATCTGCAATGCTTTACACCCATCATAGGTTTTGATGAGTTATTTCTAGGTGAGAAATTTGGAGGATTGACATGGGAATGAAATCTGATCTCATGTGAACATCTTCAGTTTGACTTTCAAAACATCTATAGTTAACCAGACACTAATCACACAGTGCAACTTGAAGGATTTTGGTGAAGTGTGCTAGGGTATCATGGAATCATGAGTTGGTACACCTCCGACCGATAGAAGGAAGATCCGTATGGAGTCTACCTGCATAGATCTATATAGGAAAAATATTTCTTCAGGTATACAGGTGGTATGATATCTGTGCGGGTAGAGCATGCATATGAGGCCACATTTCGAGAGAGACCAAGTTGAGTATCGATCTTGTGGAATGATGGATCATTTTCAATTTTTTGTTAGATATTCTCACAAGTCACTAGTGATAGGGGTTTTGTTTCGACTCCTCATACCATACTATGACCACCAGTGCCACGCAGTCAAGGAACTACAGTTTATTAGGTCAATCAGGCGCATGAGGAGGTTGTGTCCAGAGTGGTCAGACATAGGGATTTTAGACTACCATAAGGTGGGTCCGCTCTGGGATCACAAACATCATCATAGGGTCAAGACGCTGGTCAGTATATTGTGATAGAGCAGGTCCAACATGAGAAGGATCTTGGAACCTCTACAGTTAGAGGTATAATTCTGGATACCTCAGTTTTTGATTCTTCACATTTTGATTCATGGGCTTCCCATATCTTCATATCTACTAATTTTGGAAAACATTGGGATCTATATCATTAACTATGTAGATATCCTAATTCTAGACACTCTTTCGAGGACTAGAACAATAATTCTATGTCTTTGAAAGGAGTTCCCCCATGTGGTTGGTGGATGTCACTTCTTGTGGGACCTATATATCTTAGAGATGATGGGATATGATATCATAATCAGAATAGAATTGTATATTCCCTTCCAGGCTATTGTATATTTCTATCTTTGTAGGGTTAGTTCCATGTCACCAGAGGGTGGGATGTTTCTATATAAGGGTGAATGAGATTTCCATTCTAGAAGTGCAGGAACTAAGCATCCTAGGATGAGAGGAGTTATAGACCTGATCGGTAGTCTATATATGGATGTCCATTAGACATCACATGTGGGCATCCCTATAGTGGTGTATCGTTATAGAGATGTCTTTCCAATTGAATTTTCTAGTTTTCCTCTGGAGTGAGCGGTTTAATTTTTTATTGAGCTTATGCATGGAGTGGCAGTAGTGTTCATTCCTCCATATATCTTGGCTATAACAGAGTTATAAGAGCTTTAGAAGAATTTGAAGGAGTTGTAGGAAAAGAGATTCATCTGACCCTAAGCTTCTGTTTGGGGTTCACCTATCCTTTTTTCAAAGAAGGGGGATGATACCCTCATTTAATTTGTGGATTATTGGAATCTGAACCATTTTTTGGCCAAAAACTAATATCCATTGCCGATAATTTATGATATCTTTGATCAGCATCGAGGTGTCTGGGTGATCCCAATGATTGAATTGGGGTTTGGTTATCATCAGTTTCATGATAGACCATCATGTATACCTCTTACATATTTTTGTAACTGTTATGGTCAATATGAGTATGTGGTTATACCGTTCAATATCACAAATATGCCTCTAGTTTTTATGGAACTTATGAACTGGGTTTTCCATCCCTAAATGGATTATTTACTGTTGGTTATCATTGATGATAAATTAGTATACTCTAACCCTCTACATGATCATGCCTCACAACTTCAGATTTTTTTGAGAACACAGAGAGAGCATCATATTTGTAATAGGATCTTAAAATTACACTTTTAGATGGACCAGATTCACTTCATAGGACATGTTATCTCAGATATAGTGGTATTAGTAAACCCACATAATATGAGGGTAATATTTTCCTAGGATCAGCAAAAGAAGGTCATTGTGGTAAAGAGTTTTCTAGGGTGGGATGGCTACTAAAGACAATTCATACATGACTTTTCATGCTTAGCAGCACCAATGATGGGTCTGACTAAGAATGGTGAAAATTACATGTGGAACGATTCCAGGGACTCTTCCTTTCAGGTGATGAATGTGACTTTGACTTCAGCACCAATAATTGTTTTTATTGATTTGGGCTATAGTTACAGAGCATACTGTGATGCATTAGGTATCATGCTGGGAGCAGTGCTTATAAAGGGGTAAGGAGACATTGCGTACGGATCACAGCAGTTGAGGCCACATGGGAGGAATCACACAACTGATGATCTTCAATGTGCTACAATTTTTCATGCATTATATTGTTGGAGACATTATTTGCGTGGAATAAATTTTTTGGTTTTCACCAGGCATAAAATTTTCACGTATAACTCCATTAATATTGATCTGAATTTCAGAAAGAAAAGGTGGGTTGGGTACCTTCAGTTCATTGACATTGATCTTTTCAACATGCCTAGGGAAGGTAACACACAAGCTAATGTGTTGAGTAAGAGGACTCGAGTATAGGAATTTCCGAAGGTCAATATTTAGTGGTAGTTTTTGGCTCTATTCCATGAGTTGCATTTGGAGGCGCACAACTAATATGGGTAAATGGTACTTTTTTCTATACATGTTACCACAGAAATATTTGATCGAGTGTCAATGAGGCACCGATTAGATGATGAATGCCTAGTTCAATTGGAGGGTGTGTCAAGAGAGTATCCTATTCCAGGATGTACTATAGTCGAGGATGATATAATACATTATATTGGGTGTGTGTGGGTTTCATTAGACATATGTGAAGTGATTATTAGGTATTATTTATTTATCAATTTAGGGAGTTCATTCTATTGTCACAATGATATATCGAGATCTACAATCTCAGTATTGGTAGCCAACAATGAAAAGATATGTTGCATGTTTTGTTATGAGATGTTCCACCTATCAGCAGGTGAAGTGAGAGAATTAATGACCACCATGGCATTTACAGCAGTTACCCATTTTTCAGTGGAAGTGGATTGATGTCATGATGGACATTGTGACCAGTTTACCGAGGTCTCATTGAGTGAATGATGTAGTTTGGGTTATCATTTAAAGACTCACCAAGGTTGAACACTAATTATAGATAAAAGTGAAATTCAATGTAGATTTACGTAGAATGTAGTACATTCGAGATGTTGTATGGATACATGGGGTACCACACTACATCATTTTAGACATGGACTGACGTTTTACTTCTCAGGTCTGGCATGGGCTACATAGGGATTTGGGTAAACAAGTACTTATGTGTAAATCATTTCATCCCATGAAATATGGTCATCCCATGAATACGATTCAGGTGCTAGAGGATATTCTTTGAGCATGCATCCATGATTTTGAAGCATATTCGGAGAAGCACATACCTCTGGTGGGGTTTTTCAACAATACAAGGTTTTAGGATACTATTAAAATGTCACCTTATGTGGATTTTTACAACATTCCATGTCTATCAACCCTTTCAGGGCTGTAATCACAAGAGTTACTAATGTTGGGACCTGGTATTGTCCAGGGGACCACAATGTAGGTAGATTTGATTCAGAAGAGGATGTATACTATACTGTCGCGACCAAAGACATATGATGGTTTTTGGAGAAACCCATTGAATAATGAGGTTAGAGTACATGTTTTAATAGATGCCACACCAAGGTTTGGACACATGAGGATTAGGAGATAGAGAATGGATTCACCAAGATACATCAGGTAGTTAGAGGTTTTGGAGAGAGTTTGTACATTTTTCTATTTTTTGCTATTAACTCGTATGCAGTGTTGTATACATGATGTATTACATATTACATAGTGAAGGCATTACATATAATACTCATATCATTATTTTAAAACAGAGGAGGTTTGACTTGGAAGTGGATGCATCGTTTGAGTAGCATCCTATCTGGATTTTTGATCGCAGAATCAAGGTTCTTTTCAGCTGGTCTGTTCCTCTAGTATGGGTGTTATGGCTGCACTTGAGAGTACATTATGAGATTGGTAGATAGAGACAGATGTGCGATTGTAGTGTCCAGAGTATTTTAATTACTCTTCTTCTTCTATTCTACCATGTTAAGAAGATTCGAGATGAATTTATTTAAGGGGTTATGTTTGTAAGAAATCTGATCTTATTTCCATGTATTGATATTGAATTCTAGCATTTTTTATAAAAAGTGGAGTTTGAGGAAATTTAATGAGTAGATAACGTGAACATAGGAGTTCACATTGTTTACTCGGTCGACGTGGGTAGTCGTGTACTGGCTGTGTAGTGGCCGAGTATATGGCCATGTGAGGTGACCTAGATACCGACTAATGTATCTCCTGATAATGGCATATACCTGTCGTGTATCCTTATGTAACACCCCATGTATTTTTATTTTTATTAGTTATATTGTATTAGGGTCGCATCTAATTGAAATGACCACCTTCTCCTAGTTTGATCTCATCCCAGAGAGATAGATATGGTCGATTCTTTTCTGACCTTATTTAGGTTGTATGTTTTCTGAATAAAAAACATTCAATTGTGTGGAAATTTCATTGGTGAGTTATTTCCTATTATAGGGACTCTATTATTGATTTATCCTGTTACGTGAGTTATTCATACTAGAAAATTTTGGATATATTTTTAGACTACCACATTCTAGGAAGAGTTTAATGATTAGGATAAACTATATCAATCATACAACATCGAGGTAGGTGGTTTGTGCCTTTTTGTAGATTTCTATGAGTTATATGTAAAAAAAAGTGACCAATACCCTAATTTAAGGTATTTCATGGTTAGGTAATTTTATAATACTAATGCTTTCTATGCATTTTTTTCATGAGTTTGTGTGTTTGAATAAGAATAACGTTTATTGCCTTGTTGTATATGGGTTTTCCCATGTTTGATTTTTCGTCCTTTGGTTTATTTATCAAGTTAAAATCTTTATTAGTTCAATTTCATTGTGTTCTAGTAGGATAAATCATGATAACTATGTATTTTCACATAAAATAAAATAGAAGAAATGAATCCCCTATATCCAAAAGTTCTTTTCGTTCTATATATGAGAATGATCCACACAAAGGATCATGTTCGCCTCCTCCCATGTCAACTTTATCTGCCCAAGGATGATGTGGCATGACCACACCAACCAAAAACCATGGAAACTCTATTAGGTGTATGGATATCATATAACATAAAAGTGAAATGTGAAATAGAAGTAGATGAACCCAAATAAATGACAATAAAACATACCTTCTATCGATGATGGATCGACACTTGCTATTTGCAGCAAAATAGTGGGTGCAAATGCACTAGTAAGAAACTTCAAGGGGGAAATGATCTGAGGATTCAGGTTCGATCACACTGATCATATGAGGAGAATGAAAGGATTTAGTGCCTTTCACTAAGGAACAATAATATTGAACAAGGAATATATATATTTATCCAATTATAATATTTAACAAAGAAACAATTTAACATACACTATATTTCCCCTTAAAAAAGGCTAGAATAAAACCACATGGTTTGACCAAGTAATGGCATCTCAAGACTATGAAAAATTAATATAAGTGATAAGTTATTTTATTTTTTTGTTATATCCATTAAAACAAGGCCTTGAACGGATTTTACATCAATGAACATGTAAAAGGGGAGAAACAGTGGGAAGCCAGAAGAACTATTCACAATAATGGAAACACTATACACCTACAGATTCTAGAAACTCTGTACTTGATTCTAAAAACACTATACGCTAACTGATATTTTACTCAAAGTTCTCATAAACATTGTTCACAAAATGACTCACCAATCCTGGACTCACCAATCTTGGACTCACTGATCATGGACGCGTTATTCAAAAAATGACTCACTGATCCTAGACTCACCGATACTGGAAATATTGTTCACTGAATGACTCCATTATCCTGGAATCACCGATCCTAGAATCATAGTTCACAGAATTACTCACTGATCCTGGACTCACCGATCTCAGAAATAGTATTCATGAAATGACTCACCGACCCTGGACTCAGTGATCCTGGAAACACTATTCAAAAAATGACTCACACATCCTAGATACGTTGTTCCCAGAATGAATCACTAATCATGGACTCTCTGATCATAGAAACACTATTCACAGAATGAACCACTGATCCTGGACTCACCGATCCTGGAAACACTATTCATGGAATGACTCACCCATCCTGGACTCACCGATAATGGAAATAGTGTTTACAAAATGACTCACCAATCCTAGACTCACCGATCATGGAAATACTATTAATAGAATGACTCACTGATCCTAGAATCACCAATCCAAGGAACCATGTTCCTGAAATGACTCACTGATCTAGGACTCACTGATCCTGGACTATGTGATCATGGATTCACCGATCCTGGGAACACAGTTCATTTAATGAATCAGTAATCTTGAACTCCCAGATCAAAAAGTATTGTTCATAGTATAACAGACCAATCTGATGGTATTGTTCACATAACAACAGACCGATCCATTCGTACTATTCACAGAATGGCTCACTGATCTGATGGTAATGTTCATATAATGATGCATTGATCCAATAGTACTATTTCAAAATGATTCACCGATCTGAGGTAACTGTTCACATATGCCTCAAAAAATTGTACTATTTAAATCAGTCATACTGGTGGAACTATTCACATCAGTCTCACTGATACAACTGCTCCCATCGGTCTCACTGATGGAACTGTTCACATCGGTCTCACCAATATAACAATTCACATTGGCCTCATCGATGAACCGCTTTGCAGAATTTGAAAATTTGATATGTGTTTGGATAAGTCACATTAACCTCCCAGAACACCATAGACACTATATTTCCCCAATGTAATGAACCATAGGGGCTTGGTCCATTACATGATTCATGATATGGATAGGTCACAAGAAGCATTTGAAATATTCATAAGTAAATCATCATATCCACCTCCACTAATTTCTTCTATATTTTAAACCTTTATTTCAAGAAAATCCAAATTATTTTCTAGATTATTCTTGTCGAGGCCTCACTTATCCAAGTCAATATCTATAATCCCCCACACAATATCATGATGTTGAACTAGAATCCATTTTACTTATCAATAAGATGATTATGAGAAAAAATAATCACATCGTTTCATCCATTATGAAGTTCCCTTTTTTTAGATGGTGGAATACAATTGAATGTGCACTGATTCCACCCAAATAATTCTGATATCACCTCTTTTCTCTTTTTTATATTGTTACCATGTTGTCATTATGTTGTTCATGGATTCTCAATGAATTTTTTCTAATTATTTTTTAAGGTTTTCATTAAAATTAATTCAAATTATACGGTATGATACTTTGATCAGGTGAAAAGAAAGAATGAATAATATATAATAAGAAAATCATGGACAATTTTTATAAAATATTTCATGGGTTTTGGTATACAATATTGATTAATTTCTATGAAAGAAACTATTCTTTTTACTAACATATTTTCTAGCATGAATGTTTAAATTGGTATGAGAAAATTTATTCGAGTCTGAATGTCTCCATACTAAATTTGATAGTTCTTTGTTCATTAATATGTTCAAAAATAAACAATGTTATCTAGGAAACATATTATTCAATCCTTATAATACAATAGAGGAAAATGTGGTAAAAATTATTTTGAGGTTTGTTTAGAATGATGGATGGTGATGAAAGGATATGAAATTATAAAACATTCTAATGTAAGTCATATGGTGTTATCCTAATAATAAATATTAAAAAAGTCATTGTTATGTTAGTATTATAAGAATATGTTTTTTATGATAATATTATATTAATTAAAAGTCTTCCAGTCTCAGTCCATCGATTATAATATCATCGAACATTAAATTGTCTAAATGTATAGTAGTTGTTGATGTCGAAGATTGTTTAACTATTAAAACCGGTCCATCAGAAACAATGTTCCACCAACAAATGAGAGGTATATATTTTTATGTGGATATTAATGGAACATGTGATATGATAAACTGTAATTTTTTGGGACTGATCAACTAGTTGATGATAAAAAATGTTGTTAACCATTTTTATCATGTTTATTTTTTTTCTATATTTCATCAAAAGAAAAATTCAAAAAAAAATTTATTTTTGTCAGGTGTTTCATGATTTGACAAACTATAATTGATACCAATCCATTAAAATGAGTCATATATAAATTTATCTAAGGCATTTTGACTTCAATAATATAATAAATTTTTGGATCATTATTGTATGAAATCATTTAAAAGGAATATTTAAATTGTAAGATTCCATATGATGTTTTTTTGATGTGTCATTTGTTACCAAAGTATTTTAAAAGGGGTAAGGGGTGTATTATATTTTTTTAACTATGTTTATTACAAAATAAAACAATTAAAAGTAATATCATATTTCAAAAATATTTATTGAAGGAAATAAATGTTTTATATTTATAGGTGGTACCAAGAATCATATTAATATTTGTTCAGTTCTAATATGATTTCATCATTATGAAAACAAATTGAACTATAATTGGTATCTGACTGGGGAATGGTCAAAATTTTCCTTGTGAGGCCATGAAGTGAGGTGATTTTAGAAAAATCAAAAAGAGTTGTGAAGATAAAAAAAAGTCAAAGATGATTTTTAAATTGATATGAAATTCTTGTTTTGAGCATTTATTTACGTGGTAAAACATTTAAAATTCCATCCCAAAAATGTATTTCTACACCAATAAATAGTAAAAGATCATTTTAAATTCAATTGAGAGAGATTTTGTTCATGTATGAAGAAGTAGTGAAAGAAAATAATTTTTTAAAGATAAAACATTTTTGGACAATGATTTCTTGACCAATATCTCCAGAAATAATAATCATATGAAAGGGTATTAATTTGAGTTACCAGAATGAATGGAGTCATCAGTTGAATTTTACTTGGGATTTATTTAAGTTGGTCAAAATTTTTTGTGTGTCATTATTCCTTATCTATATTCATGATTGAAAATTTAGACTAGGTAATTAGAATGACCCATCTCACTGAGTGTTAATAAAAAGGTCATGAATGGTTGTTTTGAACTTTTGATGGGTAAGGAAGTGAAATTTTGCGTTTTAAAGAAATTCATGGGAAATTTGATAAGGTATCTTAGTAACATGTTTTCACGTTAATATTGAAGGTTTCATTACTTCTTACATATTCATGTATTACATTATTGTTTCTAAAATAATATCATGTACTTTTTTATTCATCTTAGTTCCACAATAGTGTACGAGTATATCCTACATGTTTTATCCACACATAACGACCATTACCTAGTATAATTTGTGGTATTGAATATATTTTAATATTGTAAGGATGCATTAAACCATTATTAATAGTCGTAGATAGAAATAATTTGGTTCCTATAGATTTAAAATTGTTTTATTCATTAATATTATTAATAATTAGCACTATGTGGATGTTTTTTCAAATGAAATGGAACATAAATAAGTCATTTATCACTAATTCAACATCTCATTCAGTGATAAATTAATACTTGATGATAATATAAGTTTTTATTAGAGATAAGATTCTCTTCATTTACTCTATTCAAATGTACCTAACGATATGTTGTTATAGAGAATCTGAATTTGTTGATAATTGATGTCTATATTTTCTTCGATGGAATAACATCATATTAGTAATGAAATAATATTATCCATATTTTTAGTATTTTTGGTATGCTATTCTAGATGAATCTCCAGATAGATTTCCTCCTATTACTGAAAAATATCCTCTTACATCTTTATATTTTAATAATCATGAGAACTATTTAAGAGATATATTTATTTAATCTCATCACTAACATAATGTGAGTTTCTATGAGTGATGTGATTTTGTACTACAATATGTATGTAGGAAAAGATAACAATCATTTATGAAGTCAATGAAATAATCAATAAATATATGTTTTAAATATACAGGATGTTGTACAATGACCATAAAATCAGTGATTATGAATATGTTGGTGACTTATATACAAAGTTAAATGATATTGTTAACACAATTGAGTTTCATTGTGAGAATTTGAAAGACTAAAATATTATTGAAAATAACATCAAATTATTCCTGAAATATTTGATGTACATGTTTTATCTATGGAAGATTGTGATCTTGAAATTATATCATTGGATTATCTTCATAGTAATCTTGATACATATTAAATGAGAAGGGAAAGACATATGAATGGAAAAAGTTTTTTGAGAAATTTCTATCAAGGATGAAGAGAAGGAAATTTTTATTAACATTCTAGAAGACAAAGAAAATTATTATTCCAATTCTAGAAAGAGATGTATGTAACAATGTTGTTTAAATTCAATACTTTTTTATATATAAATTGAAAAGTTTAAATAAAATTATAAAGGGAACATCCATTTAATTGCATAGAATGTGGATCCCTTCTTCAGTTGGATGTTAATTTTCCTCAATGAAATAATGAAGTGGATATGGATGAAGTTGAATGATATACATGATGATCTTGGATAAAACATGTGGAAATGTGTAAATAAATTTGTAAAAATAATGGAAAAAAATTTCTGAAATCCAAAAGGAAAATATTTTTCTTTAAAAATGAAGAAGATGAAGGCAGTGAAGTTGATGATGAATGATGACTGAAATTGAAGAAGAAATATCATACATTTTCAATAGTTAATAAAAAAATAGGAATTTGTAGTTCTGAATATTATGTAGAGACTATGGATGATTTTTTTATGAAGTAAGAATTGATAGAATGTTTGATAATGATTATCAAAGTAAAAAATAATGATAATGAATAAATAATGTCCTACAATAATAATTCAATAATTCCCTCTTTAAGAAAACATTACGATACAAAAAGATAATGATTTTTTGACAAAGAATCTTAAGAAATAACAAAAATGTAATGGACATCTCGATTTTAGGATTAAGGAAATTGAATAAGTGTTGAACATTCCCAAAAAACATTTTAAATATTATCATAATATTACATATTTCATGAACTCTATCATTGTTGTTTATGAAATTTCTCAACAAATTGAACATAATAATGATCAAAATTTTCATTAAAATATTGATAATAAAATTGAAATTGTTTCCGAGATGAATTAATGTTGATATTTCATTTATGTGTCCAAAACAACCTTTATAGAAAAGTCAAATGTTAATAGAATTTATGGGCATAAAAATAATTTTACTATTTCATTTTCTAATAAGGCTTGAATGATTTATGAGTTGTAAAAAATGTTTCTATGGGATAAAAGAAAGATTTGGTACAAACAATATTTTGGTATGGATATTAAGAAATATAATTTTAAATTGGTTCATAATTCATGGAATTACAGAAGATATAATGGAAAATTATTCTTTCTATGTATAAATCTAGAGTTGTTGTGGATTCAAGACTATAAAAAATAGTTTTTTGTTTAATAAAAAACATTAGAACAATCCCATGATTTATTTGAATTAAATGAGTGAGGTTTATTAAATACCCTAAAAGGAATAATCCTGATAAATTTTGTATAAAATTTGAAAATATATTCAATCATTTGGAAACTATTTTTGAAATATGTGAATAACCTGGACATCTCAAAAGGGATAGTCCTATTTTATTACCTTCAAAACAAAATGTTTACATCATTTCTCAAAATCCAGAGGTGAAGAGAGTCAAATGGAAAGGGAAAATCTCTTCTTAAAGAAACAAATCTCAATGATACAAATAGATAATGACTATGTATAATTGATATGAGTGTTCAATTAATTTGTTAATATAAACATTTTATTGAGTAATGTGAACTTATTTAAAGATGTAATATTTAACATTGGAAATGACGAATCTCATAGAATCCATGTTTATTGGTTTTCTATTATCAGGGAAAGAAATTGTAAGTCGAAGAAATTTTTTGGTTGATGTGTTCAAACATGAAATTCTATGTGTTTTAAAGCATTGTGATGAGAGAAATATGTTATTTGTGAAATCTTGTTTTATTGTGAAATGTGGATAAGATATAATGTGTTTTTACCAGATTCTAATATAAAAAGTTTAGTTCTTTTCAAGTTAGTGATGTTAAAAAAGAACGTTACATAAAAATGATGGAAGAAAATAAGTTTTGAAAAAAATTATGGGATATATTTTTTGCCGAATAATATCCAGGATATTAATTCGAGATATTGTCCATGGTATTCTTAACATGTCAATAAGTATATATGGGAATTATACTATTAGTGATTATTAAAACAATTCGTAATAATGTTGTTATTCATTCAACTAAACCCCTATAACTTATTAATTATGATATTTATATTCGAATGTTGAAATAATCAACACCCATAGATAAGTACATCACTTTATACATTGACTATTTTACTCTCTTTGTTTTGTTATATATTTAAAACATTAGTAAGATGCTCATAGGATTTTTAAATGTTTCAGTTGAATAAAGAATAAGTAAAGAGGGTATACATTGAATAATTTAGGATCTCATAATTGTGGTTAGTAGATGAATTATGATTTAAAATGTTATATTGATAAAAAAATGGGGTTATGCATTATTTTAGTATGTCATACACACTAAAACAAAATGGATTTTGTGAAAGGTAGAATAGAAGTTTGGTTGAAATGGGACATACTATTTCACATAAACATATATTAATCATTATCTTCATAGGAAAGATTTGAGTATTTTTTATATATTCAAAATTGATGATTCAACATTCCATGTTTTTATAGGACATCATATAATTTTTTTAATTATAATAATATATTTTTGTACCATTTTTTGTTTTTGTGAGTCCATTAATCTTAATGAAAAGAGGTGGAAACTTTTGAAACATTGGTTCGATATGTGGAGATGGAATTAAATTTTATATGCTCTGGGTGGAAGTTGATATATATGTTTTAATAAAGAGAAATTAATTTTAGTTTATTCTATTGATGTGACTATTGATGAACATGAACAGTAATATGTGTTAGAGATTCTTATATTTTTTAATATTCAGAGGAAGAATGTGTTTTTGTAATAAAACATGATAAAGACAGAAAATGTTTTAATCCAAAAAATGAACATGAATCTAAATAAGATGATTATAGTGATGGAGATTAATTTCAAACATATCATTAAGGAAGAATGTGGAATCCCAAGAGGGAATTGGTGATCAACATCAAAAGGATAAATCAAAAAAATGTAAACACTTTTAAACATACATTTTTATTCAATATTTTTGGAAATTTTTTATTATTAATATATTGATAATTCAGAATTGATTTAGTATATGATTGAAGTTTTTTATCAATTTGATGATAATAATTATTGGGAAAAATTACCCAAACCAAATGTCAAAATTATAATTGGTACAATATGGGTATTCTGATAAAAGTATAATGAAGATGGTAAAGTGATAGAAAAAAATCAGTGTTAGTTCACAATGGTTAATCATAGATTAAAAAAATTGATTTCATTGATACATTAGCTCTAGTATCATGTTTAGAAACAATTTAAATATTTCTTTAAATTTATACACAACGATGTTACAAAATTAATTAGATTGATTTGAAGTCGTCAATTTTTTAATGGTGAACTTGACAATGATGTTTATATTAAACAATAATGTGGCATTGATTTTGGGAAGGATGTTGCATATTTGATTATATTTAATGAATATTTTATGGGATAAATAATCTGTAAGGGCATGGTATTCCAAATTTTATGACTTCTTTAGAAACTTATACATCATGAATTAAAGGGTTGATAATAATAATTCATAAAAATATAGCCAAGAGAATTATCAAATTGTAATTGTCTATATTTATTGCATTATATTTTCTTAAAAAACTGAATGAAAATTTTAACATTTTTATGTTAAATTGATTTTTTTTAAATTACCATTTACGGAGAAATGAAACACTTTCATGGATTTCAAATCTCAAAAATGAAAAAAAATTTATTTCTTCTAAGAATTTTGTTGCTAATAAACAACTTATGAAATGTCGAATTGAATTTTTTTTTAAAAAAAATTAAACATCAATTTTAATGGGAATCATGTTTAATAATGATATAAATTATAAATAATTTGAATCTAATGAATTTTATTTATTCATTGGATGATTCTTTTATTGGAATTATGCTAGAACATACATTGAATATCATGTTACATTATATCAAATATAATAAAGATATCGTAAATTATATCATATATTAGATAAAAAAATTAATTCTAAAATATACTAATAGAACAACATATTTTGTAATTAGATATGATAGCATAAATTTTTTTTACCAGTTTGTGTATTAAGATGATGATAGGGAACAAAGTATTGATGGAAAAAAATATCAACATTTGGTATATTTTATATTCTAGGGAAAAAAATTTATTTTATAATACTAAGAAACAAAACATTATTATTATTAGCATGGATAATGTTTATTATGTTTCTTCCAGTCAATGTGCTATAAAACATATATAAATGAACACTCAATTTTAATACATACAATTTTTAGTAAAGATATTATTTATCCTAGGTTGTGATACATAGTGTTCTATCTACCATACTAGAAACCAAGTACAATATTCCCATTTAAAACATATTGATATTAAAATAATTTCACCATGAAGCATGTTTAGAATAATGAATGGAAGTTGGATTATGATTCTATATTGGAAAATGTTTTTGACATATTCACAAAACCATTCCTAAAGAAAGAATTTTTCTTGATGAGGATGAACATGGGTTTCCAAAAGCATTGTCGCCAAGATTGAGGTACTTTTATATGTACCCTCAATAATATTTTATATTTATAGTGTTTTTAATGGGAATAAGGATTATAAATCTATCCATTAAACTATTATAAACCATTTATGAATCAGTTATGTTTGTTTTGGGGGTTATGGGAAATCTATGAACATGGAATGTAATTGTGTAAACTATTCAAATAAAATGATAGAGAGGTTTTTAGAATATTTTAATGGGTATGTGATTGAAATTTTTTTATGGATATGCAACATGAATCTGAGAATTTTGCTGAGTTTTCATATAAGGCCCCAACCATAAACCTTATATAATATTGAATTAAATGAATAATTCACATTGAGGATCTTTTCAGGATTAGAGTTTTAGAGAATTAGAACATAACTATTACATCTCAAAAGATTACAAAGTAGACACTTATACTAAGTTTCCATAAAATAAAAACTCGAAAAAAGAAACATGTCTAGTTCCATATTTAAGATAGCATGAATTTTCCTTGATCCCATCGTTGACCCTATTCCACATTAAGTCCTGTGAAAAACATTTCAAAAACTATGGATTAGAATAAAAAGCTCAGTAAGGGATATAAAAGTACGAAATGAAAACATTAGTCCATGTATGAAATCATTCTATACTCATAAAACATAATCATTTTAACATACCTCATCAAATAATGAATAAATAATAGAAATCATAAGACGTAAAGGTATCTTGAAGCATTCATAACATTCTTACGTAGGCAGTAACCCTCATGGTTATGTTTGATATACCGATAACAGTATATTAACTAAATCTCTTATTAGAAACCTTAACATTTAACTAATTTGCATCACCCAATGCATTGGAGAGATATATCGGGCTTACCCACCCTTAGTTTATCACGGAACCACCCATATTCCTAACAATGCCCAAAAACCATAACAAAATCATATCACGTAAAACATGCATAAAGGAAACATAACATTTTCACATTTCATTCACAAGATATCAAAACAACACATTGATATAATAAAAACAATATGAAACCAATTTTCAATACCAAAATAAAAGAAAAGTAATACGTGGTATTTATTTTTCATTTTAAAAAAAAGTTTGGTTATGGCTTGTAGAGGAAGTCGAAACTCAAATATTGGTCACAGCGGCTGAGAAGTCTATGTCACCTCATACGTACGACAAAAAAACATTATATGTGTCATTTATTAAAAAGATTTGTATAAAAAATATTCATTTTGAATAATAGTAAAAGTCAAAGGGGTTTACACGCCATATAAAATAATTTTTTTATAAAACAAAATATGCCTCAATTAATGGAGATTGAGACGAAGTCCCTCACCTCATGTCTGAAGTGACACGATTGCTCTTTAATCTCCTAAATAATAAAATAGAGTTAATTTATACTTGCTTAATAACCTTTATCATGTTCATTATTAATTTTATATCACTTATTACCATGTCATGAACACTATGCAATTATTTAAGTTAATAACGGTCGTTTTAACGATCATTTGGTACAATAGTCAAATATTAACTCTTTATAATTAAAATTTATTCATGTGTCCATTATATCTAGAGTTATATTAATTATTTAGATATAATATATATCATATATATCCAGTATATACATTCATTTATATTATTACATAACATTTAGAGGTAAGTAATGAAATGCACTGTTCATGGAGACAGTAAGCTGTACGTACGAATGAACACTACTTTCATTTCTATTTAATATTTTATGGAATCGAATCATAATGAAATAAAGGTATATTATAATTACAGTATAATTTCATATTTAATATCAATAACTCCATCCTTTATACGTCTCACATGTGGCGTTAACAAATCAGATCACTTTGAGGGGGCAGTAGTCCGCACTTCTTAAAATGAAGATATTGTGTATACCCATAATGGAATCCATAAAGGTATTCCATAAATGAAAAATACAGAAGCTTAAGGAAAACATAAAAAAATTATATATCATATAAAAATATAGTGTCATCTTAATGGCCACCTTTGAAGGTGTTAGAAGAATGTTGAACAATCATCGTTTCGTGAGGTAGAAATTCACCATCCACGGAAACAGTATGCTCTTCAACCATTAGATGAAGGTGTGTGTAAGTGTATCTCTAATTATCATCATAAAAACATCATTGTATATTGAATATACTTGTTTTGTTACAAAATAAAGGAATAAAAAGAGTTTAAGGGGTTGGAGAAGCAAAATAAAACATAAGAACACAAGAGAAGACACTACGTTTAAAACGGGTAACTCTTTTTGATTTGAGCTCAAAGGCTTCCTTGGAAAGACTTCTGCCCAAATTAAGGCTTCTAGAAGTATGATAGGGATGGGGAGAGACAAAAAGAAAGGGGTTGGCCGATCCAAAGGCTTGAGAGGTGTGGGTAAGGTGGTAGAGATGGGGTCCTTTTATTAGAGGAGATAAGGGGAACTCTTGGAAAGTTATATAAGGTTACTTTATTATAAAATGCTTTTTGGATTTTAAAGGTCCCATATTTATATATTTCAAGGATAAGGTGATAAGATTTAGAAATACACCGATACAATAGGTTTTTTAAAAGTGTAGGTCTTAGATTTTACATTATCTTCTCATTTTATTTAAATCGTTAAATAATGAGGTAATTGCTGCAACATCATTGTGTCATAAATAATTTAATATATATAATGTCTAAAAATTATAAAAAAAATGTCCTGATGTCAGAAATAATTTTATCTTTCTAATTAATATATATAGTCAAATTTATGACTTTTATAACCCCATATATGTTTTTTTAGTAAAACAACACATGTTTGTGTCATTTTTATTTTAAC
This sequence comes from Viscum album, assembly GCA_963277665.1. Lineage (NCBI taxonomy): Eukaryota > Viridiplantae > Streptophyta > Magnoliopsida > Santalales > Viscaceae > Viscum > Viscum album. The sequence continues at coordinate 1,247,419,180 of OY728148.1, forward strand.
ATTAAATAAAAACTTATTAATGTCATTTTCCTACCAATGTGTCTCCATGGGGTCCCCAAGTTGACCCAAGGACTGTCTTGGTCGGCCATGACACATCGAATTAGGGTAGGACATGTGTCAAGGTCATTTAATATTATTAAAACATTATTTTTACCTTAAATTATAGTAATTACCTCTAATTGCGATTAAAAACTTAAAAGTTATTATTCACCAAAAAATTATTCTAATCCTATTGAACCGAAGTTTACTTCTTAATGAAAACCATGAATGTTGGAATTTTGAAATTCAAAAGGCAGAGGTGGTAAAATTTCATTTAAATGAATTTTTTTTAAGTACCACTTAGTGGTTTCACTATTCATAAAAAATTGAGGTTTTTCAGAAAAAATACAAAAACATCACCCTATGATATATTTGATATTCTAAATTCAAAAATGATGTCGAATTTACAAAATTCAAAACATATAAGTTACATTAATTAATTTAATAATTAATTCCCACTGTCAAAATAAATAGCGCGTTTTTATGTAATAAAATATATCAAAAGATTGACACTAGTTTAAAGCCAATTTCAAAGTGAAATTATTTTCAACGACCAATATTGAATTAAATGGTATAAATATATTCTAATTTAACTTTAAAACCAATTCAAAAAATAATCTAATCAAATAATTAAATTAGATTAAAAAGAGGATTTGAATTAAAATACAAAATTTTTCACTATTCATTAAAAAATAAACTTTATCGGAAAAATACAAAAAATTTACACAAAGTAAATTTTGATGTCCAGATTATAATGAAATTTTATTTGGTCCAAAAAATGTATAAGAGTTACCCAAAATATATTTAAAGAGGGATCTCCATCAAAAGGTGATAAGTGGACCTTTAGTGAAAAGTAGTGTATATATGCCTAAAATTGAATTATTTTCATATTTTAAGCCTTTATAATTTATTGGATAAATGTAAAAACATTTAACAAACTTATATAATCATATTTTTGTTATTTTTATTCATTACCTCCAATACAAAAGATACATGTTAACTACCATTTAATATAATATTATTTTATTACTAGTGTGCAACGTAAGATTTCAAAAAAAACTCTTTATTGTTTATTGGGTACGCTATCAATCATATAAACCCATTTAAAGTAAAATTAATATTTAATTCGTAAATATTAATAAATCTGAAAATGTTTTATTTTTATTTTCCTAGGATGTTACATCCTTACCCCCTTTTGGGAATTATCTCCTCACAATTTTATTGACTTATCAAAATAAGTGGGGGTATTTATCCATCAAAGCATTTTCAGAATCCCACGTTGCCTCTTCAACCATATCGTTTTTCCAAAAAACCATTACCTGGTGATTGTCCTTATTCTGCAACACTTTCTCTCTATGGTCAAGAATCTAGACTTGTTGTTCTTCATAAGAGAGATTCTCTTCCAACCTAAATACCTTTAGTCTCAAAACATGAGATGGATCTGGCATATACTTTCTCAACATCAAAACATGAAAAACATTGTGTACCTGAGATAAACTCAGAGGTAAAGCCACTCGGTAAGTAACTGATCTAACTTTTTCTAGAATTTCTTATGGTTCAATGAACCTTTGACTCAAATTTTCTTTCTTACCAAATCGCATCACACTTTTTCATGGTGAAACTTTGAGAAAAACATGATCACCTACCTCGAAATATAGATCCTTCCTCCGGTTATCCGTATAACGTTTCTGCCTATTCTGAGCTGTCCTCATGTGTTTCTGAATCAACTGAACTTTTTCCGCCATCTCTTCAACAAATTCTAGTCCCATCAGCTTCCTCTAACCCACTTCATGCCAAAAAGTTGGAGTTCGACACGGCTTCCCACATAATGCCTCAAATGGTGCCATCTGTATACTGGAATGAAAACTGTTATTATATGAAAATTCAACCAAAGAAAGATGTTGGCCCCAACTTCCCTGATAATCCATCGAATAAGCACGTAGCATATCCTCCAATGCCTGAATTGTTCGTTTTGACTGCCAATTTGATTGAGGATGAAAAGCTGTAATAAAATTTAATTCAATACCCAACGACTTTTAACGGCGATTCCAAAAGTTAGAAGTAAACCTGGGATCACGGTCAAATAAAATGGATAGGGGAACTCCATGAAACCTGATTATCTCTTTAAGATACAATCGACAAAGTTGATCTAGAGAGAATTTATCTCGAATAGGAAGGAAATTAGTAGATTTAGTCAAGCGATCAACAATAACCCAGATGCATTATTACCTCAAGATGTCTTCAGTAATCCCACAACATGGTCCATGCATATATTTTCCCATTTCCACTCGGGCACTGGTAAAGGATGAATCATCCCTTTTGGTAACTGCCACTCTACTTTAACCTACTGACAGGTTAAACACTTCACAGTAAAATTAGCAATATCTATTTCATTCCATCCAACCAGTAATACTCTCGTAGATCTCTGTACATCATAGTACTGCCAGGATGAACTGAAAACGGAGAACTATAAGCTTCAGATAACAACTCTCTCTTCAACTGTGAATCACATGACACACACAATCTCTTCCCAAATATCAAAACACAATCATTATCAATGTTGAATTCAGGAAACATACCCTTCTGAACCAGCTCTACCTTTTTCTGCAACTCACTGTCTTGCTTCTGTGCTTTCTTGATTCTGTTTGATAGAGAATATTTCCCTGATAACTGAAACAGAACAGAAGGACATCCTACACCAAAAATTTTATGCCAAATTTCATCAAATCCTCAACCAAAATATAATTTTCCAAACACAACATTATTAATGAAGCATTACTTTTTCGACTTATAGCATGACCCACTTTATTTGATTTTCCCAAATGGTAATGAATTGTACAATCATAATTCATTATTATTTTTTTCCATCTAATATGTCTGATGTTAAATTCTTTAGGAGTGAATATATACATTAATCTTTTGTGATCAGTATATATTTCACACTTTACTCCATACAAATGACGCCTCTAAAATTTTAAACTTAAAACAACAACAGCTAATTCCAAATCATGTTTAGGGTAATTTACCTTATGAGTTTTCAACTGACGTGAAGCATATGCAATTACATGATCATTCTCTATAAGGACACATCCAAGCCCCTTCAACGAAGCATCACTGTATATAACAAACTCACTATTCTTGGATGGAAGTTCCAAAACTGGAGCATTCACTAATCTTCTTTTCAACTCCTAAAAACAATCATCACATATTTTTTCCAGATAATTATAACACCCTTCCAAGTTTTCTTAGTCATATGAATAGATAACCGTGAAAATTTTCAACAAACCTTCGGTAGTAACCTCCCAAACCATTAAAACTACAGATCTTGGTTACATTTGTCTGTCTTGGCCATTCGTCAACAACTTTTTTTTGGAGGATCCACAATTATTCTATCTTTAGAAACAATATGACCAAGGAAATACATTTGTTACAACGAAAACTCACACTTTCTAAACTTCCCATACAATTTCTTTTATTTTAAGGTTTGAAAAATAACCCGTAAATTTCTTTCATGCTCCACATTAAATTTAAAAAATGCCAAAATATCATCAATGAAAACAACTATAAACTTATCCAAAAATCATGGAAAATTATATTCATAAAGTCCATGAATACAGCAGGTGCACTTTTTTACCCAAAAGGAATAACTAAAAATTAATAATGGCCATATCTAGTATGAAACATAGTCTTTGTAACGTCTACTTATTTTACTTTCAACTGATGGTACCCCGACCACAAGTCTATCTTCGAAAAATATTGAGCTCCCTGGAGCTGATCAAACAAATCATCGATACGAGGCAAATGATACTTGTTCTTAATAGTGATATTATTTAAGGCTCTATAATCCATGGAAAGTCTCATTGAACCATATTTTATTTTAACAAACAAGACAAGAGAACTCTATAGTGATGTGCAAGATCTAATGAAACCTTTATCTAATAACTCATGTAATTGCTTCTTTAACTCTAAAAGTTCATCTTGAGCCATTCGGTAAGGTGGTTTTGAAATTATCTTAGAATCAGGATCTAAGTTAACAGTAAATTCAACTTCCTGATAACGAATAATACTAGGCAACTCATCAAGAAAAACATTAGGATACTCATTTACCACTGGCACATCATTAATATGAACAGTTCCCTTGTTTTCAACGATATGTGCAAGGTATCATTCACTTCTATCTTTTACAAGTTTCTCGGCCTCTTGATATGTTATCAACAGTAAGGGTTCATTCTTGTACACAAACTGAAAGTCTTTATGAAAAGAAGCTTCTTTATCTCTTCAGTCAATCTTTTCATGATAATCAGAAATCCAATCCAAGCCCCAAATAACATCAAAATATACTAGAGGAAAAACAATAATGTTTTCAGGTAGGTTCTTTCCACGGATAAGGATAGGAAGATTCTAATAAATTCATTTTTCCTTAACATTTCCCCCAGGTGTTTTTACCACAAGTTCAAGAGACATTTATTGAGATGGTATTCCCATTTTACTATAAATGTTTTCAGAGATGAAAGAATATGTAGACCCCAAATCAAACAACACACTAGCATAATATGAAAAAACAAACAATGTACATGATACAACTTCATTTGATGGCCTGACATCTACTCAAGTAGTTGCAAAGGATTTTACCACCCATTTCTGCCTGTATTCTAATTGCTTCCTATCACTCAAGCTCTTTGTCGGACACGTGTTTGCGTAGTGACCCATCTCATTTCACTTAAAACATTTCACTAACTATAAATCAAATTTGGGCATACCATAACCATGATCATTTTCAGTGTAATCATGAGGCTTATGTCCCAATTTACCACATCAATAGCACTTTCCAGAATTAAGAAGACATTTCCCAGCATGCCTCTTACCACATTTACCACAAACTAGAAACTTAGTTTTCTTACCGTCAGACCTATTTGAAGAATTATTTCATTTCTCCTGCCACCTCAGACTCTTATTTTGCTGGTTTCTATAGAACACTTGATCAACGTAAAACTCCATTTACACCTTCTCAACACATCTACCAATCTTTTCATAACTTTTGAACTCACGAGAAGCTAATGAACATCGATATTTTGGCTTTAATCCTGAGTAAAAATGATTTAGTTTACGATCAAGGTCTCAGATAAAATTTAGAGCATACATTGTTAATCGAGTGAACCTTTCTTCATAGGCAGCCACTGATTATTACTATTGCCTCAATTCCAGGAATTGTCTTTCAATACTAAGTCGAAAACCTTAGGAAAATAATTCTCAAGGAAGATACCTTTGAATTAATCCCACTCGAGAGCATAAATCTTATCAAGGTCCCTGATATTTTTAACCATCGACCACCACTGATCTTCTTCACCCTCCAAACGGTAAATAGCAAGACTAACCTTTTGATTGCTTCAAAACACCATGACATCGAAAATATTCTCCAGTTCATTAATCCACCATTTATCTAGCATAGGGTCAGATGATCCTCTGAATGATGGGGGATGTTGCCTCATTAAATGTTCCACCACTGACATGTTCCTCTACAGTTGATCTAGATGATCTCGTGCATGGATTCCATCAACATTTATTGCTTAAGTCAACTGCGCAATTACTACAACAATCTGTTCAATTCCAATTTCGACCATCTCATGATGATGATTCAAAAGGTTATTTCCTTTTGTATGTCTTACTAGCACTGCTTCCCTGTTTCCTCTATGGAATACCATTCTGAGCAAACATGTCTTAGATGAAGAAACAAGGAAATCATTAAAAGCTATATCATTTCAATTTGACCATAAAAAAATATTTTTGGATAATCATTTAATTTAATTCTAACTCTTAAAGTTATCTAAACTGACCACTGATACCAACTATAAGGCACCGGCCTTAATCCTTACTTAATATTGAATTAAATGTACAATTATAATTGAGGATCTTTTCAGGTTTAGAGTTTTAGAGAATTTGGACAATACAATTACATCTCAAAATATTACAATGTAGACACTTCTACTAAGTTTCCATAAAATAAAAACACTTAAAAAGAAACATTTCTAGTTCCATGTTTTATATAGCATGACTTTTCCATGATCCCATACTTGACCCTATTCCACATTATGTCATATGAAAAACATTTCAAAAACATGGGATGAGCATAAAAAGATGAGTAAGGGATATAAAAGTACGAAATGAAAACATTAGTCCATGTATTAAATCATACATTACTCATAAAACATAATGATTTTAATATACCTCATCAAATCATGAATAAATCATAGAAATCATAAGATATAATGGTAACTTGATTCATTCATAACATTCTTACATAGGGATTAAACCTCATGGTTATGTTTGGAATACCCATCACAGTATATTCCCTAAATATCTTCGGTGAAACCTTAAGGTTTAACTCCTTCACGTTACCCAATGAATTGGAGTGCTATATCGGGCTCACCTACCCTTAGTTTATCACGGAACCACCCGTCTTCATAATAATTCCCAAGAACTGTAACATAATCATATCATATAAAACATTCATAAAGGAAAAATAACATTTCCACATTTCAATCAAAACATACCAATACAACCCATTGATATAAAAAAAATTTGAAAATCGTTTTCAAAACCAAAATAATAGAAATGTATTACATGGTATTTATTTTAAATTTTTTAAAAAAGTTATGTAATGGCTTGTAGAGGAAGTCGAAACTCAAATAATGGTTACGGTGGCGGAGAAGTCGTTGTCGCCACATACGTACAACAAAAAAACATTCCTTTTGACATTTAGTAAAATGTTTCATATAAAAAAGATTCCTTTTGAAGAAACAAAAAAGTCAAAGGGGTTTATACATTGTATAAATGAAATTTGTGTATGAAACAAAATATGCCTCAATGAATGGAGATTGAGACGAAGTCCCTTACCTCAAGACTGATGTGACTCGATTGATCTTTAAACCCTTGAATAATAAACTTGATTTAATTTATATTTGATTAAGAACATATTTCATGTTCCTTATTCATTTTTTATCACTTATTACCATGTCATGAACACTATGTAATTATTTAATTTAATAACGGTCGTTTTAATGATCATTGGTACTTGAGTAAAAAATAAACTCTTTGTAATTACAAGTTGTTAACGTATCCATTATATCCCGAGTGATATTAATTATGTAGATATCATATATATCATATATATCCAATATATACTTTCATTTATAATATTACATAAAATTTAGAGGTATGAAATGAAATGCACCCTTCATGGAGACGGCAAACCGTACGTACGCATGAACTCTACTTTCATTTCTATTTGGTATTTTATGGAATATAATCATAATGAAATAAAGGTATCTTATAATTACAGTATAATTTTATATATAATATCCTTAAATCCATCCTTTATACATCCCACATATGGCCTTAACAAATAAAATCACTTTGAGGGGGTGGTAGTCTGCACTTTCTAAAATGAAGATATCGCGTATACCCATAATGGAAGCCATAATGGTATGCCATAAATGAAAAATACAGAATCTTAAGGAAAACAAAAACATATTATATATGATATATAAATATACTATCATCTTAATGTCCACCTTTGAATGTGTTAGAAGAATATTGAACAATCATCGTTTCTTGAGGCAGAAATTCACCATCCACGGAAAAAATATGCTTTTTAACCATTAGATAAAGGTTTGTGTAAGTGTGGCTCTAATGCTTATCATAAAAACATCATAGTATATTGAAAATACTGGTGTTGTAACAAAATAAAGAAATAAAATTAGTTTAAGGGGTAGGAGGAGAAAAAAAAAACATAAGAACACAAGAGAAGACACTACCTTTAAAACGGGTAACTCTTTTTGATTTGAGCTCAAAGGCTTAGTTGGAAAGACTTCTGCCCAAAGTGAGGCTTCTGAGAGTAATAGAGGGATTTGGAGAGACGAAATGGGTAGGGGTTCTCTGAGCCAAAGGCTTGAGAGGTGTGGGTAAGGTGGTAGAGGTGGGGGCCTTTTATAAGAGGATAGGAGGGGCACTCTTGGAATGTTATAAAAGGTTACATTATTATAAAATGCTTTTCAGATTTGAAAGGTCCCAAAAGTATATATTTCTGGGAAAAGGTGATAAGAGTTCGAAATACACCCATCCAATAGGTTTTTGACAAGTGTATGTCTTGTATTTTAGATTATCTTTTCATTTTACTTAAATCGTTAAATAATGAGGTAATCACTGCATCATCATGGTGTCAAAAATAATTTTATATATTTAATGTCTAAAAATTATAAAAAACTATCATGATGTAGGAAATATTTTTATCTTTCCAATTTATATTTATTGTAAAAATTATGACTTGTATTACCCCATTAAAAATTGTTTTAGTCAAATAACACATTTTTGTGACATTTTTGTTTCAACATTAAATAAAAAGTTATTAATGTCATTTTCCTACCAATGTGGCTATATGGTGTCCTCAAGTTGTCCGATGGATTGTCTTGGTCGTACATGACACATAAAATATGTGTAGGACATGTGTCAAGGTCATTTCATATTATTAAAATATTATTTTAACCTTAAATTACACTAATTACATCTAATCATGATTAAAAAGTTAAAAGTAACTATTCACCAAAAAATTATTTTAATCCCATTGAACCACATTTTACTTCTTAATGACAACCATGAATGTCGGATTTTTGAAATTCAAAACACAGAGGTGGTAAAACTTCATTTAAACAAAAAATCGGTTTTTTTAAGTACCACTTAGTGGTTTCACTATTCATAAAAAATTGATGTTTTTCAAAAAAAATACCAAATCATCACCCTAAGCTATATTGGATATTCCAAATTCTAAAATGATGTCTACTTTACAGAATTCAAAACATATATGATACATTAATTAAATTAATAATTAATTCCCGCTGTCAGAACAAATAGCGTGTTTTAATGAAACAATATATATCAAAAGATTTACACTAGTTGAGGTCCAATTTCAAAGTGAAATTAATTCCAATGACCAATATTGGATTAAATGGTAAAAATATATTCTAATTTAACATAAAACAAATTAAAAAGATAATATTATCATATAAAGAAATTATATTAAAAAGTGGTTTTGAATTAAAATTCAACATTTTTCACTATTCATTAAAAAACTAAACATTATCGGAAAAATAATAAAAATTTACACAAAGTAAATTTTGATGTCCCAATTCTAAAGAAGAAATTTATTTGGTCCAAAATAATGTATAAGAGGGACCAAAACTATATTTAATGAGGGTTTGGCATCAAAAGGTGATAAGTGGACCTTTAGTGAAATTAGAGTATATATGCCTAAAATTGATTTTTTTTCATATTTTAAGCTTTTGTCCTTTATTTGATAAAATTAAAAACATTTAACAAACTTATATAATCATATTATAGTAATTTCTATTCATTCCCTTCAATACAATGGCTACATGTTATCAACCATTTAATATAATATTATTTTATTACTAGTGTGCAACGTAAGATTAAAACGAAACTCTTTGTTGCGTATCGGGTACGCTATTGAACATAGCAACCAATTTAGAGTAAAATTAATATTTAATTCATAAATATTAATAAATATGAAAATGTTTTATTCTTTATCTACCTCGGATGTTACATTTCATGAGTTACTACTATCAGATAGCATGGGTTTTAAATCGATGATTCTTTTTAAAAAAATTGTGCTAGCTTACGAGGGTGTACAATATTTGATAAGTAATACAATTTTTAGGGATACAATGTTTAGTGATTTATGTAATTATTTTGAAAACAATATTCAAATTGGATTTTTTTGTTACCCTATGGGATGGAAGTTGTTTTTGGAAGATGAAACATGTTTTGGATTGTTGTTTTGTCTTTTTTCATTAAAATTAAATAAAATTAAATTTTTTGTGGTGTCGATTGAATAAAAATAATTAATGGTATTAAGTTAATCATAAAATTTATCTCGTTGTTTATATGAATATTTAATGGATTCAATTTTATTTTTGGATGATGTTTCATGAAATAAGTTTTTTCTCAGAATCACCTTATCTTTAGGAATTATTGTTAAAATCATTATGAGAAAATGTATCAGAGTCTAAAAATCACCATACTAAGAATAATTTTTATTTGATTCTTACTATTGTACCAAATATAATGAATTTTTTAGGAAACATGTGATACATTAATTATAATGTAAAGGGGGAAATTGGTTTTCCAAATTGTTTCAGGTTAGTTTCAAAACATAACTGGTGATGAAAGGAAGGGATTATATAAAACATTCCAATTTATGTCAAATAATGATATTACTTTGTTTAATATTCTTAAATTCATGAGGAAAAACAAATTATATTGGTAATTTTTTAGAAGAAGAACCTCTATGTTGTTTATATATTCTTGTCTAAGGCCATTGGTGGCAGGTTCGTCATATGTGGAATTGACTAAAGTAAGTGAAGTTGCAAACGTAGACGATTGTTCAATCACTAAAAAATAACATCGGACTCAATATACATCCACTACGAGAAGACCGCCGCTAAACGGCAAAAAAAAATAATATTATTTTTATTTTTTTATTTTTTTTATTTTTTTTAAATTTTAATAGATTATTAGAGGCGGTTTCAGTAAAACCGCCGCGAAATAAAATGAAAAAATAAAAAATCACGAGAAACCCCGAAATCACTAAAATGACCATTACTTTTGATCCGGGCGTCCGTTGAAGCGCCATGACCAGTCAAATCGAAGCTCATAAAGAGATATAGAGGCACATATAATCAAAACTGTGAGGTGGTATAAGGTGCAGAATATATTAGAGTTATAAGAAAGTTAATAAAAGTTCTCCAACTTCAAACGGCCATAACTTTCGCTCCGAGTGTCTGTTTGGGCTCTACCACATATCAAATCGAAGCCATCGAAGAGAGCTACGCATCAAATTAACAGAAGCTAGCTTCTGTTGTGTTTTCAACCCCAAAACCCTTCCGAATGCCTACAAAACCTTGTTTCTGTCACCGGTGTCCCGTCGATCTTGTCTTCAAACGGACCTAACTTTCGATCCGCGTATCAGTTCGACCTCCTCCACCTGCCAGATCATAGCTTGTTCCATGAGCTTCAGTTTGACTAGTTGCAGCGCCCACATGCACTCCTAGATCATATGTTATGGCCTTTTTAGTGGGTATCAGGTTTGTTCTGTTTTTATATGCCTCGTTTCTAGCACCCGTTCCCCGTCAGCTTTTCTTTTAAATGATCGTAACCTCTGATCCACCTGTCCATTCAGACCCTTTCACCTTTCAGGTTGAAGATCATTTCAGGATCTTTGAATTGAAAGGTCGCAGATCTAAAACAGACCCTTAGATCATAAGTTATCTCTGTTAATGTGAGTCCAATGTTTTTGTCTCTTTATGACTGTTTTGACGGGTTTTAACGGTAGCACCATTTATTACTATTTATTTGGGTTTCCATGACTTGTTAAATTTATCAATGGTTTTTTTTGGGTTATTATGATGATTATGTTGAATTATTAAGGAGGTTTCCAGAGTTGTCACGAGTTTTCATGCGTTCTCATTCTTTCTAATTAGTCATTCTTTATATGCTTTTCCATCATTTTTCATGCGTTTTCATGGGTTTTCATCCATTATCACGTATTTTCATACTTTTCACGTGTTTCCTTTATTATTTATTATTTATTATATATAATATACATTAATTTATTTATTACGTATTATTTGGAACTGGTTATTTATTATTTATTATTTATTATTTATTATTTATTATTTATTATTTATTATTTATATTTATTAATTATTTATGTTTATTTATTAATTATTATTTATTATTGATTATTGATTATTTACATTTATTTATTATTTATTATTTATTATTTATTATTTATTATTTATTATTTATATTTATATTTATTTGTTATTTATTATTTATTATATATTATATATTATATATTATATATTATTTATATTTATTTATCATTTATATTTATTTATTATTTATTATTTATATTTATTTATTATTTATTATTTAAAATTATTTATTATTTGTTATTTATATTTATTTATTATTTATTATTTATTATATATTATTAATTATTTTTATTAATATTTATTTATTATTAATATTTATTTATTATTAATTATTTATATTTATTTAATATTTAATATTTATTATTTATTATTTATTAGTCATATATTTTTATTATTTATTATTTATTATTTATTATTTATTATTTATTATTTATTATTTATCTTTATTTATTATTTATTTAATATTATTTATTATTTATTAGTTATTAGTTATTTGTTATTATTTATTATTTATTATTTATCTTTATTTATTATTTATTATTTATTATTTATTATTTATATTTATTTATTATTTATTAAATTATTATTTATATTTATTTGTTATTTATTATTTATTATTTATTATTTATTATTTATTATTTATTATTTATATTTATTTATTATTTATTATTTATATTTATGTTTTATTTATTATTTATTATTTATTATTTATTATTTATTATTTATTATTTATTATTAATTATATATTATTTATTATTAATAATTTATTCTTTATTTATTTAATAATTAATATTTATTATTTAATATTTATTATTTATTATTTATTATTGATTATTGATTATTGATTATTGATTATTGATTATTGATTATTGATTATTGATTATTGATTATTGATTATTTATTAATTATTAATTATTATTTATTATTTATTATTTATTATTTATTATTTATTATTTATCTTTATTTATTATTTATTATTTATTATTTATTATTTATTATTTATCTTTATTTATTATTTATTATCTATTATTTATTATTTATTATTTATCTTTATATATTATTTATTATTTATTATATATTTATTATTTGTATTTATTTATTATTTTTATTTATTTATTATTTATTGTATATTATTTATTAATTTTATTTATTTATTATTTATTATTTTTATTTATTTATTTTTTATTATTTATATTTATTTATTATTTATTTTTTATTAATTGTTAATTATTAATTATTAATTATTATTTATTATTTATATTTATTATTTATATGTTTATTATTAATTATTAATTATTTATTATTTATTATTTATTATTCATTATTGATTATTGATTATTGATTATTGATTATTGATTATTCATTATTGATTATTGATTATTGATTATTGATTATTTATTATTGATTATTGATTATTTATTATTTATTATTTATTATTTTTTATTTATTATTTATTATTTATTATTTATTATTTATTATTTATATTTATTTATTATTTATTATTTATTATTTATATTTATTTATTATTTATTATTTATTATTTATATCTATTTATTATTTATTATTTATTGTTTATATTTATTTATTATTTATTATTTATTATTTATTATTTATATTTATTTATTATTTATTATTTATTTATTATTTATTATTTATTATTTATATTTATATATTATTTATTAGTTATAATTTATAATTTATTATTTATTATTTATTATATATTATATATTATATATTATATATTATTTATTATTTATTATTCATTATTATAGAGTTTATATCTATTATTTTTGTATTATTTGTTTTTTCAATTAATATGTATAGGTATATTAAATTCTGTTCATTAACCACATGGCGAGCTTGCGGGAGTGGAAAATTATTTGGAAAATATGCAAGAGGTTAGGGGTTCAAATCTCACCAAACGTAGAATTTCATTATATTGCATGGGCATGCATGGGCATGCATGTGCATGTGCATGGGATGTGCATGCATGGATAAATAAAGTAAATAAAATAATACGAAATAAATAAATAAATAATAAAAATAAATATGAAATAAAATAAATAAAAAATAAAAAATAAAAAATAAATAAATAATAAATACGAAATTAAATAAATAAAATAAATACGAAATAAAATAAATAACATAAATAAAATAAATAAAATAAATAAAATAAATAAAATGAATAAATAAATAAATAAATAATTAATTAACTACGAAAAATAAATAAATAAAATATATCTGATATATATATATATATATATATAATTAAAAATAAAAAAATAACAAAAATAACAAAAATAACAAAAATAAAAAAAATAAAAAAATAAAAAAACTGCCGCTAAAAAACCGACGAAAAACGTTCTGCGACGGTTTTGAAAACCGCCGCGAATAGTTTCCCGACGCATGATTTAGCAGTAGTTTTTGAAAACCGTCGCCAATCGATTTAGCAACGGTTTAAACCACCGCGAAACGAAAAAACCGCCGCTAAATGCCTTTTTTGCCGTAGTGATCTCATTAATTGAAGGAATAATTGATTAATGTGAAGATTTTTAGGTTTTCTGCAGTGCTAAACTAGGATTTTTTGGAATGGATCAACAAAAACAATTATGTCAAACATTGTCATCTAATTGAATAATTTTTAATAGGGGCAAGAGAAAAAGAAAAAAAAGTGTATTTTATTTCTAATGTTGGTCAAGCCTTATAGAACTAGAATTGATAACAATATATTCATGTGAGAAAAAGATTGATCCATAAAAAATTTCTAACATCGACAATGTAATAAAAAACACGATGATTGGTATGATGAACTATTTTAAGGGAAGAGTTATTATAATGTTTATGTTGGATGGGTTTCTGAAGGGGTGTTTGTATCCAATTTATTGTTTATGTTAGTGTTGGTTTCTTTAGATATTTAAAATATGGTTATAAAAAATAAAATAAATATATGTCTACTGTATTTTAAAAAAAAATTATACAATATTTATTTCTATTTTTTATGTTTGATAGATGGTATGAAGATTTATAATGAGATGTATTTATTTCTAATAAGTTTTCCATGTAATTAAGAATAATAGGAAAATTAATTATTATCAGACTAATGAAATGATATATTGTTTTTAGGAAATTGAATATTTAGAAATATTCAAGTGTGTTCGATGAGAATATTGAATTGTGGTGAATAAATTAATAAATAAACTATATTGTTTTGGTTGAAATGAAATAAATAATTCAAAAAAATTGGTTAATTGGGGAAAAATTTTAAATTCATTCCTATTACACTTTTGGTGAACCGCAACATATTAAAAAGTACATTTTATTATTTACTGATAGACGTATAGTTCACATATGATGTTAGAGAGACAAAAATAAAAAATTTCTAAGAGATAAGGCTTATCTACATGGTTTTCCTTATAAATAACTATATAGGGAAGGATCATAAGGATAATAATTATAGTTGCCCAATCATACAGATTCATCAGACATAGTTTTCATGGGATTGATTGCATTGGTTCAATAAAATACCAAGTTATTACATATTATCAAATTTCAAAATTGATTAATAAGATGGGGGAATCTGACTTATCTATCATACATTGTTTTACTAAAAAATATATAAAGGTTATTTCAACCTTCTATTGCGTAGAAAATTGATTAATTAATTTTGAAGCTATTCAAAAGAATTTTGATAAGGAAGCATAAAAATATGTTTTGAACCAACTATTGAAACCTAAATAACTTGTTAAATAACACTTATTTGAAAATATTTTCAGTATTGAGGTCAAGAATTGTTATATTCATCCTAGTGCCACAAAATATTAAGGGAATATCCTAATTTATTAACTGAACTAAAGGACTATTTTCTAGTTTATTGTGTAGTATTCGACATTTTCCATAACATTATAAGGGATTTGATAACATTTTTTGTAGTTAACCTTGAAATAATTATATTCATATATATGTGTAATTTCTTTTTCGATCATGAGATAAATATGTTACATTAGGTGATGTTTGTTTCAAAATAATTGAATCTAAAAATAACAATATATCACCTAATCACTCAGCCAATATAAGTGATACATTGATCCTAGATGGGAAATACTAGGTTATATGTTTTTGTATAAAGAGGTGGATGAATTTTTAGGACTCATAGACACAATTCCAAACCAAATTTGATATAGCCTATATCACTGTTAATGTCTTTAGTGTGTGGAGATTCATCTAATTCTCAGTAACTTCTCTTGGCTTTTTTATGGTGTCATATTTTTTGTAACATGATAAGTAAAACCTTTGAGATCCTTTTATCCCAAATATATATATATATATATATATATATATATTTGACCCATGTATTCTCAATTTCCATTATTATAGTTTATTTTATATTTAAAAAACCTTTTTTGTATTAGGGAGACATGTCTGGGGTTCTATGCAACATCATGTAACTTGTAAAAGAATATTTTTAATGATCAAGGGATACTTGTCTGGGGCCATTCATGATATAAAACAATATTTTCATAGGGCATTCATGTGATCAATGATATAATCACTTTAGCTGAATCCCTCATTAGAATGAGAAAATGTTACTATTTCCAATATAGGGTACCTATTTTTCAATTGTTTTTACAGGAATTTAGTCTAATTCAAATCGATATTCCATTCGAACATCACATGATCTAATAATGGATATCCTGACGACATGTGATCACGTTCATGGATGGGTTCCCCTGGATTATCTGAAGAATCACATAACCAATGATGCATCTTGTGGCAGTACCTGAGAAACATCATATACAATCACTCTAATTTTCTAGTGTTATGAAGTTGAATTTCATGGTTGAATGGATGTCTCTAATTTCATTCACATGATACAGGTGAAATAACTATGGTAATTTGTGTGACATTTTTGGCATGATGTTAGGGATATAATTTTATTTTTAAACTAAACAAGTGACTCATATTATCTATCCATGTGGAAATCAATACAACATTCATCGCATGAATATTAGTCATTTTTAACACATATTTCGAAAGGGTATTTGGTCGATTATTACACATCTGTCGATGGACATGTCTCATGGTGAGAGTAACTCATCTTGTTTCCCTTGACTGAACATGAGAGATTGAAAAAGGTTCTTCTCATTGTCATTAAAAGATCACAAATCAAATGACTCATTTTTATTATTTTATTATGGTCGTGGGATCACATTTCCTCTTGGGGTCATGAAATCTATGTAAAATATCCACATGATATCTTTGCTTCTATGATTGTCCATTATTTTTTTTGGATTTAATGATTCTAATGTCTCAATTTTTTAAATGACTCTAAAATTATTATCTTTCATTTTGAGGGTTCCAATAAATTCACCCACTTTATAAAATTTTCTATAGATAAAATGACATGATTTTAAAGAAATTAGATTCCCACATGTTTCTATGAGGATTCAATTTTTCAGTGTCCCATAAGAATTTTGGTCTAATGGGTGACATTTGTTATTTCATGGGGAGCCATATAAGTCAGGTATCCTATGATCCCCTCATAATACTGGTGACGTGTAGTTCCAAAACTCTAATGACATGTTCTATCATGTAATTACTTTTCAACATAGCATTGTGTTTCCGGTATCACGAGAGTCATTCACAAGATCCAGTCAAATGATCTAACCATGTAACCTCCCCATATAAAATATAGACTTAATCAATACATTCAATAATCATTGTTAACTTTCTTAGGGTTTTCTTATGACTTCAACCATTCATATTTGCCGTATGCATTTCATGGTGAAATATTGCTTTGTAACATGATCTATTGATCGTTGTCAGACACGTGTAACCAACATATGATTATGAAATCATAAGGAATAAATCAAAATCATGTGATCATTAATTTTATTATGGTTCAAAAAATTAATTAGAGTTTTGATGGGTCATGAAATTGTGAACCATTATATAAGTCAGGTGATTTGTATGTTTTTTTCCACTCACAATGGGTTTTTAAGTTGATTCCCAGTTAATGATTTTAATCATCATAATATATGATTCATATTATTCTGAACGTTTTCAGAATTTCATAGACGTACCATAATGACATTGTGTATTGGGATATTGTTTTCAAGAATCATAATATCTGTCCATGATAGAAATTATCTTCAAAAATGAGGTTTTCAAGACGCATCTTCAAACAAAACTTCATAACAACCCACTATCACTTATACTAAAATTGTATGGATTCATTCTTCAATATGATTATTCAATTCATTTACCTAAATATTATCATCCAAATCACTATTTATCATCTTCCAACAATTTAATTTAGATATAAATTTATAAATATATTATACTAGTTGTAGAACTGCTCCAAAGGATATCCAATATATTGGATAATTCCCTTATATGTTTAGATGTTTGTGATATCGACTATAAACTGATTTCTCAATGATAAACTAAAATTCATTTATCCTCTCTAAAAATTCCATGAAATTGATATAGATTAATTTTGGACATGCATTCTAGTGTTACCTTCTCTCATGAATAGGCATGAACATTCTATGTAGGAAGAGTTACTCAGAATTGATATATCAATTTAAGGGTATCCATCATTATGAGGTGACATAAATTTTCTTGTTTGTAGAGTACTTTCAATAAAAAAATCCTTACATAAATGATTATATGATGGTATCTTGGTACAAAATCATTTCATATCTCTGATGAAAATTTACAGATTTCCATCAAGGATATATAACTATTTCATGGAATGCCTTATCATGTGGATATGTTTGATGCTAATATCATATTACATATATTTTTGATGACACAACATAATTAAAAATGTAGAACAAGAGATGTATTCAATTG
This sequence comes from Viscum album, assembly GCA_963277665.1. Taxonomy (NCBI): domain Eukaryota; kingdom Viridiplantae; phylum Streptophyta; class Magnoliopsida; order Santalales; family Viscaceae; genus Viscum; species Viscum album. The sequence goes on from OY728148.1 coordinate 1,247,437,863, forward strand.
ATAAGGAGATGATAAATAGGGATATGAACATATGATATTAGATTTTTTTCAATGATTAGATAAATATATACATTTATGATAGTATGATTTAGACTGTCATTATAATCCATCATATATTTCCTTCTTCATGATTTCTAAATATCATGTTCTATTATTTGGAAATAGTTTAATATTGTTAGTAATTCATATGGGTCTATTGATTTATATTGGAAATGTAAGTCCCATCATTAAATATTTCATTGCCTCGTGTTTTTTATTGGGAATTCACATTTGGGAATCTTTTTTGTGTAGATTTTTAAATAATTAAGAAAATCTTCTTACAATGTATCCAATAGATTAAAAATTAAAAAATATTATAGGAATATATTTTTTTACCAGAAGAAACCCTTTAAATATAAAACATGATTTCTTTTCCAGAAAAATAATCAATAAATTCATTTGGACATATTATTTTTCTGTACCATTATTAAGTCCTGTGAAAAAATTATAAAAATTTTGATGCTCATAATATAATATTAAGGGACATAAAAATAATGAAATGTATTAGTTTATTAAAAACATCCAAAATCATATGAGATTACATTTATAGTTAATGATTAATAAGATTATTGAATAAAAAAAATTCACATGATATGAAAACCCACATGTTTTTGAATGAAAATCATTAAAAATCATAAAATGTAATCTAATCTCCATTAGGTGAAGCAGTTCATCAAAAATATAAATCCCTTTAAAAAAATATTTGAATTGGAATAAATTTATAGTTGTCATATAATTACGCTAAAATGGGATTTCCCATATCTTTTTGGGCCACACAATGTTAAACTATCATAGGCATTCCCAGAACTAATTGGCCCACCCCATGTTAAGCTATAACAGGATGTCACAGAGCTATATGGGTCACTCCATGTGATGTTATAATGGAATTTCTATGGGGTATGTTGGCCAGCCCATGTTAAGCTATAACAGGGTTTCCCAATGATATTTGGACAACTCCATGTACAAGCCTCACCAAGCACGCCTATTTAATATAATTCTCACATACCACATCATTAAGAAAAAACCATCATAAAACGTATTGAAAACATTTTTAATCTCGTATAAAAAACATTCATAAATGAATACAATTTTCTTTTAAGAACTCATTTTCAATAAAAAAAAACATGATTTCCATTGAAAGCCATTTTCTATATCAAAATAAAAAATCAAATAAATATGGTTTTTAATTTAATGAAATATGAAATCTAGTAATGAAAATATAAAATAAAGTAACGTCGGTAGTAGTAGAAAATTCATTTTCACTATATACAATAGGAATTAAAAATCTTTTGGTCGTTTGTCAAAACATTCCATATAAAACACATACAAAGAATTAATTCTGAAAACCATTGAATAAAATTAAAAAATAGACAAAAAATATTATTTACAATCTAGTTATATCCATACAAATAAATATTTAAATTAATTTCAAGAATATTGACATTTTGAAAAAATTTAGTAATTAAATCATTAAACATTCAAGGAATCACATACAAATTTGATGATTTAAATAATAATATCCATGAAGTAATACATTTACCAAATCATTAAATAACATTAGGGTAGATAATATTGTCAATTAAATGTCATAGTATTTTTGGTAAAATCATAAAAAATATTAAATTTTCTTATCCTCAAGAAATTCTTTAATGAAATGAAAATCAAACCATTACCTATATAATAATTCAATACATTTGTTCTTTTTCTTCCTCTTCCTCATATGATATCCTTTTATTAACACCATAACACCTCAAAGTAGGATTTTATAATAGATATATGGTGTGTAGAATGTGTAGACGGATTCTATGAATGGATTAAAGCAAATATTGGCTAAAATAAATTGGTTTTTAGGTGTGAATAATAGATAAGAATGAGGATCCTTTTATATGAAAGGGGTGCAGAACTCAAGAAAGTAATTACAATATTATACTCATATAAATTAATATTTGATTAAACATGATACTAAATATATTTATTTAGAATTTATAATGTCTTTGGGTTAAATAATGCTAATCCAATGAAGATTAAATATGTTCAGATTACTTTTTTAACCTTTTCCTTTTGTTTTAAACCTTAATTAACACATATATCTCTTTCCCTGATATCGCATAGTATACAATTTGATGGTAAATGTAATTGAAATGACATTATAATAATCATATAAATGATCCCATTATGAAATTATATGACTTATCCTAACTGGATTTTTGAATCATATATTTTTATAAATTCTATATCATTTAAGTAATAATTTTTATATAAAAATATCATATTTTCAATTTTTAAAAATATTTAATATATGACTTTTTAAAAATATCATTACAACTTCATATCCACTAAAAACAATATTAAGACTTCCATAACTTTTCAAAGTCATCCAAATATTTATTTTAGGGAGTAAAGTATATAAAAAATGTTTAAAATAGTATTTTTATATCATTTAATTGATTCATCCATTAATGAAGCAATTAATGCATCATAATTGTGTCAAAATTTAATTTTAATATTTATTACAAAAAAATAAAAATACAATTAAATGAATTGGGTAAATATATTATATTTCTAATGAATATTTATAGTCAATGATATCTTATATATAACTTCATATTAAAAATACTTTACTTGTAAAAAACAAATATGTGACAAAACTTGCCTTCTCTTTGAATATAATATTATAAATATCATACTCACACATAAGTGGATTAAAATTTATATTACAACAAAAAATAGAATATTTTGCTAAAATATAACTTATCCAATAATATTTGAACATGTTTCAGGTTAATTTTAAATTATTTATAATATTATTTTTAGACTAATTTACAAGATTTATCTTTAAAAGTGGTAAAACAAATACTAAAGGTACTATTATAAATTAATATATTGTTCCTATTAGAACAAAAAATTTTAACTAAATAAAACTGTGTATTTAAAATTTTAATTATTCAATTAATATAATTGTGGAAATTAAGTTTAATGGTAATCCCACATATGGGATGATAATGTGGGTTTTTAATGTTAAAATGTTCAACAACTGGATGTGTTTTATTTTCCCAAAATAATATGACATTAATTCCCTTAAATTACATTTTATTAAATTAAAAAGATAATTATATTTTCAAAATTAATTTAAATATAATATAAATATATAAATAAATTATAAAAAATCGAATTTTGAATTACAATTCATTATTTCATTCTATTCAAAAAAATAATAAAACATTATAGAAAAAATAAAGAAATGAAAAATTTTATACTTCTATTTAAATGGAGAATATTATTTTTAAAAATATTGTGTAAAAAATTTTCAATAAATATATTTACAAAGTGTTCTCTGTAAAAAGGCTGATAAACTGCCTTTTGTTTAATACAACATTTATTAATAAAAAATAATTTTCTTCTTATATAATATTCAAGAAAATATAATTTCAAATATTTAAATAAATTTATATTTTACTAATATAATCTAATAATAGTGATTTTTTTTTATTTATTTTCACAATTATTCATATTTAAACATTATTTTATTAAAACACTTCAAATATATTAAGTTAATTATTATTTTCATTTATAATTAATTTTCTAACCAATTAATAATTTTATAAACATGTGTAGAAAAATTCATAATACATTTAATAATATTCATTCCCTCCATTGTAATAACTATGAGTTAATAATAATATAAATTAATAAGATTTAGTTATTTTATTAAGCACAAAGTTATGTGTCATGTTTGCTATTAAACTTAGTGATCATATTTAAAAAGTAATGATGCTAAATTATTCCAACATAAATAACAAAACCCTCAAAATTTTATATTATTATTATAAAAAGGGTTTTTACTTTTCAAAAATACATAACTGAAATCCCATATTTGAAAACTGATAAATGAAAAAACCATTTTATTCTAAAGAATGGGATGTATGAATGTCACCCTAGATGACACATACTGGGGTTACATGTAAGCAAACTTATATGTGGGAAAATATAACAATCAAATTATGATGGATTTTATTAGAGAACATTTTCATAAGAAAACTAATGATCATAAAACCATAAATGTGTGATTGGTTAAATGTGTATTGTTATGTTATTAATAAAATAAACCGATTTGTTTGTTATTTTAATATCTTTTTAGTAGATTTGAGGAATTATTTTACGACATAGACTAAGAAAATAAGTAAATAAAATAACACGAAAATTATTCTTTCATCCATTAATAATTTTCCACTACAAACTCGTCTTTATACCCAAATTATTTAAATTTAAGATGATTTTTTATGCTTGGTGCAGTAGAATCAACTTATAGAAAATCAGCTAATCCAGAAAATATTAACTATAAATAAATTTATACTGAATAACGATCCAAAAAATGTTATGATAATATATGATAATTACGGAAAAATAATAATTTATTATATCATGAAAAATACATTAATATTTTGAATTTAATAGTGATACAAAAATATAAACATTGACCAATCCTAAACTAATTTTCATTAAAATTAATTAAAGCAATCCAAAATAAGATCAAAACCAAAAAATCAGTAGAATTTTATCATAGAGTATTCATATATACATTTAAGGATTATAAAAAAATCAGTCACTCTTGATGTCTAACACCAAAAATTAATTAACCAGGTAATATTCATATTATGCTAATTATTTCCATAAAATAAAATTAATCTATTTAATCCCATTATTATATCATATAATTTTATAAAATATTATTCAACCATTACCTAACAAATAAAATCCCAAAGTATTATATTTATCTTAATCTTATATAATTTTCAAAATAGAAAATTTCTACTAAAATAAAATATATTACTTAATCAGAAAGTCATTTACCAGTAAAAATAATATCAAATTAATAAAATGTATGCTACCAAAATAATATTATTCTTATTCCATAAACATATTTCAAAAAAAAATAAAAATAACTATAGTGGTAGGAGATGAATCATTTACACCCTTCAGTTTTCAGATCGATTCCCTCGACCTTGTTGGATGCTGGTGGTTTTTACCCATCATATTGGTTGTCTTTTTTCTAAAACAATAAAATAATGAAAACGTTAAAAAATATGTTAAATTCCTCAAAATATAAACATAACATGTTTTAACATCATGTTTTTTTATTATTAATTTTTTATAACAAAACTTAGTACCCATAATTACCTAAAAAATAAATGCATCCAAAAATAAAATTAATATTCATAAATTTTCATAAATTAAGGTCTAAAAAGGGTTTCTGTAATTCCCCGACTCCAGTTACCTAGAGTTGGTGCATTATTACATAACATTGGCATGATCACAAGAAAGATCAAGTCTCGAAAGTCCGATAAGTTTAGTAGCCTAGTACACACTAGATACATTCATAAAATTTTACATTACATCATAAAAAAACATATTGTCTTCATATCCCCTCACACTATCCCTATAAGTCATTCATAAATTACTTCTTCAAAATCCTGGGAAAAATAAAACATTAAATGGGGTGAGATCAGATGCTCAGTAAGGATAACAATATAGCAGAAGCTTTGATAGATAAGAATAAACACTTAAGGCAATTTGTAACTAAAACAAAAGCCTTTTAAACTAGAACTTCAACATAGTATGGAAAAAATAAAATGAAATAATGCCATTTACTTATTCATATGGTTACTCTACTAATCGAATAATCACATGGAATATCAATAAACACTTTCATAATGATGAAATGCATAATTCCAGACTATCATAACCACATAGCCAAGGCCTCGTTCCAAGACTACAAATAATATGTTGCCAAGGCCTTGTGCCAGGACAGTGGTTTGTCTCATGAGACCTACCGATGCATCGAGGAGCTATAGAGGGCTCCACCCATCACTTATTATGTCCAATGCATTCCTCATATGAACATATTGAAACATAACATAAACATTTGTATTAGAAAAAGAATACGAAATGCCAATACATTAACCACAAACCATGAATGGTATAAAAATAGTACATCTACAGTCAAACATAACTCAATCGATACAATATAGAAGATTGTATTGTATCACATTAACGTCAATCAAGAATAATGAAGGATGTTGACATAGATGAAAATAATCATCAAAACTATTTGAGAGAAATATCCCCCTTTTTATTGAAATCATTTAAAAATCACACTATTTATCATGAATCCATTTAAAAATAGATTTTTGAATCAAAGTGTCCCATACCACTATGAAAATTTTAAAAGGAGTTTTAATTTTAAAACTTTAATGTCCATATAAATTAATCCTTAAAACCATTTTTAAAAAAATGGACATTAATGAGCAAGATTTAGAAGAATAAGTCTTTAAAACGTTTAAAATGGTATTTTAGTTCGAGTTTCTAACCAAAAGAGAGACACTTGAATACAAATAATTGAGGTAATAAAAACATTGTAATATCATGAGAATAAAGGTATTCATGATATACTATGTCAAAGTACATTATATACACCACATAAAAGTGATTTGGTGTATATCAACAAAGAAGTATCAATGGAATTTAAAATGAGATGACATCTCTCATAAAGGCCGTATCCTTAGGTTAAGGATAAATCAACGACATAGTTATGTGTGAAAAATATAAATACTATAAATATGATTGGATATTCAGTGTAAATCAGTCAACGGATATTCAAACATAACCTTATAAAAACAACGCCAATGGATTGGATGTTTATCTCAACAAATGGAGAATGAGTTAAAATTACTCTTATCAAATTCATATCGATGACTTGAGAAATTATCAATGGAGTGATTATTTGTATCAAAAGTATTTCCACAGAAACGGGGAGTGAAAATTATGACATAAGCATATAAATAGTGATTTCACACATAATCTTGGAGTAATATAATCAATGAAATATGCATAAAGACAAATGAGTGGAAATTGAAATTTCAAATTCCCTTATCGATTAGGTAACTTATGAAACATACACCCATGAATGAAGGATAATACCATGATGATGTAAATATAAATAAATTAATGTATATTAAACAATGAATACAATCATGGGCAGTACACACACCACATGCAATAAATAATTGGTGAACAATGGAATTCTAATGGAATTAAAAGTGAGATAAGAAACCCCTTACTTTGTACTTTTTCCTTGGTCGACGGTAGTTTAACCTCTTGTATAATGATAAAATAATTTTGATTGAATTATTCACAATTCATTTACATTAATATGATATCATATATAATCTTTTAACATTGATTTGTTAATAATATCTTTGAATTATTGTCATTTCGTGTGTTAACGGGTTCATTTTACATTATATTATTTGTTATGTGAGCCATATTATTTATTAATGGGATGTATATTATTCATATCCAGAATTATATCATGTCCTTAGATACAATTTTTAAATCATCAAATGATAATTATACTTGAATGGATATGATTGAGAATGAATCTCATCGTGTTCGTGGAGATGGTAGTCTGTACGTACGCACGAGTGAAAATATCATTCATTTGATATTAAAAAAATATATAATTGGATGTTATATCATATATAAATAATAATTATCATGTTATATTTAGTATTCACATGAGTTACACATCATTATTATATCCATAAAAATAATAATATATTGAATAAAAATTTCACCACGATGTGGAGACGGTAAGCCGTACGTACGAACGTATGGTGACATGTTATTCAAAGGGTGGATAGAATACTTAATATGGTTGTACCATATTTATAATAACATCACAGTATATATATGATACTGGATTTATTTTTTTATAATGGTAATAAAAAAGAAATAAGAAGTGGAAGAAGAAAGGAACTTGGAAAGGGGTGGTGGAAACATTACCTATTCTTCGGGTTCTTCCATTTAATTTGATCAAAAGGGATCCAAAGGATTGTTTTCTGATCAAACTAAGGCCTATAGGTTGTAGTGAGGGAAGTTGACAGAGTATTTGGGTAGGGGTTGGCCTAATCAAAAGGCTTTGAAGGTGTATAGAAATGAGAAGGAAGAGTGCCCTTTTATAAGAGTGGTGAGGGGCACCTATGGAAAAGCTAGAAATATTAATTTATAATAAATTCATATTCGGTTTCTAATGGCTCAAAAGATGATTATTTAAATTTTAATGTGGGGATAGGTCGAAAACGACTCATCCAATAGAATTTAGACAGGATTTTGGAATTATATTAACCTTATATTTATGTATTAACTCTTTGTTAATTAGTTTCACTTTTACAATGTCTCTTTTTATTTTTCTATTATATGGTTAATAAACTTACATATACATCCAAGTGACCCCCAAGCGGTTCATTAATGATACACCTATCATGATATAAGTCCCTTGACCGAACCGTAGATTTTTAGGAATTTAATATCAATTAATAATATAGTATTTTTTTTAAAAACTATTTTATGTCAATATTGACACTATTCAATAGTTTATTTTTTTGAAACTCATAAAAGAATTATTACTTAGAAAAAAGTTAATTAAATAAATCCTAATATGTCATATTAACCTAAAAAATTAGTGTAATTGTATAAAAGTCTAAAATTATATTTATTTTGGTATTTATAATATCCATTATTATAATTGTTCACTATTATGGTAATTACTACTTCACCATTGTGTCATAAATAAATTAAATTATATAATGCCTAAAAATTATAAATAAAATATGATTATGTATTAAATCATTTTATCTTTCTAATAAATATTTATATCCTAACATCCAAAATATATTACCCAATGTAACAATTGTTTTTCTAAAAGATATATGATAGGATCATTTTTGTATTCATTTTAACTGAATTAAAATAAAGTGTCCCTATCACTTACAAGTTGATCCATGGGGTCCCAAAATTGACCGAAAGATGCCCATGGACGAACATGTATCAACCAATAGGGTTCAGACACGTTTTAGGGTAATATAGGATTATTATAATATTATTGTTTTAACCCTAGTTTACCGGATTTACCCTTTAACCATGGTAAATAAAATATTTACCGAAGTAATTATCCAAAATGTGTCAAAATAAAAGTTACCTATTTCCACAATTTGAACATCCCGATTCCAAATATGGAATAAATTTTTCCAAATTCAAAACACATAAGTGGCAGAAATTAATTTAAAATTAATTCACGTTGTTAAAACAAAAAACGTGTTTTTAAGAGATAATAACTATCAAAAGATTGACAGTTGATTATTTCTTGTTTAAATGTGAAGTTCTGTTCAATGACCCACATTGTATTACATGGTAAAAATATATTTTACATATAATTTATAACCACTCAAATTCATAATTTATCACTAATAATTATTTCGATTAAAAAAGTTTTTTTAAATTAATATTTATTAATTTTTTACTATTCATCAAAGTATTAAAGTTATCCGAAAAGTACCAAAATTTCACCCTAGGATAATTTTGTTATTCCAAATCCAAAAATTAATTCTATTTTACCAAATTCAAAACATTAAAGTTAGATTTATTAATTTAAATTTGATTCCTGATATCGAAACCAAAAGACATATTTTTAAGAAATAATAACTATCAATAGTTTGACACCTGTTTATGTCCAATTTCAAGGTGAAATTACATAAAATGACCATCATTGGATTAAATAGTAAAAATATAATCTATTTATACTTCCAAACCATTAAAATGTATAATTTAACAATATAAATTATTTTGATTAAAAAGATGTTTTCAGTTAAAATTTAGTAATTTTTCACTATTCACCCAAATATGAAAGTTATCAGAAAGACACCAAAACATTATTGATACTAAATTATTATGTCCCGATTCTAAAGAAGAATTTATTTTTGTCAAAGTGAATATATAAAAGTTTCAAATATTTGTTTTAAAAAGGCTTCGCCATTAAAAGGAGGTAAACTTTCATTTTTTTTAAATACTTATTTTATCTGAAAAAATGAATTTGTCCATAAATCATGTCTTAGAAAATAATAATATGGATTAAAATTATAAGGATAATATAATATTTAAAATTTAGTTAATACAATTCATAACCTCTTTTGAACGGCTAGTTTGGTAAGTCGTGCTATACTTGAACTCAGTGTTGCGTACAACACACGCTATTGTATTATTCCAAGAGAAGTATACCGTGGAAGATTGGGGTGTTACATTCACACCTCCATAAATAAATTGTGTCCTCACAATTTTAAAAATTGGGCATGAGAATGGAAAGTCCCACATTGGAAAAAGAGTCAATAAAACTATGAGTTTAAAAGAAATAATGAGTGGTGTAAAGGTCACCCATGATAACCCACACTAGGATTCCAGGTAGGAAAACATGGATATAGATGATAAACTAAGTGTCATTTTCTGATGAAGAGGGATAGAAATCATGATCAAGAGAATGTTAACAATAATAAAAACACATAATTGTGTTGGGACAAACGAACATCAGTCTCCTAGTAAGAGTAGTAAACAGACAACATTTTTTGTTTTAAGTTGCATTACATAAGGATGAGGATTTCATTTATGATATTGACTAAGAATATAAAGATATATAATTACTTTTTAAGTAGAGTTTCATTATTTAATAAATTTCCACCACTAACTCATTTTTTTAAACGATGAGTATTCAAGAAGACTTGGTCACACTGGAAGATCTAGAATAAACTTCTATAGAATCACATGATCCATGAAGGATAAACTATATATTTACATTGTCTTTATATATAAATCAAAACCAAATGGTTAGTACAAGATCTAACGATCCCCCAAAACTATATTCCTTGAGAGAAATAAACACTAATCTTAATTTCTAAAATTAAACCAACAATACCCCAATGTTAAATAAATACCATTCAACAATCAATTGTCGTTAAAATTTTTCAATATAATCCCAACTAATATTGAAACCCAAAACATAGAAGAATTTGATTATGTAGTCTCCCATGTTAAATTGTATCTCCAAATAACATCAAATACTCTTAATGTCACATACTTATAAATAATTAACCTCATCACATATTCTCTATTATAGGTTAATCATTTCCATAAATAACACAAATCACTATAAATCCACAATAAAAACCTAGATAAAAATCTTCCATTACTCCATAAATGAAACCCCATAGTATTCTATTTTCCTTGGGCATATAGTGTTCCCAACAAAGCGAACATCTTCCAAAATAACATTTATCACTTAATCACCAAATCATTTTCCTATACCAAGGGTATCCATTTGATAAGACATAAGAACCCAAATCAACTTATAATTGAGAAATAAAATCATTTAATTAAAATAATTAGTCACACTATCTAGGGACTTCACGTAGTCCAGTGGTAGGTGATATATCCCAATCGCACTTTGGTTGTGGGTTCGATTACCACAGCTTTGTCCGACGCGAAGGGTTGTCACACGGTCTACATGTTGTCCTTTTTAAAAAACAATGGTCTATAACATTACCAAAATGAGATAAATTCCACAAAATAACTATAACATAATTTAACCACAAATCTTATCTCATACCTTGAATTTTCATCCCAAATTATAATAACGTATAATTATCTCAAACCCAATGATCATATAAAACCAAATGGTTATTTATAGCTATTTCTACAAGAGAAGAGATAATTCATCCCCAAATATCATTCTGACATTGCAAACTGTAGGGTTAAAAATACAACAGATACTTATTCCAAACTAAACCCATCAACAAGGAGCACTAAAACTTTTTAAAAATTTCTCCAACCATTTATTTCTACATATCAACTTCTTTGACCAATAAAATATCCTATAGAATACGGAATTCACTTGGGTAATGGCCATGTCCCCTACATTTACGGCAAATGACTGTAAATGGACTCTTGGGACCATTTTTATCTTCTTACATAGTACTCTTCATTTTTCTTCGGCAATTCTTAACTTTATGTCCTTCCTTCCTGCATGTAAAGCATCTATTTTTCCCATTGAGAGACTTTCTTGGGTGTCTCCTTCCACATTTCCTGCATGATTGAAATTGAGGATTCCTTTCTCCCTGGTCTCCACTACTGGAGATCTTATCATTCACCACCTTTCTCTTTTTTTTGAGTCCAGGAATTGGTTAATATATATATTGTTGATCATATTTTTGTAAAATGATTTGGTATAAGGACGATATCTTTTACGCCTATCAAAATTCCATTTTGTTGCTCATTTCCACCATTGTTCCCACCTTGTACATCATTCTCAAAGTTATTATGACTTCCTTGGAATCCAACCATTGACTTAAACCAGAAAGCATTGTGTCAGTAACAGTAGTCGTAAAATCATTTAGAGATTAACATGTCACCATATTATCAATTTGAAACATATTAGGATTAACCAAGGTCTTTTACTCTCATATTATATATAAAATACTTCAAATTGGATTGTAATGAAAATGTAAATTATGATAAGCATATCCCCCGGGAGCGTCATAACCAAGAGTGCATCAAGGCCCATTGTGATGCACTAGTTCCCGTTCGAGACTAGCTCAATGCGGTGTTTTCGGGTTTTATCCCTAGGTACATCTGTACCAGAGCCACCTCTACCTGCTTGTATCCAGACAGTGATTTATTGCTCAAAAAACTCAAAAAATCTCTACAATACCAAATTTCTAGGATGTTCTTCTATACTAATCCTCAAAGTTCATCTTAGGTCTATGTGCTCTAATCGGAGTTTATCTAAATCTTGCTTCCAAGGTTTGTACTAAACATCCTCTGATACTAAATATAACTCCCCGACTCCAGTTAACCAGAGTCGGTGCATTACTACATAATATTAGCATGATCACAAGAAATATCAACTCTCGAAAGACCGATTAGTTTAGTACCCATGGAAACACTAGATACATTCATAAAACATTACATTACATCATAAAAAACATCTTGTCTTCATATCCCCTCATAATATCCCTCTAGGTCATTCATAAATTACTTCTTCTTAATCCTGGGAAAAATAAAACATTGAAAGGGGTGAGATCAGATGCTCAGTACATATAACAATATAGTAGAATCTTTCATATATAAGCATAAACACTTAAGGAAATTTGTAACTAAAACAAAATCCTTTTAAACTTGAACTTCAACATAGTATGGAAAAAATAAAATTAAATAATGTTGTTTACTTATTCACATGGTTACTATACTAATCGAATAATAACATGCAATATCAATAAACACTTTCATAATGATGGATTTCATAATTCCAGACTATCATAACCACATAGCCAAGGTCTCGTGCCAAGACTACAAAGAAGATTTTGCCAAGGCCTTGTCCCAAGACACTAGTTTGTCTCATGAGACCTACCGATGCATCAAGGAGCTATAGAGGGCTCTACCCGTCACTTATTAAGTCAAATTCATTCCTCATATGAACAGGTTTAAACATAACATATACATTCGTATTAAAACTAGCATAGAAAATGTCAATACTTTAACCACAAACCATGAATTGTATAAAAATAGTACTTCCACAGTCAAACATAACTCATTCGATACAATATGGAAGATTGTATTGTATCACATTAACCTCAATCAAGAATAATGAAGGATGTTTACATAGATGAAAATAATCATCAAATCTATTTGAGAGAAATATCCCCCTTTTTCTTGAAGTCATTTAAAAGTCACACTATTTTTCAAGAACCATTTATAAATATATTTTTAAATCAAAGTCTCCCTTACCACTTTGAAACTTTTAAAAGGAGTTTTAATTTTAAAACTTTAATGTGCATATAAATAAATCCTTAAAACCATTTTTTAAAACATGGATATTAATGAGCATGATTTATAAGAATAAGTATTTAAAATATTTAAAAATGGTATGTTAGTTAGAGTTTCAAACAAAAAGAGAGACACTTGAATACAAATAATTGAGGTAATAAAAACATTGTAATATCATGAGAATAAATGGATTCATGATATACTATGTAAAATTACATTATATACACCACATAAAGGTGATTTGGTGTATATCAACAAAGAAGTCTCAATGGAATGTAAATTGAGATGAAATCTCTCATAATGGTCATATCTTTAGGTTAAGGATAAATCAACGACATAGTTATGTGTGAAAAATATAAATACACAAAATATGATTTTATATTCATTGTAAATCAATAAAAGGATATTCACACATAATCTTATAAAAACAATGCCAATGAATTGGATGTTTAACTCAACAAATGGATAATGAGTTAAAATTACTCTTATCAAATTCATATCGATGACTTGAGAAATTATCAATGGAGTGATTATGTGTATCAAAAGTATATCCACAGAAAAGGGGAGTGGAAATTATGACAGAAGCATATGAATAGTGATTCCACACATAATCTTGGAGTAATATTATCAATTAAATATGCATAATGCCAAATGAGTGGAAATTGAAATTTTAAATTCCCTTATCGATTCGGTAACTTATGAAACATAAACCAATGAAATAAGGATCATTCCATGATGATGTAAATATCCATAAATTAAATTATATTACACAATGAATACAATCATGTGAAGTACACACACCACATGCAATAAATAAGTGGTGAACAATGGAATTCTCACGGAATTAAAAGTGAGATAAGAAACCCCTTACTTTTTACTTTTTCCTTAGTCGATGGTAGTTTAACCTCCTGTATAATGGTTAAATAAGTGTTATTGAATTATAAAAGAATAATTTGCATTAATATGATATCATATATGATCTTTAAACATTGATATGTTAATAATATATTAGAATTATCATCATTTCGGGAGTTAACGGGTTCATTTTACATTATATTCTTTGTTATGTGAGCCATATTCGTTATTAATAGGATGTATATTATTAATATACAGAATGATATCAAGTACTTAGATAATATTTTTAAATCATCAAATGATAATTATACTTGAATGGATATGATGGAGAATGAATCTCATCGGGTTCGTGGAGATGGTAGTCCGTACGTACGCACGAGCGACAATATCATTGTTTTGATATTAAAATAATATATAATTGGATGGTATATCATATATACATAATAATTACATGTTATATTTATTATTTACATGAGTTACACATAATTATTATACCCATCCAAATAATAATATATTGAATAACAATTACACTACGACATGGAGACGGTAAGCCGTACGTACGCACGTATGGAGACATGTTATTCAAAGGGTGGATAGAATACTTAATATGGTTGTAAAATATTTATAATAACATCTAAGTATATATATGATACCGGAGTTATTATTTTAGAATGGTAATAACAACAAAAGAAGAAGTGGAAGAAGAAAGGAACTAGAAAGTGGGTGGTGAAAACAATACCTCTTCTTCAGGTTCTTCCTTTTGATTTGATCCAAAGGGCTCCTTGGGATGGCTTTCTGATCAAACTAAGGCCTCTATGATTTATTGAGGGAAGATTAGAGAGTATTTGGGCAGGATTTGGCCGAACCAAATGGCTTTGAAGGTGCGAATAAATGAGAAGGAGGAGTGCCCTTTTATAAGAGGGGTGAGAGGCACCTTTGGAAAAGCTAGAAATATTAATATATAATAAATTCATATCCGGTTTATAATGGCTCCAAAGTTGATTATTTAAAGGTTAAGGTAGGGATAGGTCGAAAACCCCTCAAAAAATAAAATTTATACAGGTTTGTGGCATTATATTAACCTTATATTTAAGTATTAACTCTTTGTTAATTAGTTTCACTTTTACAATGTCTCTTTGTATTTTAATATTATATGGTTAATAAACATACCATATACATCCAAGAGGACCCCAAGTGGTCCATTAATGATACAAATATCTTGATATAAGTCCCTTGGCCGAACCATATATTTTTAAAAATTTAATATCAATTAATAATATAATATTTGTTTTAAAAACTCATTTATGTCAATTTTGACACTATTCAATAGTTGATTTTTTAAAGTCATAACAGAATTATCACTTCTAAAAACGTTAATTAAATCATTCATAATATGCCATATTAACCTATAAAATTAGTTTAATTAAATAAAAGTCTCAAATTATATTTATTTAGGTATTTATATTATCAATTATTCTAATTTTTCACTATTATGGTAATTACTGCATCACCATTATGTCATTAATAAATTAAATGATATAATGTCTAAAAATTATAAATAAAATATAATTATGTACTAAATCTGTTTAGATTTATAATGAATATATATAGTCCCAAAAACAACATATATAACCCTATGTAACAATTGTTTTTCTAAAAGATATATGCTAGTGTCATTTTTGTATTCATTTTAACTTAATTAAAATAAAGTGTCCCTATCACTTACAAGTGGATCCATGGGATCCCAAAATTGACACAAAGATTCCCATGGTAGACCATGTATCAACCAATAGGATTAAGACACGTTTATGGTAATTTAGCATTATTATAATATTATTTGTTTAACCCTTGTTTACCGGATTTACCCTTTAACCATGGTAAATAAAATATTTACCGAAGTAATTATCCAAAATGTCTAAAAATAAAAGTTACCGATTTACACAATTTGAACATCTCAATTCCAAATATGGAATCTATTTTTCCAAATTCAAAACACCAAAGTTGCAGAAATATATGTAAAATAAATTCCCATTGTTAAAACAAAAAGCTTGTTTTTATTAGATAATAACTGTCAAAAGATTGACACTTGTTTATTTCTGGTTTAAATATGAAATTATGTTCAATGACCCACATTGTATTACAAGGTAAAAATATATTTTAAATATAATTTAAAACCACTAAAATTCATAAATTATCACTATTAATATTTTCGATTAAAAAAGTTGTTTTAAATTAAAATTTAGTAATTTTTTACTGTTCATCAATGTATAAAAGTTATCCGAAAAGTACCAAAATTTCACCCTAGGATAATTTCATTATTCGGAATCCAAAAATTATTTTCAATTTTAACAAATTCAAAACATAAAAGTTGCATCTATTAATTTAAAATTGATTCCTCCAATCGAAACCAAAAGGCGTATTTAAAAAAAATAATAACTATCAAAAGTTTGACACCTGTGTATGTCCAATTTCAAAGTGAAATTACTTAAAGTGACCATAATTGGATTTAATAGTAAAAATATAATCTATTTATACTTCCAAACCATTAAAATGTATAATTTAAAAATATAAATTATTTTGATTAAAAAAGTTGTTTTCAGGTAAAATTTAGTAATTTTTCACTATTCACCCAAATATGAAAGTTATCAAAAAGACACCAAAAAATTATTGATACTAAATTCTTATGTACCGATTATAAAGAAGAATTTATTTTTGTCAAAGTGAATATATAAAAGTTTCAAATATTGGTTTTAAAAAGGCTTTGCAATTAAAAGGTGGTAAAATTACATTTTTTGCAAAATAATTCTTTTATCTGAAAAAATGAAATTGTTCATAAATCATGTCTTAGAAACTCATAATATGGATTAATATTATAAGGATAATATAATATTTAAAATTTAGTTAATTCTATTCATAACCTCTTTTGAACGGCTAGTTTGGTATGTAATGATGTACTTGAACTCAGTGTTGTGTACAACACACGCTATTGTATTATTTCAAGAGAAGTGTACCGTGGAAGATTGGGGTGTTACAGTTTCGAATATGATAAACCTAAAAAAATATTTAAACATATAATACCATGATTATATTCAATTCTTATAAGGAGAAATCCAAATCTCCAATATTTTCAAAATAATTTTTTTAAACCAAATTTAAGGCCTCCGCCTTAAAAATTACATATCCTAGTGTTTTTTAATAGAATTTGCATCAAAGGATATATTCAATTTAGAGTTTTAAGGAGTTCAGAAAAAAATCACAAAGGACCCCATAAATTAAAAATTGACCCTTATACCCATAATCCATTTTTCTCACAAATAAAGACATTTTTCAATTAATATTTTAATTATTTTAAAGAATAATCCTAATTAATTTCATCATGAAATCTTATTATTCTTCACAAATATTAATACCTATGGAAAATAAAAATTGGAAAGAGAAAAAATAATTCTTAGTGAGGGATATAGAATGAAATAATTCTATTAGTTTAGTAAAAATATGCAAACCAGTATAATGTTTACCTTTATCATCAATGTTTATTATTATTTGAAAATATAATATTTTCACATGATAATAAATAAAAAATTTGTACAAATAAAATCATTATAATGAATTGGTAAAAAAGAGACTCCAAAAGGTTACATAGAAAATTATATACGTAAAACCCTTTAAAACACATTCAATTTGAATAACCATATAGAAAACATATAATTAATCAACTATGGGATTACCCAGCACCATTAGGGCCACCCCATGTCAACCTATAATGGTCATTCATTCCAATATCTAGGCCACCCCATGTATAATAAATATTAGGCTCACATGTTTTCTATAATTCTAATGTACTATATTATTATAAAAAAAATTCATCATAAGAACCCTAAAAACAATGTTAATGATATATGAAATACAATATTTTTTATTTAAATACCATTTTCTTTTAAGAACCAACTTATAAAACCAAAATACCATTTTCATTGAAATCCATTTTAATTATTAAAATAATGAAAATAAAAAATATTATTTTTTATTTATAGAAAATTGAAATATTTCTACATAAAACGAAAATAAAATAACACCAATAGTGGATTAAAATTCCTTGTCAATATATATTTTAAGAATATATATTTTTTGTCATTTGTATAAATATTTTATATACATTACATAATAATTTATGTTTTTAAAAACAATAAAATAATCATCAATACAGACATAGTGATCCATTTATAATCCATTTATTTCCCTAAAATTAAATATGTAAAATTATATCATGAATAATGAAATGGGGAAAATGTTTTACAAATAAATTTTAAACATTCATCGTGTATCATACAACATTGAACATTTAAATTCTAATATCCATGAATGAACACATTTCAAAAAACATTAAACTACATATGTATAGATAAAATATGGATATAAATTGTCATAATAGTTTTATATACAAATTATAAACGAATAATGGTTCATATCATCCTAAAATGCCTCAATGAAAGGGAGTTTAAATGATATACCTTACCTTGGGTCTGAAACATTATATATACTTGTTATCCTCCACATCATCAGATGATCTCTTTTGATTAATAACTCAACAACATTAAGTAAGGATTTATGCATGCTATTAACCTCTATGAATATAGGGAGGGATTCTAGGAATATATTTATGTTGATCTTTTACTAACAAAATATGTTTTTTGGTTAGAAGAAGACAATATAATAGACGACCTTTTAAAAGAGAGGGGAGTGGGATAGATAGATGTCATTAAAATATTAAAATAATAAAAATTATACACTATTCCAAATCGGTTTATGTTGATTAATTTTGGACATAGATAACGATGTGTTAAATAACATGCATCAAATGAAATTTATATTGGTTTGGATTATTTTTACATCTGTATCTTTCTGTTTTAATCCTCAATTAACCCTTTCAACTCATACGATGATTTTATCTAATTTACACATTGACATTAAATCTAATTTCTATAATATTCAAAATGTCATATATAATTAGTCATTTATGTCGTTATAATACATATCCCATGTATTTAGAAGAATCATATATTTATTTATATATCTTTTAAAAAAATATTTTATTTTTTAAATATTGTTAGTGTAAATTTTGTAACTAATCAATATGTTACATTTTAAACATTTAATAAATACATGATACCTAAAAAACAATTAATTAATGTCTAAAATTTTAGATTCATGAATAAAATTATTTGATAGAAACACAAAAAACGCATTATATTTATTTTAATATTTCTAATATTATTTGTTTGATTCTTCTTTTAATGAATGAATTATTGCACCATCATTGTGTCACTATTTAATAACCATATTAATTTGCTAATTATTATAAAGAAATTATTATTATTTAGTTATTAATTTTTATTTATAATGAAAATTTATAGTCAAATATATACCATATAAAACCCAATATTAAAATTACTTTACTTGTTGAAAACAAGAATGTGGAAAAAAATGTATTCTCTAAAAATATAATATTATTAATGCCTTACTCACACCCAAGTGGATTCAAAAGGATATATCATTGAAACATGATATTTTGATGGAATAAAACATTATTCAATAAAATTTGTACATTTTTTGTGTAATTTTTTTATATTTGTAAAATTATTCTTACTCTTATTTAGATAATTTACCATTCCCCTTGGTAAAAATATACAACAGTTAATTCAAAATAATCATTTTCCTTCTGTTAGACCAAAATATTCACACAAATTACAAATAAGTATATCCATTTTCAAAATTCACTTTATATAAGTTCAAAATTATTTATAATTATAATCCTTGAGACAAGACATCAAAGGTGGGATTTAATGTAAAAACATCCAAAAGTCTGATATGTTTTTGTACCCAAACATAATGTAAAATTATTTCCAATGAAATAAATTTTATTAAATTATTAGTAGTTATATAATTATACATTATAACATATTTTTTAGAAAATATAACTATATATATAAATTAAATGTAAATTTAATTTTCAATTAAAATGTAGTATTTTTCCATATTCAAAAAAATTAAAATTTTCCGAAAAATTCCAGAAAATCATCCAAAATAAAATTTTATTTTCCTATTTCATAGAAGTTGTTTAATATTTAAAATATAAATTAACATAAGTTTAAAACTATATTTAAAAAGGTTTTTCCATCAATGGGTTGTAAAACTACATGTTTTTAAAAATACTTCTTTTACATATAAAATTGAATTTGATCATATATAATGTCTAAAAAACAAATAAAATTAATTGTTTAAAAAATATTAAATTTATATTTCATTATTATAATCCAAATGTGAGAATTTATTATTTTATAAAGACAATAATTACCTTTTAAATATTTTCTCATGAAAAAATATCCTTTATAGGCAATTGGATTTTATTTCCATTTAACATAAATGATCTAGCCAATGAATCATTATATTAACAAGTGCAAACAATATTTTTTGTAATTATGTATATACTATTTATTTTTTATATTATATGGTATATTCAACAAAATTACTACTAAATAATATCATTTAGTTTTTTTATTAAGTTCAACGTATAATATATTGTACGATGTCGAATATAGTGTTTCAATTTAAAACATGTGATGTTACATGTGGTGTCCACTAGCCTTCAACTAGTAGTTCTTTTGAAAAAATATTACTTTAAATAAATATTACTAGGGACGCATGCATTGGAGTTCTAGTATATACATTGGTAATAGAAGACTTATTAGTTTCTAGTTTCCATATTAATATAGTAGTGCCTAAATGTGATCTCCTATATAAAATCCACTATTATATCCAAAAAATAAAAAATACATATTGATTTGGTAGAAAATTCCAATTCATATTTGGATTGATATAAATGTTATTCTATGGTGAAAAAATAAAACCACTACTTATATCCAGCATGCTTCATTCCATCCAAAGAATTTGAACATTATTTGGGGTTGACTCAATGCCATTAGGCCCCATCATAGAAATTGATATGTTGAATAATCATGACAATTTATTATTCCTAAAACAACATTCATAAATTAAAATTTTTATAGATAATGGAAAAGGTTATCTCAATGATAGTTTTAAAAATTCTCTCTCATTTATAGGGTTCTTGACACATTTGTTGAGGATGGAATTAATTGTGATCCATATTCCAAGTGGCATTAATATCTCATGTTATTATGTTTTCAAACTATTTATCTTCTTCCCTTAGCTAGTGTGATAGGGAAATGCAATCCAATACCCATTTTGAAATTCTTTATTTTCATGAATCATGATGATATAAATTATAATATAAATCATCTACATGTCTATTATCATGCCTTATTGTGTCATGATGATGACCAATATTGGTTGGAAAATTATTCGAGTGGTGTATTCAATTGACTAGAACATCGTGTGGAAATGGCGTAATCTTCACAAACCCCTTATCAGCGGTAGTAATGGTGTTATTTCAGGTTTCATGGGATCATTTGAGGCTGTTCTCCTTCCCTGATGACGATTATCTTATAATCGTGGTTGGTTTTTTCGAGGAATAATCCTATTCTATATTAATGAAAAATTATCTATTATCTAAATGATTATTATATGATCCTTTCTCTAAAATTCCTCATAAAATCAGTTATAGATAATACATAGTTATACCTCATCAACCATTCCTCATTCACGTTCAATCCCTATGAACGCCTTTTTTGATCTGGCATAAAAAAAGTTTGATTCAGTGTAAGAAAATGATGTGATTATTTGCACTCCCACAATGTAGGTCAATAACCATGAGTAATTTCTTCATTGAAGCATTCCTAATTATGGAGCATAATGATGTAATTTACATTTAATATATGGAAAAAATAGATATAATTCCATGTATCATCGAGGACTATTCAATATTGAGGTTGATATACGTATCATTGATGAAAAAATTTCATTGCTATATTGAAAAATGAAACCATAGAGAATTATCATCTGGGAAATCATAATGTTACTTAATTTTATGATCGAATAGATGATTTTACCATAGATATCAGAGAACATTATGATAATATATATCACCCTAGTGTCATATTATAATTCCATCATCCTTCTTTATGACCACTCAGAAATGAGTTGAATATTTATCCTATCTTATTGAGTCTCATTATCCTCCGTATGTGGCTGAATAATTAGGCCAGATAACACTTCATCCCTCAATCGAAGAATCTCATATGAAATGTAGCTGATATAAAAAACTAAAAAAACTAAATTTTATTATTATCTAGAAGAAAATGTTTGTGTTTTTCCACATGGTGATTCCATCAGAGAGACTCTATAATGTTGATATTCCTACATATTATATACATTAACAACTACTAATTTTAATACCATTTCATGTAATTATCATGATTTATTTCATTCATGATGTTCCTTAAATTTCATAGACACGATATCATTTGTATCATCACATATATGAATTCTTTGTATGATACCAAGTTAACCAAAAATAAAATATTTTATTTATTGAATAAAAATGAATTTATCTTATGAATTTCTCATGAACTCCAATCAACATTAGATTCCTCATCAATGTATATTCTCTAGCTGTTTGGGGATCACTTTGATTAAATGCCTAATTAGGGTGAGATATATCCCCTAGAGGTAGAGTGATCTAATTTCTTCCAATAACATTAGACTTACTGATTATATATTAATTTTCAAGAGGGAATCATAATAAACCCTAAAAGATTTTATTCATATTTTTTAAGATTATTGTAAAATTTTCTTGGAAATTATATTTGGAATGCGTAACATGAATGACATTTACTTTTTTTCTGGACATCCTCTTATGTGTTTTCAACATAATAATGATTATGAATTTTCTATTTTATGAGTTCAAAATATTTCCTAGACAAAACAAATTTCAAGCCATCTAATAAAGGACACATTTTTTAAGAGATCCATATTTAGTTTTTTATCCTTATGACTGTTATGTCATTTTTAATTGGTTATTATATTTCCTGTATTAAAAATCATTTTTTAGTTAAGTGACATCTAGATCTGGCCACATTCTAATGTAGTTTGTTGTATTTTAACCCCGAATGTATTTTTCTTGTATTTTTATGTCTTATATATAAGAATATAAATTAGTGTATTTTATCCTATCATATTCCAGATCCTATATTGTTGTAATTTAGTGCTTTTTTCTATAACCTTGTAATTCTATAGTGTAAGTTATTTTATCAAATCCCACCTATTTTTTTTTTATTTTTGGGACTATTATAATGTATATTCTATTGTTTTAATTTATGTAATATTATATTAGAATTTTTTTTGTTGGATTTCCTGGACTTTTAGCTCAGACCATCTATTGCAAGTGATGGATGTGTATTCATGATGTGGATAGGAATCGGGCATCATTGATGAGATTTATAATAAAATGATTCCATGAAGGGTTATGATACACAACATTCAAAATTGATGTTTAAAATATTTAATGATAATGAAGTGTAATGGAACTTTGTGTTATTACATAAAACACAAGGGATGAATATCTATGATGAAAATGACACACAGAAAACATATAGTGATTCAATTTGGTGTGTGGTAAAATATTTAGTATGACGACTACACATGGATATTTAGAATATGGGTTGTGTAAGTCAGAACAAATTTTTTTAAACAAATGGAAATTAATTGGGGTTGATATGATTTGGATGACTAATAAAACATAAGGTTTTCTTTTATTTCATGTTTTTGTTAATGAAAATGATGATTGGAGGTCCTCTTCTACCTAGATGAGAATCCTCTGGTTGGTTGGTTACATGCCATATTTCATTATACCATAGGCTATACATATGTGGTCAATCAGTGATGTCCCAACTAATTTCTAATATAGAAGAATTATTTTTTGATTATTAAAACATCTCAATGATGAAGGTTTATTTGTGACTTGGGTTGTCTAAAAAGTGTTATGGAACCCTATGGATTTTTAGATTCTAATTTGAGGCATGTGTCCTACAACATGTGGTTTCAGGTCATGTGGTGTGAGATATCAAATGGATTTACAAATTTTATAAAATTCATTCATTGAAAAAGGGTACTACATATGGAGATTTTACAGTATAAATATCTAATATTCTTAAATATCATATTTATGGTGATTATAAATCATATACTAGGATTATCATGGTCAGTTGATTCTTGGAAAATGTTATAATAGTAAAATCCATGATAATGGAGAAATGATATATTCACCATTGTCAAGATAATAACTTATTTATTTAATGGGAGACTCTCCTATGAGGCCAAACATCCTCTTTGAATGATATCATTATAAAATGTTCGATTCTCCGATGAATCCTGATGGGGTCTCTTTCAATTAGACAGTTTCAATTACCCAAATTCTAAAGGGAGAACATGGAGAAGCAACCTGATTATATGGTGTTACAAAAAATGGTATCCACTAATGGAATTCGTGTTATTAGATTTGACATTAAATACCTTAATGTTGATTATTCAATGGTTAATGTTCATCAAATATTCTATATCCATATATTTAGTTTCACCACATAGTAAACACATTATCATATAACTGTATGTGAATGGATCATTTCAGAAATATTTTCATAGATTATGGGGTCTTTGGGGAATATATGGGATATTACTAGGGCCATAAGGTAGTACCCATGATATTTATTAGATTTCTATTTATTCATTTTTTTTCTTAATCTCTATAGATGATAAGTTTATCATGAAAAGACATATCTTTTTCCCATGAATGATTTTTCTTATTTTGATTCTAAAAATTATTTTCTAAAATACACATGAAATTTAGATTAATGAGATTCATACTATAATATGTTAATGATTCAGTTAAAACATATTTTCCCAAGAATCATTCCATTTAAAGTCATTATACATTTTTTCATGGTATGTGGGGAATGTTACACAATAGTCTAATTTGTATACATAGTATCAATAGAACACCATCATCAATTTTAATGTGATATATAAATTTATTCAATCAATGCTCAAGGACATCATTCCTTAGTAGATTTATGAGACAGACATGCCAGAAATGATCATGAATCACGCTATGGTGAAAAACTCATATGTGATGTTTCCATGGTTAAAAATTTTTTGAACTATTTTTTCACTTATATAAATGATTTCTTTGATGGATAGAACTCATATTGGAAAAATATGAGATAACAAATATAGACATATGAGGGTTCCCTTGAATGTCAGTGTCCATTTATATAATTCTCCAACTCTAATTACCAAAATTTGGTTCATTGTTTTAATAAATTGTCGTGATTACAAGATATCATGTCTTGAAGGACCAATCAGTTTAGAAGTCTTTGAAAATATATTACAAATATTAATATTAAGTTACAATTTATAAAATTAATCACCACACAAATATTCCTTTGAGAACTCCATTATCCCACTAGCTTAACCCTGCATATCAATCATAATACACTTCTTCACATCTAGGAAAAAATAAAACATTATGAAAGTGTTAGATTAGATGACCAGTAAGGATAACAATATAACTAAAACTTTCATAAATAAACATAAAAATTTATGGTAATTTATAAGACCCACAAATAATTTTATACATAAAATTCAGCATAATATGGAAAAGGTAAATATAATAATTACATTTACTTATTCACATAGATATTTTACTAGTCGAATAATCACATGTAATATCAATGACTAATATCATAATGATGGAATACCTAATGTCTGGCATCATAACCACATAGATAATGGATCGTACAAAGACTGCTGATAATTGTTTTTTCAAGGCCTTGTTCCAAGACAGTAGTTTGTCTAATGTGACCTACCGATTCATCTTGGAGCTATAGAGGGCTCTACCCATCACTTACTAACCCCAATACATTCATCATATAATAAGGTTGATACATAATATAAACATTTGTATTAAAAATAGCATATGAAATGTCTATACTTTAACAATAAAATATATATGGAAAAAAATATCACATCCACAATATAATATATCATCACTCATTCAATACTATATATAAAATTGTAATATAATATATCAACTTTAATCAATAATAATATCCATTAATGGACTTTGACATAGTTGAAAATGATCAGTAAGACTCCTTGAGAGAAATATCTTTCTTGTGAAATCATTTACATGTCACTATTTAATAATGGAAGTAATTTAAGAATTTCTTTTTAATAGATGTTTCCCATAAAAATATTAATGTTTTTAAGGAATTTAAATTTTAAAACATTCATTTCTATATAATTAAATCCTTAAAAACCTTTAAAAACATATACTTTAATGAGAATGATTTAGAAGAATAAATATTTAAACAATTTAAAATGATTTTTTAGTTAATGAGTCCGATAATATGAATCCTTTTGAAAACCGTTTTATTAAATAGGGTCATAGATGATAAATATGTCATAGTATATACTTACAGATAAATAATCTCAGATAATAATGAGATTGAGGAAATAACACTTACCTTGTACTTTCATTGGACAAGGATGTGATTAACTGCCTGCATAATGATCATAGTATGCTATTAAATTATACCAAATCTATATTTATATTTATAAATTAATAATTTATTTATTTATGGCTTTATACTTCCGATATAAAAATAATTTCTATGTTAATATAATATTTCGGGTAATAATAACTTTATCTTTCATACAAGTTTTAATGTTTTATTCGTTATCATATCACATATATCATAATTTAATTAATTCCAAAAAATATAAATTATTTATATATCATATATATTAAAAATATAAATATGTATAAAAGATAGATATATGAAATGGAAAACATTTTTTATTGAGACTGTAGGTCGTATGTATGGATGAACATAGTTTTCGTTTTCATATCGTATTGAATAGAATAATGTGAATGAGATATATATATATATATATATATATATATATATATATATATTTCAATAGAATTATTATGTAATATATTACATTATTATTATTAATATATTAATTGTTTTATTATAATCATCATTTAAGGGGGAATGTGGAAATGAATCTCATCGCGCTGTGGAGATGGTAATTTGTACGTACGTAGGAGTGACAATATCATTATATTGAGAGTTAAATCGTATGTAAAAGGATTTTATTGCATATATATAGAATAAGTAAAATTTTATATTCATTTTTTACAATCAGTTATACTCATTATTATACTCATCGAAATAATGAAGTGTTTGAATAACATAGTACACTGCTACATAGAGACGGTAAGCAGTATGTACGCACGTACGGTGACTAGTCATTCATAGGATTTATTGGATAATGAATATGGTTGTACCATATTTATAATAAAATCATAGTATGTATAAGGTACTGAGGTGTATTGATTTTCCTATGTAAATATCAATGAAATAGGAAGTGGGAGAAAATATGAAATTTGAAAGAGGTAGTAAAATTATTACCTCTTCTTCGGTTTTTTTCTTTTTAGTTATTCAAAAAAGCTCTGTTGGTTGGATTTATAATTAATTAAAGTCTTCTATTTCTATTTGAGGGTAGATGGTATAATATTTTAGCATGTTTTGGTCAAGAAAAATTTGTTTGTAGGTGTGATGTTGAGAGAAGGGGAAGTACCCTTTTATAAGAGAGGTGTGGGTCAAATTAGAAAAATCATAGAATATTTTTTTATTATACCATCATATTTGGATAATAATGTCTCTAAAAGGATTTATTTCAGGGCTATGATGGTGATGGGTCGCAGAACACTCAACCAATAGGTTTTAGAAAGCTTTAGGTCACCATATTAACCTTATATTTTTTATTTTACTCTTAGTTATGTAGTTTAAATTTTACAATATATTCTTGTATTATTATATAAATAGTTAATAAACAAAGTGTAAAAATCCATGATAACCCAAAGTGGTTCATTTTTGATATGTATAACTTTATAGATGTCCTCTGGTAGAATATTATATTTTAGAAATATTATATCAAATAATAATATTGTATTTTTTATAAAATAAATCAGTTATGTCAATTTTGATAATATTGGGTATTTTGTTTTTTTAAAAGTAATCAAAACATTATCAAATCAAACAATATTTTTTTATCAATATTAACAATTCCTATTAATCTATTACATTAGTTTTATTCATAAAAAGTTTCAACATAAATTTATTTGTATATTTATAATGACAATTATTTAAATCATTTATTAATAAGGTAATTACTCCATCATCATTGTGTAATAAATAAAACCCATTATTTAATGTCTAAAAATTATAAATAAAATACTCATATAAAAGACATTAATATTATCATTATAATGGTTATTTATAGTTGAATTCATCTTATTTAGAACCATATTTAAAAATAGTTTAGTTATTAAAAATTGAATTTACCACTTTAACTATTCTTTAAATAAAATGACAATAACTGTCATAATCTATTAAACGTGGACCAAAAGGATAATATATTGTTCATATTGTTTATTTATGTGTATATACACTTATCCAATTGAATTGGGACATGTGTTAGGGTAATTATAATATCACTTTTACATTTAATAACCCTAATGACTTTTTAACGTGGTAAATAAAATTCAAAAAGTTACTTTTCACCAAAATATTATTTACATTATATTAAATCAAATTTTACAATCTAATGTAAAATTTATGTCTCATAATTTTTAAATTAAATTCACATAAGAGGAAAAATTAATTTTATGAATATTTTCACATGTACTTAGGCGGTGGGTAAATGACGTTAAAAAAAACAATAAAATTTTATACATCTCATATTATTTTAAAATGACTCCAATGGATTACATTGAACGGATATAGTTATAAGGTATCTACTTTTAATATTAAATAAATATAAATACTTAATATTATTATTTAATTAAATCTCAATTTAAAAAAATAACACATTATTTTTAACTATTTATCAAAAATTGAATGTTTTCAAAAAGATACAAAAAATTATACCTAAGATAATTCTTATATTCTAAATACAAAAATGACGTATATTTTATAAAAATCAAAAAATATTATATTCATTAATTAATTTAAAATTTATTCCCATTGTAAAAACCTGAAAGTGGGGTTTTGAGAAGTAAAAACTATCAGAAGATTGGTATGTGCTTATGTAAAATAGAAATTTTAATTTACATCTAATGAACTACATTACATTATGTTATAAAAATATAATCATATTAATTTTAAAAACCTCTCAGATGAATAATTTTACACTAAAAATTATTTTGATTCAAAATGTTGTTTTCGATTAAAATGTTGTATTATTCACTATTCATCAAAATAGAAAACTTATCAAAAATTTACTACAATTTTATAGAAACTAAATTTTTATTTCATGATTATATAGAGCAATTTAATTTCATTAAATAAAATATATAAATGTGTTAAAAATTGTATTTAAAAACTATTTTCCCTCGAGAGGTTTTAAATTTAATTTTTTGAAAATTAGTTTTTTTTATCTGATAAAATGAATTCTTTCTTATATGATGTCTATGAAACATATTATATAGATTATTTAATTATATAGAGGTTATTAAATTCAAAATA
Organism: Viscum album; assembly: GCA_963277665.1. Lineage (NCBI taxonomy): Eukaryota > Viridiplantae > Streptophyta > Magnoliopsida > Santalales > Viscaceae > Viscum > Viscum album. The sequence continues at coordinate 1,247,468,036 of OY728148.1, forward strand.
CAGTTAATATTGTTCATACATGTTTTTTCAACATCATGTTTTGTAAGACGTGGTGCGCTCAAACTCGATGTTGTGTGTCACACAAGCTACAGAATTACTTTAAAGAGATAACATACAATGAAATACTGGGGTGTAGCGTTCTCCCCTCTAACAATAAATTTTCTCCTCTTAATTTTAAATTTTTATTCGAAAATAAAATGTTAAAAATAGAAAATACCTTGGTGGAAAACCCATATCAGAAATTGGGTTAATAAAATTTATTCTTAATAAAGAGGGAAAATGAAATAAAAAATTCATCACCAAATTATTATTTAGAATAGGGGATAGTTGTTTGAAATTTGGGACACATAATTAGAGGAATGTCATAAATATTTGTAGGGGGTGATTGAGGTCATCAATAACAAAAAAGTGAATAATAAATAGAAAATTTAGTGTCAAAAATCCATAAATCAACGATGACATAAAATATTATTGGTGAATCAAAACATATGTAAATAAGTGAACCCGTTTTTGGTTTTAAAAATATTTCCCTAAATTTTATGTATTAATATCTTCATAGGATAATTAAACAATAACATGACAATTATAGTTCCATCCATTAACTAATTTATACCACAAAATCATCATTCTGTCCAAAAATATAATAGAACTCAAAGATATTATGTTTATCCAAATCGAACATGGTACAAAAATAAATAATTAATAATCCATTTGTTAGATTTTTTAAAAATACTACATTATAAAATAAAACACATCACATTGGCCAGTGGTAGGTGACACACCATTTCAACCCTTAGGGTGCGGGTTTAAGTCTCGCGACCTTTTCGGAAGAAACTAGTTGTCGCCCAACCTCTGGGGTTTTTTTAAATAAATCTCAAAAAAAATATTAAGAAATTCATTATCCCTAACAATAATATCAAATGTCAAAATTAATCCATTCAAACCATTATACTAATCCATAATATTTCTATCCAATCTCACAGTCCAAAATTTATAATAAAGTTTACATAATATACATGTGAATACCATCATCGTGTATTCTCTTAAAATGTTATTAAAAAATGAATTACTAGAAATAACATATTCGAATAGGTATGTACTTACTTATTCATTATGTAAAAAATTGAATACTGGATATACATCTTAAATCCAAAAATGCTATAATCACGAACAATTATGGAATAATCAAACCATTAATTAGTTCAAAGGCAATCAATAATTACCAAAATAATTTATTCATCTAAATCATCTCAAATTCCAAAATCAATACCTCAGTATTTGGGAAATATTAAATTTTATCTTCCCGTTAACCATGTATTTTCCAAAAAGTTTAACTTTCTATTGAGTAACATTTCATGGTACAACACAATCTCAAATCCTTAATTAATTAGTACTATAGTGCAATCCTTATATACTACATTATACTTATAACCAGTATGTCATTGATACCACACTCAAATGACATAATCCTTTAATATCTACCTAAGAACACTAGTCATTCCTCTTCATCTGTGATAGAATCATAACATGACTATTATCCAACAGAAACATTTGTAGTGTACTATGATGATTGGTGCATTGATTTGCGTACTGTCCCAACTCCTTGGAGATGAATAATTTTACATTTGAAACATTTTTCTTACCCTTGCAATCACGTACTCGAGTCATTTTTCTGCATAATTTTAACAAAATCCCATTCCCATCATGCACTTACCAATGTTATTATTCCCAAATTTATTAGATATGGGAAAATAATTCTTTCCCTTATTCCCTTTATCTATCTTTTCCACATCAATGCTTTAATTCTCTGGTACCCTTCAAAGACATAGGAATCAAAAAATTATCTACTTATCTTATTAACACCTGATAACATTTTTTTCATATGATTATATTATCTGTGAGAATATATTACTTATAAATGTACGATTAGTATCATTAATGATATGATCCTTCTTACTCTTTGGATCATTCATATTTTTGGAGTTTTCATTCCTTATACTGGGCACCATAATATTATGGCATAGACTAGATAAATTTGTCAATCACAATGCATAATTCCAAAAATGTAAAATACATAACGTAAATTGAACAGTTTATACATATAATCCCAATTAATTTAAAATTTTCTCTTTGAGGAGGCATTTACTCATAAATCCTTCATAATGGTTAGTAAACAAAACGTGAATTATCCTAATAAGATCCCCCAATAATGTTCTAACAAGGAGTGATGTAAGGCCCATTGTCGTGTACTAGGATACCCTGTTTCAAGCCTAAAACTACTTGTCAAAGATATCACTCCTAGGTACATCAATGCCAGAGTAGCCTCTACCTTCTCGTATTCACACAGTGATGTTTTTCTTGGAAAAATCACAAAATGTCACCATTACAAAAATTCTAGAATGTTCTTCTATACTAATCCTCAATGTCTATCGTTGGTAGTGATTCAAAATAAAATTTTATCTAAATCTATATCCAAGGTTTTTCTCTAAAATTCATATGATAACAACTATAATGCCCTGACCTAATTTTCCCAGAGTTGATGCATTATTTTAATACAAAATCATGATTGCACGAAATCATGTCTCGAAGGGCTGATCGGTTTAGCAGTCTTGGAAAATATATATAATATTTAAACGTTATATTACAATTTATAAAATAAAAAACAACAACAAAAATCCTATTAGAACACCATTAGTCATATAGAATCACCAGGCATATCAATAATAACACACTTTTTTCACATCCTGGAAAAAATAAAAACTAATAAAGGGGTGTGCTCAGATGCTCAGTATGGATAACAATATTGAAGAAACATTTATAAATATGAATAAAAATTTATGGCAATTTAAAATACCAAAAAATCCATTTAAACATAAATAAAACATAATATTGAAATGATATATCAAATAATGTCATTTAAATATTCACATGAATATTCTACATGTCGAATAATAAAATTTTATTTCAAAAACTAATTTCATAAGGAAGGAATTCAGAATTTCATACATCAAAACCCCATAATCAAGGCATCATGCCAAGAAAACATATAATGATTTTGTCAAGGCCTTATGCAAATACACTAGTTTGTCTCATTAGACCTACCGATGCACCGAGATACTGTAGTAGGCTCCACCTGTCACTTAATATGTCCAATGCATTCTTTGTATAAAATCGTTTAATCATAACTAATGAATTAATTTTAAAACATTCATAAAAAATTTCAATAATTTAACCATAAACCATGAATGGTATAAAAATAAGACTTCCACTATGAAACATATCATACCTCATTCAATACAATATTGATGACTTTATTATAATAAACCAACTTCAATCAAGAATAATATCTAAAAAAGGATGCTAACATAGTTGAAAATGATTAGTAAAACTATTCAAGAGAAATATACATTTAGTGAAAACATTTAAATGTCACTCATTTATAAATAAATTTATTAAAAAAATATAATAAATTTCTTCCATAATAATTATAAATTTTTTAATGTAATTATCATTTTAAAACATTTCTGTCTATATATGTAAATAATTAACACCATTTTAAAAACATGGACATTAATGAGAGTGACTTAGAAGAATAAATATTTATACCTTTTAAATTGATGTTTTAGATAATGATTCCCTTAAGAAGAATACTTTTGTATATTATTTTATGAATCATGTATATAGATTATAAATATGTCTCATTAGATATGTACAGAAACAGAATCCTAGATAATAATTAGATTGAGTAAATAACCCTTAACTAGTACTTTGCTCTGGTCTAGGGTACATTTAACCACATGTATAATGACTGTAGTATGTTATTAAGTTATTCCATAACCATATTAATATTTATTATACAATACTTTATTAATTTAAGTATTTATACCACCCAATTAATAATAATTTCTATGTAAAATAGTATTTCTGTTAATAATTTATTTCTTTGTTGTACATGTTTTATCTTATTATTCTTGATCATTTCAGTAAAATCACGATTTAATTGCATCCAGAATATATAATATAATTTATATTTCATATATATTCTATATATAAATATGTATAATAGATAGATATATGAAATGGAAAACACCGTTTATTGAGATGGTAGGTCGTACATACACATAAACTTTGTTTACATTTTAATATATTATTAAATGATTGAATGTGATGGAGATATATATATATATATATTTATGATATGATTATTATTTCATATATTACATACTTATTAATAATATATTTTTTTTATTTACATTGTTGAATGGTGAATATGGAAATAAATCTCATCACGTCGCGGAGACGGTAATCTGTACGTATGCATGAGAGACATTATCATTCTATTTATGGTCAAATTGTAAATAATTGGAAGGTAGATAATATATAAATTATAATTAAATTGATTTTTTTGTTATTTACAATAGTTATAATCATTATTATACCGATCCAAATAGTGGTGTTTTTTAATAAAAAACTACACCACAATGTGTAGACGGTAAGCTGTACATACGCATGTATGATGACGTTTCATTCATAGGATGGATAGAATAATGAATATAGTTGGACCATATTTATAATTACATCCCATTATGTATTTGGTAATGGAGTTATTTTTTTTGGAAGCAACAATTATTGTGGATGTGGATGAAATTAAATCCTTTCAAGATGTGGTGAAATTATTACCACCTCTTCGAGTGGTTCCTTTGGATTTGATCAAAAGGGCTCATTTGGATGGATTTATGATTAAATTTAGTCATCTAGGTCAATGTGAGGTTTTTTGGGAGGACATTTGAGTAGGGTTTGGATGAACCAAAAGGATTTGGAGGAGATATTTTGAGATAAGGGGATGTGAAATTTTATTATAGAGGTGAGGGTCACTTTATGAAAATCTGTGAATATTATTTTATAAAACAATCTTATTCAGTTTATGATAGCTCCAAAAAGATGTATTTCAAGTATATGGTGGGGATGGGTCAAAAAAATTCCAATCAATTGGTTTTAGAATGTTCTTAGTCACCATATTAACCATATCTTTTAGATTTAACTCTTAGTTAAATAGTTCAACTTTTTCCATGTATTCTTGAATTATTATAATCATTGGTTAATAAAATTAATATAAAAAGAAAAAAGTACCCAAAGTGGTTCATTATTAATATATCTATATTTATCAAAGTCCTTTGGACGAACCTTTGATTTTGGGGAAAATAATATCAATTAAAAATATATTATTTAATAAAAAATTTCATTAATGTCAATTTTTCAATGATTTGGTATTTTTATAATGTCATTAAAACATTATGAATTCGATAAAAAATTATTTAATCAACTATAACATTTCATATTAACATATAAAATTATTTTAATTCATCAAATTTAAAAATTTAAATTTATATGGATATTTATAATATCAATTATTTTAATATTTCATAAATAAGGTAATTACTGCATCATCATTTTGTAATATATAAATTTAATAATTTAATTTATAAATACTAAAAATAAAATACCATTTGGTATAAAAATATTTTAGCATTATAATTAATACATATAGTCGAATTTATCTTATGTATAGCCCTATATTAAAAATGGTTTAGTTATTAAACATTGATTTTCTCACTTCTAACTCTTCATTATATTTAAATAATAATAAATGTCCTGACCATTTACAAGTGGACCTAAATGATAATATTTTATTACTATGGTTGATTTAGGTCTAAATACACTTATCCAAAAAAATTGGGACATGTGTTAGTATAAATATAATATCATTTTTTCATTAATTACCCTATTTACTTTTAACTGTGGTAAATAAAATCCAGAATATATTATTCACCAAAAATTATTTTCATCTTATTAAAAAAATTATACATACTAATGTCAACCATGTGTCTCGGATTTTTTAAATTCAAATCACATACGTGGTAAAATTAATTTTTATTCAAATTTTCAAATGAGCCTAGAAGGTGTGTAAAAGGCGTTAAAAAATCAATTAAATTGTATACTTATAATTTTATTTTACAATGACTATAATTAATTAAATTGAACAAATTTAGGTATCATGTATCTATTCTGACTTAAAAATAAATTTTAATTTAAAATAATTTTAATTATATAATATTTAATTTTAAATAATAACATATTGTTTTTCACTATTTATCAAAACATCAATGTTTTTAAAAAAATAACCAATATTATCTTTAATATAATTTTGATATTTCAAATAAAAAAATTGTTTCTATTTTAACTAATTAAAAACATATTATAAGCATTAATTATATTAAAATTTATTCTTCTTGTCAAAACCAGAAAGTCTCTTTTAATGAAATAAAAACAATCAAAAGATTGACATGTGGTCATGTACAATATAAATGTGAAATTTACATATAATGACCTTTATTATATAAAATGAAAAATAATATATGAAAATATATCTTATTTTTAGTCATGTTTTTCTTTTTTATGTTATTTTTTGAGAAAAGAGTAATTTATCAAAAAATTTGAAGTGCACGCCGTGTAATTTATGAGTACATGCCATGTACTCGGTTACCGTAGGTATCTGTGTACTGGAAATGTAGCAGATTTGCACTCAGCCATGTGGGGTGACATTGGGACCACCTAAGGTGGAGTACGGGAAATGAAAATTTCATGTTGTGTACTTCTAATGTACATTTCATGTATTTTTAACAGGAAATGGACTGGGCTCGTGTCTAATTGGCAGAAATGGCTTCTTCTCTTCTATACTCGACCAAGAGCGTCTGTATGACCGCAAATAATCACCTAGCCCCATATGATAATATGATCTCTTATTCGATCGCCTTCAATTTCATTTAGATGGCACTGGTATTCTATTTCTTCTGTTATAGATTCGTTTCATGATTTCTCATCTTTCTCATGTTATCCTCCATTAAATATTTTGGAATTTTTTTGTAGATATACTATTTTATTTTTAGATTCAAGGCTTGAGGTTCACATATACCGATCTCAAATCATCGAGGTAAGTGGGTTGTGCCCTTCTTTGAATTTCCTTGAGTTATATGTGCAACATTTCCAAATAACCATTATTGGGGTATTGCATGTATACCGTTTTAACCATGATATTTACCTTCCATACTTTTATGATTGAGTAAAGGTTAAAATAATGTGAATAGAGTTGATTTCTATTCTTTGTAAGTGTTTTTTCATGCATGTTCTAATAACAAATGTTTGTTTCTATTTAGCTTGTTAAACTCCTTTAATGTTTTCCCACACCTACGATTGTAGAATTTAGTGATTATTAGATCTGAAATGCTTGATATGCTATAAAATATTTAGCCAAGTATTTATTGAGGTCTAATTTGGACATATTGGAATGCTATGATTGTTTTACTTATAAAGGGCCAGGAGAACCTAGTGTAGTAGACTATAAGGGGGATTGACTGTGTGAGCTTTTTCCAAGAGTCTTTATCCACATCGACTATAAGGGTAATTGAATGTGTGAGCATTCTCAGATAGTCTCTAACCATGTTTGACATTAACGGGAATTGACCATATGAGCTTCCTCAGAGAGTCTTTACCAATTTTGACCATAAGGGGAATTGACTATGTGAGCTTCCTTAGAGAGTCTTTGTTTTATCCTTGTGAATTGAACCAGAGGGGTAGAATGTGTGTGCATACCAGAGGGTTGCATGTGATGCCAGGTAAGACCATAGGGGATAAAATTTATGTACTTCGCAGAGGGTTACCTATTTTTGTTTTTCTGCCTGTGTAGTTTCTTACATGTTATATGAAACTGAATACTTTAAACTATAGGATTGGATACTGCTGAGTAATTTATTGTTTACATCGTTCTTTTTATTTTGACCTTCCATGTATTCACTGATTGTTAGGCACAAATCTTGCGGTTCTTGCCTACTGGGATTTAGTATCACACCCTATGCGGGCCATGATTTTTGGACAAAATTGATTAAATCACAGTAGGTATAGATAAGGGCAATCACCCTTCTACTTCAAGTACTTGAGTGATGTAGATCTGGAGAGCATGGGTCCAAGATGAGGCTTGTGATACTGAGGAGCTGTCATCTGTCATACATTGTACTTTGGTTTATTACTATTTGTATTCCAGCATTGTGATTTTTTTGAATTCATTCCAAGACATATATATCATGCATCATTCATATATATATATGTGTGTGTGTTATCCAGTTTATAATTTCTACTCTTCTATTGTTTCATTTTTTATGGATTATTACTTCTTTAGCTATTCTATATCTGTTTTAGTTATATTGTGTTACTCTGACAATGAGGGCATAGTGTCACCAATATTACACCCATGTTTCTCGTTGTTCATCGGTAGCCTCTGGCGTTCGTGGAAATGATCTTGAGGCCATGTGACCAACCGTGTATGGAGCGCCTCTGGGAGTCTTTCGAAACCGTGACATTACAAAGTGGTATATGAGAGGCTCACTATTCTTGACATACTATTTGGAGACTATATCCAGGGATAATAAGAAATATGTACTTGGTAATAAGCTATGTCCGGGAGTTACTAACCCGTGTAAAGGTAAAATCCAATTTACCTCATTATTATAATTTTTCTAGTTTTGCAAATTTACAGGTGATTTTATTTCACCGTTGGGTGATTCAAATGTTTTTTTTACCATTGATGTTATTAAGGTTATATTTTTGTCACAAATATATGATATGATGGTATTACATCTCATGCATCACATAGGAACTTTCTAGAAATCACAAGTCATGCATTTTTTCCATGACATTTAGGGTGCATTAGTGATTTCATGTTGTTGTAATAGATGTTGTGATAGATATGAATGCTGCTATGATAGATGCCTTGATATGAAATCAACTTTTGATAGGGTATTTTTTGTATAAGTTTTTGTTTGAACGAATGCCAAACTTTGGTTCTTGAGTTTATATGGGCCCTCATAGACTGGAATTTAGTGGATAATTGCTTATTATGTTTGTTTATAACTTGTTTATAATGCCAAGAATTGGTTTGAAGGGATTATGGGTTCTCACGGATCAGAAATTGGAACTTCAATGATCGATTCTGCATTATTATGGACTCTAGAGTAGTTTCTATGGATTATTTCCTGAAAAACCTAGAATACACACCGTGTAGTTTTTAATACACGCCATGTGTTCTTCGGTTCAGGAGGAAATAATATTTATTTAGTACACTCCATGAACTGTATGTACACACTGTGTACTCTCTAACCATGATAGGGACAGTGTGGGTTGAGACACAGGGTTGGAAAATCATGGAGGGAACATGTTGTGTACCAGTTGTACACATCATGTTGTGTAGACCATGTGTCCACCTGTGTGGCTAACAACACAGTTGGATGAATTCTTAATAAATACACGTTGTATCAGTCTTGAACACTCAATGTCTTCTAATACCTACAATCCGGCCATGTAGTTAACAATACTGGTCAGTGGGAAACCTTTGGTTCACGATATTTCCATCTAGAACACGTCGTGTAGTGTGAGTTGTGTATCCTTCTGTGTCACTAACAACACGGGTTGGCGATGCTTGTCTAGTACACGCTGTTTCTAGAACAAACACACCATGTAGTCTTATTATAGGAGAACATTGTAGCTTAGTCATGTAGAAGGGCTTGGGCAGGGGAAGAAAAGTCAAGTATATACCATTTATTAGTATAACACGCCGTGTTTTTGGGGTGTTACATGACCTGGGATGGCCAAAGTACACACCCATGTGAAATTCTTAAAGGAAAACGTCTTGTAGATATTATAAACACAGTGTATCCATGTTTTTTAAAACATGAAGGCTTTAATTATCTTATTACATTCTTACACATTTAGGTTTCAGTCCATATTAATCTTGACCTAAGGTGTGTGATTGAACGTGCAGATTCATTCCACCGTGACATCCTCCTTTTTTATGCCAATTATAGGGTATTAATCAAACACTAGATATGGCTGATCACAGATTTCCGATAGATCTTCTAGTTTTGATACTCTTAGCACCAGTAGTTATACCCGACACAGGTACAGATGTGTAGTTCAGGGAGGGCATTCTGAATAAGTTGTAGACCATCTAGTGATTGTCGTCTCCTAACCCGTCAATGGCAGAATTGATGAGAGTATTTCAGCAGCAACTTCCTCTAACATTTTCAGTGGATGAAGGTCCCCAGACTACAATTCCATGGATACAATACATGCAAGCTATATTTGAGAATATAGATATACCTCTTGAGAGGAGGGTGAATCTCAGTACATACATGCTTCGAGACTCCACCAAGAGGTTGTGGGATGTGATCTCACGGGCTGGATTCCAGCAAGTCATGGCATGGGATGAGATTCAAGACACATTCTGTGAAAACATCTATCTAGAGAATTTGAGGGCCAATCAAGCCCAAGATTTCATGAGTTTAGAGTAAGTAACTCTTTCTATTTTTGAATATTATTCTTGTTTCCCTAAGCTGCAGTTCATTACACCATTTCTAGGGGAAATGAGTTGTTCCTTGCCCAGAAGTTTGAGGATTTCCCCATGCATGAAATCTAATCATAGTTGAACATATTTAGGATAAATTTTATATCTTCTATATCAAACCAGGTGCTAATCACTGAGTGAAATATGAGGTATTCTAGAGCAGTGAGCCAAGGTGGTTTGGCCTCTAGAGTTAGTGATCCACTAGTTGATAGGAGGAAGTTTCATAGGGAGAATTCATGTGGAGATAAGAGTAGGCTGGATACATATTCTGGTAGCCATGTTTTGTACTACATTGGTGGGAATATTAGTCATATATGGCCACATTTCCTAACAGACATAGTGGACGTCTGATATTGGGAAAAAATGGGTCATCTTCAGCGTTTCTGTTAGTTCTTCTCACAAGTAGCTGGTAACATGGGTTCTTTCATGGCTCCTTGTTTTGGGGAAGCACCACCTGGTATTCCTCAGTAAGGAAACTGATGTTATTTTAGCTATTCGGGCCGATGTAGAGGTCACGACCATGGTATTCAGTTGCCAGGAATTTAGAAGTAGTTGGGTGGATCAGCTCAGAGTGGTTAACTAGGGTCACAGGGTTGCGGTGTAGGAAAGACGTTTGAGCTAGAGTAGAACCAGTAATAGCAAGATCGTATACCTTCTATAGTTTGAATTATGATTCTAGTAGCCCTAGTTATTGCTTCTGTTCTTTTTGATACAAATGCTTCCCATAGCTTTTTATCGGATGCTATTGTAGAGATCATTGGGCTATGTGTCTTTTATTTTGCTGATAACTTGATTCTAGACACTCTTTTGGGGAATAGAATGGATAGTATGAATTAGTGTAAGGAGTTCCCTCCAGTGGTTGGTGGGTGTCACATTTTATGGGACCTCTATGTTCTAGAGATGATGGGCTATGATGTCATTCTGGGAATGGACTGGTTAGTTCCCTTCGAGGTTATTGTCGATTTCTATCACCGTTGGTGGAGTTTTACATCACTATAGGGAGGAACATTTTTTTAATAAGGGAGAATGGGATGTCTAGATGAGTAGTGTGGGATCTGAGCATCATGTGTGGAGAGGAGTTACATGCTATATTTGTAGTCCATATCTAGATCCCTCGAGTACATCATAGATGGACTTTCATCCAATGGTCGATCATTTCACTTATGTATTTCCAACGGACTTTGCAGTTTTTTCACTAAAGTGTAAGGTAGACTTTTATATTGAACATGTGTTAGGGGTGGCACCAGTGTCCATTCCTTTTATATGATGTCTACACTAGAGTTAGAGGAGATCAAGATGTAGTTGGAGGATTTATAGGAAAATGGATTCATCTGACCCCGTTCTTCTCAATGTGGTTCACCTATCCTTGTTTACGAAGAAGGAAGACAATAGAATCAGGCTTTGTGTGGATTATCGAAAGCTGAAATAGTTGATGGTCAAGAAATGATATCACTTGTTGAGGATTGATGATCTCTTTTATCATCTTTGAGGATCCTATGTGTTCTCAATGATTGACATGAGATCTTTTTATCATCATTTGTGCTTTAGACCATCTTATATACCTCTTACAACTTTTCGGAGAAGGTACAGTCTATACGAGTACATGGTTATTCCTTTTGGTCTAAAGAACACACCTGAAGGTTTCATGGAACTGATGCATCGATTGTTCTATCCATACTTAGATTGATTCATGGTGGTCATTATGGAAAATATCTGGGTGTACTCTCATAATCTACATGACCATGCCACCCATCTTGAGATCATTTTGAGTACAAGGATTGAGCATCACTTATACGACATGCTCTCCAAATGCCACTGTTGGATGGACCATATTAATTACATGTGTCATGTTATCTCATAATCAAGAGTATCAGTCGACCAAGAGAAAGTGATAGCGGTAGATTCTTGGTAATATCCTAAGAACATATTTGAGTTATAGAGGTTTCTAGGGCTGATAAGACAATCTAGATGCTTCATAAAAAACTTTTCACACAAACCAACTCCATAACCAGATTGAAATAGAAGGTTGAAGAGTTCTTGTGGTTAGATCATTGTGAGTCAGCCTTTCCGGATTCAAATGGGTGGTTGACATGGGAATAGATATACTGTGGCTGTGATGCTTCAAGTATCATTTTTGGAGTTTTTCTTTTGCAGGGGGATGGGGTCATTACAAATGGGTCTCGACAGTTGAGGCCACATGAGAGAAATTACCCAAAACAGGATCTTGATTTGGATGTTGTTGTTCATTCATTATGATGTTTGAGTCATTATCTCCTGGGAGAGCATTTTGTGGTTTTTACAGACCACAAAAGTCTCAAGTATATCGTCTCTCAACAAGATATGAATTTGAGATGGAGAAGTTGGGTTGAGTACCATTAGTCCATTGACATCGAGCTTGCCTAAAGGCATGGGAAAGGAAATGCATTGGATAATGCGCTGAGAAGAAGGACTCAAATAAAGGTAGTTCATGAGGCCATCAATGACTGGAATCTTATGGCTCTATTCTCTGAGATGAATTTAAAGAAGCAGGACCGATAGGGTTATATATTTCGTTCCTCTAGGGCTGTTAACTCTACTCTTTTTGATCGAGTGTGAATAAGGTAGATAATAGATACTGAAGGCCTAGTCCTACGAGATAGTACGTCAGGAGAGGACCCTATTCATGGATAGGTAGTACTCAATGATGTGATCTTTGTTTTTCAGGGGTGCATACGGGTGCCAGCAGACATACATGTGGATCTGATGTGAGGATTTCATTCCTTAGTTAGGCAGTTCATCCTGGTATGACCATGATGTATCATGATCTACACCATCGGTATTGGTGTCCAGGTATGAAGTGACATGTTTCTGGTTTTTTCATGAGGTGATCCACATATCAGTAGGTGAAGGCAGAGCATCAGTGATCAGCAGGGCCTTTGTAGTAGTTACCCATTTTCCAGTGGAAGTGGAATGGTGTCGGGATGGATTTCATGACATGATTTATGAGGTCACTGTAAGGAAATGATGCAGTATGTGTTGTCAGTGACAGACTCGTGACGATTTCTCAGTTTTTTTGATTAAAATGACCATTAGTGTTGCTAAGCTGGTAAAGGTGTACATCCGAGAGATTGTACATCTAAATGGGGTTCCACAGTCCATTGTTTCAGGTAGGTTCACCCATTTTTCTTCTTATGTCAGGAAGGGGCTTTAGAATGCATTTGACACATATGTATTTTTGAGTACAGCTTACCACACTCAAACAAATGGCCAGTTCGAGAGTACGATTCTGTTGTATGAAGACATGCTACGGGCATGAAATTTGAATTCTTTGGGTTCTTTGGTGAAGCACGTACCTCTTGTGGGGTTTTCATACAATTATTGTTTTCAGGAAACTATTCAGATGGTTCCTTATGAGGCTTTTTACGGTAGGCCATGCCGATCAACCTTATGTTGGATGGAGGCAGATGAGGTAGTTACGTTGGGACCTCATCTTGTCCAGGAGACCACAGAGATGTTTGAGTTGATTCTGAAGAGAATGGCTGCTGCACAGCATTGAAAGAAGTCTTATGATTATTGAAAGAGATGACCTCTAGGGTTCGAGGTTATGGATCACGTTTTCCTACATGTTACACAAATGTTTGGACACCGAAGGATTAAGAGATAAGGTTTTCTTTCGCTGAGGTATTTCGGGTTGTTTTAGATACTGGAGAGTGCTATGCCAGTTTCCTATTGTTTGTTCTTACCTCAGAGGTACTGGGATATGCCCATCATCTTTCATGTTTCTCAAATATGACATTACTTCTCAGACCCATCTCATCTATTACTACCAGAGGAGGTTAAGTTTGAAGTGGATTCATCTTTTTAAGAGCATCCAATCCAGATTGTAGATCAAATTATTATGTTTCATCATGGCTAGTCTGTTCCTCTGGTACGAGGTTATTGAAGCATGGACGAGTACAAGATGAGATTTGTGAGAAGGACGCTGCTGTATAATTACATTAGCAGGATCTGTTCAAGGTTTCCTCTTCTACGTCACCTTGGTAGGGAAATTTGGGGAATAATTTGTTATAGGGGGGAATTTTGCATGAACCTAGATATTTTTTTGGTATGTTTTTCTTTTTTCGTGATTATTTTGAAAAAGTGGGAATAATAATACAATTTTTAAGTACATTCCATGTATATTATGAGTACACGTCATGTACTCGGTTACCGTATGTATCCGCGTGTTGGCTGTGTAGCGGCATTGCACATGGCCGTTTGGGTTTACATAGAGACCGCCAAAAGAGGAGTACGGAAAAGTCAAGTACATGCCATGTTTTTTTTCATTAAATGGACTTAGGGAACGTTTAATTTCCCAGAAAGTCTACTTCTCTGCTAGACTTGACCCATTGCATTCGCACAACCTTGGATCTTCACCAATCTGCCAACCGAGTATTCTATCTCTGATTCGACCGTCGTCGATTGTTTTGAGATCGCCTCAGTAATCTCTTACTTCTACTAGAGCTTCGTTTACTAATTTCACATCTTTCTCATGTTATCATATGTTGAAAATTTTGGACATTTTCATAGATCTACAGTGTTCTGGGGTGATTTATGGTTTGAGGATCACATACATCGATCGCGTAACAACATTTTAGGTGGTTTGTACCATTCCCTTGAATGTGATGTAGTAATATGTGCATATTTTCCCCATACCCTTGAATGGTCTAATGCGTGTTTACCATTTTAACCTTGTTATTTTCCTTCCATACTTGTATGCTTGATTATAGGATAAAGGAATGTGAAAAGGGTTTATTTCTATACTTGTAAAGTTTTTTCCCACAAATGTTTTGTTTATGACCATTGGTGTAGTTTAAAATGATAGACTTCCTTGATGTTTTCCCATGTCTAGGACTATTGAATGGAGTGAATATTTGATCTGAACTGCTTGATAATAAATATATTGTTTAGTCATGTAGTTCTAGGGGTTTACATTGGCCGTATTGCATTTCTATGCTCCTTAGACTTACACAGGCAGTGAGAACCTGGTGTAGTAGACTATAAATTGAATTGACCATGTGAGCTTCCTTAGAGAGTCTTTAACCACATAGAATATGAGGGGAATTGACCATGTCAGATTTCTCAGAGTTAATTTGACCATGTTTGACTATAAGAGTAATTGACTTTTTGAGATTCCTTAGAGAGCCCTTACAACTTTTGACTATTATTGGAATTGACCATATGAGTTTCCTCCGAGTGTCTGTGTTATATCCAAGTGAATTGAACAATAGGGGTAAACTGTGTGTGCGTCCCAGAGGGTTTCTTATGTTTCTAGGTATGACCAGAGGGGATATTTAGTGATTACATCGTAGAGGGATACCTACATTCATTTTTCTACATTTTTAGTTGTTTACTTGTTATATGAAACAAAATTCTTTGAAACTATAGGATTGGTTACTGCTATTAAAATATTTATTTACTGCCTTCATTTTCATTATACGTGCCATATATTCACTGACTATTAGGCAGTGATCTTTTGGTGTTTTCCTACTTTGATTTTGTCTCACACCATATTTAGTCCATTCTTTTGGGCAAAAACAAATTATATCATTGCTGATATAGATAAGGGAAAACACACTTCTACTTCAAGTAATTGACTGTTGTGGTGCCGAAGAGCATGGGACCAAGCAGAGGATTATGATGATAAGGTTCTTTCTTCTATATTTTCTTATACTTTTGTTTAGTACTATGTGTATTCTAGCATTGTGATTTGTATGGATACTATCCTAGACATGTGTATCATGCATCCATCATATATATATATATATGTTTGTGTGCTCCAGTTTATTATTTCTCTTCTATTAATATTTATTTTTGTATGGATTGTTACAGCTTCTTCTATTGTATATCTATTTTACATCTACTATATTTCTCTGCCAATGAGGCCATAGTTTCCCCACTATCACACCCAAGTCCCTCATTCTTAGTCACCAGCCTCTAGCATTTGGAGAAATGCTCTTGAGACCATGTGACCAACTAGGTACAGAGAGCCTTTGGGTGGCTTCTGAAATGGATATGTTATAAAAATTTATCTAAATATACTTTCAAACAAATCATGTGAATAGTTTGACACTATAAATGTTTTGATTAAAAACAATTTCAACTAAAATTTAGTATTTTTCACTGTTCATCAAAATATGAAACATATCAGAAAAGTACCAAATATTTATCCAAAATATATTTTTATTTCCCTATTCAAAAATAGAATTTATGTTCATTAAATTGAATATATAAAAGTGTCAAATATTCAATTTCAAAAGGGGTCTCCATTAAAAGGTTGTAAAAATGTATTTTTTTATAGAGAAATCTTTTATCTAAAAAAAGAATATTTTCTAATATAAATTAATATAAACAAATAATATACATGTTGAATTATATGGAGTATATAAAATTCAAAAATATGTTCATACTTTTCATAAATACTTTTTGAATGGCTAGTTTCATAAGTCATGGTGCACTCGAACTCAGCGTTGCTTGTTGCACAAGCTATTGAATTTATTTAAAGAGATAACATACTATGAAATCATGGGGTGTTAAAATTTCCATTTTAATTGGATGGTTTTTGGTAACCTTAGAAACTCATGAAATGATATTGATTCATGAATTTATTTTCTCATAAAAAGATAGAGACCCCCCTAAATCTGGTTGATCGGGGTCATGCTCTTTAGGTCCTTTGATAATGAATTATAAGGGATGATGGACTATAAATTATGTCATCAAATAGTGGGAAATTATTTATCGTGTATTATAATATTAATAAATAATAAAATATTCTTATAGGTTACAATAATGTGGTAATTACTTAGGGACTGAAGTGAAATTTTGAAAGACATCATTAGGGAATGTTTTCTGTAGTAAGGGGATTTTAGTTTTACAGCTCTCCTTTTATCCATGAATGGGATTATTGATGGGTAGATATATACTGTAACCCTTTTTATGTATATTTATGTCATGTGAAATAAATAAATAAATAAATATATATATATATATCTAACTTCTACAAAGGCAGAGTTATCCAATATGATTCTATATTCCATAAACAGAGGCGTTTGTCAATTTTAAGGGTTGGATTCCATGGGCTTCTTTATGCATTTTGTTACTGTATGACTCACATCATAATTATCACCATTAAAGGGATCCAACTCTGTAGATATGAATTTTATGTAAGTGATATTTTCATTTTGATTTATTATAATATGGTGCCCTAATACCTAGGTTTTTATGGGGTCCTCTACATGGTTCAACGTCATATGTTTGGGTAGGGAAATTCCGTATTTTAGTTCTTTATAGAGTTGAATTTTTCACAAGAATTGCATTTTTAGATATTGAATTTCCAAACATACAAAATCATTAGAGTTTCCAGATGTACCATACATCAAGAATTATAATTCCATTCAACTAATACATATATTTTTCTTCAACGTCATGAAAATAATAAATTTTCATGTATTTTAATAGGACCTAACAAGGATGTATCACTGAGAGTTGTAAAAAACACAAGGGAATTTTTTCCACATAGCATATGGATAAATAAAAATAAATGTTTCTAAATATATGGTATCATAATCATTATTTTTTAATTGGAATTGTTTACTATTGTTTAACATCATTAGTGTCCAAACCCACTTTAATAATTTGTATATGGGAAGGGTAAATCATATCCCATGAATATATTTGTTAATACGGTATTGTGACTGGTGGGTAAATGTTATAAATAGATAATTGAGAACGATAATATTCCAAATTATCAAGATAATAAATCATAAGATTATAGGGCCCCTCCTCTATGAAAATACAACCATTATGAAGAAGCACTATGGAAATATTTCAATGGTCCCATGAATCCTAGAATGCTTCTTTTTTATTACCAAGTCAATATCACTAGTTATAAACTCGGGAGATCCACAATCATTGGATCCCAAGGTCCATGGGGTTTCAAGGGAGGAATGCCAACTTGAGAAACTAGTTGGCATGAAACTGGATATCGATGATATTGTGTTGGTTCAAGGTGAAATAAGGATTTAAAAATTATTCAATTGACTTAACATGTATTAAATATATATCATGTTGAAAGGAAAATATATGATTCTTGAGCACACAATTGTAAGGTGTGATATGTTAAACATAAAGAACTATTTTTATGTATTTTAACATCATGAAACTAAAATTTTGTAACATATTTTGAAATCATTATATGGTTAATTGAAACCTTTTAAATAAACATATCAATCATTCCATATTGACTGGTATTCCATATTCCATAAGTGCAGATATTCCAGTCTCATCATGAGAAATAAAATATAACTAGGTAGTTGATGAAGCTTCCCAGGAGGTGGTCTCAGGTATCTCATTGGAATGGTATGGCCTATATGCCTGGAAGTTTCATTTTTATCATTTTATATATTTTTGGTGGTCTTCGGATTGGTCATTCGATAATCACTACATTTTCTATTATAATAATAATCAAATCACTTGTAGTTATTTATTAAACTTTCCCTAGGAAGGATCAAACCAAGCACAATATGCTGAGAATTTTATATTTCAGGTGGAAATATGATTGAATTCATGGGATTCCATAAAAATAATATGGATATATGAAACAAGATAGATGATTTTATGGAATTTAAAAGACTCAATGTACGTCTTATCCATACAAAGAGGGGATAATGTTTTCTATTTATATTATGAAAAGATTGAGTATTTGAGATTAGATCATCACTATGTATCCCATGATCATAGGAACCGAGAGAATTTTATTTTTTGAATGTAAAACCTTTTATGTAGTTGTAAAGAATTTATAAAAGGGTTAATTTTTTCATTTAATATTGTGGTTGGACCCATGATTTGTTACCTAGTCCACCACATGTATCTCTTGATAACATGATACATGGAACACACAGTTCATTATGGGAAAACACTCTGCCTAGGTTGGACTAACAAAATGATAGGTAATTTTTTTCTATTGAAATTCGGTCTTGAAACAAGATTTGAAGTTTGGGTTTCACTACAAATAACATCTTTGAAGGAATAAAGCCAGAAATATTTCATTAATGAAAAATTGTCAATGGAGGTCCAGACTATATGTAGTGGGGTAATAGATTCCATTAATATTATGGATTGAAATGTGATTTATCATTTGGGTTTCACTATAAATCCATTAATAATAATCATAAATCTATACATATTTCTTGGATTGAGAACACTCTATGTATGTCCTACACTTTGCAATGGGTGGAGGGGTTCTATTACTTTTGAATATTGACCGATTATTTGTTATGTAGATGTCACTATGTATCATCTACTAGTGGGAATCATCCCACATGTATATCATGATTTCAAAACACTCTATGCATGTCCATCATGTATGCAAAGGGAGATTTTTTTAATTGATATTGATGTTAGACCAATGATTTTAGATCCAGGTGTAATTAATTATCTATTGATGGAATGAATCAAGTCACACAATGTTCATGAATAGAAAAATATCCCCCCATGTATGTTCCATATGTAGAGTGGTGAATTTTTGTAATTTTATTATATATCAAAAAAAAATTATATCTTCGTGATACTATTTATCATATGAGAAAATATTTCTTACCAAAAATTGTTCATAAATAAAAATATTCCCTATATGAAGCTGACTTTCACACAAGGAAGAAAGTAATTGATTTTTTTGATTCATGTATATTTTTCTTGTTTAGTGAACCATATAAGAATTAATATTGTTTATACTATTATATGTCATGTGGTAAGGATGAATTATTCTATGAATTATGATTTACTTTTCAATGACATGAGATTATGTGTAGTTTAGAGTCGTTCATTGAGGCCTTCTTATATTCCATTCAACATCTTGTGTTATGGATTAAAGGATCTTGATAGAGTCTATGAAATGTAACTATTTTGAATACTATCATTGGTGGTGGAATAACAAATTCACCAATAATTGTGTCCAATTATTAAGAATGATTAGAATATAACTTATTTATGACATATGTCCCTTCACACATCAGTCCAAACAATGGCTGTTTCTTTTCTGAAAATATTTGGGGTCTTGAGATCCAAAACCAGTTCTCCTTACATGAATGAGGAGAGGAAAATAACAATATTTAAATCTCACATGGTCTGATTATGATGAACATTTATGATGTTCATTCTATTTAGCCTTTTTTCGTCGATCCATTCCAATAAACAAAATAATGTTATCAATATATCATTATCATATAGTTATCAACGAATTTCTATTTAGAGAGAAGGAAATGAAATTACTATGGGAACCACTATTTTGGCGTCATCAACATATTAATATTGTGTCTCTAATGAGGTGATGTTCATGGTCATAAGATAGGGCCACAATGCAAAATATAGTTTTATTATAAATTAATTTTTATCCTTGTAGACCAATTTTTTAGTATATGGTGTTGGGGAATATATATGGCCTTTATTATTCCATATTCCACAAAATAATTGTTTCATGAATGGTTTAATTTAAGGTTGTACTAGTGGTACAATATCATAAACATGGAAGAAAATAATTTCATTTCATTTTCCATCAATATAATATGAGTGACTCAGAATTTAGTGATTATATTTGATTTTATAAATTTGATTATAATAATATTCGTCAGTTACTTTTGGATTATTTACACAACCCATATGCAATGTCTTTTGAACATAGTAATAATTAACACAAAATAATTAGCTATGGAAATGGTATATAGTCCCACAATGTACATTCCACATAAGGATGAAGTGAATTAATATTTAGTTATATGCAACTACTATGGGGTTTTAGGGAAGAATTTTCCCTGATTTTGGCATACTATAAATTTCTAATTGAAATCCCTTATATTATTGAATAGTTTTTTTTGAATTTTCAGTAAGCCCTATAATTTGGTGGGAGAGTTTTTCCTTGAACTAATTAACACCACGTTATCTTTTATGGAATTCATCCATGTTTGTGGGATTCTCTCCTTTTTCATGTTCATAAGAGGATAATTCAATTATAGCATCCTTTATATAGGTATTTCTGATCATATGTCCTATAAAATAGAGTAAATTTAACTACATGGTGTTGAATATTTTACCATTCATCACTATATTGTGGGAGGGTCCAATTATTGTATATAATTGATTTTTTAATCCATCCATCTTGGGTTGTATATAAATTCATCAAATTCCCAGATAGTGTGCCCTATTTTTATTTCATCCATGTCATGAATGATGATGTATGAAACCATCATTTTGTGCGTAATGTGGAAAACAACTTATTTATGATTGAGGTTATCTTAGATTGTGTTTAAATTATATAGTGTTTAGGAATGGTAATCTTTGTATATATATTCATAATGAAATATCTTTTCAAAATATAACTCAACCATTAATCATATATCATAACCAATGATAGGGTCTATTTCATCCTTCTACCCATCATTGTTTTGTTTGATCACTAGCTCTAAATCCCCTTTGATGTTCATGTGTGGCATATATAGTTTATTGGATAGTTCAATGTTGGAAACATATTCTTGGGATTCTTCCTCGTTATTATTGTTCCACATATTCATTGAGAATAATTTGGGAGAAACTAAATTTTTAGGGAAGAAAAATAAAATAACAAGACCAAGCAGATTGAGCTTTTTATTTCCCATAATCTATCAAATAGGACACCAGGAGGCACTATCAAAATATATATCCCATTTTTAAAGAGATTCAAGGGAATAAAAACCCTTTACATTTGGATGTTTGGTGTCCACTAGTATGGTTCCCTGGGATCGTTGTGCTACAATGAAATTATACATAGCATTCTATTTAACTTATAGTAATGATAGGAATTGAATGCAATATCATTGTATAATAACAGCTCATCGGGGAAACTACATGAAAAATATTTAGAGACTATGGATTTAATTGAGAAGGAATATTTGATATACCGTGATGAATTTGTTATACATTAATTAATGCCTCATAATATTCACTACAAAGAAGATTCAAAAAATATTCTTATCGATATTTGAATAAAAGGACTCATTACCAAGAATATTGTGACTAATATATTAGATATTGATTTGACTATCAACAAAATTATTATATTCATGTAGAGGACCATGTTCTTGTCAATTTAATCCATGTATAAGAAAATTTGTTTCCTTCCACATGTTGTATTAAGAATTGTTTGTTTTGGATGTACTTCTTAGGATTATCAAATGCTTCATCGTATTTCATATCCCATTAATAGGTAACTATATTCATAGTTAACATTTCGAAGATGTGTTATTTTCTATAAAGGTTATATTTTAAATATTTAATGTTAAAGAGGTGTTTTTGGATCACCCAATTTATATTAAGATTCCATGAAATGACATTACTTTCAAATCACAAGTCTTTTGTTGGATGACCTCTATGTCATGGCGACATACCAAAAAATAAATAATTTTTATGATCGTACCCCAAACGATAATACCAGAGGATTCATATTCATACTATGCTATCATAACATGTTGAAGATTGTTTAATGATCAATGAGATGATTACATACGTTTTGATATTTTCCTACAATGTTATCAATGTAATGTTATATTAATCATCACATTAATGGATTGATTGAATGTAACAGGGGAAATGGTTATTAGTTCCATATTTAATTAATCCAATGTAAATTACTTGATAGAAAAATATCCCTTGAGCTGATCTGAATTCGCTGTATTCATTATATACTAGGATCTTCATTATTTGAATATACGTTGTATACCCATCCATGAAGGAATAAACATGGATTCTAGTAGTTTCATCGATATATAGACCTATGATTTTTAATTAGAAACCATCTTCTAAGTAGTGTCGACTATGGTCTTATAAATTTATATAGATCCAGATCTTCATGTTCTTTATATATATGGGTGATATTTTTGTGTGTTGTTTTGGGCACTGAACATCCACAATGAAGTTGGATTTGAAAAATTATTAAACTCTTAAATCTATATTATTTGAACTAGAGGGGAATATTATACTATATTCATTATAGAAACATATTTTTTGATTGGGTATGTTTAGTTGGAGAGTATATATATAGATGTTCAGCAATATAATTTATATATAATTCATAAACAATATATATATATATTATATGATTAATTTGTGAAACATACAACTCCAACTACATGAGAGCAATGGAGGAACTAATCAACATGGTACACTAGTCATTATCTATTCCCAGATTTACCTACCAGTTCTAATCAATGATAGTGGATATTCAAATTGAAATTTAGTAGGGTTGTTTCAAATTTCATCCTTTTATTCATATATATAGGTGTTTTGGAATTTTTTCCGAATTAGTAAGAAATATGAGGCCATATATGTCTTTTTTGATGTAATATAGTCCATCAGAAAATACACTATCATCCTAAACTACTAAAGTATTCATATAAATATTACTGGATTCCAGTTTTCTTTTATGTTTCCCAAATGTCGTGGAGAGTATGGTACTCATGATTAGTATAGAATTTTATGGGGATGTCAGTGATGTTTTCTGAAAGTTTGGGTGAATTATTGGATCCTGGTAAAAAACTGACTAATCCCCTTTTTCTTAGTCCCCATTTTATTGAAATGATTTATTTAACATTGGAATGATTCAATGATTATTTTTGTTATATTGGAATTAAATCTTCTTCCTCAATCATGTTTATGGGTAACACATAATCGCTAATGAGCATACTCTATGGATTCATAAGTGTGTTCCATAATTCATTAATGTTGAAACATATATATCATTATCAACCATTGGTTTTTTCCATGGTTTTTATAAAAACATTCATCGTAATGTATGGAATAAAAAATTATCAAATGGGGAACCATAAAAATATAGTATTTTGGAAATTTCATCAATGTGGTATTTCAATATTTGATGAAATATATAGGAAATATCTATGTTTCAACAAAGCTGTGTTCTTGAACGTATTAAAGTATATTCATTATGTTTCTAAAAAACAATGATATCACCAATATATGTTAGATTTCCAAATTGATCCCTCAGAATGATCTTCTAGATATCACTTTTCTAATTCTTATCATAACATTCAATGGATATCATTGAATGGGATATGCACCCCTCATTTCATATTATACTTTTGAGGGTTTGAACCTGGATGAATTTGATTTGGATACCATTTTTAACTACATCCCTTCCTATTCTTACAATTTCATGTTTTCAAGAAACATACCAGGGTTTGATATGTCCAAAAAAATTCCTCCAAATCATGTTCATTTTAGGGGACATTGACATGTAATCTAATAGAATAGTATCCACTATATAAACATCTTCTATTGTGAATTTTATGAAAGACTCATGTGGGTATGAAAGGGATTATTAATAGACTACATGGGTTACTTATAGGGATGGGGAGAATCTATGATTGAGATTCTTCCTAGAAAAATAACAATTTAATTAAAAAAATTCAAATATTTTGAACTGGTACGGGCTTACCAATGTAAGGTTAATATATAATATATGGTATAATACTTAATGTGTTTGGGTTTGGTAGTACTAGTGGATTCGATGTGCTCTAAGGAGTATCATCCTAAATCAGAAAGAGTCGCTCCAAACATCCCCATTATCTATGTTGATCATACAATCCCACCCCTGAAAGACGACAATGTAAAATGATAGGCTGGAATAACCACTGGATTACATTGAGGCATGTATATTACTTTTTTTGGGATTAATGTTATTTTATAACAAATTTAATTTTGGAATAAATGGATATTTCTTGGGATGTGACAGTAATATTGGGTTCGACCAGGCCCATAACATCCCATATATCCTATAATTTTGTATCCTCTTCCTCCAACTCATCATCTAGTATGGGTAGACCATACTCATAGATGTATCCTTCGCTGAATAAGTATTATTATATTTTAACTCCATTAACAGGACTAAAAATTAACCATTTATTTAGAGATGGTTTTTTTCATTGTGTGGTTCACGGTCCAAAGATGTTGAAGGATAGAAGACTACAAGAAATTGAACTTGTGTAGTAGGATGAAATGACAATATCCCTAATGTATTTTCCAATTTATGATGATTATGTACTCATATTGTATAAATATTCAATGTATCAACCCTAGAAACTAAGATCATCACTATTTTCAAATGTTTTCTCATTGGGTGGCATTATCATTATCAATTATATTTCGATTCAACCGGCTATAAAACTTCTATCCAAGCCAGTTCAAAACATCTTTCTAATCAATCCTTTTTATTAGAGTGATGTGAAAATGGATACATATTTCTTGAAGATATCTATTATTACATATCTTATCTACTACGGTAAGGAATACATATTTTATGATAAAAATCATGGATAATTTGACCTATGATTCTATGGAAATGAATGTAAATATGAAGATAATTTAGGTTAAACTCATTGGGTTTCTTTTAATATGGAAGCATGTGAATATTATTATCAATGGATGAAATAAAATAATACTGGACAATATAATTTCCAAATGAAAAATATTTATTCATTCCATTAAAAAATTGAATGACCCTAATCTATTTTTTATTTTGGCTAATGGTGGATTCATAATTGTTGTAACTCGAAGGGAGGTACAATAAAATTTGGGACATGCACTTGTTCATAAATGATAACATGTACTTCTTTTAAGGTAACTATAGTTGTCTCTTCCTTACTAACAATTCATCCCTCTGTAGTGGGAAGGGGATGCGATATATCCTTAGGCCAAAAAATAGAACCATTTATAAATTGTTCAATTTCTAAAAACTAATAGAATATATAAGGAAACTTCATCCAGATAATATTTTATTGTTTCACATCAATATGGTTTTCATGTGGTTATTCGATTAATTACTTTTAATGGTATGAATGTTTATTGAATATGTTAAAACATTCCAACTAGAGATGAAGATAGAAACCCTCTAATGTTGACTGTGGTTTCAGTTTTTGTTTTCCGTAATTTTCATTTGCATTGGAATGGAATTGAATTGATAATGGAATTTATCAGAAATGTATTCTCATCCCATAATACATCCTTCTAGATTTATTCTACACCAAATGAGGTCAAGACCATTCATAGTTTGAATAAAATATTTCTATTTGGATTACTCTTGCATATCCCAAGGTATATTCATCGAGCCTCTTGTATACCAATATTCCATGGGATAATATTCTAGATCCCCCTCACCGTCAAACAGTTAGAAGTATGTGTTTCAAAAAATTGGGTGTGAAATTGTGTCATCCACCCATTCTGGATATTGATCCTTCAACGAATAGACATGTGTTTTCTTCTCGACCATGGATTCCATTTATGAATCTAGGGATTCGTCAGCAGTGAGAATATATTATGGTGTGTCTCTCCTAACCATGTCCCATCAATTGATAGTGGTAGAGTCCTAAATACTTGTACCCATTTTCTTATACTACTGATTCTCAATATGCTGTAAAAGTAAATAATCTCCCCTATAGGGGACAGATGGTATCCATAATAATTAAATTTGCATTAATCCTCATCATCATCATTTTTAATACTAGTTTCTTAGATATAGAGTTATCTTGGATCTCAGATTCTAGTGTAGTAGCTTTATTATCACTCTCCTAATGTACGAGTGGAGGTATATTTGGTTATATTTGATGAATATACCCAAATATATTGTTTCCCTTGAGTAGTTCCACATTTGTTTGTATAATATTTTGTATCTAATTATTATATTTCCCTAGATATTCATCTATAAAAGGAATTCTAGCTCATATGGGTTATATTTTGTATGTAGCAGTACCATTACATTTGAGAATGGCATCATTGTTTTATTGAACTAGAAATTATTTATTTAGAATTCCTAGGTTCTAGATCCTTCTCTTTATCCACATTTGTGCATACCTTGTTGGTTAATCCAGATGAAATACCTCTTGATTTAATGTTTTTTATTATGTTTCTAAATATTTACATCTTGGTTTACATCATATTTTTTCTCTTTGATGACAATGTTCACAAAGGTGTATCTTGAAATAGTTGTAATCCCAATTCTATAAACGTTGTTGGTTGATTTTTCATTTCTTATTAAACTTTCAAGGGTCCCATTAGTGTTATTTTTATAAACGATGAAAATATTGGTTCATTTTGTATTATGAGACTTTTGGTATTTGATTACCATCACTATATGTTATTCCTTTTCTAATATGTGAATAGTAACCCAAAGGGATCTTTTTTCATATTAGAAGAATGAACCAAAATTTGAAAGGTGTGTCTAAGGGAAGGAATAATGGGTGGGATACTGGAAATAAATTTTTACCTCTCAATGTGGAGAAGATTGATTAATTTTGAGACGATAATAATTTTGAATATTCTCATATCCCTAAGTGACAAAGATGATTCTGGGCCACTATTGAATAATTATAATCCCGCAATTGAGGATTTTATTTTTATAATTAGAGATTTTATGGATACTAAGACTAAAATTGATATTTAAATTCCCCTTTTTCAATGAGATGTTTTTCATCTTGAATAACTTTTTATTTCTCATGGATCCTCTTGGGGTGTTATGAACCTAAGGATATCGATATAGTGAAAAAATTCCCCACCCCTATGGGATGGGGTTTGTTTTTATCTATGACTAATATTTCCAATAATATTTTTTGGATTGATGAATTGATAAGTGGTTTTATTAGTAAGAATACACTCATCAATATTGGATGGGTTTCCTCCAATACTTTTTCTATTTTGGATGGAATTAAGGACCATTGGATGTTAGGTAATTATTCTCTTCTAATTAGTTGTGTGGAATGATATCTTATGATAGGGGTCAATTTCTATATGATGGTGTTTGGTTGTCCACAAAATTTTAAACCATGCCTAAAATGAATTCAATATTTTAATCATCTCAACTATGTAGTCCATTGTATTCTGTATTCCATCACTAATGACATCATTTCACTTTCAAATAGGCGTTATTTTTTTTATAATGATGATCTCAGCCATGTGTTACCAAGTCCCTTGATTTCTTATACAACTAGGAAATTTTAGGTTTTTATATTTGTCATTTTATTCTATTCGTGGGATATAGTTAAGAGTAATTATTGACAAATTATCCATCCTCATATAGATATATTTTAGCAGGACTCAATTATTAGTTTCTAATGATTTATGGTAAAATGGCCTCAATCATATTATAGATGATCAATATTCTTTTCAATTCATTGGTACTGATATATATGTATAGAATGTTGAACCAATTTACAATATATTATTTTTATGGTATAATAGTGACCCTCATATGAGTGATATCGAATTTCTCTACTGTAAAATCACATATTAGATACCCACATGTTTTGGTGTAGTTAAGGCATGTACTCATTATCTATATCATTTGTTATCTCATAGTATCATGTGACGATAGGTCAGAACACGTATGGAAGTTTCATTAGTTAAATATTTGTATATATCCATGGTTAACACTAATTGCTCAAAATTATTAACCTTAATTAAGTCATATAACATATGTTTTTCCCAAAGTCACATACTAGAACTAGGGATGTTTAACTAATAGTTGATGGGGTACTATAAATGGTTAAACCATGCGCTTAATGAGCCTATATATATGGATGTGTTTATGTTTTTATCACATATATATAATAAAAAAATTTATATATAGTAATATTTTCCTATTTGATACTGAAAACACAATAGGAAGGTTTACAATGGTAAATTTTATAATTAGAGTCAACATGGTTCATCTGAGCACAGCACGAAGGGGGACTACCGAGGCAGTGATAACACTTTTCTTCATTAGTAGGGTTGATAGACCATTGAGGTGATCTAGATATGTGATTCATTGCATTACTGAAACTATAAGTGAGAAAATCATAAATATATTCCCAATTATGAATTGTGGATGGAATATACTTAAAAGGGTTTTGGGGTTGTGTGGGGATATGATTCTAGTACTTGATTGTTTCTAGAATTTGTTGATAAATGTCTTCTCTTTCTAGGATAATATCCCACAACTAAGATAATTTTTCTTTACTATGGTGATATTATAAATTATTGTAGGAATTTGTTCTTACAAATTGTTTGTAGCTATAATATGCTGATAAATCATTGGAGACGTCGGAGTATAAACCTTATTTTAATGTTCATTCCCATTGTGAAATATGTTGAAGGACCTCCATAATTAGAGGAGGATTATGAATCATTTACTATATAGAATCTAAATGATTATAATGTAGTCATTTATAGATGAATTTAGGGATATAGGACTGGATTCAATGAGCTACTAGAATATTGTGAGTAGCTTTTTTAGTAGGGATATGAGCCCACTCTGAGGTGATTATCATATTATTCTGGAAGCCATGGTTAGATAAGTGATATGATATCATTCTAGATTCTTATAACTATTTTCAGCAGTTTTTTAATTAAATATTCACATATCATGAGGCATATTAGAAGCTAAGTTGTTGATCACTCATCAGAATAAGAATTTATGTTTGATCATGTGCCTCAATAATTACATAAATGTACTTATAATGCTCCCAGTTGATGGAATGAATGTGTTATTTCATTAGAGTAGTAACCTATTCATTATGATTATGGTTTTAAAATGATATGACTATCGAGATATATTTGTTTTTGTATCCCTATATTTGTAATTGTGATGGAGTATTCATAAATGAAACTCTTGATGTTTTTATAATATAGTGAATCATTAGATAAGTGTATCTACAAATTCAATCCTATGAATTATCAGTATCCCTGATATATTGTTAGATGTCTTTGGTCAATGAGATGATATCATCCCACTATTATCCCCTATGTTCCATCATAATATACGGATCAACATCATGTTTTGGGTAAGTTATATGTTTCCCCACCATTTTTGATGCATTAATATGTATGTGGAAATGATCTAAGTGGCATGGGATATGGTCCTACATGATATCTACCACAAAAATATGTTGACGAGCATCATCAGTAGTGGCATGGATATGATCTCAACCCCATTTATCGACATTGTTTGTGCATAGAGGGACCACCATTGTACATATAAATTAATGTATAGGGATGAATTTTTCAATTTGTCCCCTCAATAGGTGAATGATGGGAACAATGGGATGAAGATGGTTTATGCGGTTGATAACATATATACAAGGAATCTTTTAAACATGGATGGATCCATAGTCATCTTTATGGACAGTTTATAATTGTATAGAAGCTGTTGATTAATACCCATTGAGGGTAATCATACAAATATGTTGTTGTAGGAAACCAATGCCACTTTTTTTATTACCTCTTTCCCTAAATGATTTGGGTTTCTAAAATAAATTCCCAGAAACTAGTATGTGAAGCCTCGATATTAGAGGTCATAAAATTTCTTGGGTATTTCTAATCAATCATATTCTTCATCTGAAGATGAAGGCTTACTTTTTTTTGTAAACCATATTTATCACCATATAGAATAGGTCCCTCAATATTCTCTTGATAAATTCATGATCTCAGTTCAAGATATATGTGAGAGAAAGGAATGAAATAACAAAAATATAAGGATAAATTTCATAAATTAGTGCATCATTGCACGTGTTATACTTTCTTAATCATTTATTTATGGGTAACACAATTTTTCTTTTCATGATCTCAGTTTGTCTATTTTTATTAAGTCAATCATTCATGGTGCTAAATGGATTTGTTAAT
Source organism: Viscum album (assembly GCA_963277665.1). Lineage (NCBI taxonomy): Eukaryota > Viridiplantae > Streptophyta > Magnoliopsida > Santalales > Viscaceae > Viscum > Viscum album. The sequence continues at coordinate 1,247,499,201 of OY728148.1, forward strand.
GGGATCAAATGTTATGTATTAGTAATGAGGGATATCATTTTAGGTGTACCATTTTTATTTATCTAAGGGTCATAAAGAAACAATCTTAACCTGTTTTCAAACAATAATTTTCATTATTTCTGTGATTTATGTTAGGTTCACCATTTTGGTTTCCAATGATAATATTTCGGATGGTGGTATGGATCATTGATTTTATGATACATGGTGTATAATTCCAATAATGATTAAATTATTATATCAATGCGTGTTTTCATTAGAGGTTCCCTATTTTTTCTTCTTCTAGAGATATATGATCTATGAAGATTGATTTTTAGTGGTTTATGTAAGAATTAGCAACAATTCTATCCATGTTCACCATTTTCCCTTGTAATGGAATCTCCCAACTTGTACCACATTCATAAAAATGTATATACATTAATTATAAAGGTATGAATTTATTTTTTGTTTCATGTCCAATTCCTTTTTCAAAATCACATTGATTTATATAATGGGAGGTCGGTCTCATCTCTCTCATTTGTGTAGAATTTTTTCCAATTTCGGGATACTCATACAAATTGAATATATGATCATGAATCTCATACAAATACAAATGCAAGAAACGGTTACCCTATAGAATTATTAGGTGTTGAAACCTTCTATATAGATAGGGGGTTTTATTAATGATTCCATCTATATTCATAGAACTCTATCTATCTATTTTCAATTATATAATATAAATGTGTACCTTCAAATATTTTTAGGGTTGTCTAAATAGTATATACTATGTTTTATACTGTCTTAGATAATGATTGGTGTTTCTAGGTATGTAATAAACTTTTATGTGTATTCCTACATATCATATTTAAAACAAGAATCAAAACCAATATAGTTTATTGACATACAATCAATGTATTAGATCATCAATTGAAGAGGATATATATGAGGTCACATGGAAATTGTGTATGGAAATTGTTTTTAAGAAGCATTAATAATGATATTTCTTTTGATGAAATATAATACCTCATAAATCAATCAGCTATCTAAACAACGATGGTAGGGGACTTATAATAAGTTAAAGTGATGGTTATTTAATTATTGTATATGAAAATGGAAAAGGATTTGATAAATACACCATTGTGGGTTCCCTTGTATGGGGGAAATCATTTCATTTAACTGAAAGTGGATTACTAATTAAGGTTTCCTTGGATAGGGAAAATTTATGTTGTGAGTTATATGATTGTAAAAAATACATAATCCCATGTGATTCACTCTCATTGTGAGAATCAATGGATAAAATTTGATCTGACTCCATACATATGAATATGGGAGTTATGCCCTTGGGAAGATTTTATGGGGTTTTTTACATAGATATTAGTACTCAGAAAGGATCCCAATATATCCTAATCATACGACTAAATTGTTTCCCCAATTATCATAAGACAAGATAATCATATCATGAGTCATATTCCTAACATGCTTAAATCTCATAGGGTATATGATTGAAATAATTGAAATTTTATTTACATCTTTAAATCGTGACATTGTTTTCATCATGAAATGTCTTTATATTCCTACAATAAATGGATGAGCTGTAATTTTCATTATCTAGAATATTTTTATCGTGTTATCAATATAACAATGCTGATATGTTAAATTATTCTCACATGATTAGAGGATAAATCATAGATGGATATCATGTGATTCAACAAACCTGTCTATGGTTCTTTATCGTGACGATGAAGACATGACACATGGTTTCATGTGATAAGAAATGACATGTTTTAGGTTTATTGAATGATCATTCTATCTTGTCTATCTGAAAATTCATGACTTGGATCATAATTTTGGATACATTTTTTGACATGTGAAACACTTATGAAAGACTTAACATACAATAAATTACATGTTAGGGTGATTTTACATTTTTTTATTTGGTCATGTGAAGTTCATGACACCATTAGATGAAATTTAGTGTAACCATCGTCTCATAAGGATATCAACTTATTCAGAATTTTCTTCCAAAATTCCTCAATTTTTTTTCTAATAATTCCCCTATAGATACCACATATAACATTGTTTACACATAGATTACCATTTCAATTGCCTTACAGAAATAGTGTATGGACATATGAAGGTAGATAATGTTATCACATGAAGCATACAAACATTTTTTCCATCCATTAAACTATTACCCAGATAAACAAGGTGGAAGAACCAGGGGATGGTGTGTTTTTTCCCTTTAATATGAAGTCTCTCACCATTTTTCTCTCATTTATATCATTTATATTTTCATGATAGAGGAATTTGTATGCCTCAATACCTTACTTCTATTTTATCTGCATCAAATATGGGATTTATTAGACGAATTATCTCAAAATATTCATGAACTTTCAATGAGTCATCCAGGACATCATCATTATGTCACATGATAAATAGAGGCTAGAAGATCATTCCACCACTTAAATATTTATAGAACCCTAGGATTTTTAAATATATTTTCCATTATATATTTTATATTTCAAAAGTCCTTTGAAATATCATTCCAATATGTTTGGTAGTCATTGAGAAATCATGCCACCGATAGAATATAATTTCTTAAGGTCAAGAGAGCCCTAAAATTTTCTCATAATAATGGAGACATGTGTGCGATGACATGTTTTTATTATTTAAAAATATCTCCCATGATGATTCCCAATTAATAAAAGTATATCATGAATCTTCTTCCAGGCTTATGTAAAATCTATATCAATAGTGAGTTAATCTTTCATATCTACTCATATATGTCCTTGTCACAATCATTTGTCCATGTTAACACGCCATCATTCTTTTACAGTCCCACAAATGGTGTTGAAATGGGTGAAATATTCAATTAAAATGAAAATATTAATGATAAATCACTAATAATATGTAAATATCAATGTTTTTTTGGGATTATCTTAGGATAAAATGGATCACACATTCTCTAGTCAATAAGATACTCATGCATCAAAATTAATATGACCAATGAAGTAAACTTTCTCCATCCAATGAACAATATATTGAGCCTAGAACATTTCATATTGTCTCTTAGAGTAATTAATAACATGTCTTATTTTTTTCTGTGATCTTTTTTATTATGATTCCATACTATGATATAATTAAAAAAATTTAAAATCCCTTTAGATTCATGTGTAAAAACAAATTCATCAAATATATAAAAATAGACACTAATTTTTTAAAAGAAAATTAATATCCATATACTATAAAAAGTTATAACTGTGTTGAATAAATTACAAGATATATATGACATCCTATATCACACCTGATGATAAGCATATAACCAATAAATAATTGACAAATCTATGGATCCTCAGATCTGGTCAAAGAGATCATCTATATGTGGAATTATGTATTGCTTCATTACTATAATCCAATATAGCTATCTAAAATTCAAAGAAATACTTATGGTTCCTTCTACATTAATGTTTATCATCACAATTTAATCCCAATTAGATGTTTTGGGCCACATAAAACCATTGGATCCTCGTTATCTAGCATCCTTTTGAGATCTTACTGATCAGTAGTTTCCACCTTACAAAAGAATATATACTGGATTTACTATTGGAATAAACTAGACGATGATATATTCCACTTTACATGGAGGTATCAAGGAACATTTTTTTTATAAAATAAATCTGTATAAGTACACAACTAGAGGGAAGATATAATATTTCACTCCCAATTCATGGACAAGAATTCATTCTATATGTGTCGACAAACCACCATACCCATGATTCTTAGGGGATGTTTATCTAAATTGGACATCCCATTATATTTTATGGACATATCTTTTTCCCCTGGGTGATATTAATGTAAATATATTAGGATATAAATAAACATTGTATTCATATGATTCCAAAAATGATATAATAATGATGTTATGAATGGATCTCATATCCCTAAAAAAGGTTCAATATTAAATGGTAAACACAGGTCTCTAAAGGAAACTCCTTATCCCAATATATGAATCTGATAGTTATTCCACTTTAGTATCAAGAATCATTACCCATAAATATTAATCAATCTAGACCGCAATACTCTCTATTGAATCCAAATATAAAAACAAATGTGATGCGTCTATGTCAAATAAACATGATTCTAATGTGGGGTATACAGAAATAATTCCTCATATTATAGATTGTATGAATACATTCTTCCCAATTGTAGACATCATTGAAAATAACAGTCCTTTTATAATTCCCTGAGTCACAACATGATCACCACAATTAAATTCTCTCTACTGGTGTAGCACATTATATTTTCTTCTTCTTTGACAATACCAGAGACATCATCCTTATTGTATAATAGTACATCAACTTTAATCATGTTCTGATTCAACTAATCCCGCTCCCAATTTCATGGTTTTTATTGTTCTTCTATCAATGATAAACTGGGTGAATAGCCTTTTATATCATTTAATGATAACCAATACAGCTGTTATCAAGAGGCTCATCTAGGTATATAATATTCTGTGGAGTTATGTGTCCCTCTATTCATCACTAATTACAAAGTACATAACTATATATGCACACACTCTAAATCCCACATACCTCATGAGTAATATCATTGGGATGCTTCCTTCTACTGGAAGCAGCTATATATTTCATACAGTTTTAACCTCCACTCCCAATACAATCACGTTCAATTATATTATACATGTATATAAGGTCATAGTTCACTATCATAGAAACGCCAGTCAACATAAAGATGTTCAGCAATTATAATATAGAATACTAATGCCCATCATTGAAATATCTCACCCTGGATATATCATAACTAGGAAGAGTACCAAAAAAGTTCTAAATCAATGTAAACCAATTTTAATAATCCATAAGAGTCATAGAGACATACTCTAAATGAATGATATCCCTATATAAATCAACTCTAAGTACCTATATGAAAATTTCTTCACATAAACGTATCTTGAAATCCCTCTTGAATAGTTCATAGTGATGATCTACTTATGTAAGAAAATCCAACCATCCCATTGATGATCCAAAATAAATATTTAATTGAGCTAGAATATCCATTCATGAGAGGTATCCAAAACATCCATATTGACATGAATAGCCTCTAACCATGTATTATTATCAAAATGTGATTCTTCATTAAAAAATTATGGAATTTTGTAAAACTCTCTGAAATAAATACGATGTTGAATGTTTAGTTCGTGAATCCCACTCAATTGACTAATGTATTTATATAATACCCTCCCAAATATGATAATTAAATTTCTATTTCAAAAACACCTAATACTATATGAGATTCCCCATGTTCTATTATATGTGGGTTAGTACCCAATGCCATAGGATCATATCCATTAATACCTACTTGTTACATGATTTGAGGTCATCATGTTGTCATATATGTAAAATTACAAGAACAAACCTGAAAACAATGTATGTTTAAAAAAATAATCTAATAGGGACAATGACAAGTACAAAACATCATTATCCTTTAAAAACAATATCTAAATTACCCATTATTAATACTATGTTAGTGGGGAGAATCATAATTAAAGGTAGAGGATCTATTATATGTAGTTTCATTTCAATGTTTTAATATAAAATACTAATTGTGGTGTAATTAGTATATTCATAGAACAACAAAAATAATGGTAAATATTGCAAATTACATAATTTTAGAAAACAACATTCAATGGATTAGTCATATGTATTGACACATTTAGGTTATTATAACCTAACATTTATATGTAATAATTGTCATTTAATGTAATTTCATCCAAACTTATAATTATATCCTAGGATGTTAAAATTATTTATAATATGTTTCATTTATGGGGACCACATTCGAAATTAATATAGTAATAAAATTTTAATTTAAATTGGAAAATATATAGTCAAAAAAACTAATGATTTAATTTAAAAAATGAATATCCATATCTCTATCATTTGAAAATTGATTAGATAAGGTTCTAGCATCAACATATTGGGAAAATTACTTTTAGGTTTATTCAAACACATTATATAGCATAAATATTTTCCATTTCCATTCATGAAACATAATTGAAAAAATATGTATTGAAATATACGATCTTATGATATAAAATTGGAACTAAGGGAAGAAAAATAAATATTTTAGGGATAATACATTCCATATAAATACGTATGATCCAACCATGAAGCATGAGAAAATTCACACTTATCGAACCACCTGAATTTTTCAATGAAATTACAATAGAAAAATTCATAATCCATATGTGTCGCCCAATGGGTTATGCAGAGTAAATATAGAATAAATAAAAAAATAATGAATTGACTTATCCCTACTAACATGTCTTTTCACCTAACATTGGTTAGATACTCTATGGAATGACAAATAACCTTACTATAACACTTCCTAGTCTACAATCAACTATCCCAAAAAACAACACAATAAAGAATCCTACTCTGATTAATCATTGCGAAATCCCACACACAGTTCAATTATAATTAACCGGTCCTAGTTCACCATGTGGGGAAACATATGCCTCACCGTAATCCAGATGGTTCTATGTATCAATGGGGGTTTATAGTGGAATGGTGTGGAGATTATACCTCCAATTTCATAGAGCTATTCAATATATTTAATAATAAATAAACTACCAAAACATATATAATTCAATAGAAAAATAAAATAGGAAAGTGTGCATATTAATCTAGATAGTAATAAATAATCATGATATAAAAGAACATAAATAGAAAATGATTTCTTATCTTTGCAAAATAAACAGACAGACGAGATAATAGACATACATACAATAAAACATATACAAAGTAAACAAACTAGGAATAATGCGTTTTTTATGGCTTACAAATAATTGAATATTTATATTAATCACAAAATAACTTCATAAATAATGATAAAAATAAATGGATAGGTGTTTCCCTTAACCCTACATGCATCCATATAATCTTTCAGTATACCAAATTGATGCCCGGAGTGGGTCAGCCAAAAACATAATATGACATGGCCAACACTATATATAAAAATCCATTCTATAAATATATTATTTACGAGTATGAAATAAATAAATAATTGAATTAAATTTTTAGAATGAATAATCCAAAATTACCAAGTGGATATCTATATAGTATGAATGTTTACATTATATAATTAGGTAATACTTCATAGGTTAGTGAACTCTGTAAATACGCACTATATTTGGAATACACTATATAAAATTGAGCATCATAGCATTAGAAATATAGGAACCCATGTCCCATGGATTTGATGTATTCTGTGAGTATAATATGATTATCCATGGAAATCCATGTAAAGACATCAATGGATCCTAATGATATAGTCTTATGTGGTCTATCTCTAAGGACATAATGCTGTATCTAATGATACAATCCATGTCATCCAAAAAACTAAAATATTCACATGAATAACAATTTTAATTATAATACATTTTTATCTCCTAGGCATTTAACAATCATAAGGATACAATTCTAATTTTAATTCACATAAATTAATTGGTTTGAGTGTTATAAGTTTTTATAGCACCTTCCATATTATGAACAATGCATTACTAATTAAAATACACTTTTATATTAGTTGTTTTGTTCAATAAAATTTTTGTGTATAATATAATGGTGACCAAATAATAATTATAAATTCATGAAATTTTTTTTTTCATTATTACATGTCAATTTAAAAGATATCAATATGAGTAAGGGAAATAAAAATTTTATTTCCAAATTCAATTATATCATTAATTAGTCCAGTTGCAAGTGATAAAAATTCCCATGTGATTTGGACATGTCATATAATATGTCATGACCCCCTCCCACCAAAGATGCCCCTCTTGAGTTGGCAATGGTGAACGGGAGATAATGACCCATGAGTCCCACCTCCAGTAGGCCCCGAAGTGGCGACTAGCACCAAGGGTATGAGTTTTCACAAATTTGGGAGTTATTACCCTTTTTATTAATTAAGATCGGTTAATAGGATGAGTCAAACACCGAAATAAAAAGATACAAGTAAATGAAAATAAACCGAAAAAAATCCCACATGCATGTTTAAACAATTCTGAAACAATGTACAAGTATAGGAAAACTCAAATGTACAATACCAAAAGAAACAAGAGTACATCAAACTGCAACAACTCTAACTGTCCCAACTACTAGGGTCCCTCATGGCCCTAGTAGTCCTCATGGAAACCTGAAAGTAAACGTAGGGTGAGCATAAAAGTATACTCAGTAGTGAAACATATAGCTCTCGTGCATAGTTGGGGAGACATCCTAATGTCCCGTGATAACAACAGAAGAAACCAAAACCTAGAATGGAATTCGATCCACACAACCTCACCAGCCACGCTAACCAAATACACAAAACAATATGTATTAGTATATAAGAACAAGAGTATTGGGTACCATGTACCATTTTCCACCTAGCTATATACTCTTCCTAATGGGGAACGTCCTGAAGCTACCACACTCTTCCCACCGGCACACACCTAGGCCCCACAATCCACAAATCCCACCCGCACACACCTGGGATTCACAAACAACATATCCTACCCACAAACACCTGGGCCTCACAAACAACAAATCACATCCCCTCCTGAATAATCCTGGGCCTCATCTCAATGGTTATTGGGAATAGTAAACCGGCCCGAAGAGTCTTGGGCTAAAATATCACCAAACGAAACCTACCTGAATTGTCATAGGTTTACGGTCGCCTCAAGCCATCACAACCTATGGAAGAAGGATCAGTAAGGAGCTAGTAACTAAGGGGAAAACACCCTCTCCCATGAAATGGGATTGTTCAGCAGTAGGTGCTCATCATGGGTGGGGTGCGACAAAACACAAAGATACATATACATATATGTTTTCCAAACATAAAACCCAACCTATGGCTTCTAAATTGTGAAACTGAGCATGTTCCTTGGCACTACTACTATGAAGCATGCATAGAAAAAACAATCCCAACCCCACTTAGGTTTTCATGTTTCAACAATATTTAGTTTATTAGTTCCTCAACTACGAGGCAATTATCAAACCAGATCAAGTATTTCATAGAATAAACCAGCCAACCACAAATCATGTTAGATAGAACACAAGCAACAGAAAACCAAACATTTTATCATCAATCAATCCCCATTTATTGTTTTTATGTTTAAATAATTATCATTCCCCATAGTTCGTTTATCAACTTTCCAATTTCTTTTAATATCACAACCCATTACTACAGTACTACTTCCTCCAGAACCACATCTCTATAAATGTATCACAAAACAAGTCTCGTTCCACATCATTTCCCCTTTAATATCATTTAATGCAACCCCTCTTATCATCCTATTCGTAAAACCCAGGATTCACCCCCCTTTCTCACCCCACGCAACCAAACCAACACCCACATGCTCATTATTCCATTTTGTTCAACTGGGGGGATCACACAAGGGTTCCAAATATTCATTTAATCATCTATAATTACGTTATTAACCAATTTCCATATTCAACAAACATTTCATCTAAAAAACGTTATAGAATGATAGGGTGACATTTAATTGGGAAATCGAAGGCCCCCAGCCACCGTGATTTTTAGTAGGCATAAGCCTAAAACAATTCACAACATAACAATAGAACAAACAAGGATAAACATAACAACTTCTCCATATCCGTTATTTAAGCCAATTATTATCTTTATTAAACTGGTTCAACTATATATCATGATAGAAAAAGGACACCAATATTACATGATGCACACATTAGAGAGACTAAGTTAAAATCACTACTTCAACAAGTTTGTATCACAACGCTCCCTTAAATCAACTTTAGAAGACGTCTGCCGGCGTCTGTTGCTTCTGTCAAAACCCAGAAGAAACCTCCTTGGGTGGATGATAGGAAGGAAAGACCCACGGGAAAACAAAAAATCCAGGCTCAGAAGTTCTGCCTCATTATTATGATCTCGTGGGCTCTGACAGATTGTAAATCGGAGCTCGGACGAAGAAGTTATGGAAGAAAGGAGCATTAGAGTCTATTGGGAGGGCTCTACTCAAAGGAATGGGGAGGAGAGGAATGGTATAAAAATGAGGAGAGGCTCCCACCTTATATAGGTGAGAAAAACTTAATTTCATGGTGTGTAATTCCTAGTACATGGCGTGTACTCGACCATTCCACACGGTCTCCATGCGGATTCCAACACAACATTCAACGCGGTACATGGTCGTTGACCGATCAACACACGATTTGAGGGTAACACGTACGTGGGGAGAAAATACACGGCGCATAAGATGGGTTACATGTCATGTACTTATTTATTTCACATGGAAAGGATATTACTTCAACATGGGGTATACTCAGCAAGGTGGTACACAGCGTGTACTCACAATACACGGTGTGTAGTTTCAAAAACCTGAAAAGTGTGGGGAAAGTCCATTCTACCCTCCAGAACTCTTCATGACATTATTTTCGACAAAAGAATGGGCCGGAGAGGTCTGGGACATTTCACCAGATACCTATTAACAAATTCTCATCTCTGAGAATTCAAAAACCAACCTAGAAGAACCCAAAAAGATACCTCTTCAGGCTCTAGTTATAACAGGAACCCAACCAACAACCCTAATCATTTGTGTTAGGTATTCTTTCACCTATGTCGAAATAGGATCAATTTTAGGCAGCACTGACTTACCTGCATAGTTTTAATCACATCTACATTAATTTTTCTCGATTAATAATTGGGTCTTCCCACTTCCATATATTAGGATTTTCTCCAACTTACACTATCCCCAACACCGTACAATCAGTAAACTGCCCGAACACATGGCTTAGGGAATTTCTTCTCTCATGTCGAGTTATAATCCACTTTTGGCAGCACCGATCACCCGCATGGGTTCAATCGCATCCGCATTAATGTGTCTCGATTAAGGATTAGGTTTTTCCATTTCCCCACACATCCGGACATGTTACACACTTCCAGAGAACATGGAAACAAAACGTCTCACAACCGAAATCCAAGCATTCCATATATCAATGGTATAGAGTGTAACATCAAAACAATTCTTAGAAGAACAATGAAAAACACAAGTCCAAACATCTCTAGGTACTGAGTGTGTATCTGAGCTTCCTGCTCCCAAGTGCTCTCCTCGAGGCCTCCATGCCTCCACAATACACAAACCAAGGCGATGGTTCATCCTCGGAGCACCTTCTCTATACAATCCTAGATTATGACTGGTCATTCCTCGATGGTCGCGTCGTCTATGATATCTAACACTCCCTAGTCGATAACGTGAGAGTCTTTGTGTAAGTACTTATAAATCTGGGAGACATGGAAGACATCATGAACCTTCTCCAACTATGGTGGTAGGGCCAGTTGATATGACACCTTGCCGAGTCTCCTCAGCACCTCGAAAGGTCTGATGAACCTAGGGGAGAGCTTACAAACCTTTACAAACCCCCGCTACACCTGTCAATGGGAAACCCTCAAGAACACATGATCTCCCACCTCAAACACCAAGGGCCTCCTCCGACAATCAGCATAAGACTTCTGTCGGTCCTGAGCCACATTCATCCTCTCACGCACAAGCTAGACGTTCTCTATGGTGCTCTATACTACCTCTAGCCCAAGAGAACTTGTCTCACCATCCTCTACCCAATAAATGGGTGAACAACATGGTCTTCCATACAAATCCTCAAACGGTGTCATGCTAATAGTAGAGTGGAAGTTTTTGTTGTAGAAAAATATAATAAATGCAAGTGTCGCTCCCATGATCCTCCGAAATACTGAAAGCATGCTCACAGCATGTCCTCCAATGGCTGGATAGTCCTCTCTATCTGCCCATTGGTCTGGGTGTGGAAAGCAGTGCTAAGGCATAGCTGGGTGCCAAAAGCATGCTGCAACCCCCTCCAGACTCATGAGGTAAATCATGTATCCCAATCTGAGATGATAGACTTCTAAACTTCATGAAAACGCACTGCCACGTCTACGTACCTCTATGCTGAGGTACTCATTGAGACCAACTTAGTAATTTATATGAAGTGAGTTGATTTCATCAGTCGATCCACCACTTCCCAGATAGCATCACAACCACCCTAAGCTCTAGGTAGTTTAGTGAAAAACTCCGTTGAAATGTCATCGCATTTCCACTTGGGAACATCTAAAGAATGCATCAAACCACTGGGAACTCGGTGTTCAGCCTTTACTTGCTGACACACTAGGCACTTTTCCACAAACTCCGCCACTTCCTGTTTCACCACGGGCCACCAAAACTATGCCATCAGGCCTTTATATATTTTTGAATCTCTCAGAAATACCACAAAGTCTGAGGTATGTAACTCACAGAGAACTCCCTCATGCATCACCTCCAGAAAAAAAACCATCCATGAAAAAGCATCCGATGTTGGCTGTCTTCTGACCATCCTTCGGGAGCATTTCCCCAATCGATACGATCCCACATTACTTCTTCCTCAAAGTCTCCCCACTGATACTCTTCCACATGCTGCAACAAGGATGACTGCACCGTCATCTAAAACAAACTGCCTCTAAGACCCTATACCCTTGCATCCAAGTGCAAGGAAGCCAACTCTCCCCTCACTTTCCAAGCATCAGCAGATTTCTGAACCACTTCCTTATGCGACTTACTACTCAGGGCATCAGCCACAACATTGCCCTTATCTTCAGTGTAAGAGATCTCGAAGTCATAGTCTTGGAAAAACCCATCCCATCTCTGTTGTTGTAAGATTAGGTCATGCTGGGATTAGATATAATGTAATCACGTGTGATTTAAGAAGACCACGAAGCACTCCCAAAAGAGTTAATGTCGTCACAACTTTAGTGCAAACACTACTGCTGCAAGCTCTAGGTCATGGGTGTCATAGTTACGCTAATGAGGTCACAACTGCCTAGAACCATAATAGATCACACCCTTCTCCTGCATCGGTACACACCCCAATTCAAGGCTTAAAGCATCACAAAACACCACATACAACAACCCTTCCTATGGAAATCTGAGTGCTAGAGCACTGAACAACTTCTCCTTCAGGTAGTTGAAATATTTCTGTCACTGCTCGCTCCATAGGAAGACCTGGTCCTTCCTAGTGAAAGCTATCAATGGAGCAGAAACATGAGAGAAGTCTGAAATGAACCTCCGATAATAACCTGCAAACCCTAGGAAACTATGAAATTCTACCACTCTTTTGGGTTCTTCCCAAGAAACAAATTCACCCACCTTCGATGGGTCTACTAATACTCTATTCTGAGACACCACGTTCCCAAGGAAGTGTAATTCATGCATCAAGAACTAACACTTGAACACATTCCCATAAAGCTGGTGGTGTCGAGGGACTTCCAAGACTGCCATGAGTTGCTCAACATGCTCCTCCTCTGATCCTGAGTAGATCATGATTTCATCGATAAACACAATGACGAACTGGTCTAGATACTCTCAGAAGACAATGTTCATAAGTCCCATTAACACGGCTGGTGCATTCGTAACTCCAAACGGCATCACTACAAACTCGATGATCTCATACCTTCACCTGAAATCCGTATTTGAGATGCCACTGTCCATTACCCTCAATTGATGATATCCAGATCGTAGATCAATCGTAGAAAACCAAACTGCTCCCCTCAACTGTTCGAAGAGATCATCTATCCTTGGATGGTGGTAATGGTTCTTGCCCGTTACCTGATTCAACCATTGGAAGACTACGCATATCATGAGACCACCATCTGTATTCTTCATGAACAAATAAGGAGCACCCCATGGTGACACACTAGGTAGAACATAACCCTTCTCCATTAGATTGTCAATCAGAATCTGCAACTCCCGCAACTCTGAAGCTGCCATTCGATAATGGGCCATCAAATTCAGATGGGCACCCGGCTGTATGTCTATCCCGAACTCAACCTCACATCGGGGGGGGGGGGGGGGGGGGGGGGGGTAGAGTCACAACCTCCTCTAGAAAAACATTGTGGAACTCACCAATAACCTCTGGAATATCCATCAACTCTATATCAGCTAGACCCACTGATAAGCCGCCTAACAAGGAAAGGAGAGGCTCCACAAGCTGGCTTCCCACATAATAGCTCCTCTAGATAACAAAAGCTACATGCTTCCCATCCATGTCAGAGAACATGACTCTTCTTCATAAGCAGTTGATAACGACACTAATAGAAAAAAACCCGTCAATGCCTAGGATGACATCGTATGGCTGCATCTGTAGAAAACGTTTATCCCCACTAGATCGATGTGGTCCCAATATCAGCCCACATCCCCGGAAAACACAAGATATGTCGGTCTGACCTCCAACTAGTGTACTCATCACCCTGGGTACGAAATGTCTCTCTACATATTGACCCAATGAATGGTCTAGAAAGGGTGCAACAATAATGTGTGAAGCTCCTGAATCGAACAAAGAAGAAACGAGAGTGCTGAAAAAAAATAGTACCTCGCACCAACTCTGATCTTGGTGGAGCTTCCATCTCTAATGCATGTAACTATCCATGCCCAACTCCTCTTCCACTTTGATGTCATCCACCTCCCCGACCCCTCCCTGGTCGAGGTCCCTAAGAAGAACCCTAAGGCCGGCCTCCTCCTGCAAAGTCTGGCCGTGGATGAGCGGGTTCCTGCTGCTGCTGGAAGGGCCTCGCCGACAACTGGTGCTACTGAGGCTGGCGCAGAACCTGCCCACCTCCACCATACTGATCTCAGGTCAGGCACAGACTATGAACGTTCTAGAAAACTCCTCAAGAGAAACAATTCAGCCCTAGGATCGTTAAAAAGGGACGAGGACACGAAGATCTGAACTGGAACTACTAGGCCCTGCTCCCTACTGGCCTGAATCTAGAAGGTCCTGTCGGAGGTGACCTACTACGGACTGCCTTCCCCTTCGACGAACCCGGATAGATCCCCTATTGTGGAGCACCTCCCTTGGAGTGAATCCTCTATAAAACTTCTTCCTTCTTCTATATTGCCAAGTACATAGGAAGGGTGAAGGGGTGACAACATACTGAAGCAAAGGAAAAAGTGTATCCTCCAAACGTCTCACCTGAGACTCTTCATCCTGAATGAGATTTGGAGGAAAGCATAGGATACCGTTAAACATGATTCCCAATTCTTATACATACATACTACCCTACTGGAGGGAGAGTAACTCCTGCTAATTTGATACATTGATCATGGAAGAAAGGAATTCCTCTGAGAACACCTTCTCAATGTCAGCCGATGGAACCTCTGCCACTAACCACTCACCAAGGTAGAGTGTCCACCACTGATGTGCCGCACCTCTCAGCTGACTAACTACCAGGGTAACTAAAGACACCTTTGGATCACGGATCAAATTAAAAATGACCCCTAGATCCTCAAGCCACCCCTCCGTCTCCATATCCAAATTAATAACCTCGTAATTCTTTAGTTTTTTTCACTGGAAATAATGAAGAGTCTTTTACCACTGATTATCTCCTTCCTCTCAGTCCATCTAGAACTGATCGACCTCCCGAATCTTCTAGGACTCAATTTTCTGAGTCACCTGAGGACGACGTCTAGGTGGAATAGTTGTACGGTAAACAAAGATCACCTAAGCCCGTGTAGCAAAGAAAATTTCTCAAAGTTTCATTATATCACTTTAATTCAATTTTATTCCCAGAACACGCAAATCAAGTAAAACAAACATGATGATGCATAAACCTTCCCTAGGGTCTCCACCCTGAAATCAATGTTGTCTCACTTGGTCATTCTGTAGGCTCAGAGTCCTTGCATCGGATCACGGGGGGGGGGGGGGGGGGGGCTTAAAATCTCGTGTCCTATCTGGTCTTCCCTAGCCTATGTCACACACTATGATCAACTAACATTGTTGCCTTGCCATTCCATCAAATCATCACTGGGCCTAACTCTAGACTCTATCCTAGCACTCAACCATCACCTCTGATACCATTCTGTCACAACCCCCTCCCACAAAAGATTCCCATTTTGAGATGGCAATGGTTAAATAGAGATAATGACCCCCGAGTCCCACCTCCAGTAGGCCATGAGTGGCGACTAGCACCAAGTGTATGATTTTTCACAAATATGGGAGTCATTACCCTTTTTATTATTTAACATCGAGAAATAGGATGAGTAAAACACCAAAATAAAAAAGAACATGTAAATGAAAATAAACCCAAACCAATCCCACATGCATGTTTAAAGAATTCAAAAACAAAGTACAAGTACAGAAAAACTCAAAAGTACAATACCAAAAGAAACAAGAGTATTGAAAACTGCAAAAACTCCAACATTCTCGACTAGTAGGGTCCCACACAGCCCTGGTAGTCCTCCTAGAAACCTGAAATAAAACATAGGTCAGGCATACAAGTATTCTCAGTAGGGAAATCAAAATCTCTCATGAACAGGAGGGAAGACATCCTAATGTCCCATGAGAACAAAAAAAAGAAACACAATCCTAGCAAGGAATTCTATCCACCCAACCTCACCAGCCACGCACACCAAAAAACACAAAACAACAGGTAGTAGTATATGTGAATAGGATTATTGTGTACCCCGCACCATTTCCCCCCCAAGCTAGCTGCTCTTCCTAACAGAGAACGTCCTAACGTTACCACACTCTTCATGCCCGCACACACCAAGGCCTGACAAACCACATATCCCGCCCGTACACACCTGGGCCTCACAAACCACATATCCCACCCACACACACCTGGGCCTCAGAAACCAAAAATCCAATACACACACAGCTGGGCCTCACAAACCACAAATCACATCCCTTCCCGAACACACATGGGACTCATCCTGATGGTTCATGGGAAAAGTAAACCTTCTTCATGAGTCTGGGGCTAAAATCTCACCAAACAAAACATACCCGAAGAGTCCTAGGAGTAATGTAGCATCAATCCATCATAGCCAATGGAAGAAGGAGCAGGAAAGAGATAATAATTAAGGGGAAACCACTATCTCCAATGAAATGTGAGTCTTCGGAACTAGGAGCTCAACATGGGCGGGGTGTGACAAAACACAAATATACAGATACATTATGTATACAGAACACACATCCCAACATATGGCTTCTATATAAATAAACTGAGCATGTGCTTCAGCACTGTTACTACAAAGCATGCATACAACAAACAATCTCAGCCCCATTTAGGTTTTCATGTATGAACAATATTTAGTTTATTAGTTCCTCAACTACTGGAAAATTATCAATCTAGATCAAGCATTTCATTGAAAAACCCTGCCAACCAAAAATCAAGTTAGATAGAACCCAAGAAACAAAAAACCAACCTTTTTTATCATAAATCAATTCACATTTATTATTCCCGCATTTAATTCATTATCGTTCCCCACAGTTTATTTATCAACTTTACACTTTCTTTTAATATAACAACCCATTACTGTAGCCCTGCTTCCACTATAACAACATCTCCATAACCTTATCACAAAACGAGGCTCGCGCCACATCGTTTCCCTGTTAATATAATTTACCGCAGCCCCGCTTCCCATCCTATTCATAAAACCCATTATTCACCCCCCCTTTCACACCCCATGTAACCAAACCAAAACCCACATGTTCATTATTCCATTTTGTTCAACCGGGGTGATCACACAAGGGTTCTAGATACTCATTTGATCTTCCAAATATATGTGATTTACCAATTTCCATATTCCACAACATTTCCTTCCAATAAACGGTCTAGACAGATAGGGAGACATTTCATTTCTCATGAAAAGGCCCCAAATGACCGTGATTTTCTGTAGGCATAAGCCTATAACAATTCACATCATAAAAATAGATCAAAAAAGGTTATACATAACAACTTCTCCATATCCATTATTTAAGGAAGTTATTATTATCATTAAACTGGTTCAACTATGTCTCATGATAGCAAAATGACACCCATCCCACGTGATGCACAAATTATAGAGACAAAAGGTAAAATCCCTACTTCAACAGGTTCTGATCACAAAGCTCCCTCAGATAAAATTTAGAAGAGGTCCGTCAGCGTCCGTCGCATCTGTCATAACCCACCAAAAACCTCCTTAGGTGGAAGCTGGGAAGGAAGGGACAATGGTAAAACAAAAAATTTAAGATAAGAAGTTCTAAATCGTCATTACGATCTCGTGGCCGCTGATGGATCATAAATCGGGGCTCGGACACAGATGTTATGGATGAATAGAGCTTTGGAGTCTCTTGGGAGGGCTCTGCTCAATGGAATGGGGATGAGAGTAATGGTCTAAAAAAATGGAGAGGCCCCTTCATTTTATAGGTGATAAAAACTAAATTACACTAGGTGTAATTCCTATGACACGGTGTGTACTTGGCCATTCCACATGGTCGCCATGTGGCTTCCAACACGGCATTCAACGTGTCACGCAACCATTCACCGATCAACATATAGTTTGAGGGAAACACATACATGGGGAGAAACTAAATGAAATGTAAGATGGGATACATGGTGTGTAATTATTTTTTTCATGTGGAAAGTACACGACTTCAACACGGGGTATACTCAGTAAGGTGGTACACGGCGTGTACTCACAATACACGACATATAGTTTCAAAATTCTAAAAAGTGTGGGAAAAGTCCATTCTACCCTCCAGAACTCTTCATGACCTTCTTTTCAAAAAAGGAATTGGCCGGAGAGGTCCGGGCCATTATTAATTATTTCTATTAGTGAATTATTTTCATTCCATTCAAAATGATAAAAAACACCCCAGAGTGGTGTTTTTTCAATATAACAACTATGATTATCATGTTCATATTTTTAAAGACACCCATGGGGTGGTTCAAATTTAGATCAAAATAGTCATATGATATATGTGGGGATCATATACTGACTAAAAAATATAAAATTAAATTTAATGGATGTAATTTTTTATGTATAAATTATGGATGGTATAATGTGTGACACAAAGGGGTAATTTATAAACACTTAGACTGTTCAAGAAAATAAATAAACCTTTTATGATATCATGGTAGTAGTTTCATTTTCCTTTATCATCCTAGATTTATTCAGGATTAATATAAAATTACGATTCTATAAAAACAATGTGAAAATGGGTTATATAAACCAAGGTATAAATAGATTCCATGTTTGAAAAAACTGAAAAAGGGAAAAAGTGGTTAGTTAAATTAATATAGAAAGATCCAATATAAAATTTTCATCACAAAGATCAGAGTCAATAAGATAGATTCATAAACAATCTGATAAGAGGAGAAGATGAGATCTCTCACATGTGGGGAGAAGCTATTTTTTGAAGGATTAAAAAGGAATATTAACAAAGAATGAAAATAATGGGAAATGATAAATTCCCACTTCAAAAATTTGTTCATGGTTTAAAAAAATTATATTCAATGAAATGTCCATACTATGAAATGATTAGTATCCATAAACCCAAACCTCACATAGTGTTGGCACTGAATTAGAAAAACATTTCAC
The DNA here is from genome assembly GCA_963277665.1 of Viscum album. NCBI lineage: Eukaryota > Viridiplantae > Streptophyta > Magnoliopsida > Santalales > Viscaceae > Viscum > Viscum album. Next base: position 1,247,518,603 of record OY728148.1, read on the forward strand.
CCACCAGCCATTAACACTCTCCATGATTAAACCCCTTTCATTGTTTAATTTCATAGTTGGAAATACCATATAAAAACATTGTTACAAACATATGAATGTTTTTATCCGTTTTTTAATATTTTTGTGTCTCCTCTCATATATATAGAAAATCTATAGTCTATCATTTTTTGTCTATATACTTATGCTTCAAACATATTACTAAATATCTACCAAATTTGTTCCTCAACCTTTCCCTGAAAACCTAGAAATCATGCCAAGAAATAATCTCAATCACTTAAAAAACTCAATGAAATCATTAGGCATTTCAGTTTTGAAAATCATTACTATGATATAATAATTAAAGTATTCCATACCGTTCAAAAATATAGATCATATATTGGATGATGAAAAAAATATGGACATTTGGAGACTCCATCTAGATGTATGTATAGATGCATTTAATGTGAAATAATCATTTAACTATGATGTAATTTCATCAATGAATTAAATTGATTATTTAATTATATTATATATGTATTACAAGCTATCTGATCCATGTGATCTTAATGTGAAGCTTGTTTTTAATTGATATTCTAGGTGTTTTTATTCTAATACTTGTTTTATTGTTTTTAATTATAGTATAGACAATGATATAACCAAAATTTGATATATAGTTTGAATATAGTAGGCTATATAGGTACATTCACTTATAATTTATCAACATTGATGACATGTGGGATAGTTTATCATAGGGACATGCTTCTAATGGTTGATTTAATTTATCACTGGTGAAAAGTATGATATAATTCCATGAGATGGAATTCTATTCCTAATCCCCATAAATTGTAATCAAATCCTATTTATAGGATCATTTCTATATTAAAATATCTTAATGTCTTATTTTTTTTGTTAATCAAGAATTTTTAAAGTTCCCCTCAATGTGTAGTAGATTGATGAGTTGGATTCTATGATTTAAAAATTTATCTTGACCAAAAATAGACTTGAGGAAAGTTTCATTTATAAGGAAATATACTGATCTTGGTGGAAATATACAAGGTAGTCCTTGTTAGTTGAAATATTGGAATACTAGAATAATGTCACACAATGTTGATAGTATTATTATGTGATTCTTGATCTGTCAAATTCTCAATTCATTAAATGGAGTAATAATTGTTTTTATCTGTTGAATTGGGATTCTAATATCATGGGATTGGATTTTGAAATTCTAAAAGACGATATTTACATCTTACGTAGTTCTGATTCCAGGGTAAAATATGTTTTCATATGATAGAGTTGAAATATATTAGACATGATTTTTTAATATGATTGTGGAATACCATAATATTAGAGGTTTTGGTGTTCCTACTCATTCTATTTCTGTACGTAGATTTAATGGAGATATCTAAAGGATGAAAATTTTGATGAAGTGGAAGGACAAAATATATTATATATATATTTTTAAATTTGATTTTGTGATGAAAAATGTTTTATGTGCAAAAATGGTTCTGCTAAAATATATGACAGTGTTTAATTTATGTTAAGTAATTTTTTTTCATATTAAAAGATCTATTAATTGGTAGTATAAATTATTTATATTAAAAAATTGTTGTTTTTTATTTGAAGACCAAAATGCTACTTGAGAATTTACATTAGACCATCATCAGTCACATAAAATTAATCTATATTCACATGCATCATTGATGGATAAGGTTTTGTAGATATATAGTACATGTTAATAATGATGTTGGTAAAATGGGATTATATATTAAAATGATATATGGAACTCTATGTCGAAAATGATTTCAATTTTTATATAATATATTTTACAACAAATTATATATTATTTTTTATGGGATTCAAAATTCACACTAAATTCCTTCACCACTCTAGAATGTGTAAATTGTATTCAATACTTGGATGTAGATATCAATAGGGGAGTACAATATTTATGTCATTGATGAAATGAAGAAAGAGAATGATGAAAAATTTATAGAAACATACATGTTTGGTTGTGTGGAATGGTGACAATCAATTTTGATGTGATGGATAGATGAAACTCTAGGGTAATTGGTGTAATGACTAGAATTGTTATTTGTAAAATCCATCTTATGATTTAATTAATTGTATTGTTATTTAATATAGTTATAGAAAATTCATTCACATACTTGTTTTTATTATATATTTTCAAATATAATATACCATTATGAATCATTGAAATTGATAATATTACCATTGAATAGTGATAATTTGACCAGTATAAATATAGGGTTTTAAAAAAATCATATTTACACAAACAAAGGATGTGATTAGATCATCTTGTAAGATCATAGAAAATGAATCAAATTTATCAGACTGTTTGAGAGAGATAACATATCATGTATTATCCCTTAAAAAATCCCATTCGGATATAAAATAACATAAACTAGACCTAAATCATTTATGGGAGAATTTCAAACTCATTGAGTTCATGGCCCAAACGTTACACGACTAACCTCACCATAACAATATCAAAGTCGTGCACCATACTCTCATAATGATTTCTGGTATATTAAAGAAATATGTATAATAAACACTATAAATATTAACATGTACACAATTTTTTATATAATATTGAATATATTATAATCCTATTATTACTACATTATAAATGATTTCAATTTTGAAAAAATACAAAAAATAGTATTTTTTTAATATTCATATTCAATTAAATAATTTATATTAATGAACACACTATTCTTCCAAATAAATAATATTTTAATTAAATATTATAATAATATATCATTATAAAATATAAATGATAATATATGTTTTATGAAGTCAAATGTAATTTTTATTAGTGTTTGAAAACTATTATGGTAAAAAACATCATTTCCAATAAATGTCAATTATTAATTTAAAAGAGAAAATTCATGTATTTATAAAATTATTTGGATAAAATATGTATTATTTTTTGAGTCAGTATTTTTAAGTTATTGAATTTTTAATTTTTCTAATTTATTTGTGGTAGTCTATTTTTCAGGTAAAAAATAATTATCATTAAATAGTATGGTCTGTATTGTGAGATCATAATGAACCAAAAGTGATGATATAAAAAACAAAAATGGATTCCTAAAAAAATTAATTATTTTATTTTAAAATAAATTCATTTTTTGTTAATTAGATGAATTTTAAAATCCCCATTTTGATTCCTCCAAAACATTTAATATACTATAATGTTATAAAATAGTTTCCTTAAGAGTATGAATAAACATTTTATTTAATACATACATGTATTTATTAAAAACTATTTGATTACATAATTATATATGATTCAATATGACCATATGTTTAATAATATATTTAGAACACTTATTCACGAATATATATGAAAGGGAAGGGTAATCCCATAATTATCTAGTGCTTTATTGAATTTTGTAAGGATTAGTCTAATGATACATCATGTTGTGATTTGAAGTGAACCTAATTCTTTTTTAGGACTTATTATACCATAATTGCATCGATGATTTACTTGACCTATGATTATGATGTAGTGTTTTAGGTTTTTTCCACATTTACCATGTTTCATTAATGCTGATCTTGATATATCATGGCTCATTATTCTATATTATTATTATAAATTCATTTATTTCCCATTTAAATCCTTATTTTATAACATCAAATAAATACATCATGTTATTCCATGTTTATTACTTTAAGGGGATTTATAGATAACCCATTTCTAATGTTTGTATCATGGTCGTCCCATGCAGTTTCAAGTACGATCAAGTCATGGATGTCTAAAATATGGATTATGTATTTCTTGTTTTATTTTGATATGTAATGTACCCAATTACAAATGAAGCTAAAATTATCAAAATTTTAGGTTATATTATGTGTAATATTATGTTTCAAATCATGAATGGATTTGTAATGCAAATAATAGTTGGCATTGTTTGTATCAATTGAAAAGAATAGTTATTTTTGTGACAAGAATTTAGAAACACTACAGAAATGAATATGTATAAAAATACATATAATATAACATACATATATATAGGTAAGTATATATTAAGTGATTTATCAAGAAATAATGACCTCTTCTAGATTCTATAAGGTGATTTGGAACTAGAATATACGAACATTGAGTTAAAACATAGAAACACCACGTTGATATGTACTTCATAATGAAATGGTGCATGACAATAGGCCTTACAACACACATGGTTTGACACTCACTAGGGATATAATTTGGTAAATTATTAATTACATTATAATTCAATATTATTGGACAATATAACATTGATTATATATGTTATGTAATATTTCATGGATAACACTGTTTGATGAATATAAATTCATATGTTAAGGAATCACATGTAATTTGTATGTAATCTCTTTAATTTCATTGGAATCCATTCTATGATATTAGTAGTATTAAAATAATAGTCCTTAATTTTTCCTTTATACAAGTAAAAATCTAGAAATAGACGAAATCAAGTAAATAACCAATGTGATTGGAAATATGTCAAATTACTAATTGAGTTTCCCATCATGATGGTAGTTGCAATAAAAAACATCATGATGATATACTCTCATCTAAATTAGGCTATGAATCTAAAACACGATCGGGATGATCACCCAATTTTTTTTTAATTTAGAACAAAATGAAATTGAGTAATTTAACAGAAAGGCCTCCAACTTTATGTGGCCTATCTAATTTCTTAATTATAGAACAAAAAATATAATTCATTGAGAAAATATTCTACATCCATAAATTTTACTTAAAAAAGATGGTTCTATTTTCAATTTATCATATAGAAGAAAATATGATCAGATGTGGTCATTGATCAATAATACAAAGCCTATGGAAATTATTAATTTGATGGGTTGGATGGAATTTTAGAAAATGTTTTTTGATACATATTTCCCTCCTAATAACCAAATTAAAATAGAATGGTATTTCCTTTCACACATGAAGAATGTCAAGAAATTTGTCATGGTACATGATGAAAACAACACAAGACATGAAAATAAACCCTCCAACATTTTCATTGCCTCTGAGTTCATGGTTGATTGCTTATTTTATGAGATAATCATATTTTATTAATATCCATGACAAAAAAATAATTTTATAGTGATGTAGAAATTGTCTAATTTTCCCTCCATGTTGAAATATAGAATAGATAATCCCAAAGATATCGTAATGATAACATTTGAAATGTGGAGTATATTTTTTGTTGTCTGATGGAGAATACATATTATTTTATGAAATTTCAATATTTCACTTGTCAATGGTGAGAAAAGTAGACCCCCAAAAATTCCCTACGGGAGATAAGAAAATTATTTATATTTTGGATGTTGAGATTTCTAAATAGTAATTAATGATAATTGAATCCCACTAAAGAGTTGGACGAGAGGAAGGGTTTAGAAAACAGATACTTCATTTTTAATTATTTTAATTTAAGGCTCTATTGAACATTGAAACCCAATTAACCAAACCAAGTGTTTTCGAAGACAACCAATAACCTATATCATATAAAGGGTTAGCTTTTTCCATCATAACCGATATAGTGATTCATTTATTTAAAATAAATATAATTTTTTATTCTCATTCATCTCATTTTCTTATATCATGAATGCTTATTATAACGATTCAAACACCACTAAAAATCATAGAAGTTGAGTTATAGGTGAAATTGAGAAATGTGGATGTTCTTGAATTCCATATATATAACTCATATCATAACAAAATATATTGGATTATCTTCCCAATGAACCATTTCATACTCCATTTTAGAGAACATGAATCAATTCGGGTTACAGATTTTATTTCCTTATATATATCAAACAAAAATTTCAATGATAATGAAATCAATCTCTATATCATGAATAGACCCCTGAATCTAAAGATGTTCAAGGAGGAGGATGAATACTCATTATCAACAACATCTAAATCATTGATAATATTACTCTATATGAAATTTTATCTAGAATAAATGATTTATTTTACGTAAACAATCTTACGTGATGACATACCCATTATGTAGGAATATGCTGATGTGTTTCCTAATGGATTTTCCAGTCATTTTTATAACTGGGAGTTTAAATTTTTTATCAGTATTATACATGTAGTTTTTGAATTATTTAATATTCACTATATATAATTGTATTGTAACATTTTTAGTCGAAAAAACTACTACAGGTGAATCAAGATACAGGGTTCATACACTCTAGTGTTTTACTATATGGTGTAATAGTACTCTTCATGAAGACAAATTGTGGGAAAATGCTCCTAAAATTAATGATCATGAGCTCAAGAAGAAGATGATAAATAAATATTATCATATAACAATGTTTAATTTCATACATGATCATCTATATATTTCACAATTCAGATTCATATTGGATCTGCAGTCATGATATTACCATGTTAGGTTGAAGAATGATAACATCTCAATGACTGATTTTCGTATAATATATGGGAACTATGACTTCATAGTTACTTCATTTTGACTTAGTAATGACCAAAAACTATTATTATAAATAATGAATATAGTAAATAGGGATTATAGAAAAATAAATGTTGTATTACATATGTAAATATATTATATTCTAAAATAATATAAAATCAAGAAGATTATGAAGGGAATTTGGTAATTATGACTACAACCTTATTGAATAAGAATATTTATGCTATGTATTGTAAATGAGATCTCTTGAGGATGGATGTTTCATTTGTGGGTATATAATCACCTGAAATTGGTTATCTATGGAACATTAAATGACCAACGTAATTTGGGGATGGTCAAGGACCACATCTATGATAGATATCCACTATTTTAATTGATTATATGGGTACTATAGTTGATTCATGAGAAATGTCTCAAAATTATCAAACCTTTAAACCATGATAACTCAGAAGGAATTCAAGTATTCATGGAATTCTTAATGTGGAATGATATTCAAGGATTTTAAAATTTGTTTTATCCATAATCATGTCCTCACAATACCCATAGGTTGAGAAGTTTTTTTAGTGTTTAGTGATGAAATGGATTTTGTTGTATATCAAAAAAATTACTGTGTGATCGAATATGCTTCAAGGTAGCAAAAAGATGATAAATACACCTACCAAAACGTGATCTTGAGTTGGCTACAATTATATTCTCTTCTTGAAAATGGTGTGATTATTTATTTGTTTATAATTGATATATATATATATCTATAACATAATGACCTTAAATATATATTCACATGAAAAGAGATGAATATGCACAAACAAAATGCATCTATATGATCAAAGACTATGACTACTCAATTCACCACTATTCTGAAAAAAGGAATAAATTGGAATATTTTCTATGTAAAAATGATCCATCAATTTTATATTTTATATGAATTGAAAAGGATAAAATAGTAATATATTTTAAAATGATGGACATAAGAGTCGTATATGAATGAACATACTAAATACACTCACAAATGATTTTATATACATCCCTTATAGAGAGGATAATGTATTCTTCAAGAGTTGTTGTGGGAATTTAAAAAAAGTGAATCTATAAGAAAAAGAATATCTTAATTATCAATTCTAATGAAGATGGAGTTGTTTGATTCCATTCAACACTATGTGTGTCATCAAATACTATGTTAAAGAAGTTTGTGTTCAATGGCCCATATAGTGTTAATTTATCCATCCATCTTAGAATCACAATGATATATGAATATTTCTAAGAGCACTATTGAGGGGGATAAAATGAATATGGAGATCATAAAAAACACTTTATGATTTATTTTATGTCACGAAATGAAGGATTAATTGAAAAAAAAAGTCATGGGCATGATGATACCATTTCCAACACCTACCTAGATGCCTCAAAACATCACCATTGGAATTTCAACAAGTCTTCTAAAGACTTCAAAAATAAATTATGATAGCTAGGTTATGGTGGATATTATTACAAATACAATAGACATCATTGTTATTAGTGATGACTTATCACTCCATTAACATGCTAGTCTATACATTTGGTAACTGGCCAGGCTACATCAAACAACACAATCAATTTTATACTATTGAGATACAAGATTTTCCACTATGATCGAGTAGAGTCCCCAACATGATCCAATTATTGAGTTGAACAACTACATAGATTATCCATACAAAACTGATGGCCAATCTGAGTGTAACATCTAGACACATGAAGACATATTTAGGGAATTCTAAAATGACTTATATGGAGGATGGTTTCAACATGTTCCCCTATTTGAGTTCTCATACAAAATCGATTTCCACTCAAGATTCCAAACATCCCCCTTTGATGCCCTTTATGGGATGGGGTGTGGAACACTTTAATGTTTGTAGGATTATTGGAATCTAATAATATTATTTCCAAAAATAGTCAAAAAAATGATGTATATTTTTATGAACATTCAAAATAGCATAATTGTTGATCAATGTTGACTATAAATCTACACTAGAAATCATCAATGAGACCTAGAGTTCATTGTTGTAGACATGTTTTTACTCTTAATATCTAAATATAACAAAGTAATTATATTAATTATGTGGATAAATCATAATATAATTAAAATCAATCCCTTCATGCTCATTAATTTCATTAGATAAGTGGCCTAAAGACAAGAACTCCCACCTACCCTTTCTTAAGCACATGATGTATTCCATGTATCCCTCTTGAAGAGGTATATACCAGACCCCTCACATGAATTTAATCATGATGTGGTTCCATAGAAGTTTGATCACTCATATTAGGAGAATCCTATGAATATTATAGACTGTATGGATAATGTTATATGAAATAATACAATGCAATTGGTAGAAGTATTGAGGACAAACCACTTATTTGAATAAGCGACATAGGAATCAGAAGAAGTTATGAAATATAATTACCATCATATTTGATTGTGGGAATATATAATTTCATGGGATATATATATAATGGGGGAATATTGTAATGACCAATCCTATTTTAATTAAAATTAACCATGTGACTTAATTAAATATATTATTATGTAATATGGTTATATAAAAGACATGAACATATTTGGTTTTATTATATCATGTTGAATTTAAATAATTAACCTCCCATTAAATTATAGAATAATATTTTCCAAAATTTATGAATAATTATGAATTGGGTGGTAATTTAACATTAAAAAATTATGATATGTCAAATATGGTACCGAACACAGAATAGTGAGTTCTCCAAAATCGTATGTTGCACACAAGATAGAGTTATACCAAAAAATAATACATAATTAATAGTATTAATTTTTTTGTAGTTATCTTATATATTTTTTTAATAGAGAGAGCGAATTATATTATCAAAATTTGGAATATACAATTTACAAATGATTATATTATGATTTATTGGTCAGAAAAATTAACTACAAATGAAAATAAAAACTAATTGAATAAAAAGAATTGGTTTTGAAGAAATACTAATTATGTGTGAATAATTATGTATAAAAAATAACTAAATTGCCAATTTAGTATAATATTAATAAAATATAAAATAAATTTTATTTTTTAAATTTATCAAATATATTTTTAAACATGATATTAGATGAAATTCAATTTTTTGAAATAAATTTATTTTTTAAAAATTGAATTTTTACGACATTTTTATGAGGAACCCTCTTAAAATCTATTTTTTCACTTTTATATGTTAAATTTGTTAAAATAAAAATATTATTTAGAAGAGGGATATTAAAATTAAATAGGTTGAATATTTGATAATTTTTAAATAAAAACTTATTTTAATGAATAGTAAAAAATACTACATTTTAATCCAAAAGGGATTTTTATTAATTTTATTTATATATATATAATATCATTTTAATTGATATTAATGTTTTATTATATTAAAATATTTTCATTTAGTTCAATTTATTTCATTGGATGAAGTTTTATATTGGAATTGAAAAATATGTGAACATATGAACAGTTTACCTAAAAACTCATTTTTTCATTCTGAAAATAGGAATAATTTAAAAATTTATTCTTTTCAAGAACTATGAATTAAATTATTTTAAAAAAACACCTTCTTATAATCAGTTTGAAAAAATTCAAATAAGATAAAAATAATTTATAATTAATAGTAACATTTTTATTTAATATACCATAGTTAAATGTAAATATGGTAATTATATGAAAAATAATGATTCTAATAATATAAATCTACCATAAAACTTGCCCTAATAATTTTTTTGAGTTATATTATACTAAGAAATCCTTATATTTAAATATTTCCATTTTTATGCCACATCATTGTGATTCTGAAATTTATAACAATTTAGTTTATGTGAAGGGAAATATGTCATAATCTTTTCTATTATTACCAAAACAATTAATATGGGGTAATATAAATGATATATTAGTATATAATTAGTCCATAATTTTTTTTAATATTACATGTATCATGGTAATTTTGTTATAAATGTTCTACATTATGTGACTAAATTAAATTATGATAAAAATATGATACATTAATAGATTTCTTAATGAAATAATCAAATAAATGATATTATTAATTTTAATCCAAATATAATTTAAAACATTATTTTTCATAAATTAATTTTCTGGTTTAATTTGAAATATTATAGATTATTTAGTGAATTTTTTAGTGTAAAAAACTTTAATGAAATGTTTAAAAAAATCAAGTGATGATTAGTTTCAAAATTGACAAAATTCATAACTACAAATATAAAATATTTAATTACATGAAATAAAATTTATAAAAATATATTTTTTTAATAAATATTCATATAACTTTATAATTTTCATTAATGAATCATTAATTATTTGGTTCACATGATTTATTAATTTTTTTAACTCTCAATGTCTGAATTATTTGATAAAACATTAAGTGATAAAAGGGGTTAAATTAAAATGATAGGGATTAAAAAATTTGAAAAACATATATGATAATTATTTTATAATCATATTTATACTTCTTATCATCCATGATTCTGACTAACTAATATTGGATCAATTTTTAATAAAAATTTATATTATATTAATTTAATACTTTTATTAATTACAATTGTTCCCCTACCTAGTCCAATAAAAATCCACATATATAACACCCTTTTTGTAGGTATTAAGCTGTAAAGAAAAAATATCCTATAACAAAATGTGATGTTTTTAGTAATGTTTTTATATTTTATTTCTTATTCAATTTACATCAAATATTGATCATATATAATGAAATAATAACCCCACTATCCTAAATATATTGATATTTAATATTTTAATAACATCACCAATACCCATATCCACATCTATAAAATGGGAAATTAATTAATCATTTGGGCGTAAATCTGAAATATCAACTCCACAAATTGATGTAATTCAATTTCCATAACTGTCTCCAAGGAAAATTTATAATAACATAATTAATTTTGATAATTAATTTTTATGAAATATTAATAATAATTTTATAATAATATATAAATTACATTCTTACATTCCAAGTGTATAAAAATGATTATGTTGATCGTGTGTACTTGTGAACTACCACTTCCAAGAAGCGATGTTACTCATTTTTATTCATTATATCACATTTTTTATAAGTATATATAAGTATATATAAATTATTAATATGATATTAAGGATTTTATATTCATTCTGAAATGATATGTAAATGCTTAAAGTATTTTCATAAAGATCGATGAAAAATATAAAACGTTACTCATCTATACAAACGACTTACGATCTCCCAATTTATAATGTTGCTAAATTTTTTTAACCATACATTGTGGATTGATTTAAAAGAATAATTTATGTATAAAAATGATAATAATTTCGTGAATTTAATTTTTGAGATGATAGAATTATGACCACATGGATTATTCATACCGTACCTATTTCATTTTTGAATTATGTACTGAATATAGACAAAACATCAAATGTGGACATAAATAATTATATAATTAATATAATAAGGTTTTAAGTCATATAAATAGAAAAAAAACATGAATAACTTTATAATGAAATTATAAAGTAACCTTTATTTATTATTCTAGAAGAAAAAGGAACATACATGACGAATAAATGCCAATTTAAGGGACATCATGTCAATATCCTTTCATTGTGGAACATTTTGATAATATAAACATTATTATTTAATATGGTGTATAATTAACAATTTTTTTTATTTCATAAAAAGGTTTTTGAAATTATTATTTTTTAGGAATTTTTTTATTAAATGACAAAAGGAAAGATTTTTTTAATGTATGTGGAAACGATGACTATTCTGCCACTGTGACCAATATTTGATATTTCGATTCCAATATATAGCCTTAATGTTTTTTTAAAAAATAAAAACATTTTCCGTTTTCATGTATTTTTGTATTTAAATTCTTTTATAATGGGTATATTATGACAATATCATGAAATGATATATTGGGATTGAAATGTGGAATTATTATTTATTTTTTATTATTATTAATGTGTTAAAATTATGTTATGTTTCTTGGGATTTTATTTTGTATTCATGTGGTTCCATGAAAAACTGAGGGTGGGTGACCATGTGATATAAATATAATTTATTTGTTATTTAGATATAGTTAAATTATTAGTTTTCACTAAGAAGATTTTGGGAATATACCGAGATGGGTATTCCAAAGGTAACCACAATTTTAACTCCCTATGTAGTTTTGAAATCTAAAATGTAAATATGGTATGTTTTAAACAATTTATCTTTAAGATTTATTTTTTCTATGTTTTTTTAGGAACCACATGATTTGATGATGTAGGTTAATGAACGTATGTTTAATAGGTGAGAACTATTATTTTGTAGAAATGTTTTTAATGAGTTTTAAATTTTCAAGGATTAACAGTTTCTTTCATTATTTATATCCCTTAGTGATATTTTTATTCCAATAACATGTTTTATGTCGTTTTTCATAGGTCTAATGATTCGTAAAGAAAAAAAATATGTCATGATGAATGAATTGATGATGTGAATTAAAAATAAATCATGTTCTATTTTTAATGGTTTTTCTATGGAAGAAAATAATGGAGACTAATAGAGTGTTCCAATTTTCATTATTGTGGTTTTTATGTAATAGTTGTGGCCAAATTCTATAAACAATTAATCCAAAAAAGATCATAAATGTGAATGAAATTAAATTTCATTTCTAAAACTCAAGATTTTTTTTGTGATTATGGTCGGGTCCTTATAGTTTGTTATAGAGGATGGATTAGATTGATTTTGAAGTTAGTGTGTTTTTTAATCAAAAGATACACGTATAAAAATAATGGATACCATGAAATGAAATGTTATATCTATTTTAGATAAATTTAATGAGTTTTAGATAATATAAATGAGTATTTATTAGTGTTTACCATACTCACAACATTTTATATAAATTTTTTTTTTATTTATTCAAACAAACCCTTTTGGTTTTAGTAAATTGATGAATCTAGTAAGTAGAAAATACAAAATGATATGAAAGAAAATGTGGAGGTTATCTGATTAAAAAATGAATTAAAATTGGATCTACAATGAGAAATCTTGTGTATATTCTAATCCAAAGATCAGAAGATATGATTAATAACTGAAACATTGTTGAGTTTTTAATGCATCTCATTTGAGAGAAATAACTCTCCTTGGAAGTTCATGTAATAATCATACATTATGTATATTCACTGAAATATGAATCAATGATTTGGAATAAAACATAAAGGAAAATTATTTAATTGGACAAGAATACGATATATATGAAGTAATGATGGTCACAAATCAATAACATTCCATGTAAAATGGAGTCGTTCAGTTGGCTATTCTAAAAGGATAGAATGTCTTTCTGAGTTATCAATTGATCATTTTAAATATGGGTAGTATGGTCATTATGAAAAAAAAATGTCTAACAAATTAGGTTATTAATGGGATCTGGAGGATAATACAAATATACATTTAGAAATATGTCATTCTATTTCAATTGAATATGATGAAACTAAATATGAAATGTGAATGGTAGGGAATATTTATTATCTTAGTTTCTTACATTATTAAATCATAGGACATGATTCATATTTTTCTTGAAGAAAAGATGTATGAAGGAATAATATGGAAAATCATGGTTAAAGGAAAATGAGTAATGCTAAATAATTGACAAAAGTATACAAATATAGGATTCAAGCGTGATTATAGACAGTAGGATTGTGAATGTATTAAAATTATTAATTCACTATAAAATATTAGATTACATTGGATGATTTTTTAAAGTATCTTCAACCTTGGATCATATTATGTGAAAATATTATTCGAGTACGAAATACTATTTCTTGTGTGGATTTATTATAAGGTTATGTATTACTATTATGCTTTATAAGATCTTTATTTTGAGGTAATTATGGGATGTTATATTATTTAAGAAAAATTAAAGGTATGAGATAAATTTTTATGTGAATATATGTTATAGTTAATATTATATATTTTATCAATTTTGGGAATGTTAAAACATTTATAAGAATTATATAGTTTTAGAAAAAGGGAAACCTATGTGAAATGTGAAAACCTTTCACATCAGACAGTGTTGTAGGAATCAAACAAAAATTTAATGGCGATAAGGATTCATCACCTTCCACTGGAGTACATGAAGTACCTGGTTAGAAATGGTTTTTGTTTTTATTTAATTTGTTTATGAAATAAGAATAATTTTATATTTACAATTTAAGTTCTTTCAAATGGATGTCATTTTTACTGGAAAATTATTTATGGATTATGGAATAAATGTTACTTTAAAAGATGCTTACTATTTTGGGAATGTTATATGATTTATTTATATATAATATAATGGTAATTTATTTGAGGATAAATGGTTGAATTATTTTTTAAGAATATTTTATTTCTAATTATGGAAATATTTGGAATTACATTATTTATGGAAATGATTAACCTAACATGAATAATATGTGATTAAAAAATTACATTTTGGTATGAGATATTACAAGTGATTTATATTATTATGGGATAAATGTGAAAATATATACTAGAAGAGTATGTGATCAAATACATATGATTATTGGGATTTAATCATAGTTTGTTTTATTTTTGTAATTTTGAGGAAATTTATTTGTTGAATTTTCAATGTGGTAGTTTTCTTATTATAGTAGGAATATAAAAATAAATTGTATTTATTCACCATCAAATGGGTAATTCATTTTGGATTATTTTTTAATCATATCCAGCCCATATTGGTTTTGGTTAATTTTTCAAGATAAGAGATAATTTTATTTAATATTCAATGGGTTATGTTAATCTCATTATGTTTATTTAAGTTCTTATGGTATGAAAAAATCATCTTAAATACACCTTATTTGGAGTAAAATATTATTTTATGTTAGCAATTTAAAAAAAGATGAAACTCTACATCTCATGTAAGTATACTTTCTTTTTTTATTATTCAATTTATTAAAATAATACGTTAAATTTGTGAAAAGTATATTAAAACTAAAGCTTTTTATGTTTACTTTATTTGCTATGAAATTGAATACCACTTAACCTATCACAAATGGGTGGTTTTCCAATTGTTAATATATTATTCATCATGTTTTCATAAACCCCAATGAGAACATGAGGGCTAGTTTTTATTCCTTACAATGTTTTTCTACAAGAAATCATATTATGTAATTTTGAAAATTGAATCCGGAGTTACCGAGCAAAAATTTAAATTGCATAGAAATAATTACCAAAATGGGGGAAATATATAAAATCCCAGATAATTATAAATTAATATTTTTCATATATATACAAAAATTATGAATAATATATCAATGTTACACTAAAAAGGATTCAAGGCTTTATAGTGTATCTAGAATGATATAATGAGTTCTTCGAAATATTAAAATGTGCACAAGACTGAGTTATACTAAAAAATAATATATTATTAATATTATAATTTATTGTGTAGTTATCACATAGCCGATAGAATTTATTGTTTGAATGATATTAAAAAAATTGTTGAAATATTGTTTTCATATGTTTATATATTGATTCATTTGTGATAAAATTAACTCGAAATTAATATAAACACAGATTAAATATAAAGGATATATTTTTAGGAAAACTTATTTCTGTGTGAATAATTGTGTTTATAAAATAATAAAATCAATCACTAGGGATTATATTATTGAAATATAAATTAAATATGATGCATATAATTATTTTTCTATTTCTTTTATATATTGTATAAGAATAAATTCAATATTAAGAATAAAAGTTGTATTTTTTCAAAAAAAAGTGCATTTTTTAAATCATTTTATTAAATAAACATTTTTAAATTTATTTTCATATTTAAATATTTTATTTAATAAAATAAACATATTATTTGGAAGTGGGACATAAAAATTTACGTTGGATTAATTTTTTGGAATTTTTCAAATAAATATAATATTTTGGTCAATATCGAGAAATACTACATTTTAACTAAAAAATTCGTTTTCAACAAATTTCTTTATATATTTATATTATCATTTTAATTTTTTTAAGGGTAACTATATTATGATTTTATCATTTAATCCCATATAGTTCATTTCACGAAAATTCTTGGTCAAATTGAATAGAAAATACTATGTGAGCTTTTGAACATTTTACATAAAAACTAATTTTCGTATTCTGAGAACAAGATAAATTTTGAATTTAAATTTTCCATTTATGCGAATTGAATTATAAAAAACTAAAATAAATTATCCTTATAATTATCAAAACATTTGTCCAATTGGGTTATAAATAATTATATAATATTAACTATAGTATTTTATTTACCACAATAATTGTAAATAGGGTAATTAATGGTTAAAATAATATTAAAATAATATAAAATACACTAACATGTGTCTATATTTTATTGGATGAGTTATTTTCTTTTAATAAAATCTATTGGTCAAAATTTTGTCCCTTGGATGCTACTTGGCTGTGATTATGACATTTAACACTATTAATTTGCATTAAAGGCAAATATGGCATAATCATGTCTATTATTAATAAAAAAAATTAATTGGGGTTATATAAATGATATATTTTAGTTTATATATTATTCATAATTATAAAATGATTACCTAAATTATTTTAATTTAGTTATAATTTTTATACATAAAATGCTTAAATTTCTTTATGACAAAAATATGTTGTACTAATATATTTGTAAAAGAATGGGTTAAATAGATGATATTAGTATTATTAAAATTAATATATTTTGAAATATCTGATTAATTCCTATTTTTATGTATATTCCTCTCAAATTTTATAGTAGATTTAGTTATTCTTTTTCGAAGGAGTCATGTTTTTATGAGTTTTTCTAAAAATCATTTGATGAATAGTGTCAAATTTGACATAATTTATATCGTAAATAATAAATTTTTTAATTATGTGATATAAAATATATAAAAATATAATAATAATCCCAAATGTCGAGATAAAAATAAAAATATCCTAAATTAAACTTTTAATGTTTTTTATTTAGGATTTGGTAATCAGTTTGACCCTCAAATTGTTAATTATTTGATAAACGGTATGAGCTAAAAGGGGATACAAATACAAGGAATACATAATATAAAAAACAAGTATAATTATTATTGGATGATTTTATTTTTTCTTGTAATAATTATATGTTCTAACTGATAGAACTTGTAACCATTATGAATATAATATGAATTTATATTAATTTAATAATTTTTATAATTACAAGGGTGCCACTCCCCTTTCCTTTAAAATGGAACCCATTAATCTCTATTATTTAATCATCCAAAACGTTTTGTTTTATAAAATATCTAACCGAAAACTCTTTCAGTAATCCCTACTGACATTCTTGATGGCTTTTTTCATGTAGAACACCCTTCCTAGAGGTTTTATAGTGTTAATAAAGGCGATCAACTGAAGGTAAGGTGATGTTTTTATTTAAGTATTTTATTTTTATTTATTCATTCATTTAATATTATTATTATTCATCCATTTGGAATTAATATCTCTCTTATTCTGAATATACATAAATTTTATTATTTTAATATCATACCAAAAATTTCTTTCCACGTTCATTATGTGTGGATGAAGTTAATTGTTGGTGTGTACATGTGAACTATCACCTCCATGAACCGATCTACATTTTTAGATAGTTATCCTTCATTTCTTGTTATAATAAGGTAATTAATGGTAATATGTTATATTCATGAACTTTTAAACATTATAGGATAAAAATATATGATTTATGTTATTACCTTCCATGAGTAAAAAAATGATAACAACGTTCATGCGTACTTGTGAACTATCACATCAAGAAGTGATGTGACCCTATTTTTTTCATTATATCACTTATATTATATATATATAAGTATATTTAAATTATTAATATGATATTAATGTTTTTATTTTTATTCTATAAAGATAAAATAATATGAAACTTATTTTCTTAAATATTAATGAATTATGTATATTGTTACAAATATATAGATTCAACTTACCGTCTCCATGATTATAATGGTGTTTATTTTTGAAAACAATACATTATGAAATGATTTGAAAGAATAATTTATATATAAATAATATAATAAGTTCATCATTAATATTTTGGATATGATGGACTTATGAACACATGTACTATTGACATCATACCATGTTTGTTTTCGATTCATGTACCGAATATCAAAGAAACGTTCAATTTGAACTGAAATATTCATAAAACATTTATAACATGTTAATAAGTGAAATAAAAAGAATAATTATTTGAGAAATGTTCTCAAGAAATTATAAATTAACCTATGTTTATCATTCCAGAAGAATTATGTACAAATGAGAATAATTGAACTTGAGCTGAGGGACATCATCTCAATATCCATTCATTGAGTAGTATTTTGATAATATACACCAATAGTTTTATATGGTCTATAGTTCAACCCCTTTGATATAAATTTTAAAAAAAATTGTTTTCATTTAATTATATTTTGATGTTTTTTACTAAATAGTAAAATGAATTTGTTTACAAAAGTGGCAATAACATCATTTTTATCATGGGGACCAATAATGGATATTTCTAATCCTCTATAAGCCTTAATATTTATCAAATAAAATATATTTACCATTCATATTTTAATAAATTTTGGAATTCAAAATGGTTTTGATAGAGGATTAATTATTTTAATATAATGTAATGATATCGTGTGATTTCGATATGGAAATATTATTCTTCATTGCTGACATCAATGTGTTATGATAATGTAATGTTTCTTAGAAATTTATTTTTTGTACGGGTGGATATATGATTGACCAAGGGTGGGTGATCCCATGATCGATAACTGATTCATTTTGTAATTAGCCTATGTTAAATGATATGTAATAACCTAATATATTTATGGAATATACTTAATTGGTATTCCCTGTGTAATAATTATGGTTACTCTTTATTTAGTTATGAAAGCAACAATGTATATATGATATGAATTCCAAATGTTTCCAGAATGATTTATGATTTGGTGGATATTTTTAGTATTCTTAATATTTCATGATATATGACAATGAAGTTGTGTTTAATGGGTGAAAGGTATGATTTTGTGAAAAAAATATCATCAGTATAAAATAGTAATGGGCTGAAATTTTATTTATTTATTTTTATCCCTTACATTGAATTTTAATGCTAATCCTATTTTTTAAATTGTTTTTCATAGGTCTAAAAATATGTAATGGTATATAATAATTCATGATTTATGAATTTAGTATGTGTCTCGAAAGTAAATCATGTTTTAGTTTGAAAGGGATTCCTTTAGTTAAAAAATTGATAATATTTGTGGGTGTCCACTTTGCATTGTTATGTATTATGTTATGTAACACTGAAAGTCTATTTTTCAAAAAAAACTAAAACATAAATGATCAGAAAAGTGAAATAAATTCAATTAATAAGTAAAATTTAATATTTTTTTAAATGATTATGTATGGGACATTAATGTTTGTTCCTTTGGAGATGCGCGAGACGGTTCTCCGAGAGTTCCATAGTTCACCCTTGGCAGTACATCTTGGTGTGACGAAGATGTATCGATCCTTAAGGAGTCAGTTCTGGTGGCCTGGGCTGAAAAGTATGGTTGTAGAGTGTGTGTCTCGATGTTTTGTCTGCCAGAAGGTGAAGGCCGAACACCGTGTTCCTGGTGTACTTCTCAAACACATAGAGATTCCTCAGTGGAAGTTGGAGGATATCTCAATGGAAATTGTTACAGGTTTACCTCGAGCTCTGGGAGGACATGATGCTATATGGTTGGTTGTGGATCGTTTAACTAAATCGGCCCACTTCATAGCAATCAAGGAGTCGAGCTCAGTGGAGGTTTTGTCGAGTCAGTAACTGGAGGAGGTGGTGAGGCTTCACGGAGTTCCTAAGATGATAATTTCGGATCGAGATCCTCATTTTACCTCTAGGGTGTGGAGAGGTCTCCAGCATGCTTTTCGCTCTCAACTCTGCCTTAGCACTGCTTTTCATCCTCAAACGGATGGTCAGACAGAGGGAACCATCCAGACTCTTGAAGACATGTTGCGCTCTTGTGTTCTTGATTTTGGATGTTCATGGGTGAGGCACTTACCCTTGGTAGAGTTCGCATACAATAATAGTATTCACTCTACCATCGGTATGGCGCCGTTTGAAGCCTTGTATGGTCGGCCAGGCCGTTCTCCGTTGTGCTGGACTGGGGTCGGAGAGTCAGCAATTCTCGGACCAGAACTAGTGAGAATACAATAGAGATGGTTCAGGTGATTCGTGAGAGGATGAAGACAGCACAAGATCGTCAGAAATCATATTCTGATCAAAGAAGTAGATCGTGAGAGTTTAATGTTGGGGATCATGTGTTTCTAAAGGTGACTGCCCGTCGTGGGCAGCGAAGGTTTGGTTGTGGAAGTAAGCTTTCTCCCCGGTTTGTTGGGCCTTTTGAGGTGTTGGCTTGTGTTGGAGTTATGGCGTATCGAGTAGAACTTCCCCCTAATATGAGTCGGATACATGATGTTTTCCATGTATCACAGCTCTGTCGTTATCTTCATGATGAATCTCATGTTATCGATTGGGGAGAGCTCGATATTCACGATGATGCAACCATCGAGGAGCGACCTATAGAGATCCAAGACCGCAAGGAGAAAGTGTTTCATGGGTGTTCTATCCCCTTAGTTCGTGTCTTGTGGCGACACGGTGGCATGGAGGAGAGTACGTGGGAGCGTGAGTCATAGATACGTGCTCAGTACCTAGAGTTGTTTAATGTTTATCTCCTTTCATGTAATGATGTTTCCTCTCTAGTTAGACCTTTCATGTTTTATTTATATACCTTTGATGTGATGTTGTGAATGAATTGTTTGGGTATGGATTGTTTGATCCCGGATGTCATAGTTTTGTTCCAGCTTTCGAACAACTCATGGTGGTTTTTCCCTGAGAGGTATCTTATGGGGTGGTTGTTTGGACCCCTCTTCTCTTCTGGGTTGGTTTTTAATTCTCAAGGACGAGAATGTTTTGAGAGGTATCTAATGTAATGTCACGGACCTCTCCGATCCATTACATTGTGAAATGTTGGTGTTGGAGGTGTTCCAGGAGGTCAAGGGGACTTATCCCCAACACTTTGCCAATTTTCCTGTTATGTGAACAGTGTTTCCAGTTTTATGAAAAGTAACAAATCGGTCTCACCGATCGGTCTGACAGATCGGTCTCACAGATCGGTGTGACAGATCGGTTTCAGAGATCGGTCTGACAGATCGGTTTCACAGATCGGTGTGACAGATCGGTTTCGCAGATCGGTCTGACTGATCGGTTTCACAGATCGGTGTGAGAGATCGGTTTCACAGATCGGTCTGACAGATTGTTTTCACAGATCGGTGTGACAGATCAGTTTCACAGATCGGTGTGACAGATCAGTTTCACAGATCGTTGTGACAGATCGGTTTCAAAGATCGGTGTGAAAGATCGGTTTCACAGATCGGTCTGAGAGATCGGTTTCACAGATCGATGTGACAGATCGGTTTCACAAATCAGTCTGACAGATCAGTTTCACAGATCAGTGTGACAGATCGGTCTCACAGATCGGTCTGACAGATCGGTTTCACAGATTGGTATGACAGATCGGTCTCACAGATCGGTGTGACAGATCGGTTTCACAGATCGGTCTGACATATCGGTTTCACAAATCAGTGTGACAGATCAGTTTCACAGATCGGTCTGACAGATCGGTTTCACAGATCGGTTTCATGTACAGTAACGGTGGGTGAACAGTGTTTCCAGACTCCTACAGTTTTGCCCCTTTTGATGGTTCTTTTGATGTAAAATACATTTAAAGCCTTATTTTAAGGGCTCTTAAGGCCGTTTCAAATGCCATAAATCCTATATTAATTATTCCTAAGTCTTTGAATGTTTTACTTGGTCAAACCGCATGGGTTAATGCGATCCGTTTTTAATGGATAATTAACCGGATCTTAAACTGTCACCCCATTAATTTTTAAAAAGGGACGAGATATCATTCTCCCTTGTTCTTTCCATTTGTTCTCAGCTAAGAGACACTAGAACCTTTCAATCCTTTCCATAGGAGTTGCACAATCAATCTTTACCCCGAGGATTGGTTCTGTTCTGTTTTGGATGCAACTGAGCCGTGTCGATCAATCTTCGATATAAGGTATGTTGTATCGTCGTTCTTTTGGGGTTCATCTTCTCCTATCCTCTTTTACATAATTATACCATGTATTCTCCAAGATTCTAATGGGTTTTCTTGGGTTTGGTTGGTACTGTCATACCGCAGCATCCTCCGGTGGATGCAGTTGTCGCGAGGGGAGGATCATGACCTGTTGTGTGGATAAAAAACGTGAGGAACTGTTTGAGGTAGGGGATTCATGTCTTCTCTAATTGTATATGTGCAATCGTAGAATTAGCATGATTTATCTCTTTGGATCACAATGAAATTGACCTAATTAAATACTTGAACCGGATTAAAAGAATTGGTTGATCACATGTTGTTGCTTTATACCGTGATAACGTTTTGCCTCATGTTTTCCTAGATATAGTGATATATATGTTTTCTTTGATTTGTTGTTCGTTCATGATAGAAATTGATAATGAACGTAAAGCCAGAATTAATTGTAAATTAATTGGCTAAAGATAAAGAGGCATGTAAATTAATCTGGTTATTGTCATTGTTGTAGTTGTTCTAATTTGAGGATAATCAAATTAGGGAAGTAAGCATGGATATTTAATTGTGATAGCTTGGTGATTAGGTATCCATGATTGGAACCTACGAATAACAAATCTTCCAATTCAATATGGATTAGAGAACAGATTATGTGGGAATTTCTAAAAGGGTTCTGAGTTACCCTCTTGTTTGTTAAAGGGTCAAGAGCCCATGATGTGATGTTTTTTTTCCTGCTGCTTGTGCTGTGATGTGAGCCTGGATGGTTGTTGTGATATGTGGATGATTGGAGGCCTTGTGGTTATAGCAGCAGATGACCCCTAGAGTGGCGAGATACATCAGTTTATGCATGTGGGTGTCGGGGAGGACACCAGGGGTGATGGAATGGGATGGAGGTGGTTGCTGGTTGCTTGCGGCTTTCTTGAATGTTAATCTGCTTTGCTTTTCCCCACTTCTCAAGGCAGCTTGTCTTGATACCATTCTTTTGAAGGAGGCGACAACGCACAGTTTATGCCACGTGCTTTCCGTGTTTAGACTCTCGAGGGAGAATGGGTATATGCTCTTTCTATAGGCAGCAAAGACTCGACAGGTAGTATATCTATTCACCGTGTTGAGCCTCCTTTCTGTTTAGAAGCATAAGATGTTTTTCTAGAATGCCTGGTAATGTGGAAAAGTAATTCTGTAATGAATGTTTGATTAAATGGTGAAAATCCACAGGGATGGAGATGCTAGAATTTAAAGGTGATGTGAATCTTAAAAAGGAGCAGTTGTTTTTGAATGTGATGCCAATTCAGTTTGATGTGGAATTTTTCATTCTTAATTAATGTTTAAAGAATTAATTAACGTACAATGGAACTGATAAAATGAGAATGGAGTAATCTAATAAATCTCTTCAAATGTTTGTGTGCTTATAGGATTCCTAGTCTTAGAAGTAGCAGCCTGGAGTCTGAGAGACGTTACCTGCAGTTGTATCTAAGACTAGGTAATGCCCATAGTGTGGATGTGAGTTACTTATATATTCTGTACTTTTTGTGTTTCTATACGCTACTCCACCCTGTCGGTAAGGGAAACTGACACCCCGGGGATTCTGAGACCTGGGGGGGTGTTTTCCCCAAAATTATGGTGGGAGGTTGAATGGCTGACTACCCCCTTTGGCTCCGCTCTCTTCTCTTGGTAGATACTTTTGCCATGAGGCACAATGGTTAGTTACCCCATATATGTGTGTAGAGGGCTGTAATGGCTTGTGGTTATTCACACACATATATTCTGGATATAGTATCCTACGGACTACTATAGGTGTAACATGTATAGGCTATGATGGCTTGAGGATCCTTACTCGGTGTATGGGCTGTAATGTCTTGAGGTATTATACCTGACATATGATACACGTTATGCGAGCTGTGGTGGCTCCCGGAAATTACCTGGTTACTTTTGGTTTTGAGGATGGTGTGGTGCTTCGCCCAGGTGTCTGCGGGAAAGCCTTTGTGGTGCACGAGGTGCAGATTGTGGAGCTTAGCCCAGGTGTCTGCGGGAAAGCCTTTGGAGAGAGATGCACAAGACGTATATCGTTGGGGCCAAGCAGAAAACTAGTGGGGAAGTAGTAGCGGGGTACCCTTGATATTCTTTACTATATGCTATATTCTTGTATGCGTTACTTGGTGAGAGTATCCATGGTGAGGTTGGGAACATAGTATACATGTTTAGGTGACGAGTTAGTTTCACTCGTTGTTCACTGGGCTTTAGCATGATTTCTTTACTTTTGCACGAGAGTCTTGGGGAGGATCCTACTGAGTATACGGTTATACTCACCCTATGTACATATAAACTATTTTCAGGTCACTTGGAGCAGGTTGGAGATCTAGCTGGTTACTACGAGCTTGCAGTTGGAGGAGGAGCTATTCGGGCTTGTGGTCGCTGTCGTTTTACTTTCTTTGGGTACTTTTAGATTCCCCTTTCAGTTGTAGTAATTTTGCATGACATTTCATATATGTACTTGGTTTCCTTTTATATTTCAGTTCTGAGTTGGAGTTGATTGGAGTCTATTCTATCTCTCTCTTTTGCATGTGTTCTCTTAGAGGGTAATGCCTCCCATTTGTATGTTATTATACCCTCGGTGCTAGTCGCCAACCCAGGGGGCTACTGGAGGTGGGAATCGGGGGTCATTATCTCCCTTTTCACTTTGCTGGCCTAGGAGGGGTACACTTTTTGGGGAGGGGGTCGTGACAGAGTGGTATCAAAGGTCTGGTTGAGGGATAGGATGGAGTTTGGAGTTAGGCACAGGTGAGGATGCATGGGATGGTAGGGCAACGATTTCATTCATGTTTAGCAAGTGGGGTAAACACTGGAGACCAGCAGAGACATAGGCGTTCAGGGCCCCCTATGATCTATTGCACAGACCTTTAAGTTTACGATGGCTACTAAACATAGTGATACTGGTTGCAGGGTAGAGACCTAGGAAAGGATCATGCATCATTATTCTTTGCGCCTGTGTTAGAATGGCTCGACCGTGTGATAGGTAACCAAAAATTAATAAAACAAAATAATTAATTAATTAATGTTGAGTCTTCCATATTCCAGGATTAGGAGCTATAACGGTTGTTATTTAACAGGTATGGCTCCAGGTCGTCGTCCTCATCAGGTTTGCGCAGAAGGTGCCCATCAAGCTGTTCCAGCAGATCGCCGCCTGGTAGAGGTTGACGACGATGACACTTGGAGGAAGACACTCCGAGAGTTTCAGCGCCAGAGTCTACAGAAGTATGAGGGCTCCGTTTCAGATGCAATCACAGAAGACTGGTTGTAGGAGGTCGAGATAGGCTTCAGTTCGATTCGTGCTCGGAAGGAACACTGGGTGTCCTTGGTTGTGACGATGTTGCGTGGATCAGCGAGATGGTGGTGGTTCTTGTTCCTCGGGGATCGTGAGGAGGCAGTGATCTCATGGGAGTAGTTTCGAGACAGGTTTAGAGTCGAGTTTCTTTCTTCGACTGCGAAGGCATCCAGTCTCCAGGAGCTTCTTACCCTTCGACATGGGAGCTCCAGTGTTCGAGAGTTTGAAATTCGTTTCAGGATCCTTCTACGATATGCTTCAGACCTATTACCAGATGAGGAGGCCAGGGCGAGGCATTTCGAGGAGGCTTTGCATCCAGAGATCCAGCGTCAGGTCACTCCATTTATGCTGAAGACATATCTTGAGGTGCTGGCGAGGGCAGAGGTTGTTGAGAGGACTTTGTCTAGGACCGGATCGTCACGAGAGGGGAATCGTCATGATTCCTCACGAAGTAGAGTTGTGGTCCGGGGTTCCCGGTTTTCAGGACAGAAGAGTTTCCATTCACCTGGGGGTAGGTCCCAGCACTTCCCATCTCGTTTCTACGGAGGCAGCAACTCTCAGGCCTATGCCAACGGATCAGGCGCTTGTTTTTCTTGTGGTGGTCATGGTCATCAGCAGCGGGAGTGCCCGAATTTTCAGAGCAGTCATCGTGCACCAGGCGCTCCACTGCAGGTTCCTCCGTTGAGGTAGTTCCATCCGAGGTAGCAGCAGTAGGTTGCACCAGTTTTAGATCACCAGAGGGTAGATGGAGCAGGCAGAGGATAGCCCCATGACGCTCCCCGTCCTCAGAGAACAGAGCGCGGCCATGGTGGTGGTCGTCATCAGGGTCAGAGAGGCCGTGGAGGTGGTCGTGGTCAGCTTCATGCTCTAGCGTTGCCAACTCCAGGCGATCCAGACGTCGTCCGAGGTACCCTTTGCTTGTTTTCTACCTTGGTGTATGCCTTGTTTGATTCAGGAGCAACACACTCCTTTATATCCCTTACCCTTGTCCACGCTTTGGGACTTGAGGTAGAGAGGCTTCCAGTTCCCTTGGCATTAACTACGCCAGTTGGAGGTCGATCTAGCTTGTTTGAAGTATGTAGAGACTGTGAGCTAGTGTTGGGGCAGCACCGCTCTTGGGGAGATTTCCTATGTTTACGAATACAACCATATGATGTCATCCTCGGCATAGATTGGTTGTATTCGGTGCAGGCTATTGTGGATTTCTATAGGAAGAAGGTTTTTTTCTTTGATGAAGATGGATAGGAAGTGGTGTTTGTTGGTGAGAGAGATCCTCGAATGAGTCATAGGCAAGTTCCTTCCTTATCATCCATGATGGCTGGGATGATGCTGAGTTCTTCAGAGGTTCAACAGTTGGCGTTTCCTAGGGTCGTAGAGGAGTACCCTGACGTCTTTCCAGAAGAGGTTGTATCCTTACCCCCTCGACAAGAGATCGAGTTTGGGATTGAGCTATAGCCGGGAGAGTCTCCTATCTCTATGTCTCCGTATAGGATGGCCACGTATAAGTTACGAGAGCTACGAATACAGCTCGATGGTCCGTTGCAGTGTGGTTTTGTTCGGCCAAGCGTGTCACCGTGGGGTACACCAGTTTTGTTTGTGAAAAAGGCTGACGGCAGTTTGCGGCTGTGTGTCGATTATCGTCGATTAAACAAAGTGACAATAAAGAATCGCTATCCTCTTCCACGGATTGATGACCTATTCGATCAACTGAAGGGTGCAAGTTGGTTCTCAATGATCGACTTGCGGTCAGGATATCATCATATGCGTGTAAAGGATGAGGATATCCAGAAGACTGCTTTCTGTTGTCGTCATGGGCATTATGAGTTTGTTGTAATGCCATTCGGCGTGATGAATGCTCCAGCTATTTTCATGGGGTTGATGAATGCTGTGTTCCGTGAATTCCTGGACAAGTTTTTGTGGTTTTCATCGATGACATCCTTGTGTACTCCACATCTGAAGAAGAGCATGCAGAGCATCTACGAGCCGTTTTGGGAGTTCTTCGCCAACATCAGTTGTTTGGGAAGTTGTCCAAGTGTTAGTTCTGGGCTCGAGAAGTTCGTTTCTTAGGGCATGTTGTGTCCCAACAGGGAGTAGTTGTGGATCCTTTGAAGATAGAAGCATTGGTGTCATGGGTAGCCCCCAAGACTGTGTCAGAGGTGCGAAGTTTCCTTGGTCTCGTAGGATATTATAGGAGGTTTGTAGCCAATTTCTCCCGAGTTGTGACTCCTCTGACAGCTTTGACCAAGAAGGATGAAGCGTTCATATGGACTGATCAGTGTCAGGCAGCTTTCTAATATCTAAAGGAGAAGTTGGTAAGTGCTCCAGTCCTTTGTCTTCCAACGGAGGGAGTCCAGTTTGATGTTTTCTGTGATGCTTCACATCTGGGGCTAGGCTGTGTTCTCATGCAGCAAAGGTCAGTTGTTTCTTATGGGTCCCGACAATTGCGTCCCCATGAACGCAACTACACCACCCATGATCTTGAGTTGGCAGCCGTGGTGTTTGCTCTGAAGTTGTGGAGACATTACCTCATTGGTGAGCAGTTTGTGGTTTTCACCAATCATAATAGTTTGAGGTATGTTTTCTCCCAACGTGACATGAACTTGAGGCAGCATTGGTGGATGGAGTTCTTGCAGGAATACGACTTTGAAATATCGTATACACCTGGAAAAGGGAACGTTGTAGCTGATGCACTAAGCCGAAAGTCACGTAATGATGTTGTGCGTGTATCTGGTGATTCTTTTAGAGTAATGGAGGAACTGTTAGCATTACATCTTGATATGGGAGAAGTTGGGGGTAGAGGTTGTCTTTTCCAGATGACGGTGTAGTCATCCCTGATGAAGAAGGTGGAAGAGTCTCATTTGGGTGATCTAGAGTGGGAAGTTTGGAGAGATAGAGTTGTTTGTGGGGATGCCCCTGATGGTTGGTCAGAGGATGAAAAACACCGAGTGTTGTATCATGGAAGGATGTTTGTTCCCTTGGCGATGCACGAGATGGTTCTCCGAGAGTTCCATAGTTCACCATTGGCAGTACATCCTGGTGTGAAGAAGTTGTACCGATCCTTAAAGAGCCAGTTCTGGTGGGCTGGGCTGAAACGTATGGCTGCAGAGTGTGTGTCTCGATGTTTAGTCTGCCAGAAGGTGAAGGCCGAACACCGTGTTCCTGGTGGTCTTCTCCTACACATAGAGATTCCTTAGTGGAAGTGGGAGGATATCTCAATGGAATTTGTTACAGGTTTACCTTGAGCTCCGGGAGGACATGATGGTATATGGTTGGTAGTGGATCGTTTAACTAAATCGGCCCACTTCATAGCAATCAAGGAGTCAAGCTCAGTGGAGGTTTTGTCGAGGCAGTATCTGGAGGAGGTGGTGAGGCTTCACGGAGTTCCTAAGACGTTCATTTCGGATCGAGATCCACGTTTTACCTCTAGGGTGTGGAGAGGTCTCCAGCATGCTTTTGGCTCTCAACTCTGCCTTAACACTGCTTTTCATCCTCAAACTGATGGTCAGACAGAGCGAACCATCTAGACTCTTGAAGACATGTTGCGCTCTTGTGTTCTTGATTTTGGAGGTTCATGGGTGAAGCACTTACCCTTGGTAGAGTTCGCTTACAATAATAGTTTTCACTCTATCATCGGTATGGTGCCGTTTGAAGCCTTGTATGGCCGGCCATGCCGTTCTCCGTTATGCGGGACTGGGGTCGGAGAGTCAGCAAATCTCAGACCATAACTAGTGCAGAATACAACAGAGATGGTTCAGGTGATTCGTGAGAGGATGAAGACAGCACAAGATCATCAGAAATCATATGCTGATCAAAGAAGGAGACCGTTAGAGTTTAATGTTGGGGATCATGTGTTTCTAAAGGTGACTCCCCGTCGTGGGCAGCGAAGGTTTGGTCATGGAAGTAAGCTTTCTCCCCAGTTTGTTGGGCCTTTCGAGGTGTTGGATCATGTTGGAGATGTGGCATATTGAGTAGAACTTCCCCCTCATATGAGTCGGATACATGATGTTTTCCATGTATCACAACTCCGTCGTTATCTTCTTGATGAATCTCATGTTATCGATTGGGGAGAGCTCAATATTGACGATGATGCAACCTTCGAGGAGCGACCAGTGGAGATCCAAGACCGCAAGGATAAAGTGTTGCGTGGGCGTTCTATCCCATTAGTTCGTGTCTTGTGGAAACATGGTGGCATGGAGGAGAGTACCTGGGAGCGTGAGTCACAGATACATGCTCAGTACCCAGAGTTGTTTAATGTTTAACTCCTTTCATGTAATGATGTTTCCTCTCTGGTTATACCTTTCATGTTTTATTTATGTACATTTGATGTGATGTTGTGAATGAATTGTTTGGGTATGGATTGTTTGTTCCCGGATTTCATAGTTTTGATCCAGCTTTCGAATAACTCATGGTGGTTTTTCCCTGAGAGGTATCTTATAGGGTGGTTGTTCGGACCCCTCTTCTCTTCTGGGTTGGTTTTTAATTCTCGAGGACGAGAATGTTTTGAGAGGTATCTAATGTAATGGCCTGGACCTCTCTGGTCCATTACTTTGTGAATTGTTGGTGTTGGAGGTGTTCTGGGAGGTCAAGGGGACTTATCCCCAACACTTTGCCAATTTTCCAGTTCTGTGACCAGTGTTTCCAGTTTTATGAACAGTAATAGATCGGTCTCACCGATCGGTCTGACAAATCGGTCTCACAGATCGGTGTGAAAGATCTTTTTCACAGATCGGTCTGACAGATCGGTTTCACAGATCGGTGTGACAGATCGGTCACACAGATCGGTCTCACAGATCGGTTTCACAGATCGGTGTGACAGATCGGTTTCACAGATAGGTCTGACAGATTGGTTTCACAAATCGGTGTGACAGATTGGTTTCACAGATCGGTGTGACAGATCGGTTTCACAGATCGGTCTGAAAGATCGGTTTCACAGATCGGTCTGACAGATCGGTTTCACAGATCGGTCTGACAGCTCGGTTTCACAGATCGGTGTGACAGATCTGTTTCACAGATCGGTCTGACAGATCGCTTTCACAGAGCGGTGTGACAGATCGGATTCAGAGATCGGTCTGACAGATCGGTCTCACAGATCGGTGTGACAGATCGGTTTCACATATCGGTGTGACAGATCGGTTTCACAGATCGGTCCGACAGATCAGTTTCACAGATCGGTGTGACAGATCGGTGTCACAGAGCGGTCTGACAGATCGGTTTCACAGATCGGTTTCATGTATAGTAACGGTGGGTGAACAGTGTTTCCAGACTCCTACAGTTTTGCGCCTTTTGACGTTTCTTTTGACGTAAAATACATTTAAAGCCTTATTTTAAGGGATCTTAAGACCTTTTAAAATTCCATAAATCATATATTAATTATTCCTAAGGCTTGGAATGTTTTACTTGGTCAAAACGCGTGGGTTAATGCGATCCGTTTTTAATGGAGAATTAACAGGATCTTAAACCGTCGCCCCATTAAATCTTAAAAAGGGAAGAGATATCATTCTCCCTTGTTCTTTCCATTTGTTCTCAGCTAAGAGGCACTAGAACCTTTAAATCCTTTCCGTAGGAGTTTCACAATCAATCTTTACCCTGAGTATTGGTTCTGTTCTGTTTTGGATGCAACTAAGTCGTGTCGATCAATCTTCGATATAAGGTATATTGTATCATCATTCTTTTGGGGTTCATCTTCTCCTATCCTCTTTTCCATAATTATACCATGTATTCTCCAAGATTCTAATGGGTTTTCTTGGGGTTTGTTGGTACTGTCGTACCGTAGCATCCTCCGGTGGATGCAGTTGTCGCGAGGGGAGGATCGTGACCTGTTGTGTGGATAAAGAACTTGAGGAACTGTTTGAGGTAGGGGATTCATGGATTCTCTAATTGTATATGTGCAATCTTAGAATTAGCATGATTTATCTCTTTGGATCACAATGAAATTGACCTAATTAAATACTTGAACCGGATTAAAAGAATTGGTTGATCGCATGTTGTTGCTTTATACCATGACAACTGTTTGCCTCATGTTTTCCTAGATATAGTGACATCTATGTTTTATTTGATTTGTTGTTCGTTCATGATAGAAATTGATAATGAACGTAATGCCGGAATTAATTGTTAATTAATTGGCTAAAGCTAAAGAGGCATGTAAATTAATCTGGTTATTGTCGTTGTTGTAGTTGTTCTAATTTGAGGATAATCAAATTAGGGAAGTAAGCATGGTTATTTAATTGTGATAGCTTGCTGATTAGGTATCCATGATTGGAACCTACGAATAACAAATCTTCCAATTCAATTTGGATTAGAGAATAGACTATGTGGGAATTTCTAAAAGGGTTCTGAGTTACCCTCTTATTTGTTAAAGGGTCAAGAGCCCATGATGTGATGTTTGTTTTCCTGCTACTTGTGCTGTGATGTGAGCCTGGATGGTTGTTGTGATATGTGGAGGCATGGAGACCTTGTGGTTATAGCAGCAGATGACGCCTAGAGTGGAGAGATGCATCAGTTTATGCATGTGGGTGTCGGGGAGGACACCAGAATTGATGGAATGGGATGGAGGTGGTTGCAGGTTGCTTCCGGTTTTCTTGAATGTTAATCTACTTTGCTTTTCCCCACTGCTCAAGGCAGCTGGTCTTGCTACCCTTCTTCTGAAGGAGGCGAAGATGCGTGGGGTATGCCACGTGCTTTTCGTGTTTAGCCTCTCAAGGGAGAATGGGTATATGCTCTTTCTATAGGCGGAAAAGACTCGACGGGTAGTATATCTATTCACCATGTTGAGCCTCCTTTGTGTTTAGAAGCATAGGATGTTTTTCTAGAATGCATGGGAATGTGGAAAAGTAATTCTGTAATGAATGTTTGATTAAATGGTGAAAATCCATGGGGATGGAGATGCTGGAATTTAAAGGTGATGTGAATCTTAAAAAGGAGCAGTTGTTTTTGAATGTGATGCCAATTCAGTTTGATGTGGAATTTTTCATTCTTAATTAATGTTTAAAGAATTAATTAATGTACAGTGGAACTAATAAAATGAGAATAGAGTAATCTAATAAATCTCTTCAAATGTTTGTGTGCTTATAGGATACCTAGTCTTAGAAGTAGCAGCCTGGAGTCTGAGAGATGTTAGCTGCAGTTGTATCTAAGACTAGGTAATTCCCATAGTGTGGATGTGAGTTACTTATATATTCTGTACTTTTTGTGTATCTATATGCTACTCCACCCTGTCGGTAAGGGAAACTGACACCCCGGGGATTCTGAGACCTGGGGGTGTTTTCCCCATCATTCTGATTGGAGGTTGAATGGCTGACTACCCCCTTTGGCTCCGCTCTCTTCTCTTGGTAGATACTTGTGCCATGAGGCACAGTGGTAAGTTACCCCATATATGTGTGTAGAGGGCTGTAATGGCTTGTGGTTATTCACACAAATATATTCTGGATATAGTATTCTACGGACTACTATAGTTGTAACGTGTATAGGCTATGATGGCTTGAGGATCCTTACTCGGTGTATGGGCTGTAATGGCTGGAGGTATTATACCGGACGTATGATACACGTTATGCGAGCTGTGGTGGCTACCAAAAATTACCTGGTTACTTTTGGTTGTGAGGATGGTGTGGTGCTTCGCCCATGTGTCTGTGGGAAAGCCTTTGTGGTGCGCGAGGTGCAGATTGTGGAGCTTAGCCCAGGTGTCTGCGGGCAAGCCTTTGGAGAGAGAGGCACATGACATATGTTGTTGGGGCAAAGCGGCAAACCAGTGGGGAAGTAGTAGCGGGGTACCCTTGATATTCATTACTATATGCTATATTCTTGTATACGTTACTTGGTGAGAGTATCCATGGTGAGGTTGGGAACATAGTATACCTGTTTAGGAGACGAGTTAGTTTCACTTGTTGTTCACTGGGCTTTAGCATGCTTTCTTTACTTTTTCACGAGAGTCTTGGGGAGGATCCTACTGAGTATACTGTTATACTCACCCTATGTACATATAAACTGTTTTCACGTCACTTGGAGCAGGTTGGAGATCAAGCTGGTTACTACAAGCTTGCGGTTGGAGGAGGAGCTGTTCGGGATTGTGGTCGCTGTCGTTTTACTTTCTTTGGGTACTTTTAGTTTCCCCTTTCAGTTGTAGTACTTTTCCATGAAATTTCATATATGTACTTGGTTTCCTTTTATATTTCAGGTCTGAGTTGGAGTTTATTGGAGTCTATTCTATCTCTCTCTTCTGCATGTGTTCTCTTAGAGGGTAATGCCTCCCATTTGTATGTTATTATACCCTTGGTTCTAGTCTCCAACCCGGGGCCTAATGGAGGCTGGACTCAGGGGTCATTATCTCCCTTTCCACTTTGCTGGCCAAGGAGGGGTACACTTTGTGGGGAGGGGGTCG
This sequence comes from Viscum album, assembly GCA_963277665.1. Taxonomy (NCBI): domain Eukaryota; kingdom Viridiplantae; phylum Streptophyta; class Magnoliopsida; order Santalales; family Viscaceae; genus Viscum; species Viscum album. Next base: position 1,247,552,911 of record OY728148.1, read on the forward strand.
TGACATACATATTTTTTAGTAAGACATTTTTTATGTTTAACAGTTGATGAAATATGATTAATTTTAATTTTTACTTATTTTATATCCAATCTATATCATTGGTTTTGGAATATTATTAGTGATTAATTAAAATGTTTTTTTGGAAGGAACTCACTATATTGGGAACATTATTTGATTTCAGTAAATAGAATAAAAGGGGAATTTATTAAAGGATTAATGGTTAATTATATTTTAGAATAATAATTTATTATTAATTTATTTCTTATAGGGAAGTATATTTTTTCTGGATGTGATTATCCTATATTAAAAATTTGTTGATCATGGAATTACTATTTGGTATTATACATATAGATTGAATGATGTTATTTAGTGATAAATGTTCAAAATTATCCTGGATAACTATGTAATCAAATCTTTATAAATATTGAGATTTAATATTAGTTTAGATTATTTTAGTAATGTTGAGGGAAGTAATTTTTTGAAAGGTCTATGTATATGATTTGGTATTAGAGTTGAATTTTTGAAATTCAAATTAGTTTTTCATCATCTAATAGTTTATTCTATTTGGAAAATTGTTTTATCATATCCTATACATATTGGTTTTGGTTAAAGGTACAAGAAAATAGAAAAAATTAATATATATTTTATGGGATATTTGATTCAATATAATTGTACTCTGGTTCCTCATTCATTAAAAATTAGTCATAAATAAAAATCATTTGAAAAAAAAATAACATTTTATGGTAGAAATTTATTAAATCATAAACACTACTTCTAAGGTAAATATATTTCATAATGATCATATTCTATGTTGTAAAATAAATCTTCAAAATTATGAAAAGAATCACGAAATAAATAAAGTATTATTTTTACTTTTCATACAAAAAATTCAACTACCATTTAACTCATCAGAAGTTTGTGCTTTTCTTGTTTTTATATAATAATTTATCATGTTTTTTGTCTCTATACTTCATAAAATAATGGTTATTTTTCCTTCAATATCCACATTTCCCAACATGGAATCTATCTTTGTGATAAAGTGGTTAAATTTTTTACATCAATTTATATATATTAATGTGGATGTTTTATTGAATATTTTTTTGAAATGGTATTTCAATTAATTAATTCTTAAATGTGATCCCTTAGTTACCTAGACTAAATTTAAAATTTCATGGATTTAATTTCCAAATGGTCGATGGATGAAACATCGTATGTAATTAGGGAATAAGTATTTTTTATATTTATTAATAATAATGAATTAGAAAGTAATTTTAAATTTCAAAGGAAACTATGTTTAATTGAATACCTGAAATGCAATAATGAGTTCACTGAAATCATAAGTTGCACACAAGTATGTGTTTTGGTGAATAATAATACATTATAAATATTATTATTTTATGTTATAGTTATCTAAAATCCATGTTAATGATGGTGATGAATGATATTAAATTAATTATAATTATATGGTTTCACATGTTTATATAATATATCATTCTTTATAAAATTTATTAGAAATGGAAATAGAATCCAACTATATAGCAATGATGCGTTTTTATGAAAAACTATTTATCTGTGAATAATTATGTTTATAAAATAAAAAACTAAAACCTTTTTTACTATTTCAATGTTATATATATATCATATTATGTTTATAATTAATATTATATTTCTTCAAAAGATGATATATGATGAAATTTCAATTTATGAATAAAACGTGTTTTTTTGAAAAAACTTATTTTTACCGCTTTTTGATGGAGAGTCCAATTTAAATATATTTTTTTCACTTTTATATTTTATATTTGTTAAACCAAAATTTTTATTTTGACTAGAAAATTATAAATTTACTATAGATTAATTTTTGGTACATTTCCAATAAAATTCATATTTTAATTAATAGTGAAAAATATTTTATTTTAGTTCAAAACTGTTTTTTCATCTAATTTATTTTTTAGTTAAATTGTTCTTATAATTAGTTTTAATGTGTAATTAGATAATTTATTTTATAATTTAATACAATTTTGTTCACTAGAATCAATTTCATATCGAAATTGAACTGAAAAAATAATGTGAACTTCAGATCAATTTACTTAAAATCTCATTTTATCATTCCAACAATGAGATTAATTTTATTTTTAATTGTTAAAATTTTGTGAATTCAATATTAGAAAGCTAACATAAATAGTTGTAATCAATTTTAAAAATGTTGTCCATTAGGATGAAAATAATTTTTTTTTAATAGTAAAATTAATATTTTATTTTTAATGGTTAAAATAAATAGGGTAATTAATGTTAAAAATAATGTTATGATAATATAAAATTACCCTATCATTTTTATGAATATTATTGGAGGAGTTTTTTTATACCAATATAATCCTTGGGTCTGAATTGCGGCCTTTGGAAGCCACTTTGGTTTGATTTTTAAATTCATAACTATTAATATAATGTAAAAGAAAATATGTCATAATAATGTTACTTATTACAAGAATAATTTTAATTTGGGGGGTTTTTTTGATAACTAATTTGGGGATATATAAATTCAATATTAAATTATAAATAGTCCATAAAAATTTAACTATATTACCTATATCAAGGAAATTTATTTATAATTTTTATACATTGAACAAATAAATTTAATTTTAAAACATAGATGATGTAGTAATATATTTTTTAATGAAATAATCAAATAAATGTTATTATTCATATTAAAATAAATATAAATTGAAATATATGATGTCATCCGCGAATATTATGTATGTATTTATGCTATTATTGATGATTTAATGTATTTTTTTGAAGTAATCATATTGTTATGTTTTCTTTAAAAATCAATGGATAAATACTGTCAAAATTGAAATAAACCAACACTTAAAATATACAATATTTAATTTATTAAAAAGTATAATATTCATCCAAGATGTATATATAAATCTAAAAATATCATTAATTATACATTAATTGTTCATTTGTAATGATTTTATAAATATTTTAAATCACAAAATGTAAATTACTTTATAAAACATTAAGTATTAAATGCGGTTATTACAGAACGATTACGATTAAAAAATATCCAAAACATGACTAATTATTATCATATAATTATATAGAGACATATAATAATACTATAATATAACCAACTAATCATATACCAATTTATAATTGGAATTGAATTTATTTATATTAAATCATTTCCTAATTTCAAGGGTGCCACTCCTCTCCTATAAAAAAACCCAATTCAATCTGATAATCAAACTCCCAATTTTTTATATACCATTATCTTCTGAATAACCTTACTAGAAAACTTCCCTACATTTATGAATACTTATATTTGGTTTAAAACAGTTTTTATAGCTGTTACGGTGTTAATGAATATAATTATATGTAACAAAGGTTCTATTTTTTTTTAAATATTTCTATTTTATTTCATCTTCTATTTCCTTAAAATATTAATTATCCCAAGTGAAATAATAAATCTAGTATACTCAGTATAGTTATATATTTTTAATTTAATATGATCACCTAATTTCATCTCCATTTCCATTAAATATGAAATAAATTAATCACTTGTGTGTACATGTGAACTATCATATCCACAATCTAATTTCATTCGTTTTCCATAACTGTCTCTCATGACTTGTTATAATAATGTCATTAATTTTAATATATGATATTCATGAAATATTAATCATTATAATATAATAATATATCAATTATGTTCTTCCTTTATATGCTAAAATTATGATAACGTCATTCGTGAAATCATGTGAACTATCACCTCCAAGAAGCGATATGGCTCATTTTAATTCATTATATCACTTTTATAATATATATAAGATTATTTAAAATATTACTATGATATTTATAATTTTGTTATAATTTCATTATGATCAATTAATACTTAAATTAATTTCATAATAATCAATGAAATATCGAAAATATTATTCATGCAAACGTACGACATAAAATCTCCATGATTATAACATTAATCAGTTTACATAACAATACATAATGGATTGATTTAAATTTTTAAATTAAGAAAAACACATATATTAATTTTATTAATATTTATCTAGATATGGTATACTTATGACCATATGGACTACTAAGATCATGCCAAGATCATTTTTGACTCAAGTACGAAATATTGAAAATATGTTTGAGATGAACATAAATAATTATTTAATTTATATAACATGGTAATATTAGTTATAAAATGAACAATAAACATCAATATGGTTCTAAGAAATATATAAATTAATCCATGTTTATTATTCGGGATGAATAATGAATATATATTTTATGAATCAAACTCAATGTGAGGGACTTCGTCTCGATATCCACTTATCGAGGCATATTTCAATAATATACCCCACCATATTTTATAAATTTTATAATTAAACCATTTGATTTTTAATTCCATTAAATGAATTTCAAAGGGAATATTTTCATAAGAGGTGTTTAACTAATTGAAAAAATTAATTTTTTTTAACATACATGACGACAACAATTATTCTACGTCTACAACCATTAATAGATATGTGTCTTCCTCTATAAGATGTATTGTTATTAAATTAAAAATAATTACCATTTACCTATTATTGTATTATTTATTGAAAATTTTTTGACAATTGAATTTATTATTTCAATATCTTGAATTGATATCATGTGATTGCAATGTGGAAATGTAATTTATCTTTTTTCATGTAAATATATGATAATTAGGTAATTTTTTGTGGTAACTTCTTATATATATGGGTAGTTTAACAATAAAATAATTGTGTGTGATCCCATGATTCCTCTCTAACGTAGGGGTAATGATACTGCGTTAAATGATAATATTTCAACAAAGGAATTTAGGGAATATATTGAGATCAGTATTCGAAATGTAATTGTGAAGGTTATTTCATATGTATATATATATGCTACAGTGTAAGTATGATATGTATACTAGAATTTAAATTTTTCATTTATTATTGTATATAGTTTTTATGGAATATTATGAACTCATGATGTATGTTTATGAACTTATGTTTTATTAGTGAAAAGTATGTTTTTTTTAAAAAACTTCATGAGTCTAAAATATTAATGGACTAATAGTTTCATTTTTTATTTATATCACTTACTGATCTTTTTTACTCTCATCGCAAGATTAATTTTTTTTCAAAGGTATTATAAGCTATAAGGACAAATAAGACATCCTGATGAAAATATTCAGGATGTGTCTCAAAAAGAAATTAGAATTTACTTCTAAAGTGTTTCCTTTGGTGAAAATATGGATATTGATTTGAAGATTCCACATTGCATTCTAATGATTTTTATTATGTAAAAGTTTTGGCCTAATTATATAATACTAGAAAACTTATAATATCTTCAAGGTTAATTTAATTAAATTATTAAATAAAACTCAATATTATTTAATGTATAAGGCCATGTCCTTGGAAAAATAATATTAATAATTTTTACCTTTGATAATATATACATTATATAATTATCATTTGAATATTATAAATATAGGGATTTAACATATACAATTGACACAGAAAAAGGAAGTGATGTCATCAACTAGTAAGATTGTACCCTTTGAAGCCCATTTATTAGTGACTAAAGAGGATATAGAATATCTAAATTTTTTCTTTAACAAAACCCAAGATGAGATCCATCAACCTAAGCATGAGAGAACCAATTTACTGGATACGTGTATGTTCATCATGATCATGTCCCAAAATATGTTTTTTGAACCACCTAAAGAATGTATCACCATCACACACCTTACTCTTAATTCATTTTCTAATGGTTTAAAGAGATATGTTCCAAAAAATAATAAATATGAGTATGTATATTATTTTTTATAAAATAATTAAAATAATTTCAGACTATTAATATGAACTTATATATGGGTTTTAATTTTTTTCTATAAAAATCAAACAATATTATTGGCTAATATTCCAATTCAATTAAGGAATTTATCTTCATTATTTTATAGTTTCATGATATAAATTAATTTCAAAGAAAATAATATTGTAATATATTTTTCACTAAATAAATATAAACATATAATTATTACAAATTCAAATGTAATTTTTAAAAGGAATCATAATTTATTGTTTTGAAAAAATCCCAACATGTTCAATAAATATCAGATAATATTTTAGGTGTAAAAAATTATATAATTATAAAATAATATAAAAATATATTTCATGGAATCTATTATATTAAAATTATCCAATAATAAATTTATATATTTTTTTTGAGATAATCATTTTTTTGGGTAAAAATTTAATTTAATATTAAAATGTAGTATGTATTATAAAATCATAATGACCCAAAATTGATGTAATAAATACTATAATGGGTATAAACATAGATTTATATTCTTCCTTGAAAAAATATTATTTCATTTTTAGTTGATTAATCTTATATAAATAATTATGATTATTCTAAAACAATTCTTATCTTTTATAGTTTTAAAATCATTTCCTTAAATGTATAACTGAATTCAAATTACAAAAGATAGAATATTATAATGATTATAAAATTAAATTATAATATAATTTAAACCACTCCAATGATTTTTAAACTATAGGAAATGAAATTATAGTCATTGTGGGTTTGTTTATATTTTATATAGATTCCAAAACATAATTTTGTAAAATATTAATGAAATACCCACACTTTTACAAGATCAACCCACCCATGCTATTATTTATATTCACTCAAAATCCTTTAATCACGTCCTTATTCTTCAATATATTCTCTAGTGTCCTCCCTAGCTTCCCCTATGTTATCAGTAATCCCTCCATGCATTTGTAGTCTCATTCTCAAGGTAAGGAAGACTATGCTTCTCTTCTTTATTCATTAATTTTCATTATTATATGTGTGATAATTCAAATTTGTAATTTTTTAGTATATTACTCCATGTCCGTATTACAGAAATTTGATGTAAAAATGCATTAGTAACACATTTTCTCTTAATAAATTATTTTATGAATCATTATTTACTATTGATATGTTTTTGAAATTTCACTGTGATTTTTCAATAATGAACCTTTTTATTATGAACACCATAATTATTTCCACTCATGGTTATTAACATAGTCTTAAGTAAAAACCTTATATTGGGACATACATCTATTTATTAATAAATATTTTTCCGTACAATTATATTTTATGATATATGATCATATGTTGAAGTATCTATGTGAAACACTTATACATGTACATGATAGGAAAGTGATGAGTGTACCCAGAATTATCTACCACTATACTACATTGGGAAATGTTTAGTCACATGAGACATTAAATTTGAAAAATGAGTAAACATGGTTAATTTATTAGAATTTTTCCATTATTATGTCTTGGATTTTGTCATTAACATATGTTAATGATGAAGTGTTTGTATTTGTTCCCATGTTTAATATGATTCATTTTTTATAATGATTTATTATTCCTCGTTATCTATGTTTATAATTATCACTCCATTTATGCCCCACTAGAATTCAAACTATCTAATGTGGATTATTTCTTCATGTTAAGACATCATTATTCCAATACTAGGATTTATAGATAAATCATTTTAAAATGTATGTCCCCAGGTTATCCTAAGCTATTTTAATCATGGGAATGATAATGAGGTTTATAATAAAGATTATGTATATCTTGTTTTATTTTTCTATTTAATGTATTTATTTCCCAAACACATTATAAATATTTATCTTATGGGCTGTATTATTTGTAATATTATGTGATAAGTAATGAATTAATGTGTTATTTTGTTAAGGGATGTTATACTAAAGATAAGAATCAATGAAATTTACTATTTTTTATTTAATTATAGTTTGTATTAATGATATCAATTGTTTAACAATATACCATCATTGAATAATATAATGACCAATGATATTAGTTGAAATCTTTAAATTCATAATATATGTGATAGACTTATGAAAATTTAATCTCATTGGAAATTCATTAAGAGGAGTCAATAACTTCCATATTAAATATGAAGATTAAATACTGTATACCATTTCATGTATTTTCTTGAATGGTGGAAATAAAAAAATAGACTTTTTAGTAAAATTTAATATTTATTAAAATTTCTTTAAAGAAAGGATTGAACCCCTTAAATGGAATACATGTAATTAATGATTCTAAATAGATGATATATTGAGTTGGATAAAAGGTAAAAACATATCTTGATTATTCATAAGGATGTCTTTGTGTTATTTCATTATGCAGATTATATTTTGAATTTTTCAAGACCCGTCACATGGGGGCTAGACGGGACTACCCAAAACCAGCTATCCATAGGCCTAGGGTTGGGGACTAGAACCTAAATACTTTTCATGAATAGGGAATTCACAACCATAGAGATTTTTATAGACTTTAAAAGGTCAAATAAAGTAATAAAACCAACGAAAATACGGTATAACCATGAGAGTAAAGTACAAACACATGTACAACTAAAAACCAAAAACTGTGTGCCAAAATTAGAACCCTAGAAAATGAAAATAAAGTAAATATTTTTAACATCTTCCCAAGAGAACTACCTAGAGTTCTGTAGATATATGTATCAAGTTGAAGAAGAGGATCTCAACATCTCTCGTCACACCAATTTCCACCATGTCCCAAACCTCCAATGTTTACCTCGGACCATCAGTAGTCTACCCCATACATGCACATCCAGGTGGAGCCCATTCATGGTTGAGTATAAAAAATTAGCAGGGCACCCCAAGATCCTTTATGGTCTCTTAGTAATCCACAAAAGAAAAAATGACAAGAAATACCACAAAGGTAATAGCACAAGCATGATCTAAATCCTTATACACAATGAAAAAGATACTTATCACACTAACAACATGACATCAAAATTACTATGATAGGGATTACTAGTCACAAAGCTAGATAATCATATTTGATGTAACTCTACTACTTACCGGAATTGCTCACTGTATGCTGAACCGTATTGATCCCTAGATGCTGACCTATATTGGTCACTCGTGCGGACCTGTGTTGGTCGCTAGATCCTGACATGTATTAGTCACTGGTGATGACTCGTTTTGGTAATTTTTAATGACCCTCATTTGTTGTTGTTGTGGACCTGTATTGGTCACTGATACTGAATTATGGATGATTAGTTGTACATCAAGATCATCCCACATTAGTGTTTCTAATACAGACCTGTATTAGTCTCTCTTATTATTCTTGTTACAGACTACACCTTGATTCCCAATCATAGTACTCTTGATTCTCAGAGAACTGATCCTCAAGTCATCAATCATATTTATACTATCATGATGTAACATGAATAATTAACCCAATGATATATCACATCATGTGGGTTCCAACGCAACAGACGACGCATCAACCAGATGCCCGATTGGTATGTTATTGGAATTTACTGTCGAGGGCCCGGTTGGATTTGGAGATGATCCAACTCGTTCATACTCCAACATTGTCCAAAACCCATGATGAGTATGTCAAAATGACATTATCACTCTAAGGATCTCAGTACCATAGACTGTTCATCAAACAAACGTTATGTTTGCATATTATGGACCATTAAGCGTTTTTAGGGCCTATAGGGGTCCGGTTCCAGTCCAACCAAGTGGACCGACCAGCATGGGCCGACATGACCTGATTTATGTCAATCAAGGCTTGGTTAGGCTAGGCCAAAATTTCCTAGGACCACTAGTTCATGGATGGTCTTGTTGGCATGCCCTGCGTAGGGCACATAGTCTACCACCCAAAAAGCTAATAGATCTGTTCGGTTTCATTTAATAGTGGTGTCAGGTCGTGTTGCCTTGTCACCCATGGAACCGCATGAGTCAGGTCCTAGACATCACACCACTTCGACTTCTTTTCATGGCCCTTCATCAAGAAATGCAATTTAATTCCACATCTTCTTATATGGTCAGTCGCTGCATGTCGCTCGTCTGACCATGGTGCGCTGAGCGGAAATGCTCTTCCCCACCAATCAGCTATCGTTTGTCGCCACCCTCATCTGCCGGCTCCACTGTGATGGTGTAGTTCCAGTGATTCTTCTAAAAGACACCGGGGGTGACCATGTGGTCTGTTCTTCCTCCTAGATGTGCCTATGGTTCTCTCATAATGACGTCTTCATTTCAAATCCCACAAAAATGTATTGTCATCGCGTTCATTATTCCTCCATGGAGAACACGCCATGGGTAAGTTTATCGGATGGATTGGTGCATGTTGGCTTCAAAACACACCATCCACATTAGAATTTTAAACATTAGGAAAATTAATAATAAACTAATGTAAGAATAATCCCCGAATTTAAGATCCCAAAACAGCCACCCCCATGATTCAACATGACGCGGGTCAACCAGTTAGTCGGTTTTTCTGAATTTGTTATGTTTTTCAAGAACTTGATGAGAGGTAATATAAAAGCACGTAAACACCCTACCTATAGATATGTTGTAGATGTTTTTGTTGCGGTGAGAGGAGCATCAACGTTGGATGGAGTCATCGGTGTTCGTCAATCCCTGATCATTGTCAATCGTGCATTCTTCCTCCATTAGTGGATGTTACCGCTTGAATTTTCAATACTTTCCTCGCATGAAGAAGCCATAACAAAACCCCACACAAATATCCATTAAAATTATATGGTGAAAGGAAAGAAACTCCTTGAGGAATTAACGAGGTTCATTAATTGACATAATTAATATGGCTCATTAATTGACATAATTACAGTTTCTCATTAATTATGCGAGGGGTGGTTACACAACCAAAGTTTTACCGTGAAATTAAAACCTTATAATTAAAGGTTTTAATACCTCAATGGCCTCCAACAACACCTCTCAATAGGGGTAAGGGAAAATAAAAATAAAAAAACAATTACATGTTATTTTATGTTTCATTAAGAAGTCCCAAATTTAACATTATATATTGTCATTCTAGGGTTAATGTGAAGCTTAACTTAAGAGAATACTAGCACTATGGATTAAATGGTTCCCTCATATTTTTAATCTGAGAACTAATTCAAATGAAAAAAAATTGAACCCTACACATTTACTAAATATACCTGATAAATTGCTCAAAAATCCATTCAGGGCACACCAGGCCTCGTAATCACCCATCGTAAAGTTTTGTAAACTTGAAATAATACCAAATAATTAAAAATTAAAATGGAATTTGTTGGTTCATTACATCCTCCCCATCATGGTTCTTCATATGCTCGAAATCCAAACAAGGATACAAAAAAAATTTGTATTGCGCAAGCATAGGATACTTTCGCTCCCATTTGAACTCCAGGAGATTCACGTGCTTCCATAGAAATTGCACCAGAGGAATCAACCATCCATGAAGGATCTGCTCTTGTTAGTCCTATATCTCCACTTGGTACTACAGAACAGTCGACCGATAATCAATCTCTTAATTTCAATGGTCGTTGATGTGAGATGGGTCATGCACATATCTCCTCGTCTATGATACATGTAATACATCGTACACACTCTCCAATAGTGGTGGTTGTGCCAAGAGGTACACTTACTTTCCAATCCTCTGGTGTATACGAATGGTCTGATAAACCAAGGTGAGATTTCGCCACCATGGCCAAATCTCTATAACCCCTTTCAAGGGCATACTCACAAGAATATGTAGTCCCCCTCCTGGATGTCATGTGGTCTTCCCCACCTATTAGCATATGACTTATGTAGGCTCTGAATAGTTTTCATATGATTTCAGATGACATGCACCTTCTTAGTGGTAGTATGTACCATCTATGGGAACAAAAGTTCTATCTCTCCTAGATCTGACCATCACAAGGGCGATTTTCACGTCAACTATAAAATCCTTAAAAGGGTCCATATAAAATGTGGAGTTATATTTGTTGTTGTATGTAAACTCCACGAAGGGTATGTGGTCCTCCCAACTAGGACCAAAATATATGACACATGTACAAAGCATTTCCTCCATGGTATGTATTGTATGTTCATTCTGGCCATCTGTCTATGGGTCAAATGACGTTCTCAAGTGATGATGGGTCACAAAAGGACCATGAAATCATTTCCACAACTTGGATTTGATGAGTGCGTCATGGTCTGAGATTATAGTCAAATTCACCACGTCATGTCTCTGATCTACTGAAAGTAGAGATGACCCATGCTCTCTACTGAACCCTTCTCTAGAAGAGCAAAGAAGTGGGACGACATAGTGAGTCAGTCAATGATAACCCATATGGTATCATGCCCTCTGGACTTACATGGTTACCTAATCACGAAATCCATCAATATCTCTTCTTACATCCTCTCTGATATCACAAGTAATGGGTCAAACCAGTTGGTACCTGGCGCTTGACCATCAATTGTTGCCCAGTGAGGCATCAAGAAACAAACTCGACTACTGCATTAATTATCCATGGTCACCAGTACTGACGCTGGAGGTCCCGATACATCTTCATCACCCCTGGATGTTCTACAAATGGGGATGTATTTAACAACCCCAAAACCACCTCTCGTAGTACCACTGGTACAAATGTATGTCCTTAGAAAAGGATAGTGTACTCCCCACTTTCAGAATATCCATCAGGTGTATGGCATGAGGTTATTTGAACATGTGTAGTCATGATGTTTCGATCTCTGAGATTCACCTCCTTGACTCACTGATGGAGTGGAGTGGAAACTAGAATCGAATTGAGGTATACTATCTCATCTCTTTCGGTGTAGGATATCAGAAGCGATGCTAACTAATATGAAGCCTTATTCAATAGATGCGAACTCGATCTCTAGAAAAGTGCATTTGATACTACGTTCCAATTACCACCAGTATAGACTCTATCAGAGTTGTATTAGTAGAGTAACTATAGCCAACTTTGATTTCTCAGATTCATATCTCTCTGTGTGAAGATATATATGGGACTCTTGTGGTTTGAGTAAAAAATGAACTCTTAAACCATCACCTAGTGTCGCTAATTCTTTAGTACGAAGACTAATGCTTCCAAACCCATTTCATGAGTCGTATAGTTCTAATAATGTGGGATTAGTTGTCATGATCCATAATAAATCGTTTCCTCTTCATGTATTAGGATTAAACTGAGTTTGGTCTTTGATGCATCACAATAAACAACATAGTCAGTTCCCTCCTCCGGCAACCTCAGTTTGGGGGGCTTGGTTAAGCTCTGTCATAGCTGTTGAAAGCTCTGTTGGCTTGTATTAGACCATAGGAGGGTATCCCCTTCTTCATCAAAAAATTCTGAGGTTCATCTACTCTGGAGAAATTGGGTATGACCATGAAATAGTAGTATTCTAATCTAAGGAATCTTCACATCTCAGTAACACTCCTAGGTGGATCCGAAGAAAGTACAGCCTCAATAATCACTACATCCACTACAACTCGATCCTCTAAGATTACTTGTCCCTAGAAGTAGACCTTCCATATATAGAACACACACTTCACAATCATCCCATATAACTTGTGCTCCTGGAGTGTGTTTAGAACTATACTCAATTTTACAACGTGGTCTTCCTTGTATGCTGAGTAAACCCATATTTTTTCAATGAGGACCACCACAAAGTGATCATGGTTTGAAAAAATGATCATATTCATGATTCCTGTTAACATTGTTGGAGCATAGGTTACACCGAAAGGCATCACCTAGAACATGTAATGGCTATACCGATATCTGAATGTTGTCTTCGTTGCATCCTCAAACCATACACTGAGACGATGATAGCCTGATATGAGGTTAGCATTTGAGAACCACTTCACTATTTCAACTGATCAATTAGATCATCAATACTCAGTAGAGGATACTTATTCATTATGGAATCATGGTTTCTGCATCATAAATCCATGCATAGCCTCAATCACATATTTTCCTTCTTGGAAAACAACACTGTGAATGAAGAAGGAGAAAAACATGGCCTTATGAATCCCTTTCCCTATAATTCCTCCAACTATAACCTCGGATCCCGGAGATCCTCAGGGAACATTTGATAAGCTGTTGTAGATATCGGTGTTGTTCTTGTGTACAATTCAATGAGTAGTTCTACATCTTTGTGAAGAGGTATTCATATTTCATATTCTGGAAAAATGTCCTCAAACTCATCCACCACAATTGGGAAATATGGTCTCACCTCATCCACCATGTCGAAGGTCATGCAAGCCAGCTGATATGTAATTGATTGAACCCTCCTATACAGAATTCCATCTCATACTGCTCTATTTACTTCTCACCAATGAAGGAAAATTGGCCTCCTTCTCTATACATACATAGGAATATAAGTCTCAAGTATCCAATCACTTTGTGAACTACAGATATCCAGTCCTTGCCAAGAATGGAGTCATAGGGCTTCAATGACACTACTATGAGATCCTAACTAAAAATATATCCTTCGAGAGTAAGGTCACACAGTCGGTACCAGCGTGTGACCACGGAATATCCTCCCATTTAATTATCCAAATTCAAAAGAAGATCTTCATTCTCAATCGGAATCTCAGATTTATGAACTATGTTCGTGGAAGTGAAAAAATTTATTATACCTATGATGATATGCACTGCTATAAATATAGAGAAGTTACATATCATACATCATATCATCCTAGGGGAATAAAGATCATTAGCATCTACTTATGGAGCTAGGCATTTCCCCATCAACCTATTCCCTGATCTCATTGTGGATTTCATGGGGATGGTGGGGGGGGGGTTCCTGGTGGGCCCGACCTACTCCCGTTGAATGTCATGCTCCCCCGCCACACAGTACTCCTGGCTGGAAATCATGATCATGATGATTCTTCTGCCTCACTAGCCCCTCCACCATCTACCAATCATCCGCGCATGTAGTTGTAATTTCATTAGCTCTGTGAACCTGGCCCCCACATAGAAAATAGATAATTCCTCGCTGGTGGCTCCCTCGGCCTCTCCAGCCTCGCACCACTTACATGGCATCTCCTGGTCACCCACTAAAAGTACTAGCATGCTTAGGTTTCTAGTTCGTTTGTCTACTTCCACCTACAGACGACTCTTCTACTTTTCATCAAGGAGGGGCACTCATTGTTGGTGCCTTCTCATAATGTAATCTCTCAGTTATCAAATATCTCTCTAGAAACCCTTCTTGAGTATGGATACTGAGAGAAACTTTTCCAACTCTAATCTCCCATCAGATCCCCTACTCAATTGTCTAGGCCTTGAATTAAGGGTCTCATACCATGTTAGTGGAGTATCCATAGATTTCATTAATTCTCTCTTAGTACTAAGCCATAGTCACATAGCCTACTGCTGATGCAACAACTCATGAATACACAGAGATAATAGTGTCACTTGCATGAAATCTACATAGAAAATGATTCCAACCTCTGGCCATGTTAGGGTCATTTTCTCAGGCACTTAGAGCGTTGAGATCCACCATAGTTCTATCAATCCATGAATACGGATATCAGTC
Organism: Viscum album; assembly: GCA_963277665.1. Taxonomy (NCBI): domain Eukaryota; kingdom Viridiplantae; phylum Streptophyta; class Magnoliopsida; order Santalales; family Viscaceae; genus Viscum; species Viscum album. Next base: position 1,247,568,309 of record OY728148.1, read on the forward strand.
AAGATCTCTATCTACTCGGTGAATGAATCTACTATGAGAAAAACCTTATAAAACGCCACAAGCTAGTCCTATGTAGCCTGGGAGTCTGTCTTGCTTCAAAAGATCAGAAGACTATGTCCCTGGAATTCAGTCAAGGCACTCGATAGATGTGCATGATCCATTAGTATCATCAGGTGCTCAACTGGTGGTAGTGCGACTGGTAAACTACCCAAAGGTGCCATCTGTTTTTGTGTTCCCTATACCGATGTGTCGTTTCATAGTGGTCCATTTTCACGATCTCTATATGGAATCCGGGTTGGCTATCTTCTTGGAGGCATCTTGGAAGAAACACATGTGTCATGGTCAATAAGTTATTCCTGCTGAGCTGACTCATGAATGATCAAGAATACTTTTTGAAGCACTAGAACTAGTTTTTTCATCCATCGATTAGGATAATAGAATTTATGGTCCTTGTGTAGGGATGTGTCAGCTACCAAATCAAAACTAGACTCCTTGTAGTAAAAAATGAGCTAAAGGAACATTAAACCCTTACTTCATTACTAATAGACTCTTAGTTCATTGGGTAAAACCTACTGCCCTCTGATACTAGTTTTTCATGACCTATCCTATGCTTCCTAGACATGACAACCCCATGCCCCCATTACATAGGTCAGGCTTGGGTTACTAGAACCTTAAATCATTTCCCAAAACAAAAAGGCCTTACAATAGAGATACATACGAACTAAAAAATATAAAAAGAAATAAACAACAAGGAAAAGTAAGGTATAACAATGAGATAAAAGTAAAACAACATGTACAACCATAAACTGAAAATAGTTGGCTAGAATACAAACCCTAAAAACTGAAAGAAATTTTTACAACACTCGCATCAACCCTAGAGCTCTACCTTCTAGGTAAGAGCTATATGTGTAAATACGAATAAGATGATATCAACTTCTCTCATTGTATCAAGCTCCACCAATTCCCTAATCTCCAATTTCTACCTCAGAGTGTCAGTAGACTGCACCAGACATAGACGTGTGGGTGGAGCCCATGTAGTTGTGTGTATAATAGCTCATTAAGCAACATCGAGACCCCTAAAGGTCACTTAGTAATCCACAATTGAATACATCACATGAAATTCCGAAAAGGTAATATCACAATCATGATATAAATAATGAAGCACAATAGAAAAGAGACATCCCACAATAACGGTATAACTTCAATGTTATTGGGATATGGATGAGTAGTCTAATATCCAGATCATCCTATTAGTGGTAACTCTACATCTGACCTATATTGGTCAATATTTACTGACCCATATTGGCTGTTATATGTTTACCCGTATTGGACGATGGTGATGACCCATGTTCGTCTCTATTTACGGACATGTATTAGTTGCTGGAGCTGACTCGTATTAGTTTTTGGTGCAAACATGTACCGGTCATTGGTGATGACACATTTTGGTTACTGGTGCGGACTCGTATTGGTCATTGGTGTTGACATGTACTAGTCACTAGTTTCCAGGTAGGAATGCTTAGTCGTACTGTAGATCATCCCCCTCTGGATTTTTGCATGCTGACCTGTATTGGTCACCCTTATTCTTCATGTCACAACCAACCATAGGATAACCACTCATAGTACCTTTGATTCTGAAAGAACCGTTCCTCAAACAATCTGTCATATTTCAACCATAAAAAAGTCCCACAAAGAATTAACTTAATGATCATTCATGTCGCGAGTGTTATAACATAGTAGGTGACACATCATCTAGATGCCCGATCTGTATGTTATTTGAATTTTAGTGCAAGTGCCCTGTTGCATTTAGAGTCGATCCCACCAAGCTGTATATCAACATTCTCCAAAACCCATACGATGTATGTCAGAAGAACCATATCACTCCAAGGATTTTGTTACGACATACGGTTCTTCAAACAGATGTCTAGTTCTCATGTTACAACCCTTTAAGGTTTTCTGTGACCGATAGGGGTCTGGCTCCGGCCTGACCCGGTCGGACCAACTCATGCCAACCCGACCTGGTCTGGGTTCGACCCAGCCTGGACTGACCTGACCAAGCCCGTTCTTCTTGGGCTAGGCTGTGTCTTTCCTAGTCTATTGGGCTGCAGACTGATGCGGTGCAACCTACTAGAGCGCCTCGCCCATGGCATGCAGTATGCCTCCTGAACAGCTCAAAGAGCCATTCAGTTTCATTAAATGGAGGTTCCAGGTGGAACATCCTTATCAACTACAGAACCCATAGTAGGTGGGTCCCAACCTCATGACACAACCCATTAATGCGGTGAACGATGGAACACGACCTTTGCCTGCAATGCTGGTTGCAGTCATCCTACTGTCAAACCACTGCGGCGCAGAGCGGGTGCCACTCTTCCACCGCAGCTGGCGGTTGATGGCCACTGCCCTCGTCCACCAACATTTCTTCGACGAGCCACCGGGAGAGCCCCATGGGTCCCTTATTCCTCCCAGAGGCACCTATGGATCTAGGAGGTTGCCGTTGTAATTTCACCACCTGCAAAAACACCTTGCCTCCATGTTCTTTATTCTGCCACGAAGAACGCACCATGGAAAAGTGTATAGGGGGGTTCGGGACTTGATGGTTTTTTCATACGACCTCTACATTAGAGTTTTAAACATGATGAAAATTAATCATATAAATAATGAATAATAACCCCTAAATTTAAGATCCTACAACAATCACCCCAATGACTTGACGAGACATGGGTCAAAGATTTAGTCTGTTGGTCCACGTTCATTATATTTTTCAAGAACATGAAGAGAGGAATCATCAAAGAATGTAAACCCCCAACCTTGTGATCCTTTAGAGTTTTCACAGTTACGGTAATAGGAGATTCCATGATTGATTGAATCATCAGTGTTCATTGATCATAGGTCATTGATGTTCGTCCTTCAATCCTCTATCGGTGGATATTTCTGTAGGACGTTGCAAGAGTTGCATTGCTATAATATGTTGTGAAAAAACACCATCCTGGGATCTATTTAAATTGTAGTGGTAAAGCTGAGCAATTCCTTGATTAATTAATGATTTTCATTACTTTAAGTGATTAATGTGATGAATTAACTGATGTAATTAATGTGACTCATTAATTACCAGAGGGTTGGTTACCCATAAAAAGCATAACTATGCAACTAACACCCCATAATTAATGGTCTGACCACCATTGTGGTCCCTGCCACCACTGCTCAAAAGGTGTATGGAAAAGGAAAAATAAATAAAATAACAAGTATATATTATTTTAATTTTCTTTTGAAAGACCAAAATTTAAATTCTTATCCTGATGTACTACAATTGAAGTGAAGCTTCCATTAATCGAATCTCAGCAAAACAGTTTCAACTCTGACCTCATATTTTTAATCCGTGCAATGGTTCAAAATATAAAAATCTTAGGCCTCACATTTATTGTATATACCCAAAAAATGATCAATAATTCATTCATGGAACACCATGCCTCAGAATCAGATGTTGTCAATTTACAAAGAATCATAATAATCACAAACAATTTAAAAAATTACATGGAATTATCTAGGTTTTACAGAATATATAGAAGTATCACACTAAGAAATGATTTTATTATGAATGTAGTGTTTAAAATACAACTCATATCATAGATTATTGAATCATGTAAACATGATCTATAAAATAAGGTGTCTGAAAAATAGGGAAGTCATAGTCCTCATATATGATGCAACATAATCATTTATATTTATTTATATTGTAGTATGCTAACATAATTAATTTTTTTCATTTCAATAAATATTATAGAGTAATAAAAATATGTTTTTAGATTTAGTATATTTTTATATAATAATTTCAATGATATAAGGGAGAATTAATTAAATGCGATCCTTATAGTGTCCCATAGATTTTGTTTGTAAATTTAAGATCTTATAAGATGAATATTCATTATATAACATCTTGATCAATGTAGAAATTATAATTGTATAGTTCCTTTAACAAAATTATTAAATAAACATATTTCTTAAAATAGATCAATATCATATCCCACTATGTTCTTAATAGGTATAACCCCATTAATAAATTTCATATTTGAATAATATATCTATTAACATGGGAATATGTACAAAAAAATGTTTAGCTCATATGTTCTAAAAGTTAAATAAGAAGATATGTCAATTAAAACATAAGAATAAAAAGTGTATAATAGTACAAGAACAGGATAATTACATTTAAGAAGAATAACCTATCTATAAAATATCACAATCATGGGTCATGAAAAAAATCATGGATGATTATAAAACATGATTCAAATCTGAATCAAAAAACCGGATCCCAGAAATAACAACATTGGAATAAGAACTGAATTTTTTTAATACATATAAGAATACACAAACAATTACATGGAAGAAAAGGATCATTGTCATGTCAATATTAGTAAATTGGTTTCATGTCCAAAACCATCATATCCATATTGAAGGATCAAGCACAAAATTTGGCTAGTGGATAAAGTCCCTTACTGAAAGCATTTCAATCTGTATTCTTGTTCTTATAAGAACAAGAAAAATTTCAATATTCTATAATTAGTTAGTGGTATATATAATATTAGGGTCAACTATAACATAATTATAATCAGAAATATGTGTCACAATATCTTAAATTATTCATTAACACATTAATTTGTAAATGAAAATGGGGCTTTTAAAAATTGCATTATAGAATCATTGCAGGACCTTCGGAGGTGAAATAATATTCATAAAGGAATCAAAAAAATTATAAAAAATGAGAATGATAGTGTCTTAAATGAATCATCAACAAATAATTATCATAAGAAATAAAAATTATTAATTTACATGGTGTCATTGTATAATATTCCTAGTAATGAATATGTACTATTAAAGTTTTCAATTCTATTAAAATGAATATTAAAATATATACGGATTATTACATAAGAAATATATCTTTATTGTTATTAATTTACTTAATTAAAATATAAAAAATCCCAAATAATTAGAAAAAATCTTCATTGAAAATAGTAAGGGTAATATTTTATAATACATTTTGGAAATGAGAAATCATTATAGATACTATCCTAATTTATTTATCTATGTGAAAAAATGGACCATGTTTACATTTTTTGTAAATTTGTTAAAATTACAATATTCAAGAAAACCTGATGAATAATTTTAACAGATCTTTTCAATTGATAAAAATGTTAAATATTAATTTTAAAAAAATTATCAATTGAAATAGAAATCCTACAAACCTACATAAAAACATGAACATGGATAAAAATTACTACATATTAAATATAAAATTTAATGTGAGATTTATTTGATAATAAAATTTCATAATCATTAGTACATAATGTGATACGAATAAAATGAAAACATTTATTATATATAAAAAAATATTTGAATAAAATTAATAATTTTTTGGGATGTATATATTTTAATATCATCCTCAAAAATGTAATCATCATCAATCCCGTTAAATATGGAGACAATAACAATAATCCCTCAACTCATTATTGAATGTATTTAAAAGTTATTTAATGTCTATTATAATTAATATAAATTATATATAATTCTTTAAAATAAACATTTATACGAATATTATATAGTATATTATCCACATGTATTATCTCAACGCCCCTTTACTAATATGTTTTTATTAACAAAATCATTTCGCTATGATAACAGTTCCCTTTTTATTACTTTTTTCAATCCATGTACTTTGATAATCATTAAATCATAAAAATAATGATTATAATATAGTGAATATTTTATATATTCACCATATGTATATTTATACTATTCTAAAATTTATATATATAGAAAATTTATTAATACATTTCATAGTGTTCCTAATTTGTACATACGAATGATTTATATTTTCACTTATTAATTAATGACATAAAATAATTTTAAATAAGAATTAATCATTCTACAGTCCTGATTATTTCATATATGTCATCAATATCAGTTTCATATATAATTATTAATATTCATGTCAATCATTATCCAAAAAATATATCACTTCATGGACTTTGTAGTCCACCTTTATGTACGAGTTACATTACAATTTTCCAACTATTTTTAATATTATAAGCTATAAATGCTACTATAAATAAATAATAATAATTAACATATACATATAACATATAAATGTTACATCCATAAAATTAATCTTTTATGAATTATTGTGATTGAAAATTTACTCTATCACTGTATGGAGGTTGTAGTCCACACAAACATAAGATTGATAAAATCAATTCCCATTTAATGGAATTGGGAGTTGATATTCGTTGTACCATAAAAATAATATACAATACGTTTATAAAGGTTATTTAATTTATTATTTTATTATAAATACTATATTTTTAGATATTGTATCATAATGATGAAATACAAATTGATCAGCTAACTGGATTACAATATCATTGAGGGACCCCATTTTGGTTATTTCAAAAGGATTTTAAAAATGATATTTTAAGAATAAAAGGCTGATAATTCATTGATGTTTAATTTTAGAAGATAAATTTTTAGAGGTTTTTCAATTCAAAAGGCTCACTATTGTTCAAATAATAGAAATGAAGGGTTTTATATTATATATAGAGGATTGGACCCATTTGGATATTCCTATTTGTTAAAAATATGGATAAATTTAAAATATTGAAATATAATGTAAGGTGGGAAAGTATTCTGCCAATTATTCCAAAATAATATTATTAAAAAAATATTTGGATAAATTATCATTATGTATTGTTTTGACCCCCGGTAAACCTTTTCTGACCTTGATCATATTGAAAACAATTTATTGTTTTTTCACTTCATTATAAATAAAGTTTTAGATTTACTAATTTCTAAATTTGAATAATATTATTTTAAATATGGAACCCATTTTTAAAAATCTATCTCTCAAATTATTCAATACAATTTTTTTTTAAAAAAATTGTAATCACGAGAAAAAAAATTGGCCCCAATAGAAATAGTTTTCTTAATAGTAAAATCTTTCTATACCAAAATCAAAATAAAATTAAATACAATTTGAATATTTGGATTATTATTATTATATATTAATAAAAAATATATTTAAAATAACTTTAAAAAATGATATTTTTGAAATTCTTTATACGGAATGATTGTTTACAGTAAAAAATCATTATTTTTCACTATTTTGATATTAATAAAATCATTTTTTAAATTTTTTAAAAATTATAACTAATGTAATTTAGACATATTGATTTCAGAAATTATTTCATTTGAAAAATAACATTTCTCATAGTGTTGAAAATATTTTTTATATTATTTTCTCATAAAAATTAATATAATCCATTTTTTATCAAAAATTAAATTTTGAAACATATGAAGACTATGAATAAAGGTGAGTATTTATATATCAATATATTAAATTTGTCTAAATAAAATATATACAATTTTAAAAATTGGTTATTCTTATTTATTAAACCAATTTTATGTCTCATTTAAAAAATTATATTATATTATTTTTCATTTAGTCTGTTGGTTTTGTGTATCACTAGCTATTGAAGAAATTGAATTATTCAGAAATTTTTTTAAACTATAAAGAAAATATAATCTACCCCTAATTAAATTTAATTTATCCATAAATATAAAAATATACTAATACAAAAATATATTTTAGTTTTTTTCATTACATCTATTCTTCCAATGGAACTTATTCAAAATATTTATTCATCAAGAAAACTTTATACTTGTAATTAGAATTATATCATTGTTACTTTTTTCGATAATAAAATATATAGAGAGAAAATGTTTCATATTAATCACCATTATTTAATTGGTTAAACATTGAGTATAACACATGTCAATGACCGCTTATTTACTTCTTTGTGATAAATATATGAAACACATCATGAACATGATTGATGTTTGGTTGAAGCATCAAGTGATGAGATATTACCCCTAATAAATCAATAATATCTAAGAGGAATATATATATATATATGGATCATCATTCATTTAATTCTTAATTTAATTGCATTCTTTTCTGTAAAATCACATAAATAACATATCTCCAGCTTCAAATTCTAGATTTCATAGATGACTATCAAAAACACATTCATTTGAATAAAAGGTTCACAATATATTGATAAATAACTCTGAAATTATATGTTATTTACTAGGATAAATCAAGATCAAGCATCTTTCCTTCAACAATTTCATCTTAACATGTTGGTGTTCTATAAAATCATTTGTATATGTTTTAATTTGTGGACATCACAATGCTCAGGTGAAAGCCATTATTGTATGAATTCTCAACCAGAGATAGGTGTACATCCCAACCAACATTATACCACATAGAAAAATGCCACATAATATCATATATTTTTTGAATAATTCTCATTTATTAGTAGTTTATGAAAGGATGATGATCTGAAATATAAAGAAAATTTTGTATCTAGAACATTTTAATGACAAGAAAAAACAACAAAGTAATCCTTATATCACAATATAATTCAATATGATGTTATAATGTATGATCCGTTACCACTTATATAATTTATATTTTTGGAGGATAATCATTATTGAAATATTATATGATTGTAATTAATGAATTTAACTTTTTAAATTAATCAACCATGACCCAAATATTATTATGAACAATAAATTTTGTAGTGATTCTGATGAGAAAAATAAATAGAGATGTGTTCCCATTTCTATTCATTTATGGGTAATCATTGTAGTATCCACATAGTCATATATCTCTCATCATTAACATAAATAAATTATAATAACTGAGTTACATTCTTTATAATATATCTCTTCTTGTATTCCCAAAAGAAATATTATTTCTCGTCACCATTCTTCATAGTATTTTTTGGAAGAATAATGTATTATGAACTATGAACATAATCATAGAGATAATTAATAAGTTGTATTATTTATGGGACACAAACATAGTTCAACAAAACTTACCATCCCTTAATTGTCTATTTTTAACACATTTATGTTTCTTACCATATTCTATAACTCTATATCATTATTTTCAATATGTTAATTCTTTCCTTGTAATATTGTTGAGAAATTATTTGTTAAAGGTTATATTTTATAATTTAATTAAATATTTAAAAATCCATCCTTTTCAAATATATAAAAATTTCATCCATGGTGATTCACATCACATAATAGATACCATGATCTTTTTAACACAAACCACTGGACACATTGTTCTCTTTTGAAGGGTAGTAATGTATTAATAATTCATTATCATTAATCTACTAACCATATTCACTCAGGAATATTAAAATCTCTTTGAGTTAATATATACTTCAATATTATATGACTAAAATATAAATAACATAGTTCTCTATAATGATAATTCAAATATTTTTTTTAATTCACGAATTACCATATCTAACTCCAAATCACAAGTTGGGTAATTTTTCCAATGTACCATTAATTTTCTTGAGGTATAACTGATCACAATATTATTATTAATAAATTTTAATTGTATTACCTTCATTTATTCACAAATAAAATTCAAAAATACATATCCAATATTGGGTATGTTTAGCATTTTTGTGCTGACTATCCTTCCATTATACTCGTTAGAATATTTCTTACAACCACTAATCCCAAAGAACTTGTCCCCTTTATTCATTTTTTAGTGTAATATATAATCATGATGATGTTTTTAAAAATAATTGATTATGTATTACCAAATTAAGAAATATAAGGGTCATAATAACTATGGCTTTTCTATGAAAATGTTCATTGATATCCTACTTTGATAGAACCATTGATATAACTTTCTTTGAGATTATATGACCCAAGAATTATACATTTTCCTAACCAAAATTAACAAATTGTATTTTTTTTCATATAGACACTACCACATAGATTACCCATTTCAATAAACTAGTTATATTAATTTTTTTTCTATTATGATTGAATATACGAGAATATCATCAATAATGACTAAATAACTAATGAAGGTAATATCTAGTTATCTATCAATTAAATAATCAGAGATAATAGGGGAATATTTATGATAAGAAGAAATATCCTCAAATTCATATTTTAAAAACCACATACAAATTGATATCCTGGGTATATAATCCTTTTTGAACCTGAATTGATGTCACCCATAATGAATATCAATCTTTGAGATTTTTAAATCATCACACTATTGATCAAAAAGGTTATTAATATTGGGAATATGACATTTATTCATGATTATTTTGTTGTTATGTTTTAGATAATTATTGTGTATTTAAATTGGTCAATATGTATTAATAATAAAAGTGATAGTTTCACCATAATTTGATGAAAATTTCCAATTCAAATTTTTTTTAAGATTATCGACATTCTTCTTCTTCAATTATTATAAGTCTATCATGTACATTATATATTAAGTCATTTAAATTTTTTTGAACTTTGTATGATATTTTTTAGAAACTCATCATGATCGTTTTGTAGAAAAATCATGAACTCATTCATAAAAAAACATTAAACTCTCATAAAATAGGCATATCATTGATGTTGATTTTCTCCCCAACCATGTCTGACAAACACCCCTTTCAAGTAAGAATCAAGTCCCATAATATAGAATAATTTTTTTATATGGTTATATTTATTGTCTCCCCGATAAAAACTATTGATTTCATATGAAATATAAATTATTAATTCATTTCAAAAAATATGATATAGAATTCATAAAAATAAATATTATCTATACTATGAATAAAAAAATTCAAATACCATAAATAACTAGTTCGTTAAGAATTAAAATAATTGAATAATAAATTGTATAATTACAATTAAGATAATATATGATAATGATAACATTTGGTGTTTAAATTATTATTCCACATCTAATGGATGTGGTGGTATTGTGATACCCTTAAGAGATTCTATAGATATATAATATTTGGTTGACCTTGAATCAAATAAAAAATTAACAGTTCTAGAGTGGAAGGTAATTTCACCATTTATCGCTTCATTAACCCCATTAAAAATTGTTATTTAAAGGAAAATTTTATTCATTATGGGATTAAGAGTCTTTTGATGTCAATTATAACCATTATACATTTGACTTTTTCACTATTTAAAACATTTTCCAAACCCCATCATTTTAAAAAAAATTATAGGTCATGAATTCTACAGAGTATAATCTATATTAACATAATTTGGTAAATTAATTTCTTAAATGCAGTATTTTTTATTCATTATGTTCTTCCTTTACTACAAAAATTATTTATCGATTACCTTAAAAGAATTTTCTCAATGTTTCCCCCTACACTTTAACCATTATGGAAATCCCATTTTCTCCCACCTATGGTTTTTATATTTTTTGGAATTCCAAATTTGTTTTCACATAAAATTTATAATATTGTTGTGTAATTTCAATCATAATTTCCACCTTGATAAACAATCATATGCTATATTTTATTTATTATATTTATACATCACTAATTCCCTTTGGAGGCTTTCTAACATGACACATAATAATTAGTCAAAAATACATTTATGTTTGTTTATAAGTCCAGAAGTGTACCTAAAATTCATTGTTAAATCTTCATAATGTGTACAAATATAGTAATATTACATTTATTTTGGAAAATTGAGTTCAATTTTCATTTTTGTATTAATATTTATAAGACTGTAATTATTAGATAAAATCAACTAAACTCATCCAACTCTTTATATCATATTTTTTATCATTGTATCATGTTCCCTATAATAATCCCATATTTATAATAATCTCATTATAATATATAAATAGCTAAAATAAATTTTTTATTTTTCCAAATATTTGTTAATATATAATATATTTGTAGTTGTACAAATAAATATCATAGAATATAGTGGATCAATGGACCAACTAAAAAATTCAATATTTCCCATGAATGACCCATTATGTAATTATTATTGTCATTCTTATTTTCAAATATTATAATGGTTAATAGATTGAGAATATTAGATGATCAAAAAAAATATTTTAGATTATACCTCTCATAAAATATGGTTGTTTTGGAAGAAATAATTTTATTTTTCATCACATTCATCATTTTCATCTTTCATTTGGGTTCTATCCATTGGGTAGAACTACGAATAATAGAATGGGAAATAATATTTATTGTTAATAAGAACCCAACCCTAAGACAATAATTCATTGTTTTCCTAAATCAAGAGTTATTATATTTAAACTAGTATACCTTATATTTATACGAATTCAATATTGTTATCCAAAATTTTTATAATTCATAGTGGTTGTTAATAAAATTTGAATTTACAAGGGAATATCTCATAGGAATGTCCAACTATGTGAACATTATATAAATTCTCCATATTCAGATGTTTGATTCATGAGATAGACTCAACCATCTATTTTTTAGATTTTTAACGCCTAGATGCACATATTCTTATAAAATTTCTACATATATTATCATGGGTTGGATTATTTTCCAATAACACCACACAAAATTCTTTAATAAAACATGGGATATTCTTTATTATATATTACTACCTTGAGGAATTTTGTTATTGTTTTTCAATCCTTGTGTCCATGGTAAATATAACAACATCTAACTAAAAAATAAAAAAAAGCTTCACATAATTCCTAAAAATCACCTCATATTATATGAATATTCATTTCATAATATTATGATTCATTATAAAATTTAATTTTTGTTGTTCCATTAGAAAATAGATATATTACCATTTTTTTATATGTGTTATCTATTATCATCAACAAATTTTTTTATATATCGATTGATTCATAGTCATGTAATATAAAAATGTTTCGTTCAATAATGGGGACATACAAAATATGATTATATTCGGTCATATATTCATTATGTTTAAAAAAGGAAAATATTAATGAGCACATAAACATAACACAAAAATTTCTATGTGAGAACATGATCTTAAAAATTTAAAACAATAAGATTTATATCAATTATCATAATTATAGTACATTGTATTACAATCAAATTTTAATAATAAATTAATAATAATGTAATAAAAAAATACGGGCCATGAAATCATAAAGATAACATAATACATGAGTTTTTTGGATGAATATATGTTTAAAAACACATCATAGTTACTCAATTATAATATCTAGGAGAATTATAGTTGATTGGATTATCAGTTCAGACCATAGTGGAGAGAGTCCCATTATAAACTGTGTTCACCCCCCCCCCCCATTTGATTCTTATTTTCATATAATATATCAATATTTATCAATTTCATAGGTAGGGAAAAAAATTATGATCCCACCAGTCACATAATAATAAACATAAATATGTGTTCCAAAAGATGATAAATCATTTATCGTATAATTACATAAAAATGATTTTGGGATCATATTATTTTCATCATTGAATCATAAAAGTACTCATAGATGAGAAAAGAGTTTTAGGAAGGATTCATTATATAATAAATAAACCATGGAAATGAAACTTATTGCATATTATCACCTATAAATCCAAATGAAGTTATATCTATGGAATTAAATTAGATTTTATCATTGGACAATATCTCTTGTAAATTATACGTTCTATCAAGGGAAGTGATTATATATTAAAACACATTTAAAATATATATGTAATGTTTTTCAACAAGAAAACTATTTTCATTTTTAAATAACATATTCATAATATATATATTTTCCCAATAATAATGAAAACTGTAAGAACCCATATCTTCTTTTTTTGGTATGTTTTTCTTCTCTAGGAATTTTCGCGGAAAACTATGAGTTTTCATGAACTTTCATAACTACATGTTGTGTTCATTATAAGTAAAATAGATTACTCAATTGTCGTAGGTAGTCAGGTGCAGGCCGTTTTAGGTCCATGCACATGACCATGTGTGGTGACCTAGAGACCGCCTAATGTAGGTGCTAGTAAAGGAAAGTATAGTTGTGTACTTCTATTGTACAAGCCATGTACATTTTTTATTAAATGTACCAAGGTGATGTGTGATGTAAAAACAAACTTCTTCTCAATATAGCTCATGTGAGAGCATCTATATGACATGTATGTTCACCATGCCCCCGATCAAGAATCCATTCATTGAATTAGACACTATCGGTTGCATTGGAATCACAGTAGTAAATTCTCTCCTCTTCTTGAACTCCTTCTTCTGATTTCTTTATTCTCATGAGTTATCGTGGGATGATCATTTTAGAAGTTTTTGTAGATCTATGGTGTTAATCGGCGATTCAAGGCCTGATGTTCACGTATAATGATATTACAAGGGTGAGGAAGGTTGTTTATTCCATTCCATTGAAATTAATTGAGTTTTATGTGCAAAAATGAACAATACCATTAATTGGGGTATTGTGTGTTTACAATTTTATCCATGTTAATTCCATGGTTTTCATGTATGTTGGATTAGAGGTTAAAGGATTTTGAATATTGTTAATTGCAATAATTTGGAAGTTTTTTCCCGTGAATGTTTTTTATGACCATTTGGACTGGCTTAGCCAGTTAGGTTGGCATATTTGTTTTCCATGCCTAGTATTATAGGATAGAGTGTTTATCTTCTGTCATGTTGTTACAGTATAGACTTGTTAGCCAAGTAGTTCATGAAGTTCACATTGATTGATTTGCATTGTTATGCTTTTTTCACGTACACATGGTCATGAGAACTTATTATAGTGTACCATAGGGACAATGGATGTAAGGGCTTCTCCAGAGTGTCTGTTATTTTTGTTACAATGTGAGACCAATAGGGGAATTGACATAAGTGCTTCCTCAGAGTGTGTGTAGTTCCTCGACGTGGACTACATAGAGAATGAGAAGTAAGTTCGACACCAGAGTGCCTTTTAGTTACCGATACAATACTATAGGTGTAATTGACAATGAGTTCTTCCATAGAGAGTCTATTTTATATCTGAAACCGAGGGGTTAGACTTTATGTAAATCCTAGAGTGTTTATTGTGTTGTTTTTCTAGAACTAGACAGGTTAAGATGTATGAGATTCCTAAAGTTTTTCTGTGCTTTCTAGGTAGGATTAGAGGAGGTTATGCTCTGAGAACATCCCATAGGGTCACCTATTTGTGATTATCTGCATACTTGATATGTGGTGTTTGAATGATTTGAAACTTTAGGAATGATAACAATTGAGTACTTCATTGTTTACTTCTTATTTTACTTATTTCCTACAAAATATATTCACTGACTATTATGATTAGATCTCTTGGTGGCTTCTTACTAGGATTTAGTCACACAACATGTTTTGGTCAGGCTTCTGGGCTCAAACATATTAAATTTTTGTAGGTATAGATAAGGGATAGTGCCCTTATACATCAGGTATTTGACTGCTTTGTAGATGGATATCATGGGACCAAGCGGATGCTTCCGATGCTAAGGTTTTTCTTACTATTTTCTTTCATACATTGGTTTAGTACTATATTCCATAATTGTGACATGTTTTGCTGCTTTCCTAGACATATGTATCATGAATCATTATATATTTGCTCCAACTTCTTATTATATTATGTCTTCATATGTTTACTATTTTATGGAATTATTACTATTTCTACTATTGTTATCTTTTTCTATTATGCTATGTTACTCTACCAATGAGGGCATAGTTTCCCCAGTATCGCACCCAAGGCCTCCACAGCTAGTCGGCATCCTTTTGAATTAGGGGAAATGCCCTTGAGGTTATGTGACCCACTATGTACAGTGTGCCTATGGTTGGCTTCCAGAACTGGGACATTACACAGTGGTATCAGAGTTGTTCTTTTATTCTTGACATACATTTTGGATCCTATAGTTATGGATAAGACATAAAAAGGTACATGGTAATATGAGGTGCCCAAGAGTAGGTAACTCATGTATATGTAAAATCCAATTTACCTTGTTTATTACAATTTTCCAATTTTGCAATTTTATGGTTTATTTGATTTCACCATTGGTTGATTCACATGTTTTGTGCTATTGTTGCTGATATTATTGAGGTTCTATTTATATTTCAACCTGATGAGATGAGTGTATGACATCTCATGCATCATATAGACACTTTCTAGAAATCACATGTCATGTATTATGACCATGCCATTTAGGGGTCATTATCGATTGCATGTGGTTATGATAGATGTTGTGGTAGATATACATGGTGATTGGATAGATGACTTGATAAAGTACCAGTTGTTTGATAAGGTATTTATTTGTTTAGGGTGTAGTTAAAATTAAATAAAATCGTTGTTACTTGAGGTATTATGGTCCCTCATGGATCTGAATTTGGTGGATCATTGCCTTTTTTTGTATATGCCATGTTAGTAATTTCAAGATTTGATTCGCAAGGAGTATGAGCCCTCACGGATTGGAATTTGGAACTTTAATGTTCGTTTCAATGTTTTCAAGGGTTCTAGAGTAGTTTTTGAGGCTTACTGTCTGGAAAAATCAAGAATACTTGTCGTTTCGTTTTGAATACATGCCATATATTATTTTTCTGGGAGGAAACATTTATTTTTATGTACATGTTTCATGCTCTATGTACACACTGTGTAGTCTCTAACTAGGTCACTGGCCATGTGCGCAGAGTCACCTCATTGGTAGAATTTTGGTGGGACACGATGTGGACTAGACATACATGTCATGAGTTTATACTATGTGTCTTCTTTTGTGACTATTGACACAAATTTATAAAAAAACATAAGAAATACAGAGCATATTAGTATTCAACACACCGTGTAGTATGATCCTTGGAATCTGGCTGTGTAACTAGCCACAGAGGTTGGTAAAACTCATTTAGTACATGCAGTGCCTATCTGGAACATGCATGTGTAGTGTGAGGAGTGTATCCTGTCATGTCAGTAAAAACACGGGTTGATAAATTTCTTCTAGTACACACCGCTTCTGTCACAATCAATCTATGTATTCTTATTCTAGGATAACCATTTATCTTAGTCATATAAGAGGACATGGGTAGGGGAATAGGATTCAGGTACACACCATGTGTTCGGACTACACGCCATGTGTTTGGGGTGTTACATGACCAGTTTTGGAAGACGCACATGCCCATGTGAAAGGATTGAGAGAACATGTTGTGTAGTTACGTATACACACCGTGTATCCATGTTTTATAAAACATGAATGCTTACTTTCTTCTGTGACCTTCTTACCCATCCGGTTTTCAGTCTGTAATAATCGTGGTGTATGGTGTGCTCTTGACCTTACAAATTCATACCACCAAGATGTACTCTAGTTGTACGATAGTTAGAGGTCAATGATCAGACATCATACATGGCTGATTAGGGATATCCAATAGATCAACCTGTTTTTCCAATCAAGTCACTATATTTCATTATGAACTTAAGTGTCGATGCATAGTTCCAGGAGGGAATTATGAGATTCATGCAGATCTTTCGAGGAGTGATGCACCCTACCACGTCTATGGAAAAACTGATGTAGATTTTCCAGTTCCAGCATCTTCCCACCTTCATTGGGGAAGGTGGACATCGGGCTACAGATTCATGTTTAGAATCCATGTTTTTCATCATCGATAATCTACATATGCCTCCAGAGAGGATAGTCAATTTCGCTTCGAACATGCTTTGGGACTATGCCAAGAGATGGTGGGATGTGATCATAGGTGGGATGCCTGCATGATATGGCTTGGGGTGAGTACCAGCATTCCTTATATGATTACTTCTATCCATAATCCATGAGGGCTAACCAATCCTGATATTTAATAAGTCTAGATCTAGGTACTCAATTTTGTTTTGGTGTAATATTCTCGCTTCCCTGAGAAGCAGCACTTCACGCCTATTCATGGTGTTGATGTATTATTCATAGCAATGATGTTTGAGGATGGTATGAGGAATGACATCTGATCATAGGTGAACATCATCAGGTTGACTTCAATCACCTTTATAGTCAGCCAGACAATGATCACGATCACAATTTGAGGGATTAGGGAGCTGTTAGTCATGGAGGTTCAGAATCCATATTTACTATCCCTCCTACTAATAGTATGATGTGTCGTAGGGTGTCTTCACATGGTGATCCATGTAGGTGAGACACTTCTTCTAGTATCCTGGTAGTGTGCTACCTGTGTGGAAGAGTGGGAATACATGGCCACATTTCCCGAGAGACCTAGTGGAGTGTCGATCTTGCGTCAAGATGGCCCAACTTCTAGGCTTCTGTCATTTCTTCTCACATGCAGATGGTGACATGGGTTCTTCTATGACTCATTGTTTAAGAGATGCACCACAAGTTTCTCATCAGTCTGGAAACTGGAGTCCTTTCGGCCATTCAGGATGAGTTGGATGTCATGGTCATGGTTGTAAGTCACCAGGATTTGAGTGAAAACAGGGTGGATCTGCTCATAGTGGACAGGATGGGTCATAGGGATAGGGTACAAGCCATACATTAGTAGTGGAGCTGACCTAGTAGGAGCTGGATCCCAGACCCACTACAATTCGAGGTACAATCCAAGTTTATCAGTTTTAGCATCATCTCTATTCGATACATGGGCTTCGAAAATCTTTATATATGTTACTATTGTGGAGTGCTTTGGTCTATGTATCTTTTATTTTGTTGTTGTCATGATGTTACACACTCTATTGTGGGATAAAATGGATGGTGTAGAACAGTGCAGGTAGTGACCTCTTGAGGTCAATAGGTGTCACTTCGTATGTGATCTCTATGTCCTAGAGATAGCGCGCAATGATTCCATTCTTGGAATATATCTGTCAGTTCCTTTCTAGGATATTGTTGACTGTTATCATCATAGATTCAGTTTCACATCACAAGAAGGCAGATTGTTTTTATAAGGAGAATGAGATTTCCATGTGATAAGAGAGGGACCTGAGCATCATGGGTTGGGAAGAGTTACATCCCAGATTACTATTATATATCTCAATGTCCAGGGGACATCACAGTTGGATGTTCCTCCAGTGGTTGATCATTATAGAGACCTATTTCAAAAGGAATTTTCAGGTTGACCTCTGGAAGGAACAGTTTACTTTTATAATGAGAACTTTCCAAGAGAGGTGTTGGGATCCATTCCTTTTAATAGGATGGCTACACTAAAGTTATATGATCAAATGAACTAGTTGCAGTAGTTGCAAGCAAATGGTTTCATCTGACCTAGTATACATGTAATGCCCCATCCCCAGTTACCCAGAGTTGGTGAATTATTATAATACATTTGCATTGTTACAAGGAATCATGTCCCGAAGGACCGATCAGTTTAGCAGTTTTGGAAAATATATTACAAAAATTTACATTACATTACAATTTCAAACATAAATCACCTCCTAAATTGTTATTTAAAGAAGCCATTATTCCTTTTAGCCTAACCCTACATATCAATCATAATACACATCTTCGAATCCTGGGAAAATGAAACATAAGAAAGGGGTGAGTTCAAATGCTCATTAAGGGTATGTAATACAACAAAAAATGAAATAAATATTAAGCATGGTGAATAATTGAAAATTCAAGGCTTTACAAATAATAAACATGAATACTTTTATGGAATGAATATTAGCTGAGTAAATAATGCCATAATAAAACAAAATCATGCATATTCTACTAGTCGAATGACCTCATGAACCATTAATATTATTTCCATAATGATGGAATGTATAATACCAGACATTCTACAACATTTTTTCAAGGCCTCACCCAAGAAATTTAAAAATGATTAAGGCCTCTACCAAAACCATAATTCAAAATTGGGAAAAGGACTCAGCCAATTCCACGTATAGTTGTCTCATGAGACCTACCGATGCATTGAGGAGCTATAGCGGGCTCCACCTGTCACTTACTATGTACAATACATTCCTCGTATTAAAAGGTTGAAACATAACATAAGACATTTATATAAGAACTTGGATACAAAATGCTAATATATTAACCATAAACCATTAATTGTATAAAAATAACACATTCATAGTCAAACATATCAAAAAACTTTCGATACAATATTGAATATTTCTAACATAATAAATCAACATCAAACATGTTTAAAATCCATCAAAGCATTTTGACATATATGAAAATGATTCATAAAACTCTTTGAGAGAAATAACCTTTTTTCATGAAAACATTTAAAATTCACACAATTTAGCAAGGAAGACATTTAAATACATTTTTGAATCAATGTTTCCCATACCACTTTGAAACATTTTAAGGTAAATAATATTTTAAATCATTCATGTCTATTTAAATAAATCCTTAAAATCATTCTGAAAACATGGACATTAATGAGAATGGTTTTGAAGAATAAATCTTTAAAACATTTAAAATTATGTTTTTGTAAAAAGTACATTAAAATAATCCCTTTGAAAACTATTTTATGGAATATAAAAATGGATAATAAATTTTTCCCAGTAGATAGTTACGTAAAAAAATCTTGGATAATAATGAGATTGTGATATTAACCCATACCAATTTGGTAACTTATGTAACATACATCCCATGAAATAAGTACCATACAATGAAGATATAAATACACATAAATTAAAGTGTATTACACAAAGAATACAATTATGGTTAGTACATACAACAAACAAAAGGTAATAGTGGCCACATAACTTGAATCTCAAGAGAATAAGGAGTGAGATGAAATCCCCTTACCTTGCACTTTCCTTTAGTCGACGGTACATTTAACCTCCTATACGAATATTATAGTATGTTATTAAATTATACGAGAACCATAAAAATATTTATGATATCATAAATTATTCATTTATGACTTTATGCTACCCATTAATAATTATTCCCATGTTATATTAATATTTTGGATAATAATCGCTTTCTTTATCATACGTGTTTAATCTTGTTACTCTTGATTATATGACTTAGATCATGATTTAAATACTTACAGAATATAAAACATAATTTATATATAATATATACTTAGAATAGAAATATGTATAATAGACATATATATGAAATGGAAAACACCGTTAATGGAGACAGTAGTCCGTTTGTAAGCATAAACGTTGTTTCCGTTTTCATATAGTATTGAAAAGAAGTAAGTGAATAAGATATATGTAAGTACATAAATACTATTATATATACAAATATATATCTATAGTAGATTTATTATTTAATATATTATATACTTATTAGTAATATATATTTTTATAATTGTTGATGAATTTTGAACTTGGAAATGAATCTCATTACGTCATGGAGACGGTAATCCGTACGTACGCACGAGCGAACAAATCATTCTTTTTATATGAAAATAATATATAATTGGAAGGGATATCATATATACAGCATCCTTATAATGTTATATTTATTATTACATCTATGACACATAATTATTATACCCATGCATATAATAATGTATTGAATATTAATTATACCACGGCGTAGAGACGGTATCCGTACGTACACACGTATGGTGACATGTCATTCAAAGGGTGGATAGAATAATGAATTTTGTTTTAACATTATTATAATAACATCACAGTATATAGAAGATACTAAATTTATTATTTTAGTATGTAAACAACAATGATAGAAGTAGTTGAAGAAGAAAGGAACTTGAAAAAGGGTGGTGAAAACATTACCTCTTCTTCAGGTTCTTCTTTTCGATTTTATCAAAATGGATCCTTAGGATCGATTTATGACTAATGGAAAGATTATATGATTATGGTCGGATAGTTGAGACGGTATTTGGTCAGAGGATGGCTGATCCAAATGGATTTGAAGGTATGAAGAATTTGTTTTAAATGGTGTCCTTTTATAAGTGGGAGGAGGGGCTCTTTAGAAAAAACATAAAGTATTAATTTATAATAAATTTATATTCAGTTTCTAATGGATAAAAAGTGGTTTATTCAAATTCTAAGGCAGGGATGGGTTTAAATACATTCCTCCAATATATTTTAGATAGATTTGGGTCACTATATGAACCTTATTATTTATATTTAACTATTAGTTAAATAGTTTGACATTTACCATCTCACTTTGTATTTTTATATTATATGGTTAATAAACATACTATATACTTCTATGTGACCCCCATGTGGTCCATTAATGATACACCTATCATGATATAAGTTTTTTGGCCGATCCGTAGATTTTTAGGAATAGAATATCAATTAATAATATAATATTTGTTTTAAAATCTCATTTATGTCAATTTTGACACTATTTAATAATTGGTTTTTTATAAAGTCTTAAAATCATTATTAATTCAAAAAAATAATTTAAGAAATAATAACATCTCATGTTAATCTATAAAATTTGTGTATGGCATAAAAAATTTAAATTATATTTATTTTAATATTTATAATACCAATTATTTGATTCATTCATTAATAAGGAAAATACTGCATCATTATTATGTCAACAATAAATTTAATTATTCAATGTCTAAAAATTATAAATAAAATACCATTATGTAGGAAATAGATTTAGATTTATAATTAATATTTATAGTAAAAAATATAACATATATTACACTAGGTAAAAATTGTCTTGCAAAATGATATATACTTTTGTCATTTTTGTATTTACTTTAACTTAATTAATATAAAGTGTCATTATCACTTACAAGTGGATCCATGAGGTCCCAAAATCGACCCAAATATTCCCATGATTAGACATGTATAAACCAATAGAGTTATGACACGTTTTAGGGTAATTTATTATTATTATAATATTATTTTTTATCCTTATTTACCGGATTTACCCTTTATCCATGGTAAATAAAATATTACCGAAGTAATTATTCAAAATGTCTAAAAATAAAAGTTACCTATTTATGAAATTTAGACCTCCTGATTCTAAATATGTAATCCATTTTTATAAATTTAAAACAAAAAACTGTCAGAAATTAATTTAAAATTAATTTCAGCTGTCAAAACAAAAAACTTGTTTTTAAAAAATAATAATTGTCAAAAGATTGACACTTGTTTATATACGAATTAATTGTGAAAATATTTCCAATGACCACCATTGTACTAAATGGTAAAAATATAATATAAATGTAATTAAAAACCCTTAAAATTTATAATTTTACACTATAAATTATTTTGATTAAAAAGGTTGTTTTGAATTAAATTTAGTAATTTTCACTATTCATCAAAATATGAAATTTATCTGAAAAGTGCCAAAAATTCACACTAAGATAATTTTGATATTCTGAATCCAAAAATTAAGTCCATTTAGAAAGATAAAAGGTATCAAATTTCAAAAAGTGGGTATTACTATTCATAACGTCTAGTTTGATTGGTTGTGGTGTGTAATAGAACTCAAAGTTGCGTACAACACACACTACTGTAATATTCAAAGAGAATTATACCGTGGATTCATTGGGTGTTACATTCTCCCATCCTTCAATAAATTGCGTCATTGAAATTTATGCTTGGTATGGGAAACCTGGGGTTGACATTTTGAAATATCATAGTTGAAATCCCTCAACAAAAAATGGATTAATGAGGCCCCTATTTAAAATAAAGAGATGTAGGTATAAAGGTTACCGAAAATAAAACATACTAGGGTTCCATGTACGAAAACATGGATATGGAAGAGAAATCTAGCCATCAATATCTAATGGATAGTGGTAGAGATCCTGGCTATGAAAAGTCCAACAATCAGAAATCCATAAATTTATGATGATCTAAGGTACCATCTTGGACAACATTTTTTTCTAAGATCCTTGTCTTAATGTTGAGGAATTTATTTATGATATTTTCTAAGATTATAAGGAGATGTACTTACTTTATAATTATAATTTTATCCATTGATAAATTCCTACAACAAAATCATCCTTTACTATGAAACATAATACAGCTCAAAAATAATAGTATAGGGGTCCATATCTAATGAATTTATAATAAACACTTTAAAAAAACTACATTATACCATCCAAGAACATCACATAGTCTAGTGGTAGGCGATGAATCCCAATCGCACTATGGTTGTGGGTTCGATTCCCACAGCTTTGTCCGAAGCGACGGGTTGTCACACGGTCTGCGTGTTGTCCTTTTATAAAATTCCATAAATAACCAATAAAAAAATAATTCATTCCAACCATTAGACTTATCAAAAATACTTCTATCCAAAATCACAATAAAAAATTTATAAGGTGTTTAAACACAATGAAGATCCTTTATTCCATTTAATAACATTTGGACACCTTCATCATGTATTATTTTAAAACATGGTAACATATTGAATTATCATAAAACCTTTATTGATTACATTAATTCTCCCTTATTCCTTATAGAATAATGGATATTTTCTTTATATAATTTTTTTTTGAATATTCCAACAATAATGAAATAAACAAACTATTAACCAGTTCCAAGGAAGCCAAGAATATCCAATATAATTTATCCAAATCAACCATCTATTATTCCAAAATTACTACCTCAGTATCAAGACCATATTAAGGATTACCTTTCCTTCAACCATGTATTTTCAAAAAAAGATTAACATGCTGTTGAGTAACTTTTCAAAGTACCATATAATCTCAAATCCTCAATGAAATATTATTGTAGTAAAATACTTATTTATCTCCATAATTCATATAACTAGTACATCGTTGATACAACACTCAAATGAAATAATTATTTAATAACAACCTAAAACACTATTCATTCCTCATCATCTGTGGTAGTATCATAACATTATTATTATCCAATAGCATCATTTGGGGCATACTCTTATGATTTGAACATTGATTCATGTAGTATCCCCACAATTTTTAGATGAAGCATGGTACATTTGAAACCTTTTTCTTACCCTCGTAATCATGAATGTGGTGTCCTCTTTCTCCGCAATTATAACATAATCCAGTTCCTTTAATGAATTTTATAAGGTGATTCTTACAAAAATTATCAAATATTGGAAAATCGTTCTTTACCTTCTTCCCTTTATTTTTCATTATCTCTACCATCCTTTTCTTCACTCTCTTCCCTTTGAATCCATAGTACTCTGAGAATTATTTACTTATCTTATCAACAAAAGATACTATTTCTTCATATGATGATAATACATGGGAGACTATTTCCCTTATAAATTCTTGCTCAAGACCATGAAAGATGTGATCATTCATACTCTTTGAATCATGCATATTGCTGGAGTTCTCATTCCTTCTACTGGGCACCCTTTCTATACAATGGTATACACTATGTCAGATTATTAATTGCAATGAATAATTACAAAGAAGTAAAATAACTTACGTAAATTGAACGGTTTATATATATAATTCATAATCATAAATATTTTTTCATTGAGAGAGTATATCCTCATGAACCCTTCATAATTGTTTTTAAAAAAAATGAGAATTATCCTATGCATATCCCCCAAGAATGTAGTAACAAAGAGTGAAGAAAGGCCCATTTTTGTGCACCCGTTCCCATTCGAGTCTAGCTCCAAGCGGTGTTTTCGGGTTTTATACCTAGCCGCCTCTACCTGATCGTATCTAGACATTGATGTATTTCTTAGAAAACTCATATAATCTCCACATTACCAAAATTCTAGGATGTTATTCTATACAAATCTTCAAAGTTTATCTTACGATAATGTGCTCTAATCAGATTTATCTAAATCTAATTTCCAAGGTTATTGCTAAACTTCCTCTGATACAAACTGTAATGCCTCGACCCTAGTTACCCAGAGTCAGTGCATTATTTTAATATATCGGCATGATTTCAAGTAATAAAGTCCTGATGGACCGATCAGTTTAGTAGTCTTAGAAAATAGATTACAAATATTAACATTAATTTAAAATTTCAAACATAAAACACAGTGAAAATAGTTCTTTGAGGACACTACTATTCTTTTTAGGTTATCCCTGCATATCAATAATAACATACTACTTAGAATCCTGGGAAAATGAAACATAAGAATGGGGTGAGATAAAATTTTCAGTTAGGGTATGTTATACTGTTGAAAATGACATAAATATTAATCATGGTGAATAATTGAAACAGGATGCCTTTACAAATAATAAACATGAATAATTTTATGGAAAGAATATGAGCTGAGTAAATATTTCCATAATAAAAAATAATCATGGGTATTCTACTAGTTGAATGACCACATGAACCATCAATATTATTTCCATAATGAGGGAATGTATAATTCCAGGAATTCTAAAACATTTTGTCAAGGCCTCGACCAAGACGTCAAAAAATGAGTAAAGCCTCAGCCAAAACCATAAATCAATATCGGGAAAAGGCCTCAGCAAATTCCATGTCTAGTTCTCTCATGGGACATACCGATGCATCGAGGAGCTATAGCGGGCTCCACTCGTCACTTACTATGTCCAATACATTCCTCATATGAAAAGGTTGAAACATAACATAAACATTCGTATACGAACTAGGATACAAAATTTCAATACTTTGACAATAAACAATGAATGGTATAAAAATAACACATCAACAGTCAAACATATCACAAAACCTTCGATATAATATAGAATACTAATATCATAATAAATTATCTTTAAAAAAGTTTAAAATCTATCAAAGGATGTTGACATATATGAAAATGATTCGTAAAACTCTTTGAGAGAAATATCCCTTTTTCATGAAAATATTTAAATGTAACACAATTTAGAAAGGATGACATTAAAATACATTTTTGAATCATTGTGTCCCATAACACTTTTAATCTGTTAAAAGTAATTAACATTTTAAAACATTCATTTCCATTTAAATAAATCCTTAAAACTAGTATGAAAACATGGAAATTTATGTGAATAGTTTAGAAGATTAAATCATTAAAACATTTAAAATGATGTTTTAGTGAGAAATACATTAAAATAATCCCTTTGAAAACTATTTTATGAAACATGGACATGGATAATAAATATGTCCCAGTAGACACTTACATAAAACAAGCTCGGATAATAATGAGATAGTGAAATGAACACTAACCAATTTGGTAACTTATGAAACCAACACCCCATGAAAGAAGTACCATACAATGAAGATGTAAATAAACATAAATTAAAGTTTATTACACAAGGAATACACTTATGGTCAGTATATACACCACACAAAAAGAAAAAGTGGCGACATAGCATGAATCACAAGAGAATAAGGAGTGAGATGAAAACCCATTACCTTGCACTTTCCATTATTCAAGGGTATGTTTAACCTCCTATACGAAGACAATATTATATTATTAAATTATAAAAGAACCATATTAATATTTATGATATCATACCATATTCATTTATGACTATATTCTAACCATTTAATAATAATTTCCATGTTATAATATTATTTCAGGTAATAATCGCTTTCATCATCGTACAAGTTTAAACTTGTTACTCTTGATTGTATCACAAAGATCATGAATTAAATACTTCCAGAATATAAAACATGATTTATATATAATATATATATATAATATAAATATGTATAATATACATATATATGAAATGGAAAACACCATTTATGGAGACATTAGTCTGTACGTACGCATAAACGATGTTTCCGTTTTCATATAGTATTGAATAGAAGTACGTGAATAAGATATATGTTAGTACATAAATACTTATAAATATAAATATATATATCTCCAGTAGAATTATTATGTCATATAATATAAACATATTAGTAATATATATATTTTATAATCATCGATGAATTGTGAACTTGGAAATGAATCTCATCGCATCGTGGAGATGGTAATCCGTAAGTACGCACGAGCAAAAATATCATTCTTTTGATATTAAAATAATATATAATTGGATATTATATCATATATACAATATCCTTATCATTTTATAATTATTATTTACATCAAATACACAACATTATTACTCCCATCCAAATAATAATGTATTGAATAACAATTACACCACGACATGAAGATGGTAAGCCGTACGTACACACGTATGGTGGCATGCCATTCAAGGGTTTCATAGAATAATGAATTTGGTTGTACCCAAATTATAATAACATCATATTATATAGAATATACTAGAGTAATCATTTTAGAATTGAAACAAAAAATAAAGGAGATGTTGAAGAAGAATGGAACTTGAAAAAGGGTGGTGAAAACATTACATCTTCTTCGGGTTCTTCCTTGTGATTTAATCAAAAGGGATCCTTAGGTTGAATTTATGACTAAATTAAGGCCTCTAGGATTAAGTTAGGATAGTTGAGATAGTATTTCGTCAGATTTTGGTAGATCCAAATGGTTTTGATGGTATGAAAAATTAGTTAGATGTGGTGTCATTTTATAAGATGGAGGAGGGGCTCTTTAGAAAAAACTTAATGTATTAATTTATAATAAATTCATATTAGGTTTCAAATGGATAAAAAGTAGTTTAATCAATGTAAATGGTTGTTATGGGTCTATATCATTTCATCCAATATATTTTAGACTGGTTTTTGCTACTATATTATCCTTATCATTTATATTTAACTCTTAGTTAAATAGTTTGACATTTACCATGTCACTTTGTATATTTATATTAAATGGTTAATAAACATACTATATACATCTAAGAGAACACCATGTTGTCCATTAATGATACATATATAATATTATAAGTACTTTGGCCTATCTATAGATTTTTAGGAATAGAAAATCAATTAATAATATAATATTATTTTAAAAAACTCATTTATGTCAATTTTGACACTATTTAATAATTGATTTTTGTTAAAGTCATAAAATCATTATTAATTAGAAAACAATTCATTTAAGAAATACTAACATATCATATTAATCAATAAAATGTGTTTATGGCGTCAAAACATTCAAATTAAATTTATTTTAATATTTATAATACAAATTATTTGATTATTTCATTAATAAGGATAATACTGAATCATTATTGTGTCATAAATATATTTAATTATTAAAGCTATAAAAATTATAAATAAAATACAACTATGTTTTAAATATTTTTATCATTCTAATGAATATTTATAGTCGAAAATATAACATATATAACTCTATGTAAAAATTGATTTTATAAAAGATATATGCTTATGTGGGTTTTATATTTACTTTAACTTAATTAATATAAACTGTCATTATCACATACATGTGTATCCATGGTGTCCCAAAATCTACCTAATATTCCCATGGTCGAAAATTTATCAACTAATAGGGTTGAAACGTTTTAGGTTAATTTATTATAATTATATGATTATTTTTTCCTTATTTACCGGATTTACCCTTTAACAATGGTAAATAAAATATTTACCGACATAATTATTCAAAATCTCTAAAAATAAAAGTTAACTATTTAAATTTTTTCGACCTCCTGATTCTAAATATATAATACATTTTCTAGTTTCAAAACACCTAAGTCACAGAAATTAATTTAAAAATATTTCCTACTTTCAAAACAAAAAGTGTGTTTTTAAGAAATAATAACTATCAAAAGATTGACACGTGTTTATGTCCAGTTTAAATATAAAATTATGTCCAATGACCAACATTGTATTAAATAGTAAAAATATATTCTAAATATACTTCAAAACCATGAAAATGTATAATTTAACAATATAAATTATTTTTATTATAAAAGTTGTTTTTAATTAAATTTTAGTAATTTTTCACTATTCATCAAAATATGAAAGTTATCCGAAAAGTGACAAAATTTCACTCTAAGAGAATTTTGATATTCCTAATCCCAAAATTAAGTCCATTTCGAATGATAAAATGTATAAAATTTCATTTAGTTGGTATTACTATTCATAACGTCTAGTTTAATTGGTTGTGGTGTGTGTTAGAACTCGAAGTTGCGTACAACACACACTACTGTATTATTCAAAGTGAAGTGTACGGTGGAAGCTTGAGGGGTTACAATATATTCTTGAGGTTCAACTATACTATTTGCGAAGAAGGTGAACGGTACCATCAGACTTTTTATGGATTATTAGAAGTTGAACTCATTGATGGTAAAGAACTTATAACTCTTGCTGGGGATTGATGATCTATTTGATCAAATTCAAGGATCATAGGTGTTCTCATAAATTTGCATTATTTATAGTTATCAACATTTTTAATTTAGACCATCTAATATACCTTTTAAAACCGTTTAGAGAAGTGATATTCTATAAGGGTATATGGTTATGTTGTTCGGTCTCATGAACGCGCCTGCAGACTTCATGGCACTAATGATCTGAGTGTTCAATCCATACTCAAATTCATTCATGGGGATCATCGTAGACTACATCTTCGTGTACTCTCACACTCAACACGACCATTCCACCCATCATGAGATCATTTTTAGTACACTAAGAGAGCATCCGTTATATTCTATGCTCAAAAAATTTATCTTTTGGATAGATTATATTCAATTCTTGGGTCCTGTTATCTCAGTGCAGGAGTATCAATAGACCCATAGAAACCGTGAGTAGTGGTTTTATCAATGAATCTGAATAACAAATTTGAGGAATGACTTTTTCTAGGAATGGATAGGTACTAAAAGAGTTTTATTCAGGACTTCTCATGCTTAGTAACGCCACTAAAGGGCTTGAATAAGAATGGTACAATGTTCTTGTTGTCAGATTCTTGAAATTTATCCATTCAAGAGATAAAATAGAGGTTGAAATCTGCACTGATACTAGTATTTCCATATCTTGGCAGAAGCTACACTATTTATTTTGATGCTTCTGGTATTGTGCAGGGAGATTTGCTTATGTAGGGAGAAGAAATTTTCGAGTACATGTCCTGGTAGTTAAGGCCACATCAGAGGAACTACCCGACACATGATCTCGAGATGGATGGAGTTGTTCATGCTTTACGCTATTGGAGACACTAACTTTTGGGAGAGAATTTTTTGGTTTTCACCAACCTAAAATTTTCATGTATATTTTCAATCAGCATGAATTGATTTTGAGATAGCGAAGGTTGGTTGAGTACCTTCAGTCTTTTGAATTTGATCATGCCTAGATACATAGGAAGGGCAATGCAGTGGCTGATGCATTGAGAAGGAGGAATAAGGTACAAGTAGTTCGAGAGGCCAGTAGAGAGTGGAAGCTTATCAAATTTTTCCCTGAGATGCATTTAGGGGTGTATGATAAGCAGGGGATGAAATTTCAATATTTTATTGTCGTTACCTCTACTCTTCACGACCGAGTGAGAATGAGGTAGCTATCAGATTCAGACAACTTAGTCTAATGAGAATGTGTGTTAGGAGAGGACCATATTCCCGGATGATCCATAGGCAAGGATGAGATCATGAATTTTAATGGGCACGTACTGGTGTCAGCAGACCTATACGAGGAGATAATGTGGGACTCTCATTCCTCAGTTTGGAATGTTCATCCTGGTGTCACCAATATTTATCGTGATCTACTCTATTAGAATTGGTTTCTTGGGATAAAGAAATATGTTCCTGGGTTCGTCATGAGGTGTTCCACATGTCAGAAAGTGAATGTAGATATTTATAGACCACCAAGGATTTTCCAATAGTTACTCATACCTATGTGGATGTGGAATGCTATCATGATGGATTTTATGGCTGGTTTTCTGAGGTCACCATGAGGGAATGATGTTGTATAGGTTGTCATTGAAAGACTTAGTAAGGTTTCTCACATCTAGCTGATCATGGAGACCTTCATTGTTGATGAGATGAGAGGTTTGTACATCTGCGAGATTGTACGTTTAAATGTAGTTCCACACTCAATTGTTTTGGATAGGGACACGTGTTTTACTTCTCACATCTAGAAAAGGCTATAGAAGGCTTTGGGTACAGAGGTACATTTGAGTTCATCATACCACCCTCAGTCAGATGGCCAGTCTGAGCATACGATTCATGTGCTTTAGGACATTCTTCGAGCATGCTTCCCAGATTTTATAGGTACATGGCAGAAACACATATGTCTTGTGGAGTTTTCCAACAATAATTTTTCTTAAGAAACTATTCAGATGGCACCTTATGAGGATTTGTTCTGCAGGACATGCCGATCACCCTTATGTTGGATGAAGATAGTAGATGCCTCTATGATAGGACCTCGCCTTGTCCAGGAGAACACATTGGAGATCGAATTGATTTAGTAGAAGATAGCTACTGAACAGTCTCGACAAAAGTATTATGCTGATTATAAAAGACAACCTATGGAGTTCGAGGTCAGGGGTCATGTTTTCCTATGTGTCAAACCGTGGATGGGGAACAAAACTATTAGTATATTGGGTAGGCTTTAATCAAGTTATGTTGGATCATTTGAGGCTTTAGAGAGAGTCGGGCCGGTTGACTATCAGCCAGAGTTACCTCAAAGGTAAAGAGAAATCCCTTATGCATTTCGCATTTATTATCATCGATGTTACTTCTGAGACCCGTCTCATATTATTCCACCTGAAGAGGTTGAATTAGAGGTGGTGCCTTGTTTGAGGGGCATCAAATCTGGATTGTTGATCAGAGTATGAGGATTCTCATTGGAAATTATGTTCCTCTAGTACGAGTGCTATGACAACACTAGCAAGTACAGTATGAGAGTTAGGAGAGGGAGATCGATATATGAATGTAGTGGCCAGAGTTGTTCAAGGATTCTTCATCTACACTGGCTTTTTAGAGAAATTCAAGGACAGATTTCATTAAGGATGGATGTTTGTAATAACCCACATCTTCTTTTCATGTTTGTTTCTTCTCTAGATATTTTTGAGGAAAAAGATAAGTTTTCTAGAAATTTGTTATCTTCACCTTGTGTACTCGATTGTCGTAGGTTTCTAGGTGATGTCCGTATCACTACCATGCACACGACCGTGTGTTGTGACATGGAAACTACCTAATACGGGGTTTGGTACATGAGAGTACATGCTATGTACTTCTAATGTACATGCCACATATGTTTTTTTCATTTAATTTACCATGTTCACATCTGACAGACAGAACCATCTTCTTCAAGACCAAGTTCATCTAAGAGAATTTGTACGTCACAAATCTTTGACGAGCCCTCAATCAAGGATTTGTTCTCCAAATTAGACTCTTTTTGTTGCGTTAGAATCACATCGGTGAGTTACATCTTCTTTTTTAACACCTTCTTCTAATTCAGTATCTCTCATGAGATATAATGGGATTAATGTTTTATTTGTTTTTGTAGATCTATGGTGTTCATGGGTGATTCAAGTCTTGAGGATCACGTATAACAATATTACAACACCGAGATTGGTGGTTTGTGCCTTATTGTTGAATGTATTTGAGTTATATGTGCAAAATTACCCAATACCCTTGATCGGGGTATTCTGTGTTTATGAATTTAGCCATGTTAATATCCTAATATGCTTGTATGCTTGAGTGAAGGATAATTTAATGTGAATATTGTTAATTTCTATGCATTGGAAGTGTTTTCCCATTCATGTTTTGTTTATGACCGTTTGGTTATGCTTAACCTATTATGCTTCCTTTGTTGTTACCAATGATTAGTGTTATAGGACGTAGTGCTTATCATCTATCACGTTGTTGCACTATAGACTGGATCTCTAGGTAATTTTTCAGTTTTATATTGGCCACATTCCATTTCTACTCATATTCGTTATACACAGGGCCGTGAAAATCTAGTGTAGTGGACCATAGAGAGAATGCATGTAAGGCCTTCTCTATAGTGTCTTTATTTTTTTATGATGTGAGAATATAGGGGGAATTGACATATTTGCTTCCTCATTAGGATTTATAGGTCCTTGACCCAGGACAAAGGGGAAATGAGACATATGTGCTTCCACATTGTTCTTTTTACATAATAATATGATAATATAGGTGGAATTGTTAGTGAGTGATTCCCCAAAGAGTCTATACTAATGCTGAACTAGAGGGGTTAGACAGTGAGTAATGCCTAGAGGTTTTCTTGTGTTGTTTTGTTAGAACTAAAGGGGTTAGTCTATGTGCGCTTCCTAGAGGGTTTTCAGTGTTTTCTCTATAGGACCAGAGGGGATTAAGCTATGAGGACATCTAAGAGGGTTACCTGTTTGGGATTATCTGATTTCTTGATATGTGGTGGTAGAACGAATTGAAACTATAGGAATGTTTACTGTTGAGTACTTATTTGTTTTCTTCTTCTTTTGCATATTTCATGTCATATATATTCAACGACTGTTAGGAACATATCTCTTGGTGGTTTCCAACTAGGATTTTGTCTCAAAACCTATTTAGGTCATGCTTTTTATCACAAAAAGATTATATTGCTATAGGTATAGAAAATGGAAAGTGCCCTTCTACATCAGGTGCTTGACTGGTTTAGAGCTGGAGAGCTTGGGACCAAGCTGATGGTTGCGATGTTGAGGATTTGTTTACTTCTTATTCAATACATTTTTTAGTATTTTATTTCTGAATTGTGATGTGTTTTGCATATTTTATAGACATAAGTATCATGCATCATTCTATATGTGCTACAACTTCTTATTACAATCAGTCTTCCACTATTTACATATATATCACATTATTATACTTCTTATATTGTATTCTATTTCTCATCTACTATGATTATCTTCCAATGAAGGCATAGATTGACCACTATCAGACCCAAATCCCTCGATGCTAGTCATTAGCCTCTAGGAAATGGGGATATACGCTTGAGACCATGTGACCACCAAGGTATGGGGCGCCTCCGGGCGGTTTCCAAAACCAGGACATTATAAGTGATGATATTTTTACATAACTCCATTACCTACAATTCAACAGGATTATAATTCCATTTTAAATTTAATTTTATTACTTTATTTTATTTATAATTATATAAATCATTAATTTACATAATTGTATTATCTTATATGATCCAATTATAATTTTTTACACCCAATTATTATTAATTAATTATTATAGTCATTAAATATGGGTGTTAACTATTTAGTTTTTCATGATTAATTTAGTATATTAGTTAAATTTTTATAAGGTGATCATCCTTCCATCATTATGATAATTTTATTAATTATATAAGTATCATATTGATTATATATATATATATATTTGTATCATCCATCAATGTTGGGGATATTAATGTGAATTGTACTATTCATGGAGATAATAATTCATATGTTTTCATGAATGTTGTTTTCATTTTTCAATTTGTGAAATAAATCAAGAATAAAAAATAATTCACATTTATTTAATGATAATTATGCCATATATATCATTTATATTAATTTTATTTTTAATCATTAGTATCGATTATATTTTAAAATAAAAATGAATAACATCACTTCGTGAAGTTTGTATTCCACATATACTCATGAGAGATGTAATAATATTCCAATTAATTAGATTGTTAGAATATATATATGATATTATTATTCAACAAAAATAGTCTAGATATAAATATTCTAAATGAAAATTATAGAAATAATAATAATTATCCCTAAAATATAGATTTGGAAATTAAATTATATCATTACATGGTTGTACTAGTACACATGTACGTGTGAGTGATACATTCACATTCCATTAGAAAGAATAGAGAGTTAATATATAATTTATAACAATAATTACACAAAGATCCAATTATAATGAAAATATATTGTTTGTTATTTCATTATTAACACCATATGTTTTTGGGAAATATAAGAATAAATAATTTTAAAGAGGATTCAATGGGAATTATCAATTATATCACTTTTAAGGGCCCTTTAAATTTTATTTTTATAATTCAATAACATATATTTATTTCCTACAGATTTGAATATTTTGGTATTTCAATGATTTTTTATTAAAAAGGATCAAAGATGTGTATGGAAATTAAATGAAGGATATCCTTTTATATGTGGGGAGAGAATATATTTGGAATATCATAAATAATTAAAATATCTAATGTCACTATCAAGAAAAATGATTCCAAATGAATATTTATTTGATGGGAGGATAGGATAAGATCTAAATAATTCCTTCCAAAAATATTTTTAAATTTTTAATTGAAATATTAACCCTTATCTCTTTGTTTGAGACACCAATGGTGACCCTGTTTTATCCAAAACATCGATTACTTTTTTACTATATTTACTCTTCGTTTAAATAAAAATAAAAGTATAATAATTATAAAATATTTAAATAATTATTAAAAAATTAATCTATTTTATAATATTAAATATATATAAGTGTTTGAAATATCATTTCAAATAAACTCATAATGCATGATAAAATAATTTCCAACAAAAAAACTGTTTGCAAAATATTAAATTTATTTATACTGAAATGAATATTTTTTAATTAAATAGGACCATAATATCATTTATTATAATAAAAATAAAATAATTTTACTCAAATAACCATTTTAAATAATAATTTAACTTTTTAAACTCATTAAAATAAAATGATTATTTTGATGAAAAAGTATTATTTTTCACTTTTTATAAAAAATATATCTTCCAAAAATTATCAATAATTAACCCTCAAAATAATTTCGATATTTTTATATACAAAATTATTATCATTTTATTAAAAAATTTACAATATTTGAATAAATTTATTATGTTATTTGTAAAGACCCATAAAATTCATGGAAATTTTTTTACTTAATTTTTTTTTGAAATTTTACAAGAACACAGATTCTAACGGCACCTGATTCTGAGGCCCGATGTGCCCGGAATAATTTTTTGATGTTTGGCTCGGGTATATTCAGTGAACGAACGAGAAGGTTTTTCAAAAATTTGAACTGGTTCTCGGAATCGAATTTTGAGGACACCGATGAAATCACAGCGCCGGTATTTTCTTAGAAACGCCTTTTCTGGTGTTGTGTTGGCTCTGGTGTGGTTTTTAAACTTTTGGGGTTATGTTAACAAATTAAAATAAATTGATGCGACAACTTTATTTTATTTCTCTTAAAGCCACATAAAAGATATTTAAGCTAAGTTGAAGAGGATAGGGTGGAACCCAAAATATCCTACCCCCCTGGTAGGATATTTGTGAAGTGGGGCCTGCACGAGCCCCACCGTTTCATTACCCCTAACTAACTCACCCACGAAAACTCCTCTTAATGAAAGTCAACTGGTGCATTTCTTAAATTCTAAATGCCCCAATTAAATGGGTAGTTAAGAGGTTACCATTAATTCACATAATTAATGGTTCGTTTCTTAACTTGTTTTCAAACTGTTAGACTAATAATAAAATAAGACCAACACCCTTTTTGTTGATAGGTTGCTTGTTGAGAGGATTTGGAGAAACTCTATCTTCATCCTCCTTCTCGAAGAACGAAAAGAACGTGATGAATGTAAAGAACGTCGGACTTACACAAAAGGTGACGAAGAACGCCGAACCCTCGGAGATCGACGACGGGACGCCATGTACCGTGACGCCGACGATTCTCCTCCTACGACGCTGTTCTGCGGCAATCCTTCTTCGCCGACAATCGTCGATCAACTGCTTGTGGTAGGAGATTTAAGATATTTTAAATTGCTTTGTGGATTTTATCCTCAACATGGATTTAATTCGTGAAATTAAATCTTTGTGTTTTCTTTAACCCTTGATGATCATCGACGTGACGCCATGTACTGCGAAGACGCGACGCCCCATCCGCGACGCGAAGATCCTCTTCTTCCACGATGGTCAATTCTGCGAAGAACTCTCATTCGACAGATACAACGAGGTAGGGGTTAGATTCTTTTAAATATTTTTGCTTTATATCCGTGGAGTTTGATTAAATAATTGTTGGGAGACTTTTAAAACTGCTAACGCTGTGGGTGCGGACCAACGAACAAGTCCAAACCCACCGCTCCTTTCGTTCTTGTTGTGCGAAATGGAGGACGTTGACAAAGAAGGCCGCACGGGGGATGCAGGGTCCTCGCATTGAAGGACAGACCTCGGGGAGGTCTTTTGGCGAAGACAAAAAGGATTTCCGACCACCGGAACTCATCCGGTGGTCCGCAGAGCGAGCCGCCAGTGCGCCCCGCCAGCACGGCGGCGCTGGCGGTGGAAGGCGGCGGCGCCCGGCGGGCCGCCGTGGAGAACTGCGGCGGCAGCAGCGCGGTCCCGCTACTGCACGAGACCAGAGGAGTGGGACGTGGTGGCCTGGCCACGTCTTCTGGCCAGGGCGGCCCCACGTGGGGCTGCAGCTCTTCCTCACGCAGGGGCAGCGCGCCTCCCTCCCGCGGCTAGGCCGTAACAGCCGAGCCAACCCACCGGCCGGGCCTTGTCGCACCCAGGCTAGGCTGGGTCGGGTCGCGCCCTGGCCAGGCCGGGTCACCCCGGCCGGGTCGACCCGGGGGGGTTCGGCTGGGTCGGTTCGAGCCCATACCCCCCCATTTTTGGCCCATTTTCGGACTTTTGCTCATATCTTGGGTTACGAACCTCCGATCGACGTGCCGTTAGTGGCAATGCGATCCTTAGATCGAGAAGGTCGTTTCGGTATATTACAGTCAAGGTTTCAAAATAATTTGGGTTTGGCCGGGTTGGTTCGTACACGAAACCAACCGGGCCCTCGGAGCGGAAACGCTCATAACATGAGCTCCGGACGTCTGATTGACGTGTCGTCGACTTGGTTGGATTCCTCTAAGTGATATGGATATTTTGGCTCACTCCGCCCGAGGTTTAGACACAGTTGGATTATGGTCTGGCTATTTTTGAATAAAAATCCAATCGGGCCCCTTGAACGAAAAAGCCAATAAGTCTCAGACCGGGCGTCTAACTGACGCACCATCTGCGACGTTGAGTTTCTGTTGACGATACGGAACTTTTGGATACATAAACTCTAGAATATGTTTCAGTTGATGTATCAGCCTCTGTGCTCGTGGAGCAAACCCTCCTGAACGAGCTTGCTGTGTACGGGAACCCTAGAGCTGGCTGCGACTGCGACGACGACAACGACTATGCCGAGATCCTTAGTGGATTCGACGGCTACGACTACAGCACTCAACGATCCTATGTGGATCAGTGATATAGATCATGTGTGGGTCTGATCCT
The DNA here is from genome assembly GCA_963277665.1 of Viscum album. NCBI lineage: Eukaryota > Viridiplantae > Streptophyta > Magnoliopsida > Santalales > Viscaceae > Viscum > Viscum album. The sequence goes on from OY728148.1 coordinate 1,247,607,057, forward strand.
GTGTGGGTCAGCACTCAGCAGTCCTGTGTGGGCCATCGCCTACAGATCCAGTGTGGGTCTAATCCTGTGTGGGTCTTTGCGGGGATTAGTTATCTATTGATCATGTGTGGGTTCTATCCTGTGTGGGTCTTTGCGAGGGTTAGTTACCTATCGATCCTTTTTGGGTCTGATGGCCTAGATTAATTAGTGGATATATTTGATCATCTCTATCGTCATTCAAGAAATATACATGTGTGAGCTGAATCCTGTATTGCTTTCCTATGTGGACTATGTAATGCTATCATATGTAGATTTACGTTATGCTTTCCTGTGTGGACTGGGTTTTTCTTGAGATCTGGTTTTGGATCTGGATGAGAATTTATGACTTAGGTTTATGTATCGACATATACCTAAGCAGTGTCATATGTTACTTCGTGATTGTATCTTTCCTTTTGTGGATTATCCTTTGTGGATTCTGAGAGACCTTCGGGGGTCTCGGGGTCCCCACTGAGTAGCTTATACTCACCCATGCACGGGCTATGCCCACACTAGGTTGTGTTGGTTGCAGACGATGGACAGCACTGATCGCAGTTGAGGATTGTGGAGCATGACGATACCTGGAGGTGGACCACTAGGCGGGACGTACTCGGAGTGGTCGACTGGACCCGAGGAGCAGTGGAGGCTATTTGTGCCCACCCTTCAGGTGGGACTTCCGGTGGGCGGCTCGACACTGTGGCTTTACTTTTCAGTTGCTTTTTTCCCCTTTCGAGTTGTACATTACTTTCTGTTTGGGTTTGTATTCTGTCCCACTTACTTTCCTTACTTACTATTGTACTCAGTGTTTACTTAGTGTTTATTTCTTCTATTTTATTTCTCTATGGTGTTTGTTTACTTTACAAAGGCAATGCCTTCCCTTTTACCGGGATTTACGCCTTGGTGCTAGTCGCCAGCCCCTGGACTATGGTAGGCGGGCTTGGGGTAGTCACGGCACGGGCCCCGAGGACGGGTCGTGACAAATTTGTATCAGAGGAGTTCAGTTCTACCGCAGACTCTGACCTTTCTACTAAGTGAAGCAATAGTGTTGTGCTTATTGAGTGTGTTTATCAGTCCAGGGAGTCCAGTGTTACTGCGGGGGCCGACGTATCTATACACCAGGGACCTGACTTCTGATTTCCGACATAATCCACGAAAAACATTTATATCATGTGTGTTTCAAGTTTTCATTGTGATTACTTATGTCAGCTCACCAGGTATACTGTTATAACTGTGGTGCACCTGTTTCTTTTTAGGATGCCCCCACAAAGGCATCCAGCTAGGGTTCCGAGTGTTGAGCGTGACGACAGCCTGTCGATCGACGAGGCCTCGGTACAGGGCCCTTTGATAGCAGAGGCACCAGCGGTACCACTTCCCGCCGAGCCACCGATGCTTCCGGCCCCAGCCGCTGACAATGCAGGTCGCCTTAGAGCTCTGTACGAGTTTCAGTGCCAGCGACTTCCCAGCTTTCATGGGGAGATGGACCCCCAGGCAGGTGAGGACTGGCTGGAGGCAGTTGTACGAGTTTTCATGCTAGTAAGGACACCCGTAGACCTCATGGTGATCCTCGCAGTGAGCCTACTGCATGCAACAGTGGGCCGATGGTGGAGCTTGATGCACCAGGGGGAGGATGAGGCATTTATTTTTTGGTAGGACATTGAGAGCCTCTTCCGCTCGGAGTTCGTCCCAGCCACCCTCTGTGCGGTGCGCATCCAGGAGCTTCATCAGCTGCAGCAGGGTAGCTTGACGGTTTCCCATTACTCGGCGAGATTTACCGATCTCTCGCGCTACTCGACAGACATGGTATGAGACTCATTCTTTCGGGCCCAGACCATTGAGCAAGGTTGAGACATGAGACCAGGGCATTGTTGATCTTCCTCTGCGTCCCGACTCAGGCAGGAGTACTGGAGCGAGCCCTTTTGATGAAGAGCTTTCTTGCTGAGCCTTCTTCAGCACCGAGACCCACCGCTGGGCGGCATGTAGCAGAGTCTTCTGTAGCAGGAAGTCGATGGATGACGCATGGGTCCAGGCAGACGACCATAGGACACTACCTCAATAGTGTGGGGCATAGATCACGGAGCCAGTCTTTCGAGAGGTAGGCAGTGCTACGCATGTGACAGGCAGGGCCACATGGCTCGTGACTGCCCGACCCGCCATGTGAAGGAGCAGCAGACGGTTGAGGGGCCACCCAGGAAGAGGTAGAGGGTCAACGATGGCGGTCCGCAGGGAGCAGGCGGTCGAGGCAGAGGAGCTGGCCGAGCAGCAGGTGGTGGGTGCCGCTTTGAGGCTCTACCACCACCACCACAAGGAGGTCCACCCCGGCCACAGGGAGCTGGAGGGCAGAGACATGCATAACTCCAGGTAGCGGAGGCCTACAACTACGGCAGGGCCGAGATGAATCAAAGTACAATCTGGGTCTATTCCACCCTTTCTGCAGTTCTTATATACACAAGAGTGAGTCACTCTTTCATATACATTGCCCTTGTTCGGATCTTGGAAATTCCGACAAAGCCGTTGGCTCGATCCTTGCGTCTAGAGACTCCTACGGGAGTAGACTCGATGATTACACACTGGTGCTGGCAGTGTGAGATTATTCTAGAAGGGAGCCTTCGCAACACATGATGGACTCTCAGAGAGCAGAGGACAGCCCATTACTCATCAGTTGGGTAGCCTCATCCAAGGATCAGTTGATGTGTAGAGTCCTAGTTTTCCTGCAGTGGTGGATCAGTATGTGGACGTCGTTCCCGACGACGTTCCTGGACTACCACCTCACAGAGAGGTAGACATTTATATTGATCTATACCCCAGGACAGACACTATATCTACTCCATCATATCAGATGGCTCCCGCTGAGCTTTGAGAGCTACACGTACAGTTGGAGGACTTGCAGGGGAGGGGATTCATCTGACCCAGTGTTTCTCCCCAGGCTTCCCCAATATTGTTCTCCATGAAGGCGGATGGGAGCATGCGACTTTGTCTCGAATATCTTCACCTGAATCAGGTGATAGTGAGGAACAAGTATCCACTACCAAGGATTGATGACCTCTTCGATCAGCTCAAGGGAGCACGTTGGTTCTCGAAGATAGACCTCAGGTCAGGCTATAATCAGCTCAGAGTTCGGGATGAGGATGTGTAGAAGATGGCCTTCAGATGTCGGTATGGCCACTATGAGTTCTTGGTTATGCCATTCGGCATAACCAATGCTCCAGCAGTGTTCATGGGCCTTGTGAAAAGGATCTTTTAGCCATTCCTTGATCGATTTGTCCTGGTCTTAATCAACGAAATTTTTATATACTCGAACACTGAGGAGGAGCACACAAGCCACTTGCGGGTTGTGCTGGACACACTCCGAGAGCACCAGCTCTATGGTAAGCTCTCTAAGTGTTAGTTATGGTTGCGTGAGGTCCACTTCTTGGAAAATGTCATCTCTGAGGTGGGAGTTGAAGTGGATCCTGCGAAGATCGAGGCAGTGCTAGCTTGGGAGCCACCCAGGAGCGTGACATAGGTGCGGAGTTTCTTGGGACTAGCCGGATACTATCGTAGATTTGTGCCAGACTTCTCCAGAGTTGTGGAACCACTCTCATCTTTGATGAAGAAGGGAAAACCCTTTGTGTGTTCAGACATATGTCAGTAGGGCTTCCAGGAGTTGAGATAGAGATTGACCAGCGCACCTATCTTGAGGTTGCTGGAGGAGGGGATAGGGTATGTAGTCTACTGCAATGCATCAGGGACAAGACTATGTTGTGTCCTAATGCAGGATCGGGTAGTGATCGCCTATGGATCACATCAGTTGAGGCTGCATGAGAAGAAATATGCTACCCATGACCTAGAGTTAGCATTAGTGGTCTTCGCTATGAAGACATGGTGACACTACCTGATGGGTGAGCGCTTTACAGTCTTTTCTGACCATGACAGTCTCAGGAAAATATTCTCTCAGATGGACATGAACCTGATATAGTGGCGGTGGCTCGAGTTCATCCAGGACTATGATTTTGAAATAGTCTATACTCCTGGGAAGGGGAATATAGTAGTCGATGCTCTCAGTAGGAGGACATGCATTCAGCTTCTTGAGGAGGCGACAGAGCAGCTAGCCGCTTTGCAAATATCCTTCATGGATAGAGATACAGCGGCCTTCCTTTAGTCACTCATAGTCACTCCTCCACTACCGTAGCGGGTCAGAGAGGCACAGTGGTGGGACGCTGACTGTGAGACGCGGCATGCACAGATATCCTCAGGACAGACACCTGATGGTTTCTCCTTTGGAGCAGAGAACGACATCCTTTTCAGAGGACGTACCTTGGTACCCGTTGCCTTACTGGAGGAGGTGCTGAGATATTTTCACACTTCTCCTTTGGTGGTACATCCTGGAGTGGAAAAGATGTACCAGGATCTTAGACGACATCACTGGTGGCCGGGCATGAAGAAGGTTGTGGCAGAGTTCGTTTCTCGAGGCCTCACCTGCCAGCAGGTGAAGGCAGAGCATCGGGTACCAGCAGGCTTAGTACAACCCTTGGAGGTCCTAGAGTGGATGTGGGACGGGATATCTATGGACTTCTTGACTGGACTTCTGCACTCTTCCAGAGGTGACGACTCCATTTGGGTGACTGTCGGCCGACTCACCAAGTTGGCTCATTTCTTACCCATCAGATAGCAGGGATCGGTGTAGAGCTTGGGATGTCTCTATATTCCGGAGATTGTACGGCTTCACGGTGTGCCATCGTCTATCATCTCCAATCAAGATGACCGCTTTACTTCCCGGATTTGGAAGGGGTTGCAAGAGGCATTCGGGACGCAGCTACGTCTGAGCACTGCCTTTCACCCTCAGACGGATAGTCAGACGGAGAGGAACATTCAGACTCTCGAGGACATGATCGATGCATGTTTCCTCGACATTGGTCGCAGCTGGGAGGACCACTTACCCTTGTTGGAGTTCGCTTACAACAACATCTACTACTCCACCATCGGGATGGCACCATAAGAGGTGTTGTACGACCGACCTTGCAGAACTCCTTTGTGCTGGATAGACCCTGGGGAGTCAGCACTCGTGGGACCGATGATGGTCCATGCCACGACAGAGAAGGTCTAGGTCATCCAAGAGCAGATGAGGACAGCTCAGAGCTGGTAGAAGTCATATGCTGACAGGAGGCGGAGGCCACTAGAGTTCGAGGATGGCGACCATGTCTTCTTGCTTGTCTCACCTAGACGTGGTTTACAGAGATTTGGACGAGGCGGAAAGTTGTCTCCATGCTTCATCGGACCCTTCTAGGTCCTCAGCAGGATTGGTGAGGTGGCTTATCGCCTGGATCTACCACCTCAGTTGCAACGGGTGCATGACATTTTCCACATGTCTCAGCTGAGGAGATACATGCATGACCCGACACATATCATTGACCATGGTGAACTGGACGTTGATGATGGGGTGACTTTTGCGGAAGTCCCGGTGGAGATTGTGGATTGACAGAATCGATTCCTACGTGGACAATAGATTCCTCTTGTGTGCGTAAGATGGCAGCACAAGAACCTTTATGGGAGCACTTGGGAGTGGGAGGCTCAGATGTGTGCTCAGTACCAACATTTTTTTCCAAATGTTTATGATGTATCTTTACGAGGACGTAATTCCCTAAGGTGGGAGTGATGTAAAGACCCGTAAAATTCAAGGAAATTTTTTTATTAATTTTCTTTGGAATTTTACAAGAATGCAGTTTCTTGACGGCACCTGGTTCCGAGGCCCGGTGTGCCTGGAATCATTTTCCAAAGTTTGGCTCGGGTACGTTCAGTGAATGAACGAGAGGATTTTATTAGCTTTTGAACCGGTGCTCAGAATCAAATTCTGAGGGCACCGATGGAATCACAGCGCTGATATTTTTTTAGAAACGCCTTTTCTGGAGTTGCTTTTGCTCAGCTGTGGTTTTTAAATTTTTGGGGTTAAGTTAAGAAAATAAAATAAAGTGATGCGACAACTTTATTTTATTTCCCTTGAAGACACTTAAAAGCAACTTAAGCTAAGTTGAAGCGGATATGGTGGAACCCAAAATATCCTACCCACCTGGTAGGATATTGGTTAGGTGGGGCCCGCACTAGCCCCACCGTTTCATTACCCCTATGTAATGCACCCGCGAAAACTTTTCTTAATGAAAGTCAACCAGTGTGTTTCTTAAATTCTTAACGCCCCAATTAATTGGGCAGTTAAGATGTTACCATTAATTCACCAAATTAATGGTATGTTTTTTAACTTGTTTTCAAATAGCTGGCATAATAATAAAGTATGACCAACACCCTTTTTATTGACGGGTTGCTTGTTGAGAGGATTTGGAGAAACTCTGTCTTCATCCTCCTTCGCGAAGAACGTGAAGAATTTGAAGAATGCGAAGAACGCAAAGAATGCCGGCCTTCGACGAAAGGCGAAGAAGAACGCCGAACCCTCGGAGATCGACAATGCGATGCCATGTACCGCGACACCGACGATTCTCCTCCCGCGACGTTCTTCTACGATAATCCTTCTTCCACGACAATCTTCGATCAACTACTTGAGGTATGAGATTTCGGATATTTTAAATTCCTTTGTGGATTTTATCCTCAACATGGATTTAATTCGGAAAATTAAATCTGTGTGTTTTCATTAACCCTCGGAGGTTGTTTATGTGACGCCGTGTACCGTGACGACGCGTTGCCCCTTCCACGACGCGACGATCCTCTTCATCCGCGGTGGTCAATTCTGTGAAGAACTCTCATTTGACGGATAAAATGAGGTATGGGTTAGATTCTATTAAATCTTTGTGATTTATACCCATGTCGTTTGATTAAATAATAGTTGGGAGTCTTTTAAAACTGCTAACGCTGTGGGTGCGGACTAACGAACAACTTCGAACCCACTTCTCCTTTCATTCTTGGTGTGCGAAACAACGGATGTCGACAAAGCAGGCCACACGGGCGATGCGGGGTCCTCTTAGTGAATCACGGACCCCATGAGGACTTTTGGCGAAGACGTCTAGGATTTCCGACCAAGGGAACTCATCCGGTGGTCCGCGGAGCGACCCGCCGGTGGAAGGCGGCGTCACCCAGCTCGCCGCCGTGGAGAACCACCGCGGCAGAAGCTCCAGCGGCAGTAGTATGGTCCCTCGACCGCGCGGGACCGGAGGAGCGGGACACGGTGGCCCGACTGCATCTGCGGGCAAGGGCGGCCCCACGCGGGGCCGCTGCTCTTCTTCATACGGGGGAAGCGCACCTCCCGACCGCGGCTCGGCCGTAACAGCAGAGCCGACCCGCCAGCCGTAACAGCCGAGCCGACCTGTCGGCCGGGCCGGCTCGCGCCCAGGCCGGGCAGGGTCCCCCGGGCCGGGCCGGGCCATGCCGGCCGGGTCATACCCGGACCCGGTTCCGGTCGACCCGGTTCGGGCCGACCAAGGGGGGGGGGGGGGGGGGGTTGGGCCGGGTCGGGCGGGGCCCAAACCCATCGTTTTCGGCCCCTTTTCGTTCTTTTTACCATATCATGGGCTACCTACATCTAATCGATGTGCCGTCAGTGGTGATGCGATCCTCATATCAAGTTGGTCGTTTCGGTATATTACACTCAAGGTTTTGGAATACTTTGGGTTCAGCCAGTTTGGTTCGTCCACGAAACCAACCGGGCCCTCGGAGCAGAAACACTAATAACATGAGCTCCGGAAGTCCGATTGACGTGTCTTCAACTTGGTTGGATTCCTCTAAGTGAGACGGATCTTTTGGCTCACTCCGCCCGAGGATTGGATGTAGGTGGAGTAAGGTCGGGCTGGTTTTGACTTAAAAACCAACCGGGCCGTTGGAACGAAAAAGCCATTAACTCTCAGACCGGGCGCCCGATTGACGCACCATCTGCGACTTTGAGATCATGTTGACGATACAGAACTTTTGGATACATCAACTCTGGACTATGTGCCAATTGATGTATCAGCCTCTTGGCTCATGGAGCCAACCCTCCTGAACGAGCTTGCTGTGTGCGGGAACCCTAGAGCTGGGTGCGACTACGAAGATGACGATGACTATGCAAAGATCCTCAGTGGATTCGATGGATATGACTACAACACTCAGCGATTATATGTGGATTAGTTCTACAGATCCTCTGTGGATCAGATCCTTTGTGGTTCAGCGCTCAGCGGTCCTGTGTGGGCAGCGCCTACAGATCCTGTGTGGGTCCGATCCAGTGTGGGTCTTTCCGGGGGTTAGTTACCTATTAATCCTGTGTGGGTCCGATCCTGTGTGGGTCATTGCGGGGGTTAGTTACCTATTAATCATGTGTGGGTCCGATCCTATGTGGGGCTTTGCGGGGGTTAGTTACCTATCGATCCTTTGTGGGTCTGACGGCTTAGATTAATCAGTGGATATATCTGATCATCTCTATCATCATTCAAGAAGTATAGTTGTGTGAGATGAATCATGTATTGCTTTCCTATGTGGACTGTGTTATGCTATCCTATGTGGATTTACGTTTTCCTTTCCTGTGTGGACTGGGTTGTACATGAGCTCAGGTGTTGGAGTTGGACGAGAATTTATGACTTAGGTATATGTATGGGCATATACCTAAGTAGTGTCGGATGTTACTTCGTTATTGTATCTTTCCTTTGAGGATTATCCTTTGTGGATTCTGAGAGACCTTCGGGGGTCTCAGGGTCCCTACTGAGTACCTTATACTCACCCCTGCACGGGGTATGCCCACACTATGTTGTATTGGTTGTAGACGATGGACAGTGCTGATCGCGGTTGAGGATTGCGGAGCAGGACGGTACCTGGAGGTGGGCCACTAGGCGGGACTTACTCGGAGCGGTCTGCTGAACCCAAGGAGCTGTGGAGGGTATCTGTACCCACCCTTCAGGTGGGACTTCCAGTGGGAGGCTTGATGCTACGACTTTACTTTTCAGTTGATGTTTTTCCTCTTTTGAGTTGTACTTTACTTTCAGTTTGGGTTTGTATTCTGTCCCACTGACTTTCCGCACTTACTGTTGTACTCAGTCTTTACATAGTGTTTACTTCTTCTGCTTGCTTTCTATGTTGTGTTTGTTTACATTACAAAGGAAATGCCTTCCCTTTTACTGGGATTTAAGCCTTGGTGCTAGTCACCAGCCCATGGCCTATGGAATGCGGGCATGGGGTAGTCACGGCACGGGCCCCGAGGACGGGTCGTGACATTAGTTTTTAATATAAAGATGAAAAATCAACTTTATAGAGAAAATATATTTTTTGAAACTTATATAGACATCATTAAAAATAATTTTCTTAATTAATAACACAATTTATTTTTATGAAAACATCATAAATAATTATTTAAATATTATAATATTAATTAATTATAATAATTTAACATCTAGTTTAGAATTTTCTAATATATTATCTTTCTTTTAGACCCATGGTTGTGTGTATCACATGCTATTGAAAAAAAGGAATTTATTGATAATATATTATAAAATATAGGGGTGTTATAAGAATATATGTTTAGTGGGATCATGTAGGATTAAAAATTCAGGTTTTATGGTTATAAGAGGAGTGGACGAAAGTTTTTCAAAACATTGTGCGATTAGTTGAATAGTTAAGACATGGGATATTGTTAGGATTAATCTGAAAAATCAATTCATAAGATTTATATTGTAGTGTTTAGTGTTGTAAATTTTTTAAAATTTAGGATTTTAATGGTCCATAAAAATTTTCACATGATGTTATGAATGCGATGGATGATAGAATTAGTATATCAATACCAAGGGATACCAATATTACTTTAGAATCGGGGTGTTCAAGAGATACAATATTTCTTAATTAATTTAAAAATGAGAAATAATTAGAATTACATATCCCTAGATGTATATTGGATGATGAGATAAAATGATGATGAGTCTAGTTAATATAGATAGACATATAAATTCCAATGATAGTGTACGTTGTAGATTTTATGATATATTATTAATAGTTTTTACCCATTTTATGTACTCTATGATATGTTTTTTTGGTGACCATACTATTTCATATATTGTTGTTACATAATTCTCTAGATAAAATCATAATAGATATAAATATAAGGTTCAAAAGGTGTTTTCCCATTGGGTAAATTAGGATAATAAAACATATATAAATAATAAAACATTGACATTATTTAAATAATTTTTTTATTCTATTTTATATTTTTTTCATTCTCCTTAGTACATAAAATCGTATGTGTATATATATCAAGGAAAGGGTTGAGCCCAATGGGAACTATGAGAAGGGATAATATATTCTAATTTTTTAATGGTTGGGGATGATGTCTCATTTTATTATTAATCCAAAGAGAAGACATCTTTAAACTAGGTAGAGGGAATCCCATTACATAACCCGAATGCCTAGTGGGCTTGTAACCCATTACATAGCCCGTAGGCCCAAATTTATAGCCCAATAGCCATCCTATGAATAGTAACATGTCTGATACAATTCTATAGAATAGGGTTTATGAAAATATCATCATGTATCATAAGATATATAAAATTACCCAAAGCAGTGGATGGACATATAATTATAGGCTATCTCATGAAATCATAATATTTACATAATCATACTCGCCCCATAGAAAGAATTTAAATCATGTTAATTAAAAACCCCCTTGAAAGGAATTGGAATCTTAAGTATTTAATAATATATAAATTCCTTATTCTGAATTGGAGTTTCCAAAATTATAATAGAAAACACATTTTTTATTATAAAAATCATCTTTCTTGAGAAAATAATGAATAATTATATAGGAGTTAATGATGGGTTTTAGAATGATTTTTCTTAGAAAAAATGTTGTATTTGGATTAATAATAAATAGAAAAATTAAAATACCCTAAAATTAAATAAAGTAATAGAGAAATTATATTTTAGGGGTATTATAAGAATATCCATACTAAAGATGTTTTTAAATGGAGGTAACACAAAGGAGTATAGTTAGGTTCAAGACACCCCGTACAATAAATTCTTCTTTATGTAATTGCTTTTATGCCTCAAGGTATATTAATATAGTTCTATATGAAAATTGTTTTAGAATTAATAATTTTAATTTTTAAAACTATTCATCAATTATATGTATTATATTTATCTTTTTATTTCCATGGATACAAGTAAGATAATGGGATATCATGTTTTCCATTAAAAACTCACATTTTTCTTTGATATCGATATTTTGTTTATTTCAATTTATAAATTAGTAGAAATATTACTATAAAATATATATATATATATATATATATATATATTTTAAATATTTATTACACCCATTGATAAGGTTGATGATATAACTGATGTTGGACATGTCGATAATGGCCTATAACTGAATGTTATTAGGATAATTTTCCAAAGAATGATAATGGTATATATAAAATATAAATAGGTCAAAAATAAAATTTATAATGTATTTTATGATCATTAATATAATTTTCTGATAATAAATAAAAAATATTTTATGATTTTGTTTCAAAATAGATAGAGAAATAGAAGAAGATAAGAGAAAAATTCAATGAAATGTTAATGAAGACATAACCAATTCTCCTCTAGTATCACTTTTATAGAACTCTAAACCATTTAATATTTGAGTTGGATTAAAATATAACGTCCCTATGAGTTATAATATTCTTAATATACAGTATTAAGGATGAAATGTTATTTTGAAATGTGTGGGAGGAGTTCTTTTCTTGGGGATTAGAGAAGAGATATTTATACCAATATATAGGGGTATTTTAGTGTTATAATATTAAATAAAATACTATATCCATTGTAAATATTTTAATATTTTATGTTTTGACATTTGAAACCATATTTAATGTAAATCTAATGATTTTATGTCTTTAATACAGTATTTAATTATAATTTATTTATTTAATCAATATGTAGGATGGATAAAATTGGGAAAATATTAATTGAATATAATAATATACCTTTTATACTTTGTAAAGTAGCTATTACATTTCTAAATCATTTTATTTATGATTTAATTAAAATATATATATAAACTAAATATTTTTTTATGTTTCTAATTATATATAAATTAATATGTAATTATTAAATCTTTAATGATGTAATGTAAGATACACATTTTATGAAAAAACAATTTTTATACAAATATCATCACAATTTATATATTTTTAATTATTTACTCAAATGAACTCATGGAAACATTCACAATTCATAATTGAAAATAATATATAACATGAACGTTAAATATAAAATATAAAAATATATGTTTTTTGTGAATTATATTAAAATGTAATTTATTAAAATTATTCTTATATTTTATTTAATTTTTACTCATGTTATTTATTTTGTAGTGATATAGTATTTATATTTAATTATATTATACCTGAAAAATGTTATTTATATTATGTTTTTTACTATGAGGTCAAATTACTATTCCAAAAGTAAGATTATTAATCCCAATATCCATGTTATAATTCTCAAATATTGGGGTATTATATTAATAGTCAAATTTCTATTTGAATGGATAAATAACCTCATATAAATAACAAATAATTCCATCAATCATTATTCTCTTCAACTATTATCATTTTTTCAAATTTACATTTTCAATAATTTTGTTTTTTAGTATTATATTAGTTTTTTACTATATTGTTTTTCATTGGGGGATTATTTTAAAAGATCAAGGTTATTCTAATTCTCCCATTTTATTATTTATGTCATTTGTTTTTTGTAACCATATAACATTTTGAAATTAAATGGGATTAAATATTGGTAAATTTAATAGTATTAATCAATGACATATTTCTTTTTTTCCCTTTCTATTGAATTTTTATAATAATGAATAATATAATATAAATCAAATTTATTGACATAAAATAATATAAGTTAAAAATCAAGGATATTAAATTATTTCAAAATTTTAGAAATTTTATCCTATAAATTGAAGCTGATATTCTTAGCTGAAAATAGTTGAGGTTATATGTGTTTCATTGCTTCCACTTATTACAATATATCCACTTAACATGAGTAATTCCAACATAAATATTTGACACAGTGGGTTATCATATTCCATATTGTCTCTATTGAATAAGATCGTCACCAGCTGCACCTCCTATAGAAGGACATTCTCAAATTGTACCACCGATGAATTTTGTATAGGATAAGGTTAAGAATTATGCACTTATTCATGATATATATATATATATACAACACATAAAAAACATGAGCCATATTTGTTAAATGACTATTCTGATTAGCTGGTACATTTATTTGATCATGATTCATGATGGGGAAAAAGTTCCATGAGATATGTTATCCTTTATTTTCCAACAACAAGATTTTTTCTATGTTGTAATTGAGGCAAAAACATTATCAGAAACTAAAAAACCTAAATTTATTAAACATATATCATCATATCCTTCATTTTTTGAACTTTAGAAGATTGTATATGTTTTTTATTCCTTACAACTCTTTATCTCTTACACATTATCAGGTCCTTGTATCTTCCATTCTCTATCTTTATTTCAACAACAATGTGTTTTTAATTATTATTCATATATATATTAAAATTGGTCTATTTTAATACTTTAGTTAATTATTTTGGGGAATGATATATCAAATAATTGGAGATGTTTTTATATTTATTCTAAAATTCTATTTATTATTCTCTCATAATTTCCTTGCACATATAGATTGTTATTTCAGATTTAAATTATGTTAGTATGAGATATGTAGAATATAAATTCAATATGTAGTCAAATCTACTATATTAATTCTCTTTAAATTAGATACAAAAAATAGTTCATGAATAGAGATGATTGAATTTTTCTCCTCTATAATCCTAACGACAACCTTTTTGTATATCATGTATTGTATTTGAATCACGAAATATTCTTAAAAAGAGATGATGTGGGGTATCTTGTTGAGTTGATCCCCTAAAACCCATATACCATTTTTCCATTGGATATGATTTAGAGACGTGTGATAAAAACAATATTACTTTTATCCACTATCAAATAGGGTATAATAAATTGTTTCATCATCCCCTTTTACATTTTGTAATAATCTATGACATGATAAAATACCATGTACAATGAGATATTCTATACAATCTCATTCTACAAGGTATCCCACAAGATGATCTATCAATGATCATAGTACATCCCAATACATACAGGTTGAATAGAGAGAGTTGAGCTTGGTGTGTTTTCAGTTTATTCCTTTTTTATCATTGGTGATGAAGGAAAAAAGAGCCTAATATCAAACCAAGTCACCCAATAATCTCTAATAAGTTATTAAATAATATTCCTATATTTAACTGATTGTAGCATCTTTTGAAGCTCCAGATCATCCATTTATGCCTCATTTATTATTTACCAGATATATAGTTTGGATATCATTCGTTTATGTCTAGATATATATCTACAATTATGATATCTAGATCAATATTTTATATTTCCATAATGATTGTGTCATTATAAATCCTCATCAGGAATAGTAGTATATTTTATAGTATAAGAATCAACTACTATGTTCATGTTTTTTGGGTTCAATCAAATAAATTAATCATAGTCCTTGACTAGCTCAATACACAGTCTTTTAATCAGTTAGAGATATTTCTATGTGAAATAATAATTTTGAATATTATGATATATAAAAATTTCACACTTCTTATATTTTAGGAAGTACCACTAGATATTCATGGAAATGATTGCTGTTCATAAATCATGGAAATGATCACTATTCATATTCATTGAAATGATCACTGTTTATCAGCATTCATGACTACACTACATAAAAATTTCATCAAATAATAACATTATGTCATATAACATTCTCTACTGGTTATTATTGCGAGTATATATGTATTTATTATCCTCCCCTTCATCTAATAAATTCATTCCATACAATCTTTCATTGACATTTACTATTTACATTTTTTTAACACTGTTAGTATGATATAATATCTTTAAGAATTTGCCCAAAAAATTCAATGACACTGCACTATGATAGGAATAAAAGGGATATCCAAAATAGAAGTGAGTTTGATTTCATTCTTCAATTATCTTTATCGTTGATGGGACGATAGAAATTACCTTAATAATGCGTCTTGATACGTCCCACATACAATTTTTTTATCCTAGTGTATGTTTTCTCATTCTAGAATGTTAATAGAAAAATAATTTGATTCACATAATCTTATACAATATTCTTGTAGTAAATATTAATATATTTAATAATTTATAACAGAAATGTTTACTGTTATTCAATGAAAACATTTTTTTGGTAAAACTATAACAATTGTGGGGTTATTAGTATGTTTGATGTCTATCAATATGAACTCTTAGGTTCTATAAATTTTATTCAAACTATTCATTTTAATATATTCTTTATTCACAATCAGCTGTTGAAATACCTATTGAAGATAAATGATTGGTAGGTACTGAGATAATCAAAACTAATCAAACAAGTCATAAATCATGGGAATGATATATTTTTTCTTCATGGAGGTCTTTATGAGATCTCACTGATCAATAAAAATCCATATGTATCAGTTGTTTTTATTTGGAAATATAACTAATTCTCTCTCGAGGTGATACATATGGGAGTATGATTCTTGTTTCCCAATTTTCATTCATATGCTTCTATTACTCCTCCAGTTTAATCAGGTTTCTCCTGTATGGGAATTTTTTCATACGAGTGGCTCTATGTATAAGCTCAATTGGGAATTCTACTTCAGAAATTGTGGGATTTCCATTTAACTATTCAGGAAATATATATTGTACTCACTCTAAAATGGAATTTCATAAAAAATAATACATTCATTCAACTAAAGCAGTTTTGAATTGTACTATTCTCATAGAGTATCAATAACCAAACCATTGATGGATTTTTGACATAATAATCATAACCTTAAATATATTTATATTATATATTGGTAGTATTCAAAACATTAATTGATAATTCATATTAGTAATAGTTTTAGTGTTCACTGTGTGACCAGGGACAATCCAAGAACAACATATTGTCAAATTCTGCCCAGTGATATTTTATTAGAATCAGTAGAAGATTAATTTTAAATAATATTACATGATAAGAGTCCTATACGTGGGTTTCAATGACCAGACAAATAATTATATATATATATATTTATATTGGTATCCTGGATGTGAATGATATTTTCTACAAAACATGCATCATATAATATAATTCATAGAATATAAATCAAATGAATCTTTTTCCATTTTTTGTTGAATAGGAAGTGTACCTTGTATGATAATACTTTTATTCACCATGATATCAGTTATTAGTGAATAATATTTCCTTAAATGTTATTATTTAGTGGTAGTTGATGTTGATTACCAACATAGGCCCATGGTTTTGTGAACTATTGTATTTTTTTCATTCACCCCAATAGATTGATCATTGAACTATCTGTGTGGAATTAGAATGCTCATTCCTTTCAATCATCATCATGGTCGACTTCTACATATATCTTCGATAATTATGAACATGATATCCATCTCTCCCACATTTGAATAATTTACATAACTCTTTTAGGAACATCCCATGATGCTTCTACATATATTTCTACATATTGTTTGTTTCATCTTATTTCCTCAATTATATTTTTATCCACTATCTTGAAACTCCATTATTCTATATTTATCATAATTTCAATCATCATCTTTATAATTAGAGGACAAATAAAACCATTTTTCCACAACATTTTATGTTTCATATTACTAGAAACTATCATATATGTTTTTTTAATCCAATAATGAATCTATATATTTTTCTATAATTGTTTATTATAAATAATAAGTAATATATTTCAATACATTTGTATTTTATTAGAAAATCCATCTTATATTTTCCATCATTACACTTCATCAATAAGAACTATCCCACCTTATTTTTTTATTTATAGTGAAATGATTGTTAATAAATATTTTATTAATGTTTTCATATAGCATCAATTCCATTTCTTCAGTTGTATGTTTTTATGAACTCCCACATTTGATTGCCCCCACCAATTATGTTATAAATTACTAAAGTAGTCTTATCCTCCCTCATAACCATGGAGAACATAAAATATCTTCTATATTTAGAGAACCCAATATTCCACAAAAATTCATTCATAATATCCACTATCCATTAGTGGTAGTTTAAACATATAGGACTCAATAGCTTGTTTTTCCTTTTTACCTGTACACAGACATTCCATGTGTATCGAGTTATATTTCATATCATGACACCCCTAGGTAATAATCACCATAATGTTTTGAACCCCACAACCTATGGAGTTAGGGAATTTTTTTCAAAATTGTTGCATTATCCCACACACATGTTTTTGGCATTGTTTTTTGTGGTTCCAAACATTTTCTAAAATAAAAATGTTTTGATAAACAAATATGTCAACAAATAATGAATATATAATTTTTCATTTTTTATAATTATCTATAAATAAATATCATATGGGATACTTATGTGTATAATTTTTCATTGAAAATTATTCTTGAATATTTACCTACATATACAGATATCATAAGGATTGTAAATAGAAATCAATATTATAATACTAGAATTAACTAAAGCATAACTCTAATAATTATTATAGAAACCCTTATGTTTATTAATTGAATATTTAATAAATTTAAATATAAAAACATAATTGTTTTATACTGATTGATCAAATGTTTTTGTATCCTTGAAAATATTTGATCATTCATCACTTATACATTATAAAATTTACAAAATATTAAAATCCAGCTTGTTTATCCTCTTAAAATATCTCACATTATTAATAGTACATGTAATGTCTTAAGGATATGCATCCCAAAATGTGGTCATCTGAATTATTAGTATGAGGATGAATATATGACATGAATCAATATAAAATGGGTGGGATAAATAGTCATCATAATATCATAATCATTGGATAATTATCATAATAATTATTTATAAATATGATGAAATTCATGGAATAAAGTTCTCCATAAAAATGAAACATCACATAATAGTGGCCATATATCAAAAATAGTTGTGAAAAATCTAGTCGCATGTTCACATGTAACATTTGTACATAAATAATAACATCATTCCTATAAAAAAATAGTATAATTTTATACATAATAAACATAATTTCATTACAAAAAATTCATTAACAGATTCCTTAGATTTATATATAATTTCTACCTCTCATATAATATTATAATATTAAAATAAACCAGTACGTCGCATAGAATGAATGAGAATCAAACAAATTAAATAACCAGTGGAATGGAATGTGTTTAATAATGATATAATAAATTAAATAGTCATAAAAATTCTTTGGAATTAAAAATGAATAATTTAAATCATATTTGGAATAATCATTGTTATCATACATGGAATAAGAAACAACAAAAGGGGTTTGAAAGATCTATATTGGATAGAAAATCCTTCCTAAAAAAATATTTGTATTTCACTAAAAAATCATGGTGGAAACATGCATATCTCCAAAAATAAATCGATGAATAGTAAAATGATGTTTAAATTGAATTTTAAGAATATCCAAATTGATGATGTCATGAAATAGTAATATCACAAAATAAAGGAGTTGGGTTCAAGAATCCCCTTATTTTAAACACAAAATTATGTCATCTCATTTCCACCTTAGAAATAATAAGCATATGTTTTTAAAGAATTGATCCAAAAGATAATTATTTTAATTTTTACCACTATTTTTTAATTATAATGTTAAAATTTATTTATTATTATCCAAGGTTAATGGGGTCAAATTATAGTATATTTTTTTCCTAAAAATGTTCATCTTTTTCTACGATTTGAAAATACTGTTCAATTTAATTTATACATTATTAGATTAAATTATCGATGTTCATTATTCAAATATATCTAAATATATATATTATTAGTAGTATATTGTAAAAATCCATATTTTTTTTGATATAAAACAAGATGGGACCATAAATTTGCTGATTAATCAACAAATAACAAGAACGTTTCCCAAACTAAGAGAATTATAAGAATAAAATATAAATAAATCTAAAATATCTTTCCTTCTATAAAATAAGTAACATAATTTTAATATACTATATAAATTTTTTTTTAATATTTTATTCTAAATTTTATATAGAATGAGGGGAAGATAAAAAGAAAACACTAATATAAAGAGATGAAAACATTCCCTCTTCTCAGTGTTTCTTCTCTTGTATGGAACCAAAATACCACGATTATTGGAGTGGGATTACTCTAGAATATCCATATGAAATAGTAGAGATTTAATTAGGAGCAATTGGGTAAATAATTTTCTATGGAATGTGTGCGAGTATTGGTTTTCCAAGGGGATAGATAAAGGTTATTCATACATGAGGGGAGTTATATTTTTGAGTTAAAATATAGAATAAAATACTATATTTGAGGTAATTATTTCAATAATTAAATATTTTACATTCTAAAAAAATTAATAATATAATAATATAATAATATATTTAATACCTTTTAATTATAATTTTATAGTTTAGTTATACATATAAAGTTACAAATATGATAATACATTCTTTTATGTTAATAAACATTAGATTATAGAATTTAAAATTATTTTTTACGTTTCAGTATCATTTTTATGGTAATATAATTATAAATTTATCAATATAAATATTTCATGTCCATGTCAGGACTTTTAGAATTGATTAGATAATTATTTCATCATGAATTATTAAATTTATCATACAATGGTTAAAAAATATTGTATTTTAACTATTTTCAAAAAACTGTTGTCTTTCAAAAAATTTCCATAAACACCATATACTATTTAGATGTTTTCATATCAAAATAGATATTTATTTTATACAAATATGTTTATTTCAATGTTATTTTTATTATTTTGACAAAAAATTATTATTTTTATTAAATTTATTGAAATAAATATTTTATAAATGTAATTATATTTTGTCAAAATTTTTAATAATGATAATTATTATTTAGAATTATAATATTTATACATATTTAAATTGTTCATGGTAAAAAAAGGTTAATATTTTTTTCTTATTCTGAGTTCATATTACAATTATGGAAATCATTTTACTATTCCCAATAGTTAGGTTTCTATTCAAATCAGTCTAGATACTATTATAATGGCTACCATAATACATGAATGTCAACATTAACACATAAAAATATTAATTAAATAGTGAATTAATTACTCACATCAATTCATCTCAACATTGTACATAATTATTTTCAATAACGTCTATTTTTATATAAATATTAATTTAAAATATTTTTGATCATGGGGATGATGATTCAAACTAATTAGATGATCCATATTTTCCTGTTTTATTATTTATATTTTATATTTTTTCCCTTTTCCTAATATTTAGTAGATTAATTGGTTTTTTAATTTAATAATGTAATGATTTTAATTAATGACATATCTTTTTGTTCATATGGTTTGAATGTGTCTAATAATTTATTATATTATATAATAAACATTTATTTTAATAAAACAAAATCATTTTTAAAATATGTGGTTTTATAGTCAAATTATTGAAGAATTCGGCAAGTAAATGCTAGAGTTATACCTTAAAATATTTACAGTGATCAAGTTAAAATAATGATTTTTATGAATTTATGATGACAGTCCCACAATAATATTGTGGGGAGGATTTCTACATTTGGTTTTGGTAATGGAAATGTGTACATTACCATTAATGATGATCTAAAAATGAGATAACATAAAAAATTACCATCGTAAAAATGTATAAATCCATATTGAATTAATTGAATCAATATTTAATAGATTCCCACCCATTAATTATAAATGGAAATGACGTATTATTGAATTGATTGGCCCTATATATATAATGCTATTGATTTATGCGTAAAATAAGAATAATAACAAATAACTACTGTTTACATATAGTAGAGGAAGATCCATATATAGGTAACCATTTTTTATCCATGTCATGGAGGTGGGACATGAAAATGATGTATGATAGAAGGAGAAATGTTATCATATGTTAAAACTAATGTTTTAATGATAATTCATCATGTAGGATAAATATTAATTGTAATGCATTATTTTAATTATATCTCTAAGGAAATTTTATCATGAATCTATACTATTATTACATTGTCGTATTTTTATATAAAAATACATTTGGTCGAAAAAATCCTTTTTTACACTATGTTCATGTTTTTTTATCATGTGTGAGTTTGATGTGTTCATGTTCACTTGTCTATTGCACTGAGGGACGAATTTTAGAGGACATGACCTATATTGAAAATTATGATATGATTTTATGGATATTGGTTTTAGATAATTATGTTTAAAAATTAAATGTCAGGTGAAATATTTTATTAGAGAAATATTGTTTTTATAGAGGTAGAAAAATTATTAATTTAAAAAATACGTAACTTTTAGTGATCCGAATCTACACCAATTCACAAAAAATGGAAACTCATTGAAAAGATAATACAAGATTTTTATTACTAAATAGACATATACTATTAGTTGTAAAACATAAAAGATTAATTTTATCAATTGAATACATGACTAATCCAGGGCACAATATTATGCTTAATAACATGATCATATATGTGTAGTGGTTTTGGTGAAGGCACTGAATTTTCGTTTTTAGGGACTAGATATTGGTGAAAAGGGGTAAATAAGTTATTTGGGGATAATAAAACGATGTTGGGTTACCAAGATGAATTTAAGGATGTCTATTCCTCCATCAGTGATACTATGAAAAGATATTAAAAAATGTATCATCATTGACTTCCACATTTAAGAGGGTATTGAGAACCGTAAATATAATCCATCTCATATAAGAGAATAGTATAAATGTGGTGGATTAGAATTCATAGAACCCAGATTATGGCTTACCTATGATTGTTCCCCTCAGATGTATCTTGATTTAATGATGGAATATATTGGCATAGGATGATACCATTAGAGATCATGTCTCATGAACCCCTTATTGAGGAAGGGAAATCGTTGGCCACACAATTATTTATGGTTATAGTGATCCACTTATTCACATATAGGATTATATAATTTTATATTTCTTTATCTTACCTTCATATTTATATATTATTCCTTCAGAAATGGTCATTTCTATATTTACTCTAAAATTCTGAGTGTATTGTGTATTGATTTGAGCCTTTTTTCATTCGATACAAATCTGGTCTATTTCAAGGCAGGTATTGGATAGCTAAATGTAGTTACGAATAAATAATTTATAGAATTTGAAACTATGTATGGATTAAGATTTCAGATATTATAGATTTAGAATTACGTATATGATTTTATTGTAATAAACTCCTTAGATCTTCAAGAAACTAGACCATCACGAACATCCCGAGTTCCCTAATAATAATCCATGCATTTTATGAATGCACTACACAGTTTTCAAAAAACCCCAACATATTAAGAATTTGATTTGTGATTTTTCAAATAAATAATTAATTTTCAATAAATATATATCTTTGTTAAAAAATAAATTTTTTAAACAAAATTAATGATAAAAAATGAATCTCGGCTAAAAATGATGAAAAATTTTAATCAATATTATTATTTTCTATATAATTTATCAAATCAATGATATTGTGGAAATTAATAATCCTAGATATAAGTTCATCATTAAATTGATAACATTAATTAAAAAATGTGTACATACAAATTTTTTAATAAAAATTGTTATGTTTGGACACCCATTTTCATCATTATCTAATGAAATACAAAGACTACTCAATGTTGGCAGTTATAAAAACTATAACACTAGTCAAGGAAATACTATAAAATGAATATGTCTAGATTTGTTGATGTCATACATCAGTGGGAGACCATTGTCATATATTCTTATATCATTGAGATATTGTTCCATCAAAACATGGCATGAGTTTTCCAAATTGATTAATTTATGATGGATTCTATGAAAAATTTTCTTGGTCACCTTTTTAATGGTAATGATGAAAAAATAATTACCTCCCTATTTTCCAAGGATTTGTTTAATGTCAAATGATCACAAAGCAAGAAGATAAAATTAGGATAATTATATAATGAAAATTACAAGCATTTTTTTAATGAATTAAAATCTATCAAAAGTTTATGGTTTTATGAAATAGGAAATTGATCATTAATTCTGAAAAACTCAACAATAATATCATTTTTTGTGGGTTATCCTGATAGATATATTGTATAATATACATTCATGATTCAAATAAATTGTTTAATGTGTTCATAGAAAAATATAATATGATTATTACAATAATTGTTTATATGAATTTGTGTAATGTATATTCTAAATCTAGTAACTGAATTTTGTATCCAATAAATTTAGCACAAAAACAATTAAAAAAATATTTCATATTAATAGAAAACTGTTTAAATGAATGTTTGTACTTGTTTTATGATGAAACTAGGTATTCAAAAGGATTTTGAAATTAATGTAATTTAATCACATGTTCCTCTATAAAACATCATGTGTTGGTCTTTAGAAAACTCAATATTATAAATAAATTCATATAAGAATAAAATTAACTAATTAGTGTATTTATATTTAAATAATTATAGTTATATTTAATATACCAGATATTGATGTCTTAAATTTTTTTTATGAATCATTTAAATAATTATATTATGTAAATTGTTATTTTTTGTATTGTTACCATTTTATGGAAAATTAAAACCATACCTAATTATTTGATCTATTTCATTCATAGATTCATCATGATAATAATAATAGGATATTCCTAAAAAAATAATACCATATTCATTATCACAACCACAATATGTTAGTAATTTTATAATTTAACATGGTGGAGTTCAAATAATTAATTCTCCAATATTAGTAATTTTTATGTCATGAAAATGATTATGCTCACACATCATGATCAACCCAAATTGAAATTTCATATTTTCTAAAAGAAATATTTATATCTAATTTTTGTGTCATCTAAATAAATTAAATCAAAATTTATTTGTATAATATTTGATTCATTAATAAAAATATTCATAAAAGAAATTAGTTTTTTTGTTATATTAATTTTTTTTTATAAATATGAAAATAACCTATCATAGAGGGCTCCCTTGAAATGTTTTAGTGAATAATGTCAATATATGGTTTCAATATTTGATAAAAAAATTTAATATCATAAATCTTGGATTCTTTCGATCAAAAACATATTTATAATATAAGTATTATGAAACAAACTCTTTTTATGAATTTGAATTCGATTAATATTCATATTGTTTAGGCTGGCTAATATAATTTAGTTTAGTCCAAAAATAACAACAGGATAAAATGTTTCACCTCTATATTTTGAGTATACTAAATTACAATCCTTGAATCTATTATTGAGTTACATTAAAAAAAATTCTGTTTTCATAATAGTTATTTTATAAGGATAGTTTTCATACTAAAAGTAGATTCGCATTCTGACATTCATCCAAACACCAAACTAAAGAAATCAGATAATAACATAAATTATATTTATACTATTTTATATTAAAATTGTATACTTTTCAAAATAAGACAAGCATAATAACCATAATAGTTTATTACATTTTGATATTATATACCTAATAAAAATATTGAAATAACGATATTTATTATCTCCATAAATGTATTTATCACATAAAACCCTTCATACACATATCCCTCATAATAAAATTAATAAAACCATAGGGAGATGAAGAAAAACAAGAAAAGGTAATCTAAGATGCTTTTTAATGGAGAAAATGAATACTTCAACCAAATAAAGAAAAGTAGTAATTAGATGAACATAATTCTTTAATAATATATTCATAGTAATAGAATAATAGAATCATACACTAATTCAATGCACTCAATACATAATTTTAATATGAAATAATTCTTTATAACATAAAAAATGTTATCAAAACAAAAATATTATTATGATACATGAAAAGAATGTTGTACCATGGGGAATAAAATATGATTGTGGTAGAAATAGTAGATTATAAAATCTTAATTTTATCGATAAAAAATACCACAATCACTAATCAAAAGGGTTAATGAATCATCCCTAGTATCCAATCTCTTAATCAATCATTTGGTGTCATTAAAATCCATTATTATATTTCATCAGTAATTACTACTTGCATCTGCTATATTATTGGATCAGAAATTATTACTAGCATCCACATGTTTATCGGATCTTTAATTGTTACCGAAATCCCATAGAAATATCATTAGATATCAAACCACTACAAAATTCATTATAATACTATAATAGTCACATAAATAATATAATGAAGAATAAAACTTATTTGTTCCAATAGAATTTTACATTCATGATTATATCATCAATTAATTAACTCAAATAAAAAATCGGTTATAAGGTGGAGAGTAGTAATTATTTTATTATATCCATTTATTAAAATATATTAAATATAATCATCATGTAATATCGCTAGTAAATGAATGAAATTTACAAATTTTGTTAAAATAGATGAAAATTTGATAATTATAGAATTTGAAATTACCATTTGACTAATAAGAAAAAATATCTATTTATTTTGGTAACTTTTAAAATAATTTAATTTATGGAAATATGGGAATTTTAAATTCATTGAAAAAAACATGAAAAACTATAAACAAATATTCATAAATTTGTGAATATATTATTCCATGAAAACAACTTTATATAATATATAATAAAAAAATATATTCATTCTTCTTAAAAAGAAATAAAATTGTGTAGTATGTAAAAATTGATAAAAGAATAATTTTATTCATTTGTATCTAAAATTTATGTGTGGTATGAAAGGAATATATGAATCCATTATGAATAGGTAAAATTATTGCCAATTAAATATTGAGGATAAATATTTCATACTAAAACAATTAAATCTCTGTCAAATTTTTTAATAAAAACATTCCATAATTTTTGAGAGCTGTAGCGAGAAAAAAAGGTACATATATTTCAAAACAATAAATTTTTTTGAGAATAATGGGTTATCATGAAAGAGATAACTTGTAATTTTTATAAATTAAAATTGAATAAAAAAATTCATGATAAAAAATTAAATAAAAACAAAAATCCATAGATCAACCCGTGTCTTAATTTGTACAAGATATATCCTCATGTAAAAAAAATTAGATTTGTAAACATTATTATGATAACAATATTATTACTTGTCTATGTATATTTGATTTATTCATAATTTTTTAACACCTTAACAATAATAATTATCCCATAAATACCAAATTCATGTTGTGAATTATTATTCCAAAATGATTTAACATATATATTATATTCACATGAAAATTGTTATGGTTTCATCATCTCAATATGAATAAAAATTTCATAAATATAATATTTATTCAGTATAGAGACTTTAATAAAAATAAATGTGGTGTGGTGATGAAAAATTAATTATATCATGTCATTTAGATAGTGCTAAAATTTTTCAAAAGGGAAAAGGTATCATATTAAAATTAATGATAATGATTTATAAAATTTATGAAAATTAGTCATAAAATCATATTGGTATTTTAAATATATTTATGTAAATTATTTAAGATTTTAATATATCATTTTGAGCTTGTTTGGGAATCAGGAAATGAGAAATTGATTATTAATTTCAATTGCATCCCTATTCAGTATATTGCTTCATATTACACCAATATACATTGTTTTATTTCCTTTTAGGGATTCCATTACCTCTATAAAATGGAAGGAGTTATTGGGATGTTGTTTTAGTACGATTTGGATACTGTAGGGTGTTCAGTCTGTATAGTAGAGTCAAGGGAATATGTTTTATTTTATATGTGTTTAGAGTATAACCCTTAAAAATTATAATACAATTAAATTTAATAAATTTGATTCTCTTGATAAAGTGGAATAAATATATATCTTCGAATAATATTTTTGGGGTGGAAAAAATACTCACAAAAAATAATATAATGGTTATGTATTTAATATATATTAAGTCTTATCACTTAGTTCTACAAATTATACCCAATTTGATCTAATATTAGAAGACATAATTTTTAAGGTGGAAGATATTTATTTCAAAAAAATTACATTAATACCATATTTTAATGTAACATCCCAGGTAAATAATGAATAAATAATTTTCATATTTATTAATATTTATGAATTAAATATTAATTTTAATTAAAAGGGGTTTCTACTTTCGATAGCGTACTCGATACGCAACGATGAGTTTCTTTGAAAACATACGTTGCACACTAGTAATAAAATAATATTATTTTAAATGTTATTTTACACGTAGCCATTGTACTGGTGGGAATGGATAGGAATAACTAAAATATGATTATATATGTTTTTAAATGTTTTTATATTTATCCAATAAAGGATAAAGTCTTAAAATACGAAAAGAATTCAATTTTAGGCATATATACTCTAATTTTCACTAAGGGTTCACTTATCAACTTTTGACGATGAACCGTCATTAAATATAGTTTTGATAAATCTTATAAATTATATTGGACCAATTATAACTCTTCTATAGTATCAGGACATCAAAATTTACTTTGTGTAAATTTTTGGTATCTTTCCGATAAAGTTCATTTTTTTAATGAATATTGTAAAATGTTGTATTTAAAATTCAAAACCTATTTTTAATCTAATTTTTAATATGATTATATTATCTTTTGAATTGGTTTTAAAGTGAAATTTGAAAATATTTTTACCATTAAATCGAATAGTGGTCGTTGGAATTAATTTCACTTTGAAATCGGACATAAACTAGTGTCAATCTTTTGATACTTATTGTTTCACAAAAACATGCTATTTGTCATGACAACGGGAATTAATTATTAAATTAATTAATTTGACTTATATGTTTTGAATTTTGTAAAATAGACTTCATTTTTGAATTCGGAATATCAAAATATAGCTTAGGGTGAATTTTTGGTAATTTTCTGAAAAACTTCAATTTTTGATGAATAGTGAAATCACTAAGTGGTACTTATAAAAACTGATTTTTCAGTTAAATGAAATTTTACCTCTAATGTGTATTGAATTTTGAAAATCCGACATACATGGTTGTCATTATTATGTAAAATGTGGTTCAATGGGATGAAAATATTTTTTTGGTGAATAGTATCTTTTTTTCATTAATCGCAATTAGAAGTAATTAGTGTAATTTAAGGTAAAAATGATATTATAAAAATGTGAAAACACCATGACACTTGTCCTACACCTAATGGGTGAGTCATGGCCGACCAAGACAACCCATGGGTAGATTTAGGGGACCCCATGGAGCCACTTGGGTGAGATAATGACTTTAATGCCTTTTTTTAAATAAAGGTGAAAATGACACTAACATATATTGTTTTACCAAACAAAATATTGAATTGGGATATACAAGTCCACATATTGATTATAAATAGTCATTGTAAATATAGAAATATTTCCAACATCATAGTATTTTTTTAATATTTTTAGACCTTAAATAAATTAATGTATTTATGACATAATAATGATGCAGCGATGACATCATTATTTGACGATTTAAATAAAATGGAAAGATAATGTAAACTCTATGAACTACACATGTCCAAAACTTATTGGATGAGTGGATTTCGAACCCATATCACCTTATCCACGAATTATATCAATGTGGGACCTTTTAAAACCGAAAAACATTTTCAAATAAAGTAATATTTCTTTACTTTCCTAAAGTGACCCTCCTCTCCTCTTATAAAAGGCCCCCACCTCTACCGCATTTCACACACTCCTCAAGCCTTTGGCTCAGCCAAACCCTGCCCACTTACTCTATCCACATCCCTCTACTCATCCTAGAGGATTCCCTTTGGGCAGAATCCTTTCAAAGGAATCCTTTAGGCTCAAATAAAAAGGAGTTACACTTTTAATGGTAATTCATTCTCTCATGTTCAATTGTTTTATTTTGCTTCTCCAACCCCATAAACTCTTTTTATTTACATCTTTTGTATCAACACCAGTATCTTCAATATTCTAGGATGTTTTTATAAGATTTATTCGAGCTACACTCTCACATAACTGCATCAAATGGTTAAAGAACATACGGTTTCCGTGGATGGCGAAATTCCGCCTCCCGAAACGATGATTGTTCAATACTCATTTAACACCTTCAAAGGTGCCCATTATGATGTCACTATTTTTATATATGATATATAATATGTTTATGTTTTCCTTAATCTTCTGTTTTTTTTCATTTTGGGCATACCTTTATGGTTTCCATTATGGTTAAACGCGATATCTTTATTTAAGGAAGTGCGGACTACCGCCCCCTTAAAGTGATTTGATTCGTTAAATACCATATGTGGGATGTATAAAGGATGGAACTATGATATTATATATGATATTATACTGGAATTATAATATAACTTTATATCATTATGACTACATTCTATAAAATACGAAATACAAATGAAAGTAGCGTTCATGCGTACGTACGACTTACCGTCTCCATGAACGGTGCATTTCATTTCTTACATCTAAATGATTATGTAATATTATAAATTGACGTATATACTAGATATATATGATATATATGATATATACATCATGATTATAATTCTGGATATAATGGATACATGAACATCTTGTAATTATAAATGGTTTATTTTGACTCAAGTACCAATGATCATTAAAATGACCATTATTAACTAAAATAATTACATAGTGTTCATGACATGGAAATAAGTGATATAAAAGGAATAATGAACATGAAAAAGGTTCTTAAAAAAGTATAAATTAACTCATGTTTATTATTCAAGAGATTAAAGAATGGTCGGGTCAAGTCGGATACGAGGTAAGGGAACTTCTTAACCCAACTACCATTCGTTGGGTTAATCTCATACTTTCAAATTATGTCATGATATTATTATGTCCTATCATGTAGAAGTACTGTATTTATGTGTAATTATAGTGAATACACATAATAGATCTATTTTATATTAAAAATTATCTTTGTAAGGTACTTCGTCTCAATCTACTTTCATTGAGACATATTTCATTTTATACACAAGTTTCTTTTATACGGTGTATAAACCCCTTTGACTTTTACTTTTATACAAAAAGGAATCTTTTTCTACGAAGCGTTTTACTAAACGATAAAAAGGAATGTTTTTTTTAACGTACGTGGTGACAACCACCTTTTCCGCCGCCGCGAGTATTATTTGGTCTTTGGCTTCCTCAACAAGATGTATTGTTTTTAATATAAAATAAATACCATATACTCTTTTATGTATTTTGGTAATAAAAATGGTTTTGATAAAGGATTATATTATGATATATTGTGACTTAAATGTGGAAATGTTATCATTCCTTTATATTGGTTTTGTGTTTTATGATTTTATATTGGTACTTGGACATTTGACGGGTGGTTACGTGATAAACCATATGACGGGTTGTGCCGTGAATACCAGGACGGGTGGTTACATTATAACCTCCAATGCATTGGGTATGGAAGTCGGCCGTATGGCTATTCCATTAAGTATGTATGGAAATTGTCCGTATGGCTATTCCATTAAGTGATATGTGTGGAAGTCAACCGTATGGTTATTCCACTTAAGTATGTTTATGTCCCAAGTTACCTTTATATATGCTATGTGTTCTTTATATGGGTTTTATGGTAACCCTTTGGTTACAAAAAGGTAAGTAATGATACATTATTCAGTGAAGAGTTTTTACTACTTCATGAAGGTGAAGGTATTACTTTGATGGAGTATACATGGTTTACATGATGTTTGAAAAAGTAACAGTTTTCATTCTTTGTGTATCCGTTTCTGAGATTTTTATGCTCACCCCAAGTTTTTCGAAATGTTTTTCACATGACGTAAAGTGGAATAAGGTCAAGGAAGGGATCAAGGGAATTCCACGCTATATAAAACATGGAACTAGATATGTTTTTTAAGAGTTTTTTTATTATGGAAATGTAGTAGAAGTGTCTACTTTGTAATCTTTTGAGATGTAATAGTTATGTCCTAATACTCTAAAACTATAAACCTGAAATGATCCTCAATGTGAATTATTCATTTAATTCAATATTAAGTAATGTTTAAGGCTGGGGCCTTATAGTTGGTATCAAAGGTCGGTTTAGACAACTATAGGAGTTAGAAAATTGTTAAGTTATAAGTTATGTTATGATATTATTGAAATAATATATCATTTACAGATTACCATGTTGCTTCGCCTAAGATATTTCTGTGTTCAGAATGGTTTTCCATAGAGGAAACAAAGCAGCTATGTTGGGACGACATCAGGAGGAATACAACCTTCCAAATCAGCAACCTGAGATGGTCGGAATCGGAACTGAATAGTTTGTTGCAGTGATGGCATAGTTGACACAGGAAATAAATGGTGGTGGTATCCATGCATGAGATCAGCTAGATCAACCACAGAGGAACATGTCAGTGGTGGAACATTTCATGAGGCAACATCCCCCATCATTCAGAGGATCATCTGACCCTGTGTAAGCTGAAGGGTGGATTAAAGCACTGGAGAATATTTTTGATGTCATGGGGTGTTCAGAACATCAAAAGGATAGTCTAGATGTTTACCGTTTTGAAGGTGATGCTGATCAGTGGTGGTCGATGGTGAAAAATATCAGGGATAGAGATGAGATTGAGGATCTTCACTGGGACGAATTCAAAGGTAGGTTTTTTGAGAAGTATTTTCCAAAGTCTATTCAACTTAGGACGGAAAATCAATTCTTGTAATTGACGTAAGAGGAAGACTCAGTGGCTACCTATGAAGAAAGGTTCACTCGATTGGCAAGGTATGCTCCAAATTTTATCCGAGACCATGATAGTAAAATCAATCATTTTTACTCAGGATTAAAGCCAAAATATCGAAGGGCATTAGCTTCTCGTGAGTTTAAAAGTTATGAAAAGCTTGTTTGATGTGCTGAGAAGGGGGAAATGGAGTTTGCTGATGATCAAGTGTTCTATAACAACCAACAGAAGAAGAGACCTAGGTGGCAGGAGAAAGGTAAGATTTCTTCAAAAAAGTCTGATTGTAAGAAAACTAAGTTTCGAGTTTGTGATAAATGTGGAAAAAGGCATTCTGGGGAATGTCTTCTGAATTTTGGAAAGTGCTCCCTATGTGGTAAGATGGGACATAAGGCTCGTGATTCTACTGAAAAGGATCAAGGTGAAGGTACGGGTCACTACGAAAACAAGTGTCCGACAAAGAGCTTGAGTGATGGGAAGCAGTTATACTACAAGCAGAAAGGGGTGGTGAAATCCCTTGCAACTTCTTCAGCAGATGTCGGTCCATCAAATAGAGATTCGTAGATTCCTTGGTTTGGCATGCTATTACAGAAGGTTTGTTATAAATTTTTCACAGTTATCTAGTCCAATGACTATGATAATTCATAAGGGTGTTAAGTTCATCTAGACAAAAGAATGTGATGATTGTTTTCAGGAGTTGAAAAGAAGATTGGTGAATGCTTCAGTTTTGGGACTTCCTTCTAGGAATGGTGAGTTTTTTATATACAGTGATGCTTCATTTAAGGGACTTGGCTGTGTCATAATGCAGAATGATCAGGTAATTGCTTATGCTTCACGTCAGTTGAAAACTAATGTGGTAAATTACTCTACACATGATTTGGAATTAGCTATTGTTATCTTTGCTTAAACAATTTGGAGGCATCATTTGTATGGAGTAAAGTGTGAAATATATACTGATCACAAGATTTTAAAGTATATATTCACTCAGAAAGAATTCAACATGACAGAGAGGAGATTGCTGGAATTAATCAAGGATTATTATTGTACAATCCACTACCATCCGGGAAAAGCAAATAAAGTGTCTGATGCTTTGAGTCGAAAAAGTAATGCTTCATTAACCATGCTACGTTTGGAACGAGATCCTTTGGTTTTTGATTTGTTGAACATTGGCATAGAAGTTGTTGGTGCATGATGTCCTTCTGTTTTGTTTCAGGTATTAGTGAAATCTTCTCTATCAGACAGAATTAAGCAAGCACAGAAGCAAGACAACGAGTTGCAGATAAAGGTAGAGATGGTTCAGAAAGGTAAGTTGCCTGAATTCAACATTGATAATTATTGTGTTTTGAGGTTTGAGAAGATATTATGTGTGCCGTGTGATTCACAGTTGAATAATGAGTTGTTATGTGAGGCTCATAGTTCCCCGTTTTCAGTTCATCCTGGCAGTACTAAGATGTATTGAGATCTGCGGGATTATTACTGGTGGGATGGAATGAAAAGAGTTATTGCTGATTTTACTGTGATGTGTTTGACTTGTCAGCAGGTTAAAGTAGAGCGGCAGTTAACTAAAGGGATGCTTCATCCAATACCAGATCCAGAGTGGAAATGGGAAAACATGTCCATGGACTTTGTTGTGGGATTACTGAGGACATCTCGAGGTAATAATGCAATCTGGGTTATTGTTGATCGCATGACCAAATCTGCTCATTTCCTTGCTATACGAGATACTTTCACTCTAGATCAACTTTCCCGTTTATATCTTAAAGAGATAGTCAGGTTACATGGAGTTCCTCTATCCATTGTATCTGACCATGATCCCAGGTTCACTTCTAACTTTTGGAAAGGCCTTCAAAAGTCGTTGGGTACTGAATTAAATTTTAGTACAGCTTTTCATCCTCAATCAGATGGGCAGTCAGAACGAACAATTCAGACATTGGTGGATATGCTATGAGCTGGTTCGATGGATTATCAGGGAAGTTGGGTCCAACATCTTACTTTGGTTGAGTTTTCTTATAATAATAGTTTTCATTCCAGTATACAGATGACACCATTTGAGGCATTATATGGGAAGCAGTGTCGAACTCCAGCATTTTGGGATGAAGTGGGTGAAAGGAAGTTGATGGGACCAGAATTGGTAGAAGAGATGGCAGAAAAGGTTCAGTTGATTCCAAAGCACATGAGAACAGCTCAGATCAGGCAGAAGAGTTATGCGGATAACAGGAGGAAGGATCTATCTTTCGAGGTAGGTGATCATATTTTTCTCAAGGTTTCTCCATGGAAAAGTGTGATGAGATTTGGTAAGAAAGGAAAGCTGAGTCCAAGGTTCATTGGACCATATGAAATTCTGGAGAAAGTTGGATCAGTTGCTTACCGAGTGGCTTTACCTCCGAGTTTATCTCAGGTACACAATGTTTTTCATGTTACAATGTTAAGGAAGTACATGCCAGATCCATCTCATGTTTTGAGTCTAGAGGTAGTTCAGTTAGAAGAGAACCTATATTATGAAGAACAACCAGTCCAGATTCTTGACCACAGGGAGCAGGTGTTATGGAATAAGGTGATTCATCAGGTAAAGGTTTTGTGGAAAAACCAAGTGATTGAAGAGGCAATGTGGGAATCTGAAAATTCTATGAGGGATAAATACCCGCACTTATTTTGATAAGTGACTAAAATTGCGAGGACGCAATTCCCAAATGGGGGGAAGGATGTAACATCCCAGATAAATAAAGAATAAATAATTTTCATATTTATTAATATTTATGAATTAAATATTAATTTTAATTAAAAGGGGTTTCTACTTTCGATAACATACTCGATACACAACGATGAGTTTCTTTGAAAACTTACGTTGCACACTAGTAATAAAATAATATTATTTTAAATATTAGTTTACATGTAGCCATTGTACTGGAAGGAATGGATAGGAATAACTAAAATATTATTATATATGTTTTTAAATGTTTTTATATTTATCCAATAAACGATAAAGGCGTAAAATACGATAAGAATTCAATGTTAGGCATATATACTCTAATTTTCACTAAGGGTTCACATATTACCTTTTGACGGCGAACCGTCATTAAATATAGTTTTGACCAATCTTATAAATTCTATTGGACCAATTTTAACTCTTCTTTAGAATCGGGACATCAAAATTTACTTTGTGTATATTCTTGGTATCTTTCCGATAAAGTTCATTTTTTTAATGAATATTGTAAAATGTTGTATTTTAAATTCAAAACCACTTTTTAATGTAATTTTTAATATGATTAGATTATATTTTGAATTGGTTTTAATGTGAAATTAGAAAATATTTTTACCATTAAATCCAATAGTGGTCGTTGGAATTAATTTCAATTTGAAATCGGACATAAACTACTGTCAATCTTTTGATACTTATTGTTTCACAAAAACACGCTATTTGTCATGACAGCGGGAATTAATTATTAAATTAATTAATTTGACTTATATGTTTTGAATTTTTGAAAATAGACATCATTTTTGAATTCAAAATATCAAATATAGCTTAGGGTGAATTTTTGGTAATGTTTTGAAAAACTTCAATTTTTGATGAATAGTGAATTCACTAAGTGGTACTTATAAAAACTGATTTTTTAGTTAAATGAAAGTTTGCCACTAATGTGTATTGAATTTTGAAAATCCGACATACATGGTTTTCATTAGTATGTAAAATATGGTTCAATGGGATGAAAATAATTTTTTGGTGAATAGTAACTTTTTTTCATTAATCGCGATTAGAGGTAATTAGTGTAATTTAAGGTAAAAATGATATTATAAAAATGTGAAAACACCATGGAACTTGTCCTACACCTATTGGGTGAGTCATGGCCGACCAAGACAACCCATGATTTGATTTAGGGGACCCCATGGAGCCACTTGTGTGAGATAATGACTTTAATGCCTTTTTTTAAATAAAGGTGAAAATGACACTAACATAAATTGTTTTACTAAAACAATTTTTGAATGGGGTTATAAAAGTACAAAGTTTGATTATAAATATTCATTGGAAAGATAGAAAGATTTCCTACATCATAGTATGTTTTTTATAATATTTAGAGATTAAATAAATTAAATTATTTATGACATAATAATGATGGAGTG
The DNA here is from genome assembly GCA_963277665.1 of Viscum album. Taxonomy (NCBI): domain Eukaryota; kingdom Viridiplantae; phylum Streptophyta; class Magnoliopsida; order Santalales; family Viscaceae; genus Viscum; species Viscum album. The sequence continues at coordinate 1,247,642,858 of OY728148.1, forward strand.
ATGACATCATTATTTAACGATTTAAATAAAATGGAAAGATAATGTAATCTCTATGAACTACACATGTCCAAAACTTATTGGATTGGTGGATTTCGAACCCGTATCACCTTACACATGAATTATATCAATGTGGGACCTTTTAAAACCGAAAACAAATTTCAAATAAAGTAATATTTCTTTACTTTCCAAAAGTGCCCCTCCTCTCCTCTTATATAGGGCCCCCAACTCTACCTCATTTCACACACTCCTCATGCCTTTGTCTCGGCCAACCCCTGCCCATTTACTCTCTCCACATCCCTCTCCTCATCCTAGATGATTCCCTTTGGGCATAATCCTTTCAAAGGAAGCCTTTAGGCTCAAATCAAAAGGAGTTACACTTTTAAAAGTAATTCATTCTCTCATGTTCATTTGTTTTATTTTGCTTCTCTAACCCCCTAAACTATTTTTATTTTCTTCTTTTGTGACAAAACCAGTATATTCAATATACTAGGATGTTTTTATAATATTTATTCGAGCTACACTCTCACACAACTACATCAAATGGTTAAAGAACATACAGTTTCCGTGGATGGCAAAATTCTGCCGCCTGAAACGATGATTGTTCAATACTCATTTAACACCTTCAAAGATGGAAATTATGATGTCACTATTTTTATATATGATATATAATCTGTTTATGTTTTCCTTAAGCTTCTATTTCTTTTATTTTGGGCATACCTTTATGATTTCCATTATGGGTAAACGCGATATCTTCATTTAAGGAAGTGCGGACTGTCGCCCCCTCAAAGTGATTTGATTCGTTAAATAACATATGTGGGATGTATAAAGGATGGAACTGTGATATTATATATTATATTATACTGTAATTATAATATACCTTTATATAATTATGATTCCATTCTATAAAATACGAAATAGAAATGAAAGTAGCGTTCATGCATACGTACGGCCTGCCGTCTCCATGAACGGTGCATTTCATTTCTTACCTCTAAATGATTATGTAATATTATAAATGCACGTATATACTGGATATATATGATATATATGATATATACATCATGATTATAATTCTGGATATAATGGATACATGAACAACTTGTAATTATATAGGGTTTATTTTGACTCAAGTACCAATGATCGTTAAAACGACCATTATTAACTTAAATAATTACATAGTGTTCATGACATGGAAATAAGTGATATAAAAGGAATAATGAAATTGAAAAAGGTTCTTAAACAAGTAGAAATTAAATCATGTTTATTATTTAGGAGATTAAAGAATGGTCGGGTCATGTAGGATAAGAGGTAAGGGAACTTCTTAACCCAACTTCCATTCTTTGGGTTAATCTCATACTTTCAAATTATGTCGTGATATTATTATGTCCTATCTTGTAAATGTACTGTATTTATGTGTACTTATAGTGAATAGACATAATAGATCTATTTTATTTTGAAAATGATCTTTGTAAGGGACTTCGTCTCAATCTCTTTTCATTGAGGCATATTTCGTTTTATACACATATTTCATTTATACAGTGTATAAACCCCTTTGACTTTTACTTTTATACAAAAAGGAATCTTTTTCTACGAAGCATTCTACTAAACGACAAAAAAGAATGTTTTTTAACGTACGTGGTGACAACGACCTTTTCCGCCACCGTGAATATTATTTGGTCTTTGGCTTCCTCAACAAGCTGTAATGTTTTTAAAATAAAATAAATACCATATACTCTTTTATGTATTTTGGTAATGAAAATGGTTTTGATACAGGATTCTATTATGATATATTTTGATTGAAATGTGGAAATGTTATCATTCCTTTATATTGGTTTTATGTTTTATGATTTTATATTGGTACTTGTACATTTGACGGGTGGTTACGTGATAAACCATATGACGGGTGGTGCCGTGAATACGAGGACGGGTCTTTACGTTATTACCTCCAATGCATTGGGTTTGGAAGTCGGCCGTATGGCTATTCCATTAATTATGTATGGAAATTGGCCGTATGGCTATTCCATTATGTGATATGTGTATAAGTTGACCGTATGGTTATTCAACTTAAGTATGTTAATGTCCCAAGTTACCTTTATATATGCTATGTGTTCTTTATATGGGTTTTATGGTAACCCTTTGGTTACATAAATGTAAGTAATGATACTTTATTCAGTGAAGAGTGTTTACTACTTCATGTAGGTGAAGGTATTACTTTGATAGAGTATAAATGGTTTACTTGATGTTTGAAAAAGTAACAGTTTTCATTCATTGTGTATCCCTTACTGATCTTTTTATGCTCCCCCATGTTTTTAGAATTTTTCTTCACAGTACTTAAAGTGGAATAAGGTCACGGATGGGATCAAGGGAATGCCACGATATATATAACATGGAAGTAGACATGTTTTTTAAGAGTTTTTTTATTATGGAAACGCAGTAGAAGTGTGTACTTTGTAATCTTTTGAGATGTAATAGTTATGTCCTAATTCTATAAAACTCTAAACCTGATAAGATCCTCAATGTGAATTATTCATTTAATTCAATATTAAGTAAGTTTTAAGGCTGGGGCCTTATATTTAAAATGTTTAATAAAAATACAAAATTAAATTTATTCAACTGAATTTCAAAATATTGGTAGAAATTTTTTCTATTGTAAAATCAAAATCAAAATTAATTCAATTTTTGAGGCTAGATTTTTATCATAAAAGTAATTTAATCATAATTCATTAGGTAGTGAAAACCATTAAATAATTTTAAATGATTTTTTTAATATATAAGTTAAAAATAAAATAAAAATATTAATCAATATTTATTATCTTAATTTACTATGGTAAAAAGCATTGGATGAAATAAAAAATGTTTTTAAAAAAAATCAATTTTTAAAATTGAAAATAATTATATATCATCTCAAAAAGATTAATTTTAATTTTATAAATGATAATTAAATTTTTTTTTAAATTTATATAGTCATTTATTTTTAGAGATAAATATTTAATATGAAAAAAAAATATTATTGAATTGATTATTGAAATGATTTTATTAATTTAATTAAAATATTAATAAATATTTTTTTAAAACAAAATCAAAAAATTTGTTTTGAAAATAAATAATATATATATATATATATTGTGTTGTCTCATTAATCCTACTTAAGCATATAAAATTTAAAACTATGGGATAAGGGATATTTTTCTTAGAAAATTTATCTTGCAATTTATCTAATCCTGGTTTTAAGAGAAAAAAATAAAAAATATATTTTGGAATTAATTTTTCTATAATGATTTTCTGAAATAATTTGATGTCTACTTACACCCACTTAAAATCAATTTCACTTTGGGTATTACATTATTGAATTATAAAAAAACAGATTTATCAAGCATATTTCATTCTATTCATATGATGTAGCTTCCCTAAACATAGTGTTCTACCATAAAACATTTATCCTATGAGTCACCTAGTTCTAAAAAAAATTATCTTCTCGATCTAAAACTGAAAAATATTATTTCTCACATGGAATTTCATACACCAATATATAATTTTTGAGATGAAAAAAACTGATGGGATGTGTATTTTCTTCATTAAAATTGATATGTGGACAAGGCCTTTCACCTAAGACTGATTTTGTATATGTTCCAATAAAAAATCAGTCATCCATATATGATCTTGATTCCTGAATGGACCAATGTATATGTTTAATACCTTTAACATCTTTTGAAATGCCATAACATTATTATATGATGTTATATGAAAGAATAAATTATCTTATATAAAATGATCTAGATCGCATTCATGGATATTGACCTAAATATGCTATTGTCTCTTATAAATTCCAATGTGTTATTGAATAGTTACAATATTTTATACTACATCATCTTATATATCATTTCCAAAATGGAAGTATCTATATAACTTCATAAAAGCATGTTAGAGTTCTATATACATTTCTATAGATGGAATCATAATCATCCATCAAATTTAATAGATAAAACCCAAAATGTTAATAAAAAGAAAAAATAGGAATGTGTTAATAGAAACATCCTTTTCAATCCATTGAATAGAATTTCGTCATATCTAATATTTTTCGATAGGTTACACTATACATAATATATATATATATATATATGATGATAATATCTAATGTAAACTCTTAATTTAATGTATATTAAAAAACTATCAGGAACATCACAGTCAACCTTATATCCTAATCCAATATTATTTAATAAGGTACACGATGTAGATTTATCGAATTAGTGATTTATATAATTAATAGTAAATGAAATGTGAAATATTCCATTTTAGAAATGATGTGGCTGACATTATAAGGTGGTGAGATATAACAATAAAGAGTGTTATGTCCTTTTTATGTCATGAAAATTTGGAAAATTAAATAAGTGTTGATGTCATGAATTTTATAATATGGTATTAGTAATGGTTTTATCATCCCATTATAACTTTATCCCATTACCTTAATTTTTATGCATTCCAATAAATGAGTAATGTTATTCAAGGTATCACACTTTAGGTTATTCCAATTTAAATTCACTCTTTTATATATATCATATGGATTCAAATATGAATAGTGATTGGTGATCTATTTATCTCATTATATTTCTCCTTTAATTATATAAGTTATGAGATCATAACTCATTATCAAAATGAATAGTTTTATCAATCTCATAGTTATATTATGGAAAAATCCATTACATTTAAATCATTCCCAATAAACCTTCAACACCTATTTTATTTTCAAATAAATTCAATTTTATACATTTATCATAACAAGATAACATTATACTATACCACTCTATTTTCCATATTTTTCCTCAAAAAATGGCAAACATTTCATATCATTCAATCCTAAAATAATAATATTCTAAATGGGTCCTTTTAAATCACATAATAACCAGATTTTTGAATCATGAGGTTGAAATTTATTCAACATTCATAATAATTAATTAACTAAAAAACTATATTTTATATCATATTTGACGATTTTTTGAAATATATAAAGTAATATTTTAGGATCATTGTATGTATCACACCATTCACAATATATATTTCCATGATATTTATATTGAAAATATTACTGATGCCTACTCCATGTAAGGAGTAATATAATTTTATCAGGAATCCTAAATTTCAATGGGAAATATAACACTACCATGTCATTTTACTTGTGGAAACAATTTATTTTATTATTTGGTGTATCATTATATATCAAAGTTATATGTCCATTATATGGTATTGTAAAAACATTAAAAATAGTCACAAATCTCTTATGTTCCTTGAATATTTTTTAAAATAATATATCAAAATGAACACTAACCCCTTTTATGAAAATATGGATTACTATTTTTATAGGAATGAAAAATTTGTCATTATGCATAAATAATATCCATCAATTCCCTGAAAGAGTTTGGTCATGATCATAATTATTTAAATGTATTGTTTCATACTATTTTGATTCATTGAAAAATATATTGAAATTCTATTTATTTAATTATATGATTAATAATTTATAATTTTTTGCAGAAAATTAAATCAAATTTTACAAATTTTACATATCTGTTAACCTTTAAAAAACGTATTTAAAATGATCCCAATATGTAGTTCAAAATAATCCTCGGTCTAAGAATAAATATAATAATCGTATATAAAAAATATGAAAAATATATCTTGGATAGATATTAAGACACTTTTCAATATATCCATGAAAATAGTTTGGGAATTCATAAGTTGAAATGGTTTTATAAAAAATTATAATGTTCATAATTTATACTAAAGGGTTTATTTGGTATGTCCTCCATTCAGAATCTCATTTTATGGTATCCAGAATAAATTCTAATGTAAAAAATGTATATCATACTCAAAAGTGAATGAATTAAATAATCAATATGTTTAATATAATTCATATTTATTATCATCTTTTTATGTTCTTTTTATTCAATGAAGAGTCATATTTGAACTATTTTATTCATAACAAAAAGATCTTTCACATAACATATTGAATACTAGGAATATCACCAATAAGTAAAATAGATTTTTTATGAACAATAAGATTATCATCAATGTTTTTATTATCTTATCTTGATGAGATAAATATCCATCATGTGTAGGATGTAATATCTATATAATGGAAATAATTTACATTGAAATTCCATGATAGTACTCTCATCTAATGGTAATTATTGGCAGATTGGGATGGAAAAATTTGACATCCCATCCTTAAAAATATATATGGGATCAATGAATATAAATAAATTTCAAGACCAATATCAAATAAAAATATACTGATTCGAAAATACCGTGATTCAGAAAAATTAAATTACCAATACATCCCTATGATACTATTTATAGACATAACATGTAATCATAATAAAAATAATGGGTCTCACTAATAAAATAATATCCTACAATTGATGTGGGGACATAATACCCTTTGAAAATTATAAAAATATAATAGTGTGGTTAATACCAAAATCTAGAGAAGGCATTTTCAAAAATAGTGTATATTATTAGTGTGACATTTTCAATGTGTTTTTCATTTCCCACATTAGAATATTATACTAGATCGGATTCAACTTCTCCCTTTTGATTAATAGTATATTAAGGCAAATTATCTTCCTTAACAATTTTATTATGGTATTTTATTTAAATAATTATCAAGTGACATTCAACGAAATACTATAATTTTATTATATAGAACCATAAATGACTATTCAATTTTGTTTGGACTTTTTATATTTCATAATCAATGGCATGTAAATAGATTAAATTCACTAATATAAAGTGTCATATTTTCCCTTTGACGAAGTTATAAAAGTGATTCTATACAAACTTTTACAAGATATCTATTGTGTATTATTTTCCTTCATCTCACTAATTGTATTATATCCATTTATATTACATCTTTCCTTTCATAGAAACAATCTCATGATATTAGTGAGAAATACTGACCTAAATTTCCACTATAAGGGTACATTGAATTATTTATTCATATATATTAATGTATCTTATAGATTACAACATTAAAAGGATTGGTTTTCAAAAACTATGGAAGTAATTTATTCATTATTCAGTACCATAAATAAAATTATTAGTTATCCATGGATTTTTTATAATTACTTTTTCATAGGTGTTAATGGTTCATCATAAATTTTCATCATCTAAATATATTCTCTCATTAATAATAAATATTTTGTTAAAGCGATATACATATTAAAAAATCCCACATAATCTCCTCTCATTCTATTTTGTTTATTTTTTCTTATAAAACCATTTTTCTAATGAGGGAAGACCATTGGTCATTGTAACCTTCTAGGGGATATATGGATCAATCAATCTTATCATGGAAAGGTCCATATAAAATTGAAAATAAATTTTTATTTTTTTTATCAATTCATTATAAACAATTGGATTAGAAGACCAAAAAAATAATATAGATGTTATCACCTAAAATATTTAATGAAAATATTCTCCATAAATTATGAATTTATGAGATTGAAATTTTTATCATATTATTCATTAAATGAAATTGTTTTTAAATAATTTATATATATTTTTTTTTCTGGGAAATTTCCATTTATTTTCTCATGAGGCAATTCAATGAATTTCTGTTGAAAATCATTTCAATCATGGTTTACCTTGTTTATATAAATTTCATGAATCCAAACCCATTTCCATTACATCAATAACAATAATAAACACCATGAAAAGTACTATAATAATTAAAACAAATCATATAAATCTCTAAATTTTATGTTTTCACCTCGACCTAGGACACTTTAAAATAATACAATATTGATTTTCATTAAATATTCAGTTTTTATATCTATAATAGTATTAATCATAAACTAATTAGCATTAAAAAATTGATCCACCTAATAATCAAAATTTGGATTACTATGAAAAAACATACATAATTACTACATAATTTTAGATGAATATTCAGTATGGTTCAAAAACTTATATTCGTTAAAAATATAATGGGTTTTCCTTTTTCATACTAGAAATATAAATATCATATTTCATGATATATATTCGTTAACTACCACAACTTTTTATCCCATATTACCCAGTTCAGAAATAACATATTTAATATCGTTCTTCATAATGGGGAAATAAAATCATAAGAATTTATTATATCATATTCATAGTGAGGGAAAAATGTGAATATATCTGTTAATTATCATAAGTGATAATAAGAGGAGCATAAGGGTGAAAGGATATAATATAAGAGAATAAGTTTATGAAAATTATAGCTCATATTGTACGGTTCATGGAGAGAAAATATCCATAACCTTAAACATGTTATACAAACAAAACCAATATCATCAGTGATAAAAAAAATTATATATCCATAATTTAATTCATAAAAATTTGTAAAAACAAAATCATAGGAAATAGAAACATTGGGGATCCTAAATCACTACGAAATTATAAAAATATATATATAGGATCACCACTATCAACCCATATCATAATAGAAAATTCATCATCACTAGATTCCTTTACTGGGATAGATTAATAAATATTACAACCACAAGTTTATATATTAGATAGGTTATCATTACCAACATCCCACAGTATATTGAATTCGACATTATTAAAAAATTCCCTTTGGTATTATGATGAGATATAACATCATTACACAATGTACATGATACATATAATTGAACCTCCCAACAAAATAGTATAAACCATAAATTTTTTTCAATCATGAAACAAAATTCATTATTCCCACATTGCGTAATAATAATATGCATTTAAATATGATTCATGAGAAAATTCATAATGAATACTAATGATAAATAAAAATAATAGAGGTGGATGGTATCGTTACATAAAATCCACAGTAATTAAAAAAATATTATTGTTTTATGACATAATATAAAAATACTTTCAGAAATTAATTAAAAATTAACAATTAAGAATATGATAAAATAAACATTATCTTGAAAAATTTTAAAATTACAAAACCACAGAATTACACTTATTATATTTTATTTTATAAAACAATGGAATCTTTTAAAAGATGTATCAGGATGAATAATAGAAACAATGGCAAAGAAATCTGTTCATATCATATAAATTATATAGAATATAATATTTTGAAATATTGAAAAAATATCAATATTGAATTGTATAGAAACTATTTAATAATATTCCAAAAAAATAATTTTTAAATTAAGTAAATATGTCTAAAAGAAATATACAAACATTTAAATATATGTTAAATCATCTATAACATTATATGAGGTACTTATACATAGAGTAGAATTAATGATGACAAAAAGTAGATGAAGTATTTCATATTTATTGAAAAGCATTATTTTGTTATTTTTTAGTACAGATGTGAGTTAAAATATTAGTTATACTTTTGAACATAATAATAGAGTAGATGAAAATTTTTGGGTTTTATGAAAGATGTAATGAATGTATACCATAACTAATATTGATACATAATTAAAATTTTATAACCTTGTGTAATTATAATTGATTTACATTACATCTATATTATCTCTATATTCAAAACTATATGTCTAGTATAGGTTAATAAAAATTAGTAATTACCCATTTGTAAATAATTATCGCCATAAAAAAATATTTGAGGTGTTATGCTCTCATTCATATGGGTCACAATATGGAGATTCTAGTTTTCAAACAATGAATATGGTTTTATATTCTCAAGAATCGTAAATATTTCTTAAATATATTTTTTATATTATTCACATTGAAAAAACATGTACATTGGTGGTGACATATAAATTATATCACTTCATAGAGACAATTTTAAACATATATGAATAAAAAAACTAATTTTAAATAGGATTGAATGAAGATAGAAAATTGTAATACCTATTATAGAAAATAAATTATTATATTATAGATACAAATGTAATTAAATAAAAAAGATAAAGAAATATTATTGGTTCATTATGAATGAATTTATCATGACAAATGATCAATTAAAAACATCATATCCTTATATTATTTTATATTATAAATTACATTAAGCATTCATTAAATGTTAATTTGTTTGGTTTTGGACCAACACAATATTGAAAATGGTATTTTTTATGTTATTTTACAATGTGTTAGATATTATGGAGTGAATCTGTTTATAAAGATGGGAGAAAAATCAGTTACCATTAACATATTAGTAAAGTGGAAAACATATTAATTTTAATAAAATTTTAATATAATATTTGACATTATAAAGGGAAATGGGCACAAAATTGAAATATTTTAATGATTTGGTGATGCTACTAAAAATGAATTCATCCAATTATATAAAAATAATAGATTGGTTATATTGATATATTGACACCTTAGTCGATCCCATGATAAAAATTTCAAACTATTTTTAACTTGATTTACTTTATACAATGGTAATTATTTATTATTGAAACTTATTTAATTGTTTTAACCAAATATGGTCATTATTTTTGAAAATAAGTAATATATTTGATTTGAATATGGTGAGTCTAATTAATATTTGTCAACAATAATGTCATAATTATTATTTTTATTAATAATAATTTTCTTTTTAAAAGTATAATTTTATTACAATTTAATGCATGAAAAAATCACCATATGAATGTTAAATACATTTAAATCAATAATTTATTAATGATTTCCATTAATATCATTATTCAATACTTACAGAATAATTTTTTTTTCTAAGAGTCATTCTAAAAAATGAAAAAAATTCATGAACAATATTTTTCAAAAAAAATTCATATATCATCATTTATAATGGACTACCGATCAATATATAAATGGTTATATTTTTATTATAAAAATATCAAATTTATTTTATCTTTGATCTGTGATAGTCAATATATACTACGTAATAAACGAATTATTATCTTAAAAATCGGATGATGTACATCTTAATCCTTAATGAATACAAATAGAACAAGTAAATCCTTGATATAATTTTTTTCCAATCTGATTATTAAAATTAAATAGCATTGATTTAAAATTTTAATTATAATTGGAACATTTAAAAAAATCTATTTTGGTTTATATAATATTAGAGTTTCATGAATTGAAAGGCATCAAATTCATGAAAATTATATTAATGGGAAATATATTATTTAATAATTGGATGTTATAGAAACCTTATTTTGATTGAGTTTATTATGTTGTTATTCATTTTTTCATAATATAAATATAATCCCCTAAGTGGTTATCATTTTTAATTTAAAATTTTAAAAATAATTCATGATTCTTATATTTATTTGAAATTAAAGTCCTACTTATTATTAATATATATGCATCTAAAATGGTATTCTCAATGGGAAGACTCCAAAAGATATACTTATGTATATTGGGACATTGTTTGTTTGATGTTATTGTTAGAAGAAAAATAATGTTTGAATTCAACATATTTTCTTTTATTTTCAAAGATAATGAAATCAGTTCACTTTATGAAAATATGGTTATAGGATTGACTGTTATATTCAAATGTTTAGTCTCAAAAATATTATCAATGTTTATAGGACTGTGAAAATGATTTCAAGAATAAATAGTTCATCGAAATAAACATTGGTCTAAAATGAAGGGAATATCATAATGAGGATGTTCACAAGTGACTAAAAATATCCAATATAAATATGATGATGATTGTAAAATTTCCAATTGTCATGACCCATCCCCTGGGGCCAATGCCGTGACTACCCCGAGCCGGCCATCCATAAGCCAGGGGCTAGCAACTAGCACCGAATATTTTTTTCACTAAAATCAGGAATGAATTTCATTTATATCCCTTAAACACATGCAACTGAGCACTCAACAAGGTATGAACACAAGTTAACTGTATAGCAAAAAGATTGCTGAAATTAAGAGGGTTCTGAATAAAATCCCAATAGTAATGGTACAAGTACAACTGAAATACAATACATCTGCAGAAATAGAAAGATAGCTACTAGGACATCATCTGAGGTTCCTACCTGAAGGGAAGGTACATATAAACTCCTCATCACTCCACGTCCATCTGTCTCCTCTGAGTACTGGCACACCGTATGGTCCTCCTCTAAGCACTATCTAGTCCTGCTACCCGTAGACTTGATCAGTGATGTCCATTGTCTGCACCAAACACATCAACTTGCAGGCATATCCCATGAAGAGGTGAGTATAACGATACATAGTAGGAACCTCGAGACCCTCAAGGTCTCACAAAATCCACAAAGGATAAACCACAATGTATGAAATGAACTGAAAAACCAACTTATGGTATATGCCCATATAGATACCAAAGTAATCAAGTATATCCATCATAATCATAAGCAAAAACATGGTCCAACCCAAAACTCAAAGCTCAACTATTCCACATGGGATGAAATTACCACAATGATATGTACCAACTAGGTAAAACACATATATAATTAAGACCAATGTTTTATCATGAAGGAAAAATAATTGAAATGTACGATCTCAGATCACACCAGGTGTAACATTGGTATAATAGTAGAGAATATTAGATGTATCTACAGAATCATCTTACTATATTGAGAGGCATACCCATGAAGGATCCTCTAATATCATCAGACAAACAGAGGTTCGCAGTACACTGTCAGACCCACACAATATCCTAGTACCCTGTCAGACCCACACAGGATCCTAGAACATTGTCAGACCCACACTTGATCCTAGTACCTCATCAGAACATCTTTAGACCCACATATGATCCTAGTACATCGTCAGTACATTGTCTGACCCACACATGATCCTAGTACGTCGTCAATAAGTCGTCAGAGCCATAGAGGTTCCTAGTTCGTCATCAGTACATCTACAGACCCACACAGAATCCTATTTAATCATTTGTATATTTCCAGACACACACATGATCCTACTACATCTTAAAAAAAACCAGATCCTAATACATCATCAGTACATTGTCGGACCCACACAGAATCTCGGTACATCGTCAGTAAATCATCACACCCACATAGGATCCTATTTCATTTTTAGTACATCTTCAAACCGAGACATGATCCTAATAAATAGATAATATATGTCATTATACCCACACATGATCCTAATACATCGTCAGTACATCGTTAGACCCACATTGGATCCTAATACATCAACCCATCCAGCTACCAGGTTCCTTTATTAAGTTTGCTTTACTAAGGTAGGGTGAGCTCATCAATCCAATGATCAATAGTTCAATGACCACGAAGTCCCACGAAGAAGTATCCCAATAAACCGCCACGTCAAATGGTTCTCAATTCAATAGATGTTCCGTCAAACGGGCGCTCGTTCTGTAAGTGATTAGCCTTTTAGTCCTGAGGGCCCAGTTGGATTCGTGCTTGGTCCAACCTGAACATACCTAAACATTATCCAAATATTTAGTGGGATATAAAAAAGGATAGTCTCACTCCAAGGTTTCTGGAATTACAAACAATTCATCCAATGGAATCCCGATCCCAAAGTTATCGAGAAAAAGAGTGTATAGGGTCGACACATGTTGGGAACTGGTCCAACCCGGTCGGACCGACCCAGCCCACGCAGGGAGGCCCATCTTGGTGACCCAGACATACGGCCCTTGGTGAGGGGTGGCAATGGGGAGACGAGTTGTCGCAGGGCGGCGCTGCGGCCGGAATGCGGCTGCGCACTACGGTGTGGTGAGGCTGGGTGCCATGGTGTAGTGAGGAGGCTGTTGTGTGGTGGGGGCACAACATTGTGGCGGTCCGTCGGGGCTAGTTGAATTTCCATTCGTCCTATCTCCACGGGGTGGTCATGCGCCATGCCTTCACCATCTGTCGGCTCGGCCGACCGTCCTTCCTTCGCCACTATGACAGAAGCCGTGATTCTCATCCATCTAGTGGTGTGGTTGCTCTGTTGAATTTTTCACTGTGAACACAACAAATAATCACAAGAATTTGCAGAGAGGTTGCGTCATGTTCGATTGGCCTGGACAATCCGTGTTAGAGTGGTGGAAAGAGGCTATGTTTCCTTCTTGAATTATGAAGGGTCATAAAGAACAAGAAAGGGGAATAACAAAAAACAACAAAACCTACCTTGTCATTAATTGGAGGTGGTCGCTAGACATGAGACGAAGTCATTGGGGATGGTGGCATCAGTGATTGTCATATCGGAATGATTCCTCTGATTCGAGATCATGAGTCTTCTTCATTCTCCATTGGAGATGGTGTGTTCGTAATTGTAGATGATATCCTCCAATGTCTTCCCATTCCCCAATGATTTCTCCCAAGCAAAAACTAGTGAGGAGCCAACAATAATTTAATTATGTTTAAAATTTAATTTGTTGTCACATTTAATTAGCATTATTAATTAAAGGGTGTGACACAATTAATGTGGAGGATGTTTAAGAGACTTCTCCAAATTAAATAGGGTGTTTATGGGTTTATCCTATTATGAGGGTTTTGGTTGTCCCCAATGATAGGAATTCAAATTTAGGGGTTTAAGGTCGAGTGGTCCCTTCCACCATAACCCATTTATAGAGGTTTATAAATAAAAATGTTAATGATTTTTATTTTATTATAATCATTCACAAAAATCAAAAAAAACATTCACCCTTGAACCACATCAGATGAGGTGAAGGTCTCCTTAAGAGAATATCTTCACTGTGAGTTCAATATTGCCATCAGATTTCAATTATGAGCACCAGTAAAAAAGTTAGAAAACCCCACTTGCACGTTTACTGAACATACCCGAAAAAATGTTTAGAAATTAATTCCGGACACACTGTGCCTCGGAATCACACACCATCAATTTTCATGAAGTCATGAAATTAACATAAATTAATAAAAAATATATATATATATTTGGAATTTCTTGGTCTTTACATTCTCCCAACCATAGGTATTTGATTCCCTGAAAGCCACATCACAAAACTAGGAAACAAATGTGGGGGTACTGAGAATGAATCTAAGCCTCATACTCCCATGTCCTCTTCTAGAGGTTACCCTGCTTCCAGCGAACATGCACCGGAGGTATCAACCTCCCACAAGGGACCGCTCTTGTTGATACTCAATCTCTACTGGAACATCCTTAAAAGTCCCCCCATACTCAATGCATATCTCTCCATTGTTGATGATTTGAGAACTGACATGCATGTATCTCTTTAGGTGGGATATGTTGAAGAGGTCGTACACTTGGTGCGATTGAGGTGGAAGAGCTAGATGGTAAGCCACCTCACCAACGCTGCTGAGGACCTCAAAGGGTCCAATGATCCTCGAAGATAACTTTCTACCTAATAAAAATCTCTACACACCTCATCGAGGTGAAACATGAAATAATATGTGGTCTCTATCCATGATCTTGAAAGGTCTATGTATCCTATCATCATAAAACATATTCCTACTCTGTGTAGTCTTCATCTGCTCCTCGATGATCTACACCATCCCTGTGGTAGGTCGTACCATCTCTGGTTCCACAAGTGGTGACTCCCTTGGGTCAGTCCAGCATAAAGGTGATCTACAAGGTCACCTTGTACAATTCCTAAAAAGGTGTCATCCCAATGGTGGAGTGATTAATTTTGATGTATTCATACTCCAACAAAGCCATGTTATCCTCCCACCTACAACCGATGGTGGGGAAGCAAGAACACAAGATGTCGTCGAGGGTCTGAATAGTTCGCTCAGTCTGTCCATCTATCTGAGGATGGAAGGTGGTGATCAAATGAAGATGTGTCTCGAATGCTTCCTGAAACCTCATCCATATCTGGGAAATAAAACATGTATCAAGATCAGAGACAATCATCGAGGGTACTCTATGTAGCCACACAATCACCATCATATAGATGTGGCCTAAGATCTCTATTGAACAATGATCTCTAATCAGTAAGATGTCCACCAACATGGTGAGTTGTTCAACGATCACCCATATAGAATCATGAACCCTAGATGAACATGTATGTTATATCATGATGTACAAGAATATCCCATCCCATTTCCAATATGTGACCTCCTGCGGCTGAACCAAGCCTGCTAGTACCTGATTCTCTGCCTTCACTTAATGACAAGTGAGGCACCAATTTATTCATTCCTGGCCACCATTGCTGTCGTCAGAGATCCTGGTACATCATTGTTACTCCTAGATGTACTGTTATAGGGGATGTGTTGAACTCCATAATCACATCCCCCTGAAGAGACACTGGTACCATGGTATGTCCGTGAAAGAGGATGACATGATCCCCACCTTCATAGAATCCATCAGGTGCCTTTTATGTGGATATATGAGCACGTCGATCATCGCAATTAGTGTCCTATCACTATGCCACCCTAAATGCCTTAATAATATTGGGAGGTGACTAAAAGAGTCTGAAAAAAATCTTCTCCACCTCTATCGAAAAAGGATATCTACATATCGTCCAGCTGTTACGTCACATCACCGGGCAGCTATATACCAGACCTCCTGCATAGTGCATTTGTTTTATGGTTCCCCTTCAAAGGTTTATAGAATATTATGAAGTCATATTCCTAGAGGAACTCAAGCCAACATTGGTGTCTCATTTCATGTCCTTATGTGAAAAGATATACCCGAGACACATGTGATCCGAGTAGATTGTAAAATGTTCTCCCATCAAGTCATATCACCACATCTTTATGGAGAAGACATTTGCTCCTAACTTCGAGTCAGGGGTTGCGTAGTTATATTCATGTTGTCTCAACCTTAGATAATCATATGTGACCATGTACCATGAAGCGTCACAGTAGAATACGTAACCTACACCCTCCTCTAGAAGCCCCAAGATGGAGCCACTAGTCAGCCTCTGCCTCAGCTCCTGAAAACTCCATTGACATTTCTTCAACAAAAAGAATGGTTTCCCCTTTTTATTCAATGATGATAAAGGTGCATCTACTATGGATTATTCTAGAAGAAACCTCCGGTAGTATCTAGCCAAACCCAAGAAACTCCATACCTCTATCATACTATAGGATGAAACCTAAGCAAGTACCACCTCAATCATCGTTGGATCCACTACAACCCAAGCCACTGAGATAACGTGTCCCAGAATGTGAACCAATCAAATATAGAACTAGAACTTTGAGATATAACCATAAAGCTGGTGCTCTCAAATTTTGTCCAGTTATATCTACAAATGATAAGCATTCTCCTCCTTAGTAGTTGAGTAGATCAGAATGTCGTCGATGATGACTATTACAATGCAGTCAATTTATGGTTGAAAGACCCTGTTCAGGACTCTCATGAAAACTGTTGGGGCATTAGTGACACCAAATTTCATAACCAAAAACTCATAATGGCCATAACAACATATGAAAGTCATCTTATACACATCCTCATATTTCACCCCGAGCTGGTGATAGCCTGGTCAATGTTCTATCTTCGAGAACCATTTGGCTCACTTCAGCTGATCAAAGAGGTCATAAATTCTCAAAAGTGGGTACTTTTTCTTCATGGTCACATGGATCAGGCACTAATAGTCAACACAAAGAATCAAACTCCCATCCGCCTTCTTAGAAAACAAAATTGGGGCTACTGAAAGAGAAGTACTGGGTCGAATGATCCATTTCACTTTTAAGTCTTCCAGCATTACTCGTAGCTCTTGAGGCTCTGCAGTTTCCATATGATACACTTGTGTAGATATACATGTCGTAACGGTGTATAAGTCAATGTAAAAGTCAACTTCTATATGAGGATCTAGACCTGGATCATCATTAGGGAAGACATCCACGTATAGGTCCACCACTATAGGATTGATCTGACTCTCCACATCAATTGCTCCGAGTGTAAGGCTTGCCAACTAATAAGTGATCGGTTCCACTCTCCTATGAGTAATCCCATCATGTGCTGAAAAAGGCTCCCATCATGCCGTTGAAGATAAAACTTGTCCCATCCATGTAGAAACACTGCACATTGTGCCTAATATAGTCAATCTGATCATTGACTATAGATAACAAGTCCATGACTAAGATGACATCATAAGGCCTCGACGCCGCTACTAGGAGATTCCAATCGAAGCTCTCACCTCCTAGAGTCATCTCACACTATCAAAACTAGCGAGTAATCATCTAATACTATATTTTTGGAGTCTCTAGCTATAAGGAATGAGCCAATGTCTCTGTCAACATCAATGAGCTCCAAACGAGATTCGTGGAAGTAAATGAATGACTGGAACCTGTGTCTCTAATAACTATAGATAAGGTGGAGTAGACACATATTATACCTCATATCATCTCTGGACTTCCTTTGTAGTGGGCCTTAGCTTCCTGGAGATGAGCTCAACCCTATCCACCAGCTCCATACGATCGGGTTGGACTACCTAGTGGTGGTGGCGGTAACATCTCGAATCGCTACCCACAGCATAATTCACGGCCATCTCCTCTACCACATCAACATGCTCCCTACATACCTCCTTGATTGAACCTATTTCTCTATCATAGAGGTCCTTACATCATCTTCTGATCATCTGTATGGTTGGTTGGATAGTCACGAGCCATGTAACCCATCACGCCGCATGTGAAACACTTCTTGTTCCTCGCATGATTGGCTCTGTCTCCGGTGCCCCGCACAACAGATATTGAGTCATACTATCATCCACCTGTAGGTCTAGTCCTCATGGACCTCTGTGACATATGTCTACTACCAGCTACAAAAAACTCTGATATGTGACGTCCAGTGGTGGGTCTCACTGTTGGTGACCGCTCAGAATGAAGATTATTTTCTAAGAGGGCTCGCTCTAACAACCCCAACAACGT
The DNA here is from genome assembly GCA_963277665.1 of Viscum album. Classification (NCBI taxonomy): domain Eukaryota; kingdom Viridiplantae; phylum Streptophyta; class Magnoliopsida; order Santalales; family Viscaceae; genus Viscum; species Viscum album. Next base: position 1,247,661,547 of record OY728148.1, read on the forward strand.
CAGGAGGCTATGAAAAATCATAAAAGACTAGTTCTCCTACTAGAGTCCCTGTTCATTGGGCTGGGTATTGAAAATTGGGTCTCACACCATATCAGTGGAGTAACGTGAGAGGTTGGTGAACCTTGCTGAGTACTAAGCCACAATCATGATGCCCTGCTGCAGATGAAGTAGCTCATGTATGCACACTGGGCGAAGATATGATGGGAAAAACTCTGCAAGAAGTAGGCTCTCGATGACTACACATAGAAGCGTCACCTCATAGTGAACCAGGAGCATCAAGAACCACCATATTCCTGCTACTGGATGTAGAAGACTGGCATCAAGGATCATCGTGAGATCATCTAGTGTCGCTACCTGTCAGAAGACTCTCACCACGCCCTCCAACCAATACTCAGTTGCATGTGGTTCTATCTCTACCATGAACCAAGGTGGCCTCTAGTGCTAGAACTCATGCAATGAACTCATGCGTCGTGCACCCTCTACTGATGGGGATGGTGGAATTGGTGGCCCAACGGTTAATGGTTCTGCATGTGCCTCCTCTAGTGTTTCTACTAGAAGAGGTCTCTACACCGAGGCCTCATCACACAGTGGGCTATCATTGTATACTATATCCGAATGCTTATATGGACGTCTTAGTGGAGTCATCTAGAAAAGAAACAGGTGCCCCACAATAAAAAAGTTATACGTAATGAGATGACACAAAAATATCATAAAGGAAACTCTAAAAACAGACACACAATCATGGTTTTCATGCACTGAGTAGGAATTTAGATGTTATGGTCCTAGTATATGGATACGTCGGAAACCACACCAAAACTGGATTCCCTAAACTATTAACCAAACTCCCTACACATTACATGAATGTAATTAAAAATAAAATTAGATTCCAATGTTCTATAGTAGAACCAACTACTCTAATACCAATTTGTCAAAACCTATCCCCTGGGGGCCGGGCCGTGACTACCTCAAACTAGCCTTCCCCAGGACAGGGGCTAATGACTAGCACCGAAAGGCATATTCCCTAAAACTAGGAAGGAATTTCCTTTATATCCTGTAAACACATGAAACCAATCACACATCAAGATACAAACACAACTGAACTGTATAGACAAAAGAGTGATGAAAGTAAGAGGGGCCGAAATATAAGGCTAATAGTAAAGGTTTCAGTACAACAAAAATACAATACAACATAAGAAAGAGATAGACATCTACTGGGTCATCCTACGAGGTTCCTATATGAAGGGTATGTAAAGATCACCACCTCATCACTCCATGTCATCTTGTCTCCTTTGCGTACCGACATACCGTATGGTCCAACTCTAGGCATAGTTCAGTCCGGGTACCCTCAGCCTCGATCCGAACTGTCCATCGTCTGCACCAAACACAACAAGATGCGGGCATCGCCTATGTAGGGGTGAGTATAATGATAATTAGTAGAGACACTGACACCATCACGGTCTCACAAAATCCAGAAGGATAAACTAAAAATCATGAAATCAATTGAAACCCATACTTAGGTATATTCCCATACATATACTTATTTTATCAAGTATACCGATCACAATCATGAGGAACCACAGGGTCCAACCAAATATCCCAAATATCAACTATTCCGCAAAGAATGGAATACCAAAAAGGTAACTACTACAAATTTATGCCACACAGAGGAATACCACAAACGTTTTAACATTATGTAAAAATACAACTCATCTACAAACTCATCTCACACCAGTTATAACTTATGTACAATATTAGAAATGATTAGATGTATCTACTGAATCATCAAACTCTGTTAAGAGTTAGAACCACGAAGGATCTTATAATATCATAACACACATAGAGGTTCATAGTACATCATCATTCCCACACGGGATCTTAGTACCACGTCAGACCCACACAAGATCCTAGTACATCGTCAGTCCCACACTGGATACAAGTACCATGCCAGTACATCATTATACCCATACAGGATTGATGTACATCGTCAATACATCATCAGATCTCCACAGGATCCTCGTATATTGTCTGTAAGTCATCAAACCCACAATGTATCTTAGTACACTGTTAATAAATCGTCAGACCCACACAATATCCTAGTACATTGTCAATACGATGTCATACACACACCCGATCCTAAAACATCTTCATAACCTCTTCAAACCCAAAAAGGATCCCAGTACATCGTCTGTATATCTTCAGACCCGTACAAGATTTTATTACATCATCTATACATCATCAGACACACACATGATCCTAGTACATTTTGATTACATCTTCAAACCCACACATGATCCTAATACAGCGTTTTACATCGTCAGACCCACATAAGGTTCTAATACATCATCCGTACATCATCAAACCCATATAGTATTGCAGTACATCGTCACAACCAGCTATATTGTTCCCATATTATACTTTCTTGTCTCTGGGAGGGTCCAATATTCAAGCCACTGGTCGCTACGTCAACTACCATAAAGTCCCATGAAAAAATATCCAAAGTACCACCACGTCAAACGGATGTTTGGTGCCAATATTATGGCCAATAGAGAGTATAGGGTTGAAACCCGTCAGGGACCAGTACGACATGTTCAGACCGACACGGCCGGACCTGATGCATCCGGTCAAGCATGCGCAGGGTGGCCCAGTTTGGAGACTCAGCCTGGCAGCCCACGATGTGGGGTGTCCCTGGTGCAGTGGACTACCATGGCTTGATGGCTGGCCCACCCTCCTCAACATGTGGCACAGTCGCACGTCACGCCTTCACCGGCTGCCATATCGGTTGGTCATCCTTCCTTTTCTGCTGCAGCACAAGCCTTGGTTCCCTTCTATTGGGCGGCGGGGTCACTCCATCACCTTCATCAATAAGAAAAAAAATAATAATAACTTGATTTTGCAGAGAGGTCGGGTTATGTTCATTTGGCCCACACACTCCACGTTAGTGTAGTAATAAGTGGCCTTGATTCCTTCAGGAATTATGAAGAGTTGTTAATAATATGAAAGGGGAAAAATAAAAAACAAGAAACCGTACCTTGTTTTTCATTGGAGTAGGTCACGTTGAAGGTGAAAATGTCATTGGGTATGGTGGCATCGGTGTTCTTTGCTTCCGCAAGATGCCTCCGATCTGGGCTCAAGCGTCGTTCTCATTCCTCGTTGGAGATGGTGTGTTCAATGTTGTAGATGTGTTCCACCAATATCATCCCTTTCGCTAATGATTTCTCCCAACCTAAAAAAAGTGAGGATCCAACACCAATTAAATTAAGGTTACTAATGTAATTTATTGGAACATTAAATAGGAATAATTAATTAATGTTGTTTCCCCAATTAATGTGGATTATTTTTAAGAGAATACTCTACATTAAAGAGGTAGTTTAAGGGTTTCTCCCATTATAGGGGTTTAGCTGGTCCCCATATTTAGGAAATAAAATTGTGGGTATTAGGATTCAGTGGTCCCCACAACCATAACCCATTTTGAGGGGTTTCAAAAATAAAAATGCTAAACATTTTTATTTTATTTTATTCTATCACCAAAAACACAAAAACTAATATTCTCCATTGACCCACCGTCGATGAGGTGATGGTCTCCATAAGAGAAAATCAGTGATGTGAGTTCAACGGTGCACTCCAATTTCAATTCTGAGAACCAATTTATAATCTACAAAAAACCTACTCACACGTTTACTGAATGTACCTGAAAAAAAGTTCAAAAATTCATTCTGGGAGAACCAATATGTGGAATCATGCATCGTCACAGGCTCATGAAATTCCCATATAATAAAAACAATTCATTTAATTTCTGAGTCAATACATTCTCCCCACCTTAAGGCTTTGGGTCCCAAAAATCGACATAAAAAATTAGGAAAACAACTGGGGGTACAGAGGACGAATCTATGCCTCCCGCTCCCATGTGCTCCCCTTGAGGATCCCATACTGCCAGCAAACGTGCACCAGAGGTATCGACCAGTCAATACGGACCTGATTTTATCAATCCTATATCACTACTAGAACCTTCATAAACATCTACCCATCGTCAATTTCTAGTACGTTGTGTTTGATGATGCATGAAGGGTCATGCACGTATCTCCTCAGGTGGGATATTCAGAAGATGTCATGCACCTGGTGCAAATGAGGTTGAAGAGTTAGGTGGAATGAAACCTCACCAACTATACTGAGCACCTAAAAGGGTCCAATTAACCTCAGAGATAACTTAACACCCAACCAAATATCCACAAATATCATCGTGGTGAGACCTATATAAAGACGTTGTCGCCATCCTTGAACTCTAGAGGTCTCCATCTCTTATCGGCATAAGACTTATATCTACTCTGTGTAGTCTCCCTCTGCTCCTGGATGATATTCACCATATCTGTGGTATCCCATACCATCTCTGGTCCCACGAGTACAGACTCACCTGGGTCAGTCTACCATAAAGGTGATCTATAATGTTTCGCGTAAAATTCCACAAAAGTTTACATCCCAATGGTGGAGTGATAAATATTGATGATTGAAAACTCCACCATCATAAAGTGATCCTAGCAGCTACGATCAAAATCGAGGATGCAAGCATGTAGCATGTTCTCATAGGAATGAATGGTCCACTTAATTTGGTCATCCCTCTATGGTTGGAAGGCGGTGCTCAGACGAAGCTGCATCCCAAAATCCTTTTGAAACACCTTCAATGTCATGGATGTAAAACATGTTTTACGATCGGAGACAATTGTTGAGGGTACTCCCTGTAGCCGCACAATCTCATGCACATAGAGGCATCAAATGTTCTCTTCTGAAATATTCTCTCGAGTTGGTAGGAAGTGGGCCAACATGGTGAGTCAATCAATGTTCACCTTGATGTAATCATTACCCCTATATGTATGTGGAAGAACCATCACGATCTCCATGGATATCCCATCCAACATCCATTCTGGGACCTATAGAGGCTGAACCAAGACTACATATACCTGATGCTCTGCCTTCACCAGTTGACAAGTGAGGCATCGAGAGAAAAACTCTGCTACAACATTCTTCATTCCTAGCCACTAGTGCTATCATCAGAGATCCTGGTATATACTCTCTACTCCTAGATGTACGGCTAGAGGGGATTTCTAGAACTCCCTCATCACTTATTCACGAAGCGAGACGGGTACCATTGTACATCCCTTAAAGTGGATAATGTGATCCCAACCTTCATAAAATACGTAAGGTGCATGTCTTGAGGATATATGAGCATGTCAAGCCTCACAGTCAGTGTCTCTATGGTGTGCCTCCCAGACTAGTAGAAGAAGTGGTTGTTTGATTGTAAGACTACAGAAAATCTGCTCCATCTCGATCCATAATGGATATCTGCATAGAGGTTAGCTGCTCTGTTGCCTCACTTAGTAGTTGTATACCAGATATCCTAATGGGTGCATCTGCTAAAAATATCCACTTTCGAGGAGTACAAACTATCTCGAAGTCATATTCATTGAGGAACTCAAGACAATGTTGCAGTCTCAGGTTCAAGTCCATCAGTGAGAATATTACCTGATACTCTTGTGATCTGATTAGACTCTAAAAAGCTGACCCATCAAGTAATTTCGCCACATCATCAAGGAGATGTCCACTATTGCTAACTCTAGGTCATGTGTAGAGTAGTTATGTTCATGTTGTCTCAACTACGGAGAACCATATGCGAGCACTGCATGCTCCTATATTAGGAAACATCTGAGCCATATCCCTAATGTGTCGCAGTAGACTACGTACACTACACCCTCCTCTGAAAGCCTCAAAATAGTGTCACTAGTCAGCCTCTGCCTCAGATCCTGATAACTAAATTTTATTTTCTCCAACTGCATAAAGGGTTTCCCTTTCTTCATCGACACTTATAATTGTTCTTTTACTAAGGAGAAATCTAGCACAAGCCTTTGGTAGTATCTAGAAAAACACAAGAATGTTTTTACCACCGTCACACTCCAGGGAGTCTCCCAAGCAAGTACCACCTCAATCATCACTGGATCCACTGGAACTCCATCCTCTGAGAAGACGTGTCCCAGAATGTGAACCTCACAGATCCATAACTACCACTTCGAGAGCTTACTATAAAGATGGTTCTCCTAGAGTCTGTCCAGTACTATCTGCAAATGATAAGCATGATCCACCCTAGTAGTCGAGTATATCATAATGTCTTCAATGAAGACTACTAAAAATAAATTAATGTAATGCTGAGATACCATGTTCATGAGTCCCATGAACACTGTAGGGGCATTGGAAATGCTGAATGACATAACCATGAAATCATAATGGCTATATTGAAATATGAAATATGTCTTATGCATATCCTCATATAACACCCTGATCTGGTGATAATGTGATATGAGTTCTATCTTTATGAACCATTGTGCTCCCTTCATCTGATCAATGATGTGGTCAATCCTCTGGAGTGGGTATCTGTTCTTCACAGTCACCAGGTTCAAGCGCAGCAAGCCATCACAAAGCCTCAATCTCCCATCTGCCTTCTTGGCGAACAAAATTGTAGCTGCCCATGGAGAAACACTGGGCCATATGAACCCTTTTTTCCTGAACATATCCCAGGTTTACACGAAACTCACAAATCAATGTGGGAGCCATCTTATGTGATTATGTAGATATCGGTGTCTTCCCATGGGTACAAGTCAATGTAAAATCAAACTCTTTTCATGGTGGTATACCTAGAACATCATCAGGGAAAACATCCGCGTACTGATCCACCATTATATGATAGATCAGACTATTTACATCAATCTCTCTAAGGTAAAGGTTAGACAACTGATGAGTGATCAACTAAACTCTCCTCCGAGAAAGTCCATCCAATGCTGCAAAGGCTAAATTCTCAGTAGTGAAGGTAAATCTGGTCCCAACCATGTGGAGACATAGCAATTTGTGCCTAATACAGTCAATCTAAGAATGGATTTTAGATAACCACTCTATACCTAATATGACATCGTACGTCTTCGACGCCACTACTAGGAGATCCCTACTGAACCTCTCACAACCTAGATTAATCTCACACTACCGAAACCAATGCGTAATAATCAAATCATCTCTTGCATGAGTATCAAGATATAAGGATTGACACAATGCCTCCGTCAAAATTTCTGAGCTCCAAACGAGGGTCGTTGTAATAAAATAATTACTTGAACATGTGTCTATCATAACTGAAGCTAAGGTAGAGTAGAAAAATATCAAACGTCGTATTATCTCCAGAGCTCCATGGTCGTAGGCCTCAGCTACCTGGAGCTAAAGTCTCCCCTATCCACCTGCTCCCTGTGGACGGGGTGGACCACCTGGTGGTGGTGGCGGTAAAATCACAAATCGTCTCCCACCGCTAGTTACACGTCCAGCTCCTCTTCCATGTCTAAATCCTCCCAATAGACCTCCTCGGTCAAACCTCTATCTATGTATGGGTGTTGCTTTGATCGTTTTTTGATCAACTGTACGGTGGGTAAGACAATCACTGGTCATTTTTCCATGGCCCCCACATGTGAAACACTTCATGTTACTGGCATGATTGGCTATATCTACAGTGCCCCCACACAACTGATAATGAGTCATACGGTAGTCCAGCTATAGATATTTTCCTGTTGGACATCCGTGACATATTTCAGCTGCTAGCTGTAGAAGACTCTTCTACGTGACGTCTGGCAGTGGGTCTCATTACTGTTGACTACTCAGCAAGAAAAATATCCAAGAAGAGGTCCCTCTCTACTACCCCTCCTATGTCTGGATGTTGAGAGAAATCATCAAAGCCCTTATATCCCACCTGAGTCCCTGATCAAAGGTATGTTAAATGAATAATATTACAACACCATATTCGTGGAGTAGCATGAGAGGTTGGTGAACCTCACTGAGTACTGAGCTATAGTCATGATGCCCTGTTGCATATGATGTAGCTCCTATATTCGCACTGCGCGAAGTGTTGCTGGGAAAAACTCTACCTAAAATAGGCTCTCGAAGTCTACGTAGAGAAGCATCACCTCGTCGTGAACATGGACCATCAAGCTCCACCATCTGCCTACTTCTAACTATAAAATACTAACAGCAAGGATCACCATGAGATCATCTAGTGTCCTTACCAGTCGGAAGACTCTCCCCACGGCCTCCAGCCAATCCATTGCTGAATGTGGGTTTGTCTCCCCCCTAAACCTGTGTGGCCTCTAGCACTATAACTCATGAAATGCGCTCTAGAGGAATGCACCCTCTACTGCAGGGGCTGATGGCATCTGTGGCCAAATGGGTAATGGTACCGTTGGTGCCTATGCTAGTGCCTCTACTAGAAGAGGGCATTGTATCGCGGTCTCATCACTCGGTGGGCTATCAATGTGTACTATATCTGGAAACCTAGATGGTTGTCTACATTGAGGCATCCTGAAATGAAACCGATGCACTGTGGTCAATATGTTATACCTGGTGAGATGAATCAATGATATCACAAATAAAACTCTCAAAAACACACACAAAATCTATATTTTCATGCACTGAGTCAAAAATATGAAGACATGGTCCCGGTGTATAGATACATCAGCCACCACAAAAACACTATATTCCCTAAACTGATAACCACACTCATTACACTTAACACTATTTCCATTAAATATTAGATCAAAATTCAATATTCTACGGTAGAACTGACATATCTGATACCAATTTGTCACAACCCATACCCTGAGGCCCATGCCGTGACTACCCGAAGTCCAGATTCTATAGGCCATGGGCTGGAGACTATCACTGAAAGTTGTATTCCCTAAAACTGGGAAAGAATTTCTTTATATCCTATATACACTCACAACCGAGCCCACAACAACATATGAACACAAGTAAACTACTTTGCAAAAAGAGTCCTGAAAGTAAGAGGGGTCAGATTACAAGCCCAACAGGAAAGGTACAAGTACAACTTAAAGTCAATACAACTATAGAAAGAGAAATAATGTTATTGGGTCATTTTTTGAGGTTCCTACCTAAAAAGAATGTACAGATCACCTCCTCACACTCCACCTCTTCCTGTCTCCTTTGTGTACTGACACGCCGTATGGTCCTCCTCTGGGCATCGTCCCATCCTGGTACCATCAACCTCGATCAGCACTATCTGTTGTTAGTACATCGTCAAACCCACACAATCATGATCCTAGTACATCGCCAGACCCACACAAGATCCATGTACCATGAGATGATGTACGTGAATCCTAGATTTTGGTACCTCATCATACCCAATCATGATCCTAGTACATCGTCAGACCCACACAAGATGCATGTACATCATCATTACATCAAAAGACCCACATAGGATCCTAGCATGTCGTTAGTACATTCTCAGACCCACACAGGATCCTAGTTCCATGGTAGTACATTGTCAGATCCACACAAGATCCTAGTACATTATTTTTACATCGTTAAACCCACACATGATGCTAGTACATAGTTAGTAGGTCATCAGACCCACATAGAATCCTTGTACCTCGCCAGTATATCATCAGACCCAGACATGATCCTAGTAAAACATTAGTACAATGTCAGACCCACAAAGGATCCACGTAAATCGTAAATACCTTGTCATACCAACATAGGATCCAAATACATCGTCAGTACATCGTTAGACCCAAAAAAGATCCAATTATATCATCAGTACATCGTCAAACCCACTCAGGATCCTAGTACATCATCACAGCCAGTTACAGTGTTCCTAAACTAATCTTGATTGTCTCTGGGAGGGTATGCTCGTCAAAAAACTGGTCGATTATTCAACTACCATAATGTCCCACGAAGAAGAATCCCAAAGGACTGCCATGTCAAAGGTTCCTAAATGAAAAAGATGGGGCGTCAAACGGACTCATCGTCTGTAAGTTTGTATCCTTTTAGTATTGAGGGTCCGATTAGATTTGTGATAGATCCAAACCAACCACACCCCAACTTTATCAAAATCTCATGTGGGGTATACCAAATGTACATTCTGAATCAAAGGTTTCTGGTGACATAGACGGTTCGTCAATTGAACTCCAGGTACCATAGTTATAGCTAAAAGAGTGTATATGGTGAAAAATATTCCAAGACTGGACCGACCCAGCCCGAAATGGCCTGGGCTGACTAGGTTTGGGCGACCGGGGCCCGCATCGGGGAGTCCGGCGCATGCAGGATAGCCCGGCCTGACAGCACGCATTGTAGCGGGGTAGCCACGGGGCGACATGGTGTCATGGTGCTATAGGGAAGTCGCGCTAGGGGGGCTGTATGGATGGCCAGTCGTCTGCTCCTCATGGGGTGATCACAAACCACCCCTTCACTGGTGGTCGGCTCGACAATCCTTCCTTCCTTTTCCACTGCAGCACAAGCCACAGTTATCTTGCATCGGGTTGCACGGTCGCTTTGTCACCTTCATCGATAAGAACATAACAAATAATCACAAGAATTAAGGAGAGGATGGGCTATGTTTGTTTGGATTGCACTCTCCATGTTAGAGTGTTAGCAATCAGCTATGATTCCTTCTTGAATTATGAAGAGTCATCATGAACGGGAATGGGAAAAAATTAAAAAACAACAAACTATACATTTTCATTCATTGGATGAGGTCTCGAGGAAGGAGACGATTCATTGGGTATGGTGGCATTAGTGTTCGTCGGTTCAACATGTTACCTCCAATCCAGGATCAATTATCCTTCTCGTTCATCATTGGAGATGGTGTGTTCTTCATTGGAGATGAGTTCCTCTAATGTATTCCCTTTTTCCAACAATTTCTCCACACTAAAAACAATTGAAGAGCAAACACCAATTAAATTATGTTTACTAATTTAATTTGTTGGAAAATTCAATTGGAATAATTTATTAAAGGGTGTAGCATAATTATTGTGTATGATTCTTAAGAGACATCTACACATTAATGCGGGAGTTTAAGGGATTCTCCCATTATGAGGGTTCAGGTGGTCCCCACCATTTGAAATTCAAATTGAGGGTTTAGGCTCGGGCGGTCCCCACCACCATAACCCATGTTGAGGGGTGTCGAAAATAAAAATGATAAATGTTTTTTTATTTTATTCTTTCACAGAATATACAAAAACTAAATTTCACCCTCGACCCACTTTGGATGAGGAGAAGGTCTCTCTAATCAAATATCAACGCTACGAGTTCATTGGTTCCCTTAGATTTCAATTCCGAGAACCAGTTTAGATGATATAAAAACCCACTCTCACATTTACTAAATATACCGATAAAATTTTTAGAAATTCATTCTAGGCACACCGGCCCTCAGAATCACACATTGTCGATTTTCGCAGACACTTGAAATTCACATATAATTAAAAAAACTGCATATAATTTTTGGGTCATTACAGTAATTCAAAAAAGACTTAAGTTTCTTGAGAAATTTTGGATTCAAGCCTTATGAAATGAATATATAGAATAAGTGATGCCAATAAGATTTTGAAAACAAATATGATTCTAGAAGCAATAAACGTAACAATCCATTTAATTATTTATATAAGATGCCATAATGATTTTAAATGTGTCTTATTCATGTGGAGTTCATGAAACAAGAAAATTATTTTTGATGGAGAAATTTTGTTAATTAAAATCATTCCAGTCTCAGTTCATTAATGTGATATCACCAAAAAATAATTTGTATGAAGGCTGAGATGGTTGACTAGAACATGGAATGATAAATATGGTGGTTTAAAGTAATACTATTAATCCATGAGATATAAATATTTCAAGAAATTAGTTAGTAGTAGTCCAAAAGGGGATGAATTTGATGCCAAAAAGATTCATGAGGTATGAAAACATCAATCATCTTACTCGAGAATTGATAAAAAGGGGAATCAAATTGCAAATAAAAAATTGAATAATTTATTTTTATTTCATGTTTTTGGGACAAATGAAAATGAAAATAAAGTTATTATTGCGTAGACAAATGAAAAATTGGAGTAGATATCAATAAAATTATGTAGTGAAAAATTATCATCATGTTGATTTATTTTTTGTTTCAATTTCGTTAATTACCAAAATAATAATTGTGATATTTTTTTAAATGTTTTTCATATTCTTCATATTAGAGATGAAACTTATTGTCTGATTTACATATACACATATACATTAAGAATATGATGACACCAATATAATTCTTCAGTTTTGATACTTCATAAAAAGTATTATCTTGTATTTTATGAAAAGAAATAAAATCAATACTTGTTTAAAATATCAAAAATGTTTTGTCAAGGGAGATCATCAATGGTTTCAAAATCAATATGAAACATGTTATGATTTATTGATGAAGTCAATGATATGATTTCGAGAAAGTGGAAGAATCATTCGAATTGGTGACTATTTTTATTGAAAATTAATGTCGACGAATGTCTAGAAAGAATAATCAATGATTATGAATGAATAGGTTGAATGATTTGTTTTATCAGTTAGTGAGTATTAGAATAAGAATTTTGTTTGTAGTTGGTATAATTCATCATTATGACTTTCCATTTACATTATCATTTTTTAAAATTTTGTTTGTAAAAATGTATTAATGAATCTTCTTTTATACATATGTCTTCATCATGATGATGAAATGAGATTGAGAAAAAGACTCAAACAAAATATGAGTAATAAATAATGAATAGATTTGAATTATTGAGAAGATTTGAGTAGTTTAATGAAGTTCTTATTAGTATTGAAGGTGTTAAATATATATATCCAATATTCAAGGAGAATTTATGTTTTCTTTAATTTTATTTTATGTTAAAAATGTTTCTAATCCCACCTACACTATTATTTCTCACCAATAAATATTAGGGAGTACTTTATACATTTTTACATTAGTATTATTGAAAATAGAAGGATTGTAAAAACATGTTTTTTTATAAAATGATTTTTTGTTTCTAGAATTATTAAGGAATTATATTTGAAAAAATAATAAGATTAAGAAGAATAAAAAATATTTTATTTAGGGTTTCCAGATCAGATAGAGAAATTAGGCTAGAATTTCTAAAAATTGAAAGAAGAAGTACATGATTTTTATAGTAGTATTTCAGTCGAGTTATCTTATATAGATGACTAATTAGATAGGTGAATAGAATTAAAAGACCATATTTAGTATTATTGTGATGTTTATTGAAGTTCATATGCATTTCTGTGTAGGTAAATCAAACATTTATTTGAATATTGTTTTTTAATATTGAAAATGTATCATAGTAAATTTGTTTGAAGCATCTAGAGAATGTTTCTTAGCATGTTATGTTTTCAACACCACCAAGAATGGGTGTTATGGATAGGAATCACTAATTATGGGAAGTTTCCATAGGATTTGATTATGGATCCACAAACATCCATGGGCTCTTTATCCAATGTGAAAATATCTTCAAAGGTAGTCATTTGTTATGTTTGGCCCTGTGATACTTAAGTACATACATTGGTTGAAAGAAAGGGAGGTCAGAATTATCACACCCATTTTTGGTGAATTAGTTCTTACTATGGGAATATCATATTAATTTGGATATTTTCATGAAACCATATTAATTCCCCATGGGAAAAATATGTTTCCCTTGGGATTTTCAATAAATTATTAGCTTGAATGAAATATAGAATTATTTATTATTATTCAAGGATAATTATTAATGGAGATATTCACATGTATTCATGGTTCTCCATCAATGGTATCCTCTTCTATACTATTTATATATTCTTTTAACTTTTGTTACGATAATACTAGTTTTTAAGCCACATATTTGGGAACTCTAAAATTTATCGTCATCTAGGGAGAAAGATGGTTGTTTTGATGTTGGGATCATACCCATAAATGGGATACCTAGGTTTCCATGTAAACAGAATCAAAACCGTTGAAGTTTGGTTCCACTTAATTGGACACATCATACCTATTATGTTCATCTAATGATGACCTAACTGTACAATTTAATGTAATTAGGAAAGGATATTTATGTATAATGTGTCTAGTCAATGCATGGTGAAGAACATGTCCCTATGCATCCCAATGAACATGGAATGATATTATTTAATAGGTTTTGTTAGAACCAATTCAGAATATAGCCCAAGAACATGGTTGTTTTGGAGTTTTGGATTTGAACATTAGGAAGTCTTCATACGCATCTCATTTGAAGGGGAATCAATGCCCACCTAGATTGGTGAGACTCACTGGGGTGTATGATCCTTTAAAAGAAAAAGTTTGTGTATTATTATTTAATAGGATTCCTGAATTAAGGGAATTTGGGTTGGATTCCAAAATAGGATATCCAGTGGGCTCGAAATCTTTTAAAGGATTCATACATATAAAAATTATAGTGGGAATTAGAGTTCTCAAAGTTCATGAGTGCTAGATTGTGTGGGTGTTGTCACCAACCTAATTATTATTTTCTTGTAAGTGATGCTCAGTGTGAGAGTGAAGAGGATGATAAAGATTCAACAAAGCATACTCTCTCTCTCTCTTCTGTTGATGGAAGAGGGTAGGCATATGTTGGAAGTGGTTAGAGCGATAGTCTAAGTGGTAGATGCAATGAACCATACCCTTCATAATATTACATAGAAGGTGGTCCAATGTATGGATGGAGTGAAGGTGAATTAAATCTTGAGGAATGATATTTCATCCTCCTACATGAATGGCTAAAGATTTACACCGGGATAGATACCCTAAGTGGATCCCTGGTGATGAGGTAGAATTGTCCTTTTTTAATGGAAATGAAAGTGTGACTCTCACTCTCCCTAATGGGAACCAGTGGATATGAGTTTTAGAGCGTAAAATGGGAGGTTAGTGTCAAATTCCCAGAATACATGACTAGGAACATCCCAAATCCTTCTCTATGGCAAGGATATATGTGACTATAGATATAAAAATCTACAAACATCACAAGGATCTTGAAATACATTTGAATATAGATATGGGAAACCTATAATTGTTGATATAGAAACCCAAATATGAGACACACTGATGTTCCCTTCCCAAAGGGTTGATAATTCATGATGCTTTTGTGGATGTTTCCACATTATCTTTTTCATAAAAGGAATTCAATGAATAGGAATCCCCATCAAGAAACAATTTGATGATTCCATTATGAATGGACAGTCTAGACCTAAGGGAGAAGGAGATACAAAGAGTGGTCCCCAATTAGGTATATTTCATGAAGGTATGGGCACACATGTTGGATTTGGAAACATGAAATTTATATAATTGATTAACTACCTATATGTTAAAACAAGTTCGACACTTGAATCAAGGCATCAATTGTATTCATAGGTGTACCCAAAAGTGGGGCCCTCGTGTTCCTTCGATAGTAATGGGTGGCGCACAAGTGTTTTTGATTTTGGATGGTTGGTCACATTAGGTATGAAATTGTTATGGATTTAAAACACTAGAGGTAGAAATTTCATATGATCCTCCTTTATTCCCATGTTCTATGAGACAATGAACAGCCTTGAGTTTTTCAGAAGACTTGGGAGGAGAACTAGGGATACAAGAGCCACAATTGGGATTTTGGGAATTCATCAATACCAATGAATACCCCAAGGGTATATTTATAAAAAAATTAGAGACCCTAGGATAATTGAGATTGGGTGAACAAGTGTGATGTGTTCCATAATTGTGGTGTGCAACTGGCAGTGTGCTAGATAAGTGGTGATCAGGAGGGTTTATGAGCCGATGGAATCATGAGTGCCTCTTTGAAAATTATCCAAAATATTTTCTCTCTATCATGAGGGTTGTGCCCACTCAACCATTCATGTGATCTCTACCACACTGTAGTCTCTACCCTTCGGGTCGGTGCCTTCCCTACCATCGTTGACCCCCATGAAAATTGTAGAACTTCATAATGAACATTTCAAGCTCATTTGAGGATATTTAGTTGAAAAGTGAATAGAAGACATACCATGATGTCAATAAAATACCCCACATAGAATTTTATTCATTCATAATGAAATTAATGTTTTTCTAAAATAACATAAGGGATCATTGATGCATTCCAACATCATTTGGTTATATTTAGAGCTACCTCCTGTTTTGAAGGATGCACTAATTTTTTTTCAAACACATGGGGCCTAGAGAGCATAGATTTATTTTACTATGGTTATTTAAATACCCCCATAGTATTTTTATATTTTGTGTTGTTACCCTAATACTTTCCTAAGCACTATATGTAGGAGACTTTGAGGGGATGATTTTTTTCATAGATTTATCATTTCTATTTTTCAAACTACCATTTTTTTCATTAAATTTCATTGCTCGATATATCCCATACCATATAGAATATAGGTCTAGTGAGATGGGACTCATCTTTTTATACGAGTTACCTTGGGTATTTTTATCCAGGTGGGTGGTATATATTTATTTGGAGTTTAAATTCTGTAATAATAATAATAAGGATAATGTTTAAGGTATAATATCATTGACCATAGATTTTTAAATTAGATCCCAAACAAGCCTAATGGATATAAGGTACTAATATTTTTTAGATACATACAATGGTGTTCCTCATTCTTGAATTCAATGGTTTCCATATCTAGAATTTTATGTATTCAAATAGATGAGGGCACTTCAAAGAAAAAAGATACAAATATTTTACAAAATAGTTATTGGGGATGTATTATAAAGTACAAACTACAACATGTGTTTAATATCTAAACAATGTAATATGTCGACTAACATTCCCAATATGTAGGTGAATTTTATTTGAGGCCACTAGGGGAATATACCACATCATCAGGCAAAATATCAGTCATTAATTATCACATTCTATTAAAACTTTCCAAACGGGTATAATATTTGGATGTACAAATACTACAGTGGGTGGTTTTACAAATTAAATATTTCATAGAATACAAGGAAATATGTTCCGACATAGGCCATGAATGTGGAAACCAATCCTACAAATACATGACATGTGAAGGATGATTAAAATTGTTTAAAAAGATGTATTTATAAAAAAAATTCCTTTTAGTTTTGAGTCATGAAATAAAGAAATTATGTTGTGAATTTTCATATCATGATGCATGGAAAATATAGGGATTTAATTTAATGTCTTTTATATATACAAGAAGTTTATGGGTCTCTAATTTGTTGATAATTTTCCTAGAAACATTATACCACATTTAGGTATGGGAAGGGAGAAATGTAAATTGTGATTTGGAAATTTCTAGATTTGAAGAATGAGATTGGAAAAAGGGATAATAGCATGTAAATAGGTCTCCTCCAAAAAACATACGTTATAATTTTTTGAAAAACCATTTATGGGGGAAGTATTATGCAAGTCTAATTGAGGGAATATTCCACATAATCAAATAGTGGTATCTTTTGACTGATAGTCCTTTTATATTGGTGACTAATGTAAGGCCACCTAGTTGTATGTAATATATAGTCAGGAAAAATATCTCACAGGTATCAAACATTCTATTGCTATAAATTTGAGGAAAATTTATTGAGAATCAGATTTTCCACAGCATAGATGTTGGTATAAAGAGAAAGGAGACTGAATACAGAAAGTTTATTTCCATTCCTAATTTTCTAAGAATTGATGTAATTGGATTTCTATGATGTTCTGACCAAAATATAGGATGTATTATTTTTGTTGTTTTATGTCATTCAACTAGGACCAAAATATTATTTAAATAATTAATGATATGAGTTCAAATGATCATAGGATATTTCAATATGATTTGAACAGATGGAAAGGAAAACATGGGTAAACCATGGTCATGGAGGCTTCCAAACCAAGAGAAATGTAATGGGACAAATATAAATGGAAGTCCATTTTAAACTATGGGTTCATTCACACTTTCATCAATGTTGGAAGGGGATAGAAAGGGATATTATCAAGAATGATGTTTCCATAATTTGATAAAACCCATTATGGGGGAATTATTATGAACGTACAATGGGGTAATATGTTGTATTGCCAGAGTGTGGAAACTTTTTACTTACAAGTCTATTATGTTGTCTACTAATGTAAGGCCACCTTGGGGAACATACTTCAATGATAGTAAAAAGAATTCTCATGTATGAGAAATTATGCCACCAGAAACTGGAGAAAGATTATGAAGATCTAAAATTATTCAATATTAAGAATGTGAAATATGAATGGGGTAATTCTCAATGAATTAGATAAATATTTAAATCAATATTAGAAATGATTTTGGAATCCCTTACATAGATCATATTCATAAGAAATATGGTGACATATTTTGTTTCCTTAATGGGTGCTCTATGGAGACGACCCAATAATGAATATCTCATGCATAGTTTTTTAATTGACTGTGGAAGAGGGAGAATTTTTGTTTATCTCATGACTGGGACTATGGGTTAAAATGAATTCATCACGGTATATCTCAATGGGATGAGAATCATTCCATAGGATATTCATTGAGTACTTTTCTATTAAATATTGTACAGGATTGATATTATATTTTATGGTTTAGAGTCATGTAGTGAAGAAATTAGGGGATTTTATATAAAGTGAAATTCAATCTCATCATATAGATCAAACTCGTAAATAAGAGAAAATAGGATTTAACATTTCTTGCTATATCTAGGTCCAAGATTAGAAATCTAGACATCTTTATGTGTCTCATATATATGAGAATCAACCTACACATAGTTCATGTAGGTCCATGCATTTTATTGTCATGCTGTGAGGAAATTAATTAATTCTTATGTGAAATAGAACATTACAGCTGGACTAGGTGATAAAACCAAGGTGTCACTATGTTTCAGGCAGATGCAATAATCACGTAACACATAATTCTTTTGGGTTTACTGAATATCAATCTTGTTTTGGCTTAGGGAAGAGGTATTTTGGTGTTGTTGATTTGAACAAGAATGTAGATCTTGGTGTTTCAATGTATCCCCTTGAAGTGGGAATCTTTCCAAATGTAGTTCATAAGGAAATCATTCCCCACACAAATTGAGTTTGATGTGTGAGATGGGGTATTCAATCAAATTATGAATAATGGTTAAAATAAAAACACGAGATGATATAATGATCAAAAACTTTATCGTAGAAGGGAGCTATATATAGATTAGGTTCATAATGTGGAAGAAAAATGAAAATAATTTTTTTATGTTTATGGATTGGCCTAAGATTATAGATCCAAGAATCTATACATATCCCACTAGAATGAAAATCCAGCCACATGTAGTTCCTGAAAAGAGCCCTCTATGCAGATCTGATTTAGACATTGGGAGAAATTGAACTCATGTTCCACTGAGGAGTTTTAATAATGTGGGTAATTCTTATGCATGGGAGCTACTCATGTATATTTTTTCAGCATAATCATAAGGAATACCAATTTCCAGTATCATATGGGATAACATAACATCAAATAATGAAGATGTTAATTACATTATAATGTCATGTACTGAATACAAATGATGTCATTAATTTTAATTCTTTGAAATAAAGAAAATTATGCTATGAATTTAAAAATTATGAAACATGGACATATATGGTTGTTATAAAGATTAATTTCTTTTAACTAGGACAATGTTTTGTGCTGTTCCAAGTCATGCAACAAGGGAATTATGAAGTGTAGCTTTATGTCATGCAGCGATGACATTATGATGTGAAGTTTCAAGTAATGTAGTGAGAACATTACTCTATGTGAACCCATAATGTACTTATTTAGGAATCAAGAAGTTGTGGGAGTTTCAATGAGATATATATTCATTTATATTAGTTAATAATCTCATTTAGGGTAAACCTTCTGTATGGAATAATTTTCTTCCCATGTTGGATTGAGATTTAGAGTCTTCTTTCTTGGTATCATTGGATTCTTGAGGCCCAATACCAATTCTCCTTGAAGAAATGCACAGACAAAAAAATTCTTATTGAAATAATGTTTTGTTCTATTGTGATAGACTTCCAAATGATGTGAAGTATGCAATCTCTTTTCTTCTAATCGATCCATCTTATCAAACCATTTCGATGATTTTTTATCTCAATATAACTGATTATATATTGCAACTCATACTAAAGGAAATTTAATATCAAAATGAAAAATTGATTATGATCCATACAGTAATGAATATGGAGTTGCCTATGTGGATGTAGGTGTAGTAGTCTGATAGAAACATAAATTATGAAAAAATTATTAGGCCACACTTTCTTAACATTACCGACTATTTCCTGCATTATATTTTATAGGGTATTTTTCACAGACTATATTTTTACCTTTTCCACCATATAATATCGAGATGAATAGTTGGATTTTATATTTTTCTCCTGAATAAATTCATTAACTCAATAGAACAAAAAATGTTTTCATTGTCCATCAATATTGTATGAGGGACACTAAATCTGATAATGATAATAGCTTTGAAAAAAATAACAATGATATTTGTTCCAACATCATTGAGAGGTATTTCCTCATCCCATTTGGGGAATAAATTTTTAATATTAGGAATATAAATGAACTACTTGGTCATAGCTGGTGGATAAGGTCCCATTACATTAATTCCCCTTGTGTAAAATTTCCAGGTTTATTTTTCAATGTGTAGAATCATTGGTGGATGATGAATTATGTTGTCATGCAATTTCCTGGTGGAAGTATTTCATTTTTAAGGTAATCTATGATAGGTGTCATCCATGCTATATTATGGCTATATGGATCAAAATTAAGTTGGATTTCATTAATTTCCTCTATCTTAGTTCAATAAAGTGGTGAAACCACACAACAATGTAAAATACTGATAATTATATAATCCAGATTTGGATATTCTAAGGTTATGACTTCATTAGCCAATGCATATTCCTGGGCATTTGAGATCACGACACATATGAAAATGTTGGATCTGAGATAAATTCGGACATTAACCCTATGACCTACTAATATAAAAGGATTAACTCTTATTTGCGAATAGCATAATCCCCATTGATCTCTTTGATTACTAATTTTGAATCACCTTTCACATTCATGTGGATAAATTGTATCTAGAGGTCCAATTCTAGTAAATAAATTAGAGTGTTATATTTTACCTCATTCAGGGTAGGGCCTTTTGTTAAAAGACAAGAATATTGAAGCACTACCTTTCTCTAGAGATACTCTTAATTCCTAACACAACATTGTTGAGTTTAGGTATTTCTATTTTATTCCTCATTTGACTTATGGATGCACCATCAAACTATACCCCCCATGGTTGGGGATTATTATGAATTGAGAATATTTCCTCATCATGATGTTAAATATTAAAATATGTATCTTCTTTAGATTGGTGTTCAACAATGAGGTCTGCCAAAGATGGCCATTTTATTACTTTCTAGGACAGAAAATGGATATTGACCTATTGAATAACAACTTCCCACCATAACAAACATCCTATATGCATAGGATGATTGATAATTAATATGAGAATGTTATTTCAAGATACCAAGTGGACTTCATGATGCTCTGTGTAGTGCCTCATCCTTTATGTTGTAAACATTAATTCCATGATGCACTTCTCGATATTTGAATATCAAGTCTGTGTGTCAAGCATTGTTCGACTATTATAGGAAAGGATATTTTCATTCTATATGTCATTGTTTTTTGAATGGAATACACCTAATGATCTCTCTAATTAAGTCATGTAGATAAAAATAGAAATTCCTTAAATAAGTGGCGTTAATACAAGTAGAATCAAGAGATATTTCTTGAGTGTATCAAATGCCTCTTCACATTATTTTCTGCATTGATATGTAACTCTAATATTCATTAATCTAACGAATGCTAAACACTAGGCCACCAAATTAGTTATAAAGAACCAAATATAGGACAAGTTTACTTGATGTCCTCTTAATTACATCCATTTTTGATGAGGTGACATTCCATGGATAGCATATGCCTTATTGGGATTAACTTTGATGTCATGATTGCGTACAACAAATCAAATGATTTTTTGTGAGGTAACCCCAAAAGAACTTTTTAAGGGGTTCATCATTAGATTATGATATTGATGATTATTTTATATTGTATTCCCATCATCCAAGTGATAAGAACATTGTTTGTATTTCCCCACTAAAGCATACACATAATATTCAACGAATTTTCCAAGGACATGATTGATGATATGGTGCATAGAACGTTGATATGTTACAAGAACATTTTTCAAGCCTAAGGGAATTGCTTAATAGAAAAACACCCTTTTATGGGATATTAAGGTTGTAAAATCCTCACATTCTAGGGAAAATATCGATTTTATTAGACCTAGAGTATCCATCCATGATGTAAACTGATTTATATCAAGTTGTTTCATCAATTATGTGCTCAGTGATTGGAACAGGGAAGTCGTCTTAGGGAAAACAATTGTTGAGATGTCTAACATCAATGAAAACACTAATTTTCCCATTATTCCATTATTGTTTGAAATTTTTTTCCATCCATTTTGGATATTTTCCCTCATTGAGAAAATTATCTTTTATATGATTTTTGGTATTATCTTCAATTTTAGATGCTTGAGTTGCTTACGTTCTTCTTGCTGACTGTATAAATCCTCAATGATCTCTTGGAAAACCGAAATGATGAG
Source organism: Viscum album (assembly GCA_963277665.1). NCBI lineage: Eukaryota > Viridiplantae > Streptophyta > Magnoliopsida > Santalales > Viscaceae > Viscum > Viscum album. Next base: position 1,247,684,021 of record OY728148.1, read on the forward strand.
TGGATATATTGGGATTAAGGCCTAGAATTTTTCAATAATTCCAAGAAAATACATCAAGATGTTTAATTATAAAATAAGTATTCAGAGATTTCTCTTAATAAGTCATGGTATCAATAATTAGAGTAGGATGTGGATCTATATTTGTTCCCAGATATTCTTTTGAGATCATCTACAGTGGTTGAAAGGCATTCCTCAAATACTTGACGGGCATACTTATGATATTATTCTCTCTCTTCCACATGTTTCACTTTTTCCATTTCTTCCTAAAGGGTAGTTGATGAAACAAATCTTTCTAATCTAGAGGTGGAGGCATTATTTGGACTTCCTAAAGAAGTTGTAACCATTTATTACCCTACTAACGATGAATGATCTTCGTAGAGTATTCAAGAGATAATAATGTGTGGGGAATTAATATATTTATCTTCCAATATAAAGGTGGAAACTTCTTATAACTTGTTTTTTGAACTATAGAGATTCTAATGTTCGGTGGATGAGATGATGACATCTTCATTTAAGCTTTCACTATCAAGAATTTCTCCCATGTTGTTCGACACAATTTCCAAAACAAACATTATGAATGTCACTAAATGATTGAATGGATTTTGATCTATACATTCAATTTAATTGATATGAAACACATAATATAACGTATATGCTATGAAAATGTGTCACAAAACCCACACTCCAATGATAAAATAATGTGGGGAGATAAAAAATTACAATTGATTCATACATCTATTTGGCTTCAGGTTGGGGACTCAAACCAAGGTTGTAGGAATCTCTCAATATGGGAGGAAATAAATATTATAAGAAACAAGATACCGAGATAGAATAAATCATACAAAAAACATTAAGGCATAATATAAAATATAAAACCAAAAACCATACAACATACATGAAAAATCTGAACTAATAAAAATGCAATAATGTTTCCAAAGTAAATAACTAAAAGAAAATTGAAGGAAGTGACACATGAGTTGTCTAAATATCTAACTTATTAACTCCCAACATGGTCCAAAAAATCATCTTAGAAACATTAAATTAGTTTTATATATGATGGGTGAGCATCCAAGTATACATAGTAAGAAAACCATAGTCTTTCAAGAACATGTGAAAGAAGAATTCTAATGCTCTTGTGAAAATTTAATATAATCAAACATCACCAAAAAATATATACTAAATATCAGAAACTCCCCAAAGTAAAATAAAAAAGTAATAAATGAAATTTAATATAATATAAAATAATTCGCATATATTATAGGGTACCCCAAAATACTTTTTCATTGATACGTCACGCCTTCCAAACATCATAAGTCATGGGACTACAATCCCTTCCATATGCTATATCACATCCCTCCCTCACATAAATAGGAATTGAAACACATCATGCCCCCTATATAGACTATGGCCTCGATAAACAACACACCCACACACACATGGCCTTCAAAACACATCACATCATATCTCAACCCGCAGACACATGAGAATTCCCAATACATCTCATTCTAAAGACACCTAGGATAACATAATCCACCTTTTACACAAACACATGGGATATCAAATCTTTCTCGAATGCACCAGGAATATCAAAACCACTATATAAAGAAATATCTTTTCTTAAACCATAGAAACATTTTCTATACCTACCTCATCTATAAGAGATATCAGAATGTAATAGGTAGCCAGCCATCTATACACCAGACAGAATATTGGAAAAAACACACCTTATTGATGATGCAGGTGTTTAAAACATATTTTTGAACATGATTTTGGTGAATATATAAATAATATAATTATAAAAATATATGTACAATATTATTAACTCCATCCCAACCAATGGGTTCACAAACAAATAAACCAGCTCAAAAAATAGCCAATTTTTCTACCACTTCAAAATGTATCACTCAAAAAATACTGAAAACATGCCACAATTCATAATAAATATTTAATTAACACATATCCCTAATCCTTATTTTACCACCAAAAAATTTTTACTTAATATTTATTCATTTGACATCACACTTTCTAGGAAACTGCTATGACCCATTACATTTTAATTACAACATAATAATCTATTTTTGAAGGTGAGTATACAAAATATTATGACACAAATCAACATTGTATTTTGGTATAACAAAAATATATTTCAAATCACATATCAATCCCTAGGACATGGGGTGATGATTTCTAATTTTTTTCTTGGAGTGTCTCTAGGAGAATTACCAATAACAAACACTAAAATCATTATTCTATTCAACATTTCCAAAACACCATACCTACCAAAACAATAACTCAAATCACAAACACATCCAATATAAGATTAAAGATCATCCAAATCTTTATCCATGATACATAATCATACCACAAACATCATAGCCCCATTGTACATCCACATGGAATCCACTTCTGTTAGGCATAGTCTATCACATTATCATTTTGCATCAGTACACAACCCATTCCTCTATTGGAAGTATCATTGTATATCATAAATATTTCTACACTTTTTGTTAATGTGTGTACATATGTGGTGATCAAACTTCTATTTATCTATTTAAATCATTCCTCACATTATTCATTCAATACAAACTTTACCCCTTTTTTGTAAAGTTTGTTATCAGGCATGAAAAAAAAATCCTCAGGAAAAATCTATAGCACTCTACTAAGCTATGGAAATTATTGATTTTTGTTACAAGTGAGGTTCTAGGACATTCCTCAATTACCATTTTTTGAAGGTTCCATAAAAATCCCCTCACATGTTATCATATGTCACAATAACAAACTTTCTACATCTATAATTCACAGTTATTGAACTTAGTGTACATATTCTCCTTCTTCAATGTCACCAATATAAGTGTTATATATTATTCATGGTTTCCTTTGATAGATAGTGGATGATAATATCATCGATATAAACTACCAAAAAAATTCAAATTAATTTTTAATGACCATATTCATAAAAATACATGATGATTTCATGGGTATCCTTAGTTATGAAGGGAATCACCAGAAACACATAGTGCCCATACCTTGTATGGAATGCAGTTTTCTTAATATCTTCCTTATTCACCATTAACTGATGATATCTAAAACGTAGATATATTTATAATATATATCTATCTCTTCTCAACTAGTCATACAATTCGTCAATCCATAGACTGTGATAATTGTTCATTTATTTTTATCTTGTACATTTCCGTATAATCGATACACAGTGGGATTGTACCATCCTTCTTCTTGCTAATGAACATCACCACACCCTTTGGTGATGCACTATGGTGTATGCACCCTTTTTATAAATTCTCTTGCACCTACTTCATTAACACCTCAAGTTCTATTAGATCCATCCTATAGGGGAACTTTGAGATAGTAGAATCTCATGGTATATGTTATATTGAGAACTCTAACTCATGATCTGTGGTTATTACACAAAACTATTAAGTAAATACATCAACAAATTCTCTCATGATGGGAAATTCCACTATGTGGACACTTTCTATTCACTCGTTGATTTGATCATGTTATGCTTCATCATTTGAAATCTACACCCATACCATTGATGCATTTCACAATGGATATTCATGATCTACCATGATATTTTAGAGGAGCATAGAATGGTTTGGAAATTGAAAATATAGTTACTTTCATCGATACATTATATGTGCTTTATATAATGAGTTTCAATCCATCCTTAATATAGCATATAAATCTACCAAGGAAATTATCATGATATTCACTGGAAGAATCTTACCACATACACAAAATGAAAAATATTAAAAACACTTGGGTTGCAAGGATTTCAGAACTTGGTGTTTTTACATATATCTATATTTCATGTTTTTAGGGCATCAATTCAATAGTTTGAGAAAACATGGATGATATAAAGGAATGTGTAGATCTTGAATCAAGTAAGACTTTTCCCAGATATGAGATAATAGGAACTGTACCTTGCATGACATCATTCTTTATCTCCATTTATCAAGCAGTTTTGTAATAATACTTCTCTACCTCCTTTGTTTTTCATTGTTGTTGACACTAATTACCCTTGATGACTAGAGGGTTAGTGCACTATCTTGCATAGTGCACTTGTGCCCTACAGTTGTAGTATAAGACTATGAGTGGTGCACTCCATTTCTCCCCCACATTATCATACCTTTTCAGGTCTCTTAATTAGTCATGAGCATAGATTTCATATATCCCACGCATAAATCATTTCTCTATCCAATATGATTGAGTTCACATGATTCTTCTTCCTGTATTTTTGACATGTTTGTTATTGAGTGTCCATCATTATCCCTTTCTTACAATGGAGACTGTGGAGAGGAATCCTCATCAAGAATGTATTAGGTGAATACTTTTGGAATGGACTATATCGAATAAAGGGATATGGTGAAGCAAACATGGGTGCCAAAGTAGGTATATAGCATACAGATATGGACTCACATATAGGATTTGGATACATGATGTTTACTTAAGTGAAAAACAAGCTGGATGAAAAAATATGGCTGAGACATGACTCAAGCCTTCAAGTGTATTCATATGTATTCCAATAAGTGGGCCATTCATGTCCCTTCGATAGGAATGGTTGGTGCATGATTGTTTCATAATTAGGGATTTTGGGCACTTTACATTTTCAATTGTTATGGATTTTAAACACTAGAAGGATATATGTCCTATTATCATCCTTTAATTCTTCTGTTCTATGTGTTAATAAATGACCATGAGGGTTTTAAAAGACTTGGGAAAAGAACTCGGGAATCAAGAGAAATAATTGGGATTTAAGAAATTCATCCTTAAAAATGAAGACCCCAAGGGTACATTTGTAACAGCCCATGATTTTATAAAAAAATATTCTTTTTAATTTTATTAATGTCTTGTGTTGTACGCTACACCAAAAGGAGCTTGCACAACACGCATCCTTGTCTTGCTTTGCATTACACGCAATCGCGACCTTCCTCGATAGCGTGTGTAATACGCAATACCGAGTCTCACTAAACAACGATGTGTTATTAAAATATTATTAAAACTAGCCGTTATGAATAGTAATAACCACTTTTTAAAATTCTGTAAATCTTATTTTTCAAAATGAACATCATTCTTGGATTCGGAGTATCGAATTTAGCCTAAGGTGAAATTTTGGTACTTTTCGGATAACTTTCACATTCTGATGAATAGTGAAAAATTACTAAATTATAATTAAAAAAAACTTTTTTAATCGAAATAATTAATAGTGATAAATAATTAATTTGAGTGGTTTTAAAGTATATTTAGAATATATTTTTACAATTTAATACAATGTTGGTCATTGGTTGTAATTTCACATTTAAACCAGATATAATCAAGTGTCAATATTTTGATATATATTGTTTCCTAAAAACACGCTATTTATTTTAACAACGGGATTTAATTATAAAATTAATTAATGCAACTTCTATGTTATGAATTTGGTAAAATAGATTTCATTTTTGAATTCGGAATATGAAATATAGCTTAGGATGAAATTTTGGCATTGTTCTGAAAAACATCAATTTTTGATGAATAGTGAAACTACTAAGTGGTAGTTAAAAAAAAACTGAATTTTTCATAAAACTTAATTTTGCCACTTCTGTGAATGGAATTTCGAAAATCCGAGAGACACAGTTAATATCAAGGACTAAAATGTGGTTCAATGAGATGAAAATAATTTTTTGGTGAATAGTAACTTTTTACTTTTTTTTACCGCGGTTAATAGTAAATAGGGTAACTAAGGGTAAATATGATATTACTATTACCCTAACACATGTCCTAATTCTATTGGACAAGTGTAATTCGACCAAAAACAAACTTAGGAATAAAATATGACCATTTAGGCCCACTTGGATTAGATTAGGACATTTATTATTAATTTATTTAAAGAAAGGTTAAAATAGTTAAAATCAAAGTTTAATAAGTAAATCATTTTTAATATGGGGTTATTCATAAGATAAATTCGATTGTAAATATTCATTAGAAAGATAAAAAGATTTCCTACATGATTGTATTTTATTTGTAATTTTTAGACATAAAATAATTTAATTTATTTATGACACAACGATGATGCAGTAATTATCTTATTAATGAAATATTGACATAATTGATGTTATAAACACCAAAATAAATGTAATTTGAGATTTTTTATGAATTCCACTAATTTTTTAGGTTACTATGATATATTAATGTTGATTTAATCAACTTGGTTCGACCATTTAATTCTGTTATTACTTTCACAAAAATTATATATCAAATAGTGTCAAAATTGACACAAAATAGTTTTTAAATCAAATATTATATTATTAATTGTTATTGTATTCCTAAAAATCTAAGGCTCGGCCAAATGACTTAGATAAGGATATATATATTAATAATAAACAATTTGGGGTTCGTTTGGCATGTTATAGTTAGTGTATTAACCATATAGTGAAAGAAAACAAAAAGACATGGTAAAAGTTAAATTATTTAACTTAGAGTTAAATCTAATTGATAAGGTTAAAATAATATCCTAAACTTGTCTAAATTCTATTGGTTGATAGGATTTCGACCCATCCCCACTTTAGATTCGAAATAAGACCCTTTCGAACCATTATAAACCGATTTTGACTTTAATATAAAATAATATTTTGAGATATTCCTAAGGTGCCCCACTCCTCCCCTATAAAAGGACACCTCCTCCCCCTCCTCCTCACATCAATTTGAGCACTCAAGCTCGTCCAACCTCTGCCAAAATCCCTTCTCCACTTCCCTAGAAACATCCTAGAGGTTCTGGTCTTCCTCAAAGACCAATTTTAGTGCCCTAAGAGGAGGTCTCAAAGAGGCACTTCAAAGAAGAGGTAATTACCGTTACCAATTCTTTCATCTTTATTTCTTCTTCCACTTCTTCTTCTTAGGTTGTTTCATTATGAAGTAATAACACCAGTATCAATCATATACTGATATGTTATTATAAGTATGAAACAACCCTATTTAACCATCTATCCATCCTACAGAAAAAGAAATCACCGCGCGTGCGTACGTACGGAATACCGTCTCCACGACGCGATGAGATTCATTCTCCATGTTAACCATTTAAGAATGATTATAAAGTATATATAAGAAATAATAATTAAGTATATGAAATTATAAAGCTACTGGATTTATGTATATATATACATATGTATGTCATCTACTTACTTCCATTTCAAGACAATAATGAAAGGAAAACAGCGTTCATGCGTACGTACGGACTACCGTCTCCATGAACGGTGTTTTTCATTTTATTTATCTACCTATTATATATATATATATAATGAATATATATGATATATAAATCCTATTTTATATTCTGGAAGTAAGTAAATCATGATATAAGTAATAATGATGTCAAGAACAACAAGTCAAAACACCTACGATAAATGAAACGATTTTACCCAAAACGCTTCTTTAACATGGAATTTACAAAAGAACGGGTAATATAATGTCATAAGTGAACCATATATGATATCATAACAATGAATATGATTCTGTAATAAGTCAATAAAATTATTAAAATCATTATACAGGAGGTTCGGACACTTACAAAGCAAGTCGGACCTAAGGTAAGGGAAATATCACAATCTCATTTTTTTCCGAGATTGTTTGTACTTTGGTATTTACTGGGGTGTATTTTATCATCCACATCCATGTTTCCTCAATATGTCATATTATTTCCATCCTCCTACAATTTTTTTAAATCCAATTTTACCCTTCGGTGAGTTTTTAGTAAAAGATATGAAAGGAATCTTTTGTAGTTTTTCGTACGAGGTACTTTTTGACTTTCCGACAAAAGTACGAGAAGAATGTTTTTTTTAACGGCACGAACGGATTTTTACGGTTTTTTTTAAGCCTTATTTTCATGAAGCTACTCCAAAAGATTTCATGACTATTTTTAATAAAATCTCTTTCTTTTAAAATTTCATGATGTTTTGAGAAAAGAAATTGATTTTGAAGAAGAAAGGATATTTTCCTCAAGAATTCATTTAAAGTGCTTTATCAAAATTATTATCCATCTAAGATAATAAAGGGTTCTGTTTCTATCCAAATTTTTACATTTATTTGACTATGTTGTGATGGAATTATGTTTATGAATTACTTTATCTTATATGAATGGTTTTATGATGTCATGTTGTTTAAGAATCCCATTTTTATTACATGGGTTATGCTATGATGTATGGTTTATGATTTTGTGGCACACATAAGAATGGTTTCATTATGAGATGGGTGGGACCTATATCTCCCTCCAATGCATTGGGTAAAGATTTTATATCTCATGAGATAGACATGGCTGAAATGGTAGGTTATACCGGTTCAGTGAAACAGGACTGAAACGAGGGTTACTCGATTCAGAAAGGGACTTTGTCCACTAAGATAGTCTTGGCAATGAGTCATGACTAACAAGAAATGATTTTCCATGATTATGTGTGCATGCCACAAAGTTTCAAGTTTCATGTTATGATTATGGTGATCTCATTTTCACTTCTATGATTTGTTCCATGTTAAGATATTATGATCTCTTTTGCAGGTTATGATTTTCAAAAAGATATGATATGATTTTTATTTCTTTTGTATACCCTTACTGAGCATTTGAGCTCACCCTTTTATGTTTTATTTTCCCCAGGATATAAAGAAAGGTTTTAGGAAAAAAAATGGAAGATCTTTATGGGAGATATTGAAGATCTTTCACCAGGATTAGAAGATTATGTTCCGAGTTTCCAAAGACACTAAACTATTACGATCCTTGTGTGTGTGTTTTTTTGTTATGTACTAAGTATTCCGCAAATGTAATGTAATGTCCATGTACGTCAGGATACGGGTCTTTACAGTTGGTATCAGAGGAAAGGTTTAGTCAACCTTTGGAAACTAGGATGCGAAAACGTTAGTGAGATCCCTAGAGATATTTTTAAGGTATGTCTAGGAATGTCTCTATGGTTAAGTATACGTATAGGTTATAGTCCTAGAATTGCGCTAACGATCTTAGAATTTAACCTAAGATGTTAGATATTGAGGGTACTCCCCCTTTATTATGTTGTTTTCCCTAGCATAATTTTTGCCTCTCACACTATTCTTTTTGGGTTTTAGACAATGGCTGGAACCCGAAGGAACCGTGTTGATCAATGCAATGGACAATGCAATGATTGCCCTCCTGAACGAACAAATGTTATGGGAGATGGAGTGCAAAATATTATTTCTATACTAACACAAGCTATGAATCATTCTGGACTTCCAAACGAGCAGAGAAGGGAACAATATTCTATTGAGTCCTTCATGAGGCAACGTCCACATTCTTTCAGTGGGTCTTCTGATCCCCTTGTGGCTGAACAATGGATCAGTACTACTGAAAAGATATTTTCAGTTCTTCAATGTTCTGAACATGATAAATTCATCTTAGCAGTTTATCGTTTGGAAGGTGAAGCTGATCAATGGTGGAATCTTATCAAGAATACGAGGCCAAGAGATGAAATTGAGTCCATGGAATGGGACGAGTTCAAGAACATGTTTTTCAGTAAGTACTTCCCTCGTATTCTTCGAACAAAGATGGAGAAAGAGTTTCTTGAACTGAAGCAAAGGGACGATGAATCTGTTGGTACCTATGAAGCAAATTTTACAAGACTTGCAAGGTACGCTTCTGGTATTATCGTCCAACCTGAAAGTAAAGTTGATAGATTTTTCAGTGGCTTAAAACCAAGTCTTCGAAGGGCATTAGCTATAAGAGACTTCAGTAGCTATGAAGAAATTGTGCGTTGTGCTATCAAGGTAGAAATGGAAGTTGGTGTTACATATCCATCTCATGGTTTTGACAAGAAACGAAAGATGGAGTTCAAGGAGAAATATCAGAATAATGGTGAAAAGAAGGTGAATGTTTCCTTATGCACAAAGTGTGGAAAGAATCATGGTGGCGATTGTCTTAAAGGGACTAGAAAATGTTTTAAGTGTGGAAAAGAAGGTCATCGAGCAGCTGAGTGTCGAAGTAATGGAAAAAGGGTTTCTAATGATGTGAATAAAGAAAACACTGCAGAGAACGCACCACCAACACTTCAATGCTTCAAGTGCAAGGAAATTGGGCATTATGCTAATAATTGCCCTAATCCAAGGGTTAGTGATGATCGACATGAGCAACCACTTAAGGCAAAGGACAAAGGGAAGTCACATGCGATCACTATTGGCAATGTTGAATATGACAACGATGTGGTGGAATGATTAAGTTTTTATGTAATGGGATTCCAAAATAATGATGTATCATGGAGTATTGGAAAATTTATGTATTGGTCTAATGTGGTATTCAAAGTGATTGAGATAATTTTTTTTGGAAATAAGATGATATGCGCATAATGAATGGAAAATGAGAAAATGTAATATTTGACAGTATTCATGAGCTCATGATTGATATAAGGACTAAGTGATATCATGGTTTGAGAATATAGAATTTTGATGATTTTGGTATGTGGAAAGTGTTAACTTTTAACTGCATTCATGTTTTCACTAAGGTTCAATGGGTATTCAAAAGAATACATGATTAAGGACTTTGAATGTTTGGAATGTGACCAACAAAACATATCTTATGATATATGGGGATCGACGATGGTGTTAAATCTCTGGTAATCGTTTTCACTATGTTATGAGAGTGGAATGCAGTATTATGGATAAGCCTAAAGATTGGAATGGATTATGATGGACATAAGGTAGTATTGTTTAAGGATAGAAGTTTTCTCGATATTATTGATGGGATGTTATAGTAATATAGTTTTAGAAAAAGGACAACCTGCAGGACGGGCGACAGCCCATCGCGTCGGACAAGGCTGTAGGAATCGAACCCACAACCGAAGTGCGACTGGCCTTTATCGCCAACCACTGGCCTACAGGACGTCCCTGTTTAGTAGAAACTAGTTTTATTATATTAAGCAGTATGATATATGAAGTGTAAGTCCATTTTAGGAACCATATATGATTAATCTCACTATAGATCGATTTATGCATATAAATTTTGCTAACCTTTTGTTTGAGACAGATGGAATGATCCGTCATTCTATCACATGATCTGCTAACATTTCACGAATAACAAATTCAACTTCATTTATTTAAGAGATGAAGTGGAAATTGTTCAAGGCACGAACAACAGTGAGATTGTACCAAAATAAAGTAAGTATTTATTCTAATTCAAATTTTCAACTTTAGGGGAAATGATTTTGAAAAACAAAAATGTTGTCCTAGTGATCTTATACCTGATGAATCAGATGGTACCTTATATCATCACAAATCTATAGATTTGTGATTACTGGATTTTCCATAGCCATGTTCTCTACCACTCTCCATTAGAACATGATGGTTAGATTTCTATTCCATATCCATATTTTCACCTATGTGTAAACCCAATGATTAGTTTATTTGGGTAACCGTTACGTTTCATACTTTTGTTTTTAAAGATTGGTTTTGATATTCCTTTTTACGATGTGGGTTTCTATTAAAGAAACTTTCGAATAGTAAACCATTTATAACCCCGACGAATTTCGAGGGCGAAATTCATTTTAAGGGGGGTAGAATGTAACAGCCCAAGATTTTATAAAAAAATATTCTTTTTAATTTTATTAATGTCTTGTGTTGTACGCTACACCAAAAGGAGCTTGCACAACACGCATCCTTGTCTTGCTTTGCATTACACGCAATCGCGACCTTCCTCGATAGCGTGTGTAATACGCAATACCGAGTTTCACTAAACAACGATGTGCTATTAAAATATTATTAAAACTAGCCGTTATGAATAGTAATAACCACTTTTTAAAATTCTGTAAATCTTATTTTTCAAAATGAACATCATTCTTGGATTCGGAGTATCGAATTTAGCCTAAGGTGAAATTTTGGTACTTTTCAGATAACTTTCATATTCTGATGAATAGTGAAAAATTACTAAATTATAATTAAAAACAACTTTTTAATCGAAATAATTAATAGTGATAAATAATTAATTTGAGTGGTTTTAAAGTATATTTAGAATATATTTTTACAATTTAATACAATGTTGGTCATTGGTTGTAATTTCACATTTAAACCAGACATAATCAAGTGTCAATCTTTTGATATATATTGTTTCCTAAAAACACGCTATTTATTTTAACAGCGGGATTTAATTATAAAATTAATTAATGCAACTTCTATGTTATGAATTTGGTAAAATAGATTTCATTTTTGAATTCGGAATATGAAATATAGCTTAGGATGAAATTTTGGCAATGTTCTGAAAAACATCAATTTTTTATGAATAGTGAAACTACTAAGTGGTAGTTAAAAAAAAACTGAATTTTTCATAAAACATAATTTTGCCACTTCTGTGAATGGAATTTCGAAAATCCGAGAAACACGGTTAATATCAAGGACTAAAATGTGGTTCAATGAGATGAAAATAATTTTTTGGTGAATAGTAACTTTTTACTTTTTTTTACCGCGGTTAATAGTAAATAGGGTAACTAAGGGTAAATATGATATTACTATTACCCTAAAACATGTCCTAATTCTATTGGACAAGTGTAATTCGACCAAAAACAAACATAGGAATAAAATATGACCATTTAGGCCCACATGGATTAGATTAGGACATTTATTATTAATTTATTTAAAGAAAGGTTAAAATAGTTATAATCAAAGTTTAATAAGTAAATCACTTTTAATATGGGGTTATACATAAGATAAATTCGATTGTAAATATTCATTAGAAAGCTAAAAAGATTTCCTACATGATGGTATTTTATTTGTAATTTTTAGACATAAAATAATTTAATTTATTTATGACACAACGATGATGCAGTAATTATCTTATTAATGAAATATTGACATAATTGATGTTATAAACACCAAAATAAATGTAATTTGAGATTTTTTATGAATTACACTAATTTTCTAGGTTACTATGATATATTAATGTTGATTTAATCAACTTGGTTCGAACATTTAATTCTGTTATTACTTTCACAAAAATTATATATCAAATAGTGTCAAAATTGACACAAAATAGTTTTTAAATCAAATATTATATTATTAATTGTTATTGTATTCCTAAAAATCTAAGGCTCGGCCAAATGACTTATATAAGGATATATATATTAATAATAAACAATTTGGGGTTCGTTTGGCATGTTATAGTTAGTTTATTAACCATATAGTGAAAGAAAACAAAAAGACATGGTAAAAGTTAAATTATTTAACTTAGAGTTAAATCTAATTGATAAGGTTAAAATAATATCCTAAACTTGTCTAAATTCTATTGGTTGATAGGATTGCGACCCATCCCCACTTTAGCTTCGAAATAAGACCCTTTGGAACCATTATAAACCGATTTTGACTTTAATATAAAATAATATTTTGAGATATTCCTAAGGTGCCCCTCTCCTCCCCTATAAAAGGACACCTCCTCCCCCTCCTCCTCACATCAATTTGAGCACTCAAGCTCAGCCAACCTCTGCCAAAATCCCTTCTCCACTTCCCTAGAAACATCCTAGAGGTTCTGGTCTTCCTCAAAGACCAATTTTAGTGCCCTAAGAGGAGGTCTCAAAGACGCACTTCAAAGAAGAGGTTATTACCGTTACCAATTCTTTCATCTTTATTTCTTCTTCCACTTATTCTTCTTAGGTTTTTTCATTATGAAGTAATAACATCAGTATCAATCATATACTGATATGTTATTATAAGTATGAAACAACCCTATTTCACCATCTATCCATCCTACAGAAAAAGAAATCACCGCGCGTGCGTACGTACGGAATACCGTCTCCACGACGCGATGAGATTCATTCTCCATGTTAACCATTTAAGAATGATTATAAAGTGTATATAAGAAATAATAATGAAGTATATGAAATTATAAAGCTACTGGATTTATGTGCATATATACATATGTATGTCATCTACTTACTTCCATTTCAAGACAATAATCAAAGGAAAACAGCGTTCATGCGTACGTACGGACTACCGTCTCCATGAACGGTGTTTTTCATTTTATTTATCTACCTATTATATATATATATATACTGAATATATATGATATATAAATCCTATTTTATATTCTGGAAGTAAGTAAATCATGATATAAGTAATAATGATGTCAATAACAACAAGTCAAAACACCTACGATAAATGAAACGATTTTACCCAAAACGCTTCTTTAACATGGAATTTACAAATGAACGGGTAATATAATGTCATAAGTGAACCATATATGATATCATAACAATGAATATGATTCTATAATAAGTCAATAACATGATTTAAATCATTATACAGGAGGTTCGGACACTTACAAAGCAAGTCGGACCTAAGGTAAGCGAAATATCACAATCTCATTTTTATCCGAGATTGTTTGTACTTTGGTATTTACTGGGGTGTATTTTATCATCCACATCCATGTTTCCTCAATATGTCATATTATTTCCATCCTCCTACAATTTTTTTAAATCCAATTTTACCCTTCGGTGAGTTTTTAGTAAAAGATATGAAAGGAATCTTTTGTCGTTTTTCGTACGAGGTACTTTTTGACTTTCCGACAAAAGTACGAGAAGAATGTTTTTTTTAACGGCACGAATGGATTTTTACAGTTTTTTTTAAAGCCTTATTTTCATGAAGATTCCTCCAAAATATTTCATGACTATTTTTAATAAAATCTCTTTCTTTTAAAATTTCATGATGTTTTGTGAAAAGAAATTGATTTTGAAGAAGAAAGGATATTTTCCTCAAGAATTCATTTAAAGTGCTTTATCAAAATTATTATCCATCTAAGATAATAAATGGTTCTGTTTCTATCCAAATTTTTACATTTATTTGACTATGTTGTGATGGAATTATGTTTATGAATTACTTTATCTTATATGAATGGTTTTATGATGTCATGTTGTTTAAGAATCCCATTTTTATTACATGGGTTATGCTATGATGTATGGTTTATGATTTTGTGGCACACATAAGAATGGTTTCATTATGAGATGGGTGGGACCTATATCTCTCTCCAATGCATTGGGTAAGGATTTTATATCTCATGAGATAGACATGGCTGAAATGGTAGGTTATACCGGTTCAGTGAAACAGGACTGAAACGAGGGTTACTCGATTCAGAAAGGGACTTTGTCCACTAAGATAGTCTTGGCAATGAGTCATGACTTACAAGAAATGATTTTCCATGATTATGTGTGCATGCCACAAAGTTTCAAGTTTCATGTTATGATTATGGTGATCTCATTTTCACTTCTATGATTTGTTCCATGTTAAGATATTATGAACTCTTTTGAAGGTTATGATTTTCAAAAAGATATGATATGATTTTTATTTCTTTTGTATACCCTTACTGAGCATTTGAGCTCACCCTTTTATTTTTATTTTCCCCAGGATATAAAGAAAGGTTTTAGGAAAAAAAATGGAAGATATTTATGGGAGATATTTAAGATCTTTCACCAGGATTAGAAGATTATGTTCCGAGTTTCCAAAGACACTAAACTATTACGATCCTTGTGTGTGTGTTTTTTTGTTATGTACTAAGTATTCCGCAAATGTAATGTAATATCCATGTACGTCAGGATACGGGTCTTTACAACATTCATATGAAAATATGAGATCCAAGGATTATTGATATTGGGTTTACATGTATGGCGTGTGCAATAATTTTGGTGTGCATGTGGTAGTATACTAGATTAGTGGTTATCAGGAAGGCATGTGCGCTGTTGGTTCTATTGTCTAATCATTAAGACTAAGAAAAAATAATTATTCTATACCATGGGGGATGGCCCCCCATAAACCTTCTTAGGATTACTACCGCATGGAAGTCCCAGCCCTTCAGGCCAATTACTTCTCTACCGCCACTAACCCCCTGAAAATTGTAGAGTTTCACCATGTGAATTTTGAGCCCATTTGAGGATATTTTGCAGATAAGTGAATAAAATAAATATCATGGTGTCTATAAAATACCCCATATAGTATTGGATTCATTCATAATGAATCTAATATTGTTATATGATAAAAATAGGGCACATTGAGAAATTCTAACCTCATTTGTTTAGATTTGGATATACATCATGTTTTGGTAGGATGCAATAATTTTTTATATGACATGTGTAAAACTGAGCATTGATATATTTTTACTAAGGTTATATAAATACCTCAACAATATTTGTATATTTTTTGTCTTTAACATGATCCATCCCTAACCTCAATATGTAGTAGACGGAAAGTGGGTGTTTTTTTCATAGATTTCCCTTTTCTATTTTTCAACCATAAAATTTTGGTTCCATTTAATTTCATTGTTCAATATTTCCCAGAACATGCATAGTATAGGTCTAGTGAGATGTGACTCATATTTTTATTATATTTACCTTTGGGGTTTTCAAACTGGTGAGTACTGTATCTCTTTTTTGTAATTTAAATTCATGTATTTAGGACAAATAGGGATAGTGTTTATGGTATGATATCATTGACCATAAATTTTGAAATTAGATCCTAGACAAATCTTGATGGCTAGAAGGTCCTGGTATTTCTTAGATACATCCAATGGTAATCCTCATTCATGATTTATGTGGTCACCAAATCAGAAATATGATGTATAATAATAGATGAACTCTCTACTAAGAACAAAGTTATAGATTATTTTCAAATCCGTTATAGTGGTTGGATTATGTAGGGCCACCTACATAATGTGTTTCAATGCTAGACAATGGAATCTTTAGACTAACTTGCCCATTATGTAGGTGAATTTTATGCAAGGCCTCTAGGGGCACATATTGAATTGTCAGGAAACATAACACTCAATTATCCTCACATTCAATTAATAATTTCCAAAAGGGAATAATATTTGGATTTCCTAATTCCACAATGCTTGGTTTTACCATGAAAATATTTCTTAGAATATAAAGACATATTTCCCATTAAAGGCCATGATTGTGGAAACCAATCCTATAAATACATGACCTGTGAAGGATGGTGAAAATTGTTCAGAAAGGAGGATTTATGACATTGTGCTTTTTAGTTTTGATTCATGGATTAAAGAAAATATGATGTGCAGTTTCACGTTATGATGAAAGGAAATTATAAGTATTTAATTTAATGTCATTCACATTGACCAATGGTTTGTGAGTCTCAAATTTCTTGATAATTTTATAGGAAACATGATAAAACATTCTGTTATAGGAAGGTAGAAATGTAAATTGTGATTTTGATATTTCATGATGTATAGAATGAGATGAGAAAAGGCCTTATAGCATGTAAATAGATCTAATCCAAAAAAATGAACATACTATTTTTTGAAAAAACTATTATGGGGAAAAAATTATGTTGGTCCAATTGGGGGAATTTGTTGTATTGTCAAACAACAGAATCTTTTGACAGATAATACTGTTATATTGCTGACTAATACAAGGCCACCTAGGGGTATGTACTATATTGTCAGGAAATAGATGTCATGGGAATAAAAAAATCTATTGTAAAAAAGAAAAAGAATGTTTATGGAGATTCATATTTTCTACAGTATGTATTATTGTACATAGATAAAGGAAATTGATTACAGAATGTGTATTTCCAATCATGATTTTCTAATAATTGAATTAATAATATTTATTCAATGCCTTGACAAAAATGTACGAAGTATTCTATTTGTGGTTTTAGGTCATTCAACTAGGACAAAAATATTATGGAAATAATGGATGATATATGGTCAAATGATCTCAGGTTATTTCAATATTATTTGAACACATGGGAAGGGAATAATTTGTAAACCATGGTCATGGAGGCTTTTAATCCATGAGAATGGTAATGGGACAAATATAAAAAGAATGCCATTTTAAATTATTGGTTCCTGAACACCATCATCAATGTTAGAGGGGGATAAAATATTATTTTACCAAGAACAAAGTATCAATTATTTGACAAAACCATATATGGGTGATGTATTATGCATGTCCAATACGGTAATATGCTAAATTTCCAAACAATGGAATCCTTTTATTAACAGGTCTATTATGTAGCTGACTAATGTAAGGACACCTAGGGGAACGTACTGCATAGTTAAGAAAAATAATTCTTAGGTATGAGAAAATATGCCACCAAAAACGAAAGAACGATTATGAAGATATAGAATTATTCAATATTAAGAGTGAAAAATATGACAGGGTTGATTCTCAATGTATAAGAGAAATATTTAAATCAACATTGTCATTGAGTTTGGATTCCCTTGCATATGTTGAATTCATAAGCAATCTGGGGATATATTTTGTTTCTTTAGTTGGTGCTCTAAGGGGATGACCTAAAATGATTATCTCATGTATAAATTTTAAATTGTATATAAGAGAGGGATATGTTTCTTTTACCTCATGATTATGACTGATGTTCAAGGGCTATTCTTCATTGTGTATCTCAATTGGATGAGAATCAAGCCATACAATGTTCATTGAGTACTTTCAAGTTTAATGTAGTGTAGTATTGAAAATTATGTTGTATGGTTTATATTAAGGTAGTAAGGACATTATGGGATTTGATATAAAGTGAAATTGTATCTCCTCATATAGATCTGACACATATATAAGAGAAAAGAGGCCTTATAATATATTGCTAGAGCTGGGTCCATGCTCGGAAATCTAGACATCACTATTTAACACATATATATGAGAATCAACCTACACATACTTTTTGTAGGTCCATGTAGTTTATTATCATCTAGTGAAGAAAAAAAATAATTCTGATGTGAAATGGAATATTACAATTGTTCTAGGTGATAAAACCTTAGTCTCACTACGTATCATGCTGAAGTATTAATCAGGTAACAAATATTTCTTGTTGTTGTCAACTATATCAATCATGTTTTGACATGGGGAATATAGTTTTTTTTGTGGTTGTGACCATGATTGGAAAACTAGTCATTTATATGTATCCCCTTAAAAAGAAAATCATGCCAAATATAGTTCTTAAAGAAATCATTCTACTCACCAATTGTGTTTGATGTGATAGATGGGGGATTCTATCAAATTCCAGAATAATTTTTAAAATTAATGTCCCAGATGGTTTAATAAACTAACCATATAACCTAAAAGGGAACTATATATAGATTCGGTTCATATAAAAGAATAAAAATGGAATTAATTTTTGTTATGTTTATGGCTTGGCCTATTATTTGAGATCCAGGAATCTCCACATATCCCATTGGAATGTGAATCCAACCACATGTAGTTCTTGAAATGAGGTCTCTATGCAGATCTGATTTAGACATACGGAGAAATTGAACTCAATTTCCACTAAAGAATATCAATAATATGGGTAATTCTTATGAATTGGAGTTACTCATGTATATATTTTTTTTAGAAGAACTATATGGAATGCCAATATTTCGTATCATATGGCATTTCATAACATCAAATGATGATGATGTTAATCTTACAGTATAATTTACTGTAGCAATGACAAATGATGTCATTAATTTTTAAGTTATTTAGTAAGGAAAAATATACTATGAATTTAAACATCATGAAACCTGGAAGAATATGGTTGTTGTGATGTTTAATTTCATTCATCTATGACATTATGTTGTGCAGTTTCAAGACATTCTACTAGGACATTATGGAGTGTAGTTTCAATCCATGCAACAATGACATTTTCTAGTGTACATTAAAGTCAGGCAATGAGAACATTACTCTTTGTGATCACATAAAGTACTTATTTAGGAGTCATGAAATTTTTGGAGTTTTTATAAGTTCTCTATCCATTGAAATTATAGAATAAGCTAATTTAGAGTATTCCTTATGTATGGAATAATGTTCTTCTCACAGTGGATCTAGATTTGGAGCCTTCATTCCTGGTTTCATTTGATTCCTGAGGGGAAATATTAATTCTCCTTGAATAAATGCACAGAAGAAGACATTCATATTAAAATCATGTTATGTTCTATTCTGATAGTCTTCCAAATGATGTGATGTTGGGAATATCATTTTTTCAAATCATTCCAACTTATAAATTCATTTCAATGACTGTTTATCCCATGATAACTAATTATAGATTGAAACTCAGAGTGAAGGAAATTTATTTTCAAAAGGAAAATTTGATTGTGTTCCGTCCACCTATGAATATGGATTTCCCAATGTAGAAGTATGAGTAGTCATCTAATAAAACCAAAAAGAATGAAAAATATTATTAGGCCATGATTTATTATTATTACCCACTAGTTTGTTGATTATATTTCATAGGTTATTTTTGAAAGCCTCTATTTGTACCTAGGACACTGTAAGATATCGAGAAAATGATTGGATTTTATATTGTGCTCCTAATAAAACTTCATTACCAAAACATAACAGAAATTGTTGCCATGGTCCATCAATATGGTATGAGGGACACAATATCTGATAAAAGGTAATTTCTTTGAAAAACTAACTATGATTTTTGTTTCAAGTACTTTGATAGGTATTTCATCATTCCATTTTTGGAATAAATTTGTAGTAGTGAGAATATTCATGAGTTTTTAGCCATATCTAGTGGATGAGGTACTAAAACAACCATTAACCATGTGTGAAATGTCTAGGAGTATTTAGCTATGTGTAGATTTTTTGGAGGTTGATGAATTAAGTAGGCATGAAATTACCATGGGTGACACATCTTGGTGAAAGCAATCGAACTTTTCAACATTGAAGGCCAGATATATTGTGGAATTCATATTTGATCAATAATATTATTCCAAGACTAGTGAGCACCATATGATCATGTGTGTAATTCTTTTTTGAAAGCAGAAATTTCTTCTCCTTCTATAAAATTGATTTGGACTCCACGAAATCCTTATTTTTAGAGGATAGTTTGGTGATCTGGGATATCATAAATAATAAAATTGACTACTCATGACCATATTTTATCTTTTCCACATCAATTAGGTGGATGTATTACATTTAGAATCCATTTTTTCATAGGTGTGACCCATCATGTAGTATGACCATATGTGTAAAAATAAGGCTGATTTCATTAATTTCCATCATTTTAGTTTGGTGAAATGGTGAAACCACACAATGATGTGTTATATTAATAATTGTCTCATCCTGATTTGGATATTCTAGGGTTATGGTTGCATTACATAATTCATAAGACTAGGCAATTTGTGATCACAGGACATAGGAAAATGTTCGATATGAGATTAATTAATCCATTAACCCTCAGACCAGATTATTTAATAGTATTATCTCTTCTATTCTAATATCATAATCCTTATTGATCTGTTTTATTACTAATTAATTTTGAATCACCTTTCACTTTCAAGTGGTTTACTTGTACTTAGAGGGCTAATTCCAGGCCTTCAATTAGAGCTTGATATTCTTCCTCATTGTTGGACGTGGCTTTCGATAAAAAATGGAATACAGAAACACTAATTTCACTATAGAGATAATCCTAATTCCAATACCCATATTTTTGATTTTATGTTTTTATAATCTATTCCCTATTTGACATCTAGATTCACTAACAAACTATATCTCTCATGGTAGGGGATTCTCATGAATAGAAAAGATTTCTTCATCAACAAGTTCAATATTCAAATATATATCTTCATTAGATGGGTGTTCAACAATGACTTATTACATGGATTATCCTTTTATTTCTTTTTAATGCAGAAAATGGATATTGAACTATTGAAAATAACATCCCACTATGACAAATGTCCTGTAAACATATAATGAATGAGGATAAATTTGAGAATGTAATATCGAGATACCAAGTGGACCTCATGATGCTTTATGTAGTGCATCAGCATCTAGAATGTAATATTTAATGCCAGACAACACTTCTCGATATTTTAATATAGAGCCCTTGTGTCATGCATTGTTTGACTGAGATAATAAATGCTATTTTTATTCTTAGTATCATTCTTTTGAGAAAGGAATACACCCATTTATCTCTCTAATGAAGTCATATAGATAATAATATTCTTTCCTTAAAAAGGAGTAATTAATACTCATGGAATCAAGAAATATTTCTCGAGGGTATCAAATGACTATTGGCAGTCTTCGGTCCATTGTTGTGCAACTCCCCTCATCATTTTAATAGTGAAGGGTAAACACTATCCCACCAAATTAGTTATAAATCACCGAATATTGTCCAAATGTAGTTGATGTTCTCTTGATTCCCTCAAATTTTGAGGAGGTTACATGCCAAGGATAGAACCATCCATATAGGTATTAACATCTATGTCACGATGGCGTACAATAAATATGAGGAATTTTTGTGAGGAGTCCCAAAAATAATATTTTAAGGGGTTCATATTCATATTATGAGGTCGATGTTTACTGAATATGGTCTCCCTATCAGCCAAGTGAAAAGGAAATTGTCTCTTTTTAATCAATATAACATCTACATAATATTCGACAAATTTTCCTCATAAGGTATTGAAGATATGGTGCATGGCATGTTGATATGATACAATGACATTTATCAAGACTTAGGTCATTTCCAGAGAGAAAACACTACATGAGGAGATATTTTGATTGTATACTCCTCACATTCTAAGGAAAAATAGGATTTTATTAATCCTAGATTATCCATCAATGATTTCAAAAGATTTATATATAGTTGTGTCAATAATTAAGAGATCAATGACGGGAACTAGGAAGTCATCTTTCAGACCACGCTTGTTGAGATATCTAACATCAATGAAAACTCTAATTTTTCCATTTTTCCATTTCACTACGAAAATCTGTTCTAGCAATTTGGGACATTTTTATTCATGCATAAATTTATTTTTTATTTGATTTTCGATATCCGCATCAATTTTAGATGCGTGAGTTGCTTGTGTTCTTTTTAATGCCTTCTTAAATCCTCAATGATCATTTGGAAAACCCAAATTATGAGTGGCCACATTGGGATTAAGGCCTATAATTTTTTTATAGTTTGAAGAAAATAGATATATATGTTTATTTATAAATTAATTATACATCTATTTCTCTTCAGAAGTCATGGTTTCAATAATTACAGTAGGATGTGGATCTTCTTCTCTACACAAATTTATTTATTTGATCTAATCCACAGTGGATGTCATGCTTTCCTCAAATGACAGAGGGGAATACTTATGATATTATTCTTCCTCTTCCTAGTGATTCATTTTTTTTGTTTCTTTATGAAGTGTATTTCATGAAAATAATCCTTTATATCTAGAAGAGGAGTCATTATTTTGACATTTTGAAGAAGAGGTAACCGTTTTTACACTACTGATGACAAGGGTCTTCCTGGAGTATTCAATTGATAATTATGGGTTGGGAATCAATACCATTTTCATCAATTATTATATAGAAAAAAACTTCTACCATTTTTTATGAACTATAATGTTTCTAATTTTATATGGATGAGATGAAGACATCTTTAATTAAGCATTCATTATTAACATTTTCTCCCATTCTTTCCGACTCATTTTTCATAGCTGACATTATTAATGTCACTACACAAGTTCTTAGTTTTTGATCAATCCATTAAATTTTATTGATATGAATCATAAAAGACCACATATATGCCTTTGAAAATGTGTCACAAACCCCTCCCTATTATGATAATATAATTTGGGGAGAGAGACAATGACCATCGAGTCTCGCCTCTAGTTGGCATCGGGTTGGGGACTCGAACATAGGGTGAATGAATCTCACAATATGGGAGGCATTAAACAATATACGAAAGAAGATAAAGAGGTATAATAAAACATCCAAAAGAACTTTAAGGCATTATATACAATATAATGATAAAAACCATCCCATATAACTTCAAAAATAAGAACATATAAAATACAATAAAGCCACTAAAGTAAATACCCATATGAAAATAGGAGGTAGTGACACATCATGTTTCTAATGGACTATCCTATTAACACCAAACATGGTCTACAAAATCCCCTTGGAAACATGAAATTAGTTTTATATTGAAGGGTGAGCATACAAGTATACTTATTAAGAAAACCATTGTCTCTCATGTACATGTGAAAGAAGCATACTAATGCTCTTGTGAGAAACAAGTATTACCAAACAACTCCAAAACATATAAAAAACCACAAAATCACTAAGGGACACACACCAAGAAAGGAAAGACATTTAATATAATAGAAATTAATTCAAATAGATGATAGGGTACCTCACATAACATTTCCACTAGTATGTTAGGCCCTACCAAAGTCATATGTTATTGCACTACCATCCCTTCCATATGCTATATCACATCCCTCCTCACAAAACAAGGAATCGCCACACATCATGCACACACAAACCTAGGAAGAAAAACACATCCTCCCTGCATAGACCATGACCTCTATAAACATCACACCCACACAATATTGGGCTTCAAAACACATCGCATCATATCTCACCCCGTAAACACTTGGGAATGCACAGTATGTCTCATCCAAAATAAACAAGGGATTACATAAAAAAACATTCCCACAAACAAATATGATATAAAATATTTACCGAATGAACTATGAATATCACAACCACAATCTAAAGCACTAAATCCCCATCAACCATCAAAACATGTGCTATAACTACCTCTCCTATAAGAGATACATAAAATTAAGGGGTAGACATCCATCTGTACACCACACAGAATGTTGGAAAAAATATCGTTGATTGATGATGTAGGTGTTAAAAACATATTTCTCAATATGGCTTTGGTGCATATTTAAATAAGAATTATATAAAAATATATGTACAATATTAATCACTACATCCCATCTTATGGGTTCACAAAGAAACAAACCACGTCATAAAACATCCAGTTTTTCTACCACATCTAAATGTATCAGTACAAAAATTTAAAAACAAGCCACAATTCATAATTAATATTTAAATACCTCTTTTACATTATCCATATATTACCACCTAAACATTTTCTATTAATATTTATTCATTTTACATAACACTTTCCAAAAAAAATACTATGACCCAATGCATATCAATTAACACATATGATACCATTTTAGAAAGTGAATATACCAAATATTTTTACATTACTCCACATTATACTTTGGTTTAACAATAATCAATTTCACATCACATAGCAATCCCCAGGATATGGGGTGATGATTTCTAATTTTTTCATGGTGAGTCACTAAGGGAATTACCAATACCAAACAGTACTTTCCTTCTTCTATTCAACCATTCCAAAACACAATATCAACCAAAACAATGACCCAACTCACAACCACATCCGGTTAATGATTATAGATTAATCAAATTTTCATCCATGATATATAATAATAGCACACCAATCATATCTCAAATGTATAACAACAAGACATCCACTTCGGTTTGGCATAGTCTATCACATTATTTTTTTATGAGTACACAACCATATCCTTTCTTGGATGCATCATTATATATCCCAATTATTTCTTTGATAATTTGAGTATGTGTGTGGTGATCTACCTTCTATATATCTCTTTGAATCATTCCTCACATTCTTCCGTCTAGACATAATTTAACCCTTTCATTGTTAAGATAGTTATTAGGATTGACAATTGTGAGAAATTACAAACAAAACAACGATAGTACCCTACTAATCAATGAAAATGATGGATTTTTTACAAGTGAGGTTCTAGTACATTCCTCAATTTCCCTTTTTTGAGGGTTCCATAAAAATTCACTCACTTGTGATCACATGTCACAGTATCCTGACTTGCTATAACCAAAAGTCACAGTTATTGAACTTAGTGTACTACTTATCCTTACTCAATGTCACCAACACATGCCTTAGATATTATTCATGTTCCACCATGGTAAGGGAGTTGATGATAATAGCATCGATATACATATCCAAAACAAATTTCTAAATAATTTATAGTTACCATATTCAAAAAATTACATGAATATTGTAGGCGTATTATTAATTACCAAGGGAATCACCAAAAAATAATAGGGCCCATACCATGAACGGAAGTAATATTTGTTAATATCTTCCTTCTTCAACATTAGCGGATGATATCTAGAATGTAGATACATTTCTGAGGTGTATTGATCTCCTATGAACTGGTCAAACTATTCGTCAATCCTCAGAATATGATAACTGTTCGGTATGGTGCTTTGGTGGATTTCAGGTAATTGATACATAGTTGGATTGAACCATCCATTTTATGGATAAAGAGCATAACAACACCCCTTGGTGAATCACTATGGAGTATACATCCTTGGTATAAATTCTCTTGCAGCTACTTCTTTAACTCCTCCTGTTGGATTAGAGCCATCCAATAGGGGCACTCTGAGACATGAGAATCTCTTGGTATATGATTTATTGAGAACTCTACTTCATGATCCATGGTTATTACATAAATCTATTAACAAATACATTAACATATTCCCTTAAGATGGAAAATTCCCATAGGTGGAAAGTTTCCTTTGACTCAAAAATTTGAGCAAGGTATGATTCTTCATTTGGAATCAACAACCAAACTGCTGATGGATTCAAAAAATGAGATTCACGATCTTTAATAAATTTTTATAGGATAATTTAATGGTTTGTATTTTGAAAAGATAGTTACTTTCCTCAAAACATTATATGTCCTTTATTTTAATAGTTTCAATCTATCCCTAATATAGCATCTTATTCTACCAAGGGATGTATCATTATATTGACTGGAATAATCATACCTCATACAAAAAAATTCAAACACCTCGGTTTCAAGAATATCACCACATGGTGTTTTTATAGGTATATATACTTCAATGTTTTGGGGAATCAATTCAACAGTTCTAGAAAACATGCATGATAAAAAGTAATGCATTGATCTTGAATCAAATAAGTCTTTTCCCATATTTGAGAGAATATTAAGTGTACCTTGTATGAAATCAATCTCTATCTACACTTATGATGTAGTTATGGAAAAATACTTCTCTCCCTCCATTGTTTTTGGTGGTTTTTGAAGCTAATTTCCCTTTAGGACTCGAGGCATTGTGCACAATCTTGCAATGGGAACCTTCACACTAAAGTTTTTGTGTTTGAATATGGGTGGTTCTCTCCTATCATCCATCACATTTTCATACCTTTTAATCTATCTTCGAAATTCATGATCATAGTGGCCTTCTATACCACACAAAAATAATTTCCCTATCCAATTTGAGAGATTTCCCATGATTATTGTTCCTGTATTTTTGACATGTGTGTGGTTGCGTTTTCAACATTATCCCTTTCAAAAAAAGTGAGACAATGTAGTAGAATCCTCATCAAGAATGTATTTGATGAAGGCTTTATGAAAGGACATTATAGACTGAAGGGATAAGGTGAAGCCAACAAGGGTTCCAAAGTATGTATTTGGCGTGCATGTATGGCCACAAAATGTAGATTTGGATACATTATGTTTACTTAAGTAAAAAAAATCCCTGATGTTAAAATATGGTCGTGACTTGATTCATGCATTGATGATTATTCATAGGTATTCCCAGAAGTGGGGTACTCATGTTCATTAAATATGAAATGTTGGCACATGAGTGTTTCAGATTTTAGGTGGTTTGTTAGTTCAGGTTGGAAATTGTTATGGATTCCAAACACTGGAGGGAAATATGTCCAATGATCCTCCTTTAATCCCTCTATTCTAGGTGTTAATGAATGACCTTGATGGTTTAGGAGACTTGGGATAAGCACTAAGGATACAAGAGAAGCTATTGGGCTTCATGAATTTCATTAATACAAATTAAGAACCCAATGGTATATTAATAGGAAAATATATGATCATAGGATAATTGAGATTGGTTGTACATGTTTGTTGCATTCTAGAATTTTTTTTTGCTATTGGGTGTGTGCAGATTAGTGTTGATCAGGCAGTCCTGCTCGCCGGTGGTACCATTGGAGAATCATTGAGACATAGCCAAAATAATTCCTATATACCATGGGGGTTTGGCACCCAAAAACAATCTTGGGATCACTACATCACTACAGTCATATCCCTCCAGGCTGATGATATCTCTAGCGTCACTAACCCCCATGAAAATTGTAGTGTTTCACCGTGAACATATCGAGCCATTTCAGGATATTTTTCAGAAAAGTGAATGGATGACATTTCACGGTGTCTATAAAATACCAACATATAATTGGATTCATTAAAAATGAAATAATATTGTTCTAAGATAAAAGTAGGGAACATTGATTCATTCCAACATCATTTTTTTAGATTTTCAGCTACGTCATGTTTGGAAGTATGATCTACTTTTATTATAAGCCCTGGGTCCTAGCGATCATAAATTGGTTTCTACTAGGGTTTTATAAATACCCCCACAAAATTTATATATTTTTTTGACATTACCCTAATCCTTGATTATGCTCTATATGTAGGAGACATAGAGGGTAGGAGTTTTTTCTTATATTACCATTTCATGTGTTTCAACATTACAATTTGTGTTCCATTTAATATCATTTCACGATATTGCTCATACCATATAGAGTATAGGTCCATTGAGATGTGACTCAACATTTGATTCGAGTTTTCGTTGGGGTTTTAGACTGGTAACTACTATGTCTATTTTTTTAATTCATGTATTTAGGAATAAATAGGATAGTGTTTAATGTCTAATATAATAGACCGTAGATTTTGGAATTAGATCCCAAACAAAGCCTGATGTCTGTAGGGTATTGATATTTCTTAAATACTTTTAATGGTAATCCTCAATTAAGAATTCTATGGTCACCAAATTAGAAATTTGATGTATATGAATATATGAGGTGTCTTCCATGAACAAAGTTACAAATATTTTTCACAATAGTTATATGGGTTTTATTATTCAGGAAAAACTACAACATGTTTTGCAATGCTATACAGTCGAATATTCTAACTAACATGCCCATAATGTAGGTGAATTTTATACAAGGCCCTAGGGGCACATATTGCATCTTCAGGTGAAATATCTCTGAATAATTCTCAAATTCTATTGATAATTTCCAAAGGGGAATAATATTTGGATATCCCAATACCACATTGGGTGGATATACAATGTAATTATTTCATAGAACATACGGACATATGTACCAACATTTCCCATGAATGGAGAAACCAATCCTACAAATACATGATGTGTGAAGGATGGTTAATATTGTCCAAAACGGCAGATTTCTGACATTGTGCTTTTTTGTTTTGCGTCATGGATCAAGAGAATTTTGTTATCCAGTTTCATGTAATGTTGTAAGGATATTATAGAGAATTAAATTAATTTCAGTCACATTGAACAAAGGTTTACATGTTTACAATTTCATTATAATTATATGGGAAACATGATACGCCATTCAGGAATAGAAAAGGAGAAATATAAATTCTTATTTGGAAATTTCAAGATTTAAATATTACGATGTGAGAAGGGATAATTTCATGTAAATAGGTCTACTCAAAATAATTATGTTACCTTTTTTGAAAACCAAATTATGGGGGAAATATTTTGAAGGTCCAGTTGGGGGAATTTGATTTATAGTCAAACAATAGCATCTTTTGAATTATAGTAATTTTATATTGCTGAATAAGGAAAGGCCACCTAGTGGTATGTACAATATAGTCAGGAAAATGATCTCATGGGAATAAACAATTCTACTGATAAAAATTTGAAGAATATTTATGGAGATTCATATTTTCCACAATAGAGAGGTTGATATATAGTGATTGGAGACTAGAAACGAAAATTGTATTTTCAATACATATTTTCTAAGAATTAATGTAGAATGATTTCGTTGATGTTCTGACAAAAATTTAGGAAGTATTATGTTATTTGTTTTAGGTAATTCCACTAGGATTGAAATATTATAGAAATAATGTATGATATATGGTCAAATGATCCCGGGTTATTTCAATATGATTTTAAAACATGTAAAGGGAAGAATTTATAAACCATGGTCTTGGAGGAATTCACTCTAGGAGAAATGTAACGGGGAAAATATTAATGGAATTCCATTTTAAATTATGGGTTCCTATAAACCGTCATCAATGTTAGAAGGGGATAGAAGATTCTTTTACCAAGAACTATGTTTCCATTATTTGAAAAAACCCATTTTGGTGGATGTATTATAAATTTCCAATGGGGTAGTAGATTTCATTGCCAAAAAGTGTCATCATTTTAATGATAGGTATATTATGTAGACGATTAATGTAAGGCCACCAAGGGGCATGTACTGCATAGTTAGGAAAAATAATTTTCAGGTATGATAAAATATGACACCAAAAACTGAAGAAAGATTATGATGTTCTAAAGGTATAGAATATTAAGGCTATGAAATATGACAGGGGTGATTCTCAATGACTAGAAGTAATATTAAAATCAATATTGGATATGAATTTCGATTCCCTTACATATATTAGATTCAAATGAAATCTGGGGTTATGTTATGTTTCCGTAGTGGGTGCTCTAAATAGAAGACCCAAAATTAATATCTCATGTATAGATTTTATATTTTATGTGGGAGTTGGAGACTTTTAGTTTATCTCATGACTAGGACTATGTTATAAGGGATATTATTCACTATGTATCTCAATGGGAGGAGAATCAAGACATAAAATGTTCATTGAGTACTTTGTAGTTTAGTGTTGTGTAGTAAAGAAATTAGGTTTTACAATTTAAAGGAAATGAGTGAGGACATTAGTGGATTTGATAAGAAGTGGAATTAAATCTCCTCATATAGATCTGACTCATATATATGAGAAAAAATGCATTCTCATATCTTTCTTCATCTGGGTCCAGGCTCCAATATCTTGGTATCAATACGTATCTCATTTAGTTCATAATCATCCTACATATAGTTTTTGTAGTTCCATTCAGCTTATTGTCATGAATTGAGGATGTAAATTGATTCTGATGTGAAATGGAATACTGCAGCTAGTCTAGCTGATAAAACATATGTGTCACTATGTATCTTACTGGAGTAATAATCAGGTAACACATAGTTCATGAAGTTGTTCACTATATCAATCATGGTTTGACGTGGGGAATAGGGTTTTTGTTTTTGTGGTTGTGCCCATGATTGGTGATCAAGGCATTTCTATGTATCACCATATAATAGGAATCATTCCAAATGTTGTTCCTAAGGAAATAATTCACCAAACAGATTGAGTTTGATGTGAGAGATGGGGGATTATATCAAATTCTAGAATAATAGTTAAAATTTAAACACCATATGGTATAAAAATCTAACGATTTATCCTAGAAGGAATATATTTATAGATTTTATTCATATAGGGGAAAAAGGGAAATAATTTTTTTATGTTTGTAGCTTGGCTAAATATTAGACATCCATGCATCTTCACATATCACATTGGAATAAAAATATTTCCACACATAGTTCTTGAAATGAGGGAACTATTCATATATGATTTCGATATATGGAAAACTTTATCTCATGTTCTACTAATAAGTATATATAATGTGATTAGTGATGGTGCATGGGTCATACTCATGTATATTTTTTTTTTCAAAATAACCATAATAAATACCAATATTCATTATCATATGGAATTTCTTTAACATCCAATGAAGATGTTGTTAATCATACAGTATAATGTCATGTAGGGAGGACAAATGATGTCATTCAATTTAACTTTATGCGATAAGGAAAAATAATCTATTCATTTAAACATCATGATACATGGACTCATATGGATGTTATGATGTCTACTGAAATACAACTAGGGCATTCTGCTGTATAGTTTCAAATCATGAAATTAGGAAATTATGAAGTGTAGTTTCAATTCATGAACTGAAGACATTATGCTGTGCAAATTCAAGAATGATAGGGGGAACATTACTCTATGTGATGTCATAATGTACTTCTTTTGGAATCAATAAATTGTTGGAGATTTAATAAGATCTATATCAATTGAGATTAAGGAATAAGATCATTTATAGTTTACCTTATGTATGGAATTATATTCTTCCCACATTGGTTCGAGATTTGGAGCCTTCTTTCCTGATATTATTGGATTCATGAGGAATAATACCAATTATACAAGATGAAATGCATAGAAGAAGACATTCTTATTGAAATCATGTTCTATTATATTCTAATAGACATCTAAATGATGAAAGCTAAGATATATCTTTTTGTCTAATCTTCCCAACTTATAAATTCATTTCTAATATTGTTTATCTCTAGATATGTGATAATAGATTGCAACTCAGAGTGAAGGAAATTTCTTTCCAAGAGGAAACATTGTTTGTTTTCTCTACACCAATGAATAAGATTTACTTATGTATAAGTATGAGTAGTAGTTTGATAAAACCTTAAATCATGAAAAATATTATAAGGCCAGGATTTCATATCATTAAACAATAGTTTTTTGACTACATTTGATATGGTATTTTTGAAAGCCTCAACTTGTACCAAGGCCACTGTATGATATCGTGAAGAATGGTTGGATTTTATATTGTTCTCCTAATAAAACTTCATTACATAAAAAAATATAAATTGTTTTTATGGTCCTTCAATATGGTAGGAGGGACACCATATATGAAAAATGATAATATATTTGATAAAATTAGATATGATTTTGGTTTCAACTTCTTTGATAGTTATTTCCTCATATCATTTTAGGAATAAATTAGTATAAGTGAGATTATACCTGAATTTCTTAGTCGTAGCTAGTAGATAAGTTACTAATACATTCATTCCCCATGTCTAAAATTGCCAGGATTATTTAGCTATTTGTATAAATTTTGGAGGATTATTAATTATGTTGGAATGCACTTGTCAGGGGTGACACATCATGGTGTAATCAATGGAATCTTTCGTCATTGAAGGCCATATATATCCAAGAATTCATATTTGATGAGAAATATGATTCTTAGACTAGTGAGCACCATAAGCTCATGCATGTACTTATTTCATGACAGCAGATATTTCTTTTCCATCTATACAATTGATGTGTAATCCATAAAATCATCATTTTTAGAGGATCTTTGGGTGATTTGGGATGTCATAATAGTAAAATTGACCACTCATCACCTAATTTACTCTTTTCCAAATCTACCTGGTGGTAGTATTCTATTTTCAAGGTACTCCTTGAGAGGTGTCATCTATCCTATAGTATGACTATATGGATAAAAAATAAGGCTGATTTCATTAATTTTCTCCATTTTAGATTGATAAAATTTTGAAATCACACCACCATATAAAATACTAATAATTATCTCATCCAGAATTGGATCTTCCAACATTATGATTAGATTAGCCAATGCATAATCCTGGGAATTTTATGATCATGAGACATACGACAATTATGGATCTCAGATAAATTCAGCCATTAACCCTATGACATAATTATTTAAAAGGATTTATTATTCTTTTCAAATAGAACTATCCCCATTGATCTATTTGATTACTAATCTTAATCACCTTTCACATTCAAGTGGTTCACTTGTACCTAGAAGGACAATTCCAGGCCTTCAATTAGAGCTTGATATTATACATCATTGTTTATAGTGCCTTTTGATTACAGAAAGTAATATATAAACACTACATTTACATTGGAGATACTTCTAATTCCAAAACACATCATTTATGAGTTTAGTTTTTTCCATTATATTCCCATTTTTTTTCTTGTTACACCACCAAACTATATATCACATTGTTGGGGATTATCATGAATAGAGATGATTTCATCATCATGAAGTTCAATATTAATATATGTATCTTTTATAGATGGTTGTTAAAAAATGAAGACTTCTAAGGATTTCTCTATTATTTCCTTTTAAGAAAAAAAATAAATTTTGAACTATTGTAAAATAACATCCCACCGTGACAAACTTCATGTATGTATAGGAGGAAAAAAGGGTAATTTTTAGAAGATTATTATGAGATACCAAGTGGACCTCGTGATTCTTTATATAGTGCCCATGCTTCTAAAATGTAATCATTAATTCCAGACAACACTTCGGGATATTGGAATATCGAGTCTCTATGTCAAGAATTTTTCCACTGAGATTGTAAAGGATATTTTCAACCACAACATAATTCTTTTAATAATGGAATATACTCATTGATCACTCCAAATAAGTCATATAGATAGTAAGAGTCTTTTCATAAATAGGTTGCATTAAAACTAGTTGAATAAAGAGATATTTCTTGAGGGTATCAAATGCCTATTTGCAGTCTTTGGTCCATTGATATGTAACTCCTCTCTTCATTAATCTAGTGAAGGGTAAAGATGAGCCTACCAAATTAGTTATAAAGAACTGAATATAGGACAATTGTACTTGATGTCCTCTAAATTCCTTCAAATTTTGACTATGTGAGAAGCCAAGGATATAATATTCCTTATTGGGATTAACGTCGATGTCATAATGTCATACAAAAAATCTGAAGAATTTTTGTGAGTTATCCCAGAAAGCACATTTTAATGTGTTAATCTTCAGATTATGATGTAGATTATTACTAAATATGAACTCCCCATCGTCCAAGAGATAGAAATGTTGTCTGGATTTTACCGCAATATCATCCACCTAATATTCGACATATTTTCCCAATAAGGGTTTGATGAAAAGGTGCATGGAATGATGATATGTTATAAAGTCAATTTCAATCCCAATGGCATTACCCAATAGAAAGACACACCTTTAGAGTATATAAAAGTTTTATACACTTCAAAATATGTGGAAAATATGGATTTGGTTATACCTAGAGTATCCTTCCAGGATGTAAACGGATATATATATAATTGTTTCATCAATTAAGAGATCAATGATTGGAACTGGGAAGTCATCTTTCAGAAAATTCTTGTTGAGATATTTAACATTAATGAAAACACTAAATTTCCCATTATAATTTTACACATGGAAATTTTTATCCATCAATTGGGGATATTTTTCCACATTGTGAAATTTATAATTGTTATGCTTTTCGATATCAACATCAATTTTTTATGTGTTAGTTGCTTTCTTTCTTTATCCTTCTTACTTATATCCTCAATGATCATTTGGAAAACAGAAATGATGAGTCTCCACATTTTGATTAAGGCCTAGAATTTGTTTATAGTTCCAAGAATATACATATAGATGTATTTTTAAAATTTAATTATACATCTATTTCTCTTCATAAGTCATGGTTACAATAATTAGAGTAGGATGTGGATCTTCTTCTATACCCAGATTTATTTATTTGAGCTCATCCACAGTGGTTGACAAGTCTTCACAAGATTATAGAAGTGCATACTTATGATATAAATCTCCGTCTTCCTCATGTTAAATAATTTTTGTTTATTCTTAAATGTTAATTGATGAAAAATTTATTTCTGATCTAAAGGAGGAGAAAACATTTTTACATCCTGAAGAAGAGGTAAACATTTCTGACACTATTGTTGTTTAAGGGTATTCATTGAGTATTAAAAAGATAACAATGGGTAGGGAATCGATATCCTTGTATTTCTTTTTCATTGAGGAAGCTTATTCAAACCCATTCTATGAACTAGATAGTTTATAACATTCCATGGATGTGATGTAGTTATCTTTATTTATTCTTTCACTATCAAAAATTTATCCCATGATGCCTGACACTATTTATATAACTGACATTATGAACGTCATTGGATGAGTGCTTAGATTTTGATAAATACATTCAATTTCATTTATTTGAAACACATAAGATAACTCAGATTCTATGAAAATGTGTCAAAATCCCCTCCATCCAAGGATAATAAAATGAGTGGAGAGAGACAATTAACATCGAGTCTCGCCTCTAGTTGGCCTCGGGATGGGGACTCAAACCAAGGTTTTATGAATCTCACAATATGGGATGAATGAAACATTATAAGAAAAATGATCCAAATATAGAATTAAACATATACAAAAATTATATGGAATTATATAAAATAGATAGCCAACAACCACCCCTCATACATACAAAAAATTAGAACTATTAAAAATACAACGAATCCTCTAATGTAAATTCCCAAAAGAAAATAAATGGCAGTGAATCATCAGATGTATAATGGTATAATCTGTTAATAGCCAACATTGTCCTCAAAATCCTCTTGGAAATATGTAATTTTTTTATATGTGAAGTGAGATCATAATAGTATAATTGTTTAAAAAATATAGTCTCTCATGCACATGTTAATGAACATAATAATTCTCCTGTGAAAATGAAGTATAATGAAACAACACCAAAACATATATACTAAAAATCACATACTCACCAAAGGACATAAATCAGGTATGGTGATCCATTTAATATAATAGAAATTAATTAACAAATATGATAGGGTACCCACAAAAATTTTTGAATGGTATGTCACTCCCACCAAATGTTATTTTTCATGGACCTAGAATAACTTCCATATGCTATATCACATCCCTCCCCCACATAACTATGATTCACAACATATCATTCCAAACACAACTGGGAATCAAAAAACATCCTCCTTGCATAAACCATGGCCTTGATAAACATCAAACCCACACACACTTGTGCCTCAAAACACATCACATCATATCTCACCATGAAGACACTTGGGAAAGTGCAAAACATCACATCGTAATGACACATGGGATGACATGAACCACCTTTCCCATAAACAGAAGGGTTATCACATATTTCATGAAGGCACCAGGGCTATCACAACCACAATCTAATGCATTATCATCCCTTCAACCATAAAAAAACACTATACCTACCTCTCCTATAAGAGATATCAGAATGTAACAGGTACCCAACCATCTGTACACCTCACTGAATGTTGTTAAAAACACCCATGATTGATGATGTGGGTGTTCAGAACATATTTCTCAACATGGGTTTGGTGCATATATAAATCAAATGAATATAAAAATATATGTACAATATTAATCACTACGTCCCATCTAATGTGTTAGAAAACAATCAAACCACCTCGATAATACCCCACTTTTTCTACCACTTCTAAATTTATGAGTTCAAAAAAAGTGAATAAAATCCACAATTCATAATCAATATTTAATTTCCACAAAGCCATTATCCATATTTTACCCCTTATACATTTTCCATTAATATTTATTCATTTAACATCTCACTTTCCAAGAAACTACTATTACCCAATGAATATTAATCCCACATAATAATCCATTTTAGAAGGTGAATATACCTAATATTTAGACATATTTCTATATTATCTTTAGGTTTAACAAACATCGATTTCACATCACCAAAAAATCGACATGATTTGGGGTGGAGATTTCTAAATTTTTTCATGGAGTGTCTCTAGAGGAATTACCAATACAAAACACTACCATCCTTATTTTATTCAATCATTCCAAAACACCGTACCAACCAAAACGAAGTCCCAACTCACAACCACATATGGAAAAAGTTTATAGATCAATTAAAATCTCAGACCTGATAAATAATCATACCACACCCATCATATCCCCAATATAAAAGAACATGTCATCCACTTCTATTAGGCATAGTCTGTCACAGTTTCATTTTTCACGAGTGCACAACCCACGTCTTTCTTGAAAGCATCACTGTATATCACAAATATTTCTACACTTTTTGATAATTTCAGTACGTTTGTGTTGATTATCCTTCTATTTATATCCTTGAAACTTTCCTCACATTCTTTCATCTAGACATAATTTACCCCTTCCCTGGTAATGTTAGTTATCATGCTTGAATATCATGAAACATTTCTGAAAAAACATTATTATTTCACTGGTGATCACATGTAACAAAAATCCGACTTTCTACATCCAAAAGTCACAGTTATTGGGCATTGTGTACAAATTCTCCTTCCTCAATGTCAGCAACACATGACCTAGACATTATTCATGTTCCTCCTTGGTATGGGAGTAGGTGATAATATAATCAATAAACACTACCAAAAATATTTCAAGTTAATTTCTAATAACTATATTCATAAAAATACAAAATGATTATAAGAGTGTAATTAATTATGAAGGGAATCATAAAAAAATGTAGTGCCCTTACCTTGTTTGGAAGGAGGTTTTCAAAATATCCTCCTTCATAACCTTTAGCTGATGATATCCAGAATGTAGATACACTCTTGAGAATTACTGAGCACCTCTCAACTGGTCAAACAATTCATTAATCCTCAGATGGTGATAATTGTTCTATATGGTTATCTTGTTTATTTCCAAAGAATTGAAAAAAAAATTGGATTTAACCATCCTTATTCTTGATGAAGAATATCACCACACCACATTGGTGATGCACAATGGAGTATTAACCCTTTGTCTAAATGCTCCTGCAGCTACATCTTTAACACCTTCAATTTTATTGGAGCCATTTTATATGTGTACTTTGAGTTATAAGAAGTTCATTATATATGTTTTAATAAAAACTCTACCTAATGATTAGGGCTTAGTCCATGATAATATTAAGGATATACATCATCATATTACCTCATGATTAAAAATTCCACTAGGATCACACATTACTTTGACTAAACATTTTGAGTGAGGTATAATTCTTCATTGGGAATCAACATCGATATCACTAATGGATTTTACTATGGAGATTCATGATCCTCTATGACATTGTAATGGAGAATATAATGGTTTCTAATTTGAAAGGATAGTTCATTTCCTGAAAACGTTATATGTTCTCTACAGAAATAGTTTCAATCCATCCGTAATATTGAATCTAATTCTACCCAGGGAAGTACCACAATATTCATAGGAAGAATCATACCACATACACAAAAAGGAAATTATTCAAACACTTGGGTTTCAATGATTTCACCACATGGTTTTTTTAAATATATCTATTCATCATGGTTTTTGGGAATAAATTTAGTAGTTCTATAATACATGAATGATATAAAGGAATGTGTAGATCTTGAATCAAATAAGACATTTCCCATACATGAGTGAATAACAAGTGTACATTATATAACATCATTTTCTCTTTCCTCTTATTATGAAGTGGTTGAATAAGACTTATCTACATCCCTTTTTTGGTGTTTGTTGATGCTAATTTCAATTGAGGACTCGAGGCATAGTGCACTTTCTTACATAGTTCACTTGCACCCTACATTTATAGTATAGGTCTATTGTTGGTGATCTACTTTCCTCCACCACATTTTCATACCTTTTCATGTCTTTTCGAAATTCATGATCTGAGTGTCCAATCGAACCCACACATAAATAATTTACCAATTCAATTTGAAGGAGTTCCCATGATTCTTCTTCCCGCATGTTTGACATGTATGTGGTTGAGTTTCATTCCACCTTTCTCATTAGATCCTCCATCCTAAAACACCATCATTCTTTTTTTATCACCATAACCACTAGAACATTGTTCAAACTCCAACTTTACTTCAGGATAATATCTAAAAACTTCTTTTATATCTATCTATTTCTGGAATTGAAATATATTTTTGATGTTGTTTTTTAAACAAAAATTGAATCTAACAATTTTTCCTATCATTTTTTATAACAAAACACGACTTGTATCTTGAAACCCTTGGGATATTATGTTCTTATATTGTGATATATTATCCTTCATTTTTCCTAAACACTATTAAATATATATCAATATTTTTATAAATATTAAAAGGAAAATAATTGTAATAAAACATTATCATAATGACATCACACTCAATCTCTTCAATTTTATACCCCGACATGGTGTTCTTAAAAAAACCCACCATTGGATAGACTCTCCACCTTGATGATATATATCCAGAGTCACCTTATTCATAATAGTATAGTAATGAAAATAAAATATATTCTCTCTTGAGATGAAAAACTATTTCAAAACTAGTGGATCGGTAGATCCACTAAACGGTGGTGGTCGTTTCCACTTAAGACACTCGATAGTCAGTTGATCAATATTTTGTGAAGGAGAATGTTACACATTTTTCATGTTATTAGTTATAACCACATATATTTGGGTAATAATTTCATTGATGTTTTGAACTCCACCTACCAAAGAAATGTGGGTGTCATTCAGGAATTCACTACATTGACCCTTGAATATGTTGTTGGTTTTCTTTATCCTAGTTCAAATCATTTTCCAAAATATAATATGATTGGAAATACATAGATCATCAAGTCAATAAAATTTTTTTTTCCATTTTTCATTTAATTATAATGGTATATCTTGTGGGATCCAAATGTTTATCATTTTATAAATACAAGCCTTAATTGGTGATTACTCTCACTTTGTCTCATACTAAGGGTTATCACTATGGGTTTCTTATCCTAATTCCGAAATTAACTTAACTATCCTCTAATACCTACTATAGTTACAATTATTTTTCTTAAATAACTATTACAACATTATAATGTCTAAAAACATAAAATAATTACTCTAAGGGGATCTAAAGGATTAGTTTAATAGTTAGACTATGACCATACATAACATTTATAACAAAATAATTTATTATATTCCTTCTTCTGTAGCTTCATAATGGACCTTCGATTCTTCTTAGTACATGTAGTCACATGAGTATATATATCACAAACGGTTGAGCTAAAATCATAGTAACAATAGAGATAAGATCATTATTAAATATAAAATGGGGTGAGAAAAATAATTATTATCATAACATAGGTATAATATCATAACCAAGTGAGGAAGCATTAATAAAATACAAATAATGTTGAAATGTATAAAAAATATAACATCAAGCCTTAGTGGACAACAACCACACATAGATTTGAAAAAAGATTGAATCGTGTTCATGCTTATTTCACATTACTCATGAGGTTCTTCACACTGTACAATTCACTGGATCACTATATTATTTTGGGCACACCAATATCATCATAATATTCACATTTTCCTATATAATATCGGGCACACCCATCACATCATGACATTTAAATTAGAATTAATGGCACATTGAAAATGTATCAATGTTAAACATATAAGAACCATTATAATGTAATTGTTTTCATTTCATAATAATACATTCATAAATAATGTGTTCCCAACTGAAATAGGTAACACCATACTTGATATAAGAATCTTAAACCTTGAGTGAAGGAAACAATCTTGAGAAGTAAAAGTTCAGTCTTTTTGAATGATGAGTTCTTTTGTAAAACAATTTGATTATCATTAACTCAATTATAAAACATTTATATTCAATAAGATAAAATATAATGATTAATAACTTATTTTATGTAATAACCATACTGAAAATGGATTGGAAAATCAAAACCCCTAAGAATGATTGTCGGGTTCATGAATTCAAATTACATTTTTTTTAAATCATTCTTCCCATTAATATCATGTATAATCACATTATATACATTAATAAAAAAATTTATAACTTTTTATAATAGAATATTATTACACATGCTGCTAATCTTTTCTTTTAGTTCACAATGTATGAGTTATATAGTTTAATTTCAATGTTTGGGAGCAATCAATTTAATGGGTTTTCATGAACGGTTAACATTGTTTTCATGAATGGAATACTGTTTTTAATATAGATGAACATAGAGTGTTTTTATTATATATTAGTAATGATATTTTGTAATTTCGAGTTATATTTAAAAGGAATTATTATTAAAACATGAGAATTATTCATTTGATTTAATTTAATGATGATTGTTTTAGGAAAATTTTGGCTCTTTTTCGAATGTTATGAACTTATTTTGTTTTATTATTTACTATTATGAGTATAAATATTTTCCCAAAGAAAAAATGGATTATAAGATTGAATTTTAAAAATTGTAAACTATTTAATGTTCGTATTAACATCCTGAAATATATTTCTGGTAAATTAATGTTCCATTTCCATGATGTCTATAAATTGACAATTCACGGGGGGTGATTTAATTTTTAATGTGAAAAAGAGAGATGGAGGAGTTTAATGATGTATATTCAATTAAAATGAAATAATTTTATTATGCGTAATTCACTGGAGTTATCATTAACTTTGGATTAAGGGAGCTAATGAAATAATAAGAAAATAAATTGAAATTTAAGGTAAATTGACAGAATAGGTAGAGGATTTACCTCTTGAATTCTAATCATGAAATCCTCTTTAAGGCACATAGGATTCGTCTTTTTATGATACTATGAGACCTTATATTTGGAGAAGGGGATAGGGATGAGTATTTGGTATAATATAGAATATGATTAATTCTTGATATGTTTGAGGAGAAGTGGTTATGTGTGCGGTATTTACAGTAGATGGGAGGGGTGTTTTCTTATTATTTTGATCATTAGTTTATTATTTTTATCATGAATAGAAATAATCTTGATTATTATTACTAAATACAATAATTAATTCATGTTAGTCAGAAAAAATGACCTTTAACAGAATTCATTTCTCATGCATGATGCAATAATTTATTTATTTTTCATATTTCTTAAATTATCAAATTTCACTATTCACCAAAAAATAATCATTTTTTAAAAGTCACAAATATTTACCCTAAACATTTCTATTATTTATGTTTTTCCAATCATACTATAAATAACTTACTAATAACAATTGTGTATGTCATATTTTCAAAATTCAAATAAAAAAAGTGAAAAAATTGTATTTAATGACAAGGATATAATGGACACATAGTATTTACAAGTTTATTTAAGCGTGATGTTTAAATTTGTTTCCTAATATTATTTTCTATGACATAAGTATTAGAAGGGAATTTACATTGATTAGAAATTGGGTCATTACAGTTCCATATGAGAGGTAGAGGACTCGTGTCCATTATAAAGGGGGGTTCCACTTTGAATGTCGAGGAACCACACATTATTAACACAAGGAGGTTATAATATAAATCATATATGAGATACTCTAGAATCCTTATTCGATGCTATGTATTAGAAAGCATCAGGGAACACTACTAACTAGCCCATCTAGAGGGTAAGCCAATAAATATATAAAATGATATCCTAATCTATACTGTCATTAGACAACAACTAAATTTGATTCATGCACAACACTCCTCACTTTGTATCTCGAATTGAACTATGAAGGGAACCATCACATTCTCTTTAGGAAAACACTATGTATAAAAAACTCATGGGCCAAAAGACGAATATAAAAGATGATGATTTCAGAAATGGAAGATTCATAGTGTGGTAAAAAATTTGTTTGGGCCCACTCAATTTGTCAACATGCCTCATTTATTGGTTGTGTGCCTATACATAATTAGATAAAAATATGCATAGATGTACAACTTTGTGTTCATGTGTAATCCAAGAATTCATGGAAAATATCATTAATGGGATGACGAGCACAAGATACTCATCGTGGGGTTGAAAAAAAATTATGATTCCACATACATGTCTCCCCAAATGGAAATGGATAGCTAAATAGAGAACACATTTGTGGTCCTTGAAACATAGTGCAAATGATCGACTATTCATTTGACCGAATTAGACACCCAATGATGTTGTGACATTTCATAGTAATGTGAATGAATAGTGTCTCATAGGGTCCATGTCTCCATCCGGGAATTAAATAATTGGATCACACCATTGTGATCCTCACAAAAAATACACAAAATATGCTATTCACTTTCTTCAATAGTAATCCTATTGATGAAGTCTCATTATAATACATCACCTTTGAATTTCATCTCATGAGATAATGCCACAATTCCACATTAAATACACGATATTGTCTTCAAACACCTTCCTTAATTCCAGGGTCACAATGCTGGGGATAGTTTATTCAAATGGACCTTGTACAACAAATTTATGTCAGATACATGATCACGCCATAATAATAATGATATTTTTTTATTATTGATTTTTTGGTGGACCTGTCGCACGAACCTGGATAAAATATTCAACAATGGGCATTAATAAACTGTTTTTGTCTATAGGATGCACTGCCACATACGTTGCATCAATATTAAATCAAACATAGAACTTATGACAAATTATGTATTTTACCCAAAAAGAGTAAATTATATTAAATTAATATATTTAATGATATTTTCGTTTAAACCCTTAAATCATGTTCCTACCATGGTGTTCAGGTGGTTCACATCGGGTTTTTTGGGACCTACATTTTGGTTTCGTAGTTATCTTTTTGGAGTCCTTATTATCTTTCTTTTTTATTTACCTTTTATTCCATAATTTACTTTCTATGCTACCTTATTCACTATCCACCTACTATAACCATATATTAATGCAATCCTAAATCATGCCCCCCTCTTCATGTGGTGGAAACACAACACCACCATTTACTTGGCCCCCTGAAATCATGATCCCCGAACCACTCCAGAAATCAATAATGATATCAAGAACCCCCCCCCCCCCACTTCTCTATTTGTGATAGGCCACTGCGCACGGCTGTCCGCCACACTCTTCTTTAGTGATATGCATGCCTCCACTTAGACTACCTCCCATTGCACTTCCCTACTGCCAATTCCAAAACCCTTCATTGGGCAACGAATCTGATCCTACACACAATGTTTTCCCACATATGACAATTCCATCACCTGATCCCAGTGATGGACCTATGGAAACAATGTGTGGAGAAAAATATAGAACACACACCAATCATATTATTTGTATTAGATGCATGATCAGTATACAAAAATTGGGGGGTTGTGGGGAAGAACCACAAAACTAAAGAATTTTAAATGAACAATGACATGATGGGAATGTTCACGATCCATCACAATTATAATAAAGAATAAAGGAAAATAATAATAATATAAAAAATATAGAGCTCATACAGTGGTTTTAATTTCCTAGATCTAAACAAAGAAGCAAGAATCATTGTTATTTAACTAAAAATAGGGTTAAATCATACAATATACAAGGCATACCACGAGAACAGATTGGTCACTAATGATGAATGTGCTTGGACATAATAGGAGATATTTTTTTTCTTATCCGTGTTTT
Source organism: Viscum album (assembly GCA_963277665.1). Lineage (NCBI taxonomy): Eukaryota > Viridiplantae > Streptophyta > Magnoliopsida > Santalales > Viscaceae > Viscum > Viscum album. The sequence continues at coordinate 1,247,728,784 of OY728148.1, forward strand.
AATTCATCTAGATATAATTGTTTTTGTCATCACAATTTACCAATAGAGGAAAAAAGATGGCTCCTAAAAAATTATCAGGATTATGAGGATAACATGTGTCATTTTTCAAGGTGATATATTAATGAAATTTCTATCTAGGTGGAAAATGACTGAATGGATTAATTAAATTTATTAATTTTACCACTGAACATAATGACAACGACTGTCTCATCTGAATTTCATTCACTAACACCCTTTTGGTAAAATATAGTGTAAAAATGGATTACAAACAAAATGGTGGTCATACATTTGAAACTACATTTTTTTTTCATTAGTTACTTAGATTAGTTTTCAGAATAAAATAATTATATTTAATTAATAAATTTACAATTACTTCCTCAGTGAGTTCATTAAGAAATGAGTTGCGCCAACAAAAGTTATGTTCTTTAGGTAAACTCAACATTATGGACAAAATTGTGCCCTAATATGTCAGATCATAGATAATGTTTAGGATATATAAAATATTCTTTAATTAAAAATGCACACAATATAGAATTCATTTAATATTTTTATAAAATTAATTCCAAGCTCACTAGGCCTTGGAATCGTACATTGTCCCTACACATGGCTTCAAAAAGATTCCTTGAAATATTACAATGTCTTTCACAAAACTCCATAGTCTATATTATTCAATTTTTCAATAAATTTAATCCCTAAAAAGTGAAAAATGAGAAAATATGTGGGGAAAAAATGCCTACATCTATCTTTTCCTTATATTTTTTCAACATCACGATATACCAGTAATGATACTGTGTGAGACTCCCTGTTCACCACCACACATAGAATCTCCAAAATCAATATTTTTCTCTGAAAAGGGATAACATGATTCCCTTTATTAGTAAATCCATTAGGGTAAATTCATAAGGATATATGTTCACTCAATATCTCATAGTAGATGTCACCATGAAGGTAGTGTATCCAATTTCTCATGGTGAATATTATCTATCTTATTTATAGGTAGTGTTTCACATAGTTCTATCCTGGGGGTTTCATCAGCCTCAACCTGTATGTGATAATTTTATTTAATGGTATCAACATCAGTGTTAGGAATGAAAGGGTACCAATGAACAAGGCGGGTGATTATACTCTTCTAACCATGAGAAATTAGACACATAAAGTGATTGGTATGCCCTTCACATCATCACCTCTCTTCCAAGGAGAGTAACCACAACCCTAAAACTCCACCACACCCACTTGTGGTATCCCAAGAAAAATGGGTCAAACTAAAAAACAACACCAGCAATGCCATGACCTGTTATGATACTCTATTATATAATCTCACCCCGAACACATAAGTCAAAGGGACTAATTTACAACACCTAGATTTTATCCTCTTTGGGCAGAACTAATTTTCATTCAATATTTTTTATCGGATCACAAAAACACACCTCACTAGGTGACTAACCCCTATTACTTTTGCATTCGAAGCTACATTAAGCAGCATCAACATAGGTTTTCACTGAATCCCTACATCGCACAAATTAAGCCTCGTGCATGGATGGAAAAGAATATAGTACATCAAAATTGTGTATAAAAATTTATACTATAGAAGGTAGTAAAGAGACAATTCATACCACTTATTATCTTGTTTTTTTGGGGTAATATACCTCTAAATATTATATATGTCTACGACCCAAACTACCAACTAATTGAGCCTAATTAGGGTTACCTAGTTGTGGTGGTGGAATGATGTCATATCGGAGTCCAAAACCCTATTCTCTTCCTACCCCTATGCCAGCTCCACCAAAATTGGGACTACCCTGTACTCTTTTAGGTGATCTATGATCATGAAATTGTTTTTACTATAGCGGTTTTTCACCTATCTACTTGCACTTCTCATCATGTATGTCCAAGTAGTTACATTCCATGTGATATCACCCGTGACAAGCATATCACTGACCGTCTTCAATATTCTTTGTTTCTCTAAAATGTAATGGACCAATGTGACATTATTCCAAATTCTTCTCAAGGAAGGATCTCTAGTTACTATAATGTTGGAGTCTTTTTTCTGCTATTAAAGAATCGGCTCTGTTGTACTTACTGTTTTCTCCAACTAACTGACATCACTCTGACAGAATTCACTATATCACTAGTGCTCTCTCTAACACCATGGAATATGTCGGGATGCACAATGGTACTACAGTGTCTTAGATTTATCTATAGTTTCTCGACTAAAACATCAATGCTCAAAAGTAACAATCAGAGAACATGGCAAGATGCAATCATGTAAAGTTATTGATCTAATCTACATACACATACAATATCATCCCTCCATACTAAAGATCTAGTGGATTTTGGATATAGACAGAGCACTAGCAGAAGTGATATCAAAATTCACGAAACAAGAATTGGAAGTCATCCCATGAGGGTGTCGACTCATCTTGGATCTATGTAAAAAATGTCCACAAATTTTCTTCTTCCCCATGGAAAATGATTACTTTAAAATACACCATATGATATGTAGGGGTTTGAATAATCCTGAAGAGAAGAACTACAGACTCCGACAAATCCTTATCTCCTAGGGGATTAGGCTCACCATGGAGCCTCAGCGGTCGCTGATGTTGGATCTCACTGAGTATGCTCCACCTATCCACATCATTATCCTGATATTCTTGGATGATCTAATACTCTATAGGTGTATTTGTTTCTATATACCCACCTTGAGGAAGTGAAACACAAGATGGGCCCTGAACTATGGCATCATTGCTCATGGGGTTGTCCTCCAAAACCAGAGCATCTAAACTGGTTGGATCTACTCACGGAGGAATCCTAAAAGTTATCAATGAGTACCATGGTGGAATGAGAATATATATATATATATCAATATCAATATAGATAATATTAAATAAATATGTTGAAATACTCAATAATATATGATATATATACCATTGATCTGTGCATCAAATGTCTGAATATTATCAGTCAACAAAAATCTAGTCATGGTCATTGTGAATGGATATCTCAATCACATGACCCATAAATTGGAACTCTAACCATATAGTCACACTCGAGACACAATGACATTTTTTCCTAAACCCAACCAATCCTCATAAATTGAAATTTCCGAAAAATACCTGAAGAAGGAACATTCTCTGAATCCAATCTATCATGAGCTTAACCATGCAAGGACTCGAGATTCAACTACTGCATGCTCGCCTTTATAGGATAAGGGGTGATACATGCACCAAATTCATAACAAACTCAAGGAGGCCTTTTCCTAGGTTCAGGTATACACTAATAGATATAACTCAATAAAAATGTGAATTGGGTAAGAATAAATGGTCCAATACTTCTATAAATATTCCAAAATGTTGAATGGAACAATATAGAGAAAGAATTACAATATTGAAAATAAGAAGTAAAAAAAGAAAAAAAATACATTCGCACAATTTTTTTTCACCAATAGACAAAAATGGAAGAAAATTAAATAGACTAGATAGACCAACTATTGTTTCCCATAATTTGACCATCGCACGTGGTCCATGAAATATGTAACCTTAATCGTCTTTAAAGTCATGTTTTTCCTATCTACCATATGAAAATGTCAAAACACATTTTGGTAAAATCACATAAAATGGTTAGTATATACATACCAAGTAGAACACCCAAAAAAGGTGTGGGGTTAAGGGAATGTAGGAGATACAACTAAAGAAGAATAATGTAGATTGAATAACGTACTATAAAAGAGTACAACTCAACCCAACAAGAGAGTGAATGTAAACTAAACTAAACAAAAAGAGATATAAATGATGAGATGAATAACTTCTCATCAAGTCATCACTACCTATAGTTTTGGAGTATACTGGTCCAACCATGATAATATTGACACAAAAATAATGTGGCATACCCCCACATGTCTTCACCTATCAAAGAAGTAGAGTAACCAAAACCCAAGGAGTTGTTGCAAAAATAGGATATAAATATTCATTGCAAAATAACATCAAAAGATAGGGTATGGTGATATCCATTTCATATCTTATCCAAACAATAAAAGTCTCAAATAGATCTAAGGTAAGACCATCTACGATTCCCCACAGACCATGCGACTTCCTAGGAGACACGAGTTGAAGGTACTCAATTATCACACCATGATATTATCTTATTTGGGTAGCACTGACTCATACATTGAGTTTTAGGTTTCATCATAAGTAAACATCATAGTGGTGAATGTGTAACTGTTTATCAGGATTCCAATGGTATGTCATACCACATCACATCATTGTTTCACGTAGTCGAGTTGGAAGAAATTAAAAGTAGAGGATATGAACCCTAGTACATAAGGTATGGGGGGTTCCACACTGATAGTAGTCATAGAGGACACATTTTTATATTGATCTGGAGTTACACTATGATGTTATTGGATCCATGATGGGGTATGATAAGGTATTTACACTCTTTGAAATCAAGGACCCATTCCCTACCTAGTAGGGTGGTTCCTCATTGATGGTAGAGTACCCATGTCCATTCTATTGGGAGTTTCTACTCTAAGGGTTGAGGACGTAAACCTTGATATCACATGGGGGATATAGTATATGTCATCATGGAACCTCATCAAATCGACATTGTACAGAGATTCTATGTCAGTTATATGATTGTTGAACATAAATATTTTAATTATTGGGTGTTTTGTAGACCCCATGCATGGACCTAGGGTAAATAATAAACATTATTCTTTAATCAGCCGTCATAGTCCTAGTGTTGAACTGCTGCATATGGTGCATCAATATGATGCCGTACATAGAAGTTATAGAATATTTAATAATTTATCGACAAAATAATATTAATAAAAATTTAATATTATTAATAATAATTTATTTTAAATACAAAAATTGTGTTCCTCATATGGTCTTCATGTGTCATAATCCTGGTTTTTGGGCCTTTTAATTTTCATTTTTTATTTTTCTATTATAATTTCATTATTTTCCTTTTTTATTCCATTTTTTTCCATTTACCATACATTCTTCTGGGTCCACCTGCTACAACCCTATACCACCACAACCCTACATAAAATAACCCAATTCTCATGGTGTGTACATGGAACCACCAATCACTCAGCCTACTAAAATCATGAATTCAAAACAAATCATAAAATTCATGCATGATATTATGCCCCACTTCTATTCATGATTAGCCACTACACTCGGTTTTCTGTAACCTGATTCTATGGTGTGCCACACACCTCTGACTAGACGACTGCATGGCACACTTATCTGCATCTAATGGAAAAAATCAGATCTAGGATACCAATCTGATCATTCTTACTATATGTCGCCACAAAACATTAATCAATCACACCATCACATATCTAGACCCACAAAAATATTTTTGGGTACTAAATATCAAACGTCCTATTATAACATTCTATGTATTTGATAAGTGATCATTCAAAATAATGGAGTGATGATGATCAAAAATAAAATAGGGGGAACATCGAAACTCTTGAATTTGAAACAACCCCACTTTGTTTCGATTGGTAATGATCCATCAACATTAGAATGGAAATCATGGAACTATAACAATAATTATAGAATTGTGGGGATCTTGAAAAGGATAAAAATTGTCCAGAACTCAATGCAGATAAATGATACATTGCCAATAAATTAAATATATGGAGAACTAAAAAATGTGTTCCCTACCTTGAGAATTGATTGGTCAATGATGAATAAAATGATTTACAAATGAGGTGGAGTTCCATTTCCTTTATCACACTATTATTCACGTTGATCTAATTATTAACATTTGATCACGATTCATCAATAGAGGGATGGATAGATCTCTTGGAAAATTATCAAAATTAGGGGGCTAACCTTGGGTAGGGTTTCATAGTGTTATACTTATAGATTTTCAATCATGATAAATAAAAGTAAGTAAATAATTAAATTAATCAATTAACTCACTGAACATACCACCGACATCAGCATTACTCGAAAGTCCCACACCGACCATCCTTTTTTCATCTCTTGGGTAATCGAAACATTACAAAGTCAACTGTTGTTTCAGATCTCCAATATGATTCCTCTTTCATGATCTATATGTATTAGTGTTAATTATCAAAAAATTATTCTATTATCATAATTATGGTTATGTTCTCTTTGCCTTTTTCTAAAAATTAACAACATCAACAAAGGTTATGTCACACATAAAATAAATTCCACATTATGGTCACAAATGTGCCCTGATATTTCTTATTCGAACATTTATTTTGGAGATATCTCATTTTAATTAATTAACCAATTCCATTATATAAAATACATTTAATATTTTTATAAAATTAAATATTTGATCATCAGGCCTCAAAATTCAACGAAAAATCTATGACTGGAAAAATAAATATTCATAGGAATATAGTAAATATTTACATCAAAAACTAGAGACTGTACATCAATTATGTGTTTGGATTATGTGTAATTTCCTATATCGAATAGAATTTTTATTTCGTGAATGGATTATCCTTATTTACATAAAAATGTAATGTTTGTATAAAAGGATATGTTTACTAAAAATTATATAGGCAAATATTGTATTATGATAGTTGGAAAAAGATTATTTGTTCCTTCTGATTCGCAATTGATGAAATGTTTTTTGTGAATCTCAAACTTGGCCATTATTAGTTAATCTAGGTTGTAATAATATCTCAATAGACTATCAAGATTATTATTGGTGGGATATAATAAAAAGAAATATTATAGAATTTATGATGAAGTGTTTGACATTATAGTAGTTTAATGAATAATGACAGTTACAGAAGGGGATTATTAAACATTATCTAGTAATGGAGTGAAAATGGGATAATATATAAATGCATTTCATAGTGGGATTCCATATACATCATGTGGTATCATTGAATGTTTGTTAATTGTTTATAGATAGAATCAATCATCACATTTCCTTTGTACTCAAGATAATATGTAATTAGATAAACATTCTCAATTATATTTTAATGATAATTTAAAGTTATGTGTAGTTCCTCTATCCACTATATTAGACCATGTTCCCATTATAAATTATAATTGGTTAAAAGGTATTTATTAGTTTATGGGAAATTTATTAAATTTCCTCACATCTTTTCAACCTCAACATGTATGATAGTTCAACAACCTAATTTAGACACATGAAGATATTCTTAACGTCAATTCACTCGATTATAATGGTAGTTAGATTCAAGATATTTGATTGAATGAGTTTAATTATAATAAAAAATTTCATTAAAGTATAAATATTATTTCTTTAGAGAAATTATAGGTAATTTGGTGTTGAATACTATATTATTGGGAAGTAATTTGTGAATGAATGTTGTTGGGTCCCAAATTTTTCTAGGAAACAGTTGCAATGGAAATGATAATTCAACAACATATGATGTTACCATACAGATGGAAGAAAATTTATATAGATAAATAGAAGAAGGATCTATCCATAGATTTAGATGATCAATTCTTTCTAATTGTTTCTCCAGGAAAAATAGTGATGGGTTTTTAATAATGACCAAGTGAATCAACTAATCATTGTACCCTATAAAATATTGGAGAAATATTGATTAGTTTTTTAATGAAATCTATTTTATTTAATTTTACCCTAGAAACCAAAAATATCATGTATCATTGTGAAGAATTAATGAGTCAGATTCATCGCATACTTTGAGCGAGTAGTTAGTAACGTTGTGAGAGAACCTTTAATATGAAGAATAATTTGTTCATAATTTTGACCAAATAGAGATAATTTAGAGAAAAAAGGTAATTCAAGAAGTTCATGTTTTATAGATAAACCAAATGTTTTATGATTAAAAATGAGAATCAGAAAATTAAATGAATGAAAAATATACCCCCTTGTTTATTGAGTAAAATTATGTGGACAAAATTTCTAGAAGTGGGGGAGAGTGTAACAACTTAGGTACTCAAAGAGTAGTTTGTTATTAAATATATTAGTATGAATAAATTAAAATTATTAAAATAATTGAATTATGTTAATGAATAAAAAATGTGTTATAGTCAATAAATTTTTTAAAATCTATTAAATTTTTTCAGAGGCTTATTTAAAGTATAAATCATTCCTTAAGAATAAAAATCTATATTTTTATAACGATAATCTTTATCCTTTTGATGAGTTACTTTTTTTAAAATATAAATGTTGAGAAATATATTAAATTATATTTTAAAATGTATAAATATGTTTTTACAATTTAATTTAAAAATTATATGTGGGGGAAATTATGGTAATTATAGAGAAGATTTTTTTTTTGATTAATAGTGAAAAATATAAAAATAGAATTGAATACTTCATTTTTTTCTAGTTATTTAATTAATTGAAATTGTATTTTAAATTGGGTTTGACTTATAAATAATTAAAATATCGATATATAAAATCAATTTACGCCATTAAAATAAATTTTTTTAAATTGGATAAAAAACATTTCTAACATTGATATTTTCACTCTATAAACTCACTTTTGCATTGAATTTGGGGGATTAATTTCGAATATAATATTTAAAATTATTTGAATTTAATTTGTTCAATATATTAATTATTTTTTATAATTAGTTCCATATTATTTATTATATTAATTTTCACTTTTATTAATAAAAAAGTTACAAATGTAAAAATTAATTATTTACCACAATATGGGAGAAGAATAAAATTGGTTAATGTTAAAGATGTAATGGGTTGGATTAACTAACAATACATATATTTAATTGTTTTTTGAGTTATTTATTTTCCATAATAATAATATAAAATAATAAATGTTTAAAAGTTTAAAGGAAATTAATTTCCCCTTAAGATTGTTGCCTTTAAATAAAAAATAATAACTACTTGGATAACATAATCCAACCTCTCTTCAAGTATAAATACCAACACCATCACCAAAAGTAGTTATGTAATAATACAATGAAATGTGGTTACATTATAAACCAATGATTGGTTGTCACAAGATAAACCAATGATGAGCAGTTTGGAGATAAACCATGGATCGGTGGTTACATGATAACATTGAATGCACTAGGTACTTGGGAGTCTTAGGATGGCCATATTAGTGAAATTATTATTAAGGTTTTTTTATAAAATTATATACCAATATACGGAAATATATTTATTAATATTTATAATTATTATTAATGGAAATAAATTGTTTTTAAAAAGGAAAAATATTAATCATTTTTATATTACGAGTCCTGTTCCAAATAATAAGATTTTTGTTTATGAAAATGATTTTATTTATTGTCAAAAGACTAACATTTTCCATTTATTTATGTCCCTCAATAATATTTCATTCTCATCCCATGTATACAAAAATGTCTTCATAGTATTTATTGGATGTTAGAGACAAATATGAATATAAGGAAAAATTTTACACAATTAGAAACATGATTTATTTTTATCAATATTATCTTATAGAAGAAATAGGTAAATAGTATAAGGGTAACACATTAATATATGGTTTTATTTATTAATTATTACACTAAATTATATAAAATAATAAATCATAATGTTTTTTAGGGATTAAATAAATACATTTTTAGTTTAAAATCACTGGAATTTGTAGTGTTTGTGGTCTGTTCCTTACAATAACATGTTTTATTGATGGATTCATCCCAAAAATGATACATAACACAATATTCAAATGACATTGATTGATAATTTTTTGAGGTTATCTAATAATTATTTTTTCTACCCTTTTCAAAAATGACGTTTATGGTGGCCAAAATTATATATAATTCATTTATCGAAAAAATAGAAATACTAAAATATAAACTCTACAAATGATCATAATAGATATATTAAATATATATCTTTTCCATAATTATATTAAATGAAATGAACATTTTAAATTATAATATTCCTTATCAACTAAAACTATGAATATAAACCCATATAATTTATAATTAGAACTCAAAAATGCACACCTATAGTCTCTCACACTAATAATAAATATTTTATATGGATTGAAAGGACCAATGATCACAAAAAATAATTTACATGAAGTTGAAAATTCACGATTTAAGGCAACTTTTACCATACATTTATATATATATATTGGAAATACATATTGAATCTATGTAATATTTATTTATATTTTTTTAAAAAAAATTCACCTTCTTCTCAATGAAATTGTTTCAAAGGTAAAACATTCACATTTCTCTATATCCTATTTAAAATACTAGATAAATATATAACATCAATATGAAAATATATGACCTCCAATTTATAGTCCTCTATGTAAAAAGTTTAGGATGTTGTTGTATTTTATAATATAAAATTGAGATATCTTCTAAAAATTGGATATTATACCTTTTGTATTTATTGTTCAATTTGTATCCAACAATATATAATTTAATTATAATAATAAGGATCGTCATTATTCCCAGAAAACAAACATTAAATGTTTAATTTATAATACAAAATGGAACATCATAAATACCTATAATATATCCAAACACATTTTATCTCAATATAATTTCTCTTCCCTTAAATTATTCTAATTTCAAAAAGATATCCATATTTCCTTTGGAATTTCATGAAATGATTTTTTCCAAGTACCATATATTTTAGATTTATATACTTATAATTTATCATTTAAATTAAAAATTATATAAATGTTGTGCATAATAATTGATGGACCCCATTATGATATAAGAAATAATTTTTTTAATGATCACAATTTAAAAAATATGGTGTGAAATCATGTCCAGTTTTTTATAAATTAATTTCCATTGTTCTTATAGATTTAAGTTTATTATAAAAAAGTAATCTATATTTACCTCCAACATGGGATTTATTGAATAATGTTTCACACATCTTTAGGATATCAAAAGACTTGATTTTTTTTACTTTCTATATACAATTAAAATTTTGAATTTTGATATATGGGGTTATAACTATCATTAAATTACATCCATCTTCTATCCTCATGATATTGAATTATAAGGATTATTTTTTGAATCATGAATTTATACATCAGCTGTGAAAATATATTCAAATCACTATGTGTTGAGAGATAAATAGAATTTGAATATGAATTGGAAGTTAGTTTTGAAAATCTATAATCATCATTAAAATTATTATGTATATCCAATTCATAATTATAAATAAAAAAATTTATTCCTAGTCATAAATATACATATCTCAATAAATTATTAAATATCATATATATAATATATAAGAATATGTCATCAAAAATCTAGAGCTGAATTATGATATAATAATATTGTAAAATGTCCAGTGAATATAAAATATTATAGTGAATAATTGGTTTACAACCATGTGATTTTTTAATTATAGTTGATTAAATTAAAATTATTTTATATCTTGTGTTTTTTATAACAAAGAGTTTTAAAGAAACAATTATTATATTTTTATTATTACTTAATAATGACCATTATAGACCAGTCTTAAAACAGACTGTATGAATTATAATAACAAAATTTTCAATATAAAATTTAATAGTTTTATATTAATAAAACATATTTGTGTAAAATTAAATAATTTTATTATTCCTATATATTTTATAATAATAATAAAAATTTAAAAAATATTTTTATTCAAAATTCGTAAATAAATAATACAACTAATCCTTACAAATATTGAAAAATTTATTTGAAAAAATATATACATTTTTTATAGAAACACTTAAAAATTATAAAATGGATATTTTTTTAGTTTTTCATTAAAAGAACAACAATCATGATGAATAATGAAAATATAATTTTTTAAATAAATTAATCATTTTGTTAATGAATTTATAAGCAACTATTTTTATAAAATTTATTTTAAAGTATGACTAGATAAATTATATTATAATTAATCCAATTTGTTTTCATTTTAGTGATATTATAAATGATCTATGATATTTTTTTTCTATCTTATGAAAAGTATCTACGTAGAAAAACATTTTATTATAACACCTTCCATTTTAATTTTCAATTATAATTTCACCACCTATATGAATAAAGACTGAAAAAATAGAATTTTAATAGATAATCTGAAAAATTTATTTTATATAAATGTAAAAAATAAATTTTATTAAATAGATAGAAATATTTAAAATAAAAATTATTTTTGGTGATTAATGTTAAAATACAGGGTTTCATATTAAATGTGCTTGTGTGAAAATAATCTTTCTACAGACATTAGTTTTTTATTTTATAAATATTATTTATTATTTTGAGTAATTGGGTCCAAATTATAAAATACGGATCATTTTAATTTTTTTCTTAATTCATAAATTCCATTTGTAAATAAATAATACGTGTTACCATGATGAACTATAAAATTATAAAATTTAGTAAATATAATGACTACTTAATAACATTACAAAAATAATTTTTTGTTGTGAATATTTAGATCATACATATAAAATCTATACTGGCTTATATATCATTTTGATATGGATATGGGTTGATATTGGAATTGTCTAATTAGATTTTTGTGGGTATGTAAAAAAATTTCACTTATATGTCATTATAGAAGTCCATTAGATCCCATCACTTTATCAACACTAAAAATTCATTTTTTCAACCAAAACAATCTAAAATACATCACAAAATCCTTATTAATGTTATATTTCATCCTTTCGTCCCAAAATTCCAACCTAATAGTCCATAAAAAGAAGATAAAAATGGGGTTGTCCTAAGCGATAATAATTGCATTCATTGAACTTATTCCTTTTAATTGTCCCCATAACACATTCATCAATAGAATATTAACTAAAATATAATAATAAAATTATATATTATATATTCTAATGTTATTATGATTATTCAATAACATATACTCATTTCTACATACATCAAATTAAAATTATATCTATCTATCATGTTTACATAATCCCAACAGCACAAAAACCAATGCTATTTTTTTTTTCATCACCACCTATCATGTCTTGAAATAATAACGGATATAATATATTAAAATTATATTTATTATATAATTATTCTTAAAGAATAATAATATCGTGTAAACAATCTTACATTCCCTGAGCTGTGAATATCATCGTGTCCCTTTTGTGTATAGCGTGCAATAACCTCGCAAAGCGTTGTAATCTGTTTATCACTTTTTCATTACTTGGATAAAATAAGAATAGGATTAATTATAAAATTATTTATATATAACATAAAAAACATTATTTATGGTTGATATATTATTTATCATTGATTGTATTCTTTTATTGAGAAAATAGAATCTAATTTCATGGAAATATACGTCCTACCATACAAATGAATGGTGCATTTATTTTTCATCCTATAAAATTTATTGATTATCCTAAAAACATATTCAAATAATATAAAATAAATTTATATCATGGATAAATTTATTAAGATTTTGGAACAAATTTCCACATAAAATTAACAAAAATACCCAAAAAATAGACATTAAAAACAAATAATTTATTACCAGAAACCTTATTTTATCATGGAATTTTTAAGAAATAAGTAATAAAATTTAAAAATTAATTCATATATGGTATTATAAATAATATTATGTTACATTAAAAGATGTATAATTGAAATATATTTATTCTAATTTTTTTTTCACCATGTATGAATTATTTTGAGACTTAGGGTATTGGAATCCAAGAGACTATTTTATTTTTATGTGACATATTTAATATTATTATTTCTCTATTGTTTGTTTAATATATAAATCCTCATTTAAATTTTATGAAATGAATATTATTTTTATTTTAAATTAATATTTAATTATTTTCTTAATATTAATGTGATTAAAAATATTTCAATTAGAGAAGGGATTTTTTATGCAATTTTTATTATTTGAGACAATTGTTATTTGATAATCAAATCTTATATTAAGTGGTGTATACACTAGCCCATTGAATCATGAACAAACATTTATTAATGATTTTTATTTTTAATTTCATTTTATTTTTAATAATGACTAGTATTCAGAAGGTACCAAAGTGTTAATTGATTGGTGTAACGATATCGTTGTTTATCGAGATATTTTATTAATATGTTTTCAATGATTAAATCATTTAATCTAACTCAAAATAGAAACATATATTTTTTCTAATTTATTTATTTCTATAGAATATATATTTTTGCTTAAATAATACAATATATAATGATTAATGAGAAAAAATATTGTTTTTAACAAAAAATATCATTATTTTTATATTAAGTAAGAAATACATTTTCTTCTATATCCATCTCCTCTAAAAGAGATTCAAAATTGATTTAATATTATTAAATGGATTTATTAAAGATATTTTTACACATTTTTTTACATTTTACAAAACATTATAAGTGAAATATTCATTTCATTTTACAAATAAGTCGGGTTTTTATATTAATTTAAACATGTAAGGAATATTTCTCTAAAAATTTACATCATTACTAGAATTTTACACTGTAATAACCATTATTTTCATTGAAATACATTATATATTTTTTCAATTTTAATATCAAAATAAAATAATTATCAAAATATTTTTTTAATTAGATTTTTCAAATTATAAAAATTATTTTACCATAAAATTATTTAACTGATCCTTGACAATTTGATTATAAGTACCCAGGCATATTTTGAAATAAAATCAGTTCAATATTTTATTTAAGAAAATATCTAATTGGAAATGGTATTGTCCTCATGAAATATTAGAGGAGTTACTCAAAAATGTCATACAACTATGATGACATCCTCTGATGTTAAATATGCTGTATTGAGGTTATGATCCAAGGATATAATTATTATCCATTTTTTGAATGGTTTACGATTATAATAATGAAATATTTATGAATCATCTTCCTTATACAATATTCATGTTATGATGGATTTATAAGTAGATTATAATGATATTTCATGTATATTGGTTATGATATAATTAACTATTTATGAATCTTAATTAATATTTTTTTATTATATGGCGAATGTTTTATAATAATTTGTCATATAAATGTAAGGATGATATGAAAGGTGGTACCTATGTTATCATATTATTAAATGTGTAAAATATTTATATATCATGATTGAGACTATATTAAAATGGGGTTTGAACAAAATTAAGAATAATAGATTTTCCACAATGATATTACTCGGATTGAACCATTAATATACAATGGGTTTAAGTGTAAACCCATTAGACTATGATGGATTGGACATGATACATGAATACAAAGTAGATGGATTTTTTTGTTGATTTTAATGAACAAAATCTACATTAGATTACAATGTTCATATCTCATAGAATATTATATTTTATTATGTTGTGATTCATTTAGTATGAGTTACAGTTATTTATTGAAAGAGTCAATTATATTAACAATGATATATATTGAATTATTTTTGATATTTATTCTCATGTTATTATACTAATACACTCATTTTGTTATTATTTTATCAATGTTATCTCCCATGTCTAACCTTACAATATAACTAAGCTGTAACATTCTTGTGTTTTGTTACCCAATTTATTGAAGAATGATTTCATATATGAAATTATTATATAGTGTAAAAAGGGATAAAATATTCATAGGAGATATTCGAGATAATTCACTAAATAAGAAGGTCATGTACCTGTACTGATATTACCACTATAATTTGATATTATATAGATGTAACGATAGAAAATGAATAAAAAATTATTATTTAGATTGATTCCATCATCACGGGGTACCAAAACAATAGGCCATACATCACATTTTTGATGAAACCCCATGAGAATTTTATTAATAAATTCCAAAACTCATTAACACCCATCATGAAGGCTTTAATTAGTTGATTTTTTTGAAAAACATGGGGTATGAATAAGATTTCATATATTTAAAATTGTTTTAATGATTTAGACATCCAATAATTAATTTTTGATGATCATTTACCTTCCCAATAATAATATAATATCTTAGAAAATTAATTTTTTTTATTAAATGGATTTAATATGGAGGAATCATCTTGATACAATATGTGATTGAAAATTTTGAATTTTTGAGATTCCAAATTTGATTATTGGGGAGGAAAAATGTATTTTGATTATGTCTAACAATCTATTAAAGTATATGTTTATTGATGTGAGCATTGGGGAGATTCTAAATTCATAAAATTGTTGAAAGTAGAATTTTATGATAGTTCATGTGGTAATTAACATATAATATTAATGACAAATATTCTTATTACAAAAAAAGGCGGGAATCGCCACCATCAATATTTCCTACAACTTCCCTGTAAAAATGATTATTTAGGGTGGGACATAATGAAGAGAAATTTCATTAAGTATGTATATAGGAACATGTAATTAAATCAATTAATGGATTTATGATAAAATTTAATAAGTATTCGTTTAATTTTACATTAAAAATATAAATGGTAAAAAACAACCGAAAATTTACATTAAAATTGAAAATGGTATTCGTCTAATTTATACAAGGATGCACGGTTTTTCTCATGCCCTTGCATGGTTTAACTAACTCGGCACCCTTACTCATATATATGATGGTTTAAGAACAGGGTTTATTCTAAACATGAACCAGTCATGCATCATTAATTTAAGGGATATTTCCCCCTTTTTTTCTGTCATGACCACCGAAGAAATCTCCATACAACCTCATACATTTGGTAAATATTCAATCGAAAAAATTTAAGATATTTAAACTAAATTTTAATCATGGACTTAACTCCAAAATTAATATCATCTTACACCGGATAAGGTATCTGAAATAGATGATAATTTTTAGCTGATTCAATGACACATGGTGACATATCATACTAGATAGAAAATTTATACTAATAACTATAGAATATATATATATATATATCGATGTATGTGATGACATATTTCCCTATGTTTCTCCATGAAAAAGTGTTATTTATTTTTCTAAAAATTGAAATCTATGTCAGAGGATCATTGGAACATATGAAATCTTGGAAAAGTTAGCTTAAATCAATACGAATAGATTTTCCCCTGATATAATCTCTAGAAGACAAAATATTTCATAATACATTATTATGGAAATATAAATCAGATTCCACTCATATTTTGAGACCTGATATTATTAATTTGGAAGAGAATATTTCTTATGAATAATAACTACTTCAAGATATTGTATATATAGATTATCTGTTTCTTAATAATGTTATTCAATAGGATTATTTTTCATGAAAATGCATATTTGGTTAAAAGGCTGTATGGGAATTTGAAATTGCTATGAGGGAAATATATCCCCAGATTTTTAATAAATGAATAATGTTCTAAAGAAACAATTTATAAAAGGGGGTAGGATATACCAACAAATGTAAAAATAGAATAAATCATTTTCAAATTTATGAATATCCAATAGATATCGAAATTATTTATAAAATTTTTTATTAATTATTAATAAAAAATTAATTAATTTTAGATATATATTTTTCATGGAAGTATTTATTTAACATTTTAAATTATGTAATTTATAATTTAATTATATAAAATGAATATAATTTTTTGACATCAAAATATAAAAATGTTATTTTGGTTACTTTTAATTTTTTTTGATAATATTTATTTTTTAGTAGGTAGTGGAATTATCAATTTTTATAAAAAAGTAATTTATTTTTTTAAAGTTAATTAATTTATATTATAAATATGTTTTGAATATTATTTAAAGTAAACTATGAATTATTTATATAAATTAAAATAATTTTATTTAATTTAAAAAAAATTATATTGGTTTTAAAATAAAGTTCAATTTTTTGTTTAAACGAACATTTTTTTAAAAACAATTTTAAAATGCATAATATTTTTCCTTGTAATATTTTTTAAAAAATCCCAAATGTGGAGTGATTTAAATTAACATTGAAAATTATATGTCTCTATTTATTATATTAATTTCATTTACTGGTTATTTTTAGTCATAGAGTTTATAAAAAATTTATTTATAAAAAACATTCATCTTAAAAAACCCACTATCCATCCACATAAATAATAATAATAATAAATTAATAATTTCATATTATATTTTTTATATAAAAATATGGATTAAATATATCAAACAATTATAGTATATAATTTATAATATTTTCCATATAATTTTATATTAATGTTATTAGTGATAACAGTTAAGATTAGTTATACTGATTTATGTAAAAAAATGCATTAAGGTTAAACAAATAATATAACATTTAATAATGAATAAAAACATGTCCAAACCCCATTTATTAGAAATACATAGACCATTAATATTATTTTGTGCCAGAATAATCCATTTTCGATCATTTTGAATTGTAAATATTTGTGTCAAATTCCCTCTATTAAATATTTATATGTTTTCCACTCATTAAACATATAAAATGCCACCCCGTATCATCCTCTATTAACACATTAAAAACCAATTTGTTCAAATAATACCTGACAAAATCCCATCTAAAATCCCATGATAATGTCTAATAATCCATAATTTGAGAATAATTCCATCAATTGTAGTATTTTTTCCAACTAATAGGAGTTACTGAAGGAATACATAACATTATTTAAAAAACGTTTATTTCATTTCATTCTACACAAAATTGAGTGATTATTATTACATGATAAAATATTTTCCGTAGTATAATCAATCCTATGAGATATATTTTTATTAATTTTATGACATATAACCATAGAGACATCCATCAAATAGGATATAAAATCGTATCAGATGTGTATGGTAAACAACTGACTCATGATGTGATGTGATTGTTTTTTCATTGATGTGTTACATAGAAGGTAATAAGGGTAAACCAAAAGAATAAATATAATATATTTTACATCCTTTTTATATTAATGATATAATTATTTTTTTATATATAATATATCATTTTCTTTCTTATTCTTTCATGCAATGAATAAGTGATAATTTTGTTCATGGATATGTGGAATACAACCTCTTCGATGCGATGAGATTATTTTATTCACTAAAAATTAAAATGACTTCTATATTTAATTATATGTAAATAATTATAATTTTATTTTTGATATAATGAATTTTTTTAAACATAGAATAATAAATTTTATTCTTCCCTAAATGATCATTTAAAAATGGAATCTTTATTCATGAATACATATGTCCTACAATCTACGTGATCATAAAATATACTCATTTTATTATAAATATAATTCATGATTATTATTAAAATTTAATATTTTATTTCATAATTATTATAATTTAATGATATTTATTATTTATATGTTTATATAGTGGCTACTTTTAACATAGTTGACATCCCTAATCCATTTTAGACCGTAAGCATAATAAATCAAAACATATGACTTAAACAACATATATTTACTAATTGTAAATAACATTGTATTAAGTGACACAAATTTAATATTAAACATGATAAATATTTTCATATATTTTTATAAATAATATATGTTTATTAATCAGGATGACAATAATACATGTGAAAAATTGGTCTCAATGTAAGGTATCTTTCACAATCTAATTTCATTAAAGAATATTTTTTTTGTAATAAACATGTAAACGTTTAAGTAGATTATATACACCTTTTGACCTTTTAGATCATGAATTTTTCTTCTATCATTTTATATATAGTTTTTACAAATATATTCAGTCATGGGGATTTTTATTCAAATATTTCCATGGTTATAAGGGAAATTTTAATGAAGGAAATTAAAACTTATTTAATGGTTTACATCTAAATTATAACTTCCCTTGTCTATGGAATTATAATAATTTTATGATAGATTTTAAATGGGAAAAATGGTTTATAAAGAAAATTTTCCTATTATATTTATTTAAATTTGTCCTACAAAGAATATTTTTACATGAATTATATGGATTATTTTTACAAACCACAATATGAATTAATAACGTACATAGGGGGAAAAATTTCTGCCATCATATCCATCATTCGATTTCTAGAATTTGTTAAATAATATATGATTCCAATAAATGAAAAAACTATTTCCGTAATTTTTTTTATTTAGTTAGTTATATTTAAATAGAAAAGAATAAATTTATATTCAACAATAATATAATGGAAAAAGATATTTTGATAACCAAAATTGTTTTTTAAAGATATTAAATTATATTTTCAAAATGTTTTTCATGGAATGGTTTAGAATAAAGATGTTCTATTATTTATATTTCACATGATTTGTTTACTGTTGGGTTGAAAAATAGAATCATGAGATATATTTTGTTATTAAAAAATGGTGTGGCTCAGAAAGCAACAGTTGTGCTAATTACAAATTATACGATGGGGAATCTCAAATAGCGCTAGGTTATCCTATTATGTCATAAAAGATGAGTACACTGAAATCACTATCCAATGCATTGGGTATTGAAAATATAATAAGTTGACCATGTCATTATATAGATTAAATGTTATTTAAAGTGTTTTATGTATATGATTCCTTATGTTATATAAAATTAAATTTTTTGTCTTCCAATAGGATTATAGGATATTATTTTGGAATAATGTTCTATTTCAATTTCATGAGGAAATGCTATATTTTATATTCTCATATAACATTGAATATAATGGTAATAATTATATGAGTTTTCCTTTTTCCAATGGACTGATAGTTATTATTTAATTTTTTACCCATAAAAGATATTTTTTTCTCATCCCATAGTTATTAAATGGTTTCAAAGGATTCGTGTCGAGTTAGGTAATGGAATAAGTCACACATAATATCACAAATATATTCCTTGAAATGAAATAAATTTTTATAATATATGTTTTATATTATTTGAAAAATGGATCATCATCATAATAGTTCACATTTTGTTTTTTTGTGTGTCTTTGATGTCAAAAATATCTATACACTCAACCTAAAAAGACCCTCATAGTGAAATACAGTAAATTCATGACTGAAATTCAAGATTTTGTAATGTATAAACTTGGTTTCATATATCATCCAATAGAAATTTGACCTTATAGAATATATATATATATATATATGTAATATATCTATTAATTTAAATTATATGTATCATAATATTCAATATCTTTCAAAATGTTTAAAAATCACACATTCAATTTTTAAAAAATATCTACTCTATTAATGTGTATAAAAATAATATTATCATTATCTTTAATCAAACATGGAAATTTAGAAGAAAAATTATAAACATATTCCCATATATATTTTACATCCACAATCTAATAACAAAATAAATATCCAATATGGATAATATTTATATAATAATATAAATATAATATTGTCAACATCCTCTATGTATATGTACAAAAATATATAAACTCCATACTCAAGAGAATGAATTGGTAAAAGTAAAAAAATGTTTTCTTAAAAATTATAAATATTTTAACCAAAATATATGTTATTTTATAGAACCATTTTTAGGTTTATAATTATTCTCTAATAAAATATCAACTCATTAATTTTCATGAAAATCATCGAAATTTAAATTCATATGAATAATACATCCATTATTTAATTCAAAAAATATACATCCTCCATGAGTATTATTATACATAATATGATCCGTGAGTATAAAATAATAATCACAGACATCAATTCAATATATATGATCTTTCCATAAATATTTTTATGCATGAATGACTCATGAATAAGAACTTAGACATATATGATTTATCTCATATAACTTTAAAAAATTTATGTATATAATTATTTTCTATTTTCAACAATATATCCTAATATTAACTAATGATATGTAATAATACATTATAGTAAAATAATACTTGAAAACTTTTAATACATTAATTTTTAATAAAATTATTTTATTGATGTATATAACAAATGTATTTATCAATATACATAATATCCAACACGTATAAAATGTTCCTTAATATAAACACTGGAATAACTCAAAATATAGGTTTACACTGAGAAAAAAATATATACATATTTTAATCCAAAAAATATTTTTTGAAAAAATATAGGATTGGATATGCTTTAAAATATTGTATTTTAAAGGGATAGATAGGAAATTTTCAATAATCCACAATCTCTATATTTATATGATAAAAAAGCACATAATTCTTTTGAAAAAAAATAATTCATGATCAAAATTATGGGAAATCATATAATGTACATAAAATTTAATGTTAATTATATAATTATATAGCTATGGTAATATCAATATCATTATAGATATTTATTTGTAATAAAACTCAATTTTAAAAACAATTATCTATTGAATTAAACAATATTTTTACAAAAATATATATGATTACGTAAAATACTTATATTGATGTAAAAATATAGTAATTAAATTAAAATAATATGTAAAATATCATTCAGTAATAAGAAAAGGTGAATAAAATATACAATAGGATTTTGTTTTATAAATTTAAGGATACTAATGCAATATACATAAGATATATGGGTTGGAAATCCAATTATTTGGGATCATTTTTGACAGAAAAATTTATTCTATACATTGAATAAGGTTTAAGAGTTATTAAATTACTAGAGTATTTTTGCTAAATCACTAATAATGAGATCATTTTTTTGTATGTTTATTATTTTTAAGGTGTTAATAATTATTAAAAATTATTATTTCATTATGTTGGGTTTAACATCAATTTATTTTAAAATATATTTTATATTAATAAATTTTAGGTACATGTTAGCATTCGATGAAAGAAACACCAAACAATATAGAATGATGATTTATGAAGAAAATAAAGTGATAGTTATTAATATTTAATATAATGAAATTTTTATAATTCATAGAATGATGTAATCCAATTAATGTAATGATGTTTCATATAAATGTCATGTTATTTCAATTTAGTAACTCTTCGTTAAGTAAATATATTTTGTTTAAATCATTTATTTTAATAAATATTACTTTTTCAAAAGTTAATTTTCTTTATATTGATCATTCCACATATATATATTTAGTGTATGAAATTTTCAAAAAATATCTATTCATTAATTAATTTATTATCAAATGGATATAAATGATGTTAATATAATCTGAAAATATAAAGGCATATTGTTTATAATTCTATTTTCATCGGTGCAATTTTGTTTTTAAAAATAATTAAATTTATAAATATTTATTATTTATTTAATGAAAAATGTTGAAAATATACTTAATCCAAGAAATTAACAAAAATTTAATGGTTGTTACTATGAATTTAATGAAAATAAAATCATTTTTCGGCTAAAAAATATTTTCATTCTAAAAATGGGTTTAATGTTATTATGTCCATATATTTTAAATAATATCACCTATATTAAGAAATAAATTTTATAAAATATATTACATATTTATAATTTTCATGT
The DNA here is from genome assembly GCA_963277665.1 of Viscum album. Classification (NCBI taxonomy): domain Eukaryota; kingdom Viridiplantae; phylum Streptophyta; class Magnoliopsida; order Santalales; family Viscaceae; genus Viscum; species Viscum album. The sequence goes on from OY728148.1 coordinate 1,247,752,023, forward strand.
TTACATTATTTATATTTCTGAATTCATTTTTATTCAAACAATTTGATACATTTATAAAATTCTGTCATCATCTAAAAGTTTAATTTGTTTTAAAGGTATAATATAAAAGTATAAATATTCATGATATATATATATAATATTTAACATAATTTTTTTAGTTTTTTTAGGACTCCATCCACTAAACATTGAGAAATGGAATTTTTTTTGGTGCAACTATTCCAAGAGAGGGAATTTATTATATTTAAGGATTATAATATTTTAAACAGTAACACACCTCTCCAATAAAACTGTATCCTAATCTTCAAAGGTCTAAAATACACATAAAAATATTATATCAAAACATAAATACCCAAATACATTCCCAAATATCAAATCCAGGTCAAAAATATTACGGTAATCCCAATAGTTTTTAATAAGAAAGAATCATTGGATTTTCAATGGATATTATCCAATGAAATTGTTTAATGTCTTAATTTTACTTTTTGAAGTTATGTACTTTTAATAATCCTCCTTATATTCATATACCCTACAAAATATTGACATACTCGTGTTTATTATATGGACGTTGTTTTAATGTATTGAACATTTACTATAACTTCTCAATATAATGTAAGATGCAGTTGGGATTTATTCGTAACTAAGGAATAACATATCCATGAAAATATTTGATTAATTTATTATAAAAAAACATAGATAGTAATATAGTTTTATTTAGTGATTATAAATTATTATTAAAAATTTTATTATTTATCAGAAAAATAATAATCAAAATTTACCTTCCTCATAAATACTAGATTCTGCATAAGGAATAGTAAATCATTCTTTCTCATCACCATACCTGGATGTATTTAAACGAATATATACTGAATAAATATGATTTTTATTACATGATAAAGTTTATATAGTTGAATAAACAATAACCTATATTCATGGACAAGAATTTTCTAATCTAAAATATATGTGGAAAAATAATCATTGAAAACAAAATGATGATTTTAAGGAAGAATAGTAAATAAATGTGTGAATGGAAATTGTAATTTAATGATATATAATAATACAATATTTTTATGGTTAGTAAATAATATTTTAACAAGTTTCTTATTATTAAATATGTAGTAAATTTCACTATGAAATAAGTTGTTACATGTTTTATGGAATAAAATTACATTCATTCATTTATATGTTTCAATTTTCCATTATGATAAATTATAATTTTTTCCTTAAATACACACAATCAATTTATAAAACATCTAGTAATATAGGTAATTTCAACATATTGGACTAATTTTACAATATTTGATTCGAAATAGTACAAAAACACTATCTAAATGAATATTTTCTATAGTATCTATTATTTTAATAGTGAATCATTATTTTTTAAATCTATGTTCATAAGAAAATATCATTCTTTTTATCTATATTTAAATGATTGAAACCGCTATATTTATACTAAAATTTATTATATTTAAATATTACTAAAATTGAATCATTTCTAATTTCTATCGTATGGATGACATCTGAATTTTTAAATTGTTATGTGGGAATTTATTTAGATGTTTTCTATGTCGACCCACATTTTTTCATAGACCTTTCATTACTAAGTATAACATATAATAATAAAGTGGATCTTTTTTTGGTTTCATTTACAGGATATATGAAAATGATACAAGAAGTGCATTAAAATTATTGATCATTCTAATATACATGATATATTGTTTCATAGGGTCTTCTTATATAACTTTTACAATATAATATATCTTGGGAAGATATATCAATGTGGTGAGCATAAATCCTAGTAAGGGAATAAAAATACGAAATATAAAGCACATGATAAAGGGGAATATTGAGAAGGATTGAACATACGGAAATATAGAATATAATTTTACAAATAACTCAAATCATAACACTGAAATGTGGGTAGAACATTATAATGTAAAAATTGTAAGCATATAACCAAGGATTATCACAAGTATGTCATAAATCATAAATAATATGTTTTTTTCATAAAGGTATCACAAAACATGAGATCTATATAGTTTAATGATTCATCCAATTTATTGTATCCCTATAAGGGTTACACATCAGATCTTCAAATCCATGTGTTCCATATCTATCATAAAAAAATTCATTAAAATATGAGGAAATTAATTAATGTGTTTCATATTACATATTGAGTACATGGAATATTCTAGAATTAAACATTATATAATTTCTAACACATGAAAATTAAATCTTTGATTCATACATGTAAATATCATTATAAATTAATTTTTATTACTTATTTGTTAATATCCCTAGAAAATGAACTGGTTTAGGATTTTACATTATGATAATTGAACATTTAAAATATATAAATTTAGGAAATTAAGTCCGCGACATGGAATTATACAATATAAAATAACTTAGTGAATAATAAAAGGTAATTTTGGTATTCCATTAGTACAATTTTATTTTTTATATCTATCATCAAATATTCCAGATAAGAGTTAATATTTAACTTTATTATGACTACTAAAATAGAGTCAAATGAATTTAAAATGGAGAAATAGATAAATCTGTTACTAAATTTTAGAATTGGAACGACATTGAAAAATATTATAACAAGAGGGGATAAATAATATATCATTATATAATAATCGATTGTATAAAAAATGGGCATTACTAAACAAGCTATAACATATCTATTTTAGATTAAAAATGAAACATATAAAGAAAATTAGTTAGTATAAAAGAATATGAAGTGGCCCCTTACATTGGAAGGATGCTTCTTTATGACAGAGAGGGGATAATTAGAAATATAGAAAAAAATAGAGAATATTGAGTGTTGTATTTTGTGATAAATCAGGATCAATGTATTTTATGGGGAATGCGAGGAGGAAAATGATATCTTTTTTTTTCTTTGGGATGAGGTAGTTTAAGGGTTAAAATATTGGGTATTTTAAAATATAAAGCAACCACATGGGGGTCTAATCATTTAAAAAAACATTATTGAATATTAATGGGTTTTTATAATTTTTTAAAATTCTAAATACCTTAATATAAATAATATCTCCTCCTAAAAAACCAAATTAATTCAAAAAAATCCAAAAATAATATTTACCATCAAAATTCCAATTTTTATTGCAAAATTTATGGAATATATTTAAAAATTAATGTTAATTATAATATATACATTTTTAAACATACTTAATATTATTTTGATTAAGTAAATTGTTTTTAACTTTTAGTCATGATGGTATAACAATGATGTCATAAAATCACAATTTTTAATTAATTATAAATTTTCTATTTTTAGAAAAAAATATCCAAAATCTCAAAAAATTCCCATGAAAAACACCCTAATTTTTTTTATTTTATGATTGAAACATGAAGTTTATTTTTCTAAAAAATTTCAAAAAATAAGATACATTATATTATAAATAGATAAACTTATTTATTTAAATATAGAAATTTAAAATAAAATATTAATTATGACTATTATATAATAAATTTAGAATTATTTACAAAAAAATATCATATAAATAATTTTATATTTTTATTTAATGGAATTAAATTTTATGTAAAACATATATATTAATCATTTATATGTTTTCTAACTAAATATGATTATATTATTTGAAAAATTTATTATATAATAAAATAATTCTATTATATTCTTTTATTATATTATTCCATGATGTGTACTAAGAATGCGAAATGAAAAGGAATATTTATTTAATAATTACAATAATAATTTATTTATAACAGAATAGATATATTAATTACAGAAACAAAAATTTCATGGCATTAAATTATTCAACTTGTAAACAAATTACATCTAAGAAAATTTACTCTTTTAATAATATTTATTATTGTAAAATTTTCTTGTAAATACTATTAATATAAAAGTGAAATTATGAATACATAAGTGTAATTAATTATATGGGGTAATAAAAGATATAAAAGACCTAATCCACTAGAGAAATATATTATTTATATATGGATCTCTAGCCAAATATCATGAATCATTTTTTAATCAAATTACTAACCGGTCATCTGATACCAACTATTGGAACCTACACAGTTATTTCATAATCTAATCAATACATGTTAAAAGAAATTTATAATACAAAGTTTATTGATATGATTAGTTTAAAATAATTAAGAAAATAATTAATGAAATACATAAACCATAAGTAGAAATATAATTATATTTATATAATTCTTCATAGTTCTATCCAATGATACTTTTATGACATCTCATATACCGGGGACAAAAATAAAATAATTGGGTGAGTATAAATCTAAAAAAGGAGATAATGAATAAAAAATGGAATGATAGAAAGGGGATTCAATATGAAATTATAGTACAACCATAAAGAATATAATTATATAATGATCATGATTAATAACTTTGTAACGTTGAAAAAACATAAAAATGTTAAATTTATAATCATATCATCATGGTTTATCACCAAGGTACCATAATTTATAAAATCCAAGGATATTCACCACTAAATCCTAAAATATTCAATATGAAGATATTAATTTGTCACCAAATGCATTGGATCATTGTTAGTGAACAACATTGACATTTATCAATTTATTTGATCATTATAGATCATAATAAAAACTTTCATCAGTAGGACGAGGTCAATAAAAAATGGGTCTATTAAATCATTATGAACATATGCGCTTTAATATTTGAACATCACAAATTTTTTGACCCCTATAATGTTTATATGAGTTTCATTATTGTAAATCAAATTTTTTTATTAAAATATATTTGAATACTGATATAAGAGAAGTTATTTGGGTATTAATAATATTGTAATTTCTCATTTAAAATATAAAAAAATCAAGAAATATATTGTTTGGAATGATAGTATAAAACATTGATTAAAGTAAGTTCATAATGAGTGATAATTAATGTCTCATAATACTAAAATAAAATATTTAAAGAATATATATGTCATAAGATTGTGAAAATAATGAATCATTTATATTAATTAGACTCAAAAATATTGATGTACATGAATAAAGAATAGAGAAGAGTAGAATTCACTGAGTAAAATTGTGAATAATAAAATACTAGCTAATAGTTATAGAAATAAGACACAAATAATCTATCATTGTATCAAAATCAATTATATAGAAAATATAAGGACACATCCTTTAGCATTACATAGTAGAGGACCTTTTACCAATCATGGTTCTAGAGAATTAGATACAATATTACAAATTATCAAAGTGGCAACAATGTAAAAAAATATTAACAAATACATGGTGTTATCTAACTCCATAAGTTATGTGATCACATTACAAAAACTATTCTCTTCCTATGATTAATAATTTAAAACAATGGTTGAACCCTATGTATGTATAGTAAAGGATTTAAGAACCTTAAGTAAATCCTTATAGAATTTTCTACTGAAAATAACTTTGTAAATAAATATTGAAATAACCTCTTCAGAATTCTATTTGAAAATACATATGATTTAAAATAACACTATTTCATTTAAATAACTACTTATATTCAACATTTATTTAACATAAACAAATGTTTTTTTGGGAAGAATATGAAAACTTCTGAAAACAATACAATATTATGAGGTAACTTGAATAGTTTATGGATGTCTAGTCCTACCCACTTAACAAAGGATGGGTTCTCTGCCCATTTCCATTCTATATTTACAAGGGTATGAAATATGGTTTTAACAAAACCATGTATTCTTACATAACATGTATATATATAAATTCACCGTTCATTTAATTTTGAAAAAATATCACTTATTTAAAATGCACATATGTAATTACACAGACACACACACACACACATGTATATATATAATACATGAACATACATTACATCTCCTACATGATTAGTTATGACAATAACTTCCACAATATAGGCTTCGCATAGACTTATCATGAATTTAATCCTTTTTATGTTAAATAGATTTTCCATAATTGATAGTGATAATTTTTTATAAAAATGAAAGGGAAAAAATTAAAATAAAATAATTTTAATGATATCCATGTATTGTTATTTTTGAAATTAATCCTTAAAATTAAAACTATGAGATTATTATAAATCAACAAGATTAAATGATGTTAATAATCACATGGCCACATTTATATGAAAATGTGACGACCTTAATATTAATATATCAGAATGACTGGTTAAGTACAATATTTCAGAAACAAGATGATTAAAATTATAACATGTAAATAAAATTATCAATATAACTATAAGCATTCCATTCATTATAAAATTGAAAATACGGTCATGTACAAATCCTTGATATTAATTTTAGCCCGCATTCATTCGTGATTTGTTTTCACTATCAAATATTTCATTAATATGTCGATATATATATATATATATATGAATTATTTAAATTTTATATTATAAATATATATATATATCAACCTATTTCAAAAATTTACATTACATTAATGCAATTAGTCATTATTACTAAAAAATGCCTATATATATTTGTGTATGATGAACATGAAAAAAAATAATTATAATTATATACATATATATTTATAATGAATTTAAATTCTAAGTATATAAATTTGTGAATCAATTGTGTATTACAATTGGATTTGAGATATATATATATATATAACAAATCAAAATTATAAATTCTTGAATTGAATGTTTTAAATAAATGTAATCACTTAATTCGAAACATCAAAACTCAATTAAATAAACTTTTTATATAGAGAATCCAGTTATTAAAAAATAAAATTTTATCAGGAAACTGAAAGAATTCTTTAAATAATCTAAACATAATTTACACATGCATGTCAATAAGATATAAAATATAAAAAAATTGATCACATAAAAATAGTTTTATCACAAAAATAAGTATTGATGACCTTACTAGAATTTCCAAATCAAAACATGAGAGTTTGTGTTATTATAAACTCCACTTCCAATAATCCAAAATGATATTCACCAAATGATTTGATTTATACGCTGGATCAATTTGCTTTTAATGCCACAGACATATATTATACCATGACACACACATAGACAACTCTTGTATAGAAAGATGATAGTTTAGATGTTGAAAACAATTTGATAGTTTATATATTTACCCATTCACTCTAAATGTAGAAAATAGGGAAAACAAAATGATACTCGTTGTTTTTCCATATATTTGATTAAAAAATTTAACGAGGCAAAAAAAATAAACCGAAGACTTGGAGTGGAAACATGACAAGAGAGATAATGAGAGATCATAAAACAATGACATTTATATAATATCTTTGTCAATCAATTGTATAAAAATGAGATTGATGTATATAATATTTACAAAGTGTTAAAACCAGAAAAAAATGACATTATGGAAACCAAACACAAATATTTGAGAAGATATGAAATAATCAAAGTGGTATATTAACACACTTACCTCTATAGGTGGAAGAAAATCAAAAAACATACCCTAACCTTTATCTTGGCATCACTCAACCTCTCATAAATCACTTTTATTATCATCAATGGACCTCGGAAAGGTCAACGACTCCATAATGACAAACACTCTCAGACAAAACCCTCGAACTACATCATCTAGAACTAGTCAGCCTCTACTCTTGTCCTCACATAGGCGATTATCTTGTGAATATGAACATGACTATACCCCTTAAGTGACACGAATCAGCCTTAGTTGAGACACTCGGGTGAACCCACAAGTTGCAACCCCTTGAGTTCTCCTCGAGACCAATCATTAATCCTCCCCAATGCATGACCTGAAACTCAACCTGAGACCCCATAAAAAATAACAAAACATCACGTCCCTAATTCCCCCTTTTAATGTTATTAATAATTTTTTTATTCTAATTAAAACCCATTATTATAATTATATCATTGTTATTATTTAATTTCATTAAAAGTATTTATTTATATAAGGATTATCATAATCTTTTCTGATTATCTTTAACATTAAAACTAGATGAAATTATAATATTCTTATTAGTTAAAATTATAATATTATTTTTTATTAATAATTTAGTAAAAAATATCTCATTTTTATAATAAAATATTATTCAATATTTTGAAATTAATATTATCAAAAATAATAAAATTTTTATAATTGCTACTAATAAGATTTGTAACATATAACTATCTTATTTAACTATTTTGAAATATTTATAAAACAAAATAAAATTTAGAAATTTATAAAATATAATGTCTTTAGAATTTATGAATTATTATTCTAGAATATTTTATTGAAAAATAAAATTAAAAAATATATAATTTAATAATGTTATTTTAAAATATTTGTTTCATTAAAAAAATAAAAGATATAAATAATGTTTATTAATTTATAATAATTAAAAAATAATAATAAAATTATATAACAAACTTAATTTTTTTATTATATTTTCTTTTTAAAATAAAATTTACATTAAAATATTGTTGGTTAATATTAATTATAAATAAATCCATTTTATGAAATATATTTTGAATAAAAATATATTAAGAATTTATGAGTTGTTACATTATTCACCCCTTAAAAATAATTGTATCCTCTCAATTCATTTCATTAGACTAACAAAAATTCTAAATTTTATTCATTAGAATTACGAAAACTAAGAGCACTAGTATTCTTTACTTTACCTCATTGATTACAATATCTAAATTTCAATGTTTTCTAGAATAATGCTTCCAAAACCAATTATAAGGATCCAAAATTAAAAATTACATATAAGAGGACCTTTTACTAGTCTACGATCAATAGAATTAGATAAATGTATACATGTTATTTGAGTTTCAACAAAATAAAATAATATACGCCAAAAAAAAGTTTGGGAGAACTACGTATGTGAATAAATTGCCTTTTGAAAACTTCACTGGTCTTCTAAAAAATATTTTTAAACAAGGTTTGAACATTATGTATGCCATATAAGGGGTTTAAATCCCACTGATAATCCTTATAAAATATTCTGTTGAAATTAAAAGTAAAAATATATTTTTAAATTCCCATTTCAAAATATAATTAGAAATTAATTATGTTTTAAAAAATATTAGATCCTTTTGAATACTAATAATATTAAAAATTACATAAACATAATACTGTTTTTAAAAAATAAATAAGATTAAAAAAACATTATTCTGAGGCACTAGATTCGTTGAAGGCCGTCTTGGCCTACCCACTTAGCAAAGGATGGGTTCACTCCCAATTTCCCATCCATATTTACAATGGACAAGCACCACATTGTGTGAAAACATTTTAATATTTTTTTACTTTAAAATATATATATATATATATATTACTAAATTTTACAATTTGAAAACATGTCACTTATCTAAAATTAACATCCACAATTATATATATTTATGTATAAGGCATGTTCTTCTATTGTATCACGTATAAGTTTGTATATGAAAAAACATCAATTGCATAGGCTTATCATGGACTAACCAGGTATTTAATCTTTTTTCTGTGAAATACATTTCCCACATTTTATTCTAATAATATTTTTTAAAATTGTAATGGAATGATTCAATATAACATACTATCAATGATATCCATGTTCTTGTTAAAATTTCAAATTAAACCACAAGTTTATTATAATACTACGAGTGTTGATGATGTGCATAATCTCATGGACATTCTTACATGGAGATGCGACAACGATGATGTTAATATATCACAATGTCATGTAATGCACAATTTTTTAGAAGCATGATGATAAAAATTAAAACATGTTATTAATATTATAAATATAACTACAATCGGTACATCCATGATCAAATTTAAAATGATGTTTTTTTAAATCGTTCATATTAATTTCACCCCATTTTAATACATAATTCTTTTTAACTATAAAATCATCCACCAAAATTTTTATATATATTTATATTAATTATTTGGTTTGTAGATTATATAAACATATATATTTCTATTTCAGGTATTTACATTACGTCAATAAAATAAGACATTAATATTTAAAAATACACACATATATATATATATACATGTTTCATGGAAATGAAATCACATACATATATTTATATTCATCTCTATGTATCATAAATATAAATTTTAGATATATATATTTTCGATTCACTTGTGTATTAAAAATGGATTTAAGATGAATATATATATATATATATAAAACAAATAAAAATAATAAATTATTTAATTGAAGGTTTTAAAATAAAATTTACCACATTATTAGAAACATAAAAGAATGAAAAACTGTAATTCCTTTTAATATAATCCAGTAAAGCTATAATAAACTATTAAAATGATATTGAACCAATTCACTAAATTCTAAAATCATAATTTATTCATGAATTTACATAAAATATGTTCATTAAAAAATTACAATGATCGCATTATATTTGTTTAGGAATATATCATAATAATGAATCCCATAAATTAATTTTTGGAACAAATCAAGAAGGTTTATATAACTTCGGAGTCCCCTTTGAATACTCCAAAATGATTTTCCCCTTAAGATTTCATTTGCACGCTATCTCAAATTCTTTTTATATCCACAAAAATAGAGTTACAGGGACACACACACACCCACAAACAATACATGTAGGGAAAGATGATAGTTTAGATGTGAAAAAAATTTGATTATTTATATATTCACACATTAATTGAAATTTTGGAAAATAGGGATTGTACAATTAGATTATGTGTTTATCAATGTAATTGATTAAAAAATTCAGTCAGAAAAAAACTAAACTAATGTCTTGTAATGAAAAAGGTCCAATGATATCAAGAGATGTCATAAATCAATTACATATACATAAAATCGTTGTCGAACAACTCTATGAAATTTAGATTGATTCGTATAAAATTAATAACATGTCAAAACACAAACAAAAAATGACAGTAGGGTAACCCAACACTAAAATTAGAGAAACCAATACAATAATGAAATATGAATATTCATACACCTTACTTGATAGGTTGAAGAAAACCAAAAAACAAACAGAAACCTTAATCTTTGCTTCACTGAACTTCTCTGACATCACCTTGATTATCAATGATGGACCTTGATATGGTATGCGACTCCACATCGATGAACACTCTCAGAAAAATCCCCCAACCTGCATTGAATCGCCCGACATTGGCCTCAACTCCCAGCCATGCTCAGGCTCTCGACTGGTGAAGAATTACACGACTGGACCCCCATGGTGGCGTGAGTTTGTCTTGTCTGGGACTCCCAGGTGATCTTATTAATCCTGACCCCATGAGTTCTCCCCTATTTTAATCGCAAATCCAAAAAAACAAGACCCACAACTCCACCTAGTACCCCCCATTTCCATAACAAAAAATCATTCTCGTTATTACCATTTTTATTTTTTAAATATTAATTAATAACACTTATTATTATTATATAATTTTTATTATTTAATTTCATTAAGAGAAATTATATATATACAAATTATCATAAAATTATATTATTATCATTTATATTTAAACTAATTGGAATTAAACTTATCTTATTAATCAAAAAAATATTTATCATTTTTATTATTACTCTGATTTAAAACATCATATTTTCATAATAAATATCTTCTTCAATATTTAAGATATAATTATATTAAACAAAATAAAAAATTTAATAATTAAATTTTTTATTCATATCTTATAATCTACTTAATTTAATGTTTTAAAATATTTATAAAATATATAATTTTAATTTATTTATGAAATTTTTGGTCTTTAATATTTCAGAATTTTTCATTGAGAAAATTTTATTAAATATTATTTTGAAAATAATAAAGAAATTAATAAAATTATACTTAAATATTCATTTCAATGAAATAAATTTTAAACTATAAATAATATTTATAATTTTATTACAATTAAATTATTATAATAACCTTAATTAAGACACTTAATTCCAAATATATTTTTAATTAGAATTGACTAAGAAATATAGTTCATTAAGAATAATTATAAATAAATTTATTTCATAACATATATAAATAATAAAACTATGTACAGAAATTTCGAGTGATTACATTAATGGGAAATTTATAATAGAATAACAGCATACCCATTTGTGGTTATAAAATAAAGAATACCAAGAAGATGATTTAATATAAATATGTTGAAATTATGGGCTAACCTTGAGGGGACACATTATAATGATGGAGAGGGAATCCATAAAATCTGAGAACTACCCTGAAGAGACACTTGATATTATTGCTTTGAGAAAAAAAATTCATAAGAATTATTGTGTAATGTGAGGAGGGAAAACATAATTTGTACATGAGGTTTGGTGGTTTTATGAAGTAAAATGTAAATAATTTTAATAAATATTCCTACCACTTGAATGTTTAATCAGGTACAAACAGTTTTCGAAATTATTAACTAGTGGATTAAATTATTTTTATATTAGAGAAATTACTAAGCAAAATTTCTCCATCAATACCACCATATTCTGGCAAACAAATGAAAAAATAAATTTTATATTAAAAATCCAATTTCTGTTTCGCAAATGTAAGATATAAATTTATAAATTAAAATCAAAATTAAAAAATTAATTTTTAAATATTTTAAATAATATTTTTTAAACATTAATTTTCATATATTTTAATATATAATTACATAACAATGATTTCAAAAAATCATAGTGCTTTATGAAGATTCAATTTTCACTTTTTTGTCATAAAATCATGTTTTTAGTAAATTAAAAAAAATTGATGTAAAATATTTTATATGTGGTTATTTATAAAATGAATTTTATTTTACCGAAACATAACTATTAATGAGGTAAAATTAGATTATATATATATATATATACTAACTGAAATTAAAAATTTTAATAGAAAAATAATCATTATGTCCATTTTAAAAATTAATTATGACTTAAAATATATTATATATTAAAATTATTTTAATAATAATTATTCATGAAAATATTTTTTATCTAAATGGAGAATGTTATTCATAAAGAAAATTTTTATCTTAATATGTATAGATTATACAACAATAATAATATAATATTGATAACCCAATTAAATAGTAACAGTATTAATTCTAGTTGTAGTTTTCAATGATTTGTAAACTAATTTAGAAATATAAAATTATATTAATGAACTCATAATAAAAAATATTTTATAAAACTATAGTTCTATTAATAACTGAAATATTTTTATGCATGATGTTTATGGTAAGAAAATATTTTCTTATCAATTTTTCATTTCTTCAGAACAAATGTTTCCTTATATGCATCAATACTTTTATAAAGAAAATCCAATTGAAATTTAATATGATAGATTTTATTGTTAAAAATAGAAAATTTTGATTTCTCTTATTTTTTAAAGAATGTTTTTAACTCTATTACATTATTAACATTCATTAATATATATTTACATTAAATATGTAAATGATTCAATAGGGTATTTATATTTTTATTCATTCCAAATATTATATCATAATGGATTCTAATGTTATTTTTTAATGGAGATCGTGATAAATATTTATTTATAAAGGGTTAATTTATATATTCTGAGTTGTTGATGTTGATATTTACTTATAGCATATATATTAATGGATAATTATTATTTTATTGGCGTGTCTATTATATCCCACTAATGTAATATGAAATATTTTGAATTTCCTAAGAGAAAAAAGTTATAAAGGAGGATGTCCCTTTTTCAAGAGAATATAATTCTAGTCAAACCAATCCAATTAGATTCTAATGGAAGTGATCCAAACAACATGATGGTACATTATTAGTTTTAATCTACCTAATATGAATTGGATTCCCATGCCAATAACATTCAAAATTTAGTTCATTATTTATGGGAATGGGGAGTGAACACATCGGCTATAGAACCTTATCCATCATGAATTACATAATATTAATAATTGGATATGTAAAAGTATTTATGTTCATATATTTATGTCATACGTTTATTCCACAATAATAAATTTTATTCTTATGACATTCTCTCGCGGCTCATGATTGAATATTGCATATTCAACCATAACACCCCGACTCTAATAACATGGGTTCTGTGTTTATTGTACCAAATTGGAACAAATTAAATGGGATAAAAAAGTATTTAGTATCATGTTAGTCTTGGGATACATTAAAAAATTCCTATTTCTCACAATACAACTGATAATAAAAAACACAAATTGATATTTTAGTGTAATCACTATTATTTCTTAAAACATATCCTAGAAATCATTCTAAAAACCATTCCTGTAAATTAGGGTATTGTAAAAAATTTCGAATGATGATATAATATGATAAATAATGTAATTATTAATATATATTATATCATTGTAAAAGGAATTAATGAATAATGTGGTCAATACATACAATAATTATTTATTCTGTAAAACTAATATCATTTAAATGGGGATTACTAGATGATGATTCATTTAAAACCATTTAATTAATTTCAAAAGGATAAAATTTATTTAGAAATAACATTGGATAATTTTATAATTATTTATGAACAAATATAATGCAATATGTAGACATTAATGAAAATAATTCTATATTGAACTGAAAAAAATTATGTTTTACTTATAAAAACTCTCCATGACTTATTGAATGAAAATAGATAAAGTTTATTTAATTTATTAAATTCCATGAAATAAAAATATTAGAATAAGTTTATTTATATTTAAAAATTAAATATTAATTAATTAATCTACGGTAAACTCTAACATCACCATTCTGGCCTTTGGATGATATTGTGGCATAAACACTTACCTCATTTTTGAATTGTATCATTAGCTATTTTAGAATAATATACTCTAAATATAAATTTATTATAACTATATTATATAACCATATAGGCACATATAATATCACATTATATACTCTTATAACATTTAAAAAACAATTTATTAATAAATCATGAATAATAGCATTATTTGTTTCTATTAATTATATCATTTTTCATTATGTCATTGTTTTTATATTTTGATCAATGCATTATAAATTTTGTTATATCATATGAATAAAAATTCCACATATTACCAATATATACATACTTTATAAACATCAAATAAATTTTTACATGATATATGAATCATATCTCTTATTTAATGTTTTTTCTGCACATATGCCCAAAAAACGTTAACATTATCCATCAAATTGAATGGTAATTTTCTAAATGATATATTATATATAAATAATTATAATTATTCAATAAATATAATATATATATCTTTTTTTCATATATTTGTAAACATCCTTACGATATTGTGATGAAAACTAATAACACTACACATGGAGAAAAGAAGTCATATGTACCCATGATTGATGTTTTTTAGAGTATTCATATGATGTGTAAATGGTTATAAAATTATAATAATTAAATACCAGTATATTTATTCTTAGTAATGAATTATTTTGTGATTGTTAAAATAGATTTACGGAATGTATAGTAAGAAATAAAATTTGAAATAGTATTTAATGATGATTACATATATTTGGGAGACCTGTATTTGAATACACATTAAAAATTCATAGGGTGATCAAAAGAGAAGAAACAAAATCAAAAATAATTGAAAGGAATATTTGATATTTTTTGAATTTTTTTACATGTCATATGTCTAATGTTTTGGGAATAAATTGTTGTTAATATGAGATATTTTATAGGATAGGGGATGGAAAATATTGAATTACAAATAAATTTTAATAATATAACATAAATTTATTGTTAAAAATATCCAAATTGTAGTAAATTTAATTATTATATGGCTAATGTCAAAATAAGTCAAATAATAGAGTTTTAATAATGGGGTTTTTGTTATCTTAACGCCTTATCAAATTAGTATTTCCTATTTAAACAAATTTTACTCATACCCAATGTGATAAATATTTATCATGGTTACTAATTTTTATTAACAAAATTTAAATTTTATTAATTACAAAATAGTAATTATTTTGATTCATGTTATGGAATATATTTTATATCAGTAAACCTCTTGGTGTAATATAAATTAATTTTTATATATGATCTTGAATCAAAATGAATGTAGTTTTTGGAATTTTCTATGCTTTAAGAAAAAATAGATTTTTACAACAATGATGTATACTGTTAATTACAATGGGATTAAATGGATTTTGATAAAAAAATGAATTCAATAATTTTTTCATACTAAAAAATAAATTTACATTTTCAAATTCTTGATTAAAATAGAAGAACAAAAAAATTATTAACAAAAGTATTAACTTGATTTCATATAATTTTTTTTCATATAAATTATATAATCACATTATTATATATACGTTATAAAAAACATCATATTCATTTTTGTTATTATTTTTTCATAATAATACAAAAAATGTGTTAGTTTTTATAAATTTACTATTTTTCATTGTTCAACAAATTATCAAATATTTCTGAAAAATATAAAAAAAGTTGAATCATGATATTTTTGCGAAGAATATTTAAAAAATTAAAATAATTTCGCCAAATTAATCATATAAATATTTTTAATTTTTTGCATAAAATTTCTGTAATTATTATATTTACATTATAATTATTATTTTCTTTAAGGAATGTTATACTTACTATATTTGATTCTCTAGTGGATTATTTTTTCAACAATTAAAAATTTCTTCGACGAAATTTCTATAATATCCCCATATGATCTATTCTATGTATTTATTCATCCAATCATACATTAGTACCCAAATTAGATTTTATATCATATGATTATTGAAAATTCATTTAGAAAATCAGGTTTTCTGATTCTAAAAGGCCATTTAATTATTCTCATGAGTATGGATAGGCTATTATGAGAATGATAAAAATGTTTCAAAATGTATTTTATCAATTGTGAGCACATGAAAGGGGTCTGGAATGTAATTTCTTAATAATTATATATTAATCCTATCATTGAATTTTGAATGGTAAGGTAATATTTCCAAATGGTATTCCACCACACCAATTAACTAAATAATTTCAAATTTCCCGATGTACATAGGGATTTTCATTGCCTTCTTGAAGAGACTTATAACATATTAACATGAATATTACCTCATAAAAACATCATCCCACAATTGAAATCACACTTCAATAGTTATGTTGTCTTCATAAAAATAATATTACATTTTTATCTACCTTATTATTATTAAGAATTGTATTTATATTCATTTTTTCTCCATTTGATATTTCCATAATATATTAAATTCACAAACATCTTCTATAGATGTTAGAGTATGACACCTATTAGCATACAATTCCACCCATTATTCAATTAGAATTAATTAATGGACGAAATTATAATATATGAGGTTCAATGAATGTAAACATTGATCCAAAGTCAAGTGATCATGACTTAAAAATTCTGAAAACTATTTAAATAATAATTTCAATCTATATATCAGTTTGTAGAGGAAATGATTTTTAAATGTATCATCATACTAACAAATTTTAAAATAATATATTAGAATCTATGTGTATACCAAAATTATCGATTAGATTCAATCAAATGGGTGAACCATGATGTAACAAAGAATAATTAAAATGTTATCATGTGAGAGGTTCAAGATAATTATATTTATTTGTAGTGAGAAAATGTGTGGAATTGAAGAGGATATCATTATTAAAAAATTTGTAATCATTCATTTGAGAAGTATTTTTAAATCATTTGAAAAGGCATGTAGTAATATTACCCCATTTACAAACTAGAATATGTTTGGGTTTATGAATCATTTAGGATGTTTATTTCCATCATGTAGTGATTGCGAAAATAGATAATCTCATTACTCAACCTTCCATTTCCTGATTCAAATTATCCAAAAAATAATATTCATCCAAATCCAGATATATTTTGTTCAATAAGGCTGTATTGAAAACATTTACCTATGAAAGAACCCCGTTAATGTTAGAATAAATATTTTTTATATTTATTAATATTTTTTAATTATATATTAAGTAAAAGTGTCAATATGTTCAATATACTATACAATATATCTATACTCATTGTTAAAAATGATAATTTTCTAAAATATATTTATATAATGTTTTGATAGAATAGTTGAATGAAACTAGTTTTTATCGCATTTTAAAATACCATATGAAAAAATTAAATTTTTATTTAAATTTATAATATAAAATTATTATTTTCTTGAATGTTTTGTAATTTTTTTATAAATTTCATATTTTGGTTAGTATTAAAAAAAATATTTCATTTTAATTGTAAATTTTTTTAATCAATATTTTATAGTGTTAAATTTTATATTTCAATGGTTTTATATTATTATTATAATTTTTTCCTATCATTTAATTAATTTTTTTTTGTAGAATAAATTTCATATTAAAATTGGATATACAATCGTTGGTATGTTTTGAATGTTTTTACATAAAAAACACATTTTCTCATTCTACCAACGAGATTAAATTTTAATTAATGTATGAAATTTAGGAGTCTTAAATTTTGATAATTGGATTGAATATTAACAATCATAATGTATAAATTATTTATCAAGTCCCAATAATAGTTTTGGACATAATGAATAGTATTTATAGTAATTCATTCTCACAGTTAAAGGTAAACCACAAAATTATGGGTAAAAATAAAATTATAAGTATTATTTAATTAGAATAAAAAAAGTCATAATTCATTTAATATGTTTTTTTAGAAATAAAAATTATTCCATTGGAATATGTGATATCATTTTTATGACACTTTTATGATTTTTTGAAATTTATAATATTCTATTCAAAGAAAATTCAATTTTGTAAGAGTTTTATTTTTAACAAGTGAAATACTTTCAATATGATTTCATAAAAGGGATATGTTCGTCTATAAGTATAATTTGAAATATGAAAAATTTATATTTATATTGATAATTTATTTTTGTTTTTTATAGAATAAATAATTAAATTAAAGGCTGCTATAATGGTGATGCAATAATTGATTAATTATGGAAATATCAAATAAATGATATTAAAACAACCGAAATAAATTTACATTTTGATAACTAATGTAACAAACTAATTTTTAAGATTTAATTGAAAATTTTATGATTATTTAGAAGTATATTTTTAAATTATATAGTTTTTATTATATTTATAAAAATACATGTTATGAATAGTGTCAAAAATGACATTATTGACATTTAAAAATAAGAAATATTTTATTAAATGGTAATAGTTAATTATATATCACAACAGTATCAAAATTATTTATATATGTCTTAATATTTAATCAATTACTCATTTATTTTTGTTGATATATTTTATAGAAATTATATTAAAACTCAATGTGTAAAATACTTTATATCAGAATATCATTTAAAAAGGAAAATTAGTCGTTAATGCCAAAAGATAAACATTAAAAAATAATAACTTGTATAAATTTCATTATATGAATGTAATTAGACCCATATAATTTTTATATTATATATAAATTAGTTTCAATCCATTTGGTATAGAAAATAAATTTATATTAATATAATATTTTTATGAATTAAGAAAGTGACCCTCCCCAGTTCTATAAAAGGAAACTCATTCTACTCATTTAAATACACATACAGAAAATTCCCAAAACATATATTAATTTATATTACTATAATACCAACCAACATTATACCATCCAAATATTATAATGAACGCTATTAAATGAGGGTTGGAGGTAACAATTAAATAATATCATCTAAAAATGATATATAGTTATAATTAAGGGTTTCTATTTTATATATTCTTTCCCTTATTAAAACTATACATAAAAATAATGAAATACTAATTATAATATGATATGTGTACTTATATTTTATTATATAAATATTTTCATGTAAATCCAACTCAAATTTATCAAATGGGAAATGAAATATTGGTTCTAGTGTACGGTGAATACCACCTTATGAACCAAAATAATTCATTTTGCATCACCATTTCTAAATTTGGTTAAAATGATGGAATTAATGTTTTTATATGATATTCATTAAATATTTATCATTATAAAATAATAATATAGCATTTTTCTTACTTTTCCATGCACATAAAAATAGTAATGTTGATCATGGATACATATGAATTATCATCTCCAAGAAGCGATATGATTCATTTTTCATCACAAAATCACATTCATGTTATATATATATATATTTTAAATATGATATTTAGTATATTATACTTATTTTGTAATGGAAAATTAATAATTACATTATTTCCATGGTGAAGACTAAAAAATGGATTTGTTACTCATGTATATCTATGACTTACCAAATCCATGACTATAACATTGATCATTTTTCAAAACAATAAATAAATTGTTTTATTTTAATGTATAATAAATGTTTACAATTTATTATTTTTTCTTTAATTTTAATTTTGAGATAATGTAATTATTAATAATTTGACCATTGAAATCATACAAAATTCATTTTGGAATCACGTACCAAATATCGGCAAAATACTCTAACATGAACATAAATAATTATGTAATTCTAATAACAATTAAATAAGTAATATAAAATGAATAAGAAAATATTATATTATCATAATGAGAGTATATAGTCATCCTAATTTTATTATTCATGAAGATAAATGTTGTATGTTATGATTCAAACTCAATGTAATGTATATTATTTAAAAAATCCATGTTTTAAAGTAACTTCTTAAACTATTTTTACAATTCTAACAAGAAAGAATTTTTATCTTATATTCCTGGAAATTATTTTCCAAATTTCTTGTATCATTAATGTTTTTTTCATCTTTTATATATTTATTTTTTAAAATTATGTTTTTTTATTTCAGAGTGGATGAAATTATAAAAAGAAATGTGATTTTAATATGAAAATTCTATTTTATCTTTATGATTGATTTATGTGTTATGAATATGTTATGGTTCATGGTAATTGATTATGATTATGGGTAGTTCCATAATTAAACTAGAATCAGTGAATTCATGATAGATCCCTATTTCAATGATTAATGAGAACATGTTAATCAGAATTTTCTATCCTAAAATAATAATAGAATATACTATAGTGGTTATTATAAATTTAACCATTTATGATTTTACCAATATATTCAAGATAACAATATTATGTGCAAGAAAAATAAGGTATTTATACCCTATGTTAATTTTTTTTGTTATTTCTATCTAGTCTTTCAATAATCATATGATTTATTATAGTCAGATAAAAAGTCTTTGTTTTATGGTTGATAAGTATAACATCATGAACATGCTTTCATGGGATTAATGTATTCAATAACTAACATTAAAACTCATTCTCTTACATTCTTTATCAATATTTTTGTGCTCATCCATGTAATTAAAATTTATTAGTTATGGTATAAAGATGTGTACTGGAAATGAGGAATTAATAATGAATGTTGTACAACTTTTTATTAAAAATAATCATGTTTTATTTAATATGTTTTAAATTTTGATAATACATGATACTATTCTATTATTATAAACATTTTAAGAACATGAAATTCTACATATGAATGGTTCCCTAATTATTTCAAAATATATACATAATAATATACTCAAAGTGAATTAAATTAAATTCATTACTAAAAATCAATATTATGTAATGTATAAGGGTGAGGAATTATAGTTTATATCAAATATAGGTTTAAATAATTTATAAATTATAATATAGTTATTATAATATATTTCAATTATTTATTACATTATTTTATGGTTTAAATCATACATCATTTTAAGATTACCATTATTATTTTCCAAATATATGTATTATCAAAATGTTTTATCCAAGAAGAAGTAGAGAATCTATGGTGATAAACAATGAGTGGAAAAAATACTTCCACATCAACATCCTAAGATTGGTGAAATCTAAACTAAATAGATTGAAGGTTTGATGGATCAGTACAAACAAGATATTAATTGTGTTGGAATCTATAAATGAGATCAACCATATCAACCAAAGAAGAATATGTCAGTGGTTGATAATTTTTATAGGTATATTTGTCTATCATCTAGTGTATCTATTAATACAGTGGAAGAGATATGGTGTATTAAATATATAGAAATTTTTTAATGACATGAGTAGTTAATAAATAAACCGGGTAACCTTGTAGTTTACCATCATTAATGTGACGACGTTAAGTGGTGTTTGATGGTTATAAATACCAGGGACTATGATGATATTTATTCATTGGAATGGGAAAAAATGAAAAATAATATTCTTGAAAAAACATTTCTTAATGAGGATTGATATTTAATGAAAAAAAAATTTAATTGAGGTTGGTGGTTAATTTAGTGGATATATATGAAGAAAATTTTAGTTGATTCCCTTGGTACACTAAAAATATTACATGAGCTCTTGATTGTAATATAAGTCATTTTTACTAAGGATTAAATACACAATTTCAATGGTATTTGGATAATTTTGAAATCAAAAGATATGAAAACAAGTTTTATGAGTGGATAAGGTGGAAATGTAGTTTCTCAGTAATAATCTCATCATTGAAAACTAATAGAGAAAGATGATGATTTTGAAGGAAAAAGGGATGAATTTATTAAAGCAATCTGATGCTACAAAAATAAAGATTATATTTTTTTGGAATTATGATTAAAAACAGACTACGAAATGCCTTTGGAATTCTGGTATGTGTATTCATTGTGTTAAAATAGGGAATAAGTCTTTTTAATTAATTATAATAATTAATGGAAGTGTTATAATCATTCTGATAAACAGTCCTCACCATGTTTTAATTTAAATGATAATATTCATTAAGAAAATATTTCTCTGATGATGGAACCAAATGATGATAAGATTCCAGACAATATGAATAATTTTTAGGTGAAATCATTTACAACAACTACCATTGGATAAAAACTATAAAATGAAGAGGAATCGAGTTTATGTTTTTAAGTCAATTATGAAAATGTGTTTTTTGATTCGGTCTACACATTTATTCATTTATGATAAATTTATAGTAAATTGTGATCTACACATCATGAAATTAATCTAGAACATATGATGAAAATATCATGGGAAATATTAATATAGAAATATATTATAAGAGTCTCTATATATTCTTCTATAAAAAAAATTTATCTGAATCCCTTGTTCTTGTTTTTCTATTCTATATTATGATGATATACATTGTATGGTTGGATTTCTATTTACCATGGGAAGATATACTATAGTTAAAAATATTATATTTATAAATTATTATAGTTTGTGTGTAAGAATTAATACATAATATTGATTAAATATCAACAATCAATGAATATATTAAAATATATAAATAAATGTTATATTAAAGATATTTTTAAAAGAGAGAAACTATTCAAATTTATGATATACTGGTGATCAATGAGTATGAGGATTTTTTTCATGATGGGTTTCATGGTATTATACATGAAATAGATGTTGAGTTTACTATTGGCATAGTTTATGATCATATTCTAATTTCAAATTACACATACGGAATGAACCAATTATAACTCTGGATTTGAAAATTTAATTTATTGAGTTATAGATAAAAATTTCATCTAAACTAGAAATTCACTATGGGTTGCTCGTGTATTGTTTGATAAATGTTATTATGGTTTAATAAGAATATTATTGATTATAGAGCCTTAAAATAACTCACTATTAATAAAAATTATGGTTTTTATCATATAGATGTTTTGATTGATCACCTAAATAGGGCATATTATTTTCATGACGGTATAATTGTGATCATGGTACCATAAATTGAATGTAAAGGAAGTATGAATTAGGAATAGAATGTTTTAGACCAGATGTGGAGATTTTTTATTTGAATTTATTACATTTTTGTTATCTAATAATCCTACTGTATTCATTGATCATGGTAATAGAATAATTCAGGAGTTATTGGATATGTTTGTGGTTTAATTTATTGATTCCATTTTATTATATTCTAAAAAATTTAGAGATTTAATAAATAATAAGGTTGTTTTGGAAACCTTGAAAAAATATGGGAAATATTTAAAGATTGAATTTGGTTACAAAAAATTTCATTTATTGGTTACTTTGTATCTAAATATGTAATGTCCAGTATTCCTATTAAAACTAATTTTTTTGATGAATGGTTGAGACCAAAAAATATAACTGATATTCATTGTTTACATGGTTTTGAGAGATTTTAATGGAGGTTTTGGGAATATTGTATGGTTATCCAACCGAGTAACTATAATAACTCGAAAAGGTGTTAATATTATCTATAAAAAGAGTTGATTATTGGTTTTTAAATTTGAAAAGTAGATTCTTGAATTTTTCATTTCTAGACCCCCGACTAAGAAAAGTGTAATTGTTGATATATTTTGATTCTTTATTTAAATGACATGATAGTTTCCTAACACATAACGATCAAGTAATTTATTATGCATCACATAATTTGATACCTCATTAGATTAAATTCTATTAATAAACTTGGAATTAGTGACTATAGTTTTTTTAATTAAAAATTTTAAGGCATCATTTTTATTGAGTAAAATATGAAATATATTCTTATTAGAAAAATTATAAGTATATATTTACAAATAAGGAATTGAAAAAGAAAAAAATGATTGATGTAACTAATCAAGGATTATTATTGAATGAGTTATTACTAACTTTTAAAATAAAATAATTTATATGTGGATTTCATTCAAAAAAAATTTACATTGATGATGGTATATTTGGAACATGAAGCCTTGGATAATGATTTGATGATTTCATTCTATGAAGGTTTTGGTGAATAAAATAATTTTGTTATGTTATCAGTGTTAATGAAATGATCTCTATTATATACTATTAATCATGTGCATTAGGACGAGCATGAGTTACAAAAAATGTAAAATTAGTTCAAAAGTGTAAGTTTCCAAAATATAAGATTGATAAAGGTAGTGTTTCGATATTTGGGAAGATATTATTTTATTCTTCTTCATTATTGTTGAATAAATAGATATTATGAGGTGATGAATGTCCCTCAGTGGACTATTAATTTGTGTTTTGGTTAGAAGGGGTTGTTTAGTCAACTGTTCAACAAATCCTATGATATCATCATTAATGTTTTATTTGTTTTTTTATTGAGTGTATTTTCCAACATTAATTTCCTAGATACGTAATGTTTTTTATGTTTCAAGCATAAAAATATATATTCCAAATCTATTTCAATTTATGATTCTAGATGTAGTACCTTTAGAAGAAAATCTTTCTAATGATAAATAACGAGTTTAGGTTCATTATCATAGATTATTGGTGTTTCTAAATAAGGTGATTCATTGGGATAATATTTTTTTGAAAATGGTATGATTTAAGAGGACACATGGGAATGTGAAAATGCTTCAAGGAAAAGATGATCCAACATATTTAATAACTGAATACCATTCTTAGGATTATATATCCAGATCAATGGAGAATGTGAAAATTCGGGTAACAATATAAAAATTCATTCTCATAATTAATAATATGTATTAAATAATTATTAATTAAAATAATTATTTTTATAAAAAATATTTTTACATACTTTTTATGGAATAAATAGATAAAATATATTTTTTTTCACTTTAATAAATTATATTTGAGAAAATTTATATTCCTTGAAGTAGTAATTTAATTATTTACATTCGTTATTTTTTTGTTTTTTGGATAAATTTCTTAGTTAATTAACAATGAAAAAAATAATACAATATAAATAAAAATGGATTTTCATCAAATATATTTATGTTGTAAATTTATATATTTTAAGGGTTCTAATTTATTATTAGAAAAAATATTATTCAATTTTTGTAATTTATGAAATTGGAATCAAATTCACATTGAAATTTTAAATAAAAACATTGTGAAATTATTTACCTTTTCACCTTAGAAAAAAAACATTTACTATTATGTCAACATAATTTAAATTTAATTAATTTTGTAATTTATGTTCTTTGAATTTTTTAAAATGGATTTTATATTTGGGATTATATGTTATAATTTATCTAAATTTATTGAATTTTTGTTAAGGAAATTTATTAATAGTTTTATTATTAATTTCGTAATCACATAAATAATTGTAATTAACGTAACTAAAAGGTGGATTATCAAAAATTAATAAAAATTAATGGTCTTCAGACCACTTAATAAGGAAAGTAAGGGTAAAAATAACATTATAAATATTATACAATTACCATAAAACTTGTCCTAATTTCATTTAATAAGTGATTTTTGACCAAAATAATTTTTTTTGAAATTATAACCATTGGAATATATATGGTTGATGGTATATAATTTATAATATTATATTCAAATAATTGTCAATTTTGCCTCACTTTTTTTAACAAGTGAACTATTTTTATTATGGACTTATACAGGGGATATGTTTGACTACTAATAGTGTTTTTTAATTTAAAAATTTTATATATATTATGATAATTTATCTGTATTTTTTTAATAATTAAATTAAATAATTTCAAAACGATGATAGAGTCATTGCTTACCAAAAAGAAAACAAAAAAAATTAATGCAATTAGAAATAATAATATAAATATATTTATAGATGATTAAAGTCATAAAAAATTGTATAGATTTTTTTAACATGTTAGTAATTTTTTATAATTATTAATTACAATTTATATTGATTTTATGATAGTTTTAAAAATGCAATTACTAAATAGTTTTAAAATGGACATTATTCACATTCCAATAAAATTAACATTTTACTAACATATATAATATATATAAAAATATAAATTTTTCAAAACTGATTGCTATGATACAAAATTTCATCAATGACCTCTTTATAGGTCCTTTGGAATTTTATAGTTTATCTATTAACCTGAACTTTTAAAATACATGATATAATGGTAAAAAATAAATATACTAAATATGAGTTGAATCCAAAATATGAGGATTGGAAAATAAAAACATGTCTAATTGTTATCAAATTAATGTATAATGACCCATAATCACCATATATTCTATATACATCATTTTGAAACCATGTTAAATAGAATATCAATTTATAATATTTTAATATTATAATGTATTCTAAAATCATCACATCCATGTCATATAAAAGGGAACCCATTATTCTCATTTCCATACACTTGAAAATAGATTTGGATCAGCCGATTGCATCTAACATACCATACTAGTATAACACAAAACATTCTAGTGGCCTTTGTTAAGGCATAACATGTAACATACTAGAAATTGAAAACATAGTTTTATTATAAAAATATTTTATGAAAATGTTTTTTTATAATTATAATGATTTTATGATTGATTTTATTTAAAAATAATAATTGAAATTATTTTTTAAATTAATTTTATTATAAGTTATTTATAAAAAATATAATTAATAAATTTAAAATCCAAATTCAATTTAAATTAATTTTTTAATATTTTTATTGGAATAAATAACATATTTTAGGTTATTTAATATTTATAATTATATATAAATATTAAATTATAATTAATTTTTTAAAATTATGACTAAATAATTAGATTCATTAATACGTAAATTTATTTATAACAATAATATTATAAATTATGATTCTGCTCAAAGTATATTAATTAATTTAAACGTTTAATATTTTATATTATATATTATAATAATATGTTATTACAAATTTTGGTTTTAATTATGAGAATAAAATGTTCAATTAAGATAAAAGTAATTAAATTAATTATAATAACCTATTTTTATTTATTTATTTTAATGTAAATAATTTTTTCTAATATATATATATATATATATATAATTTTTTAACTAAAATATAAAATAATTTTTAAATAAAAAATTATATTAAATTAAAATTAATAAATGATTAAAATAATAAAAGTTCAAAAATACATTTTGTGAGGAGATATGGTTTCAATAAGAGTGGGGAGTACATAATTGAGTAGATGTAGGTCTTAGTAGTCTATGGTGTGTAATTCTTTGCCTAATGAGTGGTAGTGGAGGCTGATCTGTTCTAGATCTGTTGTGGGGGAGTCAATCAAAGTAAGGTGGAGTGATGAGGTTCAACCACAACTCATTTTTTCAGGTCTATCAAGATTGTGTGGGTCTGGACATGGATGGTATTCCAAAAATGTTTTAGATGTCAGACGATGTGTGATTGGTGCTATCTTTGTCTTGTCAAGCTATAGTTTAGCGACACAGGAGGATAGTCTAAGCAGTGTTGAAGTTGTGTTCAGATTTTTGTATGTTCAAATTTGAGGTAGGTGTTGCTTTTCTTTGTTGTAGTGGTCCTAATCATGTGGTTTTTTAATAATACTTGATATTTTACTATGATTTCATTAACTAACTGTTTATGATTACAAAATCTGTAATTTTTTTGCATCATCAAAAATGGATTTCGATTACTTTTATTGTTTACATGCTGAATATTTTTATAAATATCTATTTCTATCATTGAATTCTATTTCAACATTAGACTATGAATATTTTTTTTAAATTTGTTTTGTAGATGACATCTTCTTCTATCATTGTTATGTTAATCAAATATTATTTACCTGATTGCCTAGTTTTGTTGTTATATTTTGTTTTATCACTATATAATGTATATTGTTGAATTCACTATCTTCATCTAAAATCCCAACATTCTCTACAAGCTGCAATCTCTCTTTTTTGGCAATAAAATACTTTTTTGTTTGCCAATAATTGGATGGGGAAGAAATTTGTAGTCCAGCAGTGTACAAGGGAGAAATATTTTTACTATTTCTTCACATACATTAATTAAATTCAACTAATGCTCTATTAAAACTACATTCCGTTAAATATTTTATTTAAATTCATTATGTGAAAAATGTATTTCGTTTTTATATTTATATATCTATAGATATATATATACAAATTTATACATATGTATTTATAAATATTTCTTTTCTCCCTTATTTTTATTTTTTGGAACTAAAAAAATTTAAGTTAAATTTTTTGATTTCAATGTTTATTTATTTAAAAATTTATTCTTATAATAGATTAAATTTCTTTTCTAAATTGTTTAATTTTAAAATTAATTACATTTGTGTGTTAATTTCATATATATATATAATATCTCAGAAATTAATATGGAAACTCAGAAATTAATATGGAAGATGTGAAATTGGGATTAAATTTTTAAAGTATGGATTTTAGATAGGAATAATAAAATTTTTTTAAAATAATTTTTTGTCATTCTAGTTTCATTATTTTGTTTATTTTACTATGCTACACTATTTTAAGATAAACTTTTGTATGAGTTATTTTATTATGGGTTTAGAGGGGTATGTGTTAATTTTATCCAAATGATCATACTTTTAAGACATAGTCATATATATGTATATATGTGTACACCTGAATAGATTCAAATATGTATAATTATTTTTAAAACTAAAATGAACGTGTTTCTATTAATTTTTTCATGTTTTGTATATATTTAATTTATTTTTTTATGGCGTATTGTTTCATTAAAATTATAATTATTTTCAACATTTATTAATCTAAAGTACATTTCTAAAAATCTTATACCACTAATATATATATAAAACAATGTTTATATTTTAATATTATTTCGTATTAATTGTGCCAATGAATATTCTCATTGATCGATGCCCTGTCAAACATTAATTTATTCCACAATAATGGGTGTATAAAATTTAATTGTAGTTATATGTACATAAATAATTATATATATATATATATGTAATGATGATGATTATGTTTATAAATTTATCTCTATGTTTCTAAAAAATGTGCATTGCATGTCCCAATGTTAATTTGAAAATAATGACATGGAATCAACATATAATCATGGAAATTCATTATACATAACATCTACATTTGTCTAATTTATAATAAAATCACGATATAAATATAAATTTTAAATTATGAGTAGATAATTATAAAGTAGATTTATTTATTCTAGCTATTAAATGTATTACTTCATTCAATGTTTCTTTTATTTGTGAAACATAAAATACATAATATGATCAATTATTTGTTTGAATAAAAAAGGTATCCCATGAGTGAAAGTTGAATTACATGGATATTAAATGAAAAATTTAGGGATTGGATTAAGTTATAATAAAAAATCTAAAGTTATGTGCAATGAATGCTCATATATTTATCAATGTACATAAATATACATATAAAAATAAGTGTTAATATTTATTTTAATTTAAAAACGTGTTTTCAAAATTAAAAACATCATTGAATATATATATATAGATAAAACATAAAAATTGTTTAGAAAATATGGCACATAAACATTTTAAATATGGAATGGAATGTGGGGAGTGAGCCCATTCTTTAAACAAGTGGGTAGGCCCTTGACAACCTTCAATGATTACAAGTAGCCAATGATTAGTTTTTTATTTTCAAAAGATTGTGTATTTCATTCAAAAATATAGTTGAATCAGTTTAATGAAATTTTTTAATATATGAATTTTCTAAAGTGATTAATTTTTAATAATATTTATGAAACATAAAAAAATTATTCTAAAGGATATTTTAAAATTTATTTTTTTAAATAATTACTATATGAGATTTATCAAAGTTCTAAAAACCCCTTAATATGAATATTTTATGATCACCCCTTATTTTATATTTTTTTCTATATCATTAATAGTGTTTTTGATGGAATTCACATTGAATGAGGTGTAGCACATGTGATGTTATATCATTTATTGTATTTTTTATGTTAAAGTCATGTATTTTTCTTCTCCATAATATAGATAATAAATTCTTCGATTATTTAAATTAACATCATGTGTTTTTAAATAAAGTAATGTACACAAAAATTTATATGTTCTAATTCTGGTGGTTCGGTCTCAGGGAATTATAGATGGTTTTAGAGAAATAGTCTATTTAAATTTAGAGATTAGGTGTTCTTGAGTCTAGAAGATTGTTGGTCTTAGTTTTTCTTAAATTCTATAAAAGGAAATTCAGAATATCATTGATTCTAATGAACGAATTACAAGGAAAGAATTCCTTTGAGTGTGGAATAATTTAACAAACCAAAAATTAAAAATAATTATTTATTATAAATATAATTTTATAAATAGATTATATTATAATTATAATATTTTATAAATTAATTTTAAAAAAATTAATAATTGAAATTATGTATTTTAATTATATTGATTATAAACTAATTATAAAACCTATCGTTAATAGTTTTCAAATTATAATTCAATTTAAAATAATAATGTTTATTTCTTATTTTTAATTGAAATGAAAAATTTTAGTTCATTTAATATTTATAATTCAATATGAATATGAAATTATATTTATTTGTTCTGAACTGAAACTAAATCATTACTTTCACAAATACATATATGTATTAACAATAATCACATTATTAATTTTATTTTTATTAAAACTGTAGGAATTATTTGAAATTGAAAATATTTCATATATTATTTAAAAATAATATATTTTTATAAACATTGTTCTAAATTACGGGAATAATTTTTTTAATTAATAATAAATTTAATTGGATGGATGATAATAATAATTGTTTATTCTTTTTAATGTTAATTTTTTTAAAAAATAATGTATAATATATGTATAAATTTATTTTCAATATTGTGTATCCAAAATTTAAATTCATTTTTCTAAATAAAATTGTTAGGACTACTATGTCCAATACCCTTAGAGGAGGGTGAATAAGGGTATGAGAGATTAAAACATTCCCCTATTTGGATAATGTTTTGTTGTTTGGAAAAAATCAATTCTCTCTTTCCCCCTTAGTAATATACAAACATATATGAAATCATTCACAAGGAACATCAATTTTTACTTTGATCACCCTAAGTGTTCTATGTCCATGGAGCATTCACCGACGATGTGTCGATGTAGAAAATTCACTAAGGCATAATGCCAATAATGACTACAATGAGAAGGCTAGATCTTATATTCCTAGGCTCCCTACCTTTAAAATATTTAGGGTCTGATCACTACATTCCCAAGGATCAAACCCTATGCATCTATCTCTGGCTCACTACCAGTGGAAAGGGTCACCGTCTTCATCATTATTGGCTCACTACTCTTGGAAAGGAATCCACTCATAGTTTATTGATTTTTGTCAAAAACACATATATAAGGACAAGTAGGTCCCTTAATTTTCATGAATTCATGTATCATGTTTTATAGGTAGATACTCTATTGAAATCCCTTTTTCACCCATAGATGAACTCAACATTCCTAGGTACTATTAGGTGCTGGAAAATACATTAGTTGTAACGGCCCGAACCACACAGGTCCATTCAATTGTGAGAATTTAGAGATTGTGGTATTCCAGGAGGTCATGGTGACTAATCCCCATCAAATTAGAAAATTTCCAATTTTGTGAACTGTTTTAATTGTTGGGTTATGTGATGAGCGTCATCAGTAGCATTATGTAGACTGTTCAGTGGTAACATTCAGTGAACAGTGCTACAACATCCTTTTCGGAGCATTATCATCAGTAGCCTTAGGTGAATAGTGCAATGGTCACCTTATGTGAATAGTTTCATCGGTAACCTTAGTTGAAAAGTGAAACAATAACCTTAAGTGAAAAGTTTAATCAGTAGCCTTAGGTGAAGATTTCAACATTGACCTTTTGTAAACAATTTCATTGGTATCCTTATGTTAACGGTGCAATGGTGAGGTTCCAACTGTGAGGTTTTAATAGTGACCTATTTCCTTTGTCAAATATCATGTTCATTAATATTATTTCCAAAATGGTGAGGTTCCAATGGTCACCTCTTTTCATTTTCTGAATTTAGAGTTCAAGAACAGTGTTTCTAGAATGATGAGGTTCTAATAGTGGCCTCTTTCCTTTCCCAAATTTTGATTTCATGAAAAGTGTTTCAAGAACGTTGAGGTTCTAATGGTGACCACTTTCCTTTTACAAATGTTTATTTCATGAATAGTTTTTCTCGAACGGTGCGGTTATTATGGTGACCTCTTTCCTTTTCCAAATTTTGAGTTCATGAAAAGTGTTCCCGAATATTGAGGTTCCAACATTGTCCTATTTCCATTGCCAAATTTGGAGTTCAGCAACAATTTTTCTAGAATAGTGAGTTTCCAAAGGTGACGTACATGAACTTGTTTTTTCTTTTTCCATATTTTGAGTTTGTGAATAGTGTTTCCAGTATCCTACAGTTTCACCCCATTAATAATTTCATTGCTGTAAAATGCAATTAAAGATGTGTTTTAAAGACTCTATAGGCGATTCAAAGACCATAATTACGATATTAATTTTTCCAAATGATCATGATCCATTTACTAGGTCAAACCATGTTTTTTATTGGAATCCTCTTTTAATGGAAAATTTAGCATTTCATAAACCACTACTCCATTAAATCATCTAATGAGACTATATATCATACTCCCTAGATCAACCACTTTAATATTAGGTGTGCGATGATCGAACATTCCATTCCTTTCCATAGGAGTTGTGGGATAAAAATTTCTTCCAATAATTGGTTTCCCTCTATTTTTAAAGCAACCAACTAGTATATATCGATCTCCAATAAAAGGTATATTCTATCATCATTATTTTAGGTTAACATCCTTCTATTTCCCCTCACCCTTTTAAGGAATTCAATATCCATGTTCTTGACTGAATTTTATTGGGTGTTGACTGGTGTGGTTGTGTAACTACATCGTTGGGTGGATTCATTTTTCATGTGGGAGGATATCATAACCCTTTGTTTTGATTATTCTCATATAAATAATGTCAAGAACTATTCCTTATAGGGCACTCATTTCATCTATTTTCTTTTATGTGAAAATATAGTGTTGTCTTGTTCTAGACCACCGAGTCAAAATGGAATTGAAATATTAAATATTTGAATAGGTTATATAAATCGAAATATATTGTATTTTATTGCATCCTGTTCTGCAAGATAGTTTGATATCTATGCTTTATTTTTTTATTATTTCATTTTGGAAAGAAATTGGTGACGAACATAAAGCCAAAATTAATAGTCAATTGTTAGGAAAAAGATAATTTGGCATATGTGTGAATCTAATGGTTGATGTTGTAATTTGATGTTATACAACATGAATTTGTAATCATGATTAGTTATTTTTCATGCCTTACTAGTTAGGTTTCCATAATTTCAAATGTTCGAATAATAAATCAGTTAATTTAAGATTGATTAAAGAACTGGTAATTTGATAAAAGATAATTTCTTGTAGGGTTCTGAGTTACCCTTTTACTAGTTTATGATCCAAATCCCAATTTATATGATGTGTGTTTTCCAGCTTCTCGTGTTGTGATGTGATCCTAGATGGATGTTGTGATATGTTGGGGGAAGGGAGGCTTACTGTTTGTTGTAGCATTTGACACCTATAGTGGCAAGATGCATCCGTTTATGCATGTGGGTATCGGGGAGGACACTAGGGATGATGAAATTGGTTAGATGTGAATATTTGGATTCATGCTGATTTTTATTGGGTTTTTATCTACTTTAAATTCCCCACTTCTCAATGAAGCTGACCTTGCTTACCATTCTTCCCAAATGGGTGAAGATTCTTGTGGTATTCCACATGATTTTTGTTTTTTTCTTCTCAAGGGAGGATAGGTCAATGCTATTGCTATAGGCAGAAAGAAATCGATGGGTTGTTCATCTAATTACTATGTTGTGTTTCCCTGTGTTTAGTATCAGAGAATGTTTTCTATAATTCCTTGGAAAATGGGAATATAATTTTCTAAATAATTATCTGATTAAATGATGTTAACCTAAGGGGTTGGAGCATGCTGGGATGTAATGCTGAGGCAACAATTTTAAAGGGAAAATGGAATTTGGTTGTTATTTTAAGGAAATCTAATGTGAAATTGTAAATGGTTATTTAATTTCTAAATAAATAATTAATGTAAAGTGTAACTGATAAAATGGGAATGATGTAAAGTAATAATGATCTTAAATATTTGTGGGCTTATAGGATACCTAGTTTTACAAGTGGCAGTCCAGAGTCTGAGAGAAGCTAGCCATAGTAGATACTATGACTAGGTTATTCCATAGTGTCTTTGTGTGCTATATTATATTCTTTAAATTTTGTGTTTTTATATGCTACTCCACCCTTTCTGTGAGGGAAACTAACATCCCTATGATTTTGACCCCATGTGGGGGGGGGGTGTTTTCCCATATATTCTAATGGGAGGATGGATGGTTTACTACATCATTGGCCCTGCTCTCTTCTCTTAGTAGGTAATTGTTCTGTTAAGAATAAAGATTTGTTTTCCCCATATATGTGTGTAGATGTGTGTAATGGATTTTGTTTATTCACACCCATATATTCCGTATATAGTAACATTTGGACTACAATAAGCGTAAAATGTATAGGTTGTGACAGTTTTATGATTCGTACATGGTGTATAGGATGTAATAGAATAAGGTATAATTTCCGATGTATAATACATGGTATGAAAGCTTTGGTGGCTTCTGATAACTACCAGTTTAATTTCTTGTGTGGATGGTGTGGTTTTTGTTACACGAGGAGCATGTTTTGGCTCTTCTCCCAAGTGTCTGCGAGAAAGCCTTTTTAGAGAGAGATTTTTTGGACAAGCGTCATTGGGGAAAAGCAGAAAACCATTGGGGAAGTGGTAGCATGGAACCCTAGATATTATTTATAATATTATATACTCCTTAATGTGTTACATGGTGAGATTAGAAATGTTGAGGATGTGAATATAGTATATCTATTTAGCTGTCAAGTAAGATTCATTAGATGTACACCTTGCATTAGCATTCTTTCTTAACATTTTCATGAGAGGATTCGTGGAGGATCCTAATGAGTATATTTCTATACTCACTCTATGTTTATATAAACTATATTTGTAGGTCAATTGAATTAGGTTGGAGATCAAGAAGGTTTTTACTGCCTTGGGGTTTCATGAGTTGTTTAGGATTCGTGGTCGGTGCTGTTTTTACTTTCTTTTGGATACATTCAATTTTCCCACCTTAGTTGTAGTATCTTTGAATGGAATTACATATGTGTACATGGGATATTTTATATAATTATATTTGAGTTGGAGTAGGTTGGTTTCCATATTATCTCCCTCTTCCGCATGTGTTTTTTAGGGAAATACCTCCAATTTAAATTTTTATTATACCCTCAGTGATAGTCTCCAAATAGGGGCCTACTAGAGGGACGACTCAGGGTGTCATTATCCCCCTTATCACATTTTTGGATGAGGATGGTTACACATTATGGAGAGTGGGTTGTGATTGAGTGGTATTAGAGGGCAGGAAGAGAGATTTGAAGGAGATCGGTGTAAGGAACTAGTGAGGTTGCATGGGTTGGTAGGGAAACAATGTTATTCAAGTTTAAAAAGTGATGTAAACACTAGAGACTGGCCGAGACATCATCGTTTAGGCCCAAAATGATTTGATGTATGGACCTTTATGTTTACAATGAATACAAAAAATCTTCTTGTTTTTGCTGGGTAGAGACCTAGGAAAGGATCATACATCATTCTTTATTGGGCTTGTGTTTGAATGGTTAGAACTTGGGATAGGTTAACGTAAAATGAATAAAGGAAAAAAATTAATTAATTAACAATCAGAATTCATTGTTCTAGGTTTATGATAAGTAACTATTTTTTATTTTATAGGTATGGCTCATGGTCTTGTCATTGTTAAGAGCACATATAATATTTATGGCTGGGTTTTCTAGCAGATCATCACATTGTAGAAGTTTATGATGATGACACATGGTGGTGGAAACTACGAGATTATCATCCCTAGAGACTGAAAAAGTATGAGGGGTCTGTTTCAGTTGTGCTCAAGGAAGACATGTTGGTGGATGTCGATATAGGCATCAATTTGATTCGTGCTCGGAATGAGAACTAGGTGTCCTTGGTATTGACGATGCTACGTGGAGTAGCGAGTCAGTGGTGGTTCTTGAACCTCAGGGATCGTGAGGAGTTAGTGATCTCATGGGAGGACTTCATAGACATGTGTTGAGTTGAGTTTATTTATTTGACAGCAATGTGGTCCAGTCCCCAGTAGATTCTTACCCTACAACAGGGGATCTCTTTTGTGAAAGAGTATGCAATCTGTTTCAGAAACCTTTTATGATATTCTTCAGACCTATTGCTAGATAAGGAGGCCCGGGAGAGCCATTTCGTTGAGGATTTGTGTCAATATATATATCTCCTGGTCAACAAATTTATGATAAAGACTTACCTTGAGCTACATGATAGGGTATAGGTTATCGAGAAGAAATTATCCAAAACTAGACCATCATGAGGGGGAGTCATCATGATTCCTCTTGAGTAGATATGTGGTATGTGGTTCCCAATTTTCAAGGCAGAAGAGTTTCAGTTCATCCAGGGTTAGGTCCTAGCCCTGAACATCTCTTTTCTCTAGGGGAAGTAGCTCTTAGAACTTTTCCAAGGGATTATGTGTTTTTTTCTTATAGTGGATGAGGTAATCAGTAACAAGAGTGCCCGACCATTCAGAGCAGTTATCGTTCACCAGGTGATCCACTCCAGCTTCCCCCATTGAGGCAGCTCCAACCAAGCCAGTAATGAATGGTTTTAATAGCTTTGGATGAATAGAATGTAGATTGGGTAGGAAGAGGACAACCCAATGATGCTCCCCACCCCTAGAGATCAGAGGGGGAAATGGTGGTTATCATCATCAGGGTCATAGAGTCCATAGCGGTGTTCATGGTCAGCATCATGCTTTAGCGTTTGAAGTGGAAGGAGAGCCAGACGTCATTCGAGGTACCATTTTCTTATTGACTACCATGTTGTAGTTCTTTTTTGTTTCAGGAGCAACACACTCCATCATATCACCTACCCTTGTCCATGATTTGAGACATGAGGTAGAGAGGCTTCTAGTTCCCTTGGCATTGACTACTCCAACATGTGGTCAATCTAACTTTTTTATGTATGTTGAGACTGTGAGATAGTGTTAGGTAAACACCTCAATTGGAGAGATTTCATATGTTTAAAAATAAAACCATATTATTTGATCATCATCGTGGATTTTTTGTATTCAATGTTGGCTATCGTGGATTGATTTAGGAGGTAGGTTGCGTTCTTTAATGCGGATGGTGAGCCAGTGGTGTTTGTTGGCGAGCGAGACCCTCAAATGGGTCGGAGGCATGTTTCCTCTATATCGTCAATGATTGTTGGGTAGATGTTGAGTTCTTTAGAGGATCACCATTTGGCATTTCCAGGATTTTTAGAAGAGTACACTGATGCCTTTCTAGAAGAGGTTGTGTCATGACCCCTCGACGAGAGTTCATGTTTGGGATCAAGCTACTACGTGGAGTGTCTCTTATCTTTATGTCTCTAAATAGGATAGGCCCTTATGTGTAACAAGATCTACGTTTATTTCCTGATGGTCTGCTACAGAGTGTTTTTGTTTGGTTGAGTGTGTCACCGTAGGGTGCATTGGTTTTATCGTGATGAAGGCAGATGACAGTTTGCAGTTGTGTGTCAATTAGCGTAACTTTAACAAAGTGACAAAGAGGAATTGCTATATATTTTCATGT
Organism: Viscum album; assembly: GCA_963277665.1. Taxonomy (NCBI): domain Eukaryota; kingdom Viridiplantae; phylum Streptophyta; class Magnoliopsida; order Santalales; family Viscaceae; genus Viscum; species Viscum album. The sequence goes on from OY728148.1 coordinate 1,247,790,367, forward strand.
TTTGATGATTTATTCGATAAATTGAAGGGTGAATTTCGGTTCTCAAATACCAACTTGTGATCATTATGTCATCATATGCGTTTGAAGGCTGAGGATATACCAAAGACTACATTCCATTTTTGTCATGGGAATTATGAGTTTGTTGTAATGCCATAGGGCGTCACGAATACCCTAGATGTGTTCATGTGATTGATGAACACTGTCTTCCATGAGTACATAGACATGTTTGTTGTGGTTTTCATTGATAACGTCATCGTGTACTCCATGTCTAAGAGGGAGAATAGAGAGCATCTAAACGCCATTTTTAGAGTACTTCAACCTCATCAGCTATTTAGGAAGTTAACAAGGTGTGAATTTTGGTATCGATAAGTTCGTTTCATAAGGAATCGTGTGCCCAAATAGGGATTAGAAGTGGATACATCAACGATAGAAGATGTTATGTCTTGGGAAGCCCCCATGAGAGTGTCAGAGGAGAGATGTTTTCTTTGTATCGTAGGCTACTTCAGGAAGTTCGTAGCCAATTTCACCCATGTTACAACTGCTCTAATAACATTGAACATAGAAAAAATTAAATCACATATACTAATATGTGTAATATTTCTTTTCAGTATCTAAAAGAATAGAATTTATGTTCTCTAGGTCATTGTCTTCCAGTAGAAGAACCTCAATATGATGTTTTCGGCAATGCTTTGCATCTGGGGATAGGATGTGTTCCAATGAAACATATATTAGTTGCTTTTAATGTGTCTTGGTAGTGGCATCCCCAAGAACGTAAATATTCAACCCAAGATCTTCAGTTGGATGTCATGGTGTTTTTTCTGATGTTGTGGAGACATTACCTCATTGTCAAGTGCTTTATTTGATTCACCAATCATAAGAATTTGAAGAATGTTTTCACCCAACATGACCTGAACTTATAACAACATCGGTGGATGGAGTTCCTAAAAGAATATGACATAGAAATATCAAATACACCTAGAAAGAGGAATGTTGTATTAGATGTATTGAGTCGAATGACACATAGTGTTGCAGTACGAGAATCTAGTGATTCCTAGAGTGTAATGGAAGAACTGTCAGTATTGCATATTGATATGGGAGATGTAGGTAGTTGATGCAGTCTTTTTCAGATGATGTTGCAATCATATCTGGTGCAATAGGTGGAAGAGATCTATATGGGTGATCTATAGGTGGTTGTCTGGAGAGAACGAGAAGTTTGTGGCAAGGCCCCTGATGTTTGGACTGACGATGAATAACATCAAGTGTTGTATCATGGAAGTATTTTTGTTACTTTATCAATGCACAAGATGGTTTGCAAAGAGTTATATAGTTCACCTTTAGATGTGTATACTATTGTATCAAAGATGTACCGAGCCTTGTAGAGTTATTTTTGGTGGCCTAGGAAAAATTTTGTAGTTGTAGAGTTTGTGTCTGGATGTTTGGTCTGTCGTAAGGTGATGGACAAACATAATGTTCCAAGTGTCCTTCTCCAACAATTATATTTTCCTCAGTGGAATTGGGAGGAGATCTCAATATACATTGTTACTATTTTACCTTAAAATAAAGGAGGAAAATATTCTATTTGGGTGGTAGTGGATCATCTAACTAAATTGGCCCTTATCATAGCAATCAATGTGTCGAGGTCAGTTGAAGATTTGTCAAGGAAGTATCTGGATGAGGGGGTGAGACTTCATGGAGTACCATGGATGGTCATTTCATATCGATATCCTCATTTTACCTCAAAGATATGGAGGGGACTACAACATGCTTTACGTTATCAACTATGCCTAAATAATGCTTTTCATCTGCAAATAGAAGGTTATGTAGGGAAAACCATCCAGACTCCAGATGACATTTAATGCTCTTGTATCTTGGATTTTGGAGGCTCATGTATTTTGAACTTACACTAGGTGTATTTCTCTTACAAATTTAGATTTCACTCCACCATCTATATGGTATCATTTGAATCCATTTATGGATGGCCTTGTTGTTTTCCATTGTGCTGGAATGGGGTTGGAGAGTCATAAATTCTTGGAGAAGCACTATTGTAGAATACAATAGAGATGGTTCAGAAGATTCGTGAGAGGATGAATACATCATAGGATCATTAGAAATCACATTCCAATCAATGGAGTAGAACCATAGAGTTTGATGTTGGAGATCAAATGTTTTTGAATGTGACTCCCCATCATGAGCAGCAAGGGTTTGGTCATGAGAGTAATAGTTCTCCCCAGTTTGTTAGGACTTTTGAGGTGTTAGCTCATGTTGGAGTTGTGGCATATCGAGTAGAACATCCCTCTCAAATGATACTGATAAATGATGTTCTTCATGTGTCATAAATCCATCCTGATCTTCATGATGACACTCACATAATCGATGTGGGAGATATCTATATTAATGAAGATGTGACCTTTGATAAGTGACATGTGGAGATCCAAGAATGCAAAGAGAAGGTGTTGTGCGGGAATTCAATCCCCTTGGTTTGTATCTTGTGGAAAACTGGTGGCATGGAGGATAGTACCTAGGAACGCGAGTCACATATACATGCTCAGTTCCTAGAGTTATTTGATGTTTAAATCCTTTCATGTATCGATTTTCCCATTGTAGTTATATGACATTATTGATTATTAGATGACATTATTAGGTTGATTCTTGTGGTTTTACCTCTTTTAAGAGGTATCTCGATGGCTTGTTGACAAAAAAATTTTGGTTTCCTTTTAGGTTTCTTTTGAATTCATGGGGATGAGAAAGTTTGGATAAGTATATGATGTAATGGCTCTGACCTCACTGGTCATTCCATTGTGAAAATATTTTTTCATAGTTTTTCAGAATCTATAGAAAATATTCAATTTGGTGAATAGTTGCATCGGTAGCCTTATGTGAACTGTGTAATCGGTAGGCTTATGTAAACACTGCAATGATAACCTTTTGTGAATAGTGCAATGGTAAACATATGTGAACAGTGTCAACTGTAGCCTTAGGTGAACAGTGCAATTGTGACCTTATGTTAATAGTGTCATTGGTAACCTTATGTGAATAGTGTAATGGTAACCTTATTTGAATTTTGTCATAGGTATCCTTTGGTGAACAGCGCAACTGTGACCTTATGTGAACAGTGCCATTGGTAGCCTTATGTGAATAGCACAATGGCGAGGTTCCAATAGTGAGGTTCTAATGGGGGCCTCTATCCATTGTCAAACATTGCATCTATGGGCAGTGTTTCAAAAATGGTGTGGTTCCAACGGTGACCTCTTGGCCAAATTTTGAGATCATGAATAATGTTTCCAGAATGGTGAGGTTCTAATGGTGACAGGTTTCCATTGATAAATTTTGAGATCATGAACAATGTTTCTAGAATGGTGATGTTCCAATGGTGACCTCTTTCATTTTCCATATATTACGTTGATGAATTGTTTTTATATTTTGGTGATGTTCCAACAATAACCTCATTCCTTTTCCAAATATTGAGTTGATGAAAAATGTTTCTAGAACGGTGAGGTTCCAATAGTGACCTCTTTCCTTTTCAAAATTTTCAGTTCATGATCAGTGTTTCTAGAATGGTGAGGTTCCAAATGAGATGTTTCAATGGTGAGGTTCATGAATAGAGTTTTTTCCTTTGCCAAATTTTGTCTTTGTGAATAGTGTTTTCAAATTCATACAGTTCACCCCTTTAATGTTTCCTTTGATGTAAATTTTATTTTAAGCCTTGTATTATGGAATCAAAGGCTGATTCAATGGTCAAAACATCTATATTGATTTTTCAGAAGGATCGTGATTCTTTTACTAGGTCAAAACATGTGATTAAATATGATACACCTATTATAGAAAATCAAGTGTATCTATAACTAGTGCTCTATTAATTCTTCTAAATATATTATATTTCTTCCACTATAGTTCATCTAACATTTTCAAATCTGTGAGATGATCGAACATTGCATTCCTTTACCTAGGAGTGGTGCGATCAGTCGTTCCTTATGGGATTGGTTCCCCACAATTATTGGTGAAACCAAGTAGTATCGATCAATCTCTGATATAAGGTATGTTCTATCTTCATTATATTTGGTTCATCTTATCCTATTTTCCCATTCCCTTTTATTAAATTCTATCTCTATGTATTCAATGAACATTACATGGGTGTTTACCAGTGTGGTGGTGTCACTACATCCTCTGGTGGATATTGTATTCATGGGGTGAGGAGATTGTAACCCATTGTGTTGCTCATTCTCATATAAAGAATTCTAAGAATCATTTGAGGTTGTGGGTTTGTTTCTTCTCATTTATTTTATGTAAAACTATAGATTTATCTTGTTTTAGCCAACTAGGTCATAATGGAGTAGATATATTAAATATTTGAAATATAATAATAAATTGATATCCATCATATGTTATTGAATTTTATTTTGCAATATACTATGATATCTATTAATTATAGGTTTATGTTTTTTGTCTTTATGGAATTTTGGTAATGAACGTAATGATAGAATTAATTGACAGTTTTTTGGATTAAGATAACAAAGCATATAAATTAATATAATCATTTTTTTGTGATTTAAGATTAATCAAAATGATACATTAAGAGTGTTTAATTATTTTTGATAACTTACTTGTTAGGTTTCATAAATTTGAGAACCAATGAATAATAAATTAGTTAATCTGGGATGGATTAACGAACCCACTATTTGATAATAGTTAATTCCATGTAGGGTTCTGACTAACCATTTTTCTTGTTTAAGGGCCTACATTCCAATTCATATAATTTTTGTTTACTTATTCTTGTGTTGTGATATGATCTTGTATGTCTTTTGTGATATGTGGGTTTCGTGAAGCTTATTGGTTATGGAGAAAATTTATGCCTAGAGTGGGGAGATGCATCAGTTTATGCATGTGGGTGTTGGGGAGGACACCAGGGACGATGATATGTGTTGGATGTGAATGTTTGGATTATTGATTATTCATTTTGTTTATTTATCTATATTACATTCCCCACTGCTCAAGGTAGTTGGTCTTGCTTACCATTGTTCCGAAAGGGGTGAAGACACGTGGTGTCTATCACGTTCTTTCTGTGATTTGCTTCTCAAAGAAGAATGTGAATGATCTATTGCTATAGTCATGAAATAACTCGATGGGTAGTTTATCTACTAACCGTGTAGACCCCCAATCTATTTATAAGTATATAATTTTTTTATATTTCATCGGAATATTAGAATGTAATGCTGTAAATAAATAATTAAAAAAATTATGATAACCCATGGGGTTAGATATTTCTAGGACACAATGATGATGTTAAAATTTTAAAGGAAAAATAGACAATTTGTGGAATTCTAATAAAATTATTGTGGAATTGTTAATGGTTAATTAATTTTTAATGTATTAATTAACGTAAAGTGTAATTGATAAAAATGTAATAATTTTATGTAAAATATATCTTTATATGGTTGTGTGCTTATAGGATACCTTTTCTTAGAAGTATAAACTGGGAGTCTGAGAGACGTTAGCTACTGTTGAATCTAATACTCGGTTATTCCATAGTGTGGTTGTGAGATATTATATATTCTTTAACTTTTCTGTTTCTATATGCTACTCCACCCTGTCAGAAATAGAAATTATCAACCTTGGGATTCAGATCACGGGAGGTATTGTCTCCAACATTCTAGTGGGAGGATGGATGACTGACTACCCCCTTAGGCCTCCCTCTTTTCTCTTGGTAGTTTCTTGTTCTTGTAGGAACAATGGTTAGTTATCCCCACATATTTTTGGAGATGGATGAAACGTTTTTCTTTATTGACACAAAAATATTCTAGATATAGTATTCTATGGACTACTATAGGAATAAGATGTATTAGTTACGAGGTCATGATGATTCTTTCTCAATTTGATTACTATAATGTATTGAGGTATAATGATCGACATATGAGACACGTTATGTGAGCTGTGGTGGCTTCTTAAAAATAAATGTTTACAATATTTCATAGATGTGGTAGTTATTTTTCCTGAGGTTCATGTTTTGGTGCATCACCCAATTGTCTGCAGGAAAGCCTTTTTGGGGAGAGATTCTTAGGATGTGTGATGTCTGGGAAAAGTGGAAAAGAAGTAGGGATGTAGTTGCGTGAAACCCATGATATTAAATGTTTTATTATATACTCTTGAATGTGTTACATTGTAAAAGAATCCAAGGTGTTGCTGGTAACTTAGTATACCTGTTTAGGTGACAAGTTAATTTCTCTTGTTATTCAGCGTGCTTTATCACACTTTCAATACTATTTCACAAGAGTCTTCAGGGAGGATCACAATGATTATACTGTTATATTCACCCTATGTCTATAAAAACAGTTTTTAGGTCACTTAGATATGGTTGGAAATGAAGCTGGTTTCTACTTTCTTGGGGTTTTAGGAGTTGTTCGGGCTTCGTGGTTGCTTCTGTTTTTAGTTTCTTTTGGGTACTTAGAGTTTTACCCTTTCAGTTGTAGTAGTTTAGCATGACATAACAAACATGTACATGGGATTTATTTTTTATTTATGTTAGTGCTGGAGTTTTTTTGTGCCAATTTTATCTTCCAATTATGCATGTGATATCTTAGAGAGAAATGCCTCTCATTTGTGTATTTATTATACCCTCGATTCTAGTAACCAACCCGGGGAACACTGGAGGCAGGACTCAAGAATCATTATCTCCCTTCTCACATTGGAATCCTAGGAGGGGTATACATTTCGGGGATGGGGTCGTGACATTATCAAACTGAATTGAATCCCTTTTAATATTCCTTGTATAACCCACGAAATACTTTTCTCATCTATGTATTGTCTACCATGTTTGGTATGCTGTAACCACCTTAGCATACTACACTATCAATGAAAACCTACCTTCACTTGGGGACTAACTACATCATCGAGATAGAATACTTCCACCACATACTAATTTCATAAAACACCGCTACAGATCACCCTCTATCTGTGAACTGTTCTTGGTTAGCAGACTACCATCGCTTCCACATACCAGAGCACTCACTCTGCATACCGCTTGCAGAATTCACTCTCTCGCATACATGAGGTTCTTACTCCATGTAACAAGTATTTGGATAAGATATATTTCCTCTTAAATAATTAGGTGGAATTTCATTCATGCAACTACTATAGCATTTGTGAGATTATCCCCCACCAACCACCTTTGTAATTTTCAAAATCCTGAACTAATAAGATGATCTATTGATTTTCAGTATTCATAATAATCGATGGATTTTTTAATTGTTATATATGAAAATTTATCCACAATAACAACTATTCTAGGATTTTCCAAATCATAAATCCATCTTTGATTATGGAATGATCCTTATGTCATCGTTAACCATAATCCACTAGCGAATCAATTTTTTAAATTAGTTTGCATACTACCTATGTTCTTACGTTTTCGATCTCCTATGAAGACGATAATCCATCCATGTACCACACAACCTTCCACTATGAACAATTTTTAGTTTCACGAACAACACCGACATATCGTTTTTGCTACTCTGTGTACCATTCTGGAAACATAGTATGTGGCCCATGAATTAGGGTATGTGGTTCTCACCCATTTCTTATTTTTTTTCACCATTCTACATACCATTCACTCTTTTGACGAAATCATTCCTTTTCTAACATCAATATCCTATTTTTGAGGCCCCAAAATTTGGAAAACATCATGAAACTCCACCAACATAATAAATTGTCTTCAGCAAACACCACCCATACTCATTTGTGATCATCATTCTTTTTCAACAAACACAATCACACCCAGAAAAATTTGAGCGGACACATTGATGAATTTTTTACCAACATAAATTAATTTAAATTAATAAAAATAAATGATTAAAATTATAGCGGATGAAAATAGGGTTTGTAAGGGGATATGATTTTTAAAATTGTATGTATCACAACAAGGATGTATTCTAGGTTTCAGGTTTTCTAGGGGAGTCAATCTCAGCCTTGGGAGAGGGATATAAGGATGACTAATTCTGGAGCCACCATGAGGGAGTCAATTCAAGAAAGGAAGATAGGTGAGGTTCAACCATGACATAGAATATATATTCGATCGAAATTGTTTTGGTATGGATGTGTATTGTGTTTTGAGTGGGTTAGGACTTCTATCCAATGTTCGACGAATGAATTCCCCATCATTGGAAGTTGTAGTCAAGTGATAAAGGATGATGGTATGAGTGGAATCGATGTAGGGTATTGGATTAGTTTTTTCTAGATCTAATTTAGGACATGCATTTTCTTGTTTTAGGAGTAAAAATATTGTTGTTTAATAATTGTCTATTATTTTTCATTCAGCTTTTAGTGTCTAATTTTTAATAATTTGGAACTATTTACTACATCTCTATGATTATATAATGAATCAAGTTAATTTGTTTCATGTAAGTTTGTTGTCTCCTTATACTGATTTCCCTTTCCATTTTTGTATTGTATTTAGACATTAGACTATTTATATATTATTATTTTTCATCCACTTTCATCTACTTCTTCATTCATTGTAATGTTAATCTGATTTTTTTGTCATATTTCCAATTGTTCTGATTATAATATTTTTTGAGATATTACGAATCTTTTTCCATTCATTTTCATCATCTTAAATCCTATCAAGCTCTTCAAGATGGAACATATCATTTTTTTGGTTATAGAATCCTTATATGTTTGGCAAAAAATTGGGGGGGGGGACCATCTTTTATATCATGTGTGAGTACATGGATGTAGAATTTTCATTATTTCATCACCATCTAAATTAAATACATGTAAGGGTGTATTAAAAAAATATTCAAATATTTATTTTATTTAAATTAAATAAGTGTTAAAATTATATTAATTTACATATATAATGTAGAAACATATACTTATTTTTATATATATGTATAAGTATTTGTTTTATCTATTATATATATTTTTTAAAACTAAATACATTTAACTAATATTTTTTGTTTTAAATGTTTAGTTATTTGAAATTTTATATCTGTAAGGGTATAATTTTTTTTCCAAATTATGAAATTTTATAAAAATTTACACATGTGTGTGTGAATCGTATATATATATATATATATATTTCAAAAAAATTATTTTGTTTGAGTGATATTTTGTTTATTTGTGTTCAGATTTTTATTTTTATATTGAATAACATAATTTGTTTTAAATCATGTTTTCACATTCTTGTTTTTTTATTTTTGGATTTTACAATGTTATTATATTTTAATAGAACATGTATTATGAGTGGTATTTTTGTTATTATGTTTGTAAAGGGGTAGGATTTATTTTTATCAAAGTATGAATTTTTTTCAGACATTTACACCCACACACACACACACACAGATATATATATATATATATATATACCTCTGTGTGTGTGTGTGTCATCACATGTGTATAATGATTTTTATAAATAATAATGAATTTGTGTACATTTATTTTTCAATATTTTGTTTAAATTTATATTATTATTTTACAGCGGGTTGTTCCATTAAAAATCTAAATATTTTCAAGTATTATTAATCCAAATTATAGTTACAAAACAATTATACCACTTATATATATATATATATATCTTTCTATGTGTGTGTGTATTCAATAATGTTTATGTTTTAATTTTATTTCACATTAATTCTTCCCATGGAAATTCTCATTCATCATTGTTTTCTCAAAAATGAATTTATTCTAGAATGTTGATTGTTAAAAATTCAATTTATCTTATATATATATGTATGAAATGTTTAATATTACATTCATATTTTTATGGCCATGTATCCAATAAAATTATCATAACACGTCATGTTTTTATATTGAATGTAAAGACATCAGATCTGCATAAAATCATGTTGATGTGTTATGCATAACATCGACATCCATTTAATTTATAATAAAGTCATGATTTTAGTTTAATATTTTATGGTATTCTTTTTAAATTATTACATCAAAGGTTTTAATAATGTTGTAAAAACTATTATTTCCATTAATGTTATATTTATATACAAAACATAAAATACTAAATATAATCAATTATTTATTAGAATACTAATGGTATCCCCTGATAAAAATTCAGAATTCATGGATAATACCTGATAAGGATAATGGAAAGAGTTTTGGTTATAATGAAACTGAAAAATGATATGAAATGAATGTTCATATATTTCTAAACACAAACTTAAATATATAAATATAAGGGTTAATGTGTATTTTAATGGACTGACATTTTTTCAAAATTTTAAAATCCTGTGAATATATATATATATATATTTTTGTATATAGGAATCATAAAATGTTTTTACAAAATATATAATGTGAAATTTGAAAACATGTAAGGGAATTGGGGAATGGACCCATTCCATCAACAACTGGGTATGCCAAAATCTACCTTTAATGGATTTATGTAGCCTTAGACTAGTGTTTTGTTTTCATAATCTTCAATATTTTTTTTAGAAAAATAGATGAATATGTTTATTGAAATTTTTTATGTAATTATTTTATTAATGGATTTAGTATTTCTATTCAATTAATAATTTCAAATAATATATATAAAATTAAATTTTCAAATTCTATTTTTGAATGTATTTTTTAAAGAATAACTATTAAATGATTTGTCAATGGTTTTCAAACCCCCTTCTGGGCATCATTGATGTTCACCACTTTTTTAAATTATCTTTTGTAGGTTTAATAGTGTTTCTAATAACGTTCACTTCAATTGGTGAGAAATACACGTGATTTATTTTCTTTTAGTTGGTTTTGTTTGGATAAATGTTATATATCTAATTTTCCAAAACCTATACCGGTAAATGTTCCTAGAATGTAATTAAATTTTCATGTGTTATTAAATAAATTAATTTTAAACTATATTTATATGAAATGGTCCTAGTATCTTCATATTAGGGCACAATAGAACACATTCCATAGAGTTGTTAATGTATTAATAAAAGGATATTGTCAAAATAAGTTGTATTGTTTTTAGTTAAGCTTTCATATTTTAATTATTTTCACAGTAACATAATATAATATTAAACCATATTGAAATAAAAAAAATATATTAAATATAACGATATTTTATTATAATAACATTTTCACCCAAATACATCCCCAATTTCATAAAATTGGAAATGAATTGTCCATTCATGTGCATGGCTAACTACCAACTCGCGAAATAAAATAATTTTTTGTTCATAAAAATATCACATGAATTGTTACAAAGAATGAATTATTATTTATATATGATATTCTTGACATATGTTTCATTATGAATGAATAATATATCATTTGTTTCTTACATTTTCATGCACATAATAATGATAATGACATTCTTGCTTACGTGTGAACTATAACCTATAAGAAGCGATGTGATTCATTTTTCCATATCAATTCACATAGCTGATAAATATAAGTATATAATATATATATATATATATTATATTTGTGGTATTACTATCATTATATAAAAGTAAATTAATAAGTACAATCTTTTAAAAATAATGATTGAAAAATTCAAATGTTACTCGTCCATACGTATGTCGCCCCATATCCAAGATTATAACAATGTTACTTTCTCATTACCATGCAAAAATGGTTTTATTGTAAAGTATTATTTATGAATAAATGTGATTATTATTTAAATGATACTACTATATAGATGATGTAATTCTAACAAAATTGACTATTTACATCATACAAAATACAATTTGGTCTCAACTACAAAATATCAACAAATCTTCTAACATGATCATTAGAATTTAAGTAATTATTATAAAATTATATTAATTAATATAAAATTAATAATATAAAAAAATATAATAATTAAATATAATAATTAACATATTATTGTTAATCACGATGATAATAACTATACGTGATGAGTGTGACTCATGTTAAGAGAATTTATATAAAAATCCTAATTTAAATGTAGTTTTCAAACTATTTTTACAAAAAAAAAATTATCTTCTATGGAATGAACAGATTATCCATATTTTTTTGTTTCTATATTGTTTTTAATCATCCTTTACACATTTAAAATTTTATATTTAGATAATTTGTATCATTTATTTTATGTGTGGCATCATTAAAATGAGATGTTATTTGAAAGGGGAAATTTTATTTTTCCATTATTTTTTTTTGTAATGAATCTGCCATGGTTATTTGAAAACATATCTATTTACTGATTCTACTATGTTAAAATGAGGGAGGGAGAGCCTAATATAGCTCTCAAATTCAATGGGTAATGATACAGAGATAATAAGTTGAGTTTCTAATATTTGATTATAGGAATATACAATAGTGGTTATTCAATGTGTAACAATATAGGTTTCATGATATATAAACAGAAAATCTATGATAAGTGTATGAGTGATAATGAATGTATTTGACAAGTAACCTTTATGATTATTATTTATTATGGTCCTTTTCACGAATCTTATGATTTTATGATGTGTGTAAAGGTGGTTATATTTAATGGGAGAAGATTATAACAACTTGAAGCTATTTTTATTCCTTCAAATTATTCATCAACATAGAGTTTATTTATTTATCTTATGTCACTTAATTTTATTTTTTTCTGAACCAATTTTTATTTTTTTCACATGGTACAAGGATTGGTGGGAGAAATGATGATGTCAATTTGAATGTTTTGAAAAATTTTCTTGAAAAATAAATATGTATATGTTGAAATTTTTATATTTATAAAAAAATGGATGTTGTTTATGTATTATCCACGGTGTATGAATGTGGGATTTTATTTATTAATTATGGAATAATTCTATTAAACTATAAAAAAGAAAATATCCTTATTTTTATAGAATGTTAATTTATGAAAAAAGACATGTTTATGTAAAGTTTAAGGTTGGGGCCTTAAAACCTATATGTTTCATAAAATAATTCACTTAAAAAATCAAACATTGATGAAAAATATAACATATATCAAAATATAAATATAAAATCTTTATATAAATTGTCCACAAATATACTTTTAGTCATAATGTTGTATTTTATTTGAATATTATCACCGTAAAGATTGGATATTTACTAAACTCTACATTAATGATGTATTTTAAATCATTGGTAATATATGTGATGTTATCAGATGCATCATTCTCGGGCTCACATCTGGTGTAAAGGGTCACCATCTTCCTCTTCCTTCGCTCACTACTATTGGAAATTAATCCACTCACATTTTTTCAATATGTAGGTTAAACAAAATTTATCGACATGTAGGTTCCTTAATTAAAATGAATTAATGCATCCTTACTTATAGGTAGATGCTCTGTTGAAGTCTCTATTTCACTTTTCGATGAGGTCCACTATCCTAGTTACTGCTAGGTACTAGAAAATACGTTAGAAAACATAACTGAATACTTTTCAAGATTCCTCGGGAAACCCATGAACCACCATGCTTATCTGCATGTCATTTAATGGGTTTGGTATGTGGACACATCTTCCTTGTACTACTGTTGCAGATGTGAACTGCCCATCTTTCACAGACTGCCTCCACCATCACGATCGTGTACCTCCACCGTGTACTGATTCAGTGATCCTCGGATTCATATCACCATATGTCTGCAAGCTGTTTTCTATTTTCTAACTGCCTTTTCTCCTACATAACGTATCTCTCCCTCTAAGAACACCTTGGAAAATTCACTCTCTCAGGTACCAGAGATTCTTCCTTTGTGTACAACATCTTAAGGAAAGAAAACATTCCACTTAAATCCGTTAGTGGAATTTCATCTACACGAACCATTTTATCCATCACAATATTATCCCTTGCAAACCACCTTCAGACATTTCTAAAATACGTAATCAGAAATATGTTCTAATGATATTCAATATTCATTGTAATTGATGGGATTATTATTTCTTATATAGAAAAAAATATCATAAAAATTGTTAATCCCTGATTTTCCAAATCTCCAATCCAACCTTCACCGCGTACTAATCCTTCTACCACCACAATCCACAATCCACATGCAAACCATTTCTCCCAACTATTATGAGAACTGTCATTATTCTTACGCAGTTGATCTTATCTTCCTACGACAATCCATCCACATATGAAATCGCCTTCCGACGTGTAATATTTTTTCTTTTACAAACCACACCCACATTTTATTTATGCCTCTCCATGTCATGTTCCTATAACATGGTACAAAATCCATGAATTAAGTTATGTGGTTCTTATCAATTTCATATTTTATTCAAAATTCATCATATCGTTCACCACTATGAAGAAATCCATCATTTTCCAAAATTAATCTCACTTTTGTGAGTCATTGATATTTGAAAAAGACTGGGAAACTATGCCACATTAAAAACATGTCTTCAGTATACACCAACCAAACACATTTTCGATCACCTAGCTTTGTAAATAAAATATATCACACCCAAAACAATTCTAGGGGACTCTTTAATCAATTTTTTCCCAACAATCTCCCCTTTGGGTTTGTTGAAAATTGTTCTCAAAACATTTATTTTCATTTTGATATCATGTTAATGCTCCATCCAACTTTAACAATCATTCTATTCATGATATTAATATAGTGATCAAGGATTTTCTCAACACATACTTTAATCCCAAATGAACCATGCTCTGCATGAGAAACAACAGTACAATGAAATGTTCATCAATGAATCACTTCATTTCTAGTCACAAACTGTTGATACCAATGAACTAAATGCATGATGAACATCTGTCATTGTTAAAAAAATTCATTAATAAATAACCTAGTGCATCATTAGATTTAATACTCCCTCATATTATATAGATTCTCTAACAATATTTAGCTCAGCGTCCAATACCCCTATCTTATTGCTCAACATAACACCTTCTCCCCATGTATTTTATCCCCCGAAATAGTCCCACATTTTACCCCTTTGTCAACAAACCCAATGAAAACATCAAGGTTGTCGAGAATAGGGTAATGAACACATTCCAATACATTAGAGAAAACATACATCATACCGTGGGGAGAGGGGATCCCATATCTAAACATTGTCAAGTGCCGGAAGTCAACTGGTCCCCTAGATCCTGTCTATGATTTTCAAATTCATATATGGGTAAGGTCATTATAAAAATTAATTCATCTTGTTATTCTATAGTAACATACTTCAACTTCACCAGCACTTGATCAACTTTCTCATTTATAAATGTACATTTGAATTCAATGTTCTTTATTATTGAGTGATGTACTGGATTTTTTTTAAGATTTATAGCAGTTGAATTACACAATTAATTTCAATTAGATATTTCACTTAAATTCACATATCTTTAAGTTCATGCTTCATTCACAAAATATTTGGGAAAGCATGAGTATCTTAAATGATTTATACTTCTTTAGTGCTCAATGAAATGAAATCGTGTTTCTATCTTAACCATGAAATATAAAACCCTCCAATATAAAATGAACCTTCAATGATTTATAGGACTTACGGAATGGCATGTTGAAAATAAATATCATGCCTTTTTACTGTAAGATACAATATACATTAAATGAATTTTCTATACTCGGTGATGTTAACTGACTTGCCTTAACCATCCCGTGATCATTTCAGTCGAGTAGCAACATGAGTCTTCATATATTTGGAATTTTCCATTCCATACCATCTCAAAACGTAATAGGATTATTTAGATTATGAAATAAAAGATTAATTCGTTCCTTCCATCAACTATAATCCATGGAAAATGTCATCTCACCATTCATCAAAATTTCGAACTCTCTTTTTATGAATTCAAAAACATGACTTCTTAGTGCTTCATCGGATCCACCAAATACTATATCATCAAAAAATACCAGCACCATCATCTATTGATAATTTCTATCATTGTAATAAAAATATAAATCACCCTTACCACTATGAAAACCGCGATTCATTAGAAAATTATCAAGCCTTAAATAAGATGCTCTTGGTTTCTGCATCAAATCATACAAATCATTCTTTAGTCGAAAAACACTGGCCCCATCATTATGAATGATAAAACCATTTAGTTTCTTAATGCAGACTACTTCTTTAAGAACACCCTTCCTAAATTAAAACTTTAAAACCATAAAAAATCATTAAACATTCGTTTCAAAGATGTGGCCAAGAATAATCAAATTTTCTCGAGTCATGAAATGAATTTGAATGTTTTTTCGACATCTATACACTCTATTTTGGAGTTCCATTTGAACACAAGTCATTCCTTTTTTCATATCACAAGACCATAATCATTATTTTTTTGTGAAAAAACCAATTTGTCGTAATGACATTATTATCTTCTGTTCATGAAACTATCTACCATGTCTAATTCATTTCAATTTGGTCAAGATCTTCAATCATATCTTCAACCCAATTCTAATATCAAGAAGCTTCATAGATGCATTAGGATCCACTTATGATAAATATGATTCAATATGTAGGTACTCCATCCTCATTATCATCACTGGTGTGGTCTGATTACCAATTATAATATTCTTATCAGTTTTAGATCTTCACAATATTCATTGGGTAGTCACTAATTTGTTTTATTCATCCGAGTCTTCTTCTGAATCTATCATTGGAGCTGAAGTGTCTCATGAGCTCTTCAGATCTTCATCATTATCCTCCTATGAATGATGATGTTTTTTGTATGATTCTTCTTGTACAATACTATGGTCCCATGATGGCCTTCAAATATAGTTTACATCCACTTATTGAATAATTTATATGCTTTTATTTTAATTGAGTATCCATGAAATATCCATATATCTCCATGGGATTCAATAATCTAATGATTCCCCAATTTGAGAAGGAAACATTTACTTCAAAAGACTCAAAAGTGCTCTAATGAGCGTCATTTTATACCATATCTCATATGGATTATTCTAATTTTTTGGACAATGTAATGATATGTTTGAGGTGTATATGGCTATCATTACAACATCATTACAAAATTTCTCCCAATATTCTTTTTCAATGAGAATTGTTTTGGACATATTTTTGACAATAATATTTCTTATCTCAACTAATACATTCTTATATGGAGTTATGAATACTAAAAATTAATGACTTATCCCATGATTTTTGAGACAATCCACCACTTGGATATTTGTGAACTCTGATCCATTATCAGTTAGAATTGTCATAAATATCTTGACCAAGCAATTTTTCACATTCCCATAGATACCATATAATGCAATTGAACACTTCATATTTTTGGGTGAGTGTTGAAACCCATTCCATTCTACTATAATCCTTAATGAAGGGGACATTGTATCTAATCCAATCAAAAGAACATGGTGAAATTATCCCAAACACACCAATATAAACCAACTCATGTTGTCTCATTGGCTTTTTATTCTTTTACATATATGTATATTGAATGATCTTACCATGTTGGATTGCATCAGACATATGAGTAAGGTCATGTGATAATCTAAATATATTTCAATCTACCTCATATTTTACTAGATCATTTATGAAACTTTTTCATATGTGGCCATGATGCTTATGTCATAGCTTGATTTCATCATCCTTGGAAAGAAAGCACATATCATTTTATTAACTTCAGAGGTAATTATTCCCATTCATATGCATTACATGCAACACAAAATCACCATCATTTTCCTTGATGATAAATAATTTTTTGAAAAAACTTATGGCATGTACCGAGTCACACATTTTATAAACACTAATAATGGTGTCACTAATCCCCTCACTAATAAATACATCTGGTCATCTTATGTATTTTCCTCCAAAAGTGTATTATCCCAAACTAATAATTTTTAGGCCCTAATCATTGCCAAATCATGAGAAACATGATTTATCAAACCTGATTTTAGTCAGTAGATTCTGATTTACATTCACATGGGATGTTCATCCACATTCAATTATCCACATTCTCGTATAATCTGATCTCTTGAATGCAATTTTTGAAACCACATCCGGCTCGGAATTTTTATTTTTGACCTAGGCCATTGAATTCATACCCCAAATGGAATGATAATATTTATTTTCCTTATAATTTGTTTGGTCATCTTCATCCTACAGAGAAGAAAATATATTTTGAATTTTCATGTCACGTGAAGATACATTTGGATGCTTCTTAAGAACAGATTCAGTCTTCCATGGAAAATTCCACTTCATTATTGATGTGCAATATCTTTCCACATGTCCATTCCCATTACACCGAAAACAATAACCATCAAATGATGATTTGCTATTTTGAGCTCTATACGACCACCTCTATTGTTCTTATTCCCTTTGGTACCTCTTTACTTTGGAACATAAATATCGGAATTGACCCATCTTACCACAATAATCACATCTATGTGAGGTACATTTGTATGTAGAAATTATTCACCTAAATTTGTGTATTGGGTTCTCTAAATCATCTGATTCTGCTTCATGCCCAAATAAATATAAAATATTAGACTGGGTTCTTATCATCTAACTTATACCATAACTGCTTTTTATTTTAGGTAAATCCCCATATCATATTTATCATTCATAAAGTATTTCGGCTTCTATTCTGATGGACCACTCTTCTGAAATATTTTCTCCTCTGTTTCTGGTATGATCGTCATTCCTAGAAAATTATTTTGATCTTCAATTATTCATCATAGAATAAAATATTCTTCTTTTTTTGTTCGATATGCATGATTTTATATTTTCCAGTTTTATTCAAAAAATCAATTTTAATTAGTTTGTTCTTCAATTTTGAGTTTGTATTCAACCACATTTTTATAGATTTCTTGCATTGTAAACCTCAACTATTCAATATTTTCCTACAACCAGAATTATCATCTTCCAACTACTACATAAATATTTTAGCATCATGAAAAACATTTTTAGATTTTTTTGTTTTGGTTCTCAAAATATCATACTCTTTAATGGAAGCTTCAAATTCTTCATGAAGATCAAATCATTCTTCAATTTCTCCTTCTTTTCAATCACATTCATCTCATGTAAATGAGTATCTAGAAACTACCAACAAGGAATCTGGATTATGATCTGTGCAGTCCTCCAACTCTTCTAGCTCATATTATTCTAAACACTCATCCTCTATTATAAAAATTCATTTTTTTGAATAACATTATCCAAGTAATTATACTCCCTTTATTATTTGATGAATAATTATTTTGTAGAAATTTATCATTTTCTTCATTTTAATCATCATGATTTTTAAGATTCATATCTAAAAAATTCCCTATCTTTTCGCATCGAAAGCATGGGAATGACTATTTTCATCTGAACCACCAATTTCTACATTGCAGATTGGAGTAGAGAAATGGAATGAATTCATCTATATTGAATTCCTTTTGACTATATTAAATAGATATATTCTTCATTTCATTGAATTCAACTTCTTTAGGATTCTCATTTTTCACTACATCATTTTCATCATTTCTCATTTCATACATTACAAGGGTACAATGTAGGTTATCTAGTGTCTTATCTATTTAGTCGTTGTCTTCTTACAGTGAAACATTCAGATTGAACCACAAAGTATATTTCCCCCACATTCATTTCATAATATTTATATTGTCGAGGACTTATCTAATATGTTGCATGTCTTCCAAAATAATAGTTATCCTATCGAAGAATTATTCAACAATTTCAATGGGATTTATTTGAAGATCCTCATACTTGTTCCATAGAACCTACTGTTATACCCCACTCTCTTGGATTTTAATGATCACAATCACTCACATCGTGATCTAATGTTGTTTCACGTGTTCTTGTTAATAGGCATGATTTCAGGAGCAAGAAGTGGCAACAAAAGGGAAAGTGGACTGTTTTCAAGTCCACCGGCCAGCCGGTGTGAGACCACCGGCCAGCCGGTAAGGGCACCGGCCAGCCGGATCCAGCCCATCAGCCAGCCGGTGGACCAGGCAGAAGGCCTTGCCCTCTGCCAGGTACCACCGGTCAGCTGGTGCCTGGCCACCGGCCAACCGGTGGGTCCAGACAGAATGGTATGCCTTCTGTCCAGACCACCGGCCAGCCGGTGGACTCCTCACCGGCCAGCCGGTGGAACTCCTTGGAATAGTGAGACCTACTGTCTCACCACCGGCCAGCCGGTGGACTCCTCACCGGCCGGCCGGTGGCTCCTGGGCAGAAGCACTCTCCACCTTCCAAGGCACCGGCCAGCCGGTGGACAAGCACCGGTCAGCCGGTAAGCAAAGTCAAACTAGCCGTTGGAGCTTGACCAGACTTGTCTACTTGATCCCCAACGGCTCCGAAAGCCCTCCAACGGCCATATTGAAGTATTTAGGTGTATTTCTCCTATAAATAGACGTCCATGGATGCCGAGAAGACTACCAATCATATACCGAAGCATACCAAAGCTATTTTGATCATTTGAGGCTCCTACGACAATTCTCAAAGGCCACTTGAGATCCAATTGCCATCCTTGAAGCTTGGGCTGCCTCTACATCAACTACACTCACCTCTTGGCGCTCAAGGCTTCCTCTAGTTTGTTCTAACTTATTTACTTCAATTGTTTAGTTCTTAATTGGGTTCGTATTAAAACAAACCACCCTTTTTCTTCCTTCTTTCAATTTGGGTTTCTTGCTACAACCATAATAAAAAAGCAAGCTGTAAGAAGGTGATCTAGCCTACCTTAAAACGGCTAGTGGGTTTCTTGCTATAACCATTAAAAAGCAAGCGGTCGTATAAATCTCCCAACGGTTGAGTTGGGAGCGGAGACGTAGGCTTGAGTTTAAAGCCGAACTCCGTTATCAATTGTGTCTTGCCATTTTTCTTTCCGCTGCATTTAAATTTGTTTTAAATTGTTAATTAATTTTTAAAAGGCAATTCACCCCCCCTCTTGCCATCACCTCCGACCCAACATTTGGTATCAGAGGGAGCGTTTGTGTAATACCTTAACCGGTTACAAACGAAAAATCCATAGTGATGGCTTCTTTCTCACAAGCACACGAAGGGTATTCCATGACTCGGGCTCCATACTTCGATGGAACCGATTACACATATTGGAAAACACGAATGATTACTTTTCTTAGAAGTATTGGCTATCTTATATATAGAATTGTTATGCAAGGCTACACTCCTTCTAGTAAGGATGAATCTAAATGGACCCCCGAAGACATTTCCAATTTTGAGCTTGATGGCAAAGCCATGAATGCTCTTCATTGTGGGTTAGACCGTAATGAGTTTAATCGTATTTCTACTTGCACCACCTCACACGAAATTTGGAAACTTTTGGAAGTGACCCATGAGGGCACTAACAAAGTCAAAGACACTAGGTTAGATATGTATCGTCAAGACTTTGAGAGTTTCACAATGCACCCACACGAGTCAATCACCGAAATGTTTACTCGTTTTACTGATGTTTGCAATGGAAGAAAGTCCCTTGGTGATGATGTTTCAGCAGAAACAATGGTCAAGAAAATTCTTTGGGTCCTACCAAGCTCTTGGGCACCAAAGGTGACGGCAATCCAAGAAGCGAAAGATGTCAAGAAGATGCCGGTTGAAGAACTCATAGGGTCACTCATGACTTATGAGATTACCATGAAGAGGCAAGCCGATAAAGAAGGAAAGATCTTCAAGGAGAAAAAGAACATTGCTTTCAAGGCAAAGGAAGAAAGCTCCTCCGATGATAGTGAATCCGAGATGGCTCAACTATCAAGGAAAATGAGCAAGTTCATGAAGAAAAAGAAGAAATTTCAAGAGGCACGAAAGGAAGAGCCAAAGGCGGAGAAAGAAATCACTTGCTTTGAATGTGGAAAGAAAGGCCACATCAAACCGGAGTGCTCCATTTTCAAGAAAAGGTTAAAAGAAAAGAAAAACAAGAAGGCCTTCAAAGCATCAACATGGAGTGCAAGTGATGACTCCATGTCTTCAAGCGACTCAAGCGATGAAGGTGGAAAATGCCTAATGGCATTTGATGAGGTATCCTCTTCTCACTCTTCTTCTCACTCTTCTTCCTCATCTTCTTCTTTTGATAATAATATGTCTTATGAAGAACTCCAAAATGCAAGAGATCAATTAGAGGAAGGTTTTCACGAACTTACCTCTAAATTTTTGACCCTGAAAAAGAAAAACAAAACTCTTATTTCCGAAAAAGACAAACTTCTCAAAGAGAATGAGGAGCTTGCCCTTAAAGTCAAAAATATTCCAAATGTAGATTCTTTAAATTCTACCATTAAGGATTTGAAGGAATCTCTTGCCAAGTTCACCCAAGGTGAACAAAACTTAACTAAATTGCTAGGTTCTCAGCGTTCGGCTAGAACCACACATGGACTTGGCTATAACAAGCAATCCACTTTTTCTAGGGCACCCACTACTTTTGTAAGGGGGAGCTCTCAATACAAATTTTGTAATTATTGTAAAAAGACCGGTCACATGATTTATGAATGTGATTGTAAAAATGCTAGGTATGGAAGACCCAAATCCATTACCTACTCGGATGAGTATCATAGAAGGAATCCCTCTAGAACATTATGGGTTCAAAAGTCTCTTTTTGCTAATCTTTCCGGACCCAAACTTATATGGGTACCAAAATCTCTTCTTTCTTGATTTTGTAGGAAAAACGCCAAAAGAGTTGGACCTCTAAAGGCTCGTGGTATCTTGACAGCGGTTGCTCAAGACACATGTGTGGCGATCCCTCCGAGTTCAACTCACTTGAAGAATTCGATGGAGGATATGTCACCTTTGGTGATAACTCAAAAAGCAAGATCGTCGGAATAGGTACCATGGGTTTTGGTAGCTCCTCTTTTATTAAAGATGTTTTATTAGTTAAAGGTTTAAAGCATAATTTAATTAGCATTAGTCAACTTTTTGATAGTGGTTTTTCAGTCAATTTTCAAAATGATTTATGCAATGTGTTAGATTTTCAAAACAAGTTGATATTTTCTGCTTCCCGTTTTCAAAATGTTTACATTATTGATTTAAAATCTCTAGCTAGCCAAAATGTTAAATGGTTAAGTGCTCTTGACAATGAGTCTTGGACTTGGCATAGAAGATTAGGGCATTGTAGCTCTCATTCACTTCTAAAGCTTAATAAGAACAAGATCATTCGTGACCTTCCTAAACATAAATTTATGAAAGATTTGATTTGTGAGCCATGCCAACTTGGTAAGCAACACAAGTCTTCTTTCAAATCTAAGAAGGAAGTGTCCGCCTCAAAATCTCTTGAACTCCTTCATCTTGATCTTTTTGGTCCTACTCCCGTAGCAAGCTTAGGTGGAAAATCCTATACCTTAGTTATTGTTGATGACTTTTCTCATTTTACTTGGGTTTTCTTTTTATCCCATAAGAATGATGCTTGTAAAACCTTTTTGAAATTCTCTAGGAAAGTAGAAAACGAAAAAGGATATAAAATCATATCTCTTCGTAGTGATCATGGTGGTGAATTCGAGAACAAAGAATTCGATGAATTGTGTTCCTATCAAGGATACAATCACACCTTCTCTGCCCCTAGGACTCCTCAACAAAATGGAGTGGTTGAAAGGAGAAACCGAACTCTCCAAGAAATCGCTCGAACCCTCCTTAGTGAATTCGACCTCCCTCAATATTTTTGGGCCGAGGCGGTAAACACTGCTTGTTATACTATTAATAGAGTCCTTGTAAGACCCCTTCTTAAGAAAACCCCCTATGAACTTTGGAAAGGCAAATTGCCCAAAGTAGGTTATTTTAAAGTGTTTGGTTGTAAATGCTTTATCCTTAACACAAAAGATAAGCTAGGGAAATTTGATGCCAAATCCGATGAAGGTATTTTTCATGGGTACTCCAACTCAAGCAAAGCCTATCGTGTCTTCAATAAACGTTCAAAAACCATCGAAGAATCATCTCATGTCAAATTTGATGAAACTCTTCCAAAACCTCACCCGGTCATTGAGGATGTTGAAGATAAGCTTGATAAGCTTCATTTGAATGATTCCTCTTCTCCTCCCAAGGAGGATGACCATCAAGAACCCTCTTCACCTTCTTCGCCTTCCACCTTGCCTAAGGTTTGGAAACCTTCTAGAGACCATCCTTTAGAAAATGTCATAGGTGACCTTCAAGCCAGTACTCGAACTAGAAGATCTATCCTCAATGAAGTTGAACATCAAGCCTTCATTTCTCACCTAGAACCTCAAACTGTTAATGATTCCATTAATGATGAGAATTGGGTTCTTGCAATGCAAGAGGAACTAAATCAATTCTCTAGAAATGATGTTTGGACTCTTGTTGAAAGACCCAATGATCATCCAATTATTGGCACTAAATGGGTTTTTAGGAACAAACTTGATGATCAAGGAAACATAACCCGGAACAAGGCTCGCCTAGTAGCTAAGGGCTATAATCAAGAAGAAGGAATCGATTATGGTGAAACCTTTGCCCCCGTTGCTAGGTTAGAATCCATTAGGATCTTGTTGGCATTTGCCGCCCACTTAAATTTTAAGCTTTTTCAAATGGATGTTAAAAGTGCTTTTTTAAATGGTTTTATTTCTGAAAAAATCGTTGTTGAACAACCTCCCGGTTTTGAAGATCCAAAATTTCCAAATCATGTTTTTAAGTTAACCAAGGCTCTTTATGGCTTAAAGAAAGCCCCTCGGGCTTGGTATGAGTGGTTAACAAAATTTCATTTAGAAAATTATTTTAAAATGGGTCAAGCCGATTGTACCCTCTTTTTAAAACACACTTCAAAAGATCTTTTAATAGTCCAAATTTATGTTGATGATGTTATCTTTGGTTCTACCAAAGAATCTCTTTGTACTGATTTTTCAGGTTTAATGAGAAATGAATTTGAAATGAGTTTTATGGGAGAATTGAAATTTTTTCTTGGTTTTCAAATCTTTCAAAATTCAAAAGGTATTTCTCTAAGCCAAAGCAAATACACAAACGAACTTCTAAGTCGTTTTGGTATGGATCAAGTAAAGGAAATTAGTACACCCATGAGTACTTCATATAAGCTTACGTTACACGAAGCCGGGAAACCGGTGGATAACAAGCTTTATAGGAGTATGATCGGGAGTCTACTTTACCTAACTGCGACCCGTCCTGACATCATGTTTAGTGTTTGCCTTTGTGCTCGTTTTCAAGCCAATCCTAAAGAATCCCATCTTAAATCGGTCAAAAGAATTTTTAAGTATTTAAAAGGATCCAAAAATCTTGGTTTATTTTATCCCTCAAATACTTCTTTTGAACTATCTTCTTATTCGGATGCTGATTTTGGCGGATGTCAATTAGATCGTAAGAGTACTAGTGGAACCTGTCATCTGCTAGGCAAGTCCCTTGTTTCGTGGAGTAGCAAGAAGCAAAATTGTGTTGCTCTTTCTACTGCCGAGGCCGAGTATGTAGCCGCTGGCAATTGTTGTGCCCAAATTATTTGAATGCAACATACTCTCTTGGATTATGGTCTTTCCTATGATCATGTCCCTATTCGGTGTGACAACACTAGTGCCATTAGTATCTCTAAGAATCCAATACAACATTCTAGGACAAAGCACATAGACTTAAGGCATCATTTCCTTCGTGACCATTTTCAAAAAGGAGATATCACTTTGGACTTCATTCCTACTGATTTCCAATTAGCTGATATTTTTACCAAACCGCTCCCGGTTGACCGTTTTGATTTTATTAAAGGGGAGTTAGGAATGATTCGTCAATGAGCACTTACATATTTGACTTTCGTGACTTGCTTATATTTTATTTTTATTAGAATTTTTTTTTAAACACCTTTTTTTTAATTCTGTTTTTTATATTTTTTATGACTTTTAGTACCACCGGTCAACCGGTGGTACATCACCGGTTAACCGGTGGTGTCGGGTTTCTGTTTTTTGGGCCGACCCGAGGAAGGGTTAAAATCAATTTTAAAACCCTTCCTCCCTCATTTCACTCTACTCTCTCAGGCTGCTCCTCCTAAAACTGCAGGTCTTCCAAACCCTAGCCTCCCTTCTTGGTTTTTGACCTCTCAAACCTCCTTTGATCTCTCAATCTCTCTCTTTTTTCCTTTTGCCATCATGGGACCTCGATCCACTCGCAATGGCAAGAGAATCGCTCAAGAAGCTCCTCCTCCTCCTTCCATCCCTCAACTCCCGGACATTTGGCATGACAAAGTCATTCTGCCGGGTAGGGTAATTGATTATTCTTGGTTGTTTACTGCTCGTCTTGAGCTTTTCTCGATTATTGAGTATCAACATTGGCATTCTTTCTTTGAACCCCCTGAAAAGGATGTCATTTATCCTCTTCTTGTCAAAGAGTTCTATGCTCATTTGACATGGTCCGTTTCTGATGACATTGATACCATCTCCTCCACTGCTCTTGGGCAACCCATCACTATCACTTCATTGGAGATTGCCCGGATGTTGGGGGTTCCTCATGTTGGACCCCATGCTTTTGCTCAGGGGGAGTTTCCTCGGGACCGTGAGTTTGATATAGCCGTAGCCCTTGAGCATCTCACAGGGCAGCCCTCAAATCCCTTTGTCAAGCTCTCCCAGCTTTCTCCTAATCATCGTATTATTGAGCGCCTCATTCAAACTTCTCTTGCGCCCCGTATCGGGGATCATGATAATGTCAAATTCATTGATATTTATCTGCTCTCCTTTATCACCAGAGGCATTCACTTCAACTTGGTCCGGTTTCTGTTCCGGGCCATGACTTATGTGGCTGAGCACCCGCGCCGGTCCAAAACTCTACCCTACGGACGCTTCTTGACTAAAATCTTTTCCTTTCTTGATGTGCATCTTCATGCTACTTCCTTCGAGCAGCCAACGAAGGATAGCATAGTGAATTTTATGATGGTGCAACGAATGAACATCCGTTGGCACCCTTGGCGTCAGGAATGGATTGTGGACAAGGACGGTCTTCTCAAGGCCTACTCTCCTCAGACTCATTCCCATCCTCCTGCCAATGCCATGCCTCCTGCTATTGCCGCTGCCTATCCTCTTTCAGACAGTGAGGATAGTGATGATGATGAAGAGGAAGGAAGTGGTGACAGCGACGGTGAGGCTGATGCTGCTGCTGATGAGGAGGCTGGAGAGGGTGATGATGCACCTGAGCCTGCTGAGGCTGTGCCCCCTCCTGCTGATGCTGGTGGCTTGCCGGTGACGGCTGATCAGTTCCTACGCTTCCAGGATCAGATCGAGACCCGGCTGGACTTGCAGTTTTCCTACATCAGCTCTCAGTTTGACCAGCTCCACTCACGGATTGATTCTTTAGATCGTCGCTTTGAGGCGGTCCAGGCTCCTCCGGCTCCTCCGACCTTCAGGCGCCGCCGTCCCTCTCGGCCCTCTAGGAGTGAATAGAGCCGTTCTTGTTTTTTGGCTTGTCTTTGTATTTGTCTTTTGAATATTCTATGTCACGGTTCGTCTCTTATGGAATTCAAGTTATCTTATCTATCAATCCTTTTTGTCATTACTTATTAGTATTTTTCTTTTATACGTTTCCTCCTATTTTGATAATCCCAAAGGGGGAGAAAACCTCTCTATTACATAGTTATTTATTAAAATGCTCTTTTTACAAGTTCCATTTTAAGTTATTGATGTCATCCAAATCTGTTTTAAATTGTTAAGTTATTGTTTTCAATTGATTTCTTTAAAAAAATGGCATTTGGTTGCAATTTCAAAAAATGACCATTTCTCAGTATTTCAATGCTTTCAAAATCATTATATTTGGCACGTCTCTACGTTTTCCAAGTTCAAATTGTTTATTTAAGTTTTCAATTGACATAACCTTTTTTTAAAGCTTTCATACCTTTTTTTAAAGATTTCTTTTTTTTGTGATTGTGATCATCAAAATAGGGGGAGATTGTTATACCCCACTCTCTTGGATTTTAATGATCACAATCACTCACATCGTGATCTAATGTTGTTTCAAGTGTTCTTGTTAATAGGCATGATTTCAGGAGCAAGAAGTGGCAACAAAAGGGAAAGTGGACTGTTTTCAAGTCCACCGTCCAGACGATGTGAGACCACCGGCCAGCCGGTAAGGGCACCGGCCAGCCGGATCCAGCCCATCAGCCAGCCGGTGGACCAGGCAGAAGGCCTTGCCCTCTGCCAGGTACCACCGGTCAGCCGGTGCCTGGCCACCGGCCAACCGGTGGGTCCAGACAGAATGGTATGCCTTCTGTCCAGACCACCGGCCAGCCGGTGGACTCCTCACCGGCCAGCCGGTGGAACTCCTTGGAATAGTGAGACCTACTGTCTCACCACCGGCCAGCCGGTGGACTCCTCACCGGCCAGCCGGTGGCTCCTGGGCAGAAGCACTCTCCACCTTCCAAGGCACCAGCCAGCCGGTGGACAAGCACCGGTCAGCCGGTAAGCAAAGTCAAACTAGCCGTTGGAGCTTGACCAGACTTGTCTACTTGATCCCCAACGGCTCCGAAAGCCCTCCAACGGCCATATTGAAGTATTTAGGAGTATTTCTACTATAAATAGACGTCCATGGATGCCGGGAAGACTACCGATCATATACCGAAGCATACCAAAGCTATTTTGATCATTTGAGGCTCCTACGACAATTCTCAAAGGCCACTTGAGATCCAATTGCCATCCTTGAAGCTTGGGCTGCCTCTACATCAACTACACTCACCTCTTGGCGCTCAAGGCTTCCTCTACTTTGTTCTAACTTATTTACTTCAATTGTTTAGTTCTTAAGTGGGTTAGTATTAAAACAAACCACACTTTTTCTTCCTTCTTTCAATTTGGGTTTCTTGCTACAACCATAATAAAAAAGCAATCTGTAAGAAGGTGATCTAGCCTACCTTAAAACGGCTAGTGGGTTTCTTGCTATAACCATTAAAATGCAAGCGGTCGTATAAATCTCCCAACGGTTGTGTTGGGAGCGGAGACGTAGGCTTGAGTTTAAAGCCGAACTCCGTTAACAATTGTGTCTTGCCATTTTTCTTTCCGCTGCATTTAAATTTGTTTTAAATTGTTAATTAATTTTTAAAAGGAAATTCACCCCCCCTCTTGCCATCACCTCCGACCCAACACCTACAACATTACTTCTCATACTTTTTGTCACACTCATAAGTGGTTATCAGTTTTTCCGACAATGAATGTGATGTTATAAAGGAAGTCACCTTCTTAAAATTTTCATTTCATAGGGATCCCCCAAATGTATTGATCCCTTTGGCATCAACATCAAATTCAATTCATTCATCTTCTTATAGGGCCCCACTATTAATTTTAGTAGATATTACAGGCATGGTAGTTTTGAAGACATCAGTCCCTACTAATATGAAGTAGTTCTGCATATGATTCATCCATAGATGATAAAATTATTTCTTCTAAAAATATGAATTCATTTAAGTTTGACCACCACTATTTCTTTTTCCTGAGAGAAAACACATGACTTTTAAACATTCCCTCTGATACCAATTGTTAGGTCCACTATGTTGAATACCCTGATGGGGGGGGGGTTAATCAGGGTATTATATATTAATTCTTTTTTTCATTATGGAATTGTCTGTTGTTAGAAAAAACCTAGTTCTTTCTTCCTCTCATTGCAATATACAAGTAGATATGAAATTATGCACATGACATAGTGATATTTACTTAGTTCACCCTCCCAAGGCTATATCCAAGGATAATACAACATCAATGTGATGATGTACCAAATTCACTAAGGCTCAAATCTATTATTTTTTACAGTGTTTGGGCTAGAGCTTATATTCCCAGGATGATTGCCATTACAAGATATTGGGTCTTGTCTGTGTATTTCCAAGGGTATGTTCTTATGTATTTCTCTCAGGCTCACTACCGGTTGAATGGGTCACTAACTTTGACTTTCGTTGATAATTTATATTATAAATGAATCCTCTAACAATTTATCAATATGAATGTAAAGCACATTTTATGAACATGTAGGTCCCTTAATTTTCATGAATTCATGCAACTTTAACTGTAGGTAGATTCTATGTTGACATCTATTTTTCACATTCATATGAATTCTACCTTCTTGTGTACTGTTACATACCAAAAAATACATTAGAAAATTGAAATGAATCTTTTACAATCTTCCATGTGCAACTTGTAAACCAACTTATTCCTCCACGTACTATGTAATAGGATTGGTACGCGGTAACCTCCACTGAGTACTACCTCCACTGATTAAAAACACTCATCGTCAATGGACTTCATCAACCATTGTGATTGAGTTCTGCCACTGCATAATGATTCCATGATCCTATGATGTGAATCAACCTCTATCTGTGAAGAGTTATCTGTTTGCAGGACCCCCTTCACTTCTGCATAAAAGAGCACTCACTCCTCATACCATTTGTGGAATTCACTCCCTATCATACCAAATATTAACCTCCCCATAACATTTCTTAAGAGAAAACAACATTCCACTTAAATTCTTCAACTAAATATTTTATACATGAACCACATTATCCATTGCGAGATTTTCCCTCACAAACCACCATCGATTATTTCTGAAATCCCAGATCAATATGATTTTCTAATGATTTTTTATCTTTATAGTAGTCGTTGTGATTATCAATTATTATATAGGCAATAAAATCCAAAAAACAACTATTACATGATTTGTCGTATCTTCTATCCACCATTCAATGCATACTGATCCTTTTTCCACTACCAAATGCAATCCACCTACGAACTATTTCTCTGAACTGGTCTGGGTAATTTCTCTATTCCTATGTGGTCAATCTCCTCCATAGATGACAATCCATCCGCATACCTCACCACCTTCAACTATGAAATGTTTCTGGTTTCACAAACCTCACCCACAAACCGTTTCCACTACTCCACATACTTGTCCCAAAACATGGTATGTGGCTGATGAATTATGGTACATAGTTCTCACACCTTGCTGATTTTCTTCTACATTCTTCATACCATTCACTACTATGAATAAATCCTTATTTTTCCAACATGTAACTACCATTTTTTGGCCTCAAAATATGACAAATATTGAGAATCTATGACCCCATAAAAACTTATTTTTGTAAAACACCATCCAAACACATTTACAATCATCTTGATTTATAAAAAAACGCAATTACACCCAAAACATATGATGGGGACAACTTGAGGGATTTTTTCCAAACAATATTAAATTTAAATTAATAATAATAAATAGTTAAAAAATAGAAGATGAAAAATCATGTTTTTAATGGGATAGTGTTTTGACATGAGTATGGAGTGGAAAGAGGAAGAAATGTAGGATTTAAGAGTCTGAGGGGAGTCCTGATCTTCCATGGGAGAGGGAAAAGAGTATGATTTTTGGTAGAGACAACATGAGGGAGTCAATCCAAGAATGTGAGATAAGTGAGGTTTATCCACAACATAGGTTTTCTTGATGATCAAGATTGTTTGGGTCTTGACATGGATTTGTTTTGAGCCAATTAGGGATTCGATCCAAGGTTCATTTGATGTCTTCATCATCATTGAGAGTTGTATCTTATCATCAAAGGATGATGGTCTAGGAGTAATCGTTGTAGGGTTTTTGTTTTAGGTTTGACTAGATATATGTTAGGTCAATAATTTATTTGTTTTATGTATACAAATATTGTAGATTGATCAAAATCTATGTATATTCTTTCCTCTTTATGTGTATTATTGATAATAATTTGGAACCACTTATTATTTCTATGTTACCAAATTAGGAATCAGAATAATTTCATTTATTGCCAATTTGGTGACTCTATATACCAATTTATAATACTATATTTTTATATGGTTTGAGCATTATACTATGAATATATTGTTTTTTTCTGTTATCATCTAATTATTCTATTACTGTTCTTTTAATGTAATTTTTTTGATCATATTGACTATTTTTCTTAGGATAATATGATTGGTTATTATATTGTGTATCTTTTTCCATACAATGTAATTATCTAAAATCCCAACATTCTCATTAAGAATGAAAATAAATTTTTTTAAATATAAAATCCAACTATGTGTGGCTATAATGGGGGTTAAATTTGAAGTCTATTTGTGTGTAAATGAAAGTAGAATTTTTATAATTTCTTCACCTGCTTCAATGAATTCATTTTAGGGTTTATTAAACCTACTTTCAGTTATATATTTTAATTATATTATAGATGTGTTAAAATTATTTTAATGTACACATAAAAATGTATATATATATATATATACTAATTTATACAAACGTATGCCTATATATTTCTTTTATCTATTTTATGTATTTTTCAGAACTAAAAACATTTAAGTTATTTTTTTTGTTTTCATATTTTAAGGATTTGAAAATTTATATCTGTAAGGGATAAATTTTTTTTCCAAATTATGTTACTTTATAAATAATTACACATGTGTGTTTTTTTTATATATCTATTTTTTTCAAGAAATAATGAGTTAGGTGTGATATATTTTTATTTGTGTCAATATTTGGATATTAAAAATAAATAATATAATTTATTTTAATTCATGTTTTAATGTTCCAGTTTTTTTATTTTCAAATTTTACTATACAACTCTATTTCAATAGAACCTGTATTATTTGTTCTATTTTAGGTATTATTATTGTAAAGGGGTAGGTTTTGACTTTATCAAAGTATGATAGTGTTTATACATATAATTATATATGTATATATATATGTATATATTCATCTATGTATAATTATTTTTAGAAATAACAATGAAATAATATGCATTTATATTTAAATTTTTGTAAAATTTTAATTATTTTGTTATAAATGGTTTTTTTCATTAAAAATTCAATCATTTTCATGGATAATTAATCCTAACTATAGTTTCTAAACCATTATACAACTTATATATGTATATATATATTTATTTATTCAATAATTATTATGTTTTATTTGGATTTCTTATTAATTCATCCCATAGATATTATATTTAATTGATTTTTTTCTCAAATATTAATTTATTCCATGATAATGAGTGTTAAAAATTCATATTAAATTATATACCTATAAATCTATGTAATGATGAAATGGTACTTATTACATTCATAATTTTATCTCCACTATTCCAATAAAATGTTCATAGTATGTCATCGAGTTATACTGAAATTAAGGACTCCACATCCACAGAAAATCATGGCCATGTGTTATGCATAACATCGACATCCATTTAATTTATAATAAATTCATGATTTTATTTTAACTTTTATGGTATCATTTTGAAATTACAATGTAGAAGGATTTTATCAAGAAGTAACAAGTATTCTTTCCATTATTTTTCTATTTATGTGAAAAACATAAAATTCTTAATATGATCAATTATTTATACAAATAATAATGGCCTCCCATTAAACAAATATTGAATGCATGTATAGTACATGAAAAGGATAATGGAATGAGTTTTGGTTGGAATAAAACTCGTAAGTGATATCAAATGAAAGTTTATATATTTATATATATATATATATATAATTATATATCTAAATATATGTGTGTCTGTGTATTATAATTGAATGACAATATGGAGTCACACCTTTTTATTACATAACATTTCATTACATTTTACCAACATAGGATCTATAAAGTATAGTGCCTTGGAAATCAGTAAATTAATAAATGAAAACAACATTAAAAACCTTCTAATAAGATTGTTATCCTTCATCAAAATTTTATCTAATGTAAAATAACAGCATCACATAACCTGGAGACATACATTATAGGAAATGGCGAGCAGAAGGCTCAGTAAAAAAACAAGTGAAACAGTTTGCATCTGATCATGAGAAATATTAATAAGAACATAATTAAATTCATAAAAGAATGATGAATGGAAGAATAGTAGTATCATAATAAAAATAACTTGAATCTTAACATTACTATGTGCCTTCAACATTTCATTCAGAAACTCAAGAACATATAACCAAGGATTATCCCTGAGTTGTCATAAAAATTTACAAGGTTATTCACCAATGTATCGTGAAACTTTTCATCTCTAGATATTAATTCTTTACCTGATGCATTGGGGTGCTATTAAGGAGAACCCATATTATGTATTTAAATTGATGTGATCCACATATATAATAATAAATAATTTCATAAATAAACAACAGAGAATACAATAATGGGTTTCATTTCAAAATCCTGATGTTTTAAAAGTTCTAAAAAAATAAGATCATTATATCATTTATAACCCATGGAAAAGAAGTGAGGGTTATATGTATGTATATTATAGAACAAAATATATCCTTTTTCTATATTTATTAACACCCATAGAAACTAAATTGGGCGGGGAATTTACATAAATTCACAAGACAGTTTCTTGAAAGAAAGTGATAGAAAATTTAAGATGAAATTTCTACAGTATAACAACTATATAACATGGTTATAAAAAAATAAAAAGATAGGGTAAAGTGGTAACACATCATAAATAAATCATTTTAAAATATAAATATATAATAAAATTTATATAATAACATGGTATGAATATTTTAATGAAATACCACAAGAAAAAAACTTGAATGGAAAGAGAATATGTGATTTCTTTTACGAGAAATTTGGCAGCCTAACAGCGTCAATAAAAATCACAAAACAAATTGATGAGAGAATAATGGGTCCTTCATCATTTTTAAACATAATTTATAGTTATTAGATTATATAATAACTTACCCTCAACATGAAGAGATGTGAAATATAAGACAAAATATAAAGGAAGTCATGACTTAAAATAGGTGGGTGAAAGAATCCCTTACCTTGAAAAGTAACATCGAAATCATGAAGATTGGGAAGTTGAGAGGCTTGATGGAAACTTGAGAGGACTCTTTGGGAGGTAAGGAGACCAGAAAATCATTTAGGATGAATTTTGGAATGAAATGAATGAGGGAAAGGGCATGGTATTTATAGGAAATGTGAGTGAATAAGTTATTTATTTCTAACAAACACCTCATCTGTGGTATTTGTGAAACCATGCACTTCCCATGGTATTTTCCCAGGGTATTGGCCACATGGGACACCTAATATTATATCTCACTATCAATATGTTGACCAGAATGGTTACATCATTATTACATCATTAATGATTTCATAAACACCCGAATCTCAAAACTGCATTTTTTCTATTCACCAAAAATTAAACTCTTCCAAAAAAATCCCAAAAATTCACCCTAAAATAATATCAATGAAGGGAATTCAAAAATGAATTCCATTTCATGAAAATAATTTTCGAATAATTTTATATCTTTTTTTAAATAAAATCAATATTTGTTCAAAAAATTCAACTTTAAAACTATAACTCATTTTATCACACCTTAAAAAAGTAATCAAGGACCCATAAAAATATTGTATACCCATAAGACAATAAAGTAAAAATTTATTAATAAATGATATGAAAATACATTTCCATTTAAAATTATTTAATTAATTATAAAATTTTCAACAAAATATTTAAGGCATACAAAATTACCAAGATATAAACAATGACTGTTTTTATCACATTTAAGATGTCTAAAATGTATTTATACATTCAAGGGTGATGATTCTATTTTTTTGAGCCAAATTACTATTCATTACTTTTCATATCGGTATGTTACTATTCCTACTTTACTATTCCTACTTTACTATTCAATAAAAACCGTGTTGGTCTTATTTGACTCTAAATTTCTCACTGATCACAACTGTAGAAGACCATTTTTTTAAAATCCATTCATATTATTAATTATTCAATGAATACAAATTTTTTATAAAATACCCATTTTTCCAAATTCATTAAAAAAACATCCTAATTTTATCCGGATATTTGAAATTCATAAACTTTTCAAGAAGAATAAAAAACAATTTTATTTATATAAAAGGATTACACAAGGCAACGAAGGTCCCGTTACGAAGCCCCTTATAACAAGAGCATATGATATAAGTGTTGGGTGTGATATGGTGATAGAATCTTGGGGTGGCTTAAAATATATTTCCTGAGTGGTGATTTCAATTATCTTGAAATTATCCTTTTGGTGATTTAATTCAAACATCATATGTTGATGTTCGGCATGGTCATGGTCTAGCGAAAAGCCAGATGATGCTACCTCCTTCCCAAGCTCCAACAGATGGGCTTCATATGGATCGAGTCTATTAGATGAGACCATTAAATATTATTTTTGTATTAACTAACCAACATAACCATATTTATAAAAACAAAACATTAAGATTATTGTTTCCTATGGTAATATTGACCAATGTTCATATTGGCCAAAAATCATATAACAGTCGAAACCCAACTATCACATTTTATGTACACCCACTTCATTAATTAAATCATATATTTTTGTTGAGTATAAAATTACATAACACACAAAATTAGGAAACAAATATAATTTAAAAATTTTGGGTCATTACATTCTTCCTCCCTTAAGAAATTATGTGCCTGAAATTTTACCTCATAACCTTTGACAGGAAAAGGTGTGGGTACTTCTATCTCGTGGACTCCTCCAGGTCCCACTTGGATTCATAACATTTTTGGTTCCTCCACAACACCTTAACAAGGTGGGAAGACGTATTGCATTGAACCTTGTATCTATGATCCAATATCTCCACCGGATTCTCCTCATAAGAGAGATCATGTTCCAGTTGTACTTCCTCTGGATTTAGTACATGTGAAGGGTCGGGTATGTACTTACTCAAGAGGGATACATGGAAGTCATCATGTATATGGTATAGACTTGGAGGAATGGAAATATGATAGGCCACTGCTCCCACACGATACAAGATTTCATAGGTTCCATTGTACATACGGTTGATCTTCCCTTTTATCTCAATCCACATGAATCTCTTCAAAGGTGAAATCTGAAGAATGACTTTGTCACTAACATCAAACTCCATGTCTATTCGATGGTTGTTAGAATATCACTTTTGCCGACTCTGAGTAGAATTAATGTGTTATTAGATGGCATGGACCTTTTCTGCCATCTCATTCACAAGATCAGACCCTAGAATCATTCTCTCACCATCTTTATCCCAACATCTAGGAGTTCTACATTTCTTCCCATATAGATCATTATAGGGTTCCATTTGAATGCCTATGTAGAAGCAGTTGTTGTAAGAGAACAAAACTAAAGAGAGATGTGGATCACATCCACCCTTAAATTCCATTGAGAATGTTCTCGGCATGTCCTCACGTGTTTTAATAATTTTTTTTAGTTTTTTCCATCAGTTTGGGGGTGATAAGACATAATGAAATTCAATTTAGTGAAAATAGATTGTCGAATACCTTTCCAGAATATTGATGTGATCCTTGGAACATGATCAGATACAATAGAAAGTGGAACTCCATGTAGTCTTACCAATTCCTTCACGTAAATCCTGTAATGTTATCCAAGACATAAATCCTCTTAAATGGAGATAAAATGGGCAGTCGTTGTGAGACGGTCTATAATAACACATATCTCATTATTTCCTTTGAAATTTCTCGGGAGACCATTAACGAAGCCCACAGTGATATTGTCCCACTTCTATGCTAGTATGGGTAGTGGTTGCAAAACCCCATTATGAATTTGTTACTCTGCCTTCACATACTGACATACCACGCACCGTGATGTGTAGTCAGCAATATCCCTTTTCATATTACCCCCCTAATAATTAACATGAAGGTCCCTACTCATTTTTGTGCTACTAGGATGTATAGATAAAGTAGAGATATGAGCTTCATCCATCAGCTCCCTCTTTATTTCCGAAATTGATGGAACACATAGTATTGTATGAAATTTCAGAACACCTTCTTGATCAGTATTGAACTCCAGAAACATCCCATCCTTCACAACCTTAAACATCTTCTATAAAAAGGATATTCTTTTTTACCTTTTTTGATCGTCTCTAATAGTGACGGTTGAGAAATAACTTGGGATAGGGTGGATGATGTCACTTCACTTATAATTCTCATGTCTAGCTTTACTAGGTCGTTGGTCAAAGGATCAATTTGATTCCTTATTATGGATAGAACAATTGGGTATTTACAGCTTAATGCATCAGCAGATTTTTTTTCCCTTTCAGGATGATAATGAATTGAACATTCATAGCCATTAAAGAGTTACCACAATCTCTTTTGTCTCATGTTCAATTCCTTTTGAGTGAAAATAAACTACAAACATTAATGGTTATTGTATAAATCACATTTCTCCCCATAAAGATAGTGCCTCCATATCATCAGAGAAAAGACAACCCCATCCAGCTCCAAATCATGTGATTGATAGTTCGGTTCATGAGTCTTAAACTATCAAGATGCATAATCAATGAACTTTTATTCTGCATGAGGACATGCCCATTCCCTTTTAGAGATGCATCTCTATGAATAACGAATCCTTCTCCACATGATGGAAGAGTAAACACAAATGCATCACCCAGTTTCTTCTTATCTCTTGGAAACATTCCTCACACTCGTTTTACCAGATGAACATGACTGCTTTTCAAGTAATCATGGTAGATTGATATTAATTTTGTGAAAAGAAATTCACAAACCTCTTATAATATCCCATTAATCCATTGAAACTACGAATATCATTTATTGTTGTAGGCTGAGGACACTCCTCTACAACGTTTTTGTTTTCAGGGTCAAATTAATTCCATTATTGGTAACAATATTCCCCACAAAAAAACATGTTGTTACCAGAATTTACATTTACTATACTTTCCAAAAAAGTCTCCCCTTCTCTAGTGTTTGGAAAATAACCCTTATATGATCCTTATTCTACTAAAAACTTTTGTAATATTTCAGAATATCATCTATGAAAACAACAACAAAGTTATAAATGTTGTATTTAAATACTCTATTCATCAAATCCATAAAAATAACAGGTGCATTAGTCAGTCCAAAAGGCATAACAACAATCTCATAATGCCAATATTCTGATTGAATGGCATTTTTTGGAATATTAGGTTTCTTCACCCTCAATTGATGATAACCATATCGATGATCAATCTTAGAGAAGAATTGAACCCCACGAAATTGGTCAAATAAGTCATCAATTCATTGAAGAGGGTATTTTTTCTTTACTTTGATTCTGTTTAGTTCTCTATAATCAATTCATAGCCACATTGATCCATCCTTTTTCTTCTCAAAGAGAATAAGTGATATCCAAGGAGACATACTCAGTCGGATAAACCCTTTCTCCAAAAGATCATGGAGTTGTTTCTTTAATTTCTCGACCTCCATATTTCCATCCTATATGGGGTCTTTGATATTGGATGAGATCCAGGTATGAGTTCAATGGGGTACTCTACCTCCTTATCTAGTGGATGTCCCAGAATCTCCTCATAAATTACGTCAATGTATTCCTTGATGATGGGTACAGTTTCTATCCTCAAAATCTCATTTCCTTCCTCTTCTTCATCGATAAATTCTCTAAAGAAGGATATAGGATGTTCTTCTAGAAAATGATAAAATAAGATATATCTCTCCTTGGAATATAACTGTAGGTTTTCTATTCAAGACTACTAATATTTCCTTACTTATGAATTTGATCTTATCATTATTCTTTGAGAGCCAGTCCTTCCCTAGAATAATGTTGAATTTAAGAATGGGAATGACTAATATATTTGGGATAATATTGTGATCACCAAAGTAAATACTAGAGTTTCTAATCACTGATGATGGTTTGATAATCCCACCATGAGTATTCACTGATAAGTCTAATTTTATCAAGTCGGTGTTGATTTTAATCTCATTGTATTCGTGGAGGAAAAAAGGAATGGGTAGAACTCGAATAAAAAAAAGTACTTTCTAGCTTTGAGATAACAACAAGTGTACCTGCTACCACGTCATTTGGAGCTTCAACTTCTACTATCGTGATTGAAAAAGCATGACCATGCTCTCTTGGCCTTTGCTGAGGCTGATGGTGGTTCCCATCCATGGCCCTCAGATTGGGACAGTGATTGGAAAAGTTACCATGATTCCAACATGTAAAACACAGGACATAGGGTAAGAGATGCACCGTTATCCCCTTATCGTTAGTGTTTGGAAGTTGAGGTTTCACCTTACTAAGACAATTCCTCAAAATAATGCCATCTCTTTCACACTTGTAGCATTTCCCGCTCCCAAGCAGGAAGTTCCCTAAATGCTTATTCCCATATTTATTATATGTGGGACGTTACACTTGATTGCCTCTTCTTCCCTAGTCAATGGTCCACCCTAATATAGGCTCCATCGATCTATTTTTATCATTTGATGTTTGAGACCACTGGGTCTCACCAAACTCCAATATGACTTTCATTGCACATCGCACGATCTCCTCATTGCTGACATAATTTCATTTTTCTATATTCTTCTGCAGATGTGGTCTCAGCCCATAGAATAATCTATCAACCTTGCCATTTTGATCCATGACATAGCTAGAGGTGTAATGTGAAAGTCGGGTGAAGTTCATCTCATAGCTTCCAACAGATTCATTCTCCTTCAACATCAGCTCGAGAAACTCCTTCTCCATTCTTGTTCTCATGGATCGAAGGAAATACTAACTAAAGAAAATCCCCATGAATTCTACCCACTCTATATCATCAACCTCTACTCCTTGCCTCATGTTTTTAATCAGCTCCCACCACTGATCTGCTACTCCTTCTTTTCGATAGACAGCCAGTGTGACCTA
Source organism: Viscum album (assembly GCA_963277665.1). Classification (NCBI taxonomy): domain Eukaryota; kingdom Viridiplantae; phylum Streptophyta; class Magnoliopsida; order Santalales; family Viscaceae; genus Viscum; species Viscum album. The sequence continues at coordinate 1,247,830,788 of OY728148.1, forward strand.
CCCATGATATGAACAACAGAGCCCAGAAAAAATCTTCTCGATAGAGCTGATCCACTTCTTAGTAATCAGTGGGTCAGTCGAGCCACTGAAAGTTGGTAGTCACTGATGCATAAAGGACACAACAGAATGTTGTTCCCTTCATAGTGAGATCGGTCTCTCATCTTGATTCAAGTTATTTCACATAACATGAGTCAGTTGGTTCATCATTCGCAAGAATGTTTCCATTTTGTCTTCCATCGGAGGGCCATCAGCGCACTATCCACTATGTTCACCATTTCCACGGTTCCTCCTATTTCCCTCCATTTTTAAAAGAATAAATCCATAATGAGAAACTTATTTCATATACCAATCTTTTAACTATAATGGATTTATGTCTTAAACCTTATTTAAACAATTACATTTCTATATAAATCCTTCATAATGATTCTTGAAAATATTATGATTAAACAAACATATCCCCCAGGAGTGTCATAACCAAAAGTTCCGCAAGGCCTGTTGTCATGTACCAGTTCCTATTCGAGTCTAGCTCAAAGTGGTGTTTTCCGGTTTTACCCCTATGTAAATCTGTTCCAGAGCCACCTCTACCTGCTCGTATCCTGACAGAGATGTATTTTTTTGATAAACCCCTAACTCAATACTAAACCAAAATACTAGGATGTTTTCTTATATTTAGACCTTTCTATATGGTTCATCCTAAAATTTTCATATCCTAATTTTCATAAATAACTAAAATATCCTTTGATACTAACTATTGATTCCTGACTTTTTATTACATAACTTTTCATTACATTTTACGAATAGAGGATCTTTAAATTCTAGTGTCTTGGAAATTAGGTACATAATACATGAAAAAAAATTCTTCTAATACACTTGTAAGGATTCATAATAGGTTCATCCTATGTACAATTACTACATCACATAACCTAGAGACATACATAAATGTAAAGGGTGAGTAGAAGGCTTAGTAAATAAAACAAGTGAAACATTTGACATGTGATCTTGAGAAATATTAATAAGAACAAGATAAAATTCATAAACACAAGATAAATAGAAAAATAAGAATAACATAATAAAAAACATTAATAATAACTTGAATATGTGGCTTCAATATTTCATTCATAAATTCATGAACATATCACCAAGGCTTATCCCCGAGGTGTCATAAAAATTAACATGGTTATTCCCAAAGGTATTGTGAAACTTGTCATCTCTAGAGATTATTTCTTTACCCAACGCATTGAAACATATCAGGGTGGTACCTTAATATGTATTTACATTCATGGGTCCCATGTAGATAATAATGAAAAATTTCATAAATAAACCATATAAAATAAAATAAATTGGTTTCATTTCAAAATCGTGGCGTTTTAAAAGTTCTCAAAAAATAAGATCATTATATCATTTATAATCCATGGAAAGGGAGTGAGGGTTAAATGTTTGTCCATTACAAGAATAGAATTTATCCTTTTTATATATTTATGAACACCCATAGAAATGAAATAGGTCTGGGTATTTAAAAAAATAAATGATATTATTTTGTGAGCGAAAGAGATAGGAATTTTGAGGGAAAATTTTTACAGCATAATAGATATAAAACATGGTTTTAAAAAATAATAAAAAGAGAGGGTACAACGGTAACCCCATCAAAAATAAATAAAATTGCAATATAAATACAGAATAAAATAGATATAATAACATGGTATGGATATTTAAATGACATACCACAATAAAAGGAAACATGAAATGAAAAAGAAGATGCGATATTCTTTTAGGTGAAATTCAGCAGCATAACATCGTCACATAAAAATTCAGAAAAAAATTGATGAGAGAATAAAGGGACTCTTGTAATTTGGACATGAAATGGATATTAATAAGAAATGATAAAATCATACCCTAAAAATTATGATATGAGAAATATAATACACAACATAAAGGGAGTAATGATTTAAAAGTGGAGGGTGAAAGAATCCCTTACCTATAAGAGTAATTTTGAAAGCTTGATGTTTGTGACATTGGGAGGCTTGAGGGAACCTTTAGTGGACTCGTTAGGAGGTATGGAGACCATAAAATCATTGAGGATAATTTATGGAATTAAATGAATGAGGGAAATGGCTTGGTATTTATAGGAAAACTGAGTGAATAAATTATTCATTTCCATGGGACACCTCCTCAGTGGTATTTGAAAAACTAATGGCTTGCCCTTTGTATTTTCCCATGGTATTGGCCACATGGGTCAAATCATACCATAAATCACTATTAATAAGTCGAACATAAAGCTTACATCATTATTACATCATTAATTATTTCATTAATCACCTGAAACTCAAAAACTCCATTTTTTACTCTTCACAAAAAATTCAGCTATTTCAGAAAAATCCCTAAAAATTCACCCTAACCTAATATCGATGCTCTGAATTCAAAAATGAAGACCATTTTATTAAACTAATTTTCTAAATATTTTTAATTTAATTTCTGAATAAAATCATTATTTATTCCAAAAATACAACTTTAAAACTATAACTCATTTTGTAACACCGGAAAAAAGTAATCAAAATCCCATAAAAATAGCATATACCCATAAGACATTAAAGAAACAATTTATGATTATATTTTATGAAAATAAACATCCATTTTAAATTATTAAATTAATTATAAAATTTTAAATGAAATATTTATAGCGTACAAAATACAGAAACATAAATTGTGATCATTTTTTCACTTTTAAGATGTCTAAAATGTCATTATACATTCATGGGTGATGGTTCTATTTTTTGGTCAAATTATTATTCATTGCTATTCATATGGGTTTTTTATTATTCCTTCTTTATTATTCATTATAGACTAAGTTGATATTAGTAAACTCTAAATTTCTCACTTATCATAACTCTAGAAGAACATTTTTTAAAAATAATTTCACATTATTAATTATTTAATGAATAGAAATATATTTTTAAATACCCATTTTTTTAATTCATTAATAATAAACATGATAAATTTATCTAGATATTTTAAATTCATTAACATTTCCATATTAAGAAATAACAATTTTATTTATATAAAAGGATTACACAAAGCAGCTAAGGTATGATTACATAACCACTTATAACAAGAGAATATGATATAAGTGTAAGGAGTGATATTGTGATAGAATCTTGGGGTGGCTCAGACAATATTTACCAAGTGGTGATTTCTATTTTCTTGAACGTCTCCGTAAGGTGATTCCATTCAAGATTCATACGTTGTTGTTTGGCTTGGTATTGGTCCAGAGAATAGCCCAGTGATGCTACCTCCTTCCCAAGATCTAACAGATGGGCTTTATATGGCTCAAGTCTACTGAATAAGGCCACTCAATGTTATTTCATTACTAATTAACAAAGATACCAATATTTATAAAAACAAAACATTAATATTATAGTTACCAATGGTCATATTGTCCAATGATCATATAACAGTAGAAACCCAACAGTCATATTTTAATTATACCCACTTAATTAAGTAAAGTATATAGTTTTGTTGAGTATAAAATAAAGTAAACTAGAAATATAGGAAACAAATATAATTAAAAATATTGGGTAGTTATAGAAATGTTTTCAAAATTTTAAAATCTAGTGAATATATATATATATAACATAATTGTTTTTGTAAATATAGCGTGTTTACATTGAAAATATGAATGGAAATATGGAAGTAAACGCATTCCATAAACATGTGGCTATGCCCAAATCAATCATTAATGGATTCAAGTAACCCTATAATAGTGTTTTGTTTTCAGAATCTTGTGTTTTTATTTTAGTGAAAAAATATGAATATATTTATTGCACTTTTTGAATGTAAATATTTTCTAAATGGATTTCATATTTTTAATCCAAAATTTATTTCATATTATATCATAATAAATATATTTAAAACTATAATTTTCAAATGTATTTTATAATGAATAATTTTTAAAGATTTTTCAATTTTATTAAATCCCTTTATTGTCCATCATTGATTATCATCCCTTATTTTAAATTTTTTTGTATAGGTATAATAAATTATTTATGCAATTATCCTCAATTGTGGAGCAACACAACTGAAGTATTTTTTTTGCGTTTTGTTTAGCTGAATGTTATATATCTAATTTTCAAGAACCTAGACCAGAAAATGTTCCAGGAATGTAATTAAATTTTTTGTGTCATTAAATAAAAAAATATTAACTACATTTATAGGATCTGATACCAGCTGCTTGATATTGGGACGTTATTGAACACCTTATTTTGAGTTGTTATGGTATTAATCAAAAGATAGTTTAAAAATAATATGTATTTCATTTTATAAGGCATTTTTATTTTATTTCTTTTCAAAATTACATAATATATTATTAAATCTTGTTGAAATAAAAATATAGTATCGTAATATTACATATATTTTATTATAATATCATTATGATCTAAAAATATATTCAATTTCATCAAATTGGAAAAGAATTTTCAGTTAATATGCACAAAAAACTACTAACTCGCAACCAAAAATAATTTGTTATCAATTAAAATCACTCAAGAATGATAATAATAAATGATTTAATGTATATATATGATATTTGTAACATTTTTATCATTATGAATTAATAATATATAATTTTTCTTACATTTTCATTCCCATTAAAATGATAACGACATTCATGCAAACGTGTGAAAAATCACCACTATGAATCGATGTCATTCATTTTTCATCACCAAATAACATATATGGTATATATTAGTATAGTTAACTTATTTATATCAAATATATGGTGTTATTATAACTCTTTAAATGTAAATCAATAATTATATTTTTCAAAAATTATGATTGAAAAATTGAAATGTTACTCGTGCATACATATATATTCCCATAACCATGATTATAACATTGTTCAGTTTTAAATTAAATAATTAATTGGATGGATTTTAATGTTAACTTGGTAATAAAAGTTATTTTTATCTCAATAATAATATTCTTGATATGATGTATACATAACAACTTTAACTATTTTCATCAAAAAAAATTAATTTTGGTCTCAAGTACCAAATATTGACCAATATTCTAACATGAACTTAAATAAGTAATTAATTTTTTTAATATTATAAAAATTAATATAGAAATAAAAATATACAATAAAAATATTATGAATTAATTAAATAAATAACATATTCTTGTTATTCCTGATGATAAACATCTTATGTGATGATTGAGACTCGAGTTAAGAGAATTTATTTTAAAATTTATAATTTAAATGAACTTTTCTATTTATTTTTAGAAAATCGTATAGGAATTATATTATCTTATATGGCATGAATATTTTAACCCTATTTTTTGATTCATTAGTGATCTTATTCATTATTTAAATGTTTAAATGTTTATTTTTAGATAATATTTTTTCATTTATTTTTTTGTTTCTTGGTAAAAATGAAATTTTATTTCAAATTGGAAATGTTAATTTTTCCTTTATTTTTTATGTGTTATGATAATTTCAGGGTTATTTGAAAAAAAAATTTGAGGTCTGATGATACCATGTTAAATTGAGGGATGCATAGCCCAATATAGCTCAGAATTCATTTGTAAATGAATCCGAGTTAATAAGTTGGGTTTCTCATAAGTGACTATGTTAGTATTCAATGGTGTGTCTTCTGAGTGTATCCATGGGGATTTATTTCTATCTAAACATAATAGATATGTTAATTTTAATATTTTTTTATAAAATTTCCACAAGCTTCCTTTATGATTTTTATTTTATATGGAGTTTTACTTGAATCATGTGTTTTTATAATATAAGCTTAATTGCTTATGTTTTATGGGTGATGATTATACCATTGTGAAACTATTTTCATTCATTTAAATTATACATAAAAAAGGATTATTTATTAACATTATGTCTCTTACATGTATTTTTTTCACAATACATTTTTTATTTTTTACATGTTATATGAAAATGTATGAGAAAATAGGAGGTAAGTTTTATTGTTGTACATATTTTTCAGGAAAAAGAATCATGTTATTCTTGAAATTTTTATATTTTGATGAAATAGATATTGTTTAATTATTATCCACATTGGTAGAATGTGGTATGTCATTTTTTATTTATAGAATAATTCTATAAAACTATTAAAATTAAAATATCATCATTGTTATAAAAAGTAAATTGATGACTAAAACTCATGATTATATAATGTTTAATGTCATTTCCTTATAACAATTATTCTTCATATAATAATTCTCTTCGAAAATATAAAAAATATGAAAAACATAACATATTTTAAAATATAAATATTCCATCTTCATATATATTGTCCACAAAATTTTATCATTGACAATGTTGAATTTCATTTTAATATTATCATCATCATGTTGGGATATTTTATATATTCTCCATTAAATATAGTTTTGAAATCATCTATAATAGTTGTTAAGTTACCAATAACTAATTATGGAAATATATAATAAAACTAAATAAAAAATATAGAATCATTTATAATAATAATTTTTTTTTCAAATTACCATTATCCTTCCAAATCACAACACAAGACACCTTATTTTCCTTTATATTATTTTAGTGAATTCTGAAATAATAAATCATGAGTAGTAAAAAAATTTCCGTCACGAAATAATGATTTATTTTTATAATAAATTATATGAAAATATTTTTTTTATCCATAAATATTTTAGTCAACTATCCATAATGGAAATTACATCACTTTATCAGTGAAATTGATATGGTTTCTAACTAATGATCATGGGATGTATATTTCTTTCAATGAATCATTAATAACTTATTTCAATAATAAACAAATCTATCATTTTTTATATGGAAACACTTGTGTATGTTTTTTAATTCATCACTAAAAATGGAAAATTGAACATGACTAGTAATTTCAATATTAGTAAATTAAACAATCTCATTATGTTTTATTGAAATTATTACATACATACTACTAGCGATATTTGAATTAGACATTTACAAGATAAATTTTTTAATGGGTTATCTAATCACAGAAAGTTTTAAAATATTTAAAATCATTAATATTTCAATCCCTAGAATATATATTAATATTTGGTTTTTGTTGGTGTCTCCCATTCAATAACTAATCTTGCCTTTGATGGGTGAGTTGGTATTTCATCAATATCGGAAAAGTCCAAAGAAGATGATCATCTTGAATCTTTAATTATCATTTGGTAATACCTCCAAGAAAAATTTTATCAAAAATAAATAATTATTATTAAGAAATTAATCATATGATTAACATATCATTTATAGTAATTTCATATATAATAAATAATAAAGAAATTAATTTAGATTCCATCCATTAATACTCTATTCCTCATATCCATAAAAAATATAGATCATTTCCAAATAATAATAGAATTATATTAACATAATAATGTTCTTATCATGAAAAAATATTTTTTTCAGAATACAATTATTAATTCCTCATAGTCAAGGATAAATAGGACAATGATATAAATTAAAAAAATGTTAATCTCTCTAGATTTAGTGAAATAATTGACAAATGAACGAAAAATGTCAAATTTTATTAATATAAATTTAATTTATTCCCCTTTATTAAATTCCAAATATTATAGAAAGCTTATTTGTATTAATAAAAATAACAATAGAAACTCATCGTAAAAACTAGTGTGTATGAATTTATTTTAAAAAACATTATTTAGTTTTTTTCATTAGTTACTCTAATTAATATATTTATACCAATTAATGGAAAATTTTATTTCATTAGTGATGAGATCAATAGAAAACTCAACATAATAGTTAGGTAGGTGTATATGTAGTTCATTAGTAAATATGGTAATGTATTCTTCAAAAATAGGGATATACTATTTTATAAGGATTCCATTTCCTTTAATAGGTTTTGTATATTATTCTACTTTATTAATTTTAATATTTATTGTTATTGAATGTGTATTTATAAAATATTTGGTTGATGTAGTCACCGATATATTGTTATGGGATTCCAAATCTCTATAAAAAGTCATATTATCCTCCTCTGAGTAATATTTTTCACATTATATTTGGAAATTAAATATATACTAAAGATTTTAACAAATAAAAAATTACTCTTAATTATAATGTTTGTTGATATGGTATTTATGTTTCTCATAATGGGGATGGAATAACATAATTTTTTTTATAAATATTGACTTCTAGTAGGTGTCTTCATTCACAACTCCCTTCTTGAGGTTCTAGGTAAATATCATAATTTTCACAAAAAATAAAAAATATATTAAATAATAAAATGTTACAAAAATATATTATTTATTAGTTAAATTTGAGGAAATAATAAATATACCTACTATATCATATTTAGGAACATAAAACATTATTTTTTATTTCAAAAAATTATTCATGATTCAATTCCCTTTTTTTAACAATATTCACTTGATTTGTGGGGAATTCATTCATATAGTTCTCCATGTCCATACAAAAGAAGAATTTATCATTGGAATCATATTTATTTCCACATAAATAATGATTTCAATGGTCATTATATATATATATATGAAGGGAGATCCTATTACCATTCTACAAAATATATTTTTTCAGAAATTATTATATTATGGAGACTCCACCCCTCCGATATTCACATTTGACATATTTCATTTTCTAGAGTTCCTAGTTGCCTTCATCATTGCATTTTTCTAGATAAAGCATAACACATAAAGAATTATTTCCTTCTATTATTGGAACATCATAAAATATAATCATAAACAGAGTAATTTTATATGAATAATTCCCATTAAATTATTGGGTTTACCCATAATAGAAACTATCATTCATACTAATTGTATTACAAGAGTTTTCCACCCAATTGGTTGTTATCCCTATAATTTATTCTATATATTATTAAATATTTTATGCTTCCCCCTTTCAAATATTGATGAATTTCATATCCCTATCATCTATACAGTCCTTATGAGAGTATTTTTTTAATATCTAATAGAATGTCCTCTACACCATTCTATATATATCATTCCCCTCTTCTGTGTTCTATATCAATGAACCCCATTGATCAAATAATAATTTTGAGGACAAACATCATTGATAAATTTATCCATTTTAATACATCTCAAAATAATTAATAATTTCTATAGGGTCTTGATATATTCTTCAGTTACTAAAGGATTATTAGAACCATTTAATTATTGTGAATTATAAATACTAATACATCCTATCATTATGGAAGTATGTTATTGATTAGCCAGATACATTTTATGTGTATAGTTATTATTCCTACCCAATGTTAACAACATCAATATAGTTAAAATATTTTCATATCCATACTCGTTTTCATTCCCTAGATGAAAATCCCTAGAAAAAATAAACTCATTGATAATATTTCCATTCCTTATATGATGAATAAATTAAAAAATATCATATGCTAAATTAACTCATAAAATTTGGAATTCTAATAAATATTATATAATTGTAAATTAGTTATAACATTTATCATATTTTGAATGTACATAATTAGTTATTCTATAAATCATGAATATTACATATTAATTAATATTTCATAATTAATTAAATTAATTAATATATTTAATAATAATTTATTAAGATAGTGTGAATAATCCAAATCATATCATTTAAGATTTCCTAGCTTGGTGTGCAGTTTTAGGCTCACTCATACTACACCATTATTGTTCGTGTTTATATCTAATTTTACACTTTTAGATTTATTACCTCTCATTTAATCCTTAAAATTGAAAAATCAAAGTAGATGTATCATGATAAACATGTATCTTAAAGGGAAAAATAATAATTTTGTAACCATATAATTATGATATATTATAATACAAAAACATATACTCACGGTTCTTCTTATTGTTATATTCTCTAATATAAGTTTACCACAATATTATTCCAATTGATTATACTAAAGTTTCATTTATTGCAATTGTATCACCATATCTCAAGTATCATCATGATTGTGTATATTTTACTACATTATAATAAGATAAAATGTATCAAATCTGGAGGGAGAAAATATTTTAATAGTGTTGTGATGCTAGAAGCATACCTGATTCAAACATTAAAATAGTAAAAAACTTTTAAGAAATAATTTTATATGGATAACATTATAATTTTTTAAAAAATATAATATAAATAATTCCTATAATCCATCTAGAAATTCAATTTAGAATAAACAATACAATAATACTATATATATTTCATTTAGGGGAAAGTATAAAATATAGGAGATTATATGATAAATAATTAATGAATATTATGTTAGAGAATAATTTAATTTAATATTCCCTATTATAACTATGACAAAAAATAAGATAATTCGAGGGATGAGATAGAAAAATTAATAATCACTATGATAACCAAAAATAGTTTTGTAATTTCTGAATGTATAATTTTGAAAATCAAAATCATAGGGTAAATTAATTTTTCTAAGACATCAAACATATATACGTATAGTGAATTCAAAATACTCAAGCATGTATTTGTCATTAGTCATATTGATGCATTAATGGGATCTAATAGAAATTTATCATCACATACTAATGAAAAATAATTTTATTCTAATTTTGTATTTATTTAATATATTTTTCATAATTTAAATAAATCAAAATAAATGTAAAACAAATGTAATTGTTATATATGTAAAATTAAATAAAAATACATAGAAATAATATTAAATTATTTATTTTCAAGGTATATATAATTAAAAAATTATATTAATAAATGAATATCATATAGATAAAACAATTAAAATTAAAATTCATTTTATAAAATAACTACTATTTAATTTAATAAATTGATACAATAAACCGTTTTATATCAAATATTATTTATAATATTTTATAAAACAAATATTATTTTGAATGGTGGATATCTATTAGAATATTATTATTAATTTTTTGTTTTGAAATAAAACATGGTTTTAATAAATGTCAACACATAGAAAATATTATTTTCTATGATAAAAAGACATAAATTCTTATCAATGAATTGTAAAAAGTAATTTTATAAAATTATATATTAAATATTTTAATGTGAAATTTTGAAATTAATGATAATGATGTCAATAATAATTAATGTAATAATATTATAAATATACGACATATTATTTTTAAATATATGGAATTATAAATTTTAAGGATACTTATAAATATATACATTAGATTATTTTCATCTTTGTATTATAAAATTCCAAAAAAATAAATATAATATTATAAATAGAAAACGTTAAAAAATCAATATATTTGTAAATTATATTTATATTTGTTAATTATCATAATATATGTATTGTAATTTTATAGAAATCTAAATTCTGAAAAAATGAGATGATGAACTATTGAAATTAGAAAATAGGATGATTTTAATAAGGTAAAATGGTTTAATATCTGGGGAGCGATTTATTATAGCTTCGCTTATTGGGGAGAGTTTAGCCGAATTATAGTAGTTCTCAAGTTACACATGAGCCTTAGCCTAGTTGGTGAGATATCCTTATGTGCGTCCACAAGACCGATGTTCAAAACTATGTAGAGGCATATTTTCGAGGGAATGTAGTAGTACTATAGTAGGCACTGTAGTGGTATTGTAGTAGTATTGTTGCAGAACTGTACACTGTGCGGTATTGTAGTAGAATTGTACACTGTACAGGAACTGTAGGAGAACTCTACACAGAGTGGGTACAGTAGCTAGCATTGTAGTAGTTATTATAGTAGGTACTATTTGGTGCTATAGTAGTTGGAACTATTCACCTTGGGCCACCAGTTTGGGCTTGGAGTCCTTTAGGCTTTCGGGCCACCCATGCCTTTTGGGTCAGTAGGGCTTTCGGGACACGATTAAGTCCTTTAGGACACCTCAAGGCATGTAGGACACATGTAGTTTCCGAAGACATACTACAAAAATTGAGCTGCCCTAGAAGAGGATTTAGAGCAGGTGCACACACTATAGTAGAAACAAATAGATTTGACAGAATAAAAGGGTATGGCTATTCCATCGGGACCATCCTGTTCATGCATGGAAAACCCAGCCAGACGGAAATGCGATGGTGGAGAGCTACTATCATGATACCGATGTCGGGAAGAGGTAATTCCTTGTAGATAGTCTGGTTGAATTCATAAGACCATCGGGTCATGTAATATCATAATCCTATGGGACATGTAATCTCTGAGCCTACAAAACTTTTATGGGTTCCCCCTCATCCATTGAAAGAAGGTTTATGAAAAATAAATAAAAAATGAAGGTCCATAGGCCATTCAGTCACAGTAGTTCTTGAGTAGAACATTTCTCGACAGACAATATGTGGTCGAGTACTTTTAGAAATCAACTAACAGAGATGGCTTCGAGCGAGGGATCAAGATTGTTGAAGGAGGTTTGACTACTCAAAAATGATCTGGAATCCCATGTGATTTCAATGGATTAAACTAATGTTATGGATATCAAACATTAATAACCTAAAAGGATGAGATCTAAGGCTAATGAGGGTTTTGAATGCAAGATGAACATCCACCTTCGTTTTGTTTTCCAGGTCTATTTCTAGGTTGGTGTATTTAGTTTCCATGATTTAGGACATCAAACCATTTTTCTCTTTATCATCTTCCAAATTTCATTTGTTAGTATTTTCATTACTAATTTTTATTATTTGGAATTTTTATTCAATTAATTCCTCTATATGAAATTGTATTGATTCTAATGATTAAATTATTTAAGAATCATTTCTCAATTTCTTTCATCTAAATTCATCCTGAATTATTAAAATCATGAATATCATCCTGAATCAAAATCATATATATATATATTTATTTATTAAATATGATTCAACAGTTTCCCCTTTAGAGTATAAATATCCAGCCACTTTTCATCATTTTATTATTTAATTACAATATGTATACAACACTAAGATGGAAAAATATATTCAAGTCAAACTATTATTAGTTTTCTTGACAATCCTTTCATTCTAACCATACAATCGAGATCTCTCTCTCAATTTGGTTGTTTGATATTATAGAGAAGATATAATTTAAAAATATTTACCATCTTTATGTTTTTTTACTTCACAAATGTCATTTTCTTTTGATTTATGATCATCTCCACTGGTCTATAGATAGAGTTTCATCCATATATAAATATATTATATATATTTTTTGTAAAATAATTGTCTATAAAACGTAGGAAATCTTTCCTTCACTGTACGTAAATTTTAAATAAGTTAAATATGTTATGGTGTGTATGTGAGATTTAAATTGTGCGAGAAAAAAATAATATAGAGTTATATGGTATTCTTGATGAATAATTTATATATAAATTTTATGTTAAAGGGATTAATTACTTTTTAAATATATATTTCAGGAAAATTTGTTGAATTATTATTATTAATGAATAATTTATTTTATGTGAAAGGGATTTTAGATAAACTATATGTTTATATAGGTGTTGAAATATGTATTAAATTTAATAATATTGATAATTAAATTATATTTTATGTTTTATAAAATTTTAGTTTTTAATAAGATTTATTTTTTACAAATTATATTGTTTTTATTTTAATCTTTTTTTATGAAAATTAAAGTGTTATAATTTTCCAATGAAAAGTATGTTGTAAAATTATATGATAATATTTTATGTATAACATTAATAAATAATTTTATTAAAATTAATATAAAAATAATATTCTACTTAAAATTATATAAATAAGATTTGTTTTCATAATTTTTTTAACATTCATTTTAAAAATCCATATTAAATAATATTGCATAATTTTCCATTTCAAGAGAATGGATATTATGGATGTTTCATATTTATATACACATAGAATTTCATTGTGTATATCATCAACAATCAAGGAATTTATACAAATATCAGAAAATCAATTTACAATTTAAGGCATGATTTCAAAATTATTAAATACATGGATTTCTCTTATACATAAAATGTTTTATGGAAAATTTATTGTTTACAAAGTGTTGTGTGTATAAAATATATTATCATATCCATAAAATATTTCATGTAATCTATAATGGGTTATAATGGTTTTAACAGGTTATTTATTAGAAAGATGGTTATTTAGAAGACGTTTTCAGAAACATTTGATTCAACAATAAGGGTTTAAGCTAGAGAATATGGAATAGGGTGTAAATCCACAACCCCACTGGACATTGTACTAATGGTTATTTTTATTGGGCCCACAAGGATTGTATATGATTTGTCTTGTTTAATTTTAATCTAAAACAATATCATTATTTTTTTGGAATGTATTTTCAGGAGAAATCAAATGGCTTTTCAAATATGTATTTATGAAATATATTTTCAAAAATGTGTTGTTGAAAATATACTTAGTGTATAACATATATAATATATTTATATTTGATATAATGTGTTTTAAATAGGGTTTAAAATTATTATTTATACATGTGTTTTCCCCTAATATTAAATCCCTTACATTGAAAATGAATTCTCATCACATGCTTTAATAGTATTTTTTCATGAATCTTTGAAACTCTTGGACATATAAATTCTCATTTTGATTTACTGCATGTGAAGAGAAATAGCTATTTTACATTATTTATATTTCATATAGTTATGTTATATATTATTGTATTGTATAATTATTTATAAATAAGACTATAGATGATCATGAAGTTTATATTATTATATGTTACATCCATTTGTCTTTATATAAATGTATTCACATAATTTTTTTTCAGATCCTAGAAGTGAAAATTATAGTTTTCAAATTTGGTATTAGAGAAAGGGTCTATAAATATTTGGAGATTGGATGTTGTAATTTGAGTTTTTTTGTGATATAATTTCCCATAATACTTTTATTTAATTGATTTCCATTAAATGTATTATATTTATAATTCTAACGATGGAAATTATGAATTTTCTCATTTCTAATGAATGAACTATTGGCGCATATTTCATTGGGTGGGGGTTGAGAATGTAACAACCCAACAAATTTAAATAGGAATATCATTTTTTATGTATTTATTAAATTATTTTTCAATAATATAGATAATCAAAAAATAAAATTGCATTATATTTAGAGGTTAATTATTTAAAATTAAATAAAAATACATAGAAACCATTACATTATTAATTTTCAAATAACAATAAGTTAATGAAATTAAGTAGGTAAATAATAATAATTTTTATGATGACTATATATTAATACAAAAATTTATTAAATAATAATACTATTAATTAATTTTATCAATAAAAACAATATATATATATATATATATATATTAAATTTTATTTTCAATAAATCAATTTTAAAAATTACAAAATTTTCAATGATTGATATTTTTTATCATATTACTATTTAATTTTGGTTATGAAATAATAGTTTCTTTTAATATATATTAATACTTAAACATATAATTTATAATTATAAATATACATAAATTACTATAAATTTCTTATAACATGTAATGTTATTATCTTATATACTATTTTTAAAAAAAATTTGAAATAAAATGAAATGATATCAATAATAATTAAATTAATAAAAATATAATCATAATACATGTTATTCCTAATTATAGGAAATTAAAAAAAATATATTATCAAATAATATATAAAAGTATTATTATCAATATATTATAAAATTCAAATTTTGAATATCAGAATATAATTTTAAACAAATATAATATAAATGTTAATATAGTTTAAAATTATAAATATATATAAAAATTATTATAACGGTATTATTACTTTACACAAATATGAATTATTAGAAAAATGAGAAGATTAAATATAAAAGTATATAATATATAATGATTTAACAAGGAAATAATGATTGATTTTTGGTGACTTTTTTAGGGGCTTGGTTTATTAAGGAGTGTAGAGATGACGAACATCAGCCTTCAGGTGAATCCATGCTTAGTTGTACAAACAAGGGTGATCACTATTTGATACTAACCACAAAATATGTGTTTGATTGATTGAATGAGAAAGAAAAAGGATGTTAGAATACTCATTAAGCCTCCAGAAGTCCAAATGATGTCAAATATTTACTCCAAAGATAAGGAATTCAAATAATGGGGAGATTTATGCACTAGATTTGCGGCTGATTAGTGTATTGAAATCAGATGTCTTTCCACTTTTAATTTTTTAGATCTTTTTACGGGGTTGTGATTTTAATTTATCAGTGTCTAAACATTGAAAGACATGCATCTTCATCATAATCATAATTTCAATTTATTTTTTTAAATTAATGATTATCATTGTATTATATTATTAATCAACCAGTGCATCTATTGGAAACAGTATAAATTCTAATGAATAAATTATTTTTTATTCATTTTTTTATCATTATCAGTTAGCATAATCATTATTTTTAATGCCTGAAAAATAATATGAATAAAAAAATATATTTTTTTTAATATGGTTCAATAATGGGACCACAAGAATAGGAAAATTGGGTATCTCTATGACATTTTATTCATCAATTCCAATATATAAACATTAATGAAACGTAAAAAATATATTAAGGTTGATATGTTATCATCATACTTAATAAGCCTTCAATCTACACCATGTAATCAAGGTCTCTCTCTCTATATATATTTTTAATTGTTTATAGAGAATATATATCTAAATAAATGCCAAAATTAGTATAATAGGAAGGTTTCCCAAATGTATTTGTACTAATATTAATACTTATCTATTTTGGTCAGTGGATATAAATTTCAGCCACATATAAATATCATGTTTATCTATATATAAAGTTCAGTAAATGTCTATAAATGGAAGGAAATATTTCCTTCAACAACATTTTATTTTAATAGAAGGTTGTATGTTCTAGTGTGGATGAAATAAATAGATAGATAAAATTTAAATATAGTCATCTTCCATTATCGATGAATAATTCATCTCTAAATTTAATGGTATTAGGTTTAAGTACTTTCCAAATATATATTTCATTAAATTTTATGGGTTAGTAGTTTTGTAATGCATTATTATTTTATGTGAAAGTAATTTTAAGAAACAAATATAATTTTATATAGATTAGAATATATAAGCGTATTAATTTTATAAAAAATCCCTATATTGTTTATATATTTTAAAATTCATATTTTAATTATGAAATATATATATTTTACAGAGTTGAATATTTTTCATTTTAAAAAAATATTTCTTTTTAAAAACATATTTTCAAAATTAAATTTTTTTACATTGGATGTCAATATTTAACTTATAATATAATTAATTGATTTTAATACAAAATCATAATATTATATTCGAATTATAAATTTATGAAGAAGTGTTGTTTTCAAATATAATTTTATAATTCATTAAAAAGGTATATTAAATATTGTATCATAAAATATTATTCTATATGAATTTTAAATGTTGATGTTTCATTATCATATTGACATGTTCATGAATTGTGCATATCATAATCAATATATTAATTTACAATAATCTCATAAATTCAATTTGAATTTTATATATAAATATCATAATTAGTTAATACATTGATATATCTGTTTATTAATTTATTTTCTTCAAAATTATTTTTTAGAATGGTTTTTTGTGTATATAATTTACTCTCAACAAGGAATATATTTCAACAATATTATGAAAGGATTTAATAGTTTTTTTTGTTATTTATGATAAATATTGATATTCATAACAATATTCTTAAAATATTGATTCGACACATCAGTATCATGCCGGAAAAAGGATAATGTGGAGTGGACACATAGCCTCATATGACAGTTTCCTAATAGTGATATTTTATGTTGCCAAAAGGAATTAATACAATATGTTGAGTATTATTCTAATCCATAACTTATATTTTTATTATTTTAAAATGACTTATCAGAAGAAATCCAAATTTTATTAATTTATTTAAATTTATTTTCTAATATAATGTAATTTTTAAAACATTTTGAAATGTATTATCAATATAGAATATTTATTTTGGATATAATCATTTTTTGAAGAAGAATTAAATTAATAATTATTTTTTGTATTTTTTTACTAATTTTATAACCCTTACGAGGAAGTTAAATGCTCATCCCATGTTTTAAAAAGGATTTAAGTGGAATTACAGAAATTATATGTGTGAAAACCTCACTTTTGGTGTTAGTGCATATGAAGTGAGATGAAAATTTTACATTGTTTTAAATTATTTATAAGACTGATAACTATTATTGTGCTGTATAATTCTAGAGAAACTAGAAAAAAATTCATGGATTGTATATTGCTCTTTGTATATTATATTTGTAATTATAAAAAAATACAAAAAAATTTTCATGTATTGAATCAAAATTTAATGGATAGGTCTTTTCAGAATTTTGCATTGAATTTAATATATTATGTAAATTAATAAATGTTTAATAAATAATCAATTGAAACATTAACATTGAAAATATATCATACTATATGTCTATATTTTAGTATGTTAATAAATAAATAACAATATCCTACTATATTTATTGTAAAATTAAATAGATTACAAATAGACTATATCCCCTATATTTCATAATATTCTTCAAATAATGTATAAATATATAAAAATAATATTAAAATATCACAAAAATATTTCCTAAGGGAAAATAATTTTTATTTCGAACTAACATATATCAATGTAATAAAATTAAAAGGATATTATGAATACATGTTTCTTTGAAAACATCCATGGAATAATATAGAGGAATTTAAAAAGAAAATAATAGATAGGATTAGAGTATACATCTTTCAGTCGGTATATGTTAATACTTTAACATCATTCACCCATTTGGTAATAGGTACATCATTCAGGAAATAATAAGAAGATTCATTTTAATAACTTTTTATATAGTCATAAAAGGCTTAAAATGACTTCCAAAATTCATTGTCTAATATTATAAATACTCCTGAAAAAAAAATTTAAAAAATTATTCAACTATAATAACCATATTTTTTAATCATCAAAAAATAAATGTTTGTTTTAATTAAAAACAATCTTTTGGACATTTTCAGTGGTAATGAGGGTAATAATTGAAAAAATAGAAAAATTTAAAAAATCTATTTAAGAAGAAATTTATTAAATATTTTTATATAAATATCAACTAATTCCAAGGAAAAATATTGCTCACAAACAATCTTGTATATGGCTGAGATTTTGAAATAATCCTCCACCATATGTATGAAATTCATTTTAGGGTATTTTACCCATTAATATAATTAATTTTAGTTTATTATAAATATATAGAAAAATTGTAAAGATATACATAATTTCTCATGTTATCCAATTTCCAAATATGAACTCCCATTTATTAATATAACTCTTAAAATAATCATTTACGAGTGTCAACTAGTCCATTTTTCATGTATGTTTCGGTAAAAATATTCATTATATTAATATTAAATAAAGTACTGTCAACATGAAAATGTTATTCGTGATATTAATATCATGAATATATATCATATAAGTGCATGTTATAATCTATGTAATAAAGAAAAGATAAATAAATTTCATCACTTCAGGGAAGTGCTATTTGACACAAACACACAATTGATGTTTTCATTTTCTAAGTAGTGGAAGTGTAAAACTCAAATCACATCCAATATTTTTAGAAAAAATTTCATTCATAAATATATTTTATATTATTTGCATCCTTTTATATAATAATATATTAATTGAGGTGAGAAAAAATAAATTACATCACTACATAGTGATGGTAGGTCCACAAACGTGTGAGGGAAGTTTTCATTTTTCATATGATATAAAAGATATCTAAAATGGAAAAAACATTATCATAAAAACATTTATTTATATTTATGATAGTAGAATCAATACTATTTAGATAAAATTGATACCTATATATATATATTAAATGAATAATTATACATTGAAAATTTAATTTAAGATAATTACATTTTCTATGAGATAATACATTTATATTACACCAAATTATTTCATATGATGGTAATATGAATATAAAATAATTCAAAAAAAATTTAAAGGAAGATAGAAGGTTTTTTGTGTATTTATTGGGATATATATAGGGCACAATTTTAGCAAATTATAATGGATATGGGTTTATTTTTTATTCATGTGGGGAGGGACACATTAGGAAATACCTAAGTGATTTGAATAATAATGATATTATAATTTTACGTTTAAAATCTGATCAATGAATTTTTTTTAGGAAAATATTCCTATTTTATTCTCACCTTACAAATTATTTTATTACCCTATTAATAATGTTTTTATTAAATAAGCTTTTAAATAATTACAAAAATTACTACTTGTTATAAAAAAATAAATATGGTCAATATAACCAATTATTATTTTTATTGACAATATAGAATCTATTTCACATGATTTTACCTGTAATGTTGAATGATATTAATTTTAATTTATGTTTACAAAATGAAAGGATTTGTTTTTAGAGAAATATCATTTTAAGGATAAAAAATTTATTTTAAAATAAAGCATAATGTGGGTTATAATGTGAGTAATTGGATGATAAAATATTAAATTAGATATAATTTTCATCGAGACTACACCATAACAAAATGTTTCATTTTAATTAGTTTCTCAAAACATATTAACTATATAAAATTTTTCTTTTAACAAACATACTACTATATTTCTCAAATATTATTCATATATTTCTATACATAAAATATAATTTTTATGTTAACTATTTTACTTATAAAAAATATATATATTATAGAAAAATTTCATCAAATGACAATCATGCTTATATCTTAATTATGTTATAAAACTGATAGGTTTTCAAAAAAATTTATTATTTAAAAATAATAAAAATATCATCTAATTGTGAAATAATGAAAAAATAATCGTAAGATAATTTAGGTATTATATATTAAAAAAATTATTTAATTGAATAAAATTTAAATAAAATAAATAAATTTTTTTTCTTAATGAACAATTTTGATAACTATATGATTATTATAATATTATTTCATTAGAAAGAAAATATTACTATATTTCATCTTTGGAAAACATCTATATTCATATAACTCATATATATTCTTATAAAAAATAAATTTTTATGACTAATGATATAATTTACTGACCACATTACATTGTATAATCGGCCTTGTTATCATGTACTTTTGAGGTTTTAAATTAATTTTGTAATCGAGTTGTGGTTTGAGGTTTGTTTGTGTGAAAATTTATGAAAAATTATTTGATATATTGTTGTTCATGGCTTGCACATGGTTTGACTAATTACATGCCTAAAACAAGGTAACCGTGAGAATAGTATAAACATGGACAACAAGGTCTACATGGTTGGCGCATGTTTTACCCTAACTATGGACCCCTACCTAAGAATCCATACATGTGGGTTTTAATTTTCAAAAAATAACTTATTAAACGTCCTAAACCACCAAAACCTTTCAATTTTGACCTAATCATGATCTTCATGCATTCTATGTAATCTGAAAGCTTTCTTTAGGGATTCCAAGGAGATTAGAATGTCATTATTTGAGTTCTAAAGCCCAAATTTGATATCTTCACTCTTTTCAATAAATGGATTTAATTCCATTACTTATTTTGTTCATTACTATATCATTAATTGATCTTTTCATGTATTATCTCCACAATTGTTTGGGATATAAACCTATGAGTTGTGATCTATAACTAGAATTTTTTTTATCAATGTATAGATTTTTACAATCATGATTATTTTGATCTTAATATTAGGTTCATGAATTTAGATCCAGATATGAATCGAAATCATTGTGAAACTTTGATTTTGAGGATTTTTTCTAGGAAAGCATAGATCAACAATCCAAGGTAGGATGATAAAATCAAACACCCATATTCACGGATTTCATACATGTATGTGAGATTATTGATTTGGTAGAATCATGAGATAATTTATTTTTCAAAATTTTAGTAATTAGGAATGCTAATATTACATGTTAATTCCTTAGTGATATAAATGATTAATTTATTATTTAATCATGGAAGTAATGTGGCTACCCAAATATCTGATGATTTGGGGAATTTTGTTTTTGAATTCATATGTTTTAATTGAGATGTTGAATGGGTTGTTTTAAAATAATTTATTAGGGTAAATGGATTATGATATCATGTTTTTTATGTAACATAACTAATGGTTTATTGATTATGAGACATGAGGTTTATTAAAATATATAAATTTGAGATTTATTTTGAATGGTTGAGAATTTATTTGGTTAATTAATTGTGTGGAATAAATTTCTGTAATACGATTTATGTTACATGATTAATTAATTGACTAATTAATTAATGGATTATGTTATTAGTTAATTAGTGGGTAAACTAAGGGACATTGATATTTTTAAATAACACTAGTTTTATTAAGGTAATGATGTGGTTAATTCCTGTGAATTAATTAATGATTTAAATTATTAATAATGTGGGTGCTAGAAATGGCATTGTATATTGATTTAGATGTTGGGAGATAGACATGGTTTTCCTCCCCAATATATAAATCTTACATTGCACAATTATAATATAATATTATAATTGTAAATTGTAATTAAAACTTATCCATTTTATTAGCGGAAATTAATATAACTATTAAAATATGATTATACATGTTCGTTAAATGTTTTTACATTTATCCATTTAATTTCAGTGTCATAAAATGTGAATGAATCTAAATTTAATCATAAATACTTTTAAAGGTCAATTTATCGCCTTTTAATGGAGAACCCTTTATTAATATTGTTTTTTTCATGTTCATATTTTTAATTTGAAAAAATAAAGCCATTTTTTAGGAAAAAGACACCAAAATATACTTTGGGTAATTTTTTGGTATTTTTTCAGATAAAATTCAATTTTTAATGAATAGTGAAAATACTGTTTTTTAATTCAAAAAAACCATTTAATATAATTTATTTATATAATTATATTTTCTTTATAATTGGTTTTAAATTTTTATTAGAATATTTTTTTACAATTTAATCTATTGTTGGTCATTGGAATAAATTTCACTTTTATATTGGACATAATCCCGTATCAATCTTTTGATAGTTATTGATCCATAAAAACATGCTATTTTTTTGGATAACGGAAATTAATTTTAAATTAATTAATGAAACTCCTATGATTATAATTTGGTAAAATATATCTCATAATTTGAAATCAGAATATCAAATATAACTTAGGCAGAATGTTTTGTGGGTTTGTGAAAAACTTCAATTTTTGACGAATAGTTAAACCACGTAGTGGTAGTTAAAAAACTGACTTTTTCATTTAAATTAAATGTTACCACTTTTGTGAAATTAATTATTAAATTAAAAAAATTACTGTTATTATTAAGTAAAATGTGGTTCAATAATATGAAAATAATTTTTTATCGAATTGTAACTTTTGAATTTTATATACAATAATTAAAGGTAAATAGGGTAATTCAAGGTAAAAAATATTATAATAAAAAAATTATCTTAACACTTTCATAACATTATTTTATGAGTAATTTATGATCATGGGAATATTTGGGTCGATTTGGGGTCCCCATGGAGCCACATGGGAGTGATAATGACACATTAGATTTATTAATTTAATGAAAACACAAAAATGACATAAATTTTAACATTTAGTAAATAAATTTTTACATGGGATTATATAAGTAATCTTTTAGTCTATAAATATTCTTTGGAAACCTATAAAAATTTCCAACATCATGGTAGGTTTTTATTAATTTTTAAAAATTTAATAAATTAAAATATTTATGACACAATAATGATGCAATGTTTAACTCATTAATAAATCATTTAAATAAATAATATTATAAATATTAAAATAACAACCACAATTAGCCCAATTCTAATTGGATGAATTTATTTCTACCATGAGTCATATTATATTAGATCATAATGAGTTTTCTACTTTTAGATTCCTAATTTCATTATATAATAAAATAATATTTTCACACATTCCTAAAGAGCTCCTCCTCACCCTTATAAAAAACACTCACTTCTAACCCATTCCTTACACCTCTCAAACTCATTGGATTTCCCAACCCAGAACAAATAATATCTCATGATCCCTCCACTACTCTTAAGTTCCATACCTTAGGATGATTTCACTTCAAGATGCCATTTTGCTTTAAACAAAATGATGTTACCCAAATTAAAAGTAACAGTTTCACTTAAATACTAATTTTTTTTATTCTGTAACTCCTAAAATATTTTCATCACATTATCTTATAATAATACCATTATCCTCAATATGTATGGTTTTTTATTAGAATGATTTGATCTACACTTACACACACCTCTATCTAATGGTTAAAGAACATATTGATTTTGTGGACTGCGAACTACTGCCTCACAAAACCATGATTGTTCAAATATATCCTACTACATCTTGCTCTGTCCATTATATTGTCACAGTATTTATATATGATATATATTATGTTTATTTTTTTATTATTTTTTATTTTTAATATATAGCCTACTATTATGGTTTCCATTATGAGTAAACACGATAATTTTATTGGATAAAGTGTGGAATACCTCACCCTCAAAGTGATATGACTTGTTCGTACAATACATGGAACAATTAAAGGATAGAGTTATTGAAATTATATATATGATATTATACTGGAATTATAATATAGCTAGGTACCATTAAGTTTTCATTCATTTAATATTTGAAATAAAATGAAAGTATCGTTCAAGTGTACATACAGTTTACCGTCTCGATGAACTGTGCATTTCATTTCTTATCTCCAAATATTATGAACTATTATAAAAACATATAAATACTGGATATATATGATATATATGATATCTAAATCATGAATATCATTCTATATATATTGAAATATTGACCACATGTTCAACTAGTAATTATAAGGTGTTCATTTTTTACCCAA
Source organism: Viscum album (assembly GCA_963277665.1). NCBI lineage: Eukaryota > Viridiplantae > Streptophyta > Magnoliopsida > Santalales > Viscaceae > Viscum > Viscum album. Next base: position 1,247,855,622 of record OY728148.1, read on the forward strand.
GTACAAAATATCAACAAAACGAACATTATTAACTTAAATGAATACATATTGTTTATATATTTGTAATAAATGATATAAAAGTAATAATAAACTTGAACAGGGGTTATTAATAATGTAAAAATTAACTTAAATTTTTTATTGGGGAATAACAAGAAAAAAAGTCAAGTCGGACACGAGGTAAGGGGTTTCATATCTCACTTTTAATTAACTCATATTTGCATTCTTTGCCAAATATTTATTGCATGTAGAGTATTGTGTACTGACATTTGGTATATATTATCATCATTATCTTTATATTCATTTTATTCGGTTAATAATATGATGGTTATTAACTTTTTTTCATACGACTCGATTGATTACAACTTGGTAAGGGATTTTCATCTCACTTATTATTCTTATGAGATTCATGCTATATTTTTCAGTATTTCTTTTTGTGTGGTGTATGAACTACCCATGACTGTATTCATTTTTTAATATAATTCAATTTATGGGTATTTACTTCTTTATTTTATGATAATTATTTCATGGGTTTTATGATTTGTTGTTACCAAATTAGCAAAGGAACCTTTAACCCGATTTCAATTCATTGGGCTAATCTTGAAATTCTTAATTATGTCCTTATATGATTATGTGTTAAATCGCTATTTATCTATTTATGTTTTAATTTACACACCACATTGTGTGTATATAATTTTGATACACATAATCACTCCATTGAAAAATTTTCATGTCATCGATATGAACTTGATAGGAGTAATTTTAACTCAATTTATATTCATTGAGTTAAACATCCAAGTCAATGGTTTTTTATTAAAAAGAAAATATGTGAATTTTCTAGGATTTATTTACACTGAATATCCAATCATATTGATTTTATTTATATTTTTGACACATTGATATGTAATTGAAAAATTTTTAATCTAAGGATACCATTTTTTATAAGGGATTTCGTCTTAATTTACATTCCATTGAGACTTCATTTTTTTATTCCCCAATTCACTTTTATGTGGTGTATATTATATCCTTTTTAATGTCATATAATGAATCCCTTTATTCTCATGATATTATAATGTTCTGATTAAATGTAAATCCTTAATTATTTGTATTCAAGCATCTCTCATTTTGTTAATAACACTTTAACTAAAATATCATTTTAATTTTTTTAATGATTTATTCTTCTAAATAATTATCATAAATGTCCTTATTTTAAATATGGTTTTTAATGGCACTCCTAGATGGTTTTTTAACTCTTCTAAACGTGTTAGACAGGGTGACCAACTTTCTGCTATACTTTTTGTCATTGCTGAGGATTATCTTAGTAGACTCCTCAGCAGTTTGGTTGATCAAAGTAAGCTTAAACCTATACTGGTTGCTAGAAATCTTAATGCCCCCACTCAACTTCTATATGCTGATGAGATTACCCTATTTCTAAAAGGGGACCAAAAGAATATACAGACTCTTAAGGAAGCCATTACTCATTATGAGGAGGTCTCTGGTCAAGTGATCTCTTGGAATAAATCTTTCATTTTCTTTGATAAGAATTTTCCTATCGGTAGGAAAAATAGTATTACCAATTATTTGAGTATTAAAGAGGGTCTGATTCCCTTTACCTACTTAGGAGTTCCTATTTTCAGGGGGAGACCCAAAGCCAATAATTTTGCTAATGTTATTGATTATATTATAAAACAACTTTCCAATTCGAAAGAGAAATCTCTCTCCATGGCTGGGAGAATTTTCTTGGTCAAGACAACCATTGTATCTAAAATGGTCTACTCCATCATGATTTATAAATGGCATGCTTGAATTTTCAAGAAAATTAATACCTATATTAAAAATTTCATCTGGACTAAAAGTAATCTTGAAAGGAAGCTTGTCACCATTCCTTGGAATTCTGGTTGTAGACCTATTGACAAAGGTGGGATTGGCATAAAAAATTTAATTCTTTTCAATGATGCTCTCCAGGCTCATCTCACATGGCATATTATCAATCCCTCTTCTAAAGCCACTAATTTTTTGTATCACAGATTTCTTTCTAAGCTCTTAAAAGGGAATCTTAATTTCATTAATTCTTCCATCTGGCCATCTATCAGGGACTCTTATAATATGATCATGGAGAAAACTATATGGATGGTTAGTGTTAATTTTTCTATTAACTTTTGGTGTGGTAAATGGTATGATAACACCTTGATAACTTTGTTACCTTCTAGTCACATTCTTGAGGACACTAATCAAACTATAAAAGATGTTCTTCAATCACATCGCCATGATCTATCATATAATATTATTGAGATCATTGATAATCATTCTTTTTCTCATGATGGTGATTTCCTGGTTTGGGAACCTACCCCTAATGGTGTTCTAGACTCCAAAATATTTTATAAGCATAATTTTTCTCACTTTGAATCTAGTTATATTTGGGAGAGCCAGTTTAATAAACCTTGGATTAAACCCTCCAGGCTCACCCTCATATGGCGTATTTCGCATAATAGATTGCCTACTGATACTATTATCCAAAAATTTTGTATCCAACTATGTTCCAAATTCCACATATTTAACCAACATAGGGAGGATGCAGATCATCTTTTCCTGTCTTGTGTGATATCCTCTGCAATATGGAATTTTGTTTTTGATCTCTTCAATTACAGATGCTCTTTTACTGATTCTATATCTGTGTTTCTTAAAAACTGCACTAGATCTGATCTTTCTTTGCAGATGAACAACATTTGGCTGGTGGTAGTGGCAGAGCTCATTCACAAGATCTGGTACTTTATAAATGACCTTACTCATAATAATCATTCTTTTAACCTTAATGCAGGAAAATCGTAGATCCTTGTGGTGATCCAGGAAGCTCCTTTTATTCAAAAAGATTGATGTAACAACTCAGTTGGGGACTTTTAGATCCTTCGCCGTCTCCGAGTTCCTAGAAATTATCCAAAGCCAAAATGCAGCTTTGAGGTTTTCTGGCATGCTCCAATGCATGGATGGATCAAAGTTAATGTTGATGGTGCATCAAAAGGAAATATTGGTCCTGCCAGTTGCGGTGCTATTTTCAGAGACTCTGCTGGCCAGTGTCAGGGCTGTTTCTTTGTTGGATGTGGCAACTCGTCATCGCTGGATGCGAAACTGTTTGGTGTCATCCATGCTATTGATTTTTCTCTTCAAAGAGGCTGGAGGAAACTATAGATTGAGAGTGATTCTTCCACCTTCATTCAGGCCATCGGGAATGACAGCACTCATCTAGCCTGGAAGCATACTTCTCGTTGGATGAACTGCCTTAACTCGCTCTATGGGTTTGATTATATCGCCACCCACACCTACCGTGAAGGTAACTCCATCGCTGATGCTCTTCCAAACAATGGAGTCCACCAGCAAATGACTTGGATGGAATCCCTGCCTGCTGATTTATTCGAGCTCTTTGATAGAGATTGTAAAAAAATCCCCTTTTTCAGACTCTTGTAACTTTATTGCTTTTTTAATAATTATTTGTGCTTTGGTCTTTGACCGAAGCATTACCTTTTACAAAAGAAAAATGTTTTCAAATGAATATTAATTTAAAATAATCAAAGACGTATGGGACACATTGATTGAAAGGTATCTTTATTAAATGTTTTAAATGGTTTTGAAAATGATTTGATAAAGAATTATTTATCTCAATATCTGGATTTTATATATTGTGATTTGAATATGGAAATTTTGTCATTACTATATGCTTGTGTTATGTGTTATGAATATTTTATGGTTATTGGGCATTGTTTATGTATACCCGTGGTTACGTGATAAACCAAGGCCGGGTGAGCCCGAGATAGCTATCTAATGCATTGGTTAACGTGATGGAGGTAAACGTTAATGCTTATCCTAAAATATTTAGTGAATATACTATGATGGGTATTCCAAATGTGACCCTTATGTAGTTGTGATAGCTACAGTGTAAGTTAGTTATGAATTCTATATGTTACCTTTATGATTTAGGATTTATTTATGTTATTTTTATATCTTATGATTTAATGAGGTATGTAATGACTGTAATGTATGGTTTCATAGATATTTATTTATTTGTTGGATAATGTTTATTTTCATTATTTTATATCCCTTACTGATCTTTTTATACTCATCCCATGTTTTGAAAGGTTTTTCAAATGACATAAAGATGAATAGGGTCAAGCATGATATCAATGAAAATTAAAGTTGTCTAAAACATAGGAGATGACATGCCTCTATTTTTTAAAGAGTTTTTATTTTATGTAAAATAGATGTTGAGTAGTTTTGTCTACATGTAATTTTCAAGTTGTTATGTTATATTTATTGCCTAATTATCTAAATCTCTTAACCTGAAAATATCCTTAATGTGAATTATTCATTTAATTCAATATTATGTAATGTCTATTTTCGGGTCCTTATAGTTTTTATTAGAGGTCGGCTTAGATAACATTAGAGGTTAGGGTGTTTTTTAAGCATAAGTGACATTAAAAAATGGTTCGGATTTTAGAAAGAGTCATATTTATTTTAGATAAAGTGAATGAATTTAAGATAACATGAATATGTATATCATAGTATTTACCCTCTTCATATGATGTTATATGATCATTTTTACGATATACTCACACTTACCTTTTTGGTTTTATTAAATGAATGTATCTAGTAGGCACCAATGTAACAGTGGATGTAAATAAAATTGTGATGGTTTTATGAATGAGAAACTGAATGAAGTGGTAGATGTAATGAGAACTCTTGTGGTTATTCTCATCCATCTATCTGATGTTGTGGTTGACCACGATAATCTTGGTGATTTTTATAAGGAATCATATATCCGATAAAACAATCCCCATAGATGTTTAGGTAATAATCATAAAGGTAAGTATATTCATTAACTTATGTGTCATGGATGTGGAAATAAACACATGTGAAAATGTTTCAATGGGGCGGGAGAATGATATAGATGTGTAAATGATGGTTATAAGGAAAGATCCTACCATGCAAAAATGAAGCATCCAGTTTACTCTGGTAAATGGAATAATGTTCTTTCTAAGGGATCAATAGAATGTTTTAAATGTGGTGTGCATAGTCATTATACAAATAGATATCCTAGGAAGATGTTTTGAGAATGTGATCACTTCTATCTTACAAATATATTTTTACCAATACCTAAGGCCATTCCGATGGAGGATGAAGAAGATGAAAATGACCATACAATGGTTTGTAATATTTCTTAACTGATGTTTAGACCTTTTTGAAATCTAAGGATATGATTCATGATTTTGTTTATAGGAATGATGTATTTCAAAATAAATTTAAAATGAATTGTTATTGGATCATGATGAACATTTAATGAGTAATAAGTATACTTATAATGGATTCAAGAGTTATGGTAGATTTAAGATGGTGAAATTCATTTAAGTATTAAGGTACTTTTGATGATGGGATTACATTAGAATACTTTTTATAGTATGTGTAACCCTGATGTTTGATATATTATAATTTTATTCAAGGAATAATTATCTTTTCTTTTGTGGATATGTTTATAAAGAGATATTTGGTTTAATGTGATCCTTTAATTTTAGGCAATTATAGGTTAATACATTTTTGGGATGCAAAATGAAAGTTATTAGAATAACATTGTAGTTAAAATATGTTATGGTTATTTTTGATGAATTTATCTCATTCAGGGAATGTTATAAAATAATATGTTTTATGAAAAATGACAACATTCATACCGCATGACGACCCTTCGAATTGGAAAAAAACTGCAGGAATCGAACCCACATCGAAATTGAGGCAGGGATTTATCACAAACCACTGGACTACCTAAAGTCCCTAGTTAGAATGACTAATTATTTTTAGATAGATGATTTTATGAATCAAGAGTAAGTTGATTTTGGGTCATCTATGGAAATTATTAACCTATCATGAATAATATGTGAATAGGTTAATTACATTTCATTATGAGAAATTAAGAGTAACTGATGTTATTTGGAGATAAATGCTATGATTTTTCATTGAAGAATATGTTATTAAATCTTGGTGAGATTTTGGTTTTAATCTTAGTTTGGATTACTTAGAGGAATCTTATGTACAATTGTTATTCAAATGGTCTTTGTTAATCTTTAAATTTTATTTGAAAATTTTTGGAGATTAAGAGTACTTTTTCTTTTTGTAAAATATTGTCCTTTTTGGGTATTATCTGTTCTTGCACAAACCATTTTGGTTTTTTTCAATGAATAAAGACATAGAAAAAATATAGTTCATATTAAATGGATTATGTGATTATCTAGAAGTTGATTATGGTGATTTCAATGTGAATAAGTCCTATTGAATACTCATCGTTTGAAAACAAATGAGTATATGGTAGTAATTTAGTAATGGATGAAAGTATACATGACAAATTAATATGTTTCCTTTTGTTTTGATTTAAGATCATAAATAAATTCCTCAACTATATTAAAAATAACATAAAACGAAAATGTGGTATGTTAACTTTTCATATTGGGGAATCAATGACCGTTTAACCCACCATAAGTTTGTGATTTTCAGGTGGGTAACTTTCTCTTAGTCATTTTTTCTATCACTCTCCATCAGAAATTGATGATTTGTTTTCACCTACATATCCATGTTTTCATGGAATACTAATATAATTTTTCATGGGTGTCATTTCTACTTCTCTTCCTTTATTTTTAAGTGATAGTTTTACATACTCTTTTTCCAATGTGGGACTTTCAATGATGTTTCTTAGGCTGCTTTTAAAATAGGGAGGACACAATTCCAAAAGGGGGGAAAGGATGTATCATCCCATGTAAATAAAGAAAAATAAATTTTCATATTTATTCACATTTTAAATTAATTATTAATTTTACTTTATAGGGAATGATATGTTCGATTGTTTACCTGATACACATCAACATATTTCTTTGAAATCATATGTAACACAATAATAATATAATATTATTATTTAAAATAGTAGTTAACACCTAGAAATTATATTAGTGGGAATGAATAGAAATAACTAGATTATGATTATAAATTTTTGTTAAATTTTTTTACTTTTATCCAAAAAAATTCAGTTCCTTAAAACATGAATGAATCTAATTTTAAACATAAATTCTCATAAAGGTCGATTTATCCCCATTTAATGGTGAACCCTATTTAATATTTTTTGTTTATATTTATATTTACAATTTGACCAAATAAAAGTTTTATTTAGAATTGGGACACCAAAATTTACTTTGGGTATTCTTTTGGTATTTTTTCTGATATAATTCAATTTTTAATGATTAGTGAAAATACTGTATTTTAATTATAATCTTCCTTTTAATATAATTTATTTATATGGTTAGATTATATATTTAATTGATTTTAAAGAGTAATAAGAATTTATTTTTACAATTTATTTCAATGTTGGTCATTGGAATTAATTTCACTTTTATATTGGACATACACAAGTATCAATATTTTGATAGATATTATTTCATAAAAACAAGCTATTTGTTTTGATAACAATAATTAACTTTAAATTAATTAATAAAAATTATAGGTTTATAATTTGTTAATATAGACATAATTTTTCAATTTGTAATATCAAATATACCATAAGTTGAATTATTTTTGTTTTTTGAAAAATATTAATATTTGATGAATAGTGATACCACATAGTAGTAGTTAAAAATAGTCTTTTTAATTTAAATGAAAATTTAACACTTATGTGAATTAAATTTATAGAAAATGAAATAAATTTTTGATATATGTAAGAATAATTTTGTTCAATAAGATGAAAATAACTTTTGGTGAATAGAAACTTTTGACTTTTATTTACCATGGTTAAAGATAAATAGGGTAATTCAAGGTAAAACGATATTATAATAAAACAAAATTACCTTAAAACTTTTCCAAATCATATTTGATGAATTATTTACGACCATGGGAATCGTTTGGATGATTTTGGGACCCCATGGATCCACTTGGCAGTGATAATGACAATTTAGATTAATTAATTTAAATTAATGGAAAAAAATACATAAACAAAAATCTTTAAGTAAATAATTTTTTACCAGGGGTTATATAAGTCATATTTTCAAATGTAAATATTATTTTGAAATATAAAAATATTTCCTACATCATGGTATTATTTTATAAATTTTAGACATCGAATAAATTAAATTATTTCTGACACAATAATGATGCAGTGTTTACCTCATTAATAAATCATTTAAATAAATATGATTATAAATATTAAAATAACATATATAACTAGTCCAATTCTTATTGGATGAATTTATTTTGACCATGAGTAATTTTCTCTAAGCCCTTAATTAGTTTTGGACCTTTGGAAATAGAATATCAATATATAATAAACAATATTATCACACCTTCCTAAGGAGCCCCTCCTCACCATTATACAAATCCCTCATTTCAAACCCATTCCTCACACATTTCATGCCCCTTGGATCATCCAAACCCTTACCAAATTATCTTCAAATATCCCTATAATCCTCCTAGATTCCTTAACTAAGGCAGATGGCACATCAAGAGGTCCTTTTGGTTCAAACCAATGGATGTTACCCAAATTAATGTTAACAGTTTCTATTAAATTATTTTGTTTTATTTTGTTTTATTTTAATTATAGAACTCATAAATTCTTTTCATTGCATTATTGTATAACAAAACAAGTATCTTAGATATAATAGTATGTTTTTACGAGAATTATTCTAACTACACTTACACACACCTCCATCTAATGTAAACAGAATACACGGTTTCTGTGGACGATGAACTATTGCCTCAAGAAACAATGATTGTTCAAATATCTCCTACTACCTCTCATTGTGTCCATTATGATGAAAAAAATATTTATATATGAAATATATTATTTTTATGTTTTATTTATGATTGTTTATATTTTAAATTATATAATACATTTGTGGTTTCCATTGTGAGTAAATGCGATAATTTCATTTGAGGATGTGCAGACTACCGCCCCCTCAATGTGATATGACTCGTTCATACCATACTTGGGACATATAAAGGATAGATATGTTGAAATTATATATGATATAATATTTAAATTATAACATAACTATGTATCATTATGTTTTTATTCATTTAATATATGAAATAGAAAATAAAGTAGCATTCATGCGTTCATATGGCTTACCGTTTCCATTAACAGTGAATTTAATTTCTTATCTCCAAATATTATGTACTGTTATAAATAAATATATATATATATATACTGGAAATATATGATATATATGATATCTAAATCATGAATATCATTCTACAGATAATGGACTCTTGACCACATGGTCAACTTGTAATTAAAAGTTATTCATTTTTTACTCAAGTAGCAAATATTGAAAAAATGACTATTATTGATATAAATGAAAAAATATTGTTTATAACATGGAAGAAAGTTATATAAAAGGAATAATAACCTTTAAAAAGAGTTATTAATCAATTATAAATTAACTTATGTTTATTGTCATGGAATAACAAGGAACAAACTAGTCAAGTCAGACAGGAGGTCAGGGGTTTCTGATCTCACTTTTACTTTCATGATATATCCATTATTTTCCACATATTTATTGTATTTGGTGAATTTTTTACAAAAATTTGGTAGATATTATCATGTTTATATTTATAATCATGTAATTCTATGAATTATTTGGTGGTTGTTAAATTTTTTTCATGTGACTCGATTGAGTACAACTTGGTAAGGGATTTTCATCTCACTTTGTATTCCTATGAAATTCATGCTATATTTGCCCCTATTTCTTTTTGTGTGGTGTATGTACTAACAATGATTGTAATTATTGTGTAATATTATTCAATTTATGATTATTTATATCTTTAATTTATGATCATTCAATCATGGGTTGCATGTTACGTAAGTTACCGAATCGGTAAGGGAACCTTTTAACTCAATATCCATTCCTTGGGTTAATCATCAAATTCTTAATTATGTCATGTTACGACTATGTGTAAAATAAATAAATATTTATTTATATAGTAATTTCCACTCCACTATGTGTGGATATAATTTTTATACACATTATCATTCCATTGATAAATTCTCAGGTAATCGATATGAACATGATAAGAGTAATTTTAACTCAATTTCTATTCCCTGAGTTAAACATCCAAGTCATTGGTTTTGTATTAAAAAGAACATGTTTGAATTTACTATGATTGATTTACACTGAATATCCAATCATAAAGAGTGTATTTCAATTTTTCACACATTATTATGTGATTGATTTATCCTTAATCTAGGGATACCGTTTTTATAAGGGATTTCGTCTAAATTTACATTCCATTGAGATTTCATTATCGTTATGCACAAATTCACTTTTATATGATGTATATACTATATTTTTAGAATATTATATCATAAATCCATTTATTCTCATTATATTATAAAGTTCATATGATATTTTATTCCTCAATTTTTTGTATTCAAGCGTCTCTCATTTTTGTTAAAAACTCTCTACCTAAAATATCATTTTAAATGTTTTAAGGATTTATTCTTCTAAATATTTTTCATTAATTTCTATGTTTTAAAAATTGTTGTTAGGAATTATTTATATGTATATTAATGTTTATAAATTATAGTTAATTTAAAATCATCAATGTTGTATGGGACTCTATGATTCAAAAATCCCTTTATTAATTATTTAAAATGGTTTTGAAAATGATTTGATGAAGAATTGTTTATTTAAATATCTTGATTTGATATATTGTTATTGGAATATTGAAATTTTATCTTTCCTTGATGGTTTCGTTATGTGTTAATAATATGTTATGGTTATTGGGCGTTGAATACATATATGGGTGGTTCTATGATAAACCTATAGAGGGTGAGCCCATGATAGCTCTCCAATGAATTGTGTAACGTGACAGAGGTAAACATTAATGTTTCTCCTAAGAGATTTAGAGAATATACTGTGATCAGTATTCTAAATTTGACCTCTTATGTTGCAAAGATAGATATAATGTATTTATTATATGTATTCCATAAGTTTCCATTATGATTTATGATTTCTTTATGTTATTCGTAAATATTATGATTTCATGAGGTATGTTATGATTGAAAAGTATGGATTCATATATTTTTATTTATTGATGGGATAATGTTTTTTTCCATTATTTTATAACACTGACTGCGCTTTTTATTCTCATACCATGTTTTGAAATGTTTTTCATAGCACATAAAGATGAAGAGGGTCAAGGATGAGATCAAGGAAAAGTTATTCTGTTTTAAACATGGAATGTGACATGTATATATTTTTTAGGCATTTTTATTTTATGAAAAATGGATGTTGAGTAGTAGTGTCAACATGTAATTTTCATGATGTTATGTAATTGTTAATTCCTAATTCTATAAAACTCTATACCTAAAAATATAATCATTGTGAATTATTCATTTAAATAAAGATTATATAATTTTTATTTTCGGGTCATTAAAGAAATTATTTAATTAACTAATATAGAGATTAAATTAATAAAAATATGTGTACTGTTCTAAACTAAGACCTAGAATTATGGTGGTTAAGGGTAGTAACAAGGCCTCCCTGTTGACGTGTCTATAAGAAAGGGTAAAAGTAAATGTTGAATTTTTTTTTTCTTTATCCTCTAACATAAATTATATAAGGATGTGTTATGAGACCTAATACACGTGTTTGTATTTTTTGGGATATGCTTCAATGATTCTTGTTGATAGGGAGACCAATGGGTATGGCTCGAAAGGAAATTCCAAATAGAGAACATGAGGAACTATTAGTGAAAAGTGATAAGGTATGGTTTAATTTCCAAGAGATATTTTCTTGTTTCATGAAATATCAGGACAGAGACCTAGGGATGGTTTTCAATGGCATATCTGATTTGACAAGGTAGTTTTAGATACAGCACCCTTTGAATTTAACATGGGAAGGTGTACATGAGAGAGATGAACTATGTATAGATACATAGTGATGATACATGAATATTAGGGGACTGTGGATGAGGGTTGGTTCATGTTGGCTACTTATATTCTATGAGGGTCAACAATGCACTGGTGGGAAATTTATGAACGGTCTAGAAAGACAGATAATATGATAAGGAAGAACATTTTTAGGATCCTAAAGGAGGCTACCAGTATTGAACAGGTAGTTGTCACTAGATGATTTGTGAGTGTTCCTTACAAGTGCAGGAAGCATCATTACAAGAACCATAGAAAGGACATTGGAATGAAAGGTGGAAAATCAAGAGGAAATGTTTCACCAGACCATACTCATGTTATTTTGAACCAATGATGTAGGCCAAGATAATATCATTCACATTGACCTCGACCACCAGTATAGTGCTACTTTTGTTACATGATGGGACACCTACAAAAGTTATGCATGATGCAATGATAGGCTCGTGTCGAGGGTGTAGCTGTGCATAGTCAGAGTGCGAGAACGAGGTCTTTTACACCTTATAGGAGTGGCCGAAAGAGTCCAACTATAAGAGACTATAGAGGCAGTAGACATGTAGTGTTTGGGTATGAATTCTTGTATCGGTAGAGTGGTGATACTCATGGGATTCAAATGATGGAATAAGAAATATGGGCATGGTAGTTGCATATTGTGCAGCCAAAACATTTGGAAAAAGATCACAGGCCATAGATAGTGCGGGGTAATATTCTAGTAGATTCTACTTTAGCAAGTTCATATTTTGATACTGGTGCATGTTATTATTTTTTCTTTACAAATCTTGTTAATGGTTCAAGCCAGTAGGTTGAGTTTTTAAGAGAACAGATGAATGTTGATACACCATTTGGAACACAGTATAGAGATATATGTTTATGAAATGGATGTTCACAAGTGATTGGAGTGTATTTTTTTCTTTGGTATCTTTATGTCCTAGATATTATGGTATTTGACATGACATTGGGTATGAACTAGTTAACCACATCATTTGTTTCAATAGGTGAGTTACTCCTATGTCTCCTATGAGATACTTGTTTGTTTTTCATGGATAATCGGATATCCATGAAAGCTGACAAGGGTCAATTAATTAACTCTTAGGAGAGCTAACAGCCCATGTTTTTAGTATTTTTCTTGAAGATGGAGGTGGTAGATGATACATCATTCCACCAGTTGTGGAACATTTTTTGGTCTTTTTCCTAAATGAATTATCTAGGATTCCACCTTATAGTGATGTGGAATTCACTATTGAGGTCATGTTTATGGTAGATTCATTATCTATTCCCCATTATATATTGAACTTTCTAAGAATAAAAATATCAAGGCTAATTTGGGGGAATTAGATGATTAGGAGTTTATCCATCCAAGTAAGTCTCCATGGGGATCACTTGTGTTGTTTGTAATGAAGGATTATGGTGGTTTATGATTTTTTGTACATTATTATATGTTGAATAAAATGTTTTTTAAGAACTAATATCTCCTACCCCATATCAGTGAAAATTTTGATCATTTTTAGGTGGATTTTGTGTTCTCAAAAATTTATTTGAGAATACTGGATCAATTATTGATAGTTTGGATGTCTGGTATACCATGAAGTGATTTCAGAAGCAGTTAAGTTATTTTTGGTGTTCTTCGTAATGATTTTTGGCTTAAAAAATGCAATAGTAATGTTTATGGAATTCAGGAAATGGATCTTTCATTTATACATAGATCATTCTGGGGTGGTGTTTTTCGATGACATCTTTTTGTACTCCTAGTCTCATGATGATCATTCCAAACATCAAGACATCATTTTGAGAACACTGAGATAGAATCTGTTATACGATAATTCATCTATGTGTCATTATTTTATTGATAGTGTAGACATTTTGGGTTACATCATATCGGATGAAGGTGTGGTAGTGGGCCCAAATATAGTTCAGGTTGTGGTATCTTGAGAGTATCCTTAAAATGTTTTTGATATCAGATTTTTTATGGATTAGGTAGATATTAAAGAGGTTCATCCATGAATTTCCCCAATTGGCATCACCACAATAAGGTTTGATAATGAATTTCATGAAGTTTTAATGAAATTAAGAATGTGATAATGAATTCTAGGAGTGGAATAAGTGCTTGACATTGATAACAGTTTTGATGTCACCAGAGTAAAGTGATGTGTATATAGTGTTTAGTGATGATTAAGGGATTGGACTCAGAGCTGTGTAGTTGTATTGGGATAGATTCATTACATATGGGTCTCGGTAGATGAGTCCAGATGAATGGAATTATCCTACACATGACATCGGGTTTTATCTATTGGTTACGCTCTTAAGTGTTAGTGAAACTACCATTTTGATTAAAAGATTATGGTTTTTATAAATAAAAAAAGCTTGAAGTATATCTTTTCATATCCTGACTTTAATATATGGATGTGAATATGTGTAAGTATACATATTTATTTGATTTTGAAATTGCATATACACCTTGAAAGGGTAATTGTTTTGATGATTACTTTCGAATTAAATATACTAATCAGTTGGTAAATAAGTCGAGTATAGTGTTAAAGACTATGAAATTGCTGGCTAAAATGAATTTGGTGGTTTAGGAGACTCAGGATAAGTTTACTATCATTTTAGTAGCTTTTGAGTATACACTTTTGATATGGATTTTGGATATATAATATAAATATCTAGAGTTTTTATCCCTAAGGTAATTTCATGAAGGGGGGAGACACCTTTAGACTAGATGATATATCAGGATGATAACATCATTGTGAAAAATTGGTTTTTTGGAGCCTACAAGTCTGCAAGAGGAACTCATGATATAATTTCATTCCTTAATGTGGGAGGTATATCCTGGGGTCAAAGAAATATCCAAGGAACTGTGATGAGTATTTTGGTAGACACACATGAAAACGTATATAGCAGGGTTCATAACATGGTGTTTCACATGTATAAAGGTTATAGAAGATAATCAACAACTTGTATTTCTATTACAACAATTTATTTTTCTTGAATGGAAGTGGGATGACATAAATATGTATTTTATGGTGGGACATCCAAAGACTCCTATGAGGAATGAAGCTATTTGGTTAATTATGGATCAGTGTAAGAAGGTATAACCTTTCTTTTCTATTATTTCATATCCACAGTAAAACATTTTGTAATTATGTATGTACGAGTTATAGATCATTTGAATGGGGTTCCATATACTATAGTTTCATATCACAATTTTTAAATTACTTAATACTTTAGGTAGGGACTATATAAGAAACATGGAAAACATGTTTTGTTGATTATGACATTCCACCCATATATATATGGCCATTTAATGTGTAAAGTATAGGTGCTAGAGTATATAATATGGGAATGTGTCCTTGACTATGGTGTTTCTTGGGTGAAGCACTTCAATTTATAAGAGTATTCCTATAAAAATAGTTATCAGGAAAAAATATAGATGTAACATACGAGGAACATAACGATAGTCCATGTATATCAATGCTATGATTGATAGAGGCAGGTGAGTCGGAGCTGCTAAGGCCAAGTCTCATGCATCAAGCATTAGAGCTAGTGTAGTTATTTTCAAAACATATGTCTATGCCTCTGAGTAGGATGAATATATATGATGACAAATGAATATAACCCCTAAAGTGTACATAGGGTGATTGATTATTCCTTTGGGGGGAATCTATGTTGGGTAACTGAATGATATAGTGGTAGGGTATGTGGTCTCCTAGGTTTGTAAAACTATTTGAGGTTGTTAATGGAATCAGGCTGGTGGAATTTTGATTAACCCTTCAACAAAAATATATCACTATAAATGATGTTTTCCAGGTGTCACAACTACGTCGGTATAACCCATACCCATCACATGGGATTGTTCTGTTTGATTTCTACCTCAAGATAGATTATTCCTTTATAGATATCTTATATATGTACCAGATCGTAGTGAGAATGTGTTGTAAGGAAAGACCATTCTTATAGTTCGTATGTTATGGAAACATAGAAGTTATCAAGAGAAAACACGGTAATGTGAATCCTTCATGATGTCCCATTGCCCCAATATTTTTTCCATTGATTCATACTGATGTTTGGAAGTTAATATCGAGCATGATCTATTATAAAGGGCGGAGATTGTAATATTAAAATCCTTTATGAAGTCCTCTCAGGCATGTTTTAGATACATTTGAGGTTTTTATGTTCTTCATTCAAGTTGTGTTTTGAGGTGTATTTGTGTGATGTCATAAGAAAAATTAATTGATATAGGGCTATGCACGGTTTTCAAAATATTTGATAAATCATGTTCCTAAACCCATGTAACTATGAAAACTGTGCAAAACTGGATAGTGAGGTCATTTTGAATGGTGCACGATTATCCTAACCGTGTGCTACCGATAAGGAATCCATTCATTCATGTTTTAATTATCTAAAAATGATTTTTTAACTCAGTCAAATCCCCAAAACACCTCAATTTTATCTTAGGCTCGAGGTTGATAAATTACTGGTGACTGTATAGCTTTTCGGAGGGAGTCAATATGATTATAACACTGTTATTTGATATCTAAAGCTTAAATTGATGATCTTACATCAACACTATAATATTATTTCTTCCTGTTTCATCATCTGTTATTTCCTATATATTTCAATGTCTTTTTAATGGATGATGCCCACTATTTCCAAAGTTCTAATCCTATGATTTGAGATCTAGATTGTGTTTTGTGGATCTATATATAGATATTAAATATCATAAAGATTTTGATATTAATATTGGGTTTAGGGATTTATATATATATATATTGATCGACGTCATTGTGCCACTCAATTTTTTTGGGATTTCTGCTAGGCAAACATCTGTCAACAAACATACCTAGTTCACAAGCATGGATTATATTATATAATTTATGTACATGATTATATTATTTTACAAACAAACCTAGTTGATAATCATTGATTTATTTTCACAAAATAGATCATGTATATACATGGATTTTAGCATAACATATACTATTTAAATTCTACAGTTTATTGATTATATCATGGGTCGATATAATCGAACATATTAATAATATGATTCTACCATTTATTATGTTATTTTTGTAATTACTTTTTTATTTATGATTAAATGACAAGGAGAATTTATAATTTAGATAGATACAATTATTCAATATGAATCAACATTTTCTCTAACATACCTATAACAAGGTACATGTTATTTTGTATGGAGAATAATTTTATCCATCTTTTTCTTCATGTAATAATGGAATATAGTATATAACAAACAAATTACATATTAAAACCAATAAAAATATTTTTAAGAATTTAGTAATTTGTTTTTATAGAAATTAATAATACTTTATTAATAGAAAAATAACATTACCCATTGTATAGTAATTGGACCTTAATAATAGTAAACTATCAAATAGAATAGCAACCTCACCAATAAAATTAGAAATTAAATTTTGGAAAATTATAAATAAAATAATATTTTTATATATACTTAAATAAATATCTTAATAATGATAAAATAAATATTTGTATTTTTTGTGATAACTATATGTTTATTCACACTTAAATAGTTAATATAATGATGTAAATGAAAATTTATTTTTTAAAAATATATACATAAATAAATATATTATCATCCAATAATTATCTGATAATTATATGACATACAAATCTTTTTTTGAATGTTTCACATATACAATTATAATAATAAAATAGATATTTTTCATATAAATGATTAATATAAGAAAATAAATGAATTTTTTAGTCATAGTGGAGTCCTGGATGATTTTTTGTCCATTATATAGAATTATAATTCAATATTTAATTTATTTAGTAGTATTTATCATTAATAATTTTAATATTGATAAAAAATAATAAACTAATGAACAAAATAATCAAAAAAACGACTCTCATCTACAATAAACACAACCGTTATTTACCTCTTCACCTCACAACTATAAATCATTTATGATTTTCATAATTTTTCAAAATCACTATACCAATCCTATCCCCCACAACATGAATCCAATGTTCACAAAAAATAACCGAACACAATTTTCTTAAGGAGGATATTAAGGACGAGAAATTCAAGAAGTAAAATCTTATTCCGTTCACTTTTAATTTCTGTTAATTTCTTATTTTATACCTACCTTCCCATTAAAAAATAATTATAACTCTTGAATATTATATATAATATAATTTTATTAGATTAATTGAATTTTCATAATCATAAACCTTATCCCCTCCATTTTATTCTAAGAAATAAAACCGCATCCCTGATGTGTCGAATTATTGTTATCATGGACGATGCATTTTCATTTTCTATTACCACTTTCATAGCTAGTCAAAAAAGAATTTTTATTGTTAATAAATATTTCATTATACATTAAATATGTTATGTAATTATATGTATTCAATATATAAAACAGATATTAAATATAATGATATAAGTTCATGACAGTCTTAATTACCACCAAAATAAATTAAATGATTTTCATTTCTGTTTTATCTAAGGAATAAACCTAATTTTTAAAAATTTATCGATATATAGAACCATTTAAATTTCATAAATTGAATTAATACTATATAATTTTACTTATGTGGAGTTGTTACAATTTGAAAAAAAACATCCAAAATAAAACTCAAGGGAACCTGTCTTAAAATCCACAAAATGAACCCACTAGAAATGAATAAAATAAAATAGTAACATAATAAAATGGCCATAAATTATAAATATCTAATTATAAAAAAATATATTGAAGTGGATCATAGAAAAATTATTAATTATTCTAATTTCATTATCCATGACATCAATTATAAGTGAATAACACTTTCAGAGATATCGTAAGGGCTTATTTATGAACTTCCACATTTTTCCATTGAGTAATGATTTACCTCTCTTTACCCAAATTTAATTAATAATTGTTCTTATTTAAAAGTCCATTAATTTTTCTCTATTTTCTAACTATATGAACATAGCTCTAATATTTTTTATTTTATGGGTAAATAAATATTTTATAACGATCTATTTTTTATTCCTCCTGAAAAGAAATCCGGATTAAAAAGAAATTCCAAATTTCTAAAATCATTCATATAGAGTTAATAATATGGATTAATACAATAATATTTTAATAAAATCACTCATTCTAATATAATAAACTTTGTTATTTCTTTTTTGGTTTCATATAAACAATTTTATTTTTATCCATTTTAAAGTGACATTTGTAATTTCTCTCGTACCGCACTAATGTGGATATTTTCAATTCATTATTAGAAATTAAATTTTCATGTTTTCACTTTAGGTGAATATAATTTATTAAATTATATTCCTATATTTCAATATTAATGATTAAAATTCATGTAAACAATAAGTATGTTCTATTTTTTGGGCTTTATGACATGATTATGATGCCCATTTATTTCATTGGGTTACTCATATGTTTATTCATTATGTATGATTCTTCATTTGGAACCAATAATCAGGAAAATGTTATTATGGGTTCCCCTATATAGTTCTCCAATGCATTGTGTAATGTTTAGTCTATTGGGAGGTCTTGTTTTGATAGAGAGTGAACATGATTTTTAGGGGAATTTGTCAACAATGTGAAATGGTCTTCACAGTTAGCCTCGACTCATGCATAAGTCTTGATTAATTGTTTTGACAAATTATTATGTTTCAATGATTAAATAATCCCATTCTATATAAGTTATGACTTATAAACCATGTTCTATGATTGATTTCAATATTTATACCCTTATAAAGAATTTTATCTCATCATTATTTTCAATGCATTTCACAAGGTATCCTATGTATATGTAAGAGATCAATGAAGTCAGAAAAAAGATTTTGGATTTTTAATATAAATTTATTGTATTCGATTTTTATTATTTTTGTTTTATATACATAAGCATCCAAATACACATGAATTTATCATACATGGTTTGTATTTCAAGGTTAATTATGTTAAAATCCTTTAAAAATATTATGTGTAAATTGATAGTCTTTTAATATTTTTTATGATTAAAATGTCCAAATAGAAAGAATTATATAAAAATAACATTGTTTCCAATTATTTTTATAAACATATATCTTTCATTCTCATGGTTTTAGTTACGGTTACTATCATACCCTTACTAACAGGTTGAAGAGTTTTTTCCCTTATAGTCAATATGATCTCACCACTTTCATATTCCATTCCCATCACTATAAAAATAAAATTGACTTACATTGAGATATAAAATATTATAGTGTCGATAAATTATTGAGAAATGATAAAAATTATTGTAAATAATGTTTCTTATGTACTATGTTCTCAAAGACACTAAACCTTCTATTCAAGGATTTTGTATAGATTTTTTGATATATAATGTTTAACTCTATCATGTGATGTAAAATAATTATATGAATATAATGGACCATATACATTTGTATCAAATAAAATTTTTAAATAATGTGTTTCTAAAAATAGATAAATGTGTGTCTGTCTTGGGAATTATAACCACAATATATGGTATAAATAAGAAATTGAAGGGAATACCTACCTAATATGGTATTTTAAATGGTGAAGTGTGGTAATAGTAAAATGTGATATATTATATGGGCCATTCCTGGTAGGAGTATTAATAATTTCTAATTTCCTTCAGATCCATTCCACCATACAACTTTTTTATGATGCAGTTATGTGGATAATGTATTTTACCTAATGTTAATACTTAATATTGAACCCTACAAAATGATAATAAAAATATTGTTGAAATCTGTCCCGAATATATAATACATGGATGGATATTTTTAATTAAGAACATAAAACAAGAGACATTGGAACATAAAACATTGGGGTGGATATATATGATTCATTACAGACATTAATCTATGGTGGACAATTGATGTATTGAATGATATTTCATAAAATTTGAAATAGGGGTTTGTGTGAAGAAACATAATCTAGATGTTAATAAAGGGTTATTTATTCCATATATTATTATAATTATTATTTTATTATATTGGCTATTTTATTAGGTGGTTGAGATTTTGGAAGGTTCGGTTGGATTGTTGGTCCGTCTGTTTGACTATTAATTCTTTTTTCACTCTCTCATTATAATTTTTTTTCATATTTTTAAAACATAAATTTGAGATGATTCATTTAATTATTCAATTTATTATCACCGTATTTATAATCCTTCATAGTATTCAAGGAGTCTTTATGTGAATATACTATGAATTTCAAACATTGAGTTCAGATTTATTATAATGTAATTAAAAAATAAATTTTGGATTTGTTATATTGTTTGGAGGATTTTAATTACAAAAAATTATATAAATTGTGTTTTTTTATGTATAATGATTTATTTTATAATATGTAATTTTAATTTCGGTAAAATTATTGAATTATGATCATTTTTATTGATTATTATGTGTAATTCTGATGATGTGTTTGATTTATATACCCTTAATACTAATCATTAAATTGGGGCCTATAAGAGGTTGTACATTGAGACCACTCTTTCTATTCACTACAAACATAGAAAGGATACTAGTAAAGTGTTTAATGAGAGAGTTGTATCATAACAATACTTTTATAATAGGATTGAGATTCAGGTTAGGTACACTTGAGGTATACAAGGGATAATAGGGAAATATCAACATTCGATCTTAGCTTGTGATATACCATAGAATGACATTATATTACATAGTATATTAGGGCCCATGTCATTAAATTCAAGGACAATAAGACATTAAAATACGCAAATACATGTGATGTAACTTTCTAGGTAGAGATTTAATATGGGATCAAGAATCAACCTTGTGTGATATTGGGAATGAATGGCATGATTTTTGGAAATTAATATTTATTAATAAATTTTTGTCAACATGTAGATATTATTTTACATTGGGATTATTTTGGGTTTTGGTTAAATAAATTTATTATGTTAAACATTCATATATAATTTATGGAGGAGATATTCAGTAGTTTGATTGAAGAGAATGACATATGATTGATATTATCAATGAAAACAAGATGTATAAGATAGAAATTTCTTTGAAATATATAATAAATGTATGTAATATAATAAGGAGATTTTATATTATTTTTTGAGATAAAAATAAAAGGAATCCCATGTGATATCAATAAATTTTATTAAAAATATTTTTTACTACTGGGTTTCACAAGAAACTAGTCAAATATGGGAGCACCATTATCATGGGTGTTTTACATCAGTCACTATAAAGTGGTGGATGTTTCTCAGGATGAATTTTTTTATATATTGTTTTGAAATTATTTCCCCATATGGTGAAAATAAATACATGAATAGATATTGTCCCTATTCTATAGGGTATCCTATGTATATATGTTTTTATAATTAGCTTTATAGACATACTTCATTTTAATCACTATGTATTTTCAAATAATACACTTTATCATTAGTTATTATGCAGGTGTATTATCATGTAATTGGATACGAAATTACCACAGGTAAAATGGATTTATGTATCTTCTTATAGAATAAGGTGGAATTAATGAATCATATCTATTATAATAGAAGTATACTATAAGAGAGAGGTCTGTAGAGATTCTCAATAATTGTTTCTTTGGTATGGAGGATTAACGATGAACATTCAAAATAGAATTTTATAAGACAATAATCAATGAGAAAATAATTTTTATTTGGTTTCATGTGTAGGAATTTTGTATTTATTCTAGTAGATGATTTCTATTTTCATGTTATGTATTTGGTGAAATGGTCTCTTTCATAAAAACAATCATCTGCTTCTCAAGGATTTGATTATGCTATGGTTTTTCATACCCCTTTATACAAAAAATACATTATTGGGACATAATGGATGTATCACAATAGAAGATGCCATTTTATTATTTGTATCAATGTCATCAGTATTCAGTTTATCCAATGGTGGATTGAGTTTGTATTAGAAAAATCATAAAGTTTCCCAACACCAATATTCAGATATATGAACAAGTTGATAGTTGTAGCCACTCTCTATGTGCTAAAAGATAAAGAAATTTAAATATGAATTAAATTAAGGTCATCGTTTTATTTTGTCTAGAGGTTTTCTAGGGTATGATTATTTTATCATAAATCATATTTTTTCCATATTTTATTATGTTTTTTTGACTAGTTTATCATATCATCATTCATATCTATAATTATATTAGAGGTCGAAAGGGTTCTAAAGTACATGTTGATGGCTATTCTAGTTGATGAAAATGATTATTTTTCTAATGTGTATGATATATACCCAAATAATAGGGTAACGATTATTAATGAATGCCGTTTTTGGTATTAATTATATATAACCATTGAATGTAGTTGGTAATATTGCTTATTATAAATCTATATATTCTGATTTGGATAAATATTGAATGGTGAAAATTATTGTTAAAAATGATCATATGGGAAGCATGTATAAAAATATTAATCTATTTCTTCTGATTGGTTTATAATGGACAATCGTAATGTTCATTATCTAAAAGGTATGTTATAATTTCTTTATTTAGACCTCATTTTGTTTGAAATACTACACACATGAGTTGATGTTCATTTTTTTGGAATTTGTTGAAATTAATACATTTTTATTTAAATATCTCTTTATTATATAGATTCTACAAAGCGTCTTTGTAAAACCTTGATATTTCAAACCATGAAAATTATGTTTAATATCATTAATGAATTACAACAAGGAGTATATTCTATAATGCAACTGTTAAAAACATTATGATATAATTCATTTTTAAATAAATTTAATCTATTTATGGACTTTTGATAAACCCAACACCAATATATTTTGGTTCGATAGAGTATTCAACCAACAACATCTAGTTTAAACAAACCATAATGTAAAAAACATTATATTGTAGTCATTAATTTGAAGAGTAAAAATAATATTATATAAAAAATGATATATAAAAATATATACATCCAAAATAATAGTATTTATTGATTAATACATATTAAATAATCATTCACATTACAGTAAAATAAATAGATTCATCAAAACCATTTTTCATTTAAAAATGTTTTTCATTAATTTTTAAAAAACAAAATATAATTAAAATTTGGGTATTTTTAAAAATATATTTTTAAAAATATAAATCGTTATTTAAATCATCATATCAATATTTTCTCTAGGTGAATGTATTTTATATTTCTAATGTGTTTCATTTTTTGATGAATAGTAAAATAGAGGATTTTATTTGAAAATGACCTTTTAATTTAAATAATAAATAATTATAACTAATAATTTGACTTGGAAATAATGTTACTTTATATAAAATTTATATCATTTAATCATATTTAATTTTTTTAATACATTTAATATTGAATTTTATTGTTAAAATATCTTACATTTGAACATTTTCTCATTAAAAATTTCCTTTATTACCGCATCTATGGGATTATGTTGAAATTTTTTTTTAAAAATTATAAGAATTGTAAATAGAAAATTGGTTTCAAATTTGGAATAATAATAATTTATAATTAAAAATTTATCAACATGATTATTGAAAAAATTTAATATTGAAAATAGTAAATATTATTTATCACGATTAGGGTAAAAATGTGTATACCATGTGATAAGATAAGAATATAAGAGTTACAATGACACAAATATTAGTTCAAAACACATTTATGATCCATATTTCGACACTTATAACCATATTATAAACGTTTATGAGTTTTTGGGACACTTTACCTTGACATTTTCCTATATAATAAGTCATATAATGAAACATTAAAATCGTGGACCATCCTTGAGTTTAATATATATAATATATTATGATCAGGAAAAAAAGATACATATCATCTAATAATTATTCCCTTTTTAAATAGAAATGAGTTCTTTTTTATGATTATTTGTTTTAAATTTTTATGAATATATTATTACATTATTTTGTTATGAAACTCTAATGTATAAATTAATTTGTTTACAATAAAATAAACTAAATGATACTAAAAATATTATAAGTGATGTAATTTGAATGAATTATTATTGTAAATTATTTTTGTGGTGAATATAAATTGATAAATAGTTATTTAAAATTTATATAAACATTACATCATTGTCTTTGTATTTCATAATACAACATAAATTAATAATTTAAAAAGTGACATTAATGTTATTTTTTGATGATTTTTTTAAATGATTCGATGAAAATAAAATCACATTAACATAACACAGGACTTAAAAATTAAAATAATTGTCAATAATGATACATTATTGGGCAAATTTTATGTTTGTAATTACTATATTTATTACTAAATGGTACAGACGTGGTTTGCATGGTTAATTTTTAAAAGAAGTATTTTCAATTTATAAACAATCGTTATAAAATTAATTTTTAACTAAAAAAGGATTTTTACATTTTTATTTGAATTTCTTATTTAGAATAATAGGTTATAAATTATATATTAATGAACATTTAATTTTATTATTAATGGGAAAATTAACATATTTAGAATGTTGAGTTACCGTAGTGAATATCCAACATGGAAATAATTTTGAAGAAGAATGATATAATAAAAAATTTGTTTAAAAAATTTGTTTTAATATGTAAAATATGTGTGGTTCCACCATATTTCCCACAGAACACATTATTTAGCTATATTGGATACAATTTATGAAATAATAACCTCCCAATTGTGAATATTTTTGGATATTTACAAATATTTCACTAATCATCATATATAAATGGGAACTAAGACCACTAATTTTAATTATACCACAGAAGCCTTTTATTTTTTAAAATATCATCCCAAATCACACAACTGCATCCTTATTCTCAATATAGAAACTTTAATTTGGAAAAAATCCACCATCTAAGTGATTTGGGGAAAATATATAAAAGATACTCAAAGAAGTTGTAATGTTCTTGAATGGAAAAATTTATTTTGATTCTTCCTACACGTCTCTAAATTATAATTATAACCTACTTATATAGTAACATAATTTTATCCCGTATACTAATATATTTTTATATTAAAGGAATAATTTACAACTATATCCACATCCATGGAATGACTTTTAAAATTATGATTCTTTTTTCATCAAAATGCCTCTTCGTGAACCAATATTAATCATACTTCCAATATCACCTCTCATTGTTGGGTATAATGAGGGATCAATAATATTTATAATATATTTATAACTTATTTATACATATGGATTAATTATATCATTTATTCATTTTAATATTGTATTTTTTATGGATAGGAAAAACCCATTGTGTGTGTGGTGGACTCCATATTTGCGATGGGGTGTGATTCATTTTTCACTAACACATTTCATGGAAAATAAAAAATTATCAAATAATGAATAAATGCGATAAAAATAAACTAATAATGATATAAATGGATTATATATCAATCTGATATTATAATTTATCATTTGATTTCTTACCTTTTCACTCACAAAAAATGTTTATTTCATTTGTTGACATGTGGAATACCACCTCCACAATGGGGTGCAATCATTTTCATTATAATCACATAACAACAATAATTTATATAACTATATATAATTTAGTTATATGGTATTTATGATAATATAATCACTATTGAAAGATAAAATATTTCTTTCATTCCTTTTATAATAATGATTGAAAAATAAAGGCATTACTCAGGTTTATGTACGACCTACTATCTCCATGAAAAGAATTATTGTACACTTTTTTTAACTATATTCCAAGATAGAATATAATATAAAAATTTATGAATACATATTATAATTATTTAAATATTACTATTTTTAGGATATTTATATAATGGACTCTTTTAACATTTATAATATAATAATGTCATTTTTGAAAAATATGACATGTACGGTCGAAACATATTATTAAAAAAATTAACTAAGTAAATATATATAACATTGTAGTATTTTAAATAAAATAAATAATAAACATTATAATTTTTATTAATCATGTAACTAAATAATATAAGTTAATTAATCATGAAGATAAATAACATGTGTGAC
Source organism: Viscum album (assembly GCA_963277665.1). Lineage (NCBI taxonomy): Eukaryota > Viridiplantae > Streptophyta > Magnoliopsida > Santalales > Viscaceae > Viscum > Viscum album. The sequence continues at coordinate 1,247,882,528 of OY728148.1, forward strand.
GAGTCCAACTCTAGGATAGAGTTTTCTCATCCCAATTTAATTTCATTGAGATTTCTCCCATATAAAAACTTATCAATGTTTTATGGTGGATATATATCCCATGAATATATTTTATGATTCTTACCCTTTAATTTTTTGATATAAAAATTGTAATTAACCACACATTTTCAATCGCATAAGAACATAATGATTCATTACTAGGCCTTTGGTGACCTAACCACCACACACAAAGCTATAAATAAATACAAGAGGGTTTCAAAGAACATTGGGGGATCATTTAAAATTTTAAATATAAAATATAAACCAACTAACCAAAATCCACAACAGTTATATGATTCGGGAAAAAATAATGATAATTTGGAAAATCATTTTTACCAATGTGAGCCCAAAAAAATAGTGGTAGAGTGGAAGAAAACTAGACATAAAAATAATATTATATGATAAAAAACAATACCCCAAGATAACAAAAACATCCTAGGCTACACCATCGTATGCTCCACCACCACTAGATATCTCAACAACTCAATAAGTGGTTCTAAAAACATGATACACAATACCTTTTATCGTGTCGTGGAAGATGACATTAGCAAAAACACAAATGTTCCAAAGAAATGGGTGAGTAAAAAACTCTACAGGATTTACCCAATGAATACCCTTCTCATTAAAGTAGAATTGAGGACATATCCCCATTTAAATAAATCAATTTATATAAATCAATTTCTAAATACATTTTATAAAATAATATATAACTTCTTGAAATAGTTTATAAATAAATATAAAATAAAACTAAGTGAATATTTTTTCAAATATCTACACTCCATGTAATCATTTAAATAATTCTTTAAAAAACAGCCTAGAAATTACATTGTAAAACCAATAATCTCCACACAATAACTACTAAAAATAATCCACGCATCATTATGATTGTTCCATACTTATGAGCAGGTTGGCATCGATTTATTAATTAATCAGAAGTTAATTATTCCCCATGAACTATTTAACCTTTAGTACCTGGATCAAGATTTCATTTCACCCAATCCTAGTAATTTAATGTTTTATCCATAACTTGTTTTCCAAATACCCATACCAATTTCAAAAAAAATTCTCCTATTTTAGAAATCACACTTTTATTGTCAAACCATCCAATTAAAAAACATTAACGAATTTCAAAAACCCAAATATCTATTAGAGACATTCTAAAAAAATCAAATTTTCAAAATTCTATAATATCCATAATATAAAAATCCCAATTCAAAATGAAAACATTTTTTTCATAATAAACCCCAAAATGTCCACATTTCCCACCACCTATCATTAAAGTGGGTTTAACAATTTTACCAAAGAAAACTACGATTTAATTTTTCTCAAAAAATAAATTTTATATCTTGCTAATAAATTATAGAATTGGGAGACGTGATTGAAGGCACCAGCCTCACTAATTTTAGCAAAAATTGACACCAGACAAAGAACGCTCAATAATCTGGTTCATTATTCCAAGAAACTAATTGAGATCTCATTCTATATCATCATAAACACAAGATCTATCATAATGTCATGACCCATCCTCAGGGTCCATACCGTGACTACCCCAAGCCTACCTTCCATAGGATAGAGGCTAACGACAAGCACCAAAGGCGTAAATCCTGATAAAAGGAAGGGTATTGCCTTTATAAATGAAAACAAACACCATAGAGTATGCAAGATGAAGTAAACACTAAGTAAAATGAGTACAAAAGTAAGTGATGGAATGTAAATGGGCCAGTATACAAACCCAACTAAAAGTACAGTACAACTAAGGAAATAAAGTACAACAACTGTAAAGTAAGACACCAACCACCATGTCGTCATTTGGAATTTCCACCTGAATGGTGGGTAGAGATAGTCTAGTCGGTTCCTCGGGTCTGTCTGTCCGATCCGTGTACTTTCGGAACGATAGTCCACCTCCGGGTACCATCCTGCTCCAAAAGCCTCATCCATGATCAGTGTTGTCCATTTTCTTCAACCAACACAACGTAGTGCGGGCATAGCCCATGCAGTGGTGAGTATACGATACTCAGTAGGGACCCCGAGACCCCCCGTAGGTCTCCCAAAATCCACAAAGGATAAACAAAAAAGGAAAGATACAAACACGAAGTATCAACCAACTCTACTTATTTATATTCTCATACGTATACCTAAGTAATCAATTCCAGTTCAGCTCCAACTTCTGAGCCCAAGTTCAACCTAGTCCACACAGGAAAGTACAACCCAATCCACACAGGAAAGCACAGCCCAATCCACAGAGAATATCAATTCAATAATATCAATGATATAGGATGAAGTCATGACTCATCTCACACAGGAATACTACTCATGAATATGGGTGGAAATGATAGATGTAGCCTCTAAATCGTCCCCCCTGCCAAACCCACGTAGGATCCAAGTACAGAAGTCATCACTGCCAGACCGATGTAGGACCGAAGTATAGTAACCATCACTTCCAAACCCATGTTGGGTCCATGTATAGTCTCCATCACTGCCGAACCCATGGAGCATCCTAATACATTCATCCTCACTACCGAACCCACGTAGGATCCATGTACAGTCGTCATTGTCATCGCAGTCGCAGCCAGCTCGAGCGTTCCCACACACATCAGACTCGAATCTGAGAGGGACTACTCCACGAGCCATGGGGTTGATACATAAAATATCACGATGTCCAGATTCGATGTATCACAATGTTCCGTCATGTTAATAGGAACTCAATGGGACAGACGACACGTCAATCGGATGCTCGGTTAGAGAGTTATTGGATTTTCCGTTCTAGGGGCTCGGATGGTATTTAAGAAAAAACCAACCCGACTGTACTCCATCTGCATCCAAACCTCTAGTGGAGTAATCCAAAAAAACATCTCACTATGAGGAATACAAAAAAATTTACGACACCTCAATTGGACATCTGGAGCTCAAGTTATAAGTGTTTCCTATCCGAGGGCCTAGTTGGTTTCGTGTTTGAACCAACCCAGTCATACGCAAATTTCCCCAAAACCTTGAGTGTAATATATCAAAAAGGCCATTTTGATCCAAGGACCCCAAATCAACTGAAGGTGCGTCGATAGGAGGTTTGTAGCCCACAATATGGGTGTTTGAACGAATCTGTCTGAAAAATAGGGGGTTTGGGCCCTATCCGACCCGGTCAAATACCACATGGGCGGCCAAAACCAGGTCGACCCGACCTGGGTCTAGGTATGGACCAATTAGGTGTGGCCCAAACCGGCTCACGTGGCACGACCCGACACTGGGGGATTGGCCCGAGGCTGGTGGCCTGGCCCGAAGCCGGTGGCCCGGCCCGCACAGCCTACGGCCCGGCTAGGAAGCCGGCCGCAGTTCGGCTCGGCTCTCGGCCGAGCAGCGTGCGAGGGGGTGGGGGGGGGTGCCCCCCATGATTTCTAAAACCGCTGGCCTTAATGGCCGACCATTGTAACTACGGGACCCTTCAGGTCCCGCCTCCATGTGGCACCGGCAGCTGGCTCAGCCGGCTGCCCCTTTAGAAAACGGTCGCGGCCATAGGCTGTAGCTTTTGTCCGACAGGAGCGGCATGACGGCACCGAACCCCTCCGCTATGGCCCACTCCTAGACGCGGCCTCCTTTGGTCTCGTCGGCATGGCGCGATGGTGCTGCGCACCTCCACTGCGGCCCACTCTGGCTTCGGTTCTCTTCGTCCCCGTGTAGTGCAACGACATCGAGTCACGTCCGTTTCAAGCCACAATAAGATCAACAATAAAAGGTGAGGAGGATCAGCCGTTTTTGTGCGGTCTGATATCATCCTATTATATCGATAACAATAATCCAATCATTAAACAACAAATATTGTTAAATAATACTCGAATGAAGAATTAACCCCTACCATGCAAAGTAATTCACGGTTGTCAAGCAACACAAAATATGGCGTCGTTACTTTCATCGTCGGTGTGCACCTGAGAAAATGTCATCTTCTCTTTTATCACGGAGAGAAGATGATGATTTCATGCTGTTGGAGAACTCCTACGTCGGTGTCTCTTCCCTTGTCATGGAGGAGGAAGGGGGTTGAGAAACTGGAGTCGTTGAGTTGTTCATCGTTGAAGAGAATTAGCATTCTTCGTTGAAGTGGAGATGTTCTTTTCCAGAGAAGATGATGTTCTTAAAAAAGAGAAAATATTTCTCACTCGCCAAATTATCTTACACAACCATGAACTAACCAAATAAAATAAGGCCTTCCCTTATTTTATTATTTTTCAACAAAATTCAAAATCTCAAATTTCCAACAAATTCACTTCATTAATAAAACTTGAGTTGTCTAATTAATTAGGTGTTATGTGGGCATGAATTAAAGTGGGGAAGGTGAGGAGGGAAGTCACCCACTTAATGGGGGAGTTAGAGGAGGATTAAGGAATGTGAATGGGTGGGGCTCGTGTGGGCCCCACCTCACAAATATCCAAACATGGGTTGTTAGGGTCTTGTGGGTCCCACCCCAACTACCCCATGTAGGATATAACCATTAGATAAATAAAATAAATTTGTACCACAATTTTATTTACTTCACATTTAATCCTCAATTTTCAACAACTCCTCCTGAGAAAATTCACCTTCAAGAATGGTCGTCTTAAGAAATTACCGACGTAGAGGTTTCATCGGTGCCCTCAGATTTCAATTTCGAGCACTGGTTCAAGAGATAGAAAAACTCACTCGTTCATTCACTGAACGTACATCAACTAAACTTCGGAAATCGATTCCGGGCACACCGGGCCTCAGAATCAGGTGCTATCAGAAACTGCGTACTCGTAAAATCCCAAAGAATTTACGAAAAAATTTTCCTTGAGATTTAAGAGTATTTACATTACTCCCACCTCAGGGATTTATGTCCTCGTAATGCTACATAATAAATTAGGGATACAAATGAGGGTACTGTGCAGGCACCTTATCCTCCCGCTCCCATGTGCTCTCTTGGAGGTTCATGTGCTGCCATCTGATGCGCACATGAGAAATCGACCATCCACATAGGACCCGCTTCTGTCGATCCTCGATCACCCCTAGGAACTCCACTAAAGTCTCCCTGTTATCGATGACCAGCACCCCGTGATTAATGATATGTGTCGGGTTGTGCACGTATCTCCTCAACTGTGATACGTGGAAGATGTCGTGCTCCCGGTGTAACTGAGGTGGAAGAGCCAAGCGATAAGCCACCTCGCCTATCCTGTTGAGAACCTGGAATGGTCCAATGAAGTGTGGACAAAACATTCCACCCCAAAAAAATCTCGGTAATCCACATCGATGTGAGACTCGTAAGAAAACATTATCGCCATCCTCGAACTCTATTTGTCTATGCCTCCTGTTAGCATAGGACTTCTATCATTTCTAAGCAGTCCTCATCCACTCCTGGATGATCTGTACCTTCTTCGTCTTGGCCTGGACCATCTCTGGTCCTACAAGTACTGACTCCCCAGGGTCTATCCAACACATCAGTGATCTGAAAGGTCGGCCCTACAATGCCTCGTATGGTTCCATCCTGATGGTAGAGTGGTAGTTGTTGTTGTACACAAACTCATCCAAAGGAAGATGATCCTCCCAGCTATGACCAATGTTGAGTACACATGCACGGAGCATATCCTCGGGAGTCTGAATGGTCCTCTCAGTCTGACCATCCTTCTGTGGGAGAACGGTGGTGCTCAGGCGTAGCTGTGTCCCAAATGCCTCCTGAATCCCCATCCAATGCTCGGAAGTAATGTTAGCATCTAGATCGGAAATGATATTCGATGTCACTCCATAAAGTTGTTTGATCTCTTGAATGTAGAGGCATACCATGCTCTCTACTGAGACCTTCTCCCTGATAGGTAGAAAATGGGCTGACTTGGAGAGTCGGTCGAAAAACTCCCAAATGGAGTCGTGGCCTCTGGTTGCACATGGAAGCCCTATCACGAAATCCATAGATATCCCATCCCACATACTCTCCGGGACCTCCAAGGGCTATACCAATCCTGCTGGTACCTAGTGCTCTGTCTTCACCTACTGGCAGTTGAGGCATTGTGAAACGAACTCTGCCACAACCTTCTCTATACCCGGCCACCAGTGCTGTCGTCTGAGATACTGATACATCTTCGCATCTCCTGGATGTACCTCTAATGTGGAAGTGTGATACTCTCTCATCACCTCCTCCTGTAATGCAACTGGTACCATGGTACGTCTTCAGAAAAGGACGACGTGCTCTTCTCCTACAGAGAATCCATCGTGTTCCTCTCTTGAGGATATCTTTGCATGTCGCGTATCACTGTCAATGTCCCCACGATGTCCCTCTTTGAACCACTGAAGTAGTAGATAAGTGACTGTGAGAGACTATAGATAGTCTTCCCCATCTCTATCCATGTAGTATATCTCTAGAGCGACTAACATCTCTGTCGCCTCTCCATGTAGCTGAATGCTCGTCCTCTTGCTGAGATCATCGACTACTAAGTTCCCCATTCCGAGAGTATAGACTATCTCAAAGTCATTGTACTGGAGGAACATGAGTCATTGTCGTTGTCTATGGTTTAGGTCCTTCTGTGAGAAGATGTACCTAAGACTCTGGTGGTCAGAATAGACTGTAATGAACTCGCCCATCAGATAGTGCCACCACATCTTCAGGGAGAAGACCATTGATACTAACTATATGTCATGTGTAACTTATTTTTTCTCATGATGCCTCAACTGTCGTGATCCATAGGTGATCACTGCCCTCTCCTACATTAGGACACACCTGAGTCCAGAACCTGATGCACCACAGTAAACTTCGTACCCTACGTCCTCCTCTGGTAGCCTCAAGATGGGTGCACTAGTCAATCTTTGTCTCAGCTCTGGGAAGTTCTACTGACATCTATCGGACCACACGAAGGGTTTTCCCTTATTCGTAAAAGCTGAGAGTGGTGCTGCAACTCTAAATAAGTCTAGTACAAATCTCCGATAGCACCCATCCTATCATAGGAAACTCCGCGCCTTTGTCACGCTCCTGGGTGGCTCCCAATCATGTACTGCCTCGATCATCACACGATCCACCACAACTCTCGCCTCAGAGATTATGTGTCCCATGAAGTGGACGTATCGAATCAATAAATGACACTTCAAGAGATTACCATAAAGTCGGTGCTCTCGGAGTGTGTCCAGTGCAACCCGCAAGTGGTAGGTGTGCTCCTCCTCCATAGTCGAGTAAATCAATATGTCATTGATGAAGACTTTGACAAATACATCAAGGTATGGATTGAAGATCATGTTCATGAGACTCATGATCACTGCTGGAGCATTGGATACTCCTAAAGTCATAACCATGAACTCATAGTGGCCATATCGATACCTTAAGGCAGTCTTCTGCACATTCTCATCTCGAACTCTGAGCTGATGATAGCCTAACCTGAGATCTATCTTCGAGAACTAGTGTGCTCCCTTGAGCTGATTGAAAAGGTTTTCAATCCTCAGATGTGGATACTTTTTATTCACCGTCACCTGATTCAGGAGATGGTAGTCAACACACAGTCGGAAGCTCTTGTCCGCCTTCTTGGCAAACAAAATTGTGGAAGCACAGGGTGAAACACTAGGTCGAATGAATCCCTTTCCCAGGATGACCTCCACCTGTACCCGTAGCTCTCGATACTCAGCGGGAGCCATCCGATATTCTGGAATAGATGTTGGAGATGTACCAGGGTACAAGTCAATATAGAAGTCTACCTCTTGGTAAGGAGGTAGTCCTTGAACATTGTCAGAAAAAACGTCTACATACTGATCCACCATAATATGAAAACTCAGACTTCGTACATCAATTACTACTACGATGATACTAGCCAACTGATGGGTGATCGACAGTCCTCACTTCTGCGTGAGTCCATCCTACACAGCAAAGGCTCCCTTCTTGCCTGTGAAGGTCAACCTTCTCACATCGGTGCAGACACATCACAGCTTGCGCCTAATTCATTTGATCTGAGCATTGATCGTAGATAACCAATCCATGCCCAAGATGGCGTTGTAAGGCCGCAACGCCGCTACAAGATGACCACACCCGAAGCTCTCACCTCATAGAGTAGTCTCACACAGCCGTCACCAGTGCGTAATCATCATGTCTGCTCTCGTAGGAGTCTCAAGCCATAAGGATTGTGCCAATGGCTCCGTCGGAATCTCTGAGCTCCGATCAAGGGCAACAACAATGAAAGAATGACTTTCTCTAGTGTCCATAAGAACTACAGCAAGGGTGGTTTAGACACAGATAGTACCTCTAATCAAATCAGGTGGACTATGGTCGTAGGCCTCCACTGCCTGAAGCTGAGCCTACCCCCTTCTGCCAGCTCCCTGCGGCCGGGGTGGTCCTCCTGGTGGTGGTGGTGGTGGAGCCTCAAAGTGTCGCCCACCACCCGCTGCTGGTCCAACTCCTCTACCTCATCCACTTACTCCTTGAGGACCACCATGGTTGAACCACTGCCTCTGCCTAGGTGGTCCCTCCACTGTTTGCTGCTCCTCTGCATGGCTGGTTGGATAGTCACGAGCCTTGTGGCCCTGTATGCTGCATGCATAGAACTGTGTGCCTCTCGCATGACTGGCTCTACTGCTTGTGTCCCGCACATCGAAAATAGTTTCCTGAGTTCGTCCTTCTGATGGCCTGGTCCGCTTGGTCCTCTATGATGTATGTCTACTGCCAGCTGTAGAAGACTCCACTACATGTCACCCTGTGGTAGGCCTCACTGCTTGCATAGGCTCAGCAAGGAATCTCTTCACAAGAAGGGACCGCTCCAGTACTCCTTCCTGTGTCGGAATGCAGAGGTAGATCATTGATTCCCGGATATCATGACTCAGTACCTACTCAAAGGTCCAGGACTGGATGAATGGGTATCATACCATGTCCGTGGAGTAGCATGATAGATCAGTAAACCTCACCGAGTACTAGGCTACATTCATGCATCCCTTCAACAGGTGTAGTAACTCTTAAATGTGCACCACACGGATGGAGGAAAGTACGAACTCTGAGCGAAAAAGGATCTCAAAGTCCATCCAAAGAAGATATGACTCGTCGTGCACCTGGAGCATCAGGCTCTACCATATACCAGCTGCCGCATGTAGGTGACTCGCCATAGGGGTCACCATGAAATCTGTTGGTGTCTCTACTAATCTTAAGACTCAAACTACATCCCCCTGACAATCCTCGGATGATAAAGGATTCATCTCCCCGTAGAAACTGGGAAGTCTCTGATGCTGAAACTCGTGCAGTTCACTTAGGCGACGTGTACTCTCAGCTAATGGGGCTGGTGGAATCGGTGTCTCGAAGGGCAGAGGTACCGCTGGTGCCTCCACTATATTGGGGCCCTGAACAGAGGCCTCGTAACTCGGTGGGCTTCCGTCTCTCACAAATCTCGGAACCCTAGATGGCTGCTATCGTGGGGCCATCCTACAAAGAAACAGGTGTGCCACGGTTAATACAGTATACCTGGTGAGCTGACACAATGTAATAAAAAAGAAAACATTGAAACACACATGCCATCAATGTTTTCATGCACTGATTCAGAAATCAGAAGTCAGGGTCCTAGTGTATGGATACGTCGGCCGTTGCACCAACACTGGACTCCCTGGACTGATAACCACACTCAATACACTAAACACTATTTCTTCACATAGAAGAAATTATCAGAGTCCTGAGTTCTACTGTAGAACCAACTCCTTTGATACCAATTTGTCACGACCCATCCTTGGGGTCCATCCCGTGACTACCCCAAGCCCACCTTCTATTTGACAGGGGCTTGCGACTAGCACCAAAGGTGTAAATCAGGACAAAAGGGAAGGAATTGCCTTTATAAAAGAAAACAAACACCACTAAGTATGCAAGATGAAGTAAAAACTATGTAAACTGATTAAAAAATTAAGTGTTAGAAAGTAAATGGGCTAGTATACAAACCAAACTGAATGTAAAGTAAAACTGAGAAAAGAATGTACAACAGGTGTAATGTTAGACAGCAACTACCAAGGCATCCTCTGGAATTACCACGTGAGGTGCATACAGATAGTCTAGTCAGCTCTGCGGGTCCGTATGTCTGCTCTGTGTACTTCCGGCCTGATAGTCCACCTCCAGGAACCATCCTACTCCACAAGCCTCAACCACGATCAGCATTGTTTATCGTCTGCAACCACCACAACATAGTGCGGTCATAGCTCATGCAGGGGTGAGTATACGATACTCAGTAGGGACCCCGAGATCCCCCGTTGGTCTTCCAGAATCCAAAAAGGATAAACCGCTAAGGAATGATACAAACTTGATGTACCAACCAACTCTACTTAGGTATATACCCATAGATAGACCTAAGTCATCAATTCCAGTTCAACTCCTACTTCCGAGCCCAAGTTCAACCTAGTCCACACAGGAAAGTACAGCCCAATCCATACAAGAAATAACAACCCAATCAACACATGATATCATGTCAATCATATCGATGATATTGAATGATGTATAGACTCATCTCACATAGGAATACTACTCATGAAGAGTGTTGTAAATGATAGAAGTAGCCTCCGAATCATCTCCCAGGCTGAACCCACATAGGATCCAAGTACAGAACTGGTCACTGCCAGACCCACGTAGGATCCAAGTTTAGTAACCATCGTTGCCGAATCCACATAGGATCCAAGTACAGTCGTCATCACAGCTGAACCCATGGAGGATCCAAGTACATTCATCATCACTGTCGAACTACGTAGGATCCAAGTACAGTCGTCATCGTTTTCGCAGTCGCAGCCAGCTCTTGGGTTCCCGCACACAGCACGCTAAAATCTGGGAGGGTGCACTCCACGAGCCACGGGAATGATACATCAACTATCATGAAGTCCAGAATTGATGTATCATAATGTTTTATCACATCAATAAGAACTCAACGCCACAGACGGTGTGTTATTCGGACGCTCGGTCTGAGAGTTATTGGCTTTTCTGTTCCAGGTGCCCAGTTGGTTTTTAGGTTAAAACCAAACCTAACATACTCCATATGTGTCCAAGCCTCGAGTTTAATAAGCTAATATAACCGTCTCACTAAGAGGAATCCAACAAAGTCGACAGCCCGTCAATCGTACATCCAGAGCATAAGTTATAAGCGTTTCAGCTCCGAGGGCCCAATTAGTTTTGTGTTCGAACCATCCGGGTTGTATCCAAAGTTCCTGAAAACCTTTAGTTCAATATAACAAAGTGATCGTCCGGATCCAAGGATCCCAATGCAACTGACGGTGCATCAGTAGAAGGTTCATATCCCAAGATATGGGCGTATGAACGAATATGTAAGAAAAATAGGGGGTTTGGGCCCGGTCCGACCCAGCCCAATACACACTGGGTCGGTTCGAACTGGGTAGACCCGACCTAAGTCCGGGTCAGGCACAATCAGGATCAGCCCGGCACTACTGGTGTGGCCCAGACTGGCTCGGCGCTGGTGGCCCGACCCGGCGTCGGTGACCCGGCCCAGCCCGGCACTGGCGGCCCGGCATGCATAGCCTGCGGCCTGGCTCGGAAGCCGGCCGCAGTTCGACTCGGCTCTCGGACGGTCAGAGTGTAGAGGGGGATGGGGGGGGGGGGGGGGCGCTACCCCCCCCCCTTATTTTTGAAACAGACAACCTTAATGTCCGGCCTTTATAAACATGAGACCCATCGGGTCCGGCCTCCAAGTGGTGCAGGCGGCAGGCTCAGTCGGTCGCAACCCATTGGTGCTCTAGTGTGGCGGTATGGCGCGACATGACGGCAGCACGGCCCTCCACCGCGGCATGCCTCGGCCGCATCCCCTTGGTACTCCAGCGTGGCGTGACAGTGCCCCACCCCTCCACTGCGGCCCGCTCCTTGCCACAGCCTCCTTTGGTCTCACCTGCGTGGCGTCGTCGCGCCGTGCTCCTCCACCGTGGACTGCTCCGTCCGTGGTCCTCTTCATCCATGCATGGTTCGACAACACCACACCTCCTCTGTTTCAAGCCACAATTAAGATCAACAATAAAAGGGGAGGAGGATCGGCCTTGTTTGTGCAGTCCGATCTCCTCCCGTTTTATCCATAACAAGCGGCCAATCATTAAACAACAAAGATCATTAAATAATACTTGAATGAAGAAATAACCCCTACCTCTCAAAGTAATTCATGGTTGTTATGCACCGCAAAATATGGCGTCGTTCCCGTTGTCATCAGTGTGCACCCGAGAAAATGTCACCTTCTCTTTTATCATGGAGAGAAGATGATGATTGCGCGTCTTTGGAAAACTCCCACATTGGTGTCTCTCCCCTTGTCGCGGAGGAGGAAGGGGATGGAGAAACCGGAGTCACTGAGTCGTTCTTCGTTGAAGAGAATTAGCGTTCTTTGTTGAAGTGGAGAAGTTCTTCACCGGAGAAGATGAAGTTCTTCAAAAATAGAAAAGTGCTATCTCTCCCCAAATTCTCTTACCCAACCAAGAACTAACAAAATAAAATAAGGCCATCCCTTATTTTATTATTTTTCCATACAATTCAAAAACTAAAATTTCAAAAAAATTCAATTCATTAATTAAACTTGAGTTGTCTAATTAATTAGGTGTTATGTTGGAAAGAATTAAAGTGGGGAAGGTGAGGAGAGGAGAAGTCACCCACTTAATGGGGTGGGTTAGATGATTTTTAAGGAATGTTAAGGGGTGGGGCTCATGTGGGCCCCACCTTACAAATATAATAACATGTGTAGTTAGGGGCTTGTTGGTCCCACCCCAACTACCCCATGTAGGATAGTACCATTAGATAAATAAAATAAAATTGTACGACAATTTTATTTACTTCACATTTAATTGTCAATATTTAATAACTCCTAACGAGCAAACGCACCTTTACGAAATGTCATCTTAAGCAATTACCAGCACTGCGGTTTCATCAGTGCCCCCAGATTTCAATTCCAAGCACCGGTTCAAAAGATAGAAAAACCCGCTTGTTCGTTCACTGAACGTACCCAAGCTAAATATTGGAAATTGATTCCGGGCACACCAATCCTCAGAATCAGGTGATGTTAGAAGCTTCATACTCAAAAAATCGAAAAGTATTTATGAAAAAAATTTCTTATTAAATTCATGGGTCATTACACCTAATTTGGACACAAAAATCTTATATCTACCAATATGGGGAATATATATAAGAAAAATAGATGAATGAAATATTAAATCTATGAAACCATGAATAAAAGGATGAAAAATGAGAATATACCATAGAAATCTACCATCGATTCCCTATGGAAAATATTTAGATCACATTTAGATAGATGGGAGATCCTCTGTTGAAAAATGGGTGAGCTAAAATTCATTTTAGGGTTGATTTTTGATGAAATAAATCAAAATTTTGGCCAACTAAATTATATCTATAGTGATACAAAATTATTTTTGGTCGTTCAAAGTTTGGCCACATGGTCTGGCCAAACCATGTGCAGACTGTAGATCCCTTTTTTCACAAAAAACCCCCAAATTGTACACAAAATTCATCCCCATCATCTGACATATCATTTAAAAATATGAAATAAATCATGGACGGGTTACATAATATAAGATGGGGGGTGCTACATTTTACCCACCATTAGTCATTCTATCTATAGAATGTTGAAAACGGTCTCTACCTTGAATGTTCTCTATCCCTTTAACTTTCATTTCCTCCTTATCTTCCATTGTCTCTTCCAAAATTTTACCATGTTTTCATAAATCTCACAATAGACATATTATTTTCCCATGAAATTCATCCTCTTTCTTATCAAAAATATGCACCGGGATATGTACCAGTGAAATATCTCGCTCTATGTGAATGTGATCATATATGATCACATGTTCATAATTAGGATGATTCATTTTCAACTTAGATACATGGTAAAATTATTCAACAAACTGATCCATACTGGGAATGCGAACTGATATCCCACATCTCATACCTATCATAGTATCTCAAATGGTCTAATGTATTGGGATACAATTTTACATGCTTTCCAAAACAGTGACATTCAAGCCTCTGTGGAATCTTAAAGAACACTAGATCATTCGCCTCTAATGAAAACGATCTTATATGATTATTTTTATATGATTTCTGATAGCTCTAATACATCTCCATTCTTTTGCTAATCAAATAGATCTTTCCATAATTTTTTGGAAATGATATGACCCAACTAAGGAGGTGTGTCCTCTTTCAACCAAACATAGTAGAGAACGTAAAGGACACCCATATAACACTTTGAAGGGGGGCCATATGTATTGAATCCTGATAAATATTATTATTCATTAACTCCACCAAAGACAATTTCTATTCCCATGAGCTTCCAAAATCCATTACACATGGATGAAGCATGTTTTCCAATGGTTTTATCATCCTTTCGGATTTCCCATATATCTAAGGATGATACCCCATACTCATAGTCAACTGAGTTCCCTAGGATTTTTGTAAATATTTATAGAAATGAGATGGGAAACTCAGATATCATTCAAAGACTATCGAAACTAGTATACGATGTATCATTAACACTTCTTTGATATGTATTTTTTACATATCCTACATAATATGAGTTTCATTAAAAAGAATAAAATAGCCTGATTTGGTGATTGAATCCTCAATCACCTATTTGGAATCGTGTATCTAGGCCATTCTAGGGAGACGCGTAAAAAAATACATAGCTATCTACACTGATTTACACACTGTAGTAGGTAATAACAACAACATACCTGTTTCCCATGATGTTTAGACATAACTTTTTTACAAATTAATAACATTGAAATTGAAAAGGACATTTTCACTTCTCACCATTCCACTAAAACAATGCCTTCAACACCTTATAAATCTTCTATATCCCTGGATGTACATCACATCTTGTATTGTTGTTGTCATGAAGAAAATATTACTGACAAGAGATAGCTACAATTGACTAATCTATAAATAAAATAACTAAAGCATCATTATGTTTCCAATGCTCCATTGTCTCCCCAACATTGAGTTTGAAATCATAAGATATCATTACTCATATTCTGTATGCTCACCATAAACCATTTTTAGAAAATCAGAAACTACTGAAACTACGAATAAAACCACAACATCACATCGGTTTTTACATTCCACATGCATATCTCATATTACAAACATTGACATCCACTTTTCTAAATCTTCCTATGTAAACTGAGCATATGACTTCATGGTTAATAGATGATCCACTAAATTTCTTTTTCCTTATGTATACATCATGTCGACAATGAAAATCATGAGATACTCTATATGTCTCTTATTCATTAAATTCAGATCCCATTGTGACAAAATTTGTTTGAAGATCTTATGAATGATGAACACATTGAATTTATCAGCAAAGAGATAGTGATGCTGAGTCTTTAACAAGTGAACAACTACAGCAAACTCTAAATCATTTTTTGTTTAATTTTTCTCATGCACTCTTGATTATCATGAGCCATAAGAAAACACATGGCCTCCCTTCATGAGAAAATATACTATCCATGATTCCAATGCATCATAGTATACCACATATCCATGTACTGGTTCTAGATAAACCATGATAATTGTCGATGTCAGATGCTCATTCAACTAATGAAAAGAATTATATCGTTCGTTATTCCAATAGAATAGAAGAATTCTATATTTCAATTCATTCATTGGTAATTCTATTCGTGAAAAGTCACAAAAAAATGGTGATAATACCCATAGAGAGTATGAAATATTAACATGTCAAAAAAATTATCTGGATGTTTCCAAGAGATAACTGATTGTATTTAGTCAAAATACACAAGAACTATTCCAAAATTATATGTCCTTGAAAGAATCCCTCTTGTATCAAAAAATCATTGATAGTAAGTTTTTCATATAAAGAGTAATTTTTTAGGTTTTTAACACTATCAGTTGGTGATACTTAAATTAGATCTTGCATTTTAATACCACAAAATGTCATCCACAAACACCAAAAAAATAGTCCAGAGATCTCTGAAATATCTAATTAATCTAATCTAATAAATCTGCTGGTTCATTCATTAGAATGGAAGGCATAACTACAAATTCATAGTGCACATATCTATTTCTGAATGTTGTCTTCAGAATATCATCCTTCTGACCATGCCATTAGTGATAACATGATCACAGGTAAATCTTATAGAAACATTTATCTCCACTAAATTGATTGAAAAATCATCAATTTCTATAATTGGATACCAATTATTTGTCATATCTTGGTTAATATTACACTATTCAATGTACATCAATATAGTTCAATCTGCTTTTTATATGAATATGATTGGTTTTGCCAACAGAGATGAAGATGGAGAAATGATTTCTTTTCTTTCTAGCTCCCCCATCATTACTTTAATATCCATTAATTATATTATTTACATACTGTATAATGGAATGGAGATAATAATAGTCCCCTAAAGGATGTCAATTTGGGACTCCAGTTCCCTTATAGGTGGTAACCCAAAAAAAATTAGGAAACACGTCTAGAAATTGATCTGCTATTTCTAGAAATCTTCTTTCCTTGATGTCTTCCACAGATTCCAAATTCAATGTCACCAACTGATAAGATATCATTCAAACTGCTACTGCCAAAAGTCTTGATGCACCCATTTGTATAACCCTTTTTCCTCTGATGAGATACTTGATGTCATCCTCTATTGTGAAACTAACTATCCTACTATAATAATTTTTGCGAGCCTGGAAAACTATCTGAAATTCTATTTATACTATTAAATTGAATACATCAATGACTAGTACTGATAAAAACACATTTATGACCAGATTAATTAATAGTGATGGAGCACTATCTATACATGAAGGCTTCACATTCCCTTTCACCGAGAGGGGTTTGCAGTTTTATCATTGAAGGCACTACTTGACGTCTAAATATCAAAAAATCATATATACAAGAAGCAGTAGAGGAATCTGATTCCCCATATCAAATATCATTTTAATATGTGTAGAAGTCATTAGTATCATACCTCACACCGTAAATGTTATAGAATGATTATCTCGAGTCCCCTACTCTACTACATATAATTGATTCATAATGGAACTGTACTCTTTGTTTCCCTATGAATATTTACCATTTTTAAGAGTGTTAGTGTTCCTAGAAACACAATGGATTTATCTACTCTACTAGAAGTTCTAATTCTCTGGGCCTCGCCCTGTTGTGGTCGAATGAACCATATGGAAAACATCCTAGCCAACCCTTTGGTTTTTGAGGATGATTTACCAATCCATCTATTGGACTCTGATTCCCATTTCCACCCAAAATATAGTTTTCCCTATTCCTTCTTTCCATGTAATTGAGTTCCCATTATTTCATATTAGTATCATGATGCTTCCTCCATCAACTGATTTAGAGACATCATGATCATCCAATGACTCCCTATTTAGTGTCTCCATATAATATGTGATACAAAGTACAATAATAATAATTTTATTCTTCGTTCTGAGTCTCTACTCTTATATTTGTTCAACTAAGATTGTACCTGCTTTAATTTCTAGTTCAAAGTGCATAAAATTTCAAAATTTCAGTGCATATTTAGAGTCAGATATTCACTCATTCTTTAGGATGAAAAATTATGTTGTTCAATAAATTTTGAAATTATGGGGATATAATTTTTTAAACAATCCACCAAAATCTCCCAACTCTTTCCCTAATAGAGTTTATCTAGAACCATCATATACCACCACTAATGTGCCACATATTCCAACATATATGTTTCTTGTTTAAGCCTCAAGTATGCTAGTGTGCTGATAAACACGATGATTCGATTCATCATATTCAGCTATCCATCCTCCCTCTCATTTTCTGAATCACCCAAGATGTTGGGTCAAATATGCTTTTGAAAAAGGATATAGTGGTCCACCTTACATGTAAGATCACTTCAGTTCCCCATGTCCATACCTTTGAAATCATGGACTATACATTTCACTGCCTCATTTTTCACCTATAGACGATGTGCAACCACATTTTATGTAGCTCCCTCCAGTTGGTTTCTACGCCATGTACTGTATTCCATTTATAATCAAACAACACATTCTATAAGTCTCAATCTTCTAGAAACTGATTTTCTATGAATTTAAAATTCTATAACATAAATATCACAACAATGCTTTCAAAATATAAATTTTTTTTATAAAATCAAAAAATATTTTTTAAAAAAAAATACATTTCCCATATACATCAACTACTTATTTTTCAAAAACATTCATTTAAGAGAAAACTTCTGTTTTATTTCCAAAACTAAATCCATTTTCTGAATTATATATCATTTCTCAAAAAGAGATATTAAATAATATTGTGAATTTATTTATATACAATTCATGTGATGCTGGTATCGTTGCATAAACCCATGATAATGAGACTCCAATATTCTACTAGTGTTTCAAAAACACTTACGTACCTAACTCCCAAATAACGAGATTTTCAAATTCAAAAAGCTAGCCACATCTTTTAAAGCTCTAAATTTCATGTCCTGACAACACCAAACATTTATAATAAGACAACCCAAGGAATAGACAAGACTTATTTCAAATATAAGACCATAAAAACTCAATAAGACTTATTCCACTGAGAAGGTAACAAGTTGATACCATTTTTAATTTCCCAATCATTTTCATTGGTTTGAAAACAAATTGAGTCATTAATAGGCCTTAGGTGACATCCTCATGCTGCCACTGATAAGAAATAAATATTGAATGGTTTCTAATACCATTAGAGGATGATATACCCTATATAAATAATCATTAAACCAAATAACCATAATCCATATCAACTATGCGTTTAATGGAAAAAGTAATTACAATTTAGGAAATCCTTTATACAAATGTGAGAACAAAACAATGTTCTTCAGAAGAATAAAATTTAAAATCAACCTAATAGTAGAAGATAACACAATAAGAACCCAAAATAACCAAAAGAATCTAGGACCCCCCAGCTCTGTGCTCCACCACCACCAAACATCTCAACAACTCAAGAAGTAATTTTAAAAACTAGTTTCACCCTACCTTTACTGACATCCTGGAAGATGAAATATACAAGAGCACAAATGAACCATATCATGGGTTATCATAAAACATAGTGGGCTTTCTATAATTACTTCTCTATTCATTAATATAGGATGTAAGAGTTACACACAGTTATATAAAATGATTTATATTAAACAATTTTTTAATATAATTTATAACAAAATTTAAACACATTTAAAAATATTTTATATCTAAATATAAACTAAAAATTTAAATACATTTCTTGCATTATAATCACTAGGTAAAAATATATATTATTTTAAAAAAAATCTAAAAACATATTTGGAAAACTAATAGTCACTAAATAGCAACACCTATAAAAATTCATGCATCATTATGAAAGTTCAAAAATAAAGACCAGTTTCTCATTAATCTGCCAAGTAATCACAAGGTAAATATTTCACATGGTCTTTTTAACTTTTAGACTTCAAAAAATGATCATATTTCAACCATTCATAGTAATTCAATATGACATGAACACAATGTTTTAAAAAAACCAATTTAAAACAATTTAACCTATTTTAATAAAAAATCCATTTAGTGAAAACATTCTCACCATATAATTTAATATACAATAAATCCATTAAAAAACAACATATATCTACTAGAAATATTTTAAATAAATAAATTCTTAAAAATTTTGTAAGACCAATAATTTAAAAACACACATTTATAAAATCTCATGTTTTTCACAAAACCACCAATTTTCCACATTTTCCTCAACACATCACT
This sequence comes from Viscum album, assembly GCA_963277665.1. NCBI lineage: Eukaryota > Viridiplantae > Streptophyta > Magnoliopsida > Santalales > Viscaceae > Viscum > Viscum album. The sequence goes on from OY728148.1 coordinate 1,247,902,269, forward strand.
AAATATTGTCTAAAAATGTACAATATAAAAAATATATTTTGATGAAAAATAAATATTAATTTATCCTTATCGATTCAATCCTGTGGATATAAGAGTGAAGCCAACTACCTCTCTCATTTTGAGAAAAATTGAAAACAGATAATGAACGCTCAAGAATCAGGGATAGGAATCCAAAAAGACACCCATGACCACCTTCCATGTCATTTAAAACTTGATATAGAAACTTATTTGTCCTAAAAATTCGTATATATAACCAAATAGGTATATATATATATATATGAAAAAGTGATGAAAGGATGAGTAGATCAATGGAACCGTGAAGAAAACGATGAGGAATACACTTACCACATAAATTTTCCATTTATTCACAAAGGAACATATTTGGATCGCTTCCAGATTGATGAGATAAACACCTCTGGCCATTGGTAGTGAACAAAATCATGTTAGTGTTTATTTTGGTTGAAATATATCAAACATATATCCACACTAAAATAGTTCCACAAAGATTGGTATTTATTTTTTTCCATGCCTGATTTGGCAATAAGGTTTGGCCAAACCATGTGCAGACTATGCACCCCTTTTTTACACATAATTATTTAAACATATTCCAAATTCTCTCCTAACATCCCATATAAACATTAATCATATTAAAAGAATAACATATGGGTTACATACTAGAAAATAGGGGAGCTACATAAATATAAATTTGTGTATCCCTATCTCATGGGGATTCAAGTTTCAACGATAAAGAATCAGTAAGTGAAATTATTCTAAACATCCATTCCATGATATGTATGTTATTTTATACACATATATTTTTTAATTAGGTGTTTACGCATCAACTTTTACATGTTATACCAGCAATCTGGTTATTTTAAAAATATTTTTTATTTTGTTTAATGTTATTCTTTCAGTGGGATTATGAATCAATGATATTAAAATGACAAGACTCTTATATTACAATCTCATCATTTATCAAGATTTTTTATGATTATTCTCCCAATTATAAGATCAAATAACCAATCTCTCAATAAACTCATGAAATATCCACATATATGTTTATTAATGACAATTAAAAATTATAGCACCATTTTACACTCTATTATATATATAATAAATCAAAAAAATTTGTATGGAACTACAACATCCCTTTTCTATTTAGATAGAAATATATTTTCTTCCAGTTCTATGTTTTCAATAAATGTTCTAAAAATGTTTTATTATTCTATTGTGATATTCTAAAATTAATGTTTTACCATGTTTTCCATATTTAAAAAAATAATAAGATCTTAATCATTATGTATATTTCCTAAAAAAACCATTTTGTATTTTACATCAAATGAAAATGCAATCATAATTTCATTTTTTGAAAAAATCTCTTATCTAATTTTTTTATACTAAAAAGGGAATGGTATTTTTATCATATTTATAATGTACAGAATAATCATCCAGCAAGAATGAAATTTATTTGAATATAAATTTTAATTTTTTCAAGGTTAATTTTAATGAAAACATATTCCCAAATTTTAAGGGAATTCATAATTTTTTTTGTTTTCAATGATAATTAGTTTCAAGAAATATTTTATGTTATTAAAAAGTTTATTTCAATAATATTAGATATTTCACCCCTCCAAAATTTAAATGATTTTAATACGTATATTATTTTTATTCATGGGTTTTTAATGTATTTTATTAATATTTTATAAATATTTTGTTACCTAAGGTATTTATCAATATGTGAAATTTATTTTCTAAAAATTAAATATTTTTAATGAAATTTAAGGGTATTTCCATACCATGAAATCAGAAAAATCATTTTGATACATATTCTCTAATGGGTATAATTTTTAATTATATTGTTCTCATTAATTATGTAGATGATTTAATATTTTTTCAATGATTGAATTATTGAACCAATTTCTTTACCATTAGTTTATCATGATTCAATGAGATTGAAATAAATATGATATATTTTTTGTCATTTAATCATTTTATAAAAGGAATTGTGAATTTCCTCCAGGAGATTTATAGTAAAAACTATATGTACTTTATTCATATCATGGTTCATCGATATTAAATACAATAGATTAACCGAGATAGAATTTCAACATATTTTGTGATGATTTTATTCTATGTATATTTATATTTTATGTTAATCGTATTATTATAATATATTTAAGGGGTCTATAAGGATTATGTATGTGTTCTATAATGATCACGTTCTGAGATACCAAATCATTTTATCTATGATTTACATAGGCTTATAATGTTTCCTTTGATCAATATTGATGTAACATGCCCAATTTTTTTTTATTATGACTCTTTCCTTTGATAAATCCTTAAACCATAATTCATAATTGATGATTTTGGAATTTATTTGTATGCTATATTTTATGATTCTCTCATTCACTATGATATTATTTTCAAGACATTATTTTTATCTTATGTTCATTGATGAAATTGACTTGTTTATGATTTTATTCCCTTACAATGAATTTGAGCACACCCTTTTGAGGTTTTTATTTCCCAAAATCGCAATAAATGATGTTGAATAAATTATTTTAATATTGGTTTCTAGATTGGTGATGATAATTAATTACAATGTAAAAATAAAATCTAGGATAGGTGGGATAACTGCTCATTTAATATCTAGGAAAATGATTATGTAAGTGATTTTCATAATATTCAAAACTATAATCTAAAATCTTATTGATAATATAATTGGTCCCAATTTTACTTATACTATATTAAGGGCTGGATGAAAACAAAAATTGAAATCATTTAACAGTATCAATGAAAGAGAGTTAACATTTACTTAATTTATCAATAAATCCAAGAGTGTGGGTCACATGATATTATAGTATGTACTAAAAGAATGATTTAGATAGCTTTTGTGATCATAATGTTCTCATATGATAATTTCATAAGGATTATGGATATAATTATTGGTATATAAGATTCTTTTTTATCATATGTTCAAAATTTTAGATACCCTATATTTTGATTTTGTATTGTAAAAATAATGATGTTATTAATGAAATATTAGTAGATGCTTTATTTTTTTGGTGTAAATTTAACCTCATGGATATATATGATGTATTATTTAGGGATGAATTATTTTTTACATGATTTAAAAATGGACTAACTAAAGGTTGGGAGAAAAAGTATCTCATCTATAATGGTCAAGCGGATTTAACAAAAAAATGATGAGAGACTAGGGAATAACACCTACCACATGCTTATATAATGTATTGTTTAGTATGAAATTTATAAAAGTAATGATTTTGTTAATTTCATAAGAATATGACAGATTATATGGGAATACCTATTTATTAATCCATGATGAATATAAAATATAATCCTTATATTTATTTTGTTTGAACACAGTGTGGAGTAATTAAATAATTTTAAGGATAATTATTTTTTAAATGATTTGTTTAGGACATTTGGTATTAATGTTGAAATACATAAATTAATGGGTGATGTTTATTAGGTATTAACATTCTATATGAAAATCATTTTTCCTATATATTTACTTAAATGAATATGAACATCTTGTTATAATTTTAAGTATTATTCCACCCATAAAAGGATAATATGAATCTAATATGAAAGAAAAATATATCATGGAACAATAACATTTGTTGAAAAATATGTTAATGTGGTGGAAATAGATTTATGGGATCAATTATACAAATAATTTAATTATATTTCAATATAATCTTCATACATATGGTTGTATTATTATTAAACTATTAGAAATGGATTATGAAACAAAATGTAATCATAGAACATTCTTTTCAGATTACAAACTTTCTTTTCAATAATAACTGATTCATTGGTTTAGAGGCCCTTAACATTCCATTAGCTTTTCACATTAGTTTGATTGATGACATGTATAACTCTATTTTATTATTAACACTTTATCTCCATGACCTTATCTTCAGATTCTTGTAATGTCTTCCAACTTATAATCCTAGTTATGTGTTATTTCTGATAACCCTCATACTTCCCTTTAACATATATCAATATGTTGTTTTATTAAACCTTTTTACAATGTTATTTTAAAAAAATATAATAAAATATAGATACTTTTCAATGTAATGAATTTTTATAATTAATAGAATTAAATTTATTAATGGGTTTCGGAGAAGATACAACACCAAGTGACATTAAAATTAGATAATACTATTTGATATCGAAAATGAAATGAAAAAATGACCATTGAAGAGAATGTAACCCTATGAAACATTAATATATAATTAATTTTTTAAAAAACTAATTCCTTCTTTTATTTTAGTGCATAAAAACATGATATACATATGTTCAATATCATATTCTACGGGAAAATATAAGTTTAAACAAAAAATGATATATATGATCGTTATAACCTAGCCTTAAAATTGGAAGGAACAAAATGTACTAACTACATTGTGATATATATATATATATCCTACTCAATATAAATTACTGAGTAATTTTTCATAAATGAGAAATCATTTTTTAGAATTGAAATTTCTTTTTTCAAATTTTATATATAGGAAATGATTTCCATTTCATTTCATGAAAAAATATTATAATTAATTTTTGGATGTTTTAGATATTTTATTTCAGTAAATGGACATTATTTTTGATATATGAATATGAAAGATTACTTTGTGTGATTATTTGTAAACTTTATGAAAAATTTAATTGCATAACGAATACTCAAAATGATTATTTCTAATTGAAAACATTATTTTTTTATAAATACAAAATAATGATAAATTATATAATAAATTTGTTTGAAAGTAAATTTTGGTTTATTTTATAATTATTAATAAAATGTATTGTAATGAATTTTTTATATATTGAATTTTGATATGAAAACATGGCATAAAAGTGATCAATTTATCATTAAAGTAAACGCTTTGAAACCATTTTTGTGGAATTGAATTTATATTAAATATTGAAAATGATGTGAATTGAATTTGGAAAATTGGGATACATTTTTGGAATAAATATAATTTACAATTACGAAAATTGTAAATTAATTTTTCAAACTAACTAAATAGTTAAAACTATTGAAGCTATTTAGCATTGATAAAGAAAAAAATGGTTTACTATGCGTCAAACTAATAATATAGGGGATAAGATGACATAAAAATTAGTTTAGAACCTAGCTTATGACCATATATTGATCCTCATAATTATAATATTAGTTATATGACTATATATGAAATTATTCCAAGGAATGGGACAATATAATATGTTATGTCATAAAAATGACTAAAATAGAACCTTCCATGATTTTAACATATATAATGCCTTAAGATCAGATAAAATACGACACATTTTTTATTATAAATATCATTTTCAATGAAAAATGGGTTTATTTAGTCATGATTACTAGTTTATTTTATAATAACTAATAACTTTAAAAGAATATGATATTTCAACATTGTAATTATTTAGGTAACTATTAAATAAAATAAGTAATAAAAATATATTAACAGTTAAGTAAATTTAATAAATTATTATTTGAAAAATTCTTAGAAGAAAAATACATCATGTTATATGGATTTAATACATATATATATTAAAATTAAATCATCATATTTATATTTTTAAATTCAATTTAATTGGAAAACAACAATGTTGATATTACTATTAATTTATGGTAACTATAATTTTATTAAATGTTTTTAAATGAAACAAAAACCTATATTATACAGATTTTTTATAAATGATAATAAATATAATCTATTTTAAATTATTTTACTATTTTTGTTTTTCTAATGATTATATTGACCAATAAATAGAAAATAGTATGTTATTTTTGTTGTAGTTAAAACATTTTTTTCACATTAGGTACACATTTATTCACATAAATTTTTGAAAAAAAATATTTTTTATATATTAATCTAGATTTAATTTTTTCAATTAGTGGGTCCTAAATATATATTATGGATTACTACATTTTAGTCATAATGTATAAATTACCTACGATAAAAATACTAGTTACCATATTGATTTACCAAAATTGTAAAAATAAGGTAACATAAAATTTCACAGCCAAAATTGATTAAAATTATTATTTTTATTTTTGTACAGCTGGGGATTGAACACATAATCCCTAAATCACATTATGTTTCAATCCTACACCAACACGAGGTTTCAGTTACCTTATAATTGTGATATATTTTTTCTATATACAAAAATTCCACTCCTCCTCATCCATAGTGGGAAACTCACTCTAATCAATTCATCACACCACCAAATCCATATGAATAAAACATTACTTAACAAATAAATAAAAAATCCTTATAAATATCCAATAATCATTATTTTATTATTTGGGTAATACTAGGATGTGGTAAAAAACATTGGAAGACACCAGGAGATGAGGTAATATTCTTCAATGATGGACTTTATTTTAATTTTTGCATCACCTCCTTCAATTATAAATACTACCGTATTATATAATAACATAAAAATAATACATATATTGGTATTTTTTATGTTAATTTAATTACATGAAAACTTTTATATATTTTTTAAATGGTTTATTAAATCATAGTTCATGTCTACGATGGACTATCACCTCTCAATCCAATGTAACTTGTCCTTCCATTTCCACCTCCCATAGTTGGGTATGATGATGTATAAAATATATATATATATATATATTATTTTTAAATTATTTATTTATATGGATTCATAACAACATATATATTTTTTATTTCCATTCGGTAGGTGATACAATTACGTTAATCATGTTTATGGTGGACAATTACCTAGTGAAGTGATGTGATTCGTTTATCACTAACACATTACATTAAAGTTAACAAATGTAATTATAAAAAAATATATGTGTTATAAAAATATTAATTATGATATTAATTATATTATTATCATTCATAAAAGATAATATATAACTTTCATTCATACCTTTTAACTCATTGTAAAATGATAATGGTGTTTGTGGACATGTGGACTACCACCTCTATGAACCAATGTTAATTTTTTATTAAACTCCCAACAAGACTAAATATATATATATAATTATATATAATGGAAAAATATTCTAATAATTATATTATTATCACTATTTAATATTATAATATTCCTTTCTTCCCCTTCATAATGACAAATTAAAAAGGAAATGTTTCTTATGCATATATTCAACCTAGACTATCTTTTATCATAATCATGGTTATTTTTCATAACCATATTTTATAATTTTTTAATTATAATAAAAATATTTGTACAAATATGAATATTATTTTATTATTACTGTTGTTTATATGTTTTTTTAATGAATTTTATACCATATTAAACCTAAAAATGTTATTTTTGACACATAAGCCAACATCGGTCAAAACAACCGATATAAACACAATTTAGTATTGAATAATTTATAACATAAGAATAAGTGAAGTAAAATACATAATTAACATAAAAAATGTACTAAATAAATTAAATAATTAACATAATATTACTATTTAGGAATATTAATTACAATAATGTTGAATCAAATTCGATCTATATATTTTCTATTCTCGTTTTTTATTTCTATCAGATATGTGAAATATTGACCACTTATTTGTCATTACTACTGTAGATAATACCCTTTAATTTAAATTTTTTATTATACATGTATTTATTTTTATTTTTATATCCCTTTTATGATCTATGATTCATGAAATTTATGTATTCAATGTTACCAAATTGATAAGTAATTTTCTGTCTAAATTTTTCATTCATGAGATGTATTTTATTTAATACACATATATTCAATTACACAATGTATATATTGTCCCTTTGAAATTTAATACTATGAAACTTTTTTTAATTATATTCTAAATTTATTTTAATGATAATATTTTATGGGTATTATGATTCACATTTTCTAATGTAGTATGAGTCTTATGTTAAAATATCATATTTTATCTGTAATTTTTGGAAACAATTCTCATTGATGAGATATTACATTACAAATCTCAAAAACACATGAGTTTAATTCCCCCTAGTTATTAATGATATTTTAAAATAATAATACTATTATTTAACTCTTTAATACTTCAAATAAATAAGAAAATTTATTTATGGAAGTCAAAAATTAATTATCACCTTTGTCTGTAATGTTTTTATTTAAAACCAATGTTTACTAATAATGTTTTAAAACACGTTTTATTAAAATCATAAGTTTTTTTATAGTTATTTTTAACCATGTTTTAAAATTATAAAATTTTAAATGAAACTTCATGTTTTTTTCAAACTATTATGAATTTTATTTAACCAAAAATATTAAAGGAATTTACTTTTAATTTTACAAATAAATAATATTTCTATGCATTTTATAATGAAAAATTAATGTTCATTTTATCTTTTATAGAAATTAAATAATTAACATCTATCATGGATGATATTTCATTGATTATTACTTTTAATGTTTAAAATAATGATTTTAAATCATATTTTTTTCCTTTTTGTTCTCAATGTTTATAGGTATTAAATGTGTTTTTTAATGAAATTTATATTTAAAATGTTGAATTTTTTTTAATAAAGAATCATCAAAAAATATATTTTCCTAAAAAAATGACTAGAATTATTTATAATGGTTTCATCAAATATTTCTAAGGTTCATTTCAATGAATATTATTCTTATATTATTTAATGAAATTTTTGTTTGTAATATTTATTTTCAATATGAAATGTTTGTGTTATAAAAAAATGTTTTTATTGATATTTTAATGGTATTTACATTCATCAAGATCAAAATACCCCGGGGTTAAATATAAACGAATTAGAATATTTTGTAATGATTTTTTCTTCATTCGTTCTCTAGATAGATTATAATTGTGTAAGATTGATTTTTCTAGAATCCCGTAATTTTCTACAGGATAATCTCATTTCAATGACATTTACTACACACCCATTTCATTTTCATGTTTTAATAATATTATAAATTGAATAAAGATTGTTTCAATGATATTTATGATGAGTGATCTTCTGAAATCATTCACATCTTTGTTCAGGGACATTATATATGATTAGTGTTCCCAAATATTGCTCTAATGAATTGGTTCATGATTATCTTCCATGGATAATTATATTTGATGTCAAAAGATTGGTTACTCAAATATAAATTTCTACGAGGGTAATATAGGTGTTCTATGATGACTATGTTAAATGATAACAAAAAGCCTAATATATGATCTACATGGGATTATATTGTTTCATTTGATCAGGATTGTAATCACATGGAACATAACTCTCTATACATATTACTCTTTCCATTTTGAAAGCCCTGTGCTAGGTATCAATATTCATTATTCTAGTATTTACAGGTATAATTAATTTTATTATTTTCACATCAAATTTGATTATGTATTAATACCCATATAAAATAATTAATTCATTAATGGTATTCTGTTTTTAATTCTTATGTTGACCCATAATTAGAGTTTGATCTTGCCATTCCATGGTTTAGTATTCCCTATGTTTTCATGAATTGATGTTTAATAAATTATTTCAAGATTGGTTTTAATATGTATGATGAAGATAGCATAATGTTAAAAAAGTTGGGTTACATGGGAGAACATATTATTTAAAAACACATGTATTGATTATTTGTTTCTTTTTTATAAATCATATAATACTATAAATGTAAAAGGTCTTTTTGAATGTATTTGAATCAAATTATCCTTTTGATTTTTTATGGTTTAGATTGAAAAAATTTGGGTGGCATATATTGTTATAAATTTAAAGTGTAATGTTTATGAATTTATCACCAGATACAAGACAATGGGTCCTGAGATATTATAATCTTGTGTTGAGACACCCGATTATTTATATGATGGATGGATGATTTTGGCTAGGCTAATATATCACCCATAGTTTGGAGAATATTATTATCCATATATGAATATAATAACTTAAGGTAATGAATGTACTACTAAAATTTTTATTAATTAAAATTTATGAACACATGCACTGATTTAATGACAAGAATTCTATTTGACAAGTATATGTGAATCAATATGGTTTTGATGAAGAAACTAGGTTACTGATATCACAAGATGAGTTTGAAGGAGGGAAGATCATTAAAATTGTCATATATGAACTGATAGGCATATATAATTTTAATTAATATTTTTTGAGTCACAAATATAGAATATGCAATGCTGATATTTTGAAAACTATATTCTATTTATTGTTGGACTATTTCATAGTCATGTATAATGATGAAACCCTTATATAACAAAATTTGGAAAAGGGGAACACCATGAATCTCAATTACCTAATATGTATACTTAGATATCATTATCTCTATGTAATTTTGTATAAGTGGATCTCATGGACATCTGAGATCAACATATTTTGAAATGTTGAGTCTCAAAACTATCTCTCAGTAATTACATAAAATATTTTAGGATTATTATTTTTGGTACAAAAAAAATATGGTGGATAATAATATTATCTCTTGTATCAATGGATATATATAAAGGCATTAGTTTAAATACTGTCATGTTTTATCTTAGTGTAAAACACATACTATGAAATAGTTGGATTGAATATGAACTAGACACTTTCTATGATATTTCTATTACCTAAATCAGTGACTAATTAGAACACTTGTAATCTATATTTTATAACAGTTAATGATGTTTGAAGTGTTTTTTGATGATTTGAATATAATCCTAGGATGTATCATGGTACATCTCATAGTATTGATGTTGATGGTGTTTACACTGATGATTCAAGGATATGAAAACATTGTTTGGAACTTTTCGTCTTTATTGGGAACAAGTATTTAAGTTATGTATTCTATCGGTATGATTTCAACTTACGAAAGTTGATGTTGATGCATATTATCCAAAATTTTATTTTCAAACTTCATATTAACTGAGAATTGTGATTTTTTTGCAGACATGATGAGTAGTATTTCAAGGGGATATGTTGACTGATATTTGATAGATTTGTTAATTTTATGGATGTGTATTTAGAAATTATTTTTAACGTTGTGTTTTATAGGGGAAGAATATTTACGGTTAGTGTAAGAGGATTTAATGATCATATAGTGATGGAATAAAATTTAATGTTGTATCTGGGGGAATATCATTTGAGGTGATCAAAGGTTTAGGGGATGTGAAATCTTATATGTTAATGTGTCTATTAATAGGGATGTTCAAAAGATACTCATAATTATTTTTTGTTTTAAAGGTGGTAATTTTTTCTTCTACAAATCATAAAGTCGATATAAATTAGTTTGATAACTGTCCCTAATAATTAATCTTTTATGGGTCGAATATGTATTTTGGATTGAGTAGATAACTTTGGTGGCAAATGATGATGAATTGAATAGTGTATTATGACATTTAGAGTCGTTTTTTTAGTTGTTAAATGAAAATATTTAAGTTATTAGATGTTTATTAATCCCATCAATGCCTTATAGTCAATGTTAAATTGAATATATATGGAGATTTTAAATTTTTTCACCTTTCTAAGGTATTTTTTTAGGAATAATTGTTGATATTATGATGTGAGATAGAGTTAGAACATTTTTCATCAACCACGATGTAACACCCCGAGATTTTATGAAAAATATTCTTTTAATTTCATTAATATCTTGTGTTGTATGCTACACCAAGATTACGTTGCACTATACGCAACGCCGTATTAGCTTGAAGTATACGCAACACTATTCTTGAATCGTGCTACACACAATTTTGATAATAGTTATTCTACAGAACATTGAGTATATATATATACATATATTCAATGTATAAATGAAATATGGTTGGATTATGTTATACGAAACAATAAAGGATTATTTCACAACACGCAACCCTGACTTGGCTTGCATTACACGCAATCGCGACCTTCATCGATAGTGTGTGTTGTACGCAATACCGGGTTTTACTAAACAACAATATATTATTATAATATTATTATTAACTAGCTGTTATGAATATTATTAACTAAATTTTTATTTTTATAACATTATTATTCATCTTACACATTTTCTAGAACATTGTATAAGAACAAAATAAATTTTTTGGGTAAAATAAGTATTTTTTAAAAAATGCAGTTTTGCCACCTTTTGATGGTGCACCCACTTTAAATATAGTTTTTGAAATTTTTATAAGTTCAATTTGACAAAATAAAATTCTTCTTTGGAATCATGAAATAAAAATTTACTTTGGATAAATTTTCATATCATTCTGGTAACTTTCATATTTTTTTGAATAGTAAAAACATGCTATATTTTAATTAAAAACAACTTTTTTCATCGCAATAATTTATATGGTAAATTATAATATTGAATGGTTTTAAAGTATAAATAGAATATATTTTTACCATTTAATATAATGTATGTCATTAGCATTGATTGTACCTTGAATTCGTAGGATAAATCAATTCAATCTTTTGTAATGTTTTAAAGAAAAACCCATTTTCTTTCCGCAATGGGATTAATTTTTATTTAATTTCTGAAAATTGTTTGTATTGATTTTGGAAAAATGGATTCCATATTTGTAATCATTGGATCCAAATTATGTTAATAAGCTACTTTTATTTTTGGGAATTATGAATAGTAATTACGGTAAATTTTATTTACCAATGTTAAAGGTAAATTGGGTTATTAAGGGTAAATATAATATTATAAAATTACACTAACACATGTCAAAATAGTATTGGATGACTAAAATTCTACCCAAATCACCTAATTGTCAGATTAGATTCATATAATGGACTTTTGTCCATGAAAATAGTTTAATTATTATTAAAACCAAAGAATGTGACAACATGTCACTTTCTTAAATATTATAAGTATAATAATTTTAATTTAGTGATACACTTCATGAAACTTCAAACATGAATAGTCTCCAGAAATCTAATACAATTATATACATTATAGAAATTTATTTAGAATTTTTAGGGATTAAATAAGTATCATTTAATATGACACAATGATGATGCAAAAATTGTCTTATTAATGAAATATTGGAATAATTGATGTTATAAATACCCAAATAAATGTAATTTAAGACTTTTAATAAATTAAACTAATTTTATAGGTTAATATAACATGTTATTATTTATTTAATTAACTTTTTTATAACTAATCATTCTGTTATGAGTTTCAAAAAAATCAATTACTAAATAGTGTCAAAATTGACATAAAATTAACTTTAAAACAAATATTATATTATTAATTGTAATTTTATTCCTAAAAATCTAAGGTTCTCCTAAATGACTTAGATAAGGTTATATATATTAATCATAAACAACTTGGGGTTCCTTTGTCTTATTATAGTATGTTTATTAACCTAATAGTATAAGAACACATGAAGACATGGTAAAAGTAAAATTATTTATCTTAATGTTAAATCTAAATGATAAGATTAAAATAGGAATCTAAACTTGTCTAAATTCTATTGGATGAGATAATTTCGACCCATCCCCACCTTATCTTCAAAATCAATCAATTTAAAGTTATTTAAAACCGAATTTGACTTTATAATAAAATAATAGTTTTAGTTATTCCAAAGGTACCCCTCTCCTCCCTTATAAAAGGCCACCTCCTCCTCCCTCTTCCTCAAACCACATTGAGCCTTCAAGCTCGGCCAAACCCTGCCAATTTCTCCTCTCCACTTCCCTAGAAACATTCTAGAGGTTCTGGTCTTCTTCAAATACCTATTTTAGTATCCTAAAAGGAGGTCTCAAAAAAGCACTTCAAAGAAGAGGCAATGTCCGTTACCGATTCTTTCATCATTATTTATTCTTCCACTTATTCTTCATTAGTTGTTTCATTATGAAGTAATAACATCAGTATCAATAATATACTGATATGTTATTATAATTATGAAACAACCCTATTTCACCATCTATCCATCCTATGGAAAAAGAAATCACCGCGCGTGCGTACGTACGGAATACCGTCTCCACGTCGTAGTGTAATCTATTTTCCAACACCACCTTACTTGGATGGGTATAATGGTGTAAATAATAACTATATATGACTATTATAAAGTGATATTGATTCTGAAATAGTATACATACACTCCAATACAATTCCATGTTCATTGGAATGATATCATCACTCCTGCGTACGTACGGAATACCGTCTCCACGATGTGATGCGACTCGTTCTACATGATATTAATTGCATAATGATTATATAAATTACATGAATGAATGAATATGATATATATTACACTAATACTATTTTAGAAATTAGGTATCTATAACCTAATGAGGAGAATAAGAATTTATTCGACAAAACACACATAAGAACAAAAAGTAATAAAAACCCAAATAACAAGTAGTAATGAAATATTACTAATAAGAAGCTAAGAATATGACAATATATGATATCATAACAATATTTATGAATCTGGAACAAGTCAATAACATTATTTAAATCATTATACAGGAGGGTTGGATACTTACGAAGCAAATCAGACCTAAGGTAAGGGAAATATCACAATCTCATTTTTATCCGAGATTGTTTATACTTTGGAATTTACTGGGGTGTATTTTATCATCCACATCCATGTTTCCTCATTATGTAATATTTATATACTTCTACAATAGTTTATTTCCAATTTTACCCTTCAGTGATTTTTTAGTAAAATATATGAAAGGAATCTTTTGTCTTTTTTCGTATGAGGTTCTTTTTGAATTTTCCTACAAAAGTACGAGAAGAATGTTTTTTACGGCATGAATGGATTTTTAAAACAATATTTCCATGAATATTCCTTTAAAAGTTTTCATGTTTATTTTTAATCATCTTCTTTTAGTTTAGAATTGTATGACATATTAATAAACGAAAAGTGTTATTGAATTAGAAAGGATATTTTCCTTAAGAATGGAGTTCAAGTGTTTTATCAAAATTATTTTCCATCTAAGATAATATAGGGTTCTGTTTCTATCCCAATTATTACATGGATTTGATTATGTTGTGATGGAAATATTTTTATGAATTCCTTTATCATATATGAATTTTTTTATGATGTCATGTTGTTTATGAATCCCATTTTTACTACATGGGTTATGCAATGATGTATGATTTATGATTTTGTGGCACACATAAGAATGGTATCATTATGAGATTGGTGGGACCTATATCTCCCTCCAATGCATTGGGTAAACGTTTTATATCTAATGAGATAGACATGGCTGGAATGGTAGGTTATACCAGTTCAGTGAAATAGGACTGAAACGATGAGTGAACTTAGTTCAAAAATGGACTTTGTCCACTAAGATAGTCTTGGCAATGAGTCTTGACTAATAAGAAATGATTCTATATGATTATGTGTCTATGCCACAAAGTTTCATATTTAAATTTATGATTATTGGGATTACATTTCTCTACTATGATTTATCCCATGTTATTAAATTATGATCTCTTTTACAGGTTAAGATTTCCAAAAGATATGTTCTTATGAATATGACTTGATTGATATTTCTTTTGATTACCCTTACTAAGAATTTGAGCTCACCCTTTTATGTTTTCTTTTCCCCAGGACATAAAGAAATGATTTAGTTTCTAAAAAAAGAAGATCTTTATGGGAGATGTGGATGATATTTCACCACGATTAGAAGAGTATATTCCGAGTTTCCGAACACACTAAACTATTACGGTCCATGTGTGTGTTTTTTGTTATATACTATGTATTCCTCAAAAGTAATGTAATGTTCATGTACATCAGGATTCAGGTCTCTACAGTTGGTATCAGAGAAAAGGTTTAGTCAACCTTTGGAAAGTAGGATGCGAAACTGTTAGTGAGATCCCTAGAGAAATTTCTAAGTTATGTCTAGGGATGTCCCTAAGGATAAGTATACATATAAGATATAGTCCTATAACTATGGAAACAATATTATATTAAACCAAAGATGTTATATATTGATGTTACTCCCCCTTTATTATGATTTTTGCCTCTCACATTATTCATTTTGGGTTTTAGAAAATGGTTGGAAACAAGATGATTCACAATAATGGAGGATATGATGGACAATGGAATTATATTCTTCATGAGGAACCAAATGAAATGGGATTTGGAGGTCCAAACATCATTATTATGCCGAATCAGCAATCTCATAATATGATTAATAAAGTAAAATTTGTTAAGTTTCCTAACTCGGCTACTAATAGAATGATGGAGTTTCATGATGATCTTAGAGGAATGAAAGTTCAATTTCCCCTTTGTAAATAATGTGAGAAGAGGCATCAAGGAGAATGTTTCAAAGGAACAGGAAGATGCTTTGTGTGTGGAAAAGAAGGACACAAATCCAGTAAGTGAAATGGAAAAGGATCAGTTAACACAAGGGATTCGGATAATGGTATTGCTACAACATCAACAATGGTTAAATGTTTTAAATGTGGAATGTACGGGCATTATGCAAACCAATGCCCTAAGGGAAAGTCTCATGAAGAGAATCAGTATGGTCGTATCGGTAGTATTTATGTTGATGATGATGAAGAAACTATATATGATATGTGAGATGAAAGAATTGTTGAAGCTCGGTCAATGGTTTAAGAATGTAGTTGAATGATTACATGTTTATCATGTGTAATGTTGTATATGTAATCTCATTGTACTATGGAATAAAGTGACATCTAAGGATTGTTACACTGTTGTCTATCCTTGAGTTTTGAAAATTTATGATTAATGGGACTAGTATCCCTGAAAGGTTATTCAGATATTTTTGTAATGTATATGATATGCGCATAATGAAGGGATAAGGATAAAATTAAATGTTTGATAGTATTCATGAGCTCATGACTGATATAAGGAGAAGGTTATATCATGTTTTGAGTATATATAATTTTTGGATTTTGGTATACGTAAAGAGTTGACTTTTGACAGCATTCATGTTTTCACTAAGGTTTAATGGGTATTCATTTTTCAAAGAAATACATGATTAAGGTATTCACATGATTGGAATGTGACCAACAAGATATATAAGGGATAAATGATGGTATTTACATTCTTGGTTGATGAAATTTCAAGTAATCATTTTCTTTATACTATGAGCTTGGACCGAAGTATTTTAGATAAGTCTAAAGATTGGAATAGATTATGTTGGACATAAGTTAGTATTGTTTAAGGATATAACTATTTTTCCATATTATTTATTGGATTTTATAGTAATATAGATTTAGAAAAAGGACAACCTGCAGGACGGGCGACAGCCCATTGCGTCGGACAAGGCTGTGGGAATCGAACCCACAACCGAAGTGTGACTGGCCTTTATCGCCAACCACTAGCCTACAGGAAGTCCCTGTTCAATAGAAACTAGTTTTATTATATTAAGCAGTATGATATATGAAGTATAAGACCATTTTAGGAACCATATATTATTAATCTCACTATAGATGGACTTATGTATTTTTTGATAACTTTTCTAACCTTTTGTTTGGGATGGAATGACCCATCATTCTATCACATGATCTGCTAACACATCACGAATGACAAATTCAACTTCATTTCTTTAAGAGATGAAGTAGAAATTGTCCAAGGAATGACAAACGGCGAGACTAAACCAATATTATGAAAGTATTTCTTCTAATTCAAATTTCATCAACTTTAGGGAAATGATCTTGAAAACCAAAAATGTTGTCCTAGTGCTCTTATATCTGATGAATCAGATGGTACCTTAGATTATCACAAATTTATGGCTTTGTGATTTCTGGCTTTTCCATAGCCATGTTCTCCACCACTCTCCATCAGAACATGATGGTTAGATTTCTCTTCCATATCCATATTTTCACCTATATCGAAACCTAGTGATTAGTTTATTTGGGTAACAGTTACATTTCATACTTTTTATTAAAGATTTGTTTTGGTATTCCTTTTTACGATGTGACTTTCTATAAAAGAAACTTTCGAATATTAAACCATTTATAACCCCGATGAATTTCAAGGGAAAAATTCATTTTAAGGGGTGTAGAATGTAACACCCTGAGAATTTATGAAAAAAATTCTTTTAATTTCATTAATTTCTTGTGTTGTATGCTACACCAATATTACCTTGCGCTATACGCAACACCGTATTAGCTTGCAGTATACGCAACACTATTCTTGGATCGTGTTACACACAATTTTGATAATAGTTATTCTACGCAACATTGAGTATATATATATATTCAATGTATAAATGAAATATAGTTGGATTCTGTTATATGAAATAATGAAGGATTTTTCACAACACGCAACCCTGACTTCACTTGCATTACACGCAATCACGACCTTCCTCGATAGCATGTGTTGTACGCAATACCGGGTTTTACTAAACAACTATATATTATTTTGATATTAATATGAACTAGCAGTTATGAATAGTATTAACTAAAATTTGAAATTTATAACATTATTATTCATCTTACACATTTTCTAGAACATGGAATAAGAACAAAATAATTTTTTCGGGTAAAATAAGTATTTTTAAAAAAATGCAGTTTTGACACCTTTTGATGGCGCACCCACATTAAATCTAGTTGTTCAAATTTTTTTAAGTTAAATTTGACAAATAAAATTTTTCTTTGGAATCATGAAATAAAAATTTACTTTGGGTAAAATCTCATATCATTCTGGTAACTTTCATATTTTGATGAAAAGTAAAAACACGCTATATTTTAATTAAAAATATTTTTTTCATCGCAATAATTTATATGGATAAATTATAATATTGAATGGTTTTAAAGTATAAATAGAATATATCTTTACCATTTAATATAATGTATGTCATTAGCATTTCTCTACCTTGAATTCATAGGATAAATCAATTCAATCTTTTGCAGTGTTTTAAAGAAAAACTCGTTTTCTTTCAACAACGGGATTAATATTAATTTAATTTCTGAAACTTTTTTGTATTGTAATTATAAAAATGGATTCAATATTTGGAATAAATGGATCCAAATTATGTTAATAAGCTACTTTTTATTTTTGGGAATTATGAATAGTAACTACGGTAAATTTTATTTACCAGATTTAAAGGTAAATTGGGTAATTAAGGGTAAATATAATATTATAAAATTACACTAACACATGTCAAAATCCAATTGGATGACTAAAAGTAGACCCATATCACCTAATGGTATTATTATATAAATTTAATGGACATTTTTCGATGAAAAATAATTTAATTATTATTAAAACCAAAGATTGTGACAACATGTCACTTTGTTAAATCTTATAAGTATAGTAATTTTAATTTACTGATACACTTCATGAAACATCGAACATGAATAGTCTCCAGAAAGCTAATGCAATTATCTACATAATAGGAATTTATTTAGTATTTTTAGGGATTAAATATTATCATTTATTATGACACAAAGATGATGTAGAAATTGTCTTATTAATGAAATATTGACATAATTGATGTTATAAATACCCAAATAAATGTAATTTAAGACATTTAATGAATTAAAATAATTTTATAGGTTAATATGACATGTTATTATTGATTGTATTAACTTTTTTGAACTAATAATTCTTTTATGATTTTCACAAAAATCAATTACTAAATAGTGACAAAATTGACATAAAATAGTTTTTAAAACAAATATTATAGTATTAATTGATATTTTATTCCTAAAAATCTAAGGTTCATCCAAATGACTTAGATAAGGTAATATATATTAATAATAAACAACTTGGGGTTCGTTTGGCTTCTTATAGTATGTTTATTAACCATATATTGTAAGAACACAAGAAGACATGGTAAAAGTAAAATTATTTAACTTAATGTTAAATCTAAATGATAAGATTAAAATAGGAACCTAAACTTTTCTAAACTCTATTTTATGAGATAATTTATACCCATACACACCTTAGCTTCAATATAAATCAATTTTGAGCTATTAATAACCGAATTTGACATTATAATAAAATAATAGTTTTTGTTATTCCAAAGGTACCCCTCTCCTACCTTGTAAAAGGGAGCCTCCTCCTCCCTCTTCCTCACACCTCTTTGAGCCTTAAATCTCGGCCAACCCATGCCAATTTCTCCTCTCCACTTCCCTAGAAACATCCTAGAGGTTCTGGTCTTCTTCAAAGACCTATTTTAGTACCCTAAATGGAGTTCTCAAAGAAGCACTTCAAAGAAGAGGTAATGTCCGTTACCGATTCATTCATATTTATTTTTCTTCCACTTCTTCTTATTTAGTTGTTTCACTATGAAGTAATAACATCACATTAACTAATATACTGATATGTTATTACAAGTATGAAACACACCTATTTCACCATCTATCCATCCTACGAATAAAGAAATCACCGCGCGTGCGTACGTATGGAATACTGTCTCCATGTGGTGGTGTAATCTATTTTCTACCACGACCTTACTTGTATGGGTATAATGGTGTAAATAATGACTATATATGACTATTATAATGTGATATTAATTCTGAAATAGTATACATACATTCCAATAAAATTCCATTATCATAAGAATGATATCATCACTCGTGCGTACGTACGGAATACCGTCTCCACAATGTGATGCGACTCGTTCTACATGATCTTCATTTCATAATGATTATATAAATTAATTTAATGAATGAATATTATATATATTACAATAATACCATTCTGTAAATGAGGTAGCTATAACCTAAAGAGAAGAATAAGAATTTATCCGACAAAACATGCATAGGAACAAAAAGTAATAAACACCAGAATAACAAGTAGTAATGAATTATTACTAATGAGAAGCTAAGAATATGACCATATATGATATCATAACTATATGTATGATTCTGGAATAAGTCAATAACATTATTTAAATCATTATACAGGAGGTTCGGACACTTACGAATAAAATCGGACCTAAGGTAAGGGAAATATCACAATCTCATTTTTATTAGAGATTGTTTATACTTTGGCATTTACTAGGGTGTATTTTATCATCCACATCCATGTTTCCTCACTATGTAATATTTATATACTTATAAAATTGTTTATATCCAATTTTACACTTAGAGGAGTTTTTAGTAAAAGATATGAATGGAATCTTCTGTCGTTTTTCGTACGAGGTACTTTTTGACTTTTCTGACAAAAGTACAAGAATAATGTTTTTTTACGACATGAATGGATTTTTAAAACAATATTTCCAAGAATATTCCTTTAAAAGTTTTCATGTTTATTTTTAATCAACTTATTTTAGTTTTGAATTTTATGACATATTAAAAAAGGAAAAGTGTTTTTTAAGTAGAAAGGATATTTTCCTCAAGAATGGAGTTCAAGTGTTTTATCAAAATTATTTTCCATCTAAGATATTATAGGGTTCTGTTTCTATCCCTATTATTACATGAATTTGATTATGTTGTGATTGAAATATTTTTATTAATTCCTTTATCTTATATGAATTGTTTTATGATGTCATGTTGTTTAAGAATTCCATTTTTACTACATGGGTTATGCAATGATGTATGATTTATGATTTTGTGTCACACATACGAATTGTATCATTATGAGATGGGTGGGACCTATATCTCCCTACAATGCATTAGTTAAAGATTATATATCTCATGAGATAGACATGGCTGGAATGGTAGGTTATACCAGTTCAGTGAAACAGGACTGAAACGAGGAGTGAACTTGGTTCAGAAATGGACTTTGTCCGCTAAGATAGTCTTGTCAACGAGTCTTGACTAATATGAAATGATTCTCTATTATTATCTGTGTATGACACAAAGTTTAATGTTTTATCTTATGATTATTGGGATTAATTTTCACTAATATGATTTATCCCATGTTATGAAATTATGATCTCTTTTGCAGGTTAAGATATCCAAAATATATGTTCTTATGAATGTGACATGATTGATAATTCTTTTGTTTACCCTTACTGAGCATTTGAGCCCACAATTTTATGTTTTCTTTTCCCCAGGACATAAATAAAGGATTTAGTTTTAAAAAAATAAAGAATATTTTTATGAGAAATGATGAATATCTTTTTCACCACGATTAGAAGATTATATTCCGAGTTTCCGAAGACACTAAACTATTACAGTCCTTGTGTGTGTTTTTTTGTTATGTACTAAGTATTCCGTAAAAGTAATGTAATTTTCAGGTACGTCATGATTAGGGTCTCTACACAAGATGTCATATTCAATGGGGGATCAGGTGTAGTAGTATATGGATGAATATTTTAGATTATATAGGGTGTAAAATGACATTTTTTTAGCCTGGATTTTTTAGTGTTATATTTTTATTTCTCATTTTTACCATGAATATTCTTTTCATACCTAGAGATATATGAATATAAGGAATAACATTAGTTTTTATGGACTTTTTGTGAGATTGCACCTTGTATTTTTGTATATTTTTTTAAATAACATTTATTATGTTAAGTATTCTTATAAATATATATATAGAACTCATACATCATTATCACTCCATTGATAGATTTATATTGGTTGTCATAAAAATCTCTATTTTGCTGGATTGTAATTAGGGAGGTAGTTTTCCTGGATCGTGATTTGGGGGAATGAACATCAAAAAATATATATATGGTTGCATATAAATGAAGGGGGTTCTGAAATATTAAAAATATTATGAGGATAATTCGAAGTGGCACATAAATATAAATTATGAATGCAATGATTACATTATGGTTTCTCCTCATCATGGATAGTGAAGGATTGGTTCGGTGAGTGAGATTTCCCAATTGTTTAGTAGGCCATTAAGGGGTTTGTACACATTAGAAATGTAACATAATATTTTATGCTTCCCCCATTATATAATATGGATCACAATGACTTTTGAATATACTCTATATGATTGTATCATCATGATGAATGAAAATTAATTTAATCCAAAGAGATAGATATTGTGGATGATGTTACAGTCATAGAGTTGATGAATAATATCTTGGATAATCAGTAGAATTTGTTTCTTGGTTTTTATATTTACATCATTCATATTTTTTAGATACATGAGGGACTAAATGTATGTACATGGAATACTGATATACAAATTATATCTTAATAGAACGGGTTAATTTAAACCTTATATGATTGTTTTTATCGATTTGATGATGTATATCATCTCTTGATTTGTGTTGATCAAATATTATTATTTCAATTAATTTTTATATTGGAAGATATTATTTTATAGAATAATCCATAATATGTATATTGTATGAAGGTTTTTATATCATTCCACCTAACATTTATCTCCATTTTCAATTTTTTTAAATTTTTTAAAAATATATTTTTCGACTTAATATTGGATTATGTGGATCTTTTGGGAGGAATTCAATAAAATGGCCCATATATTCTCTCCCCATTTTATTTTTGGTTTTGGTGGTCATAGGTATTTTGGATAGGCCAATAGAGTTTTAGTATAGATTTGATATTTTATTGTACAATATTGGTTTGATGAGGTCAAAAACATTATTCAAAAAATTAGCAAACAATTGTATTTTGATAACATGTTTTTTTATTCAAACCACGGAGGACTGATTATTCAAAATAGTAATTTCCATTCATAGGGTGAATTGTTTCTATATTATTAAGGTTTAATGAACAATTATTTTAATTGTACATCTGATGAGAGGATTTCACATCATATAAGTCATTGTCATGAAATTATTTTTATTTCTAACATGAGATATAAATTATAGTGTACAACAATTTTACATTACCTCCAGAGTTTCATATTGAATTTTAGGCCAATATTAGGATTGTTTTGGGGATATTTCAACCACATTCAATTACGTTTCATCATCTAATTTTTGATATTGATATTTTTTATCAAATTCATGTCTTCCATTTCCATATTAATATTATTTTCATACTATTATTGGGTTTAATTAATGAATATTATAGTTATATATTTATTTATTTGGATAAAAGTATCATAGGGGTGTTAGGCCTCATGTTTATTGAAGAATATTTTGTATTGTTTATCCTAGTGATCATTTTTCCACCATTTTTCATTCATAGTAATTGTACAATATTTTAATGTTTTATGTTTTCCAAGTATCTCATATTGTATTGAAACTAAAAATAAGCCACAACTATAAATTATTTTTCATTGATATAATGACAAAACTAAGAAAAGAAAAAATAATTATTAATATCAGTTAAAGGGAATTATGTCCATTCGCATATGGTTACTATTTACATATTGATTGTGTTTGATTTAATGTTATTTAAACATGAATCGATACTTGATTCACATATTTTGGATGTATTGAATCATGAACAACTTATATATTAGTTATTATGAAAAAACAATTAAAAAAAATTAAAAGTTATATATTGTAAAAACCCTATTTTCTTGTTAATCTAAAAATTTTGTGAAATTCTGAGGTAATATATAATGAATTATGTGACAAACCATTTATATGAAACATTAACGATAAATAATATGGTAATATATAATAATTAATGATGAGGTGTTACTTCTTTATTCTTGTGATTGTTTTTTGGGAATTTATAAGGGATGTGGGTGTCATATTTGTTATTGAATGCAATTGATGTTTTAAGGTTTTGTTCATATTTATTGTATCATGTTGTGGTATATTTTTACTAGATGATTTGATTTTATTATTATGAAATTTTTTTTATCATAAAGTTGTTTCTGCTTGGGATATTATTATTTTTTGTTTCTAGATGGATCATATATTTTTGTTATGGTAGTTTCCTATTAGTGATGGAATTTGAAATTAAATTATATTGAAATAATAATGGAATTAATATGTATTATTATATAATTTTAACATGATTCTTTATACATTATTGGGTTCGGGTAGGTAGTGGTGTGTCACGACTATCCTCAGTCTCATTTGGAAGCATTAATGAATGAATAATTGCTCATATAGTTTTACATTCTACTTTAATAGTGGAAACTAATATGGTAAGAGTATTTTTTTGAACATTAATTTATGTTATATAATTAATATTCTATTACATTGGATGTTCTATATGGATAATATGTCTCAATCAGTTTTGGAGAAATATTTTAACTATATAGGTTCTTGGAAGGTTTGATGTTTGCTCACTAGTGCATAAATATTTTATAATCATATTTTTTTATGGAATTCTCGTATAATCCTATATTGTTTATATGTTATTATCATCATACGTATATAAAAAATCTGTTATATAGGATTCCATTGGTGATTCAGATACATATCATAGAATTATTATATTAGAGTTTGGAGTATTTATGGAGTATATATGTTAATTGTTTTATTATATGTATATTTTGTTGGAGACTTTAGTTGTAATGAATGACATAAATTGTGGGATTATTGATCCATTTCTCAT
Organism: Viscum album; assembly: GCA_963277665.1. NCBI lineage: Eukaryota > Viridiplantae > Streptophyta > Magnoliopsida > Santalales > Viscaceae > Viscum > Viscum album. The sequence goes on from OY728148.1 coordinate 1,247,927,545, forward strand.
TTATATTATGTGATTGAATTTTTTTGTTTTTTATCCTTTCTCAAAATCCAATTTATAAATTATTATGACAAATTTTTTTCAATTGTGTTATTTGTATTTGCTCGATCCTAGTCACCAACATAGGGACCAAGGGAGGCGAGACTCAAGGGGCCACTCATTATTTTAAATGTCATCCCAATATGGGTACTAATGTAGGGGTCTGACATTAGATTATAAAGAATTTAGAATAATTATATTCTATATCAGATACATATTTGTAAACTATTTGAGGTTTTTTAAACATATTACATCTCTCCACCATTGAATTATAAATTCATCAGTTCCCGTTTCAATGAATGATTTGTGTTAATAATTTTGTTACATTAAAACATTATTGAGATGGATGATTATTGTGGTAAATTTAACAATTTCATATTTGATATTAAAACCATATTATTCTTTCTTATTGTTGAAGAATATTGTGATTACTTCATTTTGATAAAAAAAATTATAATAAATTCTTACCTTATACTTAGATAAAAACATCATATTTTTAAAACACTTTCTAATATTCTACCAAGAAAAATAAAATTATATATGATATATATTGTATAAATGTAATATTTTTTATATCATATTATGAAAATACAACATTTTATAACGAATAAATGCTTAAAAGATTAAAATTATATATTCATTAAAATTAATGATATCTATAAATACAACCATCATTTTATTAAAATGTTTTAATAATAAAATTATATTTTTATCATTTCAAAATATTTCTAAAATATTTATATTTATGGGAAACTATCTGAAACAAAGGTTATTTAAAAAAAGATTATTTCACTCCTCTCAAACACAACATATTATATAAGACTTATAATTTCATAATCATTCAGATATTTCTCTTTCAAATATCTAACAACATTTATATAATCTAGTAATTCCTTAGGAAAAAATAATTATAAACAATAAGATGATCATGAATGATAATATAGTATTATATTTCAATATTATAACCATAAACAAACTTTCTATTAAATTCATCATCTATAAAATAATAATATAATTATACTATCATATGAATGCTCTAAATAGTATCAATAAAATAATTTATGGGATCCTTCCATAAAAAATATTTTATTAGAAAACATTATTTAAAAAAATATGAATATATTTTTCCCTAGAAATATTATTTTATAATAACTATTTTGGATCTTAGTCTTAACAGTTTTTATATAGTTATGTATTCGATGAATTTTTTTTTTATTTTTTCCATAGATACAACATTACATCGCAGTTTTTCATGAATACAATGATGTATAAAGACATATTATACAATTTATAAATTAAATATTTATATTTATATTTCATTTATTTTACCAATTACTGAATCATATATACTTATCTCAAAATGTTGATTGCACATAAATAATTTAAATTGGTATTAAATTATTTGATTAAGTTCAATATTTAAAGATTATTCAATAACTTTTTAAAATATTGATAAATCATTAATCATTTATATTTATGGTTTAATATATTTTATTATAATTTTAAAAAATAATTTTGAAACCATAAAATATTTCTACTCACTGAAAACCTCCTTGGACATTGATGTAATATTTCATTAAAACCACTCTTCTCTATCCAATTACAATATATATTTCATATATTTATATATTCATATATAAATAATAAAAATAATTAAAATCTTTTTTATAAAGGGCTATGATGATGATTTTATTTATTATAGTCTACATCATTATATTTTGATATGATATTCTTATACAATAATTTTTTTCATTTATCATAGTAAATTTTTTTATTCATTTTCGAAATCATCATCGAAATAGTCATTCTCAAGTTGTATGTGTTTATATCAATCTTCTTACTCCTTTTAACTTGATCTCTCTTTTATATATTGACTGTAATCTCCAGTATTTATCAATAAAATTCATTTGACATTACAGATATATCAAAGATATCATCAGTATTCACTAGGACATGTGCTATAATTGAATTATCAATATTTTCTTCACTTGTGTCCTTTGAACATTTATTTTATTGCATAAAAAATTGGCAAAATTAGTGGTTCTATTTTCATTTTCATCCTCATTATATATGAATATACTCTCATTGAGCTTAATAAAAAAATATTGTTCACATTATTCATTCACCTGTAAATCATGGTTAGATTTGTCAATTTATAATGTTGTTTTCATAGTATTCTCTATAATAATTATTGTATTATAATAATTTTTGGCATCATCATAAATAAAATTTCTAACCACCTCTTAATATTCATTAGAAATAATTTGATTTCTTAATGATTACTTTTATAATTATAACATATAACATAGAACCCCAAAATTAATATTATTATAAGGGGTACATTTAAAAAGATATATTTCATGAATCAAATTTTGTTTAATTTTAAACAAAATTGATCAAATATTTAAATAGGGATAGTGTTCTTTATTTTTTTACATTATTTAATATAATGTTGTATATTCAGTATGATATACCACATAATACTCAAGTTCCCCCCTTTCAAATATTTATAAAATCTATAATTTTAATTAATTTTATCTCACTCAGTACCTCTTTACTATTGGGCTATTGCATTCATAATAAATATCCCTGAACAATATTCATAGATTTAGTAGGTCATATTTTCATAATATATATTTATATTATTAGAAATAAATAAATCATTTTATCTTTAGTTATAACATCATGCTTAAAAATCATATATTTTATAAAAATAGAAATTACAAGATTAGAGTTGTTAAATATTTCATCTATCATGATAGAGTTAATAAAATACATGTTTTATCAAACCCTTAATTATGTTGAGTAATCAGTTCTCACAAGAAGAATTTTTAGTATGAGTAGAACACTCAAACATCCCATGAAAAAATTGTTTTTATTACACATTCCTCCATAGTATTTTCAGTAAATTCAGTCAGGATAAATCAATCAAATCACAATGATATATTTTTCATTCAAATAACTAATTTCAGTTACATAGTATCTATATAAGAAGACCATGTACCATAATTCATCATTATTCTTGAATTTTCCAAAGAATTAAATGATTGAATATTTTTTGAATGGTTATGAATTGAATGATAATATTCATATAGGTAATATTGATGATAAATTTTCTTAACCATACAAATATTAATTTAAATCTTCTAATGTATATTTATTTAGAGTAGGATGTATTATTCTTTATAGAAATTATGAAGCAATAATAACGTTGTATCCCAAAAAATAATATGATATCATTTTGTTTAATTCAAGTAAATAATATATAAGAAATATTTTTTTCTCTATAAATAATTTTTATAAATATAGTCGATGATATTTCTACGCCATATATCATTGATGGAATTTATAACTATCATATAATGCTACCAAAAATAGATGATTCAGGTGATTATGTTTTTGTGGAACACTGTTAGTATATTCAATCAAAGAAACTATTGGTTGATGTGGTATCAATTTTTTTTTGAAGGATTTAATTGATTTTAAATAATTATATGTGGCATGAAGAGGATGTTTTTAATGTTGGATGATGAAATAAAATACTATACAACTCAAATGAATTTCTGATAATAAAGTACAAATTCATCAAATTATAAAACATTGTTTTTGGAATGATAGTAGTTTCACGATTTAAATAATTCAATTTTATTTTTTGACATAATTTGGAGAATATGACTTCCCCATATTACTAATATGATATTTTTTCATCATAATACAAAGTCATCATTCCCTATTGAGAGATATATATATATATATATCTATGTGTGTGACCTTATTACATTTATGTGAGTTCACATAAATATAATTAGACTTCAATGTCTATATTTCTTGTTCATATATATTTATGGCTTGGATTAATATTATAAATGCTTATAATATTGAATAAATATATAGTTATGTGATACTTATGTTTCTCGAAAATGTATTAATTCAAAATAATGATAATTTTATGAAAGACTAAGGCATGAAAATTTATATTTTTGAGAAATAAATCATACATAAGGAAATCAATAGGGATGATCCTAGAACGTATTATAATTTTTCTTAATATCACCAAAAACATTTGGTAGAATAAAATGGTTTTTGAGTTGAATAGTCATTAACATTATAAATATTCACACACACATTATATTATTTAAATAGTTAGTTTACAAAATTTCTGAATTCTAATAAAAAACATATGTAACAATGATTGTGAAAATATAAACATTTTTTTAAATTAATAAAGTAGTTTTGATTTTAGTTGTTCGAGTGAATAATGATAAATATTAGTACATTATGTTTTAATCCAAAATAAATTAATCCTAAAGTCTATATTAAATATTTATCAAACCCAGAAATTAAAAATTTATATAAAATTTCAGGATTAAGATATCAACATTTAAATTATCACATTTTATTTGTGATTCCATATTCAATATTTAGTGTGAAAAAAGATAGGTAATTAAAATAGAAGAAGATGATGAGTATGAGAAACAACAATAAGTAGGATAATTTTATTTCAACAAGAATATTGAGTAGTAAATAGTATTTTTATATATCGACGATTAGTGAATATGAACATATTACTATTGAAATGTTTTTAGAAATTTTTTAAGATAATGAGTAGGATATAAGATGAATGCAGAAGAAGAGTTTTTTTTGAGGCAATGAGAATAAAGAAGAGGAAATATGAATGGGAATCAAGAAAAATCAATTAAGAAAATGGATGAGGAAGGAAAATCACATTCTTATCATGGAAACAAACACCATTAAAAAAGTTGAGAACAATGTTATGGGAGAAAATATGAGATTAAAAAAAATTAATATTATTCTTACGATTTATATATATTGAATTTCATGTTAGCCTACATATAGTAAATAAATCATTGTGATAGGTGATATTTGAGAAATTCAAGGTGTACTATTGTTTTTAAATATATAAATAAATATAGAAGGATAATAATTTTAAGTGAATATGATACCATAAAATGTAATGATCATCATGGAATAAAATATGAATATTGAGAAGAATACAACATCAAGTATAATTATATGATATTTACATGAAGATGTTATATATGAATCAAAATTCATTACTTTTTTTATTCATTTATTTAGATTAATTAAATATATATTTGAGTAGTTAGTATTAGTGTTTAATATGAGTTTAGTCGTTTGAGTATTAAGGAAGATACAAAACCACAAAATTCTAAAGTAATATCATTATATTCGATATCATGCACAAAACACGACACAAATCATGTAAGGGAAAACTAAACGCTGATAATTTAAAATAGAATTTATTTATTAAATGTATTTTATATACTCTATATTTAGTAATTCACTATAAACCGAGTTTCCATGCATTACCGAAAAGATATACTTTCTTTAAAAGCATACATTACAGAAAATTCAATTTCTTCCAAATAAAAATATTTTACTAAATATAATAACATATTAACTAACCATTAATTTTGAATTATTGATTATAGGTAAAAAAAAATTGGAAAAAAAATTTATTTATGTAATTATAATATAAATTCATTCGTTACCAATTAATAAGAAATGAAAATCCTAAACAATTGGATTTTATTATTATTAAAATTCTTAAGAGGTTTTGTCATAATAAAAATAACTAATTATAACTACTTCATTATTATAATGATATTTATATTTTTAACAACCAATAAATTTTTTTATATTAATCCATTATGTTTGGAATAAAGAAGACAAGGACTAACCAAATATTACATTTAAAAAACATATATTTTTAAAAACAATTTTATACCTTCTAATGGAGATCCAATTTTAAAATTTTATTTGGAAATGTTAATTGATATAGTATCTAAATATAAACATTATATCTAAAGCTAAATAATAAAAATATTTTATGGTGAATTTATATAATTTCTAAAACATTTCTATATTTAAAGAATATTTAAAAATATGTAATTTTATTTCCAAAATGTTTTTTCATATAAATTATTTAGATGGATTTGATTTATATTTAATTTTTTACAAGGTTTAATTAGATTATATTTTTATCAATTAATAAAAAATAAATCATTTTAATAAATTTTACTTTGATTTTTATTATTAAAACATGGAAAACTTTTTGATGTTTTTACATTAATGAATTTCATTGTTATCTTCCATGAGAAATGAAGTTAAAATAAATTTATAGATCTAATGTGATTGAATTTTGATAATATATATTATATATTAGGAATCAAAATTATTTTTAATTTTTAATAAGGGAATATCTTTTGACCAAATTGATTAGTGAATGTAATAAAAATTAATTTCAATTATTAACGTTAAATTAACGTTAATGAATTAACAAACCATTAACATAAGCTCCCAAATAACCAAAAAATAATTTAAAAACCATTTTTATGGGAATTAATATTCCATTTACCAGAAATTATTCATTTTGGTCGTTTTTAGAAAAATTATTTTATCTATAAACTTGGGAACACCGAGCTTCTTTTCAAAAATACAGAGTGTGACATGTTTTTACCATATAAAATGCCACCACCATTCCCCATTCCTCACACATCTCAAAAAACATAGGTTCCCACAATATCTACCAATATATCATTCAATAACCCCTTCCCTCATCCTTGATTCCTCCCTTTGGAAAAATACATCCAATGAAGCCTTTTAATAAAAACCAAATAAAGATACACGATAAAGAGTTAATGTCTTCTCCCATGCTCTCTATTTTTATTTCCTTTGTTCAAAAAATAAAATATAATTATTAAATAATTATATGATTAATAATAATACAATATATAATTATATTTTTCTGTGCTTATCGTTTGACCGACACTTACACACACACCTCCATCTAATAGGTAACAAACTTACAATTTCTATGAATGATGTACTACTACCTCACTGAACAATAATTATTCATTTTTTTCCTTCACCACCTATAATGGTATAAATTATGATATAATAAATATTTTTATATGTTATATATTAAATATTTAATTTTTTTATTCTAATTAATGTTTTATTTATAACATACAATTATTCTTTCCATCTTTTTAAAATACAATAATTCTGTTTGAGGATGTGTGGGCTACCACCCCTCAACGAATTTTGACTCATTCATGACATACATTGAATGTATAAAGTATGGTTTTAATAATCCCATGTAAAATATATAAAATATATATGATTTATTAATTATAATATACACATGTATCTTTTAGTTTTTATAATTTTAATACAACAATGAAGTGGAAGTAGCGTTCATGCGTACGTATGACTGACCATCTCCATGAATGGTTAACATTACTTATAGTATACAAATATTATAGATTAATAATATTTTAGACTGATGTGAATATATATGATAACTAAATCCTAATTTATATTTCAGATATTATTAAATAATTGTCTATTTAAGAGTAAAAAAATACAAATTCATAAAATACATGAGAAAAGTAGGTAATTAACACTCAAAATAGTTAAAATAACGAACGAGTGTTTACAAAAAGGTAATAAAATATTAAAAATTATCAGTACAAGATAATAAAAACATGATTATGGTTCTTTTTTAATTTATTAACATATTTTGAATAACTATACAATATGAAAAAATACACATTATAAAAGGATGGTGAATGTAGGGAAATTTCATCACAATTGACATTCTGCTGAGAAATATTTCCGAATATGAACCAATTAACATTTATTTGGTGTATATACAGCCTTATAATTTGTTATATCATGAATATAATTATAGTAAAGATATTCTATGATTCATTTAATATTATTTCATCATGGGTATTAGGATCAAATTTTTCAATGTTGTGTGGGACACTTTTGAATGTTCATATTTTATTCACCTAAAGAATATTCTTAATGATTACCTTCAAAATATTACATCATTATGTGATAGAAAAATTAATCCTAATAAAATTACTTTATTTAAATCAATATTTAGTGTTAATTTATAAAAATATCTATATTATTATCTAATGGATATAAATATCTCATAATATGTATATCATTTTTACATATTGTGTGGACTTTGTCAGTTATTTGATTTATGGGGGAATTATTAATAAATCACTATACATTTTTCAATATATGTATATGATAATAAATATAACTTCTTTTTATAAAAATAAATGTCGAATTATTAAGACTATAAATGATATGTTGGAAATGAAAATTATATATCAAATCGATGCATCCATAGGTTCCCATGAAATGACTAAGGTAGATGAATTAAATAAGATAATATCTATAGTTTTAAACTGTCTTGAGATATGTAATGGCTCAAACCCTCCGGTTCTACTACTTTTCCGAAACATGGTTCCATCAAATGGTCCCACCAAAATGGCGTAACCGATCACGGAATCACACCGAAACGGTGGCACCATGAGGGTGACACCACGACGGTGGCACCATGTGGGTGACACCATGATGATGGCACCGTGAAGGTGGCATCGTGTGGGTGACACCGTGATGGTGGCACTGTCAGGGTGACATCGTCAGGGTGACACCATGATGGTGGCACCATGTCCTCACCGATCAGACTTCATTATTTTTCCAGTTTCCGATATTTTCGCATCTCACAACATTTATTTTGATGTAAAAATGATTTAATCCTCCCCATTAAAATACATTAAAATCCCATAAATAATATCTAAAGACCCCCAAGATCTGGGCATCCCATAACTTTCCAAAACGTGTGGCTTTTCCTCGGTGTCACACACTTTCCCAATACTTCTATTTCTGTCCTAGTAGAGTGATTTAAGGGAAACTATTTAAATGAATAGATGTCATGGCCACCTCCCCAATGAGTGTTATTAAATTAAATTTTATTCCATTGTGTGTATCTTCCCAACCAAGTGGAAAACCATGATCTGACTATAAAGGAGTTCAAAATTCAATATCTCATAACATCGATATCTCACCTTTATATCATGATAGAATTCCTTCCTTATTCTTGTTGGCTGATCTTTTTTTCCCTCCATAGACATTTGTAGTCCACCACCTTCCCGAGGTAGGTGGTGTGCCTATGCTGGAGCTTCCCTTCTCATTACTGCAGTCCTCAGATATCCTCCCCTATAAGTTGGGCATCCCCAGTTCTTGGCACACATAGTTAAAACGTCAATCCATGATCAATCCAAGTAGGGTTTTTCCTTCATCTCTCTTTATTGTGTATCATGTTAGATGAATATGCTATTGTTTTTGTAGGGATGGGGGAGTCCAAACATTAACAAAGATAACAAACAGTCTTTTAAAGAATGAAGGGGGTGTAATTGATGTTTCTGATGTACGTTTTATCCTCGATTTGGGGTTGTGAATTGTATATACTAATTACCATAGAAAATCATGATAGTTGGTGGTCTTTTCAAGTGCACTAATGAACACCTATTTTTTGGATATTTATGTGATTGATAGACAGTAACATAAAAACTAGTTTATCAAGTAAACATGGCTGATAAAATGGATTCCTTGTGAATATAAATCATGTTGTGATCATCCAGGTTAACCAATAAGAAAGAAGAAACTCAGTGCATGATGTACATTAGTCCGGAAGAATTCTTGCGTTGTCTTGGTGGTATGTCTGTTTGTTCTACATGACACTTACGAGGTGATATGGATAGGTATGAGATCCTTTATTGTTGTGCGGTAGTTTTTTGTTGATCTGAGGTTGTGTGGGGCTGTATCTTGAGGCTTTTTTTGGTTCCATTACGTTGAGGGATCCCACATATCCATTTTTTGTTACATTCCAATAGGACCAGGTGTGAATGCTTAACAGTGTTGTTTGTATATTTTTTTCACTTCCACAGCTTTTGGTTATGCCTGTTAGTTGCCTAGTAATGCAAAAGTTACTTAAATGGAATCACTCGAACATGAATACAAGAATGGGTTCAATAGGGATTTGGTTCTAGGAATGAGTTGTGTCTTGGATGCGAGTGGTGTGCCTTTTAATGAATGAACCGTAATGACAGTGTTTGTTCTTAGGTTTGTTTTGGAACCCCTGGGTCAGGATGAGTACATGATACCTATTCATATAATTGTAGTTCTTATTTTTTTTATTTTCACCCCACCCATGTTGTGCACTTTGTGCTGACAACCCCCATTTCATGGGGGAGGGTGTTTTTTCCAACACTTCTATGAGTGGCTAGTTATTATCTCCTTTTTGGATCCATTTCTATAATAGGCCATGACTATTCAAGACTGATGTGATGGCCTGATGTCCATTATATACCAACAGTTTTCGGGCAGGGTAGTTTTGGTGATTGACCCATGTGGGTGTCGGCATGTTATTTCCCAAGTGTCTTCCAGATGAGGCCTAGTTGTATTCAGGTGTGGCAGTGGTTGTTCTGTCTCATGTTTTTATGGGTGCAGTTACGTGTGGTTGATATATCCTAGGTGTTTGCGGTAGGGATATGTGGTGATGACCTAAGTTTATGCGGGCGGGGTATAGAAGTGGGACTCCATCAAGAATGGCAGGAGAGGTTCGATGTATAGTATGTCTTCAATAACCAGTGGGAACGTGATGTGGGGTCCTAGAATATCGATGAGTTATTACTATTATATTATTTTAGTTGAGTTATTTGGGGAGTGTTCCTTGATGAGGCTTGGGTGGGACGTTTTCTTTTCTAGGGGTTTTGCATATCTCATTCCTTATGGGGTATTAGAATGCCTCCACACTTTTTCATTAGAGCTTTTGTTTTTCTCTTCTGAGAATACTTCTATGCTCACCCTTCATATATAAAACTTCATTCAGGTATCTAGGACGACTTCAACGATCATGAAGGATAGTATTAGTTCATACACTAGGATGGTTGTTGTTTCTGTTTTCTTTTATTTGGTACTTTATTTTGGGGTTTTCTTATACTTTTCTAGCATTACATTTGAAACATGCATACGATAATGGTTTCTTTTGGATTCACTTGTACTTACACCTTTAGTGTTGTTGGGAATTACTATCTTATCTTCTGATCCTATTAAATAAAAAGGGGAGATGCCTTCTATCTTGTGTGTGATTCAATACCCTTGGTGCTAGTCGCCTCTCCGGGACCTTTTGAAGGCGGGTCTCAGGGGTCATTATCTCTCTTTCATGTTGAAGAAGGATGGGTTTGGGAACTTTTTATCCCTCCCCTCTTCTTGGTGAATGCAGGTCATGACAGAATTGTATCAAGGGGGGGGGGTTAGAGGATAGGATAGAGTCGGGGGTTAGGCACACTGAGGATTGCATGGGATGGTAGGGTAACAGTTTTGGACAATCGTGGTGCGTGAAATGGGCCGGGAAGACTGGCTAGAACATGGGATTTTAGGGCCCCCCATGATCCGATGCTAGGAATGTGTTCCTACCGAATGACCAAGTTAGGTTACACTAATTGCAGTGTAGAGACCCTAGGGATGGTACATGCATCATAATGACTTTTTTTCTTTTGTTTCTTGGGTATTTAGGGGGTATAAAATGACTAATAATTCTATGAAATTTTTAATGCAATCTTCTACAGTACTATGTATTAGGAATTCCTTATTTACATTGAAGATATGGAAATCGAACGACGACCAATAGTAGTGCGGGCGATCAAAGACCAGAAGGTTGATTTGGATGATCAACAGAGGGCTGAACAAGAAGTGGTGGATGATTAGTGGTAGAGGAATCTTCGTCACATTCAGCGGAAAACACTCGTGAAGTTCAAGGGCACCATCTCTGATGTAGAGATAGAGAGCTGGCCAAAGGATATAGTGATAGATTTCATCTTAATCTGGGCTTCGACAGAGTACTTGGTTCCTCTGGCTGTAAGCCAGTTGTGTGGAGTAGTGTGTCTGTGGAGCACACTTTATCTTGGGGAGAAGAGGGAGGATGAGGTGACTTGGACTGACTTCGATAGGGAGTTTCGGGCTAAATTCCTCTCTTCCACGATGAAGGCTTAGAAGAAGCAGGAAATATTGTCCCTCCAACATGGGGTATGTCAATGATGGATTTGGGGATCAAGTTCATAGATCTCCTTCACATTGCTACAGAACGCATTTCAGATGATGAGTCTCGAGCGGGATTTTTAGAGGAGGCACTTCGACCTTCCCTTCAATATGTGGTTAGCCCCTTCAACCTACCAATGTACTTGGATGTCCATAAGAAGGATGAAGTGGTGTAAAGGATGCGCACATTGTGAGGTGTAATGTGATATGGAATCATGTTGGGCTCGTTGAATGGGAAGGCCGTTTGCAGTAGGCCACCAGCATCCGGGCCCTCTGGGTTTCGACAAGTAGGGATCATGCCTCAACAGTTCCTGTTCCGATCTCCCTATCCTCTCCCATTCCTTTCGGGACCAAGAACAAGATGCTTCATCTTTGATAGTCGTGGGCACATTCGGAACTAGTTCTCAGACCGACTACATTATAGTGGGAGTGGGATGGTGCATCACCCACCTTAGCAACAACATGGACAATGATTTCCTACTCTTCCGAGGGAATAAATTGCAGGAGGAGGCTTACCGTAGGGTGCTCTTCAAGGACCTTGACCAAGGTGGGGTCAGGGAGGTAGTTGACAACCAAGGGGTAGGGGAACTGGGCATCGGTTGTTACACGCCACAGAGGCAGCAGATCCTGCAGGGAAAGACATGTTTTGAGGTACGATCATCTTGTTTAGTACTCTTGTTTATTCCTTGTTCGATACAATAGCTTCCCACACCTTTGTTGTGCCTAGTATAGCACAGGCTCTGGGTCTAGACACTGAGAGACTTTCACCACCCCTAGTGTTGAGTACACTAGCCAGAGGTCAGACCAACATGTTTAATGTTTTCTAATGGTGTAGATTGATTATAGGGACATATAATTCAACAAGAGATCTTATACGGTTTTATATACATCCATACATTGTCATCCTAAGAATTAAATGGATTTTCTCTATATATGCCGTTATTGACTACTTCAGAGGAATGATCGTGTTTTCAGACATGGGCTGCCAACATGTGACTTTCATCGGTGAGCGACGTTACCAGGAAGGTAACCATCAAGTGGAGCCCCACATTACCTTATTAGATGAACTGTCAGTGCAGGCCACAGATATAGAGATAGTGAAAGTCTCGGGGATCGTAAATGAGTTCATGGATGTCATCCCTGAACAGGTGGTGACTCTACCCCCTCGACGTGATGTTGAGTTCTTGATGGACTTGCAACCTGGTTCTCGTCCGATATCGATGACTCCCTACATGATGGTTCCTTCTTAGTTTCGGTAGTTGCAGATTCAGATTGAAAATCTAATGAAGATGGGTTTTTTTCGACCATGTGCATCACCATGGGGTGCTCTGGTCATATTCTCAACGAAGGCAGATGGTGCTCTCAGACTGTGCATAGACTACTGGAGACTGATCTAGGTAACGGTCAAGAACTGTTACTCTCTCCCACGATTAGACGATTTTTTCAAATAGTTAAAAGGAGTAGGGTGGTTCTCAAAAATCGACATTCGGTCAGGATGTCACCAGTTTTGGGTCAAGGAGGATGACATCTAAAACCCTACCTTCAGCTGCAGATATGGGATCTTTGAGATTGTGGTCATGACGTTCGGCATTACGAACGCTCCAGGAGTGTTCATGGTGCTCATGAACTCAATTTTCTAGGAGTACCATGACCCGTTCTTTGTCTTTTTTATTGAAGACATCCTGATCTACTTGAGATCAGAATAAGATCACGGTGATCATATAATAATGGTTTTAGATGTCCTCTGACAGCACCAACTCTATGGGAAATTGTCCATGTGAATGTTCTCGACGTGAGAAGTTAACTTCCTTAGACATTTGTGTCTGAGAAAGGAATAGTGGTCAACCCATCAAAGGTTGTGGTTGCTGTTTCATGGAAGCACCTAAGAACGTGGTAGAAGTTCATAGTTTCCTAGGTCTGGTAGGTTACTACCGGATGTTTGTGCCCAAATTCTCCCAAGTTATAGCACCTTTGATAGCCATGAACAATAAGGATCATGATTTCTTGTGGAATGGGCAGTGTAAGGTAGCATTAAGCTATCTAAAGGAAAAGTTTGTTAGTGCCCCGGTGCTGAGGTTTCCAAAAAAAGGGGCAACGTATGACGTTTTCTATGATTATTCAGGGAAAGGCCTTGGGTGTGTGTTGATGCATCAACAATGGTTGATCGATTATGTGTCTCGATAGTTACGCGACCATAACCATAAATATTCCACACAAGAAATAGAGCTTGTGGCGGCCCTGTTCGCACTAAATTTGTGGCAGAATTACCTTTCCATGGAGTGCTTCGTTGTCTTCACCGATCACAAGAGATTGAATTACATTTATTCCATGTAGGACCTGAATTTGTGGAAACAAAGGTGAATGTAGTTCCTCCAAGACTAAAACATAGAAATCTCATACACCTCAAGAAAGGGGAAAGTGGTGGCCGATGGCTTGAGCAGGAAGTCACAGAAGGATGTGGTTTGAGAGTCGGAAGACGCTTGGAAGGGGATGTAGGAGTTGGCTTCCATACACCTATATGCAAGGATGGATGGTGGTAGAGGATGCCTATTTCAGATGATAGTGCAGTCTTATCTATCACTGTAGGTAGAGGAGTCTCAGTGGGGAGACTTAGAGACTGAAGTGATATGTGTTTGGGTTAACTAATGACATGCTCCAGAAGGGTGGAAAGGAGACAGGAAGAATCAAATGATGTTACAGGGAGATTTTCTCATCCCCATGGGAATGTGCAAGAGAGTTCTTGGTGAGTTCCACAACTCACCACTCGCAGTGCACCCGGGAGTTTCCAAGATGTACAGGGGTTTGATGGGTCAGTTTCATTGTCCTACGTTGAAGCGGGCGGGGGAAGAGTATGTAGAAAATTGCCTCATGTGTTTGTAGATGAAGGTTGTATAACGCATCCCAGGAGGTTTGTTACAACCATTAAATGTCTTCGAGTATACGTGGGACGACATGTTGATTGATTCAGTCATGGGACTACCTAGAGTTCAAGGGGGTTGCAATGCTATTGGGTAGTGGTTATAAGGCCCCAGCCGTAAACCTTACTTAATATTGAATTAAATGAATAATTCACATTGATGATCTTTTCAGGTTTAGAGTTTTAGAGAATTAGGACATAACTATTACATCGCAAAAGATTACAAAGTAGACACCTCTACTATGTTTCCATAAAATAAAAACTCTTAAAAAGAAACATTTCTAGTTCCATGTTTTAGATAGCCTGACTTTCCCTTGATCCCATAATTGACCATAATCCGCATTAAGTCCTGTGAAAAACATTTCAAAAAAACTTGGGGTGAGCATAAAAAGCTCAGTAAGGGATACACATAGAATAAAAATTGTTAGTTTATCAAACATCATGTAAACCATGTATACTTTATCAAAGTAATACCTTAACCTTCATGAAGTAGTAAAAACTCATAACTGAATAAAATATCATTACTTACCCTTTTGTGACCAAAGATAACCATAAAACCCATATAAAGAACACATAACATATAAAGTTAACTTGGGACATAAACATACTTAAGTGGAATAACCATACTGTCGACTTCCACACATATCACTTAATGGAATAGCCATACGACCGACTTCCACACATACTTAATGGAATATCCATACAGCCGACTTACATAACAAATGAATTAGAGGTTATAACGTAACCACCTATCCTGGTATTCACGACACCACCCGTCATATGGTTTACCATGTAACCACCCGTCAAATGTCCAAGTACCATTATAAAAATCATAAGAAATAAAACAAATATAATGGAAAGAAATAATTTCCACACTTTGATCACAATATATCACTTAAATATATTGACATAAAAAATCCATTAATAAATCCATTTTCAATACCAAAATACATAAAAGAGTATATGGTATTTATTTCATTTTAAAAAAACATTAAGGCTTGTTCAGGAAGCCAGAGAACAAATAATACTTGCGGCAGCGGAAAAGGTCTTTGTCACCACGTACGTTAAAAAACATTAATTTTTGTCATTTAGTAAAATGATTCATATAAAAATATTCCTTTTGTATAAAAGTAAAATTAAAATGGGTTTATACACTGTATAAAATAATGTTCTGTATAAAATGAAATATGCCTCAATGAAAGGAGACTGAGACGAAGTCCCTTACCTCGGGTCCGACTTGACTCGATCATTCTTTAACGTCCTGAATAATAACCTTGAGTTAATTTCTACTTTCTTAAAAACCTTTTTCAAGTTCATTATTCCTTTTATATCACTTATTACAAGGTTATGAACACTATGTAAATATTTAAGTTAAAAAATGGTTGTTTTGTCGATCCTTGGTACTTGAGTCAAAATTAAACTCTTTATAATGACAAGTTGTTCATGCGGTAAAAAATCCATTATATAAAGAATTATATTAATGATGTAGATATCATATATATCATATATATCCGGTATATACATGAATTTATAATATTACAAAATCATTTATAGTTAAGAAATGAAATGGTCCGTTCATGGAGACGGTAAGCCGTACGTATGCATGAACGCTACTTTCATTTCTATTTCATATTTTTATGGAATGGAATAATAATGATATAAAGGTATATTATTATTCCATTATAATATAATATATAATACCATTAATTAAATCCTTTATAAATCCCACATATGGAATTAACTAAATCAAATCACTTTGAAGGGGTGGTAGTCCGCACTTCCTTAAATGAAGATATCGCGTTTACCCATAATGGAAACCATAAAGGTATTCCCAAAATGAAAAATACAGAATCTTAAAGAAAAAATAAACATTTTATATATCATATATATGTATATTGTCATCTTAATGGCCACCTTTGAAGGGTTACAAGAATGTTGAACAATCAACGTTTTGGGAGGCAGAAATTCGCCATCCACAGAAACAGTATGTTCTTTAACCATTAGATGTAGGTGTGTGTAAGTGTAGCTCGAATAAATCTAATAACAACATCCTAGTATATTTAAGATACTGGAGTTGTTACAAAAAAATGAATAAAAATAGTTTAGGGGGTTGGAGAATTAAAATAAAACAAAAGGACTCAAGTGAAGACATTACCTTTAAATCGGGCAACTCCCTTTGGTTTGAGCTCAAAGGCTTCCTTGGGAAGACTTATGCCCAACTTGAGGCCTCATGGAGTAATATAGGGATTCATAGAGACAATATGAGAAGGGGTTGGCCGAGCCAAAGGCTTTGGAAGTGTGGGTAAGGATGTATAGGTGGGGGCCTTTTATAATAGTAGAGGAGGGGCACTCTTGGAAAGTAAAGAAATTTTACTTATTTTAGAATGAGTTTCGGAATTTAATGGCCCCACATTGATGTGTTTCTAGGATAAGGTGATATGGGTGCGAAATCCACCCATCCAATAGGTTTTGGACATGTTTATGTCTTAGATTTTACATTATCATTCAATTTTATTTAAATGGTTAAGTAATGAGGTCATCGTTGCATCACCATGATGTCATAAATAATTTAATTTATTTAATGTATTAAAATTATAAAAAAACCTACTATGATATAGGAAATATTTTTATCTTTCCAAAGAATATTTATAGTCAAATATCTGACTTTTATAACCCCATGTAAAATTTGTTTTAGTAAAACAACTCATGTTTGTGACATTTTTACTTTAACATTAAATAAAAACTTATTAATGTCATTTTCCAACCAAATTGGCTTCATGGGGTCCCCAAGTTGACCCATGGATTTTCTTGGTCTGCCATGCCACATCCAATGAGGTTAGGACTTGTGACATGTTCATTTCATATTATTACAACATTATTTTTACCTTAAAGTACACTTATTACCTCTAATCGAGATTAAAAACTTAATAAGTTATTATTCACCAAAAATTTATTTTAATCCCATTGAACCACATTTTACATATTAATGGCAAACATGTATGTAGGATTTTTGAAATTCAAAACACATAGGTTGTAAAATTTCATTTAAACGAAAAATCAGTTTTTAAGTACCAAATAGTGGTTTCACTATTCATTAAAAATTGAAGTTTTTCAGAAAAATACCAAAACATCACCCTAAGATATTTTTGATATTCCGAATTCAAAAATTAAGTCCATTTTACAAAATTAAAAAAATTTAAGTTGCATTAATTAATTTATTAATTAATTCCCACTGTCAGAGTAAATAGAGTGTTTTTGTGAAACAATAAGTATCAAAAGATTGACACTAGTTTAAGTCCGATTTCAATGTGAAATTAATTCCAACGACCACTATTGGATTTAATGGAAAAAATATATTATAATTTCACTTTAAAACCAATTGAAAAGATAATATAATCATATAAATAAATTAGATTAAAAAGAGGGTTTGAATTAAAATACAACATTTTACACTATTCATTAAAAAATGAACCTTATCGGAAAAATACCAAAAATTTACACAAAGTAAATCTTGAAGTCCCAATTATAAAGAAGAGTTTTATTTGGTCCAATATAATGTATAAGAGTGAACAAAACTATATTTAATGATGGTTCGCCATCAAAAGGAAATAAGTGAACCTTTAGTGAAAACTTGTGCATATACGGCTAAAATTGATTTTTTTTCAGTATTTTTAGCCTTTATCTTTTATTAGATAAAATAAATAACATTTAAAAAACATATATAATCATAGTTTGGTTATTTCTATCCATTCCTACAAATACAACGATTATGTGTTAACAACCATTTAAAATAATATTATTTTATTTCTAGTGTGCAAAATAAGATTTCAAAGAAACTATTTGTTGTGTATCGGGTATGCTATCGAACATAGCAACCCATTTAAAGTAAAATTAATATTTAATTCGTAAATATTAATAAATATGAAAATTTTTTATTCATTATTTAACTGGTATGTTACATCCTTCCCCCCTTTTGGGAATTTCGTCGTCGCAATTTTATTCACTTATCAAAATAAGTGGGGGTATTTATCCCTCATAGAATTTTCAGATTCCCACATTTCCTCTTCAACAATATGGTCTTTCCACAAAACCATTACCTAGTGAATTACCTTATTTCGCAATACTTGCTCTCTTCAGTCAAGAATCTGGACTGGTTGTTCTTCATAAGATAGGTTCTCCTCCAGCTGAACTACCTTTGGACTCAAAACATGAGATGGATCTGGCATTTACTTCCTCAACATTGAAACATGAAAAACATTGTGTACCTGAGATAAACTTGGTGGTAAAGCCACTCGGTAAGCAACTGATCCGACTTTCTCAAGAATTTCATATTGTCCAATGAACCTTGGACTCATCTTTACTTTCTTTCCAAATCACATCACACATTTCCATGGTGAGTCGTTGAGAAAAAACATGATCACCTACCTCAAAAGATAAATGCTTCCTCCGGTTATCCGCATAACTCTTCTATCTGCACAGAGCTGTTTTCATGTGTTTCTGAATAAACTGAACTTTTTCTGCCATATCGTCTACCAAATCTGGTCCCATCAGCTTCCTTTCACCCACTTCATCCCAAAAAAGATGGAGTTCGACACCGTTTACCATATAACGCCTCAAATGGTGCCATCTGTTTACTGGAATGAAAACTATTATTATATGAAAACTCAACCAAATAAAGATTTTGGTCCCAACTTCCCTGATAATCCATAGATCAGGCACGTATCATATCCTCCAAGGTCTGAATTGTTCGTTCTGACTGCCTATCTGACTGAGGATGAAAAGCTGTACTAAAATTTAATTTAGTACCCAACAACTTCTGATGCCCTGTCCAAAAGTTAGAAGTAATCCTCGGATCAAGATCAGATACAATGGAGAGAGGAACACCATTTAACCTGAATATCTTTTTAAGATAAAAATGTGAAAGTTGATCTAGAGAGAAAGTATCTCGAATAGGAAAGAATTGAGCAGATTTAGTCAAGCGATCAACAATAACCCAGATTACATTATTACCTCGAGGTGTCTTCGGCAATCCCACAACAAAGTCCATGGATATATTTTCCCATTTCTACTCTGGCACTGGTAATGGCTCAAGAATCCCTTTTGGTAACTCCCGCTCTGCTTTAACCTGCTGACAAGTCAAACACTTCACAGTAAAATCAGCAATATCTCTTTTCATTCCATCCCACTAGTAATACTCCCGCAGATCCCTGTACATCTTAGTACTGCCAGGATGAACTGAAAATGGGGAACTATGAGCCTCACATAAGAACTCATTCTTCAACTGTGAATCACCAAGGACACATAATCTATTCCCAAACCTCAAAACACAATCATTATCAATGTTGAATTTAGGCAACTCACCCTTCTGAAACAGCTCTACCTTTTTCTGAAACTCACTGTCTTCCCTATGTTCTTGCTTAATTCTCTCTAATAAGGATGATCTCAATGATACCTGAAACAAAACAGAAGAACTTCCTACACCAATAACTTCTATGCTAAAGTTCATCAAATCAAAAACCAAAGGATCTCCTTCCAAATGTATCATGGTTAATGAAGCATTACTTTTTCGACTCAAAGAATCAACCACATTATTTGCTTTTCCGGGATGGTAATGAATTGTACAATCATAATCCTTGATTAATTATAGCCATCTCCTCTGTCTCATGTTCAATTATTTCTGATTGAATATATACTTTAAACTTTTGTGATCAGTATATATTTCACACTTTATTCCATACAAATGATGCCTCCAAATTTTTGAAGCAAAACAACAGTTGCTAATTCCAAATCATGTGTAGGGTAATTTACCTCATGAGTTTTCAACTGACGTGAAGCATATGCAATTACCTGATCATTATGCATAAGGACAAAACCAAGTCCCTTTAATGAAGCATCACTATATATAACAAACTCACCATTCCTAGAAGGAAGTACCAAATCTGGAGCATTCACCAATCTTCTTTTCAACTCCTAAAAACAACCATCACATTCTTTTTTCAAGATGAACTTAACACCCTTACGAGTTATCTTAGACATTGGACTAGATAACCATGAAAAAAATTCAACAAACCTTCGGTAGTATCATGACAAACCAATAAAACTACGGATCTCAGTTACATTTGTGGGTCTCTTCCATTCTTCAACAACTTTTTTTTAGCAGGATCTACAGTTATGCCAGATTTTGAAACAATGTGACCAAGGAAAGAAATTTGTTGTAACCAAAACTCACACTTGCTGAATTTTCCATACAGTTACTATTCTCATTTGTTTTTCCAGATAACCCTTAAATGACTTTCATGCACCTCCTTACTTTTAGACAACACCAAAATAACATCAATGAAAACAACCAAAAACGTATCCAAGAACTCATGGAAATTTCTATTCATAAGGTCCATGAATACAACAAGTTCATTGGTTAACCCAAAAGGCATAACTAAAAATTCATAATATCCATATCTAGTACATAACGTAGTCTTCAGAACATTTTCTTCTTTTACTTTCAACTAATGGTTCCCTGACATCAAGTCAATCTTCAAAAAATACTGAGATCCCTGGAGCTGTTCAAGAAAATCATCGATATGAGGCAAAGGATACTTGTTCTTAACAGAAATATTATTCAAGGATCTATAATCAATTCAAAGTCTCATTGAGCCATCTTTCTTTTTAACAAACAAGACAGGAGCACCCCATGGTGATGTGCTAGGTCGAAGGAAACCTTTATCAAATAACTCCTACAATTTCTTCTTTAACTCTAAAAGTTTAACCTGAGCCATTCGATACGGGGGTTTTGAAATTGGATTAGAATCAGGAACTAAGTCAATAGTAAATTCAACTTCTCGATCATGAATAATACCAGGAAATAATCAAGAAAACATCATGATACTCACTTACCACTAGAACATCATTAATCTGAACAGTTCCTTTATTTTCAACAATATGTGCAAGGTAACATTCATTTCCATCTTTTACTAGATTCTCATCTTCCTGATATGTTATCAAAATCCAGGGTTCATTCTTGTACACAAATTGAAAATATTTCTAAAAAGAAACCATTTTAGCTCTGCATTCAATCTTAGAATGATAAACAGAAAGCCAATCTATGCCCAAAATAACATCAAACTCTACTAGAGGCAAAATAATAAGGTTTGCTGGTATATTCTTTCCACACACAAGGATAAGAAGGTTCTTATAATTCCTTTTTGTCTCAACGTTTCCCCCTGGTGTTTTTACCGTATGTTTAGGATTCATATCTTGTGATGGAATTCCCAATTTACTAGAAAACTTCTCAGAAATGAAAGAATGTGTAGACCCTGAATCAAACAACACATTGGCATAATCTGAAAAAACAAACAATGTACCTGATACTACTTCATTCGATGGACAAACATCTACTGAAGTTATTGCAAAGGATTTCACCGCCCATTTCTGCTTGTAGTCTGGCTGCTTTCCCCCAGTTGAGTTCTTCGTTAGACACTCATTTTCATAATGACCCATTTCATTACACTTAAAACATCTTACCACTATCTTTTCATTGCCTGCTTGATCATCTTCCATTCAGCTACGAGCAATATGACTCGACATAGAAAACCGAAATCACTTACCAGACATGGATAAACATTCTCCAGGATTCATTTTACCACACTTCTCACAGGATGGATATTTGGTTTTCTTACCTCGTTGCTTCTTCGATGTATTATTCCCCTTTGCCTACCAATTGGACCTCTTATTCTGTAGTTTTTAAAAGAACACTTGATCATCGGCAAACTCCACTTCAACCTTCTCTGCATATCGAACAAGTTTTTCATAACATTTGAACTCACGAGAAGCTAATGCCCTTCAGTACTTCGGCCTTAATCTTGAGTAAAAACGGCTGATTTTACTATAAAGATCTCATATGAAGTTTGGAGCATACATTTCCAGTCGAGTGAACTTTGATTCATAAGCAGCCACTGAGTCATCCTCCTGCCTCAATTCTAGAAATTGTTTTTCCATCCTAAGACGAACCACCTTAGGAGAACATTTCTCAAGAAACATACCTTTGAATTCGTCCCAGTGAAGATCATCAATCTCATCACTATCCCTGATATTTTTCACCATCGACCACCACTGATTAGCTTCTCCTTCAAAACGGTAAACAGCAAGACTAACATTTTGATGTTCCGAACACCCCATGACATCAAAAATCTTATCCAGTGCTTTAATCCACCCTTCAGCTAGCACATGGTCAGATGATCCTCCGAATGATGGGGGATGTTGCCTCATGAAATGATCCACCACTGACATGTTCCTATGCGGTTGATCTGGCTGATCTCGTGCATGGATACCACCACCATTTATATCCTGAGTCAACTGTGCCACCACTACAACAAACTATTAAGTTCTAATTCTAACCATATCAAGTTGCTGATTTGGAATGTTGTCTTCCTCCTCATGTCGTCCCAACATACCTGCCTTGTTTCCTCTGCGGAAAACCATTCTGAACATAGAAATATCTTAGGTGAAGAAACATGGTAATCCGTAAATATTATATCATTTCAATAATATTATAATTTAACACTTTTCTAAATCCTAAAGTTTTCTAAAACAACCTCTGATACCAACTATAAGGCCCTGACCTTAAACCTTACTTAATATTTAATTAAATGAATAATTCACATTGAGGATCTTTTTAGGTTTATAGTTTTATAGAATTAGGATTTAACTATTACATCTCAAAAGAGTATCAAGTAGAAATGTCTACTATGATTCCATAATATAAAAACTCTTAAATAGAAACATGTCAAGTTCCATGTTTTAGATAGCCTGACATTCCATTGATCCCATCCTTGACCCTAATACACATTAAGTCCTGTGAAAAACATTTCAAAAAAACTTGGGGTGATCATAAAAAGATCAGTAAGAGATACACAGAGAATGAAAACTGTTAGTTTTTCAAAAATCAAGTAATCCATGTATACTTTATCAAAGTAATACCATCACCTTCATAAAGTAGTAAAAACTCATCATTGAATAAAATATCATTACATACCCTTTTGTAACCAAATATTACCATAAAACCCATATAAATAACACATAACATATAAAGGTAACTTGGGACATAAACATACTTAAGTGGAATAACCATACGGTCGACTTCCAAACATATCACTTAATGGAATAGAAATACAGCCAACTTCCACACATACTTAATGGAATAGCCATACGGCTGGCTTCTATATCCAATGCATTGGAGACTATAATGTAACTACCCGTCCTGGTATTCACGACAGCACCCGTCATATGGTTTATCATGTAACCACCCATCAAATTTCCAAGTACCATTATAAAAATCATGAGACAGAAAACAAATATAATGGAAAGAAAACATTTCCACACATTGATCACAATATATCACTTAAATATATTGACATAACAAATCCATTATAAAAACCATTTTCAATAGAAAAATTGTCATTTTGTCGATCCTTGGTACTTGAGTCAAAAATAAACTCTTTATAATTAAAATTTGTTCATGTGGAAAAGAATCCATTATATCAAGAATTATATTCATGATTCAGATAACATATATATAATATTTATACATTATATACATGAATTTATAATATTACATAATCATATAGATGTAAGAAATGAAATGCACTATTCATGGAGACGGTAAGTCGTACGTACGCATGAACGCTACTTTCATTTCTATAACATATTTTTATGGAATGGAATAATAATGATATAATAGTATATTATAATTTGAGTATAATATCGTAGATAATACCATTAATTAAATCCTTTATACATCCCACATATGGCATTAACGAAATAAAATCACTTTGAGGGGGAGGTAGTCCGCACTTCCTTAAATGAAGATATCGCGTTTACCCATAATGGAAACCATAACTGTATTCCCAAAATGAAAAATACAGAATCTTAAGGAAAAGATAAACATGTTATATATCATATATATGTATAGTTTCATCTTAATGGCCACCTTTGAAGGTGTTAAAAGAATGTTGAACAAACATCGTTTCGGGAGGCAGAAATTCGCCATCCACGGAAACAGTATGTTCATTAAACATTTGATGTAGGTGTGTGTAAGTTTAGATCAAATCATTTTTATTACAAAATCCTAGTATATTTAAGATACTATATTTGTTACAAAAGAAATTAATAAAAAGAGTTTAGGTGGTTGGAGAAGAAATATAAAACAAAAGGACTCAAGTGAAGACATTACCTTAAAATCGAGTAACTTCCTTTCGTTTGAGCTCAAAAGCATCTATATGAAGAATTCTGCCCAAAGTGAGGCTTCAAGAAGTTAGAGAGGGATGTGGAGAGACAAAATGGGCAGGGTGTGGCCGAGCCAAAGTATTTGTATGTGTGGGTAAGGAGGTAGAGGTGTGGGCCTTTTATATGAGAAGAGGAGGGGAACTCTTGGAAAGTAAGGAAATATTACTTTATTTTAGAATGAGTTTCAGATTTTAATGGTCCCACATTGATGTTTTTCATTGATAAGGTTATAAGTGTTCGAAATACACCCATCTAATAGGTTTTGTACATGTTTAGAGCTTAGAGTTTACATTATCATTCCATTTTATTTAAATCGTTAGATAATGAGGTCATCTCTGCATCATCATGATGTCATACATAATTATATTTATTTAATGTATATAAATTATGAAAAAATACTATGATATAGGAAATATTTTTATATTTCCAATGAATATTTATAGTCAAAAATATTACTTGTATAATCCCATGTAAAATATGTTTAAGTAAAACAACTCATGTTTGTGTAATTTTTACTTTAACTTTAAATAAAAAGTTATTAATGTCATTTTCCAACCAATGTGGCTTCTTAGGGTCCCCAAGTTGACTCATGGATTTTCGTGGTCGGCCATGAAACATCAAATGAGGTTAGGATGTTTTTCAAGTTCATTTAATATTATTACAACATTATTTTTAACTTAAATTACACTAATTACCTCTAATCGCGATTAAAAACTTAATAAGTTACTATTCACCAAAAAATTATTTTAATCCCATTGAACCACATTTTACTTCATAATGACAACCATGTATGTCAGATTTTTGAAATTCAAAAAACAGAGGTGGTAAAATTTCATTTAAACGAAAAATCAGTTTTTTAAGTACCACTTAGTGGTTTCACTATTCATCAAAAATTGATGTTTTTCAGAAAAATACCAAAACATCACCCTAAGCTATATTTGATATTATGAATTCAAAAATGAAGTCCATTTTAAAAAATTCTAAACATATAAGATGAATTAATTAATTTAATAATTAATTCCTATTGTCAGAGCAAATAGCGTGTTTTTATGAAACTATAAGTATAAAAAGATTGACACTAGTTTAAGTTTGATTTCAACCTGAAATTAATTCCAACGACCACTGTTGGATTTAATGGTTAAAATATATTATAATTTCACTTTAAAACCAATTCAAAATATAATCTAAAAATATAAATAAATTTTATTAAAAATAGGTTCAGAATTAAAATACAACATTTTACACTATTCATTAAAAAATGAACTTTATCAGAAAAATACCAAAAATTTACATAAAGTACATTTTGATGTCTCGATTATAAAGAAGATTTTTATTTGGTCCAGTAGAATGTATAAGAGTGAACAAAACTATATTTAATGACAGCTCACCATCAAAAGGTGATAAATGAACCTTTAGTGAAAACTAGGGCATATAGGCCTAAAATTGAATTCTTTCCATATAATAGGCCTTTAACTTTTATTAGATAAAAGTAAAAACATTTAAAAAACATATATAATAATTTTTTATTTATTTCTATCCATTCTTGCCAATACAACGGTTATGTGTTATCTACCATTTAAAATAATATAATTTTATTACTAGTGTGCAACAAAAGATTTCAAAGAAACTCTTTGTTGCGTATCGGGTACGCTATCGAACCTAGAAACCCCTTTAAAGTAAAATTAATATTTAATTAGTAAATATTAATAAATATGAAAATGTTTTATACATTATTTACCTGGGATGTTTCAGTGGTGGACAGAATTATGAAATCATCTCACTTCCAGGTGGTCAAGGAGTCGGGTATGGTGGATTCCCTCGCATAGAGGTACGTGGATTAGGTGGTGCGGATGCACGGGGTTCTGAGGTCCATAGTCTCTGATTGGGATACTTGGTTTACCTCACGGGTCTAGAAAAGACTGAAACATGCTTTTGGCACCCAGCTATGCCTCAACACTACTTTCCACCCCCATACGAATAGGCATACAGAACGCACCATCCAAACAATGTAGGATATGCTATATGAATTTGTGTTGGACATTGGGGGATCATGGGTGCGACACTTGCCTTTAGTAGAGTTTTAATACAAAAAAATCCATCACACTTCCATTAGCATGGCTTCTTTTTAGGCTTTTAACAGGATGCCTTGTCTCTGACCTGTAAGCTGGACAGAGGTCGGGGAAGTAGGTGTTCTTGGCCCAGATGTTGTACAGTGAACAACAGAGAAATTTTAGCTTATACAGGAGAGGATGAATGCGGCTCAGGACTGAAATGAGTTGTATGCCGATAAAAGGAAGAGACCCCATGAGTTTGTGGTTGGGGACCACGTATTCCTGAAGGTCTCCCCTTGGCGTGGGAAACAGAGGTTCGGTAGGGGGAGTAATATTCTCCTCGGTTTGTCGGACCGTTTGAAGTGATACTGCAAGTTGTTGAGTGGGATTATCAGTAAGCTCTACCACCACTGTTAATGAAAATACATGACTTCTTCCATGTGTCTTAGCTCCAATAGTATCTGAACGACAATTCAAAAATACTTGACTAGGGAAATCTAGATATTGAGGCCGATGTGATGTTTGTAGAGAGACCTGTGAGGATCGAGGATCGCAAGAAAAAGGTGCTCCTTGGTTGAACCATTCCTTTGGTTCGTGTGTTATGGGGGCTTGGTGGGATCGAGGAGAGTACCTGGGAATGGGAGGCACATATGCGCGCCCAGTACGCAGAGCTATTTTGAGATTTGTTCTGTTCTATTGTACATGTTGGGCTGAAGTGTTTTACCTTTTCAACTATGGAATAGACTATTTCTCTTGTTCTTTGTATGTGTGTGTGAAGATTTCTTGCTGTTGGGAGGGGACGACCTAATCCCTAATCAAGACGTATTAAGGTGGATGTTATTAAACCCATGCAACCAAGTTAGTGCTGCCCAAAACAGATAGTATCCTAACATAGAGGAAAGAACATCCTAATCCATATTACTGGAAGGTATGAACCTCGAATGTTGCATGGATAATTGAGGAAGATGTGTTCTTAGATTTCAATGAGGTTCACTCCTAAGAGGTATCTTTCGAGGTCATTGTACGGACCCCATCTTATCATCATGTCTAGTTTTGATTCTCATTCTTGAGGATGAGAATAGTTTGAGAGGTATTTGATGTAACTGCCCTGACCCTCCGGGTCCTGTACATTTCCAAAAAATGGTTCCATCAAACGGTCCAACAAAAACAGTGGCACCGGTCACGGTCTCACACCAAAATGATGGCATCATGAGGGTGACACTGTGTCGGTGGCAATGTGTGGGTGACACTATGACGATGGAACCGTGACGGTGGCACCGTGTGGGTGACACTGTGACCGTGGACCATGTGGGTGACACCGTGACAATGGAACCATCAAGGTGGCACCATCAGGGTGACACCATGATGGTGGCATCGTGTCCTCACCAAGATGTCTTTGTTCTATTTCATGTTTCCAACTATTTCCACACACGCAACATATATTTTGACGTAAAAATGATATAACACCCCCCTCAGTCAAAGATATTTGAAGCCCATAAATAATATCTAAAATCTAAAAAGTGTTGGGAAACCCATAAATTACCAAAACTCATGGCTTTTCCTCAGTGTCACACACATTCCCCATACTTCCAGTTCTTCCCCTGTTGCACGATTTATGGGAATACATTTAAACGCACAACTATTATGGCCATATCTCCAATGAAAATTATTAAATTAATATTTATTCCATCATTCGTAACCACCCACCTATTTGGAAAACCACGATCTTACTTTTATGATGTTCAAAATTATATATCCTGTCACAATGGGATCTCATCCTTTTTTCATTCTAGAATATCATCCTTCTTCATCTTGGATTGTCTTTTATTCCTTACTTATACATCTGGGGTCCACTCCCTTCCCGAGGCAAGTGGTTCCCTTATGATTGATCTTCCATACTCATCCTTGGAGTCCCCAGAGTTCCTCCCCTACAAGTCGCACATCCCATGTTCTTTCCATGCAGAGTTAAAATGTCGATCCATGATCAATCCAAGTAGGGTTTTTCCTTCATCTCTCTTTATTGTGTATCATGTGGGGCGGGTATGCTATTATTTCTATGGGGATGGGGGAAACCAAAATCTATCAATGATAATAAATAGACTTTTAAAGAATGATGGGGGTGTGATCAATGTTTCTGATGTATTTTTTATCCTAGATTTTGATTTTGGAATTGTATAGGCTTATGCCGACTGAAAATCATGAAAAATGGTGGTCTTTTCATTAGAAATAATAGTCCTTTTTTTCTAGATATTCATGTGATTGAATTACTATAACATGAAAATTTGTTAATCACATAAAATTGTCCGATTTAATTTTATCCCAGTGAACATAAATCCTTGTGTGATCATCACAATTAACCAAATAGAAAGATAAAAATAAATGAATGATGTACATGAGTCTGTAAACATTCTTGCTATGTCATGGTGGTATGTCTGTTTGTTCTTCATGATACTTATGGGGTCATATGTATAGGGATGAGATCCTCTGTTGTTGTACGGTTGTTGGTTCTGGATCTGAGGCCATGTGGGGCTGTATCATGATGTTTGGTTTGGTTCTAGCACTTTGAGGGATCCTGTAATAAACCGAGATTTTATGATATATATTATTTTCTTCATATATTCTATTGTACGCTACACGATGATTACCTTGTGCTATACGCAACACTGTATTAGCTTGCAGTATATGCAACACTATTCATGGATCATGTTACACACAATTTCAAGTTCATTTGATAGTAGTTATTCTACACAACATTGAGTGTCTATATATATATATATATATAAATGAAATATGGTTGGATTATGTTATAGGAAACAACGAAAAAGTCTTGCACAACACGCAACCCTGACTTGGCTTTCATTACACGCAATTGCGACCTTCCTTGATAGCACGTGCTGTACGCAATACCAGGTTTCACTAAACAACAATATATGATTATAATTTTATTATGAACTAGCTATTATGAATATTATCAAGTACATTTTTAATTTTATAACATTATAATTCATATTACACATTTTCTAGAACATCGTATGAGAACAAACTAAAATTTTCAGTTAAAATAATTATTTTAAAAAAATGCATTTTTGCCGCCTTTTGATGAAACACCCACATTAAATCAAGTTTTTGACATGTTTATAAGTTCAATTTGACAAAATAAAATTCTTCCTTGGAATCACGATATAAAAAATTACTTTGGATAATTTTTTCATATTATTCTGAAAACATTCATATTTTAATGAATAGTAAAAAGACTCTATATTATAATTATAAACAACTTTTTTCATAACAATAATTTATATGGATAGATTATCAATTTTTTTTATAAGTGTAATTAAAATATATTTTTATCATTTAATCCAATGTTGGTCATTGGAATTAATTTCACTTAGAAATTGGACATTAACAACTGTCGATCTTTTGATAGTTATTGTTTCTTAAAAACACGCTAATTGTTATGATAACGGGAATTAATTTTAAAATTAATTAATGAATATTCCAAGTTATTAATTTGGAAAAATAGACATCATTTTTGAATCTTGAATATTAAATATATATTAGGCTGATTTTTCGGTATTTTTCGGAAAACGCCAATTTTTGGTGAATAGTGAAACCACTTGGTGGTAGTTAGAAAAACTAACTCTTTCATTTAAATAAAAATTTAGCGCTTCTATGAATTGAATTTCAAAAATAACACATACATGGATTTTATCAAGAAGTAAAATGTGGTTCAATAATTTGAAAATAATGTTCCTTCAATAGTAACTTTAGACATTTATTTACTCTGGTAAAAGGTAAATAGTGTAATTCAAGGTTTAAAAAATTTTATAATAATTCAAAAATACCATCACACTTATTCTATAATTATTGTATGAGTATTGGAAGACCATGGGACTCCATGGGTATATTTTTGGATCGCATTGAGCTACATGGTATTGATAATGACAATTTTAATTAATTAATTTAATGTAAAGACAAAAATGACATTAAGAAAAACCTTTTAGTTATTAATTTTTATACAGTGTTATATAAATTATCCATTAGACTATAAACATTATTTGTAAATATAAAAATATCTACTACATGGGGGTATTTTTTTATAATTTTTAGAAATAAAATAAATTAAATTATTTAGGACACAATAATGATGCAGTATTTACCTCATTAATAAATGATTTAAACAAATAAGATTATAATGATTAAAATATTATCCAAAACATGAAAAATTCTGATAGGATGATTTTATTTAAACCATGATTCATATTATCTTCATCTTTAATGATTTTTGGTCCTCTTGAAACAGAAGTTAAGTTTATAATAAAATAATATTTTTACACTTTCCAAAGGTGTCTCTCTCCTCTCTTATAAAAGGGGACCTCCTCCCTCTCCCATTTACACAACTTTTATCCTTTATGATCGGGAAACCCATGAAAATTTCTTTTCTCCACTCCCCTAGAAATATTCTGGAGGTTTTTGTCTTCTCAAAAGGGACACTCTAGTGCCTTAAGTGAAAGCTTAAAAGAGGTGCGTCGAAGAAGAGGTAATCTCTTCTATCCATTCTTTCAAGTTTTTTTCTTCTTCAACTTTTTCTTATATAGTTGTTTCATTATAATGTAATAACATAAGTATTAATAATATAATGATATATTATTATAAATTTTAAAAAACCCCATTTCACCTTTTATCCATCCTATGAAAAACAAAATAACTGCGCGTGCATTTGTACGGAATATCATCTCCACGTCGTGAGGTAATAAGTTTTTCCACCACCACCTTACTTGGATGGGTATAATGGTGTAGTGAATAACTATATATGGTTATTATAACATCATAATAATTCAGAGATATTATATCATCCACTCCAATTCTATTAAATATTTATGGGAATGATATCATCACTCGAGCGTACGTACAGACTACCGTCTCCACGAACGCGATGAGATTCGTTTTCCATGATTAACCATTAAAGTATGATTATAAAGTATATATATAATAAATAATAATGAAATATATTACAAATAATGATAATTTATTTATGTACATATCTGTTTCAATTACTTAATTCCATTTAAATCAATAAGGAAACGAAAACAGCGTTCATGCGTACGTACGGTCTACCGTCTCAATGAACGGTGTACTTCATTCCATTTTTTGATCTGTCATATATATGTTTATATAATGAATATATATTATATATAAATAATGTTTTACATTCTGTAATTATTTAAATCAGGATATAAGAAACAATATCAATAACAACATATCAAAACACGTACGATAAATGAAACGATTTTACCCAAAACGCTGCTTTAACCTGGAATTTACAAAAGAACGGGTAATATAAAGTATTATGTGAACCATATATGATATCATAATAATAAATATGATTTTGTAATAAGTCAATGACATTATTTAAATAATTATACAGGATGTTCGGATACATACGAAGCATATCGAACATAAGGTAAGGGAAAATCTCACAATCTCATTTTTATCCGAGATTGTTTATACTTCAGTATTTACTGGGGCATATTAATCATACACATGCATGTTTCCTAAATATTTAATATAATTTATATCTTTATACAATTTTTTAAATCAAATTTTACATATTGGATAATTTTTAGTAAAATGTATGAAAGGAATCTTTTTTCATTTTTAGTACGAGAAATTTTTTTACTTTTCTGGAAAAAGTACAAGAAGAATGTTTTTTTAACTTATACAGCATGAACAGAATTTTACAGTTTCATAACACCTAATTTTCATGAATCTTCTTCCACAATATTTTCTGACTATTTTCAACAAAATTATTTTTCTTTTAATATTTCATGGAATTTTGTGAAATGAAAATGATTTGGAAGAAAAAAGGATATTTTCCTCATGAATTCATTTCACGTGTTTTATCAAAACCATTTTCCATATGAGATGACATTATTTCATATGTGTCTGTTTCAAGTATAATTTCTCTATGATTTACATGGTTTAACTTTTCTTATGATGAAATGATATCCATTTGTTTTATATGTATTATGTTATGATGGGATGATGTTTATGAATCCCATTTTATTCTATGGGTCATGATGAATGGTTTATGTTTATGTTGTGGAACACGTAAGAATGATTTCATTATTATATGGGTGGGTCTAATATATCCCTCCAATTAATTGGGTAATGATTTATATCTCATGATATATACATGGATTTAACGGTAAGTTAATCTGGTTCTGTGATATTGGACTGGAATAAAGAGTGAACTCGATTCAGAAAGGGACTTTGTCCACTAAGATGGTCTTGGCATCAATGCCTTGGGTACTATGGAAATTTTACCATGTGATAAATGGTTATCCATAATTAAATGTTTTATTTCCTTTCTATTTTATCATGATTTATTTTCCTTTATGATATATGCCTTACGTACTTCAATGATTTATGTCTTTTCTCAAGATTTTGATGTTTATATTTTATGTTCATGTTTTCTCATTAAAATGATTATGGATTGTTTTATGTTCTTTATGTTTACCCTTACTGAGAATTTGAGATCACCCTATTTATGTTTTATTTTCCCCAAGATATAAATAATTGTATTAGGTAAGAAAACAAAATGGGAAAATCTTTATGGAAGATGCTGAAGATCATTGACCATGACATGAAGATTATTTTTCTGAGTTTCCAAAGACCCTAAACTATTATGATCCTTGTGCGTTTTTTTATGTATTAAGTATTCCGAAAAGGTAATGTAATTTACATGTATGTAAATTATGGGTCGTTATTTTTGGTATCAGATAAAATGTTTAGTCAACCTTTGGAAACTAGGATGAGAGAACTTTAGTGAGATCCCTATAGATATTTCCATGATATGTCTAGGGATGTCCCTAAGGATTAGTATAACTATAGGTTACAAACCTAAAATTATTTTGATGGTTATGAATAACCTAGCGTGAACTTATGGTGTCATGGATTAAAGAATGTGTGATAAGTAATACATCCCATAGGTTACTTTTTATGATTATGTGGTTCCTTGTAATTTTAACGGTTTCTTTCACCGTAGTTTTTGGTTTTAGTCAATGGACGGAACCAGAACGAATTGGGTCATTATTGAATCCAATGGAAAAAGTGGTGATTCTGAGCAATGAAATTGCATAATTCCTATAAATAAATATTTTATGATTATGTCAAATTATTCATCATGATATAAGATTATCAAGGTGAACATTAGTGGTATTCCTGATTCATCAAATAAGAGGAAGAAATAATTTTATTCATATTCACTTGGTGAGGAGCATAGAGAAAGGAATATTGAGATTTATAAAGAAGGGAAGAGGAACATTGAAGAATACATCAAATGGAGGGGAAGATGTTATCTATGTGGAGAGTAGGGTCATAGAGTGACAGACTGTTATGTAGTTCAATGTATTATCTGTGGAGAACATGGGCATTACCCAACTCACTGGATTGTCTTAAGAGGTTACTTCTAAATCAAAGAAGGACTTATTCCATGATAATCATTCAAGAGGATGGATTGAAGTTTTTATGTATTTGTATTCAAGAATAATGTTGTTGATTTAATTTTATTGTATATTGGAATATTAATGTATTGGTCCATTGTTGTTTTCAATAATTTTATGGTACTAGTAACTATGAAAAGTGATTGAAATATTTTTGGAAATTAGATGAAATGTGCATAATGAATGGATAAAGAGAAAATAATATGTATGATAGTATTCATGAGTTAATGACTAATATAAGGACAATGTGATATCATGGTTTTAGTATATATAAATTTTGGGATTTTGGTGTGTGGAAAGAGTTAACTTTTGACAGCATGCATGTTTTTACTAAGGTTCAATGGGTATTCATTTTTCATGAAAATATATGATTAAGGTATTCAAATGTCTGCAATGTGACCAACAAGATATATCTTATGATATATGGTGGATAAATGATGGTATTCACGTGCTTGTCATGTTACCTTTCATGTAAATTGTTTTTTATACAATAAGCATGTACTGAAGTATTATGGATATGCCTAAATTTTAGAAAGAATTAATTCAAACATATGATAGCATTGTTTAAGTCTAGAACTTTTTTCATATTATTGTAGGAATGTTATAATAATTTATTAGTTTAGAAGAAGGTACAACATGTCAGACGAGATACGACTCGTTATGTCAGACAAGGTTGTGGGAATCGAACCACCAACTAAAGTACGACTGGCCTACAGGAAGTCCGTAGTTAGTAAAAACTAGTTTTATATTATTATGCAGTATGATAAATGAATTATAAGTCCATTTTAGGAACCATATATTATTATTTTCAACCTATATGGACTTATTAATATAACTTTTTTCTGATAGTATGTTTGAGAGAGATGGAAGGACCTATCCTTATATTGCATGATCTACTAACACTTTACCGAAGACAAATTCAACATCATTTCATTATGAGATGAAGAGGAAATTGTTCAAGGCACAAACAAAAATGAGATTGTGCCAAAATAAATTAAGTATTAATTTGAATGCAATTTTTTCAACATTAGGGAAAAGATATTGATAACCAAAAATGTTGTACTAGTGCTCTTATATCTGATGAATCAGATGGTACCCTAGATCATCCCAAATTTATGTATTTGTTGTTGTTGTCTTTTTCATAGCCATGTTCTCTACAACTCTCCATCAGAACTTGACGATTAAATTTCTCTTCCATATCCATATTTTCACCTATGTAGAAACCCATGGATATGTTAATTTGGGTAACCGTTACGTTTCATGCATTAGTTTTTAAAATTTATTTTTAGTATTCCTTTTTACAATGTGGGTTTCAATGAAAGAAATTTCAAGTAGTAAAATATTTATAACCCCAACAAATTTTGCGAGAGAAATTTATTTTAAGGGGGGTAGAATGTAAAACCCCATGATTTTATGAGATATATTAATTTTTTCATATCTTTTGTTGTATGCTACACCATGAATACCTTGTGCTATATGCAACACCGTGTTAGCTTGTAGTATACACAACACTATTCTCGGATCATGTTACAAACAGTGTCAAGTTCGATTAATAGTAGTTATTATATGAAACATTGAGTGTATATATATATATGTATAAATGAAATATTGTTTAATTCGGTTATAGAAAACAATCAAGGAGTCTTTCACAACACACAACCCTGACTTGGTTTCATTACACGCAATCGTGACTTTCCTCGATAGCGTGTGTTGTACACAATATCGGGTTTCACTAAACAACGATATATTATTATAATATTATTATTAAATATAATTTATGAATAATATAAACTAAATTTTTTATTTTATACCATTATTATTCATCTTACACATTTTCTAGAACATGGTATGAGAACAAACTAAATTTTTCGAGTGAAATAATTATTTTCCAAAAAATGCAGTTTTCCCTCATTTTGATAGAACACCCACATTAAATCTAGTTTTGACATGTTTATATGTTCAATTTGACAAAATAAAATTCTTTCATAGAATCATGATATAAAAATTTACCTTGATAAATTTTTTCATATTATTCTGATATCTTTCTTATTTTGTTCTCGATGATGTCTCTCAAGGATTTTCTGTTAATCTCGACGACTGTGGTCCGTCGTTGAAGTCCTAGGCCACATTAACCCTATCTTTACCTCGCGTTCCACCATGCCTCTCTATGTTGGACCTAGAGTGATGATTTCATTGTGGTTTTGAGATTTATTGTTCTTTGGTCGGCGGTTTTCCAGGTACTCTTGAGTCGGTTCTCTCTTTTCTCTATTTTCGCCCAACTGTGTTTTCGTCATTGTAAGCATTCATCCATTCGTGTCTCTTCTCTGACCTCAAGTCTCTCTGCTAAAATCCAGTTCGGATATGGAGCGGTGATTTCTTGATGTGTTGGGATGTGGGGTTTGGCTGCCGGCGGTCCTTCTTGTGCGGCTTGAGTCGGCATCCTTCTTTTATGGAATTCTGGTTTCTCTTCCTTTAATGCTACATCATCTTCAAATTTGGTATGGTTTTGGATTTTCAGCTTTGTTCCCATTTTTTCAACAAACGTGTGTTGAGTTATTCTACGAGTTGTTCAGTGATGGTTCTGTTTTTCATTTCTGGTTAATTTTGGTTCTTGTTTTCTCTGGTCGTCGGTTTGTTCTCTACGGTGTTGTGCCGCGTCTATGACTAATTTCAATGGAATCAGGTGCTCTTGTGTGGAGTTTTGGAAGACAACACTAATGGAGTACGACATGGTTCTTGTTTGTTGTTTTTGGTGTTGATGGCATCGATGGTAGTGGTGATGATGATGATATGGCAGTGGTGTTGTGTTTTGTTAGTGGTGTTGTGAGATGGTTTGGGTGATGGACGGCGATGATGATGGTTGATGGCTGGAAATTTTTTTGGTTTGGAACTGGTTCATTGGGGAGTGAAGAAAAGGTGGTGAGATGGTTTTTGGTGTCTCTGACAGGCATTGACATTCTCTGACATTCTCTGATGGTGCGGTGGTTGAATGACGATGTCTACAGCGACAATGGATGTCACGATGACAAGTGTACTCATGATTTGTGCGGTAGGTGACATGACTTTGGCAGATGTGGATGAATTTGTTCATGATCTTCTCAGTTGTAGTGAAAGGTTTTGAATTTTTAACCTTTTTTTCCTGTTCCCACTCACCCATAATGCAGTTTTGGAAAATCAAATAAAAATAGATTTTACAGAATTTGGAAAAATAGACATCGTTATTGAATTCAGAATGTCAAATATATCATAGGCTGAATTTTCGGTATTTTTCTAAAAAACATCAATTTTTGATGAATAGTTAAACCACTTAGGGGAAGTAAGAAAAACTGACTCTTTCATTTAAATGGAATTTTAAAACATCTGTGAATTGTATTTAATAAATCTGACAAACATGGTTGTTATGAAGAAGTAAAATGTGGTTCAATAATGTATCATCCATGGTAAATGAATAATAAGACATATTTCATATTTATTAACATTTGTGAATTAAATATTAATTTTACTTTAAAGGGGTTTCTATGTTCGATAGCGTACTCGATACGCAACAATGGGTTTATTTGGAATCTTACGTTACACACTAAGAATATAATATTATTATTTTAAATGGTAGTTAACTCCTAGCCATTGTATTGGCAGGAATTAATGAAACTAACTAAAATATGATTATACATGATTGTAAAATGTATTTACATTATCAAATAAAATGTTAGAGGCTTAAAATTTGAATGAATCTAATTTTAAGCATAATTTACAATAAAAGGCCTATTTATCGCCATTAATGGAGATCCCCTATTAAATCTAGTTTTGGTCACTTTAATACATTCTATTGACCAAATTAAATCCTTCTTTTTAATGGGGACATCAAAAGTTTCTTTGTGTAAATTTTTGGACTTTTTCGATAAAGTTCTTTTTTATGAATAGTGAAAATATTGTATTTTAATTCAAATCAATGTTTTAATAAAATTTATTTATACAGTTATATTATCTTTTTAATTGTTTTTAATTTGTAATTAGAATATTTGTTACCATTTAATCCAATGTTGGTCAATGAAATTAATTTTACATTGAAATTGGACATAAACAAGTATCAATCTTTTTATAGTTATTGTTTCTCAAAAACACTATATTTGTTTTAACAATGGGAGTTAATTTTAAAATTAATTAATTACACTTCTATGTTTTTAATTTGGATAAATATACATCATTTTTTAATTTGGAATATCATATTTATCTTATGCTGAATTTTTGGTATTTTTCTGAAAAACTTCAATTTTTTATGAATAGTTAAACCACTTAGTGGTAGTTAAAAAAATTGAATTTTTCAATTAAATGAAATTTTACAACATTTTTGAATTGAATTTGAAAAATATGACCTATATGGTTGTTATAAAGAAGTAAAATTTGGTTCATTAAGATGAAAATAATTTTTGTTGAATAATATCTTTTGACTATTATTTACCACGGTAAAAGCTAATTAAGGTTATTCAAGGTAAAAAGAATATTATAATAATTCAAAATTATCATAACACATGTCCAATTCTTATTGGATGAGTCATTTACGACCATGGTCATCTTTGGGTCGATTTTGGGATTCCATTGAGCCACATGGGAGTGATAATGACAATTTAGATTAATTAATTTAATGTGAAGACAAAATTGACATTAACAATGATCTTTTAGTAATTAATTTTTATATGGTGTTATATAAGTTTTATTTTAGACTATAAATATTATTTGGAAAGATAAAAATATTTCCAATGTCATGGTATGTTTTTATAATTTTTAGACCTCAAATAAATTAAATTATTTATGACACAATATTGATGCAGTATTTATCTCATTAATAAATGATTTAAATAAATAATATTATAATGATTAAAATTTTATCCAAAACATTTCCAGTTATGATTAGATGATTTTATTTCGACCATGACTCATCTTATATTCGACTACAATGATTATGGACAATTAGAATCCGAATATCATTATAATATAAAATAATATTTTTCACAATTTCATAAAGAGCCCCTCCTCCCCCTTATAAAAGGAGACAACTTCTATCCAATTCCTCACACCTCTCAAGAAATTATAGTCATCCAAAATCTTTCCAATTAAGCTCCCTACATCCCTATCCTCCTCCTAGAAGCCATTCCTTATGTAGAAGTCCCTTCAAGAAATCCTTTTGGTTCAAACCAAAGGAAGTTACCCAAATTAAAGGTAACCGTTTCTCTTGAATTGTTTTCTTTTATTTTACTTATCCAAACCTAAACCCTTTTATTCATTTATTTTGTAACAAAAAAGTATCCTCAATATACTATGATTTTTTTATGAGAAGTATTTGAACTACACATACACACACCTTCACATAATGGATGAAGAAAATAATTTTTCTGTGGATGGAAAACTAACGCCACGCTAAACGATGATTGTTCAATTACATCTTACCACCTCTCATGGTGTCCATTATGAAGGAACTGTATTTATATATGAAATATATTATTTTTATGATTTCATTATGCTTCTTTACATCCCAATTATATCAATCATTTATGGTTTCAATAGTGGGTAAATACAATAATCTCATTTGAGGAAGTGCGGACTACCGCCCCCTTAAAGTTATGTTACTCATTAATGCCTAATGTGAGATGTATAAAGGATAGTGTTAATGATATTATATATGATATTATACTGTAATTATAATATACCTATGTATCATTATTTTTTATTTCCATTAAAATTAGAAATAGAAATTAAAGTAGTGTTCATGCATACGTACAACTTATCGTCTCTATGAACGGTGCATTTCATTTCTTTCCTCAAAATGTTATTTAAATAAATTTATATACTGGATATATATGATATATATTATATATAAATATTTAATTTCATTCTTGATATAATGGACTATTGACCACTTGGACAACTTGTATGTATAAGGTGTTCATTTTTTTCTAATGTACCAAATATTGATAAAACAAACGTTATTAAGTTAAATGATTACATAATGTTTATAACATGAAAAACATTTATATAAAAGGAATAAAAAAATTAGAAATTGTTCTTAAGAAAGTATAAATTAACTTTAGATTATTCAGGATATTAAAGAAAGATAGAGTCATGAGGTAAGAGAATTCGACTCAATCACCTTTCATTGAGGAATATTTTTTTTAATACACGATTTTCTTTTATACATTGTATAAAACCCTTTAAATTTTCATTTCATTCAAAGGGAAATTTTTTATATAAATTTTTTTAATAAATGACAAAAAGGAATGTTTTTTTATGTAATCGGTGACAATGACCTTTCCGCCGCCGTGAGTATTATTTGATCATTGGCTTCCTCAATAAGCTGTAATGTTTTTAAAAGAAAATAAATACAATACACTTATTTATGTATTTTGGTATTGAAAATAGTTTTGATATTGGATTTTTATGTCAATATATTTATGCAATATATTGTGATTGAATTTTTGAAATGTTTCCATTCCTTTATATTTGTTGTATGTGTTATGATTTTATAGTGGTACATGGACATTAGACTGGTGGTTATGTGATTAAGCAAATGAGAGGTGGTGACGTGAATACCAGGACTGATTGTTACGTTATAACCTTTAATTCATTGGGTATGGAAGTTGGCCGTATGGCTATTTAATTTAGTGATATGTGTGGAAGTCAACCGTACAATTACTCCATTTTTGTATGTTTATGTACCAAGTTTCCTTTATATGTTTTGTGTTATTTATATGGGTTTTATGGTAATATTTTTGTTAGAAAATGGTAAGTAATGATATTTTATTCAGTGAAGAGTATTTACTACTTCATATTGGTGAAAAGTTTTAATTATGTTAAAGTATCCATGGTTTACTTATTGTTTTGAAAAACTATCAGCTTTACTTCTTTATGTATCCCTTACTGAGCTTTTTATGCTCATCACACGTTTTTGAAATGTTTTTTGCAGGACATAATGTGGAATAGGGTCAAGGATGGGATCATGGAAAATTCATGTTGTTTTAAACATGGAACTAGACATGACACTTTTTTTTTCAAGAGTCCATGTTTTCTAAAAAAATGGATACTAGGTGGATGCGTCTACTGTGTAATTTTTTTTTTGAAATGTAATAGTTATGACATAATTCTCTAAAACACTAAACTTGAAAACATCATCAATGTGAATTAATCATTTAATTCAATATTATGTAATGTTTATGTCTGGTTCCTTATAGTTGGTATCAGATGCCGATTTAGATAACATTAAATGTTAGGGTTTTGTTAAATTAATATCCATAAGGTAATTTATGTTAATATCTAAATCATGTTGCATTTACAGATTACAATGTTGCTTCGCCTAAGATATATTTGTTTTCAAAGTGGCTTTTTGCAGAGGAAATATGGCATCTATGTTGGGATGACATCAGGAGGAAGACAACCTTCCAAATCAGAAACCTGAGATGGTCAGAATAAGAACTGAACAGTTTGTTGCAGTGATGGTACAGTTGACAAAGGCTATAAATGGTGGTGGTATTCATGCACGAGATTAGCCAGATCAACTGCAGAGGAACATGTCAGTAGTAGAGCATTTCATGAGGAAACATCCACCATCATTCAGAGGATCATCTAACCCTTATCTAGAATAAGGGTGGATTAAAGAACATGAAAAGATTTTCTA
Source organism: Viscum album (assembly GCA_963277665.1). NCBI lineage: Eukaryota > Viridiplantae > Streptophyta > Magnoliopsida > Santalales > Viscaceae > Viscum > Viscum album. The sequence goes on from OY728148.1 coordinate 1,247,969,950, forward strand.
TGTTATGGGATGTTCAGAACATCAAAATGTTAGTCTCTCTGTTTACCGTTTTGAAGGTGAAGCTGATCAGTGGTGGTCGATGGTGAAAAATATCTAGAATAGTGAGGATATTTATGCTCTTGTTTGGAATTAATTCAAATTTATGTTTCCTGAGAAATATTTTCCTATGTTGGTTCGTCTTAGTATGGAAAAACAATTCCTTGAATTGAGGCAGGAAGATGACTCAGTGGCTGCTTGTGAAGCAATATTCACTCAACTGGTAAGGTATGCCGCAAATTTCATTTGAGATCTTAATAGTAAGATAAATTGATTTTACTCGGGACTAAAGCCATGATATCAAAGATCATTATCCTCTCATGAGTTAAAAAGTTATGAAAAACCTGTTCGATGTGCGGAGAAGGGGGAAATGCATTTTGCTGAAGATCAAGTGTTTTTTGACAAACAATAGAATAAGAGGATCAATTGGAAGGAAAAGGGGATGAATTCAGTAGAGAAGCCTAGAGGTTAGAAAACTAAATATTCTACTTATTAGAAGTATGGTAAAAATTATCCTGGAGAATGTTTATCGAAGTCTACAAAGTGCTTCCTGTGTGGTAAGTCTGATCATATTGCTCGTGACTGTAAGGAAAGTGATCAAGTAGGCAATGAAAACCCATCGGTAAGATGTTTTATGTGTAATAAAATGGGTCATTAAGAAAATGAGTGTCCAACAAAGAACTCAACTGAGGGAAATCAACCAGACTACAAGCATAATGGGGTGGTGAAATCATTTGCATCTACTTCAGCAGATGTTGGGCCATCAAATGAAGTAGTATCTGCTCCAGGGAGATCAGCATTTTTAGAAGATTGACTTGAGGTCGGGGTACCATCAGTTGAAAGTAAATAAAGTATATATTCCAAAGACTGGGTTTCGTATTATATGTATCAATTATGAATTTGTAGTTATGCCTTTTGGTTTAACCAATTCACCTGCTATATTCATTGATCTTATGAATAGAATTTCTTGTGAGTTCTTGGATAAGTTTGTGGTTGTGTTCATTGATGATATTTTGGATTATTCCAAATTTAAGAAGGAACATGAAAGTCATTTAAGGGTTTTCTTGAAAACCTTAATAGAAAAGAAACTATTTGGGAAATTCAGTAAGTGTGAGTTTTGGTTACAAAGAATTTCTTTCCTTGGTCACATTGTTTCTTAGTATGGAAAAATTAGAGATCCTACTAAAAAACATTGTTAATGAATGGCCAAGACCCACAAATATAACCAAGATCCATGGTTTTCTTGGTTTGGTAGGTTATTACTTGAGGTTTTTAAAACAAATCATGGTTATCTAGTCCATTGACTAAGTTAACTCAAAAATGGATTAAGTTTATCTGGTCAAAAGAATGTGATGATTGTTTTCAGGAATTGAAATGAAGATTTCTGAATGCTCCAATTGTGGCACTGCCTTACAGAAATGGTGAGTTTTATATCAACATTGATGCTTAATTGAATGTATTGGGTTGTGTCCTAATGCAGAATGATCAGGTAATTGCTTCTGCTTCACGTCAATTGAAACCTCATGAGTTAAATTACCCTACAGATGATTTGTAATTAGCTGATGTTATTTTTGCTTTAAAAATTTAGAGGCATCATTTTTATGGAGTGACGTTTGAAATATATACTGATCACAATAGTTTGAAATATATATTTAGTTATAAATAATAGTCCGTAGACAGAGGAGATGGTTGCAATTAATCAAGGATTATGATTGCACGATCCATTACCATCATGGAAAAGAAAATAAAGTGGCTGATGCTCGGAGTTGAAAAAGTAACACTTCATTTACCATGCTAAATTTGGAACAAGATCCTATGGTTTTTGATTTGATTAAATATGAAATAGAAGTTTTTGGTGTATGAAATTATTCTGTTTTGTATCAGGTTCCAGTGAGGTCATCTCTATTATAAAGAATAAAGCAAGCACAGAAGGAAGACCGTGAGTTGCAGAAAAAGGTAGAGTTTGTTCAGAAGGGTAAGTTTTTTGAATTTAAAATTGATAATGATTGTGTTTTGAAGATTGGAAAAAGATTATGTGTGCCCTTTGATTCACAGTTGATGAATGAGTTGTTATGTGATGCTCATAGTTCTCCATTTTCTGTTTATCCTGGAAGTACTAAGATGTACAGTGATCTTCAGGAGTATTATTGGTGGGATGGAATGAAAAGCGATATTGCTTATTTTACTATGAAGTGTTTGACTTCTCAGCAGGTTAAATAACAGTGAAAGTTACCTAAAGTAATTCTTCAGCCTTTACTGGTGCTAGAAAGGAAATGGGAAAATATATCCATGGAATTCATTGTGGGATTACAAAATAAATCTCAACATAATAATGCAATTTGGGTTATAGTTGATCGATTGAAAAAATATCCTCATTTCCTTCATATTTTTGATAGTTTTCTCTAGATAAACTTTATCAGTTGTATGTTAAAGAGATAGTAAGGTTTTATGGAGTTCCCCTCTCCATTATATTTGATTTTGATCCCAGGATTACTTCTATCTTTTGGAAAGGCCATCAGAATTCATTGGGTACTGAATTAAATTTTATGACAGCTTTTCATCTGCAATTAGATGGGAAGTCAGAATGAACAATACATACCTTGGAAGAAATGATATGTTCTTGTTCACTAGATTATCAGGGAAGTTAGGACCAACATCATTCTTTGGTTGAAGTTTTGTATAATAACAATTTTTATTCCAGTATACAGATGGTTCCGTTTGAGGCATTATATGGAAAATAGTGTCGAACTCCTGATTTTTGGGATGAAGTCGGTGAAAGGAAGCTGATGGGACCAGAATTGGTTGAATAGATGGTAGAGAAAGTTCATTTGATTCAGAAGCACATGAGAACAGCTCAAAGCATACAGAAAAGTTATGTAGATAATCGGAGGAAGGATCTTTCCTTTGAGGTAGGTGATCATGTCTTTCTCAAAGTTTCTCCATGGAAAATTGTGATGTGTTTTGGTATGAAGGGAAAGGTGAGTCCAAGGTTCATTGGACCTTATGAAATTATGGATAATGTTGGATCAGTTGCGTATAGTGTGGCTTTACCTTGATGTTTATCCCAGGTACATAATATTTTTCATGTTTCGATATTGACAATGTATATTCCAGATCCATATAATGTTTTGATCCAAGAGGAAGTTCAATTGGAATAGAATATCACTTATGAAGAACAAACAATCTAGATTCATGACCATAGAGAGCATGTGTTGCGGAATAAGGTAATTCACCAGGAAAATGTTTTGTGGAAAAAAATATTGTTGAAGAAGCCATGTGGGAATCTGAAAATTCTATGATGGATAAATACCCCAACTTATTTTGATAATTGAATAAAAATTGCTGCAATTCCTAAATGGGGGGAAGGATGTAACATCCCAGGAAAATGAATAATACCGAATATTTCATATTTATTAATATTTGTGAATTAAATATTAATTTTACTTTAAAGGGGTTTCTATGTTCGGTAGAGTACCCGATAACCAACAACGGGTTTCTTTAGAATCTTACGTTGCAGACAAATAATATAATATTATTATTTTAAATGGTAGTTAACTCCTAGCCACTGTATTGGTGAGAATTAAATAAATTAACTACAATATTATTATACCTGATTGTTAAATGTATTTACATTATCCAAAAAAAGTTAGAGGCTAAAAATGTGAATGAATTTAATTTTAAGCATAATTTACATTAAATGGCTGATTTATCACCTTTTAATGGAGAATCCTTTTTAAATCTAGTTTTGGTGACTTTAATACATTCTATATGACCAAATAAAATCTTTCTTTATAATGGGGACATCAAAATTTACTTTGTGTATATTTTTGGAATTTTTCCGATAAAGTTCATTTTTTAATGAATAGTGAAAATATTGTATTTTAATTCAACATGATGTTTCAATCTAATTTATTTATATGGCTATATTATCTTTTTAAAACGTTTTAAAGTGTATTTATAATATATTTTTTACCATTTAAACCAGTTTTGGTCATTGAAATTAATTTCACATTGAAGTTGGACCTAAACAGCTATCAATCTTTTGATGGTTATTGTTTCATAAAAACAAACTATTTGTTTTAACAACGGAAATTAATTTTAGTATTAATTAATTCCACTTATATGTTTTAAATTTTGAAAAATAGACATCATTTTTGAATTCTTAATATCATATATATCTTAGGCTGAATTTGTGTTATTTTTCTGAAAAACATCAATTTTTATGAATAGTGAATCCACATAGTGGTAGTTAAAAAAACAGACTTTTTCATTTAAATGAAAATTTTCCACTTCATTGAATTGAATTTAAAAAATCTAATATATATGGGTGTTATCAAGAAGTAAATTTTGGTTCATTAAGATAAATTTTTTTTTTTGAATATTAACTTTTGACATTTATTTAACATGGTTAAATGTAATTAAGGTAATTCTAGGTAAAAAAAATTATAATAATTCAAAATTAATTTAACACATGTCCAAACCTTATTGGATGAGTCATTTACGACCATGTTCATCATTGGGTGGATTTTGGGACCTCATTGAGCCACATGCGATTGATAATGACAATTTAGATTAATTAATTTAATTTGATGACAAAATTGACATTAACAATGATCTTTTAGTAATTAATTTTTATATGGTTTTATATACATTCTATTTTTGACTATATATAATATTTGTAAATATAATAAGATTTCCTATATCATGGTATTTTTTTATAATTTTTAGAAATCGAATAAATTAAATTATTTATGACAAAATAATGATGCAGTATTTTTCTCATTAATAAATTATTTAAAAAATAAGATTATAATGAATGAAATATTATCCAAAACATGTCCAGTTATGATTGGATGATTATATTTCGACCATGACTCATCTTATATTTGACTATAATGACTATTGGATGATTAGAATCAGAATATCATTATATTATAAAATAATATTTTCACAATTTCCTAAAGAGCCGCTCCTCCCCCTTATCAAATGAGACTACATCTAACCAATTTATCACACCTCTGAAGTCATTTGGCTCATCCAAACTCTACCAAATTAATCTCCCTACATCCCTATCCTCCTCCTAGAAGCCTTACCTTAGGCAAAAGGCCCTTCAAGAAGTAATTTTGTTTCAAACCAAAGAAATTTACCCAAATTAAAGGTAACAGATTCTCTTGAATTGTTTTCTTTTATATTACATCTCCAAACCCTAAACACTTTTATTCATTTCATTTTAACAACACTAGTATCCTAAATATACTATTAGGTTGTTTTGAGAAGTATTCGAACAACACTTACACAGACCTCAATCTAATGGATGAAGAACATAATGTTTCTAGGGATGGCAAACTAACGCCTCACGAAATGATGATTGTTCAATTACATATTACCACCACTCATGGTGGCCATTATGATGGAGATGTATTTATATATGATATTTTTTTTATGATTTCGTTATTCTTCTATACTTCCCAATAATATCAATCATTTATGGTTTCCATAGTGGGTAAATACGATAATCACATTTGAGGAATTGTGAACTACCGCCCATTTAAAGTGATATGACATGTTAATGCCTTATGTGGGATGTATAAAGGATAGTATTAATGATATTATATATGATATTATACTATAATTATAATATAAATATGTATCATTATGTTTTATTTCCATTAAAATAAAAAATATAAATGAAAGTAGCGTTCAGGTGTACGTACAACTTGTTGTCTCCATGAACAGTGCATTTCATTTCTTACCTCCAAATGTTATGTAAATACATGTATATACTGGATATAAATGATATATATTATATATAATAAATTAATTTTATTCTGTATATAATGGAATATTTTCCACTTGGACAACTTGTAAGTATAAGGTGTTCATTTTTTACTCAAGTACCAAATATCAATAAAACGAATGTTATTAAGTTAAATGATTACATAATGATTATATCATGGAAAAAAGTTATATAAAATGAATAATAAACTTGAAAAAGGATATTAAGCAATTAGAAATTCGATATAGTTTATTCAAGATATTAATGAATGATCGAGTCAAGTCGGAAATGAGGTAAGGGACTTCACCTCAATCTCCTTTCATTGATGCATTTTTTGTATTAATACACGATTTTATTTTAAAAATTGTATAAACCACATTGGATTTTCATTTCAATCAAAGGTTAAAATTTTATACGATGTGTTTTATGAAACTACAAAATGGAATGTTTTTTTACGTAAGTGGTCTCAATGAACATTCCACCGCCGTGAGTATTATTTGATCTTTGGCTTCCTCAACAAGTCATAATGTTGTTAAAAGAAAATAAATACCATATACTATTTTATGTATTTTCGTATTGAAAATGGTTCTGATTATAGATTTGTTATGTCAATATATTTATGTGATATATTGTGATTGAAATTTGGAGATGTTTTATTTCCTATATGTTTCTTGTATGTGTTATGATTTTATATTAGTACTTTGAAATTTGATGGTTGGTTATGTGATAAACCAAATGACAGGTGGTGTTGTGAATACTAGGATGGGTGGTTACATTATAACCTCCAATTCATTGGCTATGGAATTCAGCCGTATAGCTATTCCATTTAGTGATATGTGTGGATGTCGACCATATGGTTATTCCATTTATGTATGTTTATGTCCCAAATTACCTTTATATGTTATGTATTTTTTATATGGGTTTTATGGCAATATTTTGGTTACAAAAGGGTAAGTAATGATCATTTATTCAGTGAAGTGTATTTAATACTTCATAAAGGTGAAAAGTATTACATATGTTAAAGTATTGATGGTTTACTTGTTGTTTTGAGAAACTAACAGTTTTACTTCTTTGTGTATCCCTTACTGAGCTTTTTATGCTCATCCCATGTTTTTGAAATGATTTTAACAGGAAATAAGGTGGAATAGGATCAACGATGGAATCATAGAAAATTCATTCTGTCTTAAACATGGAACGAGGCATGACTCTTTTTTTCAAGAGTCCATGATTCGTAAAAAAATGGATATTAGGTGGAAGTGTCTACTTTGTAATTTATTTTTAATGTAATAGTTATGGCCTTATTCTCTAAAACTCTAATCCTAAAAACATCCCCAATGTGAATAATTCATTTAATTCAATATTATGTATTGTTTATTGATGGGTCCTTATAGATAAGATGAATTTTTTTGGTGAATAGTAACTTTGACTTTTTTTACTATTGTTAAAGGTAAATAGGTTAATTCAAGGTGAAAAGAATATTATAATAATTCAAAACTAACATAACACTTGTCCTAACATTATTGGATGATTATTACCCAACAATGGGAATCCTTGGGTTTATTTTGGGACCCCATTGAGCCACATGGCAGTGATAATGACAATTTGGATTAATTAATTTAATGTAATGACAAAATTGACATTAACAAAAATATGTTAGTAATTAATTTTTTTACATGGTTATATAAATTATCTTTTCGACTGTCACGAACCGAATCTGGACGCCGCCAAAACCGGCACCAAACCCAGACCGTGACAAGTCCCGAAGGGCGTTCCCGATCCCCACGGGCTGGCACAAGTGCCCGGGTATCATAAAATGATAATTGGGAATGAATTACCCGAGTTTATAAACTTAAAACGACAAAAGAATCCAATGAAACGAATCTGGATTTTTTTTAAACCAAATAATCTTTTTTAATAATTCAGAACTGAATTACACAATGTTAAAAAAAATTTAAAGACCATTACAAAGGTACAAACCCAAGAAAATACATCCCAAGAACCTCCACATGGAAAGAGGCACCACCCTCAAGCCATCTCCACGACACTCCATCACGATGGACCGCTAAAAACCCGAACCAAAGGCATTAAACCTGTACCCAAACCTGTGACATAAAATAAGCAAGTCTACTTACACCCAAAGGTGTAAGTAGGGTGTGAGAGAAATCCCAGTAGGATACCACCTCTATGAGATTCCATGTGATAAACATTTCATGACAAAAAGCGTTGCATGTTTTGTAAATAATAAATGCTAGTTACAATTTTCTAAAGGATGAAATAATAAATGAAAACAGTTTTCATGTGAGATAATTTTAAAGGAACAACAATTATCAAATAAATGAAAAAGCTACTGAATTTTCCAGCCAACAATACCGTATTCCGACGGTAAGTACAAAGGATCTAATGAGCACAAGTAATAGGAAATAACCCCTAGGCACTAGCTAGCTGTGGGTCCCAGGTACCTCGTATCTCGGTGAGAGTAACCACAAAAAGAAATATCTGTTCTCGTGCACGATCCACTAGTAGGGATCATACCCATAACCTAGTGGTCCCCAATCATCATCATCATTGTTTAGTTAGAGTTGTAAGTGTCAATCTTGCTAAGTGAAACTGAGGCCAAACCCCACGGATTCACTAGCATACTAGTACACGTCCACCCACCTAGATACCCGGGTTTTCCCTTTGTGCTCAAACAAGTTCAACAATCCAAGAAGTATAGTTTTCACATGAAAATATCAATTCCACATCACACATTAACCAAACAGCCCCATGTACATCACACAAGTCACAAATTCCACTATTCATTCAAATGCATTTTGAAATCAAACTCACACCAAAATTCCCTACAACACTTTTCACATTTCTTTAAGACTTACACAAATCCTTTAAACGATTTTATAAAACCATTACAAGTTATTCAACTCACAAAACAGCCCACACACATGTCACATAATACCCTTCTCACCTTCACAATTCATTTTATCAATAAACTCACATGAAACATCCCACACCCGTGTTTCGCACACAAAACACAATTTAGTAAAATATTTCGGCAATTTGTAAAACATTCTAAAAATGTTTGACATCTCAAATCACCACTTTACAATTAAAAAACCCACATTAGGTGAACACACTCACCCAAACAGTACATATACACCCTTTCCCAACTTTTTTTAACAAAATAAAACATTTGCAATTTTTATAAAACAAACCCAAGAGGTATAACCATTGTTTGCACTCTAAACCCATTTCAAACCCCTCATTCAAAACCAAAATCATAAAAATAACAATCCAAAACAGAATTTTCAGCCCTAAAACAATTATTAAAGCACCCCCAAATGTTATAAAAATACATCAAATAATACCACAAAGATACACCTGAAAAACACATGTTTTCATAAATCTCCTTCAAAAGTACAACACGGTTTTACAACTTAAACTCATTCAAAAAACCTCTTTTCAAGGCCCACATGATAATAAGGAATTAACAAAACAGAATTGGCAGCCCCTTTCAAGACTAATAAATCACTTTCATATGTTATAAACTAAATCCAAACATTACCCCAAGAGTCACACATGAAAAGTACCCAATTTCAAGCTAAAATACAACTAAAAATTAAATGTTTAACCAAATTCATCAAAAACAGTTTTCAAACCACAAAAGACAGATTATAAACATACTAAATTAATAAAACAAGCAAGCTAACTCATCATAAAATGGTTACACATGGAATCACCTACCTTTTGAGTCGAAACCCTCAAAACTTGGTGCGAAACATTAAGCGCACCTCCGCCGCACCACAAGGAATATAAATCCAGACCTAGACCACCAAAAATTGACCCAAAAGATACCAAATCAGACCTTAGGATCTAACCCTAACTTCTGGACATGAGGAACTTCAAGAAATAGGAAATAAAACTAAAAGAGGATAGAAGGAACCAAGAAGGAATTGACTTACTTGAAATATCTTGAAGATATCAGCCCCAATCCACCAATATATGAATCTCCAAGTACCCAAAACGGCTATGGAGGTCCTAAGGAGTCATATTAGGTCATGTGGGGACTGAAATGGGGTGAAAAGGATGAAAATTGAAGGAGTTATGAAAGATTCATTTCACCTCATCAAATCTGGTCGATTTGAGAAAGATTGAGAAAGATCGTCCAACTCCGCGGGGTATTTGAGCTCCAAAGAGGAAAACGCGATACAGGGAGTGCGGCTGAGGTTTTTGGCTTCGAGTGGGAGGTGGAATCACCGAACAAAAGTAAAAAACAAATGAGATATTGAAATTTTAAAAAAATAATTTAAAGCAGGAAATGGGCTTACGGGCAAGCCCATTACCTTAATTAAAAACCCAAATCCATCATTATTTGGGATTTCTATGTGGTTCAAAGGGATATGGTGATTTTAATATATTAGGATATGACAATTTGGAAGTGGAATGTGTATAAAATAGTAAAAATTGAAGGAGTTATAGAAGAATCAAAATTTGTTTTTAAATCTGGATTTGGGCTCAGAGTTTGGCCCAAATTTTCAAAACCCACTATTTTCAACAAAATGAGTGGTAAACCCCCAAAACAAATCAGGAATGGAAATTAAATGAATAATTAATTAAAAAAAAGTCATGGGTGTAACAATTCTCCCCACCATAAAACTTTCCGCCCTCGGAAAGCCACATCACGGATAAAGCAAAAACCAAACAGAACCGAAAGGCATAAATGGACTCATTTGCTAAGCTTCGCCCCCAAAGGTCAAAACACCTCCAGTGATCAATTAAGGAAGAAATACTTCACAACCAAAACATACACCTCATTACTGATATTATCAAGCACATTCAAGATTTATCCTAAAACAAAACTCCTCAAACACTATCTGAACAAGGCTGAAGAAATTTACCCAAACAAACAAGAACATCGAACAAGGTTACACTTACCTTGATATAACTAAACAATTGGGAAATCTCCAATCCCAACGTTTACTCAAGGAAGATGTATGTGGTTATATAGCTCCGAACGAGACTACCCACATCCAATCCAATACCAAGTACAAAAGTGAGTTACTGGTACAAGGATACAAAAATGGGCTCCCCAACCATAAGAGACAACTTAATTTTTTTTTCTGAGAAAGAATCAAGACACTAACAGGGGAGCCCCGAACAAACTCCCTAGTACATTGGGTAGAATCCCATTAGGAATTTTCAAAATAATATACATGAGACTCATAGTGGTTCTCCCCACCATAAGAACCATCCATCTTAACTGACCAATATGGGCCGACATAGAAAAACCCCAAAACATAAAGAGTTGGGACGACAACACGGTTAGCCCGCACAGTTTGGGAAACTATGTGCTAACCATGTGGATCCTTATACCTACATGGTTTTCTAGGGAATGGTTACTAATAAGTGTTCACTCAACATGTCTAGAAATATCTAAAACCTTTCCCCCAAACCCAAAGGGAACCAAAGGGGAAAAGAAAGTCATTGGGAGATAACATGGGGATAAGGACCGCCGCCTCTTTCCATCGAACGTGAACAAATGAAGCAAGATGACAAAAACAAAAGTTTAAACTATTCTCTTCTCTCATACTAAGAACATTTATTTGTTCAAGGTTAAAAACTGCCCTGGGATTTCCTCTGACTACGTGTCAGCTTCTCTCCGGGACCTATGGCTGGAGCTGGAATGATTGAAGCATCTTCGGCCTCGTAGTTAGGATTTGGAAACCCCTAAATAGAATTTCTTCTTATGATTATACAAAAAAACTACATGTAATCCCAGATGGGTTCACCTAGACATAACACACTCCAGAACTCACTTTACCCTAACTTTTAAATTCACTGAAATAAGGGTTTAGAGGATGCACTCACATCACACCCTGCTTTTTCGGGTGAGAAACAACAGAAATAAAGGACACATATAAACACATTCCTCTAAAATAGAGGATGTCGAGATCTCCCAAAAGGAAAAACAGTTTTGAAAAAAAAATAGACTCACATAATATTGTACAACTTCACCTTCGACGAATTAGGTAGCTTATGAAACTAAGGTCTCTTTCAACCATCCACGAGCACTCTTACGCAACAAGAGGATCTGAAAAAAAACCAAGAATGTAAATGGTGTAGAATCATTCTACAAATCTCAAGAAAATATTCCTTTCATTGATCAACTGGAGGATTTTCCAATGGCAAAACAATCTGTGTTTCCCTTCAGTTGTGCACTAAATCTTAATGGGGGAGCACCTTATCCAATGAGAGAACCCAAGGACCCAACCAAGCTGGTTCATTGGTAAAAACATGCAACAAAAAATATCCAAACTCATTAATGGAACCATCTTAATGGTGTCCCGGAACATATATCATAGGAGACTTCTAACCGGACCTTTTACCCAGCTTTCCGACCAAACACAAACCCAAAAAAAAACAGTTTGAACAGGAGGGGTTCTTGGACTCAAAACATCCCACAACATCAACATTTTCAAAAACCCATAATAAAAACCATCCCAAAATATTCATCAAGAAAACATGTTTTTCTTTAAAACCATTTCTGAAAAAAAAAAATGGTGCAGCGGTGAGCGCATCCACCAATGGTACCCCATGGGCCTCACACATGCATGTTTTTGTGCTACACCAGGCACCCTCCTCATATCTGTCCTGGAACTCATCCAGTCATGCCATCAACCATCTATCATCCCATATAACCCCATGAATGTGGTCACTCATGGAAATACCAAAGGTCAATGCACTGATTTCTTTCAACTTTTCAAAAACCAAAACGGTCAACCAACACATCATTCTTATCAAAACCGCTAACCAGGAGGTCGAACACAAATTACCACATTAAAAAAAACTTTTCAGAAAGGCACAATCGCTCCAATGAAAACTCACATTCAATTTATTTACATCAATTTCAAAACATATCATCCCATTAAAAAAACTTTTAATAGTTTAGAAAACTCTAATGGGAACACTTTTTCAAAACCAACTTAAATATAGTTTCTGCTTTCAAAAGAGGTGTAAGAACACAATTTTCCATTTCAAAATAATTCTGAATATTCAGTTCTGCCATTTCATAAATCAAACCATTCCATATTTATTTGAAAATCATTTCACAAAAACATTACACTTCCTAAAACCAAGTCACTTTAAAACCAAAATTCCAAGATTTCAAAACTAAAGAACACCAGACAATGCGAGAGGAAACTAGTTTCAGTGGGTGACTTGGAAATATGGTTGGTGGCCATATTCCAATCACTTCACTGTCACAGAGAGTGTTCTAGGGAATATCCCCGGCACCACATGGCTTGCCAGACCCTACGAGCTCATTGAGACCATTAACCCAACTCTCTTTTCATTTCCCCTAATCATCATCAAACCAAGAAAACCAAAAGACCTAGACAAATCCCAACTTCCCCTGGTGACTTGAATCCGGAAATGAGGTGTGGTGATCAAGCAAACTACCCATCACCAGAATTCTATGTCCCAACAATCCTAACTGTAGACTATCCCGACTATTTCCCAAATAACATGACTCCAATGGAGCGAACCTCCTTTGATACCATTTTGTCACGAACCGAATCTGGACGCCGCCAAAACCGGCACCAAACCCAGACCGTGACAAGTCCCGAAGGGCGTTCCCAATCCCCACGGGCTGGCACAAGTGCCCGGGTATCATAAAATGATAATTGGGAACGAATTACCCGAGTTTATAAACTTAAAACGACAAAAGAATCCAATGAAACGAATCTGGATTTTTTTAAAACCAAATAATCTTTTCTAAAAATTCAGAACTGAATTACACAATTTTAAAAAAAATTTAAAGACCATTACAAAGGTACAAACCCAAGAAAATACATCCCAAGAACCTCCACATGGAAAGAGGCACCGCCCTCAAGCCATCTCCACGACACTCCATCACGATGGACCGCTAAAAACCCGAACCAAAGGCATAAAACCTCTACCCAAACCTGTGACATAAAATAACAAGTCTACTTACACCCAAAGGTGTAAGTAGGGTGTGAGCAAAATCCCAGTAGGATACCACCTCTATGAGATTCCATGTGATAAACATTTCATGACAAAAAGCGTTGCATTTTTGTAAATAATAAATGCTAGTTACAATTTTCTAAAGGATGAAATAATAAATGAAAACAGTTTTCATGTGAGATAATTTTAAAGGAACAACAATTTTAAAATAAATGAAAAAGCTACTGAATTTTCCAGCCAACAATACTGTATACCGACAGTAAGTACAAAGGATCTAATGAGCACAAGTAATAGGAAATAACCCCTAGGCACTAGCTAGCTGTGGGTCCCAGGTACCTCGTATCTCGGTGAGAGTAACCACAAAAAAAAATATCCGTTCTCGTGCACGAGCCACTAGTAGGGATCATACCCATAACCTAGTGGTCCCCAATCATCATCATCATTGTTTAGTTGGAGTTGTAAGCGTCAATCTTGCTAAGTGAAACTGAGGCCAAACCCCACGGATTCACTAGCATACTAGTACACGTCCACCCACCTAGATACTCGGGTTTTCCCTTTGTGCTCAAAGAAGTTCAACAATCCAAGAAGTATAGTTTTCACATGAAAATATCAATTCCACATCACACATTAACCAAACAGCCCCATGTACATCACACAAGTCACAAATTCCACTATTCATTCAAATGCATTTTGAAATCAAACTCACACCAAAATTCCCTACAACACTTTTCACATTTCTTTAACACTTACACAAATACTTTAAACGATTTTATAAAACCATTACAAGTTATTCAACTCACAAAACAGCCCACACACATGTCATATAATACCCTTCTCACCTTCACAATTCATTTTATCAATAAACTCACACGAAACATCCCACACCCGTGTTTCGCACACAAAACACAATTTAGTAAAACATTTCGGCAATTTATAAAACATTCTAAAAATGTTTGACATCTCAAATCACCACTTTACCATTCAAAAACCCACATTAGGTGAACACACTCACCCAAACAGTACATATACACCCTTTCCCAACATTTTTTAACAAAATAAAACATTTGCAATTTTTATAAAACAAACCCAAGAGGTATAACCATTGTTTGCACTCTAAACCCATTTCAAACCCCTCATTCAAAACCAAAATCATAAAAATAACAATCCAAAACAGAATTTTCAGCCCTAAAACAATTATTAAAGCACCCCCAAATGTTATAAAAATACATCAAATAATACCACAAAGATACACATGAAAAACACACGTTTTCATAAATCTCCTTCAAAAGTACAACATGGTTTTACAACTTAAACTCATTCAAAAAACCTCTTTTCAAGGCCCACATGATAATAAGGAATTAACAAAACAGAATTGGCAGCCCCTTTCAAGACTAATAAATCACTTTCATATGTTATAAACTAAATCCAAACATTACCCCAAGAGTCACACATGAAAAGTACCCAATTTCAAGCTAAAATACAACTAAAAATTAAATGTTTAACCAAATTCATCAAAAACAGTTTTCAAACCACACAAGACAGATTATAAACATACTAAATTAATAAAACAAGCAAGATAACTCATCATAAAATGGTTACACATTGAATCACCTACCTTTTGAGTCGAAACCCTCAAAACTTGGTGCGAAACCTTAAGCGCACCACCGCCGCACCACAAGGAATATAAATCCAGACCTAGACCACCAAAAATTGACCCAAAAGATAACAAATCAGACCTTAGGATCTAACCCTAACTTCTGTACATGAGTAACTTCAATAAATAGGAAATAAAACTAAAAGAGGATAGAAGGAACCAAGAAGGAATTGACTTACTTGAAATATCTTGAAGAAATCAGCCCCAATCCACCAATATATGAATCTCCAAGTACCCAAAACGGATATGGAGGTCCTAAGGAGTCATATTAGGTCATGTGGGGACTTAAATGGGGTGAAAAGGATGAAAATTTAAGGAGTTATGAAAGATTCATTTCACCTCATCAAATCTGGTCGATTTGAGAAAGATTGAGAAAGATCGTCCAACTCCGCGGGGTATTTGAGCTCCAAAGAGGAAAACGAGATACAGGGAGTGAGGCTGAGGTTTTTGGCTTCGAGTGGGAGGTGGAATCACCGAAAAAAAGTAAAAAACAAATGAGATATTGAAATTTTAAAACAATAATTTAAAGCATGAAATGGGCTTATGGGCAGGCCCATTACCTTAATTAAAAACCCAAATCCATCATTATTTGGGATTTCTATGTGGTTCAAAGGGATATGGTGATTTTAATATATTAGGGTATGACAATTGGGAAGTGGAATGTGTATAAAATAGTAAAAATTGAAGGAGTTATAGAAGAATCAAAATTTGTTTTTAAATCTGGATTTGGGCTCAGAGTTTGGCCCAAATTTTCAAAACCCACTATTTTCAACAAAATGAGTGGTAAACCCCCAAAACAAATCAGGAATGGAAATTAAATGAATAATTAATTAAAAAAAAGTCATGGGTGTGACATCGACTATAAATATTCATTGGAAATATAATAGGATTTCCTACATGGTGATATATTTGTATAATTTTTAGACATGAAATAAATTAAATTATTTATGACACAATAATGATACATTATTTATCTCATTGATAAATTATTTAAACAAATAAGATTATAATGATTAAAATATTATAAAAAACATGTCCAATTGTCATTAGATGATTTTATTTAGACCATGAGTCATCTTATCTTCAACTTAAATGATTTTTGGACCTTTTGAAACCGAATATATGTTTATAATAAAATTATCTTTTAACAATTTCTAATGGTGCCCCTCTTTTCCCTTATAAAAGGTCACCTCCTCCCTCTCCTCATAACACAAAATTGAGAGTTCAGGCTCAGCCAACCCCTGAACATTTTTCTTCTCCACTTACCTAGAAACATTCTGGAGGTTTTGGGTTTCTCAAATGACCAACTCTAGGGCCTTAAGAGGAATTTCAAAAGAGTTGCGTCGAAGAAGAGGTAATCTCTTCTATCGATTCTTTCAAGTTTCTTTCTTCTTCAAATTATTTATATTTAGATGTTTCATTATATAGTAATAATATAAGTATCACTAATATACTGATATGTTATTATAAATATGAAACAACCCCATTTCACCTTCTATCCATCCAACGAATAACAAAATCACCGCGCGTGCGTACGTACAGAATACCGTCTCCACGTCATGGTGTAATTAGTTTTTCCACCACCACCTTAATTGGTATGTATAATGGTGTAAAGAATAACTATATATGGTTATAATAACATCATACTGATTTTGATATATTATATCATCCACTCTAATTCTATACAATAATTATGGGGATGATATTATCGCTCGTGTGTGCGTACAGACTACCGTCTCTACGAACGCGATGAGATTCATTTTCCATGATTAACCATTCAAGAATGATTATAATATATATATATAATAAATAATAATTAAATATATTATATAATAATGATACTGGATTTATGTACATATGTGTTTCATTTACTTAATTCCATTTAATTCAATAAGGAAATGAAAAAAGCGTTCATGCGTACGTACGGTCTACCGTCTCCATGAACGCTGTATTTCTTTTCATTTGTCGATCTATCATATATATATATATTTATATACTGAATATATATTATATATAAATCATTTTTTACATTAGGGAATTAAGTAAATCAGGATATAAGTACTAATATCAAGATCAACAAATCGAAACATGTAAGATAAATGAAATGATTTTATCCAAAAAACTACTTTATCATCAAATTTACAAAAGAACGGGTAATATAAACCCATAAGTGAACCATATATGATATCATAACAATAAATATGATTCATTAATAAGTCAATGAAATTATTTAAATCATTATACATGATTTTTGGATATATACGAATCATATCGAACATAAGGTAATGGAAAATCACACAATCTCATTTTTATCCGAGATTTATTATAATTCAGTATTTACTGGGGCATATTTATCATCCACATATATGTTTCCTCAGTATGTAATATAATTTATATCTTTATATAATTTTTTAAATCCAATTTTACCTATTGGTAAATTGTTTGTAAAATATACGAAAGGAATCTTTTGTCATTTTTAGTACAAGATACTTTTTGACTTTTCCAGCAAAAATACGAGAAGAATGTTCTTTAACTTTTACGACATGAAAATATATTTACAGTTTCATAAAGCATTATTTTCATAAAGCTTATTCCACAATATTTCATGAATATTTTCATAAAAATCCCTTTCCTTTAAAAATTAATGGCATTTTGTGAAAGGAAGATGATTTTGAAGAAGAAAGGATATTTTCCCCAAGAATTCATTTCAAGTGTTTTATCAAAACAATTTTCCATATATGATGAAATTATTTCATATGTGTATGTTTCATGTATAATGTCTCTATGATATACATGGTTTCACTTTTCTTATGATGAAATGATATCCATTTTCTTTTTATGGATTATGTTATGATGGGATGATGTTTATGAAACCCATTTTATTCTTTGAGTTCTGATGAATGGTTTGTGTTTATGTTGTGGCACACGTAACAATGATTTCATTATGAGATGTGTGGGACCAATACCTCCCTCTAATTCAGTGGTTAAAGAATTATATCTCATTATATAGACATCGATGTAATGGTAAGTTAATCGAGATCAGTGATATAGGACTCGAACGAGGAGTGAACTCGATTGAGAAAGAGACTTTGTCCATTAAGATGGTCTTGGCAGTAATGTCTTGGCTACTATGGAAAACAAATCATGTGATAAATGGTTTGTGACAACTACATGTTTTATTCCCATGATATTTTATCATGATTGATATTTCTTTTATGATATATGCCTTACATACTTCAATGATTTATGTCTTTTCTCAAGATTTGGAAGTTTAGATTTTATGTTCATGTTTTTGAATTCAAATGATTATTGATTGTTTTATATTCTCTATGTTTACCATTCCTGAGCATATCAGCTCTCCCTTTTTATGTTTTCTTTTCCCTATGATATAAATAAAGGTTTTAGGTAAGATAAAAATGGTGAATATATTTATGGGATATGTTGAAGATCATTCACCATGATTAGAAGATTATTTTTTGGATCATCCAAAGACACTAAACTATTACGGTCATTGTGTGTTTGTTTTTGTTATGTATTAAGTATTCTGCAAAAGTAATATAATTTCCATGTATGTAAAGTATGGGTTATTATAAATCCCATATATCCCATTTGTGTAACATTACAAGAGAACCAGTCGTGAATGCTTAAAAGTGTTATTTGGCTATTTATTTCCCATCCACAGCTTGTGGTTATGCTTGTTAGATTCCCAGTAGTGATGAATTTACTTAAATGGAATAACTTGAACATGAAACCAAGAATGGGTCCAATGGGTAATTTGTTTTAGTAATGATTTGTGACTTGGTTTTGAGTGGTGTTCCTTTTTAACGAATGAATAATAACGAGGGAGTTTGTGATTATGATGTTTTTGGAACCCCTCGGTTGGGATGATTGCTTGTTACCAATACATATAATGGTAGTTCTTATGTTTCATATTCCCGTCACACCCATGATGAGAACATTGTGCCGAACTTGGCCTTTTCATGGGAGAGTTTGTTTTTTCCAAACACTCCTATGTCTGGATGGTTATTAGTTCCTATTCGGCTCCATTTCACGAATATCCCAAAACTCTTCACGCATGATATGATAACCTAAGGTCCATTATAGCTCAAGATTCTTCACGAAGGGTAGTTGTGGTGGTTGGCCCAGGTGGTTGTGGGTAGGATGTTTCCCAAGTGTCTTTTGGATGAGTTCTAGGTGTCTTTGGGCTTGGTAGTGGTTGTTCTGGACTAGGTACGTACGAGTGTGGTTACGTGTGGTTGATATAGCCTAGGTGTTTGCAGGAAAGACATTTACTGATGGCCTAGGTCTGTGCTGGTGAGGTATGGTAGAGGGACTGCAGCGAAATGGTGGAAGAGTTTTGATATGTTGGATGTATTCAATAACCAGTCGGAAAGTGGTGCAAGGTACCCCAACATCGACGTGTTATTACTTTTTTATTACTGGAATTGTGTTATTTTGGGAGTTTGCCTTGGTGAGGCTTGGGTGCGCAGTTTTCCTTATTAGGTTTTTTGCTTATCTCTTTTCTCACGGGTAATTAGAATGCATCCCCACTTGTGAACGATATCATTTGGTTTTCCCTACTGTGTATACTTGTATGCTAACCCTACATATATAAAACTACATTTATATTTCTAGGAGGACATAAGGGATCGTAAATGATCATAATAGTTTGTACGTTGAGATGGTTGTTGTTTCTATTTTCTATTCTTTTGTACTTTTTTGGGATTTTCTTGTACTTTTGTAGCATTACTTTTGGAACATGCATATGATAAATTATTTTCTGTCTTTACTTGTACGTTGAACTTTGGTGTTGTTGGGAATTACTATCTTATCTCCCGATCCTATTAAATAAAAATGGGCAATGCCTGCCATCTTGTGTGAGACTTTATACCCTTTGTGCTAGTCACCACTTTAGGACCTATTGAAGGCAGGTCTTAGGGGTCATTATCTCTCCTTCAACATGAAGAAGGTTGGATCTGGGAACTTGCTGTCCCTTACCTCATCTTGGTGAAGGTGGATCGTGACATGAAATACCTTGTTGCTATAGGTTTTCATGTTCCTTTGGCATGAAATTGATTAATAAAGCATTTCCCATATTGAGTTAAATTTATTCTTCATCCATGACATTTTTCATAGAAATATCTATGAATACTGTTAATTAAAATTTAATTATTTAAATGGGATTTGTTTCAATTTTTTCAATGACATAACGATTTTAATTATCTATTTATTTAAATGGAATGTGGTACAAGTTATTTAATAATCCATGATAATTTATTCTTTATTATTCATTATTTATTTAAATTTAATTACACATACAAGTAATTTGAGGTCACCTATATTATGTTTCCTTTCCTTAGGCTATTAACAAAAATCATTGAATAATCTTTCAAGGATGTTATTTATTTCATTTTTTTTGTGTCATGTTTCTATTTTCAATTTACAAATTTATTATGGGTACCATGTATGAAATCATGATTACCAAGACTACTAATCATATCATTCATTTTGGAAATGATACTTTGTAGAAATTCCAATGTAATTAAATAATGAAAAGGCTTGGGTTCTCTAGGTCTAGTGCGTTAAAGTTGGTATAAAAGGAAGTTTAGTATCAAATTTGGAAATAAGATTTAGAAATCATATACAAGGTAGCACAAAACTGGATAGACATTGAGGACATATATAGAAGAACATCCTATAATTTTTTAAAAGAATATATTATGAGGGTATTTCTAACAATACCTCCATATTTTGAAACTACATGTGTATTTGGTTATGAAATATATGTACCTAGGAGTAAAAACACTAGCAATGTGTTCTGGTCCTAACTCAGGGTAACCTAGTACACGTGAATGGGCCTTACATTCAACCTTGTTTGACAATCCTAGGGTAAACAATTAGTATAATTCACATTTTATTTACAGAGCAACATGATGAATTTAAAATTATTGAAATTTGTAACGCCTCGACCCTCATTACCCAGATTCGGTGCATTATTAGATAACATTGGCATGATCACAAGAAAGATCAAATATCGAAAGACCGATTGGTTTAGTAGCCTTGGAAGCACAAGATATATTCATAAAGTTTTACATTACATAATAAAGTGAAAAACTACTACAACAACATATTGTCTCCATAGTCCACACTATTATCCCCTCATAATATCCCTGCAGGTCATTCATAATTTACTTATTCACATCCTGGGAAAATAAAACATATAAAAAGGGTGATCTCAAATGCCCAGTAAGGATAACAATATAGCAGAAACTTACATAAATAAGAATAAACATTTAAGGCAGTGTATAACTAAAACAAAAGCCTTTTAAACATGAACTTCAACATAGAATGACAAAAATAAAATTAAATAATGCTATTTACTTATTTAAATGGATATTCTACTAATCGAATAATCACATGAAATATCGATAACCACTTTCATAATGATGGAATTCATAATACCACACTATCATAACCACATAGCCAAGGCCTCGTTCCAAGACTACAAATAAGATTTTTCCAAGTCCTTATGCCAAGTCACTAGTTTGTCTCATGAGACCTACTGATTCATCGAGGAGCTATAGAAGGATCCACCCATCACTTACTAAGTCCAATGCATTTCCATATGAAAATGTTTAAAAATAACATAAACATTCGTATTAAAATAAGTATATGAAATGTCAATTCTTTCTTCATAAACCATGAATGGTATAAAAATAACACATCCACAGTAAAACATTTCAAAAAACCGTCATTACAATACAAAAGTTTTGTATCATAATAAATAAACTTCAAATAAGCCTAAAATCCAACAAGGATGTTGACATAGATGAAATCAAAACAATTTGAGAGGAATACCTCTTTTCTCGAAATCATTGAAAAGTCACCCATTTATAAAGGAAGTAATTTAAAAGATATTATTGAATCAAAGTGTCCCATACCAATTTGAAACTTTTGAAATGAAATGTCATTTCAAAACATTCATGTCCATATAAATCAATCCTTAAAATCATTTTGAAAACAAGGATATTAAATAAAAAGATTTAGAAAGATAAACCATTAAAAAATTTAAAATTATGATATTGATAAAGTGTAACTTTCACAAATTCATAAAATATTCATTTCAAAAAGTCACATAATTATAAAATGAAACATTTACATTTATAATATTTTTATAATCTTTTAAGGGAAGCTTTGACGATTTTATAGTGGTGGTAAATAGCCGCACCCACCGTATAAGTTAAAATAATCTATTCTTACCTTAACATTGTCGAAAAGGATAAAAGTGCCTTGTTTGGAAAACGACAGAACGATTCCTTTCAAAACACATAAGGGTATAAATGACTTTAACCCACTATCTATAAAATAGTAAAAATGTTTTTAAATATATTTTTAAGGAGCATGGATGTGGATGATAAAGAGATCCTGGTATATAATTACGTATAAACAACTTCGGATAATGAAGAGATTATGAAATAAACCCTTACCTTGTACTTTTCCTTGTTTGGGGGTAGGTTATCCTCCTATATAATGGTGAAATAATTGTTATTAAATTATAAAAGAATCATATACATTAATATGATATCATATATGATCTTTTAACATTGATTTGCTAATAATATCTTAGTATTTTCGTTATTTCGGGTGTTAACTTACATGTTTTCTTTTATATGTTTTGTTACGTAATCCATGTTTTTAATGGATAGGTTGTATCATAATCATATCCAGAATTATATCAAGTCCATAGATACTATTATTAATCATAAAATGAGAATTATACTTTAATGGATATGATGGAGAATGGATCTCATCACGTTCGTGGAGACGGTAATCCGTACGTACGCACGAGCGACAATATCATTTTTCTGATATTAAAATAATATATAATCGGATGGTATATCATATATAGAGAATCATTCTCATTTTATATTTATTATTTACATGAGTTACACATCATTATTATACCCATCCAAATAATAATTTATTGAATAACAATTACACCACGACGTGGAGACGGTAAGCGGTACGTACGCACGTATGGTGACATGTTATTCAAAGGATGTATAAAATAATGAATATGGATGTACCATATTTATAATAACATCACAGTATATATATGATACAGGAGATATTATTTTAGAATGGTAACAACAATGGAAGAGGAAGTGGAAGAAGAAATGAACTTGAAAAGGGGTGGTGAAAACATTACCTCTTCTTCGGGTTCTTCCTTTTGATTTGATCAAAAGGGATCCATAAGTTGGTTTTCTGATCAAACTAAGGCCTCTAGGTTGTATTTAGGGAAGTAGAGAGAGTATTTGATCCGGGGTTGGCCGACCCAAAAGG
This sequence comes from Viscum album, assembly GCA_963277665.1. Taxonomy (NCBI): domain Eukaryota; kingdom Viridiplantae; phylum Streptophyta; class Magnoliopsida; order Santalales; family Viscaceae; genus Viscum; species Viscum album. The sequence goes on from OY728148.1 coordinate 1,247,993,736, forward strand.
CCTTTAAGTAGTGAAGAAATGAGAAGTAGGAGTTCCCTTTTATAAGAGGGGTGAGGGGCACCTTTGGAAAAGCTAGAAATATTAATTTATAATAAATTCATATTCGTTTTTCATGACTCCAAAGTTTATTATATAAAGTCTAATGTAGGGATGGGTCTAAAATCACTCTTCCAATAGAATTTAGACTGGTTTGGGTTACTATATTAACCATATCATTAAGTATTAACTCTTTGTTAATTTGTTTCACTTTTACAATGTCTCTTTGTATTTTTATATTATATGGTTAATAAAAATACTATATACATCCATGAGACCACCAAGTGGTCAATTAATGATACAAATATCATGATATATGTCTATTGGCCAAACCTTATATTTTTAAGAATTTCAAATCAATTAATAACATAATATTTGTTTTAACAACTCTTTTATGTCAATTTTGACACTATTCAATAATTGATTTTTGTAAAAATCAAGACATTATGATTACTTCAAAAAAAGTTACTTAAAGCATTCCTAAGATGTCATATTAACCTAGAAAATTATTTTAATTAATAATAAGTCTCGAAATACATTTATTTCGGTATTTATAATATCAATTATTATAATTTTTCGCTATCATGGTAATTACTGCATCGCCATTGTGTCATAAATAAATTAAATTACGAAATTTCTAAAAATTATAAATAAAATAATATTATATAGGAAATCTTCTTATATTTCTAATGAATATTTATAGTCAAAATTCCTATATATATAACCCTTTTTAACATTTGTTTTTCTAAAAGATATATGCTTGTGTCAGTTTTGTATTCATTTCAACATAATTAAAATAAAGTGTCCCTATCACTTACAAGTGGATCCATGGGGTCCCAAAATCGACCAAAAGATGACCCTGGTCGGACATGTATCAACCAATAATGTTAGGACACGTTTTATGGTAATTTTATATTATTATAATATTAATTATTAACCCTTATTTACCGGATTTACCCATTAACCATGGAAAATAAAATATTTACCGAAATAATTATTCAAAATGTCTTAAAATTAAAGTTACCTATTTACAAAATTTGAACATCCTGATTCCGAATATGGAATCAATTTTTCCAAATTCAAAACACAGAAGTATCAGAAATTAATGTAAAATTAATTCCCGCTGTCAAAACAAAAAGCATGTTTTTAAGATATAATAACTATCAAAAGATTGATACTTATTTATGTTCGATTTAATTGTGAAATTATGTCCAATGACCAAAATTGTATTAAATGGTAAAAATATTTTCTAGATATACTTTAAACCCCTCAAATTCATAATTTATCACTATTAATTATTTAGATTAAAAAATGTTGTTTTTAATTAAAGTTTAGTAATTTTCAATATTCATCAAAATATTAAAGTTATCCGAAAAGTACTAAAATTTCACCCTAGGCTAATTTCGATATTACGAATCCAAAAATTAAGTCCATTTTGAGAGATAGAATTTATAAAATTTCAAAAATTTGGTATTACTATTCATAACGGCTAGTTTGATTGGTTGTGGTGTGTTAGAACTCGATGTTGCATACAACACACGATATCACATTATTCAAAGAGAAGGGTATCGTAGAAGCTTGGGGTGTTACATTGTAAATTTTTTTATGTACCCATTATCAAGAATAAATTTATTTATTCAAATCGAATATATAAAATTTTAAAATATTAGATTTAAACAGGAATCACTATTAAAGTTAGTTAAAGTGCATTTTTGAAAAATACTTATTTTAAGTAAAAAAAGGATTTAATCTTACATTATGTCTAAGAATCTAATAATATGGATCCTAAAATTATAAGGATTATATAAAGTTTAAAATTTAGTTAATACTATTCATAACCTCTTTTGAACGGCTTTTTTGGTATGTCATGGTGCGCTTTAACTCAGAGTTGCATGTAGTGAAAGTTATTAAATTATTTTGAAGAAATAACACACTATGAAATCGTGGGGTGTTGCATTCTCTCCTCCCTCAATAAATTGCATCCTCACATTTTTAAATTGTTCTTCGAAAATAAAAGGTTGAAAATAGAAATTATATTTTTGGGAAAACCCACATTGGAATTTCCTTTACAAAAATTTAGTCTTAATATGAGGAAAAGAGAAATGAAAGGGTCACCACCAAATTATGATCTCGATTAGGAGAACATTGGTGGAAATTAGAGACATATAATTGGAGGAAAAATGTAAATATTTATAAGTAGTGAATGAGGTCATCAATCACAAACAATCATAAAATTGAGGGCCTCAAATTCATCAATCTATGATGATTTAAAATACCATCGGTTCGACAACACTTATGGTATTAGGAAAACACATTTTTTGTTTTAAGGTCCCTTAGTATCTTCATTGAATAAGTGAAGAAGAAAAATATATACTTGAAAAGTTGAGTCTCATCCTTCAACTAAGTTCTACCACAAACTCATCTTTTACTCTAAAAGAAAATAGAACTTAAAAAAATATTCTATTTATCCTATTCATGTAGGTTTCCAAAAAAAGGAATTTATAATTCATCTACCAGATATTTTAAAGAAAACTACATTATTTAATCCCGAAAATCACATGGGTCAGTGGTAGGTGATACACCCTTGTCGCCCTTTGGTTGTGGGTTCAAGTCTCACGGCCTTGCTGGATGTGACAGGTTTCCACCCGACCTTCGGGTTGTCCTTTTATGGCAATCCAAAATTATCCAAACTAGAACTATCCAAAATACTTCAGTCCAAAATTTATAAGGAAGGTAAACACAATGAAGATCCATTATTCCATGTAATAACATGTCAACACCTTCATCATTTATTTTTTTAAAACACTGTAACATCCTGAATTAACATAAAACCTTATTGATTACATTCATGATCCCTTATTCCTAAAATAATAATAGATATACTCATTCAATCCAAAAATGTTTTAAACCTCAAAAATGATGTAATATACAAATCATTAATCAGTTTCCAGATAGTCAAGAATATCCAATATAATTTATCCAAATCAATCATGTATTATTCTAAAATCAGTACCTTGGTATCAGAACCATATTATGGTTTATCTTTCCCTCAACCATATATTTTCCAAAAATTTAACCTGCTCTTGAGTCACTTTTCTTTGTTCCACACAATCTCAAGTCTATAATGAAGTAGTACTTCAGTACAATCCCTATATACTTCATAATCATTATAAGAATTACATTGTTGATACGACACTCAAATGACATAATCAACATAATAAATCTAATCATTCCCCATCATCTGTGGTAGTATCATAACTTTATTATTATCCAATACCATCATTTGTGGCATAGTCGGATGACTGGGACATAGGTTCGCGTAGTGTCCAAAATCCTTGCAAATGAAGCATTGTACATTTGAAACCATTTTCTTACCCTTGCATTCATGTAAATTGTGCCCTTTTCCTCTACACTTATAACAAACTCACCTACCTTTCAGGCAAGTTTAAGGGTGTTTCATCCCACAATTATCACATATGGGAAAATTCTTCTTTTCCCTCTTCCCTTTATCCATATTTCTCTCTTCCATCCTTTTCTTCTCTTGCTTCCATTCAAAGCCATAGGACTCAGTAAACTCTTTACTTATCTTATCAACACATGATATTATTTCTTCATATGAAGATAATACATATGAGACTATTTCACTTATAAATTTTGGATTAAGACCATGGAAGATATGATCCTTCTTTTTCTTTGGATCATGTGCATTGCTGGAGTTCTGATTCCTTCTACTAGGAAACATTTCTAAACAATGGCATACATTAGATTAGTTTATTAATAACAATACCTAATCCCAAACTTGTAAAACACATAAGGCCAGTTTTCATGCACCAGTTCCCATTCGAGTCTAGATCAAAGTGGTGTTTTCAGGTTTTACCCCTAGGTAAATCTGTGCTAGAGCTACCACAAGCTGCTCGTATCAATACAGTGATGTATTTCTCGGAAAAATCAAAGTATCTCTAAAATACCAAATTTCTAGGAAGTTATTCTATACTAATCCTCAAAGTTCATCTTAGGACTACGTGCTCTAATCAGAGTTTATCTAAATCGAGCTTCCAAGGTTTGTACTAAACTTCCTCTGATACCAACTGTAATGCCCCGACCCTAGTTACCCAGAGTCGGTGAATTATTACATAACATTGGAATGATATCAAGAAAGATCAAAGCTCGAATGATTGATTGTTTTAGTAGCATTGGAAATACTAAATATATTCATAAATTTTTTCATTACATCATAATGTGAAAAACTACTACAAAAACATATTGTCTCCATACTCCACACTATTATCACCTCATAATATCCCTGCAGGTCATTCATAATTTACTTCTTCACATCCTGGGAAAATAAAACATAGAAAATGGGTGAGCTCAAATGCCTAGTAAGGATAACAATATAGTGGAAGATTTCATAAATAATAATAAACATTAAAGGCATTGTATAACTAAAACAAAATACTTTTAAACTTGAACATCAACATAGTATGGAAAAAATTAAATGAAATAATTCCATTTACTTATTCACATGGATATTCTACTAATTGAATAATCGCATGCAATATCAATAACCATATTCATAATGATGGAATGCATAATTCCAGACTATCATAACCACCTAGCCAAGGCCTAGTGCCAAGACTACAAATAAGATTTTTCCAAGGCCTTATGCCAAGACACTAGTTTTTCTCATGAGACCTACCGATGCATCGAGGAGTTATAGAGGGCTCCACCCATCACTTACTAAGTCCAATGCATTCCCATATGAAAAGGTTTAATCATAATATAAACATTTGTATTAAAAGTATCATACAAAATGTCAATACTTTCTACATAAACAATGAATGGTATAAAAATAAAACACCCACAGTAAAACATATCACAAAACTGTCAATACAATACAAAATTTTTGAATCATAATAATTCATCATCAAATAAGCTTAAAATCCAACAAGTATGTTGACATAGATGAAATCAAAAAAAATTAGAGGAATATCTCTTTTCTCGAAATCATTGAAAAGTCACCCATTTATAAAGGAAGTAATTTAAAAGATTTTTCTAAATCGAAGTGTCCCATAACACATAGAAACTTTTGAATAGAAATATCATTTAAAAAAATTCATGTCCATATAAATAAATCCATAAAATCATTTTGAAAACAAGGATATTAATTAAAAATATTTAGAAAGATAAATCGTTAAAACATTTAAAAATATGATCTTGATAAAGATTACCTTTCAAAAATTCGTAAAATATTCATTTCAAAATGTCACATAATTATAAAATAAAACATTTACATTGAAAATATTTTTATAAGCTTATATGGGAAGCTTTGAGCGTTTTATAACGATGGTAAATAGCCACACCCACCGAATAAGTTAAAAAAATCCATTCTTACCTTAAATTTGTCGAAAAGGTTAAAAGTGCCTTGTTTTGAAAATGACAGAAACATTTATTTCAAAACACATAAGGGTATAAATGACTTTAAGGCATTGTATAGTAAATAGTAAAAATATTTTTAAATATATTTTTAAGGATCATGGATGTGGATGATAATGAGATCCCAGTAGATAATTACGTATAAACAACCTCGTATAATGAAGGGATTGTGAAATAAACCCTTACCTTATACATTACCTTGGATGGGGGTAGGTTAACCTCCTGTATAATTGTGGAATAATTGTTATTTAATTATACAAGAATCATATATATTAATATAATATCATATATGATCTTTTAACATTGATTTGTTAATTATATCTTAATATTATCGTTGATTCAGGTGTTAACTTACTCGTTTTCTTTTATATGTTTTGTTACGTAAGCCATGTTTTTAGTGGATAGGTTGTATCTCAATCATATCCATAATGATATCAAGTCCTTAGATACTATTATTAATCATCAAATGAAAATTATACTTGAATGGATACGATGGAGAAAGAATCTCATTGCGTTCGTGGAGACGATAATCTGTACGTACGCACGAGCGACAATATCATTCTTTTAATATTAAAATAATATATAATTGGAGGGTATATCATATATACAGAATCATTATCATGTTATATTTTTTATTTACATGATTTACACATCATTATTATACCCATCCAAATATTAATTTGTTGAATAACAATTACACCACGACGTGGAGACGATAAGCCGCAAGTACGCATATATGGTGACATGTTATTCAAAGGATGGATAGGATACTGAATATGGTTGTACCATATTTATAATAACATGACAGTATATATATTATACTGTAGTTATTATTTTCTAATGGTAACAACAACGGAAGAGGAAGTGGAAGATGAAAGGAACTTGAAAAGGGGTGGTGAAAACATTACCTCCTCTTCGGGTTCTTCCATTTGATTAGATAATAAAAGATCCATAAGATGGATTTATGATCCAACTAAGGCCTCTAGGTTGTATTGAGGGAAGTTGAGAGAGTATTCGGGCAGGGGTGGGCCAAACCAAAAGGCTTTTATGGTGTGAAGAAATGAGAAGAATGAGTGCCCTTTTATAAGAGGGGTTAGGAGAACCTTTAGAAAAGCTAGAAATATTAATTTATAATTAATTCATATTCGGTTTCTAATGGCTCCAAAGTATATTATTTAAAGTTTTAGGTGGGGATGGGTCAAAAAACACTAAATTAATAGAATTTAGACAGGTTTCGGTTACTATATTAACCTTATCTTTAAGTATTAACTCTAACTTAATTAGTTCCACTTTTACAATGTCTCTTTTTATTTTTATAGTATATGGTTAATAAACATCCTATATACATACAAGAGAGCACCAAGTGGTCCATTAGTGATAAAAATATCATGATATAAGTCTCTTGTCCGAAACGTAGATTTTTAGGAATTTCATATCAATTAATAATATAATATTTGTTTTAACAACTATTTTATGTCAATTTTGACACTATTCAATAATAGATTTTTCTAAAAATCCTAAGAGAATGATTACTTCGAAAAAAGTTAATTAAAGCATTCCTAAAATGTCATATTAACCTATAAAATTAGTTTAATTCATAAAAAGTCCCAAATTATATTTATTTGGGTATTTTTAATGTCAATATTGTTTTTCACTATTATATTAATTACTACATCACCATTGTGTCCTAAATATATTACATTATTTAATGTCTAACAATTAAAAATAAAATACCATTATGTATAAAATAATTTTATCTTTCTAATGAATATTTATATTTGAAATGTCTACATATATAACCCTATTTAAAAATTGTTTTTCTAAAAGATATAAGCTTTAGTAATTTTTGTATTTCTTTTAACTTAATTAAAATAAAGTGTCCCTATCACTTACAAGTGGCTCCATGGGCTCCCAAAATCGACCCAAATATTCCAATGGTCAGAAAAGTATCAACCAATAAGGTTAGGACAAGTTTTATGGTAATTTTTTATTATTATAATATTAATTTTTAACCCTTATTTACCTGATTTACCTTTTAACAATTGTAAATAAAATATTTACCGAAGTAATTATTCAAAATGTCTAAAAATAAAACATACCTATTTACAAAATTTTAACATCCTGATTCCAAATATGGAATACATTTTTCCAAATTCAAAACACAGAAGTGGCTGAAATTAATTTAAATTTAATTCTCGCTGTCAAGACAAAAAGCGTGTTTTTAACTATCTAAAGATTGATACTTGTTTCTGTTCGGTATAATTGTGAAATTATGTCCAATGACCAAAATTGTATTAAATCATAAAATTATATTCTAAATATAATTTAAAACCACTCAAATTCATAATTTATCACTATTAATTATTTTGAATAAAAAAGATGTTTTTAAATAAAATTTAGTAATTTTTACTATTCATCAAAATATTAAAGTTATCCGAAAAGTACCAAAATTTAACCCTAGGCTAATTTTGATATTCCGAATCAAAAAATGAAGTCCATTTTGAGAGATAGAATTTATAAAATTCAAAAAGTAGGTATTACTATTAATAACGGCTTGTTTGATTGTTTGTGGTGTGTTAGAACTCGATGTTGCATACAACACACGCTATCACATTATTCAAAGAGAAGCATACCATAGAAGAATGGGGTGTAACATTGTAAATTTTTTTATGTACCCATTCTAAAGAATAAATTTTTTTAGTCAAATTGAATATATTAATGTTTAAAATATTATATTTAAAAATGAATCACTATTAAAGTAGGTAAAAGTGCATTTTTGAAAAATACTTCTTTTATCTAAAAAAAGAATTTGTTATTACATTATGTCTAAGAAACATATAATCTGGATTCTAAAATTATATGGATTATATAATGTTTAAAATTTAGTTAATACTATTCATAACCTCTTTTGAACGGCTTGTTTGGTAAGTCATGGTGCGCTTTAACTCGATGTTGCGTGTAGTGAAAGTTATTGAATTATTTTCAACAAATAACACAATATGAAATCATGGGGTGTTAAAAAATTCCAAAAGAAACCATATTTATGATTATAATATTTTTTTCAATTTATGTCAAGTGATTAAATAGTTTTGGGTCTATAGATTATGTAATAAATTCATCTAATATATTCCATTGATTAGAAATGGCACCTCAAAGATGGAATGATTACCCCATGAATTGACATGATCTAAAAAGTAATAAGGATCATTTCATTCATGGACATAAGAATACATTATTGAGGGAAATATTCTCCCCCGTATTATCATCATATGTGGAAATAATATCTTCTTGTTAAGGAGATAGGAAAAAACAATATCCATACCACATTGATTAGAAGGGATGTGTGGGAAGAAGATAAAGGTAGGGAAGAGGATGGATAAATTAAACAAGGGTGTGAAAGAGTTTTCCACAAGTAATAAATGTGTAATAATCATGATAATAATTTATTTAAGGGAGTTAGAGTATTTTATAAGTGTTTAGATAAGTTTCACATTGATAAAGAATGAAAAGGGAAAACAAAAATGGCTACTATTCATTGTTTCAACTGAAAGGAGATTGGAAATTTTTAAAATTAATGTCACAAGAAAAAAATGAACATATCACAAATGATTATACTGTATAATGATCATGTTGTTTTACTAATTATGTTGACGGATAATTAATAATTTTACGATTCAATATTTATTTCACTTTAATATTTTAATAGAAATGTACTAGTTACAAAATTTATGGAATGTATGAGGATTTTTCTATAGTACATTTTTATTAAAGATTTTATGAAACATGTTAAATGTTTCCAAGAAATGTTATTCCATTGAATGATTAAATTTTGTAAAACATGTGTTTTGGGGAAATACAACCATTATAATATTCTTGATGTTGATCTAATGGTGAATAAATTTTTAATTTGGATAGGTTTTAACTACCTTGTAATTGATTAATTAATATTAAATAAGTGTTATATACAATTATTGATGGATTTTACACAAATCTTGGATAAATTATATATTTCTAACAACATGCGTGACTTATAATGAATAAATAAGAAATCATGTTTACAATAAAATATTTTAGTGATTAGAGTTATTAACATATTTCATGTGGATACATTGTGAATTTCATGAATGGTTTGGAATGTGAATATTTATAGATGCATATTGTTGATTAATGTATAATGGTAATTTCATTTTGGAAATTTAGTGATATTTGTAAGAACTCATATTTCCATTTTAGGGCTGGATCATTATTTTAGGTTTTTTTGAAGAAAAATGAAGAAATATGAATTTTCTATGTACACACTATGTTCATATGAGTAAACGATGTATACCCGGTTTCCACATACTAATGTGTATTGGCTATGTAACTGTTCAATATGCGATCGTGTGGAAACCTGGATGACCACATAAGTCGGGGTATATTTAAGGATACTACACTGGATGTCACCTTAATGAACATAAAATGTAGTTTTATTTTTAAGTGATATATCGGAGTGGGGTCTTATCTTTGGTACCTTGCTATCTTCTACTCCTTGTGGTTCCTACAAGAGAGTGATAGAACGATAGACGAATTCAAACCCCTCCTGTTTCACCATCCATGTTTCTATTTATATGTTGTCAGGTGCCTTGGAATGCCACAAGTGAGTTATCATTATCACTATAGCCATTCTTATTGATTCTACCTCTCTAGTGATTAACTAAAGTTTGGTAATTTTCCCCTTCTGTTATATCTACGATGATCTAAGACGATTCAAGGGATGAAGTTCATGTATATCGATTGTGTGAAATCGACTTAGGTGGAATGCGCCTTTTGTTTCTAATCTTTTGAAAATATATTCTTAAAGATCCACATACCCATGTTTGGGGTATTTCATGTTTTGTAATGAGACCCTATTTATTACTTGTTATGGTTTTATTGATTGGTAAAGTGTTGTTTATTATGTATGAGGTTATGTACATTTTTAGGGAACATACCAAGGGTGTGTTTTCATTGTTTAATTGATTATGGGTATATGGTATAGAATTACAGTTACGCTTTCCAGTTTTTATTCCTTGAATTGTTAGGATGGAGTTACTAATTTTTTGAGATGCATGTTTTATAAATTTATGTAGTTTGACAAAGGGTAATTTGACTGTGAAATATTCCTGATGTAGGGTTTTTTATATACGAATTTACATAGTAATTGAATGTGATAGACACCATGTGTTCATCGACTTATGGATTTAGACCCTGAGAGTTACTCAAGTGGTCGTCTATACTTTATTGATTCTATGATGACCAAGGGGTGTTGAACATGTGAAATAACTAGGTGGTTGTTTTTAAATGGTTAGTGTTGTGTTAGAACATATGTGTTAAAAGATGAGAGCTACCCAGAGGGTCATTCTTAAATGAAATTATGTTTTGTTAGACCGGGGGGATTATATACTATGAACGTTTCCAAAAGGGTCATTATTGAATAATTTAATGATGGTGACGAGTCTTCCAATCCAAATCACATGATATTACTCGGTAATAATGATTGTCTCAATGGTATTGTGATACATATGTTATTTATTTTTACATAGGGGTTACATAACTTAAGAGATATCCCATGGTTTACATGATTCAATAGATGAATTATTTTTGTCAAATGAATGTAATGAAAAACTATTGTATTGTTTACCCTTGACTACTTCCTAGTTCTCACAAGAGCCTCAGCCATGTTGGTGAGGTCTCTCTAATTGAATCCATGAGACCCGAGTTCAAAACCATGAGGAGTAATAATCTTTGGTACTATAGCAGTAATGTAGTAGCACATGAGTAGCGCTGTATCACGCCCTATTGTAGTTACTGTAGCAGGTACTGTTTAGTACTGTATCACCAGGATCAATTTACCTTGGGACATTGGTCTAGGATTGTAGTCCATACGGTTTTCGAGCCACCCAGGGGTTCATGTCAGTATAGAATTTGGGCCACCTCATGGCCTTAGTGCCACCTCAAGTCCTTAAGGGACATTTGATTTGTAGTTGCAGATACATACTCTACAATGAACTGTTGAATAGGTGGAAATGAGTAGGGAAAATTTAATAGAGCATTGATAAACAGAATTAGGAATAATGAGAGGGTATGGAATTTTCCATTAGAACCGCGTCTGTGCACCTCTGCACATTGACATGCTATAGGAACATTCATGCAAAGGTGGAGAGCTGATCACGAAGTGGATGTTGGGGAGGAGATATTTCAAGTAGTCATAGTCTGTATGATTTCATTAAGACTCACGGGTCATGTAATGACTCTAAGCCTAAGGGAAATTAAATTCATTATCCTACTATCCATGTAAGGGTCCCTCTCAACCCTTGAAAGAGTGGGTTTCATAAATATCAATTAAAAAAGGCCTTCGGGCCATTCAACCAGTTTGGTACTTCTTAGTTTATTGATTAATTTTTACAACATAATTTATATATATATTCACTAATAGTTATGAACATATATTTTGGTGGTTTCTTACTAGGATTAGACTCACAACATATTTCGGTCATTTTTTTGGACCCAAATTAATTATATGATTGCAAGTATAGATATTGGAATGTAACCTTCTTCATCACCTATATAATTATAGGCGAATCTACATAGCATTGTGACCATGATGGGGATATAAATGATACCCTGGTTTAATATCAGTAATATACCTGTGTTTTAGTGTTGTATTTCATGCATTATGACTTTTATGGATACATTCCTTGAAATATGTGACATGCATCTATTATATATGCTCAAGTTGTTTTCTTACTATTAGTATTTCTCTGTTCACTTCTATTGTGTTGTAATAATTCTTCCTCTATTGATTATTTTTTTCATTCTACTGTGTATACATTATAAATGAGGGAATAGTTCCCTTTTTCCACAATGTGGCCCTCACTATTATTAAGCCGCCTCAGGCATTTGTGAAAATGTTTTTGATGTTTTTTGAACAGCCAGTTTGAGGGTACCTTTCAGAGGTACCAAGATCAGGGACAGAAAATTTTTTTATCAGATGTGTTCTTTTCTTCATTCCATACTATTGTGTGCCTATATACCGGGATTTTAATGAATATGTGGTTGGTAATAATCTGTTCTTCAGAGTGGCTAAAATGTGTATAGGGAATGGACAAGTTACCTAGAATATTTAAATTGTTATGTTTGTAACTATTACAGTTAATTTCTTTCATCATTGGGTGATTCACTTGTTTTGAGCAGTTATGAATGATATTATTATTATTCTATTTTTTTGAAACCTGGTGAGATGAGGGTATTCCATCTCATTCATCATATAGTAACTTTCTAGAGAACTCATCTCATTCATTCTTGTCCTGCCATTAATGGTAAATTACTGATAGCGTGTTGTTGAGACTGATGTATTGCTAGATATGCTTGATATTGTGATACATTCTTAGAAATAATACATGCCATTTTGATATGGTATTGTTATATTTATTGTTACATTTTTATGGACACCACACATTCGTAACTGAGGTGTTATGGGCCCTCTTGGATCAAAATTTGGTTGATTGTGTTTGAACATTTTTTTAATTCAATAATGCTATGATCTGAAAAAGGCTGAAAAATTGATTCGTGGGGAGTATGGGATTCAATGAGTCAGAAGTTGTCATTAATTTTACTAAATATTCAATTATGAGGGTTCTGAAGATTTTTTAGAGGCTTACTATATAGAATCCCAGACAATTTGGCGTGTGGTGTTATTAACAAAAACCATGTGTTCTTTTGTTTTGGAAGAAACATCTTTCCTTAAGTACACACTATGAACCATATGTACATACCACATATATTTTGAAAATGTGACTGATTGTGTGAGCAATGACACGAGGTCAATAAACATACTTTAGTACACAATGTTTGATAAAAGACCATGTATCTGACCATGTGACTAATGGAACTGCTAGATGATACTTGGGTTGTAGATACCGTGAATATTTTATAAATGTAGTATAGTAATCAAACATGTATCCAAATGTGTAACTAATGAAATGAGTGGATGAAACCTATGTGGTACACATAGTGATTAGGGTAACACAACATGTATTATTACACTTGGAGAGACTCGTTCAGTTATAGAAATGTAGAAGAATTTGGGTAGGTGGGAATATTCAATTACATGTCGTGTATCAGGAAGAACATGTCGTATAAATGGGGTGTTACACGATCATGTTGACATAGGTACACAACCATGTTAAGGATTAAGGTAACAAGGCATGTAGTGATTTTACATGATTTATATCCATATTTTGTAATACATTAATGATTTATTGTGATGTTCATATATTTCAATTCATTATTGATGTCCTTGATAATATTGAATTGTGGGTTGCGCTTGACCTTGATGATTCATGCGACCAAGACAACCTGTGGTTGTAATCTAGGTAAAGGGTAATGAAAAAACACTAGAAATGATATATCATGGACTACCTACTGATCCTCCCCTCATTACCTTCTATGAAAGAGATGTTATACTATACATATGTGTTGATGCATACATCTGTGTTGTCTTTTTGAGGATGATGTGGAACTTTCCGGGAAAACCACATCTTTTCCCAACTATTGAAGAGTTAATGTAGGTGTTCTAGAATCATCATCCTACAACTATTTCATGGGATGGAGGACCTCATGATGTAGATTCATGGCTGAAAGCCGAAGTTTCTATCTTATGACCCACAATTTCACATTACTCAGGTAACTTGAGTTTTATGGTTGTTCAGTCCATGTAGGTGACTATGGACATGGTTTCTAGATGATATGATTTCAGTGATAGTGTGGTGGATCTGATCAGGGTAGCCATGAGGGATTGCAGGGCCATGGTATAGGTCACACTTTTGTGGTGGTGTAGACCTAGCAGGAGTATGATCCCATACCGTATATGGTTTGAGGTATGATTCTAGTTTCCTTAGTTTTAGCTTCTGCAAATTTGATTCTAGAAACTCCCATATATATATATATGATTCCATTGTGGAGAGAGTATGGATCTTTATCATTACATATGATAATTTTTTTAAAATTGACAACTCATTTGGGATTAGGATGGCTAGTTTACATCAATGCAAGGAGTTCCGTCTTTTGGTTTGTAGGCTTCAATTCTTCTAGGGTCACTATTTTTTTGAGATGACTGGCTAACTCTTCATTCTTGGAATGGACTAGTTGGTATACATCCATACCATTTGTTACTGCTATCATCATAGGGTGAGTTTGATGTCACTAGCGGGTGGATCGTTTCTACACAAGGGTAAATGGGATGTCCAAGAAAGCAGAGCTAGACCTGAACTCCATGGGTTGATGGAAATTACAACCCATATTTATTGTTTATATCTCAATTACCATGGGACTTAATAGATGGAATTTCTTCTATAGTTGGATCGTTTAAGAGATATATTTTTATACGACTTCTCAAGTTTACCTCTTGAGAGAGAGGTGTATTTCACCATTGAGGTCGCTCCAAGTGAGGAACTAGTGTATGTTTCTCTATATAGGATGGCTACCCCAATGTTAAAGTATATCAAGAAATTGTTATCAGATTTTAATTAAATTGGGTTTCATTGTATCCATTACTTCTACATGGGATTCAATTTTTTTTTTTTGTGATGAAGGTATACAATACACTCAAACATTTTGTGGATTATCAAATGCTGAACCAGTTGATGGTCATGAACCGATAGGCCATTCTAAGGATTTATGATATCTTTGATCAGCTCTGAGGATCTTGATTGTTCGCAACTATTGACTTGAGATCAGGTAATCATCTATAGCATATTAGATAAATAGATATCCCTCTTATATCCTTTCGAATTAGGTATTGACTATATGAGTATTTGGTTATGTCATTTGGTCTTATGAACATAACAATGGTTTTATGGAACTTATGAATTTGGTGTTCCCAATATACTTGGATTCTTTTGTGTTAGTATTTATGTATGATATACTGGTTTAATCCCACACTCAAAAAGACCATCCCAGCCGTATTGAGTTCATACTGAGTACACTGAGGGATATTTTTTATATGCTATGATCTTAATGTGACACATTTGGATGTCACTAATTAACTTCTTGGGTCATGTAATCTATGTTACCAGAGTATTAGTAAACCTAGAAAAGGTATGAGAAGTAGTTTTATAGGAAAATCAAAATAACATCTTTGAGATATATTGTTTTCTAGGGAGGGCTAGTTACTACAAATGAATTATAATGAACATTTTAATCACATCATTACCCCTGACGAGCCTGACTATGATAGGTGTGATGTACTTGGGGACAAATTTTGGTGATTTTGTTGTTCCAGAGCTAAACATGAGGTTGACTTCATCATCAATATTGATTTTTATGGAGCCTGGATATTGTTTTACTATTTAATATGATGCATTAGGTATTGGTATGGGAGAAGTAATTATACAGGGTGGGGGAGTCCTTGGGTATTGGGCATGGTAGTTGAGACCACATGATTAGAATTAACTGATTTACAGTCTTGAGTTAGCTGTAGTTGGGAATGATATTGTTCTATTAGGGACATTATATTTTGAAAGAGAATTTTGTGGTGCACACTGACCAAAAAATTCTGAAGTATATCAATACTCAGCGAGATATGAATATTATATGGAGGATGTGGGTTGAGTACCATCAATCATTCAACATTGAGCAGTCCTACACATATGGGAATGGAAGTTTAGTAGATGGTGCATTGAGTAGGATGAAATAGATTAATACATTTCACAAAGCCACTAGGGAGTGGAATCTTATGAATCTGTTTTTTGAGATGCATTTGGAAGTGCATGACATACAAGGGAACATGTTTCTATATTCTTTGGATATTAACTATAGTGTACTTTATCATGTGTGGCTGAGAATGATTGCAGATTCTGAATGTCCAGTCCAACAGTATGGTGTTCCTAGAGAAGAACCTACTCCTAGGTGGACCATATGAGATGATGACGTCTTGAATTTTCATGGATGTATATGGGTGTCATCAGACATACACAAGGAGTTGATGAGAGATTTTCATTTCTCAATTTGGGTAGTTCATCATGGTGTTACAAAGATGTATCAAGATCTACATCATCAGTATTGGTGGGTAGGTATGAAAATTGATGTATCAAGTTTTTAATTGGATGATCCACCGATCAGTATGTGTAGTAAGAGAATCTATGACTGGAATAGAATTTATTGTAGTTACCAATTATTGAGTCGATGTGGAATGAAGTCTCAATGGATTTAATGATGGGTTCACCAAGGGAACCCAGAGGAAATGATGTTTTATTGGTTGTTTTTATTGACTCTTGAAGCTTCACGTTGCCTTCCAATCTATAAAACCATCAGTATTGATGATCTTGGAAGGTTGAACATTCATGTGAATGTATTTTTTCAAGGGATTATGAACTCTATTGTTTCAGAAAAGGACACCTGGTTTAATTATCAAGTCCGGAATGGAATATAGAGGGCTCTGTGTACACAGGTAATTCTGAGTACATAGTACCATCCTCAGAAATATGGAATGTCCAAGAACACAATTCAGGTTTTAGAGGACATACTTCGAGCAAAAATGTAGACACTAGGGGCTCTTGGCAGAGACACATACACCTGGTGGATTTTTTTTTCAATAAAGTTTTTCAAGAAATAATTACGATGGAACCTTATGATGCATTGTATGGTATTCCTTAATGATAAACCCTTTGATTTCTAGAGGCATGAGAGGTAGCTATACTGGGACCTCGTATTGTCTAGGAGAAAACTATGTAGGTGGGGTTGATTTGTAAAAGGAAGGATCATGAACATTGTAACCAGATATATTATTCAGATTGAAGGAGAAAACCTCTAGTGTTTGAGTTTAGGGATCGTGATTTCAAATGTCTCATACTGAGGTTGATATATCTAAGCAGGGATGCCTCTCTTGTCTGGAATTGTCTTATTCTCTCTATGGCTTATACAACAGAGCAACTGAATGGCAGGAGACTTTGAACCCCTCCTGTTTCTCTGTCTGAGCACTTAATAAAATTATGTTAGTTGTTTTGGAATACAAGAAATGTGTTCTCAAAATCGCAATATCTATTCATCATGTTTCTACCTATCTCATGAGTTATTCACGTTTGGGATTTTCCCCCCTTTCTATAGATCTACACCAATCTAGGTCATTTCGAGGGTTGACATTCAATAATATCTATCATGCGCCATCGTGGTAGGTTGTTTGCACCCTTTATTGCACATATGTGGATAATATATGACTGAAGTGTGGCGTACCCATGTTTTTCGTATTGCATGATTTGAAATAAAATCCAATTTATTGCCTATTATGGTTTTATTTAATGATAATGAGTGGTTGATTATATATTAAGTTATGTACCATTTTATAGGTCACCCCATCATTTTGTTTACCTTTCTTGATTGGTTATGGCGATTTGGTTTAGAATTTTTATTAGTCATTCCTTTTTTTACATGCATTAATTTTTTATGATAGTGTTACTAATTGTGTGTGATTATTTTGATATAGAATATGGAAGTTTGACAAGGGGGAAATTAACCATGAGATCTTCGTGGGGTAGGGTCACTTATGCATTAATAGTTGTTTTGTTCAACTAGAGGTATTGAATTTCAAATCAGTCATGTGGTCAAAGACATGGGGGTTTAGTTAGTGATAGTTTCTTAGGTGGTCATTTATAATTTACAGATTCTATGTTGACAAATGGGTATTGATAGTGTGAGTTGCCCATGTGTTTTTTTGTAAATGAATAATGCTATATTCGTACTAGAGGGGTTAGATCGTGAGGTTTTCCCAGAGGGTCAGTAATAAATGAATTATATTTATGTTAGACCGTGAGGAATAGAAATTGAGAAATTTCCAAAAATTGTTGTTATTGAATAATTGAATGATGTTTATGAGTCTACCAAGACAATGTACAAGCTTGTTCTTAATGATACATGATTGTTTAGATAGTCTTATTTGTTATTTGTCTGTTACTACTACATTAGGGATACATAACTTATGTTATATCCCTAGGTTTAAATGAATCAATGTACGAATAATGAATGTTAAATGAATTTAATTGAAAATTATAGGACTGTTTATTTAGTATTACTTATTTTATTGGTTTATTTTTTCATATAAACTGATATATATATATTCCATGACATTTAGGCACATATATTTTTGTTTCTTCTTAATGGGATGAATCTCACACCCTTTTTCTGTCATTCATTTGGACCCAAACAGATTATATGATTAAGTGTGTATATAAGAAAATGTTCCATTCTTCAACAGGTACTTGATTACTATAAGAAATGAAAAGCATCAGACCATGCTGGGGCATTTGATGATGTTGGAGTACACATGATTTTATATACGCTACTTTCAGTAGTGTATTTCTAGCAATATGACTTATTTGGATTCATTCCTAGACACATTTTACATGAATCAAAATCAATTTTTTTTTATTACTAGTCTTCCATTGTTCCGTTCTGTTGTATGATATTACTGATTCCGTTATTGTTTACTATTTTCATTCAAATGTATATACTCTCCCAATGAGGGAATATTTTCCCCATTACCACACTATGGCCCTTGCTTCTAGTCAATATGGTCTCACTTTTGAGGAAATGTGATTGAGGATATGTGACCATGTAACATACCAACTAAGTAATGAATAATAGATATTTTTAGCTATGTCTATTATTGATTTAGATAGTGTTTTAGAGGCTTAAAATGAGAATAAATCCAATCTTATGCATGGAATACACTAATATTCTTAAAAGATTGTTTTACTGCCTTTTGATGGCAAACCCTTTTTAAATAAAACTTTTGACAATTTTATTATCTTTATCTACAAAAATAAACATATTATTTATGATTGGGATATTGAAATTTACATTGGATAAATTTTTGGTATTTTTCTGCCAATGTTCATTTTTTAATGAATAGTGAAAAATACTGCATTTTACATCAAAACTGCTTTTTCATTTATTTTAATTATATAATTAGATTATCTTTTTAATTGCTATTAAAGTGTAATATTAACATATTATTACCATTTAATCCAATGGTGGTCATTAGGATTAATTTCAATTTGGAATTGGGCATAATCTAATGCCAAACTTTTCATAGATATTGTTTCAAAAAAACCCGCTATTTGTTTTGACAACGAAAATTATTTTTAAATCAATTATAGAAATTTATGTGTTTGGAATATGGTAAAATGGATAACATATTTGGAATCATAAAGTCCAAACTATGTAATCAAGACTCTTTTTTTTGTACATCATGAATAGTAACGATTGTAATTATCTTTAATTATCTTGATTAATGAGTAATCGGGAAGTTAAGGAAAATAAAATAATATCATAATAATAACAAATGACACCAACATGTGATCTAATTCTACTGGTTGTCTCATGTCTGACCATGGGATACCTTGTTCCGAACTTGGGGACCCCCTGGAATCACTTTTGTGGGAAAGTGACTTGTTATCTTTTTATTTTTTTTAAAGAAAGTAAATATAACAAAATGTATCACCTGATTAATACATTTTTAATTTTGTCTAAAGAGATGATATTCTGAACTATAAATATTCATTGGAAATATAAAACGATTTCCTATATCATTGTATTTTTCTCATAATTTTTAGACATTAAATAAATTATATTATTTATGACATCATGATGATGCAGCGATTACCTAATTAATAAAGGATTTAAATAAAAAGAAATGATAATGTAAAATCTATGACCTACACAAGTCCAAAACCTATTGGGTGGTATTTTTCGAACCCTTATTACCTTAACCTCGAATTATATCAATGTGAGTCCTTTAAAATCTGAAACCCATTTGAAAATAAAGTAAAATTCCCTTACTTTCCAAGAGTGCCCCTCCTCTCCTCTTATAAAAGGACCAAACCTCTACCTCCTTACCCACACATCCAAAGACTTTGGCTCGACCAAACTCTTCCCATTTTGTCTCTCCACATCACTCTCTTACTCCTTGAAGCCTCACTTTGGTCAGAAGTCTTCCCAAGGAAGCCTTTGTGCTCAAACAAAAGGGAGTTACCCGATTTTAAGGTAATGTCTTCACTTGAGTATTTTTGTTTTATTTTGCATCTCCAACCCCCTAAAATATTTTTATTCTTTTATTTTGTAACAAATAAAGTATCTCCAATATAATAGTATGTTTCTATAAGAAGGATTTGTGCTCTATTTACACACACCTACATCTAATAGTTAATGAACATACTCTTTCTGTGGATGGTGAATTTCTGCCTCCCGAAACGATGATTGTTCAACATTATTTTAACAACATCAAAGGTGGCCATTATGATGACACTATATTTATATATGATATATATAATATGTTTATTTTTTCCTTAAACTTCTGTATTTTTCATTTTGGGCATACCTTTATGGTTTCCATTATGGGTAAACGCGATATCTTCATTAAAGGAAGTGCAGACTACCTCCCCCTCAAAGTGATTTGATTCGTTAATACCATATGTGGGACGTATAAAAGAATGAGTTATGATATTATATATGATATTATACTGGAATTATAATATACCTTTATATCATTATGATTCCATTCTATAAAATATGAAATAGAAATGAAAGTAGCGTTCATGCGTACGTACGGCTTACCTTCTACATGAACGGTGCATTTCATTTCATACCTATAAATGACTATGTAATATTATAAATGCATGAATATACTGGTTATTTATGATATATATGATATATACATCATGATTATAACTCTGGATATAATGGATACCTGAACAACTTGTAATTATAAATAGCAAATTTTGACTCAAGTACCAATGATCATTAAAATGATAGTTATTAACTTAAATAATTACGTAATGTTCATAAAATGGTAATAAGTGATATAAAAGAAATAATGAACATGAAAAAGGTTATTAATAAAGTATAAATTAACTCATGTTTATTATTCAGGAAATTAAAGAACGGTCGAGTCAAGTTGGACCCGAGGTATGGGACTTCGTCTCAATTTCCATTCATTGAGGCATATTTTTTTATACATAACTTTCTTTTATACATTATATAAACCACATTGACTTTTACGATTATTCAAAAGGAATCTTTTTTATTCGAAGCATTTACTAAAAGACAAAAGGTAATGTTTTTTTGTCGTACGTATGCGGTGACAACGACTTCTCCGCTGCCATGACCATTATTTGAGTTTTGGCTTCCTCTACAAGCCATGCCTATTTTTTAAATGAAAAATAAATACCATGTTTTACTTTTCTATTATTTTGTTATTGAAAATGGTTTTCATAATGTTTTTTATTATATTAATGTGTTTTATTGATATCTTGTGATTGAAATGTGGAAATGTTATGTTTCTTTTATGCATGTTTTATGTGATACGATTATGTTATGGTTCTTGGGCATTCTTATGAAGACTGGTGGTTCCGTGATAATCTAAGGGCTGGTGAGCCTGATATAGCTCTCCAATGCATTGGGTAATGCAAAGGAGTGAAACATTAAGGTTTCTTTGAAGAGATTTACGGAATATATTGTGATGGGTTTTCCAAATGTAACCAAGAGGGTTACTCCCTACGTAAGAATGTTATGAATGCCTCAAGTTACCTTTATGTATTATGATTTCTATTATTTATTCATGATTTTATGAGGTATGTTAAAGTGCCTATGTTTTATGGGTAAAGTATGATTTCATTCTTATGTATATATGAACTCATGTTTCCTTTCCATGTTTTTATAACCCATAATGAGCTTTCTGTGCTCATCCCATGTTTTTTTTGAAATGATTTTCACAGGTCAAGGGAAAGGTACATGATAAGATGATAGTGTTAAGGAAGTGTCAAGAAAGAATCCATGTTTTATTTTAAATATGTTTCTGTTTATGGGAAAAATGAATACTATCTTTATGTAACCACTTTGTTTAAATGGGGAATGTAATGCAAGTTTTATGATCTAATTCTCTAAAACTCTAAACCTGAAAAGATCCTCAATTTGTTATCTTGTAATAACTCCAGATTAAGTAAGGATTAAGGCTAGGGCCTTATAGTTGGTATCAGAGGTTGGTTTAGATAACTTTAGGAGTTATAATTTTATTAAATGATTATCCAAAAATATTTTTTTATTGTCAAATTGAAATGATATAGCATTTTAAGATTACCATGTTGCTACATCTAAGACATGTTTGTTCAGAATGGTTTTCCGTAGAGGAAACAGGGAAGCAGTGCTAGGAAGGCATGCAAAAGAAAATAACCTTCTAAATTAGTATCCTGAGATGGTTGTAATTGGAATTGAACAGTTTGTTGCAGTAATGGTGCAGTTGAATGAAGAGATAAATGGATTTGGTATCCATGCATGAGATCAGCCAGATCAACAGTAGAGGAACATGTCAGTGGTTGAACATTTCATGAGGCAGAATTCCCCATCATTCAGAGGATCATCTGACCCTGTGGTAGCTGCATGGTGGATTAAAGAACTGGAGAAGATTTTCGATGTCATGGGGTGTTCAGACAATCAAAAAGTTAGTCCTGGTATTTACAATTTGGAGGGTGAAGCAGATCAGTGGTGGTCAATGGTTAAAAATATTAGGGAGGCTGATGGGATTAATGCACTCGACTGGGATGAATTCAAAGGTATGTTTCATAAGAAGTATATTCCTAAGGCTGTGTGACTTAGGATGGAAAAAAATTGTTGGAATTGAGGCAAGAGGAAGACTCAGTGGATGCCTTTGAAAAAAGGTTCACTCAATTGTCTTGGTATGCTCCAAATTTTATCTGAGACCTTGATAGTAAAATAAATCATTTTTACTCTAGATTAAAGCCAAAATATCAAAGGGCATTGGCTTCTCGTGAGTTTAAATGTTATGAAAGGCTTCTTTGATGTTCTGAGAATGTGGAAATGGAGTTTGATGATGATCAATTGTTCTATAACAACCAGAAGAAGAAGAGACCGAGGTGGCAGGAGAAACGGAAGAATTCTTCAAAAAGGTCTGATGGTAAGAAAACTATGTTTCCAGTTTGTGATAAATATGGGAAAAGGCATGCTGGGGAATGTCTTCTGAATTCTATAAAGTGCTACCGATGAGGTAAGATGGGACATAAGGCTCGTGATTGCACTAAAAAAGATCAAGGTGAAGGTAAGACAAAATTTGATTTAAAGTTAGTGAAATGTTTTAAGTGCAATGAGATGGGTCACTATGCAAACGAGTGTCCTACAAAGAGCTTGAGTGATGGGAAGCAGTTAGACTACAAGCAGAAAGTGGTGGTGAAATCCTTTGCAACTACTTCAGCAGATGTCGGGCCATCAAATGAAGTTGTATCAGGTAATTTGTTTGTTTTTTTAGATTATGCCATTGTGTTGTTTGATTAGGGTTCTACACTTTCATTCATCTCTGGAAACATTTCTAATAAAATGGGAATACCATCTCAAGAAATAACTCTTGAACTTGTTGTAAAAACACTTGGCGGAAATGTTGAGGCAAAAAGAATTTACAAGAACCTTCATATCCTTATCTGTGGAAAGAACCTACTTGAAAACCTTATTGTTTTACCTCTAGTAGAGTTTGATGATATCCTGGATATGGATTGGCTCTCTATTTACCTTTCTAAGATTGATTGTAGATCTAAAGAAGTTTCTTTTTAGAAAGACTTTCAGTTTGTGTTCATGAATGAACCCTTTATATTGATAAGATATCAAGAGGCTGAGAAACTAGTAAAAGATGGAAATGAATGTTACCTTGCATTCATCGTTGAAAATAAAGGAACTGTTCAGATTAATGATGTGCCAGTGGTAAATGAGTATCCTAATGTTTTTCCTGATGAGTTTCCTAGAATAATACCAGAACGGGAAGTTGATTTTACTATTGACTTAGTTCCCGATGCTAAGCCAATTTCAAAACCCCCTTATCGAATGGCTCAAATTGAACTTTTAGAGTTGAAGGAGCAATTGAAAGATTTATTAGAGAAAGGTTTCATTCGACCTAGCACATCACAATGGGGTGATACTGTTTTTTTAAAAGAAATATGTTTATATGAGACTTTGCATTGATAATAGATCCTTGAATAACATCACTGTTAAGAACAAATATCCTTTTCCTCATATCGATGATTTGTTTGATCAGCTCCAGGGAGCTCAATATTATTCAATGATTGACCTGAGATCGGGGTACCATCAGATTAAGGTAAATTAAGCCGATGTTCCGAAGACCGCGTTCCGTATAAGATATGGCCATTAGAATTTGTAGTAATGCCTTTTGGGGTTCCCAATGCACCTACTGTATTCATGGACTTAATGAATAGAATTTTCCATGAGTTCTTGGATAAGATTGTGGTGGTTTTCATTGATGATATTTTGGTGTTTTCTAATGGTATAGAAGAGCATGAAAGACATTTAAGGGTTATTTTGAAAATCTTAAAAGAAAAGAAATTGTATGGGAAATTCAGAAAGTGTGAGTTTTGGTTGCAAAAAATTTCTTTCCTTGGTCATATTGTTTCTAAAGATGGGATAACTGTTGATCCTGCAAAAATGAAGGTTGTTGAAGAATGGCCAAGACCCACAAATGTATTTGAGATTCATAGCTTCCATGGATTGGCAGGTTATTACCGAAGGTTTGTTAGAAATTTTTCATGGTTATCTAGTCCAATGAAGATGCTAACTCGGAAAGGTGTTAAGTTTATCTGGCCAAAAGAATGTGATGATTGTTTTCAGGAGTTGAAAATAAGATTGGTGAATGCTCCAGTTTTGGCACTTCCTTCGAGGAATGGTGATTTTGTTATCGTCAGGGATGCTTCCTTGAAAGGACTTGGTTGTGTCCTAATGCAAAATGATCAGGTAATTTATTATGCTTCACTACAGTTAAAAACTAATGAGGTAAATTACCCTACACATGATTTGGAATTAGCTGCTATTGTTTTCTCTTTAAAAATTTGGAGCCATCATTTTTATGGACTAAAGTGTGAAATATATAACGATCACAAAAGTTTAAAGTATATATTCACATAGAAATAATTGAAGATGAGTCGGAGGAGATGGCTAGAATAAATCAAGAATTATGATTGTACAATTCATTACCGTCCGGGAAAAGCAAATAAAGTGGATGATGCTTTGAGTCGAAAAAGTAATGCTTTATTAACCATGCAACATTTAGAACAAGATCCTTTGGTTTTTGATTTGATGAACATTGGAAAAGAAGTTGTTGGTGTAGGAAGTTCTTTTGTTGTGTTCAGGTATCAGTGAGATCATCTCTATCTGACGGAATCAAGCAAGCACAGAAGCAAGACAGTGAGTTGCAGAAAAAGGTAGAGCTAGTTCAGAAAGGTAAGTTTCCTGAATTCAACATTGATAATGATTGTGTTTTGTAATTTGGTAAGAGATTATGTGTGCTTTGTGATTCACAGTTGAAGAGAGAGTTGTTATGTGAATCTCATAGTTCTCCTTTTTTAGTTCATCCTGTCAGTACGAAGATGTATAGAAATCTTCCGGAGTATTTCTGGTGGGACGGAATGAAAAGAGATATTGCTGATTTTACTGAGAAGTGTTTGACTTATCAACAGGTTATAGAAGAGCTGCAGTTACCGAAAGGGATGCTTCAGCCTTTACCAGTGCCAGAGTGGAAAATAAAGAATAATTCCATGGACTTTTTTGTGGGATTACCGAAGACATCTCGAGGTAATAATGCAATCTGGGTTATTGTTGATCGCTTTACGAAATCTGCTCATTTACTTGATATATGAGATACTTTTTCCCTAGGTCAACTTTCTCATTTGTATCCTAAAGAGATAGTTAGGTTACATGGAGTTACTCTCTCCATTGTATCTAACCGTGATCCTAGCTTCACATCTAACTTTTGGAAGGGCCTTCAGAAGTCGTTGGGTACTAAATTAAATTTTAGTACAGCTTTTCATCCGCAATCAAATGGGTAGACAAAACGAATAATTCAGAACGTGGAGGATATTCTACGAGCTTGTTCGATGGATTATCATGGAAGTTGGGACCAACATCTTTCTTTGGTTGAGTTTTCATATAATAACAGTTTTCATTCCAGTATACAGATGGCACCATTTGAGGCGTTATATGGGAAGTGGTGTTGAACTCCAGATTTCTGTGATGAAGTCGGTGAAAGGAAGTTGATGGAACCAGAATTGGTAGAAGAGTTGGCAGAAAAAGTTCAGTTGATACAGAAACACATGAGAACAGCTCAGAGCAGGCAGAAGAGTTATGCGGACAATAGGAGGAAGGATCTCTCTTTTGAGGTAGGAGATCATGTTTTTCTCAAAGTATCACCATGGAAAAGTGTGATGCGATTTGGTAAGAAATGAAATCTGAGTCCAAGGATCATTAGACCATATGAAATTCTTGAGAGAGTTGGATCAATTGCTTACCGAGTGGCATTACCATCAAGTTTATCTCAGGTACACAATGTTTTTCATGTTTCAATGTTGAGAAAGTTTATGCCAGATCCATCTCATGTTTTGAGTCCAGAGGTAGTTCAGCTGGAAGAGAACCTATCTTATGAGGAACAACCAGTCTAGATTCTTGACCACATGGAGAAAGTGTTACGGAATAAGGTGATTCATCATGTAATGGTTTTTTTGGAAAAACCACATGATTGAAGAGGCAACATGGGAATCTGAAAATGCAATGATGTAAAAGTACCACCACTTATTCAATATGTAAATAAATTTCAGGGACGAAATTTTCTAAAGGGGGAAGGATGTAACATCCCATGTAAGTTATGAATCATAGATATTTTTATCTATGTCTATTAATGATTTAGATTGTGTTTTAGAGGCTTAAAATGAGAATAAATCCAATCTTATGCAAGGATTACACTAATATTCTTAAAAGATAGTTTTACTGCCTTTTGATGGAAAACCCTTTTTAAATCAAAATTTTGACAATTTTATAATCTATAATTGTCAAGATAAAAATATTCTTTATGATTGGGACATTGAAATTTACATTGGATAAATTGTTTGTATTTTTCTGACAATGTTCATTTTTTAATGAATAGTGAAAAATATTGCATTTTACATCAAAACTGCATTTTCATTTAATTTAATTATATAGTTAGATTATCATTTTAATTGGTATTAAAGTGTAATATGAACATAGTTTTACCATTTAATCCAATGGTGGTCATTAGGATTAATTTCACTTTGGAATTGGGCATAAACAATGGCCAAACGTTTCATAGATATTGTTTCAATAAAACCCGCTATTTGTTTTGACAACATGAATTATTTTTAAATCAATTAGTGAAATTTATGTGTCTGGAATTTGGTAAAATGGATTACATATTTGGAATCATAAGGTCCAAATTATGTAATGAAGACTCTTTTTTTGACATTATGAATAGTAACGACGGTAATTATCTTTAATTGTCTTGATTAGTGAGTAATCGGGTATTTAAGGATAATAAAATAATATCATAATAATAAAAAATGGCACCAAACTGTGTCCTAATGCTACTAGTTTTCTCATGGCCGACTATGGGATACCTTGTTCCAAACATGGGGACCCCATGGAATCACTTTTGTGGGAAAGTGACTTGTTATCTTTTTATTTTTTTAAAGAAAGTCAATATAAAAAAATGTATCACTTGATTAAAACATTTTTAATTTTGTCTACATAGATGATATTATAGACTATAAATATTAATTGGAAATCTAAAACAACTTCCAATATCATAGTATTTTTCTCATAATTTTTAGACATTACATAAATTAAATTATTTATGAAATCATGATGATACATTGATTACCTCATTAATAAAGTATTTAAATAAAATGAAATGATAATGTAAAATATATGACCTAAACATGTAAAAAACCTATTTTGTGGGTATATTTTGAACCCTTATCATCTTATCCTAGAATTATATCAATGTGAGACCTTTAAAATCCGAAACCCATTTGAACATAAAGTAACATTTCCTTACTTTCCAAAAGTGCCCCTCCTCTCCTCTTATAAAAGGCCACCACCTCTACCTCTTTACCCACACTTCCATACCTTTTTTCTTGGACAACCCCTCCCCATTTTGTCTCTCCACATATCTCTCTTACTCCCTGAAGCCTCACATTGGTCAGAAGTCTTCCCAAGAAAGCATTTGAGCTCAATCCAAAGGGAGTTACCCGATTTTAATGTAATGTCTTCACTTGAGTCCTTTTGTTTTATTTTTCTTCTCCAAACCCCTAAAATCTTTTTATTAATTTATTTTGTAACAAATCCATTATCATAAATATACTAGGATGTTGTTATAAAATGATTCGAGATACACTTACACACACCTACATCTAATGGTTAAAGAACATACTGTTTCTGTGGATGGCGAATTTCTGCCTCCTGAAACGATGATTGTTCAACATTCTTTTAACACCATCAATGGTGGCCATTATGATGACACCATATTTATATATGATATATATAATATGTTTATGTTTTCCTTAAGCTTCTTTATTTTTCATTTTGGGCATACCTTTATGGTTTCCATTTTGGGTAAACCCGATATCTTCATTTATGGAAGTATGGACTACCGTCCCCTCAAAGTGATTTGATTCGTTAATACCATATGTGGGATGTATAAAGGATGGAGTTATGATATTTTATATGATATTATACTGTAATTATAATATACCTTTATATCATTACGATCCCATTCTCTAATATATGAAATAGAAATGAAAGTAGTGTTCATACGTACGTACGACTTACCGTCTCCATGAACGGTGCATTTCATTTCTTACATCTAAATGATTCTGTAATATTATAAATGCATGTATATACTGGATATATATGATATATATGATATATACATCATGATTTTAACTCTGGATATAATGGATACCTGAACAACTTGTAATTATAAAGAGCATATTTGGACTCAAGTACCAATGATCGTTAAAACGACCGTTATTAACATAAATAATTACATAATTTTCTTAACATCGTAATAAGTAATATAAAAGGAATAAAGAACTTGAAAAATGTACTTAAAAATGTAGAAATTAACTCACGTTTATTATTCTGGACATTAAAGAACGATCGAGTCAAGTCGGACCCGAGGTATGGGTCTTCGTGTCAATCTCCTTTCATTGAGGAATATTTTGTTATATACACTACTTTATTTTATATGGTGTATAAACCCCTTTGACTTTTACGATTATTCAAAATGAAGCTTTTTTATATGAAGCATTTACTAAATGACAAAAGGGAATGTTTTTTTTGTCATACCTATGCGGCGAAAACAACTTCTCTACTACCGTGACCATTATTTGAGATTCACCTTCCTCTACAAGCCATGCCTTTTTTTAAATAAAAAATTAATACCATGTTTTACTTTTCTTTTATTTTGGTATTGAAAATTATTTTCATAATGTTTTTTATTATATTAATGTGTTGTATTGATATCTTGTGATTGAAATGTGGAAATGTTATGTTTCCTTTATGCATGTTTTATGTGATACGATTATGTTATGGTTCTTGGGCATTGTTATGAAGACGGGTGGTTCTGTGATAAACTAAGGGCGGGTGAGACCGATATAGCTACCCAATTCATTGGGTAACGCAAAGGAGTGAAACGTTAAGGTTTTTCCAAAGATATTTAGGTAATATACTGTGATGGGTATTCCAAATGTAACCAAGAGGGTTACTCCCTATGTAAGAATGTTATGAATGCCTCAAGTTACCTTTATGTCTTATGATTGCTATGATTTTTTACATGATTTTATGAGGTATGTTAAAGTGACTATGTTTTATCGGTAAAGTATGATTTCAGTCTTATGTATATATGAACTCATGTTTCCTTTCCATGTGTTTATAACCCATACTGAGATTTATGTGCTCATCCCATGTTTTTTTTGAAATGTTTTTCACAGGTCAAGGGAATGGTACATGATAAGATGGTAGTGTCAAGGAAGTTTCAAGAAGGAATCAATGTTTTATTTTAAATAAGTTTCCATTTATGGGAAAAATTAATATTATATTTATGTAACCACTTTGTTTAAATGTGGATTATAATGCAAGTTTTATGATCTAATTCTCTAAAACACTAAACCTGAAAAGATCCTCAATGTGTAATCTTATAATAACTCATGATTAAGTAAGGTTTAAGGTTGGGGACTTATAGTTGGTATCAGAGGTCAGTGTAGATAACTTTTAGAGTTATAATTTTATTAAATGATTATCCAAAAATATTTTTTTATGGTCAAATTGAAATGATATATCATTTGAAGATTAAAATGTTGCTGTATCTAAGACATGTTTGTTCAGAATGGTTTTCCGTAGAGTAAACAGGGAAGCAGTGCTAGGAAGGCATACAAAAGGAAATAACCTTCCGAATCAGCATCTTGAGATGGTCAGAATTGGAACTAAACAGTTTGTTCCAGAAATGGCGCAGTTGAGTCAAGTGATAAATGGTAGTGGTATCCATGCATGAGATCAACCAGATAAACCGCAGAGGAACTTGTCAGTGGTGGAACATTTCATGAGGCAGCATACCCCATCATTCAGAGGATCATCTGACCCTGTGCTAGCTGAAGGGTGGATTAAAGCACTGGAGAAGATTTTCAATGTCATTGGGTGTTTAGACAATCAAAATTTTAGTCTTGATATTTATCGTTTGGAGGGTGAAGCAGATCAGTGGTGGTTGATGGTTTAAAATATCAGGGATGATGAGGAGATTGATGCTCTCGACTAGGATGAATTCAAAGGTATGTTTCATGAGAAGTATTTTCCTAACACTGTTCGACATAGGATAGAAAAACAAAATTGGAATTGAGGAAAGAGGAAGACTCAGTGGCTACCTATGAAGAATGGTTCACTCAATTGTCAAGGTATGCTCCAAATTTTATCCGAGACATTTATAGTAAAATCAATCATTTCTACTCAGGATTAAAGCCAAAATATCGAAGGGCATTGGCTTCTCGTGAGTTTAAAAGTTATGAAAGGCCTGTTCGATGTGCTGAGAAGGTGGAAATGTATTTTTCCAATGATCAATTGTTTTATAACAACCAGCAGATGAAGAGACCGAGGTGGCAGGGGAAAGGGAAGAATTATTCAAAAAGGCATGATGGTAAGAAAACTAAGTTTCCAGTTTGTGATAAATGTGGGAAAAGTCATGCTAGGGAATGTCATTTGAATTCTAGAATGTGCTACCAATGCGGTAAGATGGGACATAAGGCTCGTGATTGCACTGAAAAAGAGCAAGGTAAATGTAAGACCAAATTTGATTTACATTTAGTGAAATGTTTTAAGTGCAATGATATGGGTCACTATGCAAACGAGTGTCTGAAAAAGAGCTTCAGTGGTGGGAAGCAGTTAGACTACATGTAGAAAGGGGTGGTGAAATCCTTTGCAACTACTTCAGTAGATGTCGGGCCATCAAATGAAGTTGTATCAGGTACTTTGTTTGTTATTTCATATTATGCCAGTGTGTTGTTTGATTCAGGGTCTATACATTCCTTCATTACTGAATACATTTCTAGTAAAATGGGAATACCATCTCATGAAATGACTCCTGAACTTGTGGTAAAAATACCTGGGGGAAATGTTGAGGCAAAAAGAATTTATAAGAACCTTCATATCCTTATCCGTGGAAAGAACCTACTTGAAAACCTTATTGTTTTACCTCTAGTAGAGATTGATGTTATCCTGGGTATGGATTGGCTCTCTATTTATCATGCTAAGATTGATTGTAGAGCTAAAGAAGTTTCTTTTCAGAAAGACTTTCAGTTT
The DNA here is from genome assembly GCA_963277665.1 of Viscum album. Classification (NCBI taxonomy): domain Eukaryota; kingdom Viridiplantae; phylum Streptophyta; class Magnoliopsida; order Santalales; family Viscaceae; genus Viscum; species Viscum album. The sequence continues at coordinate 1,248,025,926 of OY728148.1, forward strand.
GTGTACAAGAATTAACCATTACTATTGATAACATATCAAGAGGCTGAGAAACATGTAAAAGATGGAAATGAATGTTACCTTGCACACATCGTTGAAAATAATGGAACTATTCAGATTAATGTTGTGCCAGTGGTAAATGAGTATCCTTGAGTTTTTCCTGAAGAGTTTCCTGGAATAATACATGAACGAGAAGTTGAGTTTACTGTTGACTTAGTTCCAGGTGCTAAGGCAATTTCAAAAACCCCTTATCGAATGGCTCAAATTAAACTTTTAGAGTTGAAGGAGCAATTGCATGATTTATTAGAGGAAGGTTTCATTCGACCAAGCACATCACCATGGGGTGCTCCTATTTTATTTGTTAAAAAAAAGATGGTCCTATGAGACTTTGCATTGATTATAAAGCCTTGAATAAAATTACTTTTAAGAACAAATATCATTTTCCTCATATCGATGATTTGTTTGATCAGCTCCAGGGAGCTCAGTATTTTTCAATGATTGACCAGAGATCGGGGTAGCATCAGTTGAAGGTAAAGGAAGAAGATGTTCCAAAGACCACATTCCGTACAAGATATAGCCATTATTAATTTTTAGTAATGCCTTTTGTGCTAACCAATGCACCTGCTGTATTCATGGAATAATGAATATAATTTTCCATGAGTTCATGGGTAAGTTTTTGGTGGTTTTCATTGATGATATTTTGGTGTTTTCTAAAAGTAAAGAAGAGCATGAAAGACAGTTAACGGTTATTTTACAAACCTTGAAAGAAAGAAATTGTATGGGAAATTCATCAACTGTGAGTTTTGGTTGCAACAAATTTCTTTCCTTGGTTATATTGTTTCTAAATATGGGATAACGATTGATCCTGCAAAAAAAAGGTTGTTGAAGAATGGCCAAGACCCACAAATGTAACTGAGATTCGTAGCTTCTGTGGTTTGGCAGGCTATTACCAAAGGTTTGTTAGAAATGTTTCATGGTAATCTTGTCTAATGATTAAGCTAACTCGAAATGGTGTTAAGTTTATCTGGACAAATGAATGTGATGATTGTTTTCAGGAATTGAAAAGAAGATTGGTGAATGCTCCAGTTTTGGCACTTCCTTCCAGGAATGGTGAGTTTGTTATCTACAGTGATGCTTCATTGAAAGGACATGGTTGTTTCCTAATGCAAAATGATCAAATAATTGCCTATACATCATGACAATTTAAAACTCATGAGGTAAATTACCCTACACCTGATTTGGAATTAGCTTATGTTGTTTTCGCTTTAAAAATTTGGAGGCATCATTTGTATGGAGTAAAGTGTGAAATATATACCGATCACAAAAGATTAAACTATATATTCACATAGAAATAATTGAACATGAGACAGAGGAGATGGCTAGATTTAATCAAGGATTATGATTGTACAATTCATTACCATCCGGGGAAAAGCAAATAAAGTGGCTGATGCTTTGAGTCGAAAACATAATGCTTCATTAACCATGCTACATTTTGAATAAGATACTTTGGTTTTTGATCTGATGAACTTTTTCATAGAAGTTCTTGGTGTAGGAAGTTCTTTTGTTTTGTCTCAGGTATCAATGAGATCATCTCTATCAGACAGAATCAAGCAAGTACAGAAGCAAGACAGTGAGTTGCAGAAAAAGGTAGAGCTAGTTCAGAAAGGTATGTTTCTTGAATTCAACATTGATAATGATTGTGTTTTGAGATTTGGGAAGAGATTGTGTGTGCCTTGTGATTCACAGTTGAAAAGAGAGTTGTTATGTGAAACTCATAGTTCTCTGTTTTCAGTTCATCCGGGCAGTACTAAGATGTATAGAGAACTGCGAGAGTATTACTAGTGGGACAGAATGAAATGAGATATTGCTGATTTTACTGTGATGTGTTTGACATCTCGACAGGTTAATGCAGAGCGACGGTTATCGAAAGGGATGGTTCAGCCTTTACCAGTGCCAGAGTGGAAATGGGAGAATATATCCATGGACTTTGATGTGGGATTACCAAAGACATCTCGAGGTAACAATGCAATCTGGGTTATTGTTCATTGCTTGACTAAATCTGCTCATTTCCTTGCTATACGAGATACTTTTTCCCTAGATCAACTTTCTCTTTTGTATCTTAAAGAGATATTCAGGTTACATGGAGTTCCTGTCGCCATTGTATCTGACCGTGATCCCAGTTTCACTTCTAAATTTTGGAAAGGCCTTCAGAAGTCATTGGGTACTAAATTAAATTTTAGTACAACTTTTCATCCGTAATCAGATAGGCAGTCGGAACGAAAAATTCAGACCTTGGAGGATATGCTACGAGCTTGTTCTATGGATTATCAGGGATGTTGGGACCAACATCTTTCTTTGGTTGAGTTTTCATATAATAACAGTATTCATTCCAGTATACAGATGGCACCATTTGTGTAACACCACGAACTTTTATTAAAAATATTCTTTTAATTTAATTAATGTCTTATGTTGTATGCTACACCAATATTACCTTGCATTATATGCAACACCGTATTAGATTGCAGTATACACAACACTATTCTTGGATCGTGTTACACAAAATTTTGATAATAGTTATTTAACAAAACATTGAGTATATATATATATATATATATTCAATGTATAAATTAATTATGGTTGGATTATGTTATACGAAACAACGAAGGATTCTTGCACAGCACGCAACCCTGACCTGGCTTGCATTACACGCAATCACGACCTACCTAGATAGCGTGTGTTGTACGCAATACCGGGTTTTACTAAACAACGATATATTATTATAATATTATTATGAACTAGCCATTATGAGTATTATTTACTAAATTTTTAATCTTATAACATTATTATTCGTCTTACACATTTTCTAAAACATGGTATAAGAACAAAATAAATTTTTCGGGTAAAATAAGTATTTTTCAAAAAATGCAGTTTTGCCACCTTTTGATGGTGCACCCACATTAATTGTAGTTTTTGAAATGTTTATAAGTTCAATTTGAAAAAATAAAATTCTTCTTTGGAATCATAAAATAAAAATTTACTTTGGATAATTTTTTCATATTTTTCTGGTAACTTTTATATTTTGATGAATAGTAAAAACACGCTATATTTTAATTCAAAACAACTCTTTTCATCGCAATAATTTATATGGTTAAATTATAATAGTGAATGGTTTTAAAGTTTAAATAGAAAATATTTTTACCAATGAATATAATTTATGTCATTAGCATTGATTCTACCTTGAATTCGTAGGATAAATAAATTCAATCTTTTGCAATGTTTTAAAGAAAAACCAGTTTTCATTCGACAACGGGATTAATTTTAATTTATTTTCTGCAACATTTGTGTATTGAATTTGGAAAAATGGATTCCATATTTGGAATCAGTGAATCCAAATTATTTTAATAAGCTACTTTTTATTTTTGGGAATTATGAATAGTAACTATGGTAAATTTTATTTACCATAGTTAAAGGTAAATCGGGTAATTAAGGGTAAATATAATATTATAAAATTACCCTAACACAAGTCAAAATCCTATTGGATGACTAAAAGTCGACCCATATCACCTATGGGTCGGATTAGATTCATTTAATGGACTTTTGTCCATGAAAATAATTTAATTATTATTAAAACCAAAGAATGTGACAACATGTCACTTTCTTAAATCTTATAAGTATAATAATTTTAATTTAGTGATTCACTTCATGAATCTTCAAAAATGAATAGTCTATAGAAATATAATACAATTATCTACATCATAGTAATTTATTTAGAATTTTTATGGATTAAATTATTATCATTTATTATGAGACAAAGATGATGCAGTAATTGTCTTATTAATGAAATGTTGACATAATTGATGTTATAAATACCAAATTAAATGTAATTTAAGCCTTTTTATGAATTAAACTAATTTTATAGGTCAATATGACATGTTAGTATTGATTTAATTAATATTTTTTGAACTAATCATTCTGTAATGATTTTCACAAAAATCAATTACTAAATAGTATCAAAATTTACATAAAATAGTTTTTTAATCAAATATTCTATTAATAATTGTTATTTTATTCCTAAAATATATGGTTCGGCCAAATGACTTAGATAAGGTTATTTATATTAATAATAAACAACTTCAGTTTCGTTTGGCTTCATATAGTAAGTTTGTTAACCTTATAGTATAAGAACACAAGAAGACACGGTAAAAGTAAAATTATTTAACTTAATGTTAAATCTAAATGATAAGGATAAAATAGGAACCTAAACTTGTTTAAATTATATTGGATGAGATAATTGCGACCCATCCCCACCTTATATTCTAAATAAATCAATTTGGTGCTATTTAAAACCGAATTTGACTTTATAATAAAATAATAGTTTTAGTTATTCCAAAGGTACCCATCTCCTACCTTATAGAAGGGCCCCCACTCCCTCTCTTCCTTACACCACTTTGAGCCTTCAGGCTCGGCCAAACCCTGACAAATTCACTTCTCAACTTCCATAGAAACATCCTAGAGGTTATGGTATTCCTAAAAGACAAATTTTAGTGCCCTAAAAGAAGATCTCAAAGAAGCACTTCAAAGAAGAGGTAATGTCTGTTACCGATTCTTTCATCTTTATTTCTTCTTCCACTTCTTATTATTTAGTTTGTTCATTATGAAGTAATAACATCAGTATCACTCATATACTGATATGTTATTATAAGTATTAAATAACACTATTTCACCATTTATCCATCCTACGGAAAAAGAAATCACCGCGCGTGCGTACGTACGGAATATCGTCTCCACGCCGTGGTGTAATCTATTTTCCACCACCACCTTACTTGGATGGGTATAATGGTGTAAATAATGACTATATATGACTATTAAAAAGTGATATTGATTCTGTAATAGTATACATACACTCTAATACAATTCCATGATCATGGGAACGATATCATCGCTTGTGCGTACGTACAGAATACCGTCTCCACGATGTGATGCGACTTGTTCTACATGATCTTCATTACATAATTATTATATGAATGAATTGAATGAATTAATATGACATATATTAAACTAATACCATTCTGGAAATGAGGTATCTATAACCTAAAGAGAAGAATAAGAATTTACTCGAAAAAACACACATAAGAACAAAAAGTAATAAACGCCCGAAAAACAAGTTCTAATGATATATAACTAATAAGAAGATAAGAATATGACCATATAGGATATAATAACTATAATTATGTTTCTGTAATAAGTCAATAACTTTATTTAAATCATTATACAGGAGGTTCAGACACTTACGAAGCCAATCTGAACTAAGTTAAGGGAAATATCAGAATCTCATTTTTATCTGAGATTATTTATACATTGAAATTTACTGGGCTATATTTTATCATCCACATCCATATTTCCTCAATATGTAATATTATTCCCATCCACCTACAATTTTTTAAATCCAATTTTACCCTTTCGTGAGTTTTTAGTAAAATATATGAATGGAATCTTTTGTCTTTTTTCATACGAGGTACTTTTTGACATTTCCGACAAAATTACGAGAAGAATGTTTTTTTAACTTATATGGCATGACTGGATTTTTAAAAAATTATTTCAAAGAATCTTCCTTTACAAGTTTTCATGTTTATTTTTAATCAACTTCTTTTATTTTAGAATTATATGACATGTTAAGAAAGGAAAAATGTTTTTGAAGTAGAATGGATATTTTCCTCAAGAATGGAGTTCAAGTGTTTTATCCAAATTATATCCCATCTAAGATAATATAGGGTTATAATTTTATCCATATTTTTACATTGAATTGATTATGTTGTGATGGAATTATTTTTATGAACTCCTTTATCTTATATGAATTGTTTTATGATGTCACGATGATTATGATTCCAATTTTTACTACATGGGTTATGCTATGATGTATGGATTATGATTTTGTGGCACACATAAGAATGGTATCATTATGAGATGGGAGGGACCTAAATCTCCCTCCAATGCATTGGGTAAAGATTTTATATCTCATGAGATAGGCATGGATGGAATTTTAGGTTATACTGGTTCAGTGAAACAGGACTGAAACGAGGAGTGAACTCGGTTCAAAAATGGACTTTGTCCACTAAGATAGTCTTGGCAATGAGTCTTTACTAATAAGAAATGATTCTCTATGATTATGTGTGTATTCCACAAAGTTTCATGTATTATTTTATGATTATTGGGATTACGTTTCACTACATTGATTTATCCCATGTTATGATATTATGATCTCTTTTGTAGGTTAAGATTTCCAAAATGTTATGTTCTTATGAATATGATGTGGTTGATATTTCCTTTGTTGACCCTTACTGAGAATTTGAGCTCACCCTATTATGTTTTCTTTTCCCCAGGATATAAAGAAATGTATTAGGTAAAAAAGGAAGATCTTTATTGGAGATGTTGAAAACCTTTCACCACGATTAGAAGATTTTATTCCTAGTTTCCAAAGACACTAAACTATTACGATCCTTCTGTGTCTGTTATTGTTATTTATTAAGTATTACGCTAAAGTAATGTAATATCCATGTACGTCAAGCTTCGGGTCTGTACAATTTGAGGCGTTATATGGGAATTATTGTCGAACTCTAGCTTTCTGGGATGATGTGGGTGAAAGGAAGTTGATGGGAGAAGAATTGGTAGAATAGTTGGCAGAAAAAGTTCAGCTGATACAGAAACACATGAGAATAGCTCAGAGCATGCAGAAGAGTTATGAGGACAATAGGAGGAAGGATCTCTCTTTTGAGGTAGGTGATCATGTTTTTCTCAAAGTATAACCATGGAAAAGTGTGATGAGATTTGGTAATAAAGGAAAGCTGAGTCCAAGGTTCATTGGACCATATGAGATTATGGAGAGAGTTGGATCAGTTGCTTACTTAGTGGCTTTACCTCCGAGTTTATCTCAGGTACACAATGTTTTTCAGGTTTCGATGTTGAGAAAGTATATGCCAGATCCATCTCATGCTTTGAGTCTAGAGGTAATTCAACTGGAAAAGAACCTATCTTATGAAGAACAAATGGTCCAGATTCTTGACCACATGGAGCAATTGTTACAGAATATGTTGATTCATCAGGTAATGGTTTTGTGGAAAAACCACATGATTGAAGAGGCAACATGGAAATCTGAAAATGCAATGTGGGATAAGTACCCCCAATTATTCGATAAGTAAATAAATTGCGGGGTCGCAATTTTCTAAATGGGGGAAGGATGTAACATCCCAAGTAAGTAATGAATAATATATTTTTTTATCTGTGTCTATTAATGATTTATATAGTGTTTTAGAGGCTTAAAATGAGAATAAATCCAATCTTATGCATGGAATACACTAATATTCTTAAAAGATTGTTTTACTGCCTTTTGATGGCCAACCCTTTTTAAATCAAAATTTTGAAAATTTTATAATCTCTATTTGTCAAAATAAACATTTTCTTTATGATTGGGACATTGAAATTTAAATTGGATAAATTTTTGGTATTTTTCTGACAATGTTCATTTTTTAATGAATAATGATAAATACAGCATTTTACATCAAAACTGCTTTTTCATTTAATTTAATTATCTAGTTAGATAATCTTTTTAATTGGTCTTAAAGTGTAATCTGAACATATTTTTACCATTTAATCCAATGGTGTTCATTAGCCTTAATTTCACTTTGGAATTGGGCATAAACTAATGCCAAACTTTTCATAGATATTGTTTCAAAAAAACCAGCTATTTGTTTTGACAACGAGAATTATTTTTAAATAAATTATTTCAATTTATGTGTTTGGAATTTTGTAAAATTGATTACATATTTGGAATCATATGGTCCAAATTATATAATAAATACTCTATTGTATTTGGACATTATTAACAGTAACGAAGGTAATTATCTTTAATTATCTTGATTGATGAGTAATCGGGTAGCTAAGGATAATAAAATAATATCATAATAATAATAAATGACACAAACATGTGTCCTAATGCTACTGGTTGTCTCATGGACGACCATGGGATACCTTGTGTTTAACTTCGGGACCCCATGGAATCACTTTTGTGGGAAAGTGACTTGTTATCTTTTTATTTTTTTAAAGAAAGTAAATATAACAAAATGTATCACTTGATTAAAACATTTTTAATTTTGTCTACATAGATGATATTCTGGACTATAAATATTCATTGGAAAGATAAAAATATTTCATATATCATAGTAGTTTTCTCATAATTTATATACATTAAATAAATTAAATTATTTATGACATCATGATGATACATCAATTACCTCATTAATAAAGGATTTAAATAAAATGAAACGATAATGGAAAATCTATCACTTAAACATGTCCAAAACCTATTGGGTGGGTATATTTCTAACCCTTATCACCTTAACGTCTACTTATATCAATGTGATACCTTAAAAATCTGAAAACCAATTGAAAATAAAGTAACATTTCCTTACTTTCAAAGAGTTCTCCTCCTCTCCTCTTATAAAAGGCCCCCACCTCTACCTCCTTACCCACACTTCCAAAGCCTTAGGATAGGCCGATCCCTGCCCATTTAATCTCTCCACATCTCTCTATTACTCCTTGAAGCCTCACATTGGTCAGAAGTCTATCCAAGGAAGCCTTTGAGCTCAATCCAAAGGGAGTTACCAGATTTTAAGGTAATGTCTTCACTTGAGTCCTTTTGTTTTATTTTGCTTCTCCAACCCCCTAAAATCTATTTATTCATTTATTTTGTAACAAATACAGTATTTGAAATATACTAGGATGTTGTTATAAGAATGATTCAGGCAACACTTACACACACATACATCTAATTGTTAAAGAACATACTATTTCTGTGGATGGCGAATTTCTGCCTCTCGAAACGATGATTGTTCAACATTATTTTAACACCTTCAAAGTTGGCCATTATGATGACACCATATTTATATATGATATATATAATATGTTTATGTTTTCCTTAAGCTTCTGTATTTTTCATTTTGGGCATACCTTTATGGTTTCCATTATGGGTAAACGCGATATCTTCATTTAAGGAAGTGCGAACTACCGCCCCCTCAAATTGATTTGATTCTTTAATACCATATGTGGGACGTATAAAGGATGAAGTTATGATATTATATATGATATTATACTGGATTTATGATATACCTTTATATCATTATAATTCCATTCTTTAAAATAATAAAATAGAAACTAAAGTAGCGTTCATGCATAGGTACGGCTTACCGTCTCCATGAATGGTGCATTTCATTTCTTACCTATAAATGATTATGTAATATTATAAAAGAATGTATATACTGGATATATATGATATAAATGATATATACATCATGATTATAACTCTGTATATGATGGATACTTCAACAACTTGTAATTATAAAGATCATATTTTGACTCAAGTACCAATGATCGTTAAAATGACGGTTATTAACTTAAATAATTACATAATGTTCATAACATGGTAATCAGTGATATAAAAGGAATAATGAACTTGAAAAAGGTTCTTATGAAATTAGAAATTAACTCATGTTTATTATTCAGGATATTATTGAACGATCGAGTCATGTCGGACCCGAGGTATGGGACTTCGTGTCAATCTCCATTCATTGAGGCATATTTTGTTTTATACACAACGTTCTTTTATACGGCGGTTAAACCCCTTTGACTTTTATGATTATTCAAAAGGAATCTTTTTTATACAAAGCGTTTACTAAATGAAAAAAGGGAATGTTTTTTTGTCGTACGTATGCGTTGACAACAACTTCTCCATTGCCGTGACCATTATTTGAGTGTCAGCTTCCTCTACAAGCCATACCTTTTTTTAAATGAAAAATAAATACCATGTATTAATTTTCATTTATTTTGGTATTGAAAATGGTTTTCATAATGTTTTTAATTTTATTAATGTGTTGTATTGATATCTTGTGATTGAAATGTGGAAATGTTATGTTTCCTTTATGCATGTTTTATGTGATACGATTATGTTATGGTTCTTGGGAATTGTTATGAAGATTGGTGGTTCCGTGATAAACTAAGGGCGAGTGAGCCCGATATATCTCTCTAATGCATTGGGTAACGCGAAGGAGTGAAATGTTAAGGTTTCTCCGAAGATATTTAAGGAATATACTATGATGGGTATTCCAAATGTAACCAAGAGGGTTACTCCCTATGTAAGAATGTTACGAATGCCTCAAGTTACCTTTATGTCTTATGATTTATATGATTTATTCATTATTTTATTAGGTATGTTAACATGCCTATGTTTTATGGGTAATGTATGATTACATCATTTTGTATATATGAACTCATGTTTCCATTCCATGTTTTTATAACCCATACTAAGCTTTATGTGCTCATCCCAAGTTTTTTTTAAATGTTTTTCAAAGGTCAAGTGAAAGGTACATGATAAGATGATAGTGTCAAAGAAGTGTTAAGAAAATAATCCATGTTTTATTTTAAATATGTTTCCATTGATGGGAAAAATCAATACTATCTTTATGTAACCACTTTGTTTAAATGTGGAATATAATTCAAGTTTTATGATCTAATTCTCTAAAACATTAAACCTGAAAATATCATCAATGTGTAATCTTGTAATAACTCATGATTAAGTAAGGTTTAAGGCTGCGGTATTATAAACCAAATGGATTTGGGGTTCATTTAGGAGGCACCCAGATTTGGGATGTTACAACCTTATTTTTTGAATTTTGGATCATAACATTTTGGAAAAGTTAACTGTTTAAAAAATTGGTTTAAGTTGATCATTGGATGATATTTTTGAGGGTCATGTGTTCCATCCCCATAATATTTATTCTGTGATAATATATGACATTGATATATTTTATGGAATAATAAAATAAATTGATCATGATTATAGAATCATACGTTTACTTACATTATTAGAGGGTGAAATAATTCCTCAACTCTAAAAAAATAATATTGGAACAAAAAAAATTCTTAGTACATTTGTTTTCATAATATCAAATGGCCCTTTGATCATTGTGGACTTAGGGATTTCTTATTGTTAAATTTATCATGACCATGTTCTCTAAAACACTCCATCAAAACCTGATTGTTATAGTTTTCTTAATTTTAGTGTTTCCAATTTCCATATATGTTCTCATACTAAGGGACCTATTTACACTACCAATGTGCTTTCCTTTCTCTCTTATTAAAAAGATGTGATATGGGAAAATTTTAAATTGTTTTTCTTTCAGGAATATTTTATTTTCAATCCATATACTTCCACTACAATTTTTAAATTGTGAGGACACAACTTATTCAAGGTGGGTGGAATGTGACAAATTGAAATTTTAATGTTTGGACATTATATTCAATTGCGTGCATCAAAAAAACACCAAGAACCTAAGGGATTATAACAAACTGATATAGTAAAATAAATTAAAAATTAAAAATCGAGGTTACATTTAACATATTTGATATTGAACTCGAAACTAAGTAACCTTTCATTACATACATGAGCGACTATAATTGAAAGCATACATAGAATGTAAGACCATGTTTTTCTGAATAATTATATATTATTAAATTAAAAAACATATTAAATAGAAATTAAATTAGTATTTATGAAAATGGGTAACTAATTAATGATTATTTATTGTTTATATGAATATGAAATGAATTCATTGTTTAGAAATTAATGAGAATAAAACATTAGTACCAAATGGATGTGAAAAAGAAATTTTATTATTTTTATTCCTTAAATAAAGCATTGTCTTAATAAAAATTAATAATTAAAATTACAATGTTATTTTAATAAAATATTATCTTATAAATTCAATAAATTATTTTTTATATTCGTTGATCATGTTTTATAGGCACAAGATAAGAACAAACGAAACATTCCACATAAAACCCTGTATTTTTTAGGGAATTTAAAAACCATATAATGGTGAACAGATTTTAAAATTAAATTTTTACACATTAATTGATTTAATATGTCACAATAAACATAATATAAAAAAGATAAACATTAAAATTATTATGTTTTTAATTTTTATATTTTTCCAAACCATTTCATTTTTTAATTAATAGTTTAAAAAACTAAATTTTTTGTTTAAAAATGATTTCTCAAAAAATGTATTTAAAAAAGTTAAATTTTATTTTTAATAGGATTTAAATTATAATTAAATGATATATTTCTCAATTAATTTAATATATATAATTGTATTCAATATATCTTTTAAATTGATAATACAAACATTTAATATTTCTGGATTTGTTCATATTAAAAAACCACATTGTCATCCCATATGTGAGATGAATATTAAGTTAACTTTTACCATTTATGTGATAGTAATTTTAAAAAAATATTCCATATTTAGAATAGTAATAATTTATAATTTATAGTATGTCAATTTTTTTCCCCAAAAATATTAGTGAAAATAAATAATTCAAATTAAAATTATTATGTAAAAAATAATCATAATAATGGAATGAACCATTAAATTAAGGTCCCAAAAGACATATATTCTTGTAAAAACCCATTATATTGAAATTATTCATAAAATAACATTCATTCATATTTTTTGTTTTGTATTTATATCTTTTTTGGCAAAAAAGATGGTAAACGTATCTTCTTTTCAAATATACCAAGTCAGCCCTTTTCCTCCCTTATAAATGGCCACCACCACTCCCCGTTTCTCCCACCAATCAAACCACATAGGCTCCAACATACTAAACACAATTAGCTTCTAAAAATACCACCCATATACCTTTAATCATCATTTTTGATATAAATCCTTTGAAATAAGTAGTTTGATAAAAGAACATACCAGATTAAGTTTTAACGTCTTCTATAAAGTTATCATGTATGATTCATATTATACACAAAATAATATATAATTATAAAATGAATATATAACAACAATTTTATCTTAATTATACTCATATTTATTTATTATTTTTTTTCAACCAACACACACACACCTCTATCTAATGGGTAACAAAAATACTATTTTTTATGTGTGGCGAAGTAATGCCTCACGAAATGATGATTGTTCATTTTTCATTTACCACCTATCATGGTATATATAATGATTGAAAATATAATTTTATACGTTATATATTATATTTATAATGTATATTATTATGTAAATTTTTATATAACATTCCATTATACTATCAATCTTGGGTAAATGTGATATTTTCATTTGAGGAAGTGTGGGATACCACCCTATCAACGTGACATTAATCACTCAATCCATACATTGAATGCATAAAAGATAGTTTTAATAAACCAACATAACATATATAACATAATATGATAATATAAATATAATATACACATTTATCATTTATTTTTCACTATTTTATTACCACAAATAAATGAAAGTAGTGTTCATGTGTATGTACGACCTACCATCTCCATGAACCTTTCACTTTATTTCTAATCTAAAAATATTATAAATTACCATAAATGAATATGTAATGAATATATATGATAATTTAATCATTTTTAAATTATTTATGAGATGAAATCATGTTCTATGTAATATGAACAACAAAGTAAAATTACTAACATACTTGAGAAAACTAGAATATTATTACCAGAAATAGTTAATATAATGAATGTGTGTCGAAAATTGGTAATAACAAAACATATATAATAAATATATTATATGATAAACATTATTTTGGTTCTAGTAAATTTTATTATCATATTTTAGAACACTGTTAATGAAGATAATGACCGTGCAACAATAAGAAGGTTAAAATAACGAAATTTACTCACAATTGACATTCCGACAAGGATTATTTATTTATTCACCAGTTAACATTTATTTGGTGTATATATTGTCAGTTGATATGTTATTCAATGAATCTTATTAATCTCATGAACTTATATGTTTCATTTAATATTATTTTTCATAGATATTAAGGTATTAATGTTTCAAAGTGGTATAATACTATTTGGTCAAGATTTTATGCTCACGTGGGATGGGCACCCCATGATGGGTTGGTTGTTGGTTATTTGAAGGCCTTGTTTAGTCAAATGAATCTTGTTTATCATCATTTTCCACTTTTGAAGAAACTACCAATTATTCCCAGTACATATATGTGTATGAACCTACATTCTAATGGTTGGAGATCATGTGTGTTTTTAGGCCCATTAACTCTTAGAGACTCAAATTGGTCATGAGTATGTGAGGTCGGGATGAAATAACCCTTTTGTGGGGTATTATTAGCTACTCTATGACTCACATTTAGATGTAATAAGTGTTTTTTAATCTCTTACTAATCCTCATATGGGACCAGTTACCCAAAAAATGTATATAAGTTAATTATCATTCATATAAAAAGACTGGGATATCTATATAGAATCCAAATGTCTATATCTAGTGTTCTTGATCATTTTCAAGTTAGAACCAGATTTCTAATATAATGAATTAGTAGAACCGAATGATTCATATTATGCCTCATTGTAATGTGTTTTTTAATATCTTGAGGGGGTATTGAGCGAATATTGGGTGTCCTTCATATCTTGATTATTGCCAGAATCAAAACCGATGTAGTTTTGTTGTTCCATGTAGATTAATTTCATACAGGGAGGTCATATTTAAGGGAACTAAGACACTATATATCTGAACAATAACCCTATGGTGGTGTTATAAGTATCCAAAGTATAACTACATTTAGGGTTGTTGTAGTTATCATTATTTTAGGGCTTTCATAATGGGGTTTCACATTTCACTATAGAGACACATAATAAAGAAGATATTATTAATGATACTCCTTAACATTTTTTGATATATGATTGTTGTGAGAAACATGGTATGGATAATATTAATTTCATTTACCAAGACGAAGGAATTAGGCACTATTAGTTCATATTAATTATATATTATAGTACTCCGGTTTATACAAACATCATATGTATCTAGGTTATGACTGGAATTAGATTCTTCGTAGTTCTGTTTATGATGGGCTTATAAATAGAGGATTCCTTATACAATTTTGTCTTTTTATAGTGTAGATGTTAATATTGTTTTAATTCCCTAAACCCCTTCCCAATTGTGAAAACTAGGGGATAAAATGTAATCAATGTTAATGGTTTTATTATTAAAAGTAGGTGTTAGTATTTCCATGGATGACCAATATGGAGCATATAACTCGGGGATAGGTATCCTATCTATCTCAAATATGGAAGGAATTAGAGTCACTTTAGATCCATTTATGTGTCGACTTAGACATTGAGTCTACCATGTCCCATTTTAGAGGTACATATTTCTCAATTAGGTGTTCCTTGTGTCCCCCATAAGCCCACATGAGCTATGATCTGGGTGAGAAACATGGTATTGAAACTGATCAGCCCCATAGACATGGTTGTGTTACTTTTTTATTTGAAAATTCCTTGGGGGTGTTTGGTATATTGGTCATGGCTTATGAATATGTCCTATCTATCCCAATTTTGGTAGGAATTAGTGTTTTTTATTAATATTAGGCAATGTATTACTCACTATAGTGCACTATATTCAGGACTTACACACTGATTCTTCCCAATATTCGAGACTTACACAATGTGTTAGACCATCATCTAACACACACTGGTTACCATGTTTCATTCTAGAAGTTCATATTTAATAATGAGTTGGTTGTTGTTTCCACCTAATCCAACATGATTTATGGTTGGGTTGAAATAATGTGGGAGAAAACTATCATCCCCATGGCATAAAAATATTTAAATATTTTATTAGAGCACCCATGGGGTGTTTTTTAAATCTCATACCTTAAGAGGACATCTGATGAATTCCATTTATATAGGTAATTAATTTTATTTTATTTTATTTTATGTCATTGATTACAGAATATGTTTTCCCAATATTCATGTTTATATAATGAGGGTTCCCCATATTTAAAGAATACACCCAAATGTTGCCTTATATTTGGGGCTTTCACACTGAGTCTATCATATATTTGGGGCGTACGCACTGAGGCTGGGCTGTGTTTATGGATTAAAATCTAAGGTTTCCATATATTGGGGAAATACACATTGAGGATACCCAGTACTTTTGGATTATATACTAATGATTTTCTATATTTGAGGCTTATATAAGGAGGTTTCCGCATTTGGGGCTTATACATAGAGGATTCCCTACACTCAGGGATTACACACTAAGGATTTCGTATATTCATGGCCTTCTTCTGTGGGAGGTGTAACATAACCTAGTTTACTTTTACTGGGAGCCATCACATTACCAATATTGAAACATATAATGTGTGTCACAATATTCTGTGTAACACAATTTAAACGATGTTGCATTTCATGGATGACTCCATTTGGGAGACCTCACGAGACCTGGCAGACATGACTATAGGGTGTTGTGGGACCCAACTGAATCACCCATAGGGTGTCATGGGATATCAGTTGTCTTCATCAAATTCTATTTTGAGAATCAAATGATATTATAAAATATATTTATACGAGTCACACAAGGTTTCCAAATGACATCATATATCATGGGTTACAGACCCTGATGGTTTCGCGGGAGTTTGGTAATCATGTCTAGATTCAGTCGCGAGACTCGATTGACATAATCAAACTATATTATATGAGACTAGAGATGTATCTAAAGGATGACGTGTGTCATGGTTGATATACCCTGAGGGGTTCATGAGAGCATTGTTTTAATTTCAGGATTCTTTTACGAGACTTCAATGACATGATAAAATATTGTTATATGAGTCTGTCAATGTCTGTGAAGGACATCACAAGTCCTTAGTGATAGACCTAAATGGTTCCATAAGATCAATGAATTTCCAATGGGAGAAACCATGTGACTCTCTTTGACATGACTAGACAATTCTGCATATCCGAGATGTCAAGTTGGATGAGTGTAATGAGAGCTGCGGGACATGTCCTGATGTTGTCGCTTGTCATTGGTTGACTCACATTGAGGGCACAAGATCCAACAAGCATGTATTTTTCTTAATTATTCCTCTCATACTCTTTCTTATAACCCATGAAATACAAATTCCTTTAGTTTATTCAGTACCATTTCCTTTGAGTCTCTCATGATCTATAAGACAGGTGGTCTGTTCGTCGCAAGTGTTGATTGAATTCGTACACGTGATATATGATTTATCACACAAATAACACTATTCATGGAAATTTTTTGCTATAGTCTGCCACCAAAGTATTACATGTTGGAATGTTTCCATTCATAAGATTTTTTGCTACAATAAATCCACAAGGTATAAGAGTCAGTTCAAACAATTTCCAGGTGTCCAGAGTTGCCAAGTCCCACCTTCATAATAGTGGGACATTTTTCATGTTAGGGTAGCGAATTTATAGGAATTACAACCCTAGTTAACTAGTGCATTGTGTGGAGAATCTTTTATGTGTCCATTATATTGTCGATGAAGGGATCTAGCTCCACACATCTCTAAGTTTCTTCTATGGACCACTCTGAGTGTGTCACATTATTTTCAGCGATCACATTTCTTATTTGTCAATTCCCCCATTATTGGATTATATAAAATTAATATGGACTTGTTTGGTCATGAATATGTTTTTAAGGACTTATATTTTTTCATGTTGACATGTCGAGGAACCTTCCCCTGATCCTGGATTATATCAAAAGTTGTTTTTAAGAATATGGGTGACATTTCATGAAGTCTGACGGGAAAAGGCTGGTTTGTTTAGGGGTCTCACAAGACAGCACTATTGGTGTGCTGGATACATGACCTTCCATTCATCGACAATTAACACACCTTAACTCCATTATTTTTATCATCATTGTTTTATGTGAAATGGTTGGGAGTAATGTGATATTGCATGAAATTTGTTTTTAGACATTTTCACTATTTTATGGTGATGCATAATGTGATTGATATAGGTAACATGGGGGTGCCCAAAAATTCTATGGATAAATCAATATATTCTTCCATAGAGGACTATGATGTATCCAATGGAACATTTCATAGTTAAAATGAATAGAAAAACTAATCTCTTGGGGCATAGGGGATTCATCTCCATGGAATTGCGGATTCTTTTGGTTCTCCAGGGTTTCATATCATTCCCTTAATTTTGCTTGAACACCTCCCAAATACACCATTTCTATATACATTGATAAATTTAAAAGTGGTTAGGGATTATGTGAGTTTTTATGATATATTTATGTTATTTTTTAATTTTTTTATTGATGTTTCACCTTACCAATATGGGTCATGTGGATAGTGTAAAAGAATGTTATAGACATGTCTGTCTATCAGTCCATAGTGAAGCATTGATGATTCATAGACAAACTCGAGGAATATCATGGAGTGGGGCTGATAAACCAATGGGATATTACGAGAGGTTGTGGAGATGTTGTCAATTTCTAGTGGAATATCGTATATTTCCAAAAGAGAATGTGGCATATCCTTTATCAATAGAAAACACCTCCAATATACTCCATATTATACCTTTTTTTATCCCATAAATGTTTGGAGCTCTTGTATATTTTCTGAGATGTCACAATGTGATTTTATTCTTCCTAACAATGATATGGCGTGTGATAATTATGACCACTATGGGTCTCGAAATTTTATTATAAATCCTTCATATTGTTTAAGGATTATGGATGGTGTGTCAGGCACTTGAAAATGAAAAACCACACAGCTTCGTGGAACACATTCAGTTTTCTAGGGAACTATCCCATGATCATGAATGTTTTTCATGGGGGAAACTATGGTAAATTATGTGGGATATGTTCCATGGATGGAGCCTTTTAGTGAAACATAAACTTTCACATGAACGTGAGTAAATCAAAGTCTCAGGTGTATCATAGTTCCTGATCATCCGCTTCTTCCAATTATTTTGTTGGGGAAATAATATAAACATTCATGTATTTTTTCATTTTAATTTTTCCAATGTCCTTTTGTATAGAGTCAATAAATTCAAACCCCCCCTAAGGAGAGAAATTTGAGGGATTTATGAGTGGATTTTGAGCATAACCAATTCCCTCTACATTCTTAATCCCTGTCAATAGTGGTGATTGATGTCCTAGGTGAGGTGTTAAAGAAGCAATCCCTCTCCAACAATAGTCATTTGTAAAGGGGTTCAGATTCTGTTTTGGATGATAGTCCTACACCATATGCTATGTGATATTCACCTATTGATAGATAGGATCATGTCGATTCCACTCCCATATCAGTACTGATTTTACTAGTTAGTCATCCTTCTACTATGCATACCTAATCGGTAAATGAGGTTCAATCACAATGAACACATTCTTGTCATGATTACTAAGACCCCCGATAAAATTTATTCAAAGGGTAGTGACTTCTCTAATTATTTCAAGGATTAGGCTTGATGACTTTGACATATAGCGTTGTGATGAAATCGTGCCACAGACCATCTGCACTCAAAGAAAATTGGGCATAATTGAAGTGGACAACCTTTATTTTTTGAATGATTCTTCCATTTCTATGAAAATATGGGGGACTGTGGAAGCAATAGAGGTTGGATAGAAGTTATTTTTATAAAAAATCTCATATTTATGTTTGGAAAACATATATATTGACATTTTAAGAGAATATTTCTCATTTGATGTCCAACCTTTCGATATTTTCAACCTCATTTCCCTCTTCAATAGGATGGATGAAGAGTTTAAAAATCTGGTTAAAGTTATCCCTCTATAGAAATAAGTGTTTGGGTGGGGATAACGACACTTAAATTCTCTTTTTATACCTCTCATGATACCCTCTCTGATAATTCTAGTTTTACTAACCATCTTTTTTCATGACTCATATTTTTAATTCCCATCATTTTTGTGATGAGGCTTTGAAGAGACTCCATAATTTACAAATGCCACCCTTTTGTTCATACTTTGAGTGGATGAGTTCTATGAAAATTTTATATAATCATTTCATTCTCTTCCTTTTAAATTTATTGAATAAACACAAATTATTGGAATTGAATGTTAAAATTCAAAAAGATTCCATTTTGGAGATTCTCATTGATGCCAACTCAGATGATATTCTATATTAGAGATATGTTATAGCTATAGTGAGACTACATTATCTACATATGGATCACATTGTTATGAGATGTTTACTAGAGGGTTAATTATTTATCTTTTTTTGAATCCAATAGTATAGGAAAGTATAAAATGATTTTCAAGACCGTATATACGGAATTTCATGCACTTTCAAACAAAAATACTATTGTTAATTAGTTTTGGTATTTTATCAAAGACATTAAAATTCTTTATATAATGGAATGTTAATTCGGCACTTATATTTTGATTGTTTTTGGTTTAGTATCATATAAATTCCATTAAATTAGGTTTTGTTATTTTATATCAATCATCATTATTGATTTAGTTTAGGGTCATTTTTCATGGACTTAATACTTCATTAAATTATTGTCATCTGGATCTGAACTCATTTTACTTTAGTTTAGGGTATTTTATATCAGACCTCATATTTCAATAGTTTAGGGTCCTTTAGATCATACCTAATATTGATTTAGCTTAGGGCCTTTTAGATCAACATCATGGTACTTTATATTAGGGTCATTTAGCTCATACCTAATATTGAATTTTCATAGGGACTATTAACTCATAACTCATATTACATTTCATTAGGTTCTTTTATCTAAGACCTCATATTTCATTAGTTTAGGGTCATCAATCTCAGACGAAATATTTCATTATTTTTGGGTATTTTATCTCAGACCAAATATTCAATTATATTTGGGTATTTTAGCTCAGACATTATGTTTCCTTTGCATGTGTTCTTTTATATTGGATTTTTTTCATTAGTTTCCTATATTTTATCTTATATCATCTAATGCTTTATATAATATTATTTTATCTTTGACCCAACACTTCTTTAGTTTAGGGCTATATAGCTTTTACCTTCTGTTTCATTATTTTACAATATAATATCCCCATCCTCAAACTGATATATTTTATGGCCTTTTATATCAATCCATTTATATTATAATGGGATATGGTGCATACATAATTAAAATGACCTAAAACACTCTATGGTTTCAGGTTCTATGAGGATGTTTCTATGGATTTTCAGGATATAAATGTAAGTTTTCATAGTGTTGAATTTTGTTGATGGCTATAGTCCCATATGAAGGATCCATGGGCATGTATTCCAAGTCAAAAAGGGCCCATGAATCTAACTATACATTAAAATGGATATAGATTATTCATGGTGATATCCTTAGTAGTGTTGGAATACTATGGATACATGGCCATCCTGGGTAGTAGGAATGTGAATGGTGTAAATCATTAATGAAAATTTTGAGTCCAATAATAAGACGTGGGATTGACATGCCAGGTATGTCCCATGAAATTTTTGAATATCAGGTCCTACCATATTTTTTCTAAGGCTCACAATGAAAGAATCTTCTTTCTATAATGAAGAATATTCCATGAGATTGTAGGTCATGGCCTTATACATCAGTAACATGACATGAGAATGAATATATCCAATTCAATATAAGGGATATGAAATATTTGAGATGAATAAACTATTAATAATATGATGTTGAGTATGGGAAAAACAATATCTAGGATGGGTTATAGAACCCTGGTGCTGTTTATCTCTCAATGAGAAGCTCGTTCCCTATGACATGTGGATTCAAATCATGATATGTGGGACATAAACGGTTTTGGAATAAAATTATAATGTATGACCTTGAGGAAGGGTAGGAAATAATGTTATGTAACATTGATGATATTGAATCCTTCGAGATAGTTTTATGTTCAGATTTTAAATCATTATCTAGAGTTCTTTAATAAGGAGAATGATATGGGATAATCATACATGGAGTGGTTCATACCCAATGTGGTTTTTAGTGATTCCTTGATTATGTTATGGAACATGAAAACTAACGAGTAATTATTCATAATGATGCATTTTTCTGATGCACATAAGCATATATGCAGGATCCATAATCATGAAAGAATAGTTAAAAAATGGTTCCTTGAGGCCAGATGCAATTTCCCTGGTCCCTGGAATTTAAGAGTGATTTGAGACAACATAATGCATGTAGTGTTATTTGTGGAAAGGTTAGAATACAAGGAGGGTTTGAGTACCCTAATGGTGGTTTTATCTCCCATCAAACACAATTTCATGGAGAGGATATTTGACTATCTTTTGTCTAGAATTTTCCTTGGACTAGTGTTTTCATCAGGTATAGATTGGATTTCACTAGGGTTATAAGATACACCCAATAAACTTTATTCTTATTATGTTTTCACCATTATTTTTTTTCCAAAAAATTTAGTATGAATATATTAGCGGTTCGAGCCTTTACCTTTTCTATTTTCAAAATTTTCATCTTTTGACCTAACATGTTTCATGTCTTTTTAAATAGTAGTTTACAGTCTTGCGGTTTATAACATTATGGGATATTGATTAAGGTTATACAACTCTGACCAAATCACATGCATCTTGAGGTCATAAATCACATGGACCTACTATGGAGGATGATACACAAGAGCATAATCTTGATATCCAACATTGAAAGTACTTTAACTTCTTCCCAAGAATGGGACGAAAATATTCTTACATCATAGCTCAAGTAATCGTGTCTTGAGTAATGATATGGGACAGTGATACATGGAGTGGTTGAGACACACTAGGGTGTTTAGTGCTTCCTTGATGATGCCATAGCATAGGAGAATTAGAATGTCCTTTCTCAGAGTGACACATTTGGTTGATGACCAAATGAATATATACAAGATCCATGGGCAAGTATACATCATTGAAAAAATGATCCATGAAGATAGATATCCTTTCCAAAGGCCATGGATGATTAATGATACCTAAGATGCATGAGTAATATAGTATAGTATATGTATTGAGGGTGCTCTTTAATGATAACCAAAGCACCTCATAGACTGGTTGACTGAGGTTAGTTTCTCATGGCCCATTGAAGAAGGATGAATAATGGATGATGTCTACATATTTTATTTTCATGTAATGGAGATGTTTTTTCTTACATAAGTACATTTGAGCCGATGTGAATGTGTTGTAATTTGGTGTCTTTGTCCAAAGTTACAGGCTTGGGAATCAGAACAAATCTCATGAAGATGAGTATCAAGCCACATAATGATCATTAAAAATGTGATGTTTAATGTCTTTTGGTGAGGATTGATGCAGACTAATTTGAACAGTGGTAATGTTACAGATGAGGCCAATGTTGTATGCTTTTGAATCACTATGTATATCATACATATGGTAATCAAGACACACATTGTAATGTAATGGGAAATACACTATGCAAGTCTAAACCATATGTATATGTGGGTATAATTTCCACTGACCATGGTAGTTCATCCCATGATTGGATATCTAGGCATCACTACATATCCCATGATGTTTGGAATTACGCTTCAGGTAAATCCTGATGTTCTTTGTAGTTTAACAATAATTTTAATTGAAGAAGAAAAGCCTTCATGAATATATGGGAACATTGTGGTTAGGGATAAGAGTTGAATCCTAGGTGTCACTATGTATCTCTTTGAAATGAGAATCAAATTGTATGGTCTTCATTATATTCTATGTAGTTCAATCTGATGTTGTGAGGGCGGTGACATACCGAGGTTGAACTGTTTCACCTTTCCCAGGAGTATAATTATTAATCGTAATTAATTATCCCACATGATCCATGATTATTGTGATAAATAAGGAACAATAAAGGCCTTGTGTAAGATAGGGGTATTGTGCATTGTGGATTGGCTAGACTAATATATGGATCAAGGAATCATTGTGTATGAAATTTGAATATGATATTCAAACCATTTGATGGCCAACAAGAACCATTAATCTTAACATCATGTTACATGGACGTAGGTGAGTTGATGTGAATATGGATGAATATCATGGGATCATTCAGCTTCATGTCATGCAGTGAGGTTATTGGACCTCCTATCAAGAAGGGGTAAGTTATGAGTCTGTGTAGATTAACATCATGCGGTAATGACATTGGATCAGCCGATGTGAAAGGAAAATAATATTGCAACCATAAAAAAATAGAGGTGTGGAAATAACTATGTATCCTACGATGATAGGAATGAATCCTTAAATAGTTCTTAGGAAACTTGGTTGTTTAATGTCACAATGGATGAATAGACTCAATACATTTTAACATCATATGTGTAGAACAAATAATGCCACACATATTAATATATTGATTCTTGAAAAAAAAAATACTATTTAAATTCATGTATATTAGATGAATTAAGAGGAATAAATCCATTTCGATTCCGTAATGCTGGAAGATATGTAATGGATTTCACGAGAAATCATTCATTTGTGGGTTTTTTGACACTCCCCCACCCACTGTGGAAATTGAGTATCCTCCATTACAATAGAACTAGTGTAATATGCAATGCCCATCACACATAGGATCTATTTTCAAGGTATTCATTCCTCATTCCATTTTTTTCTAAGATCCAATATCATCTCTCCCTAAAACAATGAACAAATGTGAAAATGTTTATTGAAAGATCTGGTAATCTGGTTATGTTGAATTTCCATATTTGGTAATGTGCACCACATTTTCAATTCTATCTGTTATAACTCATCCAACCTCTTTTGATATTGCTCATATTCTGTGAGTTTTTTTAGAATATATATTCAAATTTATGGTAGTTGTACATATACGGGCTATACTACATTAATTATATACAACAATGATTATGGAGATACTTGTCTAATTGTACGCATGTTGGTACTGTTGGACCGTAAATAAGGAAGGATTTTTTCTAGAAAATAATTCATAACCATGTTCACCATATTATATAGTATATTTGATAAGGACTTATTTAAGGCATATATCTATCCATTTTCTATAGAATGATAGTGTGATAGTTGATTGGAATTGATTGTGTAATCCTACTAAAGGTTGATCAACTATATATAATTGAATTTGGTTTTGTTTTCCATTATTATTATGTGAGGGAATTCGAACATGGTGATGATATGGGACTTAATGGTGTTTATTATGTTCTTCATCATTAATTAATTTAGGGGTATTTTCTTAGATCATATCAAAATTATTTATATAGAAGTGAGGATGTACTTGGACAACTTAGATGTGGCTAGGGGATATGGCCGAACAACATCTATCTCCAAAATAGAAATTTTTTTGTAATATTCTGTCATATGTTACAATTTTTGGTGATATTGGATGATGTTTCGAAGAATTTTTAAGGCATAATATTTCATGGGGAATTCCACACCACCTAATATTATAGGATTTCATTAGTTTCCTAACCTCATAATATGGTGGGAGTTCTAGGATACATATTAATGGCCACTGCAAGATCCTATGAGGACATCCTCCATGATATTGAGAACTTCTCCTTATCCTATGCACATGAGGTGAACTCCATCACATTCTAATTTTTTGAGTACTTTTGGACATTATTACTATTCGACATAGTGAATTATAAAAGCCAACACTAAATATATTTTCTTCATGCATTATTTTTCAGGGGAGACTCATGTCGATGATACCCACTTATTGGTTCCATCAATCCAAGGGTCTGAATATGTTTATTACACTCTGGGTTGTTATTGACCTGATTGATCTCTTCCATATCCCGTATAATGATCTATTCTACCATTCTTTATTGTGTGTTGTAGAAATTTTTTTCCTCATAATCATTGTATGTGAGGATAGATGTTAAATTAACTAGTGCCTCAACACATGCATTTTGTGATCGGGGATTTTAATTCAAGTTGGTCTCAAAGGGAAACTCTTCCATTAGTGCCAAAACATATTCAGTGAGGGGCCATCTCTACCATTTTGATGTCACATTTTTCATTTTTATTCATTATAACTTGGTTTGAGTCCACTATCATATTTAGGTAGTGTACATGATGTTTTAGGGCTAGTTCCCATCCAACGATGAGGGCTTGGTACTCTACGACATTATTATCGTGGCCTTCAGATAATGTGAAAGAGTATAGAAAAATTTAATTTTACACAGGTAAAAATAAAATCAATAAATCAACCTGATTTATCATGGGGTTTTCCATTATTATTTCAATAAGAATTCATGAGGAACCATTATAGAACATTTCCCTTGTATGTGATGTTTCATAGTTATAAAAATGATATCCATCTAGAGTATCACTGCCTTAGTTGTATTTTATGATGTATGATGTGTTGTGAGGAAATAAACTGTAGATTTTCCATTAAATGACATCTAAGATATGAAAATAATGTCATTTTTATGTATTATGACCAGACATAGATCCAAGAAACCTGTCATCATGGGGTGGCCAAGGACGTACTCAACAAGATCAAAATGAGAGACCAAATGGACCTCATTGTGTAGCATCTAGGGCATCATATTTTTTACACCAAATATGGGTTCAAGATAGTTATTTTCAAAAATAGAATATCATATATTTGTTATTATAATGGAACATATATTGTATTAGAATCGATTATCACTTTTGAAAACATTTTTCTACCTGAGAAGTTTTCCCCATGGGCATTCAATGGCTACCACAAATTAGATTTGTGTAATACATTCCACTAGAGGCATCAAAATTGATGGCTGAATCATGTATTCCGTGAGAGATATGATCAATTCCTAGTAATCATAATCCCATAGGTAGGAAACTCTCATCTCAATTATCGTGATAAAGGTGATATCCTTACAGACCAGGATGTATTTTAATCACTGAATATAGGAAATTTTCCCTTGGTGACCCCTTAGTTATTTGATATTTCATGGTGGTGATATCACTAAAATAGTACTAGTTTTTTTATGGGTCCACTTCAATTCCATGATGGAATACCACATAGAAAAAGAATTTTTCAATTGTTAACCCTAAAGTACAGTTCAACATATTCATCTACAGAATATGTTGTTGCAACATCTAGAAAACTATTTGGAGATCAAATATGTCATCACACCGATCTAGGCATTTTATGACAAGGTTGTCAAAATAAAACTCATCTATCCATTCCATGAATATATTAAATATTTGAAACATGACACACTAATATGGGGTGCCGACATTATTCAATCCAATGGACTGCAACATACTCCGAATGATATCTTTAGGCACATTAAAGGAAATTGATTCTTCAATATCAGAGTCCATCCTTACCTTATTGTACCATGAGTACCCATCCATAATCTAATGTTCTTGGAAGATAGTAGTTTCATTTATCAAGAGTTATGTGATATGCATTTAGATTTTGTGTTTCTGCAAACATTATATAAGGCATCATAATTCAATGTGGACCCTACTCTTCCCATTCTTCATCATGATGGGGTTGATGTTGGATATCTACCATGGGTATTTCACATCTTTGACATAGATTGATTTGATAATTGTTTCACCTACCACCTATACATTGGTGGCATGAGAGGGGTTTATCCTCCTAGCTTCTTTCAGGATGATTCAATGCTCATCAGGCTGTCCAAGATGGTTTATATCCTCTTATGGATTGAGTTTAGAAATTTCTATATAATTTTAGGAGAACACATATCTGTGTTGCCTTTGAAATGAATTTTACACCTCATTCACTTCAATAAGAAATGGTGGAACTGCTTATATTAGATCACAATTCTTCTACAACTGCAAGATTTATATACCTAAGACCATCTATAGTGTTGGAGACAAATTCCTGGAATGTTGTATGTGCATTTCTAAGAACATAATCATCCATTTTTATGCCTATGGATACATAATTAGGTGAATAAAATATTCGGGTAGTGTCATCATAAAATTTAGGATGAGGGAAACAATTAGAAGATAAATCTTTATCCCTTTCTGTCGGATTCATTTGCGAATATATGTTGGAGTTTGTTTTTGTCAGTGAGGATAGGTGAGGATTGAACATTTGGGATTATATCTCATACTTCTACCATGTTTGTGCAGAGCACATAATCATCATTGATCATGCTCTATGGGTTCATAGGGGTGGTCCCTAATCCATTAAAAGATTCAACATATATACAAACATCCACCATTGGTTACTAACCTTCCTTTTCATAGTAATATTCTTCAGCATATGGTGATCCACAAGTCTCAAATGGGGAAACACCACCATGTAATATTCTGACCATTCAATTGATGATGTAGATTAGACATTTATGGAATATTTATGGTAACTCTATGTGTAACATTATCTGTGGCCTTTCTTGTGTGTCGTAGAATTTGGTGTCTTACTAGATAACCATGAAATCATCCTCAAAAGCGACTTCCCAAAATTGTACATCGATCTTGATCTTCCTGAAAGTTCATTGCTCATGCTTATCATGTCCATGAATGGTCAAATTTGTAGGAGATAAGTCCACTCCATTATACTCTAAATTTGTAGGGTTCAGACTATGATGAGATTGATCCAATATCCATTATCATTTATCCCCCATTGTACGTTAACATAATTTTTTTAACCAAAATTTATATGGGGCTAATGGGCCCTTATATGTCCTCCTATTGTTCCCTATTAGTGAATGTGATGGAAACATACACACTATTGATGGAGTCTCTACTTGATAGTACTCAGTGGCCTTGACTTCTATCTGAAATTCTCATGGTCCCAAAAGGGATTTAACAACTGGATACCCGAGTTCATTTTGAATAAGAAGTGAATTGGGGATTGAGATATTTTATGGGACTACAAATAGATATTTCAAAACATTGTACTTTTTCAATAGAGGTATTCACTGTATAAAGTGTGTATTTTCATCGGTATGAATTTCAGGATATGAGAATTCTATGGAGCATTGTCATGGATCCATTATGGATATCGAGGGTGTATATGATTCCATAGGAGTTGGATGCAACTACCTTCTTCATTTTCTGGGTTAATCATATTAAACCTCTACTATGCGGTCATGCAAGACAATTGGGTGATGGTGACTGTCAAATGGATTATTGGATCCTCTTTTTTTATTTTGAGTATTATGGTGTGTTATCCCATGGGTCTCGACTATATATATTATTTCCATTTGGATATTGTCAGAATAATGAGTGTGACCACACCTATGTCATCCCATGTATCATCTTCTATGGTGCATGTTGCCTCCCAATATTTGGTTATACATGGAAAATCCATTATTGAGGGAATAATCATCATTACAAAACTGTTTTATCAAGTGTTTTATATTTATAAATCACATGAGGATCATCTAATCCTTTGGGAATTCCTTTTGGTGGGATAGTGCCCATGTTGTAGATGTTGATGGGAATAAATTTGTAAGATTAATGGATTGTATTAGTGATTAATATGTTTCATAAATCTCTATATATTATTATTTCTAGTAGAAATGCACAACAATGGGAGGCATATCAGATTCTTCCATTTTAGGTCGTATAGTTCTAGTGAGTCTGTGAAACAATGCTTTTTGAGAGTTATGAGCTTGGTCAAATTTTATTGAGTCATAATGTTGAAAAACATGTGCACTTCCATGTCTGAAAATTTATACCAACTTTACTCTTCTTTTGAATTGGTGATGGTTATGAATGCAACTTTATCTAAAGAATTGTGTAGCATCATCTATCCATAAGGCCACCTAGACTGTGGGAGATTGATAAGGTTATTATCCAAGTATTCTAGAAAGTAACCTAGGACTTTTAGATTTTGGAAAGTGTATATTTTATTCACCACTTCCTCAAATCCCAAGTGACAATGATTTCCCTATGCTTCCAGCCAAAGGTGATTTTGTGGAGGTTTCTACTCAACATGTTGTATTCGAATGTATCGATCCTTCCAGGGTACATGTTTGAGAACACATCATTGAATGGAAGTAATAATTATGGACTCTAATCTTACATGAATCTTTCCATGTGTTTCATGTATTAATCAAGACTTGGATAAGGATTTATAAATATTCTCTTCACGATATTGTGATTTTCATCAAATTCTGAGAACCCGCCATATTATTGAAATGTTATTAAGTTGTCTAAAAGTCATCACCAATATATTCAGAACATATTTACAATAGTTTATCAAGTTATAGAGGTGGTTATAGAGTAGTTTAAACCTTTACAACATTCGATGAAATCAAATATACTCTTATTCTGATAATTACTATAGCTCCTTGGGTCGAAAATAATTTTTTTCCACTATGTTGAACTGAATAGATAAAGGAACTGATAATTAATGTATTCTAATCCATCAACAGATCCTAATAGAAGACTATTGTACCAATCAAAGGATATCACTATCAATGTCTATAAAAACACCTCAGTTTTGTTGACACATATAGATCTTAGGGTCACATCATAAGCCAACAATGGGATACGAATTGTGTGAGATGTTATTAGGGTGTCCTCCACCATTAAAAGTAGAATAGTTGGGATTTCTGATGTTATGGATTTGTATATTATCATCCTCTCATTAGGGATATGTAATTCATTCATGGTGTACATGTAAGCACATCCCTTCCATGGCTTCCATTAAAGTGGCCTAGGATTCAATGGTAGTATGTAACTATGTGGGTACTACTATCAATGATCCCTCCCATAGACATGGAGTAGGTGGGGAATTATTAGGAAGTCCCTATTTTATATATTTTTAATCATTGATTAAACCAATGAATTAATGATTACCCAAGTGATATAGAGGCTATCACCACAAATGAGGGAAGTCCTGATCATTTTCGGATTCCACATTTCTTTATATTTGATGTCTATATCATGAGTCAATCTGATGCTCAGATACCATTATTTATGGAGAATCATCTATGCGATGGATAATATTCATCACTAGATGGAGGTGACACCTAGTATGAATGTTTCCTCTAAGTAACACCTATTTCAGTTTCTTTAGATCTCATATTTCACACTCACATTATGTTAACTATTCCTCAGTTAATGGAACCTATAATTAGTTACATCCTTCCAATTTTATTTTCAATTATTCAACATAAGAGGTGGTAAATAATTATTTGGTGGGGCTAAATTTTGAAGCCTTCACTGGATCTGAGGGTGCGCAATTTCATTTGGTGTGTCCCTATCACCCTCTTTTTAGGGTACATGTTTTATGTTGTGGACCTATTAATTTTTATCTTGATAAACTAATATCATTCCTATTATATTGGAATTCATTGAGTCATATTGGGAAATTGTGGTTGTGTAATTTAATAATATATAATAATCTGATTCTGCACAACTTCTTTTAGTGCCGTTATTTGAACCCTTGGCCTTAGTGGACCATTTTTGATTGTTACATGGGTGGATTCATATTTACATTGTTGTATTCTCTGCTAATAATATCTTATGAATAATGAAACCGAGGGAGTAATCTATCGTTCTTGTAGAGTGAGGCCCGTGCAATAGAGGTTTGTCCTGTAGTGGATAGAATTGGTGGGATGCCGACCATTGTTTTCTTCATACAATCATTGAGATGGATGATTTCCACTTTGGTGATAATGATGATTAAATTTCATCTATTCCTATGGGGTGGAGGTCAATTGGAGATGCCATTGGAATATATTTTTCATGTTATTGAGGATCCAGTGGCTCTATTGCGATAATTGACTATTCTAGGGATGGACATGAGGATTTAAATTCCCCTATCGTAGTGGAGGGGTGATGATCTAGAATCATAATTAATGTCTCCATGGTTGTTTATGGGGAAAAAGAACTTGTTGATGATGATTTAGAATTAAATTCCCTCATCCCTTTGTGATGGGTTTCACATACAACATTATACGGTATGTTTAGATCCTCTTAGGGATTCAGGGCATTAGGAGGGGAGTAGGTGGTAGATATCCTCATAAATCAAAGTGATGATTCTGATCATAGTAATAATCTATACTATTATCTACTATATACATAGTTATGTGGTGTAACAATACTTGTGTGGGAGATGGGGGTGAAGGCAGTCCATGGTCTGAATTATTCGTTAAGAGAAGTTGTCTATGTGAGAGAAATAGTGATTTCCATGTTTCCAATTTACTCATATTATCATGAAGGGATCATTTTTATGTAAAATGGGACATCCTCTCCCCCCATTAATGGTGTCTCATAACGATGAGGTTTTTGAATTCAAGTGTAGTGGCCAACTAGAACTTGCATTACCTGGTCCCTTTATTTCTCGAGAAGCTATAATATTATAGGATGCCATTTCTAAAGGGATATATTTTCTAGTGGAATGGAAAAGTGTAACTCTCCATACTATCCCCATCCAAGAATATAGATTCCTAACATGGATTTGGAGATCATCTTCCAAAGGATAATGTTGAAATGGCGGTAAGCGTGTTTCAAATATACACTTCCATTTTCAAGTTTTTTATCCTAGGACATGGAGATAACAACTATGTCAATATGAAAATAGACTATCATAATCATTTTAAGGTGGAACTCATATTCTTGATATGGTTGATATCTATCCTTCAGTATCATATTAATATCCATCATATTTCAGCACATAAAAATAATGTACTGCTTTTCTATCTCATCTATAATTTTACATATATATGTAGTGATGGGTAGAACATGTTGTGGAGGATATTTCTATCTAACTCTCTCTATATGATAATTTATGTCTCTTCCTAATCCAAAATACACACCTAAATCTAGTAAGACCATAGAATAGGGCTTTAATGGTCACCTGCAAATGGGAGTGGAGTATTGGTGGAAGTTGATGGGGAAAAAATATACAGTTGAACATGGTGTATTGTGTACATCCCACTATGAAGGAGTTGGGGCTTGTTCACATATATATACAAATGTCTCTAGATAAAGGGAATATTTTATTTCCCATTAGATATTTATTTTTATGGATGTAGACCATGGTGGATTCCAGGATTAGAGTCTCTACGATCCATCTCGACACTACATTGAGGAAGACTATTATGGAAATGAACTTCTTCTTCAACCTCTTTGATAGAAGAGTTGAATGGCACATGTGGTGATGAACATGTTTCTTTATTTACTCAAAGTAAACTTTATAATAGTATATTAGGAATATGTTTCATGTTCTTCCATGTGTATTATAAATAAAGACCTGTATATTTTTATTATATCAGGATATGTGCCTGCTCTATGATGGTTTCCAGAACCTTAATATAATAATTGAAAGATAGGGGAGTGTGATACCATTACAAATAATCTAAGGGAATAGTTCAATAATAAATCTCATTATCTATAGCAATATGAACTTGTCCTGTGTCATATTCTATACTCACATGATGATCCTTAACCAATATAGGAATATGATCCCAATCATGAGCCTTCATGATATGCCAATGGAAATTCTTGGTTGGAGTATGTGCCTACACTGAGATGTGTTCCAAAATCACCTAGTGAGCGTTTATTGGAATATGAATATGATCCTAGTCCAAATGTTTAGTCCACTTCAAAAATTGCTAATAGTCCTCTGGAATAGGAGAAAGAATATGAGTCACCTGAAATATTTCTTTTGAATGATGCTGGTGAAATTATTTTTTTAAGAAATTAATATTTTAAAATTTTCATATGGATATTATATAGTATTCCATGAATATTAACTGGTAAAAATATATTCCTTCCATGAGTCTTGATCCCTTATAATGTTTTATCCTTATTCAGAAATGTGGTATATGCCAAATAATAGGAATTTGGACTATACTGGTAGAATTTTTTTTTACAGGGTGATGAGCATATCATGAGGCTTGTGCTCCTCTCTATTGGTGAACCCCAAAAATAATCAAGGCATGATCCCGATCCTGACACATTAAAATATAACACAATTATTTTTTACAGGCATGTTCCCCTATCACAAGGCATGTTCCACTCTCACCTGATGAGCTCTAGTTGGAATGAGTGTATGATCCCAGCATGATACCTCACCCTTTATCAGAATATATCGATATTCCTATGAGCTAGTAGGGTTTTGAAAATTATTTCTCAATCTTGTCAATGATTTCTGGTGGTCATCATCAGTAGGAGTGGGGATAGGATCCCCGCCGTGTTATCTAGTTCTTTCCACATCAAATGAGTCTTCCATATAGACCATTCATGGTAAACATTTGTGGAATTGTGTCAAAAGGGACCTTAAGTAGGTGACTAATGGGTACCACTGGGTCAGGGTTGGTGTTGGTGGATGATATGTGCAATCCTCGGTGGCACATGAACCAAATGTGAGCCATATTCGAGATCATATTCCACCTTTATCAGATATTCAATGTGGTAGTTGTGACTCTAAAGGGATAAGTTCCCAATGTGGTTTGTCATAATAATGAGGGCTACTAACTTAGAAGTACGCATTTAAAGGAGATGATGATTCTTCAACTTCCATTCTTGGAGAATCTAATGGGAAGTATCCATGGTCGGGATCATGCTGTCATGTGGTACTCCTGAATCATTATATTAATGACACACCATTGGGTCTTTTGAGAAGTTGATATTTCTTAATGACCCATGTGGTTCATATCCGTAGATGAGTTATCAGAGTGAATTCTAGATGATGATTAAATTTCCTTTGACTGCGATTATTTCAAAAAGAGATGATTTTGAAATAAAATAATCAACAAGGAATAACGGTACATAATAGTTCTATATCGTAGGCATGAAAATGATCAATCAGTTTATTAATGGGAACACAATTTCCTTTTATTCCCTTTTAGGATCTTATACTCCCATGTAATTTTCAGCATGAGGATAGACATACAAGAATAATGATATATGTTTTTCTTGCATTATTTATATATATGGGGTTTAAAGAATTGACTAAGGGATTTAAATCGATCCTATCAGTGTTGTTTTCATATGAGGAGAAAGAAACATGGATCTACAAACTATAACCCCCTAATTTATTATTGTATAGATTCGTGTTGAATTTAAAAATGATATTTTGTTGTGAATTGATGTATACATGGGATGCGATCCCCTTGATGGTATGATTAAAGGATATTTTAAGGCCTTTCTCAATCACATACATCATTTTTATCATTTGTTTCATCTTCCCTAGAAATGCCCATTTGTTCCATCATCCATAATTGGTTACAGACATGAATTACAAAGGGTGATTTCCATCTGGGATTTCCGTCCCATTGACTATTGGGGTCCCACATTGGTTGAGATGATGAGATGTTAGACACCTCAAACCATTTTGAGCTGGGGGAATTATTTTCCGTAGGGTATTCATTTATATATTTATGATATATTAAATAATATCTTCCTAAACTCAATACGGTCCTAGTTACCCAATATATATAGATATAGTTTAATTAAACATCATATGAAAAATGCTAATATGTAATTTTAAAATCTATCTATATATATTTGAGTTTCTTCAACATCTTTTGGTAACATGGATTTTCTTATATTATAATGTCATATAATAGTTTTCTTTTGAGATTTATATATTTTAATAAGGTGATTAATAATTTTAGGTGGGGATTAGGTCATTATGGGGTGTCCAACAAATCCTTAATGTTATGGTAATTATAAAACAAATAGTTCATTAATCCCATGTAGTCTAATGTCATGTGGTGAGGAAATATGTTTGGGTACTGAGACACCAAATATTTGAGATCAAACCCTATTTGTTGTATCAAACTTATTCCAAGTATAACTAGGATTTGTTTTATCATAATTACCATTCATGTATTTATTTTCTATTGAGGTCTCCAATTCCATTATAAGGACTCATAGTGATGAGTATATGAAAATTTGTTCTCTATAAGCTGTCATGAGAACTTCTCAGTGTGAGAAAAAATTGGATAAAGAATGATAATTTCCTTGAAAGTTTGAATGAATTATGCCATGGTAAATCCTTGAATTGATTAATCATGGGAATAGGGTCTCAGAGATATGTCTTAGGTATCTTGGTTATGGATGGATGTAGAGTTCTCGTGGTTCAATATTTTACTGGAGCATACAAATGATGGTTTCCCAATACAATTTTGGGGGATTATGGTGCATATGTTAATTTTTTTTCAATTCTATAAACCCAAATGTTATGTTCTCATTTTTGGAAACAGGGGATAAAAATTAATCTATGTCATTTTATGGAATAAGGGAATTAGATTCTAGGATTCCATGGTTGATCAATATGGAACTCAATAATTTGGGAGATTTAACCTATGTATCCTAGATTTGGAAAGAATCATAGTCTTTGTAATTACATTTATGTTGGGGCCCACACACCGAAGCTTCTCTATCCAAGAATGGAGGTTCATATTGCCTAATGGGGTGTTCATTATGTTCCCTTAAACCCACATGAGCTATGGTCTAGGGAAAAAACAATGGGGATTCAATGAATATCCCTATGTAACATTTATATAGAACTATTGTATTTTAATGGCCCTTAGGGTGTTTTGTATAGTGGTCGAGCCATAATAAGGCATCCTATATATCTCAGTTATGGTGGGAATCAAAATTGTTATAGTTTATTTTAGGCTTGGTTAGATATTATTATTCAAAAAAATCTATTCTTACCCACTAAGGCTATCCTTTATTCAGTGATTACATGGGGAGGCCTTCCTACATCAAGGGATTACACACTGAGGATTCCCATTATTTGGTGATTACACACTAAGACAACCCTATATTTAGGTATTTCACATTTTGGATTCCTAGATCCATTATTTAGGTTCATATTTCCAAATAAGGTGTTCTTCTTATCCAATTAATCCCAGTTGATCTATGGACGGGGTTAGATGCCAGTTGAAGATAATGATCAGCCAAAGGAAATTAGATGTGGAACATATGTATTTGAAAACCCCCTAGGCTATTTGTATAGATCTCTATCCTTAAGAAGGAATCCTGCGTATCCCAATTATATTGAGAATTAGTGTCCTCGTATTTCATTTTATATTAGGGAATACACAATGAAATTTACCTATTTTCATGGCCTACACACTAAGGCTTCTATATATCAATGGATTACACACATATAATTTCCTATATTTGGGGAAAACAATATAAGGATTCCCTATATTCAGGTCTTTCACTGTGTGGTTTCCCTGTATTTGGGTATTAAATAATGAGGCTTCCATATATAATATGCTTACACAATGAGATAAATATTTATTCATGGGCCGGTGTGTTTAGACGGTCTCTCTTGACCTGATTGGCTTGTATTGGGAACCATTACATGACTTTTCATGACACATATAAAGGTTGTCACAAGGCTAAGTGTGACACTATTCAATGGAAGTTACGTATATTGTTTGACACCTATTGAGAGACCTCATGATACATGGTCGACATGTTTGGAGGGATTCATAATTCATAGATGACTTCCCTAGAGGGTGTCCCGGAAATTTGGTTTTCATATCATGATGCTTTTGTGAGACTCGTCTAAAATGAGAAAAAGTTGTTATCTGGCCCCGGAGATGTGTCTTAAGGATGCCATATATCCTGGTAGATATACCTAGACGGTGTCAGGATATCTTGGTTATTATGTATAGATTCCATCAAAAGACTCATTTAACATGAGAAACCAACATTATAGTAGTCAACTGTGGTTTAAAAAAGATGTCACATGTCAAAAGTAACAGACCTATAAGTTTTTTTGAGAGATTTTTCATCTTGTTCGAATTATTTTTGAAGACACATATGACATGATAAACCACTATTATATGATTCGTGTGATGTTTCCAAGGGATGTATAATGTCTTGGGTGATAGACCAAAAGGGTTTCATGAGATCCAAACGACATCAATGGGGGGAACACTACGGCTTTCTCTAATATGTTTTTAGTATTTTGTGTGACCGTGATGGCATGAAGGAGTAGATTCGAGAGATCTGGTCAATATGTCCTATTGTTATTGTGTGTCATTGGGTGACTCACACAGAGCTTATGATAGACATCAAAATTGTATATCTCTTTACTCATTCCCTTTTAGTCTCAGTTCAATCCCTTTCATTGCAAATCCCTTAGGTTTATTCAATCTTCATTCATTTGAGTCTCATTAGATTTGGAAGACATGTGGTATGTTATTACCACGGTCTTCAGAATTCCTTCACATTATCTATGAAATATCCCACAATAAAACCTATGTATGTTAAATGATTTATCTAGTTATCCCCTATTGTATTACCTGACGTAATGTTTTCGGTCACGTGATTGGTAATTCAATAAATCCATAGAGGCTAAGAGTCAAATCATCCAATGTCAATGCATCCAGAGCTAGCATGTCCATCCATCGTTGTAGATGAAAATTTTACATGTTATAGTGGTGAATATATAGGAATCACCACTCTTTGTTTTTGGAATATTGTGTGTCTTATATATTATGTGTATGGGATAGAGTCGGTGGAGGGATCACACACCATGGATCATAGTGAGCATCTTCAAATGACCGCTCTGAATGTATCACATAATTTTTAGTGATCATGAGTATCTTTTGTAAATTGATCAATTATTGGATTATATACAATTAAATAGGTCGTAATTGTTCACTATAATATGTCAAATGAATTTGATATTTCCATGTTGACATGCTGATGAGATTTCAAATAATTTAAGTTCATATAGAAAGGTGTTAAAATAGCATCAGGTGAGTTTTCTCGAAGTATTACAATATAATGGTGGTTTTTTCTGGGATCTCATGGAACCACACTATAGGTTAGCTGGAAGAATCGAATACATATCATTTACTGTGAAATACTATCACATCTGCCCTTTAAATCCGCATTATTTTTTATGACTAAGGTTGTCAGTCATGAACGATTTCGTGGGTATTTTTAAGTAAATTTCTTCTATTTATTTGTGTCGCGTGACCAAAATGGGTCACAAGGGTGTGCTAGATAATTTCAGGAAACAAATCCATCCATTATTCCTTAGAATGTGGTGATGTAACTTAGGGAGATTTGAATGGGAATAATTTCATGCCAAAGGCCACCTGTGTGGTGAAGCCTACACATCATTGGGGAATTGTGGATTCATACAGGACCCTAGGGTAGCATCACATGACATTCAGTGATTGAAAACATCTCTATATTCTTTTATTTCTATCTCATAGGATTTATTTTAAAATGAACTGGGATTATTTGAGATTTTATGTCCAATGTATATGATTTTGATTTATTTTTCAGTGATGTCTCTCTTGACCAATATGGGTCAGGTGGAGTGTCTATTACCATGTAGAGGACAAGACTATCCATATATCCATAGATCATAGTATGGGCTTCTTAGACATACCTGAGGACTTACATTCAGTGGGTCTAACGATACAATGTGATTTCGTGAGATGAGGTTGATATAGTGTCAAAATCATGTGACCTCTCACTTATTGTCTAGGAAGCATGTAGTGTTTCCTTCAATGAACAAAAACACCACTTCGCTCCTCCCTATTATCACCTATGATTTATCCAAGAAAGTTTCACTGTTCTTTCAGTTTTTTTCATTAATTTCACCATGGCATTTTATTCTTCTCAACATAAAAATGATATTCGAGCTTCGTGGACACTAGGGGTATCTATATTTGAATATCATCTATATTTATTTTCAAAATAATTTATATTGTTTTACAGTCAAATTCCAATGAGAAACCATGTAGATAGGGGTATATCCTTAATTTATCTAGGAAGACTTCATGAGAGTAGGAAGATCTATCGAAATGATCAAACAATCATGATCCCTTCATAGGGTCATGTAATCTGCAGGTCATTATGATTGTATTTCTCAATTCCTTTTATGTGGAATTTAATATCTATATACAATAATTTATATTTTTATTTTTAGAAGGTCCATATTGTCTATTTCAAAATATAAATTTTTTAATATTCAGTTATTTTTCTCTTTAAGAATTTTTTTAATGATTATCATTGTAATATCAATTCACTTGGTGATTGTTATCATTCCCTTGAAAGAATCACTTTATTCTATTCATTTTTCATTCGAAAATTAACTTGAATATTCATGTTCCTATAATATATAAATTAATAATTTCTAAACTGTTATTCATTTTTACATATGGTGTTATATTTTATTGTAATTTTATTAACTGGGGACTTAATGATAAATCCATATTCTTTTATCAATACAGATATTTGATAAGGAAAATTTTTTATTTATATTCATTAACCTGAGGACTGTTTTGTACATGAAATTATGGGTGGGCCTGAAATTAAAATAAATGCTAAATTCATTGATAGGTTTATATGAGATGGTTATGTTGTAAAAATTAAATAGTTTTTTCCATAGTTTTTATTCCATTTGTGAATTTTTTTGAGGGTAATTTTTTTCATGTACCGTAGTCATGACGTCTATCATGAAACAATTGACAACATTTAATTTTAGTTATTATTCAGCAATGATATTTTTCATCAAAATTTCCCTTGATACATTTAATATTTAGTTCATTGATTAGGTGAAATTTTTTTCAGTTTCATACAATTCCAAATTGATTTTTCATATCTTGATAACTGAATGGAATTTTTTCTATGTTATTTACCATTCAATGTAAATTTATTATTAATAAATCTTTATTTCTTTGTCTTTAATCACCCTAACCCTTCATTTGAGATCACCCTTATTATGTTTCCATTATAAATATTACAATGAATAAATCATTGAATATGCATTCAAAGAAACAATTTATTTCATTTTATTGTGTATCATGTATTTATTTTCAATTTTGAAATTATTTTTCAAATCATGTATATCATCTGGATTTACAAAAATAATAAACTAGTCAGTCCTTAGGAATTTTATTCCTTAATATCAAGCCAATGTAATAAAATAATTCGTTGCCTTCGGTTATCTTGGTGCAGGGTGTTATAGATGATTAGATTTTATTGACAAAGGTGATCTAAGAAGCATTGACCATGTTTCATGTAGATGTTACAAAATAAAATTTAGAA
The DNA here is from genome assembly GCA_963277665.1 of Viscum album. Classification (NCBI taxonomy): domain Eukaryota; kingdom Viridiplantae; phylum Streptophyta; class Magnoliopsida; order Santalales; family Viscaceae; genus Viscum; species Viscum album. Next base: position 1,248,066,687 of record OY728148.1, read on the forward strand.
ATAATTTATTCTATTTGAGGGAATTAAGATCAAATATTTTTATACCAAAATATCCTCTTTATCATGGTTATCAACATCCAAAAAATTAGTTAAAAAATATTCATATATATGGTGTCTTGCAATAGAACATTTGTGACTTAGTGTATATTAGGAGATTATAGGAATACATTATGATTGTAGTGTGATGCCTTTCTATGGAATTACTATGAGAGTAAGGTGGTTATTTTCATGGAGATATTATTCTTATTTGTGCTATGAACCACCTCTTAAATTATGTCATTAATTATAGATTAGAATTTATAATTTCAAAATATAAACAATGAATTAATATTGATGGAATTTCTAGATTAACACTATAAATACCACATTCTCATTTTGTTTCTTTAGTTTCATTTCATGTTTGATAAATATGATAGAAGTAATATTACAATGAATGACCTTTGTAAAAACATATTATAATTTTTAAATGGTGTTTAATTTTAAATGAAAATATTTTAAATTTCTAAAAGTATTAAACACCAAATTAACCCCTAATTATTTCATGTGTCCTCCAATATCAAAAAACTATATATCAACTAATACTTTTGAATAAGATTCAACTATTTGGATATATCAAAATCATCACATGTACCTTTTATCATATTTATAGGTTTTGGATTTTAATATTTTTTTGAAATATGATTCATATGGAAGGAAGTATTTCAATAATTATTCACAAAGATGAAGATACATATTTTATGATACTATAGACAATGAAAGAAAAGGAATCCAATATAATAGAAAATATATATTAATAACTAAAGCTTTCCACACCAACATCAAATGTATCAAAATGGTAATTAATTGTTTTTATAATGTTATGATAATTTACCTTTGGATGATTACACTACATGTTTTAGTGTGTATAAATAGTTCAAAAGTAGATGATATATTCACATTTTATGCAGATTATTTGAAGACACTTCCAGATGAAGTTATAACATACATATATAAATTTATCCAAGACCTACACAATTATAAATTACACCAATATAATTATTATTATATCATATAGAATTAAATGACTATGGAATCAAGATGATTCAACAACCTATCTATTTTTTTGAAATTAATGGTGAAATATACTCACATATAAATGATGGAATCAAACTAATTTATGGAAAATTAATACGAAATAAAATTAATATTCAGGTGTTAATAAGATAATTGGCCAATTGTTTTTGACTCTTTATAAAAGATTTACACTGTTATATTTACTATCATTATGCATAGAATTATGTTAATACAAAATAAAGATAATTTACATGATAGATAACTATCAAGGATTTGAAATATTAATGATGAAAAAAACAATATCATTATGCATGATTAGCTTATTAGAATAAAATTAGTTGTGTTAGATAAGAATTCATTAAAAACTATTTATATATATTGGGAAAATATTTGGTTATCATTAAAAAGATATATTTTATCATTTAAAATGATCAATAAATAAGTATTTATACTCTTGTTTGGAGAAGTATTTTTTCTATGATAATTCTTCATACTAGTGGAATTGATAGTCTAAGTGCATGTAGATAAAACTCTACCACATAATTATGAAATAATGAATTCCAATACACTTGGATTGATGGTTCATTCAATTATAATTACAATTATAAGATTCCAAAAAAGGTACAAAAAATGTAGAAATGATGAAGATATTTTTTTCTTCATTTTTAAAAGTTTTTCAATTATTATATACATTGTAAATTATTTAACGGTTTTAAATTAAATTATTTTTAAAATTGATGATATTTGAACTAAATTTGGATATTACATATTATAAAAATTTTAAAATTTTATTTATCAATTTTAAAATTTGATAATAAATATTTTAAATCATATGAAATTGAAAAAAATGGTTATCATATATTTTTGTAATTCTTTCATTTAACAATTAATAGTTCTAGGTCGACCATTTTGATTCCTATGAAACCCATTTATTATTTAAAGATTAATGTTTAAACTGGATTTTAAAACATTTATTGAAGAAGGAATAACCCATGATACATAATAATAAATGAGGTAATTACAATGGGAGAGTAAATACGACTCTATTTTTATAATTTTCAAACAATATAATTTTTATATTACTTATTAATGTAGAAGATGAATATTTTAAATTAGTGAAGATTAAAATACACCACATCCCAAAAAAATCAATCATGAAACTCAAGTATAATATCTTTCCCATTTGAAAAAAAGAATATAATATTTGTGGGTTATGGGTTATGACACTTGATTAAAAAATTTAACTTGATAATTATCCATTTTTATCATCCATATATGATGTTATAAAGAAAAATTTCATCTAAGGGAACAAAATGAAATATATTCCACACCATTTTCAAATAATTTATAGCATCAATTCCATTTAAAAGGATTTCTAGATGGTTCATTTATTATATTATGAGAGGTTATTTATTAGAATATTACTTCTAGATGATACATTTTATTCATTTTGGAATAAAATCCATGTGGAGGTAGTATGTAATGATTTGAAGGAATGTTCATTTTTTCAATTGTTTTTAACTATAATATCATTTCATTTGAATAACTATAGAATCCATTTTATTTATTGAAATAGATCACTTTATTTATATTTCATAAATTCATATATTATGGCTTATATTTTTCATTATAATTTTAATTTAAAATGAGAATCGTGGTATATTAAAACATTTTTGGGAAGTACCCACATTGAGCACAATAAGTTAAATATGGTTCCATTAATCTATGGTTTTTGTGACATATTAGAACATTTATAATAGGATAAAAAAATATAATGGATTTTTCATTATATTTCATAGGAATTATAGGTCCATATATTGTGTGTATTAACAATATACTTTCAAAACAAATTAGAAAATATTTAAACTCAATCACTATGAGAGTCTCTAATGATTTAAGCATGTATATTCAATTTTATTTCTTTTTTTTAATTCATTTGGTTTCTTATTTATAATCTATTACATTAATTTATAATTTTCATTTGATTTTATGTTTTTTATCCTTATTTGGACCACATTTCATACCCCATTTTACAATCAATCCTAATAAAATTAAAAAATAAAATATTTGGTAATATGGTCTAAAACAAAATCATTTGAAACCCTCATCGTACGAAAAACATTATATAGTTTCACGATAAAACAATACTATAAATTTTATCCATTTTTAGGGAGGTTTTTTATAATTTTTTATTTTTTTAAATTTCCATTATTTTATCCAAATAATTCAGTGTATTAAAAACCCAGAAAATGTATTTTCATAGTGAGTAATCATGTTATTATCATTTAAATGAAAAATTTATGGTTTTTAGTGATGATTAATTTTTATTTTTACAAATCCAATAAATTTTATTCATAATAAAAACAAATTTTTTTATAGTACAATGATATCATTTGATGTTTCAATACAATTACATCATGATTCATAAACAATCAGTAAAAAAATTATAATCATACCAAAAATTTAAAACAAATAAAATCTCAAAGAAATTTAAGATAATGGAAATCATGAACCACATAGCTCTGATATTAAAGAACATTTTGTGGAATAGTTTTTTGATGATTATAAAATTTTATTTTAAATTATAAATTTTAATTTTATACTAGAATTGACATTCATATTATCAGTAATTGAATCTGGTTTCCATCAAAACTGTCACCAAACCAAGACAATCAGAAGTGTTGAAGGGAGTTCCCTCTCTATACAGAAAGTAAAAAGAGACTGGGTATCATTTATATTTTTTTGGGTAACGTTTTTCTGATTTTTCATACATAAAACATCAAAAACAATCAATAAACAAAATCTGAAAATTCATGCCTAACAAGATTTAAAAAATAGAGAACTGAATATATAGGTTTGAACATATAATATGTTGTACAAAAGAACATAACATTATCATCAATAAAACCCCAAGGACCCCACATGTTATGGGGCCAGCTCTCAAAAGTTGTTTCTACAATGCCACACCATATAAGGGAACTAACAACCCGAACCACAATCAAACTAGGCCATGCCTTTTAACTATTTCAATCATGATCAAGTCTACTCACACCCTAGGCATGCAAGTAGTATGTGAGACTAATCCCAACAGGTTACCACCAAGATATTTGACAATGTTATGAATAAAAGTTATAAGAATGCATGTCAGTATAAGAAAGAAGTGGTGGAAATAATTTCTAAATAATGAAACATTTAAATATAAATAGTTATCAAAGTGAATTTTCCATGAGTCAGCACATTTGTGTAAAACATTTAATCTATGGTATTTTCATTAAAAACCCACCTTTCAGAGATAATTATAACAGAGTCAATGAGCACTAATCTCAAGAACAATCCTAAGCACTAGTAACTATCGGGCCCCATTTACCACATATGTTGTTGTAATGTAACCATAGAAAAATCCATTATCGTGAACGATACACTAGTAAGAAACATACCAAAAACCTAGTGGTCCCCAATCATAATCAATATAGTTTTGTTAGTTTTTCTTTTATACATTTTTCTATATTAAACAAGGATAAAACTAATCTGAATCATTAGTGTACTAGTACGTATCCACCCTCTTAGATACCCATGCATCCCTCTTTTTGATCAAACCATTATATCATGATACCAAAAGAAATTAACAAATAAAACATCATTTATTGTCATAATATACTCATATAATTATATACTCTTGATATTCACCAGTCACACCACTCAATAAACCCTTTAGGATTTCAATAAAATAAAACCACAAAATTTTACAATGTTTTTCACACAATATCCCTCTAAAACCACACAGTGAACAATATTTGAAAACCCATATTCACCAAAAAAAATTATGCTCCCAAATTTTTTCTATAATGACATAAAATGGGTAATAAAACAACTTTAATCAGCATAACATCAAATATGCATGTAAAAAACTCAATTTAACACAAAATTATTACAAAAAAATTATTTCCTTATCAAATGTCACCAAAACCAAATTTCTCAGCAAGGATAATGATATAAAAGTGTGATAAAATATAAATTAAGAAAATATAACTCATATATCATTTATTACCCATGAAATTGCCTACCAAAAGTGTCAAAACCCTTAAATATTTGGGCGAAAATTCAACTGCACCAATGTCGCACCACTTTGGACATAGATGAAGACAAAAAAAATGAATATACCATTAAACCATGTATCAAACCCAAAATTATAATCCTAACTTTTTGGACATATGTAACATAAAAAATAATGGAAAAACACCTATGTAAATGGATGAAATTCTATGAAAATGGGAGGAACTCTTTGAAAATTTAAAGAAGAAGGAAGGGGACCCACATACGTGAGGGATCTAAAAGAAATCAACCCATGTACACAAGTATAAAAATTTCCCAATAACCAAAAATTCATGGGAGGTTCGAATAAGGAAGAGAAGGAAAAATGATAACTAAAATGGGGGAAATAGAGTAACAATTGAAGGAGTTATGAAATAAATATTTTACTTCTTCTAATCTGGATGATTTGAGAATGTCTTAGAAGTTATTCCCTAATTCATGATGTTTATGCGCTACAAAGTGGAGGAAATGATAATGGGGGTGCACCTATGTTTAGTGGTATTGGATGAGACTTTGAATCACTAAAAATTCATTGAAATTTAATATGACATTAAATAAATTGTGTTTTAAACTAGAAAAGGGCTTCGGTCTGGCCCAATTATTTAATTAAAAATCCCAAATACACAATGATTATGGACTCCTAGAGGGTCTATATTGATATTTTGGTGTTCATAGGTCAGTATTGGCCAATATGGAATTTAAATTAGTAAAAAATGATGATAAATAAAAGAGTTATAAAATAAAAAATTGGTTTTTAAATCTGGATATGGGACCACAGCTTGGTTTGAATCACAAAAAAAAATCATTCCTCCAAAAATGAAAGGATAACCCCTAAAAAAAAGAATTATTTGAAATTAAATGAAATTTTACATTAATATATTTCATGTAAGGGCATAAATTTACAAGATATCTAGATAAATATGATTTTGTATATTATTTGTCAAAAGTTTATGAAAATGTATTGTCATGTGAAATAATTATTTTAATTGAAAAAATAAAAACCATTGAATAAAAAATTTTAAAAATGTCAATAAATAATAGTGTGATTATTTTTTTGATAAAAATAAATATTAAATTTCGGTTTTTATATTTAATATTATATTTTTCAAATCCAAAAAGATCTGGATCCAATGAAAACATAGTGATAAAAAAAATTTGATTTTTTTTAAATCAATTATTTTTATAATAAATTGTATTATATTTTTTTCATTTTATAAAATGATTGTTTACTAATTTTTTTGGTTCAATTTTCATGAGAATTAAAAAGATAATTATATAATTGAAAAAATTCATTTTGGGCGTGAAAGAGTAGTTGTCATTTATTGAAGAGAATATTTGTATTGATAAATTTCTCAAAGAATAAATCATTTCACATAATGAAATTGATCATTAATACAAACCTATCAACAATACTAATAAACTAGTGGAGGTTATTTTTGAAGTAAAATATTAGTTATATTTATGTTATATTTTCTCCACATCGACCCTCTCATTGGAACCATAATGAAATTTAGATAAACCTAATGAAATTTCATATTGAGATATTCTAGTTTTTTTGACATGTAGAATATTAAATGAATATCATTTTATTGTGTCATGAATAATTGAAAATACCCTACTTATTGTAGATGTTGAATGGATAACACTACCTAAGTAGGTGGTGGGAAAAAAATTACACACATTAGGGATAAAATAATGAATCAACCCCCTTATTTTGTTTTAAATTTTTATTATTTTAATTGCAAAACATGTTTATTAATTTTTTCATTTTGTGTTGAATTTAATTATTAATTTATTAGTAGACTTTCTCAAGGAATGTAAAACTGTATAAAAAATTAATTTTTTACTCTTCTATACAAACTTTTTTCAATTATATTATTATTTATTTCTTAATTATAATATAAATTGTTTAAAATTATAATGATATATAAAAACATCATATGGGAGGAATACCCTTTTATATATGAATTGTTTTTTTATGAAATTATATTCATTGTATTCTTTTTAAATTTTTTTTGGATAATTATTTTTGGAATGTATGAATGTAAACATAATTTAATTATTTATCTAAAATTTATATTAATTAACATTACTGGTCTGATTCATGTAATAAATCATAAATCATAACATAAATTTTTTTAGTCGATGTCAAAAATTTTTGGAAATCCTAAAATTCATGTTATATAATAAATTTAATTCTATGAATAAAATAAAAATTTTAAAATCACCCACCCATGTTTTCTCTAAAAATACTTTACATATTCTCCACAATTACCCACTTATTTATGGACTTATTATTTTATTTCATTGCTATAATTTTAAAATATTCTATAATATCTCTAATATTATAGAAACATACATTCAAAATGATTGATTCAATTGTATTTTGATTGAAATCCAATTAAAAAATATATATCTCATTATTTTTAATATGTTTTACATTTTTAGATTTGTATCTGTTATTAGTCTTAAACATACTATTAGTCATTCTTATTATAATCTAGTTTCCCAATCCAACTAACCCTCTAAGTTAATTTTACGATTTAATGGATGTCTAAGGGTGGGGAATGTATTATGTTACTTGTTATATAATGTTGGGTTGATTTAGGTGGAGAAAAAACTATAAGTATAATGTTTCATATCTCAATGTTATCCTATTATTATTTTATGGATAAGAATGTAGTTCTATTATAGAGAATTCAAGAAAAAATCGTTTTTCCCTTTTAGATATTTGTAAAAATATGAATTTTTTAGATGATGCTTTTATCAATATTTTACTATATTTGGGATTTTGAGGAAATAACATCGAAATCAAATCTCGGTCATGTTAGATCTAATATTAGGCATTTAATAAATACTAAAAACCCACGATTGGCTGAGAAATTGAATTATAAAATCTTCTAATATAATGACCCATATCATATTCTTATTGATCAGAATAATAAAAAATGAATCACACCATCATTAAAATAGTATTAAATCCCTTCATATGACTCCCTGATGGATACATGTCATTAACTCAATTATGTGAAGATATATATTTTTCCAATATTATCGAGAACCTTCAATTATCATGGATGAGGATAACATTGTTTAAAATCCAAATCATGTATTGAGAGGATAATAAGATATTTTGGTATCTTTTTCACTGTTAGAATGTTAAAAATCAGAATTTAATGAAATAAAAAAATAGATAATTTTGAATTTATCCTCTTCAATATGGCTGATATGTTAGAATCCATTATTTTATGAATTGATTATTTCATTGGCTTGTTTTTTTGAATTTTTAATTGGAAATTTATTTTGACATATCACTTGTCATAGATTCCAATTATAATGTGTGGGGGAATTGGTGTAGCTAATGTTTTATATATTTTTTATAATTATTATATTGAAATAATCCCAACCATTTTATTCTTCTATATGAAAATTCATTATATTTTGAATTATTTCTTATTTTATAACTAAATAATGAAACTCCCTTAATTATATATTTTTAAATATTTTTTTATCACTTTGTTATTTTGTGAATATTTTTTCCAATTTTAGTCCAATTTTCAAACTAATTTTGTATAGTTTACCTTGGTTCATGAGACTAATTTAATAAATCTAATGGAACTAATCAATCAACCATTTTGAGTCCCAAATAATTAATTCCAACTTGGAAGATAAGTTATTTAATTGAATAATGTATCATAAGTAAATATAGAATAACCTAAGATAAATAACTCCAAGTAAAATGATTATAGATGGATATGTACATAATCATTAATTCGTAAATGATAGAACATTTATTTGTTAAATTATTTCATTATCAAGCATTATGTATACAAACAATTAGAGGAATATAAATCTATTCTTCATTAGGAATATGTTCACACAAGTAAATCCATTATAATATTTTCAACATTCCTTAAATTGATAAATATGTTTTTGTGTGATTATTCAGGTTACATGTTAACAACATTCACGAAGGAAATTTTTCTATATTCAGCCTCCTAATATGTACAAATTCTAAAATCATAATTCTAATAGAACAAAACATACAATTGTCTAAAAACATTTAATATAAATATAAGTATCCATTTTATATTTTAAGGCATTTTATAATGATGAAATTTCCTATCAGGAGAAGAAATTTTGAAAAATAATTTTTTAATGGATATGTTATATGAATTTTGGGAAGAACTCTATGTGGCGATTGTTAAGATGATGTGAATGAATTCCACATTGTTTTCTTTAATTGTCAAATATTTTCATAACATTAACTTCGAAAAAATTTAGATTCAAGGGTGGTATTTATTTTAAAACCATTCTAATAAATTTATGTGTATTTATTTTCTACTATTGAATACAAACTAATTTTCGTATAGTTTAATCTTCAAACAGGGATGAATCCCTATTTGGAAAAACCAATAAATAGGGTTCTTCATTAATTGACGTTTTTACAAAATAAAATTAGTTCCAAAAGTGGGAAACCCACATATTTTATTTTTTTTATAGTTTCTAGAATCATTAGCTGTATAATATAATTATTTGAAGTATGTATTGTGATATTCAATTAGAAAATATTTTAAGACAATGAGGAAGTGTTTTATTTAGTATATAATCTTTTCTACTTCATATATCGTTACATTGTCATTTTCAATCCATTATAATTATAATTTATAATAATTTTCATTAATTAAATATTTTATTATTTTTTTAATTAAAATTTTAATATCCATTAAAAATGCACATTTGGATTAAATTAATTGATGAAAATTAATAAATTCATAAATTTATATATTTTTCTGAAACCGCCATGTGAGAAATCATCATGGTCACAACTATATAAAATTTGAAATTTGAAATTATTATCAAATGTTTTGTAAAAAAAACTATTCCATCAAATATTTCCCATTCCAGGTAGATATTTAATGTTTTTTTCATTTTTTTAAATTTTTTTTATTTTTAAAAATATATTATAGTCTCATAAATTAGAGAATTGATTATCCCAGGGACTATGCCAATGATTTTCATGATTATCAACAATTCGTGGAGTATAATAATTATACCTACTGAACACCGACACTCTTAGATCCATGTAACAATTAAATATTTATTACATTTTTGAGATAAAAAAATAAATAAATGTGTCCCTAATTATTATCTAAACCATTACATACCTAATTTATAATTTGGATCACATACATTATCAAGGATAGTTTATATTTATAGTTTTTTAGAATTAGAAAAATTCAAACATAAATAATACCCTTGTTGATAAATAAAGAACAATCCAAAATAAATATTCTATACTTAATTCACATTAAGTAATCATCATCGTCCATACTAAATCCCTTCACGACATAAATCATTAAAAAATAATTTCTCAGTAACCTAGGAAAATGGAATAAAATGATAGGTGATGTAAAATTACCAGTATTGATAATCATAAGAATTAAAATGTTCATGATGTCAATGACCATAAGATGTGTTCAATGATATGAAAAAATTAATCATAGTGAGTGAGTGAATCATAAAATAACCCATACACATCATGTAATGACTCATCAATCATAATGATGACACAAGGTTATAAACAATTAAATATTCATAAAAATAAATAATAATGAACTATGTGATGTCAATCATGATCATAGGATAAATTATAATCCCATGAAAGGCATTTTTCAATCATGTTCGTATTTAGAAACATCATCATATTAGAATAATTTTTGAAACCCTATAATTGAAATAACTAATCATTTTACATCCATTATAATTCTCTATTGAAAATATTAAATGTTGTTAAAAATGAGTAACTCAAGTGGGGGTTTAATTGTGTAGCCAATAAGATATATTTTTTAAAAAATATCAAATTAAATCCCCTAATTCATAAAAAATAATCTAGTTAATCAAAATAGTATGTCTATATATGTTTTATCATTTAAAAAAATTATATGCCTGATTATTCCTATGTTATAAAAATTATGTAAATTTTATTATCATTTCAAATTAATTTAATAAAAAATATTTTAATATAAACACTATTATAGACAAACTTTCAAAGAACATTTTTATTTAATTTTTTATAAAAAATACTGTTTATTATTTGAATCATTGAAAACAAAACAAAAACACATAGTAGAGTATACAATGGGTTTATTCAAATGTGGATAGATTATCCACTCTAAATGGAAATCACCAGTTTTATTGAATTTTATAAAATTATAATATTATAAAAAACCTAGATTAGGTATATATGAAATAACATATAATCAATAATAGGTGAAATATAATTCCACAGATATAAGTGGGAGTAAAAACATGTAATTAAATGAAAAAACCTCTTCGAAAATAATTGTTGGTATGCATATTAGAATATATATAACAGAATAACAATTTTTCTTCAGTTTTAGATGTACTGTATGTGTGCTTAAAAATAAATAAGAAACACAATAATACACAAAATAATACACAAAATATATAGAAAACATATAGGGAAAATTAAAAGAGATAAATTAATGAATCACAACATGATTTATAATTCTCCATAAGATCATGAGTCCTCAGGTTTACAATGTTAGGGATCTAGAACCAAATCTTCTAATTTTACAATAAATATTGAAATTGTGAAGATATCTTTTTGGATTTTATGAAATGATATTGACATTATGGGTTGTCCCCACATTCATAGATGAATGCGTTTTAGATAATGGAATTGAATTTATCTTATGAATGATTAATTCAAGATTTAGCAATTCTAAAATTTTATAATTTTAAATCTCATTATCTACCATCATCAAACATGGTGCAAAAGGGAGTCCATAAAAATTATAAACCAATACATTAAGGATTACACATTGGTGAATATTGATCAATATTTTATGGATACTTGAATTAACATTTGCCTCATTCATTATAGATTTTGTGTAATAGTTTAATTATTAATCCTTAAATAAATTATATTCATTAACATCAATAAAATATCTATTGAATAATGTAATTCAAATCCGGAAGAACATCAATGGTTTTACTCCTAGAGGTGAGTCAGGGATGATTTCATGTTAGTCTAATGGTGACTCATATTGTGAAATGATTCATATCTAGTGAGGACTCATGTCTGGGGGTGACTCAGGTTAGGTGGTTGCTCATTTTTTGAGGTATGTTATTTTGGAAATGAGTTATGGTTTTCAGTGAATCATATCTTACAGTGAGTAAAATATTATAGTGAATAAAATATTGTTTTAAATCAATACATTCATTGACACATTTAAAAGGTTATATAATTATATAATTTACTAATTTTATAAGTGATTCAGGTATTTAGATGACTAATATTAACAATTATCAAAATTTTCCTCAAATTTATGTATAATATAAAATCATATCCCAAAATTAAAATTTCATTAGAAACATAATAAACATGAATTTTGAGGAATAAAATTTCATTCTTACAATTATAGACCCATTTTTTAAATAAAAAGTCTTGGAATTTTTATACACCATAAATAATATAAACATATGTATATAGAGATGAATTAAATGATAAAAATAGGCTAAACATATAATATGTTAAATATGAGATGTAATGAAATGTGGTCTCATTGATAAGTGTAGTTATGTTTTTTAAAGGTAATATAAGTTACATCTAAATGATTAGGGTATCAAAGTACGGATCCAATTAAACTTGGTATAAATTTATGTGTATTAATGTTAAATGTAATATCAAAGTTAAGTTATAAAACATGTCTAATTGTGATACGAAATATTAAAATATAAGGTAAATTTAATAACAGTTATTCTATTTTTGGATTTCCAAAAATATAAGACATTAAATATTAAATAAAACGTTATCATAAATAATATAGATACATTTCATTAAGCACTAATGTATCATGAGTCTGGTCCTTTACCACCCTTCCATTGTAGATTTATGAGGAAATAATGTTGAATATATGGGTGTTTTAGTAGGGGATAAAGGTATTTAAGGAGGTTTTCTAAGCTCTCTCATGACCATGGGTATGATATTGGAGAATTATTCCAAGGGAGACATAAAAAATGGCTGGTAATAAAAAGGTAAAGGATATGAGGATGGATAATATTTGAAAGCATACAATGAAATATCCTTAGGTGATAAATTTTTCATACTAGATACTTATAATAAAGGAATCATAAGTCTGGAAAAAAATTTATAATAATCTTTCCCTTATATAAATATAAGTGATTATTTATTTCTTCTCATCCATGAATAAAATTAGAAGAGGTTCCAAATCATTTTTTTTGGAATCTAGGTTACATAAATTCTATTGTAATAGGTGGTATCCTCAAATTCTCATCAAATAACTTCTAATTAATATTCAACACATATTGGTATATATCTATGAAAAGTAATAATTCATGGCCTCTGTAATATTTTCCCTTTAACTTTAGGATTCATCCAAACCACAACATTCCATTTTATATATTTTCTTACAATACTGTCAAATATACCTCAGTTACACTAAAATAAAAGATTGGATATCACCTATAAAAATATAGATCACCTCTACCATTATTTATTTGATCAATTTGGCATCAACTGAGGTTGATGTTAGATCAATGGAATATTAAATTCCACATATGGGAAAATCATCAACCTCTGTATCCTAAAGTAATTGATTGAAGGAAAGGAGTTTCTCATCTTCTACATAACATTTCTCATTGTCTCAATATCAACAGATATCCTTCAATTAAAATTTTCTTTTTTTATGAATAAAAAAATCCACCTTCATTATAATATAGAATAAAACAAACAAAAATTAGATTCTATCATTATATTAATTAATTTTTGTGACATAAGGATCTTGAGAACACAAAATACTACTGAAGTTATCTATGAGTCTTCTTCTTAAAAAGATAAATATTATCAGGAAATAACATCTGATGAAAATGGTTTTGTATTTATACCAAATCATGGAATGTAATCCTTTATATGAACTAATCTAGAAATAGGTACCTCTGATTGGCTTTACATATACTCATCGACATGGTTAGTTTTCTCAACTAAATATCTCTTACGATGTATCACAACTCCAACAGAGACATAAGGCCCACCATTATTTGGTGTGATATATTGGTTATCACCACTACGATCATAATATAAATATTCATTCTATATCCTATGATGTCGGAATATAGAGAATGTATCACCCATGGATTATACCTCATAAAAAACAAAAATAAACATCATAGTTATATATATTCTCTAAAATAACTTCCTCTAAAAACATGGAATCTAGAAAGTCAAAACAAAGATGAAAAAATACTATGATTTTCTCCCACTCTTCATGAGGAGTTTCTATGACTTATTTAGATGTCACATTAGTAGGTCCATCTCTGATATAAATAAGTTTTCAATACTAAATTTAATTTTCAATTGTACGTACTCTATTAGATCATACATCACTAACATCTTTCTCTATGATTTATCTCTCAAATTAATTAGATGTAATGAAACAAAGATTATATAATTAGTTGATTGATTCAACATGATAAGGATAATGTTATTTATTCCCTTGAACACCATCAAAATTATTAAGATCATGTACTCCCCCATCATTATCCTCATCATCATCTCTATTATTTCTGTTACAATAATCACCATTAATAGCCTCATCAGAACCATATGATGCATCTAAAACTTCTTTATGATATTTAGAAGAACTCCAGATCTTCTCTTCTCATGATACCCCAGTATCTTTATCATCATTATAACAATCACATAAAATAATTTCCTTTGATGTTATAGAAAATAGTGGACTAAATGCTCCAAAAAGATATTGCTGGGATTATAGGGATATTATGGTCATGATATACATTAATAGAGTTATCCACCACCCCATCAATATTTGTCAAAAACTCATCCCCTTCGTCCTCATCGAATTATTCCATCATTTCACTAGGATTGAATCCATGATCAGGTTAATTTTTTGACCTTTTTAGATAATATATTGTGTTAAACTCTATATAGATCATGTCATTATCACATAACCAACTTTTTAACCATTCGTTCCAAACCAATGTCATTCTTATCTATATAACCTTATTTATGAATAAATTACCACATTTTACTTCAGCTTCATCCTCCTCATCAATTAAAAACATGGTTTCAAAAATGGATTAATGGTACTTGGGATAAATTAAAGAGTTGGATATGTATGATTATATACACATTTTGATCTATTGTATCATGATGTAGATGAAAAGGTTATTTCTATCCTATCATTAAATAATGAACAAAAGTCACACATCAAGATTTTTCCTAGAATTCAGGTCCTATTTTCTAGAGCACATCCTTAAAATAGAGGATTCACTATCACTGGGTAGTGTCCATTAATACTCATCAAAAACTACACGATGAGGCACATTTAATGACATAGAATTTTTTTTTGCTTTATTAGTAAACTCTTTAATATCTAACATGATCTGAATAAAATAATTATCCTTTTAAAAAATAATATTTAGGTACTAATAAAATTGATTTATGATCATTTAATATAATTTTGGATAATTTATGTTGAAAATGATTATACTGCCCTAGTCAAAGATCACTTTTTTGTACAAATGACATTCTAGATAACAACTAACCAACATTTGCTTATTTTTAATGAATAACAACATAGTTTACAAGTATTTGATTCCTCAAATAAATAAAAATGTTATTGGTTATCCAATTTACTTATTTTCATATCATTATTTCTTAGGAGACAACATAGAAATGATATTGAATGTCATCCTTTTACTCAAATGTACGGTCCCTTTAGGGGCATGAGAATTATTAAGGTCATTAAATAAAGGCATTGTGAAATGTTTTGAATAAAGAATTAATCATTGAGAGTTATTCTAATTAAAAAGATAAGAACATTTTATAATTTTTTCATTCTAAATTACAAAATTAAATAATAAGGAATATATAAATTATAAATAATATAAAAATATTGTAATTGTAAAATGACTTAATATAGTGAGCAGTAGTAATATAGTGATTGGTGACATGATCAATGGTGACTGACTAACCATGACTCACCAACATTGACTCACCATCCATGAAAATAAAATTGTGAATTTCTAATGGTGACTCTTCAATATTCACTTTCCAATTATGCGTACGCAATTATGTCACTCTAATGGTGACTTTACAAAAGCGACTCTCCTATTGTGACTATACACCAACGACTCATCCCAGAGTGGATCATCGAATGGTGGCTCTTACAATAGTCATGAATAACCTAAATTTATCATTCCTAATATATATTTGATTTATCATAGTCTCTCGGAATTCATTTTTCATGGAAATATAATCATGCTGATGTTCTGTCACTCTGAATTCAAGAGTTATATCACACATTTGAAAATGGTTCCACAAAAATTTATGTCTTACAACACTTTTTTTATCTCTATATCGAGAGAGAGTATTTTGAGATATATTTATGTCAATTTTTATAACAATTTAAATGGAATTGAATAAATTGATATCCATAGTCTAATAATGTATGTTTTCTTATATAAATTCATATCACAAAAACTATATGAATCTTGGTACACATAGTTAGTATTAGATAGTGAAACAAAATGGACTTATTACTACCCCATAATACTATTGACATTCCACAAATCCTAATAGTTCCAGAGGTTTATTTTTCAATCTTATATGAAAAAATAAAATCATAATCTAAATAACTCACTATGTCAAACTCTCTATCTCATAAGAGAAAAAAAATTGGTGGTATATTTTAATAATTTTAAAATCCATTTAATGTAATGTAAATGATATTATTTTGTTTTATTATTATAATTGGGAAATTACACACAGACTAAAAATATTATCAGTATGCTAATAGTTATGTAAAAAAACTTCCAACCATACCATTTTAGGGGGTCTAATCCACTAGATTTTTTATTCATTAAGAGGCACCATACGTGTGGAATACATATTAATAACACAACATTTAGTCTTATCCAATCAAAAATATTTAAAAATTATTTATTTCAAATACAATGATAATAAGTAATTCAATATTTATTTTTTAAAAATTTGAAATCAAATAAATAAATTACTTTCACCCATTAAACTCATGTCAAAATCATTTTATATTATTTTTTAAAAAAATTTACACACTGAATTTTTAGAAGATCCAAATATAAAAATAATAATATATCATTGAACCTCTAAAAAATCTTGTAAAATTAATTTTTTTAAAAGGTATATATTTTCCATTATATTGAAAAACTATTATAAATTTGAATGGTGTAGATACATTCATTCATTTCTATAGGATCCTTATTAAAAAAATATATGAATTTTATTAATTTTAGAAAATGATTTAGAAATTGTATATTTTTAAATATGAGGGGTGTTGTTCAGGAAAAAAACATTATAATCTATGTAACTATTTCTATCCACACATTTCAAAATAATTTGATATAGTATGAAATTAAAATGTTATTTATTGGAAATATGTATTATATTGTCTTCAAGTAAAACCACAGGTGAAAATGTTTCCCCATATTTAATACATCTATAGGATGGTATATAAGAGTCATAAAATACGTAGGAAAAAATGGTTGGAAAACTAAAGGCCGTCTATTGGTTCAGGATTATGTTAATGATATTATTTATAACTAAAATAGTTTTCATTTTGTGTAAAAAACATTAGATGGTTTTTTATTAATATTCTTATTTAACAAACAATCCAGATGAATATATAAATGTATCATTGGTTTTTATGGATTTGTTTCATAAAACCTGACATGAATAAATTATTGCACAATCATGGATCATTTGGTAATCACGTTATATGATTTACTAGATGTTGAATAACCATGAACTATTAATTCATCACTGATGGAAAAAAATTTATATGATTATAGTTCGTATTAAGCATGGAGCCTTTAATACAAAAAACTCTAGTGAAATTTACCACTAAATTTTGACAATTGTATAATTTAAAATTATGTTTCTTAAAGATGTTCAAATTGTAAACCTATAAAATATAAATCATACTATGTTCACATCCTCTTTTAAAAAATAAATAGGAAGATCATGCACATTAAGCATAGTCTGGGAAATATTTTGAAGGCTAAGACATATTTGTTCTCTAGAAACATTATATTTTGGAATCCAAAGAGAATAGAATTTATTATTATATCCATTTTATTAAAATAATGATTCAATGCATTGATTTTAAAACTCATGTAAATGAAAACTTATTATTGTCTTAATCTTATGTGCACTAATATTTTCTATAAAATAAGAATACCTCGAAAAATATGAGAGATTTTTTTGGTGAATCATCCACATATGTGTTGGTAATGCCTATAGAAAAGAGTTGACCCCCTTCATTAAAATAAGTTATGCACTTTGAGTGAATCCACAATCCATATCATGTAAACATTTTCTTCTATGGGAGTTGAATGAAAGAAGTATATTTCTACACAAGTTAAGAATGTTGCGCATATGATTTGGGATAGGTGTAAGATTAATTTTGCGCACAAGATGTTTCACATGAGAATAGTGTAATCTTGTGCACAAAGAATTAATGATGCACATAAGATGCTATAACTGTACCGTAAATGATTTGGAGTATCCCTATATATTTGTAGTAATGTGTTACTCATCACCATATTAATGTGGGAAATGATAAATGCATCAAAATACTGTGGATAATGGATTCAGTATAAATAATTAATGGACCTAAAAGTCTATAAACTATTAGTGGATCCTTTGAAGAGCTGATGATACGATTTCAGTTGATAGAGAAATGAGCATTCAAATTTTGATTGGTTATAAACCCAGATGGACAGTGAGTCCACTCCGAACTCGTAATATATAGTAAAGTTATAGTATATTAAGAAAATCAATATTTTGTTGGTTTATACTACATTTTTGCATCCCAATAAGGGTGAACCAAGTAAAATTGTTTTGTCATATGCATGCTTTAATATTGGGAAATAATTTTCAATGGGAATGATATAGAAGAAAATTTTCTGTAATAAAGAAACAAGATCATATTTTGGGATTAGTTTTAATTTGTAATACCTTGATTCATCCCTTTCCAGGGTATCTAGACAGGTTGACTGAACTATTGATATCATAAGGAAATATTATTATCTTTGTTTCTCTCATAATACAGTTCATCAATCATAAATTCCTTCAATCATATATAGGAATTTGTTTCAGTTATGGAAGATTTATTTTCAACAATATTTCTAATCATTAGTAATGGATGTCTTTACAATAGCGATACATGATATTTTAGCCGATATAAACAGTGATGATTTATCAGAATCTGAAATAAGAGTACTAGATGATTCCTACAAGAGAATCGATTCCATAGCTGGAGCCATGTGCAATGATAACTATACGAAGGTGATGTCATGAAACACAAAACATTCCATGTGTAAAAAGCAATTGAATATATATGAAAGAGATTAAATGGTCTAGAGGAAAAGATGATAGTTCATTAGAAGATGTATGAGGATCTAAGAATTGACCCAAATTATTTAATTGATTCATCATTTGACATGGTAAATATTATAGTGTAATACATGAAAGGTCTTGGAGAATTCATTGATGACATATATATTGTCATTCGTGTATTGTGGAAACATCCACCTCACTTCAATTCGAAATTTTCATTAATATAAGACAATGATCTGAAAGAACTGACACTTGATACGTTGTATAGTATACTTGTAGAATATGCAAGTAGATTGATGAAAATGATGTTGTTTAATGGGGTAAATCAAAAGAGGTGGAATTTATTTGAATAAAGAAGCTCAACAATGAATACTCTCAATAATAAAAAGAGAAATATGAGGTGATGTCATTACTTTTATCAAATCATCAAAGATAAAACAGATGGTTCCAAGGGAATCTTTTACTTTCTTTATTTATTGGTGGAATGTGTGGTCATCTTGCAACCAGATTCCCTATAAATATCCAATATGATTCTGGGGATGATGTTTAAATTCACAATATGATGTCTCCATCCTATGTGAATGGGAATTAACAGTTCAAGAAAAAATTATTTATAAAAAAACTCCTTTCACATAAATGAGACATTCAAATTAATAAGATGTTGATGAAGTTAAGGTGATAGATAACTTCCATGATTTTAGAGAGAATCTATTGTGGCACTTGTTGGTAGTACTCATAAAATGGATGAAACCATCATTAATAAATAATGATAATAAATTGAAGTCAGAGTTTTTCGGGGTAATTAATTAGAAGAATCCCTTAAAGATATAGAAACTTGGAGTTCCAAAACAAAGAATTCCAGCCATTTGGTTCTTGACTCCAACATATATACGCAAAATAAAGAAGAAGATAAGTCTATGATGGTATAATAAATTTAATAACATAAGTATTATTTACCAGAGTTCTGTGAAAATGTATATGAAGATAAAATAAATTTTAAATAATTTGAAAAGGCGATCGATGGCTTGAATTAAATAGTTAAAAACAAATCATCATATCAAATAACATGAAGAAGAGGTTGAATTTCTATGAATAAAATGTAAGGATCAAGAAAATCAATTTAATCATAGTTTGATAACATAAATGAAAATAATTTAGCAGACCGAAATGTTGAATGTGGAGAATAGTATCCAAGAAAATAATAATTAAAAATTTTGTTATGATGTTACGACTGATGTGTAGATTGACCAAAAAAAGAAATTTGTGAATGATAATGCAAGAAAACATGTTCCCTCTATGAATTATAAAAATGAATTGTGTACAAAGAAAAATCAGAATATTTATAGTACCCATAGGAAAACAAAAGGTGAATTATTAACTCTGATGAATGATCCCTACATCAGGTGTTATTTCTATTAAATGATGGGACATTTGCAGAATTTGTGTTCCATATACAAGAGATAATGAAGGGAATAATAGGGGAAATAGTATCCAAACATAGAAAAAAATATTATAAAACATTATTTGATTTTCACTATTTTTGGTACTGAGTATTTCAGAATATGTCTATATATTATACATCTATCATAAAGTGTAATGTGTCGAGGCATAACCAAAGCAGTTGAAATCAATAAATCAAGGAATCAACAAATGAGATGAAAACCAAAAATCTATTTGTAGCACTAATGGATGATGTTGGTACATAATAGTTTGATGAAGCTCATTTTTTCAAAGACATTGTGGATATGAAGTCAAAAACAATGTTCAATAAGAAGATAGATAAGAAGAAAATGGTTGTAATAATTTTTGTTAAAGAATCAAATTGTTATGGTGTATAGACTGTTAATAGTAGTTTAAAATCACACATGATTTGTTATAAGGGTCATGTTCTAGGTATAAAATCTTATAATTAATGATTTTTAATATTTTTAAATGATGAAGGCTTGATGATTATTGGATTGGGTAAGGCCATGTTTTGGGGAAAGTAAATGACTTGTGTTGATGTCTTAGTTGTAGAAGGACTTAGTCAGAATTTTTTAGTGTCAGTCAACTATGTGATTTAGGGGATTCAATATTATTTAGTATGAATATGTGTGTTCTCAAAGGATAATATGGTATAGTTTTCCTAGAGGGAAAATAACAGAGGGAAATATAGAACTTGTAAGTGGAGAAGAAGTTATGTCATTTTTTTGATAGGAGAGGAAGATGACAAGATATGGAATAAACTACTCGGTATTCTATGACAACTATCCCTAAAAGATCTGATGTTGTGTGATACAGCTAGATACTTCACTAAGATATCATGTGATCATACACAGACATGTGATTCTAGTAAATAATGTATGATCATTATAAAGACATGCAATAAAATTGAATATAATTCAACAATAGTTCATGAGTTTGTGTATGATGATCATTGTGGAGTTATCACACTAGGAGACATTGACGTAAAGATATATTATATTATTTTTATTATGACTATTATATAATGGAATGGGTATTTTTCATTTCCCCTAAGTATGTTGTGTTTAGATTCCTAAAATAGTATCATAAAGAATTTGAAAGGGTTCTTGGGTAGAAAATTATGTTGTTTCACACTGATAATGGTATTAAATTCACAAATAGTCTTGTGGATGACTATCTTGAGAAACAAATGATAAGGAATAAAGACTATTTAGTGAAAACTTCTCAATAGAATGGAGGGGTTGAAAGAAGGAATTGTTTCATCAACAATATTTAGAGAATAATTCTTGTTGAAAAAGTTGTACTAATGATATTTTAGAAGGATGTAGTTTTGACATCGATCTACATTTCTAACAGGTATTTTTTTTCAAATGAAGAAAAGTCCTCATATGAGATTTGGTACGGGTATAATAAAATAGTAATATACTTTTCAATCATTGTATGTATATTCTTCATTATTAACAATGAAAAACACTATATGTTTGAGTCACATTGATTTGTGGCAATATTCCATGGCTACTCAAGAATAATAAAAACTTGTACAAATTTATTTATTAGAGTTTGGGAATAGTAGTTGAGAGCATGATGTAACTTTAGTTGAAAATGAAGAGGGAATTCAATAAAAAAGTGAATTGTTTACAAATGAAAATGATGAGGAGGAAATAAACAGACAGGGAGAAGTTGGAAGTTTCAAATTTAGAATAATAAATTGATGATGAGAAGGGGGAAGTAAATTATCTATCTTCACAAAAGCCAAAGATTCAATCTAGGATATAAAGGTAAAAAATCATTAGTGATAATTCAAAAATAGTTCTGAAAAGAATAATAATGACACAATAGTATACATATTTCATATCTTAGGTAGATTATAAATGCATTACTGAGGAAGATAATGAAGAAAAATGGTTCAATGAAATGAATTAAAAGATAGATTACATTGAACAGAATCAGAAGTGGGTGATTTTTTCGAGGCCAACAGAGAAAAATTTCATCACGACTAAATGAGTATTTCACAGCAATATGAAAAAATAAAAAATAGTTATTTGAAAAAAAGCATGATTTGTACCTAATGGTTACTTCTATATAGTGGTTTTTTATGTTAGTGAAACATGTGTACTATTTTCAAGGCTGGATACAATCAAATTATTCTGGGACATTGTAGAGTAATAGATGTTCAATGTGTCATGTATGGATGGAAAATTTTTATTTTAGAATAGTTTTATAAAATAATAGGTGTATATTGAGAATCTAGTTGGTTTTCTCATTCATGAATAAGATAAAAATGTATGTCAATTAACGAATGCTTTACATGGGCTGAAAAAAGCTCCATGTGAATGGTATTCAACACATAATAATTATTTGAAGAAGCATGGATATCATCATGGTTGAGATGATTACAGTCTCTATTTTAACACCAATAGTAATAAAATAATAATGTGTATTGTTTATATCAATGAAAAAATATTTGGTGAATTAGATGATTCTTAGTGTATATAATTTTATAAATTCATGAACACTGAGCTTCAAATGTCAATGATCAGTGAGATGGAATTTTTCCTCTGTTTATAGCATAAAAAAAATGAATGGAACATCCATTTGACAATACAAACATTCCATGATGGTTCTGAGAGTATTTGGAATGAAAAATTACATGGATATAAAGAATCTACTTTCTACCCTGATGAAATAATCAAAAATTAATGATGGAAAGGCAGATAATATCATATAATATAGGCATATTATATAAAGTTTACTATACCTGATATTGACAAGACCCAATACTAATTTTTCCACATGCCAAGAAGTGAAATGTCAATAAAATCCAATGGAATACCACATGATTATAGTTATAATAATACATTTGTATATAAAAGGAACTATGAATTTGGGATTGATGTATACTAACAAATCTCAACTGTAGCTTCTTGGATTTACAGATGCAGACTGCTATGGTTCAGTAGATGAAAAGAAATAAATGTTAGTTGGCACATTCTATCTTGATGGATTATAAATTAGTTGGAAAATAAAGAAACAAGATTTCATTTCCATGAGTACTACAGAAAAATATTATATTGCGGACACTCAAGAATGCACACAATTATTGAGGATGAAACTAAAAAATCAATATATTGTAGTTGAGTTGAAGTCTCAGATCTAAATCAATTATGATAATTTAAGTTCTAGGGATATTTTAAAAAATCATGTCCATTACTGATGTAAAAAATAACATTGAAATAAAATATAATTTTATCAAGGATATAGAAGAGAACAAGCTTGTGGAGTTTGGGTATGTGCCTTTAAAACTACATGTTATTGAAATTATAACAAATTCCATAACCAATGAAACTTTTGAAACACATCCACTGGCTTTAGGTGTTTTGTTTTCTCCTCTCAGTAGAAATATTATTGTATTGAGACCATCCCTCTCCCCGAGGTGTGGTGTTGTATCCCTAATATAGATATCTATGATTTCTAATATGTTGCAAACCACAAAGGAGTGATTGTTTGGTTTATTTAAAAATTGCAGGAAATAGTGACTCCTAAAGAGGGATAAACATTTGGTAAATAAGGACGCTTAAAGGGGGAGAAATTATGACTAAAGAAGGGATAAAATTTCTTAGAAAATGACATGGGGAGAAGCTAACAGTTGGATTTTTTGAGATTGGGGGATAGGATCAATATAGGGTGAGTAAGAGTTTCAAATATGGTGATGCAATATGTGATCGACCAAAGAATCTATATCAAAAAATATGACGATCTTGATGAATACTTAAGAGTGGTGTTGGAATGGTATCAACAATAGGTGTTATTAATGAAGTGACTCATTGAAGAACATTTCATATGACTCTTTTTTTATCACATGGAGTATTTCTCATGTAGGCTTCAAGTATGTGTTGAGTGAATACATGATCGATATCTAAATCATATAAATCCAATGGTTCCATAAGAGGGATCGAGCCATAATGACATTTCATTTTATGAAATAGTAGTGAAAAAATTTATAGTGGATATTTTAAGGCAATGGTACCTCATGGAAGCATTGATGAATTTTTTGGTTGATTGTGCTTGTTGAAAAATTTTGTTTGTTTGTTGACAAATAGGGTGACTTGGAGAATTTTCGATTTCAAAACATTTTTATGAAAACCTTTTTTGAAGAAGAACTGTGAGAAAAGGGATGATCGATCTATAGGAGGTAATTAAAATTTATATAAAGTGATTTTTTTGAGATATCTTGTGCAAGTCTAAATGTTGTTTGAAAACCTGTGCACAAGTAATGTTTCAATATAAGAACGTAAAAAATGAAAAAGTTATAAAGTGCATGAAATAATTTTAAAATAGTGTGAATGATATTTGTGGGAGCAATGTGAGATTAAATAAGGTTTTGTGCACTCAAAGAGGATATTTCCGGACCTGGTGAATCTAACGCGCATGGGTCGTCTACACCTATAAAATTGATGTGACACCCCACCTTTGAAGAAGCTCAACACAAAGAGTGAATCTGAGCTCCATATTAGGTAAGAATATTGTTCTAATGGAGCTGCACAAAAGAAATAGAGTTTCAAACAAGCTAAAGAAGTTGCATGTATGATTTTATTTTTGAGTAATATTGATGTTATATGAATGAGGTGTTTCACAAAAAAAGAGAAATCTTGTGTGCATGGCATTAAATTTGCATGCAAGATACTGAAGCGGTTGCACTAATGATATGTTGTTTCCCAGTATAGTTGTCATAATGTTGTATTCATTTATGTATAAATGATGTCAATCAATACAGTATCAATACATAGTAAAGGATGAATTCATTTGACATAATGAAGAGGCATACAAGCCTATAAACTATTAGTGGATCCTCTAAAAAAATAGTGACAAAACATCTGTTGACAGTGAAGTGAACATTCAAATTGTAATGTGTTATAAACTAGGAGGGACAATGAGTCCACTCATTACTTTTAAATATCATGGAACTTTTAGTGTATTTGATAAATTAGCACATTACCAGTATATGCTCCTTGGATGTAGCCTAGTGATTGTAAACCATGTAAATTTTTTGTGTCATATTCATGGTTGTTGATTTTTTCATACTCTGCAGTGTGAAGGAGAGAGAAGAATGTTTTCTCTAACAACGAAACAAGCTCAATATGATCCAGTTCCTTTAATCTGTGATACCCTGATTCACCCTGACTCATAGGGTATCAAGACAAATAGACCTATAAACAATAGTAAACTAAAATATAAATATTAACTCTCCTAATAAAAAAATTAATTATATTTTTATGTAAATATTATATATTCATACCATAGTTTTTGCAAAATTGTTGTCAAAATTATAAAGTAATTGTTGGTTTTATTGTATATTGTATATATTTTTTCAAATTTTTATAGTTGATAAAAATATTTAAAACAGAATATATTTTACTAAATATTTATATATATATATAATTTTGTAGACTCTTTTATTATTATATAATAATCATATTAAACCTGATTATTTTTTCAAAGTAACATAAAATCGGTTAAAATAATAAAATCGATATTTTTAGAAAAAATGATGAATTGAATTAAAATATTTTTTATCATATATAGAGATTTTTTTAAAAATAGGGTACATTTTTTATATCTAAATGTTAAAAATTGGTTGGGGTTATTTTTTCATATTGTTTATTTTTCTTGTTAAAAAATAAAATTCTATAATTTATGATATTTATCATTATATGTTAATAAATGAATTTTTAAGACATGGTTGAGTCTTGGATGATGAAATTGGTTATTATAATTAACTCTCATCCTCTATTTAATATAATTATTCTTGATAATCAGTACTATTTATAGTGTTCATCCAAAATAACAATCTAAGGAATAAAATAACCAAAACAACACCCCTCTCCTATAGTATAAATTCCACTACTCACCACCTATTCTCCATACACCTCAAAAACCATAAGTATTATCCATATTATTCAAAATAAGTTTCCCAACATGTTCTTCCATGTTAAAGATAATTATTTAGAAACAAATTTTCATATTCAATTTCCCTTTGGAGTTTTGCAATGTGGAGAAATTTATGAGGTAAAATCATCTTCTACATTCATTTAATATATTTTAATTATTTTTTTATTTTTTTCCATTAATTAAATATTATATCAAAAATTAATTATAGCACTAGTATTAAGTATATAAAATAATTCATTATGTTAATTCACTATACATCATTAAAACATTTATCATCACAATTTTATTCTAAATATGAAATCATCGGTCATGATGTGTTGATTTAATACCATCATAGAGGCTTTTAAATTTACTTATTCCACCATCAATGATGGTCATAAAATAGTTATTTTTGTTATATAAATTTTTATTTGACATATTATATAATATAAAATGGTCTTCAATGAATATATATACATGATATTAAATTAAATCATATAATTTTCTATTTATCTTTAAAAACCCTCTAAATATATAATTGTTTTACATTTATTAAATTAATCATAATATAATATAGAAACAAATTATATATAAGACCATTAAATGTTACTAATTTTAATTAAAAAATGAGTAATTTCATTTCTGAAAAACTATTCTTATTTTTCTTGACTGTTCATATATATATTGAAGTGAACAAATCCTGAAAAAAAATGAAACAAACACCCATAAGTTATGGAATTGAATCTTATAAAACATAAATATTTCCAAAAATGATACTAATAATATTAAAATAAAAAAAGTATATTAATTTTTTTAGTTTTAATTTTAGTGAATCAAATTTATTTATCATTAAAATTATTCACAAGTGTGGAATAGTTTCAAGCATATGGTTAGAGATTCTTTCTGACATCCATTATTCTTTAAGTTTTTTCATTCTCTCTATTTTCTCCAATTAAATTTTTAATTCTCCCTATGTACTCCACTTACATTATGTTTTCATATTCCAAAGGTATTAGCATACCTCAAATATTATTTATTTGATGGGGTGATACATGTTTTAAAGTGTTCCATTCTCAGTTCCACCTGATACAATTTCAAATTTAATCTAAAATTCTCAATTTCTTCCCCAATTCCAATTATAATGAATAATCAATTTTAAGCCGAAAATATAATTTTAAAAAATAATTTCATCATGAATAAATATCTATTTTTATTTATATTATTATGAAAATAAATCTTTCTTTACCTTAGTGAAGAATTTATATTTTCTGTTATAAGACACCAAATTGGTTCATTTATAATTCTTTAATGTAAACATTTTTATTTTATTAAATGAACCATGGAGATATTTTATGAAAATATATTTAAAAATTATTTTATAAATTTCAACATATTTATTAAATTTTATTATTATTTACATCATTGTGATACAACAATTTTTTATTCATTCTGATATAATTTTACTTAATTTTTCTTTCTATAGATATTTATTATGTTTATACATTATAGTTTATTAAACCCTTCGAAAAAATATTCATTTCCATTTTATTATGGGTGATCCCAGATTGTAGTAATATTCAATGGATAATGTTTTGTCACATGATATTTCATTTTGAGACATATTGTGAACCTGATTTTTTCTAAGGGGTTAAGTCTCTTATATTTAATGGTTTTGGAATATTACAATGAATCATGATTATATAATGTTTTATTTTGTTTCCAAATTCATATGATTCAATGATTTTATTATCCCATTTTACACATGTTACACATCCTTTTATTTATTCAGGTTCCATATATTTTTATGTAATATTTTTATGCTTTCTACCTCATGTGTTACACATTCATTCTATGTTTATTCCCTTACTAATATCATTAGATCATAAATTTATTCATGTATTCTACATGATACCCTATGAATTTGTTGGGGGTCAATAGAATTTTGGAGATCATTATGTATGACTAATATAAATATTTATTATACTATTTTTACTTTTTTATTTTCCTTATCTTCCAAATACAATCGTCATTACAATCCATGAATAATAATTCAATTTTAATTGTTTTTGAATTTAAATAATAATATGTGTAATTGTATAGGTTAGATATAGCTGGAATTAGAGCATTTCCTAGTTATTTTTAGTGATGAGGACTAGTGAACTTTAGTATGACCCACAAAGAAAAATCAACAACCATGGATAACCAAGATTGAATGATATGGAATCACAAAACCATATATAATTTGGAAAAAAGTATCTCGTTAATGGTTAAATGATTCCATTTTATATGATTATTATTGAATTTTTGAATCCCTCAAAATTTTAAATTCTTATTCTTAGGTAGTGGATGTAAATTGAAGAACTCATAACAACACTAAATGTGATGGAAAATTTGACGATTTATCTCTTGAAATGAAACTTTCGATCTGAAAAAGATCTTATAAACCACATGAAAGAACATTCTCAACTATCTAAGGATATTAAAAATATCATAAATTTTGTGGAACACCATCATTACCCTATAAAATATAGAGTAGTGGTTGAATAGTTTATGTGACCAATTACTCATATATTTAGTAGTTCTTTAGATCCCATCATATTAGAACAATGGATTTAATATGATGATAATATATTCACTCTCATCTAGTTCATATAAGAAGATAATGGTGTTCTAACATTCTATCATTTTTATAAGAAATCTGATCAATGGTTGACACTAATAAAAACTAAAATTCCAATGAGGAAATTTATTACATAGATAGGTAGGAATTCAAGAAATAATTTTTCAATATATATTTTCACAAAACACTACATATTAATATGGAATGGTATTTACTCCGATTAAATAAAATGGAAGAATAGTATATTGGGTTATATGAGGATTATATTACCAAGAAAAAATGATGTGGCTATTTCTTTTTAATGAACACTGAAATCAATAAGGAACACAACTTTATAGGACTAAATAAGAGTCTATGATTATTGTTGGATAATGGAAACTTATATATCTATAAAAACATTATAACTTGTTACCCTAAGTATTAAATATATATTAGAGACCCACAGTGCTGCCATGGGATCAGAGAAAAAATCAGTTATTGGTGTATAATATTAGGGGATTGACTAATAAATACCAAAATAGAAAGAAAATCCATTATCCCATATATCATAACTATGTGAAGTATAATCTCAAGAACATTCAAAGGGAACCAAGAGACACATCAAATGTAGAAGCGTGAGGAATGTAATTAAAAATTACAATTAAGAGGTTTGTTATCCCAAAAATGTGCCTAAATAATGGATTGTTCAGATTATCCCTAAAAATGTAGTGTAGTGTTTCAAATACTATAGACAAGATAATTATGTGATCCATTTAACTAAGATAGGGGTCATCCTAAGAAATAAAAAATATCATATAAATTATCAAGGTTGGACTTATTTAATTTGTACTACTAAGTTGGAGACATATAATGATTCAGTTACATTTACACTAGCAATTCATTCATAAATTGAGAACATACATTTTGATTGTAGTTTTATTATTTATTTCATTGATTGTAAGAATAATAAAAAATTTAAAGCCCCAAATAAAAAATAGAAGTTGAGTTATCATTGATAACATAAAATATAGAAATTATTTCATCAAATATATATAACTCATATTTAGAAAATGATAATTGACTGAAGCACATTAAAAATATATTTTTACATCATATGAAATATATTGATGCTTCATTGTGAATGGATTGGAAATCATTATACATCTCTATCTATGGATTTTGATAAGGGTAGATAACTAAAAACATCCCAAGGTATCCTCTAATTATATATTAGTATTTGGATGATTGTAAAATCCTTTAAAATTATCATCTTAACTGTAGATATTGGTTCATTATTAGAATGAATATCTACCTCAAATTATTGATACAAAGGAGAGTATCATGCTCGAATATATGTCTACTGTGAGAGACTA
This sequence comes from Viscum album, assembly GCA_963277665.1. NCBI lineage: Eukaryota > Viridiplantae > Streptophyta > Magnoliopsida > Santalales > Viscaceae > Viscum > Viscum album. The sequence continues at coordinate 1,248,097,642 of OY728148.1, forward strand.
AATTAATGTTTTCCCTCCAAAATATATTTTTCATCCTCGAAACCAAGAGGTTAAGTTATCAATATAAAATATTACAAGATAATTCTTTATATTAATAACAACATATAGAATGGAATCCATTGATTTGGAATAACCAAATAAGTAGTTACATAAGAACCTAGACAAAGGTTTTATAGGACAATGTGCTTATTGATGGTGTGTGGTAGTCCAAATTATCATGAAGAAGAATGGATCAATATTACTCTCCATTGATTATCATGATCTCATGAAATCATGATAAATAACAATTATCCACTTCATTGTATAGATAAGTTGATCTATCAACTATGTGTGGACAAGTATTTCTCCACGGTGGGCCTTCAGTTAGGAAATCACCAATTAATGGTGAAGAAAGAAGATATTCCCATGAAATTCATTCAAACTATATATAGAAACTATGAATTAATGGGTATTCCCTTAAAACACATTAATTCTATCGAAATTTTCATGAAACTAATTAATATATTCATTAGACAATTCGTTGATAAATTTTTGGAAGTATTTTTTAATTATGTTCTAATATAAACCAAAATAATGGAAGAGGGTGTGGAGAATTTTAGTAATGTTCTAAATACATCTTGAGGGAGAAATGTTTTTAATGTATAGAAAATGTGAAATATTAATGTACGATGTATTATTCTTGGGGAATGTTATCACCAAAAATGTAATATTTGTTGGATTTTCCATGACAAAGGTAATCAGAAAATAGGGCAGGTGATCATCAGTAATGTAGGTCTATAATTTCATTTGTAATTATTATTATTAAAAATAATCTAGGAATATCAATACATTATTATCAATCCCACTAATCATGAGAACACGGAATGTATGAAATTTGTTATGGACAAAACATGTGAATACTACATAACGTTTTTAAAAAAGAATCTTATCACAACACTATCACTCACTCTTCCAACCAGTAGGTAACTCATTGTCGTATATAAAGATACATCAATAAATGGAGAAGGTTTTTTACTCATTGAAAATGAAAATTTTATATTATATGAAACAAATTTGTTGAAAATTCTTGATAAATACTATCCCATTCATAATCTATTGATGGTAGATTTGATATTCATGTTGAAATTGTGGAAGACATATCTATATGGGTAGAAGTGTGAAATATATAACAATCATAAGTGGATAAAATATATATTCACATAGATGGATCATAATATTCTTCGTCGAATATCATTGTACCTCATAGAGTTTTAGGAAAACAAAATCCACTACATTCCTAGTAATAAAAATATTGTGGTAGATTCTCCATGAAGGAAGATTACTACCACATTATCTATGATAATAATTGAGAAGGATATATTCTTCTTAGTCCTACATAGGATGGACATTGTAATTATTAAGGAACATCATAATTAAATTATTAACATATTGTTAAAACACCCCATATAGATAAAATAGGGGATTCTAAATAGAATAATCGAGAAATCCCGAAAATGGGGGAAGTTATAAGAAATGGAAAGTCCTAAATGTTCAAAATTGGTATGAAATTACTTGTACGATTTGGGTCAAAAAATATGTGTACTATCAAATCCATAGATAAGGAAAGCGATTCATAATGATTCACATATATCTACCTTATTTATTCACTGAGGGAGAAATTAGATGTATTGAGATATCATATAGAACTAATGGCGGGACAATATAAAGAAAGATATCTGTAAAAATACACCTGAGTTCATAGTATGTAAGTAGGTGAAGTAAGAAATGAAAAAGACTCAGTGGGTATTGAAACCATTACTTAAAACAAAATGAAAATATAAAAAATCATCATGGACTTGGTCATCTAACTTCTGAAGACATCCATAATTTGATATTATATAAGGGTTGTTGTGGATAGTATTAAAAATATATAACACATTACCTCAATTTCACAGGACTTGTCAGTATAAAATATTGCACACATATACATTAGTGAAATGGAAATGACTCAGGGAGTACCACTCTCATGTGAATACAATAATGATCTAGTACTCACCTTAAAGTTATATAAAATAGTATAACATGATTTAAACACATATAAAAAAATCTGTATGGCCTATCATCCTCAAATAATAAACAATCCAAGAAGACTATTATGAAACCAAAAGACATGTTAGGATCTTGTTCTTTATACATCAATATAGTATGGTACCATCATCAACCTCATTTCGAGTTCTATTAATACTATAGATTCAACTCTAGTAACCAAATTTATATACGTAAAGAACTCTATGAGAAAAATGAAAAGCACTAACATGAGTGGATGCAGCTACTTAATTTATACTCCCAAGACCCTAAATGAAGAAGAGATGGAAATTTTTTTGAATGTCATTCATCATCACATAATTGAATCCCAAATACTATAGAAGAGATATGAAGATAAAAATCTATGATAAATGGGGATTAATGTGGGATATAGGGTATTCCTCCGGATGTCTTCATGGAAGTGGATTATGACATTTATGAATAATGGAGAGTTGAAATCCACATACATTAGACCCTTAATGATTCATGATAGTTTTAGGTTTTTGGCCTCTCAACCATTACTTCTACATACCATGTTACAACTACATGAATTATTACTCATATACCTCTTTAGAAATTACATAGAAGAACCTTCACATGAACTGAATCCAATGTTAGTACAAATATATTATGACCGCTTGTATGATGAGATGTCAGTGATGATCTTTGAATGTATAAATAACATTATATTCATAAAGACTGCTAACCTAGTCAATGTACTATAGTTAAACCATACGTGTGAGTAGGTAATATAGGAACTAGAGGATGATATAATGGGGATGTACCCCAACATCAGTCATCCTAGTTTGTTTTAAAAAATAAATTTATTAATTTCAAAAAATGGTATAATGTAACGACCCAAAATTTTTATCAAGTGAAATCCCTTTCTTATAAATGTTTCATATAGTATACATCACATAAAATCACAAAGAAAACAAAATTAAAACATTATAAATTAATAAATAATGAAATAAGTGGTTTTCCTAGAAACTATGAAACATATACTTTTGGAATAATATATTTGCTGATGAAATATTAATATGACCATTAGGAATAGTAACCTAGCTAATAGAATAAAAACCAATCATACAAATATATAAACAAAATTCGGGTATTTTACAAACAAAAATATGATACTTTATAATCATGTAATAAATAAATAATTGTTTTATAAAAGAGAAATTAATGGATAATATTCTTGTATGACATAAATATTAATTGACAATGATATAAATAATATAATTATTTAAAAGAAAATATGTTTCTATAAATATATACATCAATTAATATTTTTTCTTAGGATTATAATATTATTTTATGTGACCACGATTAATTGTTAAATGTTTTATAAAATCAGTTATAATATATAAATTGAAATTTTTGATTAAATGATGATTTTAATTAAATATTAAATTTGTCATATTATGAAAATTATTTTCCCAATATTGATTTAGATTAATTAAATATACACATTTAAAAATTCATGGGTTTATTTTTTATATTTTTATAGGATTTTTTTGGTGAATATGGAAATACTTAAATTTATAGTATTTATAATTATAAGTAAATAATTACAATTTTGAGTCATGTTTGAAATATTTATGAATTAATTGATTATTAACTCCAAATATCCTCCTTTATTTACTATATTAAGTCATAATAATCATCACTAATTAAATTCTCGATAAACATTTAAAAAATAATGAATAAAAAAACCAACCAACACTCACGTCCCCCACTATAAATAGCTCATCAACACCTCTTATTATAACATATAAAATGACATCAAACATGTCCCAATTCCACCAAATACTCTTACTAGGATAGTAACAAACGTTTAGGATCCTTTGGACACAAAAATTACTAAATTAATTTTCCTAAAATAAGTTCTCAAGGAGGATAAATTCATGAGTTAAAACATAATGACGTTCTATATTAATTTCATATACTTTTTTAATTTCGTATAAAATACTTATCTACTATATAATAAATGAATGACAACACCAATATATTATATATATTATAAATTAATGATTTAATGGAATATCTATCATCTGAAGGCCTTCCCCATTCCCTATTAATATCAAAATAAAAACATTGTCTGTGTTGGATTTATTTACCGCCATCTTGGATGATGTGATTTCATTTTCATTCTAAATCATTACAGGATGGATATAAATGCATTATGGTTGTTAATAATATTTTATTATACATATTTTATGTTTTATATTGTTATGGAACCACAATTGAAATATTATTTTAAATAAAATGATATGTGATTATGATGTTCATTAAAAACCACCAAAATAAATTAAATAATTTTCATTATTATTTTATCCAATGAATCATACTCATATAGAAAATTTTATATTTAAGACCATTTAATTTCATGTATGTTCATTAATAATATATAATTTAAATTCTATATAACTATTCCCATCTTACGTGATCTTTCATACGGGTATTGATGTGAACCAATCATGAAAACCAATGAAATAAACACTCTCGATTGGCGAAATTGAATCCTATTACTCATATAAAACTGATAAATGGACCTAAATGGTTATAATAAATTAAATTCATATTGGATATGTTTTGAATTAAATTATTAAATTAATTTTTTTTAGTGTCTATGGTATCATTTACAACTGCAAAATATTTTTCCACATTAGGTATGAGATCCATTCCAATCTTCATCATTTCCTTCGGGTTATGATTTTTATCTCATCACCCCAATGTACAACGTAATAAATTTTATATACAATATCTAAATTCTCTAAGTGTGTTTCATTCATATGAAACTATCTAAATAATTTTTTGTATATATATGTTTTATAAAGTTCCATTCTCAATTCTTCTAGATAATCGAGCTTAATTTAAGGGAACTACTGAGTTTCATAACAATTTTAATGTAAACTTTTTAACCTATTTTATGCAACAAATATTTTCCTAAAAGCAAGAAATTTGAATTTATAAACTATATATTTTCATTTATGGTTTTATATAAACAATTATACCTTTTACTCTTGAATGATTTTTATATATTCCATTAAACCACACCAAATTGGGTCATTACAAATCTTTCAATAAAAATTTAATTACATAATTTCACTTCATTTAGACATCAAATAACATGATATATTCCTAATCTAAATTATTAATTTTCATCTATTTCTTAAAACCATAAATTAATAAACATCATTATAATATATCTAATATTTAGGGCTTATGATATGATTGTGATACACATTTCATTCCATGGGCAACCCTTATGTTTATATTAATTGTTGATTCATCACATGGAACAAATATAACCAATAACATGTTATGATGGGAGATACTATATAGATATCCAATGAATTGAGTAATATTTACATCCATGATTTTTCATATTGGGATTTGGAGTAAAAATTATTTTATATATGGACTTTTAATTCCATGTGAATAAGTCTTGGTAGTTAACTGGGAATCATCATTTTTTCATGTTTTAAATTGTTTCCAATATAATTTGATTCCAAATTTTTTGGTCCCATAGAGTTAATTTTTTATTATATATGTCTATTATTGTTTCATATTATTTTAAATGTTTTAATTATATTCCTTATATCCCTTGTGTTATGCTTTATTCCTATATTAATTCATTTACAGGATGTTTTAGATCATCAATTTGATAATGTATTCAATATGTTATCCTATTAATATTTATGATATCAATGAATATTAAGATATCATGATATATGTTTAATATAAATAAGTATTCTTATATGTTTTTTGTTTTATTTAAAAAATTAATAAAAACACTAGAATATACAATCATAATCTTTTAATAGATGGTAATATTTTATTAAAATCATGTAATATTATTTTTAATAAGTTAGGTTCATTGTAGGGTATTCCAGAAAGACATTATAATCTATAAAGGATGATATAATTTTCTACTATTATATATGGGAATAATAGTGAGGCATGTAACATAGGAATTCCTTCAATAATAAAACTGGGTAAGCCGATAATAATAGTTAGATGAGAATATATAATAATATCCATTTTTTATCAAAGAGTTGGAGTGCGTATAAATAAATATAAATACACACACTACTAAAAAGGTACATAATAACGAAAATAAATAAATATAAATAGATTATGTGTTGAACAATATTTAATACTACAGATGCTCATGAGACCTCGACTTTGTCTTAGTGAAGAGAACAAATTGTATCACTATTATTTTAGGAAAAAAATGATGAATTGTTTTCTTATGTTTATATAGGGAAGTATATTAATGATCAGTATAGTACCATTATTCATAGTCCAATGAATTTTTTCATATAATATGTATATCCTCCCATGAATGATCACAACAAAATTAAGTAAATTTAAACCTTTTGTATTTGTATTCAACTTTTCAAATATCAACACACAAGGTTCCTAATTGAGTTTGTTTGATGATATATAAAACCACATCAAGGAATACACATTTAATAATTATAAACAAATATCATATCGGCCCTATTAATTATCTATACCTATATCTTCACTGCATATATGAAATTGTTTAATGAATTATAATTAAATAATATTTTGACATTAACATCAATAATATAGTACTTGAAAATTATGATTAAAATTAAGTAATAGAGAAATATAACACTTGTGGTGTTGATTCATACACAATGATAATTCATCTAGGTTGTCACTCATATCTGGTTGTGAGTAATATTTTACAGTTACTCTTATATGGCAGTGACTCAAGTCTCGTGATGACTCATTTATGGCAGTATGTTACTATAGAAATGATTTATGTCTTGTGGTGGATCATATCTACAGGTGAGTCATATATTGAAATGATTGAATTTTAGTTCTGACTCATGTATAGAAGTGACTCATTCTGGAAGTTAGTCAACTCTATCATTGAATCATTTTGGCATTGACTTATTTTGGTAGTGAATCATTTCAAAAAAAAGTCACAATTTCATAAAATTCCAATGTAAAATTAAATTCTATCATAAAATAGTAATCTCATTAGTAACATAATAAACCTGATTTGTGGGAATTAATATAACGATTATAGCATCCCACCTTTTTATCACATAAACTTTCATTACATTTTACAAAACCGAGGATCTTTATGTTTTAGTGTCTTGGAAACTAGGAACAAAAACCATGAAAACATAAAACATTCTTCTTAAACACTTGAAAGGATTCTCATAATGTTCATCCTAGGTTCATTACTTCATCTCATAACCTGGGGACATACATCAAAAGAAAGGGTGAGCAGAAGGCCCAGTAAGGGAAACAATAGAAACATTTTACATGTGAACTTGAGATACTACAATAAGGTCATGAAAAGATCTTTATGGCAAGAGAATGAAATCATGAGGCATATCATAATAAAAATAAAATTATTCATAACTTGAATATGTGGCTACAACATTTAATATTGACAATAATTTCGTTTCACCAAGGTCCATCCCCAAGGTGTCATTAGAAATTACCAAGGTTATTCACCATGGTATCAGTCTAAAAAGCCATCTCTTGAGATTAAGTCTTTACCCAATGCATTGGAGCGCTATCTGGGCGCACCCTTGAAATGTATTTATTATCATGTGAGCCACATATATCATCATCAATCATTTCATAAACAACCCATATAGCATAAATCAAATGGGTTTCATTTCATAATCGCAACCTTTTAAAAACTACTTTAAAGACATGATCTTTATGTCACTTTAATCCCAAGGAAAAGGGAAAGTGGGTTTCATGTATGTAAATCCCAGAATTTAAAATAAACCATTTTGATATATATGTGAATACCCCTGTAGAAACAATATCTTTGAGTATTCACTTAATATCATAAAATAATTTTTAGATAAAGAGGGAGGCATTTTGGGATGAAAACTATGAGTCATAACGTCTATGATACATGGTTTTAGAAAAAGTTGGAATGAGGGGACATGGGTCACCCACTAAAAAATGATACATAAAACAGTAGGGGAACAAAATATAAATTATTTAAGAACATGGTAAGGAAATTTGAATGATATACCATTTGATACAAATAACTTGAAAGGAAGAAAAAAAATAAGATTTCTCTTATGAGAATTCGGCAGCCTAACAGCGTCACTTAAAACTTCCAAAAATGGATTGACGAGATCAAATAGGGTCTCTCATCATATGAAAATAAATTTTTAGTATGACAAATATAGAGATCATACCCCAACATAATAAAAACGATCTTGAAAGACCTGACATGAAAATAGATCTTGAAAATGAGAAGGGTGAAAGAACCCCTTAGAAATTAGACAGCCTAACGACGTCACTTAAACTTCAACAAAAATGAATTGATGAGATCAAATACTGTATCTCATCATATGAACATAAATGATCAGTATGATAGATTTAGAGATCATACCCCAACATAATAAAAAGTAACTTGAAAGACTTGACATGAAAATAGATATTGAAATTGAGAAGGGTGAAAGAACCCCTTAGAAATTCGACAGCCTAATGGCGTCACTTAAACATCAACAATAATGAATTGATGAGATCAAATAGGGTATCTCATAATATGAACATAAAAGATCAGTATGATAGATATAGAGATCATACCCCAACATAATAAAAAGGAACTTGCAATAATTGACATGGAATTAGAACTTTGAAAAAGGAGAAAGGTGAACGAATCCCTTAAAATTCGGCAGCCTAACTGCGCCACTTAAACTTCAACAAAAATGAATTGATGAGATCCAAAAGAGTCTCTAATAATATGAACATAAATGATCAGTATGATAGATATATATATCATACCCCAACATAAAGTAACTTGAATGACTTGACAAGAAAATATAACTTGAAAATGAGAAGGGTGAAAGAATCCCTTAAAAATTCGGCAGCCTAACGGCGCAACTTAAAATTTCAAAATGCTGAATTTCAGAGATCAAATGGGGTCTCTCATCATATGAAAACGGTCAGTATGAAGAATTTAGAGATCATACCCCAACATAAGAAAAACGAACTTCAAATACTTTACATTAAAATATATCTTGAAATATGAGAAGGGAGAAAGAATCTGTAACAAAAATTTCAGCAGCCTAACGGCGCCACTTAAAACATCATAAAACGAAATAATGAGAGTAAGAGGGGATCTATCATTATATGAAAATGAAAAGGGCAGTAGGAGGAGTATAAAAGAACATCCTTAAACATAATAACATGGAGTATAAAGGAAATGACATAAAGGAGAACAGAACTTCGTTGAGGGAGATTTTTGAGTGAAAACTAAAGGAGGAAAGGGTGTGTATTTATAGGTAAATTGAGGGGACAAGGCATTAATGGCCAAGGGACAACTCATTAGTGGTTTTGGAAAAACCATGGTCCTTACCCTATTATTTTCCCATGGTATTGGCCACATGGGACACCTCATACCTTATCTTACTATTCATAAGTCTACCATATTGGTTACATACTTAATACATCATTTAATGATGTCATTAAACACCCGTAACTTAAAAAATATATTTTCACTATTCATTGAAAATTCAACATTCTCAGAATAATCCCAAAATTTCACCTTAACCAAATATCAATTCTATGATTTCAAAAATGAACTCCATCTTATAAAAATAATTTTATAAATATTATTAATTTATTTTTTAAATAAATACACTATTCATCGAAAATTCATTTTTTCAGAAAAAACCCCAAAAATTACTATAACATAATATCAGTGCTCTGAGTAAAAAAATGAAATCCATTTTATAAAAATAATTTTCTAAATAATTTTAATTTAATTTTTAACTAAAAACACAATTCACTCGAAAATACTAATACTTGAATAATAATTTATGGTATCGTTATTTAACCATTTTATTGAATCACATTACTTAATCAAGGAGCCTAGATTATATTAATACTTTCTTTAAATGAGATTACTAATCCATTTGGTCACATTACTAATCCTAAGCATAAAATCACTATTCATAATTTACTATTCATCAAAAATCCATTTGATCTTATTAGACTCTAAATTTCTTACTGAACATAATTGTAGAAGACCATTTTTTGAAAATCATTACACATTTTTAATTATTTAAGGTTTACAAAAACATTGTTAAAATAAACTTTTTACTAAAATTCATAAAAAATTATGCATACTATATTTATCCAGTCATATGAAAATTCATAAAATACATCATAAGAAGAAATCACAATTTTTATTTCAAAAAATGGATTACACAAGGCAGTTACGGTCTCCTTACATAGCCACTTATCACACCAGCATAGGACCTAAGTGTAAGGTGTGCTAAGGTGAGAGAATCTGAGGGAGGCTCGACCAACATCTAACGAGTAGTAATTCTTATTAGTTTGAATTTCTCGTGAAGGCGATCCCGTTCTAGCTTCAGACGATGAAGTTCATCTTCGGTTTGGTCTAGAGAAAAGCCCAGTGGTGCTACCTCCTTCCCAAGTTCTGTTAGATGGGCCTCGATTGGTCCAAGACTATTGGGTGAGGCCATCGAATCTTCTTTCTATATTAATTATCCAAGATTACTTGTATTTAGAGACAATAATCAAAACGTTTATTTTCCATCAGTCAAATTGACTAATGGTCACATAACTGTCAAAACCCAATGGTCTCATTATAATTATACTCATGTTATCAAATGAAACATTTTTTTGAGTATAAAAATAAAATAAAATAACACATAAAATTAGGAAACAATATTTACACAAAATATCAGGTCGTTACAATCTTCGCCCCTTAAGAAATTGCATCCTCGCAATTTTTAAAATTAGGTTTTGAAATTTCATTGAATGTCCCACATAGGAAAAAGAGCCAGTAAATCTATTACTTTAAAAAAAATGAAAGGGAAGTACAAAGGTCACCTGAGTTAACCCACACTAGGATTCCACGTAGGAAAACATGAACATGGAGGATAAAACAAAGGGTCATGTTCTGAGGGAGAGTGATAGAAAACATGATTAGGAGAAAGATAACCATAAGAAAATCCCAAACTTATAATGTGTGTAAATGGTTTTTTGATTACCTAGTAGGAAATCTAAACCAACAACGTCTTTGTTTTACGTTTCTTTTCATAATTTTGAATAGTTCATTTACAACATAGAACAAAAACATAAGGAAATATACCTACCTTTAAGTAGAGTTTCATCCTTTAATAAGATTCTACCAAAACTATTGTTTTCTCCAAACGATGATCATTCAAAACTACTTGGTATCATCAAAACACAAGAATCATCTTCTAGAGAATCACATAATCCACAAAATATTAACTATCTATTTCATCTATCTTTAAACATTATCCCAAAAACAGAAAGGGTAAGGTAAAACAACTCATCATAAAGAAATAATCCCTTAGGAATGGAAACTACTTTTAGATATTCAATGTTCTATGATACTACCCAAAGTTCATCATAGACCATTCCATAAATAATTGTCCTTAAAATTCCTCAAAATAAACCAAACTAAGATTGAAACCCAAATACAAGAATGATTTGATAACATAGTCTTCCAAAATAAACTTCATTGTTCATCTCCAAAAAACATCAACCAAACCTAACATATTATAACAAAAGTATCTAACCAAAACATATTTTACCCAAGATAGGTTAATCATTCCCATAAGTAACATAAATTACTATTACCCCACCTTAAATTCATCGATTCTTCAAAATATAAGTCAACCATACTCCTCAGTGAAAATTCTGTAGTAATCTATTTACCACGATCATATAGGGTCCCCAAAATAGTGAATGTCTTCCAAAATAATAATCATCTTTTAATCCCCTAATCATCTCTGTCATATTAATTTGGAAATCATCACATTTCCTATCACATTGGTTTTTGCGACATGTTCTTCCATTTCCCGCCATTAACTACGAAAATAATGTACAATTAGGGGCTTGAATACTTAGCCAAAAATCATGAAAAGGAACTTAAAGCATATAAGGATATCTTGTAGAATAAAAGTATACCCTTACTTGTGATCCTCTAGGTTCCTATATAGGTTATCCATGATCATATATTCTTATGTTAATCTTTATTTTATTTTATCTTTGTTCCATTAATAACGGTTCATACTAAGCTTATGAATTTACCAAAGCATATCCCCCGGGAGTGTCGTAACCAAGAGTGCAGCAAGACCCGTTGTCGTGTACCAGTTCCCATTCGAGTCTAGCTCAAGGTGGTGTTTTCGGATTTTACCCCTATGTACATCTGTGCCAGAGCCACCTCTACCTACTCGTATCCAGATAGGGATGTATTTACTTAGCAACCCCTTACACAATACTCACCAAAATACCAGGAAGATTTCCTATATTTAAACTTTTCTATAGGGTTCTTCCTAGAGTTTTCAAATCCTAATTTCCACTAATAACTAAACCATCCTTTGTTACCAACTATAGAATCCCACCTTTTTATCAGATAAACATTCATTACATTTTATAAAACCGAGGATCTTAAAGGTTTAGTGTCTTGGAAACCAGGATCTTAAAACATGAAAACATAAAACATTCTTCTTAAACACTTGAAAGGCTTCTCCACATGTTCATCCTAGGTTCATTACTGCATCTCATAACTTGGGGACATACATCAAAAGAAAGGGTTAGCAGAAGGCCCAGTAAGGGAAACAAGATAATCATTTTACATGTGAACTTGAGATACTTCAATAAGGTCATGAAAAGAACTTTAAGGAAAGAGAATGAAATCATGAGGCATATCATAATAAAAATAACATTTTTCATAACGTAAAGTTGTGGCTACAACATTTAATATTGACAATAATTTTGTTTCACCAAGGTCCATCCCCAAGGTGTCATTAAAAATTACCAAGGTTATTTACCAAGGTATCAATCTAAAAAGTCATCATTGGAGATTAAGACTTTAACCAATGCATTGGAGCACTATCTAGGCGCACCCTTGACATTTCTTTATTATCATTTGAGCCACATACATCATCATCAATCATTTCATAAACAACCCATATATCATTAAACAAATGGGTTTCATTTCATAATCATAATGTTTTAAAAACCGCTTTAAAGACATGATCTTTATGTCACATTAAACCCACAGAAAAGGGAATGCGGGTTTCATGTATGTAAATCCCATAATTTAAAATAGAACATTTATATATATATATATATGTTAATACCCCTGTAGAAATAAGAGCTTTGAGTATTCACTTAATAACATAAAATAATTTTGAGATAAAGAGGGAGGCATTTTGAGAAGAAAACTATGCAGCATAACGTCTATGATACATAGTTTTAGAAAAAGTTGGAAGGAGAGGGGACATGGGTCACCCACTCTAAAATTATACATAAAATAGTAGGGGGAAAAATATAAAGTATTTAAGAACATGGTAATGAAATTTGAATGATATACCATCTGAAACGAAGAACATGAAAGGAAGACAAAAAATAAGGTTTCTCTTATGAGAATTATGCAGCCTAACGACGTCACCTAAAACATCCAAAAATGGATTGACGAGATAAAATCGGGTCTCTCATCATATGAACATAAATTTTTAGTATGATCGATATAGAGATCATACCCCAACATAAAAAAGGAACTTGAAATACTTGACATTAAAATGGATCTTGAAAATGAGAAGGGTGAAAGAACCCCTTAGAAATTCGACAGCCTAACGGCGTCCCTTAAACATCAACAAAAATGAATTGATGAGATCAAATAGGGTCTATCATCATATGAAAATAAATTATCAGTATGATAGATTTTGATATCATACACCAACATAATAAAAAGGAACTTGAAATACTTGACATGAATATAAATCATGAAAATGTGAAGGGTGAAAGAACCCCTTAGAAATTCGACAGCCTAACTGCGTCATTTAAACTTCAAAAAAAATGAATTGATGAGATTAAATAGGGCCTCTCATCATATGAACATAAAATATCAGTATGATAGATATACATATCATACCACAACATAATAAAAAGGAACATGCAATACTTGACATGGAATTAGAACTTTGATAAAGGAGAAAGGTGAATGAAACCCCTAAAATTTGGCAGCCTAATAGCGCCACTTAAACTACAACAAAAATGAATTGATGAGATCAAAAAGGGTCTCTAATACGATGAAAATTAATGATCAGTATGATATATATAGATATCATACCACAACATAAAGTAACTTGAATGACTTGGAAATAAAATAGAACTTGGAAATGAGATGGATGAAAGAATCCCTTAAAAATTCGGCAGCCTAAAGGCGCCACTTAAAATTTCAAAATACTGAATTGAAGAGATAAAATGGGGTCTCTCATCATATGAAAAAGTTCAGTATGACAAATTTAGATACCATACCCCAACATAAACAAAAGGAACTTGAAATATGTTACATGAAAATAGATCTTGAAAAATGAGAAGGGAGAAAGAATCTGTTACAAAACTTTTGGCAGCCTAACGACGCCACTTAAAACATCATAAAACGAAATAATGAGAGTAAGAGGGGATATCTCATTATATTAACATGAAAAGGGAAGTAGGAGGAGTATAAAAGAACAACCTTTTACATAATAACATGGAGTATAGAAGAAATGACATAAAAGAGATTACTTGAAAAGAAGAGAGAGGTCGGATCCCTTACCTTAAAACATAACTCTTAAAACTCAATGGTTTGGACCTTGAGGGCTTGGTGGAACCTTGGGAGGACTCCTTGGGAGGTAAGGAGACCATAACATCGTTGGGGGAGAGTTGGGAGTGAAAAATAAAGGAGGAAAGGGTGGGTATTTATAGGGAAAGTGAGGGGACAAGGCATTAATGGCCAAGGGACACCTCATTAGCGATTTTGGAAAAACCATGGGCTTGCCCGTGGTATTTTCCCATGGTATTGGCCACATGGGATACCTCATACCTTATATTACTATTCATAAGTCGACCATATTGATTACATACTTAATACATCATTTAATGATGTCATTAAACACCTGTAACTTTAAAACAGTATTTTCACTATTCATCGAAAATTCAACTTTCTCATAATAATCCCAAAATATCACCTTAACCAAATATCAATGCTCTGATTTCAAAAATGTACTCCATTTTATAAATATAATTTTCTAATGATTTTTAATTTATTTTTTATATAAATACACTATTCACCGAAAATTCATTTTTTCAGAAAAAACCCCAAAAATTACCATAACATAATATCAGTGCTCTGAGTACAAAAATGAAATCCATTTTATAAAAATAATTTTCTAAATAATTTTAATTTGATTTTTAAATAAAAAACACTATTCAGTCAAAAAAACTAACAGTTGAATAATAATTTAGGAAATTGTTATTTAACCATTTTATTGAATCACATTACTTAATCAAAGTGCCTAGATTATATTAATACTTTCTTTAAGTGAGATTACTAATCCATTTTGTCACATTAATAATCCTAAGTATAAAATCACTATTCATAATTTACTATTCATCAAAAATCATGTTAATCTTATTAGACTCTAAATTTTGTGCTGAACATAATTGTAGAAGACTATTATTTGAAAATCATTACACATTTCTAATTATTTATGGTTTACAATTTTTTTTTAAATATACTTTTTCTAAAATTCATCAAAATTATGCATACTATATTTATCCGGTCATTTGAAAATTCATAAACATCATCATAAGAAGAAATGACAATTTTTATTTAAAACAAAGGATTTCACAAGGCAGTTACAGTCTCCATACATATCCCCTTATCACACCTTCATAGAACATAAGTGTAAGGTGTGCTAATGTGAGAGAATCCGAGGGAGGCTCGGCCCACATTGCACGAGTAATAATTTCTATCAGTTTGAACTTATCGCGAAGGAGATCATGTTCTAACTTCACACGGTAAAGTTCAGGTTGGGTTTGGTCCAGAGCAAGGCCTAGTGGTGCTACCTCCTTCCCATGTTCTGTTAGATGGGCTTCGATTGGTCCATGACTACTGGGTGAGGCCATCGAATCTTCTTTCTATATTAATTAATCAATATTACTTGTATTTAGAGACAATAATCAAAACGTTTAGTTTCCAGCGGTCATATTGACTAATGGTCATATAACAGTCAAAACCCAACGGTCTATTTTTAATTACACTCATGTTATCAAATTAAACATTTTTGTTGAGTATAATAATGAAACAAAATAACACAAAAAATTAGGAAACATGATTTACTCAAAATTTCGGGTCGTTACAACGATCTTCCATAAATCATTTCCCAATGCATTCGAGCACTATCTAGGAACACCGTTAATTAAGCTATAACATGGTAACCAGACACTATATAGGTGCACAAAAGGTATAATGTATCCATGTAACATATGATAAATAATTGACATATATGAATCATCATAAAAGTCATAGATTTAATCATTATTCATTTTGAAAATTTTCTAACGGAAAATAACTGGGATTCACATGAATCTCAATGAAACATGATTAAACCATTAAATATAAATTGGTTCTATAAAATTATCTTTGAAATAAGAATAAACCTGGAAAATAAATGTGTTACATAAAAATAAAATAGAAATAATTTTTATCAATATAGAAAAATAAAAACGGAGGTGAAATTTCAAAATATCCTTAATGAATACTAACTAAAAATAAGGTTTTCTGATATTCATGTATTAAAATACTATTAATATATCATTAATATCATATTTTTTTAAAATAAACTCTCAATCCTAAATGGTAGTTATTAAAATTTTAAGAAATTCAAAATATTTTAAAAATCAATTTCACTGATAAAACCATTGAAACAATAAAATGACAATTTTAAAATAATATAAATATTTTTTTAAGAAAATATTATTTCTTCTTGGATAATATTTTTTAAATAAATAAATCATTTTGAAAAATCTTTTCATTTGAAAAACAGTTTAAGAAAAAGAACATATTGAATATTAGAAAATATATTTTCATTAAAATAGATCTATGTAATCATATAATTGAAGAATCAAATAAATGATCATCATGAAAGTGGGTAATTTTGTACATTATATACATGTTAATAAGATCAATTTTTTTCCATTGTAAAAAAATTATAAAAGAAAAGAATATTATTTTCATGCAATTTATTAAAAAATAAAAAAAATTTAATTTTTTAAATAATTAATTTTTAAACATTTCACAATATTTATAAAAAAAATTTATAAGACATTGATTTTGTTAACATTAGATTTCTGACAGAAGAGAGAAAAGAAACAGATTTTTATAAAACAAATTGCCAACAATTTTAAGCACAAAAGCATGGAAAACTGTTACTATAAGATGAAAATATAATAAATTATTAAATTAGATGAAAATTTAGGATTTTATTGAGATATTTATGATAACATATCATTATTGGATGCATGACCAAAAATAATCTTGATAAAAATGAAATTATAAAATTAAAATCTTATCACTTTGAGGACATTGAGTCATAGTGTCCCAAAATGAATAACATTAAACAAAGATGTATTATTTAGTAAAATAAGAATATTTATGATATAAAAAGTCATTGAGTTAGCATTTACACATCATTATAAAAGATATACGTATATTATAACTAACCATCTAATAAAGGTAAATTGTGAAAAAATCCCTTAGTATTTTGTTAAAATTGAAACAGTAAACCCAATTATATCTATATAATCTAATTTATATTTAAATAAATATTTAAATAAGTAAATATAAATCAGAAAATATATTTAATAGATGTTTATGAACCATATAGAAATATTATTTAATAAGGAATATATCATAAAGAAATAAAAGTGTTAATATAATACACATACCTTAACTCAACTCATCATTATTTTCCATTATTTTCAAAAATAAATAAATTATTTCATTAATTTATGTAATTATTATTAATGTTTATGTTTATTATTATTTTTTATTAACTTATTAATATTTTATATGTTATTAATTAATTAATTAGTATTACATAAGATATTAATGGGAGGATGTCATAAATGAACTAATGTTGTGATCATTGAAATCTTAAGTCGTGTATACGCTTGATTAACTTTTCCATTTTTCAATAACCTTTATAGAAGATTTTTATATACTATTTTAACATTAAATGATTATAAAAATGTGATAAATAATATATTATATAATATTATATACTTAAATATATTTATATGTCATTCTTGTTAAATGTAGATGGAATCCAAAAATCACATCACTTCATGGATGTGGAAGTTCACACATCCATAAACGTTGTTATTATTTATCAGTGACTGAAATTGTAATATATAATTTGATATATTATCTATTTACAATAACCCCTATTTCATTACTATAATTATTAATTCATATAAATATCACATATTGTAATATTATTTACCATTTTTAACTTCAATATAACAAGTCAGTGAAAAACCAATCATATCACTTCACGAGGAGGTTGTATTCCATTAACAAGAGTGATGATTTCATATCCCATTTTGAACAAAAATTAAAAAAATGTATCTATGATATAATTTCTTAAGAGATAAAAATATTTCAAAAATATCACATATATAATTTATATCACCACCATTCCCAATCGTGAGATATGATACTAGAGTGACGAATTCCATCTGATCGTGAGGTGATGGTTCACCGTTCACAAGAATGATGAATTCATAATCCATTTAAAGGAAGTAGAGAAAGATTAAGTTCATGAAAAAAACCTAAAAATTATTAGTTTATATATGATAATGACATTATTATATAATCATGTTATAATCAAAATTTATGATGGTGGATGAAGAAATAATACAAAGATGCTCTTTGAAAAACATTACTTCTTCATCAGGTATCTAATATTGGTTTCCATAAAACAGTTCCAATGATGGATTTATCCCCAAAATAATCTATATAGTAGGAGGGGAGGTAAGTTGGGAAGAGATTTAAGAAGTTTTCTATCAATAAAAATTTCATTGGGGATGAGAATATGTGAGGGAAGTGATTGAATTTTACAAAGTAGAAGTGTCATTTTTTTAAATAGAAAAAAATATTCACTAATGGGAGGAAATCATAAATCAAGTTTCTAAAAGTTTTAAAATTAATTTGGTGGGTGGATTATATAGATTATTCTAATATACACCACATAATATAACACATATTTTATACGCTTTGTCCTACAACTCCTATAATATCGAATTTTAGCCATTTTAGGTTTTCATTGTGGCAATATGGTTTTTAACCAAATACATTTATGCTTTTATCCAAAAATAATGTAATCGTCCCCATATAATTTCATCCCCCTAATTATTAATATTAAATCCACCTTATAAAATAAATAACAAATTTCTATTCATAATTAAATTTAACACAAGTGCATGTAATGTAAAAAACATTGTTTTAATATTTACCCTATTATAATAGTTTTTACTATATAGTGGTCAATATATTAAATATATAGAACAATTGGTTAATGAATGAAAAATAGTGTAAATTTATTATCATATAAAAGTCACTTGTAAAAAGAATGTATTTATAATAACATTATGTCATATATTGAAATATAATTTATCATTAAATAACATTAATAAAAATTTTGATATTATATATTTAAATTTAAATTCAAAAATATAAATTAAATCAGAGAATTGGAATATATTTTTTAAAAAGATATATTCCAAGATTTGTGCACCAAAAAAAGTAACGTTACTCATGAATTTACATATTTTAAATCAATTTTAATATGTTAATATCATATATTTTCTTATTAAATTATTAATTAATACATTATAATTTTTTAAGAATATAATTTATATACATCATCTCTAAAAACTAAAAAAAATTATCATAATATTAAAAACTCATTAATATTTTTAAATAAAATTTTTAACTAAACATATATTTTGTTTTTCCTTATCCCATGAAATTATTAATGTTTAAAGAAGGTAATGTACCCTTTTTGACTTTTTTGGAACATTTTATATTATATAGGTCCCTTTTATTGACATATTTTCTAAAAAATCATAAAAATCAACCCTCGTGTCATGTGGGTTGAGATATTTTTATAAAACGGGTGTTTAAAAATTATTCGGTCAATTTATCTATTATCTTCTTAGTGTAACCTACGATAATACCATTATTACCCTTACAACGATTAATTCTATTTAATTTTTTCACAATTCATCTTGGTGAAATACTAATTTTACAGAATTAGCCAATATAAATCAAAATTATTACATATATGGATCCTAATTTTAAAAAATATATTCTCATAAATTTAATTTATAAGTAATCATGTAGATGTCATAAGAAAGCATGATTTTTTAAAAAAAATATTCAAAATCATACTATGTTTTGAAGTCAAATTTCTCTATAAATAAGGTTTTTATGATAAAAATTTGAATAATTAATATCACGTAAATTTTTTTACTTTAAACCACTTATATATATAATTCATCATTATAATTTTTTAAAAAGGGATGTTTTGAAGGAATTACGTATTGTTCACTATTCATGAAAAAATTAATCTATTCAGAATAATCCCACAAATGTACCCTAAATATAGTTTGATATTTCATTTTAACCAATAAAATACATTATATAAAATAAATACATATTTTTTTGAAAATAAATATCATGATTTTGATGATAACAATTAAATCATTTTGGATTAAAAAACAACTTTGAAAATAATTAATTTATTAATAACTAAAAAAATTTCAGTAAATTTTATTTTATAGGATATATAATGATGAATATATATATAATAATGTTTTTAATATTATTTATACACACCTATATAATTTCATAGTTATAATGATTCGATATATCATAGGTTTTTAAACATGGGGTTTCTTGTAGAATATACTATACAACCTAAAGCACTCATTGTATAATGTATGGAATTTCATATTAAGGATCATGTTTATTCGAAAAGATATATATTGTAAGGTCTCTAGGAGTTACATTATCATTTATAGTAAAAATTCCTATCTTTTACGTTATCAAATATTATTTTATTGTTTTTAATCATGAGGTGTTATTTCCTATCCTATTAAATAAATTTCATCATCAAAAATTTTATGATTTTTTCTATAATAAAAAGTTTCATATTTGATATTGAATTGTTTGAAATACTCAATGAAAAATGGATAATAAAAAACAAATTGAAAAAAATGAATAGGATGTAAAATGGTTATCTAGAATAATTTATAACAAAGATTATAAATTTTTTGAAATTAGTGGTATATATAGATATGGAACTAATGAAACATTGTAAATTAGTAAATAGGGTTATATATGTGATGTATAAATTGAAATTTAATGAATAAAATAATGTAATGTGCTAAAAAATCTTAATCCATTTATGATTTAAAAGGAAAGCTGTTCATCTAAAATGAAGTTCTAATGTTCGTTTTTGGTTTTCTCATCCCTTTCCAATATTTTAGGAAATATATAACCATCTATACAAATATTATATGGAAATATAATTAATTAATGTCAATATTATATTTTTTCAACAACTTCCACCCATGATTTCATCTTTTTATTTAATAAATCCATATGCATGACATTTTATTTAAATCATATAGAACTAAAATAAACTTTTATATGGACATGTAATCCCAAAATGAATAATAATTAATTTTTCATTCGCTTGGATATTAACAAAAAAACTATATTATTATTATAGCGTAAGATAATTTCCAAAAAAACAAAAATTCATTCATAATTATCCAATTTTAAATATAAATACCAAAATTTAAGAACAAATCATTTCAATAATTAAATTCATAAAAATTCAACAAAAATTTCTTGACTATGTCACAAATGAAAATATAAGAGGGATTTAATCATCTATTATTCAAAAAGATGAATTTTTAATCCTCAAATAAATTCCCATATGCTTCGTAAAAAACGTAAACATTACTTGTGAAAATTTAATAGTAGCTATCACATCATGTCGATCTATCTTAGGAATTACACCCATGTCTCCCATTGGTTATTTGTTCAACACCTACAGGATTGATGGATATAATGGTTTGTCCCCAGGAACTCAGGTTGTCCTTTCTTATATAAACATGTTAAAATAATTCATCCACAAGTAACAATTCTTTTTGAACATAAGTGTTAGAAATAATTGAATCACATATAATCTCTTAAATATTTTTGTTTATATTTTTAGGGAACATGCAAAATGTATTGAATAGATTGTACCAATTTAATTAAATGAAAATTTCCTCCAATCTCCACACATTTTCTTATTCACATTAGGTATTATATAATATATATATTAAATGTTATGTAGAAATAATTTTTTTATCATCATTTCATTATAACTTAGTAAAATGAATCATTAAAATTGGAGAGATCATATTCTTTATGAGGAAAATTGAAACATTTAAATGATAATTTCATCATTGAAGAGATGAAATATATATCGCAGTGATGAAATAATCATACTGAATGAGAAAATAATAAAATAATTTGTACACATAAATACATAAATAATAAATCAATAAACATAGAAAAAAGTCTTCATAAAGGGTAGTTTCATATTAATTTACAAAAACATTTCATATTATATCAATCATGAACAACATAAACATTATAGAAAATTTTATATTATAGATAAACCATATTCGTATTTGGGAACATAATCATCATCATATAAAATATATAAAACCCTTTAAATAAGAATATACATATGGTTAACCTCCATTATAATTCTATTCTGATTATAATCATGATCTAATGAGTCGAGGAGAAATTTTGGAACATTAATTATATTAGCTAATATGGGAAGACCAGATGATATCAGGGAGAACCCATCATATATAATTTTAAAGAACAATTGATTTAGTAATTTACATATAAATATCATCATAAAAATCATATATTCAGAAATTATTCTGTTATAGCATAGTTAACTAATTTAAAATAAAAGCGTTTGATAAAAATATCATTGAAACATTATATTCCTAAGTAAAATTAGTGTGTTCAACGAAAATATCTTTGAAACATGATCATCCTATTGAAAATAAATTTTTCTATAACAATCTCTTTGAAATAATCTTAATCCATCTAGAAAAATAATAAAAGAGGTATAATTACCAAATATCCTTAATATCTAAAAATTAATGATAATAGTACATGATTTTAATGAATGGGAATAAGATTAATATCTATTAATATTTTTTAAGAAAATAATATATTCATTATAATTACCAGGTTAAAAAATATAAAAATTTATACAATCAATTAAAAAATTCAGTGAAAACATCCGTGGAATCATAAAATGGATTCATTAAAAATCATTTAAAAAACATTCATGAGGAAAATAAAATTTCCTATTCAAAAAAACAATGTTAAAACATAATATATAAAAATATATTCATTGATATTCACTTTTAAAAATAATAAAATCCAAAATATTTGTCAATTATATGAATTAAAAAATATCAATTGTACCATGAAATTTATTTTTCACTGAAATTTTTTTTATTAATGAGGTTAATTCAGAAACTATCAAACTCATTAAAAAAATTTATATTTCATGTAAAATGATTATAATTTTGTTGGTTTAGAAGATGAAAATAATATTCCATTAATACCTTTTTATAAAAATTAAATCATGTGTTAAAATGACACTAATAATTTTATTTTAAAATACTTAATACAAGATTGATATAAATTTCATAATGAATTGGTTTTGATGCAGAATAGATTTCTTCCAAATGAAAAAATTTATGTCATAATTTCTAAATACTATTTATTAAAAAAAAATTTACAGAATAATTTATCATTTTAGATATTATAATAAAATATTATTAACAACCTAAATATAGGTAAATTAATAATTTTCATGGAAAATGGAATAAACGATCTCATAATTTAAATCATAAGAGAAACAATCCTAATAAATTATTATATTTTTTACAAAAGACCCTTACTAAATTAGAAACATTGAATTTTATTCCCCATTAAACATTAAAAATTATTCTAAAATACAATATCATGAAATTGGGTATATTCAAGTTATAACATGTCAAATATTGTGTATACACACCTCCTAATAAAAGATAGGTTTAAAACTTACTACACAAACAAAATAACGAAAATTAAGGAAAAAATCTATAAATGTAATATTATATTCGAAAACATAATCCACAGGAAATAGATATTTTCAAATTGATATATAAATGACTACAAAATTAAAGATAATAATAATAAAATATTTTGATTGGAATTGTTTAAACCCGACATCCAAAATATGTGTTGATTATGGGATATGTCGAACAAAAATTAATATGACATGAGAAAACACTTACTTTGAGTTTGATTCTTCATGGTAGTTCTATATCATACAAAATAGAAATCTAATGAAAATTATTTATGTGAAAATAATTATATTAATAATTATTTTTCATTTCATATCACTTATTACTAGGTTGTATATGGTTACTTAATAAATTAGTTTTACATCAGATATTTGGTCCATCTATAGATTATATTTAAAAACATTCTTTGGACCATCTGCATCATTACAGTCATATAGAGGGTAGATCATATGTACACATGATTAATGATTACATTTTTCAATGATCATTATTGAATGTATCAAATATTTTATCCTTAAATTGTTTTGAAAATATCTTAACTAAAATATTATGATATTATATATACTTATATATATAATTATTATGATGTTGTTATGAGGAAAAGAATCAGATGTCTTCGTGGAGGTGGTATACCACCATGAATGACATTATAATTTTTATGTGAGTGAAATGATATGATTGAATGTGATATATTTTCTTCTAAAAAGGATAAATATTGAAATAATATATAAATTATTTAATGTATATCACATTTAATAATTATATGTTCCCTTTATATTGTACATTTAATGCATTTTTAAAATGAATCACAATACTTCGTGCGGGCGTTCTCCACCATACACAATAGTGATATTATCATATAACCTATGAAATAGAATAAAAAATTTTATATATATGATAAAAATTAATAAAATTGTAATAATTATATAATTTAAATCTTATATAAAATTTATACCCATCATCATATATGACTTTGAGTGGTTGGAATGTAATGACGAATGACGTCTCTTCGCAATGTGGTAGTCTTTCATACAGAAGTATTATATATCTAAAACCCATTAGATGGAAG
This sequence comes from Viscum album, assembly GCA_963277665.1. Classification (NCBI taxonomy): domain Eukaryota; kingdom Viridiplantae; phylum Streptophyta; class Magnoliopsida; order Santalales; family Viscaceae; genus Viscum; species Viscum album. The sequence continues at coordinate 1,248,122,858 of OY728148.1, forward strand.
TGTATATGGTTGTAGGAAACTACCTTAACATAATTTTTCAGTATATTTAATTTATTTATGTTATTATACATTAATGTTATAATTATAATTGAAGGATATGGATGAATATGTACAATAAAGACAGTCATTGATGTACATTACATTTTTTTGGGTATCCTTAATTGGTTTTCACCATAACCTTAATATGATTGATTTAGTCCTAAAATATTTATTCTAATATTTTTTTTAAGGATTTATTGATGTTAATTTGTAATTTCATTCTTGATCCAAAATACATTGGTGGTATTAAGATGTTGTGGGAGTGAGTGGCCTGTTATAATTGAGGTGGAGTGGCATTTTATTAAACACACAAAAGTGTATACTATTGGGTGGTCAATGTAACCTAAATTTAGATAAATATTGAATGGTAATTGGTCTTAGGGATTATATTGTTTATTAAATCCTCAGAAGGAAAATAAAAATCATTTTATAAACAATTTGATAAATAACATATATTTTTCCTTAGTTTTATCATTTTTGATTTTCACTATGATATATATTTTTTTCACATATGTAATTAAACATTATGTATAAATATTAATGGACTTAACAAGATAATTTTCACAAAATAATAAAAGAACATTTAAAAAAAATATTAATCCTTTTTATGTTGAAAATTGAATAAAAAAATTGCAGGTATTGTGGAAAAACAATTCTTTAAACATTACAATAGTAGTAGATTTTTTACTATCAGAGTTCTATATAGTCATTCAAAAAGGCTAATTGCTCATTTAATGAAATTAGTTTTACATTGATTGTCATTTTAAAATGAGCTTCAATTACATATTATTTTTTGAAAATTTATATAATTTCAGAAATATATAATTTATCATAAAATATTATTAATGAGAATTATGGCATTTTAATATTAAATTGTATTTAATAAATTTCAATACATTGATAAAATTTAAATATAAATTGTTAATGAATATGTAAAAAGACATATATATCTAAAAAATTATTTAAAAATAATAATTAATTAAATTTACTTCACGATTAATTTTTTTTATAATTTATATTATTTTTATTAATATAATAATTACAAAATTTTCATTTATTAACAATTTAAGGTATTTAATTCAACTTTAGAAGTTAAAAATTAAAATTACGTCATAATAATAACACATTTATCTTCACAATTATATGTATAAATGATCCTTTGTTGTTTTCCATATCCAAATACTTCATATATAATAAAATGAAGGAAGGTTTACTTTCTACTTTATTATTTTCATTACATAATATAAATGGAACAATAATAGAAGTGTCTCTACAAAATATATAGAAGTATAGAATAAGGATATTTGGGGAAACAATTTCCCAATAATGTGTGTCAAAAAAATGAGTTTGTCATTTTATCCCTTATCTTTTTAATTTAACACATGGTAAACCCATTTTTACTCGATCGATGGTCAATATGTTTTACAACGTTCGCAATTTATTTTTATAAAATATTTTTTTACCATATTATTAATTAAAAATTATTATTATAATAAATATAGAACCCAATGTTCCATCTTTATTTATAATAATTTGATACTTTAATTTTAAAATCAATCACGTAGAGGTGAAGTGAAAGTAGGATCTTAACTACAAAATGTTCAAATTGTTATTATGTATCTATATCAAATTTCTACATGAAAAATATTACAATGACCTAAATTTTATAATTGGATATATAATTAAACAATTTTTACATTAAATAAAAGAAAATATAATCTATTTTTATATATTATTTAAATGTAAAGTCAATTTTCATTTAAAATTTAATAAATTTCAGTATTCATGTAAAATAAAAAACATTTAAAAATCCCAAACTATCAATTTTAGTAAATCTGGTTTTACAATTTCTTAAATGATGATTATTTAATCATTAAAATTGTATTTAATTTATTAAAAAATATTAATATTTGTCATTAAAATTATTGAAAATTAATTTACAAGAAAAAAATTTATTAAGAACAAAATAAAATTACTAAAAAGTGATTAATTATTTACTAAATATATGACAATAAATTATATTTATTAGAGTATATATATGTTTATATATATGAATATATGTTAAATTATTTAATACTATTTGTATCCACCAATTTAATGGAATCATCATAATGATCATATCTATCATGGGACGTTTAGAATGATTTTTCTTTTGAATATGACATAAAACATAAAAATATTCTGTATTCATGTAATAGAAGACATTTATGAGATTAAATTTATTATATATAATTATTATACAAATGAATCATAGAGTTATAATATCATATATGGTCATTTTTCTGTTTCATTTATGCAATCAAACTTAAATTTTTTTAATCTAAAATAAAAGGGTGTTACAATATTGATAAATTTTTAGAATATAATTTGCAACAAAATTTTTAATACTGGAGTAGAATGATTTCAATTTCTAATTAAATAAACTTTTGAAAAAAATTATTTCTTTATTCAAGAATTAATAAATAATATAAAATTTTTTCCACTAATTTAGATGAATTAAATGATCTTAAATAAGTTCAACTAATGGAAAATATTGTCCCACAATATTATTATTTTGAATAAACTTTTTTTGAGTTTTGTAATGAATTAATTTTTTTTGAATTTATTAATAAAGTAAAACATCATCATATTCATTAATATATATTTCAATGTATTAAATACCAATAATTCAATTGGGTTGATTTTTTTGAAAATGAAATTACAGGTGAAATTATTTATTTTAAGGAAGAAAACAGAAACAAATATTTTTATATTTTTCCATTGGGGATGAATAAATTCAGTCATTAAAAAGTTATCACAATTTAGATAACCTTTCGATACATAACAATTTACATACAACTACATTCCACTCCCCAACCAAGTGATACCCAATGAAAATATTTTTGGGTCTTGAATATTATTATGGCATTTATTTATATTGTTTTTATAATAAATTGGTAAATATTTCTTCATATATATATTTGGTTTCCCCTACTATCAAGTTGATATTTATTTCATATTACAGAGATGATAGTGATAAAATTGAGGAAAAAATGGATTAACAGATTGAGGAGTACACCAGTACACCAGAAGATGGTGGTATAGTGTAGTTTTTCAAACAATAAATCATTTATCAATATCAAATTAAAGATTAATAATATCCTAATAATAATTTTAAATTAAAATAGGTTAGGTCATTTTTATGTCTAATGAGTTTTTAACATTAGTGTATATTTCTTCCATATTCCTCTATATCATAAGAATCTAAAAATCATAGAGAGGAGGATAAGGAAAATTTTTAGGTATATATTCAACATGTTTTCAAAGAATAAGTAAATTATTCAAATTACATTTAGGTGGCTCAATAGAATGAAAACTATGCCTTTTATGGATTTTGGATGATCAGATTGAACATTGTGAATATGGGTGGGGAAATCCCACAAAAAACATTTTTTTCGAAAAAAATATATCTTAACATATCTTTATATTTATTTTTCTTTTGTTTTTGTCAACAAAACATGGTAATTTTTATGTTAAATTTTTATGTTTTATTTATTAAGAAACATACTTAGTGGTTACTGTAATCGATAAACATAGTTTTTTTCGTTATTAAATAAAAAAATCATTCAATTTTGTTATTATTCATTTTTCCTAACCATTTAAGTTGTACTCAATGAGGAAATTATATATAATATATTTGGGTTATTTAAAACCATTCTATATTATGATTTTAGGTGTTTATATTTAGAAAAAAAAATTTAACAACTATTTCAAATTTCATGGTTTTAGTTCAAACTGTAGTTTTTTAAACAATTGACCATTAAATTAATTAATTTTAATAAATTAAAATTCATTTCAATAAAAGGAACTAAATTGATTCTATGAAATAATCCTAAATGATTGATCAAATTGGTTTTGTTCATTATTTATATTGAGTAAATTCATTTGTTAGTAGGTAATCATTTTTATGAAAAGAACTCATTTAATTAGGAATTCCCATTATATTTTACCCTTGTGAATCATTATTAGATGAAAACAACTTATTTGTTAGCTTCACTACTAAATAGTTTTTATATCACACAAACTCATGATATATATTTCAGAATTTTAGTAAATAATAAGTGTGGTGGTGATTCATTGTAACATTAAATTCAATTTTATAATATTTTGGGATAAAAGAAAATTATGTTTTCTAATAGTATTATTCATAGATTATCTAACTTTATGATTAAAATAGAAAAACTTTTTTTTCATTATATACATTTTAGGGAGATAAATTAATTTACCTCAAATACATTTCAATAAATGAAATTATATGGTGAAATTATTATATTAAAAATACTGAATTGGATACTTATTTTGAAATCCAAGAAGGAAATACTGATTTCAATTTAGATATGATTTAATGAAATGAATAATAATTAAATGGTTATTCTTGAATGATAACTTGATTCATGATATCGTATATAAAATTAGTCTGACCATCTTTATCTTCCTAAGAACGTTTATCCCTTAAAAACATCAACATTAAAACCACATGATAAGAAATTAACTTTTAACATGATTTATACATGTATTGAACTCAATTTTTTTAAGGATTTACAAATTTTCCAAAATTATGGTGGACTATTAATTTTATTGGATAACGATCACGCTATTTAAAAAAATCTCATGTTGAGAGAGAAATTGGTGAGTTATGATTCCATGTTCAGGGAGTGTTACAGTTAATGTTACTAGAGTTAATTAATAAAATTCTTAATTGTGATTTTAATTTATTAATGAGGCATGATAGCTTGGTGTCATTGATTTTACATTACTGAATTTTATATATATTTGTTTTTATTTTTTTAATGTTAATTTATGTTTTACTTCTCACTAATCACTAAGTTTCAGTGTTAGGTGGGTAATAATTAATAGAGATGATATTAGATATATCTGTTATATAAATTTCAATTATTTAATACCAAAATAATTATTAAAAAAAATTCATGTTTTTTTGAATGATGATGGATTTTGTGATAAAATTGCGAAAATATCTTAATTTACTAAAAATTATTAGTTTTTTATGTCATTGTAATTTTTCCATAAGATATTAAATAAAGGTCTATTTTATGAAATTAATTTCTTCATATGTTCCTATAATCCTAGGGGAAATTTCCTCAATCCTGTCCCACTATGGAATCATCAATTTTGACCGCTAATAAAATAACTCGAAGTAGATATTGAATATAAAAACAGGATTCACCTACCAAATGATTATAAGCTATGTCTGAAGATATAAACCCCCTAAAAAGGTTATTATAGATAAAGAATAATGAATACTCATTATATTAAATTAGATATTAAAATAATTTTCAAATAGATTAATAATGATATTTATGAATGAAATGAACATGAAGAATATGAATATACAATTCATAGTGAAATAGAATAGTTAGGTAATTCATGTGAAAATTTTTCATCACATAGAATAATGAATACTCATTACATAGTAAATTCAATGTTTTGAAAAAATCAGGCTCAATATAAATATATCTATAGATAAAAATATGAGATAGATATAAAATATTAATTGATAACTACAATACATAAAAAGTTTTACATATCTATATCGTCTATGGGGGTATTTCAAAATGGTATGAAACTGTCTGCATCTTCTAAATAGCCTAAAAAATTCCAAAAAAAGCTAGAGGCATGCTACTTTTACCTTATTTGATGATGATGATGATATAAATGATGTGAAACTATTATGAAAACTTGGCCACAAACTGAAAATTAAGATGTCCTCTACTGATGAACAAAATAAAATTTATATCACCTATATACTTTCAGCCATCACTAATGAATAAACTGAATATTTTCTTTTTTATATTGAAAAATGCTCTATGTGACCATAGAAAAGTCATTGATCTTCATCTAATAGAAAAAAGAAATAAAAGGCTAGTGATACAAGTACAAAATGTTAGACATACCTTACATAGAATCATTAAAAAATTTATAGGAAGACTCAATCATCCCAAAAAGGCCATCCCTTGACACACCAAAATCGAGGATGCAAGCACGAAGAATATCATCAAGAATAACAATAACTCTTTCTGTTTGGACATAATTTTGAATATGATATTCCATGCCCCAATGATTCTCTGTTCTTTTTACATATTAATGGACTTTGCAAAAGTTGGAAGTAAAATATGGATTTATAACCTTGAATTTGGTAGATAGATCTCCTAGAAAATGAAAAATCCCTCTCATATTGATATTTAGTAGATCCTCAACATTAGAAGTGTCATTAATTTTTATAAAATGTTCATCATATCAATAATATCACATAATGAATTATAGTTTCCATGGGTATATAAAAACCCAACAAATAACATTTTTTTCTCATACAACGTCCAATTAGGCACTGGATGTGGAAAAAGGAAACCTAATGGATTCAGATGCTCATTCATTATAAGTTGGAATGTATAGAAGTAAGAAACTTAGTCATAAACATCTCATCTCATACCCAGCCAACTAAATCATCATCATATTTCCTATAATTTTTTTGGATCCATGCTTAATAGCCCATATGGAATTATAGAAATTCCACATCATAAATTTAATAATTGATAATGTCACAACTATCCAATTCTGAAAACATAGCACACCCACCTTAGAGAAAACCCATTCTACAATGGTCTATCTAGTATAAAGAGAATATATAGGTCTATGGAAGTCATCACAAAATTTTGTTCATGAAAAACAATATTGATAATTGTGGAGTAAAAATAAACAACTTAAAATAAAACCTCAACCCTTATTTCCAATCTCTAATAAGAATCTATGAAAAAAAAATTCTCTTTATATCCCCTCTTAAGATGATTCATTCACTGCATGGATTATATATTTCATGTTTAGAGAATATGCAATGAAATTTAATTTAAGTAGTGTATTTAAAATATCTAAATAAAAAGATTATAGGTATTCCACTCACATACACTTATTTAGATTTAATGAATTTTGAGAGAAGAAATAACCCAATAATATGTGGTTGAAAACACAAATAATCATTCTCTGAAAAGTTAATGCCTTCAAATATTAAGCACATGTATCAAATATATGAGGTCATGGTCATGGAATGGATAATTATTATCACGTTGACAAAGATATAGAGATCTATATGTGACGATATGAACTCCTAGTATCTGATCACACCACAAAACCAATACTAATGTGTTACAAAAGACCACATAGCCCTACCCACCATATTAATGATAAAACACTTTATTAAGAGTAATAATATTAATAATATCATCCAAAGAACATTTAAATTTAAAAACCTAATAAGAAATAACTCCCTTATGAATTAGATATTTTATTAGAGATGATAACATTAAGAAATAATTTATGACCGACTAATAATATCTAACTAGTCATAACAGGATCCTAAACATGAAAATATTTTGTGGCTGCTCTAATGATTCTACATCATTAACCTATTCATTATCTACTAAAATAATTTTTTTGGATAAAATATTGTTGAAGAAATACAATTCCCAAATCCATATAATAACATTTCAATATCTTGTAATTATATCAATGATTCATAAAAAATTCTCTAACTTATATTGGATAACAAACATGCCCCAAAGGTACATAGTAAACTAGGATGGCATAAAAAATACCACTATGAAGTAGTCATGATATTCATTGATGACGTTGCTAATCACATCCATAATGTATATTGGATCATTGGTTAGATCAAATGGAATTAAACCGTAATCAAAATGGCAATAACATCCCTAGATTATGGTTTTTGGAATGTAATGTTACTTTATTCTTAAATAGTGGTAACCTGATAGAAGATAAATATATGAAAACCACCATGACTCTATAAAATAGTAAAATAGGTAATATATCAATGGAAATATATTCATGTAATTTAGTGTACCTTAGTTCAATTTTTAGTAATAATCATATACTAGATGTGTTGCATCATCATTATTAGTTAATAGAGAAGACACCATTCTTGGTGAAACAATCAGGTATATAAACTTTGTCTATAATAAATAATCGAACATTGTATTAAACTCATTCATTTCATCTTCCACCTTGTAGTAAGAAAGAACAAAGACTAGTTCTTTATAATGACCTAAATTTATCTAAACCCCACCTCCTTTATTTTTGTAATTTCATACATGTTAGAAATTAAAATATTGGTAATCACCATGAAAACTAGAGGAATATCACCTATTAAAGAGTCCCACTGCAGATCAAAAGAATTAAATTCTATAATTTACCAGATACTGTATAATATTATTCATCTCTTCTTTACCTCATGTCTTACTCTACATGAATGATATGGCATACCTCATTTAGGTAAATAAAAAATACATGTATAAGATAGAAAATAATTTGGTCATTATTAGAAATTATCCAATCCATCCAAAATTGAAATCCAGATGTATCATGTCTCTAAACAGAATATCCCCATAGAAATAAATCTCTATCAATGATAATACCCCAGTCCAAAAACGGGGACACGAAAATCCCTTTATTAAATTTGGTTTAGTAGTATCCATCACATTATAATAATCATCACATGTTTAATGGAAAAGTTTATAATATTAGTTGATATGAAAGAGTTATATGCACTAGAATTAAATAAATTAGTAACTAATGATGAAGATATAATGATTTTACATCTCGTAGTCATTTTTCATATATATTCTTTTGTAGAACACACATCCACATTAAGAGAAATCTATATTATAGATTCCTATAGCTGGAAACCCTTAGACAATCAGGAATCTAATTGCACCAAAATACATTTAGTTTTTAATGAGCTCATTTCACTACTCGGGGATGAAATATAAAAAACTAATTTTATAAGAGTCTTGAATGACCACATAAACCACGTAACTTCAGTTCATCAATGAAAACCCATTTAAACTACCCATGATTTTTATACTAGAGGAATGTCAATGGAAAAACACTAGGAACTAAATTATTGATAGAAGTAACATGTTTTTGAGCTCCGGGATGAGACTCATCATGCTTTCTATTCTATTTATGGGAACTCATTGAAATACTAATGGGATAAAATTATACACCCTTCAACACTAACTTATCATCCATATCATGTTTGACTGACTATTCTATATCTAGTACATCATCACAAGAATAGAACATTAAAATGATAACTAGAGAATGAATATTAGATTAAATCCCTATCAAAAATCATTGATCCCTCATCATAACATTCAGTACATTATCAAGTGAAAATTACACAAGATAATAAAAATAAGATCTCATATTATGTTATGATACTATCATACAAATTTTATTTAATAACCAAATAGCCTAATATCCCACAATATATTATCAATAGAACAATTCAGTTAATAGAACATTGAATTTCTTCCACTATAAACCAGCACAATACATATTCATCACCATTGAGTACAACACTTTCCTACTAGGTCCCTCCATATTAATCATGGAACACATTCCTTTAATTGCATCATGATTTTTCAATAAATCAATCTTATAAAATAGTGATTATTTACCAACTATTATCCTATTGAGGATCATGAGTTTCATGGAATTTTGTTGTAATGAAATGATAGAAATAATGCAAAGGATTCTATGATTTTTCTCTCTAATGTTCCATAGTTGGAGACTAAAATAAAAAGTGTTTCAGGTAAAAATACTAGAGTTTGGACTATATTAAAAATAATTGTAACCAAATTAGGGTCTATTAGAGTGTTTTTCCACTATAGTTAACCAGTCGCTTCTGCCTAGATTCTATACACACATCTTCCAATAGGCGTACTACTATAAAATATAATAAAATGACATTTAAGTCATCATAATATTACCTAGATCAATAAATACATCAATATTAATGGGGAAATTAATCCCATCAAATTGATAAAAAATTTTGGAATTCTACATATAGAAATATTACATATTTAAAAGAGTAGAAAACATCCTTAAGATTTGATTACCAAATAGACCATGCTGAATTACGGATCATTACAATTACATATGTCTATGAAATTACAATAAAAAAATTCATATGTCTTTCTAAAATATTCTATACTATATACTCACATCATGGAAAGATACTGAATCCACTACATTATTACCACTTTTTCACAAACTAATGTATATAACTATGTAACATGACAACTAAGAAGGAACCAAGAAAGTATGATGTGCATTCCGAATTACCCCGATTAAATTACTAGATCATAACATCATATATGATGTAAGTGTGAAAATATTCTACACAAAAATAACATTATATAATAATTCATTTTAGTGTACTAAAAAAATACAAAATTAAACAGTATCATTAATTAAATACGTATATAAAAGAGAAAATTTTATATCACCATTTAACTCAAATTGTGATGAAAAATAAATATCCCAATTTAAATGTCACATTATGACATAAGGGAACATGAACCCCCACCTCCTCTAAGAGGCAGTTTCCCATTAATCAGAACTGATAGGATAAAATCTACAAAATCTCGAAGACATAGGTATTGTGTAACCAAAAAAATTCATTATGGCCTTACTAAGTGTCCCATTATAATATTACATAATAATAATAATCTAAATAACAATTTTATTTTTTTATCAAAAATTCTTGTAATACATTTTTCATATTAAAAACAAAACATTGATCAATTCAAAATGAGAAAAATATCATAATTATAATAAATATATATTTTTTTAAAATCACTTAGATAGAGTAAAAAAGTATAATATCAATGTAATTTATATCTAAATAATAACACATGAATCGTGGTCATCTACCATGTGGTATGATAGTTTAAAGTTTTATGATCCTCATGTGTAATATATTACTGATAACATATAAATATATGTGAAAATGTCCACAGGCTCATGGTAAATAGGAATAATCAATATCCCACTGAGTATAATCATGAATAAATAGGTTTCTATAAGATTTTTCCCGATCAAGTATATTATAGGGAATTACCATCCTATCATGTTTTCCCAAATAACCGATTAACTACCCATGATCCTATGTTCTTATTTAATCAATCAAAAAATAATGGGAAAATTAATTCAAATTAGTTTAAAATAAATATTCACATTCCAACTTTCAATATAAAAATTTCATTTAATATCAAATTGATTATTTTTTCACTGTTTAAAACATTTTAATACCAAATATAATCATATTTATTTATCAATCCAAATTAATTTATTTTTTTCAAAATAAATTGTTAAATCATTATATAATTTCAAAAAAATTCAATTCACGGAAAAATTTTAATTGCACTAAAGTCATGGGTTTCCCTAAAAATCAACACCATTTAAATTTCTTTTAAAAATATCTTCATTTGGGGCATTCACAGTTCAATTGAATGAATTTTAAATCAACAAAAAATTATGGAATAAAAAAATTTTCCATCATGAATGGTATAGAAAAAATTTCCATGGAATTACTATGTACAAAAATGGACTTTCCAATGGAAAATATAGGAATATAAGATATAAAATCTAATCTTAAAATCATTATTAAAAAAAATGTTTATTTACATCAATGCAATGATGATATATAAAAATAAAAGGATGAAAAGATGAGTGAATGATGTTAAATATTAATCAGACACCTTGAGATATTCACCACAACCATCATGATGATCAATCACTAAACAGATGATACATAGAGATTGTATAACTAAAAAATCACCATGGATAGAATATAAGTCATGGTATAAAAAGGACGAAAATGGAATGAAATAAAAATCATTTTATTATAAGAAATAAAACTACCCATCCAAATAAATGAAATATCATGTAACCCAATTACACATCTTGTAATATTCAACTCCCATATAAAATTAAAAACACGTCTCATTTTATTATAATATTTTATTTTATTTTTTTAGTTATGTTTATGTTGTACACATTGTGTGATGTTGCGTGTTTTGTACCGATTTCTCAACATCTCATTTGTGAAGATTATATGTCATGTAATTCTATTATAGGGCTTATAAATCACATATATAGTTTAAAATGTACACTAATTTATGGTTAAAATGTCCAAAAAAGGTCCATGAATTCACAATTATAGGTCTTCTCAAAGATAATTCTCAAAATTATCCAAAAAAATAAAAGCAAATACCACAAAAATGTAAAATCATACCTAATAGAAAGGTAATGGGGAGTTATAGAATATATTCGGAATGTTATTACATAATCATATATTTATTCTATTAGACAATTTATATATATATAGAGTGGTTTTGATGAGTTAACAATGATGCCTCATACCTAGTATGAAAATGAAAAGAAAAATAAGCCAATAATATTGTTGTATTTATTATATTAATTATGGATGTGTGGATTAATTGTCAAATATAACAAGACATGATGAATGATTTGTTTCCACATTATCTCAATTATGTAACAATCATAATGATTATTTCAAATGTTATTCATTTCTACTTCGTAACAGACATAATATTATGTCCATATTTATTTATGCTTCATTTTAAATGAGATTTCCCTTGGTTAATTTTTTTTAAAGAATACATAGATGGGGACCCATAAAAAGTGATCGGTATACCATAAATACAATAAATTTTTAGAAAACATTCAATATTAAAAATCCTAACAAATATAGATGCATGAATATTGATTTTAAATCATATCATTATATATTAGTTAATGTTGGATATATCCCCTAGGGTAATTTTTAATAAATATTTGTACGTAAAATTAGATTCAGTTGTGTGATTTAATATGTTTCATATAGTTTAGAATTTTCTCATATAAATTCATATAAATATGAATAGACATCAAAAAAGGTAATAAATAATTAGTTTTTTAACAATAATAAATGTGAAATGATATACTTGATTAATTTGTAAAATAACTATTACATTTTACAATGGTCTATCCCATATATACTAATATATTTGTTACCCAATGAAAAGTTTTTTCTAATATTTTTTTCTTTCCATATAAAATCTAATTGAATCATAATCTGAAATATCATCGACCAACCCAATTCATTCAACCCATGACTATCCCAAACACACTACCAATAGTTCATTGGATTTCAACCCACACTGAGTAGACATATCCTAAAAATGGAAGAAAATATGTCAACATACATGTATATACACACATCGTTGAGGCCATAAAAGGTTGTAATTGAAATAAAATGATACAAATTAATGTATATATTTATAATCCCAGTACACCTGTGTGATAGAAAAGTACTAATTGAAAAATGGGGTTACATAAAATCCTAACCAAAAACTGTAATGTGCCCAACCATCTCATAGATTTGGGAATAAGATCAAAATAAATATCATGGAAACCAAATTAGTCTATATAGAACATGATATGATCCACCTATTCTACGTCATATGATGACACCATCAAAATTGTCAAATTCTGTATATGGCACTGCATTTATGGGAAGATCACATGTAGGGGTTACTTAAAAATACATATTAGGCAACATTGAAAACACAAAAAATGTAGCAATAATTATATTTATCCCAAAAAAGGATAAAAAAATAAATATATAATAGAAAATAGTTGTTTTTACATTGTACGGATACTATGCCACCCGAGAGTAACAACTAGCATCACTCCATAAGATTATAATTGACCAATGCTCATTTACTGATAATGTAAAGACCAGGAAATTTCAAGGAAAATTATTTTTTAAATTCGTTGTAATTTTATGAGACTACAGATTCTGACGACACCTGATTCTGAGGCCCAGTGTTCCCGAAATAATTTTCTGAAGGATATCTTGGGTACGTTCATTGATTGAATGAGCGGGTTTTTCTTTCTTTTGAACTGGTGCTTGGAATTGAAATCATATGGCACTGATGAACTTGCAGCACCGGTATTTGCTTAAGAGGACCATTACCAAATATGCGTTTGCACGAGAGAAGAAGTTATTTTTCGTGGATTAATTGAGTGGGGAATAAAATTGTGGTCAAATTTTAATTTTCTATCTTATGTGGATATAACCTATATGGGGATGTTAGGGTGGGAACCACTAACATCCTAACTACCCATGTGAGTAAAAATGTGAGGTGGGGCCCACATGATCCCCAACCCTTCGCATTTCCATAACTCTCATAAACTCCCCCTTTAAAACGTGTTAACTCCCTTTAATTAAGTAACTCTCCCTCTCTCCCTCTTTATTGAATGCACACACACACATTAATTAATTAATTGAAACACTTCTTTAATTAATTATGTTTCTGAATTTTGTAAATTTGAATGCATGGCATGATTCAATAAAATAAGGGATGCCTTGTTTTATTTCTGGTGTTTGGCATGTTGTGTTGAGATTTTGGGGAGAGTGATCTAGTTTTATTTGAAGAAAATCATCCTCAACGAAGAATGTCAACTCTTCGACGATGAACTTCGACTCGGTGACCCTGGTTTCTCTGTCCTCTTCTTCCTCCACGACAAGGGAGGAGACACTGATGCTATAACATTCCAACGACATCATGCCTTTCAATCATCTCTCTGTGAAAAAAGGGTGATATTCCATTTCCTCCGTGGACGCTCTCCGTCGACGTCTAAAAACCCTCATCTCATGACGCCATCAACCGCGATGCCAACACTCATCATATTTTCAAGGTATGATGTGTTGATTGAATTTTATTGATAATAAAATTGTTCTTTTGGTTTCGTGAACCTTCTGCTTTCCTGGCCATGTGATTCCATCTAATGCGGAGAGCATAGGCTGAATGAACACATCACAAAAACCCCCCACTGCAACTTTTTTCCTTTGGAATTCGCAACTGGAGACAGAGGAAAAACATGGTTCCGTTGCGTCGGTGGTGCAGAATGAATGGTGGCCTGCAAGACTGGCCACTTCGGTAGAAGAACCAGCCGGCCTGTTGGCCAACAGGGTGAAGAGGAGCAGCACCGCCAGGAGGGTGCCGCGCTGGAGGACCGACGGCCCGCCCATGCGGGCCGCATACGCAATGACCTACCGGTCTAGCTGGCCGGTTTGGGGAAGGGTTGTTCTGCCTGGAGCCGCCGGTGCAGAATACCCCTCTAGTGCCCGCTGAGCTTCGGCTAAGCCGCTCGACAATCTAGCTGAGCCTACCAGACCGTGCCATGCCGGCTGAGATGGGCCACTCCAGGAAAGGCCGCATCCCTTTGGGCTGACGTGACATTTCCCTTCGGACTGGTCTGACTCCCCTGCTAGGTCGGAGCCGTCAAACTCCATCAACCCGACCCGTCGGGCCACTGGGCTAAACGGGTCGGGACAGTTAATCACATAAACGGGGTTAAATTAATGTTCATGCATCCACTCAATGCGCCATATGTGGCACTAGGACTCTTTCGATGAGACAGCCCTTTTGCGATACTCTAATTGAGTTTCGGATAATTTTGATATCAGCTCTGTTAGAAATGTGCATATTTCTAACCAGGCCCCTGAGACGGAAAAACCTATAACTCTCAGACCGGGTGTTCGATTGATTTTTTGTCTGATGTGTTGAGTTCATTTGGACGAGATAGAACATCAAGATACAACAACTCTAGACTTTGTGATAGTTGATGTGTCGACCCTCTTGGCTCGTGTAGTGGACCCTCCTGAAATCGAGGGTGCCGTGTGTTGGAAACCTATAGTTAAATGCGACTGCGATGACGATGATGACTATACTTGGATCCAACGTGTGTTTGGCAGCAAGGACGACTATACTTTGATCCTAAGTGGGTTCGGTAGTGAGGAAAACTGTATTTGTATCCTACGTGGGTTCGACAGTGATGGTTCATGTACTATGATCGTACGTGGGTTCGGCAGCGATGACTTCTGTACTTGGATCCTACGTGGGTTTGGCAGGAGAGATGATACAGAGGCTAAATCTATCATCTCCACCCATCTTGGTGAATAGTATAACTATGTGAGTTGTGTCTTGACATTCAATCAATATCCTCGATATGATTGAATTACATTCCTGTGTGGACTGGGTTATGCTTTCCTCTGTGGACTGGGTTGAACATCGGCTCTTGAGATGGAGCCGAACTGGAATTGATGACTTAGGTATATGTGTGGGCATATACCTTGGTAGAGTTGGTTGATTCTTCGTGTTATATATCTTTCTTTTGTGCTATATCCTTTTTGGATTCGGGGAGACCTTCAAGAGTTTCGGGGTCCCTACTGAGTAATGTATACTCACCCCTACACGGGCTATGCCCGCACTACGTTTTGTTGGATGCAGACGTCAGACAACACTGATCGAGGTGGTGTCTATTGGAGCTGGACAGTACCTGGAGGTGGTACACATTGCGGGATGTACATTGAGGGGACGACTAGACCCGAGGAGCATAGGAGACCATCAGTACCCACCCATCAGGTGGGATAGCTGGAGGACAACTCGGTGGTTGCTAATTTACTTTACTGCTACTGTACTTTTTTTTCAGTTGTACTGTACTTTAAGTTGGGGTTGTATTCTGGCCCATTTACATTTCAGAACATACTTCTTTACTCATTTTACTTAGTGTTTACTTCATCTTGTGTTATCTATTTTGTTTTTTTACTTATATAAATGAAATTCCTTCCCTTTAATCGTGATTTACGCCTTTGGGGCTAGTCACCATCCCCTGGCCTATGGAAGGCGGGCTTGGGGTAGATACGGCACGTGCCCTGAGGATGGGTCGTGACAGATTGCTATCAGAGGAGTCGGTTCTACCGTAGAACTTAGGACTCTGATAATTTATTTATGTGAAGCAATATTTTTAAGCATATTGAGTGAGGTTATCAGTCCAGGGAGTCCAGTGTTCATATGGTGGCCGACGTATCCATACATCAGGACCCTGACTTTTGATTTCCGACTCAGTGCTCGAAAACACTGATTGCATGTGTGTTTCTATAGTTTTCATGTGATTACTTTGTGTTATCTCACCGGGTATACTGTATTAACCGTGGAGCACCTGTTTTTTTCAGTATGGACCCATGATGGCAGCCAGCGAGGGTCATGAGCTTTTTGCTAGATGGAAGCCCACTGAGCAATGAGGCCTCGGTGTAGGGCCCCATTACAGCTGAGGCACAAGCGGTACCTCTACCAGCTGGTCCACCAATACCACCAGCCCTTACAGCGGAGAGTGCATGCCAACTGAGTGCGCCGCACATGTTTCGGAAAAAGAGGTTGCCCAGCTTCCGCAGAGAGACATACCCTCAAGCAGTCGAGGATTGGTTGGAGTCTGTTGTCCGAGTCATCAGATTAGTAGTGACACCAGCTGACCTCATGGTTATCCTTACGGCGAGTCTCCTGCACACTGTAGTAGGTTGATGGTGGATCTTGATGATCCAAGTGCATGATGAGGCATATCTACTATGGACAAAAATTGAGAGTCTCTTCCGCTCGGAGTTTCTTCCTGCCACCCTCCGTGCAATGTGTATCTAGGAGTTACTACAATTGCGGTAGGGCAGCATGACAGTATCCCAGTACTCGATGAGGTTTACCTACCTCTCATGCTACTCTGTGGAAATGGTACGGGACCCATTCATTCGGGCTTGGACATTCGAGTAGGGATATAGGCATAATATCGGGGCTTCGATGATCTCCCTCAGCAATCCGACTCAGGCCTGAGTAATGGAGTGAGCCCAACTTGTGGACAGATTCCCAGTTGAGCCTATGCCAGTAGCGAGGCCTACCGTATGGCGAGACATAGCAGAGTCTTCTGCAGCTAGTAGTAGATAGATGTCCCAGAGTTCCAAGCAGACAGTCCATCAGGTGGGAGACCCAAGGATATTGGTTCGGAGGTGCGAGGCACACGTAGCAAATCCAGTCATACGAGAGGGAGGTAGATCTATTCATTTGGTGGGTACGGCCACATGGATCATGACTGCCCGACCTGCCATGAAGAGGAGCAGCAAATGGTTGAGGGACTACCCAGGAAGTGGTAGGGGTTCAACAGTGGCGGCCGTAGGGAGCAGGAGGACGAAGCAGAGGAGACGGCCGACCAGCAGGTAGTGGGATATGCTTTGAGGCTCTACCACCACAACCGCCAAGAGGTCCACCCCGACCACAGAGATCTGGAGGACAGAGGTAGGTTTAGCCTCAGGCAAAGGAGGCTTATGGCCATGGCACACCTGAGATGATTCGAGGCACTATCTATGTTTACTCCACCCTTTCTGGAGTTCTTATAGACACACGAGCGAGTCATTCTTTCATTACAGCTGCCCTTGTTCAGAACTCTGAGATTCCAACTAATCCATTTTCTCGATCCTTATGGCTAGAGACTCCTACGGGGGTAGACTTGATGATTACACACTGGTGCTGGAAGTTTTTGTTTACTCTAGGAGGTGAGTGCTTCGGCTGGGATCTTCTTGTAGCGGTGTCGATGCCTTACGACTTCATTTTGGGTATGGACTAGTTATCTACAGCCCATTCCCAGATTGATTTTATTAGGCAAAAATTACATAGTGTCCACACCGATGGTAGTAGGTTCACCTTCACCAGCAAGAAGGGAGCCTTTATAGGGAAGGATGGACTTACACAGAGTTGAGGGAAGTCGATCACAATTCAGTTGGATACTCTCATCCTCAGAGAGGTTGATGTGCAGAGTCCGAGTTTTCCTGTTTTGGTGGATTCGTATGAGGATGTTTTCCCTAAAAATGTTTCAGGACTACCTCCTCATAGATAGGTAGACTTATACATTGACATGTACCTCGAGATAGCCCAGATATCTACTCCAGCATATCATATGGCTCCCGCTGAGAAACATGAGCTATGGGTAAAGCAGAGGACTTACAGGTCTAGGGATTAATCTGACCTAGTGTTTCTCCCTGGGATTCTCTGATTTTATTCTCCATGAAGGCGAATTGGAGCTTAAAACTATGTGTTGACTACTGTCACCTGAATTAGTTGACCGTAAAGAACAAGTATCCACTATCAAGGATTGAAGATCTCTTTGATCAGATCAAGGGATCATGATGGTTCTCGAAGAAAGACCTCAGGTCAGGCTATCATCAGCTCATAGTTAGAGACGAGGATGTTCATAAGATGGCCTTCAGGTGTCATTATGGCCATTATGAGTTTGTGGTTATACCTATTGTCGTAACCAATGATCCATCAGTGTTCATGATTCTCATGAACATGATCTTCCAACCTTACATCGATCGATTTGTCATAGTCTTCATTGATGACATACTAATTTACTCATCTACTGAGGAGGAGCATGATTACCACTTACGGGTTGTACTGGACACACTCCGAGAGAACCATCTTTATGGTAAGCTCTCAAAGTGTCAGTTCTGGATTCGAGGGTTCCACTACTTTGGGCATGTCATCTCTGTGGTGGGAGTTGCGGTGGATCCTGTGATGATCGGGGAAGTACTAGCTTGGGAGCCACCCAGGAGCATGACGGAGGTGAGATGTTTCCTAGGTCTGGCTGGGTACTATCATTGATTTGTGTCAGACTTCTTCAGAGTTTCAGCACCACATTCAGGTTTGAAGAAGAAGGGAAACCCTTCGTGTGGTCATATAGATGTCACCAGAGCTTCCAGGAGCTGAGACAGAGATTGACCAGTGCACCAATATTGAGGCTACCAGAGGAGGGTGTAGGGTACGTATTTTACTATGATGCATCAGGGACTGGACTCGGGTGTGTCCTGATGCAGGAGCTGGAAGTGATCACTTATGGTTCACGACAGATGAGGTAGCATGAATAGAACTATGATACCCATGACCTGGAGTTAGTAGATGTGGTCTTTGCCTTGAATATGTGTCAGCAATATCATATGGGAGATCGCTTTACAGTCACTCTGACCACCAGTGTCTGAGGTATATCTTCATGCAGAGGGACCAAAACCTGAGATAGTTGTGATGGCTCGAGTTCCCCCATAACTATGACTCTGAGATAGCCTATACTCCTGGGAAGGGGAACGTAGTATCTAATGCCCTCAGTAGGAGATCGTGTATTTAGTTACATGGAGAGGCGACAGAGAAACTAGCAACATTGTAGATATACTTCATGGATAGAGATGGAGCAGCCTTTCTATAGTCACTCATAGTCACTCAACCACTACTAAATTGGGTCAGAGTGGCACATCGTGGGGATATTGACTATAAGAGGTGACGTGCACAGATATCCACAGGACATGCACCTTATGAAATTTCTATAGGAGGAGAGCACATCATCCCCTTCAGGGGACGTACAATGGTACCAATTGTATTACAAGAGGAGGTTCTGAGGGAGTTTCACACTTCCCCATTAGTGGTACATCCAGGAGTACCAATGATGTACCAGGATCTCAGATGACATCCATGGTGGCTGGGTTTGAAGAAGGCTATGGTAGAGTTCATTTCACAATGCCTCACCTGCCAACAGGTGAAGGCAGAGCACCAGGTACCGGCAGGCTTAGTACAGCTCTTAGAGGTCCCAGAGTGGATGTGGGATGTTATATCCACGGACTTCGTGACGGGGCTCCATTGTACTTCCAGAAGACACAACTTAATCTGGGTGATTGTCGACCGACTCACCAAGTTGGACCACTTCCTACCTATTTGAGAGCAGATCTCAATGGAGATCTTGGCATGCCTCTACGTTCAAGAGATCATACGGCTTCATGGTGTGTCATCATCTATCATCTCTGATCGAGGTGCTCATTTTACTTCTTGGCTTCTGAAGGGGTTTTAGGAGGCTTTTGGGACGCAAATACGCCTGAGCACCAGCTTTCACCCTCAGACGGATGTCCAGATTGATAGGACCATTCAGACACTCGAGGAAATGCTCTATCAAAGTTTCCTTGACTCTGGTCGTAGATGGGAGGATCACCAACCCTTAGTGGAGTTCACGTACAACAACATCTTCCACTCCACTATCGGGATGACACCATACGAGGAATTGTATGGAAAACCTTGCAGATCACCTCTATATTGGACTGACCCTGGGGAGTCTGCACTCGTAGAACCAGATATGGTTCAGGCTATGATAGAGAAGGTGAAGATCATACAGGAGTGGATAAGGATAGCAGACAGCAGAAAGAAGTCCTATGCTGATAGGAGGTGGATACCACTAGAGTTTGAGGATGGAGACCACGTTTTCTTATGGGTCTCACATCGATGTGGCTTGCGAAGATTTTGTCAGGGCGACAAGTTATCCCCGCGCATCATTGGACCATTCCAGGTCCACAGTAGGGTAGATGAGGTGGCTTATCGCCTGGCTCTTCCACTTCAGTTGAACCGAGTGCACGACATCTTCCACATATCTTTGTTGATGATATATGTGCACGACCCGATGCACATCATTGATCACGGGGAGCTGGACATCGATGACAGGTAGACAGTTGCAGAGGTTCTGGTGGAGATTGAGGATCGATAGGAGAAGGTACTATGTAGATGGTTGATTACTCTAGTGCGTATTAGGTGGCAGCACATGAACCACTAGGAGAGCACAACAGAGCAGGAGGCTCAGATGCGTGCACATTACCCCCATTTGATTCCCTGGTTTTTATTGTCGCTTTACGGGGACGTAAAGCCCTATGGTGGGAGTAATTTAAAGACCAGAAAATTTCATGAATTTTTTTTTGTTTGATTATTTTTAATTTTACGAGACTATTTCTTCTGACATTACCTGATTATAAGGCTCGGTGTGCCCAGAATAGTTTTCCGAAGTTTAGATCATGTACGTTCAGTGAACGAACGACCGGATTTTTCTATCTTTTGAACCAGTGCTCGGAATTGAAATCTGATGGCACCGATGAACTCGCAGTTTCAGTAATTGCATAAGAGGACCATTACTAATGATGTGTTTTCATGGGAGAAGATGTTATTTTCTGTGGATTAATTGAGAGGTGAATAAAATTGTTGGATAAATTTTATTTTTGTATCTTAAGTGGTTATAATCTACATGGGGAAGTTATGTTGGGGCCCACTAACATCCTAACTACCCATGTGAGTTTAAATATGAGGTGGGTCCCACACGAACCCCAACCCTTCACATTTCCATAACTCTCATAAAATCCCTCTTTAAAACTTGTTAACTCCAATTATTTAAGTAAATATCCCTCTCTCCCTCTTTATTGCATGCCAACACACAGGTTAATTAATTAATTGAAACTCTTCATTTATTAATTAAGTGTTTGAATTATGTAAATTTGAATGCATGGCATGATTTAATAAAATAAGGGAAGCCTTTTTATATTTTGCGGGTTTGGAATATTGTGTTGAGATTTTGGGGAGAGAGCACAAGTTTTATTTGATGAACATCATCCTCAATGAAGAAAGTCAACTCTTTGACGAAGAACTTCGACTCGGTGACCCCGATTTATCTGATCTCTTCTTCCTCCACGATAAGGAAGGAGACACAGATGCGAGAACTCGCCAATGACGTCATGCCTTTCAATCTTCTATTGTGAAAAAAGGGGAGACGCCACTTCCTACTCGGACGCTCTCCGTCGACGTCTATGAACCCTCTCACGCGACGCCGTCAAATGCGACACCAACACTCGTCATCTTTTTGCGGTAGGGTGTGTTGATTAAATTTTATTGAGAATAAAATTGTTTTTTGTGTTTCATGAACTTTGTACATTCTTAGCCATGTGATATTGTCCAATGTAGAGGGTGCAGTCTGAACAAAAAAGCCCGAAAACCCTCCACTGTATCTTTATTCCTTTGTAATAGGAAACCAGAGGCGGAGAAAAAACACGGTGTCGTCCCGCCATGCCAGTAATGTGATGAAGGGAACAGGAGACGTCGTGCCAGTTGTACGTAATGAACCATGACCCACAATGTGGGCCACTTCAGCAGAAGAACCGGCCACCCCATTGGATAGTCGGGTGAAGTGGAGTTATGTCGCCAGGATGGTGCTGCATTGGAAGACCGGCCTGCCCCTCGGACGGATGGGCTGTGCTGGACTGCGATGCCAGGAGGGCGCAGCGCTGGAGGAATGGCAGCCCGCCCATGCAGGCCGCGTGCGCAATGACCGGACCGTCAAGCTAGATGGTTCAGGGTAGGGCAACGCCGCCGGTGTAGAAGACCGAGTGGACCGAGCCCCCGCCCCCCATCTTGAAGCCCGCTTGGCTTCAACCGAGCCCACCGGGCCACACCAGGCCGGGCCGGGCCACGCCCCATCGGGCTGGGCCATGCCAGATCAGCCCGGGCCACATCCCTTCGGTCCGACTTGAGTTTTCCCTTCAGACCGGTCTGACACCCTAGCTGGGTCAGGACCATCAAACTGGGTCAACCTGACCCATCGGCCGACTGGGATAAATGGGTCGGGCCCGTTATTCACTTAAACAGGGTTAACATAAAGACCGTGTGTCCGATCAACGTGTCGTCTGCGGCATTAGGACTCTTTAGATGTTATTGTCAGTTTGCGATACTATAAGTGAGTTTTAGATGATTTTGGATATTTTTTGGGTTACAAACGAGCATATTTCAAACTGGGCCCCTGGGACGGAAACTCTTATATCTCCCATACCGGGCGTCTGATTGATGCGTCGACTCATGCATTCAGTTACTCTTTACAAGGTGGAACTTCATGATACATCAACTCTAGTCTTTGTGACAGTTGATGTTTCGACCCTATCATCTTGTGGAGCGGACCCTCCCTGAATCAAGTGTACTGTGTGCAGGAACCCTAGAGCTGGCTACGACTGTGCGATGAAGATGACTATACCTGGATCCTATGTGGGTTCAACAACTAGGATGACTATACTTGTATCCTAGGTGGGTTTAGCAGCAAGGTTGACTGTACGTGGATCCAACATGGGTTCGGTAGCGATGGTTTCTATACTTGTATCCTACGTGGGTTCGGCAGTGACAACTTCTGTACTCTGATCCTATGTGGGTTTGGTAGGGGAGACGATTCAGAGGCTACATCTATCATCTCTACCCCTATTCGTGAGTAGTATACCTATGTGAGTGGAGTCTTGTCATTTAATCAATATCATCGATATGATTGACTTACATTCCTATGTGGATTGGGTTGTGCTTTCAGTGTGGACTAGGTTTTACTTGGGGTCTTGAGATGGAGCCGAACAGGAATTGATGACTTATGTATAAGTATGGGAATATACCTTGGTAGAGTTGGTCGATACTTCATGTTATATATATATTTTCTTTTGTGGTATATCCTTTGTGGATTTTCAGATACCTTCAGGAGTCTTGGGGTCTCTACTGAGTATCGTATACTCACCCCTGCACAGGATATGCCCGCACTATGTTATGTTGGATGTAGAAAATAGAAAACACTTATTGAGATGGAGTCTAGTGGAGAGGGACAGTACCTGTAGGTGGACCACTTGGCGTGACATACATGGAGCGGACGACTAGACCCGTGGAGCTGAGAATACCATATATACACACCCTTCAGGTGGGATAGCTGGAGGATGACTCAGTGGTTAATGATTTACTTTACTGCCGTTGTACTTTCTTTTCAGTTGTACTGTACTTTCAGTTGGGTTTGTATTCTGGCCCTTTTACTATTCATCACTTACTTTTGTACTCAGTTTACATAGTGATTACATCAGTGTGCATTCTGTGTTGTATTTGTTTAATTATATAATGGAAATTCTTTCCCTTTAATCGGGATTTATGCCTTTGGTGCTAGACGCGATCCCCTGGCCTATAGAAGGTGGGCTTGGGGTAGTCACGACACAGGCCCTGAGGAGGGGTCGTGACAGATAATCCACTCAATGATCAATTTATTCAATGATGACACTCATTTATATTCCCAGATCATTTGTCCCCTCCCATGAAAGACCAATTGCCTCAGAAGACCTTAATAATTAGATAGGAGTCACTCCTAAGACCGATGGGGGACCCAACAAACCCAATGTTGATCAACCATCTATATAGGGGTATCAAATTAAAGTGATACCACAAACCCAACCGATATGTTTTTCTTGATGTAGGATATACAACATTCCCATGGATGTCACATATCTTCCATTAACCCCACCAAGGGTGTATTAATATTGATGTTCTCAATCCAATAACATGGAGGGATTCAATGATAACTATCTAGGATCCATCCTCTATAGGAGATTATAATCCTAGGATGTGGTTTCAATCTAATACAATACCATATAGTGAAAGGATAAGGTGTAACATCCCAACCCCATATTCACAAAGCTAGTAAATTATTATAATGAATTGGGATTATTTAAAAAAACCATTTCCTAAAGGACCTATCAGTTTTGATATCTTGAAAAATATATTATGTACATGAACATTACCTTAAAATTCAAAATATAAATTACTATATAGATAATCCATTAAGAACACCATTATTCTCCTTGCATAACCCTGTATATTAATCATAATAAACTTATTGAAATACTAGAAAAATAAATAAAAATAAATGGGTGAGATGAGATGCTCAGTAAGGTTAATGAAAATAGAAAAACCTTTTATAAATAATGAAAATAATTTGATGAATGGTTTAAAATAGAAACACAAGCCTTTTAGAATTAATCAACAAAATAATATTCCAATAATAAATCAAATATTTCAATTTAATCATTCACTATGATATTGTATTATTCAAATTATTAGATGTAATATCAATAACTAATCTCATATTTTGGGAATTCATAATGTTGGATCTCATAACCACAAAGTCATGGCCTCATGCCATTACTATTTCGAAATATACCATCAAGGAAACATTCTGAGAAAATATTTTTTTCTCGTGAGACCAACTGTTTCATCAAGGGGCTATAGAGAGCCCCACACATACCTTACTATGTTCAATATATTCCTCATGGTGTATCATTAACAACATAATCATTCATATTTAATTTGTTATATGAAATTTGAATACATAAACCATAAACCATGAATGGTGTCTATTTAGAACATACACAACCAAACTAACCATATACGTTATATAAAATATGGAAAATGATATCATAAGATATAAACCACAATTAGTCATAAGGTGGAAAAAATTATTTTTAAATATATTAAAATAATCTCTTAATGTAATAAAAAACCCTTATGAAAAATACCCCTTTTTCTTTAGAACCATTCATTTAAAATCCATACACAGATAAAAGAATACATTTAAAAAGATATTATCAAATCAAGGTGTCCTATGCCCTTTTTAAAAATTTGAAAGGAATTATGATTTTTAAAAATTTAATAAAATATAAAACAATCCTTCAAACCATTTTGAAAATATTGACATTAATGTGAAGAATTTTAGAATAATTGGTCTTTAATCCATTTAAAATGATGTTGTTTTAAAGAGTAACATAAATATTACATGAAAGAGATTAATTTTTTAAAAAAGTAGTTTGATCATAAAAATAGGCATAAAATTACATTTATAATTCTATTATATCCATATCAATATATATATAAATCAATACCAAAACTATTTCAATAGATAAAGTATTAATTCTTTAAACACTCAAAGTGTTCCATACCGCATTGAACATTTAAATTAGCAGTCTAGTATCCTCAAAGGAATCTATAAATATAATAAAGATAGTTTAATTTATGATATGAAATAAAATATGGGATGTACATATATCACCTAGAAGAAATAGGTGGTGAACATGGCTTATATCTCACAAAAATTATAAGTGAGACAAAATTCCAATACCGTAAGTCGGATGATCTCTGTATATGTCCAAAACTCATGTATAAGGTTTTAAACTTATTATTAACTTATAAACTAATCATAATTATATTTATGTTATCATATGTGATTTTTTAATACATTATATTACATTTTTATTAATATTTATATGTTAAATCCACATTTCAGGTAATAATCGGCTTGTTTGTCATAAATGTTTTGACTTTTTATTCTTCATCTTATTACATAGATCATGATTAGTGTACTTATAGAATATATAATATTATTTATATATAATATATATTTAATAGGTATATATATATATATTATAGATATATGAAATGCAATACACCAATCTTAGAGATAGTAGGCTCTATGTAGGCATGAACATTATTTCCATTTTCTTATCATATTGAATAGAAGTAAATAACATATATGTACACACACACACGCACATATATATATATATATTATTATTACAGTAGCCTTATTAGGTCATATATTACAATCTTATTCATATTATATATCATTATATTCATCTTTTTGATGGTGTATTTGGAAGATGAGTATCATTATCTCATGGAGATAGTAAGTTGTACATATTCATGAACAATGGAATGATTTCATTAATGGTTAAACGATATGGAATTTTATAGAATATAAATTTTATTGAAACAATATCATGTAATATTTATTATTTAAATCCTTTATATTCTCTATTATAGCCGTATAAATAAAGTGTATAAGAAAAAACAATACACCAAAGCATAGAGATGGTAAGCCTTAAGTACGAACGCATAGTGATATTTTTTAATATTGAATGGGTAAAATAAGGAATATGGATGTACCATAATCATAATTACATTGCATCATGTATATGATACGAGATATAATAATTTAGTATGGAAACAAAATAGGAAGATAAATTAGAAGTGAAAAAAATGAATTGAATAGCCAAAACAATTACATCTTCTTCGAGGGTCTCATTATGATTTTCATGAAAAGAAATATATTGGATGGATTTATCTAAAAATGGTGGCCTCTAGGGTAAATTTATGGATGTTGGGAGGATATTTGGGTAGGTTTTGGCAAAAGAATATGGCTTTAGAAGTGTGAATTAAAGAGAAAGAGATGTTCCCTTTTATTAAAGAGTTGAGGAGAACATATGGAGATAGTTAATCTATTAAAGTAAAATAAGTTAATTTGTAAAAAATATTCCCTCAATGTCTATTAATTCATATATAATATTAATTAGGTATAAATAGTTTCAAATAATAAAATAATGAAATGTTTAGATTTTATTTTAAGGCATATCATTTTGATTTATCCTTATTTAATATAATTAATTTCAATTGTGGTAATAACATTTTAAATATAAATGGTAATGAATATTAACATATATGGTGAAAATTGTCCATAAATGTATATTTTATGAAATTTTAGACCCTATAATTATCAATTATCAATTTTTTTTATATTTTCATTATTTGTAATTAATTTAATAAATTTTTTTTTTGTAAACATATTAAGAGTGAATTTTTAAAACAATCATTCCATTAATCTTAAATAAGAACCAAATATATGATAAATTTGAAAAAAAAATCATTTAATATTATACTATCATGTCGTAGTAACCTAGATAATTTTCTGGTGAACATTAATATTTTGATATAAATTTTATTTTTAATATTTTAAAATGATTTAGTTGATATTTCTATAAAGAAACTAATTTGTTAATCACTATTGTGTCATCCATAATGGTAATAAATTACTATATAAAAATTATTAATATATTTATATGATGTTTGTAATTATTTTATCTTTCCAAACACGTCCTATTTTTGATGTTATCCTTACGTTAATACTATATTACAGTTAATATTGTAATATTAAATGACAGTATATCATTTAGTCACACTAATTGATTTTAATAGTATTAATTTTTTATTAATATTCATGTGGCCATTAGTTGATTCCTTTTTTAACCATATATAATATGTGTCAATTATTATACATCCAATATTTTTTAACAAGTTAATCTTATTTTATTAATGATTATATTTTTTAAATGGTATTTAAGCATTTAACCATTACGATAACAATTTGAAATTTTAATCTCTTTGGACAATATGGTTAAAATAAATGTCAAAAAGAAACCTATTGGATCCTTTTTTGAATATTTAATAGTATCATAGTTATTTGGTTAAACTTGAGGTTTTTATATATATTATAGATTTTAATAAAATATTTTTAATTTTAAAGTATCATTTATGTCAATATAGATACTATTTAGTATTTTCATTATTATAAATATAAATCCAAAATAATAACAAGGAAAAAATACTACCAATATGGCACTAACATGTCATGGTTATCTGTAAAATTTATTTATGACATTAATTATGTCAAATTATATTTATTTTAATATTATTAATATCAATTATTTTATTCATTCCTTTTAAATAAATTAATGATTATTCATTTTGACCTTATTAAATTTAATTTTATAATTTAGAAAAATTATTAATAAAATACCATGATGTTATAATTTTTTTTCTAATGAATATTTATTGTAAAATTGAACATTTACATAATCCAAAATGGAAATTATTTTAGTATGAAGATAACTTTTTATAAAATATTTGCCTTTATGTTAAATTAAAATTTTAAAGATATTCCCATCATCAGTAAGAGAAAATATATCATCCCATAATACACATTCTAGAACACTGCCTATATTACTATAGTATCATGTATAATTACGCTATGATACATTCATAATCACACCCAATTGGCTTCCAAGGGACTAAGTTTCACCCCAAGGGTTTTCTTGGTTAGTCAGATCTTATCCAATAGAATAAGATCATGTGTTATGATAGTTTAATATTATTATAATATTATTTGTACCATTATATAACATATATACCCTTTTCCATGGTAAATTAAAATAACAATCTTGAAGATAATTTCAAATGTTAGTCATTTGTACTTCGTAGAAGACATGATATTATGTCCATATTTATTTGTGTTTTGTTTTAAAAGAGATTTCACATGGATAAAATTTATTTAAAGAATATGTAGATGGAGACCCATAAAATGTTTTCATTATACCATAAATAAATCAATTTTTATAAAACATACAATACTAAGAATCCTAACAAATATAGAAGCATGAATATTGATTTTGAATCATTTCAATATATATTAGTTTATGTTGGATATATCCCCCAAGGGTAATTTTTAATAAATATTAGTATGTAAAATTATATTAACATTAGTGATTTATTATGTTTTATATAGTTTATAATTTTCCCATAAAAATTCCTATAAATATGTATAGATGTAAAAAAAGGGAATAAATAATTAGTTTGTTTAACATTAATAAATGTGAAAATATAGACTAGATTAATTTATAAAATCACCATTAGATTCTACAAAGGTCTATCCCATATATACTAATATATTTGTTACCCATGGAACATTAATTTCAAATATTTTTTTCCTTCCATATAAAATGGAAATGAATCATAATCCGGAATGTCATGGACTAACCCACATCATTCAACCCATGACTACAAAAAAACACAATGCCAATAGTTCATTGGATTTCATCCCACACTGAGTAGACATATCCTAAAAATGGAATAAAATATGTCAACATAAATGTACATACACACATCTTTGAGGCCATACATTGTTGGAATTTAAATAAAATTATAGCAGTTAATTTATATATCCATAATCCCAGTACACATGTGTGATAGAAAAGTACTTATTGAAAAAATGGGGTTACATAAAATCCTATCCAAAAACTGTAATGTTCATAACCTTCACATAGAGTGAGGAATAAGTTAAAAAAATATAATAGAAACCAAATCTGTCTATATAGAACATGATACGCTCCACATACACTACATCATATGATGACACCATAAAAATGGTCATATTCTGTATATGGAACTGCATTTATTGTAAGATCCCATGTAGGGGTGACTAAAAAACACAAATAAATAAAAACTGAAAACAGAAAAAATGTAGAAAATATTATTTTGATCACAAAAAATGATTAAAAAATAAAGGTATAATAGAAAATAGTTGTATTTACATTGGAAGGATATTATGCCACGCGGGAGTCACAACAAGCATCCCTCCATAAGATTATAATTTACCAGTGATCATTTACTAAAAATACACTACATGATCAATTTATTCTATGAAGACACTCATTAAGATTCCCAGATCATTGGTCCCTTCCCATGAAAGACCAATTGTTTCATATGACCTTGATTATTCGATAGGGGTCACACCTATGACTGATGGGGGTCATAATGAACCCAATATTGAACAACCATCTATATGAGGGTATCAATTTTCAATGATACCACAAACCCAACCGATATTTTATTCTTGATTTAGGATATACACCATTCCCAGGGATGTCACAAATCATCCATTAACCCCACCATGGATGTAATTGATATTGATGTTCTCACTCCAATCACATCAAAGGATTTAATGATAACTATCTAGGATCAATCCTCTAGAGAAGATCACAATCCTAGTATGTGGTTTCAACCCATACTATACCATATAGTGAAATGATTAGGTGTAATATCCCGACTGCATATGCATAGAGCCAGTGAATTATTTTAATGAAATGGGATTATTTAAAATAATCATGTCCTAAAGGACTGAGCAGTTTAGCTGTCTTGGAAAATAGATTACGTACATGAACTTTACCTTGCAATTCAAAACATAAATTACTATATAGATAATCCATTGTGAACACCATTATTCTCTTTGTATAGCCCTGTATATTAATCATAATAAAAATCTTGAAATCCTGGAAAAATAAATCATAAGAAATTGTTGAGATGAGATGCTGGGTAAAGCTAAAGAACATAGAAGAATATTTCATAAAATATTAGAAGCATTTGATGAATGGTTTAAAATGGAAACACAAGACTTTTAGAATTAATCAACAATATAAATTCCAATAGTAAATCAAACAATTCAATTAAATCATTCACTAAGACATTGTATTAGTCTAATTATCAGATGTAATATCAATAACTAATCTCTTAATTTGGGGATTCATAATGTTGGATCTCGTAACCATGATGTCATGGCCTCATGCCATTACTATATCGAAATATACCATCAAGGCCAAATTCTGAGAAAATTTTTTATCTCGTGAGACCTATTGTTTCATCGAGGGGCTATAGAGTGCCCCACATATCCCTTACTAAGTGAAATATATTCTTCATGGTGTAACATAAACAACATAATCATTCATATTTTGTCTGCTATACGAAATGTGAATACATAAACCATAAACCATGAATGGTATCTATATAGAACATACACAATCAAACTAACCATAATAAATTATAAAAAATATGGAAAATGATATCATAAGATATAACGCACAATTAAGAACAAGGTTCATAAAATTATTTTGAAATATTTTAAAATAATTTAATAATGTATTACAAAAACCCTTAAGAAAAATACCCATTTTTCTTTATAACCATTCATTGAAAAGCCACACACATATAAAATAATAAATTTAAAAAGTTATTATCAAATAAAGGAATCTTATGACACATGTAAACATTTGAAAGGAATTATGATTTTCAAAAATGCAAAAAAATATAAAAAAATCCTTAAAACCATTTTGAATATATGTTCATTAATGGAAAACATTTTAGAATAATTGATCATTAAAACATTTAATATGATGTTTTTTTCAACGAGTAACCTAAATATAACATTAAAGAGATTAATTTTCTAAAAAAATTTGTATGATATTAAAAATATGCATAAAATTAACTTTATCATTTTTTATATCCATATCAATATATATGTAAATTAATACCAAAACTATTTCAGTAGAGAATTGATTAATTCTTTAAAAACTCAAAGCATCCCATAACGCATTGAACATTTAAATCATTGGTCTATAATCTTCAAATGAATCTATAAATACAATGAAGATAATTTTATTCATGATATGTAATAAAATATGGAATATACATATATCAGCTATAAGAAATAGGTGGCGAACATGGCTTATATCTCACGAAAATTATAAGTGAGACAAAATTCACTTACCATAAGTCTGATGCTCTCTGTATATGTAGAAAACTCATGTATAATGTTTTAAACATATTATTAACTTATAAAATAATAATAATTATATTTATGATATCTTATATGATTCGTTTACTGCATTATATTAATTTTCATTAATATTTATATGTTAAATCAACGTTTCAGGTAATAATCGGTTTGTATGTCATATATGTTTTGACTTTTTATACATCATCTTATTACATAGATCATGATTTTTGTACTTATAGAATATATATAATGGTTTATATATCATATATAATTAATATATATATATATTATAGATATATGAAATGGACTACACAATTATTAGAGATAATAGGCTATATATACGCATGAACATTGTTTCCGTTTTCTTATCGTATTGAATAGAAGTTGGTGAGTAAAATATATTTACACACACACACCCATATATATATTATTCTAGTAGCATTATTAGGTCTTATATTAAAAAGTTATTCATATTATATATCATTATATTCATATTTTTGATGGTTTATGTGGAAGATGAGTCTCATCGTCTCGTGGAGATACTAAGTTGTACATATTCAAGAACGATGGAATGATTTCAATAATGGTTTAAAATAATGGAATTTGATAGAATATGAATTTTATTGAAACTATATCATGTAATATTTATTATTTAAATACTTTATATTAATCATTATATCCATATAAATAAATTGTAAAAGAAAAAACCATACACCAAAGCGTGGAGATGGTAAGCCTTACATACGCACATTTGGTGAT
Source organism: Viscum album (assembly GCA_963277665.1). NCBI lineage: Eukaryota > Viridiplantae > Streptophyta > Magnoliopsida > Santalales > Viscaceae > Viscum > Viscum album. The sequence continues at coordinate 1,248,156,311 of OY728148.1, forward strand.
ATTGTTTAATATCAGATTTGTAAAATGAAGAATATGGATGCCCTAAAATCTAATAACATTTAATCATGTATATGATATTGGATATAGTAATTTAGTATGGAAATAAAATAGGAACATGAGGTAGAAGATAATAAATGAATTCAATTGGAAAAACAATTACATCTTCTTCGAGTGTCTCCTTATGATTTTCATGAAAATAAATCTGTACGATGGATTTATGTCAAAATGGTGGACTCTAGGGTGAATTGATGGATGTTGGGGGATATTTTTGTAGGTTTTGGCTAAGGAAAATGGCATTTCAAGTGTGAATAATGGAGAACAAGATGTTCCCTTTTAAAAGAGAGTTGAGGATCCCCTTTGGAAATAGTTAATCTATTAAAGTAACGTAAATTAATTTATAAAAAATATTTTCTCAATGTATATTATTTAAATTATAATATAAATTAGGTATAAATAGTCTCAACCAATAAAATAATGAAACATTTAGATTTTATAATAAGGAATATCATTTTGAATTATCCTTATTTAATATATTTAATTACAATCGTGGTAATAAAATTATAAATATAAAATTGTTAAAAATATTTACATATATGGTAAAAATTGACCCTAAATGGATATTTAATAAAATTTTAGACCTTATAATTATCAATTTTTAATATTTATATATTTTCTTAATTTTTAAATAATTTAATAAAATTTCATTTATAAAAAATATTAAGAGTGTCAATTTTGAAAATATTCATTCCATTGATCTTACATAAGAACCAAATATATGATAACTTTGAGAAACATCATTTAATATAATACTATTATGTCAGAGTAACCTAGATATTTATTTTGAGAATGTTAGTAAATTGAAATAAATTTTATTTTTAATATTTTAAAATTATTTATTTGATATTTCTATAATGAAACTAATTTCTTTCTCACTATTGTGTCATCTTTAATGGTAATAAATTAATATATTGAAATTATTAATATATTTATATGATGTATGTAATTATTTTATATTTCCAAACATGACCTATTTTTGATGTTATCACCTGGTTATGACTATATTACAGTTAATAGTGTAATATAAAATGATATTTTAGAATTTAGTCACATTCATTGATTTTAATAATATTAATTGTTTAATAAAATACATCTGGTCATTAGTTGATTCCATTTTGAGCCATATATGATATGGGTCGATTATTTTACATCCAATATTTTTTAACAAGTTTATATGATTTTATTAATGCTTATATTTTTAACTCATGTTTAACCCTTTAACAATTACCATAACAATTTGGAATTTTAATATATATGGATAATATGGATACAATAAATGTCTAAAGCAAACCAATTGGATAATTTTTCGAATATTTAATTATATCATAGTTATTTTGTCAAACATGTGGTTTATATATATATTATAGCTTTTAATAAAATATTTTATATTTTAAAGTTTCATTTATGTCAATATAGATACTATTTAATATTTTCATTATTAAAAATATAAATCCACTATAATAACAAGGTAAAAATAAAACAAATATGGCACTAACATGACCTGGGTATCTGTAAAATTATTATATGTCATTAATTATGTCAAATTATATTTATTTTAATATTATTAAAAACAATTATTTTATTCATTCCTTTTAAATAAATTAATGAATCATTATTTTGTCCCTATTAAATTTAATTCTATTATTTAAAAAAATTATATATAAAATACCATGATGTTATAAATTTTTTTTGTTTCTTATGAATATTTATTGTAAAATTGAATATTTATATAAACCCAAATTAAAATTCTTATATTATGAAGATAAATGTTTATAACATATTTGCTTTTATGTTAAATTAACAGTTTTATGATTTTCCCACCATCAGTAGGAGAAAATATTTCTTCCCATAATAACCATTCTAGAAGACTTCATACATTACTATAGTATCGTGTATAATTCCACTATGATACATTCATAATCACACCCAGTTGGAATCCAAGGTTCAAATTTCCACTCCAAGGGGTTTCCTGGTCGGCTAGATATTATCCAATATGATAAGGACATGTGTTAGGATAATTTTATATTATTCTAATCTTATTTTTACCCTTATATACAATATATGCCCTTTATCCATAGTAAATCATGACTGTCAATTTTGAAAATTTTCATTCCATTATTCTTAAATAAGAACCACATATATGAAATATTTGAAAAAAATCATTTAATATAATACTATCATGTCATAGTAACCTAGAGATTTTTTTAGAGAACGTTAATAAATTGAGATAAATTTTATTTTTAATATTTTAAAATGATTTATTTGATATTTCTATAAAGAAAATAATTTCATTGTCACCATTGTGTCGTCCATAATGGTATGAAATTAATATATAAAAATAATTAATATATTTTTATGATCTATGTAATTATTTTATCATTCCAAACATGACCTATTTTTGTTGTGATCACCTGGTTATGAATATATTAAAGTTTATATTGTAATATATATTTAGATTTTAGAATTTAGTCAAATTCAGTGATTTTAATAGTATTAATTGTTTCTTAATATTCAAGTGGCCCTTAGTTGATTCCATTTAGAACCATATATGATATGGGTCGATTATTATACATCCAATATTTTTTAACTAGTTTTTCTTATTTTAATAATGCTTATATTTTTTAACTAGTATTTAACCCTTTAACCATTACTGTCACAATTTGGAATTTTAATCTATAGGGATAATATGGTTACAATAAATGTCAAAAAGAAACCAATTAGATCATTTTTTGAATATTTAACTGTATCATAGTTATTTGGTCAAACATGATGTTTTTATATATATTATATATTTTAATAAAAAAAATTATTTTAAATTATTATTTATGTCAATATAGAAACTATTCAATATTTTCATTATTAAAAATATAAATCCAATATAATAACATGGTAAAACTACTACCAACATGGCACTAACATGTCCTGGTTATCTGTAAAATTATTTTATGAAATTAATTATGTCAAATTATATTTATTTTAATATTATTAATATAAATTATTTTATTCATTCATTTTAAATCCATTTATGAATCCTAATTTTGCCCCTCTTAATTTTTTTTTATAAATAAAAAAAAAATATAAATTAAATACCATGATGTTATAATTTTTTTTATTTTTCTAATGAATATTTATTATAAAATTTAAAATTTATATAAACCCAAATTAAAATTGTTTTAGTATGAAGATAAATATTTATAACATATTTTCCTTTATGTTAAATTAATAGTTTTATGATTTTCCCACCATCAGTATGAGAAAATATTTCTTCCCATAATACCCATTCTAGAAGACTACCTACAATACTATAGTATCGTGTATAATTCTTATATGATACATTCATAATCAAACCTAATTGTCTTCCAAGGGACAAATTTTTACCGTAAGGGTTTTCCAAGTCATCTAGATCTTATATAATAGGATACGCACACGTGTTAGGATAGTTTAATATTATTATAATATTATTTTTACCCTTATATACCATATAAACGCTTTATCCATGGTAAATTAAAATAACATTCTTGATGATTTTTTCAAATGTTATTCATTTATATTTCATAGCACACATAATATTATGTTCTTATTTATTTCTTCTTTGTTTTAAATGAGATTTACCATTGGTAAAAATATTTAAAGAATACGTAGATGGGGACCCATAAAAAGTATTCATTATACCATAAATACAAGGGTTTTCCTGGTCGTCCAGATCTTATAAAGTAGGATAAGGACCAATGTTATGATAGTTTAATATTAATATATTATTATTTTTAACCTTATATAAAATATATATCCTTTATCTATGGTAAATTAAGAGTATCAATTTAAAAAATATTCAAAATACAATTGGCTTCCAAGGGAATCATTTTCACCCCAAGGGTTTTCCTAGTCAGCCAGATCCTAGCCAGTAGGATAAGGATATGTATTAGGATATTTTAATATTATTATAATATTATTTTTACCCTTATATACCATATATGCCCTTTATCCATGGTAAATTAAGAGGGTCAATTTCTAAAATATTCATTCCTCTGATCTCAAATAAGAACAACATATATGATAAATTTGAAAAAAAAACATTTAATATAATAAAATCATGTCATAGTAACCTAGATATTTTTTGGAGAATGTTAATAAATTGAAATAGATTCTATTTTTAATATTTAAAAATGATTTAATTGATATTTTTTTTAATAAACTAATTTTTTTCACTATTGTGTCATCTTTAATATTAATAAATTAATATATAAAAATTATTAATATATTCTTATGATGTATATAATTATTTTATATTTCCAAACACGACCTATTTTCGATGTTATCACCTGGTTAAGACTATATTACAGTGAATATTGTATTATAAAACGAGATTTTAGTATTTACTCAGATTCATTGATTTTAATAGTATTAATTTTTTATTGATATTCATGTGGCCATTAGTTGATTCCATTTAGAACCATATATGATATAGGTCGATTATTAGAAAACTAATATTTTTTAACATGTTTTATTATTTTATTAATGCTTATATTTTTAACTGGTATTTATCCCTTTAAGCATTATGGTTACAATTTGGAATTTTAATCTATATGGATAATATGGTTACAATAAATGAGAAAAGGAAACCAATTGGATCATTTTTTGAATATTCAATAGTATTATAGTTATTTCGTGAAACCTGAGGTTTATATATATATTATAGCTTTTAATAAAATATTTTTTATTTGAAAGTGTCATTTATGTCAACATAGATACTATTCAAAATTTTCATTATTAGAAATATAAATCCAATATAATAACATGTAATGATTACTACCAATATAGAACTATCATGTCATGGATATTTGTAATATTATTTCTATGACATTAATTATGTCTAATTATTTTTATTTTAATATTATTAATAAAAATTATTTTATTCATTCCTTTTAAATAAATTATTGAATCATCATTTTTTCCCTAATAAATTTAATTTTATAATTTAAAAATTATAAATAAAATACAATGATGTTATAATTTTTTTATGTTTCTAATGAATATTTATTGTAAATTTCAACATTTATATAAACCCAAATTAAAACTGTTTTAGTGTGAAGATAAATGTTTATAACATATTTTCCTTTATCTTAAATTAACAGCATTATGATTTTCCCAGCATCAGTGGGAGAATATATTTCTTCCCATAATTCCCATTCTAGAAGACTGACGACATTACTATAGTATCGTGTATAATTCCCCTATGTTACATTCATAATAACACCCGATTGGCTTCAATGAGACAAATTTTCACCCCAAGGGTTTTCTTGGTCGGCCAGATTTATCCAATGGGATAAGGACATGTGTTAGGATAGTTTAATATTATTATAATATTATTTTTACCCTTATATACCATATATACCATTTATACATGGTAATTTAAGAGTGTCAATTTTGAAAATATTCATTCCATTGTTCCTAAATAAGAACCACATATATGATAAATTTGAAAAAAAATCATTTAATATAATATTATCATGACATAAGATCATGTATAATTCCCCTAGAAGACTGCCTACATTACTATGGTAATGTGTATAATTCCCCTATGATACATTCATAATCACACCCAATTAGCTTCCAAGGGACAATCTTTCACCCCAAGGGGTTTCTGCTCAACCAGATCTTAACCAGTAGGATATGGACATATGTTAGGATAGTTTATATTATTATAATATTATTTGTACCCTTATATACCTCATATCCCCTATATCCATGGTAAATTTAAATAATTACCCAATTTACTATTCATATTGTCAAAAAATAAGAGGGTAATATTTAAATCATTTGGACCTTATAATTTCATATATTGAAGCTATTTTCCAAATTCAAAACCTAAAATTGTAAAAAAATAATTTAAAATTATTTCAGATTATCAAAATGGGAATTTTGGTTTTTTAAAAGAAAAACCCATTAAAATATTAACATGTGTTTATATGAAATATCAATATTAAAATACTTATGACGACCATAATTGAAATAAATGATAAAAAAATTAATTTAATTATACCATAAAATCAATTAAATGGATAATCTCACTGTATATATAAATTATATGAAAATAATTCCTTGATTTATAATACACTATTTTTTCAAATGCTTTAAAAATTAAAATTTCTTAGAAATTTACTAAAATGACACCATTAGCTAATATTTTTATATTGAATTCAAAAATTAATTCTATTCTGTAAATTTTTTTATAAAATTTCAAAATGTGGTTAATACTATTCATAACATCATTTTAAATGACTTGTTTGAGTGTGCTCAAAATCGATGTTACATGAAACAAAAATTATTTGAATTATTTTAAAAAGACAAATACTAGAAGAATTTTGGTGTTATGTAATATATTCCTTCAATGAAATTGCATCCTTTCAATTTTACATCGGGATTGAAAACTAGGGGTTTGAAATTTCAAAATTTCTTTATTGAAATCCAACAACTAAAAATGGATTAATGAGATATCTACATTAAAATAAGGAAAGGTAAATACGAAGGCCTCAAAAAATAATAAATACATGGATTCGTTGATATAAAACATAGACCTGAATGAATAAAATATATTCATCATGTTCTAATGGATAGTTATAGAGAACATGATGAGAAGAAAATTAACAATCTCAAATCTCTTCTATATTTTTTGGAAACAATATCAAATCAAAAAATATGCGATGATCTATAAGATCAATTGATTCAACACAGAATGTACAAGTAAAAGTTTTATGGTATTAAGATTATTTCCCTAGAGTTAATGAATTATTTATCTATTAAACAATGGATTTAATATATTTAATTAGATTTTATAAGAGTAATCTCATTCTTTGTTTATTCATTGATATATTTTCACTTCATCCCTTACACCTAGAAATGAGTGTTCAGAATAAAAATTTCATGCCTAGAAAATTTTTTAAAATTCATAAGACCCAAAATATTTTTTAATACTATAAATGTTTAATGAAACATAAAAGAAATCACAAATTATCCAATGTTCTAGTTACTCCATTCCAACCATAAGACTTGTCCAAAATTCCTCCATACTTATTCACATTAAAAAAGGTTTCTAAATTTAGGAAATCACTCTTTACATCAGATTCCACAAACAACATAGTGTAGCTCTTATTGTCAGTTAAATATAATTTGATCCCCATTATATCTTTATGAAAACATGTATGCTTCCAAATACATAAAGAATATGTTCTGCAATATGATAATTATATATCTAATGAATATTGTAACCAAATAAACATCAATTTAATAATTCATAAATCCAAATACTAAATAAACACAATAATTCTACTTATATGTTATACAATTAATTATGCGTCAACATATTATTCATTAATACTTCTTATTCTTATTTTTCATTTGTAGATTAATGATTTTTAATAGTATAACCATTAGTTTTATAACCATTATGATTCTAACCATTGACCAAAACAGAAATCATAATGTATGAAACACTAATCATAGTGATGTAATCATGAAAATCATTTATAGTATTTCTAAATGGTGAACAATATTCTCAATCCATAATTATATATTATTAACATAGTTTATCAATTAACAAATCTAACGTGTGATATCATAAACTAATAGCTGTCACCAAATTCAGTCATATGATTATGTTTTCCAATCTATGTTTTGTGAATATAATTTCCTTTATCGATGATAAATATCCTTTGATACCAACTATAACGCCGAGACCCCAGATTCTGAGACCAAGTGCATTATTTTAAGATGTTGGAATGATTAAAATGAATCATATCCCTAATAACTGATCAGTTTAGCATCGTTGGAAAATTGATCAAATACATGAAAATTAAATTGTAATTAAAAATATAAATTATAATATAGATAATCCATGGTGAACTCCATTATTCTCTATGCATAAACCTACGTATAATTCATAATTAACTTATTGTCATTATGAAAATATAAAACATAAGATTTAGGTGGGATATGATTATTATTAATATTCAACAATATATTAGAATCATTCATAATTAAAAATAAACATTTCTGGCAAGGTATTAAACTGAATCAAATGCCTTTTAAACATAATCGTCAGCATTGCATGGAATAAAAAAAATAAAATATTTCTATTTAAATATTCACATGGATATTAAATAGTTTAATAATAACCTATAGTGTGAAAACCTAATCTCACAATGATGAAATAAATAATGATGGACATCATAAGAATAATATCAAGGCCTCGTTCTAAGACCATACACAAATATATAGTCATGGAATCATGCCAATACACTAGTTTGTCTAATGAGATCTACTAATCCACTAAGGGGATATACCCGAACCTTCCCATCAGTTACTATATCCAATAAATTCCTCATGGTAAATCATAAACAACATAATCAATCATATTTAAACTTTTATACAATGTCAATACATTAACCATAAACCAATAACTGTAGCAAAATAGAACATACACTATCAGAATGATATTATACTATTTAATAAAATGTGGTAAATGATATAAAAATATATCAACCTCAATTAGTCATAATATTAAAAATTGATGTTTTATATATGAAAATAAAATAAAGAATTCATCTAAAAATATATTGAGAAAAATAACAATTTTTCATTAAAATAATATATTTTAAAGCCACACGCATATAAAATAAGACATTTAAAATGATATTTTTTAGAAGATGTTTCTAATTACACTTTAAAAATAATGTAATTATTGTTTTAATCCATTCCCTTATACATAAATAAATCCATGAAACCATTTTATATATATTCACATTAAATATAATTATTTCAGAAGAATAAATTTTTAAAACGTTTAAAAAGATGATTTAGTAAAAGAATCCAATCAATTAAATATTGTAAAGACTGAATTATTTTTAAATATTGAATAAATGTAAAAAGGGTCATACAATTTAATTTAAAATCCTTTTATATCCATATAAATAGTTATGTAAAATAATACCATGAATATTTCAATAGATAAAAGATTAATTCATTAAACATTCAAAGGGAATCATACTGTATTGATCATTTATATCATAAGACTAATATCATAAATTTATTATCTAAATAAAATTAAGATAAAAGTATTAAATATATGAAATAAAACATGTTAAGTTCATACACTACATAGAAGAAATATTTTTTGAACATGGATAATTATCATGAAAATTAATAGTTAGATGGAATCTCCATACTATATGTCTGATACTCACTTTATGTGCCCAAAACACATGTATAATGTTTATAAACATATTATTAACTTATAATAGAATCATAAAAATATTTATATAATCAAATTTGTTAAATTTATAAGTTTATATTTCTCATTATTTCACAATTTCGTGTCAAAGCAACATTTCATGTAATAATAACTTTGTTTATCATATGTGTTTTAACTTTTTATTATTGATAATATTTATTATATCATGATTTAGTTACATAAATATTATATAACATGATTTATATATAATATATAATCAGAATATAAATATATATATTAGATCTATATAATAAATGGAATATATCATTCCAGGAGACAGTAGGTGGTACATATGCGTGAACGTTGTTTCTGTTTTCTTATCATATTAAATGGAAGTAAGTGAATGAAATATATGTAAATGAAAATACATACATATATATATATTATTACATTATAATTATAATTTAACATATTTCATACTTATTCATAGTATATATTTATTTATTTATTTTATTATTGTGAATATTGAAGATAAGCCTCATCACTTCAGGGAGACAATAATCCATGCGTATGCAAGTGCGATGATATCATTTCTTTAAAGGATAAATTGAATGAAATTGGATAGAATATAAATTTTATTGAAACAATATAGTTGTATATTTATTATTTGAATAATTTATATTCATCATTATACCCATTGAAATAATGAGTACATGAAAAGAACAATACACCTCGGTGTGGGGATAATAAGTCGTACGTACGCGGGCATGATTATATATTTTTTATAGGATGGATAAAAAGAAAAATATAGATTTCATATAATTATAATAACATGTAATCATGTATATTAGATTAGATATATTATTTTAGTGTAGAAAAAATATAGTAATATGAATTATGTGGAAAAAAATCGAATTGAATTGGTAAAACAATTACCACTCTTTCGAGTGTGTCCTTTTGAGTTTCATAAAAAAGGAATACATAGGAAGGATTTAATCTAAATTTTTGAAATCAAGTATTAATTGAGAGAGGATTAGAGGTGATCTACTCATTTTTTGTTCCCACCAATAGGTATTTAGATGTTTTATGAAAAGAGAAGGAGTGGTACCCTTTTATTAGAGAGGGGAGGGGCTCCTATGGAAACACCAAAATAATGAAATGAATATTCATTAAATATTAAATAAAAATGCCTCTATAGTAGATTATTTTTATGATGAAATGATTATGAATATAAATCCTCATAGATAATAAAATTTATACACTTCTTACATTAATTTGAATTCATAACATTTTATTTATCCACATTTAATATATTAAATGTTAATTTTGTTAAAAAAATTCAATCTATTAAATGGTTATTAATATTTACTTATATAGGGTCAATTGACCATAAATGGATATTTTATGAAATTTTATAATCTATAAATTTCACTAATTAATTTTGAAATATTTGTATGATTTTTAAATACTTTATTAAAATTTCATTTTTATAAAATAGAAATTGCACCTCTTTTGATGCTATTCATTTGATTTATTTTAAATAAAAACCACATAGATGATAAAATTGAACCCAATAATTTAATACACTCCTAAAATTTCATATAAAAAAATTATTCTTGGATCACCATATTAAATTTCAATTGTATTTTATTTAATATTCATAAGATCTTTTATTTAATATTTTTATTAATTAAATAATTTCTCCTTCACTATTGTATAATACATAATTGACATTATTTAATAACCAAAAATTTTAAATAAATTTATATGATTTATTTAATTCTTTTATTACTCTATAGAGATCCTATAGTCGATGTTATCTCTTGGTTATCACTATATTGGAATTAATATAATTATATAAAATGGGTGTGTGAAATTATGTCACATTTATTGATATTAAATATATTAACTTCATATTCATCGAAAAGTTTCTATTATGTGATTCCGTGTAGAAACATATCAGATAAGGGTCTAATATTATCAATCCAATAATATTTGATCAAAATTTTACTATTTTTATAGTGCTTATATTTTTGTTTAAACCATTACATAAGGCATTTAACAATTTCGATAACTATTTGGCCTTTAATACAGATTCTATAAATTTCAAACAGACCCCAATTGGATCATTTCTGGAATATTTGATATTATCCTAGTTTTTTTGTCTATGAAGTGATTTTTAAAATTTTAAAAAACATAATAAAATAATATTTATTTTAACGTATGATTTATGTAAATTTTAATACTATTTAATATTTTCATTTTTTAAAATATAAAACCCACATGAAAGCATTGAAAAAAATAAATCCATTATCTCACTAACATGTCTAAGTTGTCTATAAAATTATTTTGTGTCATAATATAAGAATTTTAATATTATTAATATCATTAATTTTAGTATTTCATTAATAAATCAATTATTACATCATCATTGCGTCACAATTAAATTTCATTATCTAATTTTTAATAATAATAAAAAATTATCATGATGTTGGAATATTTTTTCTCTTTATAATTACTATTTATTGTTGATGATATCATTTATATAAACTCATATTATATTTGTCTTAGTATAAAGATACATGTTTATAACATTTATTCCTTTATATTAAATTAACATTTTGAGTGTCATAATCACAGCCAAGTGTTTTTCAAAGGCGAAATATGGACCTCAAGTGTTTTCATGGTTGGAAATATCTTATTAAATAAGAATAGAACATGTGTTTTGATAGTTTTATATTGTTTTAATATTATTTTTTCCTTTTTTATATAATTTACCCTTTAAATGTGTTAAAAAAATAATTACTAAAGATTCCTTTCAAAATGTCCAAAAATAAAAGGGGAATATATACATAATATTAAAGATATTATTTCAAATATGAATTCCATTTTCAAAATTCAAAAATAAATAATTATTATAAATTAATTTAATGTAAGTTATCATTTTCAAAATGAGAAAGAGGAGTTTTAAAAATAAAAACCATCCAAATATTGTTTTGTGATTATATCAAAATATTTTCATGTGTTCAATCTACATCATCTATAATAATTATAAATATCAACCGGTACATAGTATAATTCCCTATCACACAAATGAATATAATGACTGATTCTCTTCAAAAATTTATGAAAGGTGATTATTTAGGAAAAAAATTAATATTTTATTCATCTAAATAATGTGGAAACACATATTATGGTTTTATAACTATAAATATAATATAGTTTAGGTGTGTAATGGATTGAGATATTGATTCTAGTTACTAATGAGAAATAAACCATTCTTCTAACTAGATAGAGTAAGATGGTTTACCTATATGTTTTAAATATGATATTAAAGTAGGAATTTAATTTTTAATTTTATCTAAATTGATGACTATTGATTTGACATGCATTATTAATTTTTTAGAAAAAATATCAATGACATGGTTATTAACATTTGGAAAATTTTATCATTTTGATTTGTTAGTTGATATATTTTTTATTAAATAATATTCAGTCTGAAATGTTTCTCCACAAACACTATATCAACGTTGGTGGTAAATTATTAAATTAGAAAATATTAATTTATTATATAAATATATTAAATATAATATATCTATATATTATATAAAATATAAAAAATTATAATATTATAATCTCAATAAATAATAATATTATGAAACATATTTCATTAGAAGGACTATGAAAAATGAATTATAAAATTATATACTGTATTTTATGTTAATGATAAATATATATTTTAAAAATAATAATTTATGCAAAGATATATTTTTGAATTTATAATAAAATAATTTTTTACTTTTTAATTTTTTTTTCATTTTTATAAATAAAAATTGTTTCCAAAAATGTTTTATATTAAAATCAATTTTTTCTCATAATTATTTATATATTAGATTGATATATAATGTTAATATATTATAAATGTGATCAACAATGATATTATGGAATAATATTATTCTTCTAATATTTTATTTTAACTTAGATAACTCTTGTAAAACATTTTTATATATAATAGAAAATGATACATAATATAGAAAACTACATTTTTTATTATACGTAATTTAATTAATAGTTTTTATTACAATTTGTTTATAAATTTATTTTAATTTCACATATAATTCTTATATATTTATTATAAATTAAATTAAATCATATGATTTTTTGAAAATTGAAAATCCATGTCACACCAAAATTTCAAAACTAAAAATAAGAATAAAATTAAAACTGTGTTCATCATTAAGTGTTATTGTTTTAAAGATAAAATTTTATAATTATTTCTATTATTTTATAAAACTAATATGATATATATTATTATAATACTCAAATTATGTTATAATCTATAAATTAATAATCAAAATATTAATTAACCATTTTGGTGAAAGGAATAGTTACCAGTGAAAAAGTAAAAAAGGTTGATGTTAAATGTTAAAGTAGAAAAACATATTACACATATTTTTATCCTACAATTTTGTCAATGGAAGCATATTTGTGTATGTAATTTCTCAAACACATTAACATAAAATTATTTGGGTTTTTGGCATCAATATTGATAAGAATTAATATTATAATTTAATAGAATTCCAATACTACACTTCAATTAACTTATAAGAGGACATAATTAAACTAATTATTTTACAACACATTAATTTAAATTATTTGAGAAAATATTAAAAAACATTCGAAATTATACCCTATCATAATAAACATAGAATTTTCCCAACCTCAAATATCCTTATCCCATCATTTCCCATGATAATTTGAAAGAAAACCAATGTTCCTTATGAGGATGTAATCATCCTCTTAGTCTATCATTTTTATTATTCTACATCTGGATATTTCTTTTAAATATTAATATTATTTATTTAGTGTCATAATTATATATAAATTTATTATACAGATTTATTATAAGTTATTCATTCATTATTTTGCATCCCAAAATACAAAAAAAATGTGACAAGTATGTGTTCCAGTGGACTACATACTTCAAGATAAGATGCAATGTTATTTTTTACATAACCTATTTTATATTTTATCAAGTTTGTTTTTTATGATCAATTATGTTTTTTTAAGTCACATATAATTTTTATAATTTTTCACCACATAAATTTATCTTTACTGTATCAATTTTTTATGAATAAGACTATTAATCATTCGTCTATGTAGATTACCACGTATGGGAAGGAAATGTCACATTTTAAGTAATCGGATGTTAGGGATTAACCAGAAATTATTTTTAGTAATGTAATATTAACTTTTATAAAATTAATTTAAATAATAATGAATTTTTTTTAATATATGATGAAAATATTATCTCATTTAGAATATTGTTTGTTAATCATATATATTTGAAAACTACATCATTCATGATTGATGATTGTAATGTTTTATAACAACCCAAAATTAATTTTTATAGGAATGATTTTTATGGAGATATAGGATATCTATATAGCAATAAAACATTTATGGAAATATTATAATAATGTTAATTAGTATAATTTTATTTTTAGTTAGATAATTTTGAAATTATTAGGATCATCATTTTTATGATATCATGATATTCCTCAAGTGTCTCATGTTATTATTTGTTATTATTATTTACATTACTATGCATTATAGCTCACCCATTCATACGTTTCCATTTTTACATGTTACAAAAGATATTATTGTGTATGATATTCAAGTAAGAATTTCATTTTTGGCGATTTTTTGGCCAACAATGAATACTCATTAAGGATTTATTATATTTTTATATAGTAAAAAACTCTTAATTTTATTAAAATTGTTGAGATATAGTAGTTTTCTATTATTCAAAATTATCTATAACAGTAAACTAAATATTAAGTAGATTTTAAATTTCCAGATGATACTGTTATAAAAACTGTTTAAGAAATACAATATTATTTGTCATTTATTTATAGAATGAAATCCAGATGCGAGGGTCTATAGAACTACATAATATCTCTATGAATCTTAGTTTTTTCATTTATATAGTAAATATATATAAGATACTAGTGTAAGGACAATTATTTCCATATATAAGTAGTTAGATATTTTATTGTCTGTAGATTATCAAAATGAATATTACAAATGTTTTTTCCAAGGCCCTAATGATTATTTTTTATATGTTGTCTTTTAATGTAGTTCTATTTCCTCTATAATAAGGAGTTAAATATTTCTATGATTTTCTTTTCAGTTCATTTTTATTCATTACAGAATCCAAAATCGCATCTACTACAAAGTTCAACTAAATGATTCAAGAAATGAATATACCTTTCTACAAATGCATTAGTGAAATAGATTACATAAAATCCACCATCATGTTTATATATATGATTAATAAAAAATTGAATTTACCACATTGGAAAAAAATTACAACTAATAATACACTATGACAGGGTCTCACATTCCTGTAGAAGTTTCATGTTATATTCTAGGGTTTATATCACAAAACTAAACATCTCAATATCAATCATTTTACAATATCCCTATCATTTTGGTGTTATGTAATCAGTACCAATGATCATTATTTTCCTATGTAAATAACAATAAATTAATTTTTCAATATAAACAAAATAATCCTCAGATTTTTATTCATATAAGTTTTTATTTTTTTCCTTGATTAATTATCGGTTGAATCATTGATTTACTATAAATTTATAATCTTATTCTTATAGAATGAACTTTATGTAAGTGTAGTATGATTATTACATAGGTTATTTATTTTCAATTTGGATATCAATAAATAGATCGTACAAATTATTTAATTTTTTAGATGAAGGATAGAAAAAAAAACTCCATGTTAATGGGGGTTCGATTATTCTTACACTAAGGAATGATGAACCTTAGCGAAATGTAATATTTGATTGGATTGCTAATTTATTGAATTCCAGAGATATCCAAATTTCATCTCGAAATTGTAAAATATATGATATTAATAATAAAACTGTAGATATCAACATAATTCAATTCATTATGTTCGTAAGACACCACTTTTCTAAAATAAACACCAGTAATTTATAAATTTTAATAGTATAATAAACATCCATGTTTAAATATATTGTAAAAAATTTATATACCATTCTAAAAGGGACATGAAAAAATTTTATTGATTAGATTTGTAAAATGATTAAAATAACACTTTCCAAAAAAAGATATTATTCTAATTGGGTACATTGTATATTCATATACCATTGATGTATAAAAATTATAGCATCATATAACACACATGTAAACACTTTGAAGCCATTTTTTAAAACTAGATATCATGATGTAAATTTTGATCATCCAAGTGATAAAATATCATTAAGGTATTCCACACATTATTTTAACAAGAATAGATAATATTAATCTTCTTATCATCGAATATTATATGACATCAATCACTCCTTAGTTTAGGGAATACTCCAAATTAAACTATGAATGTAAGTCTATGGTATCCTGAACCAAATAATGGACGCAAAATTTATCATGAGTAATATAAATGAAATGAAGGTTATAATTTATCCACTCATTTTATAATGGATTAAAAACCTATAATTACTATGTTTTTATGAGGCCAAAACATTTTTATAAATATAAATATATTTGCACCAAATTATCAAAATGCCCATAAAAACTATGAATCATGAATTGCTGATGATACCTTTAAAATAACTAATTCTCAGTATGTTATAGATTTCATCATATTTTATATATTAAAATTCATATAAATGACTTCATAAAATTTTTTATTATATAAATAATCTGATAATGTATGGGAGGAATTAAATAATACATAGTATAATTAATTTTATCCACTATATAAGGAATTTGAGCATAATGAGTTACCAAACATATTCCTCCACTTTTACTTCAATTAAGTAAACCCTATAAAACATTTCAGATAAGTGTACATGATATATATAAAACCCACGCTTTTACAATATTTTCAAACCATTTTAATAATAAAAAACATAAAAAATTACCCAATGAGGATCCAAAGGGTTATTGTCTTCGGAAAACTAGGACCATAAATAACATTTAAAACATATGTTATAAAAATATATTTAATTCCTTTTTCTCTATATTATTATCAGCCCTTTTCTAATCCTTAGTACATGTAGTTACCCAAGGATATACAAAACAATGGGTGAAATAAAATCCTAGTAAGATGAAATTCATGAACATGAAACAATGTTTCATAGGGGTATCATAATAATAACATCATGGAATGTGGCAATGCATAAAAATTAAACATCATGTATTAGCGGTTCACAAGAACACATAGTTAGGAAAAAATCTATCATCATGTTAATGAATACGTTCTCATTAAATAATGAGAGTCACTACTTCACCCAATGAATTTGGTAGCTATATAATTCTCCGTGCAACCCACACATTCCAACATTCATATTGTGCTATATAATTCTATGTGCACCTGTCACTTCATAATGTTTACATTATCAAGCATTCCACATAAGAATTATTTCAAACATGAACATAGGATAACCCATGGAAAAAATGGGTCTCACATCATAATGAATACATTCATAACCATATGGTTCCCAAAATAAAAAGCGAACAAACTTCTTGATATAGAACTATTAACCATGACTGAAGAGTGAAACCAACATTGAGTGGTTAAAAGGAAGCATTTATTTTAATGAAGAGGTCTTTTAGAAAAAAATGTATTTTTATTGATTACGATTAAAAAAAATTATATCCATGAAAATTTAAGATAACAATGAATAAATTGTTTTTATGTCTTGTCTGTATAGAAAATATGTTGAATAGGGATAACCCAATAAATGAGATTTGGATAGAGAATTTTCCTTTACATTTTGTCATAAAGCATTCTGCACTCTAGAGTATTTTATAAATAAATTATATTTATTAATTAACTATTAAATATTCAATAATACATTAATATGATAAATTATGGTTTTATTATGTTTTTATGGACATTTGGATGAGTTATATATCATCAATTCATTTTTTGGGTCTTTTAATTATAATAGATTTTATGAAATGTTCACTTGTATTCATGAATAGATGTTCATTTGAAATGTGGATAAGAATGAAGAATTGTAAATATATTTTATAAGTGAAATTCAACATATATTAATTATCATATAATGAATTTGTTTTATATTCCAGGAGGATAAATCATTAGATTTATTTTAATCAATAAACGCTTAGATTAAATTGGCGGTTTTACTAACAATGAAATTGTATTGTATTGTTATTTTATATCATCAATGTATAAGGATTAAAGAACATCACAAAAGATAATATGTATATATAATGATCATTTTCAATACGGTTTCATGACAAATATCTAAGATGGTATATAAAATTGAAAATGTGTCGTCCTTGAAAGTGATAAATTAACAAATACTAGATGTGGTTTTCATTTATAATATAAATGAGAGGGAAAATATGATTATGATGAAATATCATATTTAATTTATATCATAATATTTCATTTGTTTTACTGGTGATATCATACCATCTGCGTGAATGTAGGTGAGGAACGAAAAGGAAAAGCAGGGAACATGGATAAAAATAAATGAATTAGAAAGAAGATTTTACCTATTTAGTTTATCTCTATTAAGTACCTTTATAGAAGAGCACATTTGGTCGATGATAGAGACCACATGATGACTGTTATTGGGAAATATATTTGGGGATATTTTAGAAGAATTTAGTTAGTTCATGAAAATGATATGTCTGAGTAAATGAGGGTGTGAGTGGTTGCATTTATAGAGGGGGTGATGGATTTCATAATATTATATTACATATTTATTATATCTTCACCTGACATGAAATATAGAGGATTATTATTAATAAAAATATAAATAAATATAATTTATTTCTAAAAAATGTCCATTTACATCATTCATGACTCATGCAAGAGGATGAAACTCATTTATTTACAATATTTTGTAAATTATCAACATTTTTTATTCACCAAAAATTAATATATTTGTTTAAATTCCTAGAAATTCAACCTAATAATTTTTTAATGTGTCAAATCCAAAAAAAAATTTATTTAAAAAAAATTTAAATATTGAAAATTTAATTTTTTATTAAAATCATAGTTTACTTGAAATATAATTTTAAAATGAAAAATTATTTTATAATTCATTCGTAAATTACATAAGGTTATATAAAATTATCATAAAATAAGAAGACATAAAATAGGTAATTTATGAACACATTTTAGGAAAATACATTTTATTATATATTAATCAATTTTTTTTATAATTATATATTTATCACATACAAAATAACAATATAATTACTATGGTCATATTGTCACATATAAGATGCCTAAATTTTATATATTCATAAATAAGTGACATTAAAATTATATTATATGATTTAATATTCATAATAT
This sequence comes from Viscum album, assembly GCA_963277665.1. Taxonomy (NCBI): domain Eukaryota; kingdom Viridiplantae; phylum Streptophyta; class Magnoliopsida; order Santalales; family Viscaceae; genus Viscum; species Viscum album. Next base: position 1,248,175,972 of record OY728148.1, read on the forward strand.
TTAAATTAGTACTCATGGGGGTAGGTTAGAATTCATTAGGGGAGTTTACTATTCACTAAAAATTAGTTCTGTCCTATCTGCCACTAAACTTCTTACTTATTGAAACTGTATCTGTCAAATTTTTAAAATTCATGACATAGAAGTAAAATTTTTTGTTTAAAGGTGACATGAATGATTTTTTAAAGAATAATGTTACCTTATGCTTCCTAATTTTATTTTTTAGGAATATTTCATATACTAATAGATGGGGGAATTTTCATTGATAAATGTTTGGGGTGTTTCATTCATCCCCCCTATTGAAATTTCACCCTAGAAATTGAGTTGTCCATAAACAGATGAGGGTACATATCTTTAATCACATCATCTGGTTCCCAAGTTTCATATTCATATTTTTTGTTCCTCCAAAACACGTAGAAAATGTTGGTTGAGTTTTCCATAGAACCTTATCTCTATGATCCAGAATCTTTATGGACTGGTCCTCATAAGGGAGATCATCGTCCTACTGTACCACCTCTGGGATCAATGATGTTGATGGATATGGTATGTGCTTCTTCATGAGTGATACATGAAACACATCGTGATCATGAGGCATATTAATTAGTACTACAAGCTGATAGGCCACAACTACATTACAGTCCAAGAAATAAAAAAGGGAAAATGTACGTTGGGATTCACTTACCATTAATTCCAAATCATGTGACTATAATCGATTTTGATATTCAAAGGAGGATTTTATCTCCAATGTTGAACTAAAATTCACTTCAAAGGTTATCAGAATAGAGCTTTTTAGGGATTTGATACACTTAGATATTATTTTGAATGACTTGAACTATATCTATAATCCCTTTCACACAATTAATTCCATGTAACATTCTTTCAACAAATTCATCCCAAAAAATTAGAGTTCTACATCATTTTACATAGAGATATTTATATGAATCAATGTATATACATGAGTGAACGATATTGGTTTATGAGAACACCACCAATAAGAGATTATGATACTAAACATATTTTAATTATATAGAGTAGTCTCTTACCAAATCATCAAGAGTCTAAATAGTCCTTTCAAATTTTCCATCATTTAAATGGTGAAATGCAGATCTTTAATTTAATTCAATACTCAACGAATGTTGGATACTACTGTAAAATTTGGATGTGAAACATGGACTATGATCAAATAAAATCGACAGTGGACCACCAGGCCTTCTCAACACTTACATCACATATATCATTTAAATTTTTTTGAGAGATAGAACTTCCCTAATAGTTATATAGTGGGAATTCCCTGTGAGTCGTTCAACCACAAATCATATAACATTGTTCCCATAGGACATCGTTAGGAGACCCATGATAATGTCAAGGGTGATATTCTCTCATTCCGACATTGTTATATGAAATTGGGAAATCATCACGCTGGACTTTTTTTACTTTCATTTAACTTGATCACATATCAAGCCCCTTCAGATATATTCACCATTGCCCTTCTTCATGTTTTCCCCCCAGACATATTCTTAGATATCATGGTACATATTGGTGCTATAATGATTGATATATAATGGAGTGTTATGTGTATTATCAAATCGGTCCTTTTTTATCCCAGGTGAGGTAGGAAAACAATTTTGTTTTCCTAACTGAACCACACCATCATCTTCAGTACTAAGCACTGTATGCTTCACTTCTTTTTCTATATTCACCAACTTTTGTAGCTCTAGATTATCTCTTTGTGGTTCTTTAATCATATATTGTAGAGATGGTTGTAAAATATTTTCAGAATGGTAGGATGTATTCCCTTTCATGATGATTTCCATAACCATCATTTGTATCTCTCAAAAGATAGGGTCTTTATCAATTAGCATCATGGATAGGGTAGCATGTTCTTTTCATTATAGAACATTACAGACCATTTCCATGAAATGTTGATATTTAATTGAGCAATTGTAATATTTTAGCATCTATAACTATCTTTTATAATTCATGTGGATCTACTTTTGTATGAATATATAATTTAGTCTTTATAGATCAGTGTATATGTCAAACTTCACAACGTAGATGTAGTGCCACTAGATTTTCATTGAAATTTTACAACTGCTTAATATAAATCATACTTCCGGTAGTTCTTCAAATGGATCTTAAAATCCATCAAGTCTTAGGCTATCAAATTATAAGTTTTCATGAGTATAAAACAAAATAACTTCATTGAAGAATTAATATATATCAAAAAAAATTATATATTCTTTGGTAGTGTGAGTATAGGTGTAGTGATCAATCATCATTATATCTCCTTGATGCTTCCTTCACATTATTATTTCTAGACATACTTCACCCTATTCCGTGTAATCATAGTTATATTGATTGAAATTCTTGAGAAATATTTCTGAAAACGTCAGTAGAACACCACTAATCCAATAAAACTATGAATTTATATGACACAAAAGGGTTTGTCCTATTCCTCAATAGTCGTTTCTTTGGAACGGTCCAAAAAAAATTCCCTCACATGTGATCATATAACCCAAGAACATCTCTTGATTAATCCAAAAGTCACACTTTCTGAACTTGTAAAATAACTTCTCCTTTCTCAATATCACCAACACAAGTCTTAAATATTCGTAATGTTCCCCATTTCTATTGTAGTAGATGAAAATATCATTAATAAATACTACAACAAATATGAGGAGTTATTGTCTAATGACACTATTCATAAAATCCTTCATTATTTTAGGGGAAATAGTATGTCTGAGGGGTATCACTAGAAACTGATAGTTCTCAAACCTTTTATAGAATGTAGTAATATGAATATCTTCCTTCCTCAAATTTAACTGATGATATCTAGAAAAAAGATACATCTTGAAGAAGAACTAATCTCCTCATAATTAATCGATAAAGTAGTAAATACTTGGTTTAGGATAATATTTATTTTTGGTGATATTGTTTACTTCCTCATAATTGTTTAACTACAACATTTAGTCATTCTTGTTCTTCACAAAGTGCACTAAAACACCCCAGAGTGATTCACTAGGGCCTATGAAATTTTTTCCATATGCTCTTGCAGATTCATCATTAACTCCACGAGTTTGATTGAATCCATCCCATTGGGACACATTTGCATATGAGTAGATTCATGTATGTGTTCAATGGATAACTATACCTCGCAATCTAGAGGTTGTCCAGGTAACTCAACAGGAAATATATCATAGTATTCCCTTATGATGTTCATTTCTTCTAGGTTGGCATATTCCTTTGAATAAACCATTTGATTGGCATATGCCTCTTCAATGGGAATCAACACCCACACTATTAAAATATTTTTCAATGGGATTCATTGCCTCTCATTAATTTATATAGAATCAATAGATGATTTGTAATTCTAAAATATATTTCATTTTCAAAAAAATTCATATGTGCTCTATATAATGAGATCCAATCCTTTTTCATTATAGTGTTGAATCAATCATAGAATACAAAACTAGATTCACTAGCATAATCCAACCACGTTTTCGAACAAGAGAATATTCTAACACATGATTTGCAATTATTTCACTAATAAGTGATTTATGGATATCTCCATTTCAGGGTTTTAGTGCATCAATTCACTAGTTCTATAAATTTTTCAAGATGATAATTAATGCATATAACCGTAATAAAATAAGACTTCTCCATTCATGAGAGAATATAAAGTGTACCTATTATGAATTGAATTTATTTATATAAATTGGTAGTATTGGTGGGAAAATCCTTCCATTTTTAATTTGGATTTGGTTCCAGATGAGGTTGATTTCCCTCAACTAATTGAATTTATGTGAACTAGGTTTCATTGTGTCCATTCTCCCTACAGTTGTACCATTGGACCATGGCTGGTTCCTTCCTTTAATCCACCACAATATCCTACCATCTCATGTCATTTAAACATTCAAGATCATGGTCCCTTCTCTACAAAAATTGAAACCATTCCCCATTACTTTGATGAAATTATAATGTTTCTTGTTCCCACATTTTTTTCAATGGGGATGTTGAGTTTTCTTCCCATAATTATCATTATATACTCTAGAATGAATCTCAACCTTTCCTTTCATATCAACATATACATGGGAATATTCCCCAAACACCATATCTTCCTTGATAGAATATCTAAAACCGTCATCATAACTCTGAATATCTCGAATATAATGGTCCTTTCAAAGGTTTGGTTTTATCCTAGAAAAGAATATATCAATATTTCTATCATTGTGGATAAAAAACATGAAGCGTACCTTGACTGAATTTGAAATTCTCTTCATAGGTTGTGACATATTCTCCCTCCATTTCATTTATTTCTATGAATGTTATCTCCATATTTGTACAAATATTTTTTTGGGAAATACTTGTTAGGAAACATGTTATTATCATCTTCCAATTCCATATCTTCAATATTTTCATCTGGATTGGTGTTCTTAATCGAAGACCACCATTTTCCAGACTCTCCATCTTCATTATAAACAAACAAAGTCACCATATACATATCATAATAGTGAAACATAGAAAATATCCTCTCCTTGGAGTTGACCAACTACCTCGCAACAAGTGAATCAGAAGATCTACTAAATTATGGTTATCATTTCTTCTTACTACACTAAATATCCAGTTACTCTTTCTTAGGTGAATTTGTATGTTCCAAATTATTTAGGTTATTGTAATTAATCAGTTAATTAAAAGTAATCATCACCATGATGTTTTTAACACCACCTCTCAATGCATTGGTGATGTCATTCAAGAAATTGATGCATTGGGACTCTCATGGGATTTTGGCCTTGTTTTTTCAAGTTCCAACCATTTTCTAAAATATATAAGGTAATAACAAACATAAGTCTACAAGTCATGAATAAATAACTTATTCAATTGTGAAATTTTCACTATAATAATGTGTTTTTGGAACCCAATGTTTAGAATATATTCTTGTGGGCATATTTTTACATACTCTCACACTATATATTTTCTCGGAGGTTTACTAATCCATATTCCCAAACTAACTAAACCTTTTGTGTAATACATACTATAGCGACCTTACTTTTATTACATTAATTTTCCATAATATTAATGATAATCATCATATAAACATTACATAATGAGGATAAAATGTATTTTCTCATAGTAAAACTAGCACAATACATAATATACACAATATAAGGCATACACAATTATTTAATTCCTTATTCTCTAGCTTCTTTTCGGCCCTTGTGTACTCATTATTACATGTAGTCACCTGTTTATTTACATCAATATTTGGGTGATCTAAAACATATAAATAGAAATGTTAAGAACATGAGACAATGTAACATTGTTTGAGCATAAACATGATATCATTTTTAAAATAACATGGAATGTGGCAATGCATAAACATAAAACATAATTTCTCAGTGGTTTACTACCACACATAGTTGTGAACAATGAGAGAATCATGTAAACATATAATTTCACATTAAATCATGTGATTCATCAATTTAACCAATGAATAAGTTCAATATATAATTCCATGTGCAACCATCACACTCAAACAATTATATTGTCTTATATAATTACAAATATACCTGTCACAACATAACATTTACATTTTCATGCATGACACACAAATAATATATCAAACATGAAAATAAAATGACCCATAGAAATTAATTGGGTTAACATAGTAAATAATACATTCATAAGCATTTGGATCTCAAAATAAAGATGGAATATCTTTCTTAACATTGAACTGTTAACATCTAATGAAGATTGAAACAATATTCGAGATATAAAAAGGATATGTTTATTTAAATGAACAGTTATATTATAAAACATTGGATTTTTCATAAAATTAATTAGAGAATATTTATAATTATGAAATGTAATAGAAATATGAATAAATTTATTTAAGGCATATCCATACTGTTAATGTGTTGAAGTGGGTAAGCCCAAAGAATGAGAGTTAGGTTCGAGAGTTTCTCATTACCTTGTGTTTGGAATGTTTATTCACTCTAAATTATTGTATTCTGACATTAGATACACTAATTATAAATTATGTATCCTTCAATAGATTAATATGATACATTATAGTTTTATTATGTTCTTTTACGGACCTTTGGATGAGTAATAGAGCTTAAATTATTTTTTTGTAGTGTTAATTTTAAATGATTTTATAAAGAATTCACTATTATTCAATGAATAGATGTTCATTTGAAATGTGGTTAAACATAGAGAATTTTTAATATATAAAATTAGAGACATTCCAGAGATATAAATGATCTTATAATGACTTTTTGATATACCATGATGATGAGTTATTAGAAAATATATTAATTATAAACACTTGTATTAATTTGGAGGTTTTACTCACAATGAACTTGTTTTGTTTTATAATTCTACATCATTATAATTTAATGATTCTAGAACAACAGTTAATAAAAAATTAATATATTATGATTTGGTTCAAATGGGTTTCATTACCAGTATCTAGGATGGTAATAGAAATTTAAAGCACATCATCCTTGAATGTGATAAAGTAGCACATCTCGGACAATGTTTCCATTTTTAGTATAATAGGACATGGAATGTGAGAATTTGATGAAATATACAATTATCAAAATATAATTCTTATACATGTCAATCAATGAAGTTACCATTTCATATGGGTGAATGTGGTTGAGGATGAAAAAAATATAATATGAAAGAAAATAAATTAATCAGATATATGAATTTACCACTTGACATTATCTTATTCGATCACATCTTTAGGTGGAGAATTGTTTTTGGATAGAACAAGGGAATTTGGACGTGAGGAAGTATATTTTGGGTGGAATTTCACTAAATTTAGTAATGGATTAATGCTTGAGAGGTATGGATAAATGAGGGTGTGGAGGTTTGTATTTATAGTAGAAGGTGGGAGAGTTTACATAATATTATATTCAGTAATTTTTTATTTCCACACAAGACTAGAAATAGTGAGAATTATTGGGAAGTATAATAATAATCAGTGCATGTGATTGTGAAAAAATGGGCATTTATATCAGACATGTCTCATGCATCACGTATAAATTCATTTCATTAGCATATTTTGTAAATTATAAAATTTCATATTCACAAAAAAATTATAATATTTCAGAAAAATCCAAAATATTCAACCTTTCCATTTATCAAAATTTAAAATCAAAAAATGAATTCCATTTCTAAAATGTAAATATCTAAAAGTCAACAATTTAATTTTTAATAAAATCATAATTAACATAAAAATTACATTAAAATTTAATCTAGTTTAATAATGCTTCGAAAAATTATTTGTGGTCTTCTAAAATTATCTTGATACAAGAAGACACAAAATATTTAATTTATCAACACATTTTAATAATGTACGTTTTCTTATAAATTATATAATTATTTGTAATAAATTCTTTATGACTTATAAAAATACCAATACATTTATTATAGTAATATTTTTTACTTATAATAGGCCTAAATTTAATTTATACATTAATGGGTGAGATTACTATTATATAGGATGATATACTATTCATAATGGTCATACTAATACTCATAAGGGTCTGTTACTATTGATGAAAAATTATTTTTATCCTATCAGAATCAAAACATCATACTGATTGCAAACTTGTGTGACAAATTTTCTAAATTCAGAACTCAATTGAGGAAAATGAATTTTTAAATATCATATTGTAGTAAAATTTAGGAATGATGTTGAATTATATCTCCAAGTTTAATTTTATATTATAATGTAATTACTAGAAAATGGATAAATTCAATTCCTAAAAGTTTGGGTCTTTACATGATATATGAGATCAATATGTTTTATGAATAATATTACAAAACTAATCAGGATTTATGTCACTATAGTACATTGTGTGTTTCTTTTTGACAAAACATATGTTCTTATCAGTTTTCTTGGAACATAATTAGTATCACATTGAGTCATGTTATTTATTATATATCAAACATACAACTCAGTTTCATGTAATATGATATATAAAACTATGTAAAAACTGCAACCTCTACAAAAAATAATACTCAAAATGTACAATTGATTTATACATTATGTTATATATATTATTCCAGAAATACATAGCTTCCATAAAAATGAAACTTGACATTTTTTCTATATTCTACGCACATTGTTTCTAATTTCTATTTTAGAAATGATTTAATAATTATTTTTTCCAACACCACTATTATTCTATATGATTCTTGGAATGACACATTACATTTAATGTATATTGATATATTTTCCATATTTCATCAAAGATAATTCCTTACAATAACCCTGAGACCATGTTGGTGATAAAATCTATCCATAAAAAACCATGATTATCCTAAAAATAATCTCCAATTTTTTAATACTCTCTTGTTAAATACATTTTGTATCTTCAATAGACCCAATGCACATCATTGTTACCCCTTTTGAACATGATGTGATGGTTATCATCACATTTAATTTCCATTATAGCTTGATGTTCAGTCATATATGGTCAATCCATAGAGTTAAGAGAGTTTAATGATGACTTTAGGGAAAATATTTTCATATGTATTTAACACGAGTTATCTGGCCACATAATTTTTTTTAACCATAAGATTCTTCTCAAAATAGATATTTTGTGATTTATTTGAGAATATGATAATGATTAATAGGTATAGTTGGTGAAAAAATAATTTCACATGAATTATTAATTATCAAAAATAATTTTGTTTTGTAAATATTATAAACATAAAATAAATAATGATAAATATTTATTGAAATATCAATTCTTATTAAATAGAATTATTTAAAATTGAATAAAAAATAATTTTTTTAAAAAATAATTTTTTTAACATGATGTAATGATTAATGAATCAGATTTCAATTTTGAATACTACTGAATATTAATTATAGTGTTTCATATTATCTATATGTTATTATTAATCTTTTCAATATAGACAATAATAATAGTTTTGAACATATATTAATAATTTTTTGAAAATTTATAATATAAATAAACTTTGTATTTTATCATGTTACTTCCAAAAAAAATTGATAATAAAAATATGAATAAAATCAAATTAAATCAAAAAAAAAGAATGATGAATTTTGGATTGAAATGATACTTACCCAAGGGAGAAAATTTACTTATTCATAATTTTGATCGATTGAATGTAATTGAACAAATATTTCATCATGAAGAAAACAATTCCATTGAAATATCAATGAGCATCAATAAATGACCACCATTTTTACAACTCAAATCTATGATTCATTAAATGGATAATGTGGACAATAATATCCTTGTAATAATATGTATCTTTTGGTTGTCCAATAAATAGGACAACCATTTAAATGATGAAGAACCCAAAGTCATTTTTTGAAATAAGAATCCTTAATATAAAAAGAACACATATTCTTCAAAAATATATTTATTTCATGTATAGACATTGAATCAGGATAACTATTTCAATATATATACTGATAAATACACTACATGTATGCGTAAGAATTTATTTATATAAATATAAATGTACATGTAATATTATAAAGACCATTAAATTAATAATATTTATCTAAAGGGTGATCGCCATGTCTTGAGACAAATTATATGGTCATAGAATTTTTCAAGGAAAGTTTATTATTGTAAATTCATCATTGAAAAATATTTATGTTCTTGGATCCTGAATTAAAATCAATGGGAATATTTTAAACAATGTAAAAAAATTTAATTCCTACCCAAATTTAATCTATTATACCATAAAAAATCAACATTAAATATTGGTCAAGAATAAATAATGAACATCCTTGTATTTATATAAAATCCTTCCGACAATAAAAATATCTTCAAATTGTAAAACAATAATATATAGTTGATAAACCAATAAAACATTATAATATATCATAATACTTTTATAACTTCACATTATTATACATCTACTGAAGAAAAAGATAAAATTTTTTACTCAGTTAATAGAAATATGATAAAAAATACAGAATCCCACATTATATGGATCCTTCCATGACATCTAACCAAGTACTGATAAAATCATTATAAATTATCCTAATTGGTACAAATTTAATCATAAAACTAGAAACATACACTAATAAAATTTTCCTTATAATGGGATTCATCTAAAGTAATGTAGTCCTACTCATGTTTATTGATTGGTCCTTTTGACTATCGGATGGGAACAATTGATCTATACCATGTTATATAATGGGGAAAAATAATAAAAATAACCCTCTACTTATGTGAGAATGAAAAAAATGCTTATTCCATGAGATCTACCACATCTACTCTTAATTTAAGGTCATTATACATATTATAATGTTTCAATTTCAAATAATATGGGATTACAAGACCTATTATTTAATTTATTCCATTAATACTACTGATATATATAGATTAGAAATAATAATCATTGGAAAAAACCCCACCATCCATAACCCAATTACATCATCATTCATTATGAATTCAACTAATAACCATATCAATAAATGATACTAGATACCTGAAATAATAAGTAAAATAGATAATAATAATATATTTGAACATTAAAACATAATATTACCATTATGATACAAATCCCATTTAGATGAAAAATCTATACAGGCACCATATACCAAAATTAACAAATTTGAAAATCAAAAAAATAAACAAAAAGATATCCTAAAAGGAATCATCAAATACAGTGTAACTAGATTTTATTCATGACAAGTATCTAATTACATAGATCCTATAACACTTTTGTGATCCAATAATATATTGGGATAATTGATGTTAAACAAAATTTAAACTAGTCATAATGATATTCCAGATATAGATATCGCTATCTAATTTATGGATGGTTAGATATTCTTTAAAACATATGAATACAAATTATGAACAATTTTTAGGAATATTAATTCATGAATTATCCCTGTATAAATGGAATCATGTTAGGATAACATCACCGCCATTAATAATATAGTATACAGAACCATATATCAGGGATGTGAAATGTCGCCCTATAACATTAAAACTAAGTAAAATAATGTTATATGATTGAAAACCACCATTGATAGTTGATCATGAGATATAGGTTATATAAATCTACATCATTGACAGTCAACCACATAGTGGTGAACTCAATGAATGGAAATAAAAATGTTACAATAATCATTTCATCTACATTAGATGCATGTTTCAATAAGTAAAACAATTATAAATGATCCAAAACTCTAATTTACACAAAAAGGGAATAAATTACTCTTTTTATCATCTGTCTTATTTCATCATGTACCTTGATATTGAAATATATTTCTCATGTGAACTCATCCATGCACTTTTATTATGTTTAACCAATAAGTCTACCTCGAAAAACCACTTTTTCACGTTTTATTATATGATGTGGTGACATAGATACTGATGAAAAATTTTCACCAAGACGTATTTGTACCACATGATATGATCAATGTGTTAGAATAATATCTCCAAAAAAATATAAAATATATAGTTTTAGTAAAAAATTATGTGTATGGGGAAATTTATCTCCCGATGAGATAAAACTATGATCTTATTCCTAAATAATGTTCATTTTCATCTTTAAACCTAATTGAAACAACGTCAACATAGTTAAAACTACACAGTTATCTATTTTCACTAATTGTTGGGATATATATTATATTATTCTAATCTATAGCCTAATCAAATATAGCGGTGGGCCAAATACCAATTATCAATGATAATGACACGTTATCTCCATACATATTCTTTGTAATTGATGAAATTATGTTCACTATAGAATGTTCATAGATAATATATCTATAGAATAATAAAAAAATGTTTTTATCTTAACATTTTGAAATTCGATGTGGTTACCCTATCTATTATTTGTATTTTCCAACAATATTATCAATTATTGGACATATATTCATGGACACTATTAATAATTTCTATTATATAATATTATTTGGATCATTTAACATATATATTCATAGATCTATAGATTAAATAAAAGATAATAAATCACACAAACACTAATTAGATTATCTAAAAATGCTATTAATTTTTTAAAAGTAGAAAACATGTGGGACTATAAATTAATGTCTTATTATGGACATATGTCTAAAAAACCCTCCTATTGACTTAGATGTATACGAATACAAAACAAAACTACACACTCTAGAGGGATTGATCAACATAATGAACTAAAAAACAACAATGATTCACTTATTGATTCACAATTATGGTTTTTATAATCCCCATATAGTATATAAAAAGGTAATGATTCATTACAAAAGGTTTTACATCTCATGACTTGGAATAATATTGAGCATCACTAAATTGAACATTACATGAAAAGTATCATGGTTAATAAATTAAATACCAATACATCATAATAATAATAATAAAAAAACAAGGTATAATTTTTCATTCCATGAAAATATATCTAATAATTAATCAACATATAATAAATTGATTTATAAAAAATTTATATATTTCAATATCATTTTCTGGACAATTGTTAGTATCTTTAATGTATATATTTTCATAAAAATATTTTTATTTATTACAATGAAATTTTATAATAGTACACAATCTATGAAGAGAAAATTTATAATTGTATGCAATTGATTATATAATTTGTAGTAGTATATTAATGTTATAATATGGATTTCATCATCCTACTAAAAAAATTATAAACATACTTATCAACACAATCACAGAAAATAATTCTCCATTTCATAATTATGTAGTGGATTAAAAATTAATTACTTTCATTCCCTCATAATTACACATATAATTGAATAACAAATGTCACATATATGGATATAAATATATAAAATAAAAAATTATGATGTATACAACCACATAATTGTAACAATAAAATGATTACATTGAGTAATTTGTAGGATAATAAGTAATCAATGTCATAGAGAAATGATATGTTTCCCAAAACAAAAATTATGGGTTCAATGGTTTAATAAATAAATAGAAAACCATTTTGTCACTACTTCACAAAATTCACATAATGAAAGATCAAATGAATAAATATTCCATGAATTTTCCTGATGTGAAAAACAAATTGTTAATATTGTTACTGGATTCATCTAAATAGAACCCCACATAGGGATTATTTAAAGGTGATTTTTCTAACCATACCCAAAACTAATTTTATAGTGCATGTAGACTAGAACATGGGAGGTACAATGTACATGGTAGGTTGTATCTAATAACAACCATCATTAGACACAAAACTCAAATACAAGATATATGTATAAAAAATTAATAATATTGCATAATTTAATTATATAACATAATTAATTCTTGAGAAAATTTCATTCTAATTACCAAAGTAAACAATATACCATAACTATTAATATATATAATTTTAAATGAAAAGGCTATTATATGAGACATGACATCATGAACACATATCCATATGATAAGGACTCATGGAACGTCTCAAAATAAATTCATGATATATTTCCTATAATAAATTCTAAAAATTATTTCTATAATGATACACTAACCTCACATCCACCTTGATCATCTCCCAACCAAGAATAGTAAGCAAAGTTGCAATATGGCTTAGTGTATGGGTCATGTAATTTTTTATATAAATATATTTTTTATGTCTCCATGAAATCATAAGAAATTAATTAATTACAAATTTATATATAGAATATTGATATATTGAGATATGGAAAAAACAAAACATACCAAATATAAAGGAAACCAAAATGAATAAAGGATACCTTGTCACATTAATGTAGCAATAAATCTTCAACCATTCTTCATTATGGATAACCTATTGTTAAATTCACAAAAACTTTATAAATTACATAATCTATAGATATTAACTTAAAAAACCATTATAATTCACAGTCTAAAATAAATAATAATATTGGATGATATCAATGTCATTATAGTAAAATTATATACTGATTACATTATAATAGGAATATGATAATATCAAAAAACCCAAAATGATTCAACTATATCTCAAAATATTTTTTTAATTACACTTAATAGAATAAAGATATATCAATTCACCTCATATTTTTAATAAAGGGAGATCATTAAATATTACATATAATATTAATAAATCCATCTAATGATCATCAAACCATACATTAATCCTTTATCATAATATTGACTGACTCTTACATTACTGATGTATGTATATCAACACAGGGGAACAAAATCTTATAAATTTAATATAGCTCCCTATTGGTAATTTTTATCAGTCAAAGAGTGTTCCCTAATTTATAAGTATATGACATAGGTTCCATCATTCATAGTGGTAAAATAAACAAAAAAATGTACTCCAGACTAATACCCATCTATAATTGAGTTTATACCGACTTACCAAGCCCATGTCTTATCAAAACCTAATATCAAAATACTGCCATTTTTTATGAATATAATGAACAATAATTTCCTCAAACCACGTAGAAAATTGTTATACTTATCTAGAAATATTCATTTTTATGCTATATATCATAAAACATTCATAATTTAATACATTTATGACTTAATCAGTCAACCATGATTGATGGGAATAAATATATATTTATCCCTTTAGGAAAACGAAATATAATCAACTATATGTTGTTTATGAACATAAAGTAATATACAAGTTAGTGTTTCTATTAAAATTTTATGGAATTTTGGATTATATGGTATTTATTATGGGGTTAATGTCTTATGGGAGATGTGAGGATTCTAGTTTGTTCTATAGTGGGATATAGATTAGTTCCATTATGTTACATATGGTGTCTCTTTTCCCAAAATAATTTGTGTGGCCATGGAGTCAATGATGAATGTTCATGATTAAACATTATGGTGTCATTTATACTCTACATGGAATATGGACTACATTAACACATTTTTTTGTATGATTAACTATATACATAGTCCTTACATTACATGGATGAATAAACATGAAATGTACTAAATATTTTCACATAAAATGAAAATTAAATACAATAAAATATTTTATACCAAATGGAATGTGACACGTCAAATATTGTTTCTATAATATATCTCATGTTGTTGATATTTGTATTATATTTATAAATTTTTTTCCATCCACCACATTATTTTTTATTTCCCAAATTTCTATCCCTAAATAGATGTAGAGACGATATTATATCCTTATAAGAAATAGAAATATTTATATATATACTTCCAAAGTTAGGAACTAAGATGACGTGACACTCTAAGGCCCAGTGTGCATAAAATTAATTTTGTTAGATTTTTTTCTATTCATTGTGTGAAAATTCTTAAATAAAATATTATAACTCTAAAAAAAGTTTGGATAAGATATCTAAGTCTGTTGTTTTGTAAAAACTATAATATCACCGTAGTTGTACCAAAAAATGATTCCGCATGAGATGCTTGGACAACTCACTCATTGGTCATGTAATTAATGAGTTCATTAATTATTATTTTAATTATTTATTTATTTTTCAATGAAAAATATTACTATATAAGTTTTATGTTCAGGATATTTATACATGGTTATCTGCATAAACTCCAAGAGAAATATAGATCTATTACTCACTCTACATTATGTAGATCTCATTGGATGATGACAAAAATCCAAATCCAAGTAGATCAGGTTTTATAAAACATATTGAAATCCATAAAATATTTTTTGGATGTATTTTTCATGGTATATTTATCTGAAAGTGAGTTAGGAATCATAAAATGGTGTTTTATAATCTTTTGATTAGATTATTTGACTGATTGAATGGCCTAAAGGCCCTCTTATTTATTTATTTTTGATAACCCCCCTTTCTATGGATGAGGGGGAACCCTTAAAAAGAAATTAGGATTATGAAAAACATTTCCTATCTGTTTAGAGACATTACATGACATATAGGTATATTAAAAATCATACATACTATGACTACATGAAAATGCTCCTCCCCAGCATATGCATCCTGAACAGCTCTTCACTGTTGCATGACTATTCTATTAGCTTGTACATGTGAAAAGGTGTATAGGTGAGGTATTTATGGACAATTCCATACCCTCTCATTCGTCTTATGTCTTGTAGCCCTGCTCTGGTTAATGTGCCATGCTCTTTCCTCCTCTCGAGTGGTTCCTTGTAGAAAATTTCACTGCAACATGAAATCAGCTGGCCCTGAAGGCCTTGAGGTGGAATGAAAGCCATGAGGTGGCCTAAAAGACTTAATAACCCAAAGTCCTAGGTGGACCAATGTCCTTAAGTACTATAATCCCATACCTGTGGCCTAAGGTGAATAGTTCAAGCTGCTATAGTAGCGAAAATTACATGCTGCATTACATACTACAGTGACTGATGCAGTTCCCCCTACAGTAACTACTATAGAATCCCCAAAATTATCCCTCTTCCTGGTTTAGTATATTGATATTTTATCAATGATTTTAATTAATCTAATATCCACTTTATATTCCCAAGTAATGAAGTTGATTTATTTTTATTTATTTTGTAATCTGGAATATCTGTTCGTGATCAATTTACCAAGAAATCATGGATGAAATCAATTATATATTTGGTTCTTTCCCCACATTTTAATTCAATATCTTCATCGGATGGATCCTGAGTCATGGTTATATAATTACCAGGGGCTATAGAGCCCAATTTGACCCATGGATTCATAGAGAATTCTTGACTAATGATCAGATCGATGGAAAATGGACAGATCTGGTATGATAGCGATAAAATAAATATTTTGTTGCAACCATAGCATGTATCATATCTTGTTAATATCTTTGTGACATGAGTAATGAATAATGGAATTTCTGATGCTAAACATAGTAATTTTCCAATTATCGGTGGATCAGAACTATGATTTCTGGATAGATCCCACATTTTTTTAGAGATATGGTCAAAATCGAATCCAATTGACAAGATTTGGCCCATAATTTGGATATGAGTTTTTTTACAAAAAATAAACTACATGTTGTGTTCAAGGGATATCACATGTAATATATCCCCTACCAATGTCATGGCTAGGGATTGAAAATACATTATGAGGACTGAACATGTAGTCCCCCTCACCTTTCTTGTACTGCATCCCCAGTTTAATGACCTTTGTGTTTGGTAATATAAAAGAGGAATTAATGTTGTTGTACATGGAAATAGTTTGACTATAGGGGTGGAATCCAATGTAATTCCACACATTATTTAACAATGTGCATAGACATGGGATCCTATATATAGTCCTGGATATCATACATAGTATTGTATACAGTTATCCTACACCCACAGACAAGAGAACCTATGTTTCATGTACTACATAATGGGATGGATCCATATTCCAGACATGGACATGGAAAAGGTGTATAGTGGGACCAGACACTATGTTGATCACCTCCCTTATTTTATACTCCCTGAACTCATTTAATGAAACATAAAATGTTTCTATGCACTTCATTTGAACTGAATTTTTTGAAATGCAAGTAGCCTATCATTAGTGTTTTCATGGTAGAACACATAGGGACCCTAGTATTTTAATTTTGATATATGATGAAGAATGAGCTGGGTATGATACTTACTGATGTGATGTTCTATGATGATAATGACTACGATGGATCACCAGAGATTCTTTTAGACTGGTAACCTCTTGTTGAGATGAGAAGTGGGTCCTCGACTCCATGCATGTGGCACAATATAGATGTGTTGTGAATTGGGTCCTCAATAAATTCTATGGGGTACCTTGATATTGATAATGTATGTAGTTTCTCATTTCCTTCTATGTGGTACCATGTTGTTGACATGGGGAGTGGGTCCACTATGCCTTCTGAGTGGTAAAATATAGTTGCACTAGTTAGTGGGTTTTCAATGTTATCAAAATGGAACCCACCTACTATACCTTGTCTTGATTCCCCTACCTAGATATTTTTTCCCTAGACTATGAGACATTTTGATGAGTTGTGGCATTAATTGGACAATTATTTCTGGGTATAAAAATCAGATGGTGAGAATTTTGGGTAGACTATTTCAACAATTAGATATTCTTCTTCTTGGGATGTTAAATGAGTTGTTGATTCACTTAAATTTTTTACTAGTTATAATTATATTGAGAATATATATATATATATATGTATCAAAAACATGTATTTTTTACTGTCCTTCTAGGATACGAAATGATGCTTGCGGTATGTCACAATAATTAATTGTTTAGATTTTCATGGTTGAATTATTATACTATACTGATATATGAAGTGGAGAATTGATGGGTAGTTCATCTACTAACCATGATTAGTTAAATATGATTAGAGGATCTTACATTCACTCATATTTTCGTTGGGATATACCATTTCTCTATTAATTATGAAATCTAACGACATTATTTTCTATTGAATCTCTTACATCCCCCCATTCATCATTTGGTGTTTTCGACTGGGTGTGTATATAATCAAACCTGAATGGGATTTTCCAACACATATCATGAGTTTTTTAGATAATGGTAAGGTCAAAAATGATTTCAAGGGAGCTTAGAGATATTGGGTGCTTAGATCACTTACAGTGGACATATATTGGGATTCAAGAGCATGTCTCTCTTGCAACTTTTTACATTTTCAATTTTCCACATTGGGGTATATTTCTTATTGGGTGATTATTTTTTTCCTTTATATTTATCATTACACTAATTTAATTTTGTACTATATAGAGGTTTGTGCAAGTATTGTTTACATTAAAATATGTTTTCACCTTTTATTCTATCTCTGCACTATTGCATCGATATAGATATGTTTGTGTGTAAATGTTCTTAGAAAAAGTCCTCCAAATCAGTCAGTAAAGCCTTCGAATCTTGCATATACTACATGGAAAATTGAAGTGGGCATGGGGTAGTTGTTTCATTAGCCCAAACATGGGATGAGTTGTGATATATTGGTATCAGAGAATATACAATCCTTGTGATGTTTTTTTAATGTATAAACCTAAGAGGTTTTGTTGGGTTTATAACTAAAATGTCAACGTGTCTCAAGTCTGGCTCTTAGGTGGGGAGTCCAATGACGGTGTGTCTTCTGATGAATCAATTCCCCAGGATCCTAAAAACCATCATATCAAAATGGAATACCAATAAATTTGTTTCATTTATAAATGAAACATACATTATATATGATTGATTCTTTGACAATATTTATTAATCATGATCTCCAATTATATATATATATATATATTCTCGTCTGACTGTGGTACTCCATGATATCTTTAAGGATGTTTTAGTCACTCCAGCTGTGCATGATACTAGCTCCCATTCATAATGATGATATTATTGGTGATGAGGTCTCTAATTAGGATATATAATATGACCCCTTACTCTATATTGGATTGATGTGGCACCATATCATGTAGAGGAAAGATCATTCCATCAGAACATTATGACGATGTGGCCATACAAGGTACACTCAACAAGTTCTAGTTCTAAAGACTATTTTGGATCCATGGTGAGCACGATCCTGAGGTAGAAGAATTTTTTCTAGAGGTGGTGGTTTTTGTATTAATAATTTTACATATCCCAATGGATTGTGGAATTTCATTCGAATATACACACTTCCATGGAGTGGATTTGAGTTGGTGGAACCTTGTTATGTAGATGTACGATGAGTTGACACTCCGATGAGATAACATCCTATATCTATTCTATGAAAATTACTAAACCTTATGCATACACTCAGTGTAGATTCAGGAGATTCTAGAGATATAATAAGGAGGAATGACTGTGGCTGAGGGCGTAGAGTGTTTCATGGTCCTTATGTATTAAGCTCTTGACATGATATTGGAAGGCTAGTTTAGAGAACAAAAGATTGAGTTGGTACTCCATATAGATATCTAAGATAGATTTTAACACTAGTGCATCTGAACATATATTAGTGTATTGGTGACATAAAAGTTATATATATATATATATATTTATATGTAAGGGAAACTAGACATCTAGGGCCAGTAGTTGGTTCCACATAGCTAAGTCATTTACATAAGCTAGTAGACTTCATGTGCCATGATCTTAATTTCAGATATCATTCCATGATCACTTTCTAGAATTAAGTAGAGGTGGAACATATCTATAGGTAATCCTATATAGGGGTGGTTAATTAATTGTGATGGATGGTGTAAAATAGATTGAGAATGGTCGTCCAGATGATTTGATCAGCAGAAGCATATAGTTGATAGAACACCATGGTAATGGAAACACCATGATCAAGAATCTCCCAGGTGAGGATATGGTGATCCCCAGGGAGGTGGAACAATCATATGAGAGGGATTAGATATGGGATATGGTTTATGTTTTCATATTTTCCCTCCATAAACATTTGGAATCACATGGAAGGATTATGAAGATAGGGGTTTGGAACATAGCCAGCTACAAGATATAGATGTCTATGATCTTCCAACACATGAGATCATCAATTTTATGATTTTTCAATTTTATAATCTTTATTTTCATTTGATATACATAGTTTCCATTCAATATTTTATCTAATAACTATTGGTGTGAGTTTTGGAGCCCCCAATTGAGGTGTTATATCAATAGTGACATCTTGATGTTCCCACAGGGAACACTTCTTCTATATTCTTCATCTGTCAGTAGTGTGATCTATCACCTTTTGGAGAAATGATCAAAAACAGATATTTCAGTCAACTTGAATGAATCATTAGATATAATATTGGGTATGAATTGGTTTTCCATGTTTTGAGCCAATATTGACTATAACTATATACAATTCATATGCCTTCGTGATGATGGGATGATATTCTCCATTTCAAGAGAGATATAAATCATTGATTGGAAATTGATTTACATGTGTATGAGGATTTATATAATCACACATCATATAGTGAGTATATCCCTAGGTGCAGTAGGATCGTGAATCATTTTTCTTCCATGGGTTTGTTATGATTATATGGATGTATTCTCCATGGATGTTCAAGGACTATCTCTAAAGTGGGATGCCATGTTTTTCCTTGAATTGAATCCTAGTACCACTCCAAGAGCTTCTACATCATATCAAATGGTTCCAACAGAGTTTTGGGAGATACAATTATATTTGGATGACTGTTGATATAAGTAATAAATCTGGCCTAGTGGGTCCCCCTTGGATTCTCTACAATTATTCGTGAAAAGGAAGATGGGATCTTGCATATTTGTATCAATTATCACTAACTGAACTATGACAAAATAAATAACTAGTACCTCTAATTAAGGATTTAAAACTAGTTTCATGAATTTATGAGGTGTGAAATGGGTATTGAAGATCTATCTTAATTCTTCCTACCTATAGTTGAGGGATCACATGGTAGATATAATAAAATTGAAATTAAAGTTTCGCTAAAGATACTATGAGTAATTAGAGTCTCACCTTGGAGTGATTAATTCCCCTACCATATTTATGGTTTTGATGAACCTATTTTTCCTAAAATATATGGTCCGATATTTTTTTTCTACATCAAATGCATAATTTTCTACAATTCATCAATGGTGGACCATGTAGGGAAGCTATGGAATATCCTAGACATTCTATGAGAGCAAATTCTTTACAAAAATATCTCGATGTATAATTTATAGATCCGTGATGTTTATATTTTGGTTAATTTTATTTTTGGCCATGTTTTAGCCATGGATTCCACAAATATCAACACAATACTTTCATGGGGGACACACATGATCATGTTAGAGGTGAAGAGTACTATTGGATATGCAAGTTACTAAAAGAGGTTTGTGATTGAATTATCCAAAATTATATCACCTTTTACAACCCATAGATGGAATATGGAGTTGTTTAATAGTTTTGAATTGCACAGGGGGCCATTTATGAGTTGAGGATGAGGTGGATGAGTGATCCAATGCATAGACTCCTAGTTCAAGGCATAGAGTGCATAGTGTATTTCAATGTCTTTTTAGTTGGTCATTGTTTTTTGGACCTATATATTTTTAATCTATAGTTTTGAAAATAAATATGAATTTTGCTGTTATAATCTCATGACTTGTAAAATGATATTTCCCCCTACCTATTGACCTCAAATAATTTGTCTAAGAACATTATTAATCTTAAAATCAAATGTTTACCCTATGATTAGCGTTTTTTGGAAATAAGAGATGTTCTAATTTTAGATATATATTTAACAATAAATATCAATGAATTAAATATTGAATTATTCATGTAGGTTCATTAAGTGATAAAATTTTTTATGGAGCATTATATTGGGATTTCGTCTATGTCGTTGAGTCAATAATGGGGAGTTTAACCTAGGTGTGGAATAATCAGGAGTTCGGGGTCGGGGGTTGGGGCTGGGATGACCCCCTTTTTCTTCTTTTCCTTTTTATTTTTTTCATTGTTTACCTCATCTTATTTCATCCTCCCTCTTGTGCACATTGTGATCCTACATGGTTGGATCCTTTGTGGATAAATGGAAATTAATAATGAGAGAGAAATATTTTTAAGGCAAGATGGATACTGTTTCGAAGCTCTCGATGTGTTGAGTCACCGTGCGACATCTGTAGATGTTGAAGTCAACTGAAGCATTGGTGGTTTCTAGAAAAAAGTTATGAAATTTATGTTTTCAACATATATCTTCCTTAAACATGTATTTTTATGTAATTAAATTCGTATATTTCATTCTTATGGTCTCTTGGGACTCGATCTATTCTTTTGGGGGAGAAATGGTTTTTTCAAGGGTTTTCAGGGTTTTCCCATAAGAATCCCAGGTTACACGGCTTATGTCAACAGGAACAGGTCGTGTTTTATTGGGTAACTAACCATGTGTTCTCCCCATTTGTAGAGGAATAATATTTTTATGGACATGAAGTGTACTATGAGTACACATCATTTGGTATTTGATTGTATGTCCGATTGTGTGAAAAAAAACTCAAAATAGTGATTTTTAAAGAGTACATGTTGTGTACTAGGAGTACATGCCATGGAGTAGAAAATGGGCATGTGTAAAGGTGAAGAAGAACCTAGGATTTCATTTTTTGAATATTAAATTCCATGTACTATAACATACACAGAATGTACTACAACACAGGCATATCCCATTTACTCTAGAGTACATGCCATTTACTTTTTCCAACCTGTATTAATCCATGGGTTATTTAAACCATTATAACTTGTAATCCAAGGGTCAGTTTCACATGCCATATGCAGCCACATGATCCTTTATATGGGGAGGAACTTTTGAATCCAGTTGGAAAACATGGATGGTTTTTCACAATACATGATGGTACGAATCATCCGAAATAATTATAATATTTTAATTATTATTATGTGGCGATTATTGAATCGGTTGTATATTCTACGTCTGATGTCTTCTTGATGCACCGTTAGTGGATTTGTGACCCTAAAAAAGGAGGATGTTTATAGACATATTTTAGGTGCTATTATTGATATCATTTGTGGTCCCTACTCTGGATCATTTTATTGATTATGATCATTCCAGTAGTTTACCGTTTGTGTGTGTGAGTAGTCCATTCTAAGCGTATTTTTCATAGATCAAAATGGATGAGTCCTCATGACATTTAGATGTAATATAAGTTATGTTTTGGGTTTTATACCAAAATTATGTGTTTCTTCCTCTAGTTATTGAGTTCAGTTGTCTCCTAGATGGTAGATTTGACGTATATGATAGGTTCTATGTTCAGACCAACCTAGTTGAGACCTTTGATCTGTGATGACCTATGAGATATCATTCATAACCAATGATTTTGAATAAATTCCCCTTGTGGTATGTTTACTTATGGCCTATGAGTTGACGAGACTAGATTTTTTCCAAGGATCCCATAAGGAATTCCTTTACTTATGTTTTGAACTAGGGAGTCCATTATAGGATCTCTATCGTGTTTTCCTTACCGAGGATCCTGGTTATTGGATGCCTCTTTTGTCTTTTTCAAGGATCTTATATAAAATCAATGGCTTACTATTCAGTAAGGATACTGTGTACGGTTCCTTCTCTCAACATTATATGGAGGTTTCAGATTAGGATGCCTCATCAGTGATTGAAATGATAGATCTAGCATTTTCCCATGGTTGGAATTACCCAGGGTTTTACATACATCGGGTTTCGGTAGATATGGTGATCGAGAGTAACCTAGAACCCATGCCAAACTGGTAATACTATGGGTGTTTGTTTGTAGTGTTGGGTTGGGAATTCGGGACACCCTCACTCGTTGTTATTATTCACATGTTTATTATCGATGTAGTGATGTTCACTAGAGGTGATCCCTGGTTATTGGTTCTTAATCCTGACACGAGGCATCTTTCATGATTTATGGGATGCCAGATATTCTATCATTGGATCTGGATTTTGAGACATGTTATTTCCAATACATTATTATAACCAGAGGTATTACATGGGAATTGGCTATTGAGACTTACTTGATTCAATTTTTTATATTAATGTTTTTCCCAGATAAGTTAATTACGTTGAACCAAGTGATAGTTTAATTCGCCTTTTTGTTTTTGAAATGTATTGTAAAATGATTTAATGGATGTAATTAGAAATGGGAGATCCAAATAATCAGTTAAAAGATATTTTCAAGAACATGAGATTGATTACATATTCTACACCTTGGGAAAACCAATGTCTTTGTTAATAGACCATGGGCAGGCTGAAGATTTTAATTATGTAATTCTGAGGAGAAATCCATAATTGGGTGGTTGTGCTCATAGAGGATTATTTTGATAATACCGAGTGAACCGATGATCCATTAAAGGATTTCCATTACATGCTCTATTAGAAAATTTTATATCTGATACATGCTAAAATGATGATACACTGAGAATTCCCCTGATACATGCTGAAATGATGATACACCAGGATTGGCCCTGAATCATATTGAAAATTATATATACTAGGTTTTACACAGTGACATGCTGAAATGCAGATATACTGGGACTGACCCTAATTAAATAATATGCCTATACGCAAAGTTTCCTATGTCCGGGATTGATTCAAGGGGCTATACTCTGTGTTTTCTAACCATTGACATTTAACATGATTGAAAATTGGCGTAGGATATCCTTATTCAATGAATTGATTGTCAGAATATAGTATTGTATTTACTGATTGGAGGCATGTATGGGTGATCCCAGGTGTAATATGAGTATCCTCATACAGTTATTTTGTTGGATTAGAGATATAATTCTGTCATTGGATGAAGAAGATACATATCGATGGGATTATTGACCCAAATATCGAAATAATGATACAAAACATGAGTGGAATGACATCCAACACAATGACCTTGGAACATGACTTCAAAGAGATTGGTATTACAATCCCAAGGAGAGAATGCTGATTTGTTATCTTGTTATTTGATTCACATACTCATGAATATTAATATTTAAATATATCTGTATCGGTATGGGACTATACATGTATACATACATACATATATATATATATATGGACATCCATTTTGGAACATGGCTAGTTGATAGGGATTACAGACCCTAGATTCGACTGTGGTTTCATGTTTTGTTTACATCTTTTTTTGCTGTCTTCCAGCTTGGCTAAGCACTTTACAGTTGCATACACTCTTTGTAGCACAATTATAGGTTGCATGTCGGGGTTCCCTAATGATATTATTTCTCACCCCTACATGTGCACATTGGTGTATGTGTAGACATAATATCTACATTTTATGCATAACATATGATTCATTGTGGTTGGGGATGAGGCCTAGGGTATCATCATTGAGAATATCTTCTCAAGTGGTTATACAGATCATGATGGTGCAGTTTGAATGTGTCTAGAGATCAAGTACATGAAATGCCTTAGAGTTAGGAGTATATCACTATACATTAACATTTGGTTCCTTTTGTACTTCTTTTCGTATGTTTTTCCTAGTGGGTGACTAATGCTGCTTTCTATTACCAAATTGTTCGGAATTTTACAGAATTTTACTATTAAATATTGGTCTATTTCCGTTGTTTATTGCCTCTGCACTCGGTTTACCTTCCACTACATATAATACATTGTTATTTCTGATGTTTTCATACTCTGGTATAAGGTAATAGTCTCCCAAATATCACACCCTAGTCCTTCCCTACAAGTTGATAGTCTCTAGTGTATGGGGAGGCATTCTTGATGCACTGTGGAGAATTGGATCAATGCACTGGTTTAGTGGATTCTAGGTCGGGACGTTTCAATGATGTATTAGAAAGGTTTTATTTTATTAGTCCCTCATATTTGGGATGTGGTATAAAAGAGTATTAAAAATGTATGGGAACCTATGATGGATATCATTCTGGTGCATTAAGAACACTTATTCTGGAAGGAATTCTAGGTTGTGAGGGTTTGGGATTATTGTTCTGATTTTTTTATGTTAGAGTTGTATATGATTTTCTGTATGTGTGAAACACATGTTTGGTGTTGGTGGTTTTATTTATTATAGATCTTTAGAAACTCACTATTATTAAGAGCCTAGGGATATATTTATTCTCATGGCCGAAAAAGGTAAGATGTATCTCTTGTATCGTACTAGGCACATAGGATTCACAACATATAGGCCTAATATTCTGTGTTTCTACTGACGATTGTGACCCTTGTGTCAGTTAGAACATACTTTTTTACTATGATGGTAGGTTATGTGGATATATGTTGTGGAATTTTTGTTTCAGGGATGATGACTCAGTTCACATGCATGGGTGGTGCAGTAACTCATGCAGGACGATATGAAACGTGATTTCATTTTATTTACTGTTTTTTTTCTATAGTTTTTCTAATGTGTGGTTATCTAGTTAGATCGTTGAGTAATATTCTAATATATATACCCATGCTTTTCTTATGAACTATATATCCTTGGGTTGTTTCCATATATTGATGACTGGTAGTGTATGTTCAGTTTCTCTTCAACGCTGATTGTAACATCCATGGAGCAGTTCCTTCTGAGGATGCTTCGAGAGGACCGGGTACCTTGAAGACCAAGTTTTTCATCTTTTGCACTCAATTTTCGTTTAGATCATTACCTTCTGTTCATTTTTTTTGGTATATTTTGGTCTAGGTGGTATAACATTGTGACCTGTTTGTGAGTCTTTTTCTACGGGGCTAGGTTGAAGACCTAGAGTCCCTTGGTTTTGACTCGAACCTCTGTTGGATGGCGTCTGTTTTATTTTATGGAAACCTTTGTGGGAGTGGTTGTGCATTGTTTTTTATAATTAACTTTTTTGCGGCGCACTAGAAATACATTTGGTGACATTACACTTTACATTTGTAAGAGAATATCATGTGCTATCTTGATTCATCTTGAGTATGCTATGAGAGATTTAACCCTATGTTGCAATACTTTTTTTCATAATGTTCTTCCCCATTGAGGAGGGAACCATTTGTGGATTTCGTCAACAATTTTTGTATGGAAATACATATGTTAAGGAGTGAAACATTATAATTTTGATGGTGGTTTTCCATGTTTTGGTAAAATATATATGTTTATTCATGAGATTTTGACCTCTAAGTTTTCATTTAAGATGATGATTATGGTATTCCTATGGTGGGTTGTACCAAATCAGTCGTAGTTAAATATCTTCTATGTAGAATGTGGGTTTTAAGGATATATGATTGGTCATTGGATAGTCTAGATACCTAGATTGGGAAGATTCTCTGGTTAGGGTCATGGTTGCTGGTGTTTTCAGCTATCTTCTCATGGATGAGATGATTTATTTTAGGCAGGTTGTAAGAACCTGTGTATTTCTAAACCATAGTTTTGAGCAGAAATTTGAATTTTTTCTTTTGGATCCTTATGAGGGTTAAATTGGTATTTTCTCCTATCATTTACCTTAGATAATTTTTTTGACAACCCTATTGGATCCAGAATAAGATATTTATTGTAGGACAGGAGTTTGTTGGAAATCTGAGCTGTTTGAATTTTACTGAAATATTTACTATTTAATATTATTAAATTAAGTATTAAATTATTCATACATATTTATTAAATGATAAAATTTAAATAGAGCATTATATTAACATAATATCTATTTCTTTGAGTTTTGAATGGCTATTTTATCCAGGACGAGGCTTAAACTCGACTACTACATTGGGCCAGGTTGGCCCCCTTTTCTTATTTTCCTCATTCATTTAATTTATTTATTTTCCATCTTCTTCATCCTCCTCTCTATTGTGAACATTTTTTTCATCCTTGGTCATGTGCTTTTGTGATAAAATTATATTGATTAATATATATATATTTCTGGTAGGAGGGGTACCACAATGATTCTCTTGACGCATTGAGTCGTCATGTTACACCAATGGATGGTTACATCCAACGATGCTTTGGTGATTTCTGCATGAAGGTAGGGGCATTTATGTTTTCACCACAAATACTCTCTAAACAATTTATTTTGAGTTATTAATGCCATATATATATATTTCTTGTGTCATCATTGGGCTAGATCTGTTGTTTTTTGGGCGAAAATAGGTTGTTCGGGTGTTTTGAAAGATTTCCCATCAGAAACATAGGTTACACGGCGTCTGTTCTAGGGAACACTCCTTTTGTTCATCCCGTTGGGGGTAGATGAAGTTTTCTTAAGTAAGAATCATTTACTATGCATACACGTCGTGTTGTGGTTAGTCGTGTGTCTGGTTGTGTGAAAAAGAATCGTGGAATAGTGGTTTTTAAGGAGTATACATATTGTAGTTTCACGTGGGTATGCATCCAGATGAAGAAAAATATAGGATGGTGTATTTTGAATAGTACACTCTGTGTACTGTAACATAGCCACCATGTAATACTATCCTGGTAGACCTCATGTACACCGAAGTACATGCCATGTACTTTGACCTACCTGTTTTTTTCTGGGGGTTCCTTAAACCAATATAACATATAATCAGGGTGTATGTTTTACATACCGTTAGTAGCCACATGACCCTTTTTTTGAGGTAGTCCTTTTGAAGCTAGTAGAAGTAGTTTTTCTATTGTTCACAATACTCAGTGGTACAAAACATCGATAATAATAATAATAATATTTTAATTATTATTATTTTACGATTGTTAAATCATACATATCTTCTGTGTCTAATGTTATCTTGATGCAGGGTTAGTGGAATTGCAACACGTAATTAAAGGATGATGTTTATATAGTGATTTCAGTTGCAAACATTGAAATCAGGTGTGGTACGACAACAAATCTTTACTTATAATAGTATCATTTTCACTAGTTGACCATTTTGGGCATTTGAGTATTCCATTCTAAGTGTTTTAATGCATAGATCACAGTTGTGGAATTTTATTGAAATTTTTAGGTAATAGATATTATAATTTTGGGGTTATACCTAAATGGAGTGTCTCTTCATCCAATTATTGAGTTCAGCTATCACCTATGAAAAAGACTTGACATATATGATAGGTTGGGTATTCACACCAACCTTGTTGAGTCCTTTGATATGAGGTGAGCTGTGAGATACCTCCCATAAACTATGCTACTGTGGACATCCCCCTTGTGTGATGTGTCTTTCAGGCCTATGAGGAGGTTAGACCAGATGATTCCAAGGATCCCTTAAGGAATTTCCTTACTAATGTGTTGACCTAGGGAGTACCTTCTTGGATATTTATCTTTTTATTCATTTATAGGATCCATATTAAAGGATGCCTCTGTTATATTTCATTCGAGGATCCGAGGTAGGATTTATTCCTTAATATTTAAATAGGATATCATGTAGGATGCCTCCACTAGTGTTTACCTAGAGAATTTTGAGTAGAATTCCTCCTCGGTGTTTAACTAAGAGGGACCTAGAAGGTGCCCTTGGTTTAACTGACCCTAATATGTTTGTAGGCTTTGGGTATAGATTGTCATAGGGGTCACTTTTAACATGTTCCAAACTTGTAAGCCCATGGTGTTGTGGCTATAATGTTGGGATGGGTGTTTGGGACACCCTCACTCATTGTAATTTTTCACTTGTTTATTAATGATGCAATTATGTTCACCAGAGGTGCTCCCTATTTGTTGGATGTTGATCCTAGCATGAGGTGTCTTTCTTGTTTATTGGGATGCCAGACATAATCTCCTAGGATCCTGATTCTGATCCATGTTATTTTTGGTTCTTTACAACTGCCATAGGTATTAACTGGAAATTGTATGTTTATTCTTACATGATTCTTTTGGTTATTTAAATGTTTCCCCCATGTGAGATGATTATGTTAAACAATGTGATAGATTAATTAATACGTGTTGTTTTTGAAAAGGATTTTGAAATTATTTAAAATAGGTAATTTGCAATGGGAAACCCACAATATCGGTTAAAACAAAAAAATCTAGGCTCATGTGACTAATTGCATCTTCTATACCTTAGAAGAACCATGGTCTTGGCTAAAAAAATGACTGGGATCTATATGTTAATTATGTTAAGACTAGGAGAAAGCCATGGTTGGTTGGTTTGGCTCATTGAGGCTTATTTTGAAAATGTTGAGAGAACCTATTATCCATTATGGTAATCCTAGGATGGGATATGTTAGAAATTGTCATCACAGATACATGTTGTAATGCTGATACACTAGGCTTGGCGTTGATACATGCTGAATTGCTAATACAACTAGGTTCACCCTGAAACAAGCAAAAATTCTTATTTAATAGGTTTTACCCTGATACATAGTGAAATTAAGATATAGTGGGCTTGAACCAGATTGACTAATATGCATATGGGGATTGTTTTCTGAGTCATGGATGAGTTCATGGACCTATGTTCATAGTTTTCCAACCACTGATATTTTACAATATTGAACATTGTTATACAAAATCCTTCTATACATGAATGAATATCAATGTAACATATCTTATTTAGTTATTGGAGGCATGTACTGGTGAACACAGGTATAGGATGAGTATCCCCCTGTGTTGACGTAGCATTCTCAAAGAAATAATTTTGGCAGTTGTTGAAGCAAGAACATGTCAATGTGAATATGGACACAGATATTGACTTAATGATATATGACTTTAGTGGCATGATGATATGCTTAGTTCCATTGAACATCATATCCAGGCGACCAGGATTACATACACATGGATCAACAGGTGATGGGGTTTCTTTTTATTGGATTCATATACAAATGAAAATTCATATTTACGTATATGTGTATATGCATGGCACAATACATGTATACATATATAGATTTGGACATACATGGTTTCACTTTCCTAGTTTATAGAGATTATAGACCACGGAATTCACTTTTGTTGCACATTATTTTTACTTCATTATATTTGTGTTCTAGCTAAAAAGAGAACATTGCTATTAGATACACTTTTAGCAGAAAAATTATAGGATTCTTTTTAGGGTGACCTATAGAGATTATATCTCACCCCAACATGTTCTACACTACTTACATGTAGTCCTTATGTCTAAATTTCTTATTGATAACGAGTTCTATGGTGGTTAGGGATGAGGCATAACATTCATGATCCAGCGAAGCTTCTCAAGTGGTTCTAATGATTGGGTTGGTGCAGTTCGACAGTGTTTGGGGATCAAGTACGTGAGTTGGATCTGAGATAATAGTATATCCATGTACATTAACATAAATTTTATTTTGTACTTTCATCTGTATGGTCAGCCAAGTGGGTGACCACTGTTGTTTTTTATTGCAAGGTTGATCAGAATTTTAAAACATTTTTCAATTAAATATTGTTCTAAATCTGTTGTTTATTATTTCATCACTCGGTTTACTTTACGATGTGTATGATACATAGTTATTTCTACTATTTTCATACTCTATTATGAAGTAATAGTTTCCCAACATTCACACCGTAGGTCTTAAATGATAGTTAGGAATCTTTTTCATATGGGGAGGTGTGCGTGAGGCATTGTGGCTAACTGTCTCAGAGCACCGATTAATGGATTCTGGGTCAAGATGTTACAATGGTTGTGTGTTATGAAATAATTGAAAATTATCACATACAGGTCAATAATGTTGAGACCTAGTTAGTAGAACTAGGAAAATAATTTATAAAATCAATCATATGTATTATTTCCACTTCGAATTGGGATGAAATACCTTTTAAGATAGTGGTTTTTGGTTAACTTAGACAACCAGAGTCTCAATTATGTCTTCACAGAAATATACGTTATACTATGACAATAAAACTGGTTCGATTTCATAAAAATTAATTACATGAAGTATGTTTATACTACAGGGATGTGAAACATTGTATTAGATTCTCTTTAGATGAACTCTATGAATTTTTCAGTGTATGATGATTTTGAGATTTTTTAATCCCATTTCTTGGACCTTGTGGAGAATAAAGGTACAACTTATAGTGACCCATACATTTCATACACTACTATTAAATCATTAAGAATATAAAAAAGACAATATTATTAAAAATTTAAGATCCAAAAGTTTCGTTTCTGGGAAACACTAGGACCATAAAAATATTTACAATATAAAATGAAATCATTTATTTAATCCATTCCTCACCATGATCTTAATATCCCTTGAAAACTATTTATCACACGTAATCTCTTAAGGATATACATACAAAAGGGGTTTTTAAATCCCCATTAATATAATTTATTTGAATAATATAAAATGGTGTGAGCATAATCATTTCATCATCATCAACATCATAGAGAGACTTTAGAATATGGAATATAATGTGGAAATGCATAAAAATGAAAAAATCATGTCTTATTGGTTAACTACCACAAATAGTTATGATAAAAAATTTAACCATGTTCATATATCATTTCACTTTAACTAATGAGATTTATAACTTTAACAAACTCATTGGAGAATTGTATAATTTTGGATGCACCCATCACATTCAAACAATTATATTGTACTATAAAATTTTGGGCACACCCATCACATAATTACATTTTCATTATCATACATTCCACCAATATCATTTATCATCAATGAACATAAATAATCCATTTAATGCAATGTGTTTCATCTCATAAAAACTCATTAATAAACATTTGGATCTCAAAATAAATATGGAATGCCATAATTGATACAAGTACCATAAACCTTGAGTGAGAAGTAAAAGATGTGTTTTGAAATAATGTTTCATTTGGAAAACATGTCTTATAACATAAACTCAAGTAGAAAAATTTATATCCGAAAACATGTAACATAATTATTAAAAAAATATTTTTAATGAGTTACAATAACACAAATGGAATGAAAGAAGGAGAACGCTATGAAGGTAACTTGTGTTTTAACAATTTCCTAACACCTTTTATCAAAACACATTACCCACATTAATTTCATGAATAAAGAATATATATTAATTAATTTTCAATTCCAAAAAAATTATAAATTAATATGGTTAGTTATGATTTCTTTAATTACTTTTATTGTCCTCGGGATGAGTTATAGTGTATAAATTCTTTATTTTGGAGTGTTAATTTCCTTAGATTTTATGAATGGTTCACTTGTATTCTTGAACAGATTTTCATTTGAAATGTGGTTGAACATAATAATTTTTCATTATATTATGTTAGTTAAATTATAGATATATAAATTATCTTATTATTAAATTTTTATGTACTATAAGGATGAATCGTTAGATAAAATATAATGATGATCATTTTGGTTAATTTGAGAGGTTTTTTATCACAACATTATTTTTTTATATTATCACATATTGTCATGTAAATAATTCAGTTCAAGAACATAAATGAGGATAAAATATACAATTTAAAATTATTTTTCTACCTTTTTTTGTTTTTTTAAATCTTTTAACGTGTTTATGGGAAATAAGATTTCATTGACAATGATGTAGGTAAATTAACACATCATGGGCAACAACATCATTTTTTTAACAATGAGTTGGAAGGATGAGTATAATGAATAATAATCCATTAACAAGATATTATACAATTATATCAATCATAATAGATTTATCATGATAACTGGATAAGTTAATTTTGGTGTAATAGAATAAATGAAATGAATTTCGAATGAAAATGGAAGGAAAAGGGAGATAAGAATTACCACTTGATTCCTCTTAATGAGATCCTCATTAATGAACCCAGTCTTGGCCTTTTGATGATATGAAAATAAATTGGACATGGAGGAGGGTCTTGAATACATTTTTTTGGAAGTGTCTAGATATGTATTGAATATTGAGATGTGTGAGGAAATGAGGCGGTAAAGGGTGGTATTTATAGTGGAGGGGTGAAGGGTTTTCTTAAATTTTAATCATTGGTTTATTAATTTCCACCATGATAAGAAAAAATGATGATTTCATGACCTAAAACATAAAATACATCATTTGAGATTACTATTTGGGTGGTTACATAACTCATGAGGTCATGAATAGTGGATTTAAATTATAATGTATTTACATGGAAAATTGAAGTATTTTACTATTCACCAATAATCAAATATTTCAGAAAAATCCAACAAAATCACCCTGACCATTTTTCAACCTATAGAATACATAAATTTCCTCTATCTTATGAAAATATTATTCTAAATATAAATAATTTAATTTTTAATTAAAATCATAATTTACATGAAAAATAGGGATTTTAAAATTAAAACTGATTTTATAATGCTTTCAAAAATTACATAATGTCATATGAAACTATCTTAAAACCAGAGGATATAGAATTTATTATCTATAAAAACCATTTATGAAAATTATATTTATATTAAAAATATAACATAATTATACTTAATTATTAATGACATACAATAATATCTGTAACACCCCAGGATTTCAAAGTGTGCTATTTCTTAAAAATAATTCAATAACTTGCACTATACGCAACACCGAGTTCAATCACACCATGACGTACAAAAAAAGCCATTAAAAGAGGTCATGAATAATATTAACTAAATTTTGAACTTTATATAATCCTTATAATTTTAGAATCCCTATTATGAGTATCTTAGTCATAATGCAAGAACCGATTCATTTTCAGTATTGCACTTTTATCAACTTTTAATAGTGTAACCTTTTTAAATAAAATATTTTAAACTATCTGAATAAATTGGGACATCAAAAAATTTAAAATGAAACATCCCAAGCTTCCACGGTACGCTTTCCTTTGAATAAAATAGTAGCGTGTGTTTTACGGAACCTTGAGTTTTAACACTCGCCACAACCAATCAAACTAGCCGTTATGAATAGTAATACCTGAATTTTGAAATTATATATATTTTATATTTTAAAATGGACTTCATTTTTGGATTCGGAATATCGAAATTAGTCTATGGTGAAATTTTGGTACTTTTCGGATAACTTTCATATTTTGATGAATAGTGAAAATTACTAAATTTTAATTAAAAACAAATTTTTTAATCTAAATAATTAATAGTGATAAATTGTGAATTTGAGTGGTTTTAAAGTATATTTATAATATATTATTACCATTTAATATAATGTTGGTCATTGGACATAATTTTACAATTAAACTGAACACAAACAAGTGTCAATCATTTGATAGTTATTACCTCTTAAAAACACGCTTTTTGTTTTGATAGCGGGAATTAATTTTAAATTAATTTCTGCCACTTCTGTGTTTTGAATTTAGAAAAATGGATTCCATATTTGGAATCTGGATGTCCAAATTGTGTAAATAGGTAACTTTTATTTTTAGACATTTTGAATAATTACTGTGGTAAATATTTTATTTACCATGGTTAAGGGTAAATCCGGTAAATAAGGGTTAAAAAATAATATTATAATAATACAAAATTACCCTAAAACGTGTCCTAACCTTATTTGTGGACACATACCCGACCATGGGCATCCTTGGGTCGATCTGGGGACCCCTTGGAGCCACTTGTATGTGGTAGGGACACATTATATTAATAAAGTTAAAATAAAAAAAAATGGCATAAGCTTACATCTTTTAGAAGAACAATTTTTAAATAGGGTTATACATGTTGGAGTTTCGATTATAAATATTCATTATAAAGATATAAAGATTTCCTACATATTTATATTTTATTTATAATTTTTAGACATCAAATAATTTAAATTATTAATGACACAATAATGATGCAATGTTTACCTCATTAATAAATCATTTAAATAAATAAGATTATAATGATTAAAATATTATCTAAACCCTGTCCAATTCTTATTGGTTGATGTTATTTAGAATATGAGTCATCTTATCTTCGACCTCAATTATTTTTGGGCCATTATAAACCGAATTTAATTATATTATAAAGTAATACTTTCACTCTTTCCTAAAGAGCCCCTCATCTCCCTTATAAAAGGAGACCAATTCTACTCATTCCTCACACCTCTCAAGCCACTTGGATCGTCCATACTCTGCCCAAATAAGCTCCCCACATCCCTCTCCTCCTCCTTGAAGCTTCCCCTTAGGTAGAAAGCATTTCAAGAAGTCCTTTGGTTCCAACCAAAGTTAGTTACCTAAATTAAAGGTAACGATCTCTCTTAAATTATTTTCATTTATTTTGCTTCTCCAACCCCCAAACTCTTTTTACATCCTTTCTTTTGTAAAAAAAAAGTATCCTCAATATACTAGGATGTTTTTATAAGAAGTATTCGAACTACACATACACACACCTCCATCTAATGGATGATGAACATAATGTTTCTGTGAATGGCAAACTAACGCCTCACGAAACGATGATTGTTCAAATACATCTTACCGCCTCTCATGGTGGACATTATGATGGAACTGTAATTAAGTGTGATATTAATGATACATATTTTATATATATATCCTTCTGTAGTTCCATTTTATTTCATACCATTATTCGTTTCATGTTGTATATACGTACGATAATTTCATTTGAGGAAGTGCGGACTACCGCCCCCTTAAAATGATATGACTCGTTCATACCACACATGGAACGTATAAAGAATGGTGTTAATGAACATAAGTATCATATATAAAATATTATATTATACTGCAATAATAATATACCTATGTATCATTTGGATTCAATTCTTTTAAAATGAAAAATTAAATGGAAGTAGCGTTCGTGCGTACGTACGGACTACCGTCTCCACGAACACGATGAGATCCATCCTCCATTGTATCCATTCAATTCTTATTCTCATTTTAGGGATAAAAATAATGTTAATATCATTCTGATTATGAATAATATATAATATATCCCTTACAAACATGTCTAACGTAACCAAACATTTAAGAAGAACGAATCGATTATCACCCGAAACGACGATAATACTAAGATATTATTAATAAAGAAATGTAAAAAGATCATATATGATATCATATTGATGTATATGATTATTGTATAATTTAATAAATTTTTTAATTATTATACAGGATATTAACATACCATCTACTAAGGGAAAGTTCAAGGTAAGGGATTTTCTTATCTCACTTTCAACTCCGTGAGATTTCCATTGTTCGCCACTAAATTATTGAAAGTGGTGTATTGTGTACGGACATTTGATATATATTATCATGATTTTCTTTATATTCATGTTATTCTGTAAATCATTTTGGTGGTTATTAACTTTTGGCCATACGAATCAGTTGATTAATGTGGTAAGGAGTTTCTTATCTCACTCTTAATTTCGTGAGAATTCCATTGTTCACCACTTAATTATTACATGTGGTGTATGTGTACTACCCATGATTGTATTAATTGTGTAATATACATTAATTTATGGGTACATACATAGTCATGGTATGATCCTTCTTTCATAGTTGTATGTTTCGTAAGTTACCAAATCGATAAGGGAATTTGACATTTCAATTTCCACTCATTCGGCTTTACGCATATTTCATTGATTATATTACTCCAAGATTATGTGTGGAATAACTATTCATTTGATTATGTCATAAATTCCACTCCCCTTCCTTTGGATATACTTTTGATACACATAATCACTCTATTGATAATTCTCAAGTCATTAATATGAATTTGATAAGAGTAATTTTAACTCTTTCACCATTTGTTGAGTTAAACATCCAATTTGTTGGTGTTGTTTCTACAAGAATATGTGTGAATATCCTTTGATTGTTTTACACTGAATATTCAATCATATATAGTGTATTTATATTTTCACACATAATTATGTCATTGATTTATCCTTAACCTAAGGATACGACCTTTATGAGAGATTTCATCTCAATTTACATTCAATTGGGACTTCGTTGTTGATATACACCAAATCACTTTTATGTGGTGTATATAATGTACTTTGACATAGAATATCATGAATCCCTTTATTCTCATGATATTACAGTGTTTTGATTACCTCAATTATTTGTACTCAAGTGTCTCTCTTTTGGTTAGAATCTCTAACCAAAATACAATTTTAAAATGTTTTAAAGACTTATTCTTCTAAATCTTTCTCATTAATGTCCATGTTTTAAAAAATGGTTTTAAGGACTTATTTATATGGACATTAAAGTTTTAAAATTAAAACTCCTTTTAAAAGTTTCAAAGTGGTATGGGACACTTTGATTCAAAAATCTATTTTTAAATGGCTTCTTGACAAATAGTGTGACTTTTAAATGATTTCAAGAAAAGGGGGATATTTCCCTCAAATAGTTTTGATGATTAGTTTCATCTATGTCAACATCCTTCATTATTCATGATTGAGGTTAATGTGATACAATACAATCTTCCATATTGTATAAATGAGTTATGTTTGACTGTGCATGTTCTATTTTTATACCATTCATGGTTTGTGGTTAAAGTATTGACATTTCGTATGCTAGTTTTAATACGACTGTTTATTTTATGCTTAAAACTATTCATATGAGGAATGCATTGGACTTAATAAGTGACGGGTGGATCCCGCTATAGCTCCTCGATGCATCGGTAGGTCTCATGAGACAAACTAGTGTCTTGGAACAAGGCCTTGGCAAAATCTTATTTGTAGTCTTGTCACGAGGCCTTGGCTATGTGGTTATAATAGTCTGTCATTATGCATTCCATCATTATGAAAGTGGATATTGATATTGCATGTGATCATTCGACTAGTAGAATATCCATGTGAGTAAGTAAATGGCATTATTTCATTTTACCTTTTCAATTTTATGCTGAAGTTCAAGTTTAAAAGGCTTTTGTTTTAGTTATAAATTGCCTTAACTGTTTGTGCTTATTTATGAAAGCTTCTGCTATAATGTTATCCTTACTGAGCATCTGAGCTCACCCCTTTCAATGTTTTATTTTTTTCCCAGGATTATGAAGAAGTAATTTATGAATGACCTGTAGGGATAGTATGAGGGGATATGAAGACAAGATGTTTTATTATGATGTAATGTAAACATTTATGGATGTATCTAGTTATTCCAAGGCTACTAAACTAATCGGT
Source organism: Viscum album (assembly GCA_963277665.1). Lineage (NCBI taxonomy): Eukaryota > Viridiplantae > Streptophyta > Magnoliopsida > Santalales > Viscaceae > Viscum > Viscum album. The sequence goes on from OY728148.1 coordinate 1,248,215,154, forward strand.
CTTTCGAGACTTGATCTTTCTCATGATCATGCCAATATTATGTAATAATGCACCGACTCTAGGTAATTAGGGTCGGGACGTTACAGTTGGTATTAGAGGAAGTTTAGTACAAACCTTGGTAGCTAGATTTAGATAAACTCTGATTAGAGCACGTAGACCTAAGATGAACTTTGAGGATTAGTATAAAAGAACTTCCTAGAATTTTGGTATTGTAGAGATTTTGTGAGTTTTTCGAGCAATACATCTCTGTCTGGATACGAGCAGGTAGAGGCGGCTCTGGCACAGATGTACCTAGGGGTAAAACCCGAAAACACCACTTTGAGCTAGACTCGAACGGGAACTGGTGCACGACAACGGGCCTTGTTGCACTCTTGGTTATGACACTCCCGGGGGATATGCTTAGGATAATTTGCATTTTCTTTACAAACCAATTTAAGTAATATATACATAAGATGAGAGTAAATGACCTTGGTTAATCCTAATATGTTTCAAATTGAGAATATGGTGACATTTTAATCTCTAAATTATTTTACGACTACTATTACTCACACAATGATTTCTGGTTTTATTCAATGGCTGGATTCTAAGGAAGTCATAGTGACTTTGAGAATGATGTAGAAGGTGGGAACGGTGGTGGCGATGAGCAACAAAATGGAATGTTGATAGGCGTAAAAGATATCGTCTTTATGCCAAAACAGTTTTCCAAAAATATGATCAACAACATATATATTAACCAACTCCCAGACTCAACAAGGAAGAGAAAGGTGATAAATGATAAGATCTCCAGCAATGGAGACCATGGAGAAAAGAAACTTCAATTTTCATCATGCAGTAAATGTGGAAAGAGACACCCCGGAAAGTGTCTCAATGGGACAACGAAATGTTTTACGTGCGGGAAGGAAGGACATAAAGTGAAGAATTGCCAAAGAAAAATGAATAGTACTATGGAAGAAGATAAAAATGGTCCCAAGAGTCCATTTACAGTCATTTGCCGTAAATGTAGGGGACCGGGCCATTACCCGAGTGAATGTCCTATTCTATAGGATGTTTTCTTGGTCAAAGAAGAAGCTATGTGGAAATAAATGGTTGGAGAAAAATTTAAAAAGTATTAGCACTCCTTGTTGATGGGTTTACTTTGGAATAATTTTCTCTTGTATTTGTAACACCGCAGTTTGCCTTGTGAGAATGATATTTGAGGAAGAATTGTCTCTTCTCCTGTGGATATAGGTATAAATATCCATTTGATTTTATATGATCATTGGGGTTTGAGAAAATGATAAGTTATTATAATTTGGGATGAAAATGCAAAGTATGATATAACATTTGTGGTTAAATTATGTTATTTTGAGGAATTTATCTCATTTTGGTAATATTAAAAAATATAGTTTTTGAAAAAGGACAACGCGTAGACCGTGTGACAACCCATCGCGTCGGACAAAGCTGTGGGAATCGAACCCACAACCAAAGTGCGATTGGGATTTATCGCCTACCACTGGACTACGTGAAGTCCCTAGTTAGTGTGACTATTTTTTTTGTTAAATGATTTTATTGATCAATAATAAGATGATTTGGGTTCTTATGTCTTATCAAATGAATACCCTTGGTATAGGAAAATGATTTGGTGATTAAGTGATAAATGTTATTTTGGAAGATGTTCGTTTTGTTAGGAACACTATATGCCCAAGGAAAATAGAATACAATGAGGTTTCATTTGTAGAGTAATGGTGGATTTTTATCTACATTTTTATTGTTGATTTATAGTGATTTGGGTTATTTATGGAAATGATTAACCTATAACAGAGAATATGTGATGATGTTAATTACTTTTAAGTATGTGACTTTAAGAGTATTTGATGTCATTTGGAGATACAATGTAACATGGGAGACTACATAATCAAATTCTTCTATGTTTTGGGTTTCAATATTAGTTTGGATTATATTAAAGGATTGTAAGGACAATTCGTTATTGAATGGTATCTATTTAACTTTGGGGTATTGATGGTTTAATTTTAGAAATTAAGATTAGTGCATATTTATCTCAATGAATATCCTTTTGGGGGATCATTAGATCATTCACTAACCATTTTGGTTTTGATTAATCTTCAAAGACAATGTAAATATATGGTTTATCCTACATGGATCATGTGATTCTATAGAAGTTTATTCTAGTTCTTCCAGTGTGACCAAGTATTCTTGAATACTCATCGTTTAAAAAAAATTGAGTTAGTGGTGGAAATTTATTAAAGAATGAAAATCTACTTAAAATTTAAGTATATCTTCTAATGTTCTTAGTCAATATCATAAATGAATTCCTCTTCCTTATGTAATGTAACTTTAAAAAAAATGTTGTCCTAGATGGTACATTAAATCAATACTAATTTATGGCTTTGGGATTGTTGGCCTTTTCATAGTCATGTTCTCTACCACTCTCCATCAGATAATTGATGGTTAGATTTCTCTTCCATATCCATATTTTCCTACATGGAACCCTAGTATGTGTTATTTTCGGTAATCTTTATACTTTCCACTCTTTATTTTAAATAGAGGCCTCATTAATTCATTTTTCGATGTGGGATTTCAACTAAGATATTTTGAAATGTCAAAAATGTGTTATCCCAATACCCTATGTTTTCTTGGACCGATGGTATTTCAAATCATCATAGATTGATGAGTTTAATGACCTCAATTTTATACTTGTTTGTGATTGATGACCTCAATCACTACCTATAAATATTTACGTTTTTCCTCCAATTATATGTCTCTAATTTCCACAAATGTTCTCCTAATTGAGATCATAATTTGGTGGTGACCCTTTCATTTCTCTTTTCCTTATATTAAGACTAAATTTTAGTAACCCAATTTCCGATGTGGGTTTTCCCACAAATATATTTTCTAATTTCGACCATTTATTTTCGAACAACAATTTCAAATTGCGAGGACGCAATTTATTGAAGGAGGGGAGAATGTAACACCCCAGGACTTCATAGTGTGTTATTTCTTAAAAATAATTCAATAACTTGCACTACACGCAACACCGAGTTCAATCACACCATGACGTACAAAAAAAAGCCATTAAAAGAGGTCATGAATAGTATTAACTACATTTTGAACTTTATATAATCCTTATAATTTTAGAATCCCTATTATGAGTTTCTTAGTCATAACACAAGAACAGATTCATTTTTAGTATTGCACTTTTATCAACTTTTAATAGTGAAAACTTTTTAAATAAAATATTTTAAACTATCTGAATAAATTGGGACATAAAAAAATTTAAAATGAAACATCCCAAGCTTCCACGGTACGCTTTCCTTTTAATAAAATAGTAGCGTGTGTTGTACGCAACCTTGAGTTTTAACACACGCCACAACCAATCAAACTAGCCGTTATGAATAGTAATACCTAAATTTTGAAATTATATATATTTTATATTTTAAAATGGACTTCATTTTTGGATTCGGAATATCGAATTTAGCCTAAGGTGAAATTTTGGTACTTTTTGGATAACTTTCATATTTTGATGAATAGTGAAAATTACTAAATTTTAATTAAAAACAACTTTTTTAATCAAAATAATTAATAGTGATAAATTGTGAATTTGAGTGGTTATAAAGTATATTTAGAATATATTTTTACCATTTAATAAAATTTTGGTCATTTGACATAATTTTACAATTAAACCGAACATAAACAAGTGTCAATCTTTTGATAGTTATTACCTCTTAAAAACACGCTTTTTGTTTTGAAAGCGGGAATTAATTTTAAATTAATTTCTGACACTTATGTGTTTTGAATTTAGAAAAATTTATTCCATATTTGGAATCAGGATGTCCAAATTTTGTAAATAGGTAACTTTTATTTTTAGACATTTTGAATAATTACTGTGGTAAATATTTTATTTACCATGGTTAAAGTTAAATACGGTAAATAAGGGTTAAAAAATATTATTATAATGATACAAAATTACCCTAAAACGTGTCCTAACCTTATTGGTGGAGACATACCCGACCATAGGCATCCTTGGGTCGATTTGGGGACCCCTTGGAGCCACTTGTATGTGGTAGGGACACATTATATTAGTAAAGTTAAAATAAAAATAAAAATGGCATAAGCTTACAACATTTAGAAGAACATTTTTTACATAGGGTTATACATGTTGGAATTTCTATTATAAATATTCATTAGAAAGATAAAACGATTTACTACATAATGATATTTTATTTATAATTTTTAGACTTCAAATAATTTAAATTATTAATGACACAATAATGATGCAATGTTTACCTCATTAATAAATCATTTAAATAAATAAGATTATAATGATTAAATTATTATCTAAAACCTGTCCAATTCTTATTGGATGATGTTATTTGGAATATGAGTCATCTTATCTTCGACCTCAATTATTTATGGACCATTATAAACCGAACTTAATTATATTATAAAGTAATACTTTCACTCTTTCCTAAAGAGCCCCTCCTCTCCCTTATAAAAGGAGACCACTTCTACTCATTCCTCACATCTCTAAAGCCACTTGGATCGTCCAAACTCTGCCCAAATAAGCTCTCCACATCCCTCTCCTCCTCCTTGAAGCTTCCCCTTAGGCAGAAAGCATTTCAAGAAGTCCTTTGGTTCCAACAAAAGTGAGTTACCTAAATTAAAGGTAACGATCTCTCTTAAATTATTTTCATTTATTTTGCTTCTCCAACCCCCAAACTCTTTTTACTTCCTTTCTATTGTAACAAAAAAAAAAGTATCCTCAATATAATAGGATGTTTTTATAAGATGGATTTGAACTACACATACACACACCTCCATCTAATGGATGATTAACATAATGTTTCTGCGAATGGAAAACTAACGCCTCACGAAACAATGATTGTTCAAATACTTCTTTCCGCCTCTCATGGTGGCCATTATGATGGCACTGTAATTAAGTGTGATTATAATGATACATATTTTATATATATAACCTTCTGTAATTCCATTTTATTTCATACCATTATTCCTTTCATGTTGTATATACGTACGATAATTTCATTTGATGAAATGCGGACTACCGCCCCCTTAAAATGATATGACTCGTTCATACCACACATCAATCATATAAAGAATGGTGTTAATGAACATAAGTAACATGTATAAAATATTATATTATACTGGAATAATAATATACCTATGTATCATTTTGATTCAATTCTTTTAAAATGAAAAATTAAATGGAAGTAGCGTTCGTGCGTACGTACGGACTACCATCTCCACGAACACGATGAGATCCATCCTCCATCGTATCCATTCAAGTCTTATTCTCTTTTTATGGATAAAAATAATGCTAATATCATTTTGATTATGAATAAGATATAATATATCCATTACAAACATGTCTTACGTAACCAATCATTTAAGAAGAACGAATCGATTATCACCCGAAACGACGATAATACTAAGATATTATTAATAAAGCAATGTTAAAAGATCATATATGATATCATATTGATGTATATGATTATTTTATAAGTTAAAAATGTTTTAATTATTATACAGGAGGTTAACATACCATCGACTAAGGGAAAGTTCAAGGTAAGAGATTTTCTTATCTCACTTTCAACTCCGTGAGATTTCCATTGTTCGCCACAAAATTATTGAAAGTGGTGTATTGTGTACAGCCATTTGATATATATTATCATGATTCTCTTTATATTAATGTTATTCTGTAAATCATTTTGGTGGTTATTAACTTTTGGCCATACGACTCAGTTGATTAACGTGGTAAGGAGTTTCTTATCTCACTCTTAATTTCGTGAGAATTCCATTGTTCACCACTTAATTATTACATGTGGTGTATGTGTACTGCCTATGATTGTATTCATTGTGTAATATATATTAATTTATGGGTACTTACATAGTCATGGTATGATCCTTCTTTCATAGTTGTATGTTTTGTAAGTTACCAAATCGATAAGGGAATTTGACATTTCAATTTCCACTCATTCGGCTTTACGAATATTTCATTGATTATATTACTCCAAGATTATGTGTGGAATCACTATTCATTTGATTATGTCATAAGTTCCACTCCCCTTCCTGTGGATATACTTTTGATACATATAATCACTCTATTGATAATTCTCAAGTCATCAATATGAATTTGATAAGAGTAATTTTAACTCTTTCACCATTTGTTGAGTTAAACATCCAATTTGTTGGTGTTGTTTCTACAAGAATATGTGTGAATATCCTTTGATTGTTTTACACTGAATATTCAATCATATATAGTGTATTTATATTTTCACACATAATTATGTCATTGATTTATCCTTAACCTAAGGATACGACCTTTATGAGAGATTTCATCTCAATTTACATTCAATTGGGACTTCTTTTTTGATATACACCAAATCACTTTTATGTGGTGTATATAATGTACTTTGACATAGTATATCATGAATCCCTTTATTCTCATGATATTACAAAGTATTGATTACCTCAATTATTTGTACTCAAGTGCCTCTCTTTTGGTTAGAATCTATAACCAAAATACCATTTTAAAATGTTTTAAAGACTTCTTCTTCAAAATCTTGCTCATTAATGTCCATGTTTTAAAAAATGGTTTTAAGGATTTATTTATACGGACATTAAAGTTTTAAAATTAAAACTCCTTTTAAAAGTTTCAAAGTGGTATGGGACACTTTTATTCAAAAATCTATTTTTAAATGGCTTCTTGACAAATAGTGTGACTTTTAAATGATTTCAAGAAAAGGGGGATATTTCCCTCAAATAGTTTTGATGATTATTTTCATCTATGTCAACATCCTTCATTATTCATGATTCAGGTTAATGTGATACAATACAATCGTCCATATTGTATCAAATGAGTTATGTTTGACTGTGGATGTTCTATTTTTATACCATTCATGGTTTGTGGTTAATGTATTGACATTTCGTATGCTAGTTTTAATATGAATGTTAATTTTATTCTTAAACCTATTCATATGAGGAATGCATTGGACTTAATAAGTGACGGGTGGAGCCCACTGTAGCTCCTCAATGCATCGGTAGGTCTCATGAGACAAACTAGTGTCTTGGCACAAGGCCTTGGCAAAATCTTATTTGTAATCTTGGCACGAGGCCTTGGCTATGTGGTTATAATAGTCTGGCATTATGCATTCCATCATTATGAAAGTGGATATTGATATTGCATGTGATCATTCGACTAGTAGAATATCCATGTGAGTAAGTAAATGGCATTATTTCATTATACATTTTCCATTTTATGCTGAAGTTCAAGTTTAAAAGGCTTTTGTTTTAGTTATAAATTGCCTTATGTGTTTATGCTTATTTATGAAAGCTTCTGCTATAATGTTATCCCTACTGAGCATCTGAGCTCACCCCTTTCAATGTTTTATTTTTTTCCCTGGATTATGAAGAAGTAATTTATGAATGACCTGCAGGGATAGTATGAGGGGATATGAAGACAAGATGTTTTTTTATGATGTAATTTAAAAATTTATGGATGTATCTTGTTATTCCAAGGCTACTAAACTAATCGGTCTTTTGAGACTTGATCTTTCTCGTGATCATGCCAATGTTATGTAATAATGCACCGACTCTAGGTAATTAGGGTCGGGGCGTTACAATAGTAATACTTTTACTATGATCATATTTTTACTTATAAGATGCCTACTTTTTAATTAATTATTCATAGGTGACATTGCTATTATTTTTGGAGATTAAATATACAAAAGGGTATTATTAATATTCATAAGGTTATGTTATTATTCATAAGGGTTGGTTACTATTTAGAAAAAAGTACATTTGTTCATTCAGACTCCAAATAACTTACAGATCACAAGATAGTATGGAATATTTTAAAAATTCAATACACAAAAGTGAAAATACAAAAGATTATTGAGAACATAGTAGTTCATTTAAGAATAATGTGGAATTTTTCATTATAATATGATTATATGTTAAGGCATGATTTTAATAAGGGTTTCTGATTGATAAAACATTTTGTCGTTACATTCTCCCCGCTTCTGAAATTTCACCCTTGAAATTTTGTGTTACACATAGAGGTGAGGGTATTTATCCTTCATTAACTCCTCCAATTTGCAAGTTTCTTTTTTAAAAATATATTTCTACCATAAAAAAATTGACAAGGATGGTTGTATTGTTGAATAAACATTATCAATTCAGTCTGACGTCTTTACAGGCTACTCCACATAGGAGTGATCATATTCCAGTTGTACCACCTATGAGTTCAGTACATGTGTGGGATCTAGTTTGTACTTCCCCAAAAGTGACACATGAAACATGTCATGAACATGAGCCATATTTAGTGGATGTTCAAGAAGATAGGACACATCTCAAATGCAGTCACAGATCTCAAAGTGGATAATGTTCCTTGGGATTAACTTCCCTTTTATTTACATAATGCATGACTCTCTTCCATGGTGATATTCAAAGGGAGACTATATCTACAATGTAGAAATCTAAGTCCCTTTGGTGGTATCTAACATAACTCATTTTCCAAATCAGAGTAACATTGATATGTTTTTAGATGACTTGAACCTTTTATGCCATATCTTGCAAAAGATCAGGTCCACATAGATTTATATCTCATACTTATTCCCAACAAGTTAGAGATATTCATCACATTATATACAATGGTTTATACGGATCCAAATAAATAGTAGAGTGGAATCTATTATAGTATGACAAACTATTAAATGTGATATAATGTTCTCATTCACCATTGAATTTTATTGAGCATAGCCTTTCCATATCATCACGCATCAAAATAGTCATTTTTATTGGCTATCAGTTTGGGGGAGAGAGTCTGTTCTGAAATTTAATTCAGTACTCAAAGCATGTGGAAGACTCCTTCGGAATTTTGATTTGAACCTTAGATCATGGTAAGATACAATGAAGAGTGGAACACCATTCAGGCTCATCTCATCTTTTATATATATCATTGTATGTTGATCAATCAAAAGATCTTCCCATATAGAAATAACATGAGATGTTGTGGTGAGTCGGTCAACCACAACCCATATAGCATTATTTCCCATTAACATCTTCGGGATACCCATGAAATAGTCCATAGAAACATTATATATTTTCCACATGGGTATAGGCATTGGTTTCATCATCCCATTGTACTTATGTCTCATTGATTTATCTTAATAACATACGAAGAACATTCAGATATATTTCACAATCTCCTTCTTCATGTTATTCACGTGAAAAGTTCTCTAAGATCTTAGTACATCTTGGGGGTACCAGGATGGATATAGAATATTGATCTATGTTCATTTTCCAATATCTCTTTATTTATCATAGGTTATTAAGGAACAAAAATTCATGTTCTAAACTAAATCAAACCATTATCATATATATGGAACTCTTGCTGCTTCACATCCATTACTGCATTTAGCATCTTTTGTTACTCTGGATCATCCCTTTGGGAATTCTTAATCTTCTCTTTTATAGATGGTTAAACAATCATTTTTATTTGTATAATTTATCCACCTCCCTTATGATCTCTAAATCCATACGTTTAATATCCAAGAAGATTGGTTATTTCTCAATCCATAACATGGATACACTAGCATGTTCTTTTCGTCATAGAGAATCAACTTCCTTGTTTGCCTTTGCAGGATGGTAGTTAATAGAGAAATCATAGTCCTTGATTACAAATAAATATATCCTTTGACACATGTTGAGATCATTTTCTCTGAATATATACTTTAGGCAATTTTGGTCAGTGTAAATGTCACACTTATAACCATAAATGTAGTTCCACCATATTGTCAAGTAAAAAATCACAGCATCCAGCTCTATATCATGCATTGGGTATTTCTTCTCATGGATCTTCATCTTCTAGAAGGAGTAGTCTATCACATTATGATTTTGATGAAGAATGAAAACCTATACTTTCTTGGATACAGAACTATATATCACAACTCATTCTCGATTTTTTGGTAGCATGAGTATAGGTGCAGTGTTTAACCTTCTCTTCACCTCCATGAATTATCCCTCACATTCATCAATTTATACATACATTACCCATTTCTTTGTTTAGGTAGTTTTTGAGTTTGAAAATCGTGATAAATTTCTCACACAAAGTTTCTAGTACCTAGTTATTCTAAGAAAACTACAGATTTCAATGACACAAGAGGGCTTGAGACATACCCCAATCACATTTTTATAAGGGTCTATAAGAACTTTCTCACTTGTGATGAAATCTCCCATGAATTTGAGTTACTTCATCCAAAAGTCAAAATTACTAAACATTACATACAAGATAACCTTTATCAATGACACCAACACATGTATTAGATATTATATATGTCCATTCATGGTATAGGGGTAAATGAAAATATTCTCAATAAACACTAACAAAAATTTGTCGAAGTAATGTCTAAAGACTCTGTTAATCAAATCCATGAAGATTGAAGGGGCATTAGTAATTATTAAGGGAATCACTAGAAATTCATTGATCCCATTCCATGTACGGAAGGTAGTCATATGAATATTTTACCTATTCACCATTAGCTAATAATATCTAAAATGATGTTACAACTTTTAGATGTATTGTGCTCCTCTTATCTGATATGAAAATTATTCATTGCGTGGAATAGGAAACATGTTCATTATGGAGATATTGTTAAGTTCCAGATAATCAATATCGATCCACATTGATCCATAATTCTTCTCCAAAAACAGCACCGGTATACACCAAGATGACACACTTAGGCTTATGAACCATTTGTCTAAAATCACTTTCATCTTCTTTATCAAATCCTCATGTCGGATAGGAGCCAATCTATAGGGACATGTTAAGCTATAAGTAACCCTAGTAATGAGTTCTATTGAATAATATAGCTCATGGTCTAGGGGTTGTCTGGGTAAATCTTTTGGAAAAGAATTTCCATATTTTTTCATGATGGGCATTTCTATAAGGTTGGAACTTTCCTTCAACTCAACCATTTGGGAGAGGTATGCTTCATCATAGGGTATCACCGACAACATTGTTGAAGGATTTTTCAATGTAGATTCATGATCATACTAGTACTTGTAGAGGAGAATGGGATGGTTCAGAATATGGAAATATATTACATTTTCTGATAGTTTATATGTTATCTATGTGACGAAAGTCAATACTTTCCCATTATATCCACGAATTCCAAAAAATGGAAGTATTATTAGATTATCTGGAAGAATATTCAAACATAATTCAATAAAATAAGTGTGATAAAATTTATTTATAATGATTTTATTACATAGTCTTTTTGTAGATATCTCTAGATCATGGTTTTAGGGCTTCAATTATATAGATATAGAAAACATGAAAGATATTAAGGAATACGTAGGACCAGAATAAAATAGCCATTTTTTCCATTTTTGACTTAATAGGATGTGTACATTATAAAACATCATTATCTTGCTCCACATCCATATTAGTGATAACATATATCATCCCTTGTTCTATTGGGTTTTGTAGATGTTGACACTAATTTCCATCAAGGACTCAAGGATTAGTTCCACAGCTTACATAGTGCCCTTTATCTATATAGTTGGAGCATTAAACCATGGGTGGGGATCCCCATTGTTAAACTACATTATCCTTACTTAACATTACTTTTTGAAAATTGTGACCATTGTGGATTCATTCCCACACATGAATAATTTCCCCTACCCTTTGTGGTAGTTCTCATGATGCATCTTCCCACATTTTTTTCATGTGGGTTGTTTAGTTTTCTTTAAACCTTTTTCATTAGATCCTCTGGTTTGAAACTCCATATTTCATTTCATATCACAATATTAATGTAACCATTAAGAAAATGAATTATCCTCTTTTATAGATCATCAAATATCATATTCATAAGTCTGAATGTCTCATATAGGAATACCCTTTCAATGGTGTTATTTAGACCCACTAAAAAATCTATCAATTTTATTTTCAATGTTGAAAATGCAACCCGAAGCATACCATCCAAGCCTTGTGAAACTTTCTTTGATGGAAATGATATATTATCTTTCCTTTTTATGAGCTCTATAAATTGTGTCTCCATATCTATGAGATTATTTCATGGAAAATAATTGTAAGAAAACATGATCTTACAGCCATCCCATTCCATATCTACAATTTCATCATCCAGATTGGTGTTCTTAATCATATAAACCCATTGATCGGTCACTCTATGTAGATGATAAAAGGAAAAGATAAACTTATCTATCATAGAACAGTAATGCAAAAATATATATTCTACCTAGAATTGACACACTTTTTTGGAACTAGTGGATCAGAAGACCCACTAAAAATTGGCGGTTCTTTCCACATAAAAAACATAATATCCAGTTTCTCCCACTATAATGTAGGATGATATTACTAATTATCCATGATATTATTAATATTCTATGTTTTTTGGTTAAGAAACACCATGATGTTTTCGACTCCACCTTTCAATGAATTGTTGATGTCGTTCAGGGAAATCATATCATTGGCCTTTGCACAATTTGTAGGCCTGGTTTTGGATGCCTCCTACTATTCTCTAAAATATAGTGGATTATAACAAAACATAAGTCAAAAGGTCTGGAATAACATAAATTATATTAAAATTTACACTAAAATAATAACTTATGGGATCTCCATTTTTAGAGAATGTGCTTGTTTTCATATTTTTACTCAGTCTCAATATAGATGGTTTCTCTTTGGTTCACTAATACTATTTCCCAAATTAATTTATCCGTGAATTTGATACAAAATATAGTTACCTAGAAGTTTCTTACAATAATATTAGATCATTTATAATATAAATAATATAATTTTATTAGACAACTAGGATCCTATGTTTTAGGGTCCTGAGATACTATGCTCATACAAAACCATTACAACATAAAATGTAATCATTTATTTAATAAATTATTCTCCATTATCTTATTGACCCATGAAAACTACATAGTGTATATAATAACCTAATGATATACATCAAAAATGAATGACCTAAATGCACACAATGTGGATAGATATGAATAATATAACCTAGTGTTTGCATAATTATAACATCACCATAAAAATCATGAGACGAACCACTAGATTAACACCTGGAATGTGGCATTGCATAAAAAAGGAAAAAATCATGTCTTAGTGTTTAACTACCACAAATAGTTGGGTGAGAGGTTAGAATCATGTTCACAAATCATTTCACATTAACTAATAAGATTCATCACAATTCCTAATGTGTTGTATCAATGTATACATCTGGGAACCCCTGTCACATCATATCAATTTCATTATCTTGCATGAATCATATAGCATATATCAAAAATGAACCTAAATAACCCATGTAAAAGAATTTTTTTAATATCATTATAACACATTAATTATCTTTGGGTTCCCAAAAGAATGAGGTAATGACATACATGATAAAAGAACCAGCATCCTTGAGTGAGTAATAAATTGTGTATTTTTGAAAGAACAGTTCTTTTGGAAAACATTTTGTTCAACATAAACCCCATTGGGAAATATTTATATCCAAAAAATAATTATGATAAATACCAAAAAATTATTTTTAAGTAGTAACCATAAAAATAATGTTGTCAATGGTGGAGAACATGAAGAATGTTTGTTGGGTTCGATAATTTCTCCTTAAATTGTATATGACCACTTTATCTACATTAATGTCCTTTATAATGACATTATATTCATTAATTTGAAATTATATAAACATTATATTGTATTATTATTCATTATGGATACTTTATAATCTTTCATGGGCCTCTAGATTAGATATAGAGTTTAAATTATCTATTTGTGACTGTTAATTTCCTTAGCTTTTATGAATGTTTCACTTGTATTTTTGAGTGGATGTTCTTTTGAAAAGTAGTTTATCATCCAGAATCATTAATATATAATATTAGTGAATTTTAAAATATATAAATGATCTTATAATGAATTTGGTTATGTACCCTAAGGATGAATCATTAGATAAAATATGACAATGATCACTTTTTTTAATTTGGGTGGTTTTTCAATCACCGGGAACATGGTATTTTTATCACTAAGTGTCATGAAAATAATTTTTTTCCAAAATATATAAGGGGATAAACACACACATTAATATATGTTTTAAACAATTTAATGGTTTTATTAATAGTCATGAAGATCTTTAAGGAAAATTGAATTTAATCACCAATGATGGTGGTAAATTAACACATCACATGCGATGATGTCATTTATATTAATGATGAGAGGGAGGGAGGTGTATAGTGAATAATATTCAATTAAAATGACATCATTAAATTATATCAATCATACTATAGTTATGATGAAATTTTGATAAGTGTTGTTTGGGATAAGATAATAAAATAAATGAAATTTGAATATAAATTAAAATAAAATAGAGAGAGGAATTTTGTCCTGAACCCTCTTATCGAGATCCTCCATAAAGAACCTAGGCATGGTATTTTGATGAGATAAAATGCTATTTTATGTGGGGGAGGTGATATGGAATATTTTTTGTGGAGTATATATATGGATTGAATCATGAGAGGTATGATTAAATAAGGGTATCGTGGGTGGTATTTATAGTGGTAATGATAGGGTTTTTATTAATATATTAATCATTAGTTAATTAATATCCACTATTACAAAAAATTGTGATGATTCCCTGAAAAAATTAGTAGAGAGAATGTGAGTATGTTATTTGGGTGCTTACATCACTCATTAGGTCAATAATAGTGGATTTAAATTATAATGTATTTATATTCCAAATTAATGTTTTTTACTATTCACCCAAAATACTGTTTTTTAGAAAAACCCAAAAAAGCGAATAATTAATTTTCGACGTGTAGAATAAAAAATGAACTCCATTTTACGAAAATAATTTTCTAAAAATAGTAAATTTAATTTTATATGAATTCATGATTTAATTGTAAAATAATCATTTTAATATTAAAAACTACTTTTACAACACTTAAAAAATTACATAGAGTCCTATAAACTATTTTTAAAACAATAAGAAATATAATTGTTAATTAATTAACACATTTTATAAAAATAAATTTTCTGTCAAATTAATTAATTAATTATAATTATTTATTTATGACTTACAAAAATAAAAATACATTTAGTATGGTCATATTTTCACTTATAAGATGTCTAAATTGTGAATAATCATTCATGGGTGAGGTTTCTATTATTTTAGGAGATTCCTTATTCATAATGGCCATTTTACTATTACAAAGAGTAGGTTTCTTTTCATTGGGGTAGGTTACTATTCTCATAATGTTATCTTTTTTTTATTGGACTACAAAAAGATTACTGATCATAGCTAATTATGTCAGATTGTTCAAATTCAAAACATAAAAGTGGAAAACTTATTTCTAATGGTAACATAGTAGTTCATTTAATAATGATGTGGAATTGTGTTTCCTAATGTGTTTATACTTTAACAAATGATTATAAGAATGGATTCCTATTGGTAAAACTTTTTGTTATTACAGAAAATTTGTTTGGTCTGTAGTGTTGAGTCTATATATTCGTGATCATGTGAGACAGTTACATCGTGGTGATGTTGAGTGGGATGTCATACATGAACCAATATCCATAAGTGACTCACCATATTGATATTTAGATGGATGGAATCCTAAAATATTGTACTAGGGGAAAATTGGTTCCAGTCATCATGTCGTATGTAGTGATGATAGGGTTCTACAATTATACAATATATGTACATCCTAATGCATGCAAGATGTATAAAGACATTAAATAGTAGTATTGGTGGTCTGAAATTTGTTGATGTATTGCTGATTTCATCTCTCAATGTGTCCACTTTTTGTTAGTAAAGGAAGATCACCATCTTATGGAATGTGACATGGAGCATATTGTGTTCCCAGGGTGGATGTGGGATGATATATCCCTTGAATTTTTTCCATCGTTTTGATTCACATCCCAAATCCATGATGTTATCTGTGTGATTGTTGACTGAATCACAAATTCGGTGATCCTTCATACAATAATGGAACCATGTATGGTGCATACTTTAGGATAGTTGTATGTATGGGAGATTTATTATATCCATGAGGCATCCTCAAGGATTGTCTCTCATCAAGAAGTGTTGTTTACTTCATGAATGTGGAGAGTCATGTAAGAGTAATTACAGAACCAATTGAAATAAGTATATCTATTCAAACCTAGACTAATGGGAAGACTTATAAAACTATCTAGGAGTTAGAGGATATGTTGAGGAATATATGTTAGAAAAATAAAAATGATGAGAGTATCACCTTCCCTTGGAAGAGTATTCAGACAAAAATAGATACCAATCTATGATTAGGATGAGGATTATTGAGGCCTTATATGAGAGACCCTTCATGTCACCACTATGCTTGACATAGATTGGTGAGTCGTCTATTGTTTTCCCAAACATGGTGTCAGGGACAATAAATATAGTCTTTTTCATCCATGTGTGGATGAGTATGGCCTTGAGAAAATATAAATTTATATATATTTCCATCATATTCACTTTATGTTCGATATTGGGGACCATGTTTTCCTTAGAGTCTCCCTGTGAAGAGGATTGAAGAGGTTTTATTGAGAGGCAAGTGATCCCTAAGGATTACAAGGATATTGGATATCATTTTTTGGATTTATTATATCGCATTTATCCTTTACCGACCCATACTTATATAGTAGGAGGTTGAGGTATTCCACATTTCACTACTAAGGGGATACGTGCATGACCCTATGAACATCACTGAGTGGGGTGAGATGGACAACAAGGATGAAGCCATTTTTCATAGAACTGAGTAGTTATTGATTATCAATATGATAAGAACCTACCAGTATAGATAACCCCTTTGGTTTACATAATCTGGTAGCATGAGAAATTGTAGGAGAGTTCCTAGGAGTTGTAGAGCCTTTTCAGAGCTGAGTATCCTGAGTTATTATCCTAGAACATCATTCTGATATGAGAAACTATCCGGATTTAATGGTTTAGAGTCTTGGATTTTCTATTTAGTTAATTGAAATATTTAATTACATATTTCCAGAGTTTGGATCTAAGATGATATGTGATTTAATGGCTACGTGATTCCATAATTAAATTATTAATAACATTAACAAAATCACGCACAACGACTCTTAATGAAAATATGAGAAATATTCAAAATAATGCTCAGATCATAAATCTATTACAATGATTATGTTTGGAATACAATTTTTACTCTAGGAATGAAATAAAATGTGTCTTTGTGGAATGTTCAGATCCCTTTCTCATTTTTAGTGTATTTAATGAATTAATTGTTTTTTAATTTAATTAATTAGTTTATTTTCAGAAATATGAATAACTCCTTATGTGTTATGATAATAAAATGTCTATATATTTATAATTACAAACCATATGATAAATTCATATCTCATCCCCTCCTATATTGGTGGAACTCAATGGATGATGATGAAACACCAGCTCATAGAAGATCTGGTCACAATAAACATAGTGACATCACATAAATCATTCATGGATGTGTTCTTATTCAATGACCAATTATAAATTGATCTAGGACATTTAAATAGGTTATTTTTAGACCTTTTATTTTTTTCATTGAGTTGAAAAATCTTTTTCCTTGGATCAGCATTATTTATTGAATGCTTTATATGTTCCCACATAGAAGAACTGAATTATTTCAATTAATTTTGTAATCATAAATCCAGATTTTTAATTGTTTTACCAAGGATAATATTCATTTATCAATTAAACCTTCTCATTTATTGTTCACTATTTTTTCTACATTATCATCACCAATTCGATCTGAGGTCCTAGTTAGATTATTTCTGACTCATATTGAGCCGAATAAGACACATGGATTCATTGTAGTTACATGAGAAATGGTTGGATCGATGCATTATGGCCCGATCTAGGATGATAGTGATGAGAGAAAAATTATTTTGATGAAAATTCATGAATCATAGAACATTGAAGAACTGGTGACATGCTGTTTGATCAATAAAGTATTCAATGGTGAATAAATTAATTTTTGGGTGAGTGACTTCCAGAATCTATTATTTCAATGTAGAACCTTCATTTAGGACCATAAATAGGGCTTCAATTGTAGCTGAATGATTATATCCAAGAGTGAAAATCAAACATGAATTGTCTTGTGAAGTCATGATTACATTCGAAATTAATTTATGAATATATTCCATGTAGAATCTTCCCTGATGACAGCTAGGGTTTGTGAAATCATAAAGAGGACATAACCTATGATCTCCCTGACATGTCGTGTACCCATTTCCTAAAGGAACAAATCGTGTGATGGGACACCTGGATGGGGACTCAGTGTTTAAGTACACAGTCATCGCTAAACCACACAAGTGCCACCATATGTTGAACCATAAGTTATGTAATGATGTATATGGACTCATGGTTTGTTACATAGACACAAACATCTGACATGGTCATAGTCATGGTTATCCACTAAATACAATTTATTCTACCAAAAACTAGTTTTATAATACATGGGTTGGAGATGTGTACTAGATTGGGACATGGCCAAGCTGTAGAATGGGCCACATGTTGTTTGGGTACCCTTACACATCGTTTACCCCATGAGATCCATTGAGAAAACTTTTAACATATTTATTTTCTTTGATTGAAATCAGATTTTAGCATGTGAGTAAGCCATCCAATGTGATTTTTATGTATAATGTGATGGTAGCCTCTATTGTGGATATCATGATATAATGTCGATTTTTTATATAATGGAATAAACTATGGTGTCCTTTGATCATATTAATGATCATGTAGGATCTGCAGAGTATCCTTTAGAGTGGTACCCTCCAGTTGACCTGAGTAGTGGGTCCTCTATGCCTTCTTAAAGGTAAACTCTATTTGAGCTACTTAGTGGGTACTCAGTGCCTTCCATGTAGAATCCTCCAGTTAAAATGAGAAGTGGTTTATTGAAACCATATAAAGGGTATCCTCCAGTTGAGTTGGGTAGAGTGTCCTCAACAGCTTTAGATTGGTACCCTCCAAAGGAGTTATGTAGTGAATCCTTGACACATTGCGAATGGTACCCTCCATTTGAAATTGCATGTGGGTCCTCGATGCCAATATATTTGATCATTCCTGTTATACATAGTCATGGGTCCTAAGTATTTATATTGTTTCCCCTTGAATAAGAATAACTTTTCCAATGTTTTTCACAACATTTAAATTTAATTCTATGTAGATGCATGGGATAATGAGCATTATTGATGTACTTTTTGAGTTGTTACACACTAATCTTATCAGGCTGACCTATGTGACACATATCCCCTTATTATCAATGTATGTAATTGTTTCAAAAATAATATTTATATATTAGTATTATTCTTTATATACATATTGTAATTTGTACTCTTCTTCCAGGAGAGGTGAATACGCACGGTATATGCCATGTGATTTTAATTTTTAACATTTCATTGTTTGATGAGTCTACATTCTATTTATAGTCACAGAAAAATGAAAAGGCAGTTCATAAACTCACCATGTTTATCTTTTTGTTCTTGTATGTCATTACTTTCAATCATAGTTGGGTTGAGATATATTTTTTATTTAATCTTGTTCTATATACTATCATTCTTTCATATTTTATCTCTTACTACCCCCCATCAGTTTTTGAGGTGTCCTAAATTGTATGAAAATACTCAATCCTACGTTGGATTATCCCATATATATTGTTTGTTATGAAAATTATGGATATGTCAATAATTAATATAGATGAGTTTAAAGATATTGTGTGTTTGTACTATGTACGATGGACATAACATGGGATTTAGGTTTCGGGCTCCCGTAAAACTATTTTCATCTCTTGTTCTGTAAAAATTGGAAAAATTTCTAGTTGGGTGTTTATTATTCCCATTTACTATTCAATTAACACTACTATAAGTTTTTACTATAAATACTTTCATGAATTATTTTTTTTACTTTATAAAAGAGTTTCACCTTTTATCCAATACCATGACATTGTTTCTTGAATATGGATATATGTGATCTCATATTGGTTCTTATGAACATATTCCACCACGCTAGATATTCCACCACTACTTGTCACCAAAACTGATATATGGAGGCGGGATTGGGGTAGTTGATGCTTGAGCCCCATAATGTGTTGGCCTCTGACACACAATTAGTGATGCATATCTTAAATATCTTATAGGAATTGGTCATTTCCAATATCCATAAAATCTATTTCACAGAATTCATGTGTTCAAATGTATCATGTTTTCTTTCATCATTAATAGAAGATGAATTATGAATCACATTGTTACTTCCTATATCAATGACATTCAAAATGATCGAGGGACCAATTCCATGTTGTTGATACCCAATTGGAAAACAAACCACTAGATTATTCCATTACTACTTTTTAATGTGGCTCACCATTCTAAAAAAATTAATAATTTGGCTTATGATTATATGGGAATATATTTTAGGGGATTAACATATTTTTTTGATATTAATTGGAAATTTTAAAATGGAAACATCATGTTTATAACTGTTTCATTCAAATAATTAGATTTCATATATTTTATATAGTATTAAATATTACTTTTTAGTTATTATATAAGTAAAATTGATTCAAAAAATAATTTCCAATTACTAGAAAAATATTATTTGATTAACATTTACCCACGATCCAATAATATTTTATTGTGTTAATAAAATAATAAATTCTTTTCGAATATGAGTATGAATATTTATTTTTATTCAAAAATATTTAGGTTAACTAATTTTAAGAACTGTATAATGAAATAATATCAAATATTTTCTATTACCATAATTAAATAGAATTATAATTACATTATTTTAAATAACTCAGGCGTTTTACTACAAATTACTCGTATTGATAATACTATTCAATTAAAAAAATTTAATACACGTAATAATATAAAGAAACAATTTATTTTATTTAAATAACGTCACCTAAATGGTAAATTAAATAAATCCAACATGACATAGATGGGATTAATAAAATATTGAATGTGGTGTATAAGATAATTTCGAATTTTGAAATCGTTGTTCAAAAAATACACCTTAAATTTTTTTCATTGATGAAAATTAATTAATTCACAAAATAATTTTGAATCATCCACTACTATAAAATAAATTTTGATTGGTCTTGTAATTTTTAAATGGATATCATCAATTAAATGTTGTATATAACCATATACATATGTTAAATAATAGATTTTTAAAATTAACTAATAATCTATCTTCTCAAAATAATGAAATTAACAAAAGGGATTATGTAAAACCAAAAATTTTAACATGAATATAATTTATATATTAGGTATCATAAATAATTTGTTGACAAATATAGTGTTTTAATTACATTATAGGAATCCATTTATGAAATAACACTACTCAATTTCATGAGATAATTATTTGTTAGTTAATTAAATATATGTATCTAAAAATCCATTAAATACATAGAACATATGTAAAATTTAGTAAATTCATAAAAACCATGTCCTAAAAATGTTAATCAATTATTTTAAAAAAATTGTAGTGACATATATTTACAAAAATATCATTTCTTGGATCAATATTTTTAAACCCTTATCATTGGGATATGTCATTTTTTATGAAGTAATTAGGTCGCACTGTATTTTGACATTAGAATATTGTGATAAATAAGAATTTTGGGACAATATTGTCATAAATAATACTAAATGATTATTATGTTGTATAGTATCATTATATTATTGTTGATGGGATTAAAGTAATTTTCGAGTTATTTACAAATTAGTGTTTCATTTTTCACAAGATTCATATGTTACATAGTATTCCTTTTTGTATTAGATATTTTTCAATGGGGTAATGATGAATTATGTGGGATATTTATATAAAAATTAAATTCGGTTGTATAACCGATTAGTATTACAATAAGGAATCATATTTTGATATGATAGTTTTTAAGAGTTATTCATTAAATATTTAGATGATACGTTAAGATATGAATATATTAAGACACTATTAATTTATTATTATATAATGTTGTTATGTATGGATGAGTAATTTCTTCATATTCATATGGAACACATTTTATATTGTGATAATTTTTTTTGACCTTCTCCCTTGGTAAATTAATTTATGTTATAAAATTATTTAGCATTACTAATAATGTTCAAAAAATGTAATTGTAAGTAACTTTTATTTTTTGTTTGAAAAAGTATTCTATAGTATTTGTTGCATTTATAAATTAAATAATAACTATATATTATAGTAATTATAGATCTAGTTATGATATTTATATGGTTATAGTAATAATTTTATATGAACATAAAATTGGGGTAGAAATATTGGGAAATCATAATTCTAGTGGAATGACATGGAAATCCCATTGTTTCAAAGAGTTGGTCACCAAAATCGATCCAAAAAATCAGTATACTCCTAAACTTATTATATTAATTTTATAATTTTATTTTAATATATGATTAATATTTTATCATTCTCCCAAATCATCTTGAACACTAAATAGTGATGTCGAAAAAACATTTTCTCATGGCTGTTTATCCCCCTTGGTGGATTTAATGTTAAATTACTATAATAAAATTTAATTAAAGTAAATTGAATCTTTTTCATGGATGTGTTTATTTATAATATTATGTAAAAATATCCCTCTCCTAATATTAATTAATTCTACCCATTATTCAATTATTTTTAATTTTTGGCTTTAGGTGTTTTTATTTGTTGATTTCCTGATTAATAGTTTAAACCATCATACATCAAATTTTATTATCATATTTATGTTAATAGACTATTCAATAACATTTCTCTTCACTTTTTGGTTTTTTTTTAAAATTTTTGATGTTATATGATTTATTATTTCTGGATCATAATTTTGAAGAAAAGTTTTATTATGTTTTTGTAAGAATAAATTACAATTTTTGAATCATTTTTTGTATATTTTATTGTATTGAATCTACATTAGTAATGTTTTTATTAATCGTCATAATTAATGATTAAATAAAAGGGAATATATTTTTATTTGTTATTGATTTGATAAATATTAGGCTTTTTTGTAGAATTAATGTTTCCATGGACCATCTTACAATGCTATTATGCCGACGAATACATTACCCAATATATTTAAAAAACATTTTCCACAACCAAGAATATCAATGGTTTAATCATATAATATTTTATATTATTATTTAATTATATGAAAATAATGTATTGTAATAATATTCATGAAATAGTTCCAATCAATAATATTATATACCAGTTATTATGAAACATATTTATTGATTTGATGATTTTTCTTATGTTTTGTATTTCATATATGTTCTTATTTTCTATTTTTGGGTGAATAATTATTTTTTTAAATTCCTCTAGTTTGGTGCTCCCAATATTAAAATTATATAGGGTGATTTATAAAATTTTAGAGCAGGGATTCATCCCTTGAAAAGGGTATCAAAGATATCCCAATGAAAATAAATGGATTAATTGTTGTTCATTGTCATTTGAGAAAGAAAAGTATACAATTAATTTTAATTTGAGATGGAACATTGTTAAACCTTTTATTTTTTAGAAACAAAATCCAATGTTATTTTACATGAATATTTAAATCATATTAATTTAATATTTTTAAGGTAATGAATCAAAGTCTACTGTGTCTTAAATATTAATGATATCCAAAAATAACTACTTCTATTTTGATTGATGTTTTTTTAAATGGAATATTTTTATTTCTTATAATATTATGGAATAGTTCGGGATTATAAAAATATTTACATGCATATTATTAAAGTTATATGATCCAGGGGAAGGTATTTGGCCTTTCGATAGGTTGAATGTATGTTTTCTATTCTAGGAGATTAATTTTACACTATGAGTATAATCAGATGCTTGGGAGGTATAGAGTCATATTTAATGTTGCACATATCACTTTCATGGGATAATAAACATTCCATAATTGTACAAAGAATTTTTAAATCCATTATCAACGGAGTAAATGATTGGATCTATAATAAGGAATCGATCAGTATGGCATGATCTCTAAGGGTGAATGATTTATAATGTAGATATGTTTTATTATAAAATTAATACATTAATATGATGAAAAAATTATGTTTTAATTGTACAGTCTCTTATATTAGATTTAATGGAGGAATATTTATAAAATACGCTTTTAGAGGTTTTTACTGAGGCATATGTTTGTTTGAAAGGAGTTTCATTAAACTATGTCTGGTGAATTTCATTTATAAATACCATGTATAATTGAAATGTTTTGTTATTTGGTATAGAATTATAATCTTGGTGTGGATTGATATTAAATACTTTTTTTGAATTTTTCAGTTTAAATTATTTATGGATATAACTATATTTTTTTGACTTCTATGGTAACATATGTAATGGGATTAGATATGACCTCCAAATAAATTTTTGTGGTTACTACAAGAATAATGATAACTTGAAAGGATAGGAATAATACAAATAATGGATAACCAAGGAAACAGTAACTTGAAAATTTTTATGAAATATTAATTTTCTTGTTTCCTTCACCATATTAATTTAATTATATCTACGTGAACAATTATTTTTTTTATATTTCCAAGATTACATGTTCTCTTATTTATAAAAAACAAAAAATTTAGTAATATAACCTATTATTTGTAGGTATAATAAAAAACCAGGGAGGTTATGGGTGGATTTTAAATACAAGAGTATGCTCATATGACTATTTTATTTAAAAAATTTATCTTTTATTGCATAATAACCTATAATAGTACAACAATGCACATTTTTTTGTTTGAAATTAGATGTCTCGACAATCAATATTTCATCTTAACAACTTATATCATCTCAATATTCCATTTTTTCTATAGAACAGAAGATAAAGTGTCTGTATGGAAGGACCCAATACATATGAAATGAGTTTTTGGTACTCGAATTGGGTTGTATAAGAGAATCATGGGGAATATGAAATATAGGAGTCGAAATACATCACTCGCATGCGAGATTAGGGTACCAAGATAATGGAGTTGGATTAATTCGTTATAATGAAAAGTCTTTATTGAGGTATCATATAAGATATTTTAGTTTTTGATGGTAGGGTTTCATTGGATAGAAACCATGTCATTCCCTTCATCTATTAATGTTTTAAAATATTTAATAATGATCTATCTCTTAGTATTCTATTATTTTAATAAATACACATGCTATGAATTGGAGATATTTTGGATGAAGAGATTAAATTTTTTAACGATTTTATTTTTTATAATGAATCATGTTTTAGGGAGGGTGTGTGGCATAGTTTAGGGGATCATGTACAAGGGTAAGGAGAAATAATAAAAAAACCAACAAAGTCAAATGTGTAAATTTTTAATCATAAATAATCAATCGTAGATTTGTGATATAGAAAAACATACCGTCATTATATCTGAATGTGTGACTAATATTATTTTAGAAAATGAATAAAATATATATGATTTATAGAAATTATCAATTACTTTTCTCCCATATTATTTATATTTATAATCTTCATTATTTTTTTGAGTGAATATAATCCTCTTAGTAATAAATGAATTATTTTGTGTGCCTAACTAGAAATAACACTATATTATACAACATCTAGTATTATTACAAAGGGATTCCTAACCACTAACTATATATTATATGTGATGACTAATAGAAAAACACATTGAAGTGAAATTGTATGCCATTTTAAATTTAATACATTCACTATTAATTTTCAATATCATTTTTTTGTTTCCAAATGACTTGTTTCCTTCTCTTATGTAAGGTTATTTTGAAATCTTATATAATTATTATGGGAAATTTGAGTCCAAGAAACATTATTAATATTCAAATATTTTATTGATGAAATGATGAAGGATGTCGATTAAGGATTATTACAACACTTTTGGAATTATATATGATCTCATTCATAAATTATTCCAAAACATCATATTAGATATTAAAATCAAACATCCTTCTACATTATGTTTATTTACATTTTAATTTTTTCATTTTCCAATATATTGATTAAGTTATCTAACTAATATAATTTACTAGATAATCATGTTTGTAAATTGAAAATAGCTCATAAAAGGGTTTATATACTAGATAAGGTCGTACAGTTATTGTGTATGACTTGTAGTAAAATACTATCACTCTAAAAACATTTTAAATACTAATTATATATTTCTTTTTATACAAATGATAAAATTCATAGGCCAAGAATCATACTTCCTTAGCACTCAAGGTGTCAGAATGTCATATATCCCGAAGGAATCCCTAATCACAAAAGACATACACTCAATTAGCAGAGTGCCCAAGATTCCATAAATAACAACCTCATCCACCGGACATCTAATCTTTGCTCATGTATCCGCAAAAAAATTTCCCTCCCTATAACTATGATGCATGGTCTGTCCATGGTTTGTCTCTAAGGAACACCTCCTGATGATGTAAACTAGCTCACAAGGTGCATCCGACCATCCCAAAACAGATTTAACCATGACTTCTGAGTCTGAATACACCTCCAAAAACTGAAATCCCCCGCTCCTACAGACCCTTAGCCTAGTGAGGATGGCCCGAGCCTCTACCTCAAAAAATTTCCCATACCACAGGTATCACTAAAGGCAAGGAAAATAGAGCCTCCAAAGTCATGTAAAACTACACTACCTCTCATATTTCCATGCATGCAGGAGACATCCATATTTAACTTGATCCCACTTGAAGGAGGTTTACATCTTACCCACCACCCTGCAAAATAATCATGAGCACGGGGCCTTCCTAGAAAATTGTGTTCCATAGGTGAGTGTAGGTCCATCCTCCACAGAGACACCATATTATAGACTAGTGATCTTACACTCAAATGAAGCAAGAAGATCAATCTCTAGGAACCCAAGCGTTCATTTTTCATAACCTCCCAAATAACCTAGTAGACGATAGTGAGAATACATGCCTGCACCATTATTTCTAAGTCGTTGTTTTTTTACTTAAAAAACCACAAGGATTGAGGCTCACGAGAGACGAAATTCCAAAATCTAAAGAAAACCTGAGGGGTGAACACTCTCCAGACAGCCACTACCCAATCACTATGGAAAAATAGATGAGTTTTTGTTTCCCCCATTACTGCCTGACAACAGAAGCAGTGGGGTACCAAAGTGATTCCCCTTTATTAGACGTTCTCATTCATCGGAAGAGCTCTATTTTTGACATGTGAGGCCAGAAATTTCATTTTGTTTGGAATCTCCTTCACCCGATTTTCTCAGACTCATAGCAATATCTAGACTCCACACTCGTCCACTCCCTGTTGGCCCGAATGGAGATCCTACACAAACATGATCCAGTGAAACAACATTTATCCTCTTCTTAATTCATTAATTTCTATTGTATATTTTTTTAAATACATATTATAGCATTATAAAATGTTTTATATCCCTATTGACAACCATAAATGTACTAGACAACTTCTTTTGTATAACACTAGTAAGGACAAATACCATGGATGTTTATTGAACCCACATGGATATAGAAATATTCTATCTATTAGATGTATATAAAATAAATAAACAATACTGTAACTCAGTGATATATGAATAATTATTAATAGATTTTTTTTATATTTATATTAGTACTCATATTACATTAGTGATTCATTTTTCCATTGGGGATCCCATATAGATAAATTTCCCATATTGCACACAGAGGTTTGGAATTTTATTATTAACATATGTATATATATATATAAATAATTTCATGGCATCCAATACACAGTGGCACGTATAAAAATTTCCACCAATAAAATTATGAATGTGGAGAGGTTACCACATTCATCAATGATCCAATGAATTTGGAAGGGAAGAAAAAATATCAATGAGAGAGGATCTGTATACATGCATGATCGTTCTTTATTGAGACATGGCTGAATTGTTTATTTTTATCATATAGTAGTGGGAAAACCACAAAAAAACTAATTGTATTTCCGACTATATAAATTAGTGGACACTAGGATCATATTAGCCTATATTTTAGAATTTTCAATATAAGATATGGGTTGTTATCTCTAACTAATATTGTCTAGGTGGGCTTTATTTATAGATACCATTCTATGTGGCATAATGGTTATATGATTCTAGTCCTTAGTTAATATAATTATATAAGAAAATAATTTTTTAAATATCATATTGATTAATTAATATTTATTAGGTCACCTTAAGGATAAATATTCCTCCAATGATATATGAATTAATACTACATATAAATCCTTAATATTTTCTAATTTTTTTATCTCAAGATCCATTCAATTGTTGTTGATATGGGATGTGTTGCATTTCAAAAAAAAATAGTCTCTAATAAATTTATTTATTTATAAGGTACATGTTAAATTATACATTTATTCTATTAGTTGAATTTAACATCTTCATTTGTAGGATGATACGATTATCAAAACTCTAATAATATTATTAGATTTAAACATCCTCCCATATGGTGAGTTCCTTACTATGAAAATAAATAAAGATAAATGTGTAGGATATGAGACTATTTTACCTAACCCTCTATTATTGTTATAATGATCACAAACATTTACTATGTATCTAACAAATTTATTTCATTATATATATTCCATTAATTTTTTCTATCTTCATAAAGTATCAATGGAACAAAGGAAGGTCTCAAACTGAGTGTGGGGTCACTATAAGGACCCTTATTTGAAAAAAATAGATATATAGTAAAATAAAATCATCCTTCTGGTAGATAAAAATAAATGATAAAAACATATAGACATCCCACCGATTTGTAGGGGATATCTTGATAAAACTATATATATATAGGTATAAGTCATTATACCTTGTTCAAATAGTTTCTACCCAGTTTCATTTTGGAATCTAGATAACGAATCCATTAATGATGATATTCAACTATTTCAAAGTCACCTTACCAAATCCTACTCGACCTTGAGAGAAATGGAGAATATAAATATATAGAATTAGTAATATTTAAAATAAAATTCAATAAATATCACTAATCAATGGTGAATAAAATATTGATTCAATTTGAAACATTGATAATTACTTTTATTATTCCTCTTATTCATATTTCACTATATATATATATATATTTCCTAGAGTGTATTGATCTATAAAATTGGTCTCTACAATTCACAAAATATTATATTCTACAACATTTTTTAAAATATGGATAATTTATTTAGCGGATTTTTCTCAATAAAACATTAATGTTCATTGAATATATGTTCATGGATATAGTTATGACCATTTTAAATCTATTGAAGTAATTCAAACCCACTATGACCATGTAATTTTTTTGGTGTCTTGGTATATTTCTAAGATAAGGGGTTTTGGGTTACATTATAGTTTTATAAATATCGCAAAATCAAGTTTTTATTAATAATACTCATCTCATGAAATTTAAGGGATTGTTTTAGTGGATCATCTTGATCTATTAATTTACTCCCATATCAAACTGAGTTTCCCGCATTTTATTTACATTACACAATATTTAAATTATGATATAATTTATTTTGGTAATCAATTAATCATTCATCATTTCAATATATTAATCTCCTAGAATATATAAATAAGTCACTCCATTAGTTTAAATTTCATTTCCTCTATACTTATTCATTTTATTTTTAATATGGTTATTAATTCTTTTATATTTGAGCGATATTTAAAATATATATGAATATAAATATAATTAATAGATTAAAAAATATATTTTTTTTGTTAATTTTATCAATAAAAACGTGAATATATTGTTTCATATAATCTATTGAAAAATTGTTATTTAAATTTTAATTATATTGAAGAAATTGACCCTGCATCTCCTGAAATTCCATATTATTTCAACTAATAATAATTTTCAAAGATACCTATATTTGAAAAATTTTACAATTAAAATAATTAACATTATTTTAGAGTGGGATTAAAAAGATAACCACTAAAATTATCATCTGGGGATCTCCTAAAAGATACACAATGGTTCATGGCGCATTCAATCAAGAAATAAAAATATAGTTATGGGAATATATTCTTTTATAAATATGTACGGATAAACTATTATTTATTTAGGAAAGCATAATTCATAGTAATACAACCAATAAAACATTCTTGGAAAAATGATCTTATGATGGAATAATATTATTTAATCTATATATGAAATCCAAAATTAATCATCATTATTGTTTATTTATAAATTAATGTAAATTTTTTCACATGTAAAACAACAAACGATATTTTAATGTTAACAGTTGTTTCCTAGAAATGAGAAAATATAAATTTATACATAATGTATGGGATATATAGAAATGATATTAATGGATGTTTCAATAATATCGATATATTAATTCGGAGAAATTTCATACTTATTGAAGAAATGTGCTATGAATGAAATTCTATTGGATACATCCTTAATAGTAAATCTTATTAAATTGATACTAAAATATTTTAAATGTATATAGTAAACTAAGAAAATGAATATTAATAAAAAAAAATTCAAGTGCACTACGGTTGATAAAATCAATGGTTCAATCATGACTTATAATATCACTATGATGTAAAAAATTTAGAATTTATTAAAATAGACATAATGGAAAAAAATATAAATTATATTACCTAAATCAATTATAAATATTCATGAAGTAATATATTGATTTTGTGACTAATAAAAAATGTAAATAAATACCTTTTCAAGTTTAGTTCCTTTACAAATTATAAAAAGGGGATAAAATGGAATGAAATCGAGGAAGATTTATGATTTAAATACAAAATGAACCATGGATTTTGATTTATCCTTTATCAAAAAGCAATATAAATTAATCAATATGTACCACAATGATTCTACATGGAGTGTTTGTGGTTATTGTCTACCCTCTTATGAAATAAGTAATGATTGAAAAAAATCTTCCATGGATGGAATTGAGGTTAGTGATACTACTAATTCTACAAATTATTGATTTTATATTAGTACCATAAACATTTATAATCATTAATGTGAAAAATAAATACTATTGTATGGATTCTATAAAATTTCTTATAATTTCAAGTAACTCAAAAATAAATATTATCTAGTATTTTTTAAAAATAATCAACCATCTATATATTATTTTTGTATATTACATTTAAATTAATATGGAATCATAATGTTAAAAAATTTGAACTAATATTTATATAATTTCAAAATATATTTTAATATTTAAAAATTGTTAAAATGGATTAAATAAAACACATATTATTGAAATCTATATAAATT
Source organism: Viscum album (assembly GCA_963277665.1). Classification (NCBI taxonomy): domain Eukaryota; kingdom Viridiplantae; phylum Streptophyta; class Magnoliopsida; order Santalales; family Viscaceae; genus Viscum; species Viscum album. The sequence continues at coordinate 1,248,246,431 of OY728148.1, forward strand.
TTTTTTTAGTTTTTCATCACTAATCTAGGAAAAAAATAAATATTGGCTTCCACTTTATCAATAGGATGATCTCAAAATAAATATTATAATTTTTGTGGAAAATATAAGAATCCATTTGATATATGTTATGGAAAAAAATTAATTCTATGATATACCTATATAAATTAATCTCTCTTATAATAAAATGTTTCTGAATAATTTTGGGAAATAACATTCTAATAATGTTTAGATAATAAAATATCATTATACAAACACATGTGGACAAAAAATATGTGTTATATATTATTTACATTAATGAATGTAATATTTTAAATATTTATCATTATTAAATCACAATTGACCACATGGCACACGGATTGTCTATGTTAGAGACACATTTTTGGTCAACACACTATGTTTATTGTTTTTAAAAATATCAATTGATGTCACATAGCTTTTGGTTATAACTGTAGGCGTAAGAATAATGTTTTAAATTCTATCGGTTTATCAAATTACTATGTTTTAAAATGATTATCACTACTAGGAATCTTGTTTTTTCAAACGGTCATATACCAATGGTTCCAATGAACTGTTGGTATAGGAGAGTTTTGGCATGATTTCTCAATGTTATTATCAAACCTTTGGGAAGTCATCCACATATAATCCTTTTCCCAATGGTTCGATGAAACCGTTGGGAAAGGTTGATGATTTCCAACAGTTTTCATCAAACGGTTGGAAAATCTTCACTTTCCCAATGATTTCCTAACGTTTTTCTCAACCCGTTGGGAAATAATCCTTTTCCCAGTGGTTTTTTAAAACTGTTGGGATAAGATGTCCAGAAATACACAAACTGGGTAGACCTCGTCTAGCCGCATTTCTCCCCCAATTTCCAGAACACCACTACCCTAATTTTCATAACCCTCAAGGGTTCCCCTAGGTAAAGTCCATCATATCAGATGACACTCCCCCATGAGGTTAGATAGGATAATTCCAAATCATCATGTCTTATTGATCATTTTCCACTTATCTTACATATTTATACATTTTAATTACATTTGGAAACCCTAAATTCAATTTTTTAATTCGATATTTGCTTTTTTATTAGGGATTAAGTGTTTGTGGCATTCCCTTTCCTATTATGGGAGTTTTTAATCAAAAGTTATGATGTTGGAACCATTTAGGATGTTTTTGTCTCTATTTAATCTCATTTCCCCTAAATTAAATTAAATTATATATCACATTTGGTTTATGTATTTTTAATTTCTAGTTTTGTTATTTATTGTCGATGATTGTCCCATGTTAATTTTTTTTCAATGGTTTGGTGTGGAAATTGGGCATTTAATGTGACTTTTTCAAATGGTGGTACCTTGAGAATACTTCAAATATTTTTTAAAAATGATCAAAGGGATTTTTTATATAGAATTGATTTCAAAAGATATTTCAAAAATGATTTAATCTTGAGGAAAGTGTATTATTAAAATGGGAATTTTTTTAATAAGGCTTGTGTAAAGTAATTTGTTATAGTACACTTGTTATGTTACAATGTTTGGAATTTAGTAACACACAAGATAACTAGTGCGTTAATGTGTTGTGATAGACCCCAAACAGACCCCCCCCCCCCACACACCTCCGTGGTCCCCGGACAACATTCCGGACCCCCCCCCCGGACAGCCCCCCCAGACAGCCCCACCACCCTCCTCCCTAGACCCTAGACACCCCCCATTCAACCCATTAACTCTCCTCCCTGGACCCCATACAGCCCCCAGAAGCCCCCCAACCCTCCTCCCTAAATGCTGGACAGCCCCCCCCCCCCCCACCCCCACCTTCATCATTGGACCCCTGATAGCCTCCCAGACAGCCCCCTAGACACCCCCAGACAGCCCGCAGGACAGCTCCCCAACCACACTCCAAGGACCCCGGACAAGCCCCTGAATAGCTCCCTAGACAACCCCTCGTATAGCCACCCACCCTCTTCTTTAGACCCCATATAGACCACTGGAAAGCCCCCCCCCCCAGCAGTCTCCTCCCTGAACCCCGGAATTCCCCCCAAACACCCCCCAAACAGCCACCCGGGCATCCCCCCACCGTCCTCCCTAGACCCCCAGACTGCCCCTGGACATCCCCCGGATAGCCTCCAACCTTATCCTTGGACCCCGGACAACCCCCCACTCTCCTCCCTGGACCCCCGACCGCCCCCCAGAAACCCCCCGGAGAGCTCCACAAACAGCCCCCCCCCCCCCCCACCCTCCTCCCTGGACCCCCGGACATCCCCCACCCTCCTCCGTGGACCACAAACTTCCCCCCACCCTCCTCCCTAGACCCCCAGATATCCCCCCTTCCCCCACCATCCTCCTTGACTTCACATACATTTTTTAATTTCTCTGATCGTGAAATGTTATTTAGGATTATTCAACTTTTGTATGTCTGGAATTATATGAATGTCTTGGTAAGATTGTTATCATATTATCATAATATGCAAGTGATGATATGATTTAATTAGAAAACAATTTCTTCTTTTACATTCTCCATGTTATGTGAATTATGCCTTGTTTAATTTGGTTTACTTGTAAATTCTTAGGATAAGACAAGGGTTACAGGTTAAGGAATCATGGACGGACTCATCTTGCTCAAGGAATTTATACTCAAAATTCGAGTCTGATTTCTTTGGTTTCAATGTGACGGATAGTTGGATGGTTTCTATTACTCATGAGTGATATTGGTTCTTATGAAAATAAACCCAGAACATGTCTCTTTTGTTTAAGATATATGGTATTTTAAGTGAAAAGAAAAACATACATATGGAAAACCGACCAAATGCATACGGAATGTGTTGATGCTTTTAGAAAATGATACATGGTTCATATGGGGCATTTACAAGTCAATCCCACCTCAATACGAGGCCTAGTGTGGCCAGCACCACTCAAAGTGTCTCTTTTGTTTCAAAAGGACATCATTTTAAGGGAAAACAACAACTGATATACGAAAAACCTACCAACCACATTCGGATTTTATTTAAACCATAGGAAAATGATCCATGGGAAATATTTGACGTTTACAAGTCAACCCCGCATCAATATGAGGCACGGTGTGGCCGGTAGCACCCTAGCTGTGTCTCTTTTGTTTAAAATGGATGAGAGTTTAAGTGAAAAGAACAACAAACATACGGAAAACCAACCAAACCATTTGTAATCAGTTGATGATCTAGGAAAACGATCCATGGGTCATATGTGATGTGTACGAGTCAACCCCGCCTCAATACAAGGCCCAGTGTGGAAAGAAACACTCAATGTGTCTCTCTTTTGTGTCAAAAAGACATCATTTTAAGTGAAAACAACAACTGACATAAGGAAAAATGACCATACGCATTTTATTTCTATTAAAAATTTAGGAAAATGATCAATGGGACATTTTTGACAGGTAAAAGTCAACCCTGCATCATTCTGAGGCACGGTGTGGCCGGTAGTACACTAACTCTATCTCTTTTTTTTTAAAATGTATGAGATTTTAAGTAAAAAAGAACAACTGACATACGGAAAACCAACCAAAATAATTCGGAATGTGTTGATGTCATAGTAAAATGATCCATGGGTCATATGTGACATTTTAGAGTCACCCCTGCCTCAATACAAGGCCCGGTGTGGCCGAAACCACTCAAAGTGTATCTCTTTTGTTTCAAAAGGACATCATTTTATGTGAAAACAACAACTGACATATGGAAAACTGACCAAAATCATTTAGATTCCATTTAAACCTTAGGAAAACAATCAATGGGACATTTTTGACATTTATGAGTAAACATAGTATCAATCTCAGGCACGGTGTGGCCAGTAGCACCCTAACGGTGTCTCTTTTGTTTAAAATGGGCAGGATTTTAAGTGAAAAGAACAACTGACATACGGGAAACCAACCAAATGCATTTAGAATGTGTTAATGCTGTATTAAAACAGTCCGTGGGTCATTTTTTATGTGTACGAGTCATCCCTGCCTCAATTGGAGACCCAGTGTGGCCGGCACTACTCATAGTGTCTCTCTTTGGTTTCAAAAGAATATCATTTTAAGTAAAACAACAACGGACATATGGAAAACCAATCAAACGCATTATTATTCTTTTAAAACCTTATTAAAACGATCCATGGGTCATTTTTTACATGTATGACTCAACCTCACATCAATCAGAGGCACGGTGTGGCCGGTAGCACTCTAACTGTGTCTCTTTTGTTTAAAATGGACGGGATTTTAAGTGAAAAGAACAACTGACATACAAAAAACCAACCAAACGCATTCAGAATGTGTTTATGCTCTAGTAAAATGATCCATGGGTCATATGTGAAGTTTACAAGTCATCCCTTTCTCAATTAAAGGACCCGTGTGGCCGACACCACTCAATGTGTCTCTCTTTATTTTCAAAAGGATAACATTTTCAGTGAAAACAAAAACTGACATATGGAAAACTTACCAAATGCATTCGGATTCTATTGAAACATTCGTAAAATGATTTATTGGACATTTTTGATGTGTAAAAGTCAACCCCTCATCAATACGAAATATGGTGTGTCTGGTAGAACCCTAACTATGTCTCTTTCGTTTAAAATGGACGCTGTTTTAAGTGAAAAGAAACAATTACATACTGAAAACTGACCAACTCTTTCAGAATTTGTTTATGCATTACGAAATGATCCATGGGTCATATGTCACATGTAGAAGTCATATGTGCCTCAATATGAGGCCGAGTGTGGCCGGCACCACTCAAAGTGTCTCTCTTTTGTTTTTAAAGGACGTCATTTTAAGTGAAAACAACATCTGACATACAAGAAACCGACCAAACACTTTTGGATTCTATTGTAACATTAGGAAAATTATCCATGGGAAATTTTTGACGTTTGAAAGTCAACCCCGCATCAATATGAGTCATGGTGTGGTCAGTAAAACCCTAATTGTGTCTCTTTTCTTTAAAATGAATGACATTTAACGTAAAAAAGAATAACTGACAAACGAATAAATGACCAAATTAATTCGGAATGTGTTTATGATGTAGTAAAACGTTCCATGGGTCATATTTGATGTTTAAGAGCCAACCCTGCCTCAATAAGAGGCACAGTGTGGCCGGTAGCACTCTAAATTTTTCTCTTTTGTTTAAAATGGACGAGATTTTAACTGAAAAGAACAATTGACATACAAAAAACCAAAAATATACTTTTGGAATGGGTTGATGCTCTTGGAGAACAATCCATGGGCCATATTTGACTTGTAAAATTCAACCTCGCCTCAATCTATAGTCCGGTGTGTCTGGCACCACTCAAAGTGTCTCTCTTTTGATTCAAAAGGACATCTTTTTAACTAAAATCAACAACTTACATACGGAAAACTGACCAAACGCATTTGGATTCTATTGATACTTTAGGAAAATGATCCATGGGACATTTTTGACGTGTAAAAGTCAACCCTTCATCAATCTGAAGCATGGTGTGGCTATTAGAACCCTAACTGGGTCTCTTTTTTTAAAATGGATGAGATTTTAAGTAAAAAGAACAATTGACATACGGAGAACCGACAAAATGTATTCGGAATGTGTTTATGTTTTAGGAAAAGGATCCATGGAACATATTTTAAGTGTACGAGTCATCCTCGCCTAATTACGAGGTCCGGTGTGGCTAGCACCACTCAAAGTGTCTCTTGTTTTTTCAAAAGGACACCATTTTAAGTGAAAACAACAACTGAAATATGGAAAACTGACCAAACACATTCGTATTATTTTGAAACTTTAGTGAAAAGATACATAGGACATTTAGGATGTGTAAAAGTCATCCCCATATCAATATGAGGCATGGTGTGGCCTATATTACCCTAACTGTGTCTCTTTTGTTTAAAATGGATGATATTTTATGTAAAATAACAACTAACATACAGAAAACCAACCAAACACATTTGGAATGTGTTGATTTTTTTTAAAAAATGATCCCTTGGTCATTTTTGATGTTTACGAGTCAACCCCTCCCCAATACGAGGCACGGTGTGGACGACACCACTCAAAGTATCTCTTTTTTTTCATAAGGACATCATTTAAAGTGAAAACAACAACTAACATATGGAAAACTGAGTAATCACGTTCATATTCCATTGAAAATTTCAGAAAAAGATCCATGGAAGATTTTTTATGTGTATGAGTCAACCTCGGATCAATACTAGGCACGGTGTGGCCAGTAGCGCCCTAACTGTGTCTCTTTTGTTTAAAATGGATGGGATTTTAATTTAAAGAACAACTGACATACGGAAAACTAACCAACGGCTTTCATAATTTGTTTATGCTATAGTAAAACGATCCATGAGTCCTATGTGACATTTATGAGTAATCCCTGCCTCAATACGAGGCTCAGGGTGGCCGGAACCCCTCAAAGTGATTATCTTGTGTTTTAATAGGACATCATTTTATGTGAAAACAAAAATTGACATATAGAAAACCAACCAAACACATTCATATTCAGTTGAAACGTTATGAAAATGATCCATGGGACATTTTTGAATTGTACGAGTCAACCCCGCATCATTCTGAGGCACGGTGTGTCTAGTAGCACCCTAAATGTGTCTCTTTTGTTTAAAATGGACATGATTTTAAGTAAAAAATGACATACTAAAAACAGACCAAATGCATTCAGAATGTGTTTATGCTTTAGGAAAATGATCCATGGGTCATATGTGATGTGTAAAAGTCATCATTGGCTCAATACAAGGTCAGGTGTGGCTGGCACCACTCAAATTGTCTCTCTTTTGTTTCATAAGGACATCATTTTATGTGAAAACAACAACTACCTTATGGGAAAACAACCAAACGCATTCGTATTACATTGAAACGTTAAGAAAAAGATCAATGGGTCATTTTTGATGTGTATGAGTTAACCCCGTATCAATTTGAGGAACTGTGTGGCTGGTAGCACCCTAACTGTGTATATTTTGTTTAAAAAGTATGAGAATTTAAGTGAAAAGAAACACAGACATTCGGAAAACAGACCAAACGCATTTGGATTGTGATGATGCTGTAGGAAAACAATTCATGGGTAATATGTGACGTGTACGAGTAAACCCCAGCTCAATACGAAGCCCGGTGAGGCAGGCACCAGTCAAACTGTCTATCATTTGATTCAAAAGGATATCATTTTAAGTGAAAACTACAAATGACATATGGAAAATTGACCAAACACATTCAGATTCCATTGAAACTTTAGGACAATGATCCATGGGACATTTGTGACGTGTAAGAGTAAACCCCACATCAATCTGAGGCACGGTGTGGCCGTTAGCTCCCTCAATGTGTCTCTTTGGTTTAAAATGGACAAGATTTTAATTGAAAAAAGCAACTGACATATGGAAAAATGACCAAACACATTCAGAATGTGTTGATGCTATTGGGAAATGATCCATGGGTCATATGTGGCTTGTATGTGTTAAACCTGCCTCCATACGAGCCCTATTGTGGCCGCCACCACTCAACGTGTCTCTCTTTTGTTTCAGAAGGACACCATTTTAAGTGAAAACTACAACTAACATATAGAAAAATGACCAAACGCATTAGGATTCCATTGAAACATTAGAAAAATGATCCATGGGACATTTTTGAAGTCTACGAGTCAACCCCTCATCAATTCGGGGCATGGTGAGGCCGGTAGCACCATAATTGTGTCTCTTTTGTTTAAAATATACGAGATTTTAAATGAAAAGAACAACTAACATACAGAAAAATGCCCAAATGCATTTGGAATGTGTTGATGCTTTGGGAAAAAGACCCATGGGTCATATGTGAGGTTTAAATGTCAACACTACCTTAATCCGAGAATTGATGTGACTGGCACCACTCAAAAGGTCTCTCTTTTGTTTCAAAAGGACATCATTTTAAGTGATAACAACAACTGACATATGGAAAACATAAAAAATGCATTCAGATTCCATTGAAACATGTGTAAAACTATCCATGGGTCATATTTGATGTTTAAGAGTAAACCCCACCTCAATATGAGGCATGGTGTGGCCGATAGCACTTGAAATGTGTCTCTTTTGTTTAAAATGGACAAGATTTTAAGTGAAAAGAACAATTGACATTCGGAAAACTAACCAAACGCATTTGGAATGTGTTGATGATCTAGGACAACGATCCATGTATGATATATGACTAGTACGAGTCAACAAAGCCTCTATCCATGTCCTGATGTGGCCGACACCACTCAAAGTGTTTCTCTTTTGTTTCATAAGGACTTCATTTTAAGTTAAAACAACAACTGACATATGTAAAACTGACCAAACACATTCGGATTCCTTTGAAACATTAGGAAAATGATCCATGGGTCATATTTGACGTGTAAGATCCAACCTCGCCTTAAACTGAGGCATAGTGTGGTCGACACCACTCAAAGTGTCTCTCTTTTATTTAAAATAGACATCATTTTAAGTGAAAACAACAACTTACTTACGAAAAACTGACCAAGCACTTTCGGATTCTGTTGAAACATTAGGAAAACGATACATGGCTCATTTGTGACATGTATGAGTCCACCCAACCTCAATATGTGGGGCGGTGTTTCTAGCATGACTAAAAGTGTCTCTCTTTTGTTTAAAATGGACATCATATTAAGTTAAACCAACAACTGACATATGGTAAACTGACCAAATCCATTCGGATTCCGTTGAAACATTACTAAAATGATCCACGAGTCATATGTTATGTGAACAAGTCAACCCCAACTATATCCGAGGCACAATGTGGTTAAAAAAACTCGATGTGTCTTAGTTTTATTTGAAATGGACAACATTTTAAGTGAAAAGTACATCTGGCATTCAGAAAAGTGACCAAACGAATTCGGAATCTATTTAATCTTTAAGAAAACAATACATGGGTCATGTATGACATGTATGAGTCAACCATGCCTCAATCTGAGTCATGGTTTGACTGACACCACTCAACATGTCTCTCTTTTTTGAAAAACTGAACGCTTTCAGAATATGTTGATACATTAGGATAGCGATCCATGGGTCATATGTGACATGTATGAGTCAACCCCCCCTCAATATGAGACAAATTGTGGCTGGTATCACTCCATGTGTATGTATAATGTTTAAAATGGACATAATTTTTAGTAAAAACCACTTGTATGTATTCTTAATTGTGTATAACACAAATAACAAAATATTCAGTTTTTTTATTATTGATAATTGATAATTAAATTATGTATGTATTCAATTATGAATTGAATTATGGATACAACATATAATTTTTATCTAAGTTTTAAATTTAATTCTAAATCAATTATGTATGTTTATAATTATGTTATGAATTATGATTTAATTCTAGATGTGTATAGTTCTAGGGTGCAATGTTTAATGTGTATGCATTATATGTTCAATAATTATAAAGGAGAGTGAAAGGAGAATTAATGCACAACAGATAGAATTGAAGCATGCAGTAATGGGATTTCAAACACTGCTGTTCAAATTACAGGCTTCTTTCACGGTATAGCCTATGCCAACGGTTTCAACCCATTGGCATAAATTTTGTAGGATGTTTTTACCAATGGTTCTATGAGAACCATTGGTAAAAACCCTTTTGCAATGGTATTTAAACCGTTTTCAAATGTTCCTAGGAACATGTTTTACCAATGGTTTGGATGAACCATTTCTAAAAAACTATTCCCAACAGTTTGTAAACCAATGCAAAAAATTCATAGGAAGAGGTTTTACCAATGGTTTGTTTGAACCATTGGTATTATTTTTTCCAATGGTTCAACCAAACCGTTGGTGTAGGATAATGTAACTAACTTATCCCAATGGTTGTACATAAACTGTTGGGAAAACATACCCCAATAATTGCCCAATGACTTACTTCCCTATGGTTGGCAGAACCGTTGTTATAAGATACACCAATAGTTCTGCAGCCTATCCCAATGGTTCTAAACTGTTGGGAAATATAATATTTCTAGTAGTGTATGTATATATTTTTTAATTTTTAAAAAGATAAATTTTAAATTATTTTTAAATTTTATGTATTTGTTTCAATGTTTCTTTTTAATGTACTTTTTGTAATATTTATTATTCCAATGGAATACATTTAATTTAAGAGTATAATTATCATAACAATTTTATTATTATTTTCTTAAATTTCACTAAATTAATATTCATAAACATTTTTGTTAACATAAAAATAAGTGATTACCTTTCCATTGGAACCATGCTTATAACAACAACAACAACACACATGTCAAAATCTACTGAAACTATCATTGACCTTTTTTTATCTAAACTCAATTAATAAAATATCACATTGTGTGGGTATTTAAAATATGGTATGAGTGAAAAATAATACTATAAAAATAGATTTATCATCCTCAATTTAATTAGAGCATTTTCATGTTGATATTTTTGGGTCAAATCAAATTGTAACTATAGGTGGAAAATCATATATTTTTAAAATTATATATAATTATTATAACACCATGAAATGATAAAAGTATATTTTTTTAAAAAATATCCTATTTCAAAAAAAATTTATATGAATAGATTTTCATAGAACAATAATTTAAAATATATATTTTTAGAATAAATTTATCTTATTTGATAACTTCTCTTACATTACGGACTAGTTTTCACCGAACAAAAAGATAAAATAATTGTAATTATTTAATTGTAATAACTATGAAATTAGAATTTTTGGTATGAATATTAATAAAAAATTAAAAATATTTGTAGTTATTTAATTTTTATAAATAAAATAATAATTATTTAATGAAAAAGAATTAATTTCCATGAAAATATATTTTTCTAAAAGATGATTTAGTCACAATTTATCAAATAATTAAAATGTATTTTTACCAAAACTTGAAAATTTCATTTATTAAATTAAATCCATTATTAAATCATTATATAAAATATTTAGTGTCTTTTTTTAAAAGTTTTCATGATATATTAATTTTTATATGAAATTTAAAAATTATGAATTTTATTAGAAAAAGGGATTTTTATAATAATAATTTATATTGTTAAATTATATTGAAATTGGATTTAAATTAAAATTATATAAATTATATAATTTGTAATAAAATTTTATTCAATGGAACCATTTTCACAATAAATTATAATATATAAACATTGTCAACATTGGAACATTTGGTCTTAAAAACCCCATATTATTATTGTGTGTCTAGAATTTAATTTAAATTTGATTTTCCACTTCGGTGAATTGAATTGGGAAATGTTTATTAAATATTATTATTAATAATAATTTTTAATCTAAAATAAGGTCAACATTTTTTTAACAGATTTAATAGTGAAAACAACATAAAAATAATTAATGAAGTTATGTTAATCATGGTGTTATTGGGGGATAAAATATAAAGATGATTGTTTAATAGAAAAAGAAACTTTTCTAAAAAATATTTTCATAAAAAATATTTACTATTAAATTTAATGGGATGATAATGGATCATTTGGGGGAATTGTTCATCCTAAATACGTTTATATGATTGAATCTTTAAAAAAAATATTACATGGATTCCACTCACTTCACTATGTAAAGGACACCCAATCTCATATATTACACATACCATTGATCCATATTCGATTTACTAAGACCTCAATAAATAAAATGAAAAAAATTAGATCCTATATTCCCATAATTCTTTTTTTAATTATTTAATTTTAATATATTTTTAGTGAAATGATACGGATGGAACCTGATGAAGTGGTTTCATTCTCCAACAAGTGTTTTAATACAATTTAATTATCCAACAACATAAATTCATTTTTAAAATAAATATATATATTAAAATTTTAATATTAAATATACATTTATTTTTTATGTTAAAATAATCCATTAAACCCATCACATTATTTTGAATGGATTGTACAATCATAATTCATGTGTTCAGTGAAATGTTTCATCATAAACCAATGTCATTCTTTTTCTTCATTTCCACCTCTCACGATTGAGTGTGATGATGGATATAAAGTATATATATTTTTATTATAACATATTAATAATTAATTATTCAAAATAGTAGATATAAAAAATTAACATTCGATTCCTTTTGGGATATGAAGTCATTGCTCATGTGTATGGAAGACTACCACCTAATAAAGCTATGTAATTCATTATTCAGTGATAATTTTCACTGATAGTTATAGAGAAAAATTTAAATTTTTTATATGATATAAAATATATAATTACTATTATAATTTAATATTTTTTCTATCTAAAAATTCATATATATATATATATATATATTTGTGTGTGTGTAATATATTTCTTACCATTTCACTCAATTAAATACGTAATAATATTTCATGTACCTGTATCCTACCACCCTTGAAATACCCTATCACTATATTTTAAAGTAAAAAAAAACTGATATATATAATTCTGTTTAATGAAATAATACGATATATATGAAATTATAATACATGTAGAATAATAAATCATTACATTCCTTATATCTATAATGTTATTTGGAATAATTTAAATGTTATGAATGAGTACATACAACTGTCCATCCTTATTATTGTAACATACATAATTTTTTATATTCATACTTTATGATTTGTTTTAAAAGTAAAATTTATGTAAAAATAATGAAATTATTTCATTATTTATATTCTTTATATGATAACAATATATAATACAAACATGTACCAACAATTTCTTAAAACATAATGAATAAGGAAATATTTTAATTATCGAATGAATCAATGAGAATAATAAATGAACATGAGAATCAATTTTATTTAAGGACCATATATGTCATTTTTAATATTAACTTATTTCTAGTATTAGTCAATGCTGTTTTTTAAGACCATTATATATGATATTAATTAATTTTTTTCCAAAAATATTTTTGAGGAAAAATATTTCATATCAATATACATTCTATTGGGATTTATTGGTTATTATTCACTAGTTAACTTCTAGGTAGTTTATATACTTCCCCAATAAAATGTAATGTAAATATTTATTCAATCATAATGTTGTTTTATTTTTAATTTTAATCATTTAATATAAGGTAATTTAATTAAAATATTACAAGTGGTAATGAATTTCATAACACAATTTATTTTCATAGGTTTATATAACATTTTCATTGTTGTTGATACATTGTGATAGTTTATATAATAATTTTTTATTATTTTAAATTCTATTTTAATTTTTTTATGGATTTATAGTTCATTCACATTTTTTTTCTATTTTTTATTCTTACATAAAAATTATGATCACTGTGAGGGTATATTTTACAATCTCAATCTAACCAACATTTTTTAGACTTGAATAAAAAAATTTGAAAATAATTTTGTCATTATCTCATAAAAAATATCAATTTTACCATCTTATAGTTTTTAATGATATTTTTTATATAATATTATTTTATTAATCATGAGTGGAAAAGGATTTAATGAAAGAAAAATTAAGCTCATATGACTTTATTTCAGTTCGTTTAGAAATAATTTTTCATAAAAATAAATGTTCTATAAAAATTAATAAACTGTTTTTATGATTTTATAAATAAGTTATTAAATCCATTTACACACAATTTTTTATTTTTCAAAAAGGGTTTGACTTTATAATTCATTTAATATATCAAACAATGAACATTTTGATTTTTTTTATAATGGAATAAATCTTCTCATGTGTCATGTACAAAATTTACTTTTTCCAATACCAAAATTTAATCGATGATTCGCTTTAAATTTTTTATAAATTATTAAATAATATCTTCTATAATATTATAATAAATGTTTTTTTCTAAAAATAAATGTATTTTAAAAATGTGTTATATATTAAAAAAGATATTATTATAATGAAAAGGATGTTTTCCTCAAGAATATTTTTAAATATATTTTTATGGTATTTTAATTCATCAATGTTGTCATCTGTTTATTGTATTTATTATTCACATTGAATATATTTTATTTATCTCTTACTTATTATTTAATTGGATTTTTTATTTTAAGGTCTAATATGGATGTTTAATTATGATACCATTCATCATATTCCTCAGGATTGTTTTTGGATATGTTCATTGTTTGGGAAAAGTAATAACATTTTGTATTGTAATTTTCAAATATTTGTTCTTATGTATATTGTGTTTCTCATAAATCATATTAGAAATGAAAAAACATAGTATGTGATGGTTGGGTCCCTCTATTACCCCTAGATTGTTCGCCAGGTTCCTTGAAGAAATTCAAATTTTCCAAATTAGCTGGGTTTTTAAGCCAATATTTAAATTTTATTTTAATTAAAACCTGATTGTAAATGTCATAAAAAGAGATCATGATAGTTCAAATGTATGAAATTTGACATATATTATTATTATATTATTTATTAACATTTTATATGATTATTCAATTAATTCCAATATCCATGATTTTATTTTTATGATCTTGAGATTTTTTGTATAGAGTTAAATAATCATCATTTATTCATCCCATACTACTTTCAAGTTATTGATCAAATATCCTTTGTTTATATTGTTTTCCTTCTTTAATTTATTATGGCATATTTTTCCTATATCCAATTGTATTATTAGCCTTTACAAGAATCTATGATAACATATTTGTTAAGTTATTTTCCCTAGGTTTCGAGGATCTATTTTGTGATTCACATGATAGGATATTCTACTAGAAAAATCTAATAAAAAATGAAAATTATATTTCTATTTTAGGTTTTAAAATATAATTTGGATTTCATTTATGCTTATAGATCATGTGAAATATAAATCAATATAATTATACAGTACGTGATTAATTGTTGGGAATTCCAGTGTAATAATATAGATATCGACGATGGGATACTAGGGTCTGGTCACCACAGTTGGTATCCGAGAAAGGTTAGTTGTGTCCTTTATAGTGGTAAACACCATTTATTGAAATGGGAAAAAAATTAATAATAAATTAATGGAGTGTTTTATAAAAATTATCTCTGACATAAATATATCAACTCCTCATTCAGAACAATAGAGTTTCATAGATTTTAAGAGACCTCCTCTTCGTTTGAAGGTCTATCTGAAAGGTAAATTTCCTCCCAAAAAATATTAGTATGTATTCAATTTGTATTTCAGAGAGGGTGACTGAATTTGATCCCTTGAGAAGGCATCCTCCATGTAAAATGAAAGCTATCAAATCAAATAACTTATAATATATCAATAGATTCACATTCAAAATATTAATTGATCAATCTCTATTTTAATGAAATATATATCAATTTGATCATTCCAACCATTTCTCTCTCATGTGTTGATGTAGATCCACATTGACCTTAATAGAATCCCATGTGGTAATAATAATGATATCTGAAAACTATCTCAAAGCCCACATGTCCTGAATTCCTACTTGAAGAACCATCTTTATTTAATTTTATTAATCAATTAAAAGGTGAGTTACATATGAAATAAAATAATTTATTAGACCAATAAATGATATTTAAAATATAAAAAATTTTATCATAGATATGTAATGAATGAATGATTTCTAGTGATAAGGTCTAATATGGAATCATAGATACCCACCATAATTTGATGCATAAAATATTTTATTTTTCTGTAGTGGTTCTACATGATAGCTCTAATTCATATTAAAAAATGATTCCTAGTAAATAATCAATATTATGAGGTTAGGAACGAATAACATACGTTAATTTAAAAATTTTATAGATTATATATATTTTCATTGAAATACATCTTTTTCTGGATACAATATAAATGAGTGGTTCTGTAACATAATACAATGAGGTAATAACTTCAAAATAGGATTACTATGATTGAACCAATCATTACATGGTCCATGAAATCAACCCTTAGTACATTCCTAGTTTAAAATTCCATGGTAATATTCTCATTATTATTCATTTTTACGTTAAAAAAATGTGTGAATGATTTTAAAATAAAGATATTACCAATGAAACCATTTATATTATTATGATATTGCATATGCATAAATTCTTATGTTGATGTATAATATTTCAATTTTTTTGGAATATACATAATGTTTCATAATGATATGATAAAACACAGAGTATTAATTCCTTTATAAATGGATCATATTGGATGTAATGGAAACCACATCAATGCCCATTACCAGATATTTATGAATCCTAATTTCATTGATTCTCTTACGATCGTCTATTGATGAAAAATAGTCCCCAAAACATTATCATCATATGAAGAAATATCATAATGTGCTAAAATGAAAGAGAAATAATTTTATATGAATTATGGATTTTATGGGAAGAATGATAATAAGATTATATAACGGAAAACATGGATAATATTAATTATTGAATGAATACTTTTTAAAATAGTTAAAATTATTGAATGAAACATTATAGTCCTTGATTAAATTGAATGTGAATATGCCTCAATGATAGAGATAAATGACACATTGTTTAGTATTTCACAAGAATGTAAAAAGTTTACAATCCTAAATGATAACACTATAATTAAATGGGGAACTGTGAAAACTAATGTATTATGATTAAATGGATTATACCTCTAATGATAACAATAGTTCGTAGTCTATATTGGAATTTTTACATAGACAATGGGATATTATTATTTTTCTTATGGTTGGACTAATATTTTCCCTGTTTGACTATTTCATCAATGATATATTGGTTATGGGAATTATGAATTGTATTATAGTTATACAATAGTTTTTTAATTAATAATTTGGAAGAATATGTTCAACCATACCAGTAAACAATAAAGTGATTCAGTGATAGGTTGGACATTTTGTAAAACACATGACTGATGAGAATATAACAACGAACATGTTCACAATGTTGGGAAAAATAGATTATTTATTTATCTCAATTAAATGGGTTAGAAAAAACATCTGTGGAATTGATTTATAATTTTCTAAATGATCGTGACGCTATCATAATAGCATTTATAGATTTTTTCGATTTACTTAATTTATATAATGTTTTATTATATATATATATATATAACAAGGGAGGATGAATGTATTTAGTAATATTTTATTGTAATTAATATATTTACTCTATTACAATAGAATTCACGATTAATGTATTCAAATGTTTGGTATGTCATGATTAAGAACTACTTCATCTGTTTTGGGGTATTAATTGAAAATTCCTTTTTGACATTTAGTGAACATATTTTAAAATATACAGAATAAAATATTTTATGAGGGATAATTGGTTTAAAATTCATGATATTAAAAAATTATATCATTTGAAACTATTTATAGAGTAATGAATTACATTGGGTACCTTATATATTTTTAATATATTTGTAAAATTGTTTTATACTAACTGAAACAACTCTCATTCATTTTTATATCTTGCGATCCATTAAAATAAAAGTTTAGTGATTCTAGAAATAAAAAGACATTTTTATAAATAATTTTTTGGAATAAGATATTAATTTCAAATTTATCATAAAATAACTAATGTATGACAAATTTCTTTTCAAATAGTAGCATATCATGTAAATATATTATATTATACGCTTGGACACTAAATTCATTTCTCAACTATCAGGAAATGATATTGGAAAAAATGAAATATTAATACCATCTAATACATAGAACCTATGTCTAATTAAATCATCATATATACATGTAATTAATTCCTGTAACATTTAATTGGTCATTTAATTCCATGTGATTAATGACCATTATAACTCTATTTAAATATTGATACTTTTTCTATCCATATAATCACATTACACTGATTTTATCCTAAATAATAACCTTATTATATTTTATTATATATAACCTTTCTATTTCCCAAAAATACAAACTTATATTATATTTTAGAAACCGTTTTTATGAAATGTATTCTTAGTAAATCATTTTTCAAATATCAAACTATTTATTATTGTGGTAATGATTGCAATGTGAGAAATCAACATATTTATGGATGGAACATTCTAACCCAAATAAATTTTAAAAGAGTAAAATATTGGTCAATAATGTTTTCACATACAATACATATCATTTAATATAATAAACCCCACCCCCATTATTTTGAAATATATTTCTTTTATAGTAAATTTAGTTCCATCAATTTATTGCATTCCACAAAATAACTAGTTTTTCCAAAATAAATAAATAATTTATTTTTATATTTATGTAATAGTTATCACATAGCTATTTCAATGGAAGAAACAAATAGTAATAAATTAATTAATAATATTATTGATAACTAATAATTTTAAACTAATAAAACTCGTTGAAAAGAAAAATAAATATTATCTAAAAAATTCGGTTTTTCTCTATGACGATTTAGATTCCTTTTAATGAATAATTTAAAAATAATCACTAATACATTTACAAATTAATTTCATTAAAATAAATTCATTTATGAAATCATAATACCAAAATATTAATAAGGTAAATTATTTGGATATTTATTAATGTTTTTTATTTTTTATGAATATAAAAAAAATATTGAATTTTAATTAAATAAATCAATTTTATCAAAATATTTCAAAATGATAAATCATATTTTTAATTTTTTTAATGTAATTTTTATTAAATTATATTTCAATAAATAAAATTTTTTTCTTTTGAAATATATTAATATTTATCATTATAGTTAAAACATTTTAAACTTGTTAACATTTTTTCATTAAAACCACTCTTTCTCATCATGAAAATGAGATTAATTTTAAAATAAAAATTTACAGTTGTGTGAATTATATTTGGAAGAATAAATTCAGAAGCTGAAATTATAATAATTTATAATTTATAATAAGGAAACATTAATTATTTACCAAATTGAACAGTGAAAAAAAAAATTTGTTCATACTAATAAGATAAAATCTCTTTATTGAGTGTTCCTCTAAAATGATTAGACCAAAAATGAAATCCACTCATGACATAAATCTAATTTATAGATATATTCTCACCTTGAATATTATTTTTGAATATCTACACAATTTAAAATCTAGTTGGATGATAGCAATATGAATGTGATTGAATATTTTCATAAAATTTTTAGTGTGTCACACACATCATGTATTAATTGATTGCCTCTCTCCTCTATTATTCACATATTCACACACCTTTGATTTAGTATGTACTTGTGAAACATAACTTGAAATATCTATACAATAATAATAGAATCCATAATTTTGGTTGAAATCCATCATAAAATAGATTTGGTGAAATCCTAATGAATATTACTAATGAAAATGTATTGTTATCAAACTACTTATTTATTCATTTTCCTCTTTATACATCAATTATTATAAAAAATATTATATAATAAACTTATTATATCATATATAGTTATATTATATTATTATGTTAATTTCCTATTATTATATACACTTCCATTAATTGTGTTTTTAATCATCATTTATGTGTATAGAAGACCACCATCTCTGGAACCAATGTAATTTTGTTTTCCATTACCACCCATCAGATTTTTGTATTATGTGAAATAATAAGTATATATATGATATTTATAAGATAATTAATCCAATATAGCAATTATATCAGGTAAGACATCTAAATTTGTATTCTGTATGGAATAGGATAATGTCCCTCGTATGTACGGCAATCAACTGCCTCACAAAGTAATGTGATTCATTTTTCAATAATATTTTACCTAGAATGTGATAAGGATAATGTTATTAATAATATTTTATATACATGAAATATTTTCTATAATCAGGAAATATTTTTCATTAGGAAAATATAATATATTTCATTTTCATTCGTACCAATTCACTGTGAGAAATAAGATAATGTTATTTGTGTAATTGTGGACTATAAACATTAAAAAATTATTTGAATCTATTTTAATTAATAAATCGCAAAAATTATATATATATATATATAATATAATTTATCTTTTGTTATATATTATATTTTTAACATTTTTTAATTTTAGTATATTACTTATTATATTTCTATAAGGATCATTAAAAAATGGAAAGTTTAATCATCCGTATACTCAACATATCATCTCCATGATTGAAATCTATTTCAATTTTCATAATCTTCACTAATGGTTGGATTAAAATTTTAAATTGATGAAAAAATAGTTAGTTTTACCATTATTAATATTATTGTGATAATAAAACTCTATAATATACTGATTCACTATATGTTTTATAAAAAATCATATATCTAAAAATGAGGCAATTAACACCCGAATCAATTAAAATTATAACAAATGTGTGAAATGTAGTTATAAAAGGATCATATATGTTATTATAAATATTAATATGGTTTTATAATTATATTATGACATATTTAAAACCACTATACCTGAGGTTAATGTACATCAATCAATGGTATCAATGAGTTAAGCGATTTCATCTAAATATACATTCCCTTGAGACATATATTTTATTTCACAAAAATGAATTTTTTATGGTGAATATGATGAACCACTTAAATAAGATAACATTATACATTCATAAATCCTAATATATTATGTTATAGTGTTAATTATTTCATATATGTGGATTTTAATTAAATATTACTAAGTGGTAAGGAATTACCTAACTTAATTTCATAAGATTTGGTAATATTATACCATTATAGTGATTGGTATTCAATAATTGTTTATATCATGACATCATATTATCGAATGTTTTATAAGTAAATTTATATGTATATTTAAAGCTGGTAAAAAAACTATTCACTGATTAATTCCCGCATCAACATTATGACTATTTCAAATTTTTATTTCATAAATCTCATACGAATCATGATTTATTATACTAGTATTTCCATGGAATAAAATTATTTTAATTTTTTAATAATTATAAATTATATATTTCCACTTTTGGTTATTAATTAAAATATCATGTAATAGTACAATTTTTTCACTTAGTGAAATTGAGAGTTATTTGTGAAATTTTTTAAAAAAATTTACTTTATTTATTTTTAGTATTAATCCCTTTCTCAATTACTTTTTTTGAAATTTTTTTAAAAAACTATTTTTAACATTTTAAAAATGATTAATTAAATTATTTTTAACACCTTTCTTTCTTTTTACAAATCTATTTGCACATAATCTTATATTAATTTTTAAAACAATGAACTTTTTATAATTATTAATAATGAAAAAGAAATTTTCTCCTGTTCCATGTATTGAATTTCCCACTATCATGATATAAATTTCATTGATGATTCAATTAACATTTTACAATTCAATTTTTAAAAAATGTCTTTCTTGATATTTTTGAAATTCATACACATTAAATTTTTTTATCATATTAAATTATTTATGAAATCTAGGATATATATTAAAAATTTATTTTTAAAATTAATGAAATATATTCCTCAGGAATGTTTTTAATTATATTGGTAATTTATTTATATTTATCAATAATGTTAACAAATTATTGTATATATGATCAATTGGGGATATGTTTTGTTGATTTCATCCTTATTCATTATTTGATAGTTTATGATATGTTTTTAATGGATGTTTTATTTTTTTCTCATTCAAAATATTACTCTAGATAGTTTATTGTTATCTATATTTATTTGGGAAATTAATCACATTTAGCATGATAGTTTTTAAATATGAATGTCATTGTTTGTTATGAATCTTATAATCCTTTTTAAGAAATAAATAAACACATTATGTGATTTGTGGGGAACATTATAAAACATTTATTCATCGACATGTCTCATGTGACAAATCATTTGTCCAAATTAGTTGTGTTTCTACCAACAGATTTAAGCGATATTAGGGATACATCATGAAGGTAACATTCTTGAGGATAGATCATGAATGATTAGTAGTACAGAATTTTGAATTCCATTTTAATGAATTCATTGATTGATATCCATGTAATTATTCTATTTTTTGGATATCTATTTTCATGTGCTCAAACAACATTTTAAATTTAACATTGAATAAATTAATCATCATTTATTCCTTCTATATTATCATCAAATTAAAAGAAAAATGAAACATGTTTCAGTTATTTACCTTTCCATAAGGATTATGCCTTATTTGTCAAAGCTTCCATTATATTCTGACCCATTCCAATAATCTATTCACACCCATTTGTTATATTTTATTTTTCCCATGATTCAGCGAAGTATGATGTTATTGAAATATTGGTATACACTGTGGGGAAGAAATGAATTTACAATAAAAATCAAATTTGTACATTATATTATAATATATTATGTGAACTTTCTAAATTTTTATTTTTGACTAATAATACTATATTATAATGTCCATTGATATGTGATCACTTATACCTAATTCATACATAATAATGTGTGAGCTAGATAAATACTATTGGGTTTGGGTAACTATAATTATTAAATTTTTTTATAGGTGTATTTATTATCATAATAAAATAATTCTAAAAAATACATATAAATTATTTGAAGATGATAAAAAATAAAAAATCATTTATGAAAATATCATTTATGGGTTATCATAGTGAATAATTTGGGGGAAAATGTTTTTATGGGGTTTTACTTCCTGTGGTTAAAATCATTATTTTTATACTCAAATGGCTTCACAACCACATAGGGTTTTTAATTAATTAATATAACTCCTCATGATTTTGGAATAATACAATTATTTAAATTCAAAAACTGCAGATATTTTTTTCGGAGGTGTTAAATACATCATGTCACACCTTGAACAATGTCCATCTAAGACCAATTCTCAATAAGACCCACTACAAACACTAGCAAAATAAAATTACTAAATTTGTATTACTATATTCATTTGATATAAATGTAATGTATGTATCACCATAGAAATCATCATGAATTAAAACCCTAAATCATATGATGGTATTATTTTTTGAAATAATAAATTTAGTAATATAGATAAATTCTTTTAAAAAATATCCATAAAAAATAATAATTATTTAACTTAAAATATTATGTGAATTTTAGGAAATGAAAACCCCATGTTTACGACTTTATACATGACCTTGAAAAGATTACATAAAAACCTATGGCTATATCTAATTAAATTGATGTTGTGGGTGTAATTCCTTATAGTAATTTCTTTAAGGAATGGGTAAAACCTTATTATTATCTATTATAATTTTGTATGTGTGATTGGAAATCTCATACTCATTATAGAAGGTTATTTTTAAAAGGAAAATAAAATTATACATTTATTTATCACTGATTACCCCTATATATTGGTGATTTCACTAATGAAGAAATTTGGGTACATTCAATGTATAAATAAATAAATTATTAATGAGGATTGATGTATGTAATATTTTTTAATACCTGGTGAGCATCCATTTTTTGTTTAATTATTTTTAGAAGACATATTAAATTATTTTGATAAAAAACACTTAAAAACATAAAAAAATAAAAAAGGAAGTTATTTTAAAGATTTAATTTGTTATAATCATTCATTTATACACAGTACGAAGAGATAAGACATTACAAACCTCTTAAAATTCACAACACTAATTTTTTTACACTATTTGAAATTTATTTTCAAAAAAACTATTAATGGTTTTATTTTAAAAAATATTTTTGTTTAATTAATCCCATTTCATGAAGATTTATTTTTAACATGTCGTGATTTTAGGGTTACCAATTCCTGTAATTATTTAAATTGAACCCTCATGAATGGATGAAAACGTGGACCAATATTCAATGGGATAATGTTTTTCTATGGGAAATGATCAATCAACTTCTTTGTCAAATATATTATAATTGATTTATTAATTGATTAAATTTATTAATATTGACATGAACCCCTATCCACAATGTGTACCCCTCCTTGGATAAAAATATGAGAAAAGAAATAATTACCCTTGAGTCCTTCCTCTAGTAAGCCCCGGGTTGGCGACTACAAATGCGAGTATATTAATCATAGAAATTAGAGGCATTATCTGATTTATGAACACATATATAAGAGAGAGATACGAAAAACCAAAACTAAATCATGTTCATAATGAAATATAAAATAAATCCCATGTAAACATAATTAAATTCATGATAATTTATTAAAACTAAATGTGAAAAACTACAATTAAAAAAATAATGTAAAATAGTATTGACCATGAAACCCAAATAACTCATTTAAAACCCCATGGTTATTAGTAACTAGAAAGATCTCCAAAATGATCCCGGTGACCTAAACAATATCTTATATAGCATATGGTGAGTATAATAGTATAGACATTATGATTCTCCCTAATGGCACTTATGTATATGTAATGAAATCATGCTAACAATCAATGAATAAAAAGTGAAACCAATTCATCACCTAGGTTGTAATACTACGATAATATCCTCACAATGGCCATACTCATTGTGCATTTCATACTATATTATGTTATGTAATAAATAATATAATTGTTACCCATCTAATTCATAAACAATGATTTTTTACATTTCCCCAACATCACAATTCAAAAGAATATCTCTCTATAAAGTCTTTCCCACACACACATGTGATAATAACCACAACACACACCTCATGCGTCAACATGAACCTCTAACATCACACCACAACATCCACTTAACAAAATTACCCAGGTAGTTTTTGGGTACCACCACATATCTCATAACATTTATCACACATCGGATAATATGAGACAAGCCATCAAAACCCATACACCATGTTAGGATCCTCAATCCATCATAACCAATACAGGTTATACCTATTGTAATCAATAAGAAAATATATCAGGAATACGTTTCTTTGAAATAAGAACAGTCACTGCATCCTTTTTCACATTTATATGGGGATAAGAAATTATTTTACAATTGAGAAAATTAAACTACCATGTGAAGTGAGTAAGGCCATAGTGGATAGTCATCCATCCATCCTCGCACAAGGATGTTGGTGAAAACACCCACTAGAACTCAAGAACCAAAGGATTTCAGTCACCCAAACTAATAGGGAGGGGAAGTGTATAGAAATAAAAAATATACATGATATAATATATCTATCTAAAACAATATGATCATAAACCACTATTAAAATCAATTTCATTTAAGGTCATTCGACTCACAGCTTTCACTACTAAGACTATATATTCTCTATGTATAAAACCATTTAATTAGCCACATTAAATTAATTTATCACTTTTTATAAATTGAATATTATTTTAATTAATATTTTATATGTTAATTAACCATTAAAATTTTCACATTATATTTCATAAACCTCACAAAAAAGTACAATTATCTATAATCATAACCCAATGGAGTCGACAGATCCTGAGAAATAATAACCACGACACTGCATTCAAGTATGTTCCATCCCCATGGGTAAAACATCATTTATTTTTTATGTTAAAAACATTATAGTTTCTATGTTTATATGTATTCTATGAAATAATTCAAAGATAAAAAATGTAAGGGGTTTAACACGACGAGTATATGATATACTGGTCTAGTATTTTCCACCTATTGTAGGAGCATTGATCCATCCACCTTTGAGAAGATAAACATGTAATGAACATGGTATAACCCATTCAACTTCACCTATTTTGGAAGGATAGTATGATATAATATATAACAACTCTTATCTTTATTACACACTTAAACAAGATTTATTACAAAAAAATTCACATAAAACAACTAGAGGATCCATGGGTCTAATGTCATTGGAAATTATGAACATTAAATAACATCATGGAACATAAAACACAACATATTTATCTAAATATCGTTTACATTTCCACAAAACTCATTCATACTTATAATTGATTGGGATAACCAGAGGACATTCATAGGAAAATGGTGAGCTATAAACACCAGAAAGGGGGAAAACAGGGCATTACATGATGAATACAACAAATTATAAGAAATCAGAATATCAATAGATTATAAGAGAAACATGAACATTAAGGCATGATATTGTATTATTATCATAAAATAGGAATGTGACATTAACATTTAACATGATGTTATCTTGGGCCAAGGAACATTGTATATGGAGCCTGAGTAACCACTCCCTGCACATTAATTAAAATGAGTAACCCATAATTTCATATGAATTAGCAAAAGTAAACACTCATTTCAAATGATATATCATGATAATATTTATTACCTGGTTTATTAGAGCTCTGTTGGGGTGAACTCATTAAAAACATTTCATTTCATGCATAAGTGTGACACATATATTAAATAAAATGGAATCATCATTTATTCCAAGTTAAAAGAATATGGAATACATAAATGAAATTATATAATAAATAAGTATATGTTAATAAACGTTAATAACATTGAAAAAATAATGTTAATGGTTTTGTAGATACTTTTCCCAATACATAGCATTTGGAAATAGAAGGTGTGATATAATAAAAAACATGATGAAAGAGGACAAATGCTATAAATATTACAAAATTTCACCAAAGTAATCAGGGTAAATGGGAGATATTAATGAAAGATAAAGAAGTATATCATCCTTAAAATAAAAGCATGTATGTATGGGGGAGTTTAGAAACCATGCCCGAACATTTTTGATTTAAAATAAATGGGTACAACAAGATAAAAAACATGGTTAAAAATGAGAAAGGAAGAAATCACATATGGAATTTATGCACGGAAAAGGACTACATTGGAGGAATTAAAGATAGTGAAAGGGGTATCTAATCACTAAAATATAATGAGGGAAGTATAGTGGAGGTGTGAAATCATATACAAACAATTGTAAATTAAAATAAAAGGGAATTATAATATATGGAAACATTGAAATAAATAAAGAATGAATGAAAATGGGGATCCCTTACTAGATTTTGTGACATCATGAGCTTGAGGATGAGATTCATGGGAGCTTGGGGAGCTTTGTGAGGGTTATAGAGAGATGTTGTTGGTTAATGAACAAGCTCCAAGGCTTTATAGTGAATAAAAGGTGGATATTGTGTAGGATTATATAGGAACTGTTGGGGGAATTTCTTAATATATCACAAACATAGGTTTTGGAATCTATATAATTAAATATTCAAAACCAAAAAACAACCCACGTTTCTTACTAATGGATTTCTCTAAATGAGAGTGGAAAATATTAATTTATATATTCAATTCATGAACATATTAAATTATTAGTTTCACTTATGTGGAGTTGAGTCACCCTCTCATGGAAAACATTTTGAATTGTTAAATTATTTTATAAGTCTTAGAGGGACCACTATGGAACCATAAAATTAATCAATAAAATATAAAATCATGCTTTTAATATTAAAACATATATCGACATAATAAACATTTTATATTGTCTTATTACATCACTATTGTGTCATTATGGTGTCATAAAACACATTATATATTTAAACAGTATTTATTATTTACCCAAAAATTTCACTATGTTAGAAAATTTTGAACAATTAACTATTAGATAATTTCAACATCCTGAATCTGATATTAATTTTCATTTTGTGTAAATAAATTACTAAATATGTGAATTTTTACTTTTAAAATAAAAAACCATTATTTAGTGTAAATTCATGGGGTTTGATAAAAGATTCTTTCTGACCATAATCAAAATTAGAATTGTATACATAAAAATTATACGATCATTAATATTTTATAGAAAAAATTATTAATAACATTTTATTAAAAAATATATTAATTCATCAAAATAGATTTCTTAATTAAATTTAAATATTAATTAAAATAACTTTTTGTTGTTTAAAAACCATTTACAATGTAAAAAAAATAAAATTAATACCTATTATTTAAAAAATACCATTCACATAATCATAGTTCTATGTTTTTCTACATAACCCCTTATAACACAAACAAAAGACATAAGGGTATGATGTGCGATGGTGACAAGATCTTAGGGCGGCTGAGCTAAGATCGCTCAGGTGGTAATTGTTATTTAAAAACAATTCTCAAATATGCCATTAAGTTCAAGCCTAACATTTTGAAGCATGGCTTGGGATTGGATCAGAGTGAACCCTAGTGATTTTACCTCCATCCCGAGCTCCAAAAATCGGACACCATATGATGTTATTCTACTGGATGAGTTCATTTCTTTATTTTTCTGGGTAAATAGGATTTTTTAAGCCTTTATATTTACTCTAATGACGTGAAAACTATTCAAAATCAATATTATAAATGGTAATAATTATTAATGGTATTTTATAATCGATAAATAAAAAACCAAACAAATGCATATGTTTTATATAAGAATTTTACGTAATAAGACATTTGATCATATCAAGATGAATTTTCATTAATAAATTTTTGAGTCATTACAATCTTCCCCCCATAAAAATTTTGACCCTATAAATTTCATTTTCCCAGACTTAAAAATATGAGGGTAACTCAACTTCATCACTTTATAAAATTTCCACGTCGCATCTTCAAAATATTGGTTTCACCAAAACACCATAATGGGATCCATTGTCTTATATCAATTAACTTTTTACCTATGATCTAAAAACGTTAACATATTCTCTTCATAAGAGAGGTCATTCTCCAATGGTACCACCTCTGGATTGAGTACAGGCCATGGTTCAGGTATATAATTCCATAATTGTGATATATGGAATACATCATGTTCTTGAGATAGGTTTATTGATAGTGCTTGTCGATATTCTGATACTCCAATTTGTTCAACGATCAAAAAATCGTCTATGTACCTTGGATAAAGCTTTCCCTTCATCCCAAAACTGAAAACTCTATTCCAAGGTGGTATGAAGATGAAAACCACATATCCAACAGAAAACTCTAGGACTTGTGGATGATTATAAACATAGATATTTTTGTCGACTCTAAGAAGATCTAATGTGCTTCTTGATAGTCATAGCCTTCTCCAACATTTATTCGACCATTTCTGGAACTAGTAGTATATTCTCTCCAACAATATCCTAACATGTCGTTGTTCTTAACCTCTTCCCATAACAGGATATATAAGGATCCATTTGGATTCTTGAGTGGAAATATTTATTGTAAGAGAACTCAACTAGAAAAATATGTTGATCATGTTGGACCCTCTATGATACAGTAGTTTTCAAAATCACAAATAATTTCAATCTACATATTCTATAATTTCAGGATATTTAATATCTCTATGTAATTCAATTATGTCATACAAAATAATAAACATCAATAAATCGAAAAACTATATATATTTATATTTATGAGTATGTTTAAAAGTTTGTTTACATATGTTGTTTCATGTAAGACGGACACTTCATGATTTTTTTAGAGTCCCTGACCCATATAGTTTGTTTGACACACCGATGTTTGACACAATGATATTCGACACACCGATGATCGACACACCGATGTTCGACACACTAAAGATGACATATCAAAGATGACATACCAAAGATGATTGATGGAATATGACTGCTGACACTGCTTTTCATCACAAAGTCAAACGAATGGAAAATGGGAATACCTAAAGCACAAAGAGGATCTCCTTTTGAATAACATAAAAAAAATCGATGAAGGCATTGAGTAGGATCCAATTTGTAGGGAGGCGGTCAAGTTGCTTGTGCGCCGTACAAGTCACGTGCACACCACCTATGTTTCACATAGCTCACTTGTGCTCCCTATTTAATTTTTCATCCAAGGTTCATGGTGGACTATAAATTGCCCTAGTGGGCCCCCATTTCATGGACTGATTTTCCAATTGTCAAATTCAAGATCTGTTCACCATAGTCTTCAAATCAACTCTTCTGAATGAATTTAAGGTAGATTTTTCTATAGAATTGAAGACCAGAAGGAGTGGAATTGGGCCTAAGTGTTTAGAATTTATCTACCCCTGTGTGACTAACTGTCCAGACCTCCGTAATAATGGAAACACTTCTGTGTCACCATACCCTTTCGATGAAACTTGCACACCGCCCTTTTGGAACCATCTTAGGATAATTCTAAAGTATTGAGTTTAGTCTCTCCCAAGTATTACCCTACATATTCTTCATCGCCTTGGTGATCACATGCTGTGAATGTACACTTGCACGTCCAAGAATTTCACACTAACTACATTTTTGTGCCTCTCTCCTATTCACCTCTCCTCTTCAATATATTATCCCTCGAACCCCTTTTCAAAGCCATTAGTGACATGATTCCGTTGTTGAATTTCTTATATGAATGGAATTCTGTGAGAACCTATCCCAAAAACTATTGAATTACAAGCTTTATGTCACTACAGTTAGATGTTTCCTCCATATAACCTCATCCCTTAAGATGAGAAGATATTTTGATCTAGTGCCTCCTTCTCAGCAGTAAGTCTCATGTTCCTTTGGTTCGGGCCTCCATCTCAGGAATGAGCCCCAAGTCCCCTTAACCGGGGCCTCCTTCCTAGGAGTAAGCCCCAATCATAATTTCCTTTAACTTTTTATATCCTCCTCAGGAGTAAGCCTTAATCTTAATTTCATTTTATTTTTGCCTCCTAATCATGAATAATCCCAAATCATAAGTCCCTTTTAATTTGGGCCTCCATGTCATAAGTATGCCCCATGTTATAATTCCCTTTTAATTTGGGACTCCTTATTTGGTTTAAGCCCCAGGTTAAAACTCCAAATCTATATAATGTACAAATACCTTTATGCACCCTGTTCCTAGGATTCTATCCTAAATAAGTCCTGGTCTTCATATACTTGGCGAGTCATACATTCAAAATCCCCACGTCATTTCTTGTGACTGCGTCATTCGTGGTACAATCATTAGCTTTAATGATACCTCTTGTTTCTCACACCAGGAATGACTCGCATGATCTTAGAGTTTAAGTAATCATGACATCTTTTTTGGGCTGTTAACCATGCATAAACACAATATTTCTTCTCCCAAACTACATAGATGTTGATATCATCCTTAAAAGTAGAGTACGTAGGAAGCCTTACTAAGGATCAAGACCATAATCCATTAATTATTTTCTGTCCCATATTACATTAAAATATATCCTTCTTATCGAACTAGGTGGGTTCTGATTCCTTTTTTTAACGAAGATACATAGTTATCCCATCTGCATGTACGATCCCAACTCTGAAATAATCTACGTATTTCTAAATGATAATAAACTTCAAGTGCACCACTATGTGGATTTAAAAACCATATGGTCATCCTAATGACCATATATAAGATTCTCTAAATCCCATACTTATCAATAATCGATTTCAAAATATAAATGAAAACTCATTTTCATTCTTATTTAATTAATTAGGATTCAAGAAACTAACTTAAATCTATAAGAGGGTTATAGAGTAGTAAATAATTCCCCCAAAAAATGTGTGATGAGCCTGACCTCCCATCCCCTCAACCAATGCGAATTCATATGCCTTATCGGTCTATAACTAATGACCAATTAACTTTGGAAAGTAAGTCCAAATGGATATAGAATCATTTGGTGTTTCCAGATTAATGAATAAACCCATTAGAATCTAATTGGATTGTTTGAACCTTAAACAAACAAGGTCATTCCCATTTCCAAACGAAACAAAAAATGGTAAAGCTGATATGAATCCTTAACCAAGTTTAATGATGTATTATATATTTATTATATTCCTATTAAAAATCAATATTATGGCAAACAAAGAAATCAATAATATATTTGATCATCCAAAAGATGTAGTCTGGATAGACATATCTTGATTATTTCTTCTATATCAAACATGCACTCTTTTCCAAGATCTCTCGGCAACAAAAATGGCTTCATTAAGATTCACAACATTGAATGCCTCGGCCGCTTCTCCTGTTGGATCCTCATCTCGTATGAGGAAGACATCACCTACTCAGCATCTTCAACACTAGGTCACAAATGCATTGGTGAGGGAATACCTTCAACATGGTACGATCCAGACTATTGAGGCTGCTCAACAAGCCTTCCATGTTAACAACTCAACCAAGTTGTTCGGATAGCGACGACCAATGGTCATGAAGAAGGTGGCGCCAACCACCATCGCCAACCATTTTGAATTTTATCCTCAGAACGCAATAACCAGTACCTCCCATATTATTGGGAGTTGAATCAAGAGGTCACTCAAGGTCTCAGTTCAAGAAGACAATAGTCCATCCTGAGGAATCCCACCATCAATCGCCACCTGAAGCGTGCGGTATTTCACCCTCAACAAGATGGGGGTATGAACTCTAGGTGATCGGCTCAGGTTCCTCAGACCTGAGCATGCAAGATTAACCATCAGAGGCAACATTTGGCCAAAAGGGACTAGGTTCTTACCTCTTCCCCCTCCATAGAATTTCATCAATGTAACATGTTAGAAAACAACGAGCGAACATATACACCCATAAATCCCAATTTAACTGCCCAGAAATATTTTCTAGCCGTAACAAACCAATCCCGCAAGGCAATTATAGTAGTGTACTATATGTTTGAATATACAAATGATTATAAATCATCAGCCAGTTAGCAGGCTCGTCTGACTCCATCCAAAGATGCCTACCAACAAAATGTGGTGACCACCTGTAAATATGCACATACACCTGCTTACACTCCTCAATTCTTCAAGTAGTCTCTTATTCCAATATTGAAGAAAGTACATCAATCATATTCAGTGGAGAACAATCAGCAGGCACCTACACCTTCAATTCATCAAGCAAACCAATAGTCTCATTTGGTAACACCCGAAGATGTCAATTGGAAAGCTCCAATGACAAACAGGAGGCAGACACAACTTTCTACCCCCAGACATGTGCACTATCAGAATTCACTGATAGGAAAAGGAGGACAGGAGAAGGAACACAAACCTACTACAAACACGAAATGGATGTATATTCCTATTCTAGCAGCTAAAGTCACCAAGAACATTCTGACAATGGTGAAACCGAAAAAGAAAATCACATCCATATTCTAGATACCTGTCTAAATATTATAACAATGTTAGTGACATCACAGGGAAGGAAACATAACTCTATCCCTATCAGTGGTGTGACTCATCAACATGTCACCCTGTAGCAGATTCACTCCTCTCTTCTATTCCAGGATGTTCGTGGGGAATTCTCCCCCATGTCATATGAATAATCAAGTCGGGCACATACACCCAATTTTAATAGAGATAGTCAGCATAACCTGACCATTTCTCTTTATTAGGTACATTCACATGCCCATAATAACAAATTTCACCAACAAGTGGTTTCCAATGTGAGTAAGAAGTCGTCCAAGATAAATACCAATCTTGAATAGTTATAAAATCAAGATCCAATCTACAATAAAGCCTTCCCAATAGTGGACTTCTTGAAGACCTTAGAAAATTATTTATTGAAACTAATGAATCTACTCCCTCGTTTCCAAATTCTGTAAATAACAACAATAATTTCGAAGGTATTCACTAGATACATCCTCATAAATTCTTGCGTCATGACAATTCGGTCAATATCAAAGTATCATCTTTAGATGAGACACATGATAACCCTCTGTGTGGCCACAAAACTAATGAGACAAAGGGGTTATCTTTTGTTGTAACCCACCAAAGTGGTTCTCCCCATGATGATGAATTTAGCTCTAAATGTCCTCTGCATATTTTTAATTTTCATTTCATAAAAAATTATTCAATGGAAAATGTTGTAATGAGAAACCCCTCTTATATTGAGGAACATGAAAATTCGAAGCCGGTCATGTCTGATACCTTGTCGCTAGCATGTGGAATACTTTCTCAATCAGAAGATAGCCAGGTGTGTAGGTCATTCTTTTAACCATACTTGGGTCATTTAACTTATTATTTGACAAATTAATTCTCTAGCAATCTTATGTAATTTGATTAAGGAAAAAAGAATCACCATCTTTGGTTAAATCAGGTAGAAGAATCTTCATCAAATGAAAAAGTGGAATAGCTAAATATGAGAAAAAAATTGGTGAATGGTGAAATACCAGTCATGTTTCAGCCTTTGGCTCAATCTCAGTATGATATTCCAGAAACCTTGACAGAAGATTTTATTCAAAATATTCTTCTCAACATATGGAAAACTCATTGACACTTAAAAGATAAACTATTATCTTATGATGAATATCAAAATCATGTTATGTTAATATAAGGGTTGCAATGCCAAATTGACTTGCAATTTCTCCCATTTCCTCAATATCCAAAGGTTGAAAAGCAGAATAGATCCCTATAACGTACATGCCATGGCCGATTAAAAAGTATGTTCCAGTTAATTACTAATGCCCCATATAGTATTCATATCAGGGAATGTGGTGTTCATGGAGCACTACATTTCATTGTGCTCTCTAGTCATAAAAGCCTGCCAAAACTGGTCTGGTGCAATGTTATTACCCATGGATGGAAACATTTAACTGGTTTTGTTTGTAATCAAAGGATTTCTCAAGAACAAGCCTCAACTAGTTCTTCCAAAAGTCGGGCCTATAATGAACAAGTTGTTGAATTAGTCTTGTATCAGGAAACTTATAATATCGAACAAACTTCATTTTTAGAGCATTAACATCATTAGGTGAAAGAGTTGTCAGATATAATCCAACAGTCATCTGAGCCGGCTGATAAAAGTGGATGTCGGATGATGCATCCAGCAAATTTCCAGACTAAAATCCACTAAATCAGGAGACCTTTTAAGAAATATTCAGATGTAGGTGACCAAGATCCACCTCATCATTCCAAGATAGGGACTCTTTTAATCCAACCCTCAAGATCAAAATACAATATTTGAGGAGTATAGTAGGAAAAATAGGAACATCCCCAGTCCACAGGACTGTGGAATTTTTCAAATTCTCAATATCTTCCTTAGTGAAATTTATTCTTCTCTTGATTAGGGAAGATTCCACAAGGGGAACACATAACTAAATTATCAGGAAATTCCCTCCAAATTACATTTCATGAAGAAGTTCTAGAGGGATCAACCAAACCAATGGAAATGTCTCATAAAGGACATAGAGGAAGGCAGTATCGTAGAAAAGCAGACAGAAGGGCTGCAATGCCTTATACATCAATAAATGTTCCCAATGCTATTGTCTCTGATCCACCATGAAATAAGGCTCACTTAGAGAAATCATATAAAGAAGTTCTTGTTCAAGAAGATGTATACACAGAATCAAATGATGAAGGTGTGCATACCCAAAATCACAGGCTTACCCAGAATCTTGGTATGCCTTCAAATAACAAACATCCCCCTCTCCGAAAGCCATCCAACAAGGGGAAAGGAAAAAAGTAAGATTGAATGTCAATTTTTTGTGGGAATGGTCAATCTTGTTAACTTGAATAGATACTTGAATAGAAAGAGGAAGAAATTAAGGTGTTAAGGAGGTTAAATGTATAACTACTTCAAGATAGTATTCCTCCATAGCTTGCTGGAGTTAATAAATCAATGGAATTTATTGCTGATATTCAGACAGATCAAGGATATACCCTTTTACAAGTACACCCTTACAAGTCCCATCCTGTAGGTCATACAGGATAGTAACTGGCATATACTACCATCAGTGGTAGTACTGGTCGCCACACCCATCCAATATCAGGTTATTGCACCTTGTCATTCAATAATCAACCAGATGTTTCTAAAACAATAATGACTACCATTGAGTCATTTAAAACGTATTTAGAAGCTATGGAAGGACGATGTGCACTAGTTCAACAAAAAAAAGTGAGGTTACCTTGAATGTGTGGATGAAATTCCTCCCCCATCAAATTTTTCTAATACCACGTTCCAAATTTTTAATGATTTGGTAGATCCATATCAACTCTTAACACATTTTTTTTCTTGTTTTGATACTATGATTGGAACTCCAAAACAATAAGAAGGAGTTAAGATCGAGTGTTTTTTGTATTCATTACAAGGAACTTTTTTTGGTATACATGTTTGCAATATCAGTCAACTATTGGGTGGGAAGATCTCTGTCAAAATTTCCTTCTTCATTTTAGCTGAACATTACCAAAGACGATAGTTTTAGATCATACCAATTTTAAAAAAAAGGGGAAATTAAAGAGTTTCGAATTTCATTGATCGCTGGAAGGGATTAACAAATTCATTAAGTTTAGCACTCCCTCAAGAAGAGTTTCTGCCAATCTGTGTGGAAAATATGCGAGATTAATTATGCACACCATTGATCCCTATAAAATACATGGGAGGGTTTCGAGACCTTACCTCAATCTCCCAGCTGAAGGAAGTCTCTCTTATACAGACCAGGGATAAAACTTGTCTAATTCCATCAGTTCCAGGAAGGATAATAGGAAAGGCAGAAGATGATATAGTTACACTTAAACAAGTGTATATACCTAATTCTACTTCAAAACCTTCATCATATCGAAGGGCTCCACCTCCTGTGTGTAAACAACAACAGTTGCCTCATCAAGAAGATCAAAGAGATCAATGTAGAAAATAGTTTTATGATTTAAATAATAATGTTTATTCTTTCTAGAAGGAACATGTTCTTGGTTATTTCATCTTGGATCTGGAAAAAAAATATGGTTCTGTTTCCAAGGCCCAAATGGCTGAACAAGGAAGGAGATGAAGACCTCCCCAATTATTTCTCATTTCATCAGATGTTGGGGCATCCCATTTAAGAGTGTTTTGTCTTCATGGACCTCATTTAAAAGATAGTGGAATCTAGATAAATAAAATTGAAAGGTTCTTCAGCCCATGTAGCATGTGTTACTGATACCGATCCAGAGGAAGAAGGCGAGTGGCACTGAGTCAAAAGTAAAAAATGCGCAGAAATTTGATTACTGGATGGTCATGAAAATGATCAACAAAATCATTCCTTTTGTCCAACATAATTAAATCAACCAATTGTGTCGTCTACTATTTCTAGAACTACAAAACCCCATTCATCTAAAGAAAAATCCTCAATAAAGTGGCGTAATTTGAAGAAAGAATAGAATTTAGAAGAAGATGAGTACATGTCAAAGCCTAAGTTGTCTTTGATTCTGGTAAATTTTATGCCATCTACTTCAAAAGCATGGGAACAACCCCACCATAGGGCATATCCTGAACTGGTTCATCAGGAATAATCTTCATAAGATGACGAAATGATCATTGGTTCAGCTAAAGTGATTCATTTAACGTATTCTTATGCCAATGAAAGTTTCGATCATAATGATCCTATGTCCCCTGTATCTAACAGAGGAATTAGTGGAAGAGAAAAAGGTGTAGGATATAGAGGATGACGTGAATATTCAAGAAGACATTATTTCAATCTTACCCCTGCTAGAACTATATATGTAGAAGAATCTCATTGAAAATCACTTCATCGGGCTCAACAGGAACAAGAATGTTCTTCCACACATAGAAGATTCGGTCCTGACATAGCTATTTTGGATGATTGGTTAGAGGTTACACCTTCTTCGTCTCAAAAAATAGATAGACTTAGTCATTCTAACCTACAAGATTCCAAGAGGGTATCTAATTCCTGCCCTAATACGGGATGTATCTACTGCCAAAGCATCAATTTCCATGGAACCTAAAATCCACATTTTTATAATTGGAAATGCAGACAAATGGACCAAAAGTATGATGTATTATAACATTTGTCCCATGTACAATTCATGTTACCAATTTTCGATGCCTTGATTCAATCAAAAGATATTCTGGATGTGTTTATTGATGATTTGTCATGTCCTCAAGAATTAAAAACTGAAATGGTTATAGTTGATGTCTACCATATAGAGAATTATCCTTGAGAATTCAATGCAGTGATATGTTTTACAGATGATGATTAAGATGATGATGAACATGGACATGTCAAACCTTTGTATTTATCTGAAAATGTCAATGAAATTGACATCCAATGATCATTCATTGATAATAGATTAAGAGTCAACCTCATTACTATTCTTACACATAGTCAATTGGGCCTTACCTAATCTGATTTATCTAATTCTACATTGATGTTGTAAAGATATGATAAGAATGAACAAGAACCTCTGTGTGAGATAACACTCAGAATTATGTTTGGATACATTGTGACTAATTTAGATTTCATGGTTGTTCTTCAGGACACTACCATCAACATTTTTCTTGGAAGAACATGGATACATCAACATGCGGTCGTACATTCTTCTTACAAACAATGTCAGAAATATTGCTTCAATTGTCAAATTGGGACATTGTATAGCGATAATGATCCATTCAAAACAAGTGAATCTCAATACATTGTGGCATAATTTTATCACATGGAGGGAAGTGAAAAATCCATGGAAAAGAACATAACCAAAATTAATGCTCCAAATGGTTTGGAAAAGATTCCAGTAAACCCATTCATACTTGTGATTACAGATTATGTGCTTCCTACTAGTCAAATTGATGGGATAGAACAAAATCCAATCACTCTTATGGAAACATCTATAATGTCAATTATGAAAATCAAGCCAGATAGCATAAGAGAAATTTTTTATTCTCTATGCAGTGATGAAAGCTTAAATGGGTATGTCTTCATTTCATTCATTTAAATCAAGAAATTATATACTTCATTAACCAGACCAAAAGATGTTATAGCAAAACCATAGGAAAACAATGATGTCGATTCTCAATCCATCATCTCCTCTCTATCACCCCAAGAAGACCCTTCATCATCAACACGGTCAGAAATGGTAGCCTCTTCTTCATGATTTTAAAATTTTAACTTCTCTCCTAACCATCGAAATTAGGCTTCATCATCTACTATGTAAGAAGAAATATATGAAGTAACACATATTGTAGAAGAAGAGGATGATCTTAGAGAATCTCTACTAGAATTTGATGAGGGTATCTCTATCAATGTTGATGAACTCATTGTAATAAATTTGGGTAAAAAAGAATATCCACACCCCTATTTAATTAGTGGATCCATGACTCTTAAAAAGAAATAATTGTATAGTAAATTTGTAAAGGAAAACTGAGATTTATTTTCTTGGAACTATATAGAAATTACATGTCTTAATCCTGATGTTTCCACTCATCATTTGGGTTTTCTAGAAGATTATCACGGATTCAAGCAAGCAGCAAGAAGAACACACCTAACTTATGCATCCAAATTTTAAGCTGGAGTTATTAATATTATCAAGGATAACTTCATTAGATAAGTTCAATATCCCAAATGGATGGCTAATATTGTCCATATGAAAAAGAAGAATGGAAAAATTAGAGTTTTCATTGACTTCTGAGTTCTTAATCCGCATTTTCACAAAGATGATTTTCCAGTTTCGATCATAGAACTCTTAATTGATGCAACAAATTTCTACGAAGCTCTTTCCTTCATGTATGGTTACACTGGGAACAATAAAATACAAATGGTACTTGAATCTGAGGAGTCTACACCCTTTAGATATCTTAATGGTGTGTTTTTCTATCAGGTAATGCCCTTTTGACCATAAAAATGCTGGTGAAACATATCAATGTTCCATGAACCATATCTTCAGACCCTCTTTAAGGAAATTTGTTGAATTTTATGTGGATGATTTTGTGGTTAAATCTAGACAACGTTTTGATGACATGGATGATCTAGAAATCATATTCAACAAACATAGACAATGAAATTTTAAGATAAACCCCTTGAATGTTCTTTCGTGGTATCCTTAAGAAAATTTCTCAGCTTTTTTGTATGCCATCATGGTGTCTAAGTTGATCATGGGAAGAAAAAATCAATCCTTGACATGTCACCTCCGAAAATTTAAAGTATTTAAGAGGAATTCAAAGTCACTTGGCCTATATTCAGCGTTTCATTGCCAATTTGGACGGCATGTGTTTACCCATCACTAGATTAATGAAGAAGGGAGTCACCGAACAGTGTTCTGAAGAATGTCAAGAAGCATTCTATATACTCATGAAATATCTCATGATTCCACCAGTATTAATGCCACCAATTTGAGGATGACCACATATTCTCTATGGGACAACTTTATAGATATCATTGGGTGCCTTTATTGCCCAAAAGAATGATGCTGGGAATGAAAAAAACATTTACTATCTCAGTAGGACTATTTATGAGGATGAAACATGATATGAAAGTATTGAAAATTGTTGTCCAGCATTAATATTTTCATTTCGAAAATTGAGTCACTACCTGCAACATCATGAGGTCCTATTGTTATCTCATAATAACCCGCTCAAATTTATCATTAGACGTCCAATGATTACAGGACGTCTAGAATGGTGGGTAGTTATTTAGCGGAATTTTGATATTTAGTATGTGTCTCAAAAGGCAATAAAGGGTCAAGATCTGTCCGATTTCTTTGGTGACCACCCATTTATTGAAGATAAATCTTTAAATATTAAACATCTGGATGAGGAAGTATTCTCTATTTATGATAATCCTAAAACATGGGAAATGTAATTCTATGGTTCCTCCAGAATCCCAACAGGAATGATAAATGGAAGATCCTAAATTCAATAATGTTGGGTTAGGAATCGTGTTTATTGCCCCCGAAAAGGCAGTGCAACCCTATTCCATCAAATTGTTGGAAGGCGGTACAAACGATGAAGCATAGTATCAAGCTCTCATCGCATGATTGTAAATGGCACTTCAGGCACATGTTAATCACTTGAAGGTAAAATGTGATTCAGATTTAGTAATCAAACAAATCAATGGGGATTATTCCATCAAAAAGGAAGAGTTAATCCATTTGTGTGATTAGGTTAGACTATTAATGATGGAATTTACCTCAGAACCGAAATTTTATTATGTCCTCTGATCACAAAATTCCCATGATAATGCACTGGATAATGTAGCCATAGC
Source organism: Viscum album (assembly GCA_963277665.1). Classification (NCBI taxonomy): domain Eukaryota; kingdom Viridiplantae; phylum Streptophyta; class Magnoliopsida; order Santalales; family Viscaceae; genus Viscum; species Viscum album. Next base: position 1,248,286,944 of record OY728148.1, read on the forward strand.
CCTAGAAGATCTCAATCAGGAAGAAACAATCAATAGTATTGCCCACTGTCATATAGAACCACCTTCTGTTCAAATCAGAAAAGAGTAAATCAATTAAATATGACCCATTTCTGAACCAATTGGTTATACTATAGAATGGATTACACTTATTAGGGAATACCTTCAAAATGGAGCACACCCAACAGATAGATCCTTGAATGAACAAGTCCGGTGACATGTGGTGAATTTTCTACATTATGATAGCTTAGATCACCAAAAAAGTCTCTACAAGAATATTTTTGATGGAATTTGATTTAGATGTATTGTTGGTGAAGAGGCAATGGTTTTCATGAATGAAGTACTTGTAGGAGTTTGCAGTTCCTAGCAGTCTGTACATATATTTTCTTGTCAAATTCAATGGCTCAGATACTTTTGGCCTTCAATGGTGAAATATTATGTTGATTTCATTATGAATTTTCATTCATTCAAAGAATGTTGCAACTTCATTCATATACCCCTTAAGTTCCTTCATACAGCTAAATACTCATGGCCATTTTCTACATGGGGAATGGATGTAGTAGGACCTTATCCTCCAGCAATAGTTAAGAATTTTAATTATATTCTTACTGATACTATCATCTTTTTCAAATGGGTAGAGGCAATACCTCTCAAAGGAGTCGTTAGTAAAATCATTTTTAGATTTTTCAAGTCCAACATAATTACCATATTTGGTGCTAGCCTCACACGTCCTTTTGATCCCGAACTGGTAAAAGGTAAAAACTAAGCCATAAGGCCAAAAAGCCTGCCAGATGGGTCTTCGCTTGAATTTTCTGGTTCACATCATACCCCCAACTATCAAACTCTTCTGCTTCTAGAGTTGGCCAAAATGTGACTGGAGCACCCCTCTTTTCTGCTCTAGGTCAACTAGAAGGATGAGTACAGGATGGTCCCTCCTCACTCTTCTTCATTAGAAAAATATTCATCCAGTCCTCTGGATGAATATCTTTTCTACAGTGGGTTTTCGTGGTGGTGGTATTCTTAAGCTCCTAGATAATTATCAATTACTCTCGAGCCAATGCCAGAGTCTCCTCCAAATCATTCCATGTCACCATGGGGGTGGATGAATTCATCAAACATATCTCCCAAAATTGAAGCCCATGAAATCTTGTAGACCTCCCACAAACTGATTCATAGTAATCCATGAGTTAGATGGAAATAATTCGTTTCCGAGCTCTAACAACTGATTAACTCGGAAAAGAGATTGTGATTCCTGTAAGCATATGTCTGCCCAACCCAGACAACTTCATATATTGAAACTCCATTCAGATCATCAACAAACTCTGCATAGGTTTGTTTCTCCCAATATTCCCACATCCATGTTGGCCTCACAACTCCTCTAGGTCAGAAATCCCAACTCTTTTTCCATCCCATAGATTGGTCCATCTAAGAAATCCGGAAAATGGATGTATTGAAATGTGGCTACAGCTCAGGTGTGTGATGATTCAGATCTAAAGCAGATGCACTATGATGCATTATATATTATTCTCCACTGCCCCTACATTGACATATGATCTTGAAACAGAGACATTTTCCGAAGAGATGTTGGTGTAGGTCTGAAACCAGGGATGTGGGATATAATTCAATGCCTTTGGAACATTGACTCCTTGCAGACGACCATGGAAATACAATGTCAAGTAGATTCTCTGTGGAAAATTGGCATGATATTTCTTCAAGTACATAACCTTATCAGGGAGTGTTCCATCGAAAATAACATAATAGCCATGGCTAACAACATTCAGCCTGTCATCAATTCTCATTCTGGCCAACTCATCAGCTGATCCAATTCTTCTAGGAGCCATTGAATCTACACAAAGATCAAACAATCAACTTTTAAGTATGTTTGTTTTGCGATATTTTTATGAAGGAAATTAAAAAATAGAAAATGAATTACGGTGTTAAAGTCCCAACTTGGCGCACAAGTCAAATAGGTCACGCATGTTTTTCCACCCTATACATGTCGTACAAGTCAAATACCTTTTTCATAAGCATACCACAATCATGAAGGGGGATTCTCCAAAGACAGAAGCACCTTACACGACGATATCTCAAGTGGATGAAGCCGAATGATTTTGCGTGCGAGCGAAACTACATATATTGGCGATCCAAACCACCTGTGTGCCATACGTTCTGCGCCCCATCATCTACGCGACAAACATTCTTCCCATAGACCCCTAATATCTTCAACATTAACTCAATTCCAGATCCTCATTCCTTTTTGGATCCATCTCTAAGTGGGGAATTTTTTTGACTCCCCTTTTCATCATAGAGTCCAACAAATGGAAAGGTGGAATACATTAAGCACAAAGAGGGTCACCCTTTGAAGAACATAAAAAATCTGATGAAGGCAAGAACTAGGAGCCCATTTAGAGTGAGGTGCGCAGGTTGGTTGTGCATCGTGCAAGTCGTTTTCAAGCCACTTATGGTTGTCTCAATTCACTTGTGCGCCCTATTTAATTTTTTAACCAAGTTGCAAGGTGGTCTATAAGTAGCCCATGTGGGCTCCCATTTCTAGAACAGATTTTATAAAAGTCAAATTCATGCTCTGGTTGCCCTATCCTTTAACTCAACTCTTCCAAAAGGTTTTAAGATAACTTTTTACCTATAATGTAAGAAATGAAGGAGTAGAATAAGGCCTAAGTGTTTATAATTCACCATCACTTGTGCTCATAAGTGTCCAAACCTCCTTAAAAATGGAAAAAAATGCACGTCGCCAAACCCTATCAATGAAACTTGTGTTCCACCCTTTTGGAAACATCATTGGATAATACTAATGACTTGAGTTAAGACTCGACCAAAAATTACCCTATAGATTCTTCATCACCCATGTGAACCCAAGCTGTGCAAGTACACTTGCATGGCCAAGACTTTCCCTCCAACTTCCTTTGTGTCCCTCTCTCACATTCACCTCTCATATTCAAGATAATAGAACTCAAACAACTTTTAAAATACATTTAAGGAATGGTTCCTTTGTTTGCTTCCATATCTGATAAGAATTCTATGAGAGCCTCTCCCAAAACCTTGTGACTCACAAGATTTATGTCATTATGATTAGGGGTTCCCTGTATATAACCTCATCCTTTAAGATGATAAGATCATTTGATTTAGGGAATCCTTCTAAGGAGTAAGTCCCATGTTCCGTTAGTTCGAGATTCCTTCTCAGTAATGAGCCCCATGTCTCATTAACCTTGGCCTCCTTCTCAGAGTAAGACCCTATCATAATTTCCTTTAAAATTGGTAATCTACCTCAGGAGTAGGACATAATCATCATTTCTATTGATTTCTGCCTCCTTCCAAAGAATAAGACATAATCATAAGTCCCTTTTAATTTGGGCCTCCTTCTTAGGGTTAATCCCCATGTTATAAGTCCTATTTTAATTTAGGCCTCCTTCTTAGGAGTAAGCCCCAGGATAAAAATCCAAATCTCCATAATGTACAAATACCATTATGGACCCAACTCATGGGATTCTTTCCCAATGTAAGTCCTGGATTTCATCTACATGGGTAGTCATATATATGTATGCCCCACATCATTTAATGTTTGGTCATCTTTCATGGAATAATATCCATGTTTACTGAAACCACTTGTTTCTCACATATAGCAAGACTGAGATGAGATTCGAGTGTAAAAGCAATCATGAAATCTCTTTTTGGAACATTAACCTTGTATAAGCCCCATATTTCTTCACCTAAACAATGTGGATATTGATCTCTTCATTAAAATTAAACTATGTAGGTATCCTTTCTATGGAGCAAGACCATCATCAGTTAATTCTTTTCCATCCCTTGTGATGTTAAAATATATCCTTCTTATCAAACTATATAGGTTTTGATTCCTTTTTTTAACAAGGATATGTAGGTATCCCATCTATGGTTATGATCCTAAATTTGAAATAATCTATGTCTTTCTGAATGACAATAATCATAATATTCCCCACTGAGTGGCTTTAAAACCAGTATGGTCATCATAATGACTATATAAAAGATTATATATATCCCATACATATCAATCATTGATTTCCAAATATAACAGAAAACTCATTTTAATGCTTTTTGAATTAATAACGATTCGTGAACATAACATAAATCTAAAATAGAGTACCGGAGTAGGTAATAATTCCCCCTAAAAAACTTTGATGATCCCGACCTCCCATCCTCTCAACAAATGAAAATTCTTAAGCCTCATTGGTCCATAACTAATGAGATCCTACATTTGGAATGTAGGTCAAAATGTATATAGAATCTTTCGGTGTTTCCTATTCTAAAAATATATCTTTTAGAAACTGATTGGAATGTTTGAGCCTTAAACAGACAGCATCATTCCCATTTATAGATGAAACAATGACAAAATGAAGATAACGGACCGATGTGGACACACTAGTGATAAAAAACCGAAGATGATAGACCAATGAAAAGGACTCACTGATAGTCACAAATAACTATTTTGAATTTATTATTTCAAATTTATAACTATTGGTCAAATATAAAAAAAATCATTCGGAAATTAGTTAATGCTTTTTGAAGAACTATCCATAGAGAGTATGAGGTATATGAACATTGGGAGATATTCATTCCTATTGGATCATGATGTATAAAAGGACTATAACCTCAATCATAAAAGTTTGAATCTCATGGAACAGAAAAAAAAAGTGAAGAATTTTTTAATAAGAAATATATTGTAAATAGAGAAACTCAAATCTTGTTCTCACAAGATGTTTTATAAGAAAAAACTTTTGATATCATGCTAAACATCCGCATAAAAGAGTGATGAACATTTTCACACCTAGGAGCTTTATTACAGAAATTGTGATACTCAGTTATAAAGGAAACTTCTTGAAGAGGTCAAAAAAATTATTTTCTCTTCATCCAATGAGTCCAGAGCTTTACTTCACAACACACAGGGATTTTTAAACCCCATTATTCATTAATAACTCTGTTGTGTTCTTGTGTTTACTATTTGAGTAGTGTGTGTGTCTGTTTTTCTCACACACACTATCTCTTAACCATAGTTGATGGATATTAAAAAAATCAACACTGTTAATTCCATTTTACTCATGTATCCCACGTAAAAATGAGGAATAGATCATTTGTGATTTGATTATTAGTTTTCCTATGAATAACTGTTATAGATGTCATGTGTGACCTGGATAAACTTGTGTGATATTGTGAACCCCGATCCAGTTAGTGGATTAGAATTTTATTAATACAAACTTCTTGGTGGTAGGTGAACACCATGTGAAGAGGACTAAGTCTCATCTTGTGTGTAATCCTCTTGTTTTATCTGTTGTGTTATTTGTATTGTGTTTTAATATAATTCGCATTATCAAATTAATATAAACTATACATTGATAGTTTTTTTATTATGTTTTCATATATTTTTTGAATTAGTAGATTAGTTTAGAATGTTTGACTAATATTTATTTTGGTAATGGTGTGAACTAATCAATATTTTGAGAAACGATTCTATCCATCAATACTTTTATAAATCCACTACAAACTGAAATTGATTTTTTTAATAGGGGATTTTATTTTAAAGAAGTTGTTTTAACAAAAATTTGAATAGATACTCAATTCAGTGCCTCGGAAGTCATCTACTTTGATCAATATTTGGTATCAGATTATCTTTAAGAATTCTTTTAAGATTTCTAATCTTGTCAACTATGATTATAATTGTTTTCCAATGATCTCAAAATTTATATTATTTATTAATATTTACCTCTTTGAAATTATTTTACAATATTAATCATGGAAAATATATTACAAGGGGCTTCTACCTATAGAACACCTTTCTTTAATTGTAATAATTATGCTCAGTGGAATCTTACGATGAATATACTTATAGAATTCATGGGATTTGAAATCTTGATTGCTATATAAAGTAAATATGCAATTCCAAAATCCTCAAGAAAAATTTGGGATAAACCTACCATGACCACCTATAACAATAATTATAAAGAAATGAATTCTATATAATTTAAACTAGGATATGGTGAGGTTACCCATATCTCTGTGTGTAAAACTATACATGAGATTTGGGATAATCTATCTGTTTTTCATGAGGGAACATCCAATGTTAATGAAATGAGATTAAATAAATATAAAATAAAATAGGACAACATCAGAATGAATCATGATTAATAAATGTTTGATATTTATCTCAGTTTAAATGAAATTGTGAATACCATGATTTCATCCTGAATAGATGTAACATCCTAATAGCATATAATGCAGATTCTGAAATTCTTACCTGAAAGATGGTGTGGAATTTATGTTTCTATTATAAAATCGTTCGATATTGATAGGATTCTAGTGAAGTAATTTGATAGGAAAATTAATGATATGTCAAAAGTAATTGAAGCTAAATCAATAATAGGATGATCCAAAACAATTTTGAGTAGCTTTAAGAATACTTCTTCTAAAAGTAATGAAAATGATAAATTTAAAACTACTATTGAGATCCCATGTAGTGATGATGTAGATCCATATAGTGGTGAATAAATGTCCCAGTTGGTTTGAAGATTCATGAAATTTTATAGATAAAATATATTTTAAAGAAATCCAAATTACAAAGGAACGTATGATTACATGGGAAATTGGAAAAAGTATTGGATGAAAATTATGAAATCAGAAGAGATAACTTTCAATGAATGTAAAAGGAAAAGACATGTAAAGTATTTCATTCCAAATATTAAATATAATAAAAAGTATGAAAATAAAGGTAGAAGGTATAAGATAGAAATGCAGTCCAATTGGAGTGCCTCTAAGAACAACTCAAGTGAATTTAGCTCTACACAGAATGAGAAAGTTTATTTGGAAAATATGTGTTTTTTGAAAAACAATATTATGGTAACCATATACACTGTTGTATGTAATACTTATTATTCTCAAATATAGTCTCAAAATATGAAAAATGATGAATTATAAAAATATCTCTACATGTTATAAGAAACATGTAATGAGTTAAAATATATGTATAAATCTATGAAGAAGCAGTATGTTCTTACTGTGACTTCTAACACTAACCATACAACTGAAAAATAGAGAAATACACATCTTCTTAAGGGGATAAATGAGTTAAAAATATCTTCTTAGGAATTGAATAAAGACTTAGAAATGTTTACTAATGGAAAAAATTCTCTCAATCAAATGCTTGGTAAAATAATAGCTATTATGTATAATTATGGGATAGGATATCAACATGGTCAGAGGAATTTATCCAAATCACGTTTTGTAATCAAATTTGGAAAATATACTACCTTTTTCAAAATCCAATATTTTACAACAAGTCCTAATTCTACAAATTCATTTACTGTATCCAATTCTTCATGAGAAAACATTGTTTAATTTTTCAAAACTCTATATTCTGTATATAGAAAACCCATAAGAGATTTTTGGGTTCCTAATGCTTATATTAGTATTGTATGTGGACCCATACAAAAATGGGTACCAAAGTCATATATTGGATGAAATATTTTGTAGGTGAATTGAATAAAGTGCTCTTGTAAAAAGCATTGTTACATGGAAAGTGGCAGTATAAGACATATGACTGTGGAATTTTCAATCTTTAAATTTATTATCATGTTTGATGGATGACATGTCACTTTTAGTGACAATAGTAAAGGAAAAATCATTGGGCTAGGCCGTATTGCAAACCCTAACCCTATTACAATTTCTAAAATACTATAAGTTGGTGGATTAAAATATAACCTTCTCATAATATATCATTTTTTTATGATAGATTTAATGTTAAATTAAAAAATGATTAATGCCTTGTTTTTTATTCGAATAAAAACATAGAATTTACTAATTTTCGAACTGATAACGTATATGAAATGAATCAATACACACTAGACTCACTGAATGTCTCTTGTCTAAATGCCTTTCATAAAGAGTCTCAGATCTGGCATAGAAGACTGGTTCATTTCAACGTAATCATTCATAGGAAGTCCACTAGAAAGTATTTAGTTAGACTTACCCTATTTAGAGTTTCCAAACATTAATGTCTATAATCCTTGTCAAATCGGAAAGCAACATGAAACCTCATTCAAAACAAAGAATGAAGTATGTACTTCTCAACCTCTTGAGTTGGTTGACATGGTCTTTTTTGGAACATCTATAGTTTAGAGTCTCAATGGGGAGCACTATTTTTATATTTTTGTATATGATTTCCCTAGGTACACCTGGAAATTTTTTCCAGCGGAAAAAAAGTGATGATTCTTCACACTTTTAAAAGTAATATAGGAATGTAGGAAATCTTAGTGGAACTAAGATTAAATCCTTAATAAGATATCAGGTCTATGAGTTTTATAATCATGATTTTGATGTTTTTTTCTCAAAAAATGGTTGTAATAATAACTTATCTTTTCCTAGGACACCTCAAAGAAATGATGTGGTAAAACGATGAAAAAGAACCTTACAAGAAATTTCCAGAACTATTCTTAATTAATATGATATAACCATTTATTTCTGGGGTGAATCTATTAATACAACTTGTTACAAAATAAACAGAGTCTTAATTAGACCCATCTATAAGAATACACCTTATGAGATGTTGAAGAATATGAGACCCCAAGTAGGTTATTTTAATGTGTTTGTATGTAATGATTATATTTTGAACTGTAATGATAATTTTTAGAAATGTTCCTCCAAAGGTGATGATGGAATATTTATTCTATATTATACATAAAGCAATTATTATAGAGTCATTAATGAGAAGTCCAAATTTGTGGAGGAATCTATACATATTACGTTAGATGAAGTAGATCCACATGAGACCAAGACCTCACAAGAAAATATTGAATAAGATATTTCAAATCTAAACATTAATGATATAACCTCAAATCATCATATGAATTTTTTTTGAAAAACTCTCGTTTTGGAAATTCTACACATCCTATACTTAGTGAACCAGATCAACCTGACCAACCTAAAATTTCAATTCGAACCATCTCAAGACCAATTAAAACACTTAAGAATCATCCCCTAAATATTAATGTTGGATATTTTATAGAGGAACACAAACGAGATATTCCTTGAGAAACTAGGTTGAATATCAAGATTTCTTATCATATCATGAACATAAAAATTCAAACGATGTGATCTATGATGAATTTTGATTAATGGACATGCAAGAAGAACTTAATCCATTTGAAGGAAATAATTTTTGTAAACTTATAGATATATCAATGGATACTCATACCATTGTAACTTAATGGGATTTTAGTAAAAAAATTATATGAAGCTAGAAAAATAGTTATAAATAAAGCTAGATTAGTTGGAAAAGGATATTACCAAGAAGAGGAAATTCCTTATGAATAGAAATATACACTAGTTTCTAGACATGAGGCAATTAGGATCATACATTCCTAAGAAACACACATGGATTTTAAGCATTATCAAATGTATGTCAAAAGTGAATTATTAAATAGTTATATAATTGAGGATTTTTTTGATTAACTTCCTGTAGGTTTTATAAATCCACATCTTCCAAATCATGAGTTCAAATTATTGAAAGCATTATATGGATTGAAATAATCTCCAAGAGGTTGGTATGAATGGTTGATTAATTTTCTAATATCTAAGGTCTTTAATAAAAGAATTTACATACCCTACAATATTTATAAAATTATTTTAAAAATATATTTTAATAGAACATATATATGTAGATGATATTGTATTTGGATCTTTTTAAAATTCATTATGTAATAATTTATCAAACATAATGAAAATTTAGTTTCAAATGAGTTTAAAGGATGAACTTAAATACTCTCTTGGATTTTAAATATTTAAAAATAAAGAGGTATAATTTTAAATCAACTTATGTAATCTAAATATCAATTGAATATATATGTCTTTGATTGCATTAAGAGTTGTTAAACCCCTCTATGAGCCCTACATGTATGTTAGATGTCAATAAAAATGGAAAATTAGTTGATCACTTTGATTACAGAGGAATGACTAAGAGTTTGATGTAATTAACTACTAGTAGGCCAGATATTATGTTCAGTGTGTGTATGTGTGATATAGTTCATGAAACCCCAATATAGTCACATATAAATGCCATTAAATTATTTTTCAAATACCTCATGTATACAACAAACATAGGAAATTTCTGTCATAAAGGAAAAACTTTTGATTTAGTTTTCTATTTAGATGCTGATTTTAGTGGATTTAGTTAGATATAAAGAGTACCTATAGAACATGTCACTTTTGGGGAAGTCTATAATATTATGGTGTAGTAAAAAAGAAAATTTTAGTTGAATTATCAATTGTTAAAGCAGAATACATTACTTCTAGTAGTTTTTGTGCAAACATTTTTTGGATGAATCACACATTATTAGATGATGGATTTAAATTCAGACATGTCCCTATATAATGTGACAAAAAAGTGCTATTATCATTTTTAAGAATACAATTTGTCATTCTAGATCGAAGTATATTACTGTAAGACATCACTTTTTTAGATATCATTTTTTAAAAGTTTATATAAATCTTTAGTTTATTCTTACTGAACATCAACCTGCTAATATATTCACTAAACCATTAAACTCTGACAAAATTAACTACATCTTATGTGAACAAGGAATGATAAATCTATAACATCTCATGAAACTGATCCTTGAATCCAATCTCATGAAACTGATCTTAGGAAACTGATTTTGGAAACTGATCTCATGCTACCAATCCTTGAAACTGATCCCATGTAACCGATACTTGAAACCAATGTAATGAAATGGATCCTTGGAACTGATATCATGAAACTGATCTATGAAACTGATCTCATGAAATAGATCTCTTAAAATCATTTACTTGAAACTGACCCTTGAATCTGATCATGTAATACTGATTCAATGCCATTGATGTTTTCAAGGATTCATTCGAAATTCTGTATTTTTTAAATAAAACATCATTGTTTTGTATTTTCGTGGATGCATTTAAATTCTATGCATTATGATTTACAGTCCCGAAATTATATAGGAAGTTATATCCATACCAACCTTTCACCTGCTTACTACCATAAACTCTTCTACCCTTTGTCACTTTATATATTGAATCTTGACATATCTAACTCCATAGTAGTCTGAAAGCTCAAAATGATAAAGACCAAGTGCGCTATGGAAGATCCATCAAAATAACCATCTGTTAAACAACATAATTTTGAGTCCTATGGGACGTCAAAACTGAGCATGGAAAGATGAGTTGTTACGACTGAAAATTACATGTTTGTTCAGTGGCTTCTGTCAGGCAAGTCATTTTTATTAATATTACTATAATCTAAAGGGTGTCTAAGATGGATCTCTAATAATGAAAGGCCATATTATCCCCATCCATTACATGTGTTTTATCAACATTCTCAGATTTCTAGGGATTATTCTAATGTAGAAGAAATGATATTAGTGGTAAATGGAGAAGAAATAGATTGTTTTTTGAAGGAATGGGATATGTTCTTGGATATTCCTTAGGAAGCAATCTATACTGATTATCCAAGTAATATTCCACCTTCATCTGATTTTTTCTCATATAATGTTGATCTGATGGTGCTGACTATAAATGGAGAATATAGTAGGACTATTAAAATTGAGTTTCAGTGAGAGGTAAGATTACTTTTAATGTTTATAAAACAAAAAATCTTCCCAAGAAAGTGATATTTCTCTACTGTGAAGAATCAGGATGTATTATTGATCTATCTTATAAAACATGGGATAAAAATTACTGATGTAGGTATCTAATGATGAATGTCTCTAATTTGATAAAGTAATATATTAAGGCCACATGTTTGTACTATCTGAGGATGATCACTTCCATGTTAAAAAGGATAGGTTGTGTGGATAACAGTGAAGAAGTGATAAGTTCATGTAGTTGTTATTGACTTCAAAAATATATTTGTAAATGTATGAAAATATTTTGAAACCCATGGAAGAAATTTTGGGTAGGTGATGAGGAAAGGTTTTACGAGGATTCAAATCTAGTTGACCATCCTACCATACCAAGGGATCAAATTGATCTAGGTCTCAAACCAGGAGAAGAACATGTTTATTCTAATGAGGAATCTAATACTAAGGATCCAAGGGAAGAAGGATCTACTTTTTATGAGAGGAGTGATCAACATATTACTGAACAACCTAAAGGCATGTCTTATGGACCTACTAGTCCACCTTTAGACTTACCCTGAAGAGAACCATTATTTGATGATGAGGATGTGGAAGAAACCGAGGTTACTAGAGTTGATGGATGTGTATGTAAATATGATGAAGAGTCTGATGATTATGACGATGATGATGAAAGAGGAAATGATTATTTTATGAGTGATTTTTAAATTTGGGAGAACAAGTGGTAGAAAGGTCTAGTGGGAAATCTATACATAGAGATGGTGATGGTCTTAATCTTGTTGAACATAAGGCTGCTAATCATAGATATGAAGATCATGGGGACATATCACCCCTTCATTATTAGAAAAATCATGAAATAATTCATAAATTTAATGAACATATGCCTGGTGTCCCTGTGGAAGATGTTTGGGATCATGTTTCTCAAATTGAGAATGTCCCTGGAGATGTTGAAGTCAATATAGAACATGAAACACTTGTTGATCAACTGGTTCATGTACCCATAACTGTTATTATGGCCAGGGGACAGGAATAAGATGTTTATGAAGATGATGTTGTTCCTGAGCCTCAAAAAATATGGATTCTGATTGATATTGTTGAGCCAAGAGACTAACCTATAATCATGAATAGAATAATGATCCAGGATACATTTTTTTGGGTTGGAATATGTCTTGGATGAGGGGAGGATGTCTTCTCCTCCTACTCCACAAGCCCAAGCTGAATAAGAACCTGTTGCACCTGTTCCACTAGTTGCAACTCCAGCAGTAGAGCTAGAAGCCCAGATAATGCCAAGTTACATTGTCAATAAGGCTAATTTGGAAGAATTTAGAAATGATATTTGTGAGTTACTGAAATCCTCAGTTGGATCAAGAAAAGAAGCCTCCACTTCAATAAAAATATCAAATTTAGAGGGAGCAAAGGTTTTAAGGATAACGATCTAGGAGATTCAACCAAATATCATTACCACAACAGAAACCATCATTAATCATAATACCATGTTGAGAGAAAAATTATGAAATATGAGCAATGAGCTAAATTCTCTAACCTATGACTTCACATCCTCCATTAGTGGTGGGTTGGAAGTTATTAGTAATTTGGTTACTCAACTACTAAGTATATATCTGAAGAAATTGGAAGAGGATATTAGCAATATGATAACTGGCCCATCCAGTTCTAGGAGTGGGAAATGTGCTATTTCTGATTTGGAGTCTAAAACGGATTTTATTAGAGATGAAGTCCAATGACTTTAGAGAGTTCCATTAAAAGAAACTATTGAAATGGTGCAATAAAATAGAGACCTTGTTTAAAATATGGTCAGGAAGTGCACAAATGAAGCATCTACTTCTCTGAAAGTGATTTGAGAGGAAGGGGATAATTACATTACTGAGATTATTACCATGCATGATCTCATCCGTAGATTCATGTTTGTAGAAAAAAAAAGTAAAATACCTAGAGTCATAGAAACATTCAAGAAGCAAGTTACTCAATTGAAAGAATTTACCCCTTTGCTGAATAAATATATGGAGCATACGGATGACTTCGAGAAAACCATGCAATATGTTGGTCAAATCATCAATGATTTCTTCAACCTCTTTAAGCCATATGAACATGCTCCACCTGAAGAAATTGTGGTTCCTCCTAATTCATCCCTTGGCACCACCTCTCAGTTTCCTTCTCAAATGAATGTCTCTCAGGCTCATTCCCAAATTCAACCAATCATTATAGAGCAATATCTTAGTTTATGGTTGTCAGAAAGATGGCCTAGCCTTTCCTCCATTGTCCCTATGGGTGTTTCCTTTCTTGTTGTTATCTTCATACCACCTCTTCCCTCTACCACTCCCAAAACTTCTCATCCTCTTTTAAATCCTTCATATAAAGGCAAATCCCCACAATAGCCAAACCCTTTATGATGGATTGTATCTTTGATAGGGATTTTATCTTTGTTTGGAATGTACTATTCTTCTTCTTAATGGAAATATATATAGTGCCTTCCATTAATTATATTTCTCCACTTACTTTCATCATTTATTTTTGTTTCAAATACCCAAAAAATGATAAAATGAAAAGGGAATACATTTTTTATCTAGGGGTATAATTTTGGTTATAGGTCACATGGAATGTAATCATAATAATACATGTATTGAGGGGGATTGTTTTTAAAAACTCAAACATGGGAATTCTTATGTTATATTGAGCAATCTCATTCAGTGCCTTATGATTTGTAAAATTATTCTTATTCATAATATTTTCATGTATTCTATAATTTCAGATTATCAAAATGGTAGATTTTTGGACCCTATATGATATAGTAGTTTTCCTAATCACAAATAATGTCAATATAAAAATTCTACTATGTCATGTCATATAATATCTCTAATTAAATCAATTATGTCATACAAAAAAATAAACTTAAATATGTCAATAATATATATATATATATATATGTTTATAATAGTATTTTTACATGTGTTATTTTGTATAAGACATACACTTCATGTGCATTTTAGATTCCCTGGCCCAGATAGTTTGATCGATACAATGATGATAGACACAAAATGTTTGACACACTGATGAACGACACATCGATATTCGACACAATGATGTTCGACATATCGAATATGACATATCGATGATGAAAAACAGAAGATGAAAACCCGATAATGACAGATCGAAGTTGACAGACCAATGAAGTCACATAGATGCTAACAGACAGAAGATAACAAACTGATGAAAATGACTCACTGGTCATTATAAATAACGGTTTCAAAATTATTAATTCAAATTTATTTATAATGTCCATATTTAGTTAAATTAATGTTTCTAACATTATTTAATGTTGTCTATAGGACTATTTAGAGATAGTACGAGGTTCATGGTCATGGGGAGATCTTCATTCCTATTGTATCTTGACATATAAAAGGACTACAACCTCAATATTAAATGTATGACTCTCTTGGAAAATAAAAAAAAGGCATACTATGTGAATAAAAAATATATTGAAAATAGAGAAACTAGAAGCCTAAGCTCACAAGATGTTTTGCAGGAATCATCTCATTGTATCCTGCTGAACATCCTCACAATTGAGAGGTGATCCTTTTCACACATGGAAGTTGGATTATACAAACTGTGATACTCAATTCTGAATCCAACGTTTAGAAGATGGATCAAATAGCATTTTATAAACATCCATTGAGTCTATTGCTTTACATCACAAAACACAAATATTTATAAGACATGATATTCTTTAATTACTCTATTGTGATAATGTGTTTACTATTTTAGAATTGTGTATATCTTTTTGTGTCACAAACACTATCGCCTGAGCATAACTAAAGGATATTAAACTTTCTCACACTCAATTCCCTTTGATTATTGTATCCCATGTTGAACTGTGTAAGAGATCCTTTGAGATTTGTTTGGTATTTTTCCCAATAATAGTTATAGTAGAGGTCATGTGTGACTTGGATAGCCATGTGTGCTGTTGTGAACCTCAATCTAGTGTGTGGATCAGGAATTTATTAATATAAACTACATGGTGGCAGGTGATCCCCATGTTGAGATAACAAAGTCTCATTTGGAGATTGAGCCTCTTGTTTTATCCATTGTCAACTTTTTCTTGTGTTTTAATATAATATTAATTTTTCACATTAAGATAAACTCAGCTTATATAGTTAGTATAGAACATTACTTCACGAGTTTTGAATCAGTGGATTAGTTTCGAATTTTGTAAAATTCATTAGATTGCTAAAGCTGATAACTAATCAATCTTCTAAGAAACTAATTTAACCATGAAGACTTTTACAAATCCCCTTAAAAGTAACATTGATTTTTTTACAGGGGAAGTTATTTTAAAGAACCTATTTTGACATAATTTTTATTGATACTCAATTCACCCCCAGTTGAGTCATCTACTTCAACAAACAGATCCCATCATCCTTTGAAGTCCAATGTGAATGATCTCAACATTTCCTCATGTGTTTAGATAGTACTCTCAGATTGGTCATCAGTTTGAGGATAATAAACATTTCTTATGTTCAACTCAGTATTCAGATAATGTTGGAGGCACTTCTCAAATATATAGGTGAATCTTGGATCATGAATGGATACAAAAGATAGTGGCACTCCATCCATCTTACAACTTCTCTAATTTATATCCATGTCACTAGATCCAATGAAAATTCCTCTCGATTTGTAACTACATGTGTAGTCATTATAATAAAATCCAAAATAACCCAGATATCATAGTTTCCTTTGGATATAATTGGATGTTTGGTGATAAAGTCCATAACGATGTTATCCTATTTCCATGTTGGTATGTGTATTGGTTTCATCATCCATGTCGATTTCATTCTTGCAACCATCACTTTCAGACTCACTAGGAACATTAATGTATACTCGGCGATCTATTTAATCATGTTATCCCACCAATAATGCTCTCAAAGATCTCGAAACATCTTTTGGAATCCTTGGTGAATGGTGAAATTCAATGTCTGTGAATCATATAAATGGTCACTATTTAACTATGGATTTTATGGAACACATATTCATGAAACAAATTTCACAATTCCATCTTCATTTATATTGATCTAAATTGATTTCCATTATTTGAATTTTTCCACATTCTTTTGGATTCCCACATCATCCTTTTGAGTATCATTTAACCTTTCCGAAAGAGATGGCTGAAAATTTATTTGTGAAAGGGTTGATAATGTTCCCTTCATTATGATTCATACATCTATCTTCTTCAAATCTAATAATATTGGATGATTTTAAATTCTCATAAAAGAAAGGATCTCTAGATCTTTTCCAATAAGAGAATCTTCCACAATGTTCTCTTTCCCTAGATGTTAGTGAATTGAACAGTCATAGTCATTGAGCATCTCAAACCATCTTTAGTGGACAATATTCGGTTATTTTTGTGTGAATATATACTTGAGTATTTTATAACCTTTATATATTTCACAATTCACACCAAAAAGATAATGTCACCCAAATTTTAAAGTGATGATTATTGCAGCACACACTAGATTATGTGTTGGATAGATTTTTTCTTGAACGTTCTACTAACTTGGTGCATAGGTAATGATGTTTTCATTTTGTATCAATAGTCATTACAAGACCTTATTTGAAACAACACTGTATACTAAAAAATGTTATCCACGTGTGGGTAGTGTGAGAATAGCCAGAGTGATAATCCTTATTTTTAACTGCATGAAGATATCCTAGCATTTATTAGTACATGAAAACATTACTCCCTTCTGAGTTTGCATGGTAAGAGTGTTTGAAAATCATATAAATATCTAACAAATTAGTGCTAATATCTAGATAACCCAATGAGTGTATGGATACCCATCACAGATTCTAGCCTCATCCGTTCATCAATTTCATTTATCTTGTTGGGATCCACAGATATCTCATTTCTTTTGATGAAATGAACCATGAATGGGACCTCATTCTTCCTGAAATAAAACATTCTTTATATTTCAAAGATATTCCATGTTTACAAGTTCTCTATTATAGTGATTTGATGCTTCTCATGCCCTACCTTTAGTTTTGGAATATATTATAATATCATCTATAAGCACTACCATAAAATTTTCTATGTAATACCTATAGAAATTATCATCAAGTAGATGTATATTTCTAGAGAATTAGATAGTCTGAAAGGAAATAAAATGAATTCAGTGTGCTCGTAGCTTGTATGAAAAGCAGTCTTGAGAATATCTTCCTTATTCACCCTTACATGGTATTATCCTGACCACATATCAAACATGGAGATTCATTATTCTCCATGTAGCTGATCAGAAAAGTCATAAATTTATAACAGAGGAAACTTTTTCTTTCTCATGATTTTGTGGAGCTCAAGAAAATCAATGTAAAGGAGCATGGACCCATACTTCTTGAAGAAGAGGACTTTTTCACCATATGGTGAATCATGTGGATATATAAACCCTTTATCAAAATTATACTATAGTTGTTTATTTAGATCCGTAACTTCCCAACGTCCATTATATATGCAGTCTTGGATATTTGAAAATACCCACTTATAATATCAACACATAATTCAACATCTCTTATAAAAATAAGACCATGAAATTTCTCCGGAAAGAGTTCCGTGAATTCCCTCACAATAGGCACGACTTCGAGTAAGGTTCCTTCCTTAGACTTAATCATCATAGTAAGATATGAATGCCCATAGTGAATTTATATCTTATCTCGAAATGATGGCGTTAAATAATATTTATCCTCTTCCTTAGACTTGTTTTGAATCTGGGGTCAATTATCTATATAGAGAGTGATTTCCCTCTCTCCACAATTAACGATTTCTCTATATAGGGAGAGCTAAAATATGGAAATAATGGCATAAAATACCACCATAGGATGTATAATGGGGTTCTACAGGAAGTAAAATTGATAAATAAGGAAATGGGATGAGTTATACTCATGGGGTGTGATGATTTCCGCATTTCCTACTCTCACTGACATCTCTAGTTCCATGATTTGTGGTGGTGCTGGGATTTTTCAGCAAAACCTTTTGGATATAAATGAATGTTTAAAACAAGATTCCACATGTATGTTCACTATTCATGAATGAATAAATAAAATATGTATCAACACATTATTTTCAGGGTTCACATCTATATTAGTGAACGAAAATTCTCACTCTTACTACCTTGAAGGTTTTTTGTTGCTTCTGAAAACACATAGCTTAGTGAACTAGTTTGAAAAGAGAACTAATTCTTTATAGTTGAAGAAATGAAAAACGCATTGATGGTCAATCAAAAAATTCATTTCCACTAAGACAATAGTAAATTTTTCTTATTGGTAACCGATGGCCAGGTACACTTCTCTTCCACACATAATTCATTTCCTGATCCCCTGCAAAAAATTACCAGGGATCTTCTTTCTACACCTCTGGGAAGTGGGGTGCTGGAATGTTTTAGCACTGTTGGATTTATCTATCAGACTTCCAGAATGAGATTACACATTCCACTTCTTATCCCCATGATTCACATAAGATTTTCCAATCTACATTTCAACATTAAGGTCACATCAACTAATTTACAAATAGCTTTCAGGATCACAAATCACTATTGATTCCCGTATGATAGGTTTTAGCCCACCAAAGAAGCAGTAATCCTTGCATTCGGGTGTACCAAAAACATCGTACCCTTATTGTGCATGCCTTGTGATGTTTTTCATGTATGATATAATGGATTAGTCATGTTTTTTCTTTAGGTAATGGAATTATATTTTCATTTTATTTTAGAGGGTGTGTGGAAAATATTTATTGTATTTTTATACTGAAATTCTTCCATTCCAATGCCTCAAACTCTTCCTATGAATTAATATTTTTTTATCAATGTGGACTATTGATCAACAATACCTTCCATATGATAAGTAGACAGAATAACCATCCATTTATCATAACATTAATGGATGGAGATAATTTTTTAATGGTGTTTATCCATTGTTCTATGATTGAGGGATTAGATGGTCCATTAAATGTAGGAGACCTTTGATTCATAAAGCTCTCGATTTTAGCTTGTTCATTCTTGGGGGGAGGGGGTTGGACATTCTCATTGACCCACAATTCAATTCAATACATGATATAGCTAATATATTATCATGAAAAATATTTCGATTCCTACTAACATCAGATTAGGAATTACATTAGAATAGTAATCACATTGATCTTCACTTCATTTGTAAGATCGAGTCCTCCGATTAAAGTCCATTGGATGTAATAAAGTATAGATAAGGGTAACACATAAGGGGAATCCAATAAAAAAATTATCTCTTATAAATTACATTTATTTCCTTATCTTATGAATTTATATGCTTTAATCTATGTTATCAATGATCTGCTTCCCCACATATATTCATAAAAGAATTTGTTTTGTTTTATTAATAATGGTTCATAATAAGAATATGAATAAACCAAATCATATCACATAGGAGTGTCAAAACAGAAGTGAACAAATCACATCTTCATGCACTAGTCTCCATTCATGTCGAGCTTAAAGCGGTGTTTTCCTGTGTCACACCAAGATATATACGTTCCAAATCCACTTCAACAAGTTCAAATCAAGAAATGGATATATTTTCTTGATAAACCACTTAATCTATACTCACCAAAATGTAGGGATATTTTTATTATAAATTTTCTTATCCTTAAGGATTTCACTAGGGTTTTCCAATCCTAATATAATAAATAATCAAACCAATCCTCTGATAAAAAAAATGAAAACCATGATATTTATTACACACTTAAATATTATTTATTACATAAACATGAATTTAAGAAATCTACATGGATCGATGGGTCTAGTTTATTGAAATATTAGTAACATTACATAACAACATGGATCATAAAACAGAACATCATCATTGAAAACACATTTTACCTAACCACAACATTCCTTCGTACTTATAAATGCATTTTATAACCCGAGGACATCCATAAGAAAAGGCTGATTTAGAAAGAAAAATAATGGAGTAAGCATGAAATAACAAAAATAATACAATACATGTTAAAATATTGATATATAATTGGATAATAAGAGAAACATGAACATAAAGGCCTAATATGTCATTCTTATAATTTAATGGAGTTGTGGAAACAACATTTAACACGATGTTAGCATGATCCAAGGGTCAGTGCAGATAGAGCATGAGTGAGAAAACATTGAACATGAATTAAATGATTAATCCTTCATTGAACAATGTTTATAATGATTAAAAACTCCTTTAACTTGATGTATCATGATATTATTCATTACTCAATGTATTGAATTTATATCAGTGAAAACCCTTTAGAAACATTTCATTTAACGCCTAAGATTTCCACATGGATAAGAAAACATAAAATCAAAATTTATTCCAAAATAAATAAATGTTGAATAAATAAATTAAATTCAATAATTTATATGTATATGTGAATAACAGTGAATTCCCTTGATATAAAAAAATGGCATGGTATTCACTGCATGATGATTTGGTCATGTAAAATTGATGTATAATTTCGACAGCCTAAATACGTGACATAAAAATTCATAAAAAATATTTATGTGAGATAATTGGGTCTCTATGAATATATACATGAAATGGAATATAAGGTGGTCATATAGGTACATTTCACAACACATATAATTTTTAAATTGAAGGCATAACATAATAATGAAACTGGAAGATAGAGGAGAAATGGAATAAGTCTTGTGAAATTTCATCATGGTAATGAGTGTATAAGGGAGGAATTAATGAGATATTAAGAGTAACCCCATCAGAAAAACATAAATATGGATGTATGGTGGAGGTGAGAAATCATACACTGACAATTTCAATTGAAATTAAAATGGTATAACAACATAAAGTAACATAGACAAAATGGAGAAAAGATGAAATCCATTACGGAATTTTGGATTGGTAACAGGTGTACATGGGGGGAATTAATTAGAGACAGAGTGGTATATAACCCATAAAACATATGGAGGAAATAATATTTGATGTGTGGAGTGATAAACCAAAATTATTAATTCGATATAAATGTTAATAACAATATAAGGAAATGTGGACATAAATAAAGAAGGAAGAAATGTAAGGATAACATACTTTTGTGTGTGACTGCATGTGCATGAGGATGAGATTCTTGAGAGATTGGGGTGACTTGGGAGTTTTATAGAGAGATGAGGTAAGATTGGGTACGTGATAAAATATTTTTTTGTGATGAGAAGTTGTATCTTAGATGGGTTAGTATAGGAAATGTGATTGGAATTGATTAATATTTCACAAACATAGGTTTTGGAATCAATATAATAAAATATTACAAACCAAAAACCAACCCATGGTTTCTTGCCATGTTTTCTTCCAAAGGGTATTGAGAGAAATTATTTTTTAAGAACAATACAAGGACATATTCAAATCATAGGATTTCTTATTGGGAGGCATGTCACACTCTAAAAGATATCATTTTAAAATGTTACACTATTTTATAATTCCTGGAGGGTCCACTAAGGCACCATAAAATTAGTCTCTAAAATCTAAAATCAAATTATTTTAAAAGTAAAACATATATTGGATGAATATCTATTTTAATGTATTTTTTGACATCATTATTGGGTCATTATGATGTCATAAATCACATTATATCATTAAATAATTCTGACATCCTGAATGTAAATGTAATATTCAGTTTTTCTAAATAATTTTCTAAATATTCATATTTTTTTATTTAAAAAATGACAATTAGAGTAAATTCGTTGGTTTTCACAAACAAATAACACCATATTAAATATTACAATTGTATTAGGAAAAATTATATTTTAACTTGTATTTAATAAAAGTTAATTTAGTAATACTATTTTATTAAAAATATATTAATTCATCAAAAAAATATATCGTAAATAAATTTAAATACTCTGTAAAAATACAATTTGTTATTCAAAACTGATTTTCAAAGTAAAAATAACAATATGAATGTATATTTTTTTATACAGAAATATTGTATGTAATTATAGTCATAACATCTTGTTATATAACATCTTTTAACACCTGCATAATACCTAAGGGTACGGTGTGTGATGGTGACAGACTCTTGGGAAAACACATAAAACATCTCTCCAGTGATAATTTCTATTAACTTCAACTGCACTAGTAGTAAGTTCCATTCAAACATAACATGTTGAAGATTTACTTGGGCTGGGTTTATAGAAAATCCTAGTGATTCTACCTCCTTCCCATGCTCCAAAAAATTTGTTTTGTGTGGAGAAATTCTACTGGATGAGGCAGTCACATAATTTTTCTAAGTAAATGGAGATTATTAAATCCCTATATTTATACTAATCTTTTGATCACTGTAAAATTGCTATGTTAGCATTATAAATAATTATTATTGGTATTTTAAAATCCCAAAACATAAAACCATGGAATTTCATATGTTTTATATAACCATTTTACATAATAATACATATAATTAGATCAATATGAATTTTCATTAATAAATTTTTGGGTCATTACATATCATATATCCCATACAGTTGGGAGAGTAATTCAGACGAAAAAAATAGATTCAATAGAAACAACATTCATATCAATGGGTAAGACCAAATACAACCAGTTCCATCATCTTCATCATCCTCCCTGAAACTCATATGCATTAGATGATGCATATCACCACTATATGAGTCAACTAATACCAGAAAAATCGAGCCTCTATACCCCCACATACCATAATAGTTATTCTTTCTCAGCCATCCCAGGCTCATGTCACATTCAAGAATCTATTCCACAATAATGGTAGGTCTCGTATCCAAATAACATTACAATCACCTGGGAATATTTATAACGATCTCTCAGCCCCAAAACAAGGCATCAAGCTATCACACACAATTTGTTTTCATAGATAATAAACAAATGTCAATAAAACATTATAAGTAAGAGGGAAACTCAAACAAGATAATGTAATTATCAATATCACATAAGTATTTCATATTATATAACGAATTAGCTAATTCATTAAAAAATGTAAAAATTATAGGCAAATTACATAACGAGATATCATGCTAAAAATATTTTACAAAACATGAAATTTTTGTGCCTTCAATTGATTTATCAATAATAATCAACATTATTTATATTCAATAAAAAATTTCAAGTAAACAAGTGTACTTGTATTAATTTCATTATCATTAAATTGCAACAACAACATGATTTCTTAAACATGAATCTTTTTCATTTATCCAATTAATTTTCAATTATTTTAATCTTTTTGGTCACTATAAATTTATACAAAGAACAAAATGGTGAGTCAAGGAAAAAATATATATATAACTATATATAAAATGAAGAGGTAAACTATTATCATGGTATAAAGTAACAACATATAATTGATACCAATTCATTTAATCTGTCTCATGTAATTATTTGTCCAATTTCATTAAAAATCATGTGTTAATTCATTATTTATCTATGATTCCATGCATGTAAATATATTATCCTTGAATACCCTACCTCAAATGTTCATTTATGTTTTGTACATAAGAAGAGATCACTGAAACAGATCACAATCACCTCTAAAATGTCAAATTCATCTACCTGAGAATGCGAAAAGATAAATGAATGAACCATCCACCATGAAAAAAACTTTAGAAACATAGATATCATACTCCATCTCATGGGATTGTGAAATGAGATGAAAAATATTAAATAAACCAAAATAATGGAAGTAGATCATAAATTAGATTGAAGACAGATCTCATCTCATCGAAGGAGGGTGAGAAGGATCGTTCCCTGAAAAAGGAATCCCCAAAACATTTAAGAGAGGTCCATTGGGTCCCTTGGTGTTGAGGGAGATCTGATATATCCATAGGATTGACAAAACCCTGAGCGGATTAAAAAACATAAAACATACAATTTCAGGGCATTACATGTAGTTTATTCCCTTTCACGTGGTGTAATGGCTTGAGGTCAAGTTTCATTGAAAAACACATCCCCTTAAAACGTTATTTGAACATTCAAAACTTGAATTATTTTATGTGATTAATCCTTCATTCACGCAGTGTGAAAATCTATATTTCAAGAATATTTCCACAAAAAACCTTGAAACATGATGTCACATTTTTCAATATTGTTACATAATGTTTAACCCAATCCACCGAGCTTTTACATATCCAAAACACTCCAAACTTATTTGAAGTCACCTACGATCACTTAAATATTCTAAAACATTCTAATGGTCTATCCAAGAATATCTATGCCCTTATATTAAATACATCTCAAAACATTATTATCCTTGAGAATCCAAAATCAACCCAAAGTGGAAATAAAGAGGGGTCATCTAAATATCCATCCAATGAGATACCTCTCAACAGTTTTTCCAGCACAAGAGATCACCACCTCACTAAATAAACAAGATAAAACCCAATAAAAAAATATAAAATGATCTTAAACACTCACTAGGTGAGAGATATCCCAAAAGAGATGAAGGTGCAATAACAAACAAGAGAAATACATCTCATACAGGGAGGTTCAACCATCACAAAATGAAAAACGTTAAAAAAACTATATAAACGTCAAATAGCTCGGGGTATGTAGCATGAGGCTACAATTCATGTTCCCAAGTACACTCTTCCAGGACATTGTGCCTCCACAAGACACAAATCAAGGGAATATCATGCATGCACAACACTAAGTCATTGGAGACCGCTATCATTACAAGACAGTCTTTTGAGGTCACATGTTCATCATCATCAAACTCTCCCAATAAATGTTGCGAAATTTTTCAATAGGCTAATGATTTGAGTGTTTTCATTAAGATAATTAAAGAGATAAGACACATAAAAACCACCATTTATCTGGATCATCTGTGGTGGAATTGCTTCCTGATAAGCCACACCTGCATCCCATCCCAACACCTATAAATCCCCAATAGACCTGCTAGAATGCTTACTCCCATGACAAAACCTTCACTTCTCAAGAAAGGTAGCCACCTTAAAAAAATTGATCCCCAATTCCAAACACCAACTGAAAATTACTATGATCAGTATAGGACATTTGGTGACCCTAATCTACCTTAATCGTCTCACAAATCACATGAACCATATCGGTCATATTCTATACCTATTATTTCCAAATAATTGTGGAATCTTCAACCCTAGTCTAGCAAAATAGATAATGGAATGGTATCACATAAAAGAATTCAAATGGAATAATGTAGGTGGTTTAGTGAAAAATATTTATGTATGTGAACTCTAACTATGTTAGGTGCCTCATCCACGAACCTCTATAATCTAGGACATAAGGGCACAATCTGTCATCATGAGTCTTGATGGTCGATTATGTCTGACCATTCACCTGTATATGAAAAGTTGTGCATAAAAATAAATGATAACCAATATCATTTTTGAGTCCTCTCCACACCCTGGAGGTAAAATGAAGATAATTATCAAATATGATCATCCTCAAGACTAAATAGAGTCTCACCATGTCATCCTGATACGGCCTTGATAAAACCATCATTGATCATGACTCCATGATCATTGTATGTTAGGATGATTTCATTTTAATATCCACTAATCCCCATATAGTGTCACGGTGTCCATGATCATGAGGTAAATTGGTAACAAATTCAGCTAATATTTCCTCCCACTTCTAATGAGGAACATCTAGAGGATAGATGAAACAATCAGGAAAACGGTGCTTGGATATCACCTTCAGGAATTCCAAACATCGAGACAAAATCCTTGCACCTACACACTTCATCCTATGCCCTAAAACTAATATATCAAGGCTCGGTACATCTTTGTTATAGTATTATGTTACACTATGTGTTAATTATAGAACTCATAGAGAACCATCTGACACATCTCCAATGGACCAAAATTACATCACTGAAACAAAACTCGTTGTTTTTTATCCACGGACTAACCATCCAAGGATTACACAATAACTAAATGGTATCTCCATATCTCCACCTCTTGATCCCACAACTGGGACTCTTCTAAATACTGCATTAGAGATAAATATACCATCAAATTATGAAGAGAAAATCTTCCCCAATAATCTCCCATATTCATATTTAATGGTGAATGTTCTTCCAGCACCCTCTAGGAATTAATTGATTCTTTCACTATTTCACTACATGAATTACTACTCTAATCATCAGCTAAAACATTCCTCTTTCTTGATGTAAGTGAAATTTTGAGGTAACAATCCTATAAGTTCTCCTTCCACTAATTTTGACCAAATTTCAAGTCACACTAGGAGAAAAAATACCTTAGCCTTTTTTGATCCATAAAGACCACAACATTATTTCTAATGGTGGAATGTATCCATAACATCAAGGAAAACATAACTACCAAGAATTCAAAATCATTGTTTTAATATTTATGACCATGGGGACGTAACTGTGGAGATCATCAATATCGATTGATATCTAAAACATTAGAACACAACATAAACCCAAACATGATGCATCACATAAAACCTTAAACATAACATCTTCAGTAGGAAGAAAAAGTACCAGAACACTGGCCAGAAAACTCCTTCGTATACTTGAAATCCTCCAATCATGGATCGGTACACAATAAATATTCTTCCATTCTAGAAAAAGTTATTTGAGGAGTCACAAATCAATATAAATATTCTACAAACCTCCTCTAATAGCTTACAAGATCATGGAAACATTAATATTCTACTTCTATCATGGGGGCTTCCCATGACACAACTGCTTATATCATTGTCGAATACGAAGATATTCTGTGCTAGGATAGAACATGGACTATGAAAAGTACTACTTGAGTCCAAAACATGCAATTTATCATTATCCATAAAAGATACTGTTAATGAATAATCCCCAAAATAGCATACATATGCTTTGAATGATCCTTATCAGACGCATATGATAAAAGGATTACGTTGATGAAAGTCCCCATGAACTTGTCTAGGAAATCATAGAACACAATGTTCATTATCCCCATCTACCAAGATGGAATTCATAACACTAAATGTTATCACAATAACATAATAAATCCTATAATGAAAATCTAAATAAATAATCATAATATCATCATTTTTCACTTGCATCTGATGATATCCTGACCTCATATAATTTGTCAATAACCCACTCACACCATTCTGTTGATCAAATAAATTATCCATCAATCGAAGAGGATAGATATTATTATCAATCAGTTTGTTTAAGCGATAAAAATGGACACACAACTCTAATCTTTAATCACCACTCTTAACAAAAAAAATAGTGCACCCCATAGTGACACACTCGATTAAACAAAACTGCACTGTAATAGATCATCAAGATGTATACAGAGCTCCCACAACATAAAAGCTTCTATCTATAAATGGTGATTTATTTCTATAGAAATATACTAATGGTTTGAAGAAACTATTGGTATACTGTAAAAAAATCCACATTTACCGATGGTTTGATCAACCTGTAGGTAAATGTGTTAATATAGTTAAGTTTTCCCAATGGTTTGAAAAACTGTTGGGAACGATGTAGAATCTCTAACATATAGAAATGGTTTTAATAAACAATTGGTAAATAGAGACTTCCCCATCTCTTTTTGAAAACTGTTGGGAATGTTTTACCCAAATACCCAACAACCCTTGGCCTGATTGCGGACCGTGCATATCCTGATACAAATCTCCTAGAAATGTTTTCTTGGACAAGAAACACCTTAGTGTTACATATCCATAATCAATCATTAAATTTACTATTTTTAACACTTAAAATTAGTTTGTGTTACCATATTTTTAAGAATATCCCACTATTTTTACTATTTTCTAATATAATTTGGGATAAATATGAGTTTGTGTGGTGTGTGGTATACTAAACCCTATGATTTGTTTTTTTTTTCTTTTACACATCAAAAAATTTTATGGGTTGTTTAGTGGGGTGATATGTACTTTTATATGGAGCTTAGTTTTGTTGAAAATTGGATTTGGATTTTGTAGTTATAGTTATTTTTCATTGAATAATTGTAACATGGATGATATTGATGATTAATTGGATGTTGGTTGGGTGATGGATTGTAATTTTTATGTTGGTTGGATTGGTTATAGGAATTTTGTATGGTATTATATGATTATTTTCACCCTTGAACACCCTCACCCCCCTGTACGGTCCTCCGCACTAACCAACTGCACACCCTTCCCACTTGGACAACCCCCACCCCCTACACTCCCACAACCCTGGACACCCCCACCCCTTGGACAGCCCCCTCCCCCCACCTCCTGGACACCCCCACCACCACCCTCCTTGGACACCCTTACACCAACCTCCCTGGACTCCCCTCACCCACCCATGGACCCCCCCCCCCCGGACCCCCCCCATTCAAAACCCCCACCCCCTTTGACACCCCCACCCTTTGGACAGCCCCCACCCCCCGCCCCCTGGACAACCCCACCCACCGCCCTAAAAACCCCTCACCGCTATGGATAGCCCCCTAGACACCCTGCCCCCTTGGACAACCCCCCCCCCCCCCGCCCCCGCACCCCTACACACCCCCTGGACATCACCACAACTACTAGACACCACCTCACAATCCTATGTGCATGACCGAATTTTTTAAATACAAATTGTAAATGTAGTTGTTTCCCACATCCACAATGATATTTCCAAAGTGACCCATAGAGTTATAAATTAAATTTGTTATGATTTGATAAATATAATTGGCATGTTTTGATAAATTGAATGGGTTGTTTGGAATGGAATGGATAACACATAATGGTTTCCCTTTCCTAAGTAATAACTTTATTTTAAATAAAAATAACTTATGGAGGGATACAATAGAGGTAGGGGCATTGTCCAGGTGTGGGGGCTGTCCAGGTGGGGGTGGGGTGTCCAGGGTGGTAGGGGGGTTGCAGAAGGGTAGGGGGATAGAAGGGTGTGTGGGGGGGGGATGATCTGCACAATGAGGGTGTTGGGTATATATGGGGGTCAGGGTGGGGTGTCCAGGTGGGGGGAGGTGTTTCAGATTAATGGGGGGTGAGATATCCCGGGGGTGGGGTTGGGCTGTCAACGTGGGGGTGGGGTGTGGGCTATCCATGGGGGTGGGCTATCCAGGGAGTGTGGGTGGGTGGTCGACATGGGGGGGGGGGTGAGGGCTGTATAGGGACAGTGGTCTATTAGGGGGTGGGGTGTGGTTTTCCATGTGGGGGAGTGGCCTGTCCAGAGAGGGGAGAGATATTCAGGAAGGGGTTTGGTGTGGGTGGCTCTCCAAGTGGGGTGGGGAGGGGGTATGTCCATGGTGGGGGGTGGGGGTGGGGTGTCGTCCTAGTGGGGGATATATAGTGGGGGTCGGTTGTTGGGTGGGGGGGCTGCAGGGGAGGGGGGTGTGGGAGGTCCATGGAGAGGAAGGCGGGGTTAGTGGGTGGGCTATTCAGGTGGGGAGGGGGGGGGGTATGAGATGTTCAAGGAGGTGTGGGGGTGGGCATGTCCAGTAGGGGTGGGGGACGTTGGCTATTCAGTTTGAGGGGAGGGGGGCAATGCGGTTGTTCCTAGGGGGTGGGGTTTGTAGGGTGAGGGGGTGTTGTGTAGTCCATGAAGGGGGGTGGGTTGTCCAGGGTTGGGGGTGTATGGGAGGGTGTTTAGGATGTCCAAGGAGGTGGTGGATATCAATATGGGTGGGTGGGTGTGCTATCCAGGTGGAGAGGGGAGCATGTGGGTTGGCTATCGAGGTGGATGTCCATGAGTGGGTAGTAGGGGAGTCCAGGGGGTGGTTGGGTGGGATACCCCCTTGGAAAGCCCCCACCTCCTTGGAAATCCTACCCACCCCAGGACACCC
Organism: Viscum album; assembly: GCA_963277665.1. NCBI lineage: Eukaryota > Viridiplantae > Streptophyta > Magnoliopsida > Santalales > Viscaceae > Viscum > Viscum album. Next base: position 1,248,317,392 of record OY728148.1, read on the forward strand.
CACCTCCGTGACAGCCTGCCCACCCCCAAAACACCCCCACCCTCGTGGAAAGCCCACCCATTGAAGTGTACAGCCCACCCACCCCTACCCCCTGGAATTCCCCCACCCCTGTGGAGAGCTCGCCCACCCCCTGGACACCCCTGTACCCCCTGGACAGCCCCACCAACCCCCAGTACACACAGTACCCCTAGAAATCCCCCCTATGGAAAGACCCTCCACCCTCGTGGATAGCCTACCTACTGACACTAGATATACCTCCCCTGTTGACAGCCTCCCCACCCTTGTGCATAGCCTGCCATCCCCTGGACACCCCCTACCCACATGGGCACCACCCACCCCACCCCCTGGACAGCCCCACCCACACCATGGACCCCCCATTCCCCCCTTGGGTAGCCCCCACACCCCCTTAAACAGCCCAACAACCCCCTGTACAGTCCGTCCAACCCCGTGGACATCCTCCTCACCTCCTTGATATCCCCTCCCCCCTATGGAAATCTCCCACCCACATAGACAACCACCCACCACCTGAATCCCCCAAACCCCACGGACAATCCCCACCCCTGTGGATCAACCCGCTTACCACCCTAGACACCCCTTACCCCCTTGGAAAGCAACACCACTAACATGGATACCCCCCCCCCCCATCCCCCTCCACACCCTTATCCCCATGGAAACCTCCCACAATCATGCACAACCATGCCCCCCACTTTGACAACCCATCCACCCCATGGACACCCCCTCACCTTTCAACAACCCTTACCCCTATGGAAATCCCCCCCACACCCTAGACACCCCTACCCCCACAAATAGCATGTCCAACTCCCTGGACACCCCTACCCCCGTACAGCCTGGCCACCCCCTGTGGGCAGCCGCCCACCCCCCTTTACGCCCCTACCCCCTAGACAACCCATACACCTGTGGACATCCCTCCCACCCCCTGGACCCCCTCCCCACATGAACACCCCCCCCCCCCCTCCACCACCCACGTGGATGGCCAGCCCACCCCCCTAGACACCCCTACCCCTAGACCGCCACGCTACCCTCTTGGATAGCCCTCCCAACCTCGTGGACACCCAGCACCCTCCTTGATAGTGTTGAACACTCCCTGGACCTCCATAAACCCTTGAAACCCCCTAAACCCAATTGGGACATCCCGAATACGCTTGGATAGTCCCTAGCATGACGGACAGCACCATTGAAATCCTCCACCCACCTACACAGACCCTACCACCCCCGCAGAGAGTCTTCCCACCCCCCTGATAGCCACACCCTCATGGACAGCCAACCCACCATTGTGGACAGCCCGCCCACCCCAGTGGATGGCCCCCACCCACCCCTTGTGGACAATCCTACCCCTATTGACAGTCCACCCACCACCCTTGGACAGCCCCTACCCCCTGCGCAGCCCCGCCACATGCATGGACCAGCCCACCCACCCCTATAAAACCCCTCCTCCCACAGACATCCCCCACCCCACCCCCATGGACAGCCTACCCACCCCCTACCCCTGTGGATAGCACCACCCCCAGACAGCCTGCCCACACCCTGGACACCCCCTACACCCCTAGATAGTCTCGTAACCCTCATGTAAAACATGGCATAGCATGTGGAAATGCCATACCACTTCAACATCCTCGCCCACCCTCGTGGACACCCCATACACCCTGGTCATCCCCCACCTGCGTGGAAAACCTTCCCACCCTCGTGGATAGCCCACCCACCCCCTTAGACACCATGTGTCCCACTAGACAGCTCTACTACCCTTATGGATAGCCAATCCACCCCATGGACTCCCCCAATCCCCCTATACCAGCTCATCACCATCGTGGATAGACTATCCACCCCCTGGAGAACCACTTCCCCTATAGATAGCCCCCCTGTATAGCCCTTCCACCCCTATGGGCAGCCCCCCACCTACTGGATAGTCCCTACCACCGTGGGTAGGCCCCCACCCCCATGGATTGCCCTCCCACCCCTGGACACCCCATACACCCTGGACAGCCCCGCCCAACCCGATGAACATCCAACCACCCCTATACATCCCCTCTACCCTTATGGATATCCCACCCCTCCCCCTGGAAGTCCCCTCCCCCAATGGACATCTTCCCACCCCCATGAAAGCCCACCCACCCCCTGGACACCCCATCCCCTCTTGGACAACCCCCTGGACACCCCCTACCTCCATCGACAATCTGACCCACCCCTAGACACCATGTACCCATTGGATAGCCCCCCACCCATGTAGAAAGCCGCCCACCCCCAGGGATAGACCGCCCACCCCCTTGGACATCCCATATCCCCTGTAGGGTCCTGACACACTCGTGGACAGCCGAACAACCCCTTGGACACCCCCTACCCGTTGGACCACCTCACCACCTCCATGGATATCCCTTCCACCCCCTTGACTAGCCCTCCCCACATGGACAGCCCCCCCCCTCCCCACCACCACCATGAACAACCCCACAACCCATGGATATCCCGCCCACAACCTGGATTGCCCCCACCCCTGTGGATTTCCCCTGACTTTCGTGGACATCTCACCCACCCCTTGACACACCGTACCTCCGGGATAATCCCTCCACCCTTGTGGACAGCTCGCACACCCCACTAGATACCCACTCCCTCGACCCCACCCCCCCCCCCCCCACATCCCCATGGATAGCCTCATGCACCCCCTAGAGAGCCCCGCCACCCCTCATAGACAGCCCAACAACCCCCTGGACGACGCCACCCCCCAGTGGGTAGGCCCAACACACCGTGGCATGCGCGACTACCTGTCAGACAACCTCTACCCCTGTGGACAGCCCCACCCCCCTACATAGCCACACCACCCCTATGGATATCCCTCCCACCAACCCAGACAACCCCCACCTCGTGCATAGCCCATCCACCTCTGTGGATAGTCTTCCCACACCTGTGGACACCCCTACCCCAGTGGATAGCCTTCCCACCACCTAGACACCCCCTACCCACTGCACAGCCCAGCCACCCACGTTGATAGCTTGACCACCCTCTTGGAACCCACTACCACCTGCTGACAGCACCCCCCCCCCCCCATTGACCTCCCTCCCACCCCCTAGACACCCCCTAGCCCCTGGACTGCCCCGCCACCCCCATGGATAGCCTTACCACCCCTTGGACAACCCAACCCCTCTAGACAGCCCTGACCATCCCCTAGACACCCATGTACCCCCTAGACTACCCCACCCGTGTGGATAGCCTTCCCACACCCTGTGGACAGCCCACCATTTAGACCACTCGTATCACCCTAGACAGACCCCCACCCTCATAGACATCCAACCCACCCCCTGGAAACCCCTTACCCCTTGGACCCACCTTTACATTCCCGGTGGATAGCCCGTCCACCCCCCTAAACATCCCTACCCCTGTGGAAATACCCCCCCCCCCCATCCCTTCATTTTTGCGCAACCCCGTGGATATCCCTCCCACCCCCTAGACTGCCCCCACCCCCTAGACTGCTTCCCACCCCCCCTGGCCACCCCTTACCCCCTAGATAGCCCCACCCAACCCCTGGACACCCCATACCTCTTGATACCCCCATGTCCGTGAACAACTCCCCTAGATTACCCTGCCACCCTTGTGGATTGCTTACCCACCCAACTTGACAGCCCATCCCCCCGTGGACAACCCCCTCCCCCCCCCCCACACCCCTGTGGATAACCTTCCCGCCCCCTAGAAAACCCCTACCCTTGGGGACATCTGGCCCCTCCCCTTTGATATCCCGTACAACCATGGATATCCACCCCCCCCACACACACACACACACCTGGACAGCTCGCCCACTCCCCGTGGACAACCCACTAACCCCCTTGAACACCATGTATCCCACTGGACAGTACCACCACCTGCATGGATAGCCGACCCACCCCTTGGACACAACCTAACACCTAGACCACCTCTCCGCCCTTGTGGACATCCCTTCCACCGCCCGAGATAGACCCTACCCCGCATGGATAGCCCCCCCCCCCCCCCCCCCCCCGCCCTACACTACCCCACCACAACCGTGGATAGCCAGCCCACCCCCCTGGACTACCCCCACCACTGCGGAAAGCCCCCCACCAACATGGACAGCATACCCACCACCTTGGACACCCTGTAAACCCCTAGACAACACCACCCAACACCACTGGACACCCCATACCACCAAGATAGCCCCCCACCACCATAAACACCCCATGGACTTCCCTGCCACCCTTGTGGATAGCCCACCCACACCCTAGATAGCCCTCACATTGTGGATATCCCCCCACCCGTGTGGATATCCCACCCACACCCCTGGACACCACCTACACTAGTGGAAACTCCCCCCCCCACACAAACACCACCCCCTAGAGAACCCAACCCACCCTCTTGGACACCTTGTACACCCCTAGATAGCCCCTACACCACATGGACTGCCAACCACACCCTGGATAGCCTAGCAACACACATGGGCAGCCCTCCCACCCCCAAGACAACCCCTCCCCTCCCAATGAAAGCCGTCCACCACCCAAACACCCCTAACCCCCATGGATAGCACCCCCAGGGATTTCCCGCCCACCCCCTTGACACCCCTACCCCCCTAGACAACCCCGCCAACACCCTGGATAGCCTTCCAACCCCTGGACACCCCTACCTCCCTTGACAACCCCGAACACCACCTTGGATTTCATATACACCCTAGACCACCCCCACCAACACAGACAGCCCGCCCACCCCCGTAGACAGCCCACCCCACCCATTGGACAACCTGGATCTCCCTAGATTTCCCCTCCACCCTTGTGGACAGCAAACCCATCCCTGGACACCCCTACAATTGGACCTCATTTCCACCCCCATGGATAGCCTTTACAACACCCTTGGAAAGCCCTACCCAAATGGAATGCCCCCCCCCCTCGCCCACAATAACCCTGTACTGCCCCGCCAAACCTTTGGACAACGAGCCCACCCCCTGGACTTCTCCAGCCCCGTGACAGCCTCCCACCCTCGTGGACAGCCCTCCCACACCTTAGGCCACCCCGTACCACACTGGATAGCCTCTCCTTACCACCTGGACACCCTATAATACCTAGATACCCCCAAGCCACATGAACATCATACCCCCTTGACATCCCCTTCACCCTCGTGGACAGCTTTCCCACCCCCTGGACATCCCCTCCCCTCATGGACAGCCCCCTCACCCCATTGTCATCCCGCCCACCCCCTCGACACCCCTACCCCCACGGACGGGCCATCCATCCCCTTGACACCCCTTACTCCCCTAGACATCCCCCCATCCACATGGACTTCCCTCTCACCCCCATGGACTGCCAACCCACTCCCATGGACACACTGTATCCCCGAGGAAGTCCTGCAATCCTCGTGGATAGCTGACTGACCCCCTGAACACACCAGACCCCCTGTATTGCCCTCGCCACTCCTATGGATAGACCATCCACCCACTGGATAGACCCTATCCCCATGGACACCCCCCACACTGGACAACAACTCCTCCCTGGTGGAAATCCCACCCAACCCCTAGACTGGCCCCACCCCCATGGACTGCCCCCAACATCTATGGACCCCCCGCCCACCTTCTAGACACCCGTACCCCCCTGAACAGCACAACCCAACACCCCCTGGACACCCCTAATGCCGCTAGATAGCCCCCACCACCATGAACACCCCTCGATAGCCCCACCACCCTTGGGGACATCCACCCACCCCATGGGAAACCCCACCCCTAATGACAAGCCCCCCCCCATCCTCACCCCACTGATCTAGATAGCCCCACCCACCCCCTGGATAGCATGTACCCAACTTGGACAGCCCCCGCACCCTTGTGGACTACCCAACCACCCCTTGTACAGTTTGACCACCACCATGGGAACCCTGCCCACCCCCTGGAAAACCCTTCCACTCATGGACAGCCATTACCCCCGTGGCCATCCCACCCAACCCTGTAATCCCCCTACCCCCATGGAAAACACCCCCCCCCATTGTGGAAAACACCCCACCCCCTGGACACCCCTACCCCCTTAGATAGCTCTGCCACCATGGTGGATAGCCCACCCACCATTCTGGTCACCCCCGACCCCCGTGGACAACCCCCCCCCCCCCATGGACATCCCCACCCCTATGGACAGCCGCCACTCCTTTGAACACCCCCCTATGGATAGCCTTCCCACCGCCTAGACACCCACTACCCCCCGTGGACATCCACCCAACCACTAGACATCCCCACTCACCCCCATGGAGCTCTTGTACTAACATGGAGAGCCCCCGCACCACCATGGACAACCCATCCAACCCTTGAAACTCCCTCCACCACCATGGACAGCCTCCCACCCCCTGGACAACCCATCCCACCGTGGACAACCCACACACCTTTGGATAGCCCTCCCACCATCTGGGAGACCCCTTACACTTTTGTAAACCCCTCCGGGATAGCCCTCTCACACCGCTAGACAACCCTACCTCCTTGGACTGCCCCCCACCCATGTGGAGACCCCCCCTAGACACCCCCCTACCCCCATGGAAATCCCCACCCCATGCATAGCCCTGCCCACTCCCGTGGACAGCACATCCACACCATGGACAACACACTCCTCTATAGACAGCTCCCACCCCCATGGACAACCATCCCACCCCCTAAACACCCATACCCCTGTTAACAGCACGCCCAACCCCCTGGGCACCCCTACCCCCTGGCACAATCCCACCACCACACCCGTGGGAAGCCCTCCCAACCCCTAGACACCCCTACCCCCATGAAACCCCCTACCCCCTAGATAGCCCCTACCCCTGTGGACAGCCCGCCCACCACCCTAGACAACTCCTCCCCCCGTGGACAACTCCCCACCACCATACACCCCTACCCCAGAACTTCTCCGCACCCCTATGGACAGCCCACCCACCCCCCATGGACACCCCATACCCCACTGGATAGCCCTTCCCAACCGCTAGACACTCCATACCCCCTAGACAACACCAAGACACCTGTGGAATCCCTCATATCCCCTAAAAAAACTCTACCCCATGGATATCCCACACCCCCCTACACAGCCCCGCCACCCCTCGTGGACAACCCGCCCACACTTTTAGATAGACCCCAACCCCTGTGGACACCCTTACCCCAATGGATAGACCACGCACCCCCATAGACACCCCAACCCTCATGGATAGCCTGCCCACCCCCATGGACATCCCCAACCCCATGCAAGCCCACCACCCCCATAGACATCCCACCTACTTGCTAGATAACCCCCTCCCCCCGTCGAAAGCCCCCCCCTCCCCACCACCCTCGGGGATATCTCTCCCCATCACATTGTCACCCCATAATCCCCTTGCAGAACCCCCTCCCCCGATTGATAAATTGACCCCACTGGACACCCCCTACCCCATGGACAGCTCTTCCACCCTCGTGAATAGCCTTCCCAGTCCCTTGGACACCCCCCAACCCCCCCCTGGATAGCTCTTCCCACACTCCGGAAACTCACTACAACCTGGAAAACCCCCACCCACGTGGACAGCCTGCCCACCCATGTGGACAGCCCTCCCACCCCCGTGGACACCCTGTATCTTCCTTGAAAACCTTTCCACAATGGTGGATAGTCGGACCACCCCCTGGACACCCCTACCCTGCAGGACCACCACGCCACCACAGAGTACAGCACATCCACCCCCATGGCAGCCCCTACCGCCATTGAAATCCCCACCTTGCACAGCCCTGCCACCCTCTTGGATAGCACGCCCACCCCGTGGACTGCCCCCACCATCATGGACATCCCCCCACCCCCATGGACAGCTCTCCCACCCCATGGACACGCTTTACTCTCGTGGATAGCCCACCTAAAGCCCCGGACACCCCAACCCCCCTTCAGAGTCCTGACACCCCCTGGCTAGTAGCCCACCCCATAGACACACCCCACCCCCTTGACAGCCCCACCCTCGTGGATATCCCACCCACCCCCTAATCACCCCTCTCCCTGTGGAAATCCCCTCACCCCCCATGGAGAGCCCGCCCACCCCCTACCCATGGGACCACCCTACCACCCCCGTTGACAGCTCGACAAACCCCCGGACACCCTTTACCCACTGGACACCACCCCCACCCCCCATGACAGCTTTCCCACCCCCATGGATAGCCATCCACCCCCGTGGACAGCCCTCCCACCCCCATGGATAGCCCGCCCACCCCCATGGACAACCCACCCACCACCTTGGACAACTCATATCCCCTTAGAGAGACATACCACCCTCATGGATATCCAACCGACCCCTTGGACACCCCTTACCCCCTGGACCACCATTCCATCTCCCGTGGACAGGCCGTCCACCCCCCTAAACAGCCCCGACCCCCATGAAATCCCCCCCCCCCGTCCACCCTACACCGCCCAACCAACCCCATGGGTAGCTCGCCCACCCCTTGGACCTCCCACACCCCCATGGACAACCACCCACCCCCGTGGATATCCCACCCACCCCATGGACAGACTATACCCCCTGGAAGCCACGCCCAACCCCCCATGGACACACCACACCACCTAGATACCCCGCCCCCACCACAATAAACATCCCCCCCCCCCCCCGGACAACACTTCCACCCTCGTGGACACCTTTCCCACCCCCTCGACATCCCCTCACCCCCGTGGAAAACCACCCACCATACCCCTGTGGAATGCCTGCCCACCCCTTGGACACCACCAACCCCCACAGGGATAGCTGGCTTATCCCCCTAGAAACCTCATAACCCCCTAGACAGCCACCCCCCACCCACATGGATATGTCTCCCACCATGTGGATAGCCCACCCACCCCTTGGACCCCCCGTCTCCGCCTGGATGGTCCCACCACCAGTGGGGACAGCCGACCCACCCCTGGACACCCACTACTCCTGGACCGTGTCACCACCCCTATAGAAATCCATCACGACCCCCTATACATACCCTACCACCTTGGATAGCCCCCCTCCCACATAGCCCCACAACAACCATGGACAACGACACCACCCCTGGATTGTCCCCACCCCCATGGAAAGACCCCCACCCCCATGGATAGCCTGCCCAACCCCTGGACACCCTATAACCACCTAGACAGCACCACCCAACAGCCCTGGACAACCCAAACACCCTAGATATCCCCCACCCCAATGAACTCCCCCTGGACATCCCCACCACACTTGTGGACAGCCCACCCACCCCCTGGACAACACCTCCCATCATTGACACCCCCCCCGCACCCTTGTGGATTGCCCGCCCACACCCCTAGACACCCCCTACACCCATGGAAATCCCCCCCCCACACCACCCCCTGGAAAGCCCCGCCCACCCCCTTGGACACCTCGTACCCCATGGACCACCCTTGCACCCCCGTGGACTGCCTAACCACTGCTTGGACAGCCCAACCACTCCCATGGATAGCATGTACCCCCTAGAAAACCCCTACCCCATGTGAATCATTTCCACCCCCTATACAACCCCTTCCCTTGAGGACAACACCCCCCCCCCCCCCAATGGACCATATTCCGACCCCCTGGACTCCCCCTACCCCCCTAGACTATCCTGCCACCCCCGTGGACAGCCTTCCCACACCCTGGACACCCCTACCCCCCTCAATCGCCCTGCCCAACCCCAGGACGCCCTGTACCACCCTAGAAAACCCCTTCCCACACAACAATCATGCCCACACCCGTGCATAGCCCACCCTCCCCCTTGTACAACCTGTATCCCCCTAAAAACCCCCACCACCCTCATGGAAAGCCATCCCACCCCATAGAAAACCCTACCCCCAGGACAACCTCACCATCCCCATAGGAATCCCATCTACCACCATGGAAAACCCTTACCCTCGTGGAAAGCACCCCCCCCCCCCACCCTTCACAACCCCTCCAACCCCGTGGACAGCCCGCCCACCCCCCTTTACTTCTCCCAACATAGTGGACATCCCCCACCCCTGTAGACAGCCCCACCAACCCCCCTGACCACCCTATACCCCCTGGATATCCTTTGCCCTAACCTCTGGACTTGTCATACTACCAAGATACCACCCCACCCTCATGAAGAGCATGCCACTAAACATCCCAGCCACCCACATAGATAGCTTGCCCGCCCCCTGGACAGCCCCTTCCCCCTTGGACCCCCCCCCCCCCCCGTGGAAGCGCGCCCACCTCTTAGACAGCCCCACCCTCTGTGGACAACCTACCCATTCACCATCGACACCACGTACCCCAGGACTGTCCCACCACAACAACATGGACAACCCTCCCACCCCCATGGACATCCCACCCACTCCCTAGGACACCCTGTATCCCCCTAGAATGTCCGAAAACCCTCATGGACAGTTGACCCATCCACTAAACACCCCTACCCATTATATACCCTCACCACCCCTGTGGGTAAACCCCCAACCCCATGGAACCCCCCCCCCCCCCACCGCATAGCCCATGCCACCCCCATGGGCAGGCCACCCACCCTCTGGACTGCCCCCTACCCCCGTGAACACCACCCACCCCCATGGAAATGCCTTCCCAACCCAAGGGACATCCCCTCTCGGCATGGATATCCCCCCACCCCACCCCTCAGGATGGCCCCCTCCCACCACCCTTGACACCCCGTACCCCCTTGGATAGGCCACACACCCCCGTGGAATTCCCAACCACCCCATGGGAAGTCACTCCACCCCCGTTGACACCCTTCCCACCCCCTCGACAACCCCTCCACTCGTGGACAACCCCCCACCCCTGTGGACATCCCACCAACACCCTGTAAACCCACTACCCCCGTGGAAATCCCTCCCCCCCTTTGACAGCACGCCCACACCCTGGACTCCCCCTACCACATTGGATATCTCCACCACCCCCATGGACAGCCCACCCACCCTTCTGGTCACCCATGACCCGCGTGGACAACTCTCCCACCCCTCCCCCACCACTATGGACATCTGCCACCCCCGTGGACACCCCCCTCGTGGTTTACCTGCCCACCCCCTACACACCCACTACCCCCAGGGAAACCCCCCCCCACCCCCTTGCCAACAATGCCAACCCAACTAGACCCACCGTAACGAATTAGAGAGCCCCCACACCACAGTGGAAAGCCCATGCACCCCCTGAAAAGTCCATCCACCACCATTAACAGCCTCCCCACCACTGGACAACCCCTCCCCCCATGGATAGCCCCACACCCATGTTGAAAACATTCCCACAACCTTGATACCCCTTAAACATGTGGTCCCTCCCCCAAGGATATCCCTCCCACACCCATCGACACCCCTACCCCTTTGTACAGCCCCAACGCCCCTGTGGACATCCCCCCACCGCAGACACCCCTACCCCCATGGACAACCCCCACCCCCTGCATAGCCTCGCCACCCCAGTGGACACCCTGCCCACACCATGGATAGCCCACACCTTTCTAGAAAACCCCCACCCCCAAGGACAGCCCACCCACGCCCCTGAACACCCCCTACCCCCGTGGACAGCCCGCCCAACCACCCTGGACACCACCTACCCCCCGACATAGCCCTTCCACCCCTGTGGGCAGCCTACCCACCCCCTGGATACCCCTACCCCCTGGACACCCCATACCCCCTGGCCACCCCCAACCCCTGTAGACATCCCACCCAGTAACCTAGAAAATCCCCCCCCCATGGACACCCCCCCCCCACCGCCGGTCACCCCTACCCCCTAGACCACTCGTCCACCCCTATGGACAGCCCCCCACCCACTATCGACACCCCGTAGACCCCTTGACAGCCATACACACACCTAGACACCCCTACCACATGGATAGCCTCGTGACCCCCTTGGATAGGCCTTCTATCCAATGAAGAGTCCCTACCCCAATGGATACCCCCCCCAACACAGCCCCCCAACCCCATGGGAAACCTCCCCACACCCCTAGATAGCCCCAACCCACATGGAGAGGATTTCCACCCCCGTGGACTGCCCACCCACCCCCATAGACTCCCCTACCCCCGTGGACAACCCACCCACCCCAAGGCACACCCAAACACCTACACAGCCCCACCATACCCATATACAGCCCACCCCACCCCTAGACAAACCCTCCCCTATGGAAATACCACATACTCCATCCTCGTGGATAGCCCACCCACCCACACGACACTTCCTACCCCCTTGGACAACCCCCCCCCCCCCCCCCCCCCCCCACCGGATGGACAGCCCGACCACCATCCCTGGTCACCCCCTTCCCACTAGATAGCCCTGTCACCCTCTTGGACAGACTGCCCAGCCCCATGGACACCCCCAACCCCCTTCAACAGCCCCTCCCACCCACTGGACACCCCTACAACCCTGGACAACCCCCCACCCATGTGGACTGCCCGCCCACCATTGTGGACTTCCGAGCCACCCCCGTGGACACCCCGTATCTGCCTGGACAACCTTTCCACCCTCATGGACATCCCACCCACCCCCTGGACAACTGGCACCCTTGGCCACCCCATACCCCCCTTGATAGCGCAACAACCCCCATGGGTAGCCCTCCCTCCCCTGAGACATCCCCTCCCCCCATGGACTGCCCACCCACCCCCTGGACTCCCCCAACCCCCGTGGACAGCACTGCCCTGGACAGCATACCCACCCCCTTGACACCCATACCACCTGGACTGCCCTGCCAGCCCCATGGATAGCCTGCCCACCCCCTGGACACCTTTAACCCACTCGACATTCCTGCCCACCCCCTTGGACGGCCTATACCCCCTAGACCACCCCCACCCATGCAGACAGCCCGCCCACCACTGTGGACAGCCCCTCTGCCCCCCCACCCCATTGGACAACCTGGATCTCCCTAGACAGCCCCTCCACCATTGTGGACAACAAACTCCGCCCTGGTCACTCCCTACAAACTGGACCTCTTTGCCACCACCATGGACATCCCCGCCAACCCCGTGGACAGTCCCTCCACCCCCTGAACATCCCCCAGGTTCTCGGACAGCCTCTAACCCCCATGGATAGCCCACCCACACCCCTAGACACCCCCGTACCCCACTAGATAGTCCCGCCCCACCACCTGGACACCATGTACTACCTAGATACCCCCACCCCCATTAACAACCCACCCCCTGGACATCCCGCCTCCCTCATGGACAACATTCCAACCCCCCTGGACAGCCCCTCCTCTCATGGACACCCCTACCCCTATGGACATCCCACCCACCCCCTAGACACCCCTACCCCCCATGGATAGCATGCCCATCCCCTTGGACACCCTATACTCCTCGGGAAAGCCCCCACCCACATGGACTACCCTCTCACCCCCATGGATAGACCACCTACTCCCTTGGACACCCCGTATCCCCTGGGAATGCCATGCAACCCTCGTGGATAGATGGCCAACCCCCTGAACAGACCCTACCCCCTGTACTACCTCACCACTCCTATGGATAGCCTGTCCACCCCTGGATAGCCGCTACCCCCCATGGACACCCCCAACCCTACAATGCAATGCCACCCCGGTGGACATCCCCTCCCACCCCCTAGACTAGCCCCACCGCCATGGACATCCCCCACACCCATGGACACCCCTCCCACATTTTGGACACCCTTGTAACACCCTGGACAGCACAACCCAACACCCATGGACACCCCAAACCCTGCTAGATAGCCCCCACCACCATGAGCACCCCCTGGATAGCCCTGTCACCCTTGTGGAGAGCCCACCCACCCCCTGGAAAACCCTCCCCCAATGAAATCCCCCATCCTCACCCCCCCATATAGATAGCCCCTCCCACCTCCTGGATAGCATGTACCCCCTTAGACAGCCCCCTCACCCCTGTGACTTCCCAACCACACCCTTGTACAGTCCTTCCACCCCCATGGACACCCTTCCCTCCCCATGGACAACCCTTACACTCATGGACAACCCTTACCCCTGTGGACATCCCACCCACCCACTGTAAACCCCCATACAACCATGGACCCCCCCCCCACCATGGACATCACCCACCCTGTTGGGCAAAAATCCCTCAAGGTATCAATGAAGCATTTTTGAGGTGATTGTGTTTGTTGACAAAGTGGACATCTGAGTAGTGATTGTTGACAAATCAATACGATGACATACAACTTTGTTGACAAATAGGATTTCATGGTGGAATGTCGAGTTCAAGAGCTAAGTTCAATGATCCATGTTTGATTCAAGAACGTCGATAAAAGGAATGGATGATCTAGAGGCAGTACAAAAGAATAGATACAAGGTGGCGCTGTTTTCCAGTGTTTGCCAAATTTTTGGGCCAAAAAATCGGAAAATGAATAAAAGTGTTTTTGAAAAGGGACTTGCGCGCCAAGGACTTGGACAATAGGAAAATTGCGCGCCATATTTTTTTCAAGATCAGAAGATCAAAATATGTCAAAGGAAGTAGGTTCGTGCAAGTTTGGGAGTTGGTCGTGCAAGTGTCCAAAAGGACAGAAGACTTGCGCACCGAAACTGGGTCGCGCAGGTGACTTGCGCGCCTTCGTGCAGGGTGGTTAGATTGCCTATAAAATACTGGACCACCCCTCCTCTTTCTTCACCAGAGTTCAAATATTTGTGAAATCAGAGCTCACGTCACGCAGGTGTGGTGGTCGCGCAAGTGGTGAGTGTGGTTCGCGTATGGGAATTTGCGCGCCAATTGTTGAAGTTGTGCACCGGTGTTAGACGTGGCGCGCCGGTTGGCAGTTGCACACCAATATTGCTTTGGGCGTAAAAGGAAGAGAGTCGCGCAAGTTTGGAGTTGAGGAAGCTTGAGTCACGCAAGTGTCTGAGGAGGACTTGCGCGCCTGTTGTGACTTGCGCGCCGATACTTGCGCGCCGAGGTAGACTTTCGCCCCAAGTAAGGTTTGTTCCAGTAGTGTTTTTCGGACTGCGTGGAAGATGGAAGTTTTATCGATACCTTCGGTGCAAAGAGATATTCATCTATAGGTGAAATTTGTACTTCAACAGAGCATCTACACATAGAGAAAGATGCATTCATTAATGCAAATGAAGAGACCTACATGTCTATAAACTGTGAGTGGATTCCTTCCAAGAGCAGTGAGATTAGGAAGAGGAAGAAGGTGATCCTCTCCACCGGTAGTGAGCCAGAGAGAGAGAAATAGGGAGTGACCCTTGGGAAAGCAAAGATCTGACCCTAAACCTTGTATAGGCAATGAGCCTGGGCATAGAAGTGATCTAGCCCAAACATTGTAATCCACATCTAGTGATGAATAGTGGAATTTTGTACGATCGGCAACTTGTCGGCGTATGCTCCTTGGACGTAGCCTAGTGAGGGTGAACCAAGTAAAAATCTCTGTGTCTGCCTGTTTGCTTCCCTGGATTGCATTCAAAGCATCATCATTAGATAAATAAGTAAAGAAGTGATCAATTTTTACACACAAGAGAGAACAAAGTGACCCTTGTAATAAAAAGGTCAAGATCCAGTGGGGTTGGAAGAACATTGAAAAAGAATATCCATACCCTGATTCACCCCCCCCCCTCTCAGGGTATATAGGCCCCCTATTGGCCCCAACAATTGGTATCTGTGGGAAGGTTGTTGTTATCAGATTTTTTTGCTCCAACTTGGTGTAGTCGATCTGTGTGGAAAACGAATCAGTCTTCTCTTATCTCAATCTGCCGTGGACAAAGGTAAAAACATCCAAGAATAAGAAGAAGTCAGGTGGTACTCCTCAGTTTGGATGTGTATATGGGAAATGTGTGATTTAACTAAAGCAATCAAATAGCTTGCTGAAGGAAGGCTTGGATGAATCGAAAAGCGAAAAGATTGATTCACTCAATCATGATGTTGGAATTAGTAAAGTACATGAGCATCAGTGTGATACTGAAACAGAAGAAGAAATTGAAGGAAGAATAGATATGAGAGATGAGTTAGAGGCTTCTCTTTAAGAGATAGATGTTTGGAGAGCCAAAACCAAGAATGCTAACAAAGTGGTTCGCGATGCCAAACTCTATATGCAGCAGCAGGAAGAAGAGAAGTCTGAGTTGATAAATAAAATTGAGAAACTCAAGTTATCAGCACCAGAGAACTCAGAATCATTAGGTGAGTATAATCTTAAGATTGAAGAACAGAAAAGGGAGATCGATTACTTGAATAGAAAAGTGAAAGATCAATTCAAGAGCATCGAAGAACCTAATATTCCAAGTGACGTTGGAAACACTAAAGAAGCCAAATCTAAAGATATCCAGATCAAGGCATTGGAGATTGAGGTCAACAAGCTAAAAGGCTTAAATCAAAGGCTTATTGATATAGTTACTGACCTAACAGAGAAGAATGACTCTCATGTCGAAGAACTACAAAAGATGGATAAAATGAAAGGAAAACAAAAGGCTGATGATTATGAGAGAATCAAAGTCAGATAATGTTCAGAATCTGAATGCTAGAAATGATGATCTAGTAGCACAATTTTCTGAAGAAGTTCAGAAGAATCGAAGCCTACCACAAGAGATTGAATCTGTCTCTAAATCTGTTTCTGAGGAAAAATTGAAAGTATTGAAACAATGTGGAATGGTGGAAAAGCTGACACGTGAATTGGAAGATGAGATGAGAAGAGGGAAGCTTCTCAAGAGAGAACTTGATGTCCAACTTGAATCAAGGGAGACAGAGATTAAAAAGTTGGAAGAAGAGCTAGAATCAGTTAAGAAGGAATTAGAGAGTTCCAATGATAGAGGAATGCCTAAAATGAAGGATGCCTTGCATTTACTATTTGATCATCCTTCAACAAGTGAGGATAAAATGAAGATCAGATATGCTGTTTCAGAAGAGAAACAACAGAATATTTTCTCAGCTCAAAGACCAGCAAGTTTTGGAAAAGCTGGTATTGGATTTGATGAATCACCTTCCATGCATGACAAGAAGAGAGCCGTGAACAGTTGTAGGAGTGGAGAAAAACCTATAGGTTCTAGAGATAGGCCTAAGAGGTCAGTTACAAAAATAAGTGATGACAAGTGCTATTTCTGTGGGATTCACGACTACACATCAAGCTTTTGTTTAGAGGCTCATGAATACATATCAGGCTGTGAAAATAGAATCTTTTTTGAATCTAAGAATAAGATGAAGCATCATGTGAAATTAGAGAGAAGAGTCTCTCAGAGGAAAGCATTCATTAGATGCTATTACTGTGGAAGAATGGGACACACCATGAATATGTGTCAGGAAGCTTAGGAGATCAATGTTAGAAGAAGAACTCAAGCTGCATCAACATCTCAGATGAGAGACGATGAAATGATATATTCCTTTGATGGAAAATGTTTTATATTTTCAGATTATGGGCATTTGGAAATAAATTGCAACAAGAAGAACATAGGAAAGGAAAAGAAACTCGAATGGAGATTCTTGACTCCAGTGATGCATAATGAGAAATTCTACACTGGGAGACAACGTGGTCTAGAGAAGAATCGCCTTAGAGCCTCAGGGGAATCACATGGAGTTGAACGAAAGGTGTATCAGTCACCGCCTCAGTCATACTCACAACAACTCTCAAGGAGAGAATCTGAACAAAACTGGATGAGTAAGGGGAGATGTACTTCAGCTGTGAAAAAGAAAAATGAACATTCAAGAGAGGACTCACCACTCATGAAAAATAGTGTGATAACTTAGACATTTGATAAAAGAAAGATGAACAAATAACGTATTAAAAAATTCACATGTTGTGTTTCACAGAGAAAAGTGGAGGAAGGTGCAAGATCCTTGCAATGGTGGAAGAAGCAAGGGAAGATGGAAAGAAAAGACATTCCTACTCAGAGAAATAATCAAGGAAAATGGAATTTTTGTGGAACATCAAAGAAGGAAATTTGTACTAGTGGGTTTAAACCCCAAATGGTGAGAAAGGCCAAGCCTGCAGAATTTACATATCAGAGAAAGGCTCAACATGTGGGTAATGAATGCTGAGTCATATGGACAGAGCAGTTAATGTTGGCTAGACAGTTAGAAGAAGAAAGGAAAGAGTGTGATGCTCATCATGAAAGAATCAAAGGGTTGACCCATCAGGATCAACCACAATCCTCATCTTGAGGAGTCTAGAAGAATCCCCTCTCCCTATGTATAAAAATGATATTAACCGATGATGCATGTGTTTCAGGCTCTAGGGAGATATGATCCAAGGGGAAGTGGAATCTAAGGATGCGAAGTGGAGAAGTGACATGCTATAGAGTTTCATTTGATTCAAATCATGTACCATAGTTGAAGAAGAAAGGGAGCAGCAGAGCCCAATAGAATGTGATTGTGTTGTTAACTTTGTCTCTTGTTTCCTACACCGAGTTCCAACTCAGTAGGCTTAGAGATTTGGTTAATGGCTTGATGCTGAGTGTCAGATTAGTATAAATGGTGCACGTGGAGAAGAATGGTTATGGGTCTCTACCATTGGGCCTACTAGATAGAAGTGTTGTGTAACACAGGGGGAGCATTTAATAACAGAATCAGATGCCAGATCCGTCAAGGAAATAATTGGATGACCCAGCTCAGGTGTTGTCTATTGAGATAAGATGTAATTTGGGAGAAGCAGCAATGATCAAGCATTTCATGATTATTTGTTTTGATCTAACATTATGGTATCAGTTGGCTATTTTCAGGATACCAAGAAGCTGCGAGAAGTAGTTTAAAGGAATGATTCCACTGAACAGTGAAACAGTGAGAAATTTTCTGATAAACGTGATGAGGAGGAAAGAAACAATGGGGGAGCATAAGTGACTACTGCTAATTTAGAAAAGAAAAATCCTCATCTGCACAATAGTCAAAGAGATGAGCTGAAATTGACAGGCAGAATATCATTGGTGATTTGACGGCTCTAGCTCAGACAGGGAGAATGGAATCACTGCAGAAAACATCTTTTATATCCCAGGTTGAGCTGCAATGCTTTTCTGATGCAGCTGGAAATGAAAAGTGGGTTCAGGCTATGAATGAAGAGCATGATGAGATTGAGAAGAACCAGATGTGGGAGATTGTTTCGAGGCCATCAGACAACAATTTCATTAGGACTAAATGGGTCTTTTAAGACAAGATGAATGAATATGGCATAGTGATTCGGAACAAAGCACGACTAATGTGCAAAAGAGACTCCCAGATAGAGGGAATAGATGGTGATGAGACATTCGCACCAATTGCAAGGTAGGAGACAATCAGATTATTCCTAGCCATTGTAGGGAAAAGAAACTTCAAAGAGTTCCAGATGGATGTAAATACTTCATTTCTAAATGGGTTTCTTGAAGAAGAGGTGTATATTGAGCAGCCAGATTGTATTCTCATTCATGGGGATGAGAACAAAGTTTGCAGGCTGAAGAAGGTGTTATACGGGCTGAAACAAGAACCAAGAGCATTGTACTGAAGGCTATATCAGTATTTGAATAAGCTTGGTTTTCATCGTTACACAAGGCAGGAATGACACATTCATTTCACAATCCAAATATGCCAAGCAGAGCGATATAAGAGTAATTCCAAGGAAAGTCACATGATCGCAGTGAAAAGAATACTTCAGTATATCCAGGGCATAGTGGATTTCGTCTTGACATATACTGATAAATCTCAGACAGAGTTATTGTGTTATACTGATGCAGACTGGGCCGGATCAGCGGATGATAGGAAATCAATGTCAGGTGGTGCTTTCTATCTTGGTGGACTATGTATTGCTTGGTTGAGCAAGAAGCATGATTGCATTTCATTGAGCACCGTAGAAGCTGAGTATATTGCGGCCACTCAAGCGTGCACATAATTATTGTGGATGAAGAGGCAGCTTGAAGATATGGGAGTTTAAGTGAAGTCTCCGATCAGAATCAAGTGCGACATCTCAAGTGCTATAAATCTTAGCAAAAATCCATTCCATTACTCAAGGACCAAGCACATTGAGATCGGATATCATTTCATCAAGGAGAAGGTTGAGCGTGGAATAGTGAAGTTGGAGTATGTGCCTACAGAGCTACAGGTTGCAGACATTATGACAAAGGCCTTACCCAAGGAAGCTTTTGAGAGGCATCGACTGGCTCTGGGAGTTCAGTTGATTCCCCGCACTTGAAATAGTGTGGATGTGGGACCCCCCCCCCCCACTCTCCCCAAGTTATGATGTGTTTTTCCCTAATTTTCTGATATGTGTTCTCTACTATGTTATAAACTATAAAGGACTGTTCTTTGGGTTCGTTGACAAAGGGGGAGAAAAGTGTTTGTTAAAGGAGGAGCAAATAGTGATTGTTCAAGGGGAAGACAATTTGGAGATTTGATAAATCATGAATGATATGGGGAGAAGCTGACAGGTGGAGCAGCCAGATAGGGGGAGTTGAAGATAGTTGAACGTGCTTAGCCATAGCTTAGCTTGGACAACACATGAAATATGGCTAAAGAGGTGTTGCAGCTATGAGCAGAAAGGGGGAGCGTATTAACTTTGATGATGCTACAAGTGATCATTCCAAGCATAGATATCATGACAGCTGAGGATCGTGATAAAAGCAGAAGAGTGGTGTTGGACATTGGTAAGAATATTTCCAAACCAAACATTGGTCTTCCAACAAGCCCATCAACAATTGGTATCAGTTTATTACAAATTGGTATTAGTTTGGTGTCAACAGTGGATGTCAGAGATAAAGTGATTCATTGATGAACTTTTCATTTACTCTTGTTTCTCACACCGAGCATTGCTCATGTGGGATTAGAGTATGTGTTGAGTAAATCCTTGATCGCTATCAGAATCGCAATGAGGCGAATGGAGGCTGAAGAATCAACAAAGTATCTTTTTTTTTGGAAGAGTTGTCAACAAACCCAAAGGGGGAGATTGTTGGGCAGAAATCCCTCAAGGTATCATTGAATCATTTTTGAGGTGATTGTGTTTGTTGAAAAAGTGGACATCTGAGTAGTGATTGTTGACAAAGAAAAACGATGACATACAACTTTGTTGAAAAAGAGGATTTCATGGTGGAATGTCGAGTTCAAGAGCTGAGTTCAACGATCCATGTTTGATTCATGAACGTCAATAAAAGGAATGGATGATCTGGAGGCGGTACAAAAGAACAGATAGAAGGTGGCATTGTTTTCCAGTGTTTGCCAAATTTTTGGGCCTGAAAATCGGCAAATGAAGAAAAGTGTTTTTGGCAAAGGGACTTGCGTGCCAAGGACATGGAGAATAGGAAACTTGTGCGCCATATGTTTTTCAAGATCAGAAGATCAAAATATGGAAATGGAAGTAGGTTTGCGCAAGTTTGGGAGTTGGTCGCGCAAGTGTCCAAAAGGACAGAAGACTTGCGTGCCGAAACTGGGTCGCGTAGGTGACTTGCGCGCCGTCGCGCAGGGTGGTCAGATTGCCTATAAATACTAGACCACCCCTCCTCTTTCTTCACCATAGTTCAACTCTTTGTGAAATCAGAGCTCTCGTCGCACAGGTGTGGTGGTCGCGCAAGTGGTGAGCGTGGGTCGCACAGGTGAATTTGCATGCCAATAGTTGAAGTTGTGTGCCAGTGTTAGAATTGGCGCACCGGATGGAAGTTGCGCGCCAATATTGGTTTGGGCGTAAAAGGAAGAGAGTCGCGCAAGTTTGGAGTTGAGGAAGCTTTAGTCGCGCAAGTGTCTGAGGAGGACTTGCACGCCGGTTGTGACTTGCGCGCCGATACTTGCGCGCCGAGGTAGACTTGTGCGCCAAGTAAGGTTTGTTCCAGTAGTGTTTTTCGGACTGCGTGGAAGCTGGAAGTTTTCTCGATACCTTCGGTGCAAAGAGATATTCATCTATGGGTGAAAGTTTTACTTCAACAGAGCATCTACACATAGAGAAATATGCATTCATTCATGCAAATGAAGAGACCTATAGGTCTATAAACTGTTAGTGGATTCCTTCCAAGAGTAGTGAGCTTAGGAAGAGGAAGAAGGTGATCCACTCCACCGGCAGTGAGCCAGAGAGAGAGAAATAGGGAGTGACCTTTGGGAAAGCAGTGAGCTGACCCTAAACCTTGTATAGACAGTGAGCCTGGGCATAGAAGTGATCTAGCCCGAACATTGTAATCCACATCTAGTGAAGAATAGTGGAATTTGGTACGACCGGCAACTTGTCAGTGTATGCTCTTTGGACGTAGCCCAGTGAGGGTGAACCAAGTAAAAATCTCTGTGTCTGCCTGTTTGCTTCCCTGCATTGCATTCAAAGCATCATTATTAGATAAATAAGTAAATAAGTGATCAACGTTTACACACAAGATCAAACAAAATGACCCTTGTAATAAAGAGGTCAAGATTTATTGGGGTAGGAAGAAATTTGAAAAATAATATCCATACCCTGATTCACCCCCCCCCCTCTCAGGGTATATAGGCCCCTATTGGCCCTAACACACCCCCTTGACACCCCCTACCCCCTTGGACAGCTCTGCCACCCCGTTGGATAACCCACCCACTGTTTTGATCATGCCCGACCCCCGTGGACAACTCACCCACCCCATGGACAGCCCCACCCATATGGATGGCTTCCACCCTTGTGAACACCCCCCCCCCGCGTGGATAGCCTTCCCACCCTCCTCGACACCCACAACCCACGTGGACATCCCCAACCACCCCCATGGACCTCTTGTACTAACTTGTAGAGCCCCTAAACCACCATGGACTACCCATCCAACTCTTGGAAACTCCCTCCACCACCATGGACAGCCTCCCCACCCCCTGAACAACCCCTCTCCCCCCTTGTGGAAAGCCCCACACCCCTTTGGATAGCCCTCCCACCACCTGTAGAACACTTACACTTGTGGAAACCCCCTAGGGACATCCCCCCAAAACCACTGGACAACCCCTACCCCCTTGGACTGTCCCACCACCCACATGGACAACCCCCCCCGGACACCCCTTACCCCCATGGAAAACCACCACCCCCTGCATAGCCCCGCCACCCCCGTGGAAATCCCGTCAAAACCATGGACAACACACACCTCTATAGACGGATCCCACCCGCATGGATAGCCCATCCACCCCCCTCACCACTCCCTACCCCCGTGGATAGCCCACCCAACCCCCAGGACACCCCATACCCCCTGGCACAATCCCGCCACCCCCCGTGGGAAGCCCGCCCACCCCTGGACACCCCTACCCCCAAGAATCCCCTACACCCTGGATAGCCCCTACCCCTGTGGACATCCCTCCCACCACCCTGGACACTCCCTACCCCCACGGTCAACTCCTCACCACTCAACACCCCTACCCACTGGACCGCCCCGCCACCCCTATGGACAGCCCGCCCACCCCCCAATGACACCTCGTACCCCCTGGACAGCCCTGCCCAACCCCTTGACATTCCATACCCCCTGGACATCCCCGACACACCCGTGGACATCCATCATATCCCCTAAAAATCCCATACCCCAATGCATATGCCCCACCCCCTTCACATCTCTGCCCCCCCCCCCCGTGGACAGCCCTCCCACACCTTTAGACATCCCCAACCCCCGTGCAGACCCCTACCCCCATGGACAACCCACACACCCCCATGATCACCCCAACCCTCGTGGATAGCCTGTCCACCCCCTTGGACACCCCCAACCATCCTGCACATCCCCACCACCCCCATAGACATCCCACCCACCCCCTAGATAAACCCTCCCCCCATTGAAAGCCCCACATACCCACCACCCTTGTGGATATCTCTCCCAGTACATCGACACCCCCTGCCCCCTTGGAGAACCCCCACCCCCCTGATCAACAACACGACCCCCTGGGACACCCCTTACCCCTGAGAAATTCTTCCACCCTCGTGGACAGCCTTCCCAGCACCCTGGACTCCCCAACCCCCCTCGACAGCCCCACCCACCCTTGGAAACTTCGTACACTTTGGACAGCCCCCACCAACATGGACAGCCTGCCCACCCATGTGGATAGCCCACCCAACCCCATGGACACCCTGTATCTACCTAGAGAACCTTCCATAGTGGTGGATAGAGGGCCCACCCCCTACACACCCCTACCCCGCAGGACCACCACGCCACCCCAGTGTACAACACATCCACCCCCTAGCAGCCCATACCCCCATTGAAATCCCCCAACCTACACATCCACCCCACCACCCTCGTGGATAGGTATCCAACCTTGTGTACTACCCCCACCATCATGGATATCCCCCACCCCCATGGATAACTCGCCCACCCCCTAGACACCCTTTACTCTCGTGGATAGCTCACCTAAACCCCTGGACACCCCTACCCTATAGAGACCCTAAGCTTAACGTACATGGACATTACATTACTTTTGTAGAATACATAGTACATAACAAAAACACACACACAAGGATCTTAATAGTTTAGTGTCCTCGGAAACTCGGAATGTAATCTTCTAATCGTGGTGAAAGATCTCCATTATCTCCCATAATGATCATCCTTTTTTTACCTAAAACCATTCTTTATATCCTCGGGAAAAGAAAACATAAAATGATGAGCTCAAATGCTCAGTAAGGGTAAAAAAATGAAAAATAAATCTCATCGTATAAACAAGCACATAAATTTTGGAAATCTTAACCTGAAAAAGAGATCATAATTTCATAACATGGGATAAATCATGGCAGTGAAATGTAATCACAATAATCATAACATAAAACATGAAACTTTTTTTCATACACACATAATCATAGAGAATCATTTCTTGATAGTCAAGACTCATTGCCAAGAATATCTTAGTGGACAAAGTCCCTTTCTGAACCGAGTCACCCTCGTTCCAGTCCTGTTTCACTGAACCGGTATAACCTACCATTCCAGCCATGTTTATCTCATGAGATATAAAATCCTTACCCAATGCATTGGAGGGAGATATAGGTCCCACCCATCTCATAATGAATCCTTTCTTATGTGTGCCACATAATCATAAATCATACATTATCGCATAACACATGTAACAAAAATGGGATTATTGAAACATCATGACATCATAAAAAAATCATATAAGGTAAATGACATCATAAAAATAATTCCCTCACAACATAATCAAATCAATGTAATAATAGGGATAAAAACAGAACCCTTTATTATATTAGATGGAAAATAATTTGGATAAAACACTTGAGCTCCATTCTTGAGGAAAATATCCTTTCTTCTTCAAAAACATTTTTCCTTTCATAACATGTCATATGACTTTAAAATAAAATATGTTGATTAAAAATAAACATGAAAACATGTAAAGGATGCTTCTTGGAAATAATGTTTTAAAAATCCATTAATGCCGTATAAGTTAAAAAAACATTCTTCGTACTTTTGTCAGAAAAGTCAAAAAGTACCTCGTACGAATCAAAAGATTACTTTAATATTCTTTACTAAAAACTCACTAAAGGGTAAAATTGGATTTAAACTATTGTAAGTGGATGGAAACAATATTAAATATTGAGGTAACACGGATGTGGATGATAAAATACACCCTAGTAAATGCTAAAGTAAAAACAATCTCGGATAAAAATGAGATTGTGATATTTTCCCATACCTTAGGTCCGACTTGCTTTGTAAGAGTACGAACCTCCTGTATAATGATTTAAATCATGTTATTGACTTATTCCAGAATCATATTCATTGTTATTATATCATATATGGTTCACTTATGACTTTATATTACCTGTTCTTTTGTAAATTCATGTTAAAGTAGCGTTTTGGGTAAAATCGTCTCATTTGTCGTTCATGTTTTTAACTTGTAATTATTCATATTATTACTTAGATCATGATTACCTAATTCCAGAATATAAAACATGATATATATATATATATATATATATTCAGAATATAAATATATATAATAAATCAGTAAATGGAAAGAAATACACTGTTCATGGAGACGGTAGTCCGTACGTACGCATGAACGCTGTTTTCGTTTCCTTATTGAATTGAATGGAATTAAGTAGGTGACATAAATATAAATAAATCCAGTATAATTATTATGTAATATATTTTATTAGTACTTACTATATATACTTTATAATCATTCATGAATGGTTAATCATTGAGAATGAATCTCATCGCGTTGTGGAGACGGTAGTCCGTACGTACGCACGAGTGATGATATCATTCCCATGGTCGTGGAATTATGTTTAAGTGTATGTATACTATTTCAGTATCAATATCACTTTATAAAAATCTAATATAGTTACTCATTACACCATTATACCCATCCAATTAAGGTGGTGGCAGAAAATAGATTACACCACGGCGTGGAGACGGTATTCCGTACGTACGCACGCGCGGTGATTTCCTTTTTCCGTAGGATGGATAGAAGGTTAGTTAGAGTTGTTTCATATTTATAATAACATATTAGTATATAAGAAATACTGATGTTATTACTTTATCATGAAACAACTAAAGAAGAAGAAGTTGAAGAAGAAAGAAATTGAAAAAGATCGGTAATGGATATTACCTCTTTTTGACGCGCCTTTTCTTAACATCCACTTAAAGAACTAAGGATTGTCTTTGAAGAAGACCAGGACCTCTAGTATGATACTAGGGAAGTGTAAAAGATATTTAGGCAGGGTTTGGACGAGCTTGAATGCTCAAATTTGTGTGAGGAGGAGAGGGAGGAGGTGCCCTTTTATAAGGGAGGAGAGGGGCATCTTAGGAAAATCTCAAAATATAATGTTATATTAAGGTCAAATTCGGTTTATAATGGTTCCAAATGGTCTTATTTTGAAGCTAAAGTGGCGATGGGTCGCAACACTCTCATCCAATAGGATTTAGACAAGTTTAGGTTATTATTTTAACCTTATCAATTAGATTTAACTCTAAGTTAAATAATTTAACTTTTACCGTGTCTTTTTGTTTTCTTACACTATATGGTTAATAAACTTATTATATGAAGCAAAAAAGAACCCCAAGTTGTTTATTATTAATATATCTATTCTTATCTAAGTCATTTGGCCGAACCTTAGATTTTTAGGAATTAAATAACAATTAATAATATAATATTAGTTTTAAAAACTAATTTATGTCAATTTTGACACTATTTGGTACATGATTTTTATGAAATTTCTAACAGAATGATAAGTTCAAAACAAGTTATTTAAATCAACAATAAAATTTCATATTAACCTAGAAAATTCTTTTATGTCATAAAAAGTCTCAAATTACATTTATTTGGGCATTTATAACATCAATTATGTTAATTTGTCTTAAAAATGTAATTACTGCATCATTGTTGTGTCATAAATAAATTAAAATATATAAAGTCTAAAAATTACAAATAAAATACCATTATGTAGGAAATCGTTTTAGATTTCTAATGAATATTTATAGTTGAATTTATCTTATGTATAATACCATATTAAAAATGTTTTAGTAAATAAACTTTGATTTTAACTCTTCTATCTCTTCTTTGAATTAAATAATAATAAATGTCCTAATCTAATCCAAGTGGGCCTAAATGATAATATTTTACACTTATGATTGATTTTGGTCGAGATACACTTTTCCAATAGAATTATGACATGTGTTAGAGAAATATTAATAACATTCTTACCCTTAATTACCCTATTTACTTTTAACCGTGGTAAATAAAAGTAAAAAGTTACTATTCACCAAAGATTATTTTAATCTCATTGAACCACATTTTACTTACTGACATCAACCGTGTCTCTTGGATTTTTGAAATTCCATTCACAGAAGCAGTAAAATTAAGTTTTATGAAAAATTCAGTTTTTTTAACTACCACTTAGTAGTTTCACTATTCATCAAAAATTGATGTTTTTCAGAACAATGCCAAAATTTCATCCTAAGCTATATTTCATATTCCGAATACAAAAATAAAGTCTATTTTACCAAATTCATATCATAGAAGTTGCATTAATTAATTTTATAATTAAATCCCACTATTAAAACAAATAGCGTGTTTTTAAGAAACAATATCTATCATTAGATTGACACTTGTTTATGCCTGGTTTAATTGTGAAATTACATCCAATGACCAAAATTATATTAAATTGTAAAAATATATTCAAAATATACTTTCAAACCACTCAAATTAATAATTTATCACTATTAATTTTTTCGATTGATAAAGTTTTTTTTAACTAAAATTTAGTAATTTTCACTATTTATCAAAATATGAAAGTTATCCGAAAAGTACCAAAATTTCACCTTAGGCTAAATTCGATACTACGAATCCAAAAATTAATTCAATTTTGAAAAATAAAATTTACAAAATTTAAAAAAGTGGTTATTACTATTCATAACGGCTAGTTTTAATAATATTTTAATAGCATGTTGTTGTTTAGTGAAACACGTTATTGCGTACTACACACGATATCGAGGAAGGTCGTGATTGCGTGTCCTGCAAGGCAAGTCAAGGATGCGTGTTGTGCAAGCTCATTTTGGTGAAGCGTACAACACAAGACATTAGTGAAATTAAAAAGAATATATTTCATAAAATCTTGGGCTGTTACATTCTACCCCCCTTAAAATGAATTTCGCCCTCAAAATTCGTCGGGGTTATAAATGTTTTACTATTCGAAAGTTTCTTTAATAGAAACCCACATTGTAAAAAGGAATACCAAAACCAATATTTAAAATAAAAAGTATGAAACGTAATGGTTACCCAAATAAACTAATCACTGGGTTTCTACATAGGTGAAAATATATATATGGAAGAGAAATATAACCATCATGTTCTGATGGAGAGTGGTAGAGAACATGGCTACGGAAAAGCCAGCAATCACAAAGCAATAAATTTGTGATGATCTAGGGTACCATCTGATTCATCAGATATAAGGGCACTAGGAAAACATTTTTTGTTTTCAAGATCATTTCCCTAAAGTTGAAAATTTGAATTAGAATAAATACTTACTTTATTTTGGTACAATCTCACTGTTGTTCGTGCCTTGAACAATTTCCACTTCATCTCTTAAATAAATTAAGTTTAATTTGTTATTCCTGAAGTGTTAGCAGATCATGTGATAGAATGATGGGTCATTCCATCTGTCTCAAACAAACGGTTAGCAAAAATTATATACATAAGTCGATCTATTGTGAGATTAATCATATATGGTTCCTAAAATGGACTTATACTTCATATATCATACTTCTTAATATAATAAAACTAGTTTCTACTAAACAGGGACTTGCTGTAGGCCAGTGGTAGGCGATAAAGGCCAGTCGCACTTCAGTTGTGGGTTCGATTCCCACAGCCTTGTCTGACGCGATGGGCTATCACCCATCCTGCAGGTTATCCTTTTTCTAAAACTACATTAATATAACATCCCATTAATAATATCAAAAAAAAGTTCTATCCTTAAACAATACTAACTTATGTCCATCATAATCCATTCCAATATTTAGGCTTATCTAAAATACTTCGGTCCACTCTCATAACATAGTGAAAACGATTACCAGAGATTTAATACCATCGTTGATCCCCATATATCATAAGATATGTTTTGTTGGTCACATTCCAAATATTCAAAGTCTTTATTCATGTATTATCTTGAATACCCATTGAACCATAGTGAAAACATGAATGCAGTTAAAAGTTAACTCTTTCCACATACCAAAATCCAAAAATTCTATATACTCAAACCATGATATAACCTTCTTCTTATATCAGTCATGAGCTCATGAATACAATCAAATACCTCATTATCTTATTATTACTTCATTATGCACATATCATATTCTTTCCAAAAAATATCTGAATAACATTTCATGGTTACTAGTACCATTAATAATACAGTTTATAAACATAGGAAAGACAACAGTGTAACAATCCTTAGATGTCTCTTTATTCCATAGTACCATGAGATTACTTATAAAACATTACACTTGATAAACATGTAATCATTCCACTACCTTCTTAAACCATTGACCTATCTTCAACAATTATTTCATCTCACATATCATTTGTAGTCTCTTCATCATCATCCACATAAATACAACCCATACGACCATACTGATTCTCTTCATGAGTCTTTCCCTTAGGACATTGGTTTGCATAATGCCCATACATTCCACATTTAAAACACTTAACCATTTTGATGTCGTAGCAATACCATTATCCTCATCCATGGTGTTAACTGAACCTTTTCCTTTGCACTTACTTGATTTGTGTCCTTATTTTCCACACCCAAAGCATCTTCCAGTTCCTTTGAAACATTCTCCTTGATGCCTCTTCCCACATGATTTACATAGGGGAAATTGAACTTTCTTTCCTCTTTGATCATCATGAAACACCATCATTCTCTTATTAGCCGAGTCAGGCAACTTACCAAATTTTACTTTATTGATCATATTATGAGATTTCTGATTCGGCATAATAATGATGTTTGGACTTCCAAATCCCATTTCATTATGAATAATATCATTCCATTGTCCATCATATCCTCCATTATCGTTAATCATCTTGTTTCCAGCCATTTTCTAAAACCCAAAAAAATAGTGTGAGAGGAAAAAATCATGCTAGGGGAAAACAACATAATAAAGGGGGAGTACCTTCAATATATAACATCTTAGGTTTAATTCTATGATCGTTAGTGTAATTCTAGTACTATAACCTATACGTATACTTAACCTTAGGGACATCCCTAGACATACCTTCGAAATATCTCTAGGGATCTCACTAACGTTTTCGCATCCTCGTTTCCAATGGTTGACTAAACCTTTCCTCTGATACCAACTGTAGAGACCCTAAGCTTAACGTACATGGACATTAAATTAATTTTGCGTAATACATAGTACATAACAAAAACACACACATAAGGATCGTAATAGTTTAGTGTCTTTGGAAACTGGGAACGTAATCTTCTAATCGTGGTGAATGATCTCCAATATCTCCAATAAATATCTTATTTTTTTACCTAAAACCTTTCTTTATATCCTGGGGAAAATAAAACATAAAAGGGTGAGCTCAAATGATCAGTAAGTGTAAACAAAAGAAATATAAATCTCATCGTATACACAAGAACATAACTTTTGGAAATCTTAACCTGCAAAAGAGATCATATTTTCATAACATGGGATAAGTCATGGTAGTGAAATGTAATCACAATAATCATAACGTAAAACATGAAACTTTGTGGCATACACAAATAATCATAGAGAATAATTTCTTGTTAGTCCAGACTCATTTCCAAGACTTTATTAGTGGACAAAGTCCCTTTCTGAACCGAGTCACCCTCGTTCCAGTCCTGTTTCACTGAACCGGTATAACCTACCGTTCCAGCCATGTCTATCTCATGAGATATAAAATCTTTACCCAATGCATTGGAAGGAGAGATAGGTCCCACCCATATCATAATTAATCCTTTCTTATGTGTGCCACATAATCATAAATCATACATCATCGCATAACACATGTAACAAAAATCGGATTCTTGAAACCTCATGACATCATAAAACAAATCATATAAGGTAAATGACTTCATAAAAATAATTCCCTCACAACATAATCAAATCAATTTAATAATAGGGATAAAAACATAACCCTTTATTATCTTAGATGGAAAATAATTTTGATAAAACACTTGAACTCCATTCTTGAGGAAAATATCCTTTCTTCTTCAAATTTTTTTTTCCTTTCATAACATGTCATATAAATTTAAAATAAATGAAGTTTATTAAAAATAAACTTGAAAACTTGTAAAAGAAGATTCTTGGAAATAATGTTTTAAAAATCCATTCATGTCGTATATGTTAATAAAACATTCTTCGTACTTTTGTCGGAAAAGTATAAAAGTACCTCGTACGAAAAACGACAAAAGATTCCTTTCATATTCTTTACTAAAAACTCACCGAAGGGTAAAATTGGATTTAATCTATTGTAATTGGATGGAAGCAATATTACATATTGAGGGAACATGTATGTGGATGATAAAATACACCCCAGTAAATGCCAATGTAAAAACAATCTCGGATAAAAATGAGATTGTGATATTTTCCCTTACCTTAGGTCTGAATTGCTTTGTAAGTGTCCAAAACTCCTGTATAATGATTTAAATAATGTTATTGACTTATTCCAGAATCATATTAATTGTTATTATATCATATATGGTTCACTTATGACTTTATATTACCCGTTCTTTTGTAAATTCATGTTAAAGTAGCGTTTTGGGTAAAATCGTCTCATTTGTCGTTCGTGTTTTTAACTTTTAATTATTCATATGATTACATAGATCATGATTACTTAATTTTAGAATATAAAACATGATTTATATAATATATATATTCAGAATATACATATATATAATAAATCAGTAAATGGAATGAAATACACCGTTCATGGAGACGGTAGTCCGTACGTATGCATGAACGTTGTTTTCGTTTCCTTATTGAATTGAATGAAATTAAGTAGATGAAATAAATATAAATAAATCCAGTATAATTATTTTGTCATATATTTAATTAGTACTTACTATATATACTTTATAATAATTCATGAATGGTTAATCATTGAGAATGAATCTCATCGCGTTGTGGAGACGGTAGTCCGTACGTACGCACGAGTGACGATATCATTCCCATGGTTGTGGATTTGTGTTGAAGTGTATGTATACTATTTCAGTATCAATATCAATTTATAATAATCATATATAGTTACTCATTACACCATTATACCCATCCAATTAATGTGGTGGCGGAAAATAGATTTCACCACGGTGTGGAGACGGTATTCTGTACTTACGCACGTGTAGTGATTTCCTTTTTCTGTAGGATGGATAGAAGGTTAATTAGAGTTGTTTCATATTTAAAATAACGTATCAGTATATAAGAAATACTTATGTTATTAATTTATCATGAAACAACTAAATAAAAAGAAGTTTAAGAAGAAAGAAATTGAAAATGATCAGTAATGGATATTACCTCTTTTTGACGCGCCTTTTCCTAACCTCCAATTAAAGAACTAAGGATTGTCTTTGAAGAAGACCAGGACCTCTAGGATGATACTAGGTAAGTGTATAACATATTTTGGCAGGGTTTGGCCGATCTTGAATGCTCAAATTGGTGTGATTGGGAGAGGGAGGAGGTGCCCTTTTATAAAGGAGGAGAGGGGCATCTTAGGAAAATCTAAAAATATTATTTTATATTAAGGTCAAATTCGGTTTATAATGGTTCAAAATGGTCTTATTTAGAAGCTAAAGTGGGGATGGGTCGAAATCCTCTCATCCAATAGGATTTAGACTAATTTAGGTTATTATTTTAACCTTATCAATTAGATTTAACTCTAAGTTAAATAATTTAACTTTTACCGTGTCTTTTTGTTTTCTTACACAATATGGTTAATGAACATACTATATAAAGCCAAACGAACGCCAAGTTGTTCATTATTAATATATCTATCCTTATATAAGTCATTTGTCCGAACCTTATATTTTTAGGAATTAAATAACAATTAATAATATAATATTTGTTTTAAAAACTGATTTATGACAATTTTGGCACTATTTGGTACATGATTTTTATGAAATTTATAACAGAATGATAAGTTCGAACCAAGTTATTTAAATCAACAATAACAAGTCATATTAACCTAGAAAATCAGTTTATGTCATAAAAAGTCTCAAATTACATTTATTTGGGCATTTATAACATCGATTATGTTAATTTTTCTTAAAAAGGTAATTATTGTATCATTGTTGTGTCATAAATAAATTAAATTATTTAAAGTCTAAAAATTACAAATAAAATACCATTATGTAGGAAATCTTTTTATATTTCTAATTAATATTTATAGATGAATTTATCTTATGTATAACCCCATATTAAAAATGTTTTATTAAATAAACTTTGATTTTAACTCTTTTATCTCTTCTTTGAATTAAATAATAATAAATGTCCTAATCTAATCCAAGTGGGCCTAAATGATAATATTTTACACTTAAGGTTGTTTTTGGTCGAGATAAAATTGTCCAATAGAATTAGGACATGTGTTAGGGTAATATTAATATCATTCTTACCCTTAATTACCCTATTTACTTTTAACCGTGGTAAATAAAAGTAAAAAGTTATTATTCACCAAAAATTATTTTCATCTCATTGAACCACATTTTACTTACTGACATCAACCGTGTCTCTCGGAATTTCGAAATTCCATTCACAGAAGCGGTAAAATTATGTTTTATGTAAAATTCAGTTTTTTTAACTACCACTTAGTAGTTTCACTATTCATGAAAAATTGATGTTTTTCAAAAAAATTCCAAAATTTCATCCTAAGCTATATTTAATATTCTGAATTCAAAAATGAAGTCTATTTTACCAAATTCATATCATAGAAGTTGCATTAATTAATTTTATAATTAAATCCGGCTGTTAAAACAAATAGCGTGTTTTTAAGAAACAATATCTATCAAAAGATTGACACTTGTTTATGCCTGGTTTAAATGTGAAATTACATCCAATGAAAAACATTGTATTAAATTGTAAAAATGTATTCTAAATATACTTTAAAACCACTCAAATTAAAAATTTATCACTAATAATTATTTCGATTGAAAACATAGTTTTTAACTAAAATTTAGTAATTTTCACTATTCATCAAAATATGAAAGTTATCCAAAAAGTAACAAAATTTTACCTTAGGATAAATTCGATACTACGAATCCAAAAATGAATTGCATTTTGAAAAATAAAATTTAAAAAATTTAAAAAAGTGGTTATTACTATTCATAACGGCTAGTTTTAATAATATTTTAATAGCATATTGTTGTTTAGTGAAACTCGTTATTGCGTCCTACACATGCTATCGAGGAAGGTCGCGATTGCGTGTAATGCAAGGAAAGTCAAGGATGCATGTTGTGCAAGCTCCTTTTGTTGTAGCGTGCAACACAAGACATTAGTGAAATTAAAAAGATTATTTTTCATAAAATCTTGGGCTGTTACATACCCCCTTCAAAGCACTGACACCCCCTGACCAGCAACCCACCCCCTAGACACCCCCTACACCCTCGACAGCCCCACCCTCTTGGATAGCCCACCCACCCCCTGGACACCCCTCTCCTTATGGAAAGCCCCCCACCCCATGGAGATCCCGCCCAACCACTCCTCGGGAGCACCCTTCCACCCCTGTTGATAGCCCGACAACCCCCAGGACACCCCTTACCCCCATGGACACTGCCTACACCCCCCATGGCAGCTTTCCCACCCTCCGTTGATAGCCATCCCACCCCCATGGATAGCCTTCCCACCCTCGTGGACAGCTTTCCCACCCCTATGGACAGTCCACCCACCCCTTGAACAACTTGTATCCCCCTAGAGAGACCTGCCACCCTCATGGATAGCCAACCCACCCCCTAGACTCCCCTTACCCCCTGGACCACATTTCCATCTCCCGTGGACAGCCCGTCCACCCCCCCCCCCCCTAAACAACCCCTACCCCCATGGAAAGCCCCCCCCCCAACCTTTTACAGCCCAACCAACCACATGGATAGCCCGCCCACCCCCTGGAAACCCCATACCCCCCTGGACAACCCCACCCAACCGCCCTGGACACATCGTACCACCTAGATACCCCCCCCCCCCCCCCCGACCGCCATGAAAATCCCCCCCCCCCCCGGACAGCGCTGCTACCCTCGTGGACAACTCCCCCCTGGATGGCCCCTCCCCCCCTGGAATACCCCCTACCACACCCCCTTGGACAGCCTGCCCACCCCCTGGACACCCCCTACACCGAGGGACAACCACCTTATCCCCCTGGACACCCCATAACCCCTTGGACAACCACTCCCCCATCATGGACATGCCTCCCACCCCGTGTATAGCCCACCCACCCCCATGGACCCCATGTATCCCCTTGGACAGCGCTACCACCCTTGTGGATACCTGACCCACCCCCTAGACACCCCCTACCCCTAGACCGCATCACCACCCTTGTAGACAGCCCACCCAACCCCCTAGACAAACCCTACCACCGTCGATAGCCCCCCCCCACACATCCGCACCACTACCATGGATATCCACCCCACCCCCTAGACTATCCCCACCCCCATGGAAAGCCCCCCACACCCATAGACAACCTGCCCACCCCTGGACAACCTGTAACCCTCTGGACAACACCGCCCAACACCCCTGGACACCCCGAACACCCTAGATAGCCCTCACCCCAATGAACACCCCCTGGACATCCCCTCCACCCTTGCGGATAGCCCACCCACCCACTGGACAACACCTCCCATCATGGAAATTTCCCCCACTATAGTGGATAGCCCGCACAAAACCTTGGACACCCCCTACACCCATGGACATCCCCCCCCACCACCACACCACACCATGGAAAGCCCCGCCCACCCCCTTGGACACCTCTAACCCCCTGTACATCCCCCGTACACCCGTGGACATATTAACCAGCCCTTGGACAGCCCAACCACCCCCATGGACAACCCTCCCACCCCCTAGACAACCCCTACCCCCATGGATATCCCGCACACCCCCAGGACACCCCTACCCCTGAGGATAGAACCCCCCCCCCCCAATGGACCATCTTCACACCCCATGGAATCCCCCTACCCCTTAGACTATCCTTCCAACCCCGTGGCCATCCTTCCCACCACTGCAAACCCTAACCCCACTCAACTGCCCCGCCCACCCCCTGGACGCCCTATACCCCCCTAAACCACCCCTGCCCACACAGAAATCCCATCCACCCCTGTGAATAGCCCACCCTCCCCCTTGGACAACATGTATCCCCCTAGAAAACCCTGCCACACTCATTGAAAGCCAACCCACCCCCTAGACACCCCTACCCCCAGGACCACATCGTCACCCATGTGGACTACCCATCCACCCCCTTTGACAACCCCTACCCAAGTGGAATCCCCCCCCCCCACCACCACCATCCACAGCCCTGCCAACCCCATGGACAGCCTGCCCACCCCTTGGACTTCACCTAGGCATGTGGGCAACCCCCACCCCTGTGAACTACCCACCCACCCCCCTGACCACCCTCTACCCCCTAAATAGCCACACCCCACCCTCTATACACATCGTACTACCTAGATCTTGTAGGACCCCGAGACACCCTAAGAGGGAAGGGGACAATCATGGTGTCAACTTTTTCATCTTAAAGTTTTGGATCTTGTTCCCAAAATAGTAGGAACTACATAAACCTCTATGATGGATATGATTAGCAAATGAAACATTCACATGCAAAGAGAAAACACAACAATTTTACTTGGATCACCACTAAGGGCTATGTCCAAGGAGCATACACCAACAAGTTTCCGGTCATACAAATGTCCACTAATAATCACTAATTGTGGATTACAATGGTTCAGTCACAGTCACTCTATCCCTGGCTCACTGCCTTTACAGAGGTTCAGGGATAGCTCACTGCTTCCCTCGGGTCACTCCCGTTGACTCCCCCTTGCTCACTACCCTTGGTAAAGTCACGCTGAGTTTATGGACATGAAGGTCTCTTCAATAGATTTTGCATTGAAGTATTTGTCTCCTCTTCATCATGAGACCTTGCTTGCATTAGAGTCCTGAGTTGATTCTATTTTGTATTCAACCTTCTACATTAGTGAAATAATTGAAGGTACTAAATCCTCTTGTCGTTGTTTGACTGAATCCCAACCACTGATGTTATTGCTTAATAAATGAAGCTCAGCTTACTCGACGTTTGTCAGAATCAATTATCCATGTTTGAATGAGATCATGCATTTATCATTTAGATTTCCTCTTTAATCTCACATTAGACTGAATGTATTAGGTAATCTCTCAACTCTCTTGCAGCTCCAGAAGGGCGTGCATGCTTCAACAATATTTGGCTCTGCTTTTCAAGCCTGGCGCGCAAGTCACAATATAACGCACAAGTCCTCAGAGCACAAGTCTAAACTGGCATGGAATTGACACAAAATCACCTGCATGATGCTTCCATCCCCAACTACAAACTTGCGCGTCCCACCTCCTTTCTCTCCAAAACTGCCTTGGG
Organism: Viscum album; assembly: GCA_963277665.1. Taxonomy (NCBI): domain Eukaryota; kingdom Viridiplantae; phylum Streptophyta; class Magnoliopsida; order Santalales; family Viscaceae; genus Viscum; species Viscum album. The sequence goes on from OY728148.1 coordinate 1,248,355,176, forward strand.
CACACAACCAACAACCGATGCGCAACCTCTGCTTGCGCGGCCCAACTACCACTAGCGCGGCTCAATCACCTGCGTGATGAGAGATCAAACAATCTCTATGTCTTGAACTCAGTGATAAATGAGGAGTGGTGTTCCAGTATTTATTGGCAATTTGACCACCCTGCACAACGATGCACAGGTCAACCATCGGCACGCAAGTCTCGTCACACAGGTCTCTTTCCGTACTATTCACATGCGCGAAAAACTGCCAAACTTGTGCAAACCTCTTTCCATTTCAAAATTTTTATCTTCTAATGTGGAAAAACCATAGTCGCGCAAGTTATCAATCTTCCAAGGCATCAGCGCAAAAGTCTCTTCTCGGTGCATAAGTCACCTGCACGACCTCACAAAAACATGTGAGACCCTTATCCCTTTGCCATATTTTGATTATCTGATCATCAATAACATATGGCGCGCATGTTTCCTATCCTCCAAGACCTCGGCGTGCAATTAACTTTTCCAAAAACACTTTTCTTTATTTGTTGATTTTCAGGCCCAATGATTTGGAAAACAGTAGGAAATGGAACCACCTTGTATCCGCTCTTTTTGTTCACCTCCAGATAATCCATTACTTTTTCAATGTTACTTGAATAAAACATGGATCATTATCCACATTCCTTTAACTCAACATGCCACCATGGAATCTCCTTTGTCAACAAATTTGTATGTCGTTTGTTTGCATTATCAACAAGAACGATCACCTTAGAAACACTTCTTCTTGGTGATCTTTATCCTTCAGCAACTCTTCTGCTTTTATCACAAACTCCACTATTGTGATATGTATTCTGTGAAGGCATAGCTTTGGCATCATCATCTTCTATGAAAATTTAATGTGAATGGCTATCTCAGAATTCCAATCCCCGCACGACCATCTTAGAATTCCACCCATTTTCACATTGTGTTTTTTATGAACCGTCATGATCTACTTCATGCAAAACATATGATTCAATTCATCAAGAAGTCTCTTTCCTGGTTCTCATGCATTCATGAGTAATTGCATGGTCTTCATCAAAAACCCATGGTTGTCATGAAATAATGAGAAATTTCATGGTCTTCGTCAAAACCCATGGTTCACATGCAATAAAGAAGAATTTCATGGACTACATCCATAAACTCCATTTTTCTTTAATCATCCTCAGATGGATTACACCTCACATTCATCATTGTTGTAAACAATGTATCACCTTTGACACATGTTCATTAAACTTTTGATCAGTACAAAAATCTTCACTCACATTCTTCATTATTCTAAACAATATGTCAACTTTGACACATGTTCTTTGAACTTATGATCAGTAAAACAATCATCTGAATTACCATTCCTCTACTTCATCTGAGTAATTCATGATCTCCTTCATTTTGATCTTCATTGACAACTATTGACCACAAATACAACCTTATACACAAAGTGGTTCTAGAAATCTCCCCCTTTGTATTTTTTTGTCATTACCTGTTACATCTTTGGAAATGAATTTGTCAATATCAAAATGAGAATCTTCTCTTCAATCAACATTCTTTTCAAACATTAATTTCACATTCCCTCCCCCTTATTGAAAAGAAATTCAATGATCATGGTAGGGAGGGTATCAATACATAATTAAGAAATATATCATTAATCATTTCACTATAAGTCTACTTGAGAAATGCTCGATGTAGAAAACAAGAGGATATTATTAATTCAAAAAGGCTGTCTATTATTCAGAGATCAAGATACCAACATGAAATGAGAACTCATGTATTTTGTGTTAATGGGTTTCCGCTTTTATTTCAAGTAGAAGAAAATCAAATGTGATGGGGAATAATCAAACTGAAACTCCTGCACTCACATCAGCAAACAAATCAAAAACATTCAAGTGAAATCGGCAGGATAAGTGACTATGGGGCACATGTATTCTTCTTATGTAACTGATCAATTTAGTTACCCCCCTTTGTAGAATGATCTTGGATATGAGTAACCAAGGGATAGAGATTGAGAAATGACATACCTTCTCTATTGACATGTTCTTCAAAAAATTCAAAGAGTATCTACATTTGAGCCCAGGTGGAGTTGATATTGATTGAAATAGTGATTTTAGAAGCTTCTTAATTTTTATCCCCCTCAAGGGAAACACTCCTTATAATCTTCATCAAGAGTGATCGTTCATCATCTTAATATTTGAATATCAATTGAAGAATATACTAAGGATGGAAACTTCTTTATCATGGCTATCAAGAGTTTACATCATTCACTACTTCTTAGGTTCTCCCCCATAGATCATGCTTTACCTTCAAATCTTTGCATTATTAGAAAAAATACAATACACAAATGAATATGGGAATAAGACAGTTCCTTCTTGCTTCATCAATATGATATGTATGGTTGAGGTTCTTTTCTCAACCAAGTTCCTATGTTTACTACAGTCTTCTTGCCTACACATTTGAACATATGTTCTGACATTTGTTGATGTGGCATGTATTTCTTCACATTCTCTTCAACTTTGTGCGAGTAATTGTTCTTCCTAACAGCCATCATGAATGATACATTCTTACTCCTCTTAAGGACTGCTTCTTGCTCTGGTATTAAGGTTAGGCAACCTTTTGCAATGTGACCATATTTCTTGTATCATTCACACAGAACATCTTTGACACGTGTGTTTCTATTTGTTCGAAATCTCTCATTCACTGTGTCTTCATCATGTGAATGTTTTTCTTTTCCTTTGTCACCAGACATGGCCTTTTCAGCTTCAAGTTTCCTCATTCTTTTCAAATCTTCAGGCCAGATGACCAATATGTCATTTGGAACTGTTGCAGCTGGTTTGGGTCTTCCACATGGGTTCATCTGAGTTTCATCCCACTTAGTGTTTCTTTTTGATGAATGACCATTCAATTTAATGGATATAAAATCTTGGGTCTTCTCAGCTTCCCTACTTGAGATATTCTTGGGGAAATGTGTGTTCAAACTATTCTTCTGATTTCTTCCCATGGAATATTCTTTCATCTTAGCTGGGTTGTGTGGTCTTCTGTTCTTATCAGCTCTGGATATCTGTTGAAATAGGCATGCATCATTCTTGTGACCACTTCCACTGCATACATCACAGAGGTTATCAAGCATTCTAAATCTGTTTTCTGTAAATATATGCTTCTGGGCCTATAGATGTTGCTTCTTCTTCTCTGGATTTCTTCCTTTTGACATAGGCTTTCTTTTTTCTTTTCCATTAAAGGTCTTGAACCAACAATCTAGCGCACAATGCCCAAATCTATTGGAGCACCAACATTGACCCACAAATCTTTTCTTATTTGTATCTTCTGTATGAGATTCTTGGGCTTTCTTATTAATCTTTTGTGCTCTATTTTAGGAACTAACTTCTTCCTTTTTCTTCTCATCCACCCTAGCCATGGTGGAAGTTTTCTTATTCTCACCTTTCCTCATCCATACATGTTTATAACTTTTCTTCCAACCTGAACTGATTATAGGAGCGTATTTAGAAACATGATTACCAAATGGTTTGGATGGTACCTTCACTTTCTCAGTTGCTTGTGATAGATCAATGAGTGAAGTCATGATCTTCTAATCACATGTTGGAGGTATTTTTACAATATAATCCTCCAGTGAGCATTGAGTACCAGCAGAAACATATTCTTGATGTGGGTAATTAAGAATTGTCATAATATTCTTGTCACATGTTGGAGGTATTTCATCTTTAGATTACTCCAACGAACATTGAGTACAAGCATCACTCATTTAATTCTTTCATGAAGTCTAAATATGTGTATTATCAATATTGGTCAACTGGGATTCAAATTTTTGACCCTCAATATTGTGGATGATCTTCTGATTTTCAATCATGATCATATTCTCTTCCCAAGTCTTCTTCAATCTTTAATCCTCATCTTCATGCATCTTAACTTTGTTTTGTATCAAAGAGTCAAGTTCCCTAAATTTCATGGATGTTTCTTCCAAACAAAAACTCTTAACTTCATTGCTCTTCTTCAGCTCAGCTTCATGTTCATGGATCTTTTCTTTTAGAGACTTATTGACTTCTTCTTTTTCTTCAAAGACTATTTCCTGTTTGTTGAGATTCATACTTTCGATAACATTTCTTTCCAACCCCTTTTCCATATTTTCAGCTTCCCAATCTAATCGAGTGATCTCAACCTGCATATATTGGAATTGGCTACAAATAATAGCATCCCTTTCTTCAAGAATATCATGAATATATGTTTTAAGTTTTTCATGAAAGCTTGAATTAGGGATGTCATCCCTTCCTCTGGAAGAATTCTGAGCCTCCTGCTCAATAGTTTCCAAGCCTGATATTTCTTCATTATTAGAATGGCATGGAGAACAAAAAACTGAATCTTCATCAAGACTACTCTTCATTGTTGAATTTAGGAAAGAAACTCAAATACTCTTCTGAATCAGAATTATTGGAGAATATCCAACATACGTTACCCTTTCCATCTGATACCACTTGTAGGACCTCAGGGCACCCTATGAGGGGAGAGGTGAATCAGGGTGTCAAATTTTTCTTCTTAACATTGTGGATCTTGGTTCCATGTTGGTAGGAACTACTTAAACTTATATGATGGATATGATCAGCAATGAAAAATTCACATTCAAAGAGAAAACACAACAATTTTACATGGTTCACAACTAAGGGCTACATCCAAGGAGAATATGCCGAAAAGTTTCCAGTCATACCAAATTACACTAATATATACTAGTTGTGGATTACAATGGTTTGGGCACAATCACTCTGTCCCAGGATCACTGCTGTTACAAAGGTTCAGGGATAGCTCACTACTTTTCTTGGGTCACTCCCGTTGACTCCCCCTAGCTCACTACCCTTGGTGAAGTCACACTGTGTTTATAGACATGAAGGTCTCTTCAATAGATTTTGCATTGAAGTCTTTGTCTCCTGTTCAGCATGAGACCTTGATTGCATAAGAGTCCTATGTTGATGCTCTTTTTTATTCAGCCTTCTACTTTAGGGCAATAACTGAAGGCACTAAATCCTCTTGTCGTCATTTTCCTGAATCACAACAACTAATGTGATTACTTAATAAAAGAAGATAAGCTTACTTGGTGTTTTTCAGAATTAGTTCTCCATGTATGCATGAGATCATGCATTTATCATTTATATTTCCTCTTTAATCTCACTTTGCACCGAAAGTATCAGGCAATCTTTCAGTTCTCATGCAGCTCCTGAAAGACAGGCACGCTTCAAAAATTTCTAGCTCTCCTTTTCAAGCCCAGCGTGCAATTCTCAATACGGCGTGCAAGTCCTCGTCTCACAAGTCTAAACTGGCACGTAAGTGACACCAAAGCGCTTGTGCGACGCATCCTTTCCCAACTACAAACTTGCACGTCCCACGTCATTTCTCTCCCAAACCGCCTTGGGCGTGCATTCAACAACCAGCGCACAACCTCTACTTGCGCGACCCAACTACCACTAGCATGGCTCAATCACCTACGTGATGAGAGCTCGAACAATCTCAAAGTCTTGAACTCTGTGAGAAATGAAGAGTGGTGGTCCAGTATTTATAGGCAATTTGACCACCCTGCGCGAGGGTGCGAAAGTCAACCATTAGCGCACAAGTCTCGGCGCGCAGGTCTCTTCCCCTACTATTCACTTGAGCTACCAACTTCCACACTTGCGCGAAACTCTTTCATTTTCAATATTTTGATCTTCTGATCTGGAAAAACCATAGGCACGCAAGTTATCAAGCTTCCAAGGCATCAGCACGTAAGTCTCTTCTCAGCTCATAAGTCAACTGCTTGACCTCACCAAAAATTGCGCGACCCTTATCCCTTTGCCATATTTTGATGATCTAATCTTCAAAAAAATATTGCACACAAGTTTCCTATCCTCCAAGACATCGGTGAGAATGTACATTTGCCAAAAAAACTTTTCTTTATTTGTCAATTTTCAAGCCCAAAGATTTGGCAATCATTGGGAAACGACGACACCTTGTATCTGCTCTTTTTGTTCGCCGCCAGATCATCCAATCTTTGTCGATGTTACTTGAATAAAACATGGATCATTATCCACATTCATTGAACTCGACATGCCACCATGGAATCTCTTTTGTCAACAAATTTGTATTCCATTTGTTTGCATTGTCAACCAGCACGATCACCTCAATAACACATCTTCTTAGTGATCAGTATCCTTCAGAAACTCTTTTTCATTCATCACAAACTCCACTATTGTGATATGTATTCATTGATGTCATAGATTTGGAATCATCATAATCTATGTCAATGTGATGTGCATGGCTATCTCAAAATTCCAATCCCTGCATGACATTCATAGAATTCCACTCATTTGCACATTATCTTGTTCATCAACCATCATGATCTACTTCATGCAAACCATATGATTCAATTCGTCAAGAATTCTCTTGCATGGTTCTCATGCAATCATGATTAATTTCATGGTCTTCATCAAAACCCATGGTTCTCATGAAATAATGAGGAATTACATGGTCTTCATCAAAACCCATGGTCCTCATGAAATAAGGAGGAATTGCATGGACTTCATCCAAAAAACCCATTCTTCTTTAATCATCCTCAGATGGATTACACCTCACATTCTTTATTTTTGTAAACAATTTATCACCTTTGACACATGTTATTTGTACTTATGATCAGTACAACAATCGTCTCTCACATTCTTCATTGTTGTAAACAATGTATCACATTTGACACGTGTTCTTTGAACTTATGATCAGTACAACAATTGTCTGAATTATCATTACTCTACTTCATCGGAGTACCTCAAGATATCCTTCATTTTGATCCTCATTGAAAAATATTGACAAAAAATACAACCTCATACACAATGTGGTTCCAACAGATCCCACCCCACCATCATAAACAGCATGCCCCTAGACATCCTCGCCACCCATGTGGACAACTTTCCCACCCCCCTAGACAGCCCCTTCCACCATGGACAACCCCCCTTGTGGACAGCCCGCCCACCCCCTAGACACCCCCACATCTGTGGAAAACCTACTCATCCCCCACCGACCCCACGTAACCCTCAGACAGTCCCAACACACCAACATGGACAGTCGTCCCACCATTGTGGACATCACACCCACTCCCTTGGACACGATGTATCCCCCTAGACAGTACGGAAACCCTCGTGGATAGCTGACCCACCCACTGAACACCCCCACCCCTGTACTGCCTCGCCACCCCTATGGACAGCCCCGACCCCATGAAACCCCCCCCCCCCCGCACAGCCCCGCCACCCCTGTGGACAGCCCACCCACCCCCTGGACTGCCCCTACCCCCATGGACATCCCCCACTCCCATCGATACCCCTAGAAAAATCATATCCCCTAGAAAGTACCACCCAACACCCCTATCCCCCTTAGATAGCCCCCACCACCATGAACACCACCTGGAATGCCCCCACCACCCTTTTGAACAGCCCTCCCACCACCCTGGACAGCCCCTACAGCCATGGACACCCCCACCCCACCCCTCTAGACTCCCCTCCCACCACCCTTGACACCCCATTACCCCTTGGATAGTCCACACACCCCCGTGGATTTCTCAACCACCCCATGGAATGTCACTCCACCCCATTTGACACCCTTCCCACCCCCTCAACATCCCCTCCACTCGTGGATAGCCCCCACCCTTGTGGACATCCCACCCGCCATCTATAATCCCCATACCCCCGGGGAAAGCCCACCCCACCCCCGTTGATAGCATGCCCACCCCCTGGACACATCCTACCCCATTGGATAGCTCTTCCACCCCCATGGATAGTCCACCGACCCTTCTAGTCACCCATGACCCCCGTGGATAACTCTCCACCATGTGGACCCCCCCCCCCCCACCATGGACATACCCCACCCCCGTGGACACCCCCCTCTTGTTGTTAACCCGCCAACCCCCTACACACCCACTAACCCCATGGAAAGACCCCCCCCCCCACACACCCTTAACAACCCTGCCAACCCCCCCTGGACCCACCCTACCCACTTGGACATCCCCCACACCACTGTGGACAGCCCATCGACCCCTAGAAAGTCCCTCCACCACCATTCACAGCCTACCCACCACGTAGACAACCCCTACCCCCGTGGATAGCCCCGCACCCACGTGGAGAACCCTCCCACCACCTAGAGACCCCTAACACCTATGGACCCCACCAATGGACAATCCTCCCACACCCATGGACACCCCTACCCCTTTGTACAACTCCACCGCCCTTGTGGACATCCCCCACACCGCAGACACCCCCTACCCCCATGGGAAACCCCCACCCCCTTGCATAGCCTCACCACCGCTGTGGAAATCCCATCCACACCATGGATAGAGCTCACCTATATAGACAACCCCCACCACCATGGACATCCGACACACGCCCCTGAACACCCGCTATGCCCATGGACAGCCTGCCCAACCCCCCCTGCACACCCCCTATCCCCCAGCATAGCCTTGGCACCCCCATGGGAAGCCTGCCCACCCCCTGGACGCCCCTACCCTTTGGACACCCCTTACCACCTGGACAACCCCTACCCCCATGGATAACCCGCCTAAAAACCTGGACACTCCCTCCCCCTAGGGACAACCCCCCCCCCCCCCCCCACAACCACCGGTCACCCCTACCCACTAGAACACCCCGCCACCCCTGTGTATGGCCCCCACCCCCTATCGACACCCCATTGCCCCCCTGATAGCCCTCCCCACCCCCTAGACACCCCTACCCCATGGAACTCCCCGCGACCCCCATGGATAGCCCTTGTATCTGTTTAAGAGTCCCTACACTAGTGGATTGCTCCCACCCCCCTACACAACCTGCCACCCACCGTGGACAACCTCCCCACACCCCTATATAGACCCTAAATATGTGGATAGCCCGCCCACCCCCATGGACTGCCCACCCACCCCTATAGACAGTCTTACCCCTATGGACAGCCCACCCACCCTCGCAGACACTACCAAACCCTTGCATAGCTCCACCCCACCCATAAACAGCCCACCCACCTCCTAGAAAACCCCTCCCCCCATGGAATGCCCCCCCCCCCACATGATAGATAGCCCGACCACCACCCATGGACATCCCCTTCCCATTGGACAGACATGCCACCCCCGTGGATAGCCTACTCCGCCCCATGGACACCCCCAACCCCCCTTGACAGCCCCGACCACCCCCTAGACACCTCGTACACCCCTTGATAGCCCCCCACAAATGTGGACAGCGCACACACCCCTGTGGACTGCCCACCCACCTCTGTCGACACCTCGTAGTTTCCTGGACAACATTTCCATGATTGTTGATAGCCGACCCACCACATGTATAGTCCCAACCCCGCTGGAACACCTCACCACCCCAGTGGACAGCAGACCCACCCCCTTGAACAGCCCCTGCAGATGTGGAAAACCCCCACCCTGCACAGCCCCGATGCCCCCATGGACAGCCTACCCACCCCTGGACTGCCCCTCCATCATGGATATCCCCCCACCGTCGTGGATGGTTCTCCCACCCCTGGTCACCATTTATCCCCGTGGGTAGCCCTTCTTGCCCCATAGACACCCCTACCCCCTTCAAAGCCCCGACACACCCTGGGCAGCAGCCCACCATCGGGACACCCCATCCCCCCTCAATAGCCCCACCCTTATGGATAGACTACCCACACCCTAGACACCCCTCCCCCCCTTGGAAAGCCCCCCCAACCCCTATAGATTGCCCTCCCACACCCTACCCCTAGGACCACCCCGCCACACCCGTTGAGAGCATGACCACCCCCTGACACCCTTTACCCTCTGGACACCACCCCCAACCTCAGGATAGCTTGTCCACCCCCTCGATAGCCCCACCTCTCTAGAAACCCCCACCCCCATGGAAAGCCCACCCACCCCCTAGACACCCCAATCCCCTGGACAACCTTGTCACCCCTGTTGACATCATTCCCTCCCCACTAGACACCCCGTTCACCCCTAGACAGCCCCTCCATTCCTGTGGACAGCCATCCCAACCCCCTTAACACACCGTACCCACTGGAGGGCCCCCACCCCGGTGGACTTCCCACCCACCCCCTCAACACCCCTACCCCCTGAACAGCCCTGCCACAAACATGAAAAGCCCACCCGCCCCCATGGATACCCCCTAGATGGGCACATACCTCTATTAACAGCCTGCCCAACCCCCTTGACACCCCCTACCCCCTGGATAGCACTTCCACCCCTGTAGTCAGCCCGTACACCCCCCTCGACACCCCGTACCCCCCTAGACAGCCCCCAACCCCAGGGAAAACCTTCCCACCCCCGGAACACCCAATAACCCTCTAGACACCCCACCCCAATGGAGAGCATGCCCACCCCTAGACACCCTCTACTCCCCTGGATAGCCCCACAACCCCGATGGAATTCTCTACCACTCCCCAGACTCCTCGTACCCCCTGGACTGCTCTTCCCCACGCGTTGATAGCCCTCCCACCCCCAGGAAACACCGTACTCCCCCCATGTATATCCCCCACCCCCATAGACAGCCCAACCACCCAACTTGGACAAACCCTATCCCTTGGAAAGCCACACGACCCCCATGGACAGCCCACACACCACCCTAGACACCCCTTAAACCCCGAGACGCCCCCACCACCATGGATATCCCTCCCAACCCCTTGGACACCACCTACCCCCTAGATGACCCCACCACCCCCATGGACAGTCCTCCCTCCCCCTAGACACCCCATACCCCCTGGACAGTCACCCACCACTGTGGACAGCCCGCCCACCCCCTGGACACACTATAGCCCCTAAGAGATCCCCACTACACCCATCAACAGTCCACTCACGCCTGGAATCCTTAAACCCCCTGGATAGTCCCCCACCTCCATGGACAGCTTATCCACCACCATAGATTCCCCCTACCAATACTAGATAACCCCTCTAGCACACTCATGGACACCCCGACCAACCCTTAGACACCTCTACACCCTAGAAAACCCCGCACCTCCATTGACAGGAATCTCACTCCCTAGTCATCCCGTACCCACTGGATATCCCTACCAACCCTGTCGACAACCTTCCCACCCCCTGGACACCCCATGCCCACTTGGACAGCCCTGTGACCCCCGTGGACAGCTCGCCCACCACCATGGACACCCCCTATCCCCAAGACACCCCCACCCCTGTGGATAGCATACCCACCCCTAGACACTACTACCCCTTGATAGCCCCACCACTATTGTGGACTACCCGTCCACCCCCTAGACACCCAATAACACATTGGACAGTCCCCCAATCCCCGTGGACAGTCCGCCCACCCCCTAGACCCACTGTATTCCCTGTGAGAGCCCCACCACCCCCATGGATAGCCCACTCACCCCCTGGACACCTCTAACCCCCAAGACAATTCTCCACCACCGAGGATAGCCCTTCCACTGCCATAGAGACCCCATAACCCAATTCGATAGCCCCCCACCCAAGTGCACACCGTTCCCACCCCTAGACTCTAAAACCCCAATGAAAACCCCACCACCCCCGTGGATAGCCCTCCCACCACCTATACATCTCGTACCCCCATGGATAGACCCCCCCTGTGGATAGCCTGCCCACCCCCTAGACACTACGTACCCACATCGACAGCCCTGCCAACCAGGTGGACAGCCCGCCTACACCCATGGACACAGCATACCCCATGGATAGCCTCCACCCATGTAGAAAGACCATCCACCCATGGAAACCCATCCAACGCCCCCAGAGACCCCAATCCCCCAAGACACTCCACCCCCTAAACAACCAACCCCCTTGGACAGCGCACAACCCCTTGGACAACCACCACCCTCTAAACAGACCCAAACACCACGCTTGTGGACAACTCAACACTTATGGACAGCCCACCCACACCCCTATACACCATCTACCCCCATAGATAGCCCCACCTCTCCACCCATGTGGATAGTCCTCCCACCCCCCTCACCCGAACACCCCTACCCTCTAGGAAAGCCCCCAAACCCTGGACGACCCCTCCTCGCAAACCACTGGACACCAACCCACCACTGAGACACCCTCATCCCCTGGGAAACCAACTCCCCCATGGACAACCCGCACCCTTGGACACCACCCCACCACTTGGACACCCCCACACCTGGACCCCCCCCCCCCCCCAGACCGCCCCCACCATGGACACCCCCCACCCAACCCCTTTGAAGACCCCAACCCATAGACACCACCCCATCACTAGAAACCCCCTATCCCATGGAACCTCCCCCCCCCCCCCCGACACACCCTAGACCCCCCTGGACACCACCTACCACCTTAGACACCCACCATAAACCCATGGACACCCTAACCCCCTTGGATTGTCCCCCTGGACGCCCCTATCCCCTTTGACAGCCCCCCCCACCTCTTGGACATCACAACAGACCCTCAGACACCCCTACCCCCAAGGACAGACCCACCTACTGCCCATGGATGGACCCCAACCCCTTGGACGACCCCCATCCCCTGGACACCACCCCACCACCTAGACACCCCCACCCCATTCGATAGGCCCACCCCATAGACATCCCCCACCCCCATGGACGACACCCAACCCCATGGAAACCATCCCACCACATGGACACCCCCAACCCACTGGACTCTTCCCTACCTCTCTTGACACCAACCCAAAGCCCTAGTCAACCCGCACCCCCTAGACAACCCCCACCACTGGACATCCCTTACCCCCCTGGACATCACCCCCGACCCCCTGGACAACCCCTCCCCACTGACATCAATATCTTATTTCACCCATCAACACTATATAATGACAAAATCAATGATAAAAAATACAATCCACCCCATAAGAACATAAATATATCCATTTTTATTTTTTTTACAATACGGAAAAATAACTCTTATACCAATATGTTTATATATTTTTCCATATTATTAAAAATAAATACCAATGATATCTTGGGATATTCTCATTTCATTTAACATCCCTAAAAAATACCACCTTATCCCTATTTTACATATAATTTCATCCTGCATCACCATTTGAGAGAGTGAATGTTTCACTGACAACTTACTTAAGAGACTTTGTATATCATCCCCAAATGATAAAGGGTTAAATGACTAAATGATATGGCTCAAGTCAACAAGGTGCACCTTCCTTTTCGAGATCTTACCTGATTAAAACTCCACTGTTAAGAATGCTTGGCCTAGAGCAGTGATCAGGATGGGTGAACTTCTGGGAAGTTTCCCAGAGTGTGTGTGAGTGAGGACAAAGCACACTGGAAAGGACAAGTGTTGGCTTTTGGGAACTTTCATTAGTCAGATGACCCGTTCAGGCATGTGGGTGGACCCTAAGGTGGGCCCCACGTGTTCGTGGGACAACTGGGGGTACTTGGTAGGCCAGGACCAGACGGCTATGTTAAGGCAGGGTGTCTATGATGTCACCAGGACCCGGTTGTCACATTTGGTATCAGAGGAGGAACCTAGCCTTAAGTGCGGTGCACTGCCTGGGTTGAGATATAGGGCCCACAACGAGGGCGTTGTGCTCCAAAGGGGGGGGGGCGATTGTAACATCCCCAAATGATAAAGGGTTAAATTACTAAATGATATGGCTCATGTCAACAAGGTGAACCTTCCTTTTCGAGAGCCTATATGATTAGAACTCCACAGTTATGCTTTCTTGGCTGGGGTATTGATCAGGATCGGTGACCTTTTGGGAAGTTTCCTAGGGTGTGTGTGTGTGAGGACAAAGCACACTAGAAAGGACAAGTCATGGCTTGTGGGAACCGTCATTAGTCAGATGACCCGTTCAGGCATGTGTGTGGACCCTGGGGTGGTCCCCACATGTCCGCGGGGCAACTGGGGGTACCTGGTAGGCCAGGACCCGATGACTATGTTAAGGCGGGGAGTCTATGATGTCACCAGGACCCGGTTGTCACACTGTGGTCAATCTAATATATAACTATATGGGATAACATAGAAAATAACAGATAATTATTCCAGACATAAAGGTTGTACATTAATAAACTCAACATGTCCTAACATTTTGAAATAACTCAAATTAGGAGTTATATAACAAATCCCTCATAATGATATAGTCTACCGTCAACTCAACTCACAGATTATTAAATTCAATCATAATATATAATTTGATATTTTATGATTTTGAATGGGGGACATCATTATGAATCTCATGTAAATTTATATACCAGTGGTATAAAATGATAGGTTTTCATTATTGTGTACTCTATGATATTCTGTAGGTAAATGAATAGGGAACCTTCTTGCTTTGGGAAAAATTGTAGGCTTTTGAAAGCTTCTTTCTTCTCGAAAATTGTATTCTCTATACCAATAATTTTCAAAACCATCAGTATAGTATAAAATAACAATCTTTTTACCAGTTGTTTAAAACCGTTGGTAAATTTCTTTATTCAGTAATTACCAATGGCTTTTGAATCCATTGGTAAAGGCCTCATATTCTCTTTCTATACAAATGGTTTTCATAAACCATTGGTAAATATCTATTGCAACGGTTTAGAAACCGTTGGGAAAGATAATATGATTTTTTTGGGGATTTTTCTAATGGTTATTTGATAATGTGTTGGTTTAATCCTATCCCCATGACTTGATTGGAAACGGTTGGCTAAACCATTTTTATAATTGTTAATAGTGATTTTATAGGATTTACTGATGGTTTAAAACCATTGGTATATATTAAATTTCCAGTAGGGATCTTATATGGAGACACTGATATAACAGATGCAATTTTTTACAGATTGATTCTGAAATAGATATATCATCGAGGGGTAAAGCTATAGCCTCATCTGGGCAGTCATCAGGGTACTATTATATGACCATAGGAAATTTTTACTACTGAACCCCGATGATCTCAAAATCATCTAAGCCATCCAGGACAACATGGTCGGAACACACCATTGACCCATCTGAGTGTCTTACTTGCCAATAAACACCACCCGCTAACTTTCAGCAATAAATAACACAACCTACCTTAGGTATAAATCTAAAATTGCCTACAGTGAATAAAACCAATTGATGTTGCGGGTGAAATCATATGGTTATATACATGAACGTATGAAATCTCTATAAGAGTGGTGCTACCCAATAACTATCTCATAATATATACATATGTCAAACAAGTCAGCTCGACCCATGACTGGAATAGTTAATGCCATGGGAAGTAGATGCCTCTATGAATCATGTCCCAAAACATATACATTGAAGGTTATATGAATGATTTCATCTCTCCAAAATCAAATAATGAATGAAACCATGTAGAAAACATTAAAGGTTTATCTCAGATGATGCCAAGCTCGCCTGGTGATAGATATTCTAAAACATGAATCTGACTATGGCCTACTACATGAATTCCTTAACACACCTAGAAACCACTACCATGTTTGATATCTTCTCTCTGAGGTTGAGAAGAATCCAAAGGGAATCCCCTTCGTGCCCCATCTATTATCTACTAATCCATAGCTGGGGAAACTTGAAGTTATTTTCGTGACTACAACTATCTCAATAGTATAACATGATGAAAAACACCTGACCTATGATAACCTATCATAAAAGCCATTAACTCTCACTACTAATGTCCTTGAAATCCATAATAGAATCAGGTACATGATCTATTATCATAGGCCAAGGAGCTGCTTCCCCATGTGAAATGAGATAGTAAGGGATGGAACCTACCACCAGCCGAACAGAATCTCCTCTACGCAAAAAACTAAAACCCCTGGACCACATCTATGATTCCTAAGGAATATTAATTAATCATATATCATGATGATATGGTCCAGACTAATGTCCTACTGATGACCTATTCCCTCAATTTCTCCTCAAGATATGTCTTTAGCATAAAAATTGTTACTTGGAAATAGATCTCTAGATGATTAGCTGCCTCAAAATGCCTCACCCGGCAATACACATATTTTAACATGACTGATGAAAATTGGAAATGATTATTCAAATGGATTATAATCACTCACACACTAGAGATCCCATGTGGATGGGTTAAGCGGTCCTAGAAACTAGCTACCTTCACTTTCAAGGAAAGATACTCAAATATGAACTGGACTAGGAAGTCCTCCCACGAGAGCACAAAATTTTCTTTATGCCTAATGAATAAGAACCACAACTACCTCACTACCCCACACAACATTATCACAAACAATGACACCTAGTTCTCCTTATGTGCACAGATCAAATGGAATGTAATATCACCAACTTCCTAACAGTATTCAGTGAGATCATCAAAAAATAGATCCCTCATACATCTATAGAATATGGTGATAAAACAATATAAATTTAAACCTTAATTTTTACCATCGTTAACCTCTACTAAACATAGATATATTAGAACAACCTACTGACCACCATCTATGTGATCCCATTGAGCGTGTTGACTTAGAGCCCAATCTGTAAATGAATACTGATTTAGATATTCTAATCCCCAAATATGGATGACTATAACATTAATTATTTTTTTTCTTTTATTCATTTTAGGTTAACCTATACAAGGGTATACCCATTAAAAAAAGTGTACAAAAAATTGATTCTAGATCATCTCCAATATATCTACCCTAAAAAAGAGTCACCACATTTAGTTTCCACTATTTACATAATGGAATGTGCATCAGATCATATAGAGCCCAAAATACCTATGTCTCAGCTAGTCACCAATGTGTATAGAAATTACAGAACCCGACTAAAACAATTTCCCAACCAACCCATTCAATATCACTTGTGCATAAATCCTAATTCAATCCTTTACATCTTACAAGACCTTTGATACAACATTGTCACAACCCCCTCCCCAAATGGTAAACCCCTATATGGTCATAAATGTTAGTAGAGAGATAATTACCCCATACTTCTGCCTCTAGTAACCCCCGTGTTGGCGATTAGCATTAAGGGAATTCTGAATAGTCAAATCGATGCATTTTCCAAAAGAGAACATATGTAGAAGAGAGATACAAGAAAGACACTGACCAAGTCCTACCCAAAAATAAAGTATAATTTTAATATAAGGTACACATATTCAGTATTTTAAAAAACTAATACAATATAATGGAGAAAACATAATGTACTAAAATAAATTAAAACAACAGTAACCATGATTCCCAAAATACTCATGCAAATCCCCTATGCTAGTAGTAACTAGAATGATCTTATGGATTCTTCATGTGACTTAAATTTTTTGTATATAATCTAGGCAGAGTATAGAAGTATACATATTTGGTCCCTCTTAATGTCTCTTAAGAAATTTTAATTAAACATTCTAAATCACATTGATCAACATGAGAACCTTACTCTTCACTTAAACAAGTATAATAAGACCCCATCCTCACCATGACTACTCTCACCACATATCACATAAAAGATAATATAATATAATAAATAATATCATTTTTAACTCACTACCTCTTCCCAACTAGTTTCCCACTTTTCCAAGTCATCACATGTCCTAATCACCCCTTTCCAAAAATGAATTCCTGCAACAAACATGTAAAAGAACCACAACACAGACCTTGTGAATCAACAAGCTCCTTATTCATCACAGTACCACATCAACATAACCAACATAACCTAGTAGTTTTTGGGATACATCAGAGTTTACATAACATATATCATATATCAGGTATTACGCCATAATCTATCACAACCAATACACTAAGTATGGATCCTTAATCCATCAAAAACAATTCAAATTAAACCTATTGTAGTCCATAGGAAACAATATCCACAACATATGTGCGTGAAATTACTAAAATCCATATTATACCACTAAAACATATATGGGAAAAAATAACTACCATTTATAACAACACAAGTATCTACCAAGATAGGAGAGCAAGGACAAAGGGTGTATTGCATCAATCCAGCCTCCAACCGCGATTTTGGGGAAAACACCCCTAGGGCACAGAATCCCCCTAGGTGTCATCCGCACTAAATAACATGGTGGTGTAGTTTATAAACAAAATAATTATTTGATTTAATATCCATCACAACCACACTATGAGAACTTCCTACTATTAAAATCAACTACAACTAAAATATCACAAACTCCCAGCTACCACTACTATGTCTAGATATCTTAAATGCACACATCCATTTAATGTGATACAATAAAATACTCTATCACTTTTATTAATTTCAAATTACATTAATTAATTCATTGCACATTAATTTATCATTACCATTTCCACATTATATTTCATTAACATCAAAAAAATGTTTTCAGGCGTTCTGGTATAACCCAACGAAGTCCCTGACTCCCAATAAATTAAAACCTCATCAATGAATCCCAACAAGCTACAAACACATATGTTTAGAATCATTTATTCATTAATTTAACAACATAAACCTTTCCACATTTCAATGTTTTCTATGAAATCATTGTATTCTACTAAATTCAAGGGGCTTAACACGGTGATAAGATGAACTCCACATCCAATATTTTCCATCTATAGTAGGATCGTAGACCCATCTATCATCGAGAATATAAAAATGGAGGGCACATGGAATACAATGTACGTCATCATCTATTTTGGAATGGGGGTAAGAAAGAAACATGCCTCAATAAGTGTAGAATTAAAAGTAGATAAACAAACAATAGATTTAATAGAAACCACTTTCACATCAATTGGTATACCCAACTTCAACCCATTCCATCATCTCTGGTGACCTACCCAACACCCATATTCATAAAAGTATGCCTATAACCACTCTAGGTGTCAATATCATCAACAAAAAACATATCATTTCTACCCTATATACAACAAAAGTCCCCAAATATCATTTATCCAATGTTAATGACACATTTTTTCCTCTCTACAACCAAAACAACAACTCTCATATTGAAATCCAATCACATGTAGATAGAAAAACTGAAACGGGGTATAAGCCTAAAAAAATGGAACACATCCTTCAAACATATTGATCTCTTGTGGCTCAAATTAATAATCCAATATTCATTTACAAAAAATTGGGAATCTTTAGACCGATAAAAGAAATAAATTTGTCACACAACTGGTTCTTATTCCATCATGAATTAATAGATTTATTATCCGAGGTTCCAACTTCGGTAAACCTATGAAAAATATATTATGAAATAAGAATTAATTAAACATTTAATTATGAATTATGTAAATCCATTTTCTAATAAGAATTTACATAATTCAATTTCTTCACCAAATTTCAATTAAAAATGCTTACTAGAATCGAATTTATTATCATCAAATTGCAACAACAAAAATAACATTCCATAATCATGTCACATTATCTTTTATGAAAATAATTCTAAATAAATTATAGCTATACATTGTTTACAAATTTCCTTTTATAAAAACATGATAAATAAAGGAAATAATAAATAGAACACTATATATAAAATCAAGAGGAAAACCAATATCATAGTATAAAAAAACAATATATGATCGATATGGATTCCTTTAATTTGATATATATATTTATTAGTTCAATTTCATTGCGAGGAAAGGGCCAAATAATGTTTTTTACACAATTACACATAAGAAAATAATGAAGTATCGAATCTCCAACCTAAACATGTCATTCAGGTTTTTTGAATGAGAATAGATCAATGAAAATGATCAAGATCACCACACTGAAAACAACATCATCTACTCAAGGATTCCATTTCACAATATCACGAACCAAAAACATAGAAAACTCCATTAGAAACATGAATATCATGCAAAAAACATGGAAAAGTGAAATGCGGTGTAGCAGATTAGAAAAAATTATAGGAATAGTGGAATATCATACCGCAGATGGAATACAGATCACTATGGATAGAAGGAGGAGCGAGTGATAGGTCCATGATGAAGGAATAACCCAATTGATGCAGAAAGGGACATCAGGTCCCCTAGGGTCGAGAGAAAGAGCCACTACATTTGTATGTTTGGAAAAACATATGTGGCTTGAGTAAGTCTTATTACATATAGCATTGGGGAATTACTTGAATTGTAATCCGATTTCAAGTCTCGAAATTCATAAATGTTTTATTCTATTAAAAAACACATCGCCTCAACACGTTATTTTATTTTTGAAACCTCGATGTCTTTCATTCCATTAATAAATCATCCATACCATGTTAAAATATGAACGTCATGAAGAATTATAGGACAACATGTGAAATAGGATGTAAAATCATGTAATCCCATTACTCTATATGTAATGTCATCTTTCTTGGTTTTAATTTTAATTTTTTAAAAAAGGATGGGGCTGAAGCCTCGATATATTATTTAAAGGAAAGACCTCTTTAGAATGGCTAGAGGGAGACCCATTACATAGCCCAAAGGCCCAAGGCCGAGTGGCTTGAATACTAGGGCTGATCCACATAGATCTGGGCCCTTACAATTATGATTTACTTTCGATTCTATATAACAATATCTTTGTAAAAACATCTCAAATTTATTGTGAAATAATATAGAATTGTGTTTTCTGGGTGGGGTAAATTTTTTTCATCATATTCATGTTTTTCAAAACATTGAATGTATAATTCTAACGAAATGAGAATACATTACTAAAATTTAAATTTATTTTGGAATGTATCAGGTAATGGAAATAAGAAGAATATGATATAATTATTGTAAAACAATTTTTGATGTGTTCGGTAAAATATTTGATAAAATGATTTATATTGTTATGATTGAGAGATTTATTTCCCTTATATAAATATATCAAGTCAGAAATTTTAATGAATTTCTATGTGCGTAATTTTATACCAATCCAAAACTATATCAAATCAATTTTTATAATTTCTTTTAATATATTTAAAATGTTTTTTAAAATAATCATTTATTTTATACATAATAATCCACTTTTGAAAATTAATATCTAATGATGTTTAGTTTTGAAGATTTAAGATTATATAAGAAAAAATTATAGGTTGGTATAGTCAGCTACATGGGAAATAACTTAACTTTTTTGCTTCATAATAATAAATATTTTGTTTATATTTCTACGACATAATCAGAATATATATAGATAATGTGGTTTGGTACAACCATATTAATAAAAAATGTTTCATATATTATAGGCCAAATAAAAAATATTAAAATGTTAATAATTAAAAATTAATGCCACTTTAATTAATAAAAATCTAATTCTACACTCATGAATATGTGAAATTAACTGAAGAAACCTATTTTTTAGACACCACTTCTCGAAGGGTGATATAAATTTAAAGTCAAATATTATTAATATTTAATTTATTGATATCATTACTAATCCCCTTTATTTAGTTCAATTTGTTTTCATTAATTTATAGTATGATTTTTACAACTTGTGAAATTCTTCTTTTACATATTTTTACGAGGAGTATTTTTATTTTGAAAAATAATCATAAAATTTTGTAATTTCAGATATGCATGATTCTCCTTGAAATGAAAACCCAATATAAATATAACCTATTTTATAATGTGTTGGAAAAAATTCACCTTGGGGTATTAACCATAAATATGTTGAGATCAATATTAAAATTATTTCAACATATATAAATGTAGTGATCCTTTACCGAAAACATTGTTTGACACTCCTGAGGGATATGAACTGTATAATTGACCAAATATTAATAATTTATTTCGATAATTTATTTACAAAAAACATAAAATTAAAATAACTAAAAAATATATTTATAGGAATATATTAAAATATTCAATTTTTAAAATGATTTATTTTATGTTTTTATGTTTTTTAAATACATTTTGTTTTATAATCTTTAAATTCTTTTTTATGGTTATTTAAATTTTATATTCATTAAAATTGTGGTAACCAACCATGTTCCCAATTTGTAACTGTTACTAGTTGACGAGACCATTTTTTCTTTATGCATTCAATAAATTTATCTCATTTAAAAAATAATTATCTCATGAATATTAAAATTTAATATTCAAAAAATATAGTATATTTTTTGTATAATTTTATATGTTTTATATTCAGTTTTAGAAAATATGATTGATATAAAAAAGTAATTTTTTTACATTGTTTTATATTAAATTTATCACTCCTAAAGTTGAATTAAGGATAAGTAATGAAATTATCAAAATATATTTATAATGAATTTTTATTAGATATTAACATTTATATCATTTTCCATGATTATGTTCAATTTATATTATAAAATCAAGTTACATTTTATATAGAATTTAAAAGAATATATTTATTTTTTATTGGAGGTGATAATTTTAATTTCATTAATATAATTTTAATTATGGGAGAATTTTATGATATAATTTTAATGTTCATAAGTTTTTTAGATTCAAAATTACTGATATGAAATAAATGTATACATTTGTAATAAATGTGTTAAAATATAATTTTTTTCTTTTGTGAACATAAAAATAGAGAGAGTTAATGATCCCCACCCTCAAATACTAATTTATTCATCTAATTAAAGACCATCATCATTCAAATATATCAAAATAGAACCAAAATTCTTATCGTACACTGAACAAAAATATGCTTGGAGTTGGAAAGGACAAGATATATTAGTTTATTCCATAGGATCCACATTATATTCCAATGTAATGCCGATACAACGTGAGTAGATAATAATCATTGGTATTACGGTTGGTTGTGATTTCCTTCATGACCAATTAACCCCTCCTAATTGATATAGAGTCCCCTTAAGAATATAAATACCTCCCATTGAAGGATTTAAAATTAAATTAACTTGAAATACCTTATCTATTGGGAATGAAAGTAAATATTGATAGAATTAGTGAAAACATTACAACTATTATTCCCCCTACATAGATATCTTTATACATCATTACTCAAATCATTTTATCACCCATATTTACCTCTCTAATTATCTCAATATAATAAAATCAATATTTCTAATTAATTAATATAATTTCATAATATGTTTTGTTTCTAATAAAACATTATTTTTCATTCATGTCATGTTCTTTGGTATTTCTAAAATCAAAGCCTTATGTTTTGAGTTCATGGAAAATTATAAAACAGTGTTAATTTTTAGTATATTTGGATACCATAAAATAAATGGTACATTTTTATATGTTTCTTTTGTACCACAAATATCATTGTAAGTTAACCAAAATCCTCTCATACAATTGATCCCAGAATTGTAGAGGATATCTTGTGCTATTTTCATAATCCCTTGTAAATTTGTATTTGTTAAATTTTATTTCCATTCCACATATTTAACATTAAAAACAATTTCACTAAATTAGTAAAATTACCATTCATCATTTAAATTAAATAATCTATTAAAATATATAAATCAATCTATAAGATTATTATCAAATAATTTTGATATATTTATTCCAATGAATTTCTATATACATTAAAACATTATTTCATTTTCTCTATTATTAAATTAATAATCATTTTGAAATAAATTTTTAGATAAAAACTGAATAATCTATTTCATATCTTATTTGAGAATATAGTATGTTTTTTTATTTTTATTCTATTAAAATTTAATAAAATTAGTTTTTTCCATTTATTATTAATATGCAGTTCGCCAAACGCACCCACTCTTAAAAACAAACAATGATGAATATAGAGGTGGTCATAAGTTTTTCCACATTTTTTTATTTGATTTATTCTGATTTAGGTTTTATATTTTATTTGTGATATATATTTTTTGGGATCTTCTGAAAAATATTGAGTGAATTTAAATCAATCATTGAAATGTTAGTGAAACATAATAATATGGTGTCCACAATGCTATTATCAATATTATTCTAAAATAATATACATACCATAATAATATTACTATCCTAGTATTTAAGAGTTATTGTAACTAATAAATATATTCATTGATATATTTATTTTTACAATCATGATATTATTGACATTTCCACGAAATTTAGTGATACCACATCTATAAATATGTTGAGGTTGCGAACAAAAATTCCAATAATAAGAGAATTTTGATTGAATAATTTCATCAACTATCAGTGAATAGAAAATTTTATTATAGAAAACTCATAAAACCCTAAATAGAGTGGTACATCGATAAGATAAGATTGTTTTGATGATTTTAATAATTTTAGTCTCTAATAAACTCTTGTAGGTTGGCTAGGATACTAAATATTAATGATTTTTTATGAAAATAAATTGAATAAGTGGATCATCAGAAAGACTCTTAAAATTATATATATATAAATAATGAATACTAATATTATTGGGATAAAAATTAAATGATATATTTTGATATGGAATATTTTCACTCCACTAAGGGGGTTTACACATTCTTCAATCACAAAATATGATTTGTGTAATAGATATATGGATCAACGGTGATCTGATCAATGATTGAATGTAATTTTTTTAGAGGGAAATGATATTTTTTTAAATTGATGTTTGAATATCCATCAAAATATCAATATATTTGTTCATAGGTTATAGGAATACTTTCATTTTGGATAGTAATTAAAATTAAAAACTGGATTAATATCCATTTTCCTATTGAAAAATAAGAAAGAATAATATAATGAGATTCCCTTCATGACAATTTTGAATTCTTCTAGCCTTCATCACCCTATTAAAACATTCACAACTTTTTATGGAATAATAGATGCCCAATTTTGATGATTGTGTTCCATAACATAGAAAACTAATTATATCCTTTTCTTATACATGGTTTATATTTTACTCTACAAAAACCTATTTTATTTGTAGTCACCCACCAATAAAACCTCATTAGTGATTTCATTAATATGTTTGATCAATGAAATAATTTTTTTCTTCAAAATATCACATTATTATTGAAATTACTCATAGTAAAATTACCATGATTTACATTTCAGTGTTCTTTCTATTTTGGGATAGTATTGGTGGAATTGTTTTATATCTCTGTCGTTACCAAATTTTTTCCTTTCATATGTAACATGATTAATTCTACCAAATACTCCACCCTTTAATCATTTCAAATTATTATAAACCCCATTAAGCCTTTACTAATAGTTCCATAGATCACCTCCTATGTTAAAAATTGATTGTTGGTCGACTACATTGGTTGGTTAGGTGTTAGATTTTGTTTTTTCTGTCATTATTATACTGTATTTACTCATTGATATGGAATATTTTCATTTAAACTATACTCTTTTCATTTCATCCCCAATTTTTTACATCATTTTTTTGGTCAGGAGGCCTCCCAAGTATGGTTGGGATTTTTTAGGAAGGAGTATCAGTCATGGTTTATGTATTTAAATATTTCGTGGATAATTCATATTTTGTGAGATTCAAATTTTATCTTATTTAATAAACACTCAATTTGGATTTTTTTAAATTTTTTTCCTAATTTTGTGGTAAATTTTAATATTTTTTTAGGAAATGTTGATCATGGTTTTCAACCATGATGACGATGATGGGGTATGGTAATTGGATTACATGTTTTCATAATAATGAATGTGTTTTGGAAATGTATTGATGAAGGAAATGTTTTAGTGCTTGTCCTCACCACATATTCTTTGAAATAAAAAATTATTTCCCGTTAATTATTGATGATGTATGGAATCACATTTGTAATATTAAAATGTAGTTAATGTTCATCATAAATATTTTTTATATTTTTTTATTCGTATACCTTCTAGAGTAGTAAATGTTATGTGGTATCTAGTATAATGTTTTTAAATGATTTTATCATTCATGAATTTTAGATGTTGTTGATGGAGATAGGAATCATAGTTGTTGAGGGTTGATGTAGATTCATATCTCACGATAATTGAGGTGATCTTTCCCTTTGCTTGGTGGAACTCATATCATGATTAAAAATATTAGGATTCAATTTTAAATTTGATTTGTTTTCTAAAATTTAGTGTTGTTATATTTAGATTCAGATATTGTTGGTTACAACATTAAAAAATGGATTTTTATACAAAAATTTAAAAAATGTATTTTTACAAGGATGTTCTCTAAAATACTATTAAAATTTCAAAACATTTTTTATTTTTTTATTTTTTTTATTAATTATATATATGATGAGGATGAAAAAAATATACCACATCTTTAATGAATGATTCTATTCTTTTTAGTGTGAATAAATCTGTAATCAAAGTAAAATTGGAGTCATAATTAATCCCCAAAGTGATGATGAATGCAGAAAAGTGGGATACATTTTTTAGGCCACAAATTATATGGTCTATTTGAGTAAATTATGGAATATTAAAAAATAAATCACATGATGATATGCTATAATTATAACATTATATTGGCTATACAAGTTCACATTGGATAATGATGATATCATGTTCCCTCAATTAACAGATTTATGTTAGATAACAATATCAAGAGAAATTATGATTGAAATTTCCCTTATTTAATTGAATTAACATAATCATACACGTCTTAAGGATTAATAGTCAATATAATGTAATATATTATACCAACATTATTTTAATTTATTTTTATTCATTTTATTGATATATATATTTATTATATATTATATTTAATGGATTTATGGAAGATTTCATAATGAAATTAACATGTTTGGTGATGCATTATTATTATTCAATATTGCAAAAATTATGATGATATTATTGATTATAGAAAAAAAAGACTTGAAAAGACACAATTAATATTGTTTTTTACCCATCAACGCCTATTATATAGAACATTAAAAATAGTCTTATTAAATGTATCACATTTCATGTGAGATTTTTATAAAACAATGTCGATAAACCCTTTATGGGGAAAAATAAATTAGTCTATAAATATTAGTTTGTTGTAAACAATATATTAATATACATCAAACATGAATTTCAAAATCTGTTATTTATAAATGTTAACATGAATGTTAAAATATTATCTTAGAAAAGAATTAATTTTTATAAAAAATAATGATCATAAATCTCAAAACTAGTACGAATGAAAAAAACATTAGGCACTGATCATGGGAAGAATTTATCATTAATAACACTAAAAATATTTTTACCAATATATAACTAAATGAAAATAAAACTCCAAATTAGCCAAAGATAGATAATATTATGAAAATATATTTTGAAGGTGTTATTCTAAAGTTATGTTTACGAATAATCATAATAAAAAAGTACAAAATACAGTGTTACAAAAAAAAAATCATATATATATATATATATTAATTATAATTTTAATATTATAAACAACCATATCCAAATATGTTATGTTGTAGGTAATGATTATCATAAAAATAAATCAAAAAAACTTAATATTTCCATTCAATATTCCTTTTCAAAGATGAAACTATATTTATGAAATAATTATTTAAAAAAGGATTTCTAATAACATAATATGCATGCTTAGATATAAAATGTACCATATTTGACTTTTAAAAATTTACTTTTTTCTAGTATCACTACATAATAAGGATCCCCATTGAACTAAATCAGTGACATGTTTTAATATAAAATGTTAATTTTAAAATTAACTAAAAATATAAATATTATTGAACTAATAAAATATAATAGATCATTATTCATTATCATATTTTTAAATATTCTTTTACTACTATAAAATAATGACTATAACCAATATGATTCACAATATTTTAAAAAAAATACACATTACAACCATTTTCTAATAAAATATCTAATATTGTTAATGTAATATTGTATAATGAATTTAGATTTATAATTTTATATTATTTATACATGTTAAGTAAATCAAAAAGTCTAGCATGTAATCTTATTGTTTTTAAAACATCATGTACACACTCAATTCATGATTCTTGTTTTATGTATATGTAAAAAGTTTATTTTTTACTAGATGAAAATAGTATTGTGATAACAGAATAGAGAATAAAATTCTTAATGCAATATAACATAAAATTACTAAATTAAAATATATAAAATTTTGATATTTACGTACATGGAAATATACATTATATTTAATAAACTAAGAGAAATATACATTACCGAAAAATTTATGCCATTTGAAAAGTATTTATCTTATACATCATACACATATATCATAAATCAAAAAAAAATTATCATAGTTATATAATATATTGATATATTATGATAGAATTTCTTCCGGATCACCTTTATGAGAAATTTCTTGATGTAATGGAACATTAACTTTTCATTTCATTTGTACTGTGTACTTAAATTTATTATACAATAATATAATATATATATAAGAAAATTATATATGTAATAATAAATTTATTGAAAAATAAATGACATAAAAAACACATGCCTCATATGTCACCAGATCAAAATGATTAATTGGAAAACATATAGTTTGAACAATAATCATTCAAAATGTCGATACCTCTTTAAAAAGAATCATCACAATATAAGATCATTAAATAATATCATGAAACAATACTCTTAGAAAACCATATTCATATGATGATGATGTGCATACTCCATCAGATGATTTAAAATTCATTATTCTAAAATCCATACAAGTAAATCCTCATAATGGAACACATAGAACACTGTCCGGTAAAAATGATGTCATGAACTGTCCCTCGGGGCCCATGCAGTGTCTACACGAAGCTCGCCTTCCATAGGCTAGGGGCTAGTGACTAGAACAGAAAGGTGTGTTCCCTAATAACCGAGAAGGCATTAAAATTATATGCTATAATCATTCTCAACCATGAACACATCAGGATACGAACACAAGTATACTGTAAAGTAAATATAGTGTGTAGAGTAAGTAAAAATGGCCTAGAATAGTAGCCAACTAGAAAGTACAAATAACTGAAAAGTAGAAGTAAACTGAAACAATTTCCATATACTCCAGCCAAGTACCCTACCTGATGGGTAGGTACAACCCTCGAACAATCATCTATGTGGTACACCTCATCTAATGTCTACCTCCCAGCTACCACCAGTCCAGGTAATCCCGTCCTTAGTCAGCGATGTCTGTCATCTTCACCAAACACAATAAGGTGCGAGTGTAGCCTATGCAGGGGTGAGTATAACAGTACTCAATATGGACCCCAATGCCCTTAAGGGTCTCACAAAACCCAAATGGATAAACCAAAAAACATGAAAACATTTGACAACCCTACTTAGTTATATTCCCATAAATACAACTATGATATCATGTATAAACATCATATTCATGGGGAAACACAAGGCCCAACTCTTAACCAAGGTACAATAGTTCAACGTAGGAAAGAATAACATGAAGGTAACACCACATGGATAAGTACCACAAATCTAACGCCCCATAGAAGAATTCGATAAAGGTATCACCATGAAGGTGAGTACCACAATGGTACGCCACACAGAAGAATACCCCAAATGTATCACCACAAAGGAATGTATCACAAAGGTATGCCAAACAAAATAATAACATAATGGTATTAAAAATAAGGTAAGGACTTAGATCACACCAAGTATAACTTAGGTACAGTAGTAAAGATGATTATATGTAACTTCTGAATCATATTACACTGTTAAGATCCAAACCCACGTAGGATCCTAAATCATAAGACCCACGTAGGATCCAAATACAGTAGACCATGTAGGATCCTAGAGTAGTCCCATGTGTATTTACTTGAGTAGACCCATGTGGGACTCTTGATTATAAACCCACATAGGATCCCAACGCAAAGAGACAAATTGGATCCCAAATCATAGACCCACATACAATCTCGAAGCACATACCCACATAGTATCCAAAATCACAGACACACATTGGATCCCATTCTCATGTTATAGTCAACTACAATGTTACCACACTATGCTCGCTTGAATCTTGGAGAATCTTCCCCTCAAGCCATAGGTCGATATTCCAAATTCCACGAAGTCTCATAAAGAAGTTTCTAAATAGACCTCCATGTGATAGGGGTCCGAACGCAATATACGGTGCATTAATTAGATTCCTTGTCTGTAACGTATTGTCCTTTGAGTCCTAAGGGACCGATTAGATTCATGTT
The DNA here is from genome assembly GCA_963277665.1 of Viscum album. NCBI lineage: Eukaryota > Viridiplantae > Streptophyta > Magnoliopsida > Santalales > Viscaceae > Viscum > Viscum album. The sequence goes on from OY728148.1 coordinate 1,248,385,046, forward strand.
CAATCCAACCCGACCGTACACCAACATTATCCAAAACTCAAGTGAAATATACCAAAAGGACCTTCTCAATTAAAGGTTTCAGGCACCATAGATGGTTATTCAAAATGATTCTAATAGATCATGATATGGACGAATGAGAGAAAAGGGTCGAAACTAGTCTACGTGTAGTCCAACCTGGTCGGACCGACCTGGTCTGTCCCGGACCATCCCAGTCCAACCTGAACCATCCCGGGTCCGGCTGTGCCCACTGGGCGACCCGAGGTGAGGTGGACCGCCTACGGTGGACCACTGCTAGGTGACCCACAGTGCGGCTGCCCGCGGTGTGGCTACTAGTGGTGTGGCGGCCCGCTGTGAGGTGGCCCTCTGCGGCTGGCCAGATGGCCAGACCCCTCCTCTGTGTTGTGTAGTCATGCGCCGCGCCTTCACTGATGGCTGGTAGTGATCCGATCACACTCCTATCACCGCTGCAGTGCGTGGCCACTACTCCAGTACCCTGGGTGGCGCAGATGCGCGTCACCATCCCCGTTGCGCGACCGACTGGAGTAACGGCCACCTCCCTTGCTTCGCCACGGCCGAAAGGTCACAACTCTTCTCTGATGGTGTGGTTCCTCCACTTCCGTCATTACGGCCGACCATGGTGTTGTCCATAACTCCCGATCCCCACTGGTGCTAATCTCCTACACCTCTCACTTCCCACATCCATCGCGAATAACACATAAAAACAAAAAATGATTGCAGAGAGGTTAGACCATGTTCATTTGTCCTGCCCCCTCCATGTTAGAGCGATAGTAAGAGGCTCATGGGTAGAGGTTCACTTTAAATGAAATTCATGAAGGTAAACCAAAATCACACACCTACTTTGATGTTTTTTTGACATCGGTGATGAGGGATGGACATACATCAGTTCGTTGTGGGAGATGATAGGTAGCAGATAATGTATTTAATGAAAGTCAGAATTCGTTTCCTCCAAATGGTGCTTCCAATCTGGGCTAGGGGTCGGTTCCAAATTCATCTTTAAAGAAATTTCCTCATCATAGAGGCATTTTTCGTTGGGGAGGGTAAATTTTCTCCAATGTTCTCCAAGTCTTTCCCAACTATTTGCCAATGACTTTTCCCCCAACCTAATAAAAGAATTTTCCAGCTTATTATAATAATGATATCCATTAACTATGATGTCGTTTGTGTGATTAAAAGAATTTAATTGGCACAAGTAATATTTTCAATTAATTGAAATGTGTTGGAATAATTAATTTAAGGGAAACCTAAAGTATCCTCTCTCATTAAAGAGGGGGTTCATGATTCGGGATGTCCAAACAATTAATAATGAAAATTTTGGTGGTTTCCTAGATCGGGTGGTCCCTATCACTGCACAATAAAATAGGAGGTTAAAAATAAAATAAATTTTTTTTCTTTATTTTATTTTAATTTTTCATAGAAAACATGAAAACTACCTTTCACCCTCATCCTACTAGGGTCAACATGAATGTCTCCTTATGTTAATACCAGTGCCATGAGTTCAACAGTGCCCTCAAATTTCAATCCCCATCACTGGTTCCAAAATTAGAAAAACACGCTTTCACGTTTACTGAACGTACCTATAAAATTTTCAGAAATTCATTCCGGGCACACAGGGCATCCAAATCATTCTCTTTAAATTTTCAAGGACACGTAAAATTCAGAAATAATTAAAAAATAATTTACATGGAATTTTTCGGGACTTTACATTCTCCCCACATCAAGGATTTTCTTCCTTAGAATCCAAAACACAGACTACTAAACATGTGGTGATACTAAACACCAATATGAGCCTCCATCTCTGATGTTCTCTCTTGGAGGTTCCCATGCTACCATCGTACATGAAGAAAAAACATCGACCCCCAACAAAGGACCCACTCTTTTAGAAACAACAATCTCTACTAGAACCTCTGTAAATTTTTACCCTTAATCGATGAAAAGTTCTCCCCAGTCAATGACGTGAGATGAGTCGTGCACGTATCTTATTAGCTGGGATACATGGAATAATTCATCCACCCGGTGCAACTGAGGTGTAAGAGCTATGAGATAAGCCACCATTCCAACTCAGCTGAGGAACTAAAATTGTATGATGAACCTCAATGATAACTTGTTTCCCCGAACAAATCTCTGCAATCCAATCTTGTTAAGACTACTAGAAAGACGTGGTCACAATCCTTGACCTCTAGCGGTATTCGTCTCCTATCGGAAGAAGAATTATACCTACTATATGTAGTCTTTATCTGCTCTTGTATGATTTTTACCTTCTTTATGGTAGCCCCTAACATTTCTGGTCCCATGAGTGTTGACTCCCCTAGGTCAATCTAGCAAAAATGTGATCAACAAAGTCGGCCATAAAACATCTTGAAAGGTTCCATCTCAATGGAGGAGTGGTAAATATTGTTGTATGCAAAATAATCCAAGGGAAAGTTATACTCCCAGCTGCAACAGAAGTCGAGGACACAAGAACACAACATTTCCTCGAGGGTCTGAATGGTTCTATCTGTCTGGCCATCCGTCTGGTGATGGAAGCTTGTGCCCAAATGAAGTTGCATACAGAAAGCCTCCTACAACCTATAACAAAGATGTGGAGTGAATCTTGCATCACTATCAGAGACAATAATAGAGGTTAAACCATTTAACCACGCAATCTCAGTCATGTAGAGGAATCCCAATAACACAATTGACCCCTGCACTCTAATCATTATGAAGTGGGCCAACATGGTGAATCAGTCAACGATCACCAAGATAGAACCATGACCCATGGATGTACGTGGAAGTCCAGTCATGAAGTATGTGGATATCCAATCCCACATCCACTCTAGGACGTCTAAATGTTGTACTCATCCTACTTGTACGGAATGATCCACCTTCACTTGCTGACTTCAGAGGCACTAAGAGACAAACCATTATATTGCATTCTTCATTCCTAGCCTCCAGTTCTATCGTCAAAGATCCTGGTACATCTTCACCACTCCTGTATGTACCATTAGAGGGGATGTGTGAAACTCCCTAAACACTTCTCCCCGAAGAAACCTGAGTACGAGGGTACATCCTCTAAGAGGATGGTGTGCAACCATCCTTCAGAAAATTTATTACGTGCACGTCCTATATATATCTGAGCATGTCGAGCCTTGCAGTCAGTGTTCCCACATTGTGCCTCCCGGAATCATTGAAGGATATGGGGTGTGACTAGAAGAGACTAAAGGGATAATGATCCATCTCGATCCACAAAGGATATCTACAAAGCGGCCAGCTGCTGTGTAACCTTATCTAGCAGCTATATAAAAGATCTCATGCTGAGTGCATCCACTGCAAAGTTCCCCTTCCTAGGAGTATAGATTATCATGAGGCTATAGTAATGGAGGACCTCAACCCAATATCTATGTCTCATGTTTATATCCTTATGAGAGAATATATACTTGAGACTTTTGTGATCAGAGTAAACTATAAAACATTCTCCCATAATGTAATGTCGCCACATCTTCAATGAGAAGACTACTGATACTTACTCTAGGTCATGGGTAGCGTAGTTATACTTATTCTGTCTCAGTTGTCAGGAACCATATGCGATAACTTCTCACTCCACCATTTGGACCCATCCGAGCCTAATCACTGATGTGTCACAACATACTACATACCCAACTCTCTCCTACAAAATCCTTAAGATGGGGGCACTAGTTAGCCTCTAACTCAACTCCTGAAAACATTGCTGGCATATCTCCCACCACACGAAGTTTTGCCCCTTCATCATCAACACTGATAAAGGTGTTGATACTCTATAGAAATATGGCACAAATATTTGATAGTATCCAGCCAATCCTAGGAAACTCCATACTTTGGTCACACTTCAGTGTGGCTCCAAATGATGTACCACCACAATCTACATTGGATACACTGAAACTCCCACCAATGAGATGAAATATCCCAGGATGTGAACCTCTTGGATCAATAACTGGCACTTCAAGAGCATTATATAAATATACTTCTCTTGGAGTGTGTCTAGAGCTATCCACATGTGATAGGAATGCTCCTTCTCAGTATCTGGGTAGATCAGAATATTGTTGATGAAGGATATGGCTATGTGATCAAGGTATGACTGAATGATCTTGTTCACGAGTCCCATGAAAACTGCTTGAGAGTTGGTTAAACCAAACAGCTTTTCCAAAAACTCTTAATGGAAATACCGAAATCTGAAATTCATCTTCAGCACATCCCCAGCTCGTACTCTAAGCTGGTGATTACCTGATCTGAGGTCTATCTTCAAGAACCATAGTGCTCCCTTCAGCTAATCAAAGAGGTCTTCAATCCTCCAGAGTGGGTACTTGTTCATCACGGTCACCATGTTCTGGTTTCAATATTCAACACAAAGTCTCAAGCTCCCATCCGCCTTTGAGGAGAGAAAAAATCGGGGTTTCCCAATGAGTAACAATGGGCCAGATGAATCAATTTTACTACAAGTCTAATAGCTATACCTGCAGCACATGATGCTCTACAGGAGCCATCCGATATGCTGTTGTTGATATCAGTGTCATCCTAGGGTACAATTCAATGTAAATGTCCATCTAGCGTGGAGGTAGACCCAAAACATAATTAGGGATGACATCTGCATACTGGTACACCACAATAGGATAGCTCAGAGTCTCTAAAACAACCACTCTGAGGGTAAGGCTAGCCAACTAAGGAGTAATCGATTGCACTCACCTCCAGGTAAGTCTATCATGTGCTGCAAATGATTCCTTATCACTGGTAATGGTAAAACAATTCTCATCCTCACGGATACATCACTCTTTGAACCTAATATAGTTATTCTGAGCATTGATTATATATAACTAGTCCATACCCAAGATGACGTCATAAGGCCTCAATGACACTACTAGGAGATCTAAGACGAAGCTCCCACTTTCTATAGTATGCTCACACTACCGGCACCAATGCGTAATCATTGAATCTTCTCTCATAAGAGTCTCTAGCAGTAAGGATCGAGCCAAAGCCTCCATCAGAATCTCTATGCCCTGAATGATGGTAGTGGAAATAAATGAATGATTGAAACATATGTATATATGTACTATAGCTAAGGTGTATTAGACACAGATCGTACCTCATATAATATCTTAAACACCATGGTCATTGGCCTCAGCTAAATGGAGCTGAGCTCGCCCATGTCCACTTTCTTCCGGTGGTTGGGGTGGTACACCTAGTGGTGTTGTAGGTACCATCATGAATCATCGCCCACCGCCAGCTGCATGGCCATCTCATCTACCACTTCTACCTTCTCCTTATAGACCTCCTCAGTCTAACATTTGTCTATACCAAGGTAGTTCTTCAACCACCTAGTGATGCTCCGTATGGCGGGTCGTACAGTCATGATCCATGTGACACTTCCTGTTTCATGTGTAACACTGCATACTAATCACATGACTATCTCTGTCTCTCATGCCCCACACAACTGACCCTTGATCATGCGGACGTTCACATGTAGGTCTGGTCCTCTTGGAACTTTGTGACATTTTCCTGCTTCCAGCTATAGAATACTCCACAATGTGATGCCCAGTGGTGGGTCACGCTGCTGGTGACAACTCAACGTGAAAAATATATACTAAGAGGGATCTCTCTAACTTCCCCTTCTGCATCAGGATTCTGATTGAAATATTTGATGACCTGATCTCCCGCATGAGTCCTTGTTTGAAGGACCAAGATTAGAAGAATGGGTCCCACACCATATCTAAGTAGTAGCGCGAGTGGTCAGTGATCCTCGCTGAGTACTGATCCACATCCATGCTGCCCTACTACATATGAAAAAGATCTTGTATGCGTACTACATGTAGATTCGCTGGGACAAACACTTCCCGAAACATGCTCTCAATGTTTTCCCAGAGAAGCGTCACCTCGTCATGAACCTATGGAATCATGCTCCATCATCTGCATGACACTGCATGTAGATGACAGGAGGAAATGATCACTATGAGATCAAATTGTGTCCCTACAAGTCAGAATACTCTCACCGTAGCCTCAAACCAATCCTTAACCGCATGTGGATCTATCTCTCTGTGGAACTTGGTTGGCCTTTGGTGCTGGAACTCGTGCAATGCGCTCAAGCGGTGTGAACCAACATCTGTTGGGGCTGGTGGCATCAGTGGTCCAATGGTTAATGGTATCACTAGCTCCTCTTCTAGTGCCTCTACTAATAAAGGGCCATGCACTGAGGCCTCGCCACTCGATAGGCTATCATCGCGTACTATACCTAGAAACATAGCTAGCTGTCTGCGTGGAGGCATCCAGAAAAAAAAGTGGTGCGCCATGGTCAATAAGATATACCTTGTGAGTTGACTCAAAGAGTTATCAAAGAAAACTTTTCAAAGCTTATATGCAATCAGTTTTTTCGTGCAGTAAGTCAGAAATCAGATTAATTAGTCCTGGTGTATGGATACGTTGTCCACCACACCAACACTGGATTACCTAAACGGATAACCAATCACTACACATAATAATATTGAAATTAAAAGATTTGAGTCTAATGTTCGACGGTAGAACCGAATACTCTGATAACTATTTTTAATGACCCGTCCCCCGGGGCCCGTGTCATGACTACCCCAAGCCCACCATGAATAGTCCAGGGGCTAGTGAATTGCACTAAAAGAAGTATTCCCTAAAAAACATAAGGCATTTCTATTATATCATGTAAACACACTCAACCAAGAACACATCTAGATAAAAAAACAGGTAAAATGGGAAGTAAATAGATTGTGTATAGTATGTAAAAAGGGTCCAGAATACAAGCCCAACTAAAAAGTACAAGAAAAATGAAAAGTACAAGTAAACTCAAACAACTCCTGTGAACTCCCGCCAATGACCATACCTGAAGGGTAGGTGCACACTCAAACGGTCACCTCTGCGGTACGTCTCATCTAATGTCCAACTCACAAGTACCCCCTGTCCCGGTACTCTCGTCCTCAGTCAGCTATGTTTGTCATTGCATCAAACACAACAAGTTTCAGGCATAGACCTTGCAAGGGTCAGTATAACAATACTTTGTAGGGACCCCAAGACCCTAGAAGGTCTCTGAAAACCCGAAAAGGATAAACCACAAAGCCTTAAAAAAATCAAACAACCCTGCTTAGGTATATTCCTATACAGAAACCTATGTTTTCAAATATACCCATCTCATTCATGAGGAAAGACAACTCCAAACTCTTAGCGAAGGTACAACTGTTCCACGTATGAAAGAACACCACGAAGGTAACACCACAAGTTTACGTACCATAAAGGTAACATCACAGAGAAGAATACAACGAAGGTTTCACCGTGAAGGTAAGTACCACAAAGGTACACCACACAGAATAATACCACAAAGATGTCACCATGAAGGTAAGTACCACAAATGTACACCACATAGAAAAATACCCCAATGGTATGACCACAGTGGTAAGGACTCAGCTCACACCAAGTATAAATTTGTAATAGTATTAATGATGATTAGATGTAACTACTGAATCATCTTACTCTATTAAGAGACAGACCCACGTAGGATCCAAAATCATTAGACCCGCATTTGATCCTAATATAGCAGACCCACATAGGATCCTAGAGTAGTCCCACATGGATTTTCTAGGGAGAAACCATGTGGGACTCTCGAACATCAACCCACGTAGGATACCAAAGCACAGAACCATATAGTATGCCAATGCACAGACCCACATAGGATCCCAAAGCATAGACCCACATTGGATCCCAAATCACTAACCCATATAAGATCCATTTCTCATGTTACATCTACCTACAAGGTTCCCACAATAAGATCACTTGATTCCAAGAAAATCCACTCCTCAAGACAGAGGGAGATACTCCAACAGCCACGAAGTCCCACAAAGAACTATCCCAAAGGATCGCCACATGATAGGTTTATCATAACAATAGACAGTGTGTCAATCTGATGCTCGATCTGTAATTTATTGGCCTTTTAATCCCGAGGGCCTGGTTGAATTCGTGTTCGATCCAACCTAGCCATACCCCATATTTATCCAAAAATAAAGTGTGGTATATCAAAACGATCATCTAAATACATGGTTTCTATTGCCGAATATAGTTCTTCAAATAGACAACCATGGGTCATTATATGGATGAAAGAGAGGAAAAGGTTAAAACTGGTCCATGTCATCTCTGAGCTGGTCAGACCAACCCAGCCCAACAAGGGTTCAGCCCTGGGTCTGGGCTGGCTCACTAGGCATCCCACTGGGTGGCCCGTAGTGTGGCGGCCCTCCGTGGATGGATGGGCACCCGCCCCCCTCCTCTGCATGGCATGATCGCACACTAAACCATGGATGGTGGCCGGCAACGATCCGTCCACCCTCTTCTCTCCCCCACAACACATGGTCATGGCTCCTACATGATGGGTGGCACAAACGCACTCCCCCATCTCATTTGTATGGACGGATAGATTTTCTGTCTCTTCCCTTGCTCTGCTACGGCCAAAATGCCGCAGCTTTTCTCCGGCAGCACGGCTACATCGCAACCGTCTTCGCGGCTGGTCGTGACGCTGACCGTCACTCTTGAGTCCCACAGGTGCCAATCGCCGGCACTGGTCGCCATCCTCCTCCATCATAAAAAACACATCAAAAACCACAAATGAATTTGTAGTGTTCAGTCCATGTTCATTTGGCCTGCTCCCTCCGCGTTAGAGTGGTTTCAAGAAGCTCATGGTGAGAGGTTCAACGTAAAAAAAATTAACAATGGTAAACCAAAATCACACCCCTACCTCGATGGTTTTTAGATGTCAGGGAGGAGGGAAGGATGTATTTGAATTCATTGGAGGAGTCGAGAGGTATAAGATGAATTCATTGAAGCACGTAGGCATTTCTTTCCTTTGTAAGGTTCTTCCGATCCAGGATTGGGGTCGGTTCCTTGTTCTTCATAAGATCATGTTTTTCGTTGGAGAGTCATTCTTCATTGGATAGGGAAATGGTTCTCCAATGATCTCTAAGGAATTTCCAATCCTTTTCCTATGATTTTCCTCTATCCTAAAAAAATTATCCAACATATTAATATAATGTTGACAATTAACTACAGTGACATTGGTATAATTAAAATAAATATGATTGCACAATTAAAAGTCGCAATAAATTGAATTGCATTGGAATAATTAATTTAGAAGAAACCTAAAGTCACCTCTCTCAATAAAGAGGGAGTTCAATAGTCGAGTGGTCACCACCATCAAGAATTAATGTCTTGGGAATTTCATAGGTTGGGTATTCCCCACCACAGCAAAAACAAATGGGTGGTTAAAAATAAAATAAATGTTAATTTTAATTTTAATTTTATTTTCAACATAATACAAGAAAACTAAAATTCAAACCCCATCCTTATGCGGTCGAGTTGAAAGTCTCCATATGACAATATTGGATATGCATGTTCAACAGTACCCTCATATTTTAATTCCAACCACCTATTCAAAAGTTACAAAAACCCACTGACACGTTTACTAAAGGTACCTAAAAAATGTTCAGAAATTCATTCTCGGTACACCGGGCCATGGAATGCAGCACCGTCAATTTTTTCGGACTCGAATAATTCCCATATAATAAAAAAAATTCCTTGGTATTTTCTAGCACTTACCAAATTTTAAGGTGGAAGATCCAGGTAAGCACATTACACAGGCTGTGTCTATCCCATCACTTATCTCAAAATGTTCGATATATATAAATTTTTTTATCCCTAAGGGACCATTTATTTATCAAAAATAACCATATATGAAAAATAGTTCTCCTATATATTAGTCTTAGATAGATGCTACACTAAGCCATTTACAAAAATATTATTTAAAACTGATTCTCTATAAATACCTTCTGATTTGACATATGTGTTCCAAATTTCCTAATGCAGTAGGAGGAAATATATTTTATAAGATGGGATAACGATACCCTTATTTGTTTTCCCTAGATGGGATCTAGGAATTACTATTTTCAAATTTTATATTAGTATGATAAATTTATTGAATAATAAATTCAAGAAAATATAAAAATTAATTATTGACAATATTGATTGACATATACTTTTGAGGTATTGTTTATCCACTTTATCTATTTATTATCTCCCACCCATTTTATTTTTTTATAATAGGGGTTTCTGATTGATTGCCAAGTGATACATTTTCTATGCATCTATATTATGTGGATTTCAATTCAATAAAATTATCTTCTATAAAATAAAATGTTAATATTAGATACATTCCTTATTAAAATAAACTTGGGTATAATAATTAATATTTAGGTATGGGGGATTTTTTGAAGAGCCAATTTATATATGAAAAATAAATAATTTATAATGTAATTAATATTAAATAATCAAAATATGTTAATTATAAATATTTCATTTTTTCATCTCATAATATTTATAACAGTAGGTTCACTTTTTCTTACCCTTACATAACATTAATTTACCCATAACAGACATTTATTACAATGAAATACATTTTTTCCATATCATATTAGTATTTTATTGTTACATAACATTACTTTACAATTGCATACCCTTAGTTTACAACAAATTAACAATTCGTACAATTTATTAAATTAATTTCACCATTAAATTAGATTATATTAATCATAATTAATGTTTTTTACTTTTTTTTGTGTTTTATTTAACATTACATTAAAATTTGATAACAAAAAACTATCTTTAAATAAAACTTACATATGTGTTTTTATATGTTAAGCATTTTTTAGCCCAAGAATTCTTTATTCGAATATTAATTAATATCATAATGAACTTAATTAACATTAGTTTATGATTATATAGAATTTTGTTACTATTAACTCACATTTTTATCCTTATTTAACATTTTTATTAATTTCAATAACTTTACCATAAAGAAACATAAAATTTCTTTTACTTTTAGAACATTAGTTTACAATTAATAATCATCATTTTATAATTAAATATCTTATTTTACCCTTTAATTACAATATTTTACAAATATTTTTTTAAATAATAAAACTATTGTTTAAATTTTTTTGTAACGCTCCGACCCTAGTTACCCAGATTCAGTACATTATTACATAACATTGGCATGATTATAAGAAAGATCAAATCTCAAAAGACCATTTGGTTTAGTAGCCTTGGAAACTCTAGATATATTCATAAAGTTTTACATTACATAATAAAGTGAAAAACTACTACAACAACATATTGTCTCCATAGTCCACACTATTATCCCCTCATAATATCCCTGCTGGTCATTCATAATTTACTTCTTCACATCCTGGTAAAATAAAACATAGAAAATGGGCGAGCTCAAATGCACTATAAGGATAACAATATAGTAAAAACTTTTATAAATAAGAATAAACATTTAAGGCAGTGTATAACAAAAACAAAAGCCTTTTAAACTTAAACATTAACATAATATAGAAAAAATAAAATGGAATAATGCCATTTACTTATTCACATGGATATTCTACTAATCAAATAATCACATGAAATATCAATAACCACTTCCATAATGATGGAATGCATAATGGCAGACTATCATAACCAAATAGCCAAGGCCTCGTTCCAAGACTACAAATAAGATTTTGCCAACGCCTTGTGACAAGACACTAGTCAGTCTCATGAGACCTACTGATGCATCAAGGAGCTATAGTGGGCTCCACCCATCACTTACAAAGTCCAATGCATTCCCATATGAAAAGTTTTAAACATAACATAAACATTCGTATTAAAACTAGCATACGAAATGTCAATACTTTCTCCATAAACAATGAATGGTATAAAAATAACAAATCCACAGTAAAACATATCACAAAACCGTCAATACAATACAAAAGTTTTGTATCATAATAAATCAACTTCATATAAGATTAAAATCCAACAAGGATGTTGACATAGATGAAATCAAAACAATTTGAGAGGAATATCTCTTTTCTCAAAATCATTGAAAAGTCTCCCATTTATAAAAGATGTAATTTAAAAGAGATTTTTGAATAAAAGTGTCTCATACCACTTTGAAACTTCTGTAATGAAATGTCATTTCAAAACATTCATGTACATATAAATAAATCTGTAAAATCATTTTGAAAATAGGGATATTAATTAAAAAGATTTAGAAAGATAAATCGTTAAAACATTTAATATTATGATCTTGATAAAGAGTACCTTTCACAAATTCTTAAAATATTCATTTCAACAAGTCAAATAATTATAAAATAAAACTTTTACTTTGAAAATATTCTTATAAAATTGTAATGGAAGCTTTTACAATTTTATAACGGCGGTAAATATCCGCACCCTGCGTATAATTTAAAAAAAGAAATTCTTACCTAAAATTTGTCGAAAAGGATAAAAGTGCCTTGTTTGGAAAACGACAGAAAGATTCCATTAAAAACACATAAGGGTATAAATGAATTTAACCCATTGTCTAGTAAATATTAAAAATGTTTCTAAATATATTTTTAAGGATCATGGATGTGGATGATAAAGAGATCCCAGTAGATAATTACGTATAAAAACCCTCAGACAATGAAGAGATTGTGAAATAAACCATTACCTTGTACCTTTCCTTGGTTGGGGGTAGTTTAACCACCTGTATAATGGTGAAACAATTTTTATTAAATTATACAAGAATCATATACATTAATATTATATCATATATGATCTTTTAATATTGATTTGTTAATAATATCTTAGTATTATCATTGTTTCAAGTGTTAACATACTCATTTTCATTTATATGTTTTGTTACGTAATCCATGTTTGTAATGGATAGGTTGTATCTTAATCATATCTAGAATGATATCATGTCCTTAGATAGAATTATTAATCATCATATGAAAATTATACTTGAATGGATACGATGGAGAATGAATCTCATCGCGTTCATGGAGACGGTAATCTGTACGTACGCACGAGCGACAATATCATTATTTTGATATTAAAATAATATATAATTGGATGGTATATCATATATACAGAATCATTATCATGTTATATTTATTATTTAAATGGGTTAGACATCATTATTATACCCATCCAAATAATAATTTATTGAATAACAATTACACCATGATGTGGAGACGGTAAACTGTACGTATGCACGTATGGTGACATGTTATTCCAAGGATGGATAGAATAATGAAAATGGTTGTACCATATTTATAATAACATCACAGTATATATATGATACTGGAGTTATTATTTTAGAATGTTAACAACAAAGGAAGAGGAAGTGGAAGAAGAAAGGAACTTGAAAAGGGGTGGTGAAAACATTACCTATTCTTCGGGTTCTTCCTTTTGATTTGATCAAAAGGGATCCTTAGGTTGGCTTTCTGATCAAAATAAGGACTCTAGGTTGTAGTTAGGGAAGTTGAGAGAGTATTTGGGCAGGGTTTGGTAGAACAAAAAGGCATTTATGGTGTGAAGAAATGAGGATGGGTTTCCTTTTATAAGAGGGGTGAGGGGCACCTTTGGAAAAGCTAAAATTATTAATTTATAATAAATTTATATTCAGATTATAATGGCTCCAAAGTTGATTATTTTAATGGTTATCGTGGGGATGGGTTGAAAAACACTCAACAAATAGAATTTAGACAGGTTTGGGTTAATATATTAACCTTATCTTTAAGTATTAACTCTAAGTTAATTAGTTTCACTTTTACAATGTCTCGTTGTATTTTTATATTATATGGTTGTTAAAAATAATATATACATCCAAGAGACCCCAAGTGGTCCATTAATGATAAAACTATAATGATATAAGACTCTTGGCCCATCCTTAGATTTTTAAGAATTTAATATCAATTAATAATATAATATTTGTTTTAAGCATTCTTTTATGTCAATTTTGTCAGTATTCAATAATTGATTTTTTTGAAACTCATAACATAATTATTATATCGAAAAAATTCAATTAAATAAATCCTAATATATCATATTAATCTATAAAATTAGTGTAATTAAATATAAGTCTCATATTATATTTATTTGGGTATTTATAATATAAATTATTTCAATGTTTCACTATTATTGTAATTACTGCATCATCATTGTTTCATAAATAAATTAAATAATTTAATGTCTCAAAATTATAAATAAAATATCATTATGTAGGAAATATTTTTATCTTTCTATTGAATATTTATATTCTAAAATCAAACATATATAACCCTATGTAAAAATTGTTTTTCTAAAAGATATATGTTTATGTTATTTTTGTACTTATTTTAACTTAATTAAAATAAAGTGTCCCTATCTCCTACAAGTGGCTCCATGGAGTCCCAAAATCGACCCAAATATGCCCATGGACAGCAATGTATCCAAACATATGGTTAGGACACGTTTTAGGGTAATTTAGTGTTATTATAATATTATTTTTAACCCTTATTTATGGGATTTACCCTTAACCATGGTAAATAAAATATTTACCGCAGTAATTATTCAAAATGTCTAAAAATAAAAGTTACATATTTACACAATATGAACATCATGATTCAAAATATGGAATACATTTTTCCAAATTCAAAACACAGAAGTGTAAGAAATTAATTTAAAATTAATTCCCATTGTTAAAACAAAAAGCGTGTTTTTAAGAGATAATAACTATCAAATGATTGACACTTGTTTATGTCCGGTTTAATTGTAAAATTATGTAAAATGACCAACATTATATTAAATGGTAAAAATATATTCAAAATATAATTTATAACCACTCAAATTCATAATTTATTAATATAAATTATTTCGAATAAAAAAGTTGTTTTTATTTAAAAATTAGTAATTTTCATTATTCATCAAAATATAAGTGTTATCTGAAAAGTTCCAAAATTTCACCCTAGGATAAATTCGATATAACAAATCCAAAAATTAAGTCCATTTTGAAATATAAAATATATATAATTTCAATAAGTGGGTATTACTATTCATAACGACTAGTTTGATTGGTTGTGGTGTGTGTTAGAACTCGAAGTTGTGTACAACACACACTGCTATATTATTCAAAGGAAAGCATACCATGAAAGATTGCGATGTTTCATTTTAAATTTTTTATGTTCCCATTTAGTCAAAAAGTTTAAAATATTTTATTTAAAAAGGATTCACTATTAAAAGTTGGTAAAAGTGCCATACTGAAAATGAATTTGTTCTTACCTTATGTATAAGAAACTCATAATATGGATTCTAAATTATAAGGATTATATAAAGATTAAAATTTAGTTAATACTATTCATAACCTATTTTGAATGGCTTTTTTGGTAAGTCATGGTGCTCTTGAACTCGGTGTTGCGTGTAGTGCAAGTTATTGAATTATTTTGATGAAATAACACACTATGAAATCATGGGGGTGTGACATTCTCCCCTCCTTCAATAAATTCAGTCCTTGCAATTTGAAATTGTTCTTCGAAAATAAAAGGATGAAAATAGAAAATATATTTGTGTGAAAACCCACATCGGAAATTGGGTTACTAAAATTTATTCTTAATATGAGGAAAAGAGAAATGAAAGGGTCACCACCAAATTATGATCTCGATTAGAAGAACATTGGTGGGAATTAGAGACATATAATTGGAGGAAAAACGTAAATATTTATAGGTAGTTATTGTGGTAATCAATCACAAACAAGTGTAAAATTGAGGTCCTTAAATTCATCAATCTATGATGATTTGAAATACCATCAGTTCAACAAAACATAGGGTATTAGGATAACACATTTTTAATTTTAGGATTCCTTAAATAAAGTATAATAATTAATTTCTTCATAGAATAAGAGAAGAAGAAAAATATATTCTTGACATGTTGAGTTCCATCCTTTAACTAATTTCTACCACAAACTCATCATTCAATCTAAAAGATAATAGAACGTAAAAAAATATTCTACTTATCCTATTCATATAGGTTTCCAAAAAAATGAATTTATAATTCATCTACCAGATATTTTAAAAAAACTACATTATTTAATCCCGGACATCACATGGGTCATTGGTAGGTGATACACCCTTGTTGCCCTTCGGTTGAGGGTCCAAGTCGCGCGGCCTTTCCAGACATGACGAGTTGCCGCCTGACCTCCGGGTTGTCCTTTTATGGCAATCCAAAAAATTCCAAACTAGAACTATCCAAAATACATCAGTCCAAAATTTATAAGGAAGGTAAACACAATGAAGATCCTTTTTTCCATGTAATAACAGGTGAACACCCTCATCATATATTCTTTTAAAACACTGCAACATCCTGAATTACCATAAAACCTTATTGATTACATTCATGATCCCTTATTCTTTAAAGATTAATAGATATAATCCTTCAATCCAAATTTTTTTTAAACCCCAACAATGATGGAAGATACAAATCATTAATCAGTTTCAAGGTAGTCAAGAATATCCAATATAATTTATCCAAAACAATCATGTATTATTCTAAAATCACTACCTCGGTATCATAACCATATTACGGTTTATCATTCTCTCAACCATATTGTTTCCAAAAATTTAACCTGCTATTGAGTGACTTTTATTTGTTCCACACAATCTGATGTCCATAATGAAATAGTACTACAGTAAAATCCTTATATACTCCATAATTATTATAACAAGTACATTGTTGATACAACACTCAAATGACATAATCAACATAAGAACACTAATAATTCCTCTTCATCTATGGTAGTATCATAAATTGATTATTATATAATAGCATCATTTGAGGCATAGTCTGATGATTGAGACATAGGTCCGCGTAGTGTCCAAACTCATTTCAAATGAAGCATTGTACATTTGAAACCATTTTCATAACCTTGCAGTCACGTACTTTGTTCCCTTTTCCTCCACACTTATAACAAACTCCTATTCCATTCAGGCATGTTCCAAGGTGTTTCTTTCCACAGTTATCGCATATGGTAAAATATTTCTTTTCCCTCTTCCCTTTATCCATCTTTCTCTCTTCCATCATTTTCTTATATTGCTTCCCTTCAAAGCCATAAGAATCAGTAAACTCTTTACTTATCTTATCAACACATGATATTATGTCTTCATATGATGATAATACATGTGAGACTATTTCTCTTATATATTCTGGCTTAAGACCATGAAATATATGATCCTTCTTTCCTTTTGTATATTGTGCATTGCTAGAGTTCTCATTCCTTCTACTGGGTTCCATTTCTAAACAATGGCATACACTATATTAGTTTATGAATAACAATACATAATCCCAAACTTGTAAAACACATAACATAAATTAAATAGTTTATGGATATAATCTATAATAAAAACAATGTATCCTTTAAGGAAGTATATACTCCTAAACCCTTAAGAATGGTTTGTAAATATAATGAGAATTATCCTAAGCATATCCCCCGAGAGTGTCGTAACCAAGAGTGCATCAAGGCATGTTGTCGTGCACCAGTTCCAGTTCTAGTCTAGATCAAAGCGGTGTTTTCTGGTTTTACCCCTAGGTACATATGTTCCAGAGCCGCCTCTACCTACTCATATCCAGACAGGGATGTATTTCTCAGAAAACTCACAAAATCTCTACAATACCAAAATTCTAGGACGTTCTTCTATACTAATCCTCAAATTACATCTTAAATCAATGTTCTATAATTAGAGTTTATCTAAATATAGCTCCCAAGGTTTGTAATAAACCTCTCTCTGATACCAACTGTAACGCCCCGACCCTAGTTAGCCAGAGTCATTGCATTATTACAAAACACTATCATGATCACAAGAAAGATCAAATCTCGAATGACAAATTGTTTTAGTAGCCTTGGATACACTAGATATATTCATAATTTTTTACATAAAATCATAAAGTGAAAAAATACTACAGCAACATATTTTCTCCATAGTCCACACTATTATCCCCTCATAATATCCCTGCATGTCATTCATAATTTACTTCTTCACATCGTGTGAAAATAAAACATAGAAAAAGTGTGAGCTCAAATGCCCAGTAAGGATAACAATATAGCGGAAATTTTTATAGATAAGAATAAACATTTAAGGTAGTGTATAACTGAAACCAAAGCCTTTTAAACATGAACTTCAACCTAGTATGGAAAATTTAAAATTAAATAACGCCATTTAGTTATTCACATGGATATTCTACTAATCGAATAATCACATGCAATATCAATAACCACTTACATAATGATGGAATTCATAATTCCAGATTATCATAACCACATAGCCAAGGCCTCATGCCAAGACTACAAATAAGATTTTTCCAAGGCTTTGTGCCAAGACAGTAGTTTGTCTTATGATACCTACCGATTCATCGAGGAGATATAGCGGGCTCCACCTGTCACTTACTAAGTCTAATGAATTCCCATATGAAAAGGTTTAAACATAACATAAACATTCATATTAAAACTAGCATACGAAATGCTAATACTTTATCCATCAACCAACAATATTATAAAAATAACACATACACAGTAAAACATATCACAAAACCGTCAATACAATACAAAAGTTTTGTGTCATAATAAATCAACGTTAAATAAGCGTAAAATCCAACAAGGATGTTGACATAGATGAAATCAAAACAATTTGAGAGGAATTTTTCTTTTCTCAAAATCATTTAAAAGTCACCCATTTATAAAGGAAGTAATTTAGAAGAGATTTTTGAATCAAAGTGTCCCATACCACTTTGAAACTTTTGAAAAAAATGTCATTTCAAAACATTCATGTCCATATTAATAAATCCTAAAAATCATTTTGAAAACAAGGATATTAATTAAAAAGATTTAGAACAATAAATCTTTAAAACATTTAAAATTATGATCTTGATAAAGAGTACCTTTCAAAAATTATGAAAATATTCATTTTAATAAGTCACATAATTATAAAAAAACATTTACTTTGAAAATATTTTTTTGATCTTGTAAGGGAAGCTTTGAAGATTTTATAATGGCGGTAAATAGCCACACACGCCGTATAAGTTAATAAAATACATTCTTACCTTAAATTTGTCGAAAAGGATAAAAGTTCCTTGTCTGGAAAATGACGGAATGATTCCTTTCAAAATACATAACGGTTTAAATGACATTAACCCATTGTCTATTAAATAGTAAAAACGATTTTAAATATATTTTAAGGAGCATGGATGTAGATGATAAAGAGATCCCAGTAGATAATTACGTATAAACAACCTCGGATAATGAAGAGATTGAGAAATAAAACCTTACCTTGTACTTTTCCTTGGTTGGGGGTAGGTTAACATCCTGTATAATGGTGAAATAATTGTTATTAAATTATTCAAGAATCATATCCAATAATATGATATCATATATGATCTTTTAACATTGACTTGTTAATAATATCTTAGTATTATCTTTGTTTCGGGTGTTAACTTACTCGTTTTCTTTTATATGTTTTGTTTCATAAGCCATGTTTGTAATGGATAGATGTATCTTAATCATATCCATAATGATATCAAGTCCTTAGAAACTATTATATATCATCAAATGAGAATTATACTTGAATGGATACGATGGATAACGAATCTCATCACGTTCGTGGAGACGGTAATCCGTACATACGTACGAGCAACAATATCATTCTTTTGATATTAAAATAATATATAATTGGATGGTATATAATATATACAGAATCATTATAATGTTATATTTATTATTTAAATGAGTTACACATCATTGTTATACCCATCCAAATAATAATTTATTGAATAATAATTACACCACGACGTGGAGACGGTAAGCCATACTTACGCATGTATGGTGACATGTTATTCAAAGGATGGATAGAATGTTGAATATGGTTCTACCATATTTATAATAACATCACAGTATATATATGATTATGGAGTAATTATTTTAGAATGTTAACAACAATGGAAGAGGAAGTGGAAGAAGAAAGGAACTTGAAAAGGGGTGGTGAAAACATTACCTCTTCATCGGGTTCTTCCTTTTGATTTGATCAAAATGGCTCATTATGTTGGATTTATGATCAAACTATGTCCTCTAGGGTGTAGTTAGGGAAGTTGAAAGAGTATTGGGGTAGGTTTTGGCCGATCCAAAAGACTTTTAAGGTGTGATAAAATGAGAAGGAGGAGTGCCCTTTTATAAGAGGGGTGAGGGGCACCTTTGGAAAAGCTTGAAATATTAATTTATAATAAATTCAAATTCGGTTTCTAATGGCTCAAAAGTTTATTATTTAAGGTTTATGGTGGGTATGGGTCTAAAAACACTCAACCAATAGAATTTAGACCGGTTTGGGTTACTATATTAACCTTATCATTAAGTATTAACTCTAAGTTAATTAGTATCACTTTTACAATGTGTCTTTGTTTTTTATATTATATGGTTAATAAAAATAATATATACATCCAAGAGACCCCCAAGTGGTACATTAAAGATACACCTATCATTATATAAGTCTCTTGGCCGAGCCTTATATTTTTAGGAATTTAATATCAATTAATAATATAATATTGCTTTAAAAAACTGTTTTATGTCAATTTTGACACTATTCAATAATTGATTTTTTTGAAACTCATAACAGATTTATTAAATCAAAATAAGTAAATTAAATCAATACTAATATGTCATATTAACCTATAAAATTAGTTTAATTTAATAAAAGTCTCAAATTATATTTATTTTGGTATTTGTAATATCAATTATTTTACATTTTCACTATTATGGTAATTACTGCATCATCATTGTGTCATAAATAAATTAAATTATTTAATGTCTAAAAATTAAAAATATAATATAATTATGTAGGAAATCATTTTGTCTTTCTAAATAATATTTATAGTCGAAAATCCAACATATATAACCCTATTTAAAAATTGTTTTTCAAAAAGATATATGTTTATGTGATTTTTGTACTTATTTTCACATAATTAAAATAAAGTGTCCCTATCACCTACACCTGGCTCCATGGGGTCCCAAAATCGACCCAAAGATTCCCATGGTCAGACATGTATCCACCAATAAGGTTAGGACATGTTTTAGGGTAATTTAGTATTATTATAATATTATTTGTTTAACCCTTATTTACTGGATTTACCCTTAACCATGGTATATAAAATATTTATCGCTGTAATTATTCAAAATGTCTAAAAATAAAAGTTACCTATTTACACAATATTAACAGATTGATTCCAAATATTGAATCCATTTTTCCATATTAAAAACACTGAAGTATAATAAATTAATTTAAAATTAATTATCGTTGTTAAAACAAAAAGCGTGTTTTTAAAAGATATAACTATCAAAAGATTGACACTTGCTTATGTCAGGTTTAATTGTAAAATTATGTACAATGACCAACATTATACTAAATGATAAAATTATATTTTAAATATAATTTAAAACCACTCAAATTCATAATTTATCAATATTAATTATTTCTATTAAAAAAGTTGTTTTTAATTAAAATTTAGTAATTTTCACTATTCATCAAAATATAAGTGTTATCCGAAAAGTTCCAAAATTTCACCCCTGGCTAAATTCGATATTATGAATCCAAAAATGATGTCTATTTTGAAATATATAATATATATAATTTCAAAAAGTACGTATTACTATTCATAACAACTAGTTTGATTGGTTGTGGTGTGTGTTAGAACTCGAAGTTGCGTACAACACAAGCTACTGTATTATTCAAAGGAAAGTGTATCGTGGAAGCATGGGATGTATCATTTTAAATTATTGATGCCCCCATTTTGTCAAAAAATTTAAAATATTGTATTTAAATAGCATTCACTATTAAATGTTGGTAAAAGTGAAATACTGAAAATGAATTTGTTCTTACATTATGTCTAAGAAACTAATAATATGGATTCTAAAATTATAAGGAATATATAAAGTTTAAAATTTAGTTAATACTATTCATAACCTCTTTTGAACGGCTTGTTTGGTAAGTCATGGTGCGCTTGAACTTGGTGTTTTGTGTAGTGCAAGTTATTGAAATACTTTGAAGAAATAACACATTATGAAATCATGGGGTGTTACATTTTTTGTAATAAAAACATACTATAATATTCACGCACATACATGGCTCAACCCAGAAGTAGTCACCCGAGCCGGTCCACGACAAGGCCTGAATGGAGTTCCCGATTACCAAATGCAGTAAACTAGTGTTAGACTTCAAAATAAACCACTTGGGAATGATTTGGACCATTAAAAAGATAAATAATCATAAACTAAAGAAGTAGATAAATCAAAGAAAATATACCGAACAACATGGCTGCAGAAAAATGAATATATGAAGTAACAAGACATTCTTATGGTGTCCCCATGGGTCATAATAGAATGTAAACTACACACTATCTGTAAAGAGATCCAAGACTGAATCCCAAAATTGAAAAATAACGTTGGCTTGAGAATCGATATGCTCCGTTGGAATTCCAAAATATAACCATGTTCTATGCCTCTGCCAACAGTAAGAAATCCAATCATGTCAGTTTAAAAATATGATGTCAGAAAACAATTTTTTTCTTTCCTTTATTGATCAATTATAAAGTATTATTTTTCAATTAAATCATAATTATCCCAATATATTTTGAAAATAGGTTCCGTAAATGAATTAACAATTTAAAATAAATGGGAACCAATTTAAATTAAAATATGGATTCACAAACAATACATCTAGTACAAAATGACTCAAATGGTAATAACATCCCATGATCAATGTCTAAAACAAGCACTATGGTTAATCCCTATAGGTAACTAGAACAATTCAGACCCTAGATAGATCGTACCTCAGTGTAATGTGGATTAGAAACCTCGACCCTCAGAAAATGTGGCATAGAGACCACATCTCTCAGAATGCATGGCTTAAAAACCACAACCTTCTGCCATCCATGTAACACACCGAAATTTTATTAAAAATATTCCTTTAATGTCATTCATGTATTGTTTTGAATGCTACACCAAGATTACCATGTTCTATACACAACATCGTATTAACTTGCAGTATACGCAACACTATTCTTGGATCATGTTACACACAATTTCATGTTCGTTTTATAGTAGTTATTCTACGCAACATTGATTATATATATATATATATATTCAATGTATAAATGAAATATGGTTATATTTTGTTATAGTAAACAACGAAGTAGTCTTTCACAACATGCAACCCTGACTTGGCTTGCGTTGCACATAATGGCAACCTTCCTCAATAGTTTGTGTTTTACACAATACCAGGTTTCACTAAACAACGATATGTTGTTATAAAATTATTATGAAGTAGCCGTTATGAATAGTATCATCCAAATTTTTAATTTTATAACATTATTTTTAATCTTACACATTTTCTAGAATATGGTATGAGAACCAAAAAAATTCGGGTAAAATAAGTATTTTACATAAAATACATTTTTTCCGCCTTATGATGGTGCACCTATATTAAATCTAGTTTTTGATATTTTTATAAGTTGAATTTAAAAAAATAAAATCCTTCCATGGAATCAGAATATAAAAATTTTATTTGGATAAATTTTTAATATTACTCTGATAACTTTCATATTTTAATGAATAGTAAAAACATTCTATATTTTAATTAAAAACACCTTTTTTCATCGGCATAATATATATGGTTATATTATCCTTTTTATTGGTTTTAAATTGTAATTAGAATATATTTTTACCATTTAATCCAATGTTGGGCGTTGGAAATAATTTCACATTGAAATTGAACATAAACAAGTGTTGGTCTTTTGATAGTTATTGTTTCTTAAGAACACGATATTTTTTTTTGATAACGAGAATTAATTTTAAAACTAATTAAGGCCACTTCTATGTTTTGAATTTGGAAAAATGGAAATCATTTTTTAATTTGGAATATAAAATATATCTTAGGATGAATTTGTAGGTATTTTTCTGAAAAACTTCAATTTTTGATGAATAGTGAAACCAGTTATTGGAAGTCAAAAAACTGACTCTATCATTTAAATGAAATTTTACCAATTATGTGAATTTAATTTCAACAATATGACACACGTGGTTGTTATCATGAAGTAAAATATGGTTCCATAAGCTGAAAATAATTGTTGGTGAATAGTAACTTTTGACTTATATTTACTGCGGTTAAATGTAAATAGGGTAATTCAAGGTTAAAACGATATTATTATAATTAAAAATTACATTAACACTTTTACTAACATTATTTTATGAGTAATGACTGACCATGGGCATCCTTGGGCCGATTTGGGGACCCCATTGAGCAACTTGGTAGTGATAATGACAATTTGGATTAATTAATTTAATTTAAAGACAAAATTGACATTAACAAAAATATTTTAGTAATTAATTTTTATAAGGGATTATATAATTTATCTTTTATAATATATATATATTCATTGGAAATATAAAACGAGTTCTTACATTTAAATTATTTATGACACAATAATGATGCAATATTTTCCTCATTAATAAATATTATTATTATGATTACAATATTATCCAAAATATGTCCAATTATGATTGGATGATTTTATTTCGTCCATGAGTCATCTTATCCTCATCTTTAAGGATTTTTTGACCTTTTGGAACCGAATATATGTTTATGACAAAATAATATTTTCACACTTTCCAAAAGACCACCTCATCACCTTATAAAAGGAGACCATTTGTATCTAATTCTACACACCACTCAAGCCATTTGGATCATCCAACCTCTGCCCAATTAAGATTCCTACATCCCACTTCTCCCCCTAGAAGCCTTACCTTATGAAGAAGTCACTTCAAGAAGTCCCTTTGGTTCAAACCAAAGGAAGTTACCCAAATTAAAGGTAATGATTTATCTTAAATTTTTCCCTTTTATTCTACTTCTCCAACCATAAACACTTTTTAATCATTTATTTTGTAACAAAACCAGTATCCTTAATATAATAGGATGTTGTTATGTAAAGTATTATAACTACACTTACACACACCTCCATTTAATGGATGAAGAACATGTTGTTTCCGTGGATGGAAAACTAACGCCTCACGAAATGATGATTTTTCGATTTTCTCCTACTGCCACTCATTGTGGCCATTATGATTGTACTATATTTATATATGATATATATATTATTTTTATTATTTCCTTATTCTTCTTTTCTAACCAATCATATTAAGCCTTTATGGTTTCTACAGTGGGTAAATACGATAATCTCATTTGAGGACGGGTTGACTACCACCCCTTCAAAGTGATCTGATTCGTTAATGCCTTGTGTGGGATGTATAAAGGATGGAGTAAATGATATTATATATGATATTATACTGAAATTATAATATACCTATGTATCATTATGTTGTAATTCCATTAAAATATGAAATAGAAATGAAAGTAGCGTTCATTCGTACATAGCGTCTCCATGAATGGTGCAATTCCTTTGGTACCTCCATATGTTATGTAATATTATAAATACATGTATATTCTGTATATATATGATATATATGATATATAAATCATGATTATCATTCTGGATATAATGAAACATTGTTCAAATGACCAATATGTAATTATAAAAAGTCCATTTTTAACTCAAGTACCAATTATCGTCAAAACGAATGTTATTAACTGAAATGGTTAAATAATTTTTATAACAAAGTATTAAGTGATATAAAAGGAATAATAAACTTGAAAAAAGTTATTAAAAAGTAGAAATTAAATTTGGTTTATTATTCACGAGATTAAAGAATGATCATGTCAAGTCGGACAAGAGGTAAGAGAACTTCTTAACCGAATTTCTGTTCTTTGGGTTGATATTCTCTTTCTTGTTTATGTCGTTCATTGTTTACGTGAGAAATGATTTTTTATATATTATAATTTATTTATAATTTCTTTATGTGACCTTATAATTAATAAAAATAAATGGTCTATTTTATTTACAAAAAGATCTTTGTTAGGGATAACTATTCCAATCTCGTTCATATCTGAGATTGCTTATACATAAGTAATTACTGGGGTTATATTTATCATCCATGCCCCTATTTTATAAAAATGGTTTCTTGTATATTTAAATTATTTCATACCCATTTTTGGATTTTACAACATGTAATGAAAGTAATCTTTCTTTTTTTACCATTCAAGATACTTTTTGAATTTTTCTACAAAAGTAAAAGAAGAATGTTTTTTTACATATATGGAATGAATGGATTTTTATGGTTTCATAACGCCTTATTTTTATGAATCTTCCTGTAAAATATTCCATGAGTATCTTCAAAAAAATCATTTTATTTTAAAATTTCATTGAATTTTGTGAAAATAAAATGATTTGGTAGAAGAAAATATATTTTTCTCAAGAATTCATTTTTAAGTGTTTTATCAAAACCATTTTCCATCTAAGAAGAAATTATCTCATACATGTATGTTTGAAGTATAATGTCTCTATGATTTACATGGTTTGAATTTTCTTATGATGAATTGATATCCATTTGTTTGATATAGATTATGTTATGATGGGATGATGTTAATGAAACCCATTTTTTTATTTGGGTTATGATGAATAATTTATGTTTATGTTGTGGAACAAGTAAGAATGATTTCATTATGAGATTTGTGGGACCTATATATCCCTCCAATACATTGGGTAATGATTTATATCTCATGAGATAGACATGGCTGGAACAATATGTTAATCCAGTTCAGTGTTATAGGACTAGAATGAGGAGTGAACTCGATTAAGAACAAGACTTTTTCCACTAAATGGTCTTGGAAGCAATGACTTGGATAATATGGATATCATATCATGTGATTAATGGTTTTCCACAATTAAATGTTTTTTTCCCATATTATTTTATCATGATTAATGTTTCTTTATGATCTATTCCTTATGTGATGCCGGGATTTATTTCTCATGATTTTGATGTTTAAAATTTATGCTCATGTTTTGAAGTTCAAATGTATATGGTTTGTTTTATTTTCTCCATGCTTATCCTTACTGGGCATTTGAGATCACCCTTTATATATTTTTTCCCCGGGATATAAATAAATGTATTAGGTAAGAAAAAAAGGGAAGATCTTTATGGGAGATGTTGATGATCTTTCAACAAGATTAGAAGATTATGTTCCATGTTTCCAAAGACACTAAACTACTATGGTTCATTGGTGTCTGTTTTTGTTATGTATTATGTATTCCGTAAAGCTAATGTGATGTCTATGTATGACAAGCTTCGGGTCTCTACAGTTGGTATTAGAGGAAAGTTTTATTTAACCATTAGAAACTAGGATGCGAAAACTTTAGTGATATCCCAAGTGATATTTCTATGTTATGTCTAGGGATGTCCATAAGGTTAAGTATAAGTATTTTTTATAGTCCTAGAAGTACAGTAATGATGTTAGAATTAAACCTAAAATGTTTGATATTTAAGGTACCCCCCCTTCATTATGTTTTTTCCATAGATTTATTTTTTCCTCTCACGCTTTTCTTTTTTCGGTATTAGAACATATCTGGAAATAGGAAGATTCATGATAATAGAGAATATTATGGACAATGGAATGATATTATTCATGAGAAACCAAATTAAATTGGATTTGGAAGTCGAAAGATTTTTATTATGCCTAATCAAAAATATCATAATATGATCAATAATCTCATCTTTGGTACATTTTCCGACTCATCTAATAAGAGAAAGATTGAGTTTCATGATGATCATAAAGGAAAGAAAGTTCAAATTCCCTCATGTAAATCATGTGGGAAGAGGCATCCGGGAGAATGTTTAAAACGAACTGGAAGATGATTTGGGTATGGAAAGGAAGGACACAAGGCCAGTAATTGCAAAGGAAAAGGATTAGTTAACACCATATACAAAGGATAATGGTATTTCTAATACATCAACAATGGTAAAATGTTTTAAATGTGGAATGTATGCGCATTATTCAAACCAATGCCCTATGGGAAAATTTCATGAAGGGAATCATCATGGTCGTATGGGTAGTATTTATGTTGATGATGATAATGAGACTACAAATGATATATGAGATGAAAGAAGTGGTATGGAATAAAATGATGAAGCTTGGGTAATGGTTTAAGAAGGTTGTTGAATTATTTTATATTTATCAAGAGTTATGTTGTATAGGTAATTTAATGGTACTATGGAATAAAGAATCATCTAAAATTTTTTACACTAAAGTTTTTTCTAAGGAATTTGAAAGTATATGTTGAATGGAACCGATAATCATGAAAGGTTATTCAAATATTTTTGGATGGTAGATGATATGTGCATAATGAAAGGAAAAACAGATAATGAAATGTTTGATAGTATTAGTGAGATCGTGACTCGTACGAGGACAAAGTGATATCTTGGTTTGAGTATACAAAATTTTGGTATTTTGGTATGTGGAAAGTGTTGACTTTTGACAGCATTAATGTTTTCACTAAGGTTCTATGGTTACTCATATTTTAAGAGAATAAATGATTATGGAATTCACATTTTTGGAATGTGACCAACAAGATATATATATCTTCTGATATACGGGTAAAAAATGATTGTATTCAATGCTAGGTAGATGACCTTTCTAGTAATTGTTTTATTTATACTATGAGATTGGACAGAAGTATTTTCGATAAACCTAAATATTAGAATAATTTAAGTTAGAAATCAGATAGTAATGTTCAAGGCAAGAACTTTTTTTTATGTTATAATAGTATAGTTTTAGAAAAAGGACAACCCATAGGATGGGTGACAACCAATCACACCAGACAAGGATGTGGGAATCGAACCCACAACTGAAGTAAGACAGGCCTTTATCGCCTACCTCTGGCCTACAGGAAGCCCCTACTTAGTCTGAACTAGTTTTATTTTATTAAGTGGTATGATCGATGATGTATACGTCCATTTTTGGAACTATATACAATAAATCTCACCATTTATGGACTTATGTATATAACATTTTCAAACCTTATGTTTGAGAATGATGGAATGACCTATCATTCTATCGCATGAGCTGCTAACACTTTTCAAAATACAAATTCAACATAATTTCTTTAAGAGGTGTACTAGAAATTATTCAATGCTTGAGAAACAGTGAGATTGTACCAAAATCAAGTAAGTATTTATTTTAATTTGAAATTTTTTTAACATTAGGGAAATGATCTTGAAAACAAAAAATGTTGTCCTAGTGCCCTTATATCTGATGAATCTGATGGTACCTTAAATCATCACAAATTTATGGCTTTGTGATTGTTGGTTTTTTCATAGCCATTTTCTCTACCACTCTTCATCAGATCTTGATGGTTAGATTTCTCTTCCATATCCATATTTTCAACTATTTTCTCCTATGTGGAAACCTAGTGATGAGTTCATTTAGGTAACCGTTATGTTTTATACATCACTTTTTAAAATTAAATTTTATTATTTCTTTTTACGATGTGGGTTTCTATTAAAGAAACTATCATGTTGTAAACCATTTATAACCCAGACGAATTTCGAGGGCGAAATTCCTTTTAAGTGGGGAAGAATGTTACAACATGAGATTTTATAAAAAATATTCTTTTAATTTCATTGATGTCTTGTGTTTTACGCTACACCAAGATTACCTTGTGCTATACGCAACACCTTATTAGTTTATAGTATACACAACACTATTTTTGTATCATGTTACACATAATTTCAAGTTCTTTTGATAGTAGTTATTCTACGAAACATTGAGTGTATATATATATATATATTCAATGTATCAATGAAATATGGTAGGATTATGTTATACTAAACAACAAAGGAGTCTTTCACAACACGCAACCCTGATTTGTCTTGTATTACAGGCAATCACGACCTTCCTCAATAGAGTGTGTTGTACACAATAACAGGTTTCACTAAACAACGACATATGGCTATAATATTATTAAAAACTAGCCATTATGAATAGTATCAACTATATTTTTAATTTTAAAACATTATAATTCATCTAAAACATTTTTTATAACATGGTATGAGAAAAAAATAAATTTTTTCGTGTATAATAAGTATTTTTAAAAAAATTCAGTTTTGTCGCATTTTGATAGTGCACCAACACTAAATCTAGTTTTGAAAAGTTTATAAGTTCAAATTGACAAAATAAAATCATTCCATGGAATCAAGATATAAAAATTTAATTTGGATAAATTTTTCCAATTATTCTGATAACTTTCATATTTTAATGAATAGTAAAAACACGCTATATTTTAATTAAAAACAACTTTTTCTTCAGAATAATATATATGGTTAGATTAACATTTTAATTGTTTTTAAAGTGTAATTAAAATATATTTTTACCATTTAATCCAATGTTGGTCTTTGGAAATAATTTCACTTTGATATTGGACATAAACAAGTGTCGATCTTTTGATAGTTATTGTTTCTTAAAAACACGGTATTTGTTTTTATAAAAAGAAATACTTTTAAAATTAATTAATTCCACTCCCATGTTTTGAATTTTAAAAAATAGGAATCATTTTTGAATTCGGAATATAAAATATATCTTTGTCTGAATTTTTGGTATTTTTCGGAAAAACGTCAATTTTTTATAAATAGTGAAACCACTTAGTAGTAGTTAAAAAACTGACTCTTTCATTTAAATGAAAATTTAAAACTTCTGTGAATTGAATTTCAAAAATCTGACATACATGTTTGTTATCAAAAAGTAAAATGTGTTTCAATAAGATGAAAATTGTTTTTGTTGAATTGTAACTTATCACTTGTATTTACCCCAGTTAAAGGTAAATAGAGTAATTCATGGATAAAAGGATATTATAATAATTCAAAATTACTTTAACACTTGTCCTCACCTTAATGGATGTGTATTATACGACCATGGGCATCCTTGGGTCCATTTTGGTACCCCATTGAGCCACATGGTAGTGATAATGACAATTTGGATTAATTAATTTAATGTAAAGACAAAATTGACATTAACAAGTATCTTTTAGTAATTTATTTTTGTAATGTGTTATATAAATTATCTTTTATAATAAAAATATTCATTGGAAAGATAAAAATATTTAAAACATGATTGTATTTTTTTTATTTTTATACATCAAAAAAATTAAATTATTTATTTCACAATAATGATGTAGTATTTACCTCATTAATAAATGATTTAAGTAACTAATATTATAATGATTAAAATAATATCCATAACATGTCCAATTTGGATTGGATGATTTTATTTCGACCATGTTTCATATTATCTTCATCTTTAATGATTTTTGGACCTTTTAAAACTGATGATAAGTTTATAATAAAATAATATTTTCACAATTTCTAAAAGAGCCCCTCACCCCCCTTATAAAAGGAGACCATTTCTATCCAATTCCTCACACCAATTAAGCCATTTGTCTCGTCCAAAATCTGCCCAATTAAGCTCCCTACATCCCTTTTCTCCCCCTAGAAGCCTTGCCTTATGCATAAGGCACTTAAAGAAGTAATTTTGGTTCATGGAAATGTAAGTTTCCCAAATTAAAGGTAACAATTTCTCTTAAATTGTTTTATTTTATTCTACTTCTCCAACCCATAAACTTTTTTTAATCCTTTATTTTGTTAAAAAACAAGTATACTCAATATATTAGGATTTTCTTATTAGAAGGATTCGACCAACCCTTACACACACCACTATCTAATATATTAAGAACATAATGTTTTTGTGGATGGAAAACTAACGCCTCACGAAACGATAATTGTTCTATTTTCTCCTACTAACTCTCATGGTCGCCATTATGATGGAACTGTATTTATATATGACATATATTATGTTTATTATTTACTTATTCTTATTTACTTCCCAATTATATCAAGCCTTTATGGTTTCCATAGTGGGTAAATATGATATTCTCATTTGAGGAAGTGCGGACTACCGCCCCCTCAAGGTGATGTGATTCGTTAATGCCTTATGTAGGATGCATAAAAGATGAATTTAATGATATTATATACGATATTATACTGGAATAATAATATACCTATGTATCATTTTGTTTTAATTCCATTAAAATAAGATATAGAAATGTATGTAGCTTTCATGCGTACATACGGCTTGCCGTCTCCATGAACAGTGCATTTCATTTCTTATCTCCATATGTTATATACTATTATAAATACATGTATATGCTTGATACATATGATATATATTATATATTAATCATGAATATAATTATGGCTATAATGAAGCTTTGACCACAAGAACAACATGTAATTATAAGAATCCCATTTTTAACTCAAGTAACAAATATCGAGAAAACAAACATTATTAACATAAATGTAACATAATGTTTATAACATGATAATAAGTGATATAAAAGGAATAATAAACATTAAAAAGGTTCTTAATAAAGTAGAAATTAACTTTGGTTTATTATTCAGCACATTAAAGAACGATCAAGTCAAGTCAGACATGAGGTAAGGGAACTTCTTAACCCAATTTTCGTTTGTTGGGTTGACCTTATCATTCTTGTTTATGTCATTATTTGATTATGTGAGAAACGAATTTTTATATCTTATCATGTATTAATACTTTATGTATGTGACCTTATAGTGAATACACATAAGAGATCTATTTGATTTACAAAAAGATATTTGTAAGGGATAAGTATTCCAATCTTATTCTTATCCGAGATTACTTATACGTAAGTATTTTCTGGGGTTATATTTATCATCCATGTCCATGTTTTCTTAAAATGGTTTCATGTATGTTTAATGTCCTTATTACCCATTTTTTACTTTTACTACATGTAATTTAAGGGAATATTTCTTTTTTTACCATATAAGGTACTTTTTGAATTTTCTGACAAAAGTATGGGAGGAATGTTTTTTTACATATACGGCATGAATGGATTTTTTACAGTTTCATAACACCTTTTTTCCATGATGCTTCCTATACAAGATTTCATGACTATTTTAAAAAAATCCTTTTCTCTTAAAATTTCATTCCATTTTGTTAAAAGAAAATGATTTTGAAGAAGAAAGGATATTTTCATCAAGATTTCATTTCAAATGTTTTATCAAAATTATTTTCCATCTAAGATGAAATTATTTCATATGTGTATATTTCAAGTATAATGTCTCTATTATTTCCATGGTTTCAATTTTCTTTTGATGAAATGATATCCATGTGTTTTATATGGATTATATTTTGGTGGGATTATGTTTATGAAACCCATTTTGTTCTTTGGGTTATGAAGAATGACTTATGTTTATGATGTGGAACATGTATGAATGATTTCATTATGAGATGGGTGGGACCTATATCTCTCTCTAATGCATTGGGTAAAGATTTATATCTCTTGAGATAGACATGGATAGAACAGTAAGATAATCTTGTTCAGTGTTACAGGACTGGAATGAGGAGTGAACTCGATTCAGAAAGGGACTTTGTCTACTAAGATGGTTTTGATAGAAATGTGTTGGCTAATATGGAAATCATATCATGTGCTTAATGGTTTCCCAAAATTACATGTTTTATTCCCATGCTATGTTATCATAATTATTGTTTCTTTATACTCTATGCCTTATGTACTTCCACGATTTATTTCTCAATATTTCGATGTTTAAACATTATGTTCATGTTTTGAAGTTCAAATGTA
The DNA here is from genome assembly GCA_963277665.1 of Viscum album. Lineage (NCBI taxonomy): Eukaryota > Viridiplantae > Streptophyta > Magnoliopsida > Santalales > Viscaceae > Viscum > Viscum album. The sequence continues at coordinate 1,248,418,559 of OY728148.1, forward strand.
TATGGTTTGTTTTATTTTCTCCATGACACCCTTACTGAGTATTTGTTCTCACCCTTTATATGTTTTCGTTTCCCCAGGATATAATGAAAGGTTTTAGGTAAAAAAAATGGGTAGATATTTATGTGAGATGTTGAAGATCTTTCACCATGATTAGAAGATTATGTTCTAAGATTCAAAATGCACTAAACTATTTCGGTCCTTTGGGGTATGTTTTTGTGATGTATTATGTATTCTGAAAATGTAATGTAATGTCTATATACGTCAAGATTTGGGTCTCTACAATCCATATGTTTAGTTCTTGTTGTAGCATCAATCACTCTTGACTAAACCGGGACAAACCCCTTTCAAGGCATCTAGAATACTATTCATGCTCCACCCACCAAGATACCACGGTTTCCCATTGTGTTACATTTCGAGTGGTGTTTATTTTTCATTATCTAGAAAACATATATGTACATAACTATTTCTTTATCTAAATCCCATTCAAACTCTCACCACCATACTCCCCCCATATGTTCATTCCCTCTCTTTGATGTCACACAATTCATAAGCATCAAATTAAGAACATATTAACAAATTCTACATAATATTTATTTTTTATTCCCAAGGGGGTGTGCCTCATGAGTTGTTTTTTATTTTTCAGAAAACATTATTAAGGTGCCAAACTGGATGAATTTCATAAAGGGAATAATTTTTACAACTAACCAGTCAAAAGGCCAAACAACTTCTGAAATACTCATTAACAATTCAAAAATACATAAGGAATCTATTTTCATGAAACGTCACTTAAGGAATATGGTGTTAGAAATACATTTCAATTTCCAAGATGATGAAATAACCACTTCAAGAAACTCTATCGAAATATCATTTAATCTGTATATAGAATAAATGTGAAACATAATTTTAAAAGAAGTATGCAATTATTAAATTCAAAATAAATGAATCTTCATAGTGGACCTAACTCAAACAAGTCAATATTTTTGGACGACCAATCAAACTGACAATTGTCACATACTCACACATGGATTTATACTTATATAAATATACACCACTAGATTCCTTTCACATATTATCTACCCTATGAGGGGATATATTAAAATATGACATATATATTTATGTCTTTCCCTATGCATGTACACATATGATACGTCAACACCCACAACCCTATACCATCATAGCAAGGTCCAATGTACTACACAAATAATTTAATAAAACAATTAAACACTTAAAAATTCTATAAAATGTTTCAAAATAACACAACTAGGGTCTTTTCCAATGAAAAACCACATACATAAATCTTAATACCCCTTGAAAATATTAAAATGAAAGCAGATAATCAATTTAACCACTTCTAAAGTCCATTTGAATTCCTCACATAAACTGGAACCAATTCCAGAACATATATTCCATTGTTTATACAATTTAAAATTTACATTTAGAAATACAAGACAACACAAACATGCCAATTTATGATTTTTCTTTTAAAAAACAACACCCAAACCCATTTTCACTATAAGTTCCATTGAAAATGTGATTCAATCCACTAAAAATATTAAATAAACCCTCATGTACAATATATAAAACTGCAAAAAGAGTTGCAACAAGGTTTTACAAGAAACATACACCTAAATTCACATTAAGAATCCAATTCCCTCCCACACACACATGTAATTATTTAAAAAACATGTTTCACATCACATTCACAATGAAATATCATTTTCATAAATTATAAAACCTTACCAAGGTGCACAGTAAGGCAGAACACATGGAACATACCCATATTACATAACAAAATTTCACTTAAAAATTAAAAACAAGTTTGATATTTTATCATAAACAAAAATCTCCCCACACACAATAGTAAAAGAACATTTTAAATTAATTAAAAAACATAATATATATAAAAACAATTATTTTCATTTAAATCCACCCAATTTCAAGTGAGAAAAATTATTTTTTAAACATAATTTGTAATTAAAATTTGAAAAACCCATTGTACAACATGAAATATACCCAATTGAACCCCAACTCAAATAATAGACCCATAATTATAACGAATTAACTCTAAATCGATCATCATTCAATCTTGAATCCAAAAAAATATAAAAGAAGAAAAAACTTGGGAAGGTTGGAGAGTGGGGTACCTAAGGAAGAAAAGGGTCCAACCAGAGGAAGGCCACTTAATGGAGGGATCACCACTCGCCGGATGGAGAGGGAGGCATGTCAGAGCATCTCCCAGTCATTCGGGTCATGCGAATAGGGGAGGGATCTTGGAATCGTAATGGAGGATGGCTCGACCACATATACAGGGATCCATCGCTGGATGGAGGGAGGTGTGTCGGAGGTCCCTTAGCCGGTGTGGTGAAGCATGCGTGGGATATGGAGGGGGTGTGCACAGAAAACATCATCTGGAGGGGGAAGAGTAGAGGGTCATGGGGTAGGTGGGATGGAGGGATGGATGAGTTTGGTTTAAAAAAATGAAAATAACAATAACAAAAAAACATATAACATAATAATAATAAGAATCAAAATAAAAATATTAATAATTTCTTAATTTATAAAAATACAAAACTAATAGATATTTTTCAAATTATTATTACTAAATCATTTTAAAAATATGTTATTTTATTTTTTTTATTTTAATTTCATAATTTTTCAAAAACAAATTAATAATCCAAAACACAAATGAATATTAATAAATAAATAAATAATAACTGAGACAATAAGAAACCGGGACGTGCTGTGATGAATCTCCCCACCACAAAATATTTTTTCCCTTGAATGTCACCTATCCAAATTAGGATCGGACTCATGTTCTAAACTGAATGAGGCTAATAATATCACAAACACGGTGTGATTTTTCACTCTATTAGTCACCCCCGACCAAAACTGAGGGAAACATCAAAGAGAAGAGCCATCAGGAAATAATGAGGGTTCTCCCCACTACAAGAACATGACTATCACAACAAACATTGAGACTGTCATGGAGGGCCAACTATCGAATACTAACATAAACTAAAGAGGAAGCCTCCAACAAATCACAAGACTCATACAAAAACCAACTCTCGATGAAAGTGGAAACTAACCAGCTTAATCCAATTAGCACTGACATATACAAGTCCAACACAAACCAACCAACAAACACTTCACACAAACCAATCCCCTACCCCATGGGTTCTTCGATGAAAGACCCCAAACCAAATTTAAAACCAAACCCCTAAACATTATTTAAGATGATGCATGTGTCTCCAAAATGAGAAAATCATAGCACATGAATTGGTCACCAATAGAGTAGGCACAGAAGAGTGACAATCATCTTGGGATTCACATCCATAAAGACACACCCCTCAAGGGTCATATTTGATGTGATAGAACTACTGGAATTACACAAATAAGACATCACCATACCATCTTAAAAAAAGAGTGGGGTATACAAAGAACAATGGACACAACAAGAAAAAGAGACCTTTAATCATCTTAATGAAAAACAAAACCTTCAAAGACAATATAGCTACAACAGAGAAATTTAGAGCATCCCTATTTCAGCACTTGAGATATAAATTAGATCATGGTGCCCCACACCCCACGATTCCTGAATGTGTGAAAGGATTCACTCCAAGACCTATGGCGTGATCTTTGATTTGTTGAAGAATCTACTACCCCTTAGTTAGGATCTAACATCCGCTAGTCAATACTCTTTCTAATGTTGGAATCAGTGACACCACTCTATGATTCCCAAACAGCCACACTGAATACAAGTCTTCGAGGGATGATGACAAGGAGGCTTTAATTATCCAAACCGGCCACACTAGAAGAGAACAATTGAGTAAACTGACTAATATAAGATGTAATTGAATAGAAACGATTTTTTAGATGGGATCATCTGGTTCTCTTTCACTGGATGGAAGACCATACGAAACACACAAAAAAATCGGTCCATGAACACTAGACAAAGTCCCCATATAAGTGAAACATTAACAGATTTCATGACACTACCTCTAAAGAAAATGGTGTCATCACCTTGAAATTCCTGACATAAGCCGTTACTATCAGTTGTTCTTACTAGACACACACGACCTCCGCCACTTCCATCGCCTTCACATTCTCAAATAAATAAAATCAAAAGAGAGTGGTCTTAAACACCTTCAAATACATCCTGTAATGCAACAACGCTAGGATTTCCTCCCACACCACTCCAATGTTTATCCCTTTAATGAACTAGATACAACACAAACTCATATAGCTTTGAGAGTTTCCAATAAGCTAAAAACACCTTCAATTTCACCTAGACAGTCTGCTACATTAGATATGTTTTTCCATTTATGATGATATCCAATTATGATATACATGAATTTATTAGAAATAACATAATGTATCTATTAAATTTATTCATTTAATGGTTTCAATTTTGATGTAATGAATATTATACCACTGGTTTCTCTTATATTCATTATATTATTTTGAATAATGCTTTTTTTCCAGGTTTATCTTTAATAATATTATTAAGAATCATATCTATTTCCCATATATTAGGATGTGATGAATTTTTTAGGATACCAATTTATTTCATGAGATATGATTGTTGTCTATGAAACCTATATCATTTTATTGGTCAGGATGTGATATACGTTTAATTATCTTGTCCTACATGTATATACGATTTTATTATATAACGGGTAGAACCTATATATCGTTCTAATGCATTGGGTAATTCTAAATGTATTTTGATCTCGATGGGTACCGAGGAAGGCATTCCAAGCCCAAACAGAGAGAGTACAGTATATGGATTCTAATTTATGAAATAATAAGATACATGGGAGTGAATCCCAATACAAAAAGCGGTTATACAAGAGGGAATCTAATGCCGAATGTAGGAACATATGTGACTATCCCAATCCAAACATGTTACAATGGTCTTGATAGGAACCATTGACATAGGGTTTTCATATTCATATGTGTATTCCACAATTCAATATAATATTCTTATGTTATTATTTTATATATTAATCTCGTAATGAGTTTACTATTCAGGCCGTATAAACTTCAAATATTTATTCTATAATTCATTTTCATGATTTTTTATTTTCTGGGTGTGATATTATAATGCTCATGATCATGTTTTAAGACAATTATATTAAGGATACATTTATTCATTTCATTTATTTACCCAGAGTGATCATTTTTGATCACCCCTTATAATGTTTCCATTCCTAGGATATGATGAAATATTTTTATGTATATTTAAAAGGGGGAATATCATTGTGGAAAATGATTAATATATTTCATTGATTTAGAATATTTTAGTTCTATAATTCCCAATGCACAACAATATTACTATATTTGGGAGCCTATTTGTGAAATGTATTATATATTAAAAAAAGTGTTTTAATGACTATCTATGTAAATAATGGGTTGTTATAGTTGGTATCAGATAAAATTTTTCATTATCCTTTGGAAAATATTATGAAAAAAAATAAATGAGATGGCCTACAATACATATAAGGATATATTTAGGGATGTCTGTAAGGATAAGTATAAATATAAGATATCATTTTGAAGAAAGGCCTATAATTTTGTTAAATGACAGAATAGTTAGTTTCATAATACCTATGGAAGTGGATGTAGAAAATATGATCATATGGGTAACAATTGTTACAGTTTGTTCTAGGACTAACACGAGGTAATATGGAATAAGATAGTGGGCTTTCCTACACACCTGATTTGATTTTCCTAATGGATATTTATGATTAATTAAAAAACTCATTTTGAACCATTATAAAGGATTTGTATAGATTATGACAATAAAATAGTCTTAGATAAATTTATGGTGTCTTAAATTTATAAATTGTTCATAATATTTAGACATCATATTTCTAATGTTTCATTATTATGAGGTTTTGTTCTATGATATGAGTTTTTAATGACATTTATTGAAGTTTTAGTCAATGTAGGGAACTATAAATAAGTTGTTAATTATGAATTCTTCATAATTGGAATGTATTTTACTTATAAAATTGATTTCCCATGTAAAATCTCTTAATTTGAAATAAAAAGGAGTTATGAGTATTGGTTTTACATCTACTGATAAGGAGACTAAAAATGATATATATAATATATGTGATGTTATTCAAGAATTTTTTATATTAACCCTAAAAATAATGATAATATTAATTTTAAAATAATTAATTCAAAAATAATATTTTATATTTGTGTAAATAGGTATTATGTAATTCATTAATGAATCCAGAGTAATTTTTCATGAATGAATTTGTAGGAATGACATATTTATGTAATTTAAATTCAATCATTATATTATTCAAATCAGTAATTATATAATTATTTTATTATTATGTTTTAAGTAAGAAATGAAGAAGATATGTTTAATTTGAATTTCATGAAATATTGATATATTTTTAACTAAAGGAAACCCATAATTAATCTCTACTATTGAGAGATTGATATTTGGAAAAGATATATTGTGTGTGAATTAGTAAATTGTTCAGTATGGATTACCCTTGAACTAATTATTGAAAATGGGTCTTTTTCAACAAGGATAATGTTTATAACTTATTTTATATTGATAATGTAACTGTCAATATTTATAATAATGACGTATACATGTCTTCTAAAATTATTTATTGTAATTCATGTTATTACCATGTTACAAGGGAATATATGATGAGTGTATTCCCATGATTGGAATATGACAACCATGAAAATATTCTTGTTATATGATATATCAATGTTTATTTTATTTCTTTTATTCTTTCTAATGATTGGTATTTTCATCTCTTAAAAGTGTTATGTGGTTACCAATTTATTGAATGTTTATGTTAATATTTAGATGATGTTTATATGATTAAAGTTTCATTTCAACATAAAAGGATTTATACATATTGGATAACCAGATTTTAACAGTTTTTTTATGGTAAATAAAGAGATATCGGATTAATTATCATAGATCTCATGATATATTAGTACTTAGATAATGAATAAATCACCTACCTTTTTGGATTAATTGTTGATGTGAAAATTTTAATAACTTGAAAATAATGTGATATTTTACTAATGAATGTATGTGAAATAATGTAGTTATAAATTTTAATAAAAAGTTTTCATCTCAAAATAATGGATATTTAAATTCTAAATATTATCCTAAAACATTTTTTTGATTAATCAAATGGTCCCACAGATGATCCTACATTTATGACTATATGATTGTAAACAGTCACCTTACCATTTTCTATATCACTCACCTCAAGAACATTATAGTTATATTTTTAATCAATTTTAGTGTTTTAAAATTAATCCAATACTCTTCATTATGAAAACAATTATATATGTTACTCTAGGTAACCATTATGGTTTTAATGATCACTTTTTAAGTGTAGTTTTTAGATACATTTTTATAATGTGGGATTCTATAAAATTAAATTAATAAAATAAATCCTATGATAACCCATATGAATTTAGAGGAAAAAAATAATGTTTAATGGGTTAAAATATAACAAACCATGGTTCTCTCAAATATATGTTTTGAATTAATTTAATCTTATTTATATTTATCATTTCCCAAAATAATTAAATAGTTTAGTTTTTATATTAAATCATCATTTTTAGATTGAGTTATTCACAACACCACACTATTATTCCCTATAATCAACATAATGATTATCATTATCTACCAGAAATACCTAGGTTAGAATAAATTACATGCAAGATTGAATTTCCATGATGGCTTGCGTAACACGCATGACCCAATGTTACCAAACTGTAATATATTACTAAAAATATTATTATTTAATATATTGATATATAATAATGAAATTTTGTTGATAGTTATGAATATTATTAAATAACATATAAATATATGTTGTTTAAAATGATATAATATTAATTCACAAGGTATAGATTATTTATAAATGAATATAAAAACAGAATAAATATAATGGAAAATATTCTTATTTTTATTCCCAGAATGATATTTTACAGAAATAAATTAAATTTAGTAAAATTATTGATTGATATTAATAAAATATATTTTTCATATATTCAATAGATGATTTTATATGTTCATCCAAAATATATTATAGACATAGGATCAAAAAAGAACAATTTTATGCATAAAAACATATAGTATTGTTAAAGAATTTTGTTGTCTTTTAATGGAAGACACATTTTAAATCAAATTTTTAGAAATTTATTGAATTTATTACTAGAAAATAAAAAGATAAATATAAATACTAACATATGAACTAGGTTAGGATATTTTTTTGGTGTTTATCTTTGATGTTTTATTTTTTTAATGAATAATAAAAAGAAATGAATTTCAGTTCAAAATACTTTTACATCTAATTTATTAATAAGAGTAGATTGAAATATAAATTGGTTTGAATGATTAATTATATACTATTTTTCTCAATAAACCCAATTTTTTCTTCCATTGGAAGAAATTTTACCTCGATATTGATTATGAAAACATAACAATGCTTTAAAAGTTATTAATATTAATCCCCACAATATTGACCTGATTATGGGAATAAATTTAAATTATTTTTAATCAAATATGAGATTTTTTTAAATGTATTCTATATTTATAATAATCATAATTTATAATTTAAAATAATTTCATGTTAATTTTTGTACAAATATATTAGTCAAATTTAATAAAATAAATTCCATCAATAAAGGTAAAATTAAGCCTATGTAAGGACTAAATATCAAATTTAATGGAATTAATGAACTTGAGACATGTCCAAAATCCCTTATATATCCATATTAAGGACCTGTATTTAGATATATTTTATTTATAGCACTATTTGTTTTCCACGTATCAAGGGAAAAACTTTTATGGACATCCCTTTCTAACAATTTACAAGAGTGCCACTCATCATTCGCTTTAAAAAGGCATCATATCCTCTCACTTCATCACACACCTCAATCAACATTCGTATGAACATGATATACCAATAAATCTCTTAAACATAACTCCAAAAATTCTAGTGGACTCTAATTTTTATTATGGATATTATTGTATGCCCTTTTCTAGAAACCAAAACGAGTTACCTGAATAAGAGATAACATTCCTCATCAAGTTATTTTATGTCATTTATAATTTCCAACCCTAAAATATACATATTACATATTTTTATTAAAATCCACATATGATTAATATAACTGGTTATTTTATTAATTGTTTTGGACCTCAATTTTCAAACACATTGACGTAATTGATAACAATCCTATTTTTTATGTATATGATGAAGGACCACCCTGTAAAACAATGATTGTTTGTTCTTTCTTTACCGCCTCACATGGTAGGAATTATAATGTAAAATATGTTTATATATAATATATATGATATTTTTTATATAGCTAATGTTATTTTATCATTTTAGAATAAAAAACTTTATACATTATATTTGGTGTAAATATGATATTTTTCTCATAAGTGTGGACTACTGCCCCGTCAAGGAGATATGATTTGATTCCGCACTACATGGATGTAATAAGGATTTTGTTTATTTAGCTTATATTATATCTGTGATGTAATAATTCCACTTTAATAATGATATATACAGACACACATATATAGATACTAATAAGACATTTACTCTTTTATACAATAAAATAATAATACAGAAATATTGTTCAGGCATATGTACGGTCTACCATCTACTTTAATGGTGTTTTAATATTCTTACTTATATATAATATATATTATTATATAAAAAATATAAATTACATATATTGTATTTGTATCATTTTTTACATTCTTGAATTCAATATTTATGTATAAGGAAAAAAATATAACAAATTAAGACCTATGTAATGAACAAAGAAGATATTATCTGAAGGGAAACCATAAAATATATTTACTAACAAGTGGTTAATATAAAGTCATAATAAAACAAAATATGGTTTTATATATATGAATATTAATCGTTCGAATATTCCTAATAAAATTAAATTGATACTATATGATTCATGTATTAATACAAAGAGTGTCCGGACGCAAGGTAAGAGAATTTCATCTCAAATTTTATTTCCATGAAATGCAGGCTTTATTCACCACACATTCCTTTTTTGGGATATTTTTTTTCTTTCCCTTGTTTTTTTATAATATTATTATAGATATATTTTTTTATTTTCATATACATTATATTATTTTTATTTCATGTAGTTAAGGTTTCAAAAGTTAAAAATTTGGTAAAATAGTTTTGTCTCAATTTTTCTTCATTGATATTTATAGTTTATTTTTTAATTATATGTTTTTTAGAGGTTTATATACTAAAATTTGTCAAGATATGTCCTTAATATCCTTATTTTCATGATAATTTTAATCATAATGTAATTATATTTTCTGAGATAGAGACTATGATCTTATGTAACCAAGGAGAAAGTGTTTATTGAAACAATCACAATGCTTTTAGAGATTGTTAATGATTATGCTTCCACTGACATAATCATATTATCCATATCTATTAAATCGTCTTGAATTAAATTATCATATATTTATTAAATATTTATAAATGTATTTTTATTATTTTAAAATTATTTTGTACATAAGATAAATAAGAAAATTCATTATAATTTATTATGTATTTCTCTCTTCAATATGAAATCTCTATTATTTTGAAAAACACATTGTCAAAAATGATTTTAAATATGTCTTTGAATTAAATTTAATATAAATTTCTAAGGAAATGTAATTTTAAATATATATGGTTTTGTAAGCAATATTTATTTTATTTAAAATTTATTATCAATGAAATGGTTTACAAAACATTTTCAATCATTCATTATATGTACTAAAAGAATTATCAACAAATAATTTCTATAAATATTTAAATATTACATTATAGGATCATAATGTATCATAAATGAAATGGTATTCAATATAATTTTATAGTTAATTATATTTTTATCAATGTTTATCAATGATAAAATGTTTTTAATAATTTTTTGAAGATTATATTTTATAATTTCAATGTAAAAGGCTTTCAAAATAATTCCAATTCCAATTTATTAATTTTAAAAGTATTTTCTAACAATATTATTTTCAAAGGGTTTTAGGTGTAAAGAAAGATTTTTTCAATAAATATGTGATATATTCCTCATGAAAATTTTATTACTAATTTTTAAAAAATTATTTTACTTATATTACGAAAACCATTGATTTTACTCATTCAATTCTATGAAATTAACAAATATTTATATTGATAATATTTCTGGAATTTTTAAATGATTTTTTATGGAATTATTTTTATGAATATAAAATTTCTTCTATGTAATATAATATTTGGATTCCTACTTATATTGGGTATTTATTTAATTAAATGTTTAATATAAAAATATATTTTCAATAGTTTATGATGTGATGAAATGTTAATTATAAAAATTTCATTTCATGGGTTATTATTGTTATTTACAAAATATAACTCTTTTTATTGGTCATGGTGTAAAAATTGATTTAGAAAACTCTGGAACATGTATATATATGATATTTTATGTGATTTGTGGGACCTCTATTTACTTTTAGTGTATTTTTTAATGATAATTATTTTATGATCAGAAGTAGTACAAAAGTGGGAATCGCGTACTTGAAACATGAGGATGCATTTCCAGAAATTTAAAGATAGAAACAAGAGGGTTCACGGAAGGGAATTATAATCCTGAGATAAGATGGTATATGAGAGGTAATCACAGTCCCAAAACAAGAGGTTACATGGGTGGTAATACCATGATTTAAGATGACACACATGTGACTAGACCTAGACTAACACGCTAAGAATATCATGGTAGTAATCCTTGAAATATGGTGTTTATATGTTAAAGTATATTCCATAATTTTATATTTTAATAATATATAATTATTTCATATATTATCGTCTTGATTTAATATTGATTCATTAAATATAATTTATAAATATTTATGTATAAATTAATGTTCCTAAAAATTGATTTTCAGGGTATGATTTTCTGTTGATCATGATCAATATTTAATGATATATTGTTCATGATATGATTTTAGAGGTAACGTTGATGCCCTGACTAAGAATTGTAGATCACCACATTCTTGGTTTTCCTATCCCCTTGTTATGAAGAAGGTTTGTATGTCTAATTAGTAAGGGGTAATATATTTTTGGTAAACATTGAAAATATTTCCATGATAGATGATTATTGTTCCATGTTTTTGAAGTCACTAAATTAATAAGGTATGTGAGAATAAATTTGTGAAATATTCTTTTTATTCTAAAATATTTATGTAATATCTATGCCTTAAATAGTAGGTTTTTATACCATGAATATATTTTCAGATTCATCTCATGATAATTATTATCATATGAATAAAAAATATATTATCAATTTTTCTGTCTTATACTATTATAATTATACCATAGAGGTAAGTGATTATTGTCTCTAAAAACCTATTTTAGGCGATTTTCTTTGATATGAACCTATATTATATTATGAGTTATAAAAACATCCTTATTACAATGTTTTATAAATAATATCCTTATTTTTATGATATTAATTTTTTAATTTATTGTTATTATATAACTGCCTCTATGATTAAGAAGATATATATTTTTAAAAGGATTGTCGTTTCAATCTCATTTTAATTGGATTATTCAGGATTATACTTTTGATGATGAAATTTTAAGATATATCTCTGATAAAACTCGTCAAATTTTTTATTATATAGTATCTTTAATAGACATAATATTTCCGCTTCATTTACCTCACTTTATGTTCTCATTATTCAAATAGAACGTTTAAAAAAAATATTATTTTGGTGTTAGGTTAATAACCCTTTCTTATTTCATATTCACGTTTTCATAAAAGGTTTTCAAATATGTTAAAATTTTAATTTAAGGCATTTAGAATGCATTTTTACCATGGTTTTTCATTATTCAATAAGTATTTAATTAAAATATTTATGACATTTTCAAATGAAATCCTTTTTATATTTTAATGAAAATGTGAAAGAAGTCATTTTTTAATGTGTAATTAATTTCCGACAATTAGGGCCTCGTGATTTTATAAATTATATTTTTTATTTCTAAATGATTAGTTTCTATAAAACTATTTCCAAAATGTTGTATAAATTTTTTTTCATTATAAATACATATTCAAATAAATGTTATTTTTTATAATAAATTTTTAAATTGTTTTTATTGATTCTTTTATATGATTTCATATTTTCATATAAATTGATTTACTCTATATATTTTTAATATATTCTTTTTAAAAGGTGATTTAAATATTAAATTTTATCGTCCTCATGAAATTAATGGACTATTTTTTCTTTAAAAATAATTTCTCATTGTATATTACATCTTCTAATGTTTCTTAATATATTATTGTATATATTAAAATGATACGATATTTATTTATTCTATAAAAGTTTTTTGCTTGTGGAGAAAATATTTTTTAAAAAATTATTGCTTTTAGCTTGGTTATTTGTTGGGGTTTTTGTGAGATAATCATAGTACCCATTTCATTTTAATGGATTTTTATATAATTAAAGGTAATTAAAACCTAATTATTTAATTTAATCAAATATGATGAATATTTTTTGATCTTCAGGAATTAAAATGAATGGATTATGTGAATGGTGAATCATATATCATCAATAAATTTATTAGGTAATGAATAATGTAATATTATTTAATTCGGTACATAAAAGTTTATCTCATTCCCAAAAGAGTGCATGTGGTATGTGATTCCAATCCAGATGTAAGTACATACATGGTTATTCTAAGACTAACATATTATAAATTTCTTAGTGGGTATCCTTGATATAAGGTCTCCTATGAAAAGTTATATTTCATAATTTCATAATATTTTTCAATGTTATACTCTCATGGAACAAGTTCATAGTTTAACATATATTTTATTTATTCTAAAATTCCAATATTTATCCCATATCTTAGTATTTTAATCCTTGATATACATTGTAAATTATTCATATGTTTATATCATATTCATGTAATCTAATTTTCATGTTACATTTAATTATTTTTCATCCTCATCATTATTGAGATTATGATACCACCAGTTATTTTGTTTCTTTTCCCCATGATATGATAACATGTATTTCATGTAATATATCATTGAATGATTCTTGTTATAAGGAACCAAGTGGGAGAAAATATATAACTCTTATACAACATTTGATTATTTCCATATTTCCAATAGAACAAAATCATTATGATCATCATTCATGTGTTTGTTTAATGAATTAAATATTCATCTAAAAAGATGTAATATATTTGAATGAAATTTAGGGTTATTATAGTTAAAATAAAAAATAGGTTTTTACTAATTGAAACACAGAATATAAAACCATATAGAGAACTATAAGGTTAATTCTATGTATTATAAAATATCATGGAATCTTGGAAAATGATAGAGATAGTGGCTTCCATGAAAATTAATACATCTATATATTCATCAATTATTCATGGTTCTTGAATATATGTATCTAGTTGCAATACATATGAAATAAGAGAGTTGTTTTTATCCATTCATTACCAAGTATATAAAATAGGACTTACATTAATCTTATTTTGAAACTATCAATGATTTTTATTTGAAAACATAGAAATACATTATAAACCATTTCAATGGATTTAAATAATGACCATGGATGACCCATGTTAATCCCAATGTGTCATGGCATAAAACAATTGTGTCATGATTTAGACATACAAAAAGTGAATTTTCATTATTATTTATTTTTCAAATATTTTTTTATCACAATATGATTTTTTTAGATAGTGGTAGGAACCAAAGGTTACTTGATTAATATACAATGTGATAGAAAATGTGGTGATGAGAAACAAATTTTGGAGGATGATTACATTGAATGATACATTGATTATTTGTAATAGATTATCATGATATATGTTTCATAACATTAACCATAACAAACTCTCAAACTCATAAAGGAATAAAAAGATAGATTTTGTTGAGATTTTAGGTGGTGGATACCATGGATGAATGGAAATTATGTTTCACATATATTTTGAATGTGGGTAGAAGGAACCCAAGTGAATTTTTAAAATAAATGAGATGATGAGTTGAGTGTGGAAAACAAATACATGAATAAACTAATTCCAAGGAGAAAATGATAATTTTGGATAAATAAATGGATGATAATAATTCTCTAATAGGTAATAGATAATTATTTTTTTATAAACATGGAATGTATGGGTATTGTAGAAATAAATTTTTTAAGGTAAGGATCATTGAAAGTATCTGAAAAGTGGTAGGAGTAATAGATACGCTATCGATGATGAATTGATCAAAAATAACAAAAGAAACTATAGGTTATTCAAAAATTATATTTTATAATAAATTTTAGAAACATGATTTAATTGTGGATAATAAATAATGAAACATGATTCATATTTCTTATTATTTGAAATAGACAATGATGAATAAGATGTTAAGGCCTAGTAAATAGATTACAAATAATGTGAATGATTAAAAATATTGTATATGATAATTCATGAATTATTGTATATGAATCAAGAAATATACATTGATTGTTCAATAGATGTTTTTTGAAATATTTTCAAGAATATTTGAAATGTTGTTGATGAAATATAAGTTTAATTTAATAGAATGGTATTATTCTTTTTTGATAATAATAAATTAGAAAAAGATAACACATAACATGATCATAATGATGAGTAAAATGGTGTTTAGTTTGAATAAAGAGATTATTTATCTGGATAATATTACATCAAATTACTGTTGACACTATATAAGATTAATAATTTTTTTAAAAAGTGATATATTATAAAATTTATGTAGTTTATACCATATTTGGCTATGTGGATCATATTCAATTACTATTACCAAACACTTGAATTTTCCTAGAATAATCATTTATTAAAAATATAAATTCATATGCTCATAATTTTATGTTTAAAAAAATTAAAAAATGTAATATTAAACGATAAAATTTCATGAATTATCAATGGAATGTGTGTATTTAGAAGCATTAATTATGATAATCATAATGAAAATGAGAGGTTTACATATAAGAGATGATGATTAAGACATAGAAAATCAAAATGATTTATCCAAAAATGAAAAATTATTATTTTTATTAAATTGAAAATCACAGAAAGAATAAATATGAATGATCTCATGAATTATATGAAACTAGAATTATTGATTTTCGGAATACACAAGACACAACATTTCATGAGTGTTTTCCATATAGTTATGAATATATATATAGATTAAATAAAAAAATATTATCTAGAAAAATGTCAAAAGGTTGTTATATTTTATGAATCCCTTGATTGAACGTGAATAATACTTTCAAATAGTGGCATGTGTCTAGAGATGTTGAGTGAAATAGAATCATCTTGATACCATTATACTTCTACAACATTAAAATGAAAAATATTAAAAGAATGCATCACCATAATACCATAAATTTTTTTATATAAGATATTCAAGTCAATAATGATAAAATATCTTGATAGTAATGAATGTAATATTTATAGCTACATCACAAATATTATATCAAAATATCAATGTTTATAAAGTAATAACACAAATGTTAGTCATTGGTTGGTTTTTTTGAACAATTAATGTTATAATGAAAACATAAAATTATAATTGCATCTAATTTTATCCATTTTATTGAACTGAAGTACCCCAAGAAGAATATTTTAGATACCATGTTCCCCTCTCCCATCGATGGAATTCTCATTTTTTCAACTAGTTAGATTGAGTGAGGTGTTTTCCTTTAAAAATTCACCTTTCATTTCATATTTATTCTATGAAATCTAATTCAATATCATGATAGATGAAAAAATAACAAAATATTAATTGTAAAATGACTTGTAATGTATATCATTTATCTAGAAACATATCACAAAGATGGTGAATGAGAACTATAAAATGACAACAAACAAACCACACGACAATGATAAAGTAAAAAAAGGTAGGTGAAGATAGTTTTAAGATCTATTATATATATGGATAAATATGAGTGGGATATGATATTACATGGATGGATTTGTACTGTTACTACACAATAATAATTATTAATAGGCATCATATTTCTTTAGAGTTCAAAGAAGAGAATCATTTAAAAATTTATATGTTTGAAAATACATTTGGGGAAATGGAAGGATAATATCACCACTAATATTAATATAACCTATTATCATATATAGTAATAAATAAATATGGGAATAAATGTTATGGAAATCAATAAACCATACTTCTCTATTGGTGAAAATTCACCTTGACCCTACACCATGCACTTGATTAAGATGGTGATCACCACAGATATTATCGATGACTCCCTGTTCCAATTGGTCTGTAGATGGATAATGATAAATATGTGTGATGTGTAATGTTTATGTTAATTTATTATATAATGATATGAAAATCAATTGTATTCATGAAGGGAATTATTTTGTGTGTTGTGGGGGACTCTATTGATTCATGGAGGGAATTAATTTATAGATGAAACTCATCCCTCCAGTGAATTACCTCTCATACATCATCTAAGATATCACCACCATAGATAATAATAACACATGGAATTCTGGTTTTATTTATACAATCCCTATTTGTACTTTCTCTTTTATGAACTTCTGTGCTCCCACATGTAAAGTGGTTCTACTCTCATTCGTAGTCATAGTTCATTGAATGCATGAGCATTTATAATATTAGGATGAATAAGAGGGAGAATAGTTAGTAGTATGTGTAGATGTGTGAGTTATAGGGGTAACTACATGTACCATTTCTAAATGTGTATTAGGGGTGATGGTTTTTCTCCAATCTAACCAGATGAAACCATTTGAGGCGCACATACCCTTTCCAAATAGTGTCCAACACATATCATTGGAATACCGAGTCTTTGTAGGGTCCCTACTAATTCACATAAAATAATTAGATGATAATATTTTCTAAAGATATATAGAAACACCAGAATCCAAAATATCATCAACATAATGTAACATTAGGTTGTAATCATGTAAATTGGATAATGTATATGTATAATATAAATCTAATCATTTGTCCCCTATTGTATTAAATCATTCTAGTCCAATACGTCAATCTTACAAATTGTTGTTTCCTTCATGAGAAATGAATTTATAAAAAACAAAATTCTAGTTCTAACAAAATGGGTTCTTCATTCAAAAAATATTCATTGACAAAAAAGATAACTAATAGTGTCACTATGTGCATGTAATATTTCTCATAGAATACATATATTTTTTTATATAAGAATAACAACATAAAAAAATAATTAAAACCCAAGATCCTCAATGTTTACCAAAAATACATACATTACATCACGTAATAATTTTATTCATATTTTTAGGGTGAATTGGATTAACATTATCATTTAAAGGTAGGAAAAAATAAAATCCTGGTAATATATACATGTCATAAAGTTATTCTATAATTTTACTCCTATAAAAAAATATAAATTAAAAAAATTTAGAACAATAAAAAATAATTACTACCAATTTTTTTATTTTGATATGCATATATCAAAACCAGATATGTGTTTGTTTTAAGAAAATTCCATGATATTTAAAGGAACCATTATTTTTTCAATAATAGTAATCAAAATTTTAAATATACCAATATCATGTTATGAATAAGTCACATAATTAAGGATGTGTTCTATAAAATATCTGAATATCTTGAGGATTCCAAACCTCTTCCATTTCATCTTTGAAATATGATGTGATCTATAAAAGAGAAAGTGTGATAACTGAATAAAATAATAGAATGAACTACTAAGACACTCAACTTATAACATCCCTTCCTAATCCAGAAAACATATGTATTTCTTGTTATTTAAAAGAATCTAATAAAACCAACTTAATATATTTGTAGAGATGGACCATGATAAATTTATATTATTAGGGAGGGAGGTAGATAATCATAACTAGTGGAGTGTAAGTCTTTTTTACTAGATATTGCCAACATAATACCATTTCCCATAAAATGATTAATGGAAAAAATTCAATGAAAATTATTCAAAACCAATACATAGCGTGAAACAAATATACATGATCATCTCAAAATAATATACATTAAATAACAAAAATTTAATTCTGAAATATAGTCCCTAGACTAGTGATTAATAATTCCACTATCATAGGTTGATCATACTTGGTTTTTGGAGACAGTTCAATCCATTTCCATAAGAGTGTGGAAATTGGTTTCAACGTGATGCATATGGAAGAAAAAATTTATATTTATGATTTGTGTTGTTTTTATTATTTTTGGGTTTGAAATTTGTGATGTTTAGATTAAGATGTATTAATATAGTCTTTTAGCTATATCATACAGACAATATGGTATGTCAGTAAATGTTAAACATGTTATAAATTATGCATAAATTAATTTCGTATGTTGAATGGAATCAAAAATATCATAATGATAAAATCAAAATGATGTCTCGTCATTTATAAAATATTTGATATCATAAAAATATATTCCATGAAAATTTATACATTATGATATCATCATTAAATATGAGTGTTCTTTGACTATTATTTATCACTAATCATGTTTCTTAAGTGAACATTAAATTAATATTTATTTATTGTTTGTTTTCCATTATATTAGATAAAATAATAATTCATTAACATATATGTAGTGTCTTCAATATTGATTATTTATTGGAATGTAATGATTGTAAAAATTATAGTCATATATTGATAGAGTGAATTTGAAAAAAAATTTAAAATAAAAAAAATGGACGATTCTTCCAGGCGAAAAATATTTGAAGTTTTGGATGTGTGGTATGTATTGATGTTTAGTAAAGAATGTCTATCTAATATGACTGATCATTCCAGAGTATCAGAATTTTATCTTCTGTGAATTTTTACTCCTGAGCAATCTTTCATCATAGTATTTTAATATTTTCCATGTTTTTTATTCTATTAACATACTATATTTTTAGTATCATACTGAAATACAATACTAGAACCCTAAATAGTGTGTTTGTTTATTTGTGATCTCAAACTAAATATAGCAAAAGGGATTGTGTGACAGAATCTAACTTTTTAATGAATAAATATTTCATAATATTAAGACTGGTTATTGGAATCATTTAAAAAATATTTATGTCACGACCCGTCCTCGGGGCCCGTGCTATGACTACCCCATGCTCGCCTTCTATAGTTCAGGGGCTAGTGACTAGAACCAAAGGCATAAATCTAGATAAAATAGAAGGCATTACCATTCTATAATAAAAAACACCACAGAGTATGCAATATAATGTAAACACAAATTAAACTGAGTACAAAAGTAAGTGTTCGAATGTAAATGGGCCAGTATACAAACCCAACTGAAAGTACGGTACCACAGAGAAAAGAAAGTGCAACACATGAAAAGTAAAGTAGTAACCACCATGTTGTCCTCCAGAATTTCCACCTGAAGGGTGGGTACAGGAAGCCTTTTCGACTCCTCGGGTCTGACCATCCGCTCTTTGTACGTCCCACCTGATAGACCACCTACGGGTACCATCCCGCTCCGTAAGACTCAACCACGATCAGTGCTATCAGTCATCTGCATCCAACACAACGTAGTGTGGGCATAACCGATGTATGGGTGAATATATGATACTTTGTAGGGACCCTGGGACCGCCGAAAGTTTCCTAGAATCTGCAATGTGTAAACCACAATGGATAGATACAAATATGTAGTATCAAACAACTCTAATTAGGTATATTCCCAAATATATATCTAAGTCATCATTTCTAGTTCGACTCCAACTCCCGAGCCAATGTACAACACAGTCCACATAGGAAATCACAACTCAGTCCACATATGAAATAAAGACAAACATATCGAAGATAATGATTGAATGTCAAGACTCATCTCACACAGGTATACTACTGACTAAGAGTTGTGGAGATGATTAGATGTAGCCTCCGAATCATCTCCTTTTCCAAACCCACATAGGATACAATTACAGAAGTCATTGCTGCCGAACCCACTTAGGATCCTAGTACAGTCGTTTTCGCTGCCAAACCCACGTAGGATACATGAACAGTCATCATCATTGTCGAACCCACGTAGGACCCATGTACAGTCGTCATCGTCGCCGCAACCAGCTCTAGGGTTCCCGCACACAGCACAGTTGATTCCGGGAGGGTCCTCTCTATGAGCCAAGGGGGTCGATACATCAACTGTCATGAAGTGCACAGTTGATTTATCACACAGTTCCGTCTCATCAATATGAACTCAACGTGACCAACGGCGAGTTAATCAGACGCCTAGTATGAGAGTTATTGGCTTTTCCGTCCCATGGGCCTGGTTGGTAATTAAGCTAATCCATCCCGACCATACATCAGCTACGTCCAAACCTCGAGTGGAGTAAGCCAAAAGAGCTGTCTCACTAAGAGGAATTCAACATAATTGACGGAACATCATTCGAACGTCTGGTCGTTATGTTATAAGTGTTTCCACTCCAAGGGACCTGTTGGTTTCGGGTTCGAACCAACTCGGCCATACCCAAACGTCGCCTAAACCTCGAGTGTAATATTCCAAAATTACCGTCACGATTCAAGGATCCCTACACAACTGAAGTGGAATCGATCGGTTGTTTGTATCCCATGACATGGGTGTTTGAACAAACCTGGTCCGAAAATAAGGGCTTTGGGCCCGGTCCGACGCGGCCCAATACCCCCTAGGTTAGCCCAAAATGGGACATCCCAACCCGGGTCCGGGTCTAGCCTGATTTGGTGCAGCACGACTCGGCACTGGTGGCCCAGCCCGGTGATAGCGGCCCAGCCCAGCGCGGCCTGCGACTGGGCTGGAAAGTTGGTTTTGGCTAGGCAGTCGGTCGACTTGGGTGCGAAGGGGGCGTGCCCCCCTTTGTTTCAGAAACGGTGGCCCCCAGTGGGGTCCTCCCTAGGCAGATCAAAGGGGGGGAGTTTATACACCTCCCTGCTTCAGGTAACAATCAGCCTTAATGGTTGGCCATTTGTGAGTTGTCACGGGACCCGTGGGGGTCCCGCCTCCTGGAGCGTCGTAGGCCTGCCGAGGCCGTCTACCCCAGCTGGCCTGTCGTAAACTTTGGTTGCGGATCTTATCTCCGGTGTGGCGCGATGGTGCCACACACCTCCTCTATGGCCCGCTCTTGGCCGTGGCCTCTCTTCAACCTCACCGGTGCGGTGCGGTGGCACCGCGCACCCCCGCCACGGCCCCTCCGGTTGCAGTTCTCTTTGTCCACGCACGATGAAACAACACCGCACCACCATCGCCATAATCATCAATGAAGATCAACAAGAAAAATGGGAGGAGATAATCAGCCATGTTTGTGCGGTATGATCTCCTACCGTTATGAAGATAACATTCGGCCAATGTATACGAGATACTCAACGATAAAACAAAGCAAAATTTTAATTCATTAAAAATTGAACTTAACCCCTACCTCGAAGGATGTTCGCAATTTTCAAGCTCTACGGATGATGGCGTCGATTCCGTCGTCATCGATGTCTCCACCCTTGTCACAGAGGAAGAATAGGATCAAGAAACTGGGGCCGCCGAGTCGACGTTCTTCGTCAGAGAGTTGGCATTCTACATTGACGATGAAGTTCTTCAAAATGGACTAGAGCTCTCTCCTCCAATTCTCAACACAACAAACTAACAAAAATAAAATAATCATCCCTTATTTTATTTTACTTTTCCATGCATTCAAATTTACAAAATTCATACACTTAAGTCAATTAATTGATTAAATGTGTGTTGGCATGAATTAATGTGGAAGAGGAGGAGTCACTAAATTAAAAATAAGGGGTTTACCAACAATAAAAATAATAATTTTTATGGGGGGGTTTAAGGGGATTTAGGGAATGTGAAGGGTTGGGGTTCGTGGAGGACCCACCTAACATTTATCCTCTATGGGTAGATAGGATGATTTTGGGTCCCACCCTAACTCCCCCATGTAGGTTAAAACCAACTTAGGAAAAGAAATAAAATTGTAACACAATTTTATTTTACTTTTCATTTAATCCACATTTTTAACAACTCCTCATGAACAAATGAATCTTCGATAAAGGTCCTCTTATGCAATTATCGGCACTAAGGTTCTATCGGTGCCCTCAGATTTAAATTATGAGCACCAGTTTATAAGATAGGAAAACCCTCTCATTTGTTCACTGGAAGTACCCGAGCTAAACTTTAGAAATTGATTTCGGGCACACCGTGCATTGGAATCAGGTGCCATCAAAAACTGTGTACTTGTAAAATCCCAAAGAATTTAAGACAAAACATTCCTTGAAATTTACGGGTCTTTACATAACTCCCACCTTAGGGATTTATGTCCCTGTAAAGCTACATCATAATCTACGAAAAAATATGTGGGTATTGTACGTGCATATGAGCCTCCCACTCCCATGTGTTCTCCTGGAGGTTCTCGTGCTTCCAACTGATGCGCACTAGAGGAATCGACCGTCCACATAGGAACTGCTCTTATCGATCCTACATCTCCCTCGGGACCTCTGCAAATGTCGCCCCATCATCGATGTCTAGCTCTCTTTGGTCGATGATATACATCAGGTCATGCACATATCTCCTCAACTGAGATACGTGGATGACATCGTGAACCCGGTGCAACTGAGGTGGAAGAGCCATCTGATAAGCTACCTCACCTATCCTGCTGAGAACGTGGAATGGTCCAATGATGCAAGGAGAAAACATGCTGCCCCTGCCAAATCTATCTAATCCACATCAAGGTGAGACCCTTAAGAAAATATTGTCTCCATCCTCGAACTCTAGTGGTCTCCACCTCCTATCAGTATAGGACTTCTGTCAGCTCTGTTCATCCTCATCCGCTCCTAGATGGTCTGCACCTTCTCTGTCATAACCTGGAATATCTCTGGTCCTACAAGTGCTTACTCCCCAGGGTTTTTCCATCACAGAAGTGATCTACAAGTTCGGTCGTACAATGCCTCGTATAGTGCCATCTCGATGGTGGAGTGCTAGATGTTGTTGTACGCAAACTCCACCAAGGGTAGGAGATCCTCCCATCTTTGTCCAATGTCATGGACACATGTACGGAGCATGTCCTCGAGAGTTTGAATGGTCCTCTCTGTCTGTCCATCTATCGGAGGGTGAAAGGTGGTGCTCATGAATAACTAAATCCCAAATTCCTCCTACAACCCCTTCCAATGTTAAGAAGTAAATCGAGTATCTTTATCAGAGATGATAGATGATGGTACACCATGAATCCATATAATATCTTAAAATTAGAGGCATCCCATGATCTCCACTGAGCCATGATCTCTGATATGTAAGAAGTTGGCAGACATGGTGAGTCGGTCTACGATTACCTAGATGGAGTCATGTCCTCCTGAAGTACGTGGTAGTCCCGTCATGAAATCCATGGATATCACGTCCCAATTCCACTTTGTAACCTCTAAGGGTTGTACCAATCCTACTGGTACCTGGTGCTCTGCCGTCACCTGTTTGAAGATGAGGCATCGTGAAACGAACTCTACCACAACCTTCTTTATACCCGGCCACCAGTGTTGTTGTCTGAGATCCTGGTACATCTTCGCTACACATTGATGTACGTCCTATGCGGAAGTGTGAAACTCCCTCAGCACCTACTCATGTAATGCAACGGGTACCATGGTACATCCCTTAAAGGGATGATGTGATCCCGACCTTCAGAAAATACATCGGGTGCCAACCCTGAGTATATTTGAGCACGTCATGCCTCATATTTAACGTCCCCATGTTATGCCTATTTGACCCACTAAAGTAGTGGAGCAGTGATTGTGAGGGAATGTAGGAAGGCTTCTCCATATCTATCCATGAATAATATCTCCAAAGTGGCTAACTACTCTGTCGCCTCTCCAAGTAGCTGGAAGCCCGACCTCATACTGAGAGCATCAACTACTACGTTCCCCTACCCAGGAGTATAGACTATATCAAAGTCATTGTCCTATAGGAACTCAACCCATCACCGCTGTCTTAGGTTCAGGTTCTTCTGTGAGAATATATACCTGAGACTCTGGTGGTCAGAGTAGACTGTAAAGCTCTCGCCCATAAGATAGTGCCACCACATCTTCAAGACGAAGACTGTTGCTGCTAACTCCAGGTCATGGGTAGCGTAGTTCTGGTCATGCTGCCTAAAATATCGTGAACCATAAGAGATCACTTCCCGCTCTTGCATTAGGTAACACCCGAGTCTGGTCCGTGATGCATCACAGTAAACTACGTACCCTACTCCCTCCTCCGGTAGCCTCAAGATGGGTGCACTGGTCAATCTCTGTATTAGCTCCTGAAAGCTCTGTTGACATCTATATGACCTGACAAAGGGTTTCCCCTTCTTTGTCAAAGCTTAATGTGGTGCTGCAACTCTGGAGAAATCTGGCACAAATCTCCGATAGTACCTAGCCAGACCAAGGAAACTTCGCACCTCCGTCACGCTCTTGGGTGGCTCCCATACTAGTACTGCCTCGATCATGGCAGGATCCACCACAAATCCTGCCTCAGAGATGACGTTCCCCAAGAAGGGGTCCTCTGGAATCCAGAACTGACACTTCAATAGATTACCATAAAGCTGGTGCTCTCGGAGTGTGTCCAGTACAACCTGTAAGTGGTAGGTATGATCCTCCTTAGAAGTCGAGTAAATCAGTATGTCATCAATTAAGACTACGAAAAATCGATCGAGGTAATGTGGGAAAATCCTTTTCATGAGACTCATGAACACTGATGGACAATTGGTTATACTTAATGGCATAACCAATAACTCAAAGTGTCCATACTGACACCTGAAGGCCGTCATCTGTACATCAACATCCAAAACTTTGAGTTGATGATAGCCTGACCTAAGGTCTATCTTTGAGAACCATCATTCTCCCTTGAGCTGATCGAAGTGACCATCTATCCTCAGAAGTGGATACATGTTCTTCATAGTAACCTGGTTCCGGCGACGGTAGTCGACACACAGTCACAAGCTCCCTTCCACCTTCTTGGGGAATAAAATCAGGGAAGTCCAAGGTGAAACCCTGGGTTGGATGAATCACTTTCCCTGTAAGTCCTCCAGCTGTACCCATAGCTCTTGAAGCTCAGCGAGAGCCATCCAATATGCTGGGGTAGTTATTGGGGGTTTGTCTCGGGGTACATGTCAATATATAAGACTACCTCTCTACGAGGAGGTAGTACTAGAACGTCTTTAGAAAAAATGTCTGCATACTTATCCACCACAACAGGAAAACTTGGATCCCACACATTAACTGCACCTAGGATGAGACTAGCCAACTGATGGGTGATCAGCTATCCTCTCCTCTGTGTGAGTCCATCCTATTCTGCAAAGGCTCCTTTCTCGATGGTGAAGGTGATCCTTCTCCCATTGGTGCGGACACACCACAACTTGCACCTAATATAGTCGATCTGATCATGGATTGTAGATAACCAATCCGTGCCCAATATGATGTCGTAAGGTCTCGACGCTGCTACAAGAAGATATCAGCCGAAGATCTCACCTCCTAGAGTAAGGTCACACTACTGAAACCAGTGCGTAATTGTCGAGTCTGCTCCCATGGGACTCTCTAGCCATAAGAATCAAGCCAACGGCTCTGTCGGAATCTCTGAGCTCCGAACGAGGGTAGCGACAATGAAAGATTGACTCGCTCTTGTGTCTATAAGAACTACAAAAATGGTGTATTAGACATATATAATACCTCAAATCATCTCAGGTGCGCCGTGGTCATAAGCCTCCACTTCCTCAAGCTGATATTGCCTCTTTCGGCCAGCTCCCTGTGGTAGGGGTGGAACTTATGGTGGTGGTGGTGGTAGAGCCCCTAAGCGTCGTCCACTACCTGCTGCTCGGCCAGCTCCTCTGCCTTGTCTGCCTGCTCCCTGCGGACCTTCACAGTCGAACCTCTTCCTCTTCTTGGGTGGTCCCTTAACCATCTACTACTCCTCTTCATAGAGGTTCAGGCAGTCACGAGCCATGTGGTCCTTCCTGCCGCATGCATAGCCTTTTCATCCTCTCATATGAGTGGCTCTATTGAATGTTCTCCACAAATCTAAATCAGTATCCTGAGGTCACCCACCTGATGGCCTGGTCCACTTGGACCTCTGTGACATCTATCTACTGCTGGCTATAGAAGACTCTGCCACGTGTCGCCCTGCGGTAGGCCTCGCTGCTGGTGTAGGCTCATCAAGGAATCTCTTTACATGTAAGGCTCGCTCTAGTACTCCTGCCTGAAATCGAATGCTTAGGGAGATCATCGAATCCTTTATCTCATGCCTCAGTCCCTTCTTGAAGGTCTGGGCCCAGAAGAATGGTTCGCGTACCATGTCTGTAGAATAGAACGAGAGGTTTGTCAATCTCACCGAGTACTGGGATACTGTCATGCTACTCACCCGCAGGTGTAGTAACTCCTGGATATGCACTGCATGAAGGGTGGCTGGGATGAACTCCCAGTAGAAGAGTCTCTAGATGTCCATCCAATGAAGTGATGCATACTCATGCACCTCAAACATCAGGTTCCACCATCTACATGCAGTTGCATGCAAGAGACTCACCATAAATATCCCCATGAGGCCAGCTGGTGTCTCTAGCATTCCAAATACTTAGACAACAGCCTCCAGTCAATCCTCGGCTGCTTTAGGGTCTCCCTCTCCATGGATCCTGGGCAGCCTCTGACGCTAAAACTCATGCATTGCACTCAGGAGATGTGCACTCTCAGTTGTAGGGCTGGTGAAATCGGTGGCTTGGTGGGTAGAGGTACCGACGGTGCCTCTGCAGTAATTGGGCACTACACTGAGGACTAGTCATTCGATGGGCTGCCATCTGGCATAAAGCATGGAACCCTACCTGGATGCGGTTGTAGGGATATCCTGAAATGAAATAGATGCTCCATGGTTAATACAATATACTTGGTGAGATGACACAAATTAATTATATAAAAAAACTTTGAAACACAAGTGCAATCAAGGTTTTCGTGGACTGAGTCGGAAATCAGAATTCAGGGTCATGGTGCATGGATATGTCAACCACCACACCAAAATTGGACTCCCTGGACTGATAAGCACACTCAATACCCTTAACAATATTTCTTCACATAGAAGAAATTATCATAGTCTTATGTTTTGTCATAGAACCGACTCCTTCGATACCGATTTGTCACGTCCCATCCCCGGGGCCCATGCCGTGACTACCCAAAGCCTGCCTTCCATAGGTCAGGGGCAGGCGACTAGCACCATATCCATAAATCCCGATAAAGGGGAAGGAATTGCCTTTATATAAGAAAGAAAACAACATAGAGTATGAAAGCTGAAGTAAATAATATGTAAACAGAGTACAAAAGTAAGTGATGGAATGTAAATGGGACAGTATACAAACACAACTACAAGTATTGTACAACTGAGAAAAGAAAGTACAATAGATGAAAAGTAAAGCAGCAACCACCATGAAGTCCTCTGGAATTCCCACCTGACGGGTGGGTACAGATAGTCTTGTCGACTCCTCGGTTTCAGTCGTCCGCTCTGAGTACATCCCTCTTGATAGTCCACCTCCGGGTACTGTCCCGCTCCACAAGCCACAACCACGATCAGCGATGTCCGTCATCTGCATCCAACACAACGTAGTGCCGACATAGCCCGTGTAGGGGTGAGTCTATGATACTCAATAGAGACCCTGTGACCCCCGATGGTCTCTCAGAATCCAAATAGGATAAATCACAAAGGAAAGATAAAAATAATTATTATCGGCCTACTCTACTTAGGAATATTCCCATACAAATATCTATGTCATCATTTCCAGTTCAGCTCCAACTCCTGAGCCCAAGTACAACTCAGTCCACACAGGAAATAACAACTCATTCCACACATGAACGAAAGAGAATTATATCGAAGATAATGATTTAAAGTCAAGACTCAGATCACACAGGTATACAACTCACAAATAGGGGTAGAGATGATTAGATGTAGCATTTGAATCATCTCCTCTGTCAAAGCCACATAGGATCCAAGTACATAAGTCATTGCTGCCGAACCCAAGTAGGATCCTACTATAGTAACCATCGCTGCCGACCCATGTAGGATCCAAGTATAGCCGTCCTTACTATCGAACCCACATAGGATCCAAGTAAAGTCATCTTCAATGCTGAACCCACGTAGGATCCAAGTACATTCATCCTCGATTCAGAACCCATGTAGGATCCAAGTACAGTCGTCATGGTCAACACAACCAGCTCTAGGGTTCCTGCACACATGAATCTAGATTCCAAGAGGGTCTGCTCCATGATCCAAGGGATTATATACATCAACTGTCATGATGTCCAGATTTGATGTATCATACAATTTTGTCTTTTCAATAGGAACTCAACGTGACAGACGACGCATCAATCAGACGCCCAGTCTGAGAGTTATTGGCTTTTCCATCCCAGGGGCCCATTTGGTTCATAATCTAAACCAAACTGACTGTACTCCAGCTGCGTCCAATCCTCACGTGGATTAATCCAAATGAACCATATCACTATGAGGAATACAATGTAATTAAGGGCACATCATTTAGACAACCAGTCATTATGTTATTAGTGTTTCCGCTCAAAGGGCACAGTTGGTTTCGGGTTAGAAAAAATCCGGTTGTACCCAAACTTTGTGAAAACTTCAAGTGTAATATACCAAGATGACCACCATATTTCAAGGATCCCTACGCATCTAACTGTGCATCAATCAGAGGTTTGTATCCCATGATATGCGTGTTTGAACGAACCTGGTCCAAAAATAGGGGGTTTGGGCCTAGTCCGACCTGGCCCAATACCCCCTGGGTCAGCCCGAACCAAGTCGACCTGACCTGAGTCCAGGTCTGGCCAAATTGGGTGTGGCCTGACCTAGCGTGGGCGGCCCATCCCAGCTCGACGCGGGTGGCCTGCTGCCCGGCTCAAAGGCCGGTCGTGGCTCGGCTATCAGTCGAGCGGGGTGCAAATGGTTCGCGGACCCCATTGTTTCAGAAATGGTTCCCCTGGTGGGGTCTACCCTAGGATGGTTAAAAAGGGGGGTTACACACCACCCTTCTTCTACTGCCTGGTTGTGAGTTGCTACTGGACCCACATGGGTCCCTCCCCCTGAAGCGTCGCTGGCCGGCCGAGCTCGGCTGCCCCTGATAGTCTGTCGTGGCCTTAGGTCGTGGCTCTTCTCTCCTGCGTGGCGCAACGACGCCACTCCTCTCCACTGCGTCCCGCTTCTGGTCGTGGTTCTCTTCATCCTCACGTTGTGCAACGACACATCGCCACCTTCCCTACAATCATCAACGAAGATCAACAAGAAAAAGGGGAGGAGAAAATCAGCCGTGTTTGTGCGGTCTGATCTCCTCCCATTATGACGATAACATTCAACCAAAGTATATGAGATAATCAACGAAAAAAAAGCACAATTTTAATTCATTAAAAATTGAAATAACCCCTACCTCGAAGGAAGTTTGTGATTGTCAAGCGCCGTAGATGATGGCGTCGATTCCGTCATTGTTGGTGTCTCCACAATTTTTGTGGAGGAAGAAGAGGATAATAAAACCGGGCGGCCGAGCTGAATTTCTTTGTGGGATAGTTGGCAGTCTTCGTTGAAGATGATGTTCTTCAAAAGGGACTAGAGCTCTCTCCTCCAAATCTCAACACAACAAAAAAACAAAAATAAAATAAGCTTCCCTTATTTTATATTACTTTTCCATGCATTAAAATTTACAAAATTCATGCACATAAATCAATTAATTGATTAAATGTGTTTTGGGATGAATTAATGTGGAAGAGGAGGGGTCAATTAATTGAAAACAAGGGGTTTTCCAACATTAAACACAAGATGATTAATGGGGGGTTTAAGGGGTTTTAGAGAATGTGAATGGTTGGGGATCATGCAGGACCCACCTCAAATTTATCCTCACATGGGTAGTTAGGATGCCTGTGGGTCCCACCCTAAATCCCCCATTTAGGTTAAAACCACCTTAGAAAATGAAATAAAATTGTAACATAATTTTATTTTACTTTTCATTTAATCCACATTTTTTAAGAACTCCTCCCGAGCAAGTGCATCTTCCACTAAGGCCCTCTTAAGTAATTACCGGTGTTGCGGTTCTATTGGTTCCCTTAGATTTCGATTCTGAGGACCGGTTCAAAAGATATAAAAACCCGCTCGTTTTTTCAATGAACGTACCTGAGCTAAACTTATAAAATTGATTCCAGGCACACCGGGCCACAGAATCAGGTTCCGTTAGAAACTACGTACTCGTGAAATCCCAAGAATTTAAAAAATACGTTTTCCTTTAAATTTTAGGGTCTTTACAATTTAAATTTTTTTAATACATAGATCCATGAATCATGTATGTCATTGAGAATTTAATTTAATAGCCCCCTTCAAAGACTTATCTCACCCTCCATTTATATAGGTATATGATTAGTGCATTTTTTTGATGATGTAATGTAGTAAGTGAATTTTAAAGCAGATACAAATGGTATTTGGAGTTATATATTCTTACTATATAAATAACTAGTATATCATATCTATAATAAAATCATGAAAATTTTTAAATATATTCTGAATATAAAAAATAGTAGAAAAAAAAATTATATTTATGTTTAACCATTCCAATTAATATGAATTATAAATTATTATTTTAATGGTTTTAAACCGACAATGGTTTGTTGATATTTCATCAAAAAACTAATTATGAGTTAATTCATTGAATTTTTTAGGAACAAAAGTGATTTTTTTGAAATAATTATATTTTTAAAACATTAATTGTTAACTCTTTTATAGTGAATACATTGATAATACTAAAAATATTTCGTCATAAGGAATAACTAAATCTCATTAAATAGAAATAATAATTGGTATAATTTGATTATTTTTGATAAAATGAAACGAAATAAATATGAATGAGTGAGAAAACACATTATCTTTAATAGATGTTGAATTTATCCTTCATCCATTCAATTTTATTTGGAAATGTAAATCATTTTAGACATCTATTGAAAATTTTTGTAAATTGTTAAACATTGTTTTGATAATTAATATTTTTTGGAGAGAATAAATTATGAAATTATAAATTAGGAACAAAACTATAATCTAATTTTTAATTAATGGAAAATAAAAATTATTACCTTTTAATTGTTTTCAACACCTTTCAATTGAATGTAATAACCATTTTACCCATTAAAGTATAAGTCTTCATGTATGATCAAATGTTTGATGTAATATGAATTTAACATCAATATTTTATATTAGGAATGTTTAGTGTTAA
Organism: Viscum album; assembly: GCA_963277665.1. Taxonomy (NCBI): domain Eukaryota; kingdom Viridiplantae; phylum Streptophyta; class Magnoliopsida; order Santalales; family Viscaceae; genus Viscum; species Viscum album. The sequence continues at coordinate 1,248,450,828 of OY728148.1, forward strand.
AATAGGTATTTTTGATGTGTGTAATAGAATATGTGTTAAGAAGTGTATAAGGATTTTATAGAATGCTCTTGTAATTGGTGAGTGTGATAAGGACTGACCTAGATATGGATAAATAACTATATAGGTTATTATTGATGTTTATATGAATGGTATTTATAAAATTTCAAATAAGAAACATTGAAAATGTAATAGTGAAAATCACAAGAAAACATTATATCGTTATTGAATAAACAAAAAAATTACCAGAGGTATTTGACTAGAAATAAAAATATGGCCTCAATGTTGGTTACTTATTTCATTGTCCAAGAAAGAATAATGCAAAAAATTGTTGAAATATAGGTGAATTGAACAATTAAAAATAATTACAGTAAATATAAAGTAAAATAAAATATACTATATGAAATAATTCAAAACAAATAAACCTTAATCAAAGAAAATTTTAATATAAATAGATAATAAATTGAATCCAGAAAATTATACCCAATGTAAATTAGAGTAGGAGCTATGGATATATAATAACATAAGACCCACCCAATAGTAGAAACTAGATGGAAAGTGTGGATGTATAGTGTCCTGATTCCATTTTTATCATCATTAATGTAAATTTGGTTTTTTATAGGATGAAAAAAATTAAAATAAAAATATTGGAAATTTTTTTATGATATTATAGGAAATCAAATACCCAAATGGAGTCATCAATGATAGATTTGAAGTAATTTGATCATCATGATTCATGAAAACCATTCCAAATAAAACAAAAGTGGTGAGTCCTGTATAAATAATTAGTTATTTGTGGATGAATGTCTTAAAATTGGGAATATGGTATTTAGTGTGCATGCATTGATTTGAGGAGAGTTGATCTAAAAAATTAAACACTTACTTAATGGCACATACTATGAAAATGTTTATGGATCTCCTACATGTGAGTTATGCCTTAATTACTACATCTCATTTGTATATATATAGTTTATATGTTTTATTTACTACATGTGTGTTTATAATTAAAAATTGTCTATTGTATTAAAATTTAAACATGATATGAACCAAAAGATATAGTAAAATTAACTTCCATATAGAAAGTAAAATGTAATATTCATTGAATAAAATTTAATATTGAGGTATAAACAATAGAAATAATTGTTAAAAAGGTGGGATCTAATGAACTACAACCACTGAAAATAAAAATTATAGTGACAAAAAAATATTTTGACCAAATTAGTAGAAGAATACAACATTCAACAATGTTTCATAAGGAAGAAAATGTATATTTCATTTACACCAACTGTAGGCCTGCAGACAATAATATTTTTGGGAAATGGAGTCTAATTTCCATCTTACCAATTATGTGTTTGGGAAAAAATATTACAATCTTTGAGGGTTCATGATTTTTATATAGGATATATATTATTTAATAATTTGTATACCATCAAAAGATATGTATTCATATACCTTCTGGAGATATAAGCAATTTTTTCATTGTATTTATTTCATATATTTCATAAATATTTGGTTAATATATATTATACCATATGTTCCCCACTGATTTGATCGGGGATATCAGAAAGTAGTGACACATGCATTTGTTTCATGAATGTGGTGACTTGATTAAAGGATGTAGGGTTAGTATACAAGAAATATGTTTCTCACAAATAGAAACGATATAGTCTAAAATGATAAAAGGATTAGAATTTTATTAATGATTGTGGTACAAGTTCATGATAAATACACATTTCAAATATAGATAAACTGATGTGTAGTATTAAATCCCAAAAATAAAAGTATAGAAATGAAATCATTGTTCAGATAAATTGTCACAGAATTATGTGATGATGTATGTAGAGGACCCCCCATCAATCCATTTACTCTGACAATCAAAATATGCCTACTATTGGATTAATCAATTATCTAGATAATTCAGGATGTGGGGAAATGGAAAAAAGTTTGGTGGCACTGATCAAGCTAATTTAAAAAATATTGAAATAGGATAGGGTTCAAATGCTTAATAATGATGGGAATCAACTACAAAATATGAACTAATCTAGAAAAAATATAACTCTATGAACAAAAAATATGTACCTTAATGGATAAAAACATAACATGTTTGAATAAAAATTCATCAAATTAGGAAAATAAATAGATCATGATAAATAAACATAAATACCTAAAAAATTTAACTCACCATTCCCACAATAGTAAAACAACACCACCATGGTACACATAACAGGTGTTTAGAATCCTAAATAAATATTTAAACAATAAATGATGAATCATGGATATTATTTCTTTTAATAAAATTATCCATAAATAATTTTGTTAATAATGATTTATAATAGGTGATTGATTCAATATTTTACCTGAATTCAATTCCAATCAAGACTCCAATGACTATATAAAGTTATGAATTCACATATTAGAATGAGCAGGTATTTGAATCAAAATTTCCATTAGAGAAATCTAGGACCAATTGAAATAGGGGTGTATGGGTTTATATATATTGTAAATGTTAGTAAAACAAAACATTTTATCCATTGATAGTGTGAAAATGATGGATTGTTTTTTATTATTACATAACTATGAACAAAATATTTTTGGAAGAAAAAAATTTCATCAATGAGGGTGTTGTCGAATCACATAATGTGGAAGATGTTAGAGGGAGATATGAGAAAAAATACAAGAATAAAGAAATATATATTTATACATAAATAATATAATATATTAATGTTTTTTCGTTACTTCAATATGGTAAAAAAAATCCATTTAAGGGTTTGGTGATGCAGATTCTGCTATGTGCAAGGAGGAATTCAGTATATTACATGTGTTGATGGAGGGGGGATTTTAAATAATCTCAACCATGTTATTAGTTGGATGATTCATGGATGCATCCTATAGTAGGAGAGGGTATTTTAGTGGGGGACATGGGGAGGACGTTTTATGGAGGATTGAGTAAAGTGTGTTAGACAAGAAGTATGGACGAATATTTTTAAGATGATGGCATTGATTTGTTAATGTGTGAGGCAAGAGAAAAGAAAACTATCGTTGTTAGGATAGGGGAGAAGGATAATAAGAATTATAGGTCTAAAAAATTATAGACTGAATAACATGTATGGTAAATCAGTATAGTAATGAAACATGTATTAATGGAGATTCTTTATAGTACAAATAATGGATAAATTATATTTTAATGGAATTCTCATCCCCACTCTCTCTTTTTTGATAATATACTCCCAAAAACAAGGACATGTTATTAGATACCTAATATAAATAACAAAAATTATTTTGGTCTTTATACACATATAAAAAAAGATGACAGCCACAAAGCATGTTACTTTAAATTATCCATTATTATTTTAGGATTCATTACAAGAAACCATTCACCCTCAACATCATGTCTCCCACATGGGTATAAAGTCATATGAAACCTCACATTCATCAACAATGACTTATTTTATTAGTTTCATTAAAGTTATTTATAATTTGATGTGACCTTTTTAGATAAGGTAAATAACATACTATATATATCTTACATGTGAATATAATTGGGTAATATTCCCTTGGATCAAACCAAAACAAATGTTTTATTAATTCAAATTCGCACAGAAAAGTATTTAAACAAACATAAATAAAGTGAATGAAAATAAAATATTGATTTGTCAATAATATAATTATACATATTAAATAATATGAAATTATTATTTTAATATTTGATTTGTTAAATTCATACACATGTTGGTTAAAAATAATGTTCAAACATAATTTTTTACATTACATTGATTGAATATGACCCAATAGAAAAACAAGATGAATGGCATCGTTGGGAAATTGTTCTAAAATAGAATTTAACCGTTAAATAAATATAATATTTTATTAATTGAATTTGAATAAATAATTTGTGTAGTACATGTAATAGTTCACAGGGTGGTTTTATCAAAAGACACATCCTGTAAGGATATAATATTTAAATCTAGGTCATAAAAATAAATGTACATGTTATGTAAAATATATTTTAAGGACATTCAGTTCAAACACATCATTCATTTAAACTTTAAAAAAATTCTTTTATAAAATATTTCATATAATTATTCATATAATACTCACAATAGTTGTTGAAAATATTAATATTTTCCCCTACCTATAGAAAAATCCATTACATTTTAAAAATAATAAGATTTAAATTTGGAATACATACATAATATTATGGGATTATATTTTGAAAATGACTATTCTATTAGTGTAAACCTCACATACAATCTAGGATATAGAGTTACTTGTAACTGAATATCATTACTGATGAAATAGATATCAAAATAGAAGAATAATTATTAGTTTCGAATCAATATATCGAATAACAATTTAGAAATTAAACAATTTTCATGTTATAATACATAAAAATCACCAATTGAAATAGAATATTTAAAAATCAATAATGTAACCATAATGAAATTGAAATTAGTATAGTATTAATATAAAATTACAATGAATGGGTTTCATGGAGTGAGAAAAAATTCAAATATATTGGCATCACCACCTATAATAGAATCTTTTTGAATCTGTAACAGTATAGGCCCTGTTGATAGGGAATATTTACATTTCGGTCCCCATGTGGAGGGGAACATAATAAACATATAATAAATTAGCAACACCTCCTGAAATAGTAATTCTATATTGGTTAATACATATCATTTATCTAATGAATTTAAATTGATATTGGAATATTGAATCATTCAAAATCGGATTAAGAATATTGGATGTATAAAATTTTCAGGTGAAAAAAATTTCAAATTAAAGTAGATGATTTTTAAAATAATAAACCAATATGAATGAAATTTAAACTAATATTAACGTAAGATATAATCAATGCAATGGAGTACCACATAAACAAATATTACTTATCAAATATTGGGATTAAAATTCAACATAAAGAATAAATTTTTTTAAAATGTTGATTGCTTAAATAAATTATTTTTTATCAAAAAAATGTATATGCTTTCAAAAAATTCATTCACCATGTTGTTTGAAAAACTATCAATGTTGGTGTTATTTACCCTTCCTAAAATTTATGTATGTAATTAATCAAAAAAATCACCAAAATAATATGAATGAAATTAAAAATTAGGCATATTTAATCGGAATTAAAAATAAAATTTAATAATTTAAATAGGTTATATGTGTGAAAAGTATTAGTTAGAGAATCATGTTATGAAAAAATAGATTAATATTTTGTTACGAACTCATGTTTGATGAATTTAGTAAAGGATTTAAATAGAGAAATTCATGATCTCAAATCTGAATTTGATGGAATTTAGTATAAAAAACAAATAATGTTTTCAGAATGAAAACCAATATGATTTAATAAAGATTGAAATAAATAATAAATATGAATAATCTATTTTTTTAATGTAACTTTTTTCTAGATAGTGTTCTCTGGAGACATGTATATATTAGGCATTCCAAATACAACATTATTCCAATGTATATAATGAAAAATGATTTTTTGGGGTTAATCAGTAATAACTAGGAAAACGAGTTAAAAATTATTCTAATAAATAGATAATATTGAATATTAAACCATTAAAATCATAAAAAAAGGTTCTCATAAATCATTAAATTTAAATTATAAATTACTTGAAAACTTTTCAATATTGACTTTAAAACATGATTACAAAATTATACAAAAGATTCATGTAACTCGAAATCATAAACCATGTGGAATATAAATGAATTGAGACAACCGAATAATGGAATGTAGTAATCATATAATTGTATGAATTGTTAGATGTGAAGAATAGGAAATGATAGAGTATTTTAATTCATATTTCATGTTATATATGATTAAACCATTGAATATAGAATTTTATTTTTTTCACATTGAACTAAAATATATGTGAAAAAATAAAAATCTTTTAAAACATGGATGACATATTATTTAGTTATGAATCCTATTTATCAACATGCACATTGACCACCATTGGATGAAAATACTAAAGAAGAAAAAATCGTCGAATGAGGAACTAAATTGGTGGGAAATGTGAAAGTGCAATCAATTAAAGGTTAATTATTAAACAAGATTTTTTTAGTGGGTGGTGATAACCCTTATAAATGGTATGTATTTTATAAATATGATTAATCAAAAATAATTCCATGAAAATTATCAGAAATATAGATACAAAAATTAAAATTAAAAATGCAATTATAATGGAATACAATATATAAATAAATTACACATGATAATTGACTCATTATAATAGATGGATTATAACGGGATGAAATTAATTATATAATTAAAATTGAAAAAATTTAAATAAATATGATTACAAAATAAGAAATAATAAATGTTATAAATGGAAAGAGAATAATAATATCAAGTCGACATGAAAAAATATATAATAAATTGATTAGATGCAAAAATGTGGGAATTATTGTATAAACTAAAATATAAAGAAAAATGATACAAATAATGATTATATATTATTATATAAGATTCCATATATAATGAAGGAATATTATGTACTTATAATTTCAAATCATTGTATTAAATATCATGAATTTTTCTATAATTTCAGAAAAAAAAATTACCAATATAGAAAATAGATGACGATGAAATCAATATAATCGGAGAAGGAATACATTGGGGAATAAATAGTTTGAATATATATTGAGAGAGGAGTGATTAAAAAACCTATATGATATGGATAATATAAATAGTATGAAACATTTTTGGAATGTAGATAAGGATTCTATAATGAATGATTCATGGGTGAGGATGGGGAAAACCCTTATGGCTAATATTGGAGTAGAATGGTTTAAATAAGATCATAGAGTTTCTGAATAGTTAAAATTTAACATAGTTTAGGAAAGAAAAATTGAAAACATGGTTAGTATATTGATCAATAAATGATGGATTGTTACCATTAAAAACTGAGGATAAAATTTGAATAGCTTCCTGGTTGATGTTTTATAGTGGATAACCACCTCATGAAAAGAACACAACTGACATAACATGTGATTGAAATGAATGACCTAACTATTAACTAGATATTACCAATATAGGTAGGGATTCTGAGTAGGAGGATGAAAAATATGATTAATGGGAGGAATACATGACTGAATTTGTGGGTGAGGTGACACTGAGGTGCAATTGTTATATGAAGGTAGATAAAAATGGAGTTTTTGGGCTATGGTTTAATGTTTAAACAATGGATTTAAAGGGCAGAGATAGATAATACAAGGTAGAGAGATGTGGGAAGATAGATAATGGGATGTAATGTTACAAGGATGTGTGGATACGTGGATGAAGAAATGTGGTGGAGAGGAAAAAATGTGTCAGAGCAGAGGTGGGGAGTGGGGCCAGGGAGGGATATGGGGGATTGGGAGAGGAGACAGATTAATAGAGAATGTCATTTTGTCTATATTCATGAGTTTGATGTTATTTTATGGAAATGAAGGTGGATTTTACCAATTGAATGTTATTTACAAGAATTAGTATTGATAGTGGGTTTTTTTATATTTACGAAATCTGGAAGAATGTATTCTTTCTGTGAGGATTTGTGGTAATTATAGTTATTACCATGGAATAATATGTTTCATTTCTCTTGGAAAATTAATTGATCTTCATTTAAATTTTTTTAATTTGAAATGGTAATAAGGTAATGAATTTATGTAATGGTTTTAGATGAATTTTGAATGTGATTGTAGGGATTGTTGTATTACATAACTATTTAAAGATTTTTTAATATTGGATAACCAATGATAATGATATTTTTAGGATGATGACTATATATATGTGTTTGTGATTTGGGGGATATATTATGAAAACTTTAATCGAAATTGTTTCCCTAAGAGTAATGCAACATATCAATCCATGCATTACCTATCAAGGTTGTAACTATTTAAGATGTAAAACTATCAAAATTGTGTTTTTTATTATTTCAATATGGTAAAATGGAAGGATTTCATTAATAATTATTAAAAAGAATATAAATATAAAATAAAATTCATGAGAATACATGAATAGGATAGGAAAACGAAATTAAAGAAAAATCATTTGAAATCATGATCAAAATAGTGGTCACAAACCAGCTTTATCCTCTCTAACTCTCCCATCTTCATTGATTAAATTTATATCCCAATTGTAAATCCCATTTACCACCCAAGGAAACACATCTAAAAACTAAAAATAAATGATTTATATATAAAATCAGTACCTCAATGTGATCTTTTTCTATCCAATAAAAGATATTCAATTTCATGAAGGCATCCAAGCAATAGAACCTAATTAAAATCACAATGCTCAATGGAGATACATCAAAGAAGAAATTTGAATACCGAAGTCCAATTATTTATTTCATTGATTTAATAAAAATAAAATAACATTTCATGATAATATATTAAAAAAACAAGAAAATTGATTCAAAAATATAATTTCAAGTTATGTTCAAAAAGAAATTACACAATAATATAGAAGAGAGTTCATATCAGTTGTCCCCATCGATAACCACCTAATTATCATACATGAATCATATGAGAATCCCACATCTTCACCATTTAAGAATAAATGATGTATACATTAATCAAGATTTATATCATAATTTCTTCATTTCAATCTTAATCCAACCCTCATAAGTGTATTAATATATGGAAATACAATGACAAGGGAGGGGGATAGAAACCTGATGTGTTGTTTCCTACCATACGATGTTATCCCTAATTTAACCTAATTTACCATTGAATAATCTTATCCAATATTATATATAATTGTCAAGAATAAAATTATCTAATCCACTAAAAAATTTGAAGTCTTTTAGAAATGTGTTTGGAATGATATGATTACATTACGGTAGGTACCTTTTTCTTCTTAAGGATAACCAACATATTTTTTTTAATCTCTCATAAACTACTATAATAAGATAATTAACCATTGGAAATTATCATGAATTCTTAATATTGAGACATCGTTAATATAAAATTTTAATCCTCTCATTTGGTAATTGGTAGGATGAGCTATACCCTTTAAAATAAATGGTTTTCTGTCCTATCAGATAGAAATGTTTTTCACAATGATTGATTTATTTGGGCCTTCATATTTTTGAATTACGACTTCTCCTAGTTCAAAAAGTGTTAGTATGATTATATATGAATCCTAAGAAAAGTAATTAAAAAATTTCACTGAATATAAAATATTATATAACTAAAATAGTTATGCTCTACAAAAATTATAATTTTGATATTTCAAATTTCAAGATCAAAACTTTAAAAAATAAAAAAATAATGAAATTCATCTAGAACTATTAAATTTGTATCGTTAAAATAATTTAAATATATATTAAAAACTTTATAAATATTATATTTTTCAAATGACTCGCACATAACACCTGGAATCCCGAAGTAGTGAGAATCGAAATGAAATCACAGAAATTTCAGAACACATACTAATGATGTTTTCCAATTTACTACCAAGAATAAAAATATATCATGTATCATCAAAATAATATTCGAAGTTCTCAATTAAACTAATTCAATATATTTAAACTTCTTTTTAACCACCACTTATACAACTCACATTCTTCACATTAATTTTCTCATGAATAACAAATATGGTTTTTCAATATGGTTTTTATCATGTAAACTCATTCAATAATTATCAAAGTGTTGAAATGTTTCTAAATATTCACCTAATTATAAAAAATAACATTTTATATTCATGATTCATTTACATGGTAAATAGATTTATTATATTTGGATGGTTTAAAATGGAAAAAAATAATATGTCGAATAAAGTGGATTTGAATATTTTTGATGAAATAGTCATGATTATAATGTTCACTCAAGTATGGTGTCCTCCTTAGTCCCCTTAGAAGAAAATAATCTATAAAAAATATTGTTTATATATATTCATTCCCAGGGTATCAATATTTCATTAGTTAAAATTATATTTTTATTATATCTATTTTTGGAATGTTCCAGATATAGAATTACTTTATTCAATTTTGATTTCTAGATAAGCATAAATCAATTTCCACTGAATGATGTATATGGGAACATCTCCCAGTAATAAACAAAAATTATTATAGTAAAAATATCTTAAATGATATCATATCATCATAAAGAAACCTCAAATGAGTATTCATACAATAATTCAACACCACCATAACACTTAAGATCAACTAGATATTACATTGTCAATTCTAAAGAAGTTTATAAAGGAAAATTTATCTTGAAATGAGAATAAAATAATAGGATATTAAAAAATACAAAAGGATCAAAAATTTTGAAATGTACAAGGGCATGAAAATTAAAAAATATTATTTTTAGAATAGAGATTATTATTCTGAAATATTTTCCACAATCATTTCATCCTCAAGAACCTCATCCCTCGTTTTTTGATAGAAATAGTTCATGTTATGGTTGTTATAATCATGGATTGGTTCTAAGAATAAATGATCTTATAGTTGATAATAATCCATAAATTCTTCATAATCTAAACCTGAAGTGTAATTTCAATGATAACGAATGAGGAATGTGACATTAGATTCAAAAATCATTAGCATATTCAGTAAATTTATTTATTTATATTTGAAACAATGTCATTTAAATCATTAATTTATGTTTTGCGTCATGTGAGAGATTGGTTCATTTATTGTCATTGGATATTTATAATAAAATTAGTATCAATTATGCACAAAATATATTTTTATCAAAAAATTTTTAATATAACAAACATTATATGAAAATTAAGAAATGAAAAAACACACCAAAAAATGAATAAAAAATAAGAAAATTTCAAACTAAAGAAAATAAAATTAATATTCTACACAAAATAATCATCCACAAACTTATTAAGTGAAATTTTTCATAATGAGAAATATATTTTATGTGAAATTGAAATTTAATAATGTAACACCCCATGCTTCCATGGTACGATTCTCTTTGAATAATGTGATAGCGTGTGTTGTACACAACACCGTGTTCTAAAACTCCATAACCAATCAAACTAGCCATTATGAATAGTAATACCTAATGTTTGAAATTATATATATTTTATTTTTTTATAATGGAATTCATTTTTGGATTCTGAATATCGAATTTATCCTAAGGTGAAATTTTGGAACTTTTCAGATAACTTTAATATTTTGATGAATAGTGAAAATTACTAAATTTTAATTAAAAAAACTTTTTTAACCAAAATAACTAATAGTGATAAATTATGAAATTGATTATTTTTAAAGTATATTTAGAATATATTTTTATCATTTAATATAATATTGGGCATTGGATATAATTTTTCAATTAAAACGGACATAAAAAAGTGTCAATCTTTTTATAGTTATTATCTCTTAAAAACACGCTTTTTGTTTTAACAACGTGAATTAATTTTAAATTAATTTCTTGCACTTCTGTGTTTTGAATTTGGAAAAATAGATTCAATATTTGGAATCAGGATGTTCAAATTTTTTAAATAGGTATCTTTTATTTTTAGACATTTTGAATAATTACTTCGGTAAATATTTTATTTACCATGGTTACGGGTAAATCTGGTAAATAAGGATAAAACATAATATTATAATAATACTAAATTACCCTAAAACGTGTCCTAGCCTTATTGGTTGATACATGTTCGACCATAGGCATCGTTGGGTCGATTTGGGGACCCCATGGAGCCACTTTTAGGTTATAGGGACACATTATTTTAATTAAGTTAAAATTAATACAAAAATGACACAAGCATATATCTTTTAGAAAAACAATTTTTACATAGGATTATATATGTTGGTATTTCACCTATCAATATTCATTAGAATTATAAAACGATTTCCTACATAATGAAATTTTATTTATAATTTTTAGAGATTACATAATTTAATTTATGTGTGACACAATGATGATGCAGTGATTAACATAATAATAAAAATTTAAAATAATTGATATTATAAATACCCAAATAAAAATAATTTGAGACTTTTAATGAATTAAAATAATTTTCTAGGATAATATGACATATTAGGATTTATTTAATTAATGTTTTTAGAAGTAATCATTCTTTTATGAGTTTCACAAAAATGAACTATTGAATAGTGTCAAAATTGTCATAAATGAGTTTTTAAAACAAATCTTATATTATTAATTGATATTAAATTCCTAAAAATCTAAAGTTCTTCCATGAGACATATATCATGATATTTGTATCATTAATGGACCACTTGGGAGTATCTTGGATATATATGGTATGTTTATTAACCATATAATATAAAAATACAAAGAGACATTGTAAAAGTGAAACTAATTAACTTATAGTTAATACTTAACGATAAGGTTAATATAAGAACCCAAACTTGTTTAAATTCTATTGTTTGAGTGTTTTCCAACCCATACCCACCTTATAATTTAAATAATCTACATTGGAGCCATTATGAACCGAATATGAATTTATTATAAATTAATATTTCTAACTTTTCCAAAGGTGCCTCTCACCCCTCTTATAAAACGGCACTCCTCCATTTCATTTCCTCATACCTTCAAAGCCTTTTGGTTCGGCCAAACTCTTCCAAAATACTCTCCGAAATTCTCTAACTACAACATAGAGGCCTTATTTTGATCAGAAAGCCAACCTAAGGAGCCCTTTTGATCAAATCAAAAGGAAGAACCCGAAGAAGAGGTAATGATTTCACCACCCTTTTCCAAGTTTCTTTCTTATTCCACTTCTTCTTCCTTTGTTTTTACCATTATAAAATAATAACTCCAGTATCATATATATACTGTGATGTTATTATAAATATGGTACAACCTTATTCAGTAATCTATCCACCCATTGAGTAACATGTCACCATATGTGCGTACGTACGGCTTACCGTCTCCACGTCGTGGTGTAATTGTTATTCAATATATTATTATTTGGATGGATATAATAATGATGTGTAACTCATTTAAATAATAAATATAACATGTTAATGATTCTGTATATAAGATATAAAATCCATGATTATATTATTTTAATATAAAAAGAATGATATTGTCGCTCGTGCATACGTACAGACTACCGTCTCCAAGAACGCGATGAATTTCATTCTCCACCATATCCATTCATGTATAATTATCATTTGATGATTTAAAAATAATTTTTAAGGACTTGATATCATTCTTTATATAAATAATATACATCCTATCCATGAAAAACATGGATTATGTAACAAGACATATAAAAGAAAACCAGTAAGTTAAGACCCGAAACGACGATAATACTAAGATATTATTAACAAAGCAATGTTAAAAGATCATATATGATATCATATGAATGTATATGAATATTGTATAATTTATAACTATTATTTCACTATTATAAAGGAGGTTAACCTACCCCAACCAAGGAAAAGTACAAGGTAAGGGTTATTTTACAATCTCTTCATTATCCAAGGTTGTTTATACGTAATAATCTACTGGGATCGCTTTATCATCCACATCCATGTTTCTTAAAAATGAATTTAAAAACATTTTTACTATTTACTAGAATATGGGTTAATGTAATTTATACCCTTGTTTGACATTTTATAATAGTATTATAAAAGAATCTTTCCATCATTTTCCAGACAAGGTGCTTTTTAACCTTTTCGACAAAATTAAGGTAAGAATGTTTTTTTAACATATACAGTAGGTGCAGCTATTTTCCGCAGTTATGAAATCATCAAAGATTCCCTTACAATATAATAAGAATATTTTAAAAGAAAATGTTTTATTTCATAAATATATGACTCTGAAATGATTTCAAAATAGAAAGAGTTATTTCTATAAAAAGAGTTTTGATTTCATCTATGTCAACATCCTTTGATGGATTTTACCCTTATTTGAAGTTGATTTATTATGATAAAAAACTTCTAAGGACTTGATATCATTCTGGATATGAATAATATACATCCCATTAATAACGAATATGGCTCACATAACAAAGAATATAAAGTAAAATGAACCCATTAACACCTGAAATGATGAAAATTCTAAGATATTATTAGCAAATCAATGATAAAAGATCATATATGATATCATATTAATGTGAATTATTCTTCTATAATTAAATAAAAATTATTTCACCATTATACAGAAGGTTAACCTACCATCGACCATGGAAAAAGTACAATGTAAGGGGTTTCTTATATCACTTTTATTTCCGTGAGAATTCCATTGTTCACCACTTATTTATTGCATGTGGTGTGTGTACTTCCCATGATTGTATTCATTGTGAAACATAGTTTAATTTATGGATATTTACATCATCATGGTATGACCCTTATTTCATGGGTGTATATTTCATAAGTTACCTAATCGATAAGGGAATTTTAAATTTCAATTTCCACTCATTCGGCTTGATGCATATTTCATTGATTATATTACTCCAAGATTATGTGTGGAATCACTATTCATATGCTTATGTCATAATTTACACACTCTTTTTCTGTGGATATACTTTTAATACACATAATCACTCCATTGATAATTTCTCAAGTAATCGATATGAATTTGATAAGATCAATTTTAACTCATTCTCCATTTGTTGAGTTAATCATCCAATTCATTGGGGTTGTTTTTATAAGATTATGTGTGAATATCCTTTGATTGATTTGCACTGAATATCCAATCATATTTAGTGTATTTATATTTGTCACACATAACTATGTTGTTGATTTATCCTTAACCTAAGGATACGTCCTTTATGAGAGATTTCATCTCAATTTACATTCCATTGAGACTTCTTTGTTGATATACGCCAAATCACTTTTATGTGGTGTATATAATGTACTTTGACATAGTATATCATGAATCCCTTTATTCTCATGATATTACAATGTTTTTATTACCTCAATTATTTGTATTCAAGTGTCTCTCTTTTTGTTAGAAACACTAACTAAAATACAATTTTTAAACATTTTAAAGACTTATTCTTCTAAATCTTTCTCATTAATGTCCATGTTTTAAAAAATGGGTTTAAGGATTTATTTATATGGGCATTAAAGTCATAAAATTAAAACTCCTTTTAAACGTTTCAAAGTGGAATGGGACACTTTGATTCAAAAATCTATTTTTAAATGGCTTCTTGGCAAATAGTTATACTTTTAAATGATTTCAAGAAAAAGGGGGATATTTCTCTAAAATAGTTTTGATGATTATTTTCATCTATGTCAACATCCTTCATTATTCTTGATTGAGGTTAATGTGATACAGTACAATCTTCCATATTGAATCGAATGAGTTATGTTTGATTGTGGATGTACTATTTTTTTTACCATTCATGGTTTGTGGTTAAATTATTGACATTTCATATACTAGTTTTAATAAAATGTTTATGTTATGTTTAAACCTATTCATATGAGGAATGCATTGGACTTAATAAGTGACGGGTGGAGACTGCTATAGCTCCTCGATGCATCGGTATGTCTCATGAGACAAACTAGTGTCTTGGCACAAGGCCTTGGAAAAATATTATTTGTAGTCTTGGTATGACGCCTTGGCTACGTGCTTATGATAGTCTGCAATTATGCATTCCATCATTATGAAAGTGGTTATTGATATTGCATGTGATAATTCAATTAGTAGAGTAACCATGTGAATAAGTAGACGACATTATTTAATTTTATTTTTGCCATACTATGTAGAAGTTCATGTTTAAAAGGATTTTGTTTTAGTTTCAAATTGCCTTACATTTTTATGCTTATCTATGAATTCTTCTGCTATATTGTTATCCTTACTAAGAATCTAAGCTCACCCCTTTCAATGTTTTATTTTTCCCAGGATTATGAAGAAATAATTTATGAATGACCTATAAGGATAATATGAGGGGATATGAAGACACGATGTTTTTTATGATGTAATGTACAATTTTATGAATGTATCTAGTGTTTCCAAGGATACTAAACTAATAGGTATTTCGATACATCATCTTTCTTGTGATCATGCCAATGTTATGTAATAACACACCAACTCCGGGTAACTGGAGTAGGGGCGTTACATTTGGTACCTGAGGAACATATGATGAAGAACCACCCGAATCTTTCAATGCGATAATATTATAGAAATTTTGAGAACGAAATTATTTGAAGGAGGGGAGAATGCAACACCCCAAGCTTCCACGGTACAGTTCTCTTTGAATAATGCGATAGCATGTGTTGTACGCAACACCGAGTTCTAACTCACCATAACCAATCAAACAACCCATTATGAATAGTAATACATACTTTTCTGAAATTATATATATTTTATTTTTTAAAATGGAATTCATTTTTGGATTCGGAATATCGAATTTAGCCTAAGGTTAAATTTTGGTACTTTTCGGATAACATTAATATTTTGATGAATAGTAAAAATTACTATATTTTAATTAAAAACAACTTTTTTAATCAAAATAATTAATAGTGATAAATTATGAATTTGAGTGGTTTTAAAGTATATTTAGAATTTAGTTTTACCATTTAATATAATGTTGGTCATTGGAAATAATTTTACAATTAAACAGGACATAAACAAGTGTCGATCTTTTGATAGTTATTATCTCTTAAAAACATGCTTTTTGTTTTAACAACGGGAAATAATTTTAAATTAATTTCTTCCACTTCTATGATTTGAATTTGTAAAAATGGATTCCATATTTGGGATCATAATGTTCAAATTTTGTATATAGGTAACTTTTATTTTTAGACTTTTTGAATAATTACTTCGGTATATATTTTATTTACCATGGTTAAGGGTAAATCCGGTAAATAAGGGTTAAAAAATAATATTATAATAATACTAAATTACCCTAAAACGTGTCCTAGACTTATTTTTTGATACATGTTCGACCGTAGGCATCTTTTTGTTGATTTTGGGACCCCATGGAGCCACTTGTAGATGATAGGGACACTTTATTTTAATTAAGTTAAAATTAATACAAAAATGACACAAGCAAATATCATTCAGAAAAACAATTTTTACATAGGGTTATATA
The DNA here is from genome assembly GCA_963277665.1 of Viscum album. Taxonomy (NCBI): domain Eukaryota; kingdom Viridiplantae; phylum Streptophyta; class Magnoliopsida; order Santalales; family Viscaceae; genus Viscum; species Viscum album. Next base: position 1,248,467,791 of record OY728148.1, read on the forward strand.
TGTTTGATATTCGACTATGAATAATAATTATAATGATAAAACGATTTAGTACATAATGATATTTTATTTATAATTTTAATATTTTACATAATTTAATTTATGTATGACACAATGTTGATGCAGTAATTAACATAATAGTGAAAATTTAAAATAATTGATATTATAAATACTCAAATAAATATAATTTTAGACTTTTAATGAATTAAAATAATTTTCTAGGATAATATGACATATTGGGATTGTTTTAATTAACTTTTTTGGAAGTAATAATTCTGTTATGAGTTTCACAAAAATCAACTATTGAATAGTGTCAAAATTGACATAAAAGAGTTTTTAAAACAAATATTATATTATTAATTGATATTAAATTCCTAAAAACCTACAGATCGGCCAAGAGACTTATATCATGATATTAGTATCATTAATGGGCCACATTGGAGTATCTTGGATGTATATGGAAATATATAGACCATATAATATAAAAATACAAAGAGAAATTGTAAAAGTGAAACTAATTAACTTAGAGTTAATACTTAAAGATAAGGTTAATATAAGTACCTAAACCTGTCTAGATTCAAATTTTTGAGCGTTTTTCGACCCATACCAACGTTAAAATTTAAATAACCCACTTTGGAGCCATTAGAAACCGAATATGAATTTATTATAAATTAATATTTCTAGCTTTTCCAAAGGTGCCCCTCACCCCTCTTATAAAAAGGCACTCCTCCTTCTCATTTATTCACACCTTCAAAGCCTTTTTGTTCGTCCAAAACCTTCCCAGATAATCTCTAAACATCCCTCACAACAACCTAGAGGCCTTATTTTGATCATAATTCCAACCTATGTATCCATTTTGATCAAATCAAAAAGAAGAACACGAAAAAGAGGTAATGTTTTCACCACCCTTTTTCAAGTTCCTTTCTTCTTTCACTTCTTCTTTCTTTGTTATTACCATTATAAAATAATAACTCCAGTATCCTATATATAATGTGATATTATTATAAATATGGTACAACGATATTCAGTATTTTATCCACCCTTTGAATAACATGTCACTATACGTGAATACGTTCGGTTACCGTCTCCACGTCGTGGTGTAATTGTTATTCAATATATTATTATTTGGATGGGTATGATAATGATGTTTAATTCATGTAAATAATAAATATAACATGATAATTATTCTGTATATATGATATACCGTCCAATTATATATTATTTTAATATCAAAAGAATGATATTGTCGCTCGTGCGTACGTACGGACTACCGTCTCCACGAACGCGATGAGATTCAGTCTCTATCGTACCCACTCAAGTATAATTATCATTTGATGATATATAAATAATGTTTAATAACTTGATATAATTATATATATGAATAAGATACAACCTATCCATGACAAACATGGCTTACGTAACAAAACATATAAAAGAAAACGTGTTTGTTAACACCAAAAACGACGATAATTCTAAGATATTATTAACAAAGCAACGGTAAAAGATAATATATGACATCATATTAATGTATATGATTCATGAATAATTTAATAAAAATTATTTCGACCTTATAAAGGAGGTTAACCTACCCCCAACCAAGGAAAAGTACAATGTAAGGGGTTTCTTATCTCACTTTTAATTCCGTGCGAATTCCATTGTTCACCATTTATTTATTACATGTGGTGGGTGTACTGCCAATGATTGTATTAATTGTGAAATATAAATTAATTTATGGATATTTAAATCATCATGGTAGGATCCTTCTTTCATGGGTGTATGTTTCGTAAGTTACCTAGTCGATAAGAGAATTTGAAATTTCAATTTCCACTCATTCGTCTTTACACATATTTCATTGATTATATTACTCCAAGATTATGTGTGGAATCACTATTATTTTGATTATGTCATAATTTCCACTCCCTTTCCTGTGGATATACTTTTGATACAAATAATAATTCCATTTATAATTTCTCAATTCATCGATATGAATTTGATAGGAGTAATTTTAACTCATTATCCATTTGTTGAGTTAAACATCCAATTAGTTGGTGTTCTTTTTACAAGAATATGTGTGAATGTCCTTTGATTGTTTTACACTGAATATCCAATCATATTGAGTGTATTTATATTTGTCACACATAATTATGTCGTTGATTTATCCTTAACCTAAGGATATGGCCTTTGTGCAAGATATCATCTCAATTTACATTCCATTGAGACTTCTTTGTTGTTATACACCAAATCACTTTTATGTGGTGTATATAATATACTTTGACATAGTGTATCATGAATCCATTTACTATAATGATATTACAATGTTTTGATTACCTCAATTATTTGTATTCAAGTGCCTCTCTTTTGGTTAGAAACTCTAACTAAAATAACATTTTTAAATATTTTAAAGACTTATACTTCTAAATCTTGCTCATTAATGTCCCTATTTTAAAAAAAGTTTTTAAGGATTTATTTATATGGACATTAATGTTTTATAATTAAATATCCTTTTAAAAGTTTCAATGTGGTATGGGACACTTTGATTCAAAAATATATTTTTAAATGGCTTCTTGACAAATAGTGTGACTTTAAATGATTTCAAGAAAAAGGGGGTTATTTCTCTCAAATTGTTTTGATGATTATTTTCTCTATGTTAATATCCTTCATTATTATCGATTGAGGTTAATATGATACAATAAAATCTTTCATAATGTATCGAATGAGTTATGTTTGACTGTGGATGTGCTATTTTTATACCGTTCATGGTTTTTGGATAAAGTATTGACATTTCATATGCTAGTTTTAATATGAATGATTCTGTTATGTTTAAACCTGTTCATATGAGGAATGAATTGGACATAATAAGTGACGGGTGGATCTCTCTATAGCTCCTCGATGCATCGATAGGTCTCATGAGACAAACTAGTGTCTTGGCACAAGGCCTTGACAAAATATTATTTGTAGTCTTGGCACGAGGCCTTGGATATGTGGTTATGATAGTCTGGCATTATGCATTCCATCATTATAAAAGTGGTTATTGATATTGCATGTGATTGTTTGAATAGTAGAATATACATGTTAATAAGTAGATGGAATTATTTCATTTTATCTTTTCCATATTATGCTGAAGTTCAAGTTTAAAAGGCTTTTGTTTTAATTATAAATTGCCTTAAGTGTTTATGCTTATCTATGAAAGCTTCTGCTATAATGTTATCCTTACTAAGCATCTGAGCGCACCCCTTTCAATGTTTTATTTTTCCTAGGATTATGAAGAAGTAATTTATGAATGACTTTCAGGGATAGTATGAGGGGATATGAAGACAAGATGTTTTTTATGATGTAATGTAAAACTTTATGTTGTATCTAGTGTTTCCAAGGCTACTAAACTAATCGGTCTTTCGAGACTTGATCTTTCTTGTGATCATGACAATGTTATGTAATAATGCACCGACTCTGGGTAACTTGGGTCGGGGTGTTACATTTGATATTTACCTCGAAAAAGATTCAGTGTATAATCAAATTGAAACACATTGTATACATCCATGAGGATATTGATGATATTCATCCAATCATGAATATTTTTGGTTGTTTAATTATTAAACCTAGAACCTTTATATTATTTATTTTTTATCACCTCCAGCTCTTGGAAACAAAATGATATTTCTTTTCTAGTAGGAAACAAATTCATGATAAATGTTTTTACATCCAAAAAATATTTGTTTTCAAAACCAAAATGTATGTGAAAATTCATTAAAAAAATATTATTAATTTTAAAATTGAAATTTTGATTTTAAATGCAATCATGTATTCCTAGAGTGAATAATCAATTCTCTTAGTCCAATTAATTCTATTTGGGAGCATGAATTTTTTAAATTTTATTGTTTTCATTGTTGGAATACGTTGTCATTAAATATGATTGTGGATGATAGGGTGTAGATACCTATCCTTAAGTCAAAATTTCTTTATAAGTGATTCAAATGTACTATTAAAATTATAGATACATTGAAGTGAAATCAAAATTTTTGTAAATCAAAATTTTAAAAACAATCTTCCTTTAAAAACATGGATATGATTTTGGTATCATCAGATTATGATGGAATGGACTTTTCCAACATTGAGAGATAATAAATAGTAATAATATTGCAATAATACCCAAAATAATAGGTAAAATGAACCATGAAATCCATAACCCCTATATCAATGACATAAAATAACAAAATAGTAGTTGTGGCATCTAATTCATTCTAAAATTTCTCCAATGAAAATGACTATTTTTATAGGATATATAAATTTTCAAATCATCCATTATAGTTGTGGTGTAACAAAATCCATAATAAAATAATTTTCTAACTACATTTGAGGTCCAAAGTGTCATATAAAACACAATATTTTTCAAAAAATGTGTGAAAAATTTAAATTCAAAACATTGAATGCACCTTTCAATCTTTTAATAACTACCAACATGCCACAAGTAAGGACCATCAAAATGTATCTCTTTGAATCACTAAAAAATTTAGAATTTTTTTTCATGGAATACATGTGGGTAACTTCATCAGCAACCAATTTACTCACAGTATCAGCAACTCATGGTCTTACACTCATATAGGAATTAATCATATCATTTAGAGTGGTTTCATTAATTTGTGGAGTGATCTAATGTTTCCAATAAAAAAATATTTTATCCTATAGAAATTAGCATAAATAATTTTCTCACATAAATTGTAATACATTATTAAGAAAAAAAAAACTCTTTTAAAAACAAGATCTGTATCAACGTTCCTATTTTAGGGTCTTGTTTGTTAATCAAAAATCTGAATTTATATCAATGTCTGAAAATAATCGCCATGGATCCTATTTGATAAAATATAAATTTATAAAAATATAAGGCAACAAATACTACTTCATTTTCATTTAAATTTTTGTTTTATCATTTCTTATCAAATTTTATTGAGTCATAGGATGTCAAATGATATTTCTTTTAAAAAATATGACACAAAACTACCGTATAAGAATTGTTTAATTGGCCAATCATGATTTTAAATGTTATGTACCATTTGGGAGGTTCAAAAAAGGAAGTGGTTTTATGTTTTATCTTCATCTCATGAAATCCATATTTACAATTTCCACAAAATACATATGGTTTGTCTTTTTATCAGAATCTGGAAAATTTATATACAACCCTAATAGAATCATTTATGAATATATTTTAAAAACTAGAATGAATAAAGTATGATATTCCAAATTCTAATTTTTTTGGTATCAAAATGAACTAATCACACCAAAATATTGTTTATCTTCATATAAATTGTATAGATACACACCATGACCATGATAAATCCTATTAACCCCCATAAAATTACAATTTTCAAATTTGAGGAAAATGTTTTTATCAATGAATGTTTCAATTACATCAGCAAAACTATTAAAAAAATAATTAAATAATGATCCATAAATTCTGAATTCAACCATAAAAACATTCATGCATGTTACCAGAAATTCATAAATGTACTCATCATAAATATTTGAAATGTTATTGAGAAATAAATAAATTGATGGGAATCATCATATAGTAAATGATTATAATGATGAATGTGAATGTTTTTTTTATATTTATCCTCTAGTGAAATATTAATTGTGAAATAACCAAATAATCCATCACGAAAACAATAATGTGCTTTCTCATACAGTCATTATCAGACCTAATCAAGGAATATAAATTGGATGTGCTCTTTCTTATAAAAATATTTAGGTTCCTTTAATCATTGCACATTCACTATTTATGTTGAATCATAATAGGGACAAGCACAAAAAATCCATTAATTAAAATTTTAAATCAACCATCTTAATGTAAAAATCATTAACTATACCATCCCATTGAAAATTAAAGATGGTATGAATAAATATATTCTCCAAAAGGGTTCTGAATTCCTTCATTACAACTTCTAATTGTATTGTCTCCACCATTTATTGAAATTATCTTAGTAGTTTGGCATTTTCCTTCAACAAAATTCTATTTATGCAAAGTAAGGGAATAATCCCAGTTAAACATACTAGGGTCAATAATATGGATATCATATGGGATTTGATGGCTTTTAATATTTTTTAATCCTAGGGCATTGATATATTTTTTTAAATGAGGATTTGGAATTGTACATTATCACCTATGAAATCATTGAGGATCCCACGAAGTGGGTTTAGCTCTATATCATCTAGATTTTTTTCATTGATCAAATAACACATAAAATAGGTGAGAATTTTCAATGTAGATTCATATTTTAATCTATATTATTTACGGAGATCACATTATATATTATAAGGACTTCTTTCCTGTGAAAAATTGAAAACTTATCAACAGAGAAAACTAGTATGTTTAAATGATTACAAAAATGAGTCTTCATCATGGTGAGGTATACATAATATGTTAAGTATGTTTCAAATTTCTAAGACTCATAGAAATATTCCACATCAATATCTTGTTTATTGGATTCAACAAAAAAAGTTAACATCATTTAAAATTGCTTAAAGTATTTCATTAGACGAAAAATCATTGTATATCTTTCTACAAACCCAGCCAATAATGTATACATGTTGTTCTAAATGATCCTCAACTGGGTGACTTATAGAATATGAAATATTGGAAAGATAATATATCCTACAAACTCAATTTAAACTGTTCCTTTTTGAACATTTATTATTTCTTTTTATGTTTTTATGAAGGGTCTCCCAAGAATTAGAGGTGCATGGGTACTAAACCAGTCAACCTCTATATCCATGATAGAGAAATACATATGAATAATCATGTCTTTGACCCAAATAATAACAACTTCTATAAGCCTAGAGGGAATGGTAGTACATTAGATTTCATATTGAATGATAATTCCAAGGGTTTCAATCCCCCAACATGAATATATAAATAAAAATAATGTGGCATAACATTGACAAGAATCTCATAAATCTGGCATCGAAACCATGAATTCAAATTACATAATAGTTTATGGAATCGTGGTGGTTCCTTGTCATTAATATTTATTCTAATGACATCTTGAGTCTTGGATGAAACATTTATATCCATGTTGACATTTTCACCACCTTAAAAATATACTCTGGTATGTACACATCTATTTTGGAAACATGGAATATCATTGAATTTGTTTTACATCAAAATGTGAATGTATTTTCACTAGAAATTTCTAAAAAATCTCTTAAACAATATTATACAACTATAATTTAGTACTCTACTTCATTTATGGTTCACTCATAGGATATCACAAAGGTTAATTGAATTTTTCTCAAATATTCTCAAAAATTCATTAAGTAACCAATGAACGTGAAATCTACATTAAAATAATCTTTGATCATTCAAAAATTGTTTTTTAAATTTTATTTACATTTAAAAAAGAAACAATATTTTCATTTTTTTATTAGAGGATGGATTCTCATTAATCGTTTAAATATCAAGTTGTGGATTCTCTTTTTGAGGGTTATTCAATCATGTTCCAATCCTATATTCAATTGCACTCACATTTAATTTCCATTTTTCTCCCATATTAACATTAACATGTGAGGGAAAACCTCCTCTAATTTTAATTTTTATGAAACTATGAATAGATTAATGTTGAACCATTTGTGTCATCTTGGTATTAATTTTATTCTTCTGTTTTCAGAATTATTTTTTTGTCCCATTTTCTTTTATTGTTTCCTTATTAATTGATTAAGAAAACACTCTGTATTTTTTGTGGGATGGGATGGATGAATGTTTATTCTTAATTATAAATATATTTCTCATTAGATTATCATGTTTGTTAATTATAGGATTTTATATGGAATTGTATTCATGATTTTACAGGATACCAAAATATTTTGTTAGAGTTGGTTTCTCGTCTATGATTGACATTTTTGTTGTTCTGAAATGGACTTCATTGGATTTATTGGAAGGGGTTTCAAGTGGAAAATTATTGTATTTCTTAAAAGTCACTTTAATTATGGGTCATTGGTAACTAAAATGTTTATTGGATAAAAAAAATTAAATAATGGAATTTCATATTAAATATTCTTCCCGTTTGAGTAGTGTTGGTGGGATATTGGAAAACAAAATAGACCTCACTATGGTGTTATGTTCATAAATTTTACTTAGAATCATGATGTTTTATGTAATAAAGGTGGGGATATAAACATAATGTTTCACAGGAATGAGGCCTTTTATTTCCAATAATTGATCATTTTTGTCCATGTTTTCAATTAATTATATCGAATCATCCAGTGCATTGTATACTAGTTACCACCATAGCTACATAAATCATGCTTATAATAGTTAGAAAAATCCCTCATAAAAATATTGGATCAATATTTTGTCACTAATAGGATTTTCAGTGAAACTAAAAAAGTGTCATTTGAATCATTCTTAGTACACATGAAAATTTTCAACTTGATTTTTCCAAATTCCTGATGTATCAAATCTTATAGAACAAAAAATAAACATATTAAAAAAATCATGTAAATGTTTTTTCAATTAAATAAAATCCCTACTAAATTATTAATGAGAAAATAATATCCATTCTTTGGAAACTCTTTCAAATGAAAAGGAAATCATATGAATTTAATTTTTTCATATCAATGCTCGGAGGATTCCTTTTATCAATAAGATACGAAATTATTGAAGGTATTGATGTCAATATTTACTAGGAAACCCGTTAAATTTTTTATAATGGTGGATGGTACAAGATTTATTTTCACACTAGGTAGGTGCATGAATATATTTCTCTGGATTTTTTTGATTATCAATATATGAAAAATCTAATGCTTTCAAATTTATATTTTTAGCTATTAGAATTTATGTTCCATCCATGTTCCATCCACGTGTGTTATTGAAAGATTGAAAAAATGGGGCATGGGTTATCTAGTATTTATATCCCTAGTGTGAAATTATCTATCGATTAAAAATCCTATTATATGAAATCTGGGTCAAAATTTCAGGTCACGAGAAAATAATTTTTTCAAAATATGCTCAAGATACGTCCTTAAAAATGTATCTATTTGATTTGACAATTTTTTTCACATGAAAAACTCAATAAATAATTTTATTCCCAATATAAATTAAATATAGATGTACCTAGATAGTCTCTAGATGAGGTTTTAATTTTAGTTTCAAAACAATCACTTCAAATTTGTTTGTTTTCTCAAGAAGAGAAATTTTAGGATTTGATTAATGATTCAAAAAATATAATAACAATCTAATATAAAAATATTTTATAGACATATAAAAATATAGAAATTTTATAAAATAATTTTTATCTCATGATAAAAATAGTAGTTATAGACAAACATTAACCTCTCAGACACTCCCCACTTCCTTGACATAAACTATTTACCAATTGAATCTTTTAATGCCCACCCAAGGACCCCTAATTGAACAGTGAAATTTGTATAAATAAATTATCGATAAATAAAATTTATTTTCATTTATCATATAAATGTGATTCAATTACATAAAGGCATCCAAGTAATCATACCTAATTGAAATCAATGTGATCAATGATAATATGTCACCATTGAAATTTAAATTGTGAATTCTAAATATTTAAATCATTGATTGAATAGCCATCCAATTTTTTTGATGAAGATATATTAAATAAAGAAAAATACAACATTAATTAAAAAATATGTTTTCAAAATAATTGAAAAAATAAAATTAGGCAGTATGAACACAAATCAAAATAGACTATATGTCATTTGATTTCTTCTACCACAACATGATGATTATCCTCACATCACTTGTGTAAAAAACATATTATTGATTCTAGTAAGAAAATAAAAAATTATTCATCATGATATCTATATCAATGTTACATTTTCTCTATAATCTCAACCCCCAAAATATGAATAAGTTAAGAAAAAAACAATGACAAAGCTGGGTCTTGATATCTGTTATGTAGTTTCTATCCAAGCAATGTTATTTGGAAGAACACCATTATCACAGATGAATATGTATCTACACTATTTCATATATTTATTTGGAATTAATCAATATATCGACCCTCAAACTTTCATATCATTTTAACACATTATTAAATATATATGATTTAATTATTATAGAAATCATATTTTTCCTAAGGAGACCCTTCTTTTTTCTACTTTAAGAATCACTCTTGTTATATTTTATAAGATAAAAATACCTTTATAATTATTAGTAACCCCAGAAACTGAGTACAATTAAATTTACAATTTTATTAATATCACTCTAAAATATGTAGCCTATGTTATAGCCCTTTAAATGAAGTGGGGTCCATCCTATTGTCAAAAACATATTTCATAATGATTGATTTTTTTGACGTCCTAATTTTATAATCAATACATGGTAAAATTTTACAAGTTATATATCAATAATATAAGAAGGCCACAATGTAACAATAAACCATGTTGGATAAATATATAAAATATTTGGATGAAATACCTAGCATTATAAATTATTTAAAATTCTAGAATTTTGCATTTTTAAATTTTAACCTGAAATCATTTAAAATTCCAAAACAATGAAATTCAGAAGAATACAATAAATTGGATGGGTTTAAATAATTGAAATACAAATTAAAAATAGATAAAATAAAAACTCTCTCCATATATTTTCTATCCATATGATGTTATTCAAAATTTCACCACCTTCATAGCCGAATATGTATTTATATTATTCTAACGAGTTTTTTTGGATTTAATGAATCTATATTACCTATAAATTTATTTCTTTTTGGAAAAGTGGTCCAAAATTTACCATTTAACTATTGTAGGTATTTTATTTATCTCTTGAAATAACTACATGTTCATTCTTTTGTACACCCTAATGTACTACCTTAAGAAGTTAATTTCTAATTTACAATCATCATGCACGCGTGAAATCAATCCTACATTTTTATCCAACATGAATCATCAAATTTTGAAACATGTAGCCTATATTATGGCCCTTTAAAAGCTCGCATATCCATTATAGCTACAACTGAACCACTCTCATGTTTTTCTTGTTTTCAATTTATATATCTTGAGGATTTATATACTAGATCCTTTATAAATAATGGACTCATAGGTCATTCCTAAACATAATGATAGTTATTATATGGAATGTTTTGTTATGAATGTGTATTATATAGAGAAATACTATTAAAAATGACCATCTCACATGTTTAGTTGTCTATGGTGAAACCACCAATTTAAAGAAGCTATGTCTGTAACTAATTTTTTAAAGTGTTAAAGGAAACATAATTTTTTTATCATATTTTCAAATTTAGAGAGTGTGATGAGCATTATGGGATGTATAATGTAACGAATTGGTTTTTATGAAATTAATTTTTGACATAAATTTAATTTCTTTAATTGATCAATTTACATACAACCACAAGATTTAACTAAATGGGACATACTATTCAAATATGACTATTTAATATTCTATTTATTAAATAGATATTTTAATGGTGGGTATGAATATAAAATAATATATTATTATTATATATGTTTTTATAAATTAAAATATAATTATTTATTCTCTTTACAATTATTAATAATTAAAAATAAAATCCATTTAAAAATAAAGTAAATGTTTTTTTGGATGGACTATTTTTATGCAGAAAAATATATTTCATCTTAATAAAATAAATAATTCACGTTTTTTGAATTATTTTAATTATATATATATATTATTTTTGGTATCAAAATGTTTTATCTATTCTAGTCAGTTTTTATGAATTCATATAATAATATAACCACTTTTTCATTAAAATAATCTTTTTTTATAAATAGATAATTTATCCACATTTTTTAAACTTATTTTAAAATGAATGTTTTCCTATTTTTAAATATTATTTGAAAAAATAATGTTTCATTTCAATATAATAAATTCAAAAATATCATACTATGGTTTTTGGGATTTCCCTAAAAATAGTAATAATTTGATAAATATTGAAAATTACTTGTTTTAAATGAATGATTCATTTAATTTTAAAAGAAATTATAATGACAATATCGATTTAATATGGTCTTAAAATTATTATTTAATCTATTATATATTAATTATTGTAATTTACATCATTGGAATCAATATCATATTGACATTTAATATAAATACTTTTTAAAAAGTTTAAACTTTTTCTCTTTGGTAATCCACCTTCTCGTTGAATCTATGTGTTTAAATATAAATTATAATTTTACACATCTCTATATGTAATTTATAAAAATAGTTTCATTATTTTTTATCAAAATAATTGTTACTTTATATTAAATTCATCATCATTTTTTTTGAATGTAAACAGTAAATATAATTAAAATATATTTAAATCTTTTTTGTAAAAATGGTTTTATGAGGGTATATAAAAATAATATATGGTTTTAAATGTAAAATACACATGTATAGAACCAATATTAATCCATTATTTCATCCTTAATACGTAAAATGTAATTTAATAGTTGATTATACTGATAATTCATGTGAAAATATTTGGTACACATTATTATTTTAAAAAAGTACATGTATGTTTTCTACCCACTTCTAACAATCCACCCATTATCCTATAAAATTATAATATACAAATACATTTTGATCAGAAAATCCATAACAATATTTCATTCATTTTTTTATAGCCACACTAATGTAAAATTTTTATTGTACCAAATATATTCTAGGAATGATTTAGATTAATCCTATTGTGATTTTTTAATGAATATGCAATGTTTTTCTGTTTTAATTTCACATTAACATTGTTATTATAAATTGAAAAAATATTAATCTTTATTAATGTAAAATTATCACCATAATATACCAAATAATATTTTTAATTAATTAAATTTCAATACGTGTATATGTATCAAATTTTGTATATGAACATGTCGATCATCTATACAATGGACAACCTCCACATGAAACGATGTTATTTGTTTACCATAAACACTTATCATGACAATATACAATGATATATTTAATGTTTATATATTATAATAATGATATTATTAAATATTTATAATTATATTAAAACATATAACATTTTACTTCACATCCCTTTGGAAACCATATTAGTGCCCATGTGTATAGAAAAACACCTTATTGCAAACTGTCGTGCTGTGTTTTTCAGTTATGTTTACTTGGTTGGAAATTGGGATAGATAAAATTAATATATATAAAATTTTTTACATTATTTTAATTATATTCTTATGATATCACATATATATTATTTAATTACATTCTATGGTGGATATGATGATGATGTTCATGTGCACATAAGACTACTGCCTCGCAAAGCAATGGGGATCGTTTTAGGATAAATCACTGCATGGAAGATAATTATGGTATTTTTAATTTATATATTATATATATATGATATAGAAATTATTCTATAAATGTAATATATTTTTTACCATTATTTTATTTCACCCGTCATGAATGTGTAAGAATCATTTTTGAGTACGTACATCATACCATATCTACAAATTTGTTATCTCATTTTCAATCATTTTTTGAAAAAAAAATTATATTTACATAATATGTATGATATTAATTTCATATTTAATATACAAGAAACTATTTATTAATGATCAATGTATTATTATGGAAATTAAATTCTTGAATCTTATACGATAAAACCCTAGTTGTACTCGAATCTTTATTTGGACATAAACTGTAAATAACTGAGTTATAAATAGTTATATGTAAAAAATATGTGGTGTTATATAAATATATATTATTTTGTAATATATATATAATGATCATAAATTTATCATACTAGAATTTTATTTGTATATAAAGAAACTCGAGACTTCTTGTAAGGTATTTCCATCTGTCTTTTTTTACTCTTGGGAGACAAATGCAATATTCACAACCTATTCCATTTATGTGGCCTATATATTACCCAATAATTTGTATTATTATTATTATTATTATTGTAATTATTATGATTATTATTATTTTCATTACTGTTTCCAAATATATTTTTAGGATCCATTTTTCATGAGTTTTACAATTAAAAAACTACTAATGCAGTAAGAGATGTTTTCTCAAATAGCCTTCTTAGGGATATAAGTTATATTATACACCTATCATATTCCGTGAAGTCTATAACCCCCTTGAAATTATGAATCATGAGAATATTTATTTTCATGAAATTTAATTTTCCCTTAAATGTTATTATTTAATTTACCTATTATTGAAAACATACCAATGTGGTTATGGTTTGATGTTAGAGTGTCTAGGTTTATTGGTATTGCTAATAATTATTCATTTAATTATCAAATATTATATACCACTTGTCAGGAAACTGATGAAATTTATTTTCCAATAGATATGAAATGAGAATAAACATTTTCATAAATAATATTATATTTATGTACTCGTGTTTGAATATAAATTTTTTATGGAAACAAGATTTATTTCTATATTTTTTCAATCATCCATGAATATAGAATATAATAAAATTACATCAATAAATATCATTCTGGAATGATAAATGATAACAGCTTAAAAACATTTAAATAGTAATCTCACTACCTTATCCTATAGAATGAATATCACACATTCCATCAGGACATTTATATAATCATATTCCCAATCATTTCTGCAATATCTTAAATGATATTATATAACGTAGTATTTTCTATTTATGTGTTGTTGTATGACTCTTTTTTTAATCTTGTTTAAATGAAATTTAAAAAAAGGGTAATGATAACATCAAAAATATGTATATGGAAAGATAAATCTGAATAGATTTTATGTTACAAAATATATTTTACTAATTGAAACAATAAAATCAAACATTGTCCCTCATTATTATATCATTTTTTATCTATTTCCATGTTATTATTTTGTTATCTATCCTTTTTAGTTAACATATTTACTAAAACATGTATAATGGTTCAAAGTAATAATTTTATTAACTAAATAAAATACCTGAGGGATTGTCTCTCTATGTGAGTAGTATTTGGCCCACTCATCATTAATTAGTTTGATGATAAATTCAATTATCAACAAAGCCTTTTCGGGTTGATTATCCTAAAGATCATATGCTCTTTAGCCACATCGAAATTCTAGTGTCATGGTAGCGTTGTATTCATAAAAAATATAATCACTAATTTAAGAAATCATCAAGATGTTATAAAATACATAGACTTATTTAATATATTTTCCTTGATTCTGTCTAATCCCAATCCTTTATTAAAATGTGAATAATTTTATTAACATTAAATTATATAATATGACAAAATTGTGATAAAAAACATTTAAAATATGATAAATTGTAACATATTATCCTCTAAATTTTATAAAATAAGCATTATAATGTCTATAATTATACAAACCATTCTATTGATAAAAATTATTCTCTAAAGATACTCTCTAGAATTCGATTCTCATAGGAACATAATTTGGGTAGTTTCATTTATAAAAATGATAAATCATAGTTATAAGAATAATTAAATACATTGACATTAATATTTTTTCAATATATTACATAAAAATGATATTTTATTATTGAATGATATAGAGAATTATTAAGCATCATAAACTAATAAATATTATGTACCTCGTAACCAGAAAATATTATTCTTTATATAAACAAATTCACTTCAATAAAGATAAGTTAGCAAAATCTCAAATAAATTATTCCAAAAGTTCTTTCCATATAAACATGATATATAAACCACTTGTCTTAACAAAATGGGGGATATAAACATACACATGAGAGGTTACAAGAGCTCATTAATGGTAACATATAATTGAAAATATCAAGGAATAATCGTTGAATAAATATTAAGGATAGAAAAAAAAGATAGTATAAATCCCTAATAAATGTGAAACTATATGGACATTATATCCATGAAATTTAATTAAAAGCATGTATATCAATAATTCATCTCGTATATTGATGGAATACATAATAATATAAATCAAATAAATTTTTTCAAATAATCATGAAAGGACAATTTTAATATCATAATGACCATATACAAAAAAATATTCGAACATGGTTGACATTATGAAAATCCCCGAAAATTTATTTTCATGGGATGCTTGGTGATGCCCTGAGGGGATTTATATTTTTACTCCCCACCAAAAAAATTATTATGTAAAATGAATTTAACATTGGTTTTAAAAATACCATTTATACTATTCACTATGAAACCATTAGACAAATAGAAACATATATATATATATATATATAATGACTAATATTGAGTAACAGTATAAGATAAAGATGTTCTGGAATCCAATAATCCTCAATAAGCTCAATAATTATCATTGTTTTATGATAATATCAGACATTCAATGTGATCTTCATCAAAAATGAGTTTTGTATATTTTTATGGTCATGATATTTAGAATAATGAGTATAAAAATTTGTAAATAATGAAATATTTTGATCACATTCCATCTAGAGGATTAAATACATGATTTTTAAAGATAATATCCCCCCCAAGTAGGAAATATTTTTCCAATGGTTAATTTATAAGGATTGTATATCAATAATAGTTTTTTCAATACACCATAATTATATTAATGTGTAACACACCAAATTTATAAAATAAGAATTTTTTATTTAATAGTTTATAAAACATAAAACATTGAGTGTTTCTTAAACTAAACACAACATTATATTTAGCTTACATTACATGAAACATATATTTTAGCATCTTTTTTATGCAATAAAAAGTATCTTTAAAAACATAACATACCTATATGGACAATGTTTATAAAAAGAGAATATATTATTTATATCATTGATTTATTTTCAAATTTACATGAGGCACTTAGAATGGCATGAATTGACATGATTTAATATATAATGAGATCAACTTTATATTGTTTCATCCAATTAGTATGATTCAAATTTATTCATGTTTCATCAAATTAACATATATAAGACTCAAAATTTGAGATCAATCTTATATTGTTTCCTTTCCCCAAAATTCAATGAAGTTTTCTATGATTTATATAAAGTGATATTATAGAAAAAAATATTCTAATAAACCATATGTTATAATTTTTGTATTAAAATTTAATACATGAATCTTGTGTGTATCTAATTCCCCGTGACTAAAAAACTATTACAATAGTCTGTAAATTATTCATTTTATGTTATTCTAATTTAATAAATTTGCATACATTATCATCGATAATACTATCAAGGTCAATATAGAATAGTAAAAATATATTCAACATCTATCAAATAATTTCTAAAAATATCATTAACTCAATGAATGAAACTGATTTACTAGTGAATACTCGGTATGGAAGAAACCTATGAATCATTAAAAACATTAATTAAAGAACACTATTTAGATATTGAAATAAAATAAATACATGGTTCATTATAAAAATACATATACATGTATTGAACACCCATTATAAATGAAACATGACACAAAAATATATTATGTATGCAGGAATTTTATTAGAGACAATAAATCCCTTGTGTCTTTATTAACACATTAATAAAAACCACCGAAATGTAGTATATTAATTGGAATTAAAATAACATTATTAAATGATAATTTATGACATCATATATTACATAGGTATTTTATACACTATATAAATGAAACCATTGTCCTAATCTAAAACAATTCCCAAAATGAGTAATATTAGGAAAAGTCCATTATGTCATAGAACATACAACAAAAAATGAACATTTTCATAATATCTAAAAAATATAAATACCATAATCAAATAATAAAAAAACATAATCATATCCATTTTATTTTATTTCCTTTTAAAATATTCAATATCTATATACATTATATTGATATTACACAATTATTATTTATATTTTTGATCTATCATATTGTTTTAGAAATAACATTAAACATCTTATTTCTTATATCAGTGATCAGAATTAGTGTATAATTATATTAAATGTTATGTAGAGTATTATTTGTTTATATTCTATATAAAACCATTAATGAGTTTCGTATTGTTTATTCATTAATATGAAGTCAATTAAAAGGTTGTTTTAGGGAATCAAAATTTTCAAATTGTATTTTAATAATAAAAAAAATTAATTAATGATATAAAATATATAAAAATTAATAATTACATATTTATATAACTTTTTATTATTAATTACATCTCCAATTTCATTCATGATATAAATTCTTAGTAATTTTCAATTTTGTGGATAAACCGAACTAAAAATTATTGAACCCTAAATTAATGAATGATTTTGTTATGGATTAATTGTTATATCAATATTAAAGGGTAATATTTATTATAATTTTTTTCTATTATTGTTTAATTATTAAATTATAAAAAAATAGAATTGCAGTATAGTTTACATAAATCCATTACTTATAAAGAATGTTATATTTACCTCTATGTTTTTCCATTTAAAACAATTGAATTAACAAATAGTATTTGTTGACCATATCCTTTAAAGGTCATTAAATTAAATATATAAAATCCATAATGATATTATATTATTGTTATATATATTTTAACCCCATCATTATATCCATCAATTTTTGGTAGTTATAGAAAACAATACATGGTGTGTCTTATAGATGATAGTCTTAAAAACATATAAATAATGAATATATTTCCTTAATAGATGTGGTATATGAATTTTAAAATTAAAATTCCATTAAGATAATAAATTATGGGGTCTAAATTACCAAAGTATCATTATAATTCTATGAATATAATAAACATGACTATTTTAATTAATATGAAAACAAAGTAGTCGATAATTTTCAAATCAATGAATTACATCATCCATGGATATCTCTATGAATATAATAAAATGTAAAAATTATGAATTACCAAGGACATATGTTCCTTCCATAATGTTATATGGAGACTATTGTAAATTACTATATCTATGAATCCTAGCCTATTCTGTGATGTCAATGCTATCTATCCTCGAAGATGTCTTGGAAGTGGATTAAATGTGTTTGGATACAAGTTGCAAGATGCAGGGAGATTACATGCCAATCAACCCATATATATCTTTATATTTGGTTCATAAATTTTTTAGTAGTACTTCATGATGTCTTTTTTATGAGGTCAATTGATACTATGATGGAATGCCTTTCAGTGTTATCTTAACCACGATGTTTACATGATTTGAGAAGGGATCACACATACTGTAATTCCCCATAGTAGTATTGGTATAAGTTTTTTATCCACTAATGTTTTTTATAATCCTACATCTATAGTATATCCCACTCTCGTTTAGTGTGTTAAGGATCCTCTATATCTTTGTTTTGGATTCCATTTGAAGGGGATCATTTATAGCATTCCTTATTCAATCTATGTAAATATCTGGTGATTCATGTAGTTTTATTCCATTGGATTTGAGTTTTTTCATCATAGATGATAACATTTTCCTCCAATATATTCATTAAATTCTAGGAATTTTATCTACCATGTTTCTAGAGGGATTTTTTTAGTGGTACCTATGTGGTGTTTCATTCTTGAATGGATTTCTTTTCGAGTGAGATAGGTAATCAAATATCCACAAAAAGATTCATTCTTTTGTTATGTACATTCAAGAATTTTATGGTTGGAGTTTTATTGATTCACTATTTATTTAGGTGAAATTATAGATATATCATGAATTAATCCAATGTATTGGAAAGAAATATACCTAAAAATAATTTTTACTAGCTGAAAGATATTTCTTGCGATCATATATTGGAAATATTGTTTCATTTTATCATTGTAGAAATTTTCCTCTTGAGTTTCTATATTATTGGATATCAATGGATTTTTTTAATATCATTATTTTACTAATGATAATGAATATATAATTTAATTCTACAATTAATATAAAATTAATTTGTTTAATTATACTTATATATGTATGTTTGAAATATTGATTATAATATATTTTAATGGTAATTAAATTCATATAATATGCTTCTTTAATTAAATTGTTACATCAATTTAGTGATTTTGATTTAGAAATGTTGTATTGCCTGTTTATTAATTTTTTATAATAATTAATGATTAATTTTATAGTAATGGTACATATTTATATTTTTAGAAACCAGAATAAATTCCAATTACATGTTATTTCTTTTTTTTTTCTTGTTATAGATTTCTGTAATAAGACTCTCGGAGTTGGAACCAATTAACAAATAAATCAGTTAGTTCATTAATAAATAAGAACCAAATATTTTAAATTGATTTTTTATTGTTCTAGGTCTATTTTTTCTATTTTCATGAAAAGGAAATGTGCCTTGGTTTGGGGTCATAAGATCTTGTTTTTAGGAGAAGGACAAATTCTTTATTTTGGGGGCCAAACATATGGGTTTGTTGTTAGTTACAACTGATTCCTTGTGATGTTATATTGAAAATATCCTTGTGTCCTTATCAATGTATAGATTATATTGGAGGGATATTTTAATACGTTGAATGTTGGATTAGATCTATTTTGAGCCTTGTATGTTTTAGTCTGGGATGACAAATAGATTATGTGGAAGAAGGTAATGTGTGTGATGATATAATGCATTGGTAAAATCATATGGGTGTCTTCGATTGAATAATAGGATATATAATGGATTAATTTATTCATTACACAATGAATAGATGTTGATATGTTCAATGTAAACATGAATCTATATAATAGATGGTGGATGAGTTGCTTATTTTTTTTATTCTATTCCACACATTTAGAGGAATAAAAAAATTCATGATTGTAATTTTCTCTCTTGGTAGTATATTATTAATTTTTTTATATAGTAGATGGATATGGTATGATTGTAATAATGAATTTAATACAAGTTAAAACCATGGGGTCAGTTGTAGATGTAATGAAAATGAAAAAGATGTTAATCATGAAAAACCAAGTACATAGAGTTAATGAACATTCGTCT
Source organism: Viscum album (assembly GCA_963277665.1). Lineage (NCBI taxonomy): Eukaryota > Viridiplantae > Streptophyta > Magnoliopsida > Santalales > Viscaceae > Viscum > Viscum album. The sequence continues at coordinate 1,248,488,620 of OY728148.1, forward strand.
AATTACTAATGTGATGTAATGTATAGTGATGTAATGTAATGTTTAATGATGTTGAATAATATTTAATGAATTTATTAATGAAATTTTATGGATAAAATAAAATAAAAAATTAATATATCTGCTTTATATTTTGATGTGCATATTAGTTGTCTGGTCATAGTAGTGCAATGTGGGAGTTTGATCAATGTTTTCTATAGTTAACTATAATTATTTTTATTTTCATGTTTTTTTTGTAATGTATATTACATCATGTATATTCTCAGATTAAATACACTACACTACCTATTTATATTGGGAAAACTAATACATAATGGACTCTAGGAGGGTGTTTTCCCCATCATCCCACTGGGATGATCGATGACAGACTATGCCCTATGGCTACACTCTCTTAATGTGGTAGTTAATTATAAATATATTCAAGAATTCTTGTTTTACCATCTATGTGATTATTGGGATTTGATGTATTAGTGATATTTAACAATCATGTATTCCTCAATATATTATCCATAGGATACAGGTTTTAATGGAGTGTATAAGATATGATGGATTGAAAAAGATACCTAATGTGTGGGCTGTAACAGAGTGAGGAATAGTTCCAAATGATTTATATACATTATATTGTCTATGGTGGATAAAAAAACTACTTTTTTACTATTTTTGGTGTTATTGGATGATGTTATTTTGTTATGCATGATGTGCATATTGAGATGCCCAACCAAGTTGTTTTTAGAAGGAATTACTTTTGGATAGAAATTATAAGGTAGTGAAATATAGGAGAAAAGAGAAAACCCATTGGGCAAGTGAGAAAATGTTACAATTTTTGTTATATATATATATATTATATAAAATATTTTATTTGTTACATAGTGAAATATTTCTATAGTTATGTTGGTTTGTTAGTATAAAACTACAGGTGAGGAGTTAGTTTCACATTTGTTCACTATAAATTAGCCTGATTTATTTATATTTTCCATAAGTGTCTCCACGAAATATCCTAAAAATTATAATATTATCCTCACCCTATATAGATACAGTGTTTTTGGAGGTATTTTGGAACATTCCAGTGGTTATGTAAGATATTACTAGCTAAGGGTTTACCATGAACATTTCAGCTTCATAGTCATTGTGGTATTTTTATTTGTTTTTATTTTTCCCCTTCTTAATATTTATGCACATTATTAAATTTCATGGTTTCAATTGGGATATACTTATATATATACATATGTCTGATAACGGGGTTATTTTTGTGAGCTTTTAATCTCTCACTTCAGCGATTTTAATTTAGAGTGTAGTGCCTCCCATTTAGAAGTGTGTTATACTATCAGTGCTAGTATCCAATAGGTGTCCTTCAATTGGTGGGAATCAGGAAGTCACCATATCACTCCTTATTATGTGTTATATTTTTTATAAGGTTTAATAATTATTGGTGTAGAGGTTCATGATCGATGGATATGATGGAGTTTGTAGTTGACAACAAGTGAGGCTTGAGTGGTTAGTTGGGAATGGTGTCAGCGAAGTGAGGTAAGTGATGTAAAAATGGGAGACTAGTTGATACATTATTTTTAAAGTCCCTATATGTTATGTTTCATTGACCATTATGTTTACCTATATTACTAAATAATTTGATACTCATGATAGTGTATGGATGTAGAAATGTATCAGGTATCATTCTTTTTTGTTCTTGTGTTTGAAATGGGTACACCATCAGATAAGATAAAACCATTAAAATATAATTAAATAAATATATAATTAATGATAACTATTATATATTCAATGTTTATGAATTATATCAAGTTATTTTTTATAATAATGGATCTCCATCAATTCCCTGACCAGGATTGTTCTGATTATGTTTAGCTAGATGTTCCAATAGATCTCAGTACAATAGTGGTCGATGATAACAACACATACATGAGGAAACTATGATAGATTCACCACTTGAATCAAAAGAATATTTACGGAATCGCCTCATATGTAGTCACAAAATAGTTATTATAGGATGATAACATAGCATTTAATTCAGTATCTCCCTAACATGAGCATTAGGTTTTTTATCGTTGTGATGAAACTACATGAAGTAATGATGATGTGGTGGATCTACTTTCATGAGGATAATGAAGAGACTATAGCATCATGGTATAATATCTAATACTACATCAATGTAGTGTTTCATTCTTCTGTAGTGAAGAAGGATAGTCTCTAAAAGCTTCATACCATTCGGTAGGGTATCTCAACTTTGAATACAATTGGTATGTGTTTGAGTACTCTACTATGATATGATTAAGAACTATTCCAAAATGAAGTGGTCAAGGTGATGCACATAGAGGTGGCTTTATATATATTGATCCAATTCTTGGTAGCCTCATATATATAAAACAACTCATCTTGAGGGGATTAAGAGAGTATATGTAATTGAGAAGTCAGTATCCAAAATCAATTCCTCATGTGTGGGGAGTCTGTGGGAAAATGATCTAAGGGATTGGATTCCCATTTGTTAGGAATGAATTTTTTTTCTATTAGTCATAGTTATGTTCCATTCCTGATAATTTAATTTATATGGGTGTTGGGGATATAAAAATAATTCCAAGGGATCATATAGATGATTTTATTATATTAGATAAGGTATTCAAAGGTGAGAGTACTAGAAAATTATGAGTTGTCAATGCATATTGGGTTTTCCAATTAAATTTCATTAGTTGAGGATGTTTCATCTAAGGTATCAATATCAAGGTGATAAAGTTTGGGATCTTTATATAGGAGATATGGAAGGACAATTATATACCACATATTCTTCTTTTCCATTGATTGTATTTCACATTCCAAGAGGTTGTATTAAGTTTGTATAGTGAGTCCATGGATTAGTTTTTGGTCATCATTATGCATTATTATTTCTAGTTCCATCTGATCCAAATATTGTTCGATGTACTATTTCTAGTTTTATAAATATTTTTGTGCTTATATTGATTCAATAGAAAGTAAATAATTTTGTCACATTCTTTGAAAAATAATTTGGATATTATTTATAGATTATAATAGTTCCCTTGGTGTTGAATACAGTAGATGGAGGTGGATGTAACGTCGGGACCCCAGAAGCCTAGAGATGATGCATTATTTTTATACATTGGAATGATCACCGTTGATCAATAGTTGAATGAATAATTATTTTAGTAGCCATTGAAGTACTACATGCAGACATAATATTTACATTACATCTTGAAATAATAAACATCAACTTTGTGTCCCCTTTGGACACACTCAGATCCCTTATCCTATCCTTATAGGTCAGTAATAATATAGTCTTCAAATCCTGGGAAAAAACAGAAAAAATGGGTTAGATTAGTTTCTCTATAAGGGAAAACATATTGCGGAAACTATCATAAATAAAAATAAACATTTAAGGAAATGTATATGAATAAAACACAAGCATTTTAAACATATACATCATTATAATCTGGGAATAATAAATCAAATAATTTCATTTACAATTTCATATAAATATTATATTAGTCGAATATTCACAAGTAATATCAATAGATAATTTCATAATGAATGGATGCATAATGTCGGACATCATAACCACATATTCAAGGCCTCTTCCCAAGACTACAAATAGGATTTTCTCAAGGCCTTCTGCGAAGACACACCACTATCTCATAAGACCTATCGATGTAACGATGAGCTATAGCAAAGTCCACCCATTAATTACTAAGTCCAAAGCATTTCTCGTATTAAATGGTTGATGCATGACATAAAAATTCGTATTAAAAATAGAATATAAAAGTTTAATACTTCAGACATAAACCATGAATTATATAATAATAACAAATCCACAGCCAAACATATTATAAAACCTTCAATACAATCTGGAAAATCGTATCATAATAAATCTTCTTCAAAAAGTGTAAAATCAATCAATGGATGCTGACATAGATGAAATAAAAAATATTTGAAAAAAATATATATTTCTATATTGAAAATATTTAAAAGTACGATAATTATAAAATAATACATTTATTCTAAAAATATCCATATAAGCAAGTAAGGCTAGCTTCGAAAGTGTTATGACAACAGAAAAAATCCGCACACATCGTATTTGTTAAAAAACATTCATAAAATAATTTTTCAAAATGTTAATAAAGTACTGCATTCAAAATATGATGAAAAGATTTCATTATAATCATTTAATAAAATGTAAAACAATAAAATAATTTAATTTGACACATATTCATGTCAATTGTAAAAATGTTTTCAAGTACACTTTTGTGAAACAAAGATGTTGATGATAAGGAGATCCCCATATATACTTAAGAATAAATAACATTAGAGAATAAAGACATTGTTAAATTAACCATTACGTTGTAATTTTCCTTGTTCAAGGGTATGTTAACCTTCTGTATAATAGTTAAATGATTTCTGTTATTAAATGGTTACGATGGGGAAGGAATCTCATCGCGTTCGTGGAGACGGTAATCATTAGGTACACATGAGCAACGATATCATTCTATTTATGGTTAAATAGAATATAATTGGATGGTATATAGTATATAAATAATCATTAACTTGTTATATCTATTATTTACATCAATTATACTCATTATTATTCCCATCCAAAAAATGAAGTTTTGAATAACAAACTACACGATAACGCGAAGATGTTAAGTCGTACGTACACATGTATGGGAACTTTTTCATTCATATCATGTATAAAATAATTAATATGGTTTTATCATAATTATATTAACAAAATAGGACATTAATTTAATTCTAGTTATTATTCTATTATGGAAACATCAAATAAAGAGTATATAGAATAACAAAATAACTTTAAATGAGGTGAATAAATTATTATCTCTTTTTTGGGTGATTTATTTTGATTTGATCAAAATTGATCTTTAGGATGGATTAATGATCAATATAAGTTCCCTAAGATAACATTAGAATAGTTGGGGGAATATGTTAGTAGGTTTTGGCTGAGAAAAATGGATTTGGAAATGATTAATTAAGATAAGGGGATGTATCATTTTATAAGAGTGGTCATTGTCACTTTAGTAAAAGCTTAGAAAATTATTTTATTGTAAAATCATTTTTGGTTTATAATAAATAAAAAAATATATATTTTGATGATTACATATGGATGGATTTATATAAATTCATCCAATAGGTTTTATAATATTTTAGGTCACCATATTAACCATATCTTTTTAGAGTTTACTTTTGGTTAAATAGTTTAACATTTACTATGTCTCCTAATGTTTTTATATTACATGTTTAATAATCATACAATAAAAATCCATGAAAACCTAAAGTGGTTAATTAGTAAAATATATAACCATATCTAATTAATTTATCAAATCCATATATTTTTAGGAATATTATATAATTTAATAATATTGTATTTGTTTTAAAAACTCATTTTTATCAATTTTGACACTATTTAGTATTTGGTTTTGGTGAAAGTCTTAACAACATGATTACATCACAAAAAATAAATTTAATAGACCATATGATGTTATATTAACCTATAAAAATCTCAGAATGATTCAAAAGTTTAAATTTACATTTATTTTAATATTTATAACATCAAATATTTTAGTGGTTCATTAATAATGTAATTTCTGCATCATCATTGTGTCATAAATTAATATAATTAATGAATTTATAAAAAGTTTAAATAAAATACCATGATGTAGGAAATATTTTTATATTTATAATTAATATTTATAATATAATTAATCATATTTATAAAACTATATTAAAAATGTTTTAGTTATTAAAATTTGAATTTCACACATTTAACTCTTGTTCAAATAAAATATAATAAAATTCCTAATCTAATCCAAGTGGATAAAAAAGGATCATATTTTATTATTAAGGATTATTTTGGTCTAAACAAACTTTTTCAATATAATTAGGACATTTGTTAGGGTAATTATACTATCATGTTTACTTTTAATTAACATATTTACTATTAACCATGATAAATAAATTTCAAAAGTCACTATGCACCAAAAAAATATTTTCATCAGATTGAACCAAATTTTACATACTGATGTGAACCATGTCTCTCGGAGTTTTAAAATTCAATTCACATAAACATTAAAATTATGTTTTATGAAAATTATTAAATGTTCCTAGAAGACGGGTATAAGGTGTTAAATAGTTAAATAATGTTTAATATGTCTAATATTATTATAAAATGACTCCAATGAATTACATTGAACTAATATTTATGTAATATATCTATTTGTATATTGAAATAAAATTTAAAATATAATTATTATTTAAATAAATTCAATTTTAAATTGAAATGTAATTTTTTCACTCATTATGAAAAATTGAATGATTTCATAAAAACCCAAAAAATTCACCATAATAAAATTTGGATAATCCGAATCCAATAATGAATTATATTTTACCAAAATCATTTTTAGGAGTTTTTTATATCAAATTTTTAATTTTTCATAAAATGACATAAAAAATAGTTCTATTAAGAAAATAGTTTTCCTAAATATATAATTATTTTAACAAAGCATATTCATTTCATTATAAGTATGTTTTATTTTTGTAAAAACATTATAAAATATAATTCAAATTTATTTCTTACTATTTATATTACAATATTTAATTGTTAAAAAAATATATTATATAAAGAATTATAAAACTGATGTGTTGTTTCACTGAAAAAAAATCTTGTGTGTAATGATAGCTATATCGTTATTGCGAGAGGTATAAGTTATTGAATTACATTAAATATATAAAATAATATGAAATATTGGGGTGTTACATTCTTCCCTCTTTTAATAAAATTATTGATCACAATTTTAAATTTTAAATCAAAAATAAAATGGTAATAATATATAAAACATTTGTGGAAAACCCACATCAGAAATCAGTCTAATGAAATATAGTTTTAATAAAAGAGAATGGAAAATGAAAGAGTCCACAAGAAATTAAGAAACTTAATTAAGGAACATTAGTTTATATTTTAGGCTCATAATTTGAGGAAAAACGTTTATATTTTTAAGGAGTGATTATGGTTATGAATCAGAAAATGTAAAAAATAAATATTAAATTGGGGGCCTCAAATCCATAAATATTTGATGACTTAAAATATCATTTGTTCATCAAAAAACAAGGTATTAGGATAACAAATTTTTGGTTTTCATATCCTTTTTACTTTTTTTCTAATGGTACTAATATCTACCAGAAACTCATCATTCACCCCAAAAGATAATAGAACTCAAATATATTCTATGTATCCTAATCATATATAGTTTAAAAAATGAATATATAATTCATCTATCAGATTATTTGATAAAACTACATTATAAAAACTCTGAAATCATGTAGTCTTGTGGTCGGTGATGCACTATGGTTTCCCTTTTGTTGTAGGATCAAATTTTGCGGACTTGTCGTGCGTGAAGAGTTGTCCACTGACCTCTGAGTTTTCCTTTTTATGAAAATATATAAATAATACTCAGAAGTATTTTAAACATAAAAAATTGTATCCAATGCCCATATTAATCCATTCTAGAATTTATAGTTATACAAAACACATATGTCCAAACACTCACTATAAGGTCACTATATTTCAAAATAAAATGTTACATCAGATTACCCAAAAAAATGTAGGGTTTATATTATTTTCATATACTAAAAATATGATTACCTAAATCATATTAAAACCGCATTGCAAACAAAAAGTATTGAAGTACAATCCATATATATATCACATTCTTCTTATATATAGAATATAAATATTTAATTCAAAAACATATATAAAATAATTATTTCACAAGAAATTTTTTAACTACATAATCTTGGCATTGATCCCTTGTCCATCACTGATGTATGTTTCTTTGGAGCTATGGAAATTAATTTTCATAATTCACAATTTCTCTACAATTATAGAATTCATCATTGGGAACATATTTCTATCACTTGCAATCACAATCCTGGATTACTTTTTCACCACATTTGTAGAAAACACCCATTCCTTTTAGGCAAGTACTGGGGGGATTATTCACAAAATTATCAGATAAGAGATTTTCCTTCTTTTAGATTTTTTTCATTTATCTATATATTGCTTAACTGTTCTCTTCTTCTCATTCTTTACTTTAATGTCATATGACATAGGTAATTTTATTTCTATTGTGATAGCACACGAAACTATATCATAGTATGATGAAAATGATTGTGAGACTAATTCTCGATGAAGAAACAGATTGAACCCATAAAATAATGGATCAATATTATGTCTTGGGTTTCATATATTATCTACAACATTTCTTGATATCATTTTAATGTTAGCCTCATACTTTGCAGCAATTTCATCCTACATTTTCCTCAGATATAAAAATTGTTTTTTCATATCCCATTGATGTTCACGATGAAATTATTTTTCTATGTGAAATATTTTTAAACTACCTTTATTTGATATTTGATACTCTATCATCCATTTTTTTGTTTTTAATAAATGTCCTCCATTGATCTACAACTCTTGTGAGGTGAAAAACTGCCATAAAAACTTATTCCCTTTCCCTACTCTCCAAAGCATGAAATATTTTCTCAAGGAAACATATACATTGATTTGCTAAAAAACTATTTTTAGTCCCATTTAATGTTGTCGGTTGTTTGACTCATGAATATTTCTAACAGTGATCATTAACATTGTGGATTATGGTTCAATATACATGTATAGTTGTTATTCCTAAAATAAGTGAGTTCTCCCAATATGATTATAAGTTTTTCAACACTATTTGCATCACTGGATCCACAATAATTATCTTGTTTAGGAGATAAATAACTACATGGATTACAAGAGTTGATAGGGTTTCCATAACTTCCACTAGGAGCCACTTCTATAAAATGGCATACAATAGAATAGTTTATAAATTGCAATACATAAATCCAAACTAGTAAAATACATAACATAAGATTACCAATTTATTGATATAATCCATAATCATAATAAATTTTTTTCATTGAGTAATTATTTTCTCATAAATACAAATTATTTATTTGTAAATAAAGTGTGACTTTTCCTAATCATATCCCTAAAGGTGTCATAACAAATAGGGCATCAAGGCATGTTGTCGTGCACTGATTCTCATTTGAATCTAGATTTAAGAAGTGTCATTGAGTTTTACCACTATATACATCTATGCGAGAGCCCCTCTACCTACTCGTATCCTTGAGAAGATTTATTTTTTGTAAAATTAAAAAAACTATACATTATGAAAAATATTTGAAGCAATTCTATATTATTCTCAATGTCTATATAAGGATAATGTTCTATAATCTGAGTTTTTAAAAATCTAGTTTCTAATGATTGTATTAAACTACCTCTGATACCAACTACAACTCCCCATCCCTAGAGTCCTAGACCAGATTCATTATGTAAATTAATTGGAATGATCACAAGAGATCATGTCTCGAAATACTGATTAGTTTAGTATCCTTCAAAGTAATATATACATTCATAAGTTTTACATTACATCATGATATAAAAAAGCAATTACTTTGTCCCCTTATAAAAGTCTCAATACTTTATCTTTTCCCTACAGGCCGATCGTAATATATTTCTTCACATCATCAGATTAAGAAACATATGAAATGGGTGAGCACAGATCCACAGTAAGGATAAAAATATAGCAGAAGCAATCATAAATAAACCAAAACAGTTAATGCAATGTATAAGTTTAGATGATAATCCATTTAAACTTAAATTTCAGCATAATAAGGAAAATAAAAATCAAATAATGACATGTACATGTTCACGTGAATTTTGTACAAGTTGAATAATCACATGTAATATCAATAGATAATTTTCTAATGATGGAATGTATAATTCCAAAAATCATAACTACATATTCAAGGCCTTGTGCCAATACTACAAATAATATTTTTTCAAGGCATTGTTCCAAGACACACATTTTTCTCATTAGACATATCAATGCAACAAAGAGCTCTAGCGGGCTCCAACCGTCACTTACTAAGTCCAATGCATTCCCCATATGAAAAGTTAGAAACATAAAAAAAATTCATATTAAAACATACATACGAAATGTTAATACATTAAAAATAATCTGTCAATGTTATAAAAATTATTGATCCACAATCTGAAATATCAAGAAACCTTATATACAATATGAAATATTAGATCATAAAAATCTGAAGGTTTCGGGTGCAGGAGGAGCACGTGGGTAGATGTGCCCACATGGATGTTTGTCATTAGTCATGATCAATCCAGGAACAATACGGCAATAAATGCCAGTCTCCAAGGACTGATTCACAGAAATAAACATAGAAGAAGAATGTTCCCGAAACCACAAAAGTGGATTGTCATAGGTTGATTATAGTTAATTTAATTGATTGACAAGAATTACCTTTTTTGTGTTATTATTTAGTTGATGTTCATGATCACGTACAGATGTGATTCATCATTGTGTCGTTGAACCCATTTGTAGAATTCCTTCAATGGTGATCCACACGTGCACCTCGCATCTCTGGACGCCGCCAAAGGAGTCTCCGAGTGCTATCATGGAGAAAACATTTACGGTGTTGTCCTCCATATATCATCATGATCTGATGGAAGAGGATCTTTCTCAGTCTTGAGAGCATTCTTGGAGGAAGGGGTTCTTTTAGCATTGAAAGAATTATCAAGAATTTTTGTACAGAACAATTCTCTTTTGTGTGAAAAGAGTTGGGGCTAGGATGATATTTATAATCGGGTATGAGGTTGTAGAGTTATGACAATAAATAAATATGTTATGTTTTTATTTATTTAATATACTCTTATTAAAACCCGCATGTCAAATAATTAAATCCATTACATGTTCCCACACTGATTATAAAAAATATCATTTAATAAAAAAATATTATATCCTCAAAATCATATTCGGAATACTACCCGGCGTGTAATCATTAATACATGGCATGTACTTCTTTCCATAAAACTACACAGCGTGTAATCATTAATACATGACATGTACTTGTTTTAATATTTCCTTTCAAAATGAAAACTATATGGCGCACAATCATTAATACACAGTGTGTACTTGTTTTCTATGAAAAAACTATACGACATGTAATCATTAACACACGACACATATATCTTGTTTTTCATTTCATTTTTCCTCTATCATTAAAATGATTTAGGCATCCTTGAATAATTATTTTACCATATATTGTAATAACCATTATTCTACTTGAGATACTTGTATTCACATAGTGTGTGATCCTCTATGCCTCTTTCTCGTTTACATTAGGTGGGCCTACCTAATATCCAATACTACAATTTAGAAACGGGTCAAGGAGCCTAAGAGAATGAAGTTTATGTTGCTCTGATGTGTCACCTCATAAGAATTATTAATGTGTTATTTAATCCCTTTGTCTCAATATCTCATCAAGAAGGTTTAATGGAAGTGTCATAAACATATAAGCTTGATATGTCATTCTTTGACTTACAGAAATAAACTCATCCGGTCACCATGGTCGTGGATTTTTTTCGACAGTTCTATTTCAATCAAAGTGCCTGAGATATATACTTCCATTAATATGGAAAGGAAAAATCCTTTCTCAACTTATCCATTAACGAGATGTCATTCGTGATGCACCCAACTTACCCTACTTCCTGTCAACTGTCTTCATGATGTTTTCATCAGCAAATCAAATTAGGTGAGTCATGACATGATTTAATGATAATCATACACTCTATGGACCATTACACACTCTCATAGACAGCAATATCTGATGACACCAAAATAAGAATAATTACTACTGGCGGGTCTCTTCTCATAATCTACCATCTTAGAGATTACAAAGTGAAAACTCCATGAGAGAGAGTCTCGTCTTCTTAAGAGTACTCACACATGACAGTCTGTATGCTATTTTTCCTATCATAGTATGTCATCCAACTGTAGAACATTACATAAGAATATTGTAATAGGATTTCATGGTTATCATCATAGCGGAGATCTTCCATGACATTATCAATGAAACAAATATTTCTGGACATTATTATATTATAGTCATCTAGAATAATGAACAATATATTCCAAGTGAATGTTGGTGTAATCAAAGTACAAAATAGTTGGTTCTCATGACACCAACCCTAACAAACTCCCACTTGGACTAGATCTAACTTCCTACAAATATTTGTCTGCTAGACCTCGCATGATGATCATGTTTCCTCTGATACAAGGCATTAGTCAAGGGGTCCAACACGTTGTCTTTCATGGAAATAATGCTCACTGCAACTTCACCTCTATGAGTAAAATCCATCAAGAGATGATACCTCTGAAGTATGTGATTTTCCAGTGATGTGGCCTTGACTCCTTTTCAAGTTCCACCATTGCAGTATTATCACAGTAGAGTGTGATGGGATCTTTACTTCTAGGTACAACATCCAGCTCTTGGATGATGCTTTGAATCCATACTTCTTCTTTTTCTGCCTCAGAAGCTGTAATATACTAGGACTCTACTGTAGAATCTTCCACCACACTTTTCTTTAAGGTCTTTCATCTCATTCAACCTCCATTAAAACTGAAAATGTATCCAGTTTGCAACTTCATGTCATCTTGATCAGTCTAGAAACTAGAATTTAAATGTCCTCTATTGACTAGTTCCGCATCTCCTCCATAAACTAGTAACATATCCATAGTATGCCTTAGATACTTAAGGATATTCTAGACATCCATCCAATGGAGGTCTCCTGGATTCGTTGGAAATATCCCTATCACACATAATGTGTAAACTACATCTAGCCTACTACATAGCATAACATACATGACCAACCAAATCACGAATGCATAAGGTATTCTTGTCATTTTATCTCGTTCCTCATGTGTCTGAGGATACATTTTCTTGGAAATATGAATTCCATGTGGCATTGGAAACAATCCCCTCATGGATTGTTCTGTATTGAATCTCTTCAGTATCTTTTCAATGTATGTACTTTGACTAAGGCCCAACATTCTCTTAGATCTATCCCGATGGATCTTGCTCCCATGAATATTTGCTGCCTTGCGCAAGTCTTTCATGGAGAAGTATTTATCTAACTATTTCTTAACTAACTGTAAGATAGGTACTTCGTTTCTAATTAGTTACATGTCATCAACATATACTTTTAAGAATACTACTGCACTTCCACTAATCCTTTTGTAGACACAAGGCTCACATTCATTCTTAATAAATCAAAATTACATTATGACTTCATCAAAATGAATGTTTCATGACCTTGAGGTATTATTTAATCCATAAATGGATTTCTGCAACTTTTATACATTATTTTCATCCTATGGAGTCACAAACCCTTCATGTTGTGTCATGTAGTCATCTTCCTAGAGCTTCCCATTAAGGAATATTGGTTTTACATCCATTTGCCAAATTTATTTTTCATTGTAAGAGGCAATGGAAAATGGGATTTTGATGGATTTCAGCATTGTAACTGGTGAAAAGGTTTCATCATATTAAATTCCTTAACGCTGTCTAAAACCTTTAGCAACCAATCGTACCTTTTATGTGTTGACTTGCCATTCCATGTCCAGTTTTTTCTTGAATACCCATTTATTTCCAATAGGATTTACATCAATTAGAGGATCTACCAAAATCTAGACTTGGTTTTGGTACATAGAAACTATTTCAGAATTCATGGATTCTTGCCACTTGGAAATTTATGTGCCTTCAATTGCTTCCTTGTAGGTAAAATGACCATCATTGTCAACCAATAATGATACACCAGCCTCTATGATAAGAAAACCACATCGTTCTGGTTCTATCACCTCTCTCGTTATCCTACACAGTTCTTGTGTCTCTAGAAAACAAAAATTTCCACAAGGCTTTGTGGAATTTTTTCTTGTACCAATTCATGTATATCATGAGCCACGACTTCATCTAAGTCTATATCACTCCCACTATCTATTTTGGTTATGTTCTCCCTATCATGGAATATAGCATGTCTTGCCATTGTCACCTTTTTGTCTGAGGGGTTATATTGGTAATATCCCCTTGGTTCCTTGGGATATCCTATAATGATACACTTTGTGCCATGGGGTGCAATTTTTTTACCTGAATAGGCCTTAACAAATGCTTCGCTACCCCGCACATGTAAATTCAATAAAATGGTTTTGCGTCCACTCCATAACTCATATGGAATACCATTTATCGATTTATATGGTACATGGTTTAGTATGTGGGCTTCTGTTTGTAATGAATATCCTCAAAAGGATAATTGAAGAGTCGCATGACTCATCATTGATCTCACCATGTCCAACAAGGTTCGGTTCCTCCTTTAACATACACCATTACACTATGGTGTATAAGGAGGAGTGAGTTGAAATAGAATCACAAACTCCCATAAGAAATCAATGAAGTATTGATTAATATACTTTCTTACTCTATCTGAGTGGAGTTTTTTAATATTCTTACCAAGCTAGATGTCAACTTCATTAATGTATTATTTGAACTGATAAAAAGAATCCGACTTATATCTCATTATGCAAATATATCCATATCTAATAAAATCATCAGTATAAGTTAAGAAGTAAGAGAACACACCCCTTACATTAGCTGAAATGGTCCACACACATATGTGTGAACTAATTCTAGAAGCTCTTCATCCCTTTCACCTTTCACACTAAATGGGGCTTTGGTCATTTTTCCTTTTAGACATGAGTGACATACACCAAGTGGTTTTAGTTCGAATGAATCTAAATACCCATCTTGATGTAATTTTGTCACAAGTTTTTCATTGACATGACCTACATGGTGATGCCAATGTTGGGTGTGGTATGAGTCATGTGAATTAACTTTTTCATTGATTTCCTTTACCTGGTTTGTGTAGTCTAACACATAAAGGGCATTATAAAAATATGACCTACCAAAAAATGCTGTCATTATAAAAGTAGAAACATCCAATTTAAAAATTGAAGATGAATACATAATTATCTAATCTGGACACTGAAATAATGTTTTTGGTTATAGAGGGTACATAATAACAACCAATCAAAACCAAGACCATCCCAGTAGGCAACATGTGGTGGTAGTCTCTGATAGCTACAATAGCATGTTTAGCTCCGTTGGCTACTCGTAGATCTACCTCACCTCAGTCAATCATTCTAAATCTACTTGGTTCCTGTATTTGGATATAAATGTGATCACCAAAAGAAGTATCTAATACAAAATTGGTATAAATAGATAGATTGCATTCGATAAAAAATGCACATGAATCTTCCCCTTTCATCATTGGCTGGGTGTAGTTTTTCTTCCAGTGGCCCTTCTTACCACATGCGAAACAAACATCATCCTCTTCTCTTGCCTCCCCTTTGATCATCATCTTCATGGAAGGCCATGAAGATGTTTTGGGATTAAATCTATTCTCATTCTCTTTACATTTATTCACCATGAGGATATATGGTTATTCACACTTCATGTCATTTTCCACATAGAGAATGATGATAAGAAGATCAGACAGGTACTTCTCAATGTTGTTCATGTTTAATTTCCATAAAAAGTTTGAGAAGCTCCCGGGGTGTGATGCAATAATGAGATTGGTACCCAGTTCATCAAGAATTTTAAACCCTAGAACCTCTAAGCACTCAATTTAGCTAATGTGATTGACTACATGAGGCCCTTTTGGGGCACCCTCTCCAAGCTTGCTCTGAAATAGAGCCTTGTAGATCTCAAACCTTTCATATCTTGATCTCTCCTGGTATAGACCATGGAGGTGCTCAAGCATGCTATAGGCATCTATGTCCCCATGAGACATCATGCGATCACTTGACATTTATGATATCATCAAACATTGAACGTCGACTACATTGTTTTAATGTTGATCATAGACCAAGAAATCATCATCACTCACCCCGGAGGTAGGAGAGTCAGGATGTGAGGACTCCAGCACGTAAAACATTCGTTCATGGAATAGGATAACCCGAAGGCGCATACAACATTCTTTAATGTTACTACCAGTGAAGATGATTTCTATGTCTAGAATTTATCACAGAGAAAAAGTGGTTTATGAGTTTTTCATAATGAATCTACAAATTAAAAGATCAGATTTATCAGTACTTTCCTGATTACATTTTATGACAAATAATAAATTTTATTAACTCTCCCACTACTTTATCAAGTCCCAATGGGACTCAACATTGAACTAGGAATGTCCAGTTACTTTAACATTCTAGTGGAAAGGTCACATATTCCCCTTCTCATAACCCCAATAAGGGTTGGTCATGCTATTTGAAAGTATTTAGGTAGGTGGGTCTTTTCCAACTGTGAGCTTATAGTTCCTTGATCTATTGAGTGGACTCCCCCATCCTGAAATCCTGACATGGATTTCCTCAACTATTGCATCCAATATTAAATCAAGTCTAGAAAGGAATACTCTTCTCGATGTAATATGGTTAAGTCATCCTGAAACCATTCATAAGGGATCCCTTTATAAAAGTATGTGTCCCAACAAGGGTTGGTCAAACAAATAGTTTTATTGAGTCTTTCCATTAATCATGTAACAGAAGGATTGGTCTGACATAATATTGTATTGAGGGATTATAATCCTTTATGTGTAACTTTAAATTATCACATGCTTGTTAATATTAATCGATGCTTGTTTAAGTGATTAACAATGTTCTGATAATGTTTAATCATAGTTCGGTTTTTGTTTTATTACAACTTTACATTCTTTTTTATTTCATTAATTATGTGATCGTGAAAACACATACATAATAAATAAACCATGAAATCAGACAGAAATAAAATATGATGGTATGATCATATGTATGTATTGGATAACTTATCTAGTATTTTGATAAGCTTACCTTGACCTAGGTAAAACACCTTGAACCGATGGTTAATGTTTTGAAGCGCCCACCTGTCAACTTTTTTATCTTCAGGGATTGGTTTCACCTCAGCTTCGGGTTTTGAACCATCTCCTCTAGCTTGGGAGATCCTCCATTTCATTGGGTTTACATTACAAAATACATGGGCACGAAATCCCTACATATTATTTTAAGAAGACTCGCAAGCCAACGAATCTAAAGTAATCAAATTTAAATGATACCATACACACGTACAAAGGGTCTTTGTCCTAGCTCATGATCATCCATATCATACAGTGACATTTATGAATATCTAAAATTCAAATTCTTTTAATCATTAAATTATTTAAGATAAGTCACAATTGAATTAAATTAATTATGATATTATAATTTATCAATTATTTATCATAAATTCTTACTGAATTTCCTTGAGATTCTTTACATCCATATTCCTTTTACAGGTCTTCGTACTTTTGGAGGAAACCTAGTGAAATTCTATTTTTGGAAAGTACACGGAGTGTAGTTTATATTTACATGGTGTGTATTTCTTTTCAACCTTTTTCAAAATTAAACATCTGGGGATTTTTTGTGTTTTCACTAATTTTGAAATTTTGTAATACACGATGTGTAAATTAATCTAACACGACATGTAATTCTTTGTTAAGTGGTTTCCAGCCTAACAATATCATGTATGCGGATCACGATTTCTCTTTTTACATGGTTTCACCTAGGCCAGATCGGACTACACGACATGTTGATTTAACACACATGCCGTGTATTTCGATTCCATGTCCAATTCCTTTCTGGCCATCAAGGGGAAATAAATACTTAGGTATACTCAATTAACATGGTGCGATTTGGCGGACCAGTACCGGTTCATTGAACCTATGTACACGGTGTGTAGATTTCACTACATGCCTTGTATTTTTCTCTTGTACAGACAAAAAGAGCGGCTCCTCAGGATGAGTTCCTCATTTCTAATTTAATAAAAATTAAAATTAAAAGTTCATTTCTATTATATGAATCTCAATATGAAGGATTATGAATCGATCTTGTTCATTTAGTTTTATAAAACAATTTATCTTGAATTTAATCAAATATAAATGTGTAAATTATCAACAAAAATTAAATAACTATAAATAATGTTATAACCTCCCACTGATTCTAATTAAAGGTTCCGGGAACATCTAAATCATGTGAATGGATGTGCCCACTTGGATTTTTGTCATTAGAAATGATCAATCCAGGATAAATACGATGATAAACTCCAGTCTCCATAGATTGGTTCCCAAAAATAGACAAAGAAGATGAAAGTTTTCAGAACCACAAAGGTGGATCGACACAAGTTGATTATAGTTAATTTAATTAATTTACAATAATTACCTTTATGGTGTTCCTTATTCATCGAGTTTCTTGATCATGATCTGATGTGATTCATCGTTGCGTCGCAGAAGCCATGTGTAGACTTCCTCTAGCGGTGATCCACACATGTACATCGTATCTCTAGATGTCACCAAATGAGTCTCTGGGTGCTAGCATGGAGAATCCTTTGCTTGGGTTGTCCACCTTATATCACCATGATCCGATGTAAGAGGATCTCTCTCGGACTTGAGAGCGTTCTTCAAGGAAGAGGTTCTTTCAACCTTGAAAGAATTCTCTAGAATTATTTTGCACCACGATTCTCTTGGGTGTGAAAAGAGATGGGGTTGTGAGGATCTTTATAATTGGGTTTGAGGTTGTAGTGTTATGATAATAAATAAACATGTTACACATTAAATTTATTTCATTGCCTCTAATGAAACCCTGAGGTCGAATAATAAATACCTTGACATGCGCCCACACTGATTTTAATAACTATCATTTAATAGAACAATATTATATCCTCAACATTCGAAAATGAAAAATACATGGCGTGTAATCATTAATACTCACCATGTACTTATTTTTTTATTTCCATTAAAAATGAAACCTAATGGCATGTAATCATTAACACACGGTGTGTACTTGTTTTCCATGAAAAAATATAAAGTGTGTAATCATTAATACCAGCCTGTATATGTTGTTTTTCATTTCCGTCTTCCTCCATCATTAAAACGATTTAGGTATCCTTGAATAATTATTAAACCACATATAGTAATAATAATTAATCTACATGAGATGCATGGATACACTTAGTGTGTGACCCTCTAGGCCTCTTTCTCGTTTGCATTGAGTGGGCCTGCCTAAAGTCTAAGATTACTGTCTAGAAACAGGTCAAGGCACCCAAGAGAAAGAAGTCGATGCAACAATGACGTGTCACCTCATACAAACTCTTTCTATGTAATATAATCTCTTTGTCTCAGTATCTCATCAAGAAGGATTCATATCAATGACATAAACATATATGCTTGATCTGTCACTATTTGAATTCCAGAAATAAAATCATCGTGTCACCATGGCCATGAAATTTGTTCGAAATTCTATTTCAATCAAAGGGCCTGAGATATCTAATTTTATAAATATGGAAGGGAAAAATCCTTCCAAAACTTATCCATTAATGACATGTCATTCGTGACACTCCCAATGTAACCAAATTCTCCCAAAATATCATCAGGACAGTTTTCATCAGAAAATCTATGTGCGTGAGTCATGAAATGAATCAATGTTAATATTCATGTCTAAAGACCAATTAACACACTCGCAGATAGAAATATCCAATAACGCCAAAAACTGAGGAATTACTACTGGCGGGTTTGTTCACGTAATCTCCCATATTTTAGATTACAAAGTGTAAACTCCATGAGAGAGAGTCTCGTCTTCTTACGTGTACTCACACATGATGGTCTGTATACTATGTGTCCTATCATAGTATGTCATCCAACCGTAGAACATTATTTAAGAATAATTTTATAGCATTTCAGGGTTCTCATCATAGAGGGGACCTTCCATTACCTTATCAATGCAACAAATATTCCAGGACATTATTATATTATAGTCATCTAGAACAATGAAAAACATATAATAAGTAAACATTCATGTAATCAAAGTACAAAACAGTTGGTTCTCAGGACACCAAACCTAACAAAATCAACTTCAAACAATTGTAAAATCAATCAAAGGTGTTGACATATATGAAATCAAAACTATTTGAGTGAAATTACTCTTATATTTTGAAATCATTTGAAAGTCACATAATTATGAATGGAAACATATAGGTTTAAAATATTTTCATAATCTTGTTTGTAAATCTATAAAGGTGTTATAACGGTGGAATATAGACTCTCCCTCCGTATATGTAATAAATAATTCATACCATAATTTTTCAAAAAATTTATAAAGTACGTTATCTGAAAATTGATGGAAAGATTTCATTAAAAACTTTTTATAGAAAGTCAAACTAGGGTGTAAATGAATATACACCATATTCATGGAAATAGTAAATAAAATTGAATTAAAATATGATGAAACACAGTTGATGATGATTTAGAGGTCAATGTAGATAATTAAGTATAAATGTCATTGAATAATAATGAGATAGTAAAATTAATCCTAAACTTGTACTTTCCTTGGTTAAGGGTATGTTAACAACATGTATAATATTTGAAACATTTTTATTAAATTATTCAATAACCACATAGGTAAATATTATATCATATATGATCTTATAATATTTATTTTTTAAAATAATTCAGTAGTATATATGTTTTGAATGTTAAATTATTAAATTATTTATGTTTTTTTACCTAAGTCATGTTTGTTATGGATAGAATGTAATATATTCTTATCTATAATGTTATTATGTTATTTAAACATTATTTTTAATCATGAAATGAAAAATATATTTGAATGGTTACGTTGGGGGATGACTCTCATTGCTTTCGTGGATACAGTAATCAATACGTATTGGAAAGCGAAAATATAAATATATTGATGTTGAAATATTTTAAAACTGGGTCCTATATCATATATTCAGAATTATTAACATGATATATTTATTATTTAAATCAATTATACTCATTATTATACCCACCCAAATAATGAAGTGTTGAATAAAAAATTACACCATGATGTGGAGATGGTAAACCATATGTACACATATATGGTGACTTTTTAATTTATAGGATATATAGAATATTGAATATGAATGTAACATATTTATATAAAATAATAGTATTTATATGGTACTATATTTGTTATGATGGTATAGAAACATCAAATAAAAAGGAAGTGGAAGATAAAAATGAACATTGAAAGAGGTTATGAAAATATTAATTTTTCTTCAGGTGATTCCTTTTGATCTGATCAAAAGGGATCTATTAGTTGTATTAATGATTAATTTATGGCCTCTAAAATTATTTCCTAGTAGTTGGGAGGATATTTGATCTGTGGTGGACGTCACCAATGGCTTTAGAGGTGTGAAATTAAGAGAAAGGGATGTAACCTTTTATAAGAGAGGTTAGGGTCACATTAAGAATATCTTGAAATATTATTTTATTATAATATAAAATTCTTTTTGTGATAGCATCAAATAGATTTATTTCAAGTATAAGGTGGGGATGGGTCAAAAATAACTTCTAAAAGAGGTTTTTAAAAATTATAGACCATAATATTAACTTTGTCATTTAGATTTAACTCTTAGTTAAATAGTTTTACATTTACCATGTATCCTTGTATTTTTATATTATAATGTTAATAAACATACAATATAAAACCAAGAGAAACTAATGTGGTTAATTAATGACATATATAACCTTATGTAAGTAATCTGGAAAATCCTTAGATTTTTAGTAATATTATATCATATAATAATATATTATATGTTTTCAAAAATCATTTCTGTCAATTTTGACACTATATAGTATTTGTTTTTTTTGTCTTCAAAACATTGTTACTAAGGAAAAAATTCCTTGAATCAACCATAAAATTTCCTATTAAAAAATTAAAATTTTTTAAATCATCAAAATTCTCAATTTACATTTATTTTAATATTTATAACATCAATTATTTTAGTCTTTCATTAATAAATTAAATTACAGCATCATCACTGTGTCATAAATAAATTTTATTATTTAATATCTCTAAAAAAAATAAAATAACATGATGTCTGAAATATATTTATCATTCTAATGAATATTTATAGTTGAATTTATCTATTGTATAACCCTATACTTAAAATGGTTATGTATTAAAATTTGAATTTAACACCTTTTAATCGACTATAAATAAAATATAATAAATGTAATAATATAATTCAAGTTCATAAGAAAGGTTCTTATTTTATTCCTAAGGTTGATTTGGGTCTACATATGCTTACCCAACAGAATTTTGACATGTGTTAGGGTAATTATAGTATCATTTTTAACAAAAATAAACATATTTACTTTTAAATGTGGTAAATAAAATTCAAAATGTAAAACTCTCAAAAAATTATATTCATATTATTGAATTAAATTTTACTTATTGATGTTAACCGTGTCTCTTGGATTTTGAAATTCAATTTACAAAATCTGTAATATTAAATTTTATGAAAATTTGAAAATGTTACCAGAAGGTGGGTAAAATGCGTTAAATAGTTCAATAAAAGTTTTGATATCTAATCTTATGATAAAATAACTCCAATGAATTAAATTGAACTGATATAGGTATTATTTATATATCTTTAATTTCAAATAAATATAAATAAAAATAAAAAATATTTAAATAAACGTCAGTTTTAATCTATTATGTATTGTTTTTCAAAAAACACTAAAAGTTATTTATTTTCAGAAAATTCCAAAAATTGACCCTAACCAATTTTTGATATTCAAAATCCAAAAATGAAGTCTATTTTAAGAAATTAAATTTTTAGGAAGTAATAATATTAATTTCATTATATTTCAAAAAATGACAAAAAAGTAGTTCTTTTATGAAAATAGTTATTCTAAATATATAACTATTTTAACAAAACATACTGATTTCATTATAAATATGATTTATTATTGAGAAAACATTATAAAAGAAAATATAAAATTATTTTTATCCATTTATATTAAAATATTTAACTAATAAATTTTTTTTTTCATTTAAATAATTATAATAC
The DNA here is from genome assembly GCA_963277665.1 of Viscum album. NCBI lineage: Eukaryota > Viridiplantae > Streptophyta > Magnoliopsida > Santalales > Viscaceae > Viscum > Viscum album. The sequence goes on from OY728148.1 coordinate 1,248,511,498, forward strand.
AATTTTGTTGTTTCAAAAAATATCAATCATGTTTATAATGCAATCCAAGCCTGTGTTGTGTGCAGTATAAGCTCTATAATTAGTTTAACGATATAACACACTATGAGATATTGGGGTGTTACCGTGGATATGAATATAATGATGTCTGTAAAGACTATGATATAGTGTTAGTGAAGAACCAAACATGTGTAGATTTCTAATATTTGTAGATACATCCATTTGAAAACATCAACAATATTAATTAGTGTTATTATATACATTCCATCGAATAATTCATCATGATTTAGGATAAGTTATATGATGTCGATTGTGAGTTCATCTAATAGACCATAGGCAAGTTCTATAAATTTCATCATTGAGGAATAATGTGATGTTGAGTCCTTTTGAGGTCCACCATTAAGTGTTTCCTTGACACGTGAAAGAGTAACCAGATGTATTTCTATAGGATTTTGTGTTGTAACACCTCAATTGGATAATGATTTTGGAATCCATATACACCTACTCGTGCATCCTATCTCAATGTATACATATATGATGACATCATTTTAGTTGATGGAACTTTTATTATAGCTTGATGATCAGTCCTTGCAAGGTTTTTTTCATCCATGTTGGTCAACATGGGGTGTATCATTCTTCTACATAAAGATGGTTGATTTATGTTTTCATCATTGGAATGATTATCATTACATTAAACAAGTGATATTGTAGAACTTCTATCTTATTTCACATAGTTATGATTAAATTGATTTGATGAGGGGAGGAAGGTTGTAATGGAATATAATTCTATGGTTTGGATATCAGAATATTTGGGTGAAGGTTGTGGATATTCTTAAGAGAACATTCTATTAACATAATGGGAATTGTGAGTTCTTCATAACATTATTTCGTGTGGTGAATATTGTATATTTTCTCATGGGGTTAATGAATGAATTCTTTAGATAGTTCCCTTATAATATTTTTGTGATCTCCATTGATGATATCCTTGTGTCAATCTTATCTAAATATGATCATACAAAACATCTATGTGATGTTTGGGAAGTCCTGGTTCATGTGCAACTGTATGGTGAGTTGTTAATGTTTTAGTTATGAACATGAGAATATATTTTCGTGGGGAATTTTGTATCACATTATGGATTATATGAAGATCACTAGAATATAGATGAGGTTGTGTCTAGGGAATACAACAAGATAGTGGAGCAGGTGTATAGTTCCTTGGACTTTCAGTATGTTACAAGATGCTTGTAGATGATTTCTCTCAAGTTTCAACTCGTCTAATAAAATTGAGTGAAAATAAAAAATGAATTATTGTTCACTAACCAGATCTAGGTATCATTTTATTACCTAAATGATATGTTATTCAACTCTATAGTTCCTTGTATTCCATATGTGGTAGTTGAGTTCATGATATTTTATTTAACTAATTATCATTGGATGGGTTTCACCCTAGTGTAGAATATATAATTTTTTTCATAGGTTTCATGGTCCTTACATACCCATGAACATTACTATTCCATACATGACCATAAGATGGTGGTTGTTGTGTTTTCACTAATTTTATGGAGAAATTTCTTCATGGGTGACTGTTTTGTGGTTTTACTGACAATAAAATTGTGAGGAATGTCTTCTCCCAACATGACATGAACTAACATCTGATTAATAGGGTAGAATTCGGGAAGGATTACTACATGAAAATTTCTTATACTCCGAGAATGATAAATTTTTTCAATGATTCACTCAATATGGTGTCACACATTGAAGTTGTATGGGAATATGTGGATTTTTGTCGATTAACCGAAATAATCTAACAATGGAAATTTGATAAGGGAGAGGTTGAGATATAGTTTGTATTTTCTTGATGATATTAAAGTTTTCTTTGTTGCTATAGGTAAAGGAGACCTAGCTAGATGCTTCTGAGGTAGAGTTCTGATGAGACCGTATTGTTTTTTGACATTCAGTTAATGGATGTTCTGAGGAAGTATAGATCTGGTTATTCTTCAAAGGAAACATTTTCATTCAGTTTTTGATGCATGCGATGTTTCTCCCAGTGTACCATTGTTCTCAAATGGATATTCATCCTAGATTTACCTATATTTAACACATTTAGAGATGTTAGTATTGTGGTCTATGGTTGAGGTGTGAATTAATAGTAATTGTTTCTCGAGGATTGGCATATGACAATTTGAAAGCCTATGAAATTGTTCCCAGTGGTTCTCTATATCAATTGAATTTTTTCCATTGGGCATTAGAGGACTTTTTGAGGGGATTATTAAACAAATTAAATTAATACCATTAAGGCTACAATGTTTTATGGTTGATAGTTAATCATTTTCTAAAATCAACCCCCTTTATATTGCATAGGGAGTTGGGCTCATAGATGATTTTTGAAGGAAATATCATGAGGAGGTGGTATGAGATCCCAAAATCATCAAGACAATCATCCTTGAACAATATCTATTTTTTATCTCTTGGGTGTGGATAGGTATCCAATAATATTTTGGTCATTTGTATTCATTAACATTGATTTTAATCCATATATGGATTGTAACAATCTGTCTACCACTAGAATCTTGAAGTAATAGTGCACTCTAGTGTAATAGATTTTCAGTGATCGTTGATGAGGAACCTACCCCAAGTTATGTTTTCATACAGTAATATATTCCAGAGAAAATTTTTTATAAAGTATTTTAATGTATTAAATGCCGACCATTTCATTATTGATTATTCAATACTAGGTTCTAAGAGGCATCAATTATCTTCCTGGAACTGGTATAAAAAATAGTGATAGTTCAGATAAATCTTGATTGGATGAAAGAAGTACATGATCATAAGAAATCTTATGACAACCATATGATGAGAGATATGAATTTCATCTTTCAGGACCACATGTTACTTTTGGTGACTCCTCATCATGGGTACTGATGGTTTGGTTAGTGTAGTAACAATTATCCCAAGTTTGTTAGGACTTCTAATGTGATGGATCATATTAGACACATGGAGTATATAAAAACACTTCCTCTATATATAAGGATGATGCACGATGGTTTTCATATGTTCTTGTTGTTTCAAAATCATTATAATGCCTCTCATGACAACGATTTCTGTGGGATTGATGGTGACAGTGATGAAACATATTAGGACTATCTTGTGGAGATCAAGGAACTCTAAGAAACGTTTTCATGGTGGAGTGATATTCCATTGTTCATTTACTATGGTTGAATAGTATGGTGGAAGAGAGTATAGGATATTGTTATTCATATATCTTATCTCAATACCGTGATTTTGTTGTTTTTTAAATCATCACTTTAAACATGATTCTTCAATATATTTTTATAATTATGGCTTATTGGATGGTATCCCTATGTGGGTTGTAATGATTTTATTTTTAATTGAGACGTATCATTACATAGATACATTATTGGATTTGGTTACTATTTTTTCAGGAATATGTGCATGTTTTCATCATATTGATTTGGTCGAACTCTCATGGATGTGTAAACTATGAGAGGTATTTGAGGGGGTTTCAATTAAGATAAAACCATTTCATTTTTTCAGTGATGTATTTTGTATTATTAATGATAATATTTATTTGAGAGATATAAAATGTAATGAAATTGATCAATGTATCCCAACTCATTGCATCTTCATGATGCTGGTGGGGTTCGGAGAATTCTTGGAAGTGGTATGGAAAAATTTTGTTGTGAAATTCCAGAAGCTGAGAGATTACATGTCATCTAATACATACATGTAGAGTAAGTGTTGTTCGTGACTTGGGATAATATTTTTAATGATTTATATGTTTTTAGGTTTACATAATATAAACGGGGATGCATTTGTGGTGTTAACTAAACCCCAATGATAACACAATGTGAAAGAGGATTTGTGGTCATGTAATTCCCCGATGTAGTTATATTTTATGAGTTTTAAGTAAAAATGTTATTCATAAACCTATATCATTGATACCTCGGTTTATCGTTTCAGGAGATCAATGACCCTCTCCCTCTGATTTTTTTGGATTCCATTTTAAGGGGATCAATATTTATCCTTCCATCTTCATTACATGCTAATATTTCATGCTCCAAGGTACATTCTAACTTTATTTTCTATAGGGGTGTCCCATTTGATCACATTTTCCATTTGGGATTTTAATTCCATGATGATTGTTTTGATATCTATTGTTTTTAATGGGACATCATTATTGTTTTTAGGTGGAGTTTTTCAAGGTAATCCTCAAAAGGATGCAGTTTTTTCTGATGAGATCGTCAAATATCTACAACCCGGATCATTCTCATGGGAAGAACATTGAATTATTTTATGGTATAGAAATAATTTATTCTATATTTATTTAGATTAAATGGTAGAGATAAATACTTTCACACCCTTGGATATTAATTACATTGACCTAATATATATATTAACTTTATTTAATAAACCTCGTTCGATTTTAAGTTGAAAATGTTGATACATTATACAATGACATAGATTAGATGATTGATTTGATAGATAGTGTGATATCATTTCTAGTATATGTTATCCTATTTTTTTTATGAAAAATCGTAATGAATGTAATGATGTGATTATTTTATAACTGATATTCTTAAGAATAAATTAAGAGGAATGTTTATAATATGGTTGTATATGTAATTTGATGAAAATCAAATTGATTTAAAATAAATGTTGAATTAATCTTGATCATCCAAATGGTTAATATGATTGATAAATGATCTGAAAATTGTTTTTTGGATATATTTTAGAATAGAATGATAACACAGAATGATATTTCTATAGGTTTGTTCAAATTGGAAGATATGTTAGTAGAATGTTTCTCTTTGTTGACTTTTTTATAGAATAATTATTTAGAGTTTTTGTATTTCTATGGTGTTAATAAATAAATAATTTAATTTAAAATGTAATCTCTACTTAATTGTAAGTTAATTTAATTTATTTTTATAGGCCCTATTTTTATGTTTTCTTGAGATTGAAAATTGAATTGTTATGGAGTAGTGACCGTTTATATTTTTTAGAAATTAGAATGCCTTTTTTGAGGGTCTAATAGCCTTGTTTATTGTCAGTTTATTGAACATATTACGTGATATAAATTGGATCCTAGTGATATGAGTCAAGAATTGTTGATAATTGAGAGATATTTCGATATGGGGAGGGGAGGTGCAGATGTGTTGTGAACCTAGTAAGGAAGAGCATGGGATGGATGAGATATGAATTGGTTAGAGATGGATCAGGTGGTGGAATTAACCATTGGTATATGAGTTTTTGTGTTACATATATTAACAGTGTTGGTGTGATGGGTTTAATATTATATTAATAATTTATGACTTTTTGGGAGCTCGAATCATCACATTAATCCCTTTAATGGCCAATGACTGGGTTTCTTATTAATATGTATTCCATTCTCTATTACCTGAGGCTGCTAAAGATGTTGTATTGATTATTTTATCATAGATTATATTTACAGTATTAATCAAAGTGTACCTCGATATGGAATGTTGACTATAACTAATAAAATATATTATCAACTCACTGGTTTGATTGTTGATTTAATGAAAATGATAAAAATATGTTAATCGTGATTAACCAAGAAATTGTTTTGGATTATGTTGGAAGGGTGTGATACTTACTCTGGATATTAATATTAGTTACATTATTTAAATTAAATTTAATGTTGAATAATCACTAATTAATAGATAATAAATTATTTAACATAAGGTTATAATTAAAATATAATAATTAATTAATCTTTCTCCTTTATATGATTTTGTGTTGATATGTTAGATGGTGTTCAATGAATAATCCATGTGTCTTTGTGAATTTTGATGCAATTAAGTCTATGACTAGGATATGGATATAATTTTGTTGTGTTATATATTATATCAAGTAAATTAAATGATTTTATATGATACCACCAACATTTTGTATGGTAAACAAACACCCTTTAACTATGGAAGGGTTTTCTTCCAAAAACACAGTTGGATGATGGATGGATGACTATGCCCTCTATCCCTAATCTCATCACTTAGTTGTTTCTTATGCTGGTACGCATTGTGGTTAGTCATAGTAATTATTTTTATAGAGGGTTTCAATTGATTTTGGTTATTTTCACTCACATGTATTATACTAAATAGTATTAATAGTATTATTTAATTTATTCCTTGTATACAGTGTGATTTCATGAGGTACATACATAGTGTATGGGAGGTAATAGATTGAGGTATAATAGAATTTTTTTAATACATGTCATAAAGGATGTTATGGATATTGTAAAAAACAATATTATAATTTTTTGGTGTACTGAGATGGTTTAATTATTCAATTTATGATGAAAATGTTGTAATTACCATTAGATGTTTTTTTAAAGGACTTAATATAAGTGAGAGATGAAGAAGACATGAAACAGAGCGGAAAATCGACATACTTGTATGGAAGGAAAAGTGGGGTAAACATATTGGTTTATCTTTATATTATATACACTCTTATATGTGATACATCATGAGGGATATAGATGGTGATGTTTGGGGTTTAGTTTACATATTTATGTTTTGAGTACAATTAAAATATTAAAATATAATTTATAATTCATTCATTATTTTTCTAGAAGAGGCTATAGGGAGGATCCCATTGTGAATAATTTTATACAAACCCTTTGTATATATAGAATTTTTTATTGTTAATTAGAGTATCATTATGTTCAGGAAGGCTATTACTATCATTGGGTTGAAATGTAGTTTTTTGGGATTCAAGGCCATTTCCATCTTTACCTTTTTATTGTTTTATATTTCTATTCATTTTTATATACTATATGAAATTTCATGGACCATATAGATTTTATACAGAAATATATTTATTTATTTATAATAATGTGTTAGTTTTTTATGTTCTATATATGTCTCTCTTTCTTGACTCTCTTTGAGGTTAATTCTTGACATTTTCATGTTTACTATACCCTTGATACTAGTATCCATCTTGAGTTGTATAAGAGGGAGGACTAGGTTAATGTTTATATCTCACATAACAATGATGTATATTTTTTATGAGGGAGTTGTGAAATGTATAATGGATGATTCTGAAGGATGTAATTGAAGGAGATGTGTATAATTTGATGGTAGAAGTTGTATGTTTTAATAAGTGAATTTTAGGGCTCCGTTTCAAATCCTTATACAATTTTAAGAAATGAAATTTCATCTTCATGTTACTAATGATATAAATTTAGAATACATTATGTTGAAATAATTTCTATGTATATTAAAATCTCAACCATTATATAGAAGTCATGTTTTCATAATATTTTTTTACTTTTGGACCCTGAGAAAATCAATTTTCACAATCATAAATTTACTATTATAATTAACTCCTAACCATTTTACTGAATCAGAATGAATAAAATATAATTTTAATAATCAAATAAATTTAGTATTATTATTAAAATAGTAAAAACAATTTTTAATATATTTTTTATAATGGTAATAAATGATAATTATAACAAAAACACTGAATCATAATAAAATTCTCTAAAAATAATTTATCGTGATCAAAAATTCATATATATGATCAAATTATCATATATCATAATTTTATATCATGAAATTTACTTAATATAATTAAAATAAAATGTCTATGGATTCTATTATAGTAAAAATATCATCCATGTGATGAAAATACATTATATTATGTAAAGAATAATAATAGTTTTTTATATTAATGTAATATATTACTTTAATTGTAATATTTCTTGAATAAATGTTTTATTTTAAATTTATATTTACAAATGAAAATTGTAACACATAACTTCTCATATGATTAATTTAATGGTTTTTAAAACATGAAGGTAATTTTTATATTGTGAAATAATATATAAAATTAGAAATTTCATACATTTTGGTTTTTCTGACTAAAAGGAAAACTTTTATAAGAATATTAAAAATTTATACTGTGATTTTTTTGATATGAATAATTTAAAAATAAAATTTATTATATTAATTATTTATTTTAAAATTTATGCATTCATTTTTTTATGAAACAAATATATATTGAGACTCTATATTGTAATAAAATGACATTTTCAAATAATAGCAGTTATTATTCTTATTCTATATTAAATAACAACTAAATTTGTGTTAAAATATTATTAACATCTTATTTAATTAATCGTTAATCATATGATTCTTGAAATTTTAATTTTTATAATAATATAAGGAATATTAAAAATATTATTTAAAATATATCTCATTATTATTCATTTTAGGTTCATTTATTTATTTACTTCCATATTAAAAATAGTATATATTTTCTCAATATATAAAGACCCGAAATATTCTTCTTCTACTATTTAAAAATCCATGGTTTATTATTATTACGTAAATCATTTATTTTATCTATACAAATCAATCCCTAATTTATTAATGGGGTTGTGTGGAAATAACGAAAAAAAAAATTTAACATCATATATGAAATTTATAAAATATGGTTGTTACAATTGATATGTTTTGTTATGTGATGAAAATATCATGATCATGAAATATCTTTTTGGAAAAATAAAAATGTTTTTTGTTCTGTTAATGTTTAAAACAAACCTCATACTTATTGATTAATATTATTGATATTTTTTCCCATAGTTTTATAATTTATAAAAAATAACAAAAAAATATATTTATTATAAACATATTTATAAGAATTTTTTGTAGTTAGGAATTTTGTTTCATAAAATATTAAAAATATATTAAATTGAGGTGATAAAAAATAATGTTGTTTTTGAAAGATTATGAAATTAAGTTAATTATTTCAATATAATGGTAAAATTAATTCATCATATTTTTATAGGTATGAATGTGTGCCAGAAGAACATTTAACATATTATTATTGTGTTTTTATATCTATTGATATAAATAAAGAACAACGATTCAAGGAAATAATATCATGTCATGTTTAACAACATTAAATCTATATATATACAATATATATAAGATTTATGGGATTGTATTTTCATTGGATTTACATATAATTTTTAAATATTCGTTCTATTGGGATTTTATTATAAAATTTCTATGAACTCTTATATTAATATCTGATAGATAATCCAATGTGGGAAACATGTTCTATTGATATGTATATTTTATTTTAAACATATCATTCAAAAATTTCTACTCATATATAATTTTTCAGATATTTGAACAAATTGGAAATCAATGATAGGGCATTCCAATATCAATTTCAATAAACAATTTATCTGTACATGTCCATTATATATTAAACCATTTGATCAAGGAAATTATTGGTTATCAGAACATGAATAATATGGATCTTAGTGTGTAGTTATATATTACATTTGAGTAAATGTAAGGATAAACATTTATTTTAGCTAATTATATCTATTAATAATATTTCTTAATGTAGTTTATGAATTATCATTAAGAAATCTATAAAATTTTATTATTATATTTTTTTCTATCAAATTTGTTTTTTAAAATAACTTAATTATTATATTTAATGTTTTCTATTTACAAAATATGTGTATACTGTTGTACTAAGACATAAATTGATCAAATAAAATACATTACATTTTTTCTATTGATTTATAATATTTTTATTTTTTAAAATAATCTCATAATCCTCTTTGTGTTTCCATTTATATAGAAATAGTAATTATAATATTTTTAGTGGGAGAACTATTCTTTCTCTAATTATACGTGTTTTGTCATATATTAAAAAAATTTAAAATAAAAAAAAATTATAGTATACAAAAAAATGTACATCTATATATTATTCATCATGACAATTATATGTGAGTTTTATAATATTATAGGTATTGAGTTCATTTGATATTGGAATGAATAGATATTTGGAGTATATTAATGTATATATAAATTTACAAGTTATTGATTGAAAATTAAAAAAATAGTCCAAAATTGGGTTGTTTCTATTTTCAAATTGTATAAACACATGTATGAAATTTTTAATATAAATAAAAAAGGGGTGAAATATTTTGATGAATTTCTATGATTTTATGTTTCTATATCTTAGTAATTACAATTTATATAAATTAAGAGATATTACCTAATCCATAATCATCATAGAATGATATCTTTAAGATTTAGGATGGACACATTCAATAGATAAAAAATAATCGCAAGGTGCAATAAAGGATCTATATAGAATATGTGGAACTATTTTCATGGTAGATAAACATATAATAGTTTCAATAAGATAGTAAATATAACAAATTAAAATATTTATACTATTTTTTCATAAATATAAATCCTTTTATTTTAATTATTTTTAAACATTTTTTTCACTCATCCACTAATTGAGTCAAATAATATTACATAATCTAATATATAAAATGATGAAATAATGATTCTAAAAATCAACCATGTTCACTTTTTTTTACAAATAAAAGAATATCCCACCACATTTTATTTATATAATTTTATTTAAGTGATTCAATGTTAGTATCATAGGTCGCATCCGCAGATATATTATATAGATTGGTTGCATCACTACATATATGATTTGACTAAATTGGTGGTAGTCATAGAGATATGAAAAATGATATAAGATATTTGGTAGGGAAACATACTATTGACATAAATATTTATAATTATATATATATTCTAATATATTATGGATTTTCTTTTATTAGTAATCTTATCTAGTTCATGAGTGTGTATTTTTTATGTTTCTTCCCTAGAATGTATATCTCTAACCTTTTGAATACCAAAATATGAATATCATATCACATAATTATAAATAATGAATGAAATGATAATGTGATAATTTCATAGGAATATTTATCACATCCATGGTATAAAAATGTTCCCATCTAAAATAAATAGTACTAGAATATCAAGTATTTTTATGAAGTAACTATTTCTTATGGCCAAGAAACATCTTTTTGATTTTTCAAAAATGTTGTCTCAGAATTTGGTGTTTGAGACTTATAATAGTTAGGGATTATTCAAATTATTACATCACAGTATGTCTTTTATGAGATGAAGTCATTAAGATACACCCACAAATAGTAATTCCACAACTCCATTGTGTTTTATATTTTAAAATATATAAACATTTGAATCATTTCATTGACATCAAATCATTGGTAATGTGTATCATGAAATTTTTAAATTGAAACATGGATGAAAATATTGATTGTATATTTTTCAGTTAAGGTCATATATGTCAATATTTACAAGGGTCTTTTTGAATTATATTAATTGGAAAAAACATATTTTCACATCAATGTAAATTGAAGATAATAACATTATACCTTAGAAAAAAATAGAACAATATGAAATAAATCAAATTGAATGTTATTTTATTGGCTAGTTCATCATAAACAATTTATAAAAGAAAAAAAATGTGTATAATTAGATCTCACATGTATGCATCCTAAAGGATGAGAAATTATTTCTCAATTGGATGGTAAAACAATTTTTATTTCATATAATAGTTGTTTTACATTCTAGAATAAATACATTCAACAATGTTTCTATTAGATATTTATAGAACCTAATAATATAGATATGGTTTGTTCTACTTATTACAATATGAATAATTTTTAACAGATACACACATTATATAATGAATATCTATACATATATTGAATATATTATTATGAAATAAATTATGCTTGTGTTTTAGAATAATATTTATTCAAAAAAATATGATCATCAATTCAATTATAATTTATATTTATTGTTATAATATGTGATTTTAATATTCTATCATATATAAATATTTATAATATAATTAATATTACATTATTTATTCACACGATTACTAAATATTTCAATATATATATTTTATTCCATTTTTTGAATGTTAATATATATTAATTCATATGTAAATTAAATATAATATTTATTTTATTTTTTGGAAGAAAATATTTTATTATACATAGTGTTATAATTTATTTTGACAATATGGATAATGAATTCTGTCAATATAAAAATTTTATATAAAATTTCAACATCATTTGAAAATTAAAATGCTTTTATCTCAAAACTTATATTACGTAAAAATTATATAATTTAAATATTATTATTCTTATTATTTATTGGGTAATACATATATTAAATAAAATGATAATGGTTATTTATTGAAAATATTATAATGAACATATCTATATATTTTGGAAATATGTAAATTTTCTTAAATCATAAACTTACATAGTTTAGAATATTATACATTACATTTTAAACAATTCACACATTTATTGAAGGTAAAAATTTTTATAGATGGTTCTAATAATACTTTATTTGATAAATCATGAATGAAATAAACATATTAATTATCCATTTTAAGCATTAGTGACTATAAAAATTTCCTTTATATTCTTATCAAAAATTTCAAGATATTTATAGTATGATCATTAGTTGGATTCTTTATTATATAGTTAACACATCCAGATCGTTAATAGAATCGTGATCAAGAAAAATTTCAAAATAATGGTAACTATGTATTTTAATTATATGAAGATAATTATGTATTCCTTTTATGATGATATATTACTCTATATATTTGTGTATATATATTTAAATAAATGAAAAACTAAAATTACACCATCACCCAATGCTTTTAATGCACCCTTAAACATTCACTATTATGCTGTAAAATGATATTTTTCTTACCCCACTCATTATGATGTGTTGTGATGGATCCATGTGATCCATCCATGTGTTCTATATATAGAGTAATTTGATTTCCATTAACATGTGTCATCAATACTGACAGATATGATACATAATCTGCGAGAGTATCAAATTAATTTTTTAAATATTCACTCAATAAGTAAATCACTTAGTTATTCATTAGTTTATTGAATATAAACCATTTAACGCCTTAGTTTGTAAAACAATATTGATTCCGAGAGAAATAATTCTTATAGTCTAAATTACCATCAATTCCATCAAGAACGCAGGGATTTCATTCATTTTATTTTTTTCCTCATTATTATAAAAAACTTCCTGATAAAAAAATATTAAAACATAAACATATATGAATTTAATTAAAACAACATGTTAAAAAATTTATCACAAAAAATGTTATTGAATATTACTACAATATATAAAATGATAAATAATTTTATTAAGAAATTATAAATATATCACTATTATATTATACATAAAATAATCCATTAAATTATTGGAGTATTAATATTTTTCATAACACATTGATAAAAAGATCCCTTAATTTTTAGTCTATTTGGAAACCTTATATAGAAATCACCCTTTAAATTAACTATGTTTCTGCTAAATTATAATAATTATGGGACATCATTAATTTATTTAATCATGATCACCCATTAGTTAATGAGATTAATCGTAAAAAATCCATCAAATAAATCATTATTTTTTTATATTCAATTAAATATTTAATATTTAATAATAATTTTCTACATCATTAGTAGAAAAAAAAATTCAGATATCTGTACTTTTTCTATTAATTAGTGTAATTAGATAAGTATGTATGTCATATTGGAGCTCTTATGTGAAAAAATTATAGTTTAATTTATCTATATTGGATTACAACAATGAAACATATCTCGTAGGTATTATTTCAGCCACATGTTTAAAACCATGGTTGTTAGTCAGTATTCTGATGTGATGGACCTTTACATCATAACTCTATTAGGGAGACTTTGTCTAGTTTCATAAAACTCATAATGTTGATATTTTATAATATGAATATATTTATCGTTGTCTAATCGATTCATGATTTACCCAATTAGGGTATGCCACATGATGAATATAATATGAAAATTTACATTATTGAACTCATATTTATTTACAGTAATAATAACATTATGTGATAAAGTAAGTATGATGGTGATAATGGAGATTAAAAGGGTCTCTCAATATATGATTCATTTATATTTATGGAAGTATCATCATCCGAATAAATTCAGCTTTATCAAATTAGTATTTGGAGTATATGTCATAAAAATAAACATATTGTTTGATTGAATGAAAAATCATATAAATACCCATTTTTTATAGTATTTATAAATGTAATCAGAAATTCTAGTTCAATTTATATTTTTACCATGTTTCCATTTGTTTATGAAAAAGATATCTTTTTAATGATAAATATGTCCTGATAACATGAGAATTATCTATTTCTGTAAAATATTATATTTAATAAATGAAATTTGTTCTTAGTCTTATGATAATAAATTGGTCTAGGAATCACATTATTATCTAGAAATAACATATGATTTTATAATTTTTTTCATCAATGTGGTTCATGGGAAGTAAAAAACATCCTTCTATAACATTATGTTGACTATATATTGAAAAATGTTTCGATTAGTTGAAACTTATTATGACAGGTAACCAGTGAGTTGATTATAAAACTCTTTTTTGTATTACACCACATTGATATACCAATACTATTATGAATCATGGTGTAAAAATCATAATAATTTATTCCATATTATCAATTAAAAGATTACCTAAATCATTAATTATCACATCATTTTAGTGATATATTATTGAAAATCATCATAATTTTATATAGTATTTTTAGTGGAAATATTTAAATATAACTATAAATTTAGAATCAAACTTGTGGATCTATTTTTTTATCATAAACATGATTTTATATTATGATATCTTTTCTCTATTATCATATAAATAGGAATATCAAAATTTGATAGATATATACTTGTATACATGTAAAAATAATGTTGAAAAACATATATTATATTTGATTTTGTAGTCATTTTATAAAGATGATTTTATCAATGTTGTCCACATAATAATATCCATATAAAAAATGTCTAATACGGCTTTTTATAGTGTATTATAAATAATATTTGACGTGGATGTTATTGTTTTATATTTTATTCAATTAAATTTTTATCAATTAAAATATTTTGACGTCACATAGGTTATCAAATATGTTGGGATTTAAATGGCACCAATTGGGGGATAATTGATCTGTACAATATGAATAAGTGAGTCCCAGATCAAAATATATTATTAGAAGAAGGGGAGATTCTTTAATATGTATTCTTTTGTACATAGTGGTCAATATTACCATCTAATATCCAGTGTTGAAACATGTGGATTAAAATTCAATTAATGTTATGATGATGGTATAGTAAAAGAACAGTAGCCCATTCCATTTTTTATTAGATTTATAGAATTATATTTTTCATGTGTTATTATGAAATATAATATCATTATTCAAAAAATATATGCAATAGTTTCACTGAGAAGAATTATCATCAGTCAATTATTGGTAAAACTATTGTTATATTTATTTTTTTGGGGATTCATTCACTCATTTTCTGTTATAGATATAAATTTTATAGAGACTAATCTAGATAAATCGGTTCAAATTTGGGTATGTTTTCCTCTACCTGAATATCCATCACTATGAAAAATAGCTTGAAATTTTATTTTATAAATATTTTATTCAATATTTTATTTATCCTTAAAAGTTTTGATGTTTATATATTCAGATTATGATTTTATATCAATAAGAAATCCTAATTGATTGGAGTGTTTATACAATCAATTAAATGAAAGAGGAATATGATGCAGAAGAGTCTCGAATGATTTTAGAACATGTGGGATGTTTTATTCCATATTCATTAGTTTAATGTTATTATTATAAAAATTCAATGATTTTTTAATATAAGTTGTTCACATGGTTGTTTTAAAGGTAAATGGCTTCATTAAATGACTATTTAGTTGTGTTCTCATGACATCATGTGCACAATAACATGATTTCTTATTCATCTATTTATTAATATTTTGTACAAAATTATTTTTAAATTCTTATTATTAACTAACTTCCCACAATTGTAGAGTGGTGTACAAATATGATTCACATTTCCGAGAATTATCCCATAATTCCCAACATTCATATACCATACCTCATAGATGTTTTTTTATGTTCAATAAATCATAAATATCGGGCCTATATATTTTTGAAAAATGGAAATATAATGGACTATAATTCAAACAAACACAACGAGATATATAATTTTAGGTAGTATAAATATTATTTTATCTATAACATAATTGAAATAAAATTGATAATTTTTATTATAGATGAAATTTCATTTATTAATTAATTTATATATATATATTATATACCACTGTCATTGATTTTATAGACATATATTTTTTATATTTTTATGTCAATTATTTATTTATTGAATGATCCACCACATGTCATATGGTAGGATTATGGTATAGAATTCCTTTATTATAGAAAGAGAGTGATGTAATACATTACATATATAAGAGAATTCTCCAATTTTGATGAAGATATATAAAATATATTATCTCTCTTTAATGAATGGATTATGTATTTTTTATATATCTATCTATCAATGAGTAATTTATTTCCCATGCAGTTATGAATTATAAATTTAATAATGAATTTCTATTTTCACCAACTAGATGCATCCTTCAGGTAATAAGGTGAAAACTAAGATTACTATTTTCTTAATATACTTTGGGGTTATTTTAGGGCATTATGTTTGTGATTAATGTGGAATAAGTGAATAAATATTCAGTGTATAATTCCTTATATAGTCAGGAAACTGAAGTTGCACTAGTTAGCAACTGTCCACAGAAATATTTCCGGTGTGGTGGTATGAGGCCAGAGTTCAAGATGGTATTATCCACTAGGTTGTGAGACTGAAAGTGGACCCAATGCCCAGTTGGATTTTATGTCTAGTCTATGAGAATACACCAACCAATCTATAATCCTTCAACTTTCCTATAGAGTTCACTCTTCATGGGTTATTTAAGGTCCTCTTCTCCATTTAAAACACGAATAGCCCTTTTATTATATCTCATTTCATATTTTTTATATATTTAAAAATATTTTCATTGCTTACATCCCCCATGAGTCTCCCTTATTCCATGATTAATTATTGATAGAACCAGTTGCACATTCGGGATAAAATATTTGACATTAATTAATCTTATATTCTTTATTAAAAAAGTTGGAATGGATATTGTTCCCTTTCATCAAAAATAATACTATAAGAATATATAATTCCCCAAAATCCGTTAATGTCAAAATTTTATTTTGATATGTTCCTACATGATCATATTGCATCTTGACTTATCATTTTAGTATCTCTAAATTGTGATTTTAATGACATTTCATTTTGTTATAGTTGGAATAACCCAGGCATGATGGAGAAATAAGTTGGTATGTCTAAATGATATTGTATAATTGTGAAATAATTCTATATATATTTTTTAATTATTTAATATCCCATTGTATTTAGCTTTATGGTTTTTATATAATTTTACTTTCATTTGTCATCTATTCATGGAATTTTTAGGGATTCACTTTTGAATCGAATATGTAGTTCACTATGATTTTCTCAAACATTATTGGATAAAATTTGAGAAATTTTAAATCATTTAATTAGTTTAATTATTACATTGTAATTTATTTATATTATATTTACTTTTTAAAAAAATACATGAAAATATAATTTCTCACAGAATGGAGTTGGATGTGAAAAAAACATTCCATTTGTGGGTAATCATCATTCCTAAATAGATATTATATCATGTATTTCTTAAAAAAGTGTTCCATAAACTCTAAATGTTTCATCATCTATTTATTTAATTAATGATAATTTAATTATAAAATATATATTTGAATTAAATGATGTTAGTTAGTGTCTATTAGAAAATGATCGTGCCGAATGGACTTTGATGACATGGTTAATGATGTTATGATTTTCTTGTTTGGTAGTTGAATCTACTTGATGTAGGTGGTTATGTCTATTCAAACAAATTTTTTTATCTAGGATTATTTTCATGTTATATAAGATTCATCGTTATATGAAAATGATCCTTAAATACATGATCATGTAATGAATTTAAATTAAAAATTATTTAATGATCATGAATAAAAAATTAATTTTTGGAGTTATGAAAATTATTCAATGTCATTGTACCAGTTGAAATAGTGGAACATTTTTTACTAGCATGATACTATCCATTAATGGTTAAGGTTTTATTTCTACATGGTTCATTAATTAAGATTATAACCATGATGTGTTTTGTTTTTTATTGGGATCCCCTGAGACTTGTATAATTTCATAAAAAATGGATTTTTTTGGTCATATGATAGACCAGTATGGATTGCGATTAATGTTTTTGCTATTATGACTCATTATTAAAGGGTTATATATTTCATATATGACCTTCTTCATGTGATAATATTTTTCGAAAATGTTTTATGGCCGTTATTAAATGTGGTTGAATGTGGGTTTGGGTGTGTGGGTCATATTTTAAACTATTCATGATATTCATTAGTGTTTTTCAAGGATTTGTATTCCCATTGGCATGGAAGTTCCTATGAAATATTTCATTAGGTATCAGGATGATTAGCTTTTTCATATCTCTATGGATATCCACATAAAAATGGATCATAATGACTTGATATGGGCAATGAAGTATGGATCCTTTGATTTTTTAGATTATTAAATTGAAAATTTATATATTTTGGGGTAGACCATTAAGGGGATTAAATTATTTTTTCTATAGGATAATGATGGATAATGTTAAGATGAATTAATGTTATTATCAAAATTTTTCAAGAATATTAATTGGGACATATCGTTATTTGATTATAACTACCACCATCACCATGCGGTGTGAGGAGTCATTGAAAAGAACCACCATTATTGAGAAAAAGGTGGTGTCCTTATTTCCCCCCCACTTTGGTGGAATGTTTGGTGATCAATATATTAAAAACTTTTAGAGTGAGTTGTTTGTGTTATTTCCTTAAATATGGTACATGGAATGAATTGTGTATGTTTCTATCCAATTATGGGTTTTTTTAATGTATCGAAATCTGTTGTGAATCATGTTTAAATAAAAGTTACATCTAAACTAGCTCTGAGTAAATGTAGTTTGGGATAGGGGAAATTGAATTATTATTATCCAACTTAATGATCCATATATGGTATGTTTTTTTTGTGTGTTATTAATAATTAATTTATAATTGAATCATTTTAAATTTTATATAATTTTTTGATATTAATACATGAAAATACGTTTGGTATTATGAGTTTGGTGTTATACTATGATGATTTTATCATAATAAGATATAATCACACCCTAAATGGGAGGCCATGAACATTAGTACCTGATTTTCCCTCAAATATTGTAGGAATATGTTGGGTTTAGGCCAAGGATTATAATAAATAAGGAAAACATTATATAGGAATGGATAACAAGATGAGGATAGAGATTTTATTTTACAGCCTCATTATACTTTTGTACATTTATTTATTTTTCATTTAATTGAGAATTTTGGGAATCAATTGCTATATATGTTTTTTTTCTTATTTAATCTTTATTTATTAAGATACATTGACAATATTACCCATCTAATAACTCTTAAATTATTTTGTTTATATGATTGGACATTTATTTATTAATGTGTACTCTAAAAAAAGATATAATATTTACATTATTATTTCAAAGACCCTAATTTATAGTAAGTATCCTAAAATATAAGGGGGGTTATAGCTGAGCTAATGTTTCATTCCATCTCAAACATGGTGATTCGAGTTTTGATGTTTCAAAATATTATCGAATGAAATGAGAATGTGTTCCCAATTTCAGGGTTTTAGTAAGCATGAAACATTGTCATTTTTTTATCTTATGATATGTCTCTAAATTTTGTATCACTAACTCCTTTTATAAGTAATTTTGATGGTCTCATGGAATGTGTGTGAATTTCAGGGATTAATTTGTGGTCATTTGATTTGATTTTAATTGGTGGAATCACAAGAATTATTATGTCTCTAATTTTATATGGGTTTCACTATTTGAATAGTCATAAATAGGTGTTTCATTCATAATAATTGTTTTTTAAGATTTACATAACATGTACAATGATAGTGTGTGATTTTACATACACCAAAGGACACATTTTTGATGTTTCAACACCTTTTACTATAATTTCAAATATTAATCCAGGAAGATGCACAAATGAATTATCCACTATTCATATCTATAATGATTGTAAGTCATATGAGACAATATTGTGATTCAACTACATGATGGAGAGGGATATGATGATGTAAACCCACATTATATTACTGGTGAAATGTACTTTGTCAGGAATTTTTAGGTATAAATGACATATTAATAACCATGAGTGAGTACCCAATGGATATATCAAGTCAATTAAGGTTCCTAATATAGCCAATGTGGATTCATCAAACTATTACCCAATAGAAGATTATTAATTTAACACGAGGTCACTGAATCTTGTTATGGTTTTCTAAGAACTAATCCATGAGGGAATATCCATTTATTATTTCTTCTATGATTTTTTAGGGTTACATCCCATAGAGAAACCTTGTGTTTTTGGTATGGATGTCCATAAATTCATAGATGTGACTCTAGTAAAAAAAAGTTGCTACCCACTACTATATGGATTTATTTAAGTATTATGAGTGATAATATTTTTTATAGAGGAGTATGAAAGGATAACATTGAGGGAAATATTTAATGAAATAACATTCCAATGAATATGAGTAAACATTGAAAATTTTATATGTGACATTGTAATGATGTCTCAGATCCCTAGAGGATAGACCCCATTATGTCATATTAATCGATTAATAAGGATATGATTCATGAATAAATTAGGTACTAAATAGTTTTATGTGACTCCCATGATATAAGAGGTCCATGGTAAAACTCACCTGTAATGGGTTCTTAGTAATAAACTGGAACCTTATGAATATTTAGTTTACAATAGTCATATCCTTGTGGCTCTTAAATAGTTTAAATGGCAAGTGATTCTAGAAAGAAGGCCCATGGATCATGGATGAATCATAATTTTTTGTGCAATAATGGGTGTTGTCTTGCATACTTTGGAGATAGAGTATCTTTTATATCACATAAAGTACATACACATAAGGTCAACTGAATCAGATAAAGTGTGGTGTTGTGTTGAATACTTAGAATGTTTACGTTATGTAGAAAAATCAAATGGATGTAGTGACCATATATCCCTGATGTTTTCAAATAAAAATAAAATTGTTTTTAATTAATGGACCATATTTATAATGTTCATTGGGTTGGAAAGCCTATTTTTAATCATTATGGAGTTTCCTCTCTAGGAAAATATAGGAATAGTAGGTTAATGGGGTGTTGTTCCATAGTCACCCCGATATTTTCAATGATGATGATTTATTTATCTGTCAAATATTCCTAATTTATGAGAAAATACCCACATAAATATAGTCCATAAACTAATCCTTTGGTTCTAGAGGATGTTATACACAAAAAAAATGAATTTTTAGATTAATTTTTTTTCAATGAAATATTGGTATACACATTGCGTGGTGTTTTTATAGCAATATTTTAATCATATATTAGTTATTAGTTTCCTTCTTTAGTGAAAAAATGTCTTCTCATTGGAAGAAAAAATTAATTGATGCAAGGAGACTATAGGGATACACTTATTTCAGGAAGCATTAGCCTAGTTTTATGTGAAAAAGCATATATTATGGGAGTGTCATGGTATATAAATAATCAATTTTTGAATGGTCAAGGAGATTACAAAAGAACAATTTAATATAGATATAAAAGTATTTGGTTTTTTATTTTATATCCCATTATTTATTCTAATATAGTTATTGATTCAGCTGTTATGTGGGATTTGAATTCTTGAGGGAATATGTGTGCTCTGAGGGTGAGTTGGATTCTTAGTGAGTTCACACACTATTTTGAGCCAAGTGGATGATAAATATACTTTGGAACCTAATAAAGAAAAAATGATTTTTATTTGATTCATAATTTTTTCCCTTGATTCATATATTGATTAATATGAGTCTTAGGACATCAAAATTGGTGGCTTCAAAGAGAATTTATTTTTTATACTAGTTACCTATAAAAAGAGACAATAGGGAATATAACAGATGTTACATCATCATGATCCTGAATGTGGTGGGTTTGAACTACATTTATATCCTAATATAACATTTTAATGAGTTTTTTATAATTATAAGGAATTATTAGGAATAATTTCAGATTTATTGTGATTTTTTTGTTATGATTGACTCATAGGAATTATTTCGAATATGTAACAAAGTGTTACTAACAATTTATTTTTAACCAATGAAATTAAATGATCATGTGAAATGTAAAAGAACCCCACTATGTGGGATTTTAGAATATTATAATATTATTGTTTATTAGGATGGAAATAATGGTATCATTGTTTTGGTTTTGAAGAATTCATTTTTGCACAACATGTGGTGATGGGTTTAAGAGACGTTGTGACTTAGATCATGATGTTTTATAAAAGTGAGCATTTTAGTCATATTTTTTTACGTTTACATTGATTTTTGTATAAATAGTATGATGATTGTAAAAGAGTTTGTTTATCTTGGATGAAGTGATTCACATTCATGAATGGAACAAAAATATCTCAATCTTTTGTACTATAGAGGAACATCATGTGGAATGGTTCATATGCTACCAAAAAAATTTAGTGATTAAAAATGATATAGTGGAGAAATTGTAATATAAAAACACACAATGAGTTATAAATAATAGTTATAATATTTAAATTTAATGTAATGGATTGATATTTTATATTAACATTTCTGGGACTAATGTTCAAATTGATTGAACATCCTCACAGTGTGTTTTTGGACCATATTAAATGATTTAAATTCATCAATAGAGTAACGGTTTAACTAGGAGAGGATTAGATTATTCCTAGTCATTTAATATCACTTGATTTTGAGCATATCGAAACATCTATATAGTAGCTTCTATAGGCTTGCTCATTTTTTGGAAAGACACCAAGCTACCCATAATTCTCACTTGAAATCTTCTTATATTTTCCATGCTTATTAGATAAGGAAGAAGTGAGATTTAAAACTATTATAACTCATTGGATATTTATAGATCATGGACTTTCCAGATGTAGGGGAATTTTGGGCATGGGATTATTAATGTTTGTTTGGACCTTGTTCCCACTGAATCCCCCTTTGATTTTATCTCCTTGCCTCAAATATTTATGATTAATTAAATAAATATATCATATATTACCACCAACAGGATTCTCCATTGATCAATGGTGGATTTTTTGTGTGAACCAATTATGAATACAATATATATTTTACAAAAAATTTCACTCATGGCCTCCTTTATCCCCCTAATGTGGTGTATCATGTCACTATTTATAATGGATGATCCTATCAGTAAATTTGTGTTCTTATGATCCTTTATTTTCCTAATTATCAATGGATCACTTTTCCCTTAATAATTTTACATGTTTAATGATTAATATATTTTCTCTAAATAGATTATTTTATGACAATTCCATCAAAACAAAGTAAACATATTAGTTTTCTATTAGGATTTGGGTCAATATGGCTAGTGGATGGCCTATATTATCAAACACATTTCGTTGTATATTTTTTCGACAGTGGTCTGTCCTTAGATAAATTTTATATGTTTTTTAATTATTTTGAATTTTCTTCTGCATCATTGTATTAATGTGGTTATTTTGACAATTGTAGCAGCAGGAGTGCACTTGCTGTGGACCAAACAATAATTGATGACGTTTTAGCAAATTTTGCATGTTTTGTGGGATTATACTTATGTTTATAATTTAGTACTATTAAATTTTCAATTTCCTTTTTGGTAATTGATGTTTATTTTTTCCGTAATTATAATTAAATCACATTATATTACTTCCATAGTTTATTGGTAATGATTTTAACTAGATGGTGATATTGGGTTTGTATTCAGTAATAATTACATAAAATAAATATCTTTGTTATCTTAATTTATTAATTTGTTATAATTTAGTTATAATAAATTAGAGTGATTAAAATTGAATGTTTGAGTACATTGTGTTGAATGTTACATTCTAATAAAAATTGAAGTCATGGATGCTGTTGTTGATCATTTCCTCTATGGGAGTTTACATACATTGAGGTGGTCTATTTTTTTGTACTGAATGCTCTGTAAATATTCATGTTTATTTCCATTTGATATGATGTTTTCCAACATTAAAAAATAATCATTGGATTCATATTATATTTTTAAAATATAAATAATAATTTATTAATAATTTTTATGAAATAATTAATTAAAGGAATACTTTCATTTTTAAATGGAGAAGGATCCATGTGAGAGGTTGGTCCCTAGTTCACTAGCATAATACCATACACTGAACATTATATAATGATCACTGAATATCTCTTTAATTTAAGTTAACACCTTGAGGTGTTTTTTGTGTTTGTTGTATCCCTTGATACCAAGTATGATGAATTTATTCCAATTGATTTCATCAACATTTTAGTGAAACTATTTGATTATGATCACCAATGATGTTTTAATGACTCAAGATGGTATATCATTATTTTTTTAAATACATAGAACTCTTTTCTATATTTGATACTGGTTTTCGAATAG
Source organism: Viscum album (assembly GCA_963277665.1). Classification (NCBI taxonomy): domain Eukaryota; kingdom Viridiplantae; phylum Streptophyta; class Magnoliopsida; order Santalales; family Viscaceae; genus Viscum; species Viscum album. The sequence goes on from OY728148.1 coordinate 1,248,535,950, forward strand.
ATTTGATTACCATGATTTGTAGTGATCCGATGTGGAACTATTCATATCCTCCATAAAACTATTCTGGCAACGACATATTATTCCTTGATTTCTTGTGGTATTTTACGGATGATAGAGTCATTATTTTGGAATCATGATGACCAAATTTTGTTATATAGCGATAGAAGACACCATTAAGGTGTAATAATGATGTTGTGATAGATATGTATTATGAATCAATTTTTGGAATTTTTCATATCATAATCATGCTATGAACAATGTGAATAGATTACACATGGGATGAGAATCTATCCACTATAGGATAATATGGGATTATGCTATGCGAGTGTGATGTGATTATTTAATTTACTCATGTGTGTTGGGAGGAACATACAATTATTCAATGATAATGACCATCATTAGGGTGTGGAATAAAAATTACATTATAAAGACAACCTTAAGGTTGGGTATATGGTGTTCCTGTTAATAACCATCATCAGAGTGGGTTATGTAGTGTTATTGATAAGGACCTCAATTAGTGTGGGTTGTCATCTTTTAAATAATGATTATATAAGTATTTATTGGAAAAATATTCCAATAGATATTTGTTTTTGTGGAATATCTCAAGACAAATTGTCATAGATTTTTACATCCATTTTACAACCACACTAGAATCATGTTGACGTATTAATGGTCTATGGATTATGTTTTTTGGTACAAATAAGCATCTCATTATATTATTTTTTTGTTGTTATCATTAATGTAAATTTGTAATTTTTTCATATTTATTTAATATTTATTTATTTTTATCTTATATTATCACATTAATGTACAAAAAACAATAATGTTAGTTTCCATGAATGAATTGTGAGTGTCATGTAATGCAGTATTCACACCCATCATAAGAATCAATGGATCTAAGGGACACAAGAATATAAATCTTTTTATATGTAAAGTTCTCTTTGAGGACTAAAATTTTAATCTAGTGGGATATCACTATATTACATTGAAAACTATGATATGATGTGTCTCTATGCTATACATATTTCTTTTACCTTTTTACATTCACTAATTTGTATCTGTGATTATTATATTAGGTTATGGGGTGTTGTATCATTATTTGAATTTTAAGTATTTTTTCACATTCATAAAATTTACGTATATTTGGCTTCTTATGAATATTATTTTACACTAATTATATATTGAGATATTTATTTTTTAACATGTGCTAATTCTGAAGGTATCTTCTCCCCATGATTACAGTGGAGAAACTCCCTATTATTTATAATCCTCTTGCATATAGAGAGGTGTAATTGAGGTCATGTGGAATTTTTAAATAGAATATGTGATTTAGTTTGGGATGTTAAAGTTTTCATGAATAAATCATTAAAATATTTTAATAATAGTGTCATTGATTTACTATTATTTATATAAATATACATTAAATAATTGTTTTCTGAATTAATTATTGCATTCAATTTCATCATGAAGAATTTTCAAGACAATTTATATTTTGGAATATAATTGAATATTAATAATTGATTTGTTTATGTCTAGGATGAATTATATAAGGAATGTTGAAGTATATAAAATGTTCTTCTAGTGTCACATCATGAATATATGAATATTAGGAAACACAGGATTGTTGGTAATCTATAATCTGTTTGTTGGTGGCTTATAAAACATCATGTTCATATTCTTTGATTCCATTGTATCCATAATAGAGGGACACTAGATTACAAGTGGAATTGGTTAGTGGGATGCATCTTATAGACATTCCACTATATACACAGTGGTGGATAGTAATTAGCAAAAATGGTTGAGCCAAGAACATTGAGCCAATCACATTTATGGGTAAAAATTCATCAAACTAATTTTTTAGTGGCATAAAAACAACCAAAAGATTCCAAAACATTTCTATATCATAATGAAGGATATAAATATATTTGTATTTTTCACATGAAAAATTTTAATCTCTATATTAAATGTGTGGCCAAACCATATCATAGAATGAACCACCTAATCTATCCCACTATATCTCATTTTAAATAACCTCCCATCTAAATTATAGAGTGTGTACATATTATAAAACATTATTACTCTAAAATTCCTTCCCATTATATATAGGTTGTTCATCATACTTTTTGAGGGAATTTGAAATATATTAAAACATGATTTTATCCCAAAAATCTTCTCAATCATGAACCAATTTTATTATTAATCCATGCTATAATTAAGGTGTGGTATTTATGTTTAATTTAGATACGCATTAAAATTAATGGATCTATTCTCTTTTGATGCTTTTTTTTCTATCTAATGAGATCATGTATATTATAATTTTTTTATTATAAAACATTGAAATAATTGATGTTTTATAATCTTTTTATTCTTTATAATAATGTGAATAACAAATATATTCACCACATCTTTTAGGTTATATACATAAGGGATCCTTGTATGATATTACCAAACATCTGCACCTAAGTTTGTATCTTATGGGCTTTGAACATTTTTATATATAATATTTTTTTTATTTAATTTATCTTTTTCATCATTATTAAGTGGATACATATAAATTTTCTAAATTTTGTCCATATCATTACTATTATAATGAAACAATTATTTAATATTGATATAAAAATTATTAAAATAATCAAATTATTCATTTATCATATACTATATTTCATCACATTATATTTTAGAAATTATTTTATTTTTAAATTTATATTTTCTATAGTTTCACATTAACATTTAAAAAAATATTTCTAATTAAATTTTTCCATTATAGACTACATCCAGTATCAGTGTGGTGTTTTTTCCTTTCCTGCAAAAAATTAATGGTGTTTATAGTATTCATTATATACTAATTTTTTAAAATATATTTATTATTTTATACAGTAATATAGTATCAATGTATATTTTTTATTTATTTAAAAAATATTTATTTTAAATAATATCCTGTTCATCAAAATTTCATATATTTTTTTTTCAAATCCTTACGAATTTCAATTTACTATTATAAAATCATATGATCTTGTTATTGTAATGTTTCATTCATTGATGGATTAAATTGATAATATTGGAAAACATACTTTTCAGTTTTAGCTAGAAACTTTTAAAATCATATAATGTAATAATTGTGAATTTTTATATGCTAACAAATAAACATGAGAATAAATATATTCACCAAGATTTTACTCTATAATTATACGGTAAGATAATAAATTCTATAAATTTTTGTTTATATAAAATTAATTATAATTTATATGAACTAGAGATGTTTTTATTATATATAAAAATACATATAATTAATCCATGATAGAATAAAAAAATTAAAAATAAATCCATTTTTATTTTTTTAATTATGTTTTGAGAATTTACAAGAATTCCAAATAATCAATTTTTTAAATAGTTACTCAATTTCATGATATTTTTTCCATGGAATATGATTCTAGTGATTCTCATTATATAGAATTATAATTTAAAAAATATTTTTTCCTTTAATAAGTTTGTGGGATCCCAAAGTCAATGGAATCAATGTATTGAAAAATTAAAAACATTCCACTCAAACAACACATACTTCCCCTCCATTAAAATGAAATAATAAAGAATATAAAATAGTTAATAAATGATTTTGAATACATAGAAACCAAAAAGGATATATATTTAAAATAATTCCAAGATGATGATTCATCATAATATGACACCTATTAATTAAATTAAATTGAACAAATGTAAAGATAAATGAAAAAACAGGATATGTTGAAGATAAAAGATGAAATATTTTGACGACCTAAAAAACTAGATCATATTTATGTTCCTTATGTAATTTTTTTCAATTTCCAAAAGATATGTCACATCATGACATATTTTTTGTTGAAAATTATGTTTAAATATTAGAAGAAACATAATATTGGTAAAATATTCTTAATTAAAAGTGTAATGGATGATTCAAACTCAAAATTTTAAATAATTAACTATAATCCAAAATGAATCATGGAAGATATTAAAGTACGTGATGATTTATGTTTTCAATATATTTATCATTTATCATCATCCTCTGTTTCTTCCTCTTCCTCATGATACTAAAATTAAAATATATTTTTCAAATGAACATCAATAAATATAAGAGATTTATTCAATTAAACAAAAATTCCCACATGGGGAAAAATATATATTCAATAGAAAATTATATTATACAATGTGAAATATATAATTTTTATTTTAAATTTATAGGATAACCATGGAATTAATATTTCTTAAAAAAAATAAAGTATCAAAAAACATAGATTTCAAATTTAATTGATTGTATACAATATCTGTATATAGTTATTTGATATTCGTGTGTTAATATATATAATAGTGGAATTAAAATATCAAAGGATTCATCCTCTTGATAAAATAAATCATTTTTGGGAATGTTTATCATTAAATATTTTAAAATTATTGTCAATAAAATTCAATTAATATTATGAATACAAGTGATCATTTGATAACAATGGTAACAAAATTATTCTTCCAAATTACTATTTTTATATGGAAATTCTTAATCAAAACAAGGATGTATTCTCAAATCCTATTTACATAATTTTTGTGTTAAAATAATCACTTCACTTTAAAATTTTCAATTAGATATCATTTTCGAACACTAAGTGTACTGAAATAAATTTTATGAATTTTTTATAGAGATTCACCCTCATCATTCATAAATATATCTTTTGGGTTCTTCACATTATAGTATTAATTCTATAACCCATTGAAATAATTGAAAAAAATTTGGAATCTCTACCTCATTATTTAAATCCAAAAGTGTTAGTTTCGTATTTCTTCCACTTTTGAAATGATTGTAAAATAACCAGGATCTTCTTGGGATAATTTTTTTGCAATATTTTTTCATTCCACATAGAAAAATCGTTTATAGATCTACATTCTCATTAAATTATCATGAAATATTTGATGTAATAATTTATAATATTTTGTTTCTTTTTTCTTCAAATATCATTTGATTACTTTTTCAAATATTTTGTTTTATATTCATCATTTCCATATTTCATTTTTTTAAGAAAAAATTTTGATATGTTTTTTGGTAAATGGGGGTTACTCAATAAACATCAACATCTCTCATTTTAGGAGCATGTTTGATTTAATAAATTACCATATTTTGAATTTTCTTTAACATTATTTATAATTTTATGTTATGTGTTTCTGAACATTAATATGTGTATGATTATTGTACCTCGCTCGATCAACATATTTTCTTGTTCTCAAACACTCTATTATGTTTCTAAAAATATCATTTAATGTTTCAGAATCATTTAAATGGAATTCCAAATCATATTTTCCACGAATAAATTATTTGAATTCATTCTCATCATGATTAATATTTACCAGATTTTATATTTCATGAATATCATTTAATAATATTCATAAATGTGTTTCCATCGTTGATTTTGGAATCAAGTTTCATTAGAGAATGTTGAAAGGATTTCTATTACCTTTTAATAATGCTAATAACAACAAGGATCCCAAGCTACCCTATTAAATTGGTAGTGGGGACCTCTTACTCTATTATTCAACCAACTAACTATTGGATGTACAATTGATTGTTTTTTATGAATCTATTTTATAAATGACTCTAAACAACCCTCAATATAACCTATAGGGGATATAATGTAATCAGTAGGATTTTCCAATAGATCTATGCTCAATATAGTTGATTGTAAACATGCATTGAATGAAATATTCAATATCATAATAACCCCTAGTTAAAACCAAATGATTAAAACAATTATAAGTTAATAGATAAATATAATGGTTATTCTTTGAAAATACAATACATATAACATTTTATGACATAATTATATCTCCAAACAAATTAATCAATATCAATATAAAACTATTTTTTCTAAATCCCCTATTATTCTTTATATTGAGTGTGTTATTAAAAAATATATACAATATAATTTTATATATCATTATCTCAATGTTTCTATTCATATTAATTTTAAAGAATATATAATATACTAAAACACAAATACATACTTCGAATCCCCTCTACCTTCAGCAATTGTTTTATCTTTTCCCACTACATTTGATGTGATGGATTTTAGTTAACATTCTGTAAATATGAATGGGAAAGAGAGAGTTATATTTTTATGTTTCAAGAATGATACTAGAAGACATCGGGTCAATTATAATTCTATATTCGTAATATTACCTTAAAAGAAACAAATTTTAATAATTTTGGTTTGATGTAAATACCTTACAGTAATATATTATATCCTTTACTGAATTTGATGGTATATATATGGGAAATCTGATCTATTTTCCATCATCCATACTAAATTTGATTTCATGTTTACATTCTACATTTTTTCCTCTATTTCAATATTCTATTTTATATATTGATTTTTTAGAAAAATTGATATATTTAAATTTCATAAATTTGATTCATTCTATTTAAATAATATTAAAAATGTTATCCGACATTGTTGTGCAATTTTTTAAATGAGTAAAATTTATCATCTATCATATCATTGACTTATAATGGATTTATTATAAAAAAAATTATTTTCAAATTGTAATTTTCCCTTTTATGAAATTTATTTTTTAAAAAAGGAAACATACCCAATCACCATCTTGTTATTTTACTCTAAACCAATAATTTTCATCAAACTATTATATTATTACGATGGACTCTCAGAAACCAACGATTAACATTTGGGGGTAATAAATTATTTTGAAAAAATCATTAGTATTTTCCATATAAAGCATGATAATTTATTATCCTGTCAAAACTATATCATGTATATTAGTAATTCCTTTTAACCTTGATGTGAATTATATGACTCTTCCTTTTTCATAAGGGTTATAAATATAAAAGTAACAGTTTATCTTCTACCACAATGTTACAATAAATAGATTGAGTAATTTTTAATGGAGGGTATCCAACATGTAATTGGTATTCAAATGTGACTGAAATAGTATGAGAAGTGTTTTCCTAGTAATTATTTATCGAATAAAATGAATAAAATGGAATAATATTATTATCGTGTTTCTATAATGTGTGCAGAATTGTACATGAAATTTGTGTGGCATTATTTAAATTACCTAATTCAATAAAAATTATATTTTTGGGGTTTTGATTAATAGTTGGAGAAATAATCGAATAATCCTACACAAGATATGGTTTCCTTGTAGGATTAACTATTTAATGTTATTAATCCATGGTTTTTGTGGGGGAAGTAAGATATTTAAGAATATATACATGTTTTTTATGCTTTCACTGAGGCGTGTACATCGATCTGTGGAGGACGCGCTGGCTGTTGCCCCGCATTCCCATTTTCCAATAGCAGGTGGCATCTGTCACTTATTCAGGGACATTTTCTCATTGATCAAAATGAGATGATGGGATGTCGGTTCATTCTTATGTGGATTCCTCCTCTGGGTCTCCCCAAAATATTATGTTGTGGTTCATGAAACCTGTTCCTCGTGCCATATCTTTGTGGACATGATTCAGTTACACTATATTTGTCTAAATATTCTGAGAGGCCTTCATAGGGAAGTAACCTTCAGTCGTAGTAGAAGGTAACAATAGGCATGTCAGGGCATATCTAGATACATGGAAATTTAAGGACCTGTATTCTTCTTTATAAGAGGTAATATCCAAGGGGCATAACCTGAGTCATCAATCCTCAGTCACAGTGTAAGTTATTTTGGAGGAATATCATTGAGGTTTTCCTTAACATCCTATGTTTAACAAGGGGTAAGCAATGAGTTTAACGTCCAGTGGAGATAGTTTCACCAAAGGCATGTCTTCTGAGGATTTCCTCAGGTGTCTCAGGTTTAACATAAGGTAGGTCGTGAGTTTAACATATAGCATAGATGGAATGAGGGTGATTAGAACATCCCAAAGAGATGGATCTGATTTGTATATCCCTAGTGGAGAATGCCTGGATGGTTTATAGGGTTGATGGATTATAACACTCAATAAGAGCAAACCCAAGATGGTTTGTCCCATGAAGTGATTATTTCACCCCATGAAATGTCATATAGACACCACTGAGATAATATTGGGGATTGTGGACCCCATAATTGGAAAAACAATGATTTTCCATTGGCTGGGATTGGAACTCATAGGGGATTCCTATGTACCCTGGGTAGAGACAGGGATCAAAACCCATGTAGTTCAAAGGGGTGATGAATCTAGGTATACACAAAGTACAATGAACTAGATACATTCTAGGGATTATAGGTAAAAACGGACCTGTCGTAAGAGGGATACTCATGGGTGGATGGTTATGAATGTTGTGTTGGGCTTATGCATGGTTTTCTTCCCTAATGTCGTAAAGAGCAGTGCTGGGATGAATGGAATAATCTCACAAGGATGTGGCGGCCTATGTAAGGATCAAGATGGATGATGGAGAGTTTAATTAAGTGGAGGGGGAATAAGATAAATTCTTCGTGAAGGTCATGGTAGTGCTGGGCTTGAGAATTGAAGATAATTCCTACATATCAATATGGAATGGAATAAAAGAAGTCATAGTTTGGTGGGACGATGGGACACCTTGGGAGGCAACCCATGAGAATGGACACATGGATGATATTTGGAGTAAATAGAACCATTAGTATGGGGTGTGATATTCTTGGAACACATGGTTTTGAGGGATATATCCGGATGAGAAATGGGTGTTGGTCTTGATCCTCATGGAGGCTTTCTACGTATCCCCTTGGTAAGGAATCAATGTACACGTACTTCATCTGAAAATAAATTACCATCGATTTTGGGACTTCAACAGCTTACCACCAAATGAGGATGACAATAGAATACTATTGAATGGGGTTGAAAATGGCTTACCGCATGATATTGGACAGTTTAGTGTCATGTGGGACAAAATGGAGATAGAGTTTAATGTCTTAGAGGACTGGGGTGGACCGACATAGAGTGATCATACCTAATGGGAGTTTGGATTGAACTTTCGTGAGACTTCCTCTGTACCATGCCATGGTAAGGATAAAATTCCACTTAGTTTAGGATGATTTGATGCCGACATGACGAGGGTCAGAACCTATTTATGTTTTTATTGGACCTTATAAATGCATCCTTCTTACCTTGGCATGGTAATAATCAATGTCCAAATAGTACGAGATGAGTGGGTGCTGACCTGAAGGGGGTCATAACAAATAGGTGTTGGGCTTGAACCTTAGGGAGGATTCCTACATAGCATACCTTGGCAAGGATCATAGACCATGTAGTTTAGATTCATAACCGATGGGTTTTGGGTTTGAACCACATGGAGGCTTCCTACATACTTTTCATTAATACATATCAATGGACATATAATTTAGGATGGTGTTTGGGGATTACACTCCATGATTCTCATAAGGGATGTCATGGTTGATGCTTACTACTTTAAGCACATGTTATTCATGCTTGGTGTTAGAAACTGGAGGCCTCAAAGACCAGAATATCACAGTGAAAAGGTGTGTCCATGAAGGATGGTGAATAGGGATTATGCAAGGATGTTTACCTGGTGCTGCTATGGAGCAAAAATGGTGAATGAGGCTAACACAAGGATGCTTCCTGGGTGACCATATTGAGCAACAATAGAGAATGGGGATTATGCTAGGAAGCCTCCAGGGTGCCTCTAAGGTGCGGTAATGGTGGATGGGGCTTATGCATGAAAGGTTCTCGGGAGCCGCTATGGAGTGACAATATTATATTGGGATTAATCAAGGAAGTAGCCTAGGTGCCACTACGGAGAGACAATGATGAATGGGACTGATGAAAAAAAGTTTTGTGGGTGCTTCTATGGAAAGGAAATTGTGTAAGGGTATTATGGATGGGAACTGCTTGGGTGCTGCAATGGAGTGGAAATGGTGAATGGGTACTGCGCAAGGGAGATGCTCGGGTGTCTCTATCAAGTGACAATGGTTGATGGGGCATACTCAAGGCATATATAGGGGTGCTGCTATAGAGGAACAATGGTTTATGGGTCTTATGAAACGAAGCTACTCTGGTGGTGCTATGGAGTGGAAATTGTTGGTGGGGCTTACGCAAGGAAGCTACATGGGTGCAACTATGGAGCGGAAATAGTGGATGGGGGATTACCGAGGGAAGCTGGCCAAGAACCACTATGGAGATACAACCTTGAATGGGTCTTATGCAATGAATATTCCCTTAATTTCTTCCACATGTCTGGACATTGGGACATCCCAACTAATAAGATAGTTGATGCATATGATTGAGGCCTACTCCTATGAGCTAGTGCAAAAGCGAGATAATGCCAAGGGAACATTAAATTTTCTGAACATAGGGGGATGGAAAGCATGTATCACATGACCAAAAATCAGAAAACGGTGAGGGCAGCATGATGATCGAGGATAACTCGTGGACATGTTTGAAACATAGCATCTATATCATGTTTTCCTAAAATGGGGAGAAACAAATGAGGGTAGACTGCTGACCATGTTCGAAACACTGGACCTAATGAGAAGTGTTATCCAATGTCTTCCTGGTCAGTGGCCCAGAATGGTAGGTGAGTCGAGGCAGTATGGGACCAGGCCATTATGGGTTCCTTTTAGACATGGAAGTGGATGAAGATCTGAATAAAGGATATGAAAATAATGGGGTTGTGCGAGGAAATGTATGGAAAGATTCTAATTCACTTGATGTTTTACCACTGTGATCATGGAATAATGCATCTTATATGTGGCATATAAGGCCTCTCTTATTTGGAACAAGAGGCATACTATTATTTAATGACAGAGCATACTATATTTTAAAGTCTTGTAGTAAAGACGATTAACATCGTATGCTTGGAGAATAAGTCTTCTCTTATTTAGAGAAGGATGCATCCTATGATTGACGCATAGAGAGTAGTATATATTATAGTCATGTAAAGAATACTATTAGCATCTTTTGCATGGAGCATAAAGAATATATTATTTGGAGAATGATACATCCTATGATTTCCACATCAGGAGTTCCACAATTTATAGTCATGTATAGAGGACTATTAGAATCTTAGGCTTGGAGCATAAGGGATCCCTCATTTAGAGAAAGAGGCATCCTATGTTTGGCACGTATTGTGTAATATAGTTTATAGTCATATAGAGAATCCAATTTCAATCATATAATTGGAGCATAATGCGTATGTTATTTGGGGAAAGAGGCATCCTATGATGTACATATATGGATTACTATATTTTATAGTCATTTGGAGATAACTACTAGCATTTTAAGCTTGGAGCATATGGAATCTTTTATTTGGAGTAAGAGGTATCCTATAATTGTCACAATTGGAGTACCATTGTTTATAGTCATGTATAGAGGACTATTAGAATCTTATGACTGGCGAATACTTAATCTCTCATTTAGAGCAAGAGGTTTCCTATGTTTGGAATAAAAGGTTTACTACAGTTTAAAGTTATATAGATATGACTATTTCCATCTCTTACTTGGAGCATAATGCATATCTTTTTTACAGCAAGAGGCATCCAATGTTTGGACATATGGTCTACTACAGTTTATAGTTATGTAGATAGGACTGTTAGCATCTTATGCAGGGATCATAAGGAATCTCTCGAATATTGTAAGAGGCATCCTAAGATTGTCATATAGGGTTTACTACAGTTTATAGTCATGTTGATAGTGCTATTGGATTCATATGCATGGATCATAAGGTATCTCTCGTATAGTGGAAGATGAATCCTATATATAGAACATAGAGTGTACTAATGTTTATAGTCATGTAGATATGACTATATTGCCTAATGCATCATGAAATTGATGGTGTTGGGAATTATACTAGGGTATCCCTTTCTAATTCAATCTGGCATAATAGCCAAGTGATAGGGTTTGGATGTGTTGCCTGAGGAATGGTTCGACTCAATGTGCTTGGGGAATTGATGAGGATAATATCAACTCATTAAAATATATATAGACCAATAAGAATATGTCAACTCAAAGTGTCTCATAGTGTATGAAGGGGTATCTCAAATAATGCTATTACATAGGTGGAAGGTGGGTCCACATAAGGTTGCAATGGAAAATATAAACATCCTAGACCAAAACAATCATTGTGCGACTCCCCGTTTTTCATGGGGTTAGTGATGGAAGCCGACACATGACTGGGAACTGTTATGCAAAATATGGCCTACACATAGGATGGGCTACATGAAAAATTGGACTGTACATCATTTTTGCTGGCAATGTTTCACACCAGTGTACTGTTTCACAAAATATTGAAGTATTGCACATATGATTTATGTCTTGCACACAAGATTGAAGTCTTGCATGCATGATTGGATGTTTTGCATGAATTATGGGATGTTTTGTGTGTAGGATTATTTCTTTCATCAATGATTGGATGTGTTTTGTGGGTGCATGGAATCTTCCACGCACATGACTAGGGTAGAAAATATGGCATTTGTGGTTCCAACTATTGTGGACCAGCGCAAAAGAGGAACCATATGGGACCTATTGCGAAAGATCATACAAGGAGGGTTCCATTCATCCACATGGTCACAATAGAGGTAATAATTTTCATGGAATGTGGAGTCCGACCTCTTAAGTGCTCTCCCCAATGGGTGGGGCTGCACTTTTATTTATCATCGAGGCTGGGAGTGGTTTTTCATATGATTCTGGACCCTGAATTGATCTTATGTGCACCTTGTAGTGGGTGTTCCTGCATAGGAAAATTTGACATCGCCTTGGGCTCATAAGAATTTCACGCACAGATGGTAATATTGTGTGCACCTCTAAAAACATGTGTGATCCTACCTTATACGTTTTTCGGGTGCCCAAGGTGGAGGCAGATATCTTATAAGACAAGTAAAAGGTTTGTGGGACATGTCACACGCAAGATCTTACTATTACATGCATGATTCCATAATTTCATGGAAAACATTAATTATTGCATGAAGGAGTTCAATTCATGCTCACAAAACATTTTTTATCCTCCCATGATTTCACTTCTTGCACAAAAAAATGTAAATTTCCTTAAAATTGTCCTGGATGGCCATTTCTAGAAGACTGACTTCGAACTCCCATTATGATCAATATATAACTCCATTCATGCTCTACGAATAGAAAAATCAAATCTGGTGGAATGAGCTACACTCCGACATCATGAATGGAAGCATTTAGTAAATTTCATGGACGCTTTTTCCGGTGCCAATAATACATATAAAATTATTACTAATGATAATGTTGGTGTTATTATATTTTTACAAGATTAATGTTGTTTTATTCATGTAACATATTTTTGGTAACCATCCAAAGACAACATTGACTAACAATCATGAACTAGTTTTAGAGTTAACCAACCAATGTAATTTGATTAATAACAATATTTTATTCAATAGCATAATAAGAATTATTTAATATAAGATAATTGTTTTTTGTTATAATATATTTATTTGCTAAAAAATATACTTAATTTTAAGAAGGTCATGTTTAAGAGTTATGGGGATTTCACCCCCATAATTAATTTGAATGAATATATATAATCTGATTTCTTAAAAATTAATATTCATCAATTTTTTCTTTTCAATATAATACTATGAAATACGTTTAATTATAGTGAATACAGTCATATAAATAGGTTGTCTGTGGTTTATTAATTAATCAATCCTATTTCACTCCTTCTTGGAAATATCATTGAGTCAGTTTAATCATATTTTTTTGTGTAGTTATATAATTATTTAAATGGATATATTTTGATGCAGACATAAATTCATATCATACTGATATATTGGTGATATTTTAGCTAAATTATTCACACTCATCATACGCATTCCAGTCAAATTCACGATCTATTAATATTTTAAAATTTCATTCAGTTTAATATAATAAATTAAATTTCTATATAAGAATCGAATCGTGATTCATATAAGATATAGTGTCTTTTATACATCCCCAAAATCACCCTCATTGAGTAAATCATAATCCATATGATATTTCCTTTTCAAATTATTATATTTCCAAACAATTATTTAATTTCAACAATTGGAACGTATTTTTACATTTATGGGAAGACTGAATAAGAAATTTTTTCTTGAGGGAAAAACATATAACTTTAAATAATCATAATGCTGGTAAAGAATTATGATAAGGAATCCAAAACATAATAAAATACAAGGTTATATCTTATATTGTTCACCAATCCTTGAGATGACACACATCTATAGTGGAGTTGAATGACAATAAAATTATATACTTTAATAGGAGATGCAAACAATTGTTGTGATAGGAGTATAGATAACATATTCAATATGGGATTTGGATTCCCACATGTTTTTGTACCTGTTGTATAATAATTCATTTCCTTTCGATACCATATTATTGTTTGAGGTGATAATACTGTCATTGGTGAATAGTTTATTTAATAAATATTCATCACATAATTTATATACTAATTAATATAAAATAACACACATATATGTTCTCTTGATTCAAGAAATATCAACAACATGAATATAAAATTTATCAATCACTCACTCCCATCATGTGCCATCCTGTAAAAATTCATTATATCACATTTATGTTTTATTAAAAAAAATATTACAAATATCAATTATATTATGCATGATTTAATGTAATAAAATTGTTGAGGGGATCTTTTTCCAGATCCATATAGATTAGTGAGTGGGTTATAATTTAATTCATTATAAAATCAAACATGTATATTGGAATAATATTCAACTAGGACATGAAAATGTTTTTAATGTTTTCTTATGATTTTATATTTAATGGTATATTTTAGTTAACTAAAATGAGGTCCCATGATAATGAAATTCTATCTAGATCAACTTAACCCCACTCTTAATTCTATAATCATATATTATTTGTATATAATTCATAGTGTAATATATTTGGTAAAACATTATGAATATTTTAAAATGATATAAATGAAGGTATGATGTATACATATACTTTGGGTTGTCATTTATTCAGTATTGATAGGTATCTTCAGGCCAAAACTCAATAAAAATATTTTATTTTAATGGACCATTCAATTTAGTTTTTGATCTCTCTATATTTGCATCTACTATTTCTATGTGATATGTAGTGATAATGAGAGCATGTGGACTCATGTTTTGAATAGATTTACAATAATTCAATATTAGGCCCAATTTTATAGATTATCAATTATAAAATTTTTTTGTTAGATCATGGGAACTTAGTTTGGTGAGTTAGAACATTACCTCAAACTGGATATATTAGTGATTTTGTATATTTTTTATTGAGGAGGGATGTATGTGACACCCTAAATAAATTATTCTTTTGAAATAATGGTTTGAATTTAGTTGATAACAGATTTATTCAAAATCTTTGTTTTCTCTATGAATTTTGGAATGTCAATATGAAATTTCAATTATTTCCTATTTAAGCATTATTAAGAGTCAAGAAACCTAAATACACATATTTCCTATTTCTTATATATTTATGAATTTTTTGAACTCACATGAGGTAGATAATAGGAGAAGTGGAATCAAACTTATGTCCTCATATAGATCTTTCTACCTCTAGTATTAGCATATTTTCCCATATCCTCAAAAATATGATCCCATTGGGCCTTTTAAAAAGAAATAATGGATTTGAGTACCAAAAATGCAATGTAAACAATAAAATTATCATGGGGAACGCATGTTGAGTTATGGGATAATGAGCAGTATTACTTGGGTAAGGGTACTAGTTTATTCTTTCCTAAGATGTGGGTGTTGGTACTCTTTCACTTTTATTGGAAGTTTATTGTATTTCACAAATATAATGTCGTTAATTGTTAGTGTAATTGAAACATGGAAACATAGTGGTATCATTCCCTTGACAACATAATTATAGGGAGGGATACAATTGTAATGTTCATTCTATCCATGTTTTTTTTATAATTTCAAATATATTAATGATATTTCAACCTTTACAGAACATTTTGTAAAAAAAATTATTTTTTATTAATATTTACTGTTGATTTATCTAATTAACCATTATTATATGTATCATTAATCCTGTATATATTTTTTTTCATGTTATGCATGTAAAATGTCATCCCATTAGATTAAAAATGCTTAATACTGTTAATACAATAAAATTAATATTATCAATATGTTTCATTAGATATGTTTTGATACCTCCCATTAATGGATATTAATGAACCATTATATCAACAAATGTAATAATTTGGATTTATATTCCTTTTAATTCATTGACATATAACATTGTGATAATTTTCTTTTTCTTTAAATATTATACATACTTATAAATAAATAATTTCAAAGAGTAATTACAAAATTTCATTAGTAATTTCCCTATATATGTTATTATTATATAATTGAATATCATTATTGGTTAGTTATTACTTAGTGTAATATTCATTCTCATTGACTATCATTTTTGGGATATATTATTACACATGGTTTCATATATATGGTATTTATTTTTGTATAGAAAACTATTTTTGTGGTTGAAAATACAAATTCATGGGTGGGAAACAGTCATTAATAATAATGGATATTATGATGTGGCCACCAGTTATTTTTTCTAAAAACTAATTTGGGAATGTAAAATTCAAAAATTCATAGTAGGGACTCAATTTTTAATTGTTCAGAAATTTTTTAAGGTTAAACAATTTTTTTGTAGGGATTTATGTTTCTTATAATATTGTGGGAAATTACATTATACATTTTGACACTCTTATATATTAATGACATGTTTAATTAATTTATCAAAATACTAGTATTTGAATGGATACCCATGTGCTAGTGTTCAGTCGTTGGCATTAGTGGATATAACCAATTTATTGTATTAGAGGTTCTCTACTAATGTGAACACATGTTTGTGTCCTAAAATCTCTACATCAGATATCGATAATATATATCATAATTTTTTTATAATTCACTTAAAATTATTGATAATATTGATCAATTCCAATAAATAATTGAAATGGATTTTCTCTCTCTATATAAAGATGATAACTGATTATGGTGTTTTGATTGAGCTGACATATAGGGATTTTTATATTTCCCTATAAATATTAAAAGAACCCATGTGGTTTGGTAACACCTTATAAGACATGTTGTACTATATATGGTTATGTGTAAAGGGCCACCATGAATCTATTTATAGATTGGTATCCATTATCACTCTAATGAATTCATTAGTTATTTTTCGTAAAATTAATGGAGAATGATTCTTAATAATGGTTTGTCTAGGATTTACAAATGATAGACCATTTTTTGTTTATCTACAATGAAATATAGACTAATTAGTAATAATTATTATTAAAATTTATATATCTTTGTGATATAAAATGTAATCAAGGATAATGAGGTCATTTTTCATAGATAATGAATAGCCCCATTTGGAATTCTGCCTAATTGGAGTCTTATCAGGGGAATATTTACGTAGTTAATGAACAAATTTATATCACTGTGAATTTTGAATGAAAGGATGAATGTACATGAAATCAGGAAATATATATACCAATAAATGTGGATTTAATAGTATAATGACCATATTGATGGTTAAAAAGGATCCCATGAAGAATATTTCCCAATGAGTATAATTGTTTGATATCATGGTTAGTTTGTCTCGATGGGGAAGGATATTGAACATTATGATATTGGACTCTATTGAAAGTGTATCCAAGGATTTATATGATATTTTTTTAAAATATTTCCATGTGGTATACTATATATCATTATTTATTGGAGTCAAATCCCTTGTAGTTTGAGAGACATATTTTGATGTCACATTTCAGGACCATGTCAAATAGTATAAAATCATGTGTTAAGGACTCATTTTCGAAAAAGGTTGAAACAAAAAGTGTTTATGTGGGGAATAATTTTTTGTTATATATAATAATTTAATATTGAATATTTTTCTATTAATATATTGTGTCTTATAACAAATGTATATTCACACAATACATCTCCCAAACAATGAGGTCCTGAGTGTGTATTATCCATGAGTATTAGTTATATATATGAGAGTTCCCATTAATAAGTGATGATAAAATGTAAATAAATCATAATGGGGACTTGATTATCCACTAATAATGTAGATGGTGCCCAATGTTATCTAGAATCACTTAGTAGAAAATGGAGTACAACTCATAACATTGGAATCCGTGATGGGTATCCTGGGCCAAGAGTGTCCAATTTAGTCTCTTAATGTCACATACCATTATTATAAAAAAAGTACTGGATTTTGGTCCTAAAAATGAGTTAAAATTTATATGGAAATATTCTAAAACATCATTATATCAAAAAAAAATATTATTATGTTCACTTTTATAAACATGGAAATTCAATATAGAATGTCATATAGATTTTGGAGTTGAAAATATTTATTAATTCTGGGAATATGAAAACACTGAAAATATTGGACAATGATTATTTGAACTTGTTCAAACTATATGGGTGATATGAGTAAAGAATATTATTTTAGAGAATATTGAATTTTTATTTTAATCATACATTTAGATGATTTCCTAGACAATTCTAGTATTAATTAAAAAATAACCTATATAATGGGTGTCTTAAATGAATAATGGGGCAATGAAATGACATTTTGTTTCATAAAATTTTATGTATTGTTACCATGTAGACTTGAACTTATACAATAGAGGGACTATGGTGAATTAATATTGGAGGGTCTTAATACTACGCTTACACAATGCATCATGGGAATATAGGATGTAATGAGACTATATAGATGAGAAAACCACTTTATATAAAGATTGTGTAGGGGCTACATGGGATATAGAATCGCATATAGATGGTGAAGTTGTGTAAGGTTCACATAAAAGGTCATTATAGGTTTGGTAAATAATATGATTTATATAATGAACATTTTTTATTACATTATTCCCTATATGTCTTTTTGAAATTAAATTACCCATTAGTTTTTTCAAGACCAACGTATCATAATAATTCATAATATATAATATCTCTCAATGTTAATCGCTCTATCACTTCCTAAAAATCATCCTCGGTATTTAATGTAATCCCCATGTAACCATATTTCAAAATATGACAATCTACATAGTAAAGGGTAAAAAATAATGTAGGCTTCGTATCATGCTTATGTTTGTAAATAATTTCTCATACAAAGAGTATGATTGGGAAGTGTTTAATAAATGTATCATTATTTAATAGTAGAAAAAGATTATGTTAGAGACCATTGAGTATGCTATCAGGTCCCTCAACATAGATAGTCAATTCATGATACATTGTTATACAATAGTGTTTAATTTTCATACATCATATGTGGGAGTCATATAAGAGGACTTATCACCTATGGTATTTCCATATATAATATTTATATATGTTTTTTCCTTATAAAATCCTTGTATAGATACATGATAAATCTATATTTATTTGAAATTTCTTTATCAATTTTTAATATTGAAAAATCATTGTTTGTATAATTACATTAGTTGATTGAAAAAAATGAATTCACATAATAACCACCAATAAATATAGAGTTTGACCTAAATAATGAGGGAAATAATCTATGAATACATGTCATGATCTTATTTTTTTTCAAAATTATGTGATTTGGATGCCCAAATTCCACAATAAGATATAGTGTTTCTTTTGTGTTGGTGGACATTCATCCAAAGGGTCATGGAATGACCAAATAGATTAGGATGTTACATTCTTGACCCTATTTTCAATTCCCATCTAAAATATTATATTTAATGAAATATGTGTGGAAAATTGATAATGTGAGGGATTAAACATGGTGACATAGTAGTAAAAAATTCATGTATGAAACCTCATGTAAATGGTTCTGCATTTGATTGTCTATATACTAGATCTTAGTACACTCCTAATGAACTTATAAAAATTCCTATGATTTTATCTGAAATATTCCTATAGTGTTATACTAGATTAATAGTCATTGTGTTGTTATATTATATTACATTCATTCCCTTTTAAATATTCTATACTAGAAATACATTAATATTATGGAAACATTACTAACATAATGATTAGTGAAGAAACAACATCAGTCGCTTATCAATTTTTCAACCTCATCTATGTTTGATAATTACATACTAAGAACCCCTGAATAAATAGAATTTCATATTTATACTAATTGAATATTAATAATAATAAATATTTATTATAAAATTTTAAAAATGAATCTACGATTTTTTATTTGGAAATGATTCATCTTGTTGGTGGCTCAATAATGAGTATAATAAAAATTATTATCAATATAACCCTGGTTTAGGTCTATATGAATTTAAATATCATTTTGATCCTAGAAATGTATTATATATTGGTGTATGCTATAATAATATACCATAAATGATGTTTTTTACATATTGATATGAAATATGACATACATTTGAGCATAGCTAATGGGTGGTTGTAGGCATAGACAACTTCATTGTAATATATTTTTTTTGATTTGAATGAGATGTGAGTTACGTAAATGTGATAAAAACTATTAAAATTATATAATATTATGAGTATTATGATGTATGAAAATTCCCAAGAACCATTAAGTAAAATTTAATTTATTTATAATGGGTTATATAGACACTTGAATGTAAAGAATAGATAAATTCCCCATATTTTTCATGATATAGTTAACCTAGAAAAAAAATTATAGTTCATATAATCATATGGTCCAACACAAAATATTTCATTTTATTTTGTTAAAATTTAAAATATTTAACTAATAATAATTTGGAGATAAATTAAATGCATGAACATTACTTATTTCGTAATAATTTTTCCAAATAGCAGTTTTTACTTTTCTATTTTCATTTTACTAATTTTTTCATCTATATATTGGATACATGATCAATTATTAGAAACATTACATTTTTACTATCAATAATTTGTGGTTTTCCAACTTGGACAATAATTTTTTGTATTTCACTAATAGTTTCGGGTTATGTATAATTGAAATATTTTATTGACCCCAATATTAATAAATTATTTACCACATGTTGATATTTTTTCTGATTGTATAGATTCAAATAAATTGTTTGGAACGATATACATAAACATTGAAAAAAAAGCCATAGATTAATTACCTTGGGAGAAAATGAATATAGATATCCATAGGAATAGTTCTTTTAGTCAATGGGAATAAAATTTAATCTTGATGATGCTCATATTTGATTATAAATCGCTGAACAGACATGAATTTATATTTAAATAAATACAATTTTTACTGAAGGGTGAGATAGTTAATACTAAAAAGGAACTCCAAATCAGGTCATGATCACGGTTCAACTATTATTATGGATGGTTACAAGAGGACACATATATCTCTTATGGAAAAAATCATGGAACATTTATGTCATATATTTTATGGTCATGTAACAAGGAACAATAAAATTTATTATGATTAGATTTCCTATCTCCATATAAAATTTATCTACAATGGATGAATTCATAAAAAAAGTGGTATATTATATAGAAAAGTAGATTTATTTGGGGTTATTTATCTCTTGAATCAAGTGGTCCATGAAGATGAGATGGGACACATATGTTGGGAATTACAATTGGCCACAATAAAATGGTTTATTCTATATAATGTCATTGAGGTGTATGAAAATTAATGTATATTCTATCTATAATGACAAAATATATCTTTTTATCAATAAATATTGGGAAAATATATTAATATATGAATTGGGTTATTTTTTCACATATAGATAGAAATGTCATGTGGTCTGAAATAAATATGTTACATAAACTCATGTTTGACTTCAAATATTTAAACCCCTATGAAATGAAGAAATATCACGAATTAAATTAATATTCAATGATATTTAGGTATCGTAAATGTTACTCTACTTTATATTGAGAACAAATTTTGGGAAAATAGATATAAAATTAAATCTAATAAATATTTACAAGATTATGGGATATCGTGTGCCTAAATTTTTATCAATTTATTCCATTTGATGATATCCATGAAATATGGTAGATTTTCTATTTACTATCAATTTATTGACTTTACACTTATGTTTGTGACTTATTATCTGAACATTTTACTTTTATATAGGTTTCCCTTTATGGTTTTGAGACAAATGTGTCATGTATATATTTCTCCAAAAATTTAATGTGTTTTGATTTTGAATTAGATAGATATATAGTATATACATATACAATTGAAAAAAAAATATTAATTTCAATGTTCATTCACATTCAACTATTTATATGGAAAATTAAAATAGAAGTTTGGAATCAATAGATTGGTTTGAAATTCAAAACAATTAATATTATATATTATCCAATGGGAGAGGAAACAATGTTTTATGTCATACTTCTTATAGTATATGTTTGAAATTTAAAAGTCAAATTGTGAAAAATCTAAGAGCATATTGAGCCCTTCAAAATACAGAATTACAAGACTATAAATGGTTCCCTGTGATTTTCGGATCGGGACACGATATATGAGATCTATACACAATGGAGGTTTAATGAACCCATTTTAACGGACGGTTCCTTTGGGATTATATGGGGGTGTTCATAGACAATAATAAATTCCCCATAAGACAAAAAAATATTTTAGATAGAAGCCCATATTTAGAAAATCATATATAGGTCCAAATATGTAGAATCTATGAATAAAATAACAAATGCCTCCAATAATGTTATATATAATCATTAATGATACCCATATACGATTTTTTGATATTTGTGAAACTTATAGAGAAATTCTTAACTTATTGGGGGTATGGTAAATAAGGGGGTAGAGAAATTATTTACTAATGGACAACATATATAGGATATTAAAATCACATATAATATGATTAATATGAATGAGGAAACACCATAGAGCAAAGAATATTTCTATGGGATTTCCCTATATAATCAAAAATAAATGAAATCATAAAAATTGTAGTTCATTAAAATGCATTTCATATTTTAATAATTATCATATGCTGAGTTGGGGTTTTTTGATATTTTAATTGTATTAGAATAACTTGGAGCACCAAGTTCATTTCATGGATAGTGATCAGATTCAAATATAGAGTTTTCATATTGGATGTATATAGAATACGTTTATTGAGAATAATTCAAAATTTTATCTTGTTTTAGAGTCTCATCATTCATGTTTTCGTATTTAATTGGAAATTATGAAAATTTTATGTTTATTTAGGCTGAAGAATATTTCATAAAGCATAAATGCATGACATGAGGACCAACATGATCCAAATTTTAGGATCATTTCATGATGAAATAAAGTTTCAATTATTTTGGTTAGTTTGATGCAAACATCAAGGACCTGTTGTTAAAATTTACTCTTTAAGGAAAACATGTTTTTTGTTAGATTAACATAATATGGTAAAGGATTTTATGTTGTATAGATTATTGACCTTTAGTGAGTACTTAGATAAACATATTATTAATTTCATGATAAATTTATCTATATGTTCAACGATTTATGTTCATGAAACTATATGATAATATATGACTTTATTTTGAATTATCTCATTCATTTAATGAGATTTTCTCATCATGATGATAATCCCCTAGTGGAGAAATCAATGTTGGGTGGGTGGAATAATGTTTTGGATGGATATGTTAGAAAATTGGTTCATATTTTAATTAAAATAATTTATGTGTATTGAACCTCATATATGAAGATATTATTTTATAGTAATATTATAAAATCTAAAAAATAATATATTTAGGGAATGTAATTGAAATCATGGAAAACAATTTTGATGAGAGGGGGTTAGATTTTGGTGAGTTTATAATAATACGATATTTTGTAATAGTGAAACTATGTTTAAAATATTATGAAT
This sequence comes from Viscum album, assembly GCA_963277665.1. Lineage (NCBI taxonomy): Eukaryota > Viridiplantae > Streptophyta > Magnoliopsida > Santalales > Viscaceae > Viscum > Viscum album. The sequence goes on from OY728148.1 coordinate 1,248,559,718, forward strand.
AATCAATAAAGATGATGTTATTATAGGTTTACTCTATACATATATACCAAAATTAAAAGGTGGAGGGATACAATATGTGGTTTGCTAGCCATGATAGGTAAACATGAAAACTGGTCATCAATTATTTAAATTCACAATTTTTTGTGAAAAAAAGTGCAAGGATGGAAAATGGATTTTCATGTTATTGATTCGTAAAATATTATAACCATAAATTAAGATTGATGACAAAAACAATAAATGTAATTCTATTGAATGAATTTGAGAATTAATGTATTTAAATCACATGCAAAATGTGTCACTATATCCCATCATACAATCATTGATGAAAGTATTCATGAGGATCATTATAATGAATAATATGTTTAATGTATTATTATTTGATAATATGTAGATTATTTTTGAGGCATGTCAAAAATATAGAGTACGGTTGTAAGGATATCTATGTTCGGAGTAAATATGTGAAATATTAAAAATATATTAAATATATTACATAAACATTTTTTATCAAAAAATATAATAAAATCTAAATAGGGAAATTGATAAAAAATATTGGGGCTCTATTGATATTAGAGCACGATTTGAACCCTAGTCACAACATAACATTTATCATTACTAGTAATTTGTGGGAAATTCCTCACATGAATAAAATGATTATAATAATTAATTATGTGTATTTATTTTAATTCATAATGTGTTGACCAAAAATCATCAATAAAACTAGTGATGTAAAGTACCATTTGATAGCTTTGAAGGAGATTCGATTAATAGATGTTAACCATATCCAAGAACTATGAACAATGAAATTCTGAATTTGGGGATCTTATAAATTACAAATGTAAGACAAAATTTTTCATTACTCATCAAACCAAAAATGAGGTGGTAGTTTTCTTATTTTTATTTTTCATCAATTATTAGGATTTGAATGGTCAACATTATTTAATATAAATTTGATTTTATTTTTATATCATGTGAATTACGGGTTGGGATACTTTTATTATCATATTGGGATAATTTATTTTTGATTAATTATTATCTGTTCATTTATAATTTTTATTAAAATGAATCATGGTCAAGATGAAAATCACTCAAGGATCAACCATCGTGATTGTTCCTTGTTCTTTTTTATTTTTACTAATCATTCATCAATGGTGTTCTATATTTTCTCTTGGTTTAACGGTGTTGTAGAAATCGATGTTTGAGAACCAATTCCATGGTGAAAAAAATTTATATCATAGATCCATGACCTCCACAACATGGTGATAATGTAGAGATTCAAGTTGTAACAAAAACGTTATTTTGTACTTGATATCATGTTCTTTGTGTGTGATGATGGACGAAGCATTCAATTGATTGACAAGGTAAATTAAAGGGTCAGAAGTTATTGTTCTTTTATTGGATAACTCATTGAGGAATGATTATCGACTATCAGGTTTGGCACATTTACATATTTATGGATAAAGGAGAAATAGAAGGCATGTGAACCAGAACTGTGATTCTAGTTTATCCTGTAATACATGGAGTATAAAATGGGATTACACAACATATGTGGACCTATCATTGATGGATAGGGTTTTGGGATAAAGATAAGTATTACATGGTGAATTATTCGATGACACTGTGATTAAAATTATCCCATAGGATTTGTATATTCCTCAAAGGGTTTATTGACATGACTTCATGTACGAAGGCATAGGAGAATTATATACTCCTACATAGACAAAAATAGTATTGACTGTACACTGTCTATGCCATGTCCTAGGACACATGTAGAGTTCATGAGTATCATCATTCCATTTACTTCTATATGGACACAAGAATGATCCATTTACACAAGCACGACCAAGGTCCAATAGATAAGATAGTGTACTCAATCAAAGATTTATTGAATAAATTTTCATACATACTCTAATTATATTTTTTTATGGTGGGATCCTTATAATTCCCCACCCTAGTTACCTAGATTCATTGCATTATTACAAAACATTGGCCTGATCACATGTTATCAAATCCCAAAAGACTGATCGGTATAGTAGCTTTGGAAATTCTAGATAAACACAAATGTTTCACATTAAATTATGAAATTAAAAACAAAAAACATTATGTCTCCTTTGAACACAATTATCTATCTTAGACTATCTCTATTGGTCGGTTATAAAATACTTCTTTACATCCTTGGAAAATGTAAAACGTAAAAAGGGATGAGCTGAGGTGCTTAATAAGGATAACAATATAGCAGAAACATTCATAAATAAATAAAAAAATTTAAGGAAATTTATAAGTCTAAAAAAAGCCTTTTAATAATAAAAATCCACATAATATGGAAATATAAATCCCATAATTCAATTTACATATTCAATTTTATATTCTAATAGTTGAATAATCACACGTAATATCATTATCCAGTTTCATTATGATAGAATACATAATGTCAGACATCATATCCTCATACTAAAGGCCTAGTTCCATGAATACAATTATGAATTTGCCAAGGACATGTTCCAAGACACTAGTCGGTCTCATGATTCCTATCGACACATCATGGAGCTATAGCGGGCTCCACCCATCACTTACTATGACCGACACATTATTCATTTGAAAAGTTTGAAACATAACATATACTTTCATATTAAAAATAGCAAATGAAATGTTATTACTTGAACCATAAATCATGAAGGTATAAAAATAACACATCCACTTTCAATCATGTCAAAAAACCATCAACAAAATAGAGAATTTTGTGTCATAAAAATTCAAAATCAAACAAGTGTAAACCTCATTAAAGGATGTTGACATAGATAATATCAAAACTATATGAGAGAAATATTTCTATATATTTTGAAATAATTTAAAAGTAACATAATTATAAAATAAATAATTTATTTTGAAAATATTCTGATAATAATTTAATGAAATCATCAAAGGTGTTATAATGGCAGAAAATAGGCGCACCCGCCATATATGTTAAAAAACATTCGTTCCATAATTTTGTCAAAAAGTTCATAAAAGACCTTGTTTTGAAACTGAAGGAATGATTCCTTTATGTAAATTTAATTAATGAATAAACAAGGGTGTAAATTAATTTAAACCATACTATATGAAATAGTAAAATGGTTTTGAAATGTATTTTTAAAAAACAATAATGTGGATGATAAAGAGGTATAGTAGATACTCATGTATAAACAACCTCGTATATAGAGGAGATTGTAGAATTAATTATTAACATGAACATTTTAATATATCATGGTACATTAAACTCATATATAATTGTAAAAAAAATTATTAACTTAATAAATAACAACATACAAAAATATTAACGGATATGTGATCTTCTAATATTTCTTTGTTAATGATATTTTAGTAGTATCATTATATCGGGTGTTAAATGATACATTTTACTTTATATGTTTTGTCACATAATTTATGATTAATATGGATATTGTGTATTTAAATAATTTCAAGAATTTTATTAAGTTCTTAAAAATATTTTTAGTCATAAAATGAAAATTTTTCTTGAATAGTTACGATGGATAATGAATCTCATCGAGTTCGTGGAGACGGTAATATGAACGTATGCACGCACAAAAATACATCTCTATTGATGATGAAAGCATATTTAATTGGATAGTATCTCATATATACATAATCATTATCATTTTATATTTATTACTTACATAATTTATACTCATTCTTATATCTATTAAAATTATGAAGTGTTGAATAACCAACTTCACTACAACGTGGAGACGGTAAGTCTTACAAATGCACATATGGTGACTTTGTCATTCATAGGATAGAAAGAATACTGATTTTGGTTGTACCATATTTTTAATTACATCAATGTATGTATAAGATACTATAGTTATTATTTTGTAATGCAGACAACAATGAAAGATGAAGTGGAAGAATAAAAAACATAGAAAGAGGTGGTGAAATTAATACGTCTTTTTTGGGAGATTCCTTTTGATTTGATAAAAATGGATTCGTTAGGATGGATTTGTGATAAATGTAAGGCCTTTAAGTTGAATTTACCGAATTTTGGAGGATATATGAGTAGGGGTTGGATACACCATATGGATATGGAGGTGGGATTTTGAGATAAGGTTTTGTACCCATTTATAAGAGCGGCGAGGTTCCCTTTTAGAAAAGATAGAAATGTTATTTTTTATACAATCATATTCAGATTATGATGTCTCCAAAAGACTTTTGATCGAGGATAAGGTGTTTATGGGTTGAAAAAATATCAACCAAAAGGTTTTATATTGGTTTAGGTCACTTTACATTAAAATTTTAACTCTAATTTAAATAGTTTAGCTTTTACCATGTCTTCTTGTATTATTACCAAAAAATGTTTAACAAATATTTTATAAAAAATCAAGATAAACCCAAGTGGTTCATTAATGACATATAAAACCTTATCTATGTAATTTGGATTCAACATAGATTTTTTGGAATATTTTATCAATTAATAATATAGATATTTTTATAAAACACATTTATGTCAATTTTGACAACATTTAGTATTTTGTTTTTGTTAAAGTCCTAACAACATTATCACTTTGAAGAAATTTTATTTAATCTAACCTAACTTGTTATATTAATGTAATTTTATTTTAAAATTATCAAAAGTGTCAATTTATAGTGATTTGAATATTTATAATATCAATTATTTTAATCATTCATTAATATCTTAATCAATGCATCATCGTTGGGTCAAAAGTATATTTAATTATATTCTGTCTAAAAATTATAAATAAAACGCCATTACGTACGAAATAATTTTATATTTCTAATTATTCTTTATTTTTAAATGTATATTATTTATATCCTTATATTAAAAAAACTTAGTTAATAAATATTGAATTTAATACTTTTAACTATTCATCAAATAAAATAATAATTAATGTCATAATCTAATACAAGGGGACCAAAAGGATCATATTTTATTCCTAAATTAGATTTTAATCAAAATAAACATATCCTATAAAATTAGTACATGTGTTAGGAAAATTATAATATCATTTTAATTTTAACTACCCTATTAAAATTTAAAAGAAGTAAATAAAAGTAAAATGTTACTATTCAACAAAAAATGTTTTCAACATATTGAACCACATTTAAGTTACTAATGTCATCCATGTATCTCATATTTTTGATATTTAATTCACAAAAGATATAAAATTATGTCTTATGAAAATTTTATAATGTGCCTATAAGGTGGGTAAAAGACAGTAAAATGTTCAAACAAATTATATATATATATATATGTGATATTAATATAAAATGACTCTAATGAATTAAATTGAACATATATAGGTATTATTAATTTATTTATACCTAATATTAATTTAAATAAAATAACTAATTATCTAAATAAAAAATCAGTTTTACATAACAACGATGTGATTTTCACTATTCAACAACAATTGAATGTTTTCAGAAAAACAAAAAATTCACCCTATGCTATTTCTAATAATATCAATCCAAAAAAGTAATCCATTTTAAAAAATAAAACTAATAAATTTTCAAAAATTGGGTATTACTACTCATAATGATTAGTTTTATGGGTTGTGGGGTGTTAGAACATTATGTTTCGGACAGCACACGATATTGTATTAATCAAGGAGAAGCTCACCGTGGAAGCCTGGGGTGGCACCTTCGTAATTAAAATAATTTATTACTTGAAATTTCTAGAATATCACAACATAAAATGTTTCAAGTGGTTCTTCATCATATGTTCCTCTGGTTCCCACGTTTCCTCGTCAATATTATAGTTTCATTATAGAATATTCAAAAGACAAGTCGTCCAGTTTCACAACACGTGTTCTCTAGTATCAAGAATCTTGATAGGATTTTCATATTAAGTAATATTGGGATCCAGTTATATTTCATTATAGGTATGTACATGTGTTGGGTCACTCATTTATTTTCATTAGAGTGATTCATGGAACTCATCCCGAACATTGGAGAGAGTTGGCGGCATTTCAAAATGATAATCTATAACTCTAATTAGTTCTAGAATATCGAAAGTTCCAATGTAACTAGAACATAATTTACCCTTCTTACCAAAACATATAACACCCTTACATAAAGATACCTTCATGAAAACATGATCCTCTATGTGAAATTAAAATTCATTCCTTCAGTTATCAGTTTATCTCTTTTTCCTACTTTGATATATTTTTATGTGGGTTTAGATAATTTTCACCTTTCGATTGTTTCCTCAACAGGTTCTGGGCCTATGAGTTTTTTTCAGTAACATCATCTGAACAAGTTGGTGTGAGACATCTCTTCCCATAAAAGACTTCATATGGTGCCATCAGAATACTTGAATAGACGATATTGTTATAGTAAAATTCTACCAGAGGTAAATATTGATCCCACATACCTTCAAGGTCATGTGCGTGAGATCTCAATATTTCATCTATGGTTCGAATAGTCTATTCTGATTTTCCATCAGTTTGATTATGGTAGGCAGCGCTAAATTGAGGTTCAGTATCCACAGCCCTCTGAAGACTACTCCCGAATCATGATTAAAAATGTTTATCCTGATCAGAAACAATCGATATGGAAACTCTATGAAGTATTAAAACATCATTGATAAATAGTATTTTTAAATGTTCAATTAGTAAATCTTCTCTTATAATAAGAAAATGTGATGACATGGTAAGACGATAAATAATGACTCATATTGCATCATTCCGTCATGGAGTCTTCTGTTTCCCCCTGAAAATGCCCATTGTGATATCATTCCATTTACACTCATGTATGGAAGATGATTCATGACTCTTAAACGATGTTGTCATCATGCCTTCACCTATTTCCAAACCATACATCTTGAAACATAATCAGTCATCAACCTCTTCATGTTATCCCACCAAAAAGTTTCTTTCATATATATATACATCATAGTTATACAAGGGTGAATATTGAAATTTGATCTATTAACATCTTCCAACAACTCTATTATTAGATCAGGTTTGTCAAGACCACAATGTTTCCTAAAAAATTTCAAAATTCAATCTTCATATATGAAGTCAATCAATCTCACATCTTTCACAGATTTAATTTTCTTTTGAAACCCCTCATTATCATTCTGATAACATTTTATCCTTTATAGTAAGGAAGGTTTGGATACCGTTTGAAATAGTACGGATTTTTACCATACGTGATTATTCGAATATGCATATTTACTAGATCCATGAACATAGGATCTCTTTCAACTCTCATATTGTTCAAAAATCCATAATCTTTTCTTCTCAATACATCTACCACTTTATTTTCCTTTCCCATGTGGTACTATACAGTGAAAACATTATCCTTGTGAATTTCTAACCATTTTATTTCCCTAATATTGAGTTCATTCTTTGAAAAAATATACATCAAACCCTTTTGATCGGTATATATATCAAATTTTTAAACATAGAGATTTTGTATCCATATCTCCAAATCAATGAGTGTAGATTCTAATAGAATTTCATGATTAGGATATTTTTTTCATTAATTTTTAACAGTCGTGATTCATAGTAAATAACCCTAATATTCTGTATAAAGGTGCAACCAAGTCCTTTCATTAATGCATAACTATAAATTACAAACCCATCATCCCCTGATGATAGTGTTATGATAGGATAATTGACTAAACTTTTCGTCAGTTCTTCAAAACATTCTTCAAAATCCATTTCCAAACAAATTTAACACCTTTACATATGATCTTGGTTAATGGGTTATCCATTTTGGCAAAATTCTGGACGAAACGCTGATAATAACCTGCTAATCAAATAATATTGTGTTCATCAGTTATACTCATCAGTTTTTCCCATTGTTGGATTACCATATTATTTTATGGATAGACATAGATTACATCCATATATAAAATATGGCCATGAAAATAAATTTCTTATAGCCAGAATTCACACATGCTAATCTTCCCATATAATTTATTTCTTTTAAGGGGTTTCATAGTAGTGCGAAAATGATTTTCATGATCGTCGCAGATTATTGAGTATAACAAGATTTCATCAATAAATACCACTATAAAGTCATCATGATATTCCTTAAAAACTCTACTAATTAGATCCATGAAAACATAGGGTAAATTAGTCAGTCAAAAAATCATTATTCTAAACTCGTAATAACCGTACCTAGTTCAAAATGTTATTTTTGGAGATTCATCCATCATCACACACAACAGATGATATCCAGATCGATGATTAGTATTTGAAAAATATTGAGCTCCTTGATGTTGATTTAATAAATAAACAATTTGAGATTTGGTATTCTTGTTCTTTATTATTATAGCATTGATCCCTCTATAGTCAATCCACTACCTCATTGATCAATATTTAATCTCAAAAAAATGGTGGCTCCCTGTATATAAGCATTAGGGAGAATAAATCTGTTAATACTCAATTCATCAATTACTTTATTTTGTTCAAATATTTCCACAATGGTCATTCTATAAGGGGTTTTGGATACGGGCCTTGAACTATGAATTATGTCAACAAAAAACTCAATTTCACGTTCTGGTGGGTGTCAAGGTAAATCCTTTATAAAAACATCAAAATATTATCAAAAAATATGTACATAATCTATTTGAACATCATTTATTCACCCATAGATATTTGACACTCCTCAACCTCAATAATTGAATTTAGAAAAACTAATGGGGGTGGATCTAGATGAGAATTAGATGGTGATGTTTTCTCTTTAATGATAAGGTACTCTTAATCATCATCGAAAATTGTATCCTATTTCTTAGTAGAATAAATTTTTGAATCATGGTATAAAATCCAGTAATTATTGAGTATTATATCAAATTTAATCTTGTATATGTTGATGAGATCAGTAGATAATGCACATTTATATGCCCTAATGGGAACTCATTCAAAATCATGGATGCAATGATACTTCCCATATGAGTTTTGACTGACTACTCTCTTTTTAAATAAAATTGTAAATATCTAATTTTCTTAGAACACGAGGAAGATATTAAAAAATTCTATGATCCAGAATCAAATAAAGTAAGGAGTAATCTTGAGGAAACCATTAAATGTCCTTCCACCCCGTTATTCATAGCATCACACTCAGCACTAGTTATAACATAAGAATGTCCATGCTCTTTTGGCCTATTCTAAAGTAATTTTCCTTATCACTTAAGATATTCTTTTTCATAATTACCCATTTATCTTCAATTTTATAATTCAACATAAACTACCACTTTCTTTCCCTTAACATTATGAGCTTGGTGGCCTTTTTCAACATACTTGTAACATACACGCATTCTCTTTAGGATAATACCAATGTGTTTCTTCCCACATTTACCATAGGATGTAAATTTAACCTTTTCATTCTTCCCCTTATTTTCATTTCCAGTGTCTTCATAATAACTATACATTTAATTATTTGGTATAATGTATTAGGGCTTATAGAATTAGTTTTCAGTTTTGATGATGCATGAGATGATATCATCAAATGATGATAAGGATTGTGAGATAAATTTGTGATGGAGAAATAATTTTATCCAATTAAATAATTGATAAATATTAGTCCTTTTTTATGTATATAATATGTTTCATTCCATTCTATCCTTGTAAGGATAGTCTCATAATTTTCTATATTTTCATCCTTCTTTTTCATTAGTATCAAAATGTTTCATTCCATATCCACTCGACGGCCAAGTAAAAATTATTTTTCTATAAATTTTTTTTAAATTAACTCCATTCCAAATTTAGTAATTTTTCGTCTACCTTTCTGTTTTTACGTAATGAAATCCATGGATTTGCATCTCATGTCAGGTGATAAACTGTAATGACGTCTTTTTTTCTTTCGCTACTCCTCAAATAAGGAATTATTTTCTCTAAGGAACATATTTATTTCTCAACTTCAAATTAATTTTTAGTCCCATTAAATATCAGTGGTTCATTCCTTATGAATAAATATAACATTAATCCTATGCATTGTGGATCAGTGTGATTTATAAGGTTATGGTTATTATTCATAACCAAAGTGAGTTATCCCAGTATGGTTATATGTTTTTCTGAACCAGTTTCATCACCAGCTCCACTATAATTATCTTGAGTATGAGGGATATTCCTACACGGATTATGTGTGTTGATAACATTTCCATTCAATCATCAATATTCCATTTCAAAACAATGTTATACACAATATTAGTTAATGATTCACAATACAAAATTCCAAACTAGAAATATATCTAACCTAAATTGAACTATTTCTGCATATAATCTATAATAATAAAAACGGTTTTCCTTAAAGTGGTATTTACTCCTAAATCATTCATAAGGTTTTGTAAATAATTTTTTAATTATCCTACGAATATCCCTTGGAACTGTTGTATCCAAGAGTAGAGCATGGACCATTGTTGGATACCAGGATACCATGAGTCAATCCCAAAACACATCATCATAGTTTTCACTCCTCGGTACATCTGTGCTAGAGCCACCTATAATAGCTTGTATCCAGATGGGATGTATTTATTTAAAAATACACAAAAGATCTACATTACTAATATTCTAGTATTTTTTTCTATACTAATACTCAATATTTATCTTAGGGTAATGTTCTCAAATAAGAGTTTTCTAAATCTATCATCCAAGTATTGTAATAAATATACTCTGATACCATTTGTAACGACCAGACCCTATTTACCTAGAGTCGTTGCACTTTTACATAACACTGTCATGATTACATGGGATCAACTCCCGAAATACTGATCAATTTGGTACCATTGGAATTTTTAGATACATACGTACGTTTTACATTACATTATGAAATGAAAATCAAAATCATTATGTCTCCAACAACTATATTCATCTCCCTTAGACTATCCATGTAGATCATTCATAATATATTTCTTTAAATCTATGGGAAAAATATAAATAGAAATGGGTGAGATATGGTGCTCAGTAATGATAACAATATAGAGTAAACTATTATAAATTAGCATAAAATATTAAGTAAATGTATAAGACCAAAAAATGTTATAAAAAAAACATCAGCATTATATGACATTGGTAAATCAAATAATTCAATTAGCTTATTCACTTGTACATTCTACAAGTGGAATAATCACATGTAATACAAATATCCAAGTTCATAATTATGTAATTCTTAGTGTCGGACATCATAACAACATAGTCAATGCCTTGTTCCAAGACTTCAAATATGATTTTTTCATGGCCTTGTGAAAAACACTAGTTTTTCTCATTAGACATACCGATGTATCGAGGATCTATATATGGCTCCACCGATCACATACTAAGTCCAATTCATTCCTCGTATGAATAGAATGATACAAAACAAAAACATTCCTATTAAAACTATCTTATTAAATGTTAATAATTTTACCATAATCCCTAAATGGTAAGAAAAATACACAACCACATTAAAAAATTTCATAAAACCTATAAAAAATAAGGAATATTGTTCCATAATAAATCAACTTCAAATAATTGTAAAATCCATCAAAGTATGTTGGAATAGATTAAATCAAAACAATTTGAGAGAAATATATCATTCTATTTTGAAATCATTTAAAAGTCACCTATTATAAAAGAAAACATTTATTTTTGAAATGTTATTATAATCATGTAAGGGAAGTGTTGAAGGTGTTATGACAGTGTAAAATTTCTGTACACTCCATTTAAGATAAAAAAAACATTGTTTCCATAATTTTTTCTAAAAGGTTATAAAGGATGTAGTTTTGAAAATAATGGAAAGATTCCTTTATATTCATTTTTTAAACACTCAAACAAGGGTATACTTAAATTTGACCCATAGTTTATAAAATAGTAAAAAAAAATTAAATTTATGTATAAAAACAAGGATGTGTATGATAATGAGGTCCTAGTAGATACTCACATATAAATTTCATTAGATAATGAAAAGAGTGTATAATTAACCATTACATTGATATTTTCATTAGTTGATAGTATTTAAACCTATTTTATAATAATTATATCATTGTTATTATATTATACATGAACCACATACATAAATATGATATCATTTATGATCTTCTAATATATCTTTGTTAATGATATTTCAGCAGTATTAATATTTCAGGTGTTAACTGATTCATTATCATTTATATGTTTTGTTACGTATATCAGGTTTGATAAGGATAGGATGTATTATATTCATATCTAGAATGAAATTATTTTCTTAAAATTTATATTTAATCATAAAATGAATATTATTCTTTAATGGTTATGATGGGAAATAAATCTCATTGTGTTCGTAGAGACTGCAATCTGTCCGTACGCATGAGCGGCAATACCATTCTATTGATGGTAAAATAAAAAGTAGATGGATGGTAAATCATATATAAAAAATAATAAACATGATTAATTTATTATTTACATCAATTATAATCATTTTTATACCCATCCAATTGATGAAGGGTTGAATAACAAATTACACAATGACTTGGAGACGTTAAGACGTACGTAGAAACATATAGTGAATTTATCATTTATAGGTTGGATAGAATAATGAAAATGGATTTACCATATTTAAAATAAGATCACAATAATTATATGATACTAGATTTATTATTTTGGCATGGAAACAACAAATAAATAGTAATTGGAAGATGAAAAGTACTTTGAAAGAGGTGTTGAATTTATTACCTCTTCATCGGGTGTCTCCTTTTAATTTGATCAAAAGGGATACATAGGATGGGTTTCTGATCAATGTGAGGCCTATAGATTGATATGAAGATATTTGGGAGGTAATTTGTGAACGATTATTCTATGCCAAATATATTTGGATGTGTGATTTTGAGAGAAGGAGAAGTACCCTTTTATAAGAGAGGTGAGGGTAACGTCAGGAAAAACATGAAATATTATTTTATTATAAATTCATATTCAATTTATAACGGCTTAAAAAGGTTTTATTTTGAGGATAAGGAGGGTAAGGTTCGAAAAAATATCAACAAATAGGTTTTAAACATGTTTAGGTCACCTTATCTTTTAGATTCATCACACTGTTAAATAGTATTTCTTTTACCATGCATTCTTGTATTATTATAATAAATAGTTACTAAAATTATAATAAAATACCTGGAGGACCCCTAGTGGTTCATTAATGATATATATAACATCATATATGTCCTTTCACTGATCTTTTTTTAGATTATTTTATAAATTAATAATATGGTATTTGTTTTAAAATCTAATTTATGTCAACTGTTACACTATTTAGTAATTTTTTTAAAAGTAATAACAAATTTATTTCATTGAAAAAAAATTATTCAATCATCCCAATCATTTTATATTAACCAACAAAATTAGTCTAATTCATCTTAAGTATCAATTTACATTTATTTGGATATTTATAATATCAATTATTTAAATCATTCAATAATATGGTAATTACTTCATCTTCACTATGTCGAAAATAAATTTAATTATATAATGTCTAAAAATAATAAATAAAATTCAATTATTAAGGAATTATTTTTAGTTTTATAATGAATATTTATAATCGAAATTATGTTATGTATACCCTTATATTAAAAAAATTTAGTTTTTAATCATTGAATTTAAAAATATTTACTATTCATTAAATAAAATAATAGTCAATTTCCTAATTTTTATAAATGGAAAAAAATGATCATATTTTCTTTCAAAGGTTGATATTGGTTGAAATAAAATTATAAAATAGAAATAGTACATGAGTTAGGGTAATTATAATATCATTTTTACCATTAATTACCCTATTTACATGAAAAAGATTTAAATAAAAGTCAAAAGTTACTATTCAGATAAAAAAAATTTAAACTTATTGAACCACATTTTAAATAATTATGTCATCCATATCTCTCATATTTTTTAAATCTTATTACCAAAAATGGTAAAATTACGTTTTATGCAAATTTTCAAATGCGCCTCGAAGGTACATAAAAGACTGTAAAAAAGTTAAATAAAATGTTATATGACTAAAATTATTATAAAATGACTCCAATGAATTATATTGAATAGATATACGTATTATGTATCTATTTTCACAAAATATAAATTTAAATAAAAAATTAAATAATAAATCTGTTTTAAATAACAATGTATTGTTTTTCACTTTTCATAAAAAATTTAAAGTTATCAAAAAAATAACAAAAAATCACCCAACGCTAATTTTGATATTCCGAATCCAAAAATTATTTCCATTTGAAAAATACCAAATTTCAATTTGTGGGTATAACTATTCATAATGGCTAGTTTTATTGGTCGTGGAGTGTTAGAACTCAAAGTTGCATACAACGCAAGTTATTGTATTATTCAAAGAGAAGCATACAGTATAATCATGGGATCATAAAATCCAAATACTCATTAAATAAGTGCTTGTATAGAATCTCCTCAAACATATTTTACATTGATCTCATCCCAACAATTTCTTGTAATTTTTTGTTGGAATTCGTCTATGTGAAATATAGTGAGATCCTCTATCTTCTTCATTCCCAATGTAGAGTTTCTGATATTATCATGACCAATATTATGTTGGAATAAATACTATACATAGATGGTTTATCTAGATTGGATGTTCCTATACCCCATTGCCATAGGAGTGTACCTCATGTTTTTATCATATCTCCTCAGACATCCATCAAGCACCTCAAATGAAAATTCTTGATGACCATTACCTCTCATATGAGCATGATATGTCATGAATCGTCCCCCGACACCCGTAACTTGACTACCCCCAGCCCACCTTCCATAGGCCAGGGGCTGGAGACTAGCACCAAAGGAATAAATCCACAAAATGGTAAGGCATTTCCTTTATATCAGTAAACAATGTCAACAGAGTACGCAACTGGAAGTAAAACACTGAGTGAAATTGTATACAAAAGAGGGTTCTGAAAGTAAAGGGCTAGAAATACAAGCCCAATAGTAATGCACAATATAACTGAAATGATACTACAACTGTAGTAAAGTAAATCAGTAAATACTGAGTCATCCTCTGGGATTCCCACATGAAGGGTGGGTACAGATGGCCTCCTCAGCAGCCCATGTTTTTCTGTCTGCTTCATGTAGGTCTCACCAAGTGATCCACCACTGGGTACCTTCCAGCTCTACAACCCTCTACCTCGATCAGCGATGTCCGTTGTCTGCACCCAACACAACAAGTTGTGGGCATAGCCCATGTAGGGGTGAGTATAAAGATACAAAGTAGGGACCCTGAGACCCTCAATGTCTCAAAATATCCAACCTAGATAAAACAAAAAGAAGATAAAATCACTAAGTATCAACAAACACTACTTAGCTATTTTTCCTTACATATACCTATGTTATCAATCAATGTCCGGCTCCAACTATCGAGCCCAAGCTCAAACCATTCGACAAAGGAAGTATCGTCAATCAACATGATGATAATGGTTGAAATACATGACTCATATCACATAGGTATACAGATTTTGTAGAGAGATAGAGATGCTCAGATGTTTCCACTAATTTATCAAAGTTGTCAGACCCACATAGGTTACAGGACAAGCTTAGCTATCAGATCCACATAGGATACATGATCTGTTATTCAGTCATCTAAGTTGTTGGACCCACAAAGGATATAGGACCAGCTAAACTGGCAGACCACCACAGGATACATGACCAAGTATTCTGTCAGACCCACAGAAGATCCAGGAATATAATTAAGAACTTTCTGACCCACGGAGGATCCTGTTACAGTTTTCATCGCTATCGAACCCATAGAGCATTGCACTACAGTAACGTCGCAGCCAACCCTAGGGTCCCCGCAGACAGCACGGTCGATTCTAGGAGAGTGCACTCCTCAATCCATCTGTCGATACATCAAATGTAACAAAGTCATGAGTTGGTGTCTCTCATAGTTATTTCTCATTATAAGGTACTCATTGCGAAAAACGACATGCCAATCAGACATCCAGTTTGAGAGTTATTGGCATTTCTGTTCTAGGGGCCCATTTGGATTTACAATCGATCCAAACCCTGCAATTTTCGATATTTTTCCTAATGTCACATAGAGTATCCAAAAGGACCGCCTCATCACGATGGTCCTAGTGCTGTAGACGGTGTGTCAATCAGATGCACAATCTAGGAGATATTCTCATTTAAGTAAAAACGGGCTCATCTCGTGAAACCTAGTGGGCTGGTGGGTCGGGCTGACCCGGTGCGGTGGGTACGACCTAGATGCGGGTCATCCCAGCCCAGTGGGGTTCAACCTACATGAAAACCCGATACATGCTTTGGCTAGTTCTGGTTCACCCAGCGGCACTAAGAGGCACCACCTCATCTTCTGCCCAGCAGGCTGTAGTCGGCTGGTTCGGCCCGGCACACACAGCTCGTGCTGCGGGCCGCAGTTCTCCCCTTACAACACCTACAAACATCGTGGTTCTCTAGCCCGTCTGGCATGCGGCCATCCAATTCACCCTAGTAGGCAGCCTGCATACTCGGGCCACCTCCTTCTCCACGTGGCACCTGTGAGTGTCGCGGTTCTCTAGCGGGATGGCTGGATCGGTCGGTCGGTCATCCCACGGACCAGGCGGCCCAAGCGGCCTCCAGTCCCTCCATGCAGCCTGCGCAACGGCACCACACCCTTCGCCGCAGGCCTCCCCGGCCATGTCCTTCCTTTTTCACGGTGCGATGACACCTTGCCCATATAGCTCCATCGCGGCCTGCTTGGGCGCTACTTTTTATTGCATGGTGCGATGACGACCCGTACGATGCCAGCCTCTTCCATAATCCGCCTCCATCGTCATCACTATGAGAACAACAATAGGGGTACGAAGGTTCAGACCGTGTTCATGTTGTCCGAGCCCTCCCCATTACATTGTTAACATTTGGCATCATGAGCCCAACACACTATGAGGAATGTAGATTATAACTTATACATAAAAATTAAACCAATTCCCACCTACCTTGCAATTGGTGATCTCTTGACGGTGTCATGGGAATACAGTTTCATTCCATTGACTTCTAGAGGGGATGATTTTTCCTTCGGTGACATTCTTCACACGCATAGTAGTCCCTTTCTTGCCCTGGTTGGAAGGGAAGTAGACGACACCATCATTCTTCGGTGGAGATGGGTGTTCTTATTCGAGAGGATATCGTTCCTCCAAGAGATCTCCAAAATATCCACAAATTATCCCATCAAAGAAAAATATGCCAACCCTAACCATAATATTATAGCACATATTATTATGCTCACATAATGAAGTAAAATTATTTCAAATTGGAATAACCAATTAATTGGATGCATGTTTAGTAAATTAATTGAGAGAGTGAGTTGGCACATTAAGAGGGAAGGTGGAAAGTGATGAGTTTCCACAAGTTATGTAAATTCCAATGGTTAAAGAGGGTTAAGGGGGTTTAAGGGGGTTGAGATCATGTGGGACCCACCACATATTATCCTCCCATGGGAGGTTTTGTGGGGTTGGTCTGCACCTACAACTTCTCGTGGGGGGATTAAACCCACACTTACATAAAAATATTCTTGTCATATTTATATTTAATTTATTTAGAAAAACACCACAATTTACATTCACTCTCAATAAAATGCAACTGCGGTAAAGGTATACTTAAGCGAATACTGGCGTTGCAAGTTCAAAAGTGTCCTCAGATCTCACTTCCGAGCACCAGTTCAAAATATATGAAATGCCACTCACATGTTTACTGAACGTACCTGAAAAAAAGTTCGGAAATTATTAATAGCCACCCTCAACCCACTGCCATATAGGTTAGGATCCACCATGCTGAAACATACCCCAACGAACCCAACAGTACCGTCATATTTTCAATCTGAGTTACCGTTTAAAAGTTATGAATTTTACAAAAAAAATAAATGTCACTTAATTATTTTATTTGTTTCCAAAAAATAATTTTCTCTGGTGGCCCTTGCCGACCAAAGTAAGTATATTATTAAAGAAAGCATACCCTCATGAGTTCATTGGTGGTCCCAGATTTTTAATAAATGTTACAGTTTGTGAGTAATAAGAATTTGAAAAATAAAATAACTTTATTCAATTATTTTATTAACGGTTATTCTATTTTGGGGTTTTCTCACAGGAGGCCCTCACAGACTAAACATAAGTCATGCCTAGGATAAACCCCCCATCCTGAGCGCAATAGTGGACTCATATTTATGATCTGTGTAACCATTTTAGAGTTATTCAAATTTTTGAATAAAACAACATACCCGCATTAATGTATGTTTATCAAAACATCAATGGATAATTCTGGGCACTCTGGGCCTCAGAATCACGCGCCATACAGAACTTCGAACTTGTATAATTACAAAGTATTAAAGATAAAAAATTTCATGGAATTTCTAGGTCATTACATAATAACTGTTATATGACTCGGGGATCATATACATATTGTCGAATTTCATGTGGAATCATGGGGATGGAGTCCTAGGTTATAATTATGGTTATTAAAATACATGTGAGACTGTGTGGCTTTTTTGAGTATATATGTATTTTTAATTAGAAGTGTTTTCTACCAATACCTATAAATATATCACAATTATATGATTATTATGTTATTTTTAGTTTCAGTGTCTCCCATTAAGTATTTTTATACTAACCCTTCAAGGAAATTTCTAACATGTTTCATTTTTTGTACAAATGATCAGATTATTATTAGAGTTTTAAATGATCCAAGACCATGTAGTTTATAGTGATACTAGAAAGATATATTTTTCTTCATTATGATTGTTGACAACAATTCCCATATTAATTCCAAGTTGGAAATTATTTCGGAATCTTTGTGGGGGGTGGATTTATTCATCCTTTTCTAGTTTCCCTTACATACATTTATACTCTTATTTTAGAATTAATTTAATTAATTAATGTTTCCTGCCAGTTTTTATATAGTTCATTATTGTATGGGTTGGGAGATTTCTGATTTTTTATAGGGGATATCATAAGACTGACCATGTTAGTTATTTTTCTACTCTTACACTAGTTTCAATCCCCTGGACTAATAGTGGTTTTCTTGGGGAGTCAGGGAATGATACCCACATGGATGGGTCATGTGAGATTTGTTTTAGAGGATTTTCTAGCATAGGATCAGAGTTCAGGAGATTAGTTTTTGGAAACAATTTTATGTATTTTGAGGTCTTCTATCATGCTAGGGACTTTAGTATTGTTGCGGTGGCCGATATAGCCATACAGTAGGGATCTAATCATCTTATATTTGAATCATTATATTAGGACATTATTTTCAAACAATATAATGGTACATGAAAAATATAGTATTGATATGTGGTTTCCATATACCATTTGATTCATATATTCATATACACACATTGATCTGGCTACATAATGTCCATTTTAGGATGCATCCATATTTTATTCCAACAAGGATTCAACACCAGCATTAGAAAGATGACACTCATAATAATGAGGCTTCAATGTAGAGATTAATTCAAGTGGTTCTATATACATGTGGTGCTCTATATATTCTACCACCTATAGTGATGAATATAGAGCCCACATAATGGAAATATGAATTGTGCATGTTGATAATACGTCATAAATTTTAGTTGAAATGAAATCTCTCGTTTAATGGTGATTCCATTCCAATTTTGGATGATAAATTTCATAGTGAATTTTTCTATTTTGTTCATTTGGTTAACAATCTAGTAGATCTAATGGTTTTCATGGTTTTAATTCCCCAACCCCAGTTACTGAGAGTCGGTGCATTATTTTATTACATTGGCAAGATTACAAGGAATCATATCCCAATGGACCGTTCAATTTTGCAGCGTTGGAAAATAGATTACTTACATGAACATTACATTACCCATTTAGAAAATAAAAAACTACATAAATGATCCATTGAGAAAACCATTAATCCCTAAGCATAACCCTGCTTATCAATCACAATACACTTCTTGGAATCCTGGGAAAATAAAACATAAGAATGGGGTGAGCTCAGATGCTCAGTAAGGGTAAATAATTTAGAAGAAGCTGTAAACATTTAAGGCAATATGTGTGATAAAAACAATAGACATTTTAAACATAAACATGACCATAATTTGTAAAAAATAAATCAAACATTACCATATAAAGAAGCACATGGATATTCTACATGTCAAATAATCACATGTAATAAATAATTTCATAATGAGGGAATGCCTAACGCCGGAAATCATTACCACATAGTCTGGGCCTCATGCTAAGACTACAAATAAAAGTTTTGTCAGGGCCTTTTGGCAAGACACTAGTTTGTCTCATGAGACCTACCGATGCATCAAGGAGCTATAGCGGGCTCCACCTGTCACTTACTATGTCCACTGCATTCCTCATATGTATTTTTGAAACATAACATAAACATTTGTATTAAAACTAGTATACGAAATGTCAATAAATTAACCATAAACAATGAATGGAATGAAAATAGAACATCCACAGTCAAACATATCCTAACTCATTCAATACAATATGGATGATTGTATTATAATAAATCAACCTCAATCAAAATTCATATCCAGTAAAGGATACTGGAATAGATAAAAATAATGAGTAAAACATTTTGAGAGAAATAAACTTTTTGTAAAATAATTTAAAATTCAAACATTTATAAAGTAAGTAATTTAAAAGATATTTTCTAATCAAAGTGTCCCATACTACTTTGAATCTTTTGAAAAGAATTTTCATTTCAAAATATTCTTGACCATATAAATAAATCATTAAATTTATTTTGAAATCATGGACATTAATTAAAAATATTTAGAAATATAAATCTTTAAAGAATTATAAATTCTTATCATGATAAAGAGTACCTTTCACAAATACTTATAATATTCATTTTGAAATCATTTTTCTGAAAAATGGAAAAAATGTCCTCGGAAATAATTACACATAAACAATTTCAGATAATAATGAGATTGAGGAATTAACTCTTACCTTGATCATTCCTTTAGTCGAGGGTACGTTTAAACTCATGTATGAAGATCGTAGTATGTTATTAAATTTACTAGAACCATATTAATATATATGATATCATACATGAATCATTTCTGACATTATACTATCCATTTAATAATAATTTCCATGTTAAATTAACATTTCTTGTAATTATCGCATTCTTTATCGTATGTGTTTAAACTTGTTACTCTTGATTTTATCACTTAGATCATGATTTAAATACTTCTAGAATATAAGAAATGATTTATATATCATATATTTTTAGAAAATAAATATGTATAATAGACATATATATGAAATGAAAAACACCATTTATGGATACGGTAGTCCATACGTTCGCATAAACATTGTTTCCATTTTCATATCGTATTGAATAGAACTAAGTGAATAAGATATATGTAAGTATATATATATATATATATATATATATATATCCAGTAGAATTATTATGTAATATATTACATACTTATTAGTAATATATATTTTTATAATCTTCGATTAATGGTGAACGTGGAAATGAATCTCATAGCGTCGTGGAGACGGTGATCCGTACGTACGCACGAGCGACAATATAATTTCCTTAAAAGTGTTGAATTGGATGGTATATTAATTTTATAGACTCATTATCATGTTATTTTCATTATTTATATACATATTACTCATCATTATACCCATCCGAATAACATATTGTTGAATAAAAAATTACACCATGACGTGGAGATTGTAAGCCATACGTACGCACGCATGGTGACATTATCATTCATAAGATGGATAGAATAATGAATATAGTTGTTCCAAATATATAAAAACATCGATGTTTTTATAATATACTGGAGTTATTATTTTATATTGGAAACAACAAAGAATGTGTATGTGGAAGAATAATAGAACATGAAAGAGGGTGGTGAAATCATTACCTCTTCTTCAGGTTCTTCCTTTAGATTTGATCAAAATGGATCTTTAAGATAGCTTTATAATCAAACTAAGGCTTGTAGGATCAAGTGAGGGAATTTGGGAGGTTATTTTTCCATGGTTTGGCCGAGTCAAATGGTTTTGGATGTGTGAATTTAAGAGAAGGGGAAGTGCCCTTTTATTAGAGGGGTGAGGGTCACTTTAGGAATGATTAAAGTATTATTTTATTAAAAAATAATATTCAGTTTATAATGTTTAATAATGAATATATTTATAGAAATAGGTGGTTATGGGTCTAAATCCTTTCTACCAATAGGTTTTAGATATGTTTAGGTTACCTTTTATACCTTATCTTTTAGATTTAACTCTTAGATAAATAGTTTAACATTTACTGTGTCTTCTTGTATTCTTACTCTATATGGTTAATAAACATACTATAAACATTCAAGAGAATATCAAGTGGCTCATTAATGAAAAATAATATATTATTTAAGAACTTTGGTCGAAATATACATTTTTAGGAATATTATATCAACCAATAATATAGTATTTGTTTTAAATATTAATTGATGTCAATTTTAAAGAATTTGGTATTTTGTTTTTTTTTTTAAAGTCATCACAACTTGGTAAATTCGAAAAAGATACATTTAATCATCCATATCATGCAATATTCACCTATAAAATTCGTGTATGTCATAAAAACATTGAAATTATATTTATTTTAATATTTATAATACAATTTATTTGATTCATTCATGAATAAGGTAATAATTTCATAATCATTGTGTCAAAGATAAAATAATTTATTTAATTTCTAAAAATTTTAAATAAAATACCATGATTTATGAAATATTTTTAGATTTCTTACTAATATTTATAATCTAATTTATCTTATGAATATCCCTATATTAAAAAAGTTTTTTATTAAACATTGATTTTAACTCTTTTAACTCTTCTTTGAATTAAATAATAATAAATACCTAATCTGATCAAAGTAGACGTAATTATATCATTTTATTCCTAAGGTTTTTTTTGGTTGAGATACAATTGTCCAATAGAATTAGGACTTGTGTTAGGGTAATATTAATATCATTTTTACCCTTAGTTACCCTATTTACTTTTAACAGTGGTAAATAAAAGTAAAAAGTTACTATTCACCAAAAATTATTTTTATCATATTGAACTACATATTACACCTTCATATTAATCATGTCTCTCGGATTTTCAAAATTCAACTCACTGAAGTGGTAAAATTATGTTTTATATATATTTTGAAATTCTCCTAGGAGGTGGGTAAAATACGTTGAAAAGTTCAAAAAAAATTATATATATAAAATTATAATAAACTGACTCCAATGAAATACATTGAAATATATATTTATTATGTATCTATTGAAAAATAAAATAAATTTAAATGAAATAAATAATTATTTAAATAATAATTTGTTTTTAAACAATAACTTAGTGTTTTTTCAATATTCATCAAAAAATTAACGTTTTTAGAAAAATACCAAAAAATCACCCTAGGATAATTTCGATATTATGAATCCAAAATTGAATTCTATTTTACCAAATTCAAAACATAGAATCTGCATTTATTAATTTAAAATTAATTTCCATTGTCAAAACCAAAAGGCATATTTTTAATAAACAATATATAGCAAAATATTGACACTTCTTTATGTCTAATATCAATTTGAAATTACTTAAAATAACCAGCATTAGGTGAAGTGGTAAAAATAATATATATTTATACTTCCAAACCATTAAAATTTATAATTTATCACTATAAATTATTTTGATTAAAAATGTTTTTTTAGTTAAAATATATTATTTTTCACTATTCACCCAAATATGAATGTTAACAGAAATACAACAAAAATTTATTGAAACTAAATTCTTATGTCCCAATTCTAAATAAGATGTTTATATTGTCAAATTGAATATATAAATATTTCAAAAATTGTATTTAAAATGGTTTCACCATTAAAAGGCGGTAAAAGAGCATTTTTAAAAAAATACTTCTTTTATCTAAAAAAATGACTTAGTTATTACATTATGTCTATGAAACTCATAATATATATTCTAAAATAATAAGAATTATATATACTTCAAAATTTAGTTATGACTATTTATAAATGCTATTGAACGGCATGATTGGTAAGTTGTGGGGCGCTTGAACTCAGTGTTGCGTGTAGTGCAAGTTATTGAATTATTTTGAAGAAATAATGTAATTTGAAATCTTGGGGAGTAAATTCTTCCCTCCTTCAATAAATTGCGTCCTCACAATTTTAAATTCTTCTACGAAAATATAATGTTGAAAACAGCGAATACCTTTGTGGGAAAGTCCAAATCGGAAATTGGGTTAATAAAATTTAGTCTTAATTAGAGGAAAATGGGAATGAAAATATCACCACCAAATTTAGATCTTTATTAGGAGAACATTAGTAGAAATAATAGAAACATAATTGGGGGGAAATGTAAATATTTATAGGGAGTGATTAAGATCATCAATCTCAAACAATTGTAGAATTGTGGTCCTCAAAGCCACCAATCTATGATGATTTAATATACCATCAGTTCAACAAAATGTAAGGTATTAGGATAACATATTTTTAGTTTTTAAATCCATTCCATAAAGTTAAATTATTAATTTATCCATAAAATAATAGTAATATATATATACATGACAATTATAGTATCATCCTTTAACTAATTTCTACCACAAACTCATCTTTCACTCTAAAAGATAATATAACATAAAAAATACTCTATTTATCCAATTCGTTTAGGGTTAAAAAATGAATTTATAATTGATCTACTGGACACGTTAAATAAATACATTATTTAATCAAGTACATCATATGGGTCAATGAAAGGTGATACACCTTTTTCTCCCTTCAGTTGTGGGTTGAAGTCTCGCGGCCTTGCCGGATGCGACGGGTTACCGCCCGACCTCTGGGATTTCCTTTTTATGGAAATCCAAAAACAATCTTAACAATAGTATCCAATATCAAACATAATCCATTCTAGACTTTAGAATTATCCAAAATACTTATATCCAATATCTAATTACAAAATTTATTAGGATGTTAAACATATTGAGGATCCTCTTTTCCAAGTAATAACATGTGAACGCCTACATTATTTATTCTTTTATAATAATGAAACATCCTAAATTACCAAAATGATACATCTTTTATTGAAAAATAACTACCTCATTATCAGTACCATATTAAGGATTACCTTTCATTCAACCATGTATTTTCCAAAAAATGTGTAACATACAATTATGTCACTATTCTTAGAACAATATAATCTCAAATCCTTAATAAAATAGTACTGCAGTACAATCCTTATTTATCTCCATAATTCATGTAACCAGTATACTTTTGATACAACACTCAAATGAAATAATTCTATAATAACCATATAAGAACAATTGGAATTCTTCTTCATCTGTGGTAGTATCATTACTTTATTATTATCCAATAACATCAGTTGCGGTATACTCTTATGAATAGTACATTGATTTGTGTAGTGTCTCAATGCCTTTCAGATGATGCATTTTACATTTGAACCCTTTTTCTTACCCTTTAAATCACGTACTTGGTGTCCTTTTTCTCCACACATAGAGCAAACTCCCATTCCCTTCATGATTTTACCAAGGTGATTCATTCCACATTTATCGTATATTGTATAATCCTTCTTTTCCCTCTTCCTTTTATCCATCTTTCTCTCTTACATCCTATTCTTCTCTTTCTTCCCTTCAAAGCCATAGGACATAGCAAATTATTTAATTATCTTATTAACACAAGATATTATTTCTTCATATGTTTAGAATACGTGGTAGAATATTTCCCTTCTAAATTTTGGCTTAATACTATGAAAGATATGATCACTCTTAATCATTGGATCATATGTGTTGATGGGTTCACATTCCTTCTACTGGGCACCATTTCTATACAATTTCATACACTAGTTCAATTTATGAATTGCAATGAATTATTCCAAACATGTAAAATACCTAACATAAATTGAACAGTTTATGGATATAATCCATAAAACAATTTAATGATATATATACTCTTAAATCCGTAATAATAATTTTTAAATAAAATATTAATTATCAAAAGAATATCCCTCGGGAGTGTCGTAACCAAGAGTGCATAAACTCCCATTGTGATGCACGAGTTCCCATTCGAGTCTAGCTCAAAGCGGTGTTTTCGTGTTTTAAACCAAGGTACATATGTTGTAGAGCCGCCTCTACCAGTTCGTATCCAGATATGGATTTATTTTCTTGGAAAACTCACAAAACCTCAACATTAACAAAATTCTATGATGTTCCTCTATATTAATCCTCAAAGTCTATCTTAGGTTAATGTTCTCTAATCATAGTTTATCTTAATATACTTTCCATGGTTATTTCTATACTTCTTCTGATACCAAATATAATGCTCGGACCCCATTTACCGAGAGTTGGTGAATTGTTTTATAACAATGTCAAGATTACAAGGAATCATGTCCCAAAGGACCGATCCATTTAGAAGTATTGGAAAATAGATTACATATATGAACATTACCTTATACATTTATAAAATAAAACACTACATTAATGATCCATTTATAATTCCATTAATCCACGAGATTAATCATGGTTATCAATCATAATACACTTCTTGAAATCCTAATAAAAGAAAACATAAGAATGGAGTGCGCTCAGATGCTCAGTATGGGTAAATAATTTGGTGGAAGCTATATAATTTTAAGGAAATATGTGTGATAAAAACAACAGCCTTTTTAAACATAAACATGAACAAAATATGGAAAAAATAAATCAAACATTACCATATAAACATTCACAAGGTTATTCTTCTAGTTGAATAATCACATGTGATAATAAATTTCATAATTTAGGAATGCCTAACACCGGACATCATTACCATATAGTCAGGGCCTCGTGCCAAGACTACAAATAAATTTTTTTTCGAGGCCTTGTGCCAAGACAGTAGTTTGTCTCACGAGACCTAACGATGCATCGATGAGCTATAGCGGGCTCCACCCGTCACTTACTAAGTCCACTGCATTCCTCTTATTAATAGTTGAAACATAACATAAACATTCATAATAAAACATGCATATGAAATGTCAATACATTAACCATAAACCATGAATGGTGTAGAAATAGAACATCCATAGTCAAAAATATCATAACAAATTCAATACAATATAGAAGATTGTATTATAATAAATCAACCCCAATCAAACATTGTATCCTATAAAGGATGCTGGCATAGTTGAAAATGATGAGTAAATCGTTTTGAGAGAAATATCATTTTTGTAAAAACATTTTAAAGTCACAATTTTATAAAGTAAGTAATTTAATTATACGATTTAATCAAAATGTCCCATACCACTTTGAAACTTTTGAAAAGAATTATCATCTCAAAATAGTGATTCTATATAAATAAATCCAAAAAATCATTTTGAAAACAAGGACATTAATTAAAAAGATTTAGAAACGTAAATATTTAATAAATTTAAAATTATTATCTTGATAAAGATTACCTTTAAAAAATCCTTAAAATATTCATTTTTAATTTATTTTTATGAAAAATGGAAAAATGTCCCAGGAAATACTTACACCTAATCAGTCTTAGATAATAACAAGATTGAGGAATTAACCCTTACCTTGAACAGTACATTAGTCTAGAGTACGTTTAACCTACTGTATGAAGATCATAGTATGTTATTCAATTATACCAGAACCATATTAATATTTATGATATCATATATTATTAATTTATGACATTATACTAACCATTTAATAATATTTTAGATGTTTAATTAACATTTTGGGTAATAATCGCATTCTTTATCAAACGTGTTTTAACTTGTTACTCTTTATTTTATCACTTAGATCATGATTTAAATACTTCCAGAATATAAAACATGATTTATATATCATTTATATTTAGAATATAAATATGTATAAGAGACATATATATTCAATGAAAAACACCGTTTATAGAGACGGTAGTCCGTACGTACACATAAACACTGCTTCCATTTTCATATCGTATTGAACAGAACTATGTAAATAAGATATATGTAATTACACACACACAGATATATATATATCCATTATAATTATTATTTCATATAATACATACTTATTAGTAATATATATTTTTTATAATCGTCGATTAATGGTGAACATGGAAATGAATGTCATCGCGTCGTGGAGACAGTAATTCGTACATACGCAAGAGCGACAATATCATTTTATTAAAAGTGTGGAATTGGATGGAATATTAATTTTACAGATAAATGCTCATGTTATTTTCATTATTTATATACATATTACTCATCATTAAACCCATCCAAATAACATAGTGTTGGATAACAAATTACACCACAGCGTGGAGAAGGTAAGTTGTACGTACACACTCATGGTGACATTATCATTCATAAGATGGATATAATAATGAATATAGTTGTTCCATATTTATAATAACATCACAGTATATTTAATATACTAGATTTATTATTTTATAGAGGAAAAAACAAATAACGAGTATGCGGAAGAATAAGAGAACTTGAAAGAGGGTGGTGAAATCATTACCTCTTCTCCAGGTTCTTCCTTTTGATTTGATCAAAAGGTATCATTAAGATAGGTTTCTGTTCAAACTAAGGACCCTAAGATAAATAATGTGAAGTTGGGAGGATATTTTGGCCGGGTTTGGGTGATCCAAATGACATTGGAGGTGTGAATTTGAGGGAAGGGGAAGTTCCCTTTTATAAGTGGGGTGAGGGTCACTATAGTTAAAGATTAAAGTATTAATATAATATACAATCATATTCTAATTATAATGGTTAAAAATTAATTTATTTAGATCCTTAGGTGGTTATGGGTATAAATCCTCTCAACCAATAGGTTTTAGACGTGTTTAGATTTCGATTTTAACCTTATCATTTAGATTTGACTCTTAATTAAATAGTTTATATTTTACAGTGTCTTATTTTTTTTTCTTACGCTATATGGTTAATAAACATACTCTAAACATCCAAGAGGACATCAAGTGTCTAATTAATGACATATATAATATTATATAATCCCTTTTTCTGAACCATACATTGTTTGGAATATTATATCAACCAATAATATATGATTTGTTTTAAATATTAATTTATGTCAATTTTGACACTATTCGGTATTTTGTTTTTCTGAAAGTCATCAAAACATGATAACTTCGAGAATGATAAATTGAATCATCCCTATAATTTCATATTCACCTGGAAAATTTGTGTATGTCATCAAAACTTTGAAATTATATTTATTTTAACTTTAATAATTCCATTTATTTGATTATATCATGAATAAGGTAATTTCTGCATCATCATTGTGTCATAAATAAATTTATTTATTTAATGTCTAAAAATTATAAATAAATTACCATGAAGTAGGAAATATTTTTATCTTTATAATGAATATTTATAATCGAATTTATCTTATGAATAACCCTATATTAAATTTTTTTAGTTATTAACAATTTATTTTAACTCTTTTAACTCTTCTTTGAATTAAATAATAATAATTGTACTAATCTAATCCAATTGGACGTAAACGATAATATTTTATTCCAATGGTTTTTTTGGTCAAATTAAACTTGTACAATAGAATTATGACTTGTGTTAGGGTAATATTAATATCATTTTTACACTTAATTAACATATTTACTTTTAACCGTGTTAAATAATAGTAAAAAGTTACCATTCACTAAAATTTATTTTTAACATATTGAAACACATTTTAATCTTTGATATTAAGCATGTATATCAGATTTTTGAAATTAACTCTTTGAAGTGTTAAAGTATGTTTTATTTAATTTGGAAATTTTTCTAGGAGGTGGGTAAAAGATGGTGAAAAGTTTAATTAAATTTTTATATATCTAAAATAATTATAAACTGACTCCAATGTATTACATTGAATTATATTGGTATTATGTATCTATTTCGACCTAAAATAAATTTAAATAAAAAAATAATTATTTAAATAATATTTCGTTTTTAAACAATAACTTAGTGGTTTGTCACCATTCCTCAAAAATTGAACGTTTTCAGAAAAATATAAAAAATTCACCCAAGTCTAATTATGATATTATAAATCCAAAAATGAATTCTATTTGACAATATTCAAAACATATAAGTTTCATTTATTAATATAAAATTAATTTCCATTTTCAAAACCAAAAGACATATTTTTAAGAAACAATATATATCAAAAGTTTGACACTTCTTTATGTCTAATCACAATGTGAAATTACAAAAAATTACCGGCATTGGATTAAATAGTAAAAATATAATTTCTTTATACATAGAAAACATTAAAATTTATAAGTTAACAC
Organism: Viscum album; assembly: GCA_963277665.1. Taxonomy (NCBI): domain Eukaryota; kingdom Viridiplantae; phylum Streptophyta; class Magnoliopsida; order Santalales; family Viscaceae; genus Viscum; species Viscum album. The sequence continues at coordinate 1,248,589,958 of OY728148.1, forward strand.
TATAAATTATTTTGATAAACTATTTTGTTATCTGTTAAAATATAGTATTTTTTACTATTCACCAAAATATGAAAGTTATTAGAAAAACACAAAAAAATTATTTAAACTAAATTTTTATGTCCCGATTCTAATGAAGAATTTAATTTTGTAAAATTGAATATATAAAATTTTGAAATATTGGATTTAAAAATGTTTCACCATTAAAAGGCTGTAAAAGTGATTTTTTTAAAATACTTCTTTTATCTAAAAAATTAATTTGTTCTTAAATTATCTATAAGAAACTAATAATATGGATTATAAAATTATATGGATTGTATATAGTTCAAAATTTAGTTAATACTATTCATAAATTCTTTTTAATGGCTAGATAGGTAAGTAGTAGTTCGCTTGAACTCGGTGTTGCGTGTAGTGCATGTTATTGTATGGTTTTGAAGAAATAGCATACTTTGAAATCACGGGGTGTTACAATGGCGATGATAAATCTATATGGATTAATAGGGTGAGGTTGGGGGTTGGAGACCTAGTATTATGATGAGGTGACACAAATATTGTATGTGTTTGAGAACCAAATCATTTATTATTTATATCCTACTACACATATGTATGTGCTTATCTAGGTGCTATTACAACTTCTACGAGGAAACATGATAGTATGTGATTATACATTAGTTTTAACCATCATCATTGTGTACATGATGTATACATTTTTGGGACAAGTTATTCATGGATCATTCAATCTAGAAAATAGAATGTAGGGAAATCATATCTAGTTTTAGAACTATTTTCATACATACCTAATATGTGGTTATAGTGAGAAATTACATAGTTGGTATTTTTAGGGATGAGTAGGAAAATCTATTTTGTGCTATCAATGGAAATTTAGGATAAGGGTATTTAGAAATGAATAATCATTTTTATTACTGTATAATATATGTGTGAAAAAATTCATGTGGAGGTCATATAAATGAGTATCTATGGTTGATGATCATAGAATCGGCATTATCAGCCCTGATATTGGTGGTGATACTCATGTGATGACGAGTTACATCGAGCATGATATTCTATGACACTCTTTATGACTCAATAGAATACCATGTATGGGAAGTTTAGGAAGAGTTGGTGGAAGAAGTGTCTTTGATCAAATGATTGGATTAATGGTTGATGAGTTGGGAGAGAAATGTGAGTTAGTTGAAATTTAAACTTATTACCACCACTCCCCTAGAATATAATCCTCAGGTTGAGGAGCTGGATGATTATGGTGCAGGTAGCAGAATGTGGACCTGGGTTACAATAGAGAGTATCTTGAAATAGTATAAGATAATATCTATGTCTTGTTTGCATTAGTTAAAATACTAATAGAAACATGTTTTATTCATAAATGTTATTTCACATAACATAATTCATATATAATTATCTTGGTTAAGGCTTGTCTTGATCCCTGCGCTTTGAGACTCCTACTAAAGACATTTCAAAGATCACAGATTTTTTCCCAAAAATATGACCCCACACTTGGGAGAGCGGTTTTCAATTTGAATAAATTTATAATATATATTTGACCATAGAAAATATTCATTGATATGAAATTATTATCAATAGTTCATTTTAGAAGATACAATATTTTGCGAGGAGGATGTGGTGTGTCCGTAGTGATAGAACTCAGCTTTCCATTGTGGGTGAAAAATATATCAGTTGATATATGATGGAGTCATCCAAAGATGGGTGAAGACGATTACTCATAAATAGGGTAAAATAATAATTTTTTATTTTATGTTAGGAGTTTTTGGTTTCCTGTGGTGGTGGAAGTGTGTGTGGATGTTTTTTTCTGATGAAGTTCTAGGTTTCCTTCCCCATTGGGAGACAAGTTTCATTATTGATCTACACCACAAGATTTCACTAATATGAGTTCGAGCATATCAGATGTGTCCCAGAGAGGGTTTTGAGATGATTGTATAGTTGGAGTCCTTACTGAGTTGGGGCATATTATGAAATAGTGTCTCACCCATGGAATCCATAGTTTTATTTTCCTAGAAGGTGGGTGGGAGATTGAGGGTACATGTAGACTATATATTATTTTATATGGTCTTTATAATGATAAAATATATACTGTTGATGATAAATGTATTCATTGATCAGTTGAGATGGAATGATTGTCCATAAAAGATGAATTCATATTAGTTAATAATGATTTATGTGTGTGGGTTGAGGATAAATTGTAGATGTGATTAAGATGTCCCTACTGTCACTATGATTACTAAGAAATTATATTTTTGATGATGAACACCATATTATTTTTCATGAGATTCATAAACCAGATTTATCATTCTTTCATATAACAGTTCATAGATTCCTTCATCGGTGATATCTTATTGTACTCAATGATCTAGGATGATCATGAGAAAACATTATTATTATTTTATATGTATATTTAATGATCTAGACTTATATGAATCATTCAATGTGTTAGTTATGTTTTTAAGAGATTCATTTTTAAGGAGATATTATCTCATTAGATAAAGTGGAATTAAAACAATGGATGGTTGATGTAGTGTTATCTTGAGTTCCACCCATGAGTGTGATAGAGGTGCATAAAATCTGTTGGTTGTATGTTTTTTCTACAAATTCATACTGAATTCCTTAAAGGAATCCACGACCCTAACATCATTAACCTAGAGGGGTATCCTATTGTGTGGATGAAGAGGTTCCAACAAGGTTTTCATCAGTTTAGGTATATATTAATGATTTATACCTTATTAAAATCTCTAGAGGAGGGTTTGGATTACATAGTGTTCAGTAATGAATTAGGGATCTTAATTTTTTTTTCAAATGTATAGGCATGAAAATATTTCTTATGGTTGACATTTGTTGAGATATATGAGTAGAATAACATGACTCACAATTTACTATTAAGAGCAGTAGTTTTATTACTAAATATTTCATGATTCAACCTGATAGGTGGGAGACTTGACAGGTATTCTAATAACAAGAGACTCAATTATATCTTAGCTTATAAGAATCATAACATGGGGGGTGAGTCAATGGCCTCAGTTCATCCCATATTTTTACATCAATCGTCTATATACTCCTTCGAAATGGATTTTGGTAGATGATCATCATAAATAGAAATCATGTTCAGGATTGGTGAATAAGGAATCATACTAGTTTTCATAATATGTGTTATCCCTTTAGGCTAGAGATGGATAATTATACCTTCAATTGATGATTGTTACACCTCCTTTTTTTCAGTGATTAAAGGTGTAATGTAAGAGGGACACTAATTGTGATCCCCTACATAGGAAAATATCAATGGGAAAAACTCCTGATAGATTCTATGTAGTTGGAGGGAATTTCATCTTATTCTGAGGTCACATGATAGCACAAGTAATTATCTGATATGAGGTTCTAATAGAGATTCATAGAAAATCATATCAGGGTCATCTAGGTGTTAAACAATTACCAGGACATCTAACCTCTTTTTTAAAGGACATAGATTATGAATGGAGCTCTAGAGATTGTATCTGGATACCTTTTTATTTAAATAAGTGACGGTAGAGAACCATGTTCTAATAGGAATTTATTGCCCCTTGAAATTGTATACTGTATGTTATAGGTGATATGCATGGAATTTTTGATGTTATTACCAAGTATGCTCAAGAGAAATGACACCATATGTTTTATCATAGAACAACTCAGAATGTTGTCCCACATCACATGTATTCAAGAAAATATTTTCATTGAGATATTGGGAAGCCACATTGTTAAGGTGATGGTTTCAATACAGGGAGTTCCCTGGATGATATATTCTGACAATGATAGTCAAATCACATCTATGATATTAAAAGGATTTTAGGAGGCTTTCTAGAATCATAGATTCTTGAGTAAATCATTCCACCTATAATCATGAGGCCAGATTGAACATAAATTTTATGCCATCAAGGTCAGTTTGTGATATTTCATCCTATTATTAATCTATATCTAGGATGATCTCCTATATTTAGTGTTGTTTTTGTATGAAAACATTTCAATAAATTTCATGAAATCATTCAAGGCCTTGTACTAGTGACCTTTCATGTCATTAGTTTTTCAGACCATCCCAGGAGAGTCAACAGTCAAGGTCCCATAATAGTTCTAATCTACCACTCAGATGGTTCATACCATATAATAGGGGATCAAGAATACATAGATATATTATATGTATTATATAGAAAAATGATATAGGCCACATGATTTTGGTGAGGGATACCATATTTTCTTGTGTATTTGACCTCAAAATTGATTATGAATGTTTGGGTGGGGAAGAAATCTATCTCGTACATTCATCGAATCATCCCAGATGCTATGGAGATTTGAAGAGGTGCATTACACATAACATTATCTCCACAATTATTTTGGGAACAAAATTATTTCTTCATGTCACATGTATAGGGGTACAAATAAGACCAATGAAACATTATCGACTAATTTTAGCTAGACATCGAGGATGGAGCTACCATTATTGAGTAGTTGATAAATATCAAGGACTGGATGGAGAGGATCATTCACGTATGAGTGATTCCACTATCACATGTCTTTTGGCAGTACTATAACCTCCATCAAAGAACATGGGAGCATGTGGCTCATATTTTTTCTCAAAACACCAACCAATATATGTAGTAGTTTTATGTATTTTTTTGAATGTAAAACCATAAGTTTTGGTGAAAAAAATGCCTCTGATATTCCATGTAGTATTTTCAAATACTGTATTGATAATTTTCCAACTAGGCATGTAGGTATAATGTAATTTCATTTCTTTGTGTGAAATGAAAAAATAATTGAAATTTATATAATATATTTAATATCACTCAATTTCATTTTTGATAAAAAAAACTACAACAATATGTAAATAGGGAACACAAATATAAATATGAGGTTATCAATTAGTTAGAATCATATGTTTTACTTAGAGTAAAAATTATGTTCATTGGTATAGTATTTTTGTTTAAAATTCATCCCAGGATTCCAATGAATAAACTATTAATTAAATTGTTTTCTTTTATTTGATTAACAAAGAAAAATATCCTTCATATAAGTATATGGTTATGGAGGATTTTTATGATTACCCTATAAAACAATTTGATCCAGAATACATTTTGAGAGGATTAAAGGAGATTCTATTGGTAGATGATGATTGGATCGAAGATCAAGGCCCAGTACAAGATTGAATCATGGGATAATGATAATGATCATGGAAGATGTCTATCCTTGGTATGAAATAAATCAAAATATACGTAGCAAATTTATTCATTTTTTCTTCCCTTATTATGATTCCTATGAAAAACATGAATCAACCAACAAACATGATGATTAATAGATCAATCATATTTTTTATGGGATAGATTTATTAATGTATTTGGAGAATTTCTCTACAATTAATTTTTATCACTTCTTTTTTAGATCTAAAATAAATGAATTGAGGTCAAAACAAACTTTTTCTCAGGTTTTTAACGTAGTATATTTCAATAGGATTTTATCAACTGATTATTTTTATGTGAATTGTGTTATCCATTGGCACCTAGTTCAACATCAATAAATAAATCCTTCATTTACCCCATGATTCCATATTGTAATGATTTGATGTAATTGATATTAGATTGTTATGAAATAGTGATCATTTGATGATGATTTATTTACTAGATCATAGGGATTAGAAACCTGATATAATGTTCATGGAATGAAATGACTTATGAACAATGAATTTAATTTACAAACAAAATCAAATGGTAAAATGTAATTGATTGATGATGTCATATCTCAATGGGGGTATGGATATAGATTTTCTAGTGAGGACATACTCTAGATTGAGTAGAGAAGGATATCAAAAATATGAAAGATAAAAATATGTTATTTTGGAATGTATCATAACCCAAGAATATTGATTTGTATTACATATAATACTGAAATTTTAGGGATCTATAAGAATTTTTAGAGAGATATAAGTGTAAAAAACACTTTAACCATGTAACATGGGGTGTGACCCATTTATGAAGTCTCAAAATGTACATAAGAGTTTATATGAAAATGCCCTGAATTACATGTCCATAATCATTCCATGTAATCAAACAGAAACTTGTCTATGATGTCATGTACATTGGTTCAACTGGGTAATGGGATGTGGGAAGATTACATTGGCCATTTCAAACCATGGACTTCTACACAAACATGATCAGGATCCGTTTACATGGGCATGACATGGGACTAATATAACATGTCATATAATCCATGTGCATGTTTTTTACTCTTCCAATGTAGACATAGAGTTATTAATTTTAATATTTTATAAAACAATTCATTAGGGTTTTTCCCAGAATCCATTCCTGATGTGTTTATACAGAATATCCTACCACACAAATGAAAATGATCCCATCAGTTAGATTTCATGGGTCAAATTTTTGGAATTATTTTTCCAATCATGGAGTGAGAGACCCTATCATATTATTTCCATAGGTGGAGTTATTTCAATTATTGTGAGAAACACTGAGTGGGATATAATAGTATCTTTAGTTGTTAATAATGATTGATTTGTTGATATAAACCCTGTATTTATTAGTGTTCCCCATTTGTGTATCATGTTTGTTCACACATTCAATATATACATATGAATGAGACACCTGAGGAACACTACCTCTATAATGGGCATCATAACTATTATCTGACTCATGTAGTGTTCTCTATTGTACGATTTATATGTGGAATCATCGAGTGGTATTTTTAGTTGAGAATTATATTTTTTATTTAAATTTAGATTATGTATATTTATTGATTTTACGTGGATATTATTATAATATATGTTGTATACATATTCATGTGTATAGATAAATCTTATTTCGTTGTTATATTTTTTTGGTTTTCGGTTTTCCTAAAAATTACTATTATAATCACCCCTATATGAACTTTGCCACATGTGACATGCCTTGTGCAGACTATCAACCCATTTATAGAGTATTATATTGTCTATGAAAAATCATTGATTGGTGAGACTGGATAGAACCATGGGTTTTCATCTAGAATCTTGAAATTAGTTCCCATCTTACATTCATGTTGGAAATGTTTTTTTACCCTTTGCATTTGGATGGTATTTGGCAATGTTAAATTTTATTAAATCCGGTAATATTCATGTTTTAGTTTTAGATGTTTGCATGTGTGGTTTCATTCAGTTTTCTTTATATTTCATTATCTTATGGTCATGGATATGTATTCATGTATATGTTACTTTGGATAAGTCCTCCATAGATTTTTATATTCTTATTCAGCAATAGTTTTCTTCTAGTATCCTTTTGGAGGTGGTTCAGATATGTTGTATCGCATTCCCCATTGGGAAAGTTCATGACACTATTTAATAGATATTGATTATGTGTATAATATATAATATTTTATTCCCCATTCAATAAAGGTTAAGTATTCAGGTGTTTTTAATGATCTTAATTATATATGTCTCTCATATAAGAATTCCATTCAATTTATGTAAAGGCACATTGGGAATTTTTTGTCTATAAATTTATAACAATTGGTTTTTAGATTAGCATATTAAAAAAATTTAGATGTTTCTACACTGATATTAACTTATTACTGAATCAGATTATCTCATCATAATGTAAGAATAGTTAGGATATTAACATCATGACATAGTGTGTATTGATTCAGTGTTTTTTGATGCATAGATAATATCTGATCATTAAATACCTATGTATTACCTAAAAATAAGAATTTTTATATAATTAGATTTAATCAAACCTTATTTAAAAATATTTAAAAAAAATTAATCTAGCTGACAATTATGATTTACCATAATTCATGGACATTGACAAATATCAATATTGAATGAGAGTACCCAATACAAAGGTTATGAATATTATTCTTATACATATGATTAAATTTTATTCATTGGATAGGAGATCCAAACGTAAAATCATTTTCCAGTAAAATATTAATCAATAACCATATATTTCTTGTGAAATTTTTTACTATAAATGAACAGAGCCCATTCTTCAAATGAACTCTTATAGATATATCAATATTGTCTAAGAGATAATTTCTATACATGTTACAATGCTATAACATCTTTGTATTGTGTGAATGACTAAATTTTTCCCAAATTAACGTTTTATGAAGAAGAATAATTTTGTCCTTGATTTCAATAAACCAGATTCTGATATCAATGATAGAGAAAATTAAAAAACACCATGAATTATATGATTGAAATTCATTGTGTGATAAAAAAATTATATAATGGAAGTCTGCATTTTTAATGTATGAAAATCAACTAATGTGTAGTATTAACAATGTTATTTAATATTATAAAATGGGGGAATTTTTTTTTGTAATAATATCATCTATGAATGACCAATATGCAATGTGATTTATGTAGATCAACACGAGAGTAAAATAAATTTGTGCTTATAATTTTTAATTATCATTTTAAAAGGGCCCACCATGAGTGAGAGGAAACTAAAATAAAAGAAAACAAAAATGTTCATCAAATGGTTGAGATACCCTTATTAAATAATTTACCTTTTAAATAAGGTCTTCTGGATATAGATCCACATGATGGGGATATATACATAGATATAAATCAAATGTTACAAATATATTTCTTGTTCAATAGACCACTATTGGTATTTTGAGGTCATATATGAGATACCATATTATTAATGTTTAAAATAATTAGTCGACACATTATATGGAATCTAGATTACTGTTATATGAAAATCAAACATTTATAATGTATTTTGTTTCTTATTGAGTTGATATAAATGTTGATGTAATTTATACTTTTTAAGATTAAGCAAAATTGTATACTGGTTTATGGACTTATGATAAAGACCGTGTATATGAATATTAATTTCACTTAGTGAGGACATACGATTTATGTAGCTTAGTATCATATACCATGGATAGATATGGATGGATAAATTTTTAATTCATTCTTATTTGGATATTTATATAACGTCCTGTTTCATGTAACGAAGGTGTTATAAAATAACATGATGATTATAAGAATTATATTTTTGATAAATGATATTTAGATATAGGTGTGACATTTCTTCTATGAATTTTTATTTCAAAATAATATACATCACATTAGTAATTTTTTAGTGTTTATGGTGCCTCTCATTTTGGTTGTATATTTTTAGTCTTCTTTATGATATAATTTGACATATAATGTACAACAATATTTCTTCATTTGAAATTGAATATAAGGATAACATTATATTGACGTTTCATGCTATCTAGTTATAATTAATTTCATGGTTTATTTGGGTGTTAAATATATTCACAATATTCCACTAATGATCATAGAGTAATTTTTTGGATTTTGATTTTAAATTTATGTAATTAAAAGATGAAACATGTGGAGATGTTATGTAATCCAGGACGATTATATCATATTCATACACACACACATGAGATTATGGGTTCCTTAATATAATTGTGTAGTTCACGCATCGGCAGTACAATAATGAATGCATTGGTATTTATGTCCCCCACAGTTCATCCCTATCCATTAAATTATGTATAATGTTGTATAATATCTTATTTAAGTCCTATATATATTCATTTACTACCACATAATAGGAGAAAATATGGCTAGACAAGATATTGTATTCTATTTATATTCACTTTAATGTACAATCAATGTTGTTTGATTCATTTTCCATGAATACAGAATGATGGACAATAAATATTTTAATTACGTTTCGCATAAAAAATTTAATGAAATACATTTTACTAACTTCCTTAAATGTTATAACCATGATAAATTTGGAAAATATTGGTGGGGTACATTGGATAAACAAAATCATCTTAATTTTGGATGATGGAAATTTTCCATTGAAATTGATCCACTATATAGAAAAGGTCTAAAAATATTATGTAGTTTTAAACAAAATCTTGGTTTATTAATGAAATTGGTATATATCTAGAATAAATTTTACTATCAAGTAAACTCTACGAAATCATGAATCTCTATTTTCCGAAAAAAACAATGTTAATAATTATTTAGACAGATTTATAATTGTAATATGATATCAACAAGAGAAAAAATGTATTTCAAAAATTAGTGATATTATGTTCATTCCATAAATTCTTCTTTGAGAAATTTCATCATTACATCATTAATAATGACTCAATGAGAATTTTTGGAATCATATTTCATTAATATCACTCCTAGATGATGAATATTATATCTATTAGTTTATTCAACAAAACTGATCTCATATCTAAGGAACTTAGTAATTGGGTGCATATATTCATTGATAACATTTATTAAATAGTGATATGAGATATTTATGGATAGAATAATTACTTATTTTCTATATATCAACTTAAATTTTACTTAAAATGGATATACAATCCAATGATGCATGATATAGATGAATATCATGTATTGGATTGGGTGTAACAAAATGAAAACAATATTATCTAGTTCATCAGTGATAGTTTTCCACAATGATGGAAGGCCATTTGTTGTCATCTCTTTGGGAATATCCACTATTTTAACAAAAAAATATTAATGTTTTTGGATTAACATACCATTTTGGTCATATTTTATATTTTTTCATCATTACAAACTCAAAATTATATTAAATATTTAGGTGAACAATGTTTATAGATAAGAATAAATCCAAATTGTTGTTGAGGTTTGGATACTATGACTCATATTAAATGAGTCCATTATATAGTAATTATTTATTGTAAAACTGATACATGCCACGGGAAATGAACAACATTCAACATTCATATATGGTATCTATATGTTTTTCCAATCTTATATCAGATAAAAATTTTGAATAAAAATATAATTACATCTCCAATGATTTTGATTTAAATCCATTGGAAACAAATTTCTACATGAAGTTAATTAATACATAAAGACATTCTCATAGGAGTTCAGTGTTCAACATGAATGTGTGAATATTTATATTCATTTATTTATTTTCAATGTTAACCTTATGTCAATCATGGGAATGATTACATCAATTTTTTGAGGAATCATATCTGAAATTTTTTGGTATATATATAAATAAATAGGTTAAAAGGAGATAAACTACTATAATTATTCTAAATATGATCTACAATATTTTTTTAGGGAAATAAATATTCCAAATATATCCTTTCATTGAATGAATTTCAAATAATTTTGATTAACAATACATATACTAGATAAGATAGTCTTTTTATATTTCCCACATCATACCTCAAAAACTGGTGTGTAATATGTGAATTATCTATTGACTTATATATAGTCTGAAGATAGTATTATTAATTGGTGGAATCATTAATTATGGGTTTATGTTACCCTTCTTAATGTTATCAAATCCTCTCTAGTTGTACATATCCCACTTGTAGGAAACATCTTTTCCAATAATATGTTGAATATTTAGTTATGGATATTTATTCCCCTTTGGAAAACCCCATTCAAATCACATCTAGTATAAAATAATTCTTGTATCTAAAACCCCACATGGAAATTATGGATTTCACATTCAACCATTGGGTTCACTTCAATATTTTATATGTGAACTCTATAATTATTATTTGGTAGTCATGTTTTCTTTTCATAGAGCCCTTTTGTTTTATTATCCTCCCATTTTTTTGATCATGTTTATCTATTAATTTTGATATTAATATAACATGAAGGGGTTTTTTCTCAATGTATTTATTTTCATGACCATTTAATTTCCTTTCACCATATTCATTTTTAGAATAAAATTTATCCCCATTCATGGTATTATGTTGAGGATTTATTGTTTGTTTTGATTAACAAAATATTATATGGTATTTTGGATTCTACAAGTTTAATGATTATTCTCTTTCATCTTATCTTATTTATCTTAAAATACATGAATTTTCCCTTCCACATCTTATCATAATCATTGACCTATAGTGGTCTTATGATTTGGTTTATAGATATGTTTGGGTTGCGCTAGTTCCCTTTATCAATGATTTTTTTTCATCATCACTAATGATGTATTTTAATTAATTGTGTTTTCTATATGGTTAGATATCTAAAATCATTCCCCCTGACATGGTCTCCTATTTTGTTGGTGATGCCATCATGGTGGGGGTATTCATTGGAATGACATGTTTATTTGACATCTTGTTCGTATTTCATTTTTCAACTCACTGGACTTTATTCAAGGTGATGGATTAATAATATTGGAATTTTATTCCAAATTTTTTGTATAATTAATTTATATATAGTGTAAAAGATGAATCTAGCAGTTTGCACTTATTTTTAATTAGGGAATTAATTTAGTTGATTTTAATCACTTATTTATGGATATATTATGTTATTAGTGATGCTGAATTGATGAAAACAATTAACAATTGTGAACTCTAAATGACTGGACCTTTGGGATGTGCCATAACATGTTTCATTTGTTGTAGCTCATGGGTTACCCTTCATGTCAAAACAAGTCAAGGTTTTGTTGTATTTTTTTAGTAATGTTTATAGGGTTTTGTATTATTGTTATTATTTAAACTATTTTTTATGATTCAATTTTTATTGACCATATACATAGATCCCGCCCAACCAAAAATTGGATTTCATGAAAATAAGTAATATACAATATTTTTAGGATTGGTGAAATGAAGTCATATACTATTGATGTTAAAAATAATACACATAATGTTGGAAATACTATACTTGTGTACTATCAATTCATTGTACATATATTATTAACAAATATTAATTATGTCCTTAGTATACTATTTGTTGAAATTAATAATAAGTTGAATGAAGGAAATGATATAAAGTTTTATCAATTTTAGTACAAAGTCATACATCACCTGATAAATTTTTTTTCCGGAAATATATTATAACATAGATAAATACACAATCAATATTTTCCAAATTGTTACAATACACATCTGAATTTTCACTATTCATATAATGTTGAGTTTCAGTTATTTCAATTCTAATGACACAAAGATGCATCATTTGTTAAAATATAGTTCCAGTATTTATACAGCTACTGAAAGTACATGATTAAAATATTTCTCATGGGGTTCATTTAATGTAGTTTCTCCCTCATCATATCAGGACATTCACATATGGGTGAATATTGAATAACCATTAATCAATTGGAGGGCTTAAAAAAATTCATCACATTGATTAGTATTTGAATATTTAGAATCATGAATTCTTTGTTTTGAAATAAATTTTGAGGTTCATAAAGTTTATATGAACCAATACATAACCATAAATATTCATGACCTGGGTGATTCTTTCCATCTAAAAATGTTACTAAACATGACATCTGATTTTTCTATGATGATTATGTTAATCCTAGTTTCAAAATTTGTACGATGTGTTGGATGCACTATTCTTACTTCTTCTATGTATCAACTTTGTATATCTATAAAACATAGGTGATGGATTTTCTCATAAGTGTTTAATAATATAATTTTTGTTTCTTTCAAGGTGAATACATTTATATAATATTTAGATAAGGAAATTTAATCTTCCTTATATATTGGATACATTAATGTACCAATCATTGTGTGATTCAGATCCTCTGTAATAGTCAGAATCGAAATCATAATCTCATCAATATGATTTTAAACACCACCTAAAAATATTAAAGGGGTACCATTAAATGTATTTTAAATATATTTCTTTATTCATTGATTATTTATTGTATTTGATGAACTGAAACGACTGTATATAGAAGAAGGTATTAGTTAATTTTCAACTGTAGTGAATGATGATGAGTTTAAAGTGGATAGTGTGTGTTTCGATATAGGGTCATTAATATTTGGGGAATCCTATATTACATATTGATTATCCTTACTATCATCATGGTACATATTTTTACATATATACTACATTAATTTATGTTATTGTAGACACCATGAAATGTGTTCCATGAACATATTTGAAAAATGTCGTAAAGCTGGCACAAAAGGTTTTTGATGAGACTCTTGCAATTTTTTATGGCGATCAGTGATGGTAGTGAATGAACCAGACTGAAGGGAAAGGCACACAGCTAAGCAGTGATCCCATGCAGGTGTGCGGGGTCTCAAACCATTGGCGAGGAATAATAAATTTGGCTATGTGCTCAAAAATGCACCAAAGGTACCTACGTGCAAACACATGTGCGCCACCATAATGGAACTGAACGAATGTATTATTTTGGAAATGTTCTCAAAGAGATTCCCTAGTAATGCAAAAATACTATTGGAACGTATTTATACTTGGGAACCACCCATCTGGTGCGTAGCCACTTGTGCACCACAATTATTTCCATGTACCCTACATGCGTTCCCAATTTCATTTTTCCCAGGGTCCAATTTTTGCCTATAAATAGACCCCGTGGTCCCTTATTTTTATGAATGAAATTACCTGAATCTAAATTGCTTCTCAGTTATCCATAGTTCATCTCCCAATTCTCATTGATCATTCAAGGTATTTCTTAAACACCTTGATTGGATAATTTAAAGGAGGATCATTGGACTGTATTCCTTTTAGGGTTATTAAACCATTAAACTTGAGATCCTAATTCTCCCTACCACCCTAAATCTAAAACACATGTGCACCACTTATTACTTTTATATGAACATGGGTTCCATACATCAGTGTCCACCTGTATATAGTCTTCAAAGATTAATCCACGTCACTCCCTTGTATTACAATACCTGGTGATCGTCTCTTAAGTTAATTCTAGGTCACCCAAGTCTACATGTATGTCCTTACCTACATTTGCACCCCTCTTGGATTCACTTTCTCATCTCATTATAATATCCATTAATACTTCTTTAAAGCCATTCATGTCAAGGATTATACTTCTGTAACTCCCTTGTCTGAAATGGATTCTATTGAGACATCCACCAAAACCTCCTAAGAAATCAAACAATCCAGAAAGGCTCATTAGTGTGTCTCCTATTTGGATTTTTATATCCACGTTATGTGGTTTCCCACATTTGTTTCATAATGGGGGGTAAGATTTTTGGATTGTGTACGGGTTTGAATATCCATAATAACATGAATCATTCTCATAGGAAGTTTGTGGGGATGTTCTCAGTTTGTAGGAGGGTTGGGTCCTGGATTCCCATTATCAAAGAGATGACCTGGAACCTCAGGTCTCAGGTTGGTAAGGTAAAGTCCACACTATCATTTCTACCACTAAAATAATGGACAAGTCACCCTACCCCTACTAGGATAAATTTTAGGGAAACCATCTTGGCATAAGCCCCAAGGTTTTCTTGCAATATGTAGTATCATTGCTCCTCCTTTCTTCTGCATTGCCAAATACCAGGGGTGAAAAAGGCACAGGGATATCCATTACCCTTTCCCTATTTCATTGAAATTTTTCACTATGGGAATCCATCTTGGTGTATGCCTCTAACCTTCATCACTTATTCCTTTCATTTCACCCTTGAATAATGTAATGGGAATAGAGGGATGTCTCATCGCCTCTCCATCCTCCATATTTAATGAATCCTCTTTCAATAGGAGAGGAGGAAAAGTGTGATGTTTCATTGTTGAATCATTCACATCCTATTGTTTCCCACTCTGAGCATGAATCATGCGATATTAGAGATTCTTGATTATTACAACATTTGCACAAACACACATGGTTATTAAACTAAGATAACTCATATTCCCACCATAACAGGGATATGTAACCACCCTCCTCCATGTCCGAGCACAATGGATGTCCCCTTTATGAATCCAACACTAATTCTCTTAATCTAGGCTTCCTCATTATTAATAAGCCCCATAGAACCCCTAAGTACTCAAGGAGTCTTTTTCATGATGTAATCCCAAACCCATTTCTCTCAAAGGAATATACGCTCCTATGCGATTTATTGAACTACATGGGATTTGATTCCAATCCACATGGGATATGTTGGAATACTCATTGATGTTCAAACTCAACATTTAATAATATACCATGTTCTCCTTAGGCCATATTCCTAATAGGGACAAATATAACATGGAAACCCGTATCCATTTCATGTTTATTGGGATGTTTTTGCATATTTCCCACACCAAAATTTTACTAAGAACCTTTATCTTATATTTCCATACCACATGACAAGAAACTGTATGGTTAGGTTCTTCTCACATGAACATAAAATGTATGATGTGATCTATTATGTGACATTTAACTACAATGGTTCTGATTCCTTTCATGAGTATAATTAGGTACCCAATTTCTTGGGTACAATCACATTATCAAAAAATATTTTGTCTTCCTTGATAACAATAAATTATAGAGTGCCATGTTGAGTGTATTAAAAACCAGTATTATCCCAATGATGATTGAAATAATCCTGAAATTGTATTTTAGAGGATACCATTGAGGGAGAACATCGAATACATATAGATATATCCATTAATGGAGAACCTATAATGCATACATATAATTCTAAATTTTACGCATTTTAATTAGAGATTGTAAATTCCATGGGAAACTTATGTTATGGTGGGTGAATTAATAAGGATTCATGAAATATATAAAAATGTGGATACAGTTTGGGGAATTAATAATCAACGTTTAATCATTCCAGAATGAACATGTTCTCGATTACATCATCACAGATCTGGAAATAAATTTTGTTTAGTTTCCAAGGCCTATGAAACCAAACATAAAAGGAGGTGAAGATCATCCGAATTATTTTCCATATTACTCAATGTTAGGGAATCCCATTTAAGATTTTTTTTGATTTGAAGGACCTCCAACAAAAAATGGTAGACTTTGGAAAAATATAACTAAAAGTACCTCCGCTCAAGTATCATGTGTTACTGATATAGATCTAGAGGAAGTAAGAGAATGGAGGAAGTAAAAATTAAAAATGTGCAGAAATATGATGATTGGATGATAATGAAAATGATCCACCAAACTCATGATATTATACAAACCTATTTTAAACAACTAATTATGTCTTCCACCACTCCTTCCACAGTATGACCACCATTATTAAATGGTCAATACTCAATGAAATGAGATGATAAGAAGGACAAAGAGAAGTCAGAATAATATGAGCTCGTGTTATGGCTATGTTTTCATCGACCCTAGAAAATTTCATATCACCTACTTCAAAAGTACGGGCACTACACTACCAAATTGAACAATCAAAACCATCCTATCATATATAATATTTATCATATGATGTATTTATCTTGGGGTTTTTCAACATTATACACATAACAGATCCTTATTCCTATGGTCATCTTGATTATAATGATCCAGAGTTACATATAACTAATTGGGGAACTAGATGTTGTGGACATGTTTGATGATACATGGTAATATGAGGGAATTCTAGAAACCACCATTTTTACTCTACCTTTACATAAACAATTTATGCAGTAGAAACTCTTGGAGGATCCCTTCAACATGCTAAATAAAAAAAAGAGTTTCTTCTATTCGAGATAGTTTTGATTCAAACATTATTATTTTGGAGGACTGATAAATGTTATACCATATACCACTCTACATGTAGATAGACCATGTCAGTCTAATATACCAATGTCGGGAGTGTTTTCAACATTTTCTCAAACACATGGTAAATCTACATCAAGAATCATCAACTTCTGAGAGACCTGGAAACTAGCATTTCACTGATGGAAAAAGTTGACCTATGGATCAAAAGTATTAGGTTTGGAAACAACTAGAACATGTACCATACATTTTATCAAATTTTTATTCCATGAATCTATTAAAATAAAATCGAGAAGAACTTATTGATACTTTGTCATGTCCATAAGAGTTTGAAACTGAAGATGATGGTAGCAAGGTTTACCATATAGAGAATGATCATACAGAACATCATGTTTTTGTATTTTTTATAGATGAAGAAGAATATGATGTTGTACATGAAAATATAATACCACTTTATTTATCTAGAAATTTCAATAACATAGACATCCAAAAACCCTTCATTGATAATGGTTCCAGTGTCATCCTCATTCCTGTTCACACACTTCATCGTTTGGGCCTGACTAAATATGACATATTTTCTTCCAAGTTAATGAGAATTGATATGACAAGAATAAGAAAGAACCTCTCAGAATGATTACACTCAGAACTCAATTGAGAGATCTTGTTTCGAACTCATATTTCAGGGTAGTTTTTCAGGAATCATCCTTCAATATTCACATTAGAAGGCCTTGAATGCATCATCATGTGGCCATACATTATTCATACCACCAATGTCATAAATAATTCTTCAATGGTAAAATGAGAACATTGTATGGTGATATGGATCCATAAAAAACATTTTAATATCAATACATTGAGGCCAAGTTTTATCTAAAAAAGGAACAAACACCATGACGAAGGAAATATCAAGATTTAATGCTCTAAATGGTTTGGAAATGAATCTGGAAAACCCATTCATATATTTGTGTACAAATAATTTTATACACATAAATCTAATTTAAAGGCTAAAAAAATAAAAGCACTCATTAGGTTACTTCGATAATGTCGATTGCATCAACTAATCCTAACAACAATTTGACAAAATATTAATTTAACAAGAAATGGTGAAAACACAAATGGAGATGTCATCATATAATCCAATATACTATAACATTCCTCTAATTTTTTAATCAGAGAATAAGACGTTATAGAAATGTTATAGTAATACAATGATATTGATTACCAAACCATCATCTCCTATTTATTACCATCGGAAGATCTTTCATCATTAGTAAAGTAAGAAATAATTTCCTCTTCTTCAGGATGTTCATATACTGACTCCTCCACTAACACTGGAATCTTTTCTACATCATCAACAGTGAAATTAGAAATATAATATGTAAAACATAATGAATAAGAAGTGGATTATCTCATGGATTCTCATCTGGTATTTTTGAATGGTTTCTCTATGACTTTGGATGATCTTAGAGAAATGAATTTGGGTACAAAATAAGATTGAAGCCCCACATTTATTAGAGAAACAAAGAATTATGAAGCAAAAGAGGTGTATACATAAATTATAAAGAAACATTGAGATATATATTATGGGAATTATATAGAAATGATAGGACTTAATCTTGATGTAGCTACCCATCATTTGGGTTTTCCAGAGGAACATCGTGGATTTAAGCACCATGTATGAAGAACACACCTAACTCATGCCTCTAACATTGATACTGATGCAAATAATCCTATAAAGGTTAAAATTTCCAAAAAAGTTAAATATCCTAAATAGATGGCCAATATTGTCCCAGTGAAAAAGATGAATAGAAAAATTAGAGTTTTCATTGATTATAGATATATTAACCAACATTGTCCTAAAGATCATTTTCAAATTCCTATTACATGATATTTATTTGATGCAATAGCTGGATATGAAGCTTTTTCCTTCATGGATGGATACTCTGGGTACAATCAAATCCATATGGACCTATAGGATGAACAATCTATATCCTTAAAAGACCATCAAGGGGTGTATTGCTATCGGGTGATGGATTTTCCCTTTATGAATTTTGGTGCAACATAGCAAGGTTCCATGGATCATATATTCATAGCCTTTTAGTTAAATTTGTTGAATGTTATTTGGATGATTTTGTGGTCAAATCAAGACATTGTTTCAATCCCATGGATGATTTGAAAACCATATTCCATAAAAATCCACCACAGATTTCTATGTTGATCCCCTTGAAACATGCTTTTGTGGTAACCTAAAGAATGTTATATATCCTTGTTTTACACCATCGAGGTATCAATGTTGATCCCGAGAAAAAAATCCATCCTTTGTATGTCACGTACTTGAAATTGGAATGAATTAAGGGGACTTTAAGGACACATTGCCAATATTCGGCCCTTAGTATCCAAATTGGTAGGAAATTGGTTCCCTCTACCAGATTAATGAAGAAGGGAATCACATATCAATATAATGAATACTTCCCTAAAGTATTTAATAAAATAAATAAATATCTATTGGGTCCACCGGTGTTAATTCCATCAATTGAAGGAAGACCACTTCCTCTCTATGTTATATCTTTAGAGCGATCACTAGGTGTTATTCATTCCCAAAAGAATGATGCTACAAATTACAGTGGTCATTACTATCTCAGTTGAACTATTCATGATGAAATAATTTGATATAAAAGTATTGAAATGTGTTGTATAGCATTAATCATTATTGTTCAAAAAATTAAGGAATTACCTGCAAAATCATGAAGTCCAATTGGTATCTCACAATAACCCACTCCACATTATCCTCTGTTTTTCTATAATAACAGGCTGTATAGCACTATGGGCGGTTATTTTGCAATAGTTTGATATCTATTTTGTGCCTCAAAAGCAATAAAAGAGCATGATCTAGCTGACTTCTTGATGTACATCCATATGTAGATGATACATCATTATATACATAACATCTTGATGATGAGGTCTTCTCTGTTCTGGATAATTCCCAAACATGGGAATGTACATTGATGGGCCTCCAAAAAGACAATAAGTATGAACATAGAAATACCTAGACTCAAAAAAGATGGGTTATGAATTGTCCTTATTTCCCCAGAGAAGGTAGTCTTGCCTTACTCCTTGTCGTCAGCATGTGGTACCAAAAATTGGTCAGAACATCATGATTTCATCGCAGGATAGGATTTGGCCCTTCATGTGCATGTGAATCACTTAAATTAGAAAGGATATTTATAATTATTAATCAAGAAAAACATTGGGGAATATTATATCATAAAATAAGAGTTAATAATTTTTTTTGATTGTGTCAGAGGGTTAATGGATGAATTTCCCTCATATCCTACATTTTCTTTTGTCCCTTTATCACAAAATTGGCATGAAGATGCACTGGATAATGCCTCTATAGCTTTCGAAGATCCAAATCGTGATGATACAATCATTATCATAGCCAATCATTATGTGTTCTCACCTTTCGTTCAACCTAGATTAGAGTAAATTAACGAGATCATTCATATTCCTGATCCATATGTCCATACCACACTATGGAGAATAATCATTATAGAATACCTTCAAAATGGTGTACATCCACCATATAGGCATAAAAAGAATATATTTGAGGATGAGAAGCCAATTTTACTCTTTATGATAGTCCAAAACTCTAGAAATACTTTACAAAATAATATTCAATGGAATCCTCCTATGAGGTTTTGATGGAGAAGAAACTACAGCTATCATAAAAGAACTAAATTCAAGAGTTTGTGGGGTCCATTAGTCTAGGAACAAGATCATTGATTAGATCTAAAGGATTAGATACTTTTTTCATTCAAAGAAGTGTGATTGTATAGATTTCACTAAAAAAATGCAATCCCAACCATGTGCTTGCTAACTTCATTCCCCAACCCTCGGAATTGCTACATATAGCTAAATAAACTTTTCCATGTTCCACATATGGAATGGATGTAGTAGGGCCTTATCATCGAAGTACATCTATGCAGTTCAATTAAATCATTACTGATACTGAATTATTCTTTATATGGGCTAAGGCCATTCCTATCAATGCTATTTGAATCCAAAAGGATTGTTAGAATTTTTAAAATTAATATCATCACCAAATTTGGTTTCCCTCATACTATTTTCACAGATACTGGAAGAAATTTTAATTTTTTGGAGGTAAAATATTTATGTCAGTAACATAATTTTAAATACAATCATTCAACAATATATCTTGCAGGGACCAATTGATTGATATATGCCTTTAATAAGACCCAATAAAATAGACACTTGAAGAGGGAAGATCAAGATAATAAATTATGGACTGATATAATTTTGAATGATTTATGTGATTATAAGACTACTAACCATACAACCATATAGGAAGCTCCTTATGCATTGGAATATTGAAAAGAAGATGTTATTACAATTGAAATTAAATTTCCTTCACTTAGAGTTCTAATCTGTGAGACGTTGTC
The DNA here is from genome assembly GCA_963277665.1 of Viscum album. Lineage (NCBI taxonomy): Eukaryota > Viridiplantae > Streptophyta > Magnoliopsida > Santalales > Viscaceae > Viscum > Viscum album. Next base: position 1,248,611,844 of record OY728148.1, read on the forward strand.
TAGAGAGGAGAGGTTTCAAAAATGGATTGATAGGCTTGAGAGATTTGACAAGAAGAGATTTAATTATTTTCATCATTTAGATGTCTATCAGAATAGAATAGCAAGATATTTTAACAAGAATGTTCACATAATATCATTTCTTTAAGGAGAACTAGAATTTGTCCTTAGGACCCCAATGATACCAGGAATGAGAAATACCATGATTGAGCCAATGTCGGAAGAACCCTGTTATATACATATTTTCTACTCAAATAGAGCATATTCCTTAATTTAAATGGTTGGAGAGCTCATTAGAACTCCAAACAATGCGATATTATTTAAGCAATACATTGTGTACGTTTAAAGTTCCCTTGTCCTCATCAAAATAATGAAAACTAAACAACACCCAAGGTCCAGAATGTATGATATAAAAATGCATAGTAAAATGTCCTAGTTGCAAGATGTTAAACTATTTAAAAAATATAATCATTGAAGATTCATGATATTAAAATTCATAGCATCTCTTTCTTTATCACACAACCTTTATCTGCATGAGACCATTTGTCCTCGTTGAATGACCTTAAATTATATAGATAAATTATTCTCTATTTGAAATTAGGATCTGAAATAAGAAATAACCATAGATATCATTGCTACACCTTAGTGTCACATGAGTCCATCTCTTCCCTATGACTGTGTCAACTATGTACAAGGACCTTGTTTCAATAACAACATGTTTCTTGATTCTCATCTATTTTAGATACGTAGAGATGCTTGGATTTCTTATCATGGGACCATCCAAAATCAAAAAAAAATTATTTCCTTCTTTCTTCTTTTGTACATTAACTATATTTATATAGGGTTATCTTTTTAGATACATGATTATATTTTCATATTATCATGGGTATTAAATTTAATCATTCTACTAGAATGTGTTAAAACCACACGTCTCTCATGTCAAACTAAATTGGTGTGGGAAAAGATTATTTATGATTCTACGTATGGCTTGATTCTCATCAATATGAGCTACTTAGAGATTCCTAGATCCCAAATCTAGGGCCCATCCAAAATAAAAATCTAAAACCCCATTATTCCTTATATAAGAATCCAACTTGCATAGGGAATTTTTTAAGAACAATGCAAGGCATGATTTTCATCCATATGAAATACCTAGATAATCCTAGATCCACAATATTGTGCCCATCCATAATATAAAAACAAAACCCATTTATTCCTTATATAAAAATCAAACTGGAACAAGTAATGTTTCAAGAAATACATCTAGATTAATTCTATCCCTCAACAAGACATGCAGGGATACATGGGGTTTATCCCTTAGTCCTATTACAATATATCATTCTTTTCACATATATTCATCTTCATCCTTACTGCATGATATTAAATTTCATGGAGATTTAACAACAATATTTTTCTCATGTGTCACCTTTTATGTTATAGAAGAAACCATTACTACTACATGTTTCTCACATTGGGTATAGATCATGTGTGATTAAAAATTGGGTAAAACGGTTATTTATATAAAAAAGGTGTATCATTTTCTTATGGGGATATCAATTTCTTCACTACATGACTTAGAACTGCACAATATAATATTCTCACTAAATGACATTAAACATCACAATAGAATGTCAATTCAAAATGAAAAAATTAAAGTCTCTATTTTACATATGATTTAGATCAATGTAAAGGATTCCAGATTCATGGCCAACATTGATTCAAATTTTTCATATGTGAATTGAGAATAGACTCCTTATATATTTCACACTCTAAATCATTAATATATTCATATCTTCATAATCATTCTTACAGTTTCTGGTGAAAGTGTTTCTAATACATTAAGACTCTTTTTCCTGACTATGCAGTACATTCAATTAGGTGGCCCTGCATAATTTTCCTATATAACAAGATTTTCTATCAAAAGATGCCACTATTTGTATATGTATCATATAACCTAGTTTTTGTAGCATAATACTACCCCAATAGAAATTTTATCAAATTATGGAAATTCCATTCTAGGTTATAGTGTCCTTGTCCCCTTAACACATAGATGAAAATATACAAGAATCAGTACTTTAAAATAGTCTTTCAGGTATACTTTCTCATTATCTTTCTATTGATTAGAAAATATACAAGAATTTTGTTCAAACATTTCTCCCTCCATGTATTCAAAGAAATATGTAATAAAATTGGAATCAATTGGCCACATAACATATATTGTTTCTATTTATATTCCTAGTTGTATGACCCAAAACTACAGACACCAAAACATTTATGGTTCAGTCATACCATTGTAAAATTCATATTCTTATGATTCATTGGAAATCATAGTTGGAAATACCCTCTCCATATTTATGTACCATTCTCAATAATCCAAAATATTTGCTTTGGTAAATCTGAATCACCATAAAATTTCTTTAGATATTTGTAATAGAATTTCAACATTATTAATAGCTCTTTTACTTGACTATAAATTACATTCCCTTTGGTGGCCTTGCATATGTTGCCTACATAACAGTTCTTGTAGTCAAAAGATTCCATTTTTTGGATTTGAATCATATTCCCTAGTTTTCCCTACAAAATAAATACCCCATATCTGTTTTTCCAAATAATGGTATCTTCATTGTAGGAAAATACATCCTCTAATGTCTATATCCCATTTTCCATGTCATTCATCATATATAAAATTTCTCAAACCACAGTGTAAATTTTTATCATCCAATCATGAATATGGTAGAATGTTTACAAAAAAAATATCAAGAATATAGAGAGTTTCATACAATTGGTCAATGATAAATACCCAAAATTAAATCCAGACATTGTCTTCACTGCATGACTTAAACCTAAACAATATAATGTCCTCAGTGCAAGATATTAAACCGCACAATATAATGTCCTCACTGCATGACATAAAACTACAACTATAGTTTCCTCAGTACAAGACATAAAACTACACAGTATAATGTCCTCACTACATGATATAAAACTACAATTTTTTATATCAGAAATTCTCCTTCCTAATAAATTTCTACAATTATTCATACACCAAATTTGTATATAAGTGGTTTTACAATTCATGACATATGTCACCATAAAATAGACCTTTTATTGTTAAAACCCCCTTTCATTTGAATATCCATACACAATGGTTTTGAGTCACCCAATTCGTATTTTCCCATGTATATCAATAGTAAAATGTTAAATTTTTAAGAACATGTGTTCTTAACTAAGAATCATGTGTGCTTAGGTGGACTTGAATAATTTGCTTACATAGCAGCCCTAGATGTCCAAAGATTTCACTATTTTACTATGTAGAATATACCATATTTGACCCTGCATAACACAACTCCCATAACCGGTTTTTTAAATAATGGTAACTTATTTATTTGAAAATACTCACCTTATGTTGATACATGTTTTAAATATGTTGACCATAAAAATCATTGCTCATGTTTCCCCATGGAAATATTTATATAATATTAAATAAATTCTTATCAATTGTGTCTTGTTTGGGGTCCAATTTCAAAAAAATTGGTCAATGATATTTCAACCCTAAACAGTATACCTCTATAGTCTAATATAAATGATATTAAGATCTATGTGACTTTGTACTCACCAGAATGATAACCCATAATGGCTACCCTGAATATATGTTGATTCCCAGCTTACTAAATGTACATTTTGTATGGTTTAGATAATATTGAGCAATAAAAACTAAAATGATACAATGTTTATGGGGTTTTAAATATAACCCTAGAAAAAATAAAACTATGCTCGCTAGGCCTCATCGCATTGGAAAAAAATTAGAGCATCATTCCAACATGAAATTGCTCCAAATAATACCAAATGATGACAGAATTCATATAAGTTCCCTAAATTTACATTAAAACATGATTATTTTATTTTTAAATGAATTAAATTCTATGTGGGTCTTTTGAAGACACCATTAAATGTGTTCCCTGAAACTCTCTGAAAAAATATCATTAACATGGATCAAAATGTTTGTTGTATGACTCACCGGTGGCGCGCTGGACTACATTAGAGCCATGCATCTGGCTCGAAACAACTTATGCACCAAAATTATGTCATGTAGCCTACATACACACCCAATTTATTTTTACCCATATGCCTATTTTGCATATAAATAGGGCCTTGAGGATGTCATTTTTATAGAGAAAATTACCTGATGCAAAATTTCTGCTCTAGTCTCTCTAGTTCTTTTCCAATTTCTCCTTAAACATTAACCGTAGATCATCAACACCATGAGAGTAGTATTTAATGAAGTAACATTGTAAATAAATCCTTTTAGTGTTTGAAAACCATAACACTTGTATGACTAAACCGCCACACCTTCCTAAATCTGAAACATGTGCATGACAGTAAATACATTAATTGGAACCTAGAAGCCCTACTTATGGGACCACCATTGAATTATATTGAAGGCATGATCCAAGTCTCTTGCAAGTGTTACCATACATTTTCTTCATCACATAATTGAATATCAGGTCACACATGTCCACTTACGCGCCCATACATGGGTGCTCTTACATACTGGGGAGCCACTATTTGATAAAATTTCTCTCTTCAGCATACAATCCATCAATAATTCATTAAAGTCAATCATTTAAAGTGTTTTTAATTAATAGATCATTTTTATGAATGATATTTTGTTGGAAAAACCACATAAACATACTTACTTATCATACATTTGGGAAAGACACATAACTATGTCTCATATTTTATTCTGTATATCCACATTTATAGGTTTCCCACATTTCATTCATAATGGCGTTAGGATTCATGGAGTGTCTGGGGGTTTGTATATTATTAGTCACATGGACAATTATCCTAGGAATAGTGCTGAGATTGTTTTTGGTTTGGAAGAGGGTTGGGTCCCTACATCTCACTTCTCAAATAGACGATCTGGAACCTCAGGTCTCTGGTAGAGAAGGTAATTTTTGCACTTTATTTTCTTCCATTTGAAAAAAGGTGAAGTTTAACTCCCCTTCCAGGATCAATTTTATGGAATCCATCTTGGCATATGCTCCTATATTTTCTTAAAGTATGTATCATAATTTCTTTTCCTCTCTTATTTGTTTTCAAAATCCTGAGGGGAGATGGGAGCAATGAATTTTTTTACCCTTTCCCTCTATTGTTGTGTTATGTCAACATGGGAATCAATCCTGTTGTTAGAACATAACCATAATATCTTACTCTATTAATTAGAACCTTGTCCAATGTAAAGTGAATAGATAGAACACTCATCACCTTAACCTATTCCATGATTGGCGTACTCACTTTGAATGGATGAGGAGGCAAACTGTGAAGTTTCATTGTTGAATCTTTAACATCATCTTGTCATGCACACCAAGCATGAATCAAGTGGGAATATAGATTTGTGACCATTAAAACATTTTCATGATTTCCCGTGGTAAATGAACTACAAGAACTCTGATTCCCATCATAATTGGGAAACACAGGAAACCTTATTAGGGCCTGAGCTCACTGGTTTTCTCTTTACGAATCCAACCCTAATTCCCTTAATCTAGAAATCATCAACAGGAATATGCCCCAAATTTTACCATAGAGTAATCAAGAAATAATTTTCAGGATGTAAGCCCAAAATTATTTCTCTGAAAGGAATATACTCTCTTATAATATTTATCGAACTACGTGGGATTTGATTCACATCCACATAAGATATGTAGGAAGCCACCTTGAGGTTCAAGCCCAAAATTTCAAAATCAATCATGTTATATTTGGGTCATATTACCTTTAGTGTCTAATATAACTTGGAAATTCAAATCATTTCTATGTTTATTGGGTTGTTTCTACATAAGTCCCACACAAAACATTTACTACGAATCTTTCTCAAAGATGTTCATACACTTAACATTAAACGTTATTCTTAGGTCCTTAACACATAACATTAAAATGTATGATGTGTCCCATTAAGATGAACTGAACTATAAGGCTTCTGATTCATTTGACAATGATTCCTTGGTAACCCTTTTTATGGGTATGATCCTAATATCAAAACAACCATTCTATTCCCTAGTTAACAATAAATTTCAGAGTGACCCACTGAGTTGCATAATAACCAGTATCATCATAATGATGATTAATATAATCTTGAAATATTATATTAGTGGATACGATTAATGGATAACCTTGAACATATACAGATATATCTATTAATGAAGAATCATGAATGCATACAGATGATTCAAATTTTTACACATGTTAACAAGTGACTGTAAATTCCAAGGGAAACTTATGTTATGATTAGTGAATTAATAAGTATTTGTGAACATATCATAAATCTACATAGAGTGTCCCTTAGTATATCATTATTCCTCCTAAAATGGTGTGATGAGTCATAATTCCCATTCCCACAACCAATGTACATTCTTCAGTATCATAATGTTCACACATAAAAAAAGTACCTTTGTAAAGCATGTCCTATATGGATAAAGAACTGTTTGAAGTTTTTGGTTTCATGAATAAATGTAATGGAAACCTCCTAGAAGCTATTGTTTTCAAAACTAGAGCACAAGTATCAAGGAACAAAAACAAAAATGATAAACTCGACATGAATCCTTAAAAAAGATAAAAATCATACCCACCTGTCAGGCCCCAATCAATTGATAAAGGAAGGTCATTGAAAAGAATCAATCAGGCATGTATCCATCTATGAGATGTCCATTTAAATTTGTTTAATGTTGTTTTATTTTTTCTTTCATAAATCCCCTCTGTTCAAGATGGATTCTTTCAAGAAGACATTTGTGAACTGCCTAACCACTGCTCAAGATAGATCTTCATCAACCGGGAGGGATTTATGACACACTCAGTGTCATCAATGCAAGGTCTCTAATATGTTCGTAAATAATTATCACCATCATGGTACAATCCCACTGATCATGAATGTGATGATTCCAACCACCACATTTAATTGCTTTGTGTCATTATCCCATGAATTCAACAACCTCTCCCTCCCATACTATAGTGTGGTAGATCCAATGGTCACTCATGGCCTCAATTCAAAAATGCAGGGGTTCTTTCTAAGGACTCCAACTAATAATCACTGTTAGATGAATTATGTGGTATTGAAAACCCAACATGATTGAGGTGTTTCCACTTGACATTTGGCCCAGGTATATCAGACATAGGAATTCAAGGAAAAGTGTCAGGGATTACGTTCAGTCGACAAAGTGTAGGTTTTTCCTCTATCCCCTCCGGAGGAGTCCATCAACCTAACATTATGGAAAACAATGAGTAGGCACAAACACCCAGCCGTCCTAATTTTTTGCCTTGGAGACTCATCTCAATGCTACCCACCAATCCCACCCCATAATCCCTGTAGAGTACTATAAATAGGCACATGAACCTGCTTCACGTTATCAGCCAATTAGCAGGCTCGTCTGACTACCTTTGAATAATCCCACCAATTTAATGTGGTGAAAAGTGGTAAACAAGAACATACACCATATTTCAGTCACCAATTCTGCCAGTATTGAAGGATGTTCATCAACTATAGTTGATTGGAAATAGCTAGCTGGCACACACACCTTCCAGCTTCCATCAAGCAAGCCAACAATCTAGTTTTTGTAGCACCTAGAAAAGTAAGCCCGAAATCTCTAACAAAAAATATCAGGAAGACCCAACTCTTTTCATCATTCATGAGTACATTCAATACCCATTGATAGAAAAAGAAGGAATTGAGAAAGCATATACACCTACTCCAGATAAGAAATGGATATAATTCTTGTTTTGGTTGATGATGTCACCAAAGACATCATATAAATGTTGAAAGGACAAATGAAAATCTCTACCCATATTCTGGAAGAATTCCATGATATTATAACAGATACATTAGTAGTACTAGGAGAACATAAACATAAATCTATCAAAACAATTGGGATGACACATCGGCATGCTGTCTTGGAGAAGATACACACCTCTGTTCTAATCCAGGACGGTCATGGGGCATACTCCCCCATATTATTCGACCAACAAGATCGGGAACATACACTCTTTCCAATTGTATGTAATTGATCCATTCTATTGACCAATCCAATGCACACAAATACAACTACCCTTTATAACAACATTTCCTAGAATGATTCCCTAACTGAGTATAAGAAAACATCTAAAAAAATTCATTCCATGCATTGATGTAAAATCATGAGACAAGAAGCAATATGGATCTTTTTAAGGATGGAGTTCTAGAGTCCCTCAAACATTTAACTATTGCATCTCAAGATCTGATCCTATCATTACCAAATTATGTGAGTGGTAGTAGTAATTTAGAGTTTCAAAATTAGATATGTCATCATGAAGGATTTCATCACGAAAACTTTGTTAGTCCAAAATGCCTATCTCCAGATGAGAGCCCAAGAAACTCTCTGTGTGTGACGAAGGTGAAGGGGCTAGAGGACTCTCGCTTTATTGTAATAAACCATGGTCGTGATCCCCATGATTTCATATGCTGTGAAAGTCTTATTTGTAGTAGTATTTTCTTATTTTCATGATAATTCATTAATTGATAATATAATGATGAGAAGTCCCCCCTGTCTCAAGGAACTTGAAAACGAAAATCTAATCAGGTATGATGCATTTCCATTGAAGGGTGAATCATTTTCTCTACCAAAAGACATCATAAGGTACCATCCATTCTCCAAATCTCCCTTTGTTCATTTTCCATCTAATATAGAGCATCCACATTGGTCAGACCGTGTATAGAAACCTCTAGTAATGGATGATGAAGACATGTTAAACAAGAAGAAATGATTGTCAAAAGGAGAAATACCAGACATGTTATGATATTGGGAAAATATTTGGTATAACATTCCAAAAATGATGGTATACTATTTCATTCATGATATCCGACTCAACATGTGGAAGAATATTCATCATACTAACAAATTAACGAATATGAAAATCATGTAAAGGTAATCGAAGGGTTGAAATTCCAAATTAACGAATATTCATCATGTAAAGGTAAACAAATGAATTACAATATAATGAATATGAAACTCATGTAAAGGTAATCGAATGGTTGCAATTCCAAATTAACGTGGCATCTCTCTAAGTATCCTAACATCCAAAGGCTATAAAAATAAGATAAATATTTAGAGTTCTTGCCTAAATGATATAAAGAGGCTACACCTGTTAATTTCTAACACACCATCTGGTGTTCGTACCAGAGGATGGGGGTGCCGAATGATCATTGCATTTCACTGTAATCGTAAATTAGAAATTTCGACCAAAAGAGGTATCATGAAATTTTATTACCCATTGTTGGCTGTAATCAACCGATTTTGTATGTAATCGAATGTGCACACAAGATAAGGCCTCAACAAACTATCATAAGTTTTAGGCCAAATGAAAATAGCTTTTTGAGACTCTTTTAAATAAAACATCTCAGAATGTTAAGCATGCATCCCTCTTAGAGGATTTCAGTCGTCAGAGAATGAAAATGTCGGATATTGAACAATGATATTCTAAAACTGGTGATTTCAATGGTTGTTTGATGATGCACCCAAATAATGTACGAAATAATATTCGAAAATTCAGAAGAGTTGTTGGTCAAATATCAGCCATTGTAGTTCACGAATAAGCCCATCATGTATGGTTGGGGAATAGTTAATTAAACCTTAAAACTCATTATACAATGTAAATGGATTTGATGAAGAATAATAGGTTCCGCAACAGCTAGCTGGGTTGTGGGGTTTTCTCATCTATAATCCCCTCCTCAGCAGAAGTTAGTTTTCTCTTTATTTTGGATGAAGCTATAGGGAGCTCACACAGCTGAACTATCTGAGGGTTCCCTTCATGATATTGTTCGTCCAATATCTCCTGATAATCCATATTATAAGACAAAAAATTGTCATTGATGATATATAGGGATACTATATTACAAAGAAAAATATAGAATATCATCAATGAATTATGCATCAGTAAATGTCATTAACACCATTAGAGAAGATCCTCTAGAATATGAGTATAGTTCATGGGAATTACAATATTACGTTATTATCCACAATACAGTACACACTGAGGAAATTGAAGAAGGTGTACATACCCAAAATCGGAGGCTTACCCAAAATCGAGCTATGCCTTATAATAACCAACTCTTGCTCCTCGAAAAGGAATCTATGAAGGGAAATGGTAAATGTCATATTGCATCTCAAATTTATACTATATAAGGTCAATCTCTTTCACATGAAGAGATATTTTATCAGCAAGAAGTGGAAATGATGGATTTGAAAATACTCAAAATAGAGTTACTTCGAAGCAGTATTTCAACTACACGTACTTCCCAGATAGGTACTTAACTTGAACATCATGTAGGAGCTCCACATCAAAATGGATTTGTAGTAACTACCAATGAAGATAATGAGTTTACTCCATTAGGTGCACTATTAAGGAATGATAAAAAAGATCCAGAGAGGCATGTTCCCATGGGATATCCATGGAAAATACCATCACCACCACCCGTGATTTTTTGGTCATTGCACCAGCTCAATCTCCAGTTACTATACTAAACAGGTTTCATCTCATTTAGATATTCTACAAATACTTATGAACCCTATTGAATAATTAATGACTCTATTGGAAGATATGGACGTATGATGTGCACCTGTTCAGCTGGAAATGATGTTTCGCAGAATGGGTGGACATGATTCGTCCCCCAACAAAATTTGTGAAAACAACATTTCCAATCTTTTATAGATCTATAGATCTGGAACAACACATAAAAATTTTCATTTCACATTTTGAAACCATTATGGGAACTCCTCAAAAAAAATATGTTGTAAAACAAATTTGTTTTATATAGTAACTACATGGACAATCTTATGTATGGTATTCATGTTTACAATCTCAATCAATTATTATATGGAATGATCTCTTCCAAAAAGTTCTTCTTCAATTTAGCTCAACATTACTGAGGATCATAGTTTGTTATGTTAAAAATTGTAAAAAAAATGTAGAATTGATGATTTTATTATTTAATTAAATGAATGAATGGATTAATATGTTCTTTAGGTCTGGTGCTCACTTAAGGAGAGTTGCTACAGAATTGTGTGGAAAATTCACATGATGGTTTACGCATAACATTTATAATTGTAAAATAAACAGGAGGGTATCAATACATAACTTAATTTTCAAAATAAATAAGATATTTTGTTAGTGAGATTATGGATAAAACTTCTGTAATTCTATCAGCTCTGGGAAAGAGAATTGGTAAAGCAGAGGCTGCTACCATTATACTGAAGGAAGAACATGTACCAGATTCCACATTAAAACCATCATTGTATCAATGGGCTCCAGCTCTATAGTGTTATAAGAAAATACTACATCATTAATATGATCAAATAGATCAATGTATGATATAGTTTGAATACATAAAAAGAAATTTTTATTCCCTCTAGTACGAACATGTTCCCGATTACTTAATCTCATCTCTGGAAATCAATTTGGTTTAGTTTCCAAGGGTGAATAAACTAAACAATGAAGAAGAAGAACTTATTTTTAATTATTATACCTTTCACATGATGTTATGGCATCCCATTATAGTGTGTTTTACATTCCAGGACACCCTGAAAAGAATGGTAGACATCGGACAAGTGAAACTGAAAAATTTGTCAGCACATGTAGCATTTGTTACTGTAACAGCCCAAGATTTTATAAAAAAATATTCTTTTTAATTTTATTAATGTCTTGTGTTGTATGCTACACCAAAAGGAGCTTGCACAACACATATCCTTGACTTGACTTGCATTACACGCAATCGCGACCTTCCTCGATAGCGTGTGTAGTACGCAATACCGAGTTTCACTAAACAACGATATGCTATAAAAATATTATTAAAACTAGCCGTTATGAATAGTAATAACCACTTTTTGAAATCCAGTAAATCTTATTTTTTCAAAATGAACTTTATTTTTGGATTCTGAGTATCGAATTTAGCCTAAGGTGAAATTTAGGTACTTTTCGGATAACTTTCATATTCTGATGAATAGTGAAAATTACTAAATTATAATTAAAAACAACTTTTTTAATCGAAATAATTAATAGTGATAAATCATTAATTTGAGTGGTTTTAAAGTATATTTAGAATATATTTTTAAAATTTAATACAATGTTGGTCATTGGATGTAATTTCACATTTAAACTAGACATAAACAAGGGTCAATCTTTTGATAGATATTGTTTCTTAAAAACACGCTATTTGTTTTAACAGTGGGATTTAATTATAAAATTAATTAATGAAACTTTTATGTTATGAATTTGGTAAAATAGACTTCATTTTTGAATTCGGAATATGAAATATATCTTGGGATGAAATTTTGGCATTGTTCTGAAAAACATCAATTTTTGATAAATAGTGAAACTACTAAGTGGTAGGTTAAAAACTGAATTTTTGCATAAAACATAATTTTACCGCTTCTGTGAATGGAATTTCGAAAATCCGAGAGACACGGTTAATATCAAGGACTAAAATGTGGTTCAATGAGATAAAATAAATTTTTGGTGAATAGTAACTTTTTACTTTTTTACCACGGTTAATAGTAAATAAGGTAACTAAGGGTAAATATGATATTAATATTACCCTAACACATGTCCTAAATCTATTGGAAAAGTGTAATTCGACCAAAAACAAACTTAGGAATAAAATATGACCATTTAGGCCCACTTGGATTAGATTAGGACATTTATTATTAATTTATTTAAAGAAGGGTTAAAATAGTTAAAATCAATGTTTAATAAGTAAATCATTTTTAATATGGGGTTATACATAAGATAAATTCGACTATAAATATTCATTAGAAAGCTAAAAATATTTACTACATGATGGTATTTTATTTGTAATTTTTAGACATCAAATAACTTAATTTATTTATGACACAAAGATGATGCAGTAATTATCTTATTAATGAAATATAGACATAATTGATGTTATAAACACCAAAATAAATGTAATTTGAGCATTTTTATGAATTCCACTAATTTTCTAGCTTACTATGATATATTAGTGTTGATTTAATCAACTTGGTTCGAACATATAATTCTGATATGACTTTCAAAAAAATCATATATCAAATAGTGTCAAAATTGACACAAAATAGTTTTTAAATCAAATATTATATTATTAATTGTTATTTTATTCCTAAAAATCTAAGGTTCGTCCAAATGACTTATATAAGGATATATATATTAATAATAAACAATTTGGGGTTCGTTTGGAATGTTATAGTAAGTGTATTAACCATATAGTGAAAGAAAACAAAAAGACACGGTAAAAGTTAAATTATTTAACTTAGAGTTAAATCTAATTGATAAGGTTTAAAATAATATCCAAACATGTCTAAATTTGATTGGTTGATGAGATTACAACCCTATATCATTTAATCTTAGAATATGAGTCATTTTTGGAGGTTTCTAAGTGGGGTTAGATTTATTATAAATTAATATTTTTAAGAATTCCTAAGGTGCCCCTCTCCTCCCCTATAAAAGGACACCTCCTCCCCCTCCTCCTCACACCAATTTGAGCACTCAAGCTCGGCCAACCCCTGCCAATTTATCCTCTCCACTTCCCTAGAAACATCCTGGAGGTTCTGGTATTCCTCAAAGACCAATTTTAGTTCCCTAAGAGGAGGTCTCAAAGAGGCACTTCAAAGAAGAGGTAATTACCGTTACCAATTCTTTCATCTTTATTTCTTCTTCCACTTCTTCTTCTTAGTTTGTTTAATTATGAAGTAATAACATCAGTATAACTCATATACTGATATTTTATTATATGTATGAAACAACCCTATTTCACCATCTATCCATCCTACGGAAAAATAAATCACCGCGCGTGCGTACGTACGGAATACCGTCTCCACGACGCGATGAGATTCATTCTCCATGTTAACCATTTAAGAATGATTATAATGTATATATAAGAAATAATAATGAAATATATGACATTATAAAGCTACTGGATTTATGTATATATATACATATGTATGTCATCTACTTACTTCCATTTCAAGACAATAAGGAAAGGAAAACAGCGTTCATGCGTACGTACGGACTACCGTCTCCATGAACGGTGTTTTTCATTTTATTTATCTACCTATTATATATATATATATATATATACTGAATATATATGATATATAAATCATATTTTATATTCTGGAAGTAAGTAAATCATGATATAAGTAATAATGATGTCAAGAACAACAAGTCAAAACACCTACAATAAATGAAACGATTTTACCCAAAACGCTTCTTTAACATGGAATTTACAAAAGATCGGGTAATATAATGTCATAAGTGAACCATATATGATATCATAACAATGAATATGATTCTTTAATAAGTCAATAACATGATTTAACTCATTATACAGGAGGTTCGGGCACTTACAAAGCAAGTCGGACCTAAGGTAAGGGAAATATCACAATCTCATTTTTATCCGAGATTGTTTATTCGTAAGTATTTACTGGGGTGTATTTTATCATCCACATCCATGTTCCCTCAATATGTAATATTATTTCCATCCACCTACAATTGTTTAAATCCAATTTTACCCTTCTATGAGTTTTTAGTAAAGGATATGAAAGGAATCTTTTTTCGTTTTTCGTACGAGGTACTTTTTGACTTTTCCGACAAAAGTACGAAGAATGTTTTTTTTAACTTATACGGCACGAATGGATTTATAATGTTTTATAAAGCCTTATTTTCATGAAGCTTCCTCTAAAAGATTTCATGACTATTTTCAATAAAATCTCTTTCTTTTAAAATTGCATGATGTTTTGTGAAAAGAAATTGATTTTGAAGAAGAAAGGATATTTTCCTCAAGAATTCAATTCAAGTGTTTTATCACAATTATTTTCCATATAAGATAATAAAGGGTTCTGTTTCTATCCATATTTTTACATTGATTTGACTATGTTGTGATGAAATTATGTTTATGAATTCCTTTATCTTATATGAATGGTTTTATGATGTCATGTTGTTTAAGAATCCCATTTTTATTACATGGGTTATGCAATGATGTATGATTTATGATTTTGTGGCACACATAAGAAAGGATTCATTAAGAGATGGGTGGGACCTATATCTCCCTCCAATGCATTGGGTAAAGATTTCATATCTCATGAGATAGACATGGCTGGAATGGTAGGTTATACCGGTTCAGTGAAACAGGACTGAAACGAGGATTACTCGATTCAGAAAGGGACTTTGTCCACTAAGATAGTCTTGGCAATGAGTCTTGACTAACAAGAAATGATTCTCTATGATTATGTGTGTATGCCACAATGAGTAATGTTTTAAGTAAGGGTTTCATTTTCACTACTATGATTTATCCCATGTTATGAAATTATGCTCTCTTTTGCAGGTTAAGATTTCCAAAAATGTTATGTTCTTATGAAAATTATGTGATTGATATTTCTTTTGTTTACCCTTACTGAGCATTTGAGCTCACCCTTTTATGTTTTCTTTTCCCCAGGATATAAAGAAAGGTTTTAGGTAAAAAAAAGGAAGATCTTTGTGGGAGATTTTGAAGATCTTTCACCAGGATTAGAAGATTACGTTCCGAGTTTCCAAAGACACTAAACTATTACGATCCTTGTGTGTATATTTTTGTTATGTATTAAGTATTCCGCAAAAGTAATGTAATGTTCATGTACGTTA
Source organism: Viscum album (assembly GCA_963277665.1). Classification (NCBI taxonomy): domain Eukaryota; kingdom Viridiplantae; phylum Streptophyta; class Magnoliopsida; order Santalales; family Viscaceae; genus Viscum; species Viscum album. Next base: position 1,248,627,534 of record OY728148.1, read on the forward strand.
GGCTTCGGGTCTCTACAGTTGGTATCAGAGGAAAGGTTTAGTCAACCTTTGGAAACTAGGACGCGAAAACGTTAGTAAGATCCCTAGAGATATTTCTAAGGTATGTCTAGGGATGCCACTAAGGATAAGTATACGTATAGGATATAGTTCTAGAACTATGGTAACGATATTAGATTAAACCAAAGATGATAGATATTTAAGTTACTCCCCCTTTATTACGATTTTTGCATCTAACACTATTCTGTTTGGGTTTTAGAAAATGGCTGGAAACAAGATGATTCACAATAATGGAGGATATGATGGACAATGGAATGATATTCTTCATGATCAACCAAATGAAATGGGATTTGGATGTCCAAACATCATTATTATGCCGAATCAGCAATCTCACAACATGATCAATAAAGTAAAATTTGGTAAGTTTCCTGACTCGACTAATAAGAGAAAGATGGAGTTCCATGATGATCATAGAGGAAAGATAGTTCAATTTCCACTATGTAAATCATGTGGTAAGAGGCATCAAGGAGAATGTTTCAAAGGAACTGGAAGATGCTTTGGGTGTGGAAAAGAAGGACACAAAGCAAGTAAGTGCAAAGTAAAAGGGTCGGTCAACACCATGGATGAGGATAATGGTATTGCTACGACATCAAAAATGGTTAAGTGTTTTAAATGTGGAATATATGGGCATTATGCAAACAAATGCCCTAAGGGAAAGACTCATGAAGAGAATCAGTATGGTCATATGGGAAGTATTTATGTGGATGATGATGAAGAGACTACCAATGATATGTGAGATGAAAGAATTGTTGAAGCTCTGTCAATGGTTTAAGAATGTAGTGGAATGATTACATGTTTATCATGTGTAATGTTGTATAAGTAATCTCATGGTACTATGGAATAAAGAGACATGTAAGGATTGTAACATTGTTGTCTGATTAATGATACCAGTATCCATGAAAGGTTATTCAGATATTTTTGGAATGAAGATGATATGCGCATAATTAAGGGATAAGGAGAAAATGAAATGTTTGACAGTATTCATGAGCTCATGATTGATATAAGGACTAAGTGATATCATGGTTTGAGTATATAGAATTTTGAGGATTTCGGTATGTGAAAAGTGTTAACTTTTAACTGCATTCAAGTTTTCACTAAGGTTCAATGGGTATTCAAGAGAGTACAATATTAAGGCCTTTGAATGTTTGGAATGTTACCAACAAGATATATCTTATGATATATGGGGATCAACGATGGTATTAAATCTCTGGTAATCATTTTCACTATGTTATGAGAGTGGACTGCAGTATTATGGATAAGCCTAAAGATTGGAATGGATTATGTTGGACATAAGTTAGTATTGTTTAAGGATAGAAGATTTTCGATATTATTGATGGGATGTTATAGTAATGTAGTTTTAGAAAAAGGGACAACCTGCAGGACGGGCGATAGCCCATCGCTTCGGACAAGGCTGTAGGAATCGAACCCACAACCGAAGTGCGACTGGCCTTTATCGCCTACCACTGACCTACATGAAGTCCCTGTTTAGTAGAAATTAGTTTTATTATATTAAGCAGTATGATATATGAAGTATAAGTCCATTTTAGGAACTATATATGATTAATCTCACTATAGAATGACTTATGTATATTTAATAACTTTTTCTTACCTTTTGTTTGAGACAGGTGGAATGACCCGTCATTCTATCACATGATCTGCTAACACTTCACGAATAACAAATTCAACTTCATTTATTTAAGAGATGAAGTGGAAATTGTTCAAGGAACGAACAACAGTGATATTGTATCAAAATAAAGTAAGTATTTATTCTAATTCAAATTTTCAACTTTAGGGAAATGATCTTGAAAACCAAAAATGTTGTCCTAGTGATCTTATACCTGATGAATCAGATGGTACCTTAGATCGTCACAAATTTATGGATTTGTGATTACTGGCTTTTCCATAGCCATGTTCTCTACCACTCTCCATCCGAACATGATGGTTAGATTTCTCTTCCATATCCATATTTTCACCTATGTGGAAACCCAGTGATTAGTTTATTTGGGTAATCGTTACATTTCATACTTTAGTTTTTAAAGCCATGTTTTGGTATTCCCTTTTACGATGTGGGTTTCTATTAAAGAAACTTTCAAATAGTAAACCATTTATAACCCCGACGAATTTCGAGGGCGAAATTCATTTTAAGGGGGGTAGAATGTAACAGCCCAAGATTTTATAAAAAAATATTCTTTTTAATTTTATTAATGTCTTGTGTTGTACGCTACACCAAAAAGAGCTTGCACAACACACATCCTTGACTTGACTTGCATTACACGCAATCGCGACCTTCCTCGATAGCGTGTGTAGTACGCAATACCGAGTTTCACTAAACAACGATATGCTATAAAAATATTATTAAAACTAGCCGTTAGGAATAGTAATAACCACTTTTTGAAATCCAGTAAATCTTATTTATTCAAAATGAACTTTATTTTTGGATTCGGAGTATCGAATTTAGCCTAAGGTGAAATTTAGGTACTTTTCGGATAACTTTCATATTCTGATGAATAGTGAAAATTACTAAATTATAATTAAAAACAACTTTTTTAATCGAAATAATTAATAGTGATAAATCATTAATTTGAGTGGTTTTAAAGTATATTTAGAATATATTTTTAAAATTTAATACAATGTTGGTCATTGGATGTAATTTCACATTTAAACTAGACATAAACAAGTGTCAATCTTTTGATAGATATTGTTTCTTAAAAACACGCTATTTGTTTTAACGGCGGGATTTAATTATAAAATTAATTAATGAAACTTTTATGTTATGAATTTGCTAAAATAGACTTCATTTTTGAATTCGGAATATGAAATATAGCTTGGGATGAAATTTTGGCATTGTTCTGAAAAACATCAATTTTTGATAAATAGTGAAACTACTAAGTGGTAGGTTAAAAACTGAATTTTTGCATAAAACTTAATTTTAATGCTTCTGTGAATGGAATTTCGAAAATCCGAGAGACACGGTTAATATCAAGGACTAAAATGTGGTTCAATGAGATGAAAATAAATTTTTGGTGAATAGTAACTTTTTACTTTTTTACCACGGTTAATAGTAAATAAGGTAACTAAGGGTAAATATGATATTAATATTACCCTAACACATGTCCTAAATCTATTGGACAAGTGTAATTCGACCAAAAACAAACTTAGGAATAAAATATGACCATTTAGGCCCACTTGGATTAGATTAGGACATTTATTAATAATTTATTTAAAGAAGGGTTAAAATAGTTAAAATCAATGTTTAATAAGTAAATAATTTTTAATATGGGGTTATACATAAGATAAATTCGACTATAAATATTAATTAGAAAGCTAAAAATATTTAATACATGATGGTATTTTATTTGTAATTTTTAGACATCAAATAACTTAATTTATTTATGACACAAAGATGATGCAGTAATTATCTTATTAATGAAATATAGACATAATTGATGTTATAAACACCAAAATAAATGTAATTTGAGAATTTTTATGAATTCCACTAATTTTCTAGCTTACTATGATATATTAGTGTTGATTTAATCAACTTCTTTCGAACATATAATTCTGTTATGACTTTCACAAAAATCATATATCAAATAGTGTCAAAATTGACACAAAATAGTTTTTAAATCAAATATTATATTATTAATTGTTATTTTATTCCTAAAAATCTAAGGTTCGGCCAAATGACTTAGATAAGGATATATATATTAATAATAAACAATTTGGGGTTCGTTTGGCATGTTATAGTAAGTGTATTAACCATATAGTGAAAGAAAACAAAAAGACACGGTAAAAGTTAAATTATTTAACTTAGAGTTAAATCTAATTGATAAGGTTTAAAATAATATCCAAACATGTCTAAATTTGATTGGTTGATGAGATTACAACCCTATATCATCTAATCTTAGAATATGAGTCATTTTTGGAGGTTTTTAAGTGGGGTTAGATTTATTATAAATTAATATTTTTAAGAATTCCTAAGGTGCCCCTCTCCTCCCCTATAAAAGGACACCTCCTCCCCCTCCTCCTCACACAAATTTGAGCACTCAAGCTCGGCCAACCCCTGCCAATTTATCCTCTCCACTTCCCTAGAAACATCCTAGAGGTTCGGGTCTTCCTCAAAGACCAATTTTAGTTCCCTAAGAGGAGGTCTCAAAGAGGCACTTCAAAGAAGAGGTAATTACCGTTACCAATTCTTTCATCTTTATTTATTCTTCCACTTCTTCTTCTTAGGTTGTTTAATTATGAAGTAATAACATCATTATCACTCATATACTGATATGTTATTATATGTATGAAACAACCCTATTTCACCATCTATCCATCCTACGGAAAAATAAATCACCGCGCGTGCGTACGTACGGAATACCGTCTCCACGACGCGATGAGATTCATTATCCATGTTAACCATTTAAGAATGATTATAATGTATATATAAGAAATAATAATGAAATATATGACATTATAAAGCTACTGGATTTATGTATATATATACATATGTATGTCATCTACTTACTTCCATTTCAAGACAATAAGGAAAGGAAAACAGCGTTCATGCGTACGTACGGACTACCGTCTCCATGAACGGTGTTTTTCATTTTATTTATCTACCTATTATATATATATATATATATATACTGAATATATATGATATATAAATCATATTTTATATTCTGGAAGTAAGTAAATCATGATATAAGTAATAATGATGTCAAGAACAACAAGTCAAAACACCTACGATAAATGAAACGATTTTACCCAAAATGCTTGTTTAACATGGAATTTACAAAAGATCGGGTAATATAATGTCATAAGTGAACCATATATGATATCATAACAATGAATATGATTCTTTAATAAGTCAATAACATGATTTAACTCATTATACAGGAGGTTCGGGCACTTACAAAGCAAGTCGGACCTAAGGTAAGGGAAATATCACAATCTCATTTTTATCCGAGATTGTTTATTCGTAAGTATTTACTGGGGTGTATTTTATCATCCACATCCATGTTCCCTCAATATGTAATATTATTTCCATCCACCTACAATTGTTTAAATCCAATTTTACCCTTCTATGAGTTTTTAGTAAAGGATATGAAAGGAATCTTTTTTCGTTTTTCATACGAGGTACTTTTTGACTTTTCCGACAAAAGTACGAAGAATGTTTTTTTTAACTTATACGGCACGAATGGATTTATAATGTTTTATAAAGCCTTATTTTCATGAAGCTTCCTCTAAAAGATTTCATGACTATTTTCAATAAAATCTCTTTCTTTTAAAATTGCATGATGTTTTGTGAAAAGAAATTGATTTTGAAGAAGAAAGGATATTTTCCACAAGAATTCAATTCAAGTGTTTTATCACAATTATTTTCCATATAAGATAATAAAGGGTTCTGTTTCTATCCATATTTTTACATTGATTTGACTATGTTGTGATGAAATTATGTTTATGAATTCCTTTATCTTATATGAATGGTTTTATGATGTCATGTTGTTTAAGAATCCCATTTTTATTACATGGGTTATGCAATGATGTATGATTTATGATTTTGTGGCACACATAAGAAAGGATTCATTAAGAGATGGGTGGGACCTATATCTCCCTCCAATGCATTGGGTAAAGATTTCATATCTCATGAGATAGACATGGCTGGAATGGTAGGTTATACCGGTTCAGTGAAACAGGACTGAAACGAGGATTACTCGATTCAGAAAGGGACTTTGTCCACTAAGATAGTCTTGGCAATGAGTCTTGACTAACAAGAAATGATTCTCTATGATTATGTGTGTATGCCACAATGAGTAATGTTTTAAGTAAGGGTTTCATTTTCACTACTATGATTTATCCCATGTTATGAAATTATGCTCTCTTTTGCAGGTTAAGATTTCCAAAAATGTTATGTTCTTATGAAAATTATGTGATTGATATTTCTTTTGTTTACCCTTACTGAGCATTTGAGCTCACCCTTTTATGTTTTCTTTTCCCCAGGATATAAAGAAAGGTTTTAGGTAAAAAAAGGAAGATCTTTGTGGGAGATTTTGAAGATCTTTCACCAGGATTAGAAGATTACGTTCCGAGTTTCCAAAGACACTAAACTATTACGATCCTTGTGTGTATATTTTTGTTATGTATTAATTATTCCGCAAAAGTAATGTAATGTTCATGTATGTTAGGCTTCGGGTCTCTACAGTTGGTATTAGAGGAAAGGTTTAGTCAACCTTTGGAAACTAGGACGCGAAAACGTTAGTAAGATCCCTAGAGATATTTCTAAGGTATGTCTAGGGATGCCACTAAGGATAAGTATACGTATAGGATATAGTTCTAGAACTATGGTAACGATATTAGATTAAACCAAAGATGATAGATATTTAAGTTACTCCCCCTTTATTACGATTTTTGCATCTAACACTATTCTGTTTGGGTTTTAGAAAATGGCTGGAAACAAGATGATTCACAATAATGGAGGATATGATGGACAATGGAATGATATTCTTCATGAGCAACCACATGAAATGGGATTTGGATGTCCAAACATCATTATTATGCCGAATCAGCAATCTCACAACATGATCAATAAAGTAAAATTTGGTAAGTTTCCTGACTCGAATAATAAGAGAAAGATGGAGTTCCATGATGATCATAGAGGAAAGAAAGTTCAATTTCCCCTATGTAAATCATGTGGGAAGAGGCATCAAGGAGAATGTTTCAAAGGAACTGGAAGATGCTTTGGGTGTGGAAAAGAAGGACACAAAGAAAGTAAGTGCAAAGTAAAAGGGTCGGTCAACACCATGGATGAGGATAATGGTATTGCTACGACATCAAAAATGGTTAAGTGTTTTAAATGTGGAATGTATGGGCATTATGCAAACAAATGCCCTAAGGGAAAGACTCATGAAGAGAATCAGTATGGTCATATGGGAAGTATTTATGTGGATGATGATGAAGAGACTACCAATGATATGTGAGATGAAAGAATTGTTGATGCTCTGTCAATGGTTTAAGAATGTAGTGGAATGATTACATGTTTATCATGTGTAATGTTGTATAAGTAATCTCATGGTACTATGGAATAAAGAGACATGTAAGGATTGTAACATTGTTGTCTGATTAATGTTACCAGTATCCATGAAAGGTTATTCAGATATTTTTGGAATGAAGATGATATGCGCATAATTAAGGGATAAGGAGAAAATGAAAAGTTTGACAGTATTCATGAGCTCATGATTGATATAAGGACTAAGTGATATCATGGTTTGAGTATATAGAATTTTTAGGATTTCGGTATGTGAAAAGTGTTAACTTTTAACTGCATTCAAGTTTTCAGTAAGGTTCAATGGGTATTCAAGAGAGTACAAGATTAAGGCCTTTGAATGTTTGGAATGTGACCAACAAGATATATCTTATGATATATGGGGATCAACGATGGTATTAAATCTCTGGTAATCGTTTTCACTATGTTATGAGAGTGGACTGCAGTATTATGGATAAGCCTAAAGATTGGAATGGATTATGTTGGACATAAGTTAGTATTGTTTAAGGATAGAAGATTTTCGATATTATTGATGGGATGTTATAGTAATGTAGTTTTAGAAAAAGGGACAACCTGCAGGACGGGCGACAGCCCATCGCTTCGGACAAGGCTGTAGGAATCGAACCCACAACCGAAGTGCGACTGGCCTTTATCGCCTACCACTGACCTACAGGAAGTCCCTGTTTAGTAGAAATTAGTTTTATTATATTAAGCAGTATGATATATGAAGTATAAGTGTAACAGCCCAAGATTTTATAAAAAAAATATATATATATTTTTTTATTTTACTAATGTCTTGTGTTGTACGCTACACCAAAAGGAGCTTGCACAACACACATCCTTGACTTGCCATGCATTACACGCAATCGCGACCTTCCTCGATAGCGTGTGTAATACGCAATACTGAGTTTCATTAAACAACGATATGCTATTAAAATATTATTAAAACTAGCCGTTATGAATAGTAATAACCACTTTTTAAAATTCTATAAATCTTATTTTTCAAAATGAACTTCATTTTTGGATTCGGAATATCGAAATTAGCTTAGGTTGAAATTTTGGTGATTTTCGGATAACTTTCATATTTTGATGAATAGTGAAAATTACTAAATTATAATTAAAAACAACTTTTTTAATCGAAATAATTAATAGTGATAAATCATTAATTTGAGTGATTTTAAAGTATATTTAGAATATATTTTTACAATTTAATACAATGTTGGTCATTGGATGTAATTTCACATTTAAACTAGACATAAACAAGTGTCAATCTTTTGATAGATATTGTTTCTTAAAAAACACGCTATTTGTTTTAACAGCGGGATTTAATTATAAAATTAATTAATGCAACTTTTATGTTATGAATTTGGTACAATAGACTTCATTTTTGAATTCGGAATATGAAATATAGCTTGGGATGAAATTTTGGCATTGTTCTGAAAAACATCAATTTTTGATGAATAGTGAAACTACTAAGTGGTAGGTTAAAAACCGAATTTTGCATAAAACTTAATTTTACCGCTTCTGTGAATGGAATTTCGAAAATCCGAGAGACACGGTTAATATCAAGGACTAAAATGTGGTTCAATGAGATGAAAATAATTTTTTGGTGAATAGTAACTTTTTACTTTTTTTACCACGGTTAATAGTAAATAGGGTAACTAAGGGTAAATATGATATTAATATTACCCTAACACATGTCCTAATTCTATTGGACAAGTTTCATTCGACCAAAAACAAACTTAGGAATAAAATATGACCATTTAGGCCCACTTGGATTAGATTAGGACATTTATTATGAATTTATTTAAAGAAGGGTTAAAATAGTTAAAATCAATGTTTAATAAGTAAATCATTTTTAATATGGGGTTATACATAAGATAAATTCGATTGTAAATATTCATTATAAAGCTAAAAAGATTTCCTACATGATGGTATTTTATTTGTAATTTTTAGACATCAAATAATTTAATTTATTTATGACACAACGATGATGCAGTAATTATCTTATTAATGAAATATTGACATAATTGATGTTATAAACACCCAAATAAATGTAATTTGAGACTTTTTATGAATTCCACTAATTTTCTAGGTTAATATGATATATTAATGTTGATTTAATCAACATGGTTCGAACATTTAATTCTGTTATGACTTTCACAAAAATCATATATCAAATAGTGTCAAAATTGACACAAAATAGTTTTTAAATCAAATATTATATTATTAATTGTTATTGTATTCCTAAAAATCTAAGGTTCGGCCAAATGACTTAGATAAGGATATATATATTAATAATAAACAATTTGGGGTTCGTTTGGCATGTTATAGTAAGTGTATTAACCATATAGTGAAAGAAAACAAAAAGACACGGTAAAAGTTAAATTAATTAACTTAGAGTTAAATCTAATTGATAAGGTTAAAATAATATCTTAAACTTGTCTAAATTATATTGGTTGATAGTATTTCGACCCATCCCTACTTTAGCTTCGAAATAAGACCCTTTGGAACCATTATAAACCAATTTTGACTTTAATATAAAATAATATTTTGAGATATTCCTAAGGTGCCCCTCTCCTCCCCTATAAAAGGACACCTCCTCCCCCTCCTCCTCACACCAATTTGAGCACTCAAGATCGGCCAACCCCTGCCAATTTATCATCTCCACTTCCCTAGCAACATCCTAGAGGTTCTGGGCTTCCTCAAAGACCAATTCTAGTGCCCTAAGAGGAGGTCTCAAAGAGGCACTTCAAAGAAGAGGTAATTACCGTTACCAATTCTTTCATCTTTATTTCTTCTTCCACTTCTTCTTCTTAGGTTGTTTCATTATGAAGTAATAACATCAGTATCACTCATATACTGATATGTTATTATAAGTATGAAATAACCCTATTTCACCATCTATCCATCCTACGGAAAAAGAAATCACCGCGCGTGCGTACGTACGGAATACCGTCTCCACGCCGTGGTGTAATCTATTTTCCACCACCACCTTACATGGATGGGTATAATGGTGTAAAGAATAACTATACATAGTTATTACAATATCATATTGATTCTGATATATTGTATAATCCACTCCAATTCAATTCAATATTTATAGAAATGATATCATCGCTCGTGCGTACGTACGGACTACCGTCTCCACGACGCGATGAGATTCATTCTCCATGTTAACCATTTAAGAATGATTATAATGTATATATAAGAAATAATAATGAAATATATGACATTATAAAGCTACTGGATTTATGTATATATATACATATGTATGTAATCTACTTACCTCCATTTCAAGACAATAAGGAAAGGAAAACAGCGTTCATGCGTACGTACGGACTACCGTCTCCATGAACGGTGTTTTTCATTTTATTTATCTACCTATTATATATATATATACTGAATATATATGATATATAAATCATATTTTATTTTCTGGAAGTAAGTAAATCATGATATAAGTAATAATGATGTCAAGAACAACAAGTCAAAACACCTACGATAAATGAAACGATTTTACCCAAAACGCTTCTTTAACATGGAGTTTACAAAAGAACGGGTAATATAATGTCATAAGTGAACCATATATGATATCATAACAATGAATATGATTCTGTAATAAGTCAATAACATGATTTAAATCATTATACAGGAGTTTCGGACACTTACAAAGCAAGTCGGACCTAAGGTAAGGGAAATATCACAATCTCATTTTTATCCGAGATTGTTTATTCGTAAGTATTTACTGTGGTGTATTTTATCATCCACATCCATGTTCCCTCAATATGTAATATTGTTTCGATCCACCTAAAATATTTTAAATCCAATTTTACCCATTGATGAGTTTTTAGTAAAGAATATGAAAGGGATCTTTTGTCGTTTTTTTTACGAGGTACATTTTGACTTTTCCGACAAAAGTACGAAGAATGTTTTTTTTAACTTATACGGCACGAACGGATTTTTACGGTTTTATAAAGCCTTACTTTCATGAACCTTCCTCCAAAATATTTCATGACTATTTTCAATAAAATCTTTTTCTTTTAAAATTGCATGATGTTTTGTGAAAAGAAATTGATTTTGAAGAAAAAAGGATATTTTCCTCAAGAATTCAATTCAAGTGTTTTATCAAAATTATTTTTCATCTAAGATAATAAAGGGTTCTGTTTCTATCCATATTTTTACATTGATTTGACTATGTTGTGATGGAATTATATTTATGAATTCCTTTATCTTATATGAATGGTTTTATGATGTCATGTTGTTTAAGAATCCCATTTTTATTACATGGGTTATACAATGATGTATGATTTATGATTTTGTGGCACACATAATAAAGGATTCATTAAGAGATGGGTGGGACCTATATCTCCCTCCAATGCATTGGGTAAAGATTTTATATCTCATGAGATAGACATGGCTGGAATGGTAGGTTATACCGGTTCAGTGAAACAGGACTGAAACGAGGATTACTCGATTCAGAAAGGGACTTTGTCCACTAAGATAGTCTTGGCAATGATTCTTGACTAACAAGAAATGATTCTCTATGATTATGTGTGTATGCCACAATGAGTAATGTTTTAAGTTATGATTTCATTTCACTACTATGATTTATCCCATGTTATGAAATTATGCTCTTTTGCAGGTTAAGATTTCCAAAAGCTATGTTCTTATGTATATGATGTGATTGATATTTCTTTTGTTTACCCTTACTGAGCATTTGAGCTCACCCTTTTATGTTTTCTTTTCCCCAGGATATAAAGAAAGGTTTTTAGGTAAAAAAAAGGGGGAAGATCTTTATGGGAGATATTGAAGATCTTTCACCACGATTAGAAGATTTTATTCCGATTTTCCAAAGACACTAAACTATTACGGTCCTTGTGTGTGTGTTTTTTGTAATGTACTAAGTATTCCGCAAATGTAATGTAAAGTCCATGTACGTCAGGCTTCGGACCTCTACAGTTGGTATCAGAGGAAAGGTTTAGTCAACCTTTGGAAACTAGGATGCGAAAACGTTAGTGAGATCCCTAGAGATATTTCTAAGGTATGTCTAGGGATGTCTCTAAGGTTAAGTATACATATAGGTTATAGTCCTAGAATTGCGCTAACGATCTTCGAATTTAACCTAAGATGTTAGATATTGAGGGTACTAACCCTTTATTATGTTGTTTTCCCTAGCATGATTTTTGCCTCTCACACTATTCTTTTTGGGTTTTAGACGATGGCTGGAACCCGAAGGAACCGTGTTGATCAATGCAATGGACAATGCAATGATTGCCCTCCTGAACAAACAAATGTTATGGGAGATGGAGTGCAAAATCTTATTGTTATACTTACACAAGCTATGAATCATTCAGGACTTCAAAATGAGCAGAGAAGGGAACAATATTCTATTGAGTCCTTCATGAGGCAACGTCCACCTTCTTTCAGTGGGACTTCCGATCCACTTGTTGCTGAACAATGGATCAGTACCACTGAAAAGATATTTTCAGTTCTTCAATGTTCTGAACATGATAAAGTCATCTTAGCAGTATATCGTTTGGAAGGAGATGCTGATCAATGGTGGAATCTTATTAAGAATACAAGGCAAAGGGATGAAATTGAGTCTATGGAATGGGATGAGTTCAAGAACTTATTTTTCAATAAGTACTTCCCTCGTATTCTTCGAACAAAGATGGAGAAAGAGTTTCTTGAACTGAAGCAAAGGGACGATGAATCTGTTGGTACCTATGAATCAAATTTTACAAGACTTGCAAGGTATGCTTCTGGAATTATCATCCAACCTGAAAGTAAAGTTGATCGATTTTTCAGTGGCTTAAAACCAAGTCTTCGAAGGGCATTAGCTATAAGAGACTTCAGTAGCTATGAAGAAATTGTGCGTTGTGCTATCAAGGTAGAAATGGAAGTTGGTGTTACATATCCATCTCATGGTTTTGACAAGAAACGAAAGATGGAGTTCAAGGAGAAATCTCAGAATAATGGTGAAAAGAAGATGAATGTTTCCTTATGCACAAAGTGTGGAAAGAAGCATGGTGGAGATTGTCTTAAAGGGACTAGAAATTGTTTTAAGTGTGGAAAAGAAGGTCATCGAGCAGCTGAGTGTCGAAGTAATGGAAAAAGGGTTTCTAATGATGTGAATAAAGAAAACACTGCAGAGAACGCACCGCCAACACTTCAATGCTTCAAGTGAAAGGAAATGGGGCATTATGCTAATAATTGCCCTAATCCAAGGGTTAGTGATGATCAACATGAGAAACCACTGAAGGCAAAGGACAAAGGGAAATCACATGCGATCACTATTGGCAATGTTGAATATGACAACGATGTGGTGGAATGATTAAGTGTTTATGTAATGGGATTCCAAAATAATGTTGTATCATTGAGTATTGCAATATTTATTGATGTGGTATTCAAAGTGATTGAGATATTTTTTTGGAAATAAGATGATATGCGCATAATGAAGACGAGAAAATGAAATGTTTAATAGTATTCATGAGCTCATGATTGATATAAGGACTAAGTGATATCATGGTTTGAGTATATAGAATTTTGAGGATTTTGGTATGTGGAAAGTGTTAACTTTTAGCTGCACTCATGTTTTCACTAAGGTATTCAAGAGAATACACGATTAAGGACTTTGAATGTTTGGAATGTGACCAACAAGACATATCTTATGATATGTGGGGATCAACGACAGTATTAAATCTATGGTAATCGTTGTCACTATATTATGAGAGTGGACTGTAGTATTATGTATAAGCCTAAAGATTAGACTGGATTATGTTGGACATAAGTTAGTATTGTTTAAGGATAGAAGATTTTCGATATTATTGATGGGATGTTATAGTAACGTAGTTTTAGAAAAAGGACAACCTGCAGGACGGGCGACAGCCCATCGCTTCGGACAAGGCTGTAGGAATCGAACCCACAACCGAAGTGCGACTGGCCTTTATCGCCTACCACTAGCCTACAGGAAGTCCCTGTTTAGTAGAAACTAGTTTTATTATATTAAGCAGTATGATATATGAAGTATAAGTCCATTTTAGGAACCATATGTGATTAATCTCACTATAGAATGACTTATGTATATTTAATAACTTTTTCTAACCTTTTGTTTGAGACAGATGGAATGACCCATCATTCTATCACATAATCTTCTAACACTTCACAAATAACAAATTCAACTTCATTTATTTAAGAGATGAAGTAGAAATTGTTCAAGGCATGAACAAAAGTGAGATTGTACCAAAATAAAGTAAGTATTTATTTCAAGCAAATTTTCAACTTTAGGGAAATGATCTTGAAAACCAAAAATGTTGTCCTAGTGATCTTATACCTGATGAATCAGATGGTACCTTATATCATCACAAATCTATGTATTTGTGATTACTGGCTTTTCCATAGCCATGTTCTCTACCACTCTCCATCAGAACATGATGGTTAGATTTCTCTTCCATATCCATATTTTCACCTATGTGGAAACCCAGTGATTAGTTTATTTGGGTAATCGTTACATTTCATACTTTAGTTTTTAAATCCAAGTTTTGGTATTCCCTTTTACGATGTGGGTTTCTATTAAAGAAACTTTCAAATAGTAAACCATTTATAACCCCGACGAATTTCGAGGGCGAAATTCATTTTAAGGGGGGTAGAATGTAACAGCCCAAGATTTTATAAAAAAAATATATATATATTTTTTTTATTTTACTAATGTCTTGTGTTGTACGCTACACCAAAAGGAGCTTGCACGACACACATCCTTGACTTTCCTTGCATTACACGCAATCGCGACCTTCCTCGATAGCGTGTGTAATACGCAATACTGAGTTTCATTAAACAACGATATGCTATTAAAATATTATTAAAACTAGCCGTTATGAATAGTAATAACCACTTTTTAAAATTATTTAAATCTTATTTTTCAAAATGAACTTCATTTTTCGATTCGGAATATCGAAATTAGCTTAGGTTGAAATTTTGGTGATTTTCGGATAACTTTCATATTTTGATGAATAGTGAAAATTACTAAATTATAATTAAAAACAACTTTTTTAATCGAAATAATTAATAGTGATAAATCATTAATTTGAGTGATTTTAAAGTATATTTAGAATATATTTTTACAATTTAATACAATGTTGGTCATTGGATGTAATTTCACATTTAAACTAGACATAAACAAGTGTCAATCTTTTGATAGATATTGTTTCTTAAAAAACACGCTATTTGTTTTAACAGCGGGATTTAATTATAAAATTAATTAATGCAACTTTTATGTTATGAATTTGGTACAATAGACTTCATTTTTGAATTCGGAAGATGAAATATAGCTTGGGATGAAATTTTGGCATTGTTCTGAAAAACATCAATTTTTGATGAATAGTGAAACTACTAAGTGGTAGGTTAAAAACCGAATTTTGCATAAAACTTAATTTTACCGCTTCTGTGAATGGAATTTCGAAAATCCGAGAGACACGGTTAATATCAAGGACTAAAATGTGGTTCAATGAGATGAAAATAATTTTTTGGAGAATAGTAACTTTTTACTTTTTTTACCACGGTTAATAGTAAATAGGGTAACTAAGGGTAAATATGATATTAATATTACCCTAACACATGTCCTAATTCTATTGGACAAGTTTAATTCGACCAAAAACAAACTTAGGAATAAAATATGACCATTTAGGCCCACTTGGATTAGATTAGGACATTTATTAATAATTTATTTAAAGAAGGGTTAAAATAGTTAAAATCAAAGTTTAATAAGTAAATCATTTTTAATA
Organism: Viscum album; assembly: GCA_963277665.1. Classification (NCBI taxonomy): domain Eukaryota; kingdom Viridiplantae; phylum Streptophyta; class Magnoliopsida; order Santalales; family Viscaceae; genus Viscum; species Viscum album. The sequence goes on from OY728148.1 coordinate 1,248,643,410, forward strand.
TGGGGTTATACATAAGATAAATTCGATTGTAAATATTCATTATAAAGCTAAAAAGATTTCCTACATGATGGTATTTTATTTGTAATTTTTAGACATCAAATAATTTAATTTATTTATGACACAACGATGATGCAGTAATTATCTTATTAATGAAATATTGACATAATTGATGTTATAAACACCAAAATAAATGTAATTTGAGACTTTTTATGAATTCCACTAATTTTATAGGTTAATATGATATATTAATGTTGATTTAATCAACTTGGTTCGAACATTTAATTCTGTTATGACTTTCACAAAAATCATATATCAAATAGTGTCAAAATTGACACAAAATAGTTTTTAAATCAAATATTATATTATTAATTGTTATTGTATTCCTAAAAATCTAAGGTTCGGCCCAATGACTTAGATAAGGATATATATATTAATAATAAACAATTTGGGGTTCGTTTGGCATGTTATAGTAAGTGTATTAACCATATAGTGAAAGAAAACAAAAAGACACGGTAAAAGTTAAATTAATTAACTTAGAGTTAAATCTAATTGATAAGGTTAAAATAATATCTTAAACTTGTCTAAATTATATTGGTTGATAGGATTTCGACCCATCCCTACTTTAGCTTCGAAATAAGACCCTTTGGAACCATTATAAACCAATTTTGACTTTAATATAAAATAATATTTTGAGATATTCCTAAGGTGCCCCTCTCCTCCCCTATAAAAGGACACCTCCTCCCCCTCCTCCTCACACCAATTTGAGCACTCAAGATCGGCCAACCCCTGCCAATTTATCATCTCCACTTCCCTAGAAACATCCTAGAGGTTCTGGGCTTCCTCAAAGACCAATTCTAGTGCCCTAAGAGGAGGTCTCAAAGAGGCACTTCAAAGAAGAGGTAATTACCGTTACCAATTCTTTCATCTTTATTTCTTCTTCCACTTCTTCTTCTTAGGTTGTTTCATTATGAAGTAATAACATCAGTATCACTCATATACTGATATGTTATTATAAGTATGAAATAACCCTATTTCACCATCTATCCATCCTACGGAAAAAGAAATCACCGCGCGTGCGTACATACGGAATACCGTCTCCACGCCGTGGTGTAATCTATTTTCCACCACCACCTTACATGGATGGGTATAATGGTGTAATGAATAACTATACATAGTTATTACAATATCATATTGATTCTGATATATTGTATAATCCACTCCAATTCAATTCAATATTTATAGAAGTGATATCATCGCTCGTGCGTACGTACGGACTACCATCTCCACGACGCGATGAGATTCATTCTCCATGTTAACCATTTAAGAATGATTATAATGTATATATAAGAAATAATAATGAAATATATGACATTATAAAGCTACTGGATTTATGTATATATATACATATGTATGTAATCTACTTACTTCCATTTCAAGACAATAAGGAAAGGAAAACAGCGTTCATGCGTACGTACGGACTACCGTCTCCATGAACGGTGTTTTTCATTTTATTTATCTACCTATTATATATATATATATACTGAATATATATGATATATAAATCATATTTTATATTCTGGAAGTAAGTAAATCATGATATAAGTAATAATGATGTCAAGAACAACAAGTCAAAACACCTACGATAAATGAAACGATTTTACCCAAAACGCTTCTTTAACATGGAGTTTACAAAAGAACGGGTAATATAATGTCATAATTGAACCATATATGATATCATAACAATGAATATGATTCTGTAATAAGTCAATAACATGATTTAAATCATTATACAGGAGGTTCGGACACTTACAAAGCAAGTCGGACCTAAGGTAAGGGAAATATCACAATCTCATTTTTATCCGAGATTGTTTATTCGTAAGTATTTACTGTGGTGTATTTTATCATCCACATCCATGTTCCCTCAATATGTAATATTGTTTCGATCCACCTAAAATATTTTAAATCCAATTTTACCCATTGATGAGTTTTTAGTAAAGAATATGAAAGGGATCTTTCGTCGTTTTTTTACGAGGTACTTTTTGACTTTTCCGACAAAAGTACGAAGAATGTTTTTTTTAACTTATACGGCACGAACGGATTTTTACGGTTTTATAAAGCCTTACTTTCATGAACCTTCCTCCAAAATATTTCATGACTATTTTCAATAAAATCTTTTTCTTTTAAAATTGCATGATGTTTTGTGAAAAGAAATTGATTTTGAAGAAAAAAGGATATTTTCCTCAAGAATTCAATTCAAGTGTTTTATCAAAATTATTTTTCATCTAAGATAATAAAGGGTTCTGTTTCTATCCATATTTTTACATTGATTTGACTATGTTGTGATGGAATTATATTTATGAATTCCTTTATCTTATATGAATGGTTTTATGATGTCATGTTGTTTAAGAATCCCATTTTTATTACATGGGTTATGCAATGATGTATGATTTATGATTTTGTGGCACACATAATAAAGGATTCATTAAGAGATGGGTGGGACCTATATCTCCCTCCAATGCATTGGGTAAAGATTTTATATCTCATGAGATAGACATGGCTGGAATGGTAGGTTATACCGGTTCAGTGAAACAGGACTGAAACGAGGATTACTCGATTCAGAAAGGGACTTTGTCCACTAAGATAGTCTTGGCAATGAGTCTTGACTAACAAGAAATGATTCTCTATGATTATGTGTGTATGCCACAATGAGTAATGTTTTAAGTTATGATTTCATTTCACTACTATGATTTATCCCATGTTATGAAATTATGCTCTTTTGCAGGTTAAGATTTCCAAAAGCTATGTTCTTATGTATATGATGTGATTGATATTTCTTTTGTTTACCCTTACTGAGCATTTGAGCTCACCCTTTTATGTTTTCTTTTCCCCAGGATATAAAGAAAGGTTTTTAGGTAAAAAAAACGGTGGAAGATCTTTATGGGAGATATTGAAGATCTTTCACCACGATTAGAAGATTTTATTCCGAGTTTCCAAAGACACTAAACTATTACGGTCCTTGTGTGTGTGTTTTTTGTAATGTACTAAGTATTCCACAAATGTAATGTAATGTCCATGTACGTCAGGATACGGGTCTCTACAATAAGTCCATTTTAGGAACTATATATGATTAATCTCACTATAGAATGACTTATGTATATTTAATAACTTTTTCTTACCTTTTGTTTGAGACAGGTGGAATGACCCGTCATTCTATCACATGATCTGCTAACACTTCACGAATAACAAATTCAACTTCATTTATTTAAGAGATGAAGTGGAAATTGTTCAAGGCACGAACAACAGTGATATTGTATCAAAATAAAGTAAGTATTTATTCTAATTCAAATTTTCAACTTTAGGGAAATGATCTTGAAAACCAAAAATGTTGTCCTAGTGATCTTATACCTGATGAATCAGATGGTACCTTAGATCGTCACAAATTTATGGATTTGTGATTACTGGCTTTTCCATAGCCATGTTCTCTACCACTCTCCATCCGAACATGATGGTTAGATTTCTCTTCCATATCCATATTTTCACCTATGTGGAAACCCAGTGATTAGTTTTTTTGGGTAATCGTTACATTTCATACTTTAGTTTTTAAAGCCATGTTTTGGTATTCCCTTTTACGATGTGGGTTTCTATTAAAGAAACTTTCAAATAGTAAACCATTTATAACCCCGACGAATTTCGAGGGCGAAATTCATTTTAAGGGGGGTAGAATGTAACAGCCCAAGATTTTATAAAAAAATATTCTTTTTAATTTTATTAATGTCTTGTGTTGTACGCTACACCAAAAGGAGCTTGCACAACACACATCCTTGACTTGACTTGCATTACACGCAATCGCGACCTTCCTCGATAGCGTGTGTAGTACGAAATACCGAGTTTCACTAAACAACGATATGCTATAAAAATATTATTAAAACTAGCCGTTAGGAATAGTAATAACCACTTTTTGAAATCCAGTAAATCTTATTTATTCAAAATGAACTTTATTTTTGGATTCGGAGTATCGAATTTAGCCTAAGGTGAAATTTAGGTACTTTTCGGATAACTTTCATATTCTGATGAATAGTGAAAATTACTAAATTATAATTAAAAACAACTTTTTTAATCGAAATAATTAATAGTGATAAATCATTAATTTGAGTGGTTTTAAAGTATATTTAGAATATATTTTTAAAATTTAATACAATGTTGGTCATTGGATGTAATTTCACATTTAAACTAGACATAAACAAGTGTCAATCTTTTGATAGATATTGTTTCTTAAAAACACGCTATTTGTTTTAACAGCGGGATTTAATTATAAAATTAATTAATGAAACTTTTATGTTATGAATTTGCTAAAATAGACTTCATTTTTGAATTCGGAATATGAAATATAGCTTGGGATGAAATTTTGGCATTGTTCTGAAAAACATCAATTTTTGATAAATAGTGAAACTACTAAGTGGTAGGTTAAAAACTGAATTTTTGCATAAAACTTAATTTTACCGCTTCTGTGAATGGAATTTCGAAAATCCGAGAGACACGGTTAATATCAAGGACTAAAATGTGGTTCAATGAGATGAAAATAAATTTTTGGTGAATAGTAACTTTTTACTTTTTTACCACGGTTAATAGTAAATAAGGTAACTAAGGGTAAATATGATATTAATATTACCCTAACACATGTCCTAAATCTATTGGACAAGTGTAATTCGACCAAAAACAAACTTAGGAATAAAATATGACCATTTAGGCCCACTTGGATTAGATTTGGACATTTATTATTAATTTATTTAAAGAAGGGTTAAAATAGTTAAAATCAATGTTTAATAAGTAAATAATTTTTAATATGGGGTTATACATAAGATAAATTCGACTATAAATATTAATTAGAAAGCTAAAAAGATTTAATACATGATGGTATTTTATTTGTAATTTTTAGACATCAAATAACTTAATTTATTTATGACACAAAGATGATGCAGTAATTATCTTATTAATGAAATATAGACATAATTGATGTTATAAACACCAAAATAAATGTAATTTGAGAATTTTTATGAATTCCACTAATTTTCTAGCTTACTATGATATATTAGTGTTGATTTAATCAACTATGTTCGAAGATATAATTCTGTTATGACTTTCACAAAAATCATATATCAAATAGTGTCAAAATTGACACAAAATAGTTTTTAAATCAAATATTATATTATTAATTGTTATTTTATTCCTAAAAATCTAAGGTTCGGCCAAATGACTTAGATAAGGATATATATATTAATAATAAACAATTTGGGGTTCGTTTGGCATGTTATAGTAAGTGTATTAACCATATAGTGAAAGAAAACAAAAAGACACAGTAAAAGTTAAATTATTTAACTTAGAGTTAAATCTAATTGATAAGGTTTAAAATAATATCCAAACATGTCTAAATTTGATTGGTTGATGAGATTACAACCCTATATCATCTAATCTTAGAATATGAGTCATTTTTGGAGGTTTTTAAGTGGGGTTAGATTTATTATAAATTAATATTTTTAAGAATTCCTAAGGTGCCCCTCTCCTCCCCTATAAAAGGACACCTCCTCCCCCTCCTCCTCACACCAATTTGAGCACTCAAGCTCGGCCAACCCCTGCCAATTTATCCTCTCCACTTCCCTAGAAACATCCTAGAGGTTTGGGTCTTCCTCAAAGACCAATTTTAGTTCCCTAAGAGGAGGTCTCAAAGAGGAACTTCAAAGAAGAGGTAATTACCGTTACCAATTCTTTCATCTTTATTTATTCTTCCACTTCTTCTTCTTAGGTTGTTTAATTATGAAGTAATAACATAATTATCACTCATATACTGATATGTTATTATATGTATGAAACAACCCTATTTCACCATCTATCCATCCTACGGAAAAATAAATCACCGCGCGTGCGTACGTACGGAATACCGTCTCCACGACGCGATGAGATTCATTCTCCATGTTAACCATTTAAGAATGATTATAATGTATATATAAGAAATAATAATGAAATATATGACATTATAAAGCTACTGGATTTATGTATATATATACATATGTATGTCATCTACTTACTTCCATTTCAAGACAATAAGGAAAGGAAAACAGCGTTCATGCGTACGTACGGACTACCGTCTCCATGAACGGTGTTTTTCATTTTATTTATCTACCTATTATATATATATATATATACTGAATATATATGATATATAAATCATATTTTATATTCTGGAAGTAAGTAAATCATGATATAAGTAATAATGATGTCAAGAACAACAAGTCAAAACACCTACGATAAATGAAACGATTTTACCCAAAACGCTTCTTTAACATGGAATTTACAAAAGATCGGGTAATATAATGTCATAAGTGAACCATATATGATATCATAACAATGAATATGATTCTTTAATAAGTCAATAACATGATTTAACTCATTATACAGGAGGTTCGGGCACTTACAAAGCAAGTCGGACCTAAGGTAAGGGAAATATCACAATCTCATTTTTATCCGAGATTGTTTATTCGTAAGTATTTACTGGGGTGTATTTTATCATCCACATCCATGTTCCCTCAATATGTAATATTATTTCCATCCACCTACAATTGTTTAAATCCAATTTTACCCTTCTATGAGTTTTTAGTAAAGGATATGAAAGGAATCTTTTTTCGTTTTTCGTACGAGGTACTTTTTGACTTTTCCGACAAAAGTACGAAGAATGTTTTTTTTAACTTATACGGCACGAATGGATTTATAATGTTTTATAAAGCCTTATTTTCATGAAGCTTCCTCTAAAAGATTTCATGACTATTTTCAATAAAATCTCTTTCTTTTAAAATTGCATGATGTTTTGTGAAAAGAAATTGATTTTGAAGAAGAAAGGATATTTTCCTCAAGAATTCAATTCAAGTGTTTTATCACAATTATTTTCCATATAAGATAATAAAGGGTTCTGTTTCTATCCATATTTTTACATTGATTTGACTATGTTGTGATGAAATTATGTTTATGAATTCCTTTATCTTATATGAATGGTTTTATGATGTCATGTTGTTTAAGAATCCCATTTTTATTACATGGGTTATGCAATGATGTATGATTTATGATTTTGTGGCACACATAAGAAAAGATTCATTAAGAGATGGGTGGGACCTATATCTCCCTCCAATGCATTGGGTAAAGATTTCATATCTCATGAGATAGACATGGCTGGAATGGTAGGTTATACCGGTTCAGTGAAACAGGACTGAAACGAGGATTACTCGATTTAGAAAGGGACTTTGTCCACTAAGATAGTCTTGGCAATGAGTCTTGACTAACAAGAAATGATTCTCTATGATTATGTGTGTATTCCACAATGAGTAATGTTTTAAGTAAGGGTTTCATTTTCACTACTATGATTTATCCCATGTTATGAAATTATGCTCTCTTTTGCAGGTTAAGATTTCCAAAAATGTTATGTTCTTATGAAAATTATGTGATTGATATTTCTTTTGTTTACCCTTACTGAGCATTTGAGCTCACCCTTTTATGTTTTCTTTTCCCCAGGATATAAAGAAAGGTTTTAGGTAAAAAAAGGAAGATCTTTGTGGGAGATTTTGAAGATCTTTCACCAGGATTAGAAGATTACGTTCCGAGTTTCCAAAGACACTAAACTATTACGATCCTTGTGTGTATATTTTTGTTATGTATTAATTATTCCGCAAAAGTAATGTAATGTTCATGTACGTTAGGCTTCGGGTCTCTATAGTTGGTATCAGAGGAAAGGTTTAGTCAACCTTTGGAAACTAGGACGCGAAAACGTTAGTAAGATCCCTAGAGATATTTCTAAGGTATGTCTAGGGATGCCACTGAGGATAAGTATACGTATAGGATATAGTTCTAGAACTATGGTAACGATATTAGATTAAACCAAAGATGATAGATATTTAAGTTACTCCCCCTTTATTACGATTTTTGCATCTAACACTATTCTGTTTGGGTTTTAGAAAATGGCTGGAAACAAGATGATTCACAATAATGGAGGATATGATGGACAATGGAATGATATTCTTCATGAGCAACCACATGAAATGGGATTTGGATGTCCAAACATCATTATTATGCCGAATCAGCAATCTCACAACATGATCAATAAAGTAAAATTTGGTAAGTTTCCTGACTCGAATAATAAGAGAAAGATGGAGTTCCATGATGATCATAGAGGAAAGAAAGTTCAATTTCCCCTATGTAAATCATGTGGGAAGAGGCATCAAGGAGAATGTTTCAAAGGAACTGGAAGATGCTTTGGGTGTGGAAAAGAAGGACACAAAGCAAGTAAGTGCAAAGTAAAAGGGTCGGTCAACACCATGGATGAGGATAATGGTATTGCTACGACATCAAAAATGGTTAAGTGTTTTAAATGTGGAATGTAAGGGCATTATGCAAACAAATGCCCTAAGGGAAAGACTCATGAAGAGAATCAGTATGGTCATATGGGAAGTATTTATGTGGATGATGATGAAGAGACTACCAATGATATGTGAGATGAAAGAATTGTTGATGCTCTGTCAATGGTTTAAGAATGTAGTGGAATGATTACATGTTTATCATGTGTAATGTTGTATAAGTAATCTCATGGTACTATGGAATGAAGAGACATGTAAGGATTGTAACATTGTTGTCTGATTAATGTTACCAGTATCCATGAAAGGTTATTCAGATATTTTTGGAATGAAGATGATATGCGCATAATTAAGGGATAAGGAGAAAATGAAATGTTTGACAGTATTCATGAGCTCATGATTGATATAAGGACTAAGTGATATCATGGTTTGAGTATATAGAATTTTGAGGATTTCGGTATGTGAAAAGTGTTAACTTTTAACTGCATTCAAGTTTTCACTAAGGTTCAATGGGTATTCAAGAGAGTACAAGATTAAGGCCTTTGAATGTTTGGAATGTGACCAACAAGATATATCTTATGATATATGGGGATCAACGATGGTATTAAATCTCTGGTAATCGTTTTCACTATGTTATGAGAGTGGACTGCAGTATTATGGATAAGCCTAAAGATTGGAATGGATTATGTTGGACATAAGTTAGTATTGTTTAAGGATAGAAGATTTTCGATATTATTGATGGGATGTTATAGTAATGTAGTTTTAGAAAAAGGGACAACCTGCAGGACGGGCGACAGACCATCGCTTCGGACAAGGCTGTAGGAATCGAACCCACAACCGAAGTGCGACTGGCCTTTATCGCCTACCACTGACCTACATGAAGTCCCTGTTTAGTAGAAATTAGTTTTATTATATTAAGCAGTATGATATATGAAGTATAAGTCCATTTTAGGAACTATATATGATTAATCTCACTATAGAATGACTTATGTATATTTAATAACTTTTTCTTACCTTTTGTTTGAGACAGATGGAATGACCCGTCATTCTATCACATGATCTGCTAACACTTCACGAATAACAAATTCAAATTAATTTATTTAAGAGATGAAGTGGAAATTGTTCAAGGCACGAACAACAGTGATATTGTATCAAAATAAAGTAAGTATTTATTCTAATTCAAATTTTCAACTTTAGGGAAATGATCTTGAAAACCAAAAATGTTGTCCTAGTGATCTTATACCTGATGAATCAGATGGTACCTTAGATCGTCACAAATTTATGGATTTGTGATTACTGGCTTTTCCATAGCCATGTTCTCTACCACTCTCCATCCGAACATGATGGTTAGATTTCTCTTCCATATCCATATTTTCACCTATGTGGAAACCCAGTGATTAGTTTATTTGGGTAATCGTTACATTTCATACTTTAGTTTTTAAAGCCATGTTTTGGTATTCCCTTTTACGATGTGGGTTTCTATTAAAGAAACTTTCAAATAGTAAACCATTTATATCCCCGACGAATTTCGAGGGCGAAATTCATTTTAAGGGGGGTAGAATGTAACAGCCCAAGATTTTATAAAAAAATATTCTTTTTAATTTTATTAATGTCTTGTGTTGTACGCTACACCAAAAGGAGCTTGCACAACACACATCCTTGACTTGACTTGCATTACACGCAATCGCGACCTTCCTCGATAGCGTGTGTAGTACGCAATACCGAGTTTCACTAAACAACGATATGCTATAAAAATATTATTAAAACTAGCCGTTAGGAATAGTAATAACCACTTTTTGAAATCCAGTAAATCTTATTTTTTTCAAAATGAACTTTATTTTTGGATTCGGAGTATCGAATTTAGCCTAAGGTGAAATTTAGGTACTTTTCGGATAACTTTCATATTCTGATGAATAGTGAAAATTACTAAATTATAATTAAAAACAACTTTTTTAATCGAAATAATTAATAGTGATAAATCATTAATTTGAGTGGTTTTAAAGTATATTTAGAATATATTTTTAAAATTTAATACAATGTTGGTCATTGGATGTAATTTCACATTTAAACTAGACATAAACAAGTGTCAATCTTTTGATAGATATTGTTTCTTAAAAACACGCTATTTGTTTTAACAGCGGGATTTAATTATAAAATTAATTAATGAAACTTTTATGTTATGAATTTGGTAAAATAGACTTCATTTTTGAATTCGGAATATGAAATATAGCTTGGGATGAAATTTTGGCATTGTTCTGAAAAACATCAATTTTTGATAAATAGTGAAACTACTAAGTGGTAGGTTAAAAACTGAATTTTTGCAAAAAACTTAATTTTACTGCTTCTGTGAATGGAATTTCGAAAATCCGAGAGACACGGTTAATATCAAGGACTAAAATGTGGTTCAATGAGATGAAAATAAATTTTTGGTGAATAGTAACTTTTTACTTTTTTACCACGGTTAATAGTAAATAAGGTAACTAAGGGTAAATATGATATTAATATTACCCTAACACATGTCCTAAATCTATTGGACAAGTGTAATTCGCCCAAAAACAAACTTAGGAATAAAATATGACCATTTAGGCCCACTTGGATTAGATTAGGACATTTATTATTAATTTATTTAAAGAAGGGTTAAAATAGTTAAAATCAATGTTTAATAAGTAAATAATTTTTAATATGGGGTTATACATAAGATAAATTCGACTATAAATATTAATTAGAAAGCTAAAAAGATTTAATACATGATGGTATTTTATTTGTAATTTTTAGACATCAAATAACTTAATTTATTTATGACACAAAGATGATGGAGTAATTATCTTATTAATGAAATATAGACATAATTGATGTTATAAAGACCAAAATAAATGTAATTTGAGAATTTTTATGAATTCCACTAATTTTCTAGCTTACTATGATATATTAGTGTTGATTTAATCAACTTGGTTCGAACATATAATTCTGTTATGACTTTCACAAAAATCATATATCAAATAGTGTCAAAATTGACACAAAATAGTTTTTAAATCAAATATTATATTATTAATTGTTATTTTATTCCTAAAAATCTAAGGTTCGGCCAAATGACTTAGATAAGGATATATATATTAATAATAAACAATTTGGGGTTCGTTTGGCATGTTATAGTAAGTGTATTAACCATATAGTGAAAGAAAACAAAAAGACACGGTAAAAGTTAAATTATTTAACTTAGAGTTAAATCTAATTGATAAGGTTTAAAATAATATCCAAACATGTCTAAATTTGATTGGTTGATGAGCTTACAACCCTATCTCATCTAATCTTCGAATATGAGTCATTTTTGGAGGTTTTTTAGTGGGGTTAGATTTATTATAAATTAATATTTTTAAGAATTTCTAAGGTGCCCCTCTCCTCCCCTATAAAAGGACACCTCCTCCCCCTCCTCCTCACACCAATTTGAGAACTCAAGCTCGGCCAACCCCTGCCAATTTATCCTCTCCACTTCCCTAGAAACATCCTAGAGGTTCTGGTCTTCCTCAAAGACCAATTTTAGTTCCCTAAGAGGAGGTCTCAAAGAGGCACTTCAAAGAAGAGGTAATTACCGTTACCAATTCTTTCATCTTTATTTCTTCTTCCATTTCTTCTTCTTAGGTTGTTTAATTATGAAGTAATAACATCAGTATCACTCATATACTGATATGTTATTATAAGTATGAAACAACCCTATTTCACCATCTATCCATCCTACGGAAAAAGAAATCACCGCGCGTGCGTACGTACGGAATACCGTCTCCACGACGCGATGAGATTCATTCTCCATGTTAACCATTTAAGAATGATTATAATGTATATATAAGAAATAATAATGAAATATATGACATTATAAAGCTACTTGATTTATGTATATATATACATATGTATGTCATCTACTTACTTCCATTTCAAGACAATAAGGAAAGGAAAACAGCGTTCATGCGTACGTACGGACTACCGTCTCCATGAACGGTGTTTTTCATTTTATTTATCTACCTATTATATATATATATACTAATTATATATGATATTTAAATCATATTTTATATTCTGGAAGTAAGTAAATCATGATATAAGTAATAATGATGTCAAGAACAACAAGTCAAAACACCTACGATAAATGAAACGATTTTACCCAAAACGCTTCTTTAACATGGAATTTACAAAAGAACGGGTAATATAATGTCATAAGTGAACCATATATGATATCATAACAATGAATATGATTCTTTAATAAGTCAATAACATGATTTAAATCATTATACAGGAGGTTCGGACACTTACAAAGCAAGTCGGACCTAAGGTAAGGGAAATATCACAATCTCATTTTTATCCGAGATTGTTTATTCGTAAGTATTTACTGGGGTGTATTTTATCATCCACATCCATGTTCCCTCAATATGTAATATTATTTCCATCCACCTACAATTGTTTAAATCCAATTTTACCATTCTATGAGTTTTTAGTAAAGGATATGAACGGAATCTTTTTTCGTTTTTCGTACGAGGTACTTTTTGACTTTTCCGACAAAAGTACGAAGAATGTTTTTTTTAACTTATACGGCACGAACGGATTTATAATGTTTTATAAAGCCTTATTTTCATGAAGATTCCTCTAAAAGATTTCATGACTATTTTCAATAAAATCTCTTTCTTTTAAAATTGCATGATGTTTTGTGAAAAGAAATTGATTTTGAAGAAGAAAGGATATTTTCCTCAAGAATTCAATTCAAGTGTTTTATCAAAATTATTTTCCATATAAGATAATAAAGGGTTCTGTTCCTATCCATATTTTTACATTTATTTGACTATGTTGTGATGAAATTATGTTTATGAATTCCTTTATCTTATATGAATGGTTTTATGATGTCATGTTGTTTAAGAATCCCATTTTTATTACATGGGTTATGCAATGATGTATGATTTATGATTTTGTGGCACACATAAGAAAGGATTCATTAAGATATGGGTGGGACCTATATCTCCCTCCAATGCATTGGGTAAAGATTTCATATCTCATGAGATAGACATGGCTGGAATGGTAGGTTATACCGGTTCAGTGAAACAGGACTGAAACGAGGATTACTCGATTCAGAAAGGGACTTTGTCCACTAAGATAGTCTTGGAAATGAGTCTTGACTAACAAGAAATGATTCTCTATGATTATGTGTGTATGCCACAATGAGTAATGTTTTAAGTAAGGGTTTCATTTTCACTACTATGATTTATCCCATGTTATGAAATTATGCTCTCTTTTGCAGGTTAAGATTTCCAAAAATGTTGTGTTCTTATGAAAATTATGTGATTGATATTTCTTTTGTTTACCCTTACTGAGCATTTGAGCTCACCCTTTTATGTTTTCTTTTCCCCAGGATATAAAGAAAGGTTTTAGGTAAAAAAAAGGAAGATCTTTGTGGGAGATTTTGAAGATCATTCACCAGGATTAGAAGATTACGTTCCGAGTTTCCAAAGACACTAAACTATTACGATCCTTGTGTGTATATTTTTGTTATGTATTAAGTATTCCGCAAAAGTAATGTAATGTTCATGTACGTTAGGCTTCAGGTCTCTACAGTTACTACTACTAATCTTAAGGAAGAATGAGAATGTAAATATTATAAATGTAAAAATGTGAAGAAATATGATGATTGGATGATCACTAAAATCGTAAATTAAACTCATTCTATTCTACAAACATAGTTGAAATAAACAATTTTTCCATCTGCTACCCATGCCACATTAAAACAACCCTTTTCAAAATGTCAATTCAAAATGAAAAAACATGGTTAGAAGGATAATGAGTAGTCAGAAAAAGAAGCGCCAGTGGTAAGTCCAACATTGTCTATGAACCTGTCAAAATTCATGCAACATGCTTCAAATATATGGGAACCTCCCCTCCAAATGACATAACTAGAATAAACCTATCATAAAGAGTCTTCATTTTATGAATAATTGATTGTGGTTTTATTCAATGTTATCCACTTAAGAGATCCTTATTCCATTTGTGTTTCAAATTATAATGAGCCAGAGTTCTTTGTACCTAATTGGGGAACCAAAGGAAGAGTACTAGGTTGAGGATATAGGGGATGATGTGGTAATTCTAGAAACCACCAATTTAACTCTACCCATTATCAAACAATTTATGATGTAGAAACTGATAAAAGACCCCATCAGTGGGATCAACATGAATAAGGAGAATCATCAATGAAATATAGATTTTGTTCTGAAAAGATTATTTTGGAGGACCAATAAGAAGTCATACCATCTTCCTATCAGCAGGTAGATAGACCTAATCAGTCTAATATACCAAGTCCAGGAGTATTTCCAGCTTCTGATCCCACACAGGGTACATCTACATTAGATGAATCAATTCTACGACACCTGAAAAAACTGCATTTCCATGCTGGGAAACATATTCCTCTATATCAAAAATATTATGTTTTAAAACAACTAGCCCATGTAACAGCCACATTATCAATTTTTTATTCCTTGAATATATCAAAAGATCATCAAGAAGCACTTTTTGAGGCTCTGTCAAGTCATCAAGATTTTGAAACTGATGTTGTCGCTTCATAGGATTACTGTGTGAAGAATTATCCGGAAGAATTTCATGTAGTCAAATATTTTACTGATAAAGATGAAGATGATGTTGTACATAGACATATTAGACCCTTTTATTTATCTATCAGGGTCAGTGACATTGACATCTGATGAGCCTTAAATTATAATGGCTCCAGAGTAATACTTATTTGTATTCATACACTTCGTCGATGGGGCCTGACTAAATCTGACATATATCCTTTCACATTAATGATGAAAGGATATGAAAAGAATTATCATGTACCTCTGGGTGGGATAACACTCAGAACTCTATTTTCAAATCATGTGTCTAATTCAGATTTTGGGGTGGTTCTTTAGGTCATAGCCTTCAGTATTCTAATTGGATGGCCTTGAATGTATCAAAATGTGGCCACATCTTCTTCAAAACTCCAATATCATAACTACAGTTTTAATGTTCAAATTAGTACATTGTTTGGTTAAAAGGATCTATTCAAAACATGTGAATCTCAATACATTGATACCGAGATTTATCACATATAATGAACAACTTCCATAATGAAAGAAATAAACAGAGTTGATGCTCCAAATTGTTTGGAAAAGATTCCAGAAAACCTATTCATTCATTTGAGTACGTATTATGTGCCACCCATCAACCAAATTGAATGGGTAAAAACAAATCCAAGACCTTTATTTGTTATTTATATATGATCGATTTTGGAAACTATGACTGATACCATGAGAGAAATAGATGATTCCTCGTGCAGTGATGGATGCTTAAATGAGGCTGTCTTGATATCATATGTTGAAATACAACAAGACCGTAATTTTTTCAATCAGAGTAAAAGATGTTTTTTTAATTTTAGAGGATGAAAAATATATTGATTCACAATCCACCATCTCCTATTTGTTACCACATGAAGACCATTCACCATCTGTAGGGTCAAATATAGTGCCCTCTTCTTTAGGATCAGAAAATACAAACACTTCTGAGAACTTTGGATGTTTTTCCTCGTCATATTCTATGAAAGTAGAAACATATGAGGAAACATGTAATGTAGAGGAAGTGGAAGATCTACAGGATGCTCGTCCATTATTTGAGGATGGTTTCTCTACCACTGTGGATGATATCAATGAAAGAAATCTGGGAACAAAAGAATATACAAACCCCACATTAATTAGTACATTCATATCTTCTAAAGAGAAAGATTTTTATATGTCATTTCTAAAGATTCATCAAAATATAATTTCATAGAATTATGCCGAAATTCCTGGACATAATCTTGATGTAGCCACCTATCATTTGTTTTTTCTAGAAAAACATATCATATTCAAGCAGGTATCAAGAATAAAACACCCCACTCATGCTTCTAAAATTAAATCGGAAGGTGATAATCATACAAAGGATAAATATTTTAGGGAAGTTCAATATCCCAAATGGCTAGAAAAATATTTTCCTAGTGAAAAAGAAGAATCATAAAATCCGAGTATTCATTGATTTCAGAAATCATAACCTGCATTATCCTAAAGATGTATTTCAAGTGTATATTATAGATATTTTAATTGAGGAAACATCATGTTATGAGGGTCTTTCCTTCATGGATAGCGGCTCTATATACAATCAAATCTGTATATCCCAATATGATGAAGAATATATATCCCTCAAAGCCCCCGAGTAGTGTTTTTAAATTGAGTGACACTCATTGGTGCAGAAAATGTACGTGAAACATATCAACGAGCCATGAACCATTTCTTCAAATCATTTTAAGGAAATTTTTTGAATTTAGTGTGGATGATTTTGTGTTCAAATACATAAAACATTATAATCACTTGGATGGTCTGGAAATCATATTCAATAATGTTCAGAAACACAGTTTGAAGATAAACCCCTTAAAATGTGATTTTTGGGAAACCTAAGGAAAGTTCATTGGCTTCGTTGTACACCATCGTGGTATCAATTTTTATCCTGACAAAACAAAATCAATCCATAGTATTTCTTCTCCTTAAAATAATAATTAATTAATAGGAAATCAAGGACACTTGTCCAATATCCGGCTCTTTATCTCAAATTTGGCAGACACGTGTTTTCCCTTCACCAGATTAATAATGAGTGGTGTCACTTATCAATGGAATGAAGTCTTCCAAGAATCATTTGATACCCTCAAGAAATATCTCTTGATTCTATAGGTATCAATACTATATTTTGAAGGAAGACAACATATTGTCTATGTGACTTACTTACAATAATCACTAGGTGCCTTCTTTTCCCAAAAGAATGATGGTGGGAATGAGAACTTTAATTACAACCTTAGTCAAACTATGCTTGATGGTGAAATATGATGTTCAAGTATGGAAAAGGTTTTTCTGGAATTAATCATGGAATTTTAGAAATTGAGTCATTACCTAAAGCTTTATGAAGTCCAATTGTTATCTTGCAATAATCCACTCAAATTTACCCTCAGATATCCTATGCTTATAGGGTGTCAGACACTATGGGAAATTACTATAAAAATGTTTGACATCCTTTCTATGCCTAAGAAGTAAATAATAGGCCATGATCTGGTTGACTTCCTTACTGAACAACTATCTGTTGAAGATACATAATTAAATATGGATTTTCCTCAGGAAGTGGCGTTCTATTTTCATGTTAATTCCCTAACATGGACGATGTACTTCAATGGTGCCTCCATAAGTCCTATAGGTAAGAGAATGATAATCCTTCAAAAAATTGGGTTCTAAATTAACCTTATTTTCCTAGAGAAGGTAGTGTTTCTTTACACATTCCTATTATTAGAAGGTTTTACCAAAAATGAGAATTAATATCAAGCTCTCATCACAAGTTTGGAATTGTCCATTCAGGTTCATGTTAATTATAGAAAGGTGAACAATTATTCTAAATTAGTAATCAATAAAATCAATTGTGAATAATATATAAAAAATTATTTGATCCCCTTGAGTTGTTTCATAAGAGTGATAATGGTTGAGTTTCCCTCAGAGATGACATTGTCTTGTGTCCCTAGATCACAAAATGCCCAAGCTGATGCACTAGATAATGAATCTACATGTTTGGTATATCCAAATATGGATGAGGAAATCTTTATCATAGCCCATCTTCATATGGAATCAACTTTCGTTCGACCCATAATTGAAGACATTAGTGAGATAAAATTGATTCTTGAGCCATAATGTCATACAACATGATGGATTACACTCATTATGGAATAACTTCCAAATGGTGTGATTAAAACAGATAGGGTTGAAGATGAAATTATCTGACGACGAACGTCCAATTTTACACATTATGATTATCGAAACCAAGAGAAGATCCATTACAAATTAGGCATCAGTGTAATCCTCCTCAGATGTATCGATGGAGAATAAACAATCACTATCATGAAAGAAGTGTATTTAGGAGTTTGTGGTTCCCATTAGTCTGGCAATAGAATCTCTAATTACATCTAAATTCTCATATACATTTGGCCTTCAATGACATAAGATTTTACAGATTTCACAAAGAAATTTCACCCCTACCACATACATTAAAACTTAATTCATCAACCCATAGAGTTTATATATATATATATATATATCTAAATACTCCAGCCCATTTGGAACATGGGTAATTGATGTAGTTGGACTTATCCTCTAGAAATAGTTAAGTAGTTCAAGTATATCATTAATGCTTCTGATTGCTTCTCCAAATGGGATAAGGCAATACCTGTCAATGAATTCGATGCCAAAATCATTGTGAATTTTTTAAAACAAATATCAACACCATATTTGGTGTCCCTCATTAAATTTTGACAGATAATGGAACCAATTGTTTTTATAATGAGGTAAAAAAAGTTATATCAGGAACATAATATCAAATCCAACCATTCATCCAGCTATAATGAAATGACCTAGGGATAAATAAAGACCATTAAAAACTATAAAATATACTCCATAAGATTGTGTATAATGATAATAAATCATGGGTTTCTAATATTTTGAACACTTTATGTGCTTATCGGACTACTACCCGTACATCCACCTAGTAAACTCTTTATTCATTTGTATGTAAAACTGAAGCGGTTTTTCCCATTGAAATGAAATTTCCTTCACTCAGAGATGCAATCTATCACCAGTTTTCTATATATGAGAGGTCTTATAAATTTTTTGATGATTCTGCAGATAATAGACGATAAAATAATACATAAATTTCATCATTTAATTACCTATTAGAACAAAATAGGCTGATATTTTAACAAGAAAGTCCTCCTTCTATAAATTATTCAGTGTGAATTGGTATTGGCCCTTAGGACCCTAGTGATACCTAGATAGAAACCTCCAAAGCAGGATGAAAAGTGAGATTACCATATTCTATACATATAGTCTACTCAAATGGAGTTTTTAGATTAATATCAATGGATGTAGAGCTCATTATAACTCCAGTCAATGTGATATTATTGAAAAATACATTGTGTAACAGAAATGAACACTTGTCCTCACCGAAAGATGAAAAATGCAAAGCCCCCAATGTCCTTACTACATGACTGAAAACATCACAGCAAAAATTCGTAGTTTCATGATTTTAAACTACGTATCAACTAGACGCATCCATTATTCTTGAAATTAAAATATATCACATATTTTTTCTTTGTCTCATGACATTAAAATACATGACACAATTTTCCTCATTACAAGATATCAAACATTATAGTTAACATCATCACTATTCGATGTTTGGAACATCTATAAGAAATCATCATGAAAATCATTGATACTCCTTAGTGGCACATGAGCCCCTATCATCTCTTGGGCTATGTCGGATCTGCCTAGAGAACATGTTTAAAAAACTACACGTGGTATGATTCTCATATATTTGAGATAAGCAGAGACCCATGGATCACCAATCATGGGCTAATCCATAAAAAAAACAATTATTTAGTTTTTTCTTCATAGGTATATGAACTAGATCTATATAGAGTTCACTTTTTAAGATATATTATTTGATATTTATAATATCTTGTCCCTTAAATTTAATTATTCCGATAGAATGTGTTAAAGCCCACATCTTTCATGTCAAACTCGATTGGAGTTGGAAATGATTATTAAAATAACAACTTATGGATTTATTAACATTTATATGAGATACATAAGGATTCCAAGATCTCCAATAATTGTCCTATCCATGTTAAAAAAAACAAAATCCCTTTGTTTTTTATATCAGATTCAAACCTATATAGGGAATGTTTAATGAAATATCTATGACTTGATTCTCATATATATGATATATTATGAGATTCCTAGATCTCCAATCCCAGGCCCAAACACAGAAAAAAAATCCCATTATTCATTATATAATAATCAAACCTCAATAGGTAATGTTTACAGAACTACATATTGCTTGATTCTTTCCCTCAGTAATACATGTAGTGAAACTTGGTTTTTATCCCATAGTCCATTTATAATATTTATTTATTTTCACATCAGTTCATATTCTTCCACATCCAAATATGTTAAACAACATGGAAACTTAACACCCATATTATATTTTAATGTTACCTTTTATGTTATAGAACAAACCCATACTCATCCCTCTTTCTCAGATTCAACATAGCTCACATGGGCATAAGAGTTGGGTAAGAGGATTATTTATATATAAAGGTGTCTCAATTTCTTATGGGTCTATCAATTTCATAATTTCCTGACTTAAAATTTAACAGCATAATGTCATCGCTATGTCACTTTAAACTACTCAAAAGATTGTTAATTCCAAAGGAATAAATTGTAGTATCTTTTTTTTACATATGAGTCAGATCAATGTAAAAGACGTCAAAATGTTGTCCAATATTGATTAAAATATGTCACATGTCCATTGAGCATAACCCCCTTTAATATTTCACACTCTTAATATTGAATATTTCTATATTTCATAATCATTCTTAGGGTTTCTGGTGAAAGGGTTTCTAATACCTAAGAACTCTTTTTCGTGACTATGTTGTACATGCCCTTGGGAGGCCTTGATTATGTTTCCAACATAATGGACCAGTCAGTCAAAATAATCTATAGTATGTCTATATAGAATATGTCATAGTTGGTCCTGCATAGTACAACCCCCATAACATGATTTTCCAATGATGGTAATTTCATCCATGGATATAGTGTATTTTTCCCCTTCAAACATTGATGACAATAAACTAGAATGTGTATTTTAAAATAGTCAGTCAGTTATACTTGTCCCATTAACTTTATCTCTATTTGGAACTCTTCAAGACCCCGGTTTACACATTTCCCTATACATGTGTTCAATGTAATATAAAATAAAATTGGAATCACATGGCCACATATCATATATTGTTTCCATTTCTAGTCCTAGTTGTATAACCCAAAACTATAGACACCACACCATTAATGTTTGGGTTAGACATTTGTAAAATTCATATTCCTCTAATTATTTGGAAATCATGGTTGGAAATACCATCTCCCTATTTAGGTACCTTTCTCCATAAACTTAACTCCATGCTTTAGAAAATCATAATCTCCATAAACATTCTAAGGATTTTAACAATAAAATTTCAAAATTATTATGTTAAATTTTTCTTGAATGTGTTTTTTGTTCCCTTAGGTGTCCTTGAATAAGTTTCATACATGACATACCTTTCAGTTAAAAGATTCCATTATTTGGTAATGCTTCATATAACCGAGTCGGCCTAGCATAATATAGCCCCCATAATGGGGTTATCAAATTATTTTAACATTGTTCATGGAAAATACTTCCTTAAATTCTTGTATCCATTTTATGTGGTCATTCTTCCTAAATATAAATTCTCAAACCACATTTAACATTTTTCCCTTCCGTAGATGAATATTGTAGTCTGTTTCCAAAAAAATTATCATTAAATTGGGGGAGTTTCATACCATTGTTAAAATATAAATACCATAAATTAAACCCACATAATTCCCTCATTGCATGAATTAATACTTCACAGTATAATTTACTCACTTCATGACATAAAATTGCACAATATATAATCTACACAACATGACATACAACTACATAGCAGAATTTTCTCACTGCATGTCATAAACCTCCATAGTATAATGTCCTCACTACATGAATTAAAGCAAAATAATTTTATATAAATAATTCTACTTTATGATATATTTCAACCATACATAATACCCCAAATTTTATATGATTTGTATTTATATTCATGACATATGTCTTCATAAAAAAGGCCTTTTATTATTATAACACATTTTCATTAGAAAGGCCACCCACTATGGCCTTGAGTCACTCAAATCTTATTTCCCTAAATCATTCAACACTAAAATGATAAATGTTTAAGAACATTTTTTCCTAACTATGTAGCACGTGACCTTAGGTGGCCAGGCATAATTTTCCTAAAAAATGGCCTTGTTAGTCAAAAGCTGTAACTATTTGCCTATACAGCATATTCCTGAGTTGAACCTGCATAACACAACTACCGTTGTGGGTTTTCCAAATAATGTTATCTTCATTCATAGAAAAGAATCCCATTATGTTGATAAAAATTTTAAATTTTGTGACCATATAAATAATGGCTCACAATACCCCTAGGAAATATTTAATGAATAATAAATCAATTCAGAGCCACTGAGTCTTATTTGGGATCTAGTTATAAAATTTATGGTCAAAGATAATTCATCTGTAATAACTATCCCTTTATAATCCAACATATATGAATCTAAATTTCTATGAGATTTGGTACTCATTGGTTGAGAACATGAGAAGGGAACCCTAAAAAAAGTAGATTACTGTCTCACTAAAAATACATTTTGAATTGTTTAGACAATGTTGAGAAATTAAAAAGTCAGAATATTCAACTTTGTGTAGTTTTCCATATAACGCATGGAAAATGAAACAATTCTAGCTAGGCCTGAAGGATTCAGCATAAAATCAGAGAATCCTTCAAACATGACATAGCTCTAAATCATAACAAATGATATTGGAATGTATCAATGTTTCCTACTATTACTATAGAAAAATATTCTGTTCATTCTGATGGAATCAAATTTTAAGGGGGTGGGGGACTTTATAGACCTCCTGAATTTTGTTCCATGCACATATCTGAATAATTTCATCAATCAGGCTCAAAAGGATCGAGGTGTGTCACTACATTTTTCATGGTGTTGAGTGACGGTAGAAATGGCACTAGACTGAAAGTCCATGAATCCAGCCCGACACTGATCCCAAGTAGTGGTGTAGGGGAACATGCCTCGGGGTATGGAATAATAAATTTTTCTATGCTCTCAAGGAGTCACCAAAGGTTACTGCATGTAAACACCAGCGCACCAATGTAATGGAATAGAATAAAAGTATTATTTTTTCTATGTCTTAAATGTGCACCCTAGTAAGGCTATGTCCCTGGTGGTGCACAAGTTTACAAGGGATCCACCTATTCAGTGCATATCCACAAGCATGCCACAATTTTGTGATGCATCCATCAAGTGAACCAAATTTCATTTCTCCCATGGTCCTATTTTTTACTATAAATAGACACTAGTGGTCGTCAATTGTATGGAAAAACTTTCCTGAATTCCAATTGTTGCTATGGACACCCTAATGCTTCACCAAATTATGCATAAACGTTCATGGTAGTTCATCAACACCACGAGCGGAAGATTTAATGGAGTATTAGTGTACTTATGTCCTTTTAAGGTTTGAAAACCATAACACATGCCCACCTAAGGGGCCCAATCTCACTAAATCAGAAGCACTTTCTAGTAATTATTCCTTTCGTAGGATCTTGAGTGCCATACTTTTGCGACAACCTATGAATACTCCAAAAGGCTTCATCAATTTCTCTCCCAAATATTTCCATATAGGTCGTTCATTGCTTAAGTGAATATCAGGTCACTGAAGTATACTTGTGTGCTAGTACCTTCACATTCATACCTACATGGACTCCCCTATTTTATTTACATGATCTTCTTAGTCTACAAGACATCATGAATTCCTCAAATCCATTCATGGAATAGATTCTTCTTTGTTGTCTCTCTTGTTTGAAATGAATTCTGTTGAGAAATCCACCAAAACCTCATAACTTATCAAACATTTAGGAAATCCACATTAGCATGTCTCTTATTTTGGATTGTATATCCCCATTCATTGGATTCCCACATATGTTTCACAATGGGGTAAGGATTCATGGAGTGTATGTGGGTATTTATGTCCACAATCACATGGACCTATCTTCTAGGAATAGTGCTTGAAACATCCTAGTTTGGTGGAGGGTTCAGTATTAGACTATCCCTTCTCAAAGAGACGACCAAAATGTCAGGTCTCTAGTATGGAAGGTATTGTTCACACTATATTTTCTTCATTTTTTCCAAATTAGATGTCTCTCACCCATTTGAGGATCAATTTTTTGGAAACCATACTTGCATAAGCCTCATTATTTTCATACAAGAGGTAGCACCATTGCTCATCCTAACATATGTAGTTTAAAATACTAGAGGGGAGATGGGAACAAGGACTTTCATTACCATTTATCTCTCTTGTTTTTCTTTTTAACCATGGGAATCCATCTTAGTTTGATCCCCTAACCATCATCCCTTCCTCCATTCATTAGAACCTTGTCCAATGTAATGTTAATATAGGGCAGTCTCATTACCTCACCCTCTTCCATGGTCTATGCGCCCTCACTAAATAGAGGTGGATTAAATGTGTGATGTGTCATTATTGGATCATTCATATCATATTGTTTCTCACAATGAGCATGAATCACATGGGCTTTCAGATTCATGATTATTACCACATTCGTACAAACCCCCATGGTGAATGAACTACGAGAACTCAAATTTACTACAGTATTGGGATACATAGGAATCCTTCTCATGGAATGAGCTCACTAGATTTCATGTTCATGAATCCAACCTTAATACCCTTAATTTGGGAATCCTCATAAGAAATAAGCCACAAATTAAACTCCTAAGTCACCAAGGAATCATTTTCATGAAATAATCCCAAACTCATTTCCCTCAAAGAACCTTAATCTCCAATGAGATTTTTCTATCTTCGTTGGATTTGATTACCATCCACATGGGATACGTATGAATCCACCATGGGGATCAAACCTAACATTTCAAAATCAACCCTGATCTCATTGGGCCATATTCAGAACATGGTCTCAACTAACATGGAAACCCATATCCTTTCTGTGATCATTGGGATGTTTTTGTAGAAGTCCCACACAAAAACATGACATAGCACCTTTTTCATTTATGTCCATAGCACATGCCAATAAAATTGATGGTTAGGTCCTTATAACTAGACCTTTAATGGTATGATGTCTCCTATTAAGCGAAACTGGATGATGAGGGATCAAATTCATTTCACAAGGATACATAGGTAACCCATATCATGGGAACGATCCCAAAATCAAAAAAATCCTTTATCTCCCTAGATGAAAATAAATTCCATAGTGCCCAGCTGAGTGGATTAAAAACCATTATAATCATAGTTATTTTTAAAAGAATCATTAAATACTATATTATATTATACCATTGATGGAGAACCTCGATTACATTTGAATAACTCCATTAATGAAGAACCTTGAATGCATACCGATGATTCTAAATTTTAAACATGTTAATGAGTGATTGTAAATTAAAATGGAAAATAATGTTATACATGGTTAATTAATAAGGATTCATGAAAATATCTAAAATTTATTAAAAGGTTTCTAGAGTAAGGAATAATTCACCTGGAAACATTGTGACAAGACCGACCTATGATCCTGTCGACCAATGTACGTTCCAATGTACCGTACTTTTGAAACATAAATAAAACCTGCATTTGGTATGAAGCACCCCTTTTGATAAATAATTTTTGCATGTTTCCGGTTCCATGAAAAATCTAATGGTAACTACCTGGAAGTAGTGATTCATAAAACTAGATCACACGTTTCATGGAACAATGAAACAGAAATGGTGACGTGAAACCATTACCAAGTTAAAAATTTTAACCACTTGTTCATCCTATATCAATTGAAAATGGAATAAATAACAAATAATGGAGTCATGCATGTATCCATCTAAGAGATGAATATTTAATGGAGTTTATTTTTCTTTCATGTTTTCCTCAGAACTCCCTTTAGTACAAAATGGTTTTATTTCAAGATGACATATGCAAACATCCCGACGGATACACAAGATGGATCTTTATCAATATGAAGGATGTTATCACCCAAACAATATCTTCACCAATGGGTATCCAATGTACTTGTTAATGAGAATCACCATCATAGTACAATTCTGAATGTGGAGGTTGCACAACATGTTCTATAATTAATAAAAATCCTCTATCATCCAGCCAACAACATGTGATGGTCATGTAGAAGATGGTTCCAACCACCGCCATCAATTTTTTTGGGTCCTTATCCCTAGAACACAAAATCCAGTACATCCCATAATATAGGGAGGTAGATTAGGAGGTCCCTCAAGGCCTCAATTCAAGAATTTAGGGCTTCTTCCTGAGGAATCCCACCTACAATCACCCAACACGGAATTGCACAGTAGGGAAACCCAAACATGATGGGGTGTGGCCACTGGATGTTTGGCCTAGGACATCTAAACCCAGTCATGAATGATCAACAACTGGGGACATGATCTGGTCAACAAAGAGCTGGTTCATACCTTTTCCCATTATAGAGGAGTCTATCAACCTATCTTAATGGAACACAATGAGAGGGAACACATACCAGTTTGTCCTAATTTTGATGTCCAAAAAACTCATTTTGTAGCAACCCACCAATATCACCAGAAAAACATGTTGGTATACAATGAACAGGAACATACTCTTGCATATATGTTATCAGCCAGTTAGCAACCACGTCTGACTATCTTTAAATTAGCAGCTCAATCTAATGTCGGGAAAAATGTTAAATAGGAACATACACCTGCTTATAATTACCAATTATGCCTGCAGTATTGCATGCATGTATAGAAAGAAGTCCATCATCAAAAAATGACAAGGAAATAGCTAGTAGGCACATACACCTACAACTGTTCATCAATCCTGTCAATAATCTCATTTGGAAGCACCTAGAGAAGTCATTCGGAAAGCACCTGCGTCATCTCTAGGGAAGACCCAACTCACTATCCCATGCATGAGTAATTTCAACACCCATTGACAAGAAAATAAAAAAAGGAGAAGGAAAATACACCTAATATTGATACGTAATGTACATATATTCCTATTGTATCCACTGAAGTCACCAAACACATCTTATCAATGATAAAAGGGAATATGAAAATCCCTTCCCATATTCCGGAAGCATAGAACGATATTATAACAACTACTTAATCACATCCAGTGGAATATACCCCAAAATATATCCCCACATATGGGGTAACACATCGTCACACCATCCTGGAGTAGATACACACCTCTATTCTAGTATTGGATAGTCATGGGGCATACTCCCCCATTTCATATACACAACACGATCAGGAACATACATCATTTCCAATTTGAGGTAATTTGTCTGTTCCAGTAAGATATCCAAGGAAGGCATATATAGATACCCATGATAACCATGTTTCCTAGCAAGTGGTCAAAACCTTGTATAAGATAACATCCAAGAATATGTATTGCAAGGAACTAATAGAATATCAAGAGTCAAGTTGCAGTTTGGATACTCTTAATGATGGTGTTCTTGACGCAATAATACATTTATTTGTTGCAGCTCAAGATCATACCTTATCATTACCAAATTTGGGGAGTTGTAGTCGTAATTCTGATTTACTTTATTGGACACTTCATCATGAAGGATTTATTTATGAAAATTCGGTCAATCAAGAATTACTATCTCTAGATGAGAGCCTAGGCAGCAATCCATGTGGCAAGAAGACCAAGGGGTAATTCGACTCAAAAATTTATGTAATACATCATGGTGTTACTTCCCATGAAGGAATTCACTATGAAATTCCAATATATAGTAGTATTTATCATTGTCCAGATATTTCTATAATTGATAATGTAGAGATGATAACGCCATCCATTCTTGAGGAAATATCAAGGACAAGGCCACTCATGTCTGATTCCTTGACATTGATGGGTGAAAACTTTTCTCAACCAGAAGAAATATTAATATAAGGGTCATTTCACGAACCTCCTTTGGGACATTTTCCTTTTAATACAGTGTATCGAATTTAGACATTCCAAGTGGAGGAAACTCAACTAAAGGGTGATTATGAAGTGTTAAACATGAGGAAACAATTAGCTAAATGGGAAATACTATTCAGGTTCAGACCTTTGGAAAATTTTCAGTATAACATTCTATAATTGATGTCAGAAGATTACATTAATGATATCTACCTAATATTATAGAAGAATCATCGTTATTTGAAAACCAACGAATTATTCTATAATGAATATAAAAAACATCTAAATGCAATAGAAGGGTTGCAAGGCCAAATTAACATGGAATCTCTCTTAGTTTCCTGATATCCAATAGCTGAAAAACTACAGATAATCCTTTAGTGTTCTTGACTCAATGCTCTAAAGAGGCTACTTTAGTTTATTTATGACACCCCATATAGTGTTCGAATCACAATACGGGGTGCACATGGAGAATTTCATTTCATTTCACTCTAAAATAAGAAATTTCACCCAATCATGACCTCATACAATGTTGTTTCCCATTGTTGGATAAATTCAATAAATTCTATATGTAATCGAATATACACTCAAGAACAATCCTCAACCAGCTTTCATCACGGTTAGGATCCATGATAATATGATGTTGAGTTACTTTTATATCAAGGATATGAGAATCATTAAAAAGTGCCCCGCTTAGAGGATGTTAGTCGCTCGAGAATTAAAATATCTAAAATAACACAACGATCATCTGAAATAGGTGATTGGAGTGGTTGTTGGATGATGCACCCAACTAATGCCCGAACCAAAATTTGAAAAATCAGAAGAGTAGTTGCACAAATCTCCAACATAACAGTCCATGAATCAACCCATCTTGGAAGGATGGGGGATCAGTTAATTCAAATATAAAATTCATTAAACAATGTTCAAGTATTTGAAGATGAAGAATAGGAACACCCCCAGCCTGAAGGGATAGGGGATTTTCCACATCTACAATCCCATGCTAAATGGAAGTCAATTTTCCCCCTATTATGGAAGAAGCCAGAAAGAGAGAACATAAATAAACTATCATATGATTCCTTTCATGTTATTATCCATCAAACTGCTCCTGGGACTCCATCTTATAAGATAAAAGTGTCTCATGAATGATATATATGGAGAAGATCATATTAAGATACTGACATACTTCCAATAATACATTTTATGTCAGGAAATGTCATTAAAACCATTACAAAACATCCTTTAGAAAATGATTATTGTTTTGGGGAATTGAAAAATGATTTTTATATCTATAATATGGTACACAATGATGAATATAAATAAGTTGTACCCACTTGAAATTAGAAGCATACCCAGAATCTACTTATGCCTTAAAATAACCATCTCCCACCCCAATGAAAGGAATCTAACAAGGGTAAATGTAAAATTCAGATTGCATCTCACTTTTCTACTAGAGACTGTCAAAATATTTCTCTTAATGGGAGATTTTAAAAAAAATATATGAAATGAATTAGTTGAAAAGACTCAATACAGAGTTATTTTGAAGAACCATTTCGGCTAAACGTACTTCCAATTGTGGTCCTCATCTTGAATATACTGTTGGAGCTCCTTAGAAAAGCGGATTATTAGTAACTACATATGCAGATGATGAGTTCTCATGATTGGGTTCACAACCAAGGTAGGATAAAACACATCCTAATAGACTTGATGTCGTGGGTTATCCTTGGAATATTCCACCACCACCCCCAGTTGTATTGCTGGTCATTACACCACTAAAATATCCAATTGTTATACCTTTAGTGGTTCCATATCATCAGGATATTCCCCAAAGTCATATGAACCCAAATGAGGCATTAACAACTTGATTGGATGCTATGGATAAATTAAGAGTTCTATTTTTTTTCTGAAACAAAAGATTACCCTGAAATGGTGCACCAGATTCCTCACAGACCAAATTTTATGAATACCTCATTTCAAATAAATAATGGTTTGGTTGATTTGGAAGAAAACATAGAACATTTTGTTTCCCATTGGGATATTATGATGGGAACTCTTCAACAAAATGAAGCTGTAAAAATCTATTGTTTTGTCCAGTCACTACAAGGACCATTTTTAGGTATACATGTTTATAGTTACGATCAATTACTGGCTGTAAAGATGTTCGCCCAAAATTCTTTGTTTAATTTAGATCCACAATATTGAAAATGATAGTTTTTTGTCATACCAATTGTAAACAAAGGGAGATGAATGTGTTTCATATTTCATTGCACAACGTAAAGGATAAACATATTTTGTAAATATAGTTCTCCCTCAAGAAGAGTTGCTACCAATTTGTGTGGAAAATCTACGTGTTGAGTTCAACACACCATTGATTCATGTAATAAACATATAAGGATTTCAAGACTGTAATTCTATTTTACAATATATTGAATATTATATTATAGTGAATGAGGATAAAACCTGTGTAAATACATCAGCTATAGGGAGGATAACAAGGAATGATGAGGATACTACCAATACACTCAAGCAAGAACTACACCTATTTTACATTTCAATAACATCATCATATCACGTGGATACACCTAAAAATCATTAGCCGAAATGACCACCATATCAACATGATCAAAGGAAAAAAAATTAAAATAGTTTTAGGAATTAAAATGAAATGTTTATTAATTCTAGAACAAACAATTTCTTGGATACTTCTTCTCGTTTCTTAAAAACAATTTGGTTACATTACCAAGGCCGAAGAAACCAGAAGAAGAAAGATATTTAGATCAACCAAATTATTGTCCCTTTCAATAGATGTTTTGTCTACCCATTCAAAAGTGTATTATTTTTATTGGCACCAGGCAAAACATGGTAGACTCTATACAAGTTAAACTGGAATGTTTTTCATCTCAAGAAACATTTTTTACTACTAGAGATCTAGAATAATAAGTTGAATGGAAGGAATTCAAAATAAAAAATTTGCAGAAACATGATTATTGGATAATTATAAAAAAGATCAACAAATCTCATTCTATTCTATGATAACAATAGAAATAAACTGTTTTGTCTTTTGCCACTCCTTCCACAGTAAAATCACCTTCATCAAAAGGTCAATCCTCTGAGAAACTATATGATCAAGAGGACAAAGAGTAGTTAGAAGAATAAAGGATCATGTTATGTCCAATTTTTTCCTTGACCCTAGCAGATTTCATGCCATTTTCTTCAAAACAATGTTCCCCGCCCCACAAAATGGCACAACCATAACCATCATGTCTAGAAGAAATTTAAGAAAATGAAGAATTGATCATTGGTTCTATCAACATTATCCACTTAAATGATCATTATGAAAATTTTTATTTAGATTATAGTGAGCTAGAGTTCCTTTTACATAATTTGTGAACCAAAGGAAGATGTTAATGTAGAAGATATAGGGGAAGACATGGGAATTCTAGAAGCCACCATTTTATCTCTACCCCTGATCGAACCATTTATTCCATATAACCATGTGGAAGAGCCCTTTAATAGGATCAAAGATAACAAGTGTTTATTATATGCATGGATGATTCGGTTTTGTCATGATAATTTTGGAGGAAATATTTGAAGTCATACAATATTCCACTCAACATGTGGATAGACCTAGTCAGTTTAATTTACCAGATCTAAGAGTATTTCCAACTTATACTCCAACACAGGGTACATCAATATCAGATGCTTCAACTTCATTGATACCTGCAAAACTGCATTTCCATCCAGGGAAATATAGACCTCTAGATTAAAAAAATTATGTTTTGAAACAAATATCCCATGTTCTGGAAGCGTTATCAATTGTGGATTCCTTGAATCTCTCCAAAAATTTATGAGAAGCACTTATTGAGGCTCTTCCATGTTGTCAATAGTTTGAAAACGAAGTTGCTACTACTGAGGATTACTGTATAGAGAATGATCTTATGGAATGACTTGCAGTCATATATTTTACAGATAATGATGAATATTATGTTTTACATGGACATATCTAAAGCATGTATTTATCTATCCAGGTCAATGACATAGAAATCTGGCGAGCCTTCATTGATAATGGATATAGAGTCAAAATCATTCATATTCATACTCTTCATCGATTGGGTCTGACATAATCTAACTTATCTCCTTCCACTATACTATTTCATGATATGAACATAATGTTAAATGAATCATTGGGAGTGATTTCACTCAGAACTCAATTTTGAGATCTTGGGTCTAATCCATATTTCCTAGTTTTTCATCTGGACATATCCTTCAACATTCTTCCAAGAAGGCCTTATATATATTAACATGCGTCTATACCTTCATAATACCACACATGTCTTTGGTATTGTTTCAATTGGAAAATAGAGAAATTGTATTGTGACACGGATCTATTCAAAATGGCTGAATCTCAACACATTGAGGAATATTTTTATCACACAAAAGGAATGAGGACCATGATGAAAAAAATAACCAAATATAATGCTCCAAATGGTTTAGAAAAGATTCCAGTACACCCATTAAAACATTTGACTATAGATTATGTGATACATATAAATAAATTTGAAAGGGGAAAACCAAGTAAAATCACTTGTCTAGTGACTCTCATAATGTTGAATGTAGCAACTGATCCTGACAACATGGTAAAAATTATTGATTCACCAAGAAGTGATGGAAGCTTAAATGGAGATGTCTTCATATAATCCAATGGCCTTCCACAAGTATCTACTTTTTCAATGAGAGTAGATGATTTTATAGTAATCTTATAGGAAAACAAAGATGATGATTACCAATCCATCATCTCCTCTTTATTAACACATGAAGACCCCATCATAAGTACGGCAAGATATAGTGGCCTATTCATCAGGATTTTCAAATAATGACACCTCCCATAACTTTGAATGTTTTTCCTCATCATATAATATGAATTTTGAAATAGATGAGGTAACTTGTAATGATGATGAAGAAGAAGATATCAAGGATGATCCACCAGTATTTGAGGAAGGTGTCTCTACCACTATGGATGAGCTTATAGAAATAAGTCAGGGTATATAAGAAGATCCAATCTCCACATTAAATAATGAGGTCATGAAAACTGATGTGAAAGTGGTGTATACATATATAATAAATTAACATTGAGATATATTTTCTTGGAATTATACATAAATCCTAAGATGTAATCCAGATGTTGCCACCTATTATTTGGGTTTTCCAGAAGAACATCCTGAATTCAAGCAGACATCAATAAGAACACACCCAACTCATGCCTGTAAAAGTAAATCTTAAGATGATAATATTATAAAGTCCAACTTTTTCAGGGATGTTCAATATCCCTGATGGATAGCTACCATTATCCTATAGAAAAATAATAAATGGGAAATTAGTTATTTCATTGATTTCAGATATCTTAATAGGAATTGTCATAATGAATATTTTTCTTTTCTAATTACAAATATATTAATTGATGAAACAACTGGATATGAAGCTATTTCATTCATGGATGGAAACTCTGGGTACAATCAAATCTATATGTCCCTAGAGGATGAAGTATATACATCATTCGAAGCACCTAATGGTCTTTTTTTTCTATCAGGTGATTCACTTTGGATTATATAATATAGGTGAAACATATCAACATTCCATGAAACATATATTCAATCCCTTTTTAGTGAATTTTTTTGAATATTATGTGGATGATTCGGAGGTCAAATCAATGAAACATTAAAATAACATGGTTTATCTAGAAACCATATTGAAAAAACTTCTGCAATATTTTTTTTGAAGATGAACCCCTTAAAATTTTCTTTTAGGGTAACTTGAAGAATGGTCCTTGGCTTCGTTGTATTCCATTGTGGTATCAATTTTTATCTTGAAAAAAATAAATCATTACTTTGTATGTCAACTCCTCGAAATTTTAATTAATTAAGATGAATTCAAGGACACATGGCCTATATTCGGTGGTTTATCTCTAATTTTGCAGGATAGTGTTTTTCCTTCACCATATTAATAATTGAGGGAGTCACCCATCAATGGAATGAAGACTCCAATACATCATTTGAAACTCTCAAAAAAATATCTCTTCATTCCACTAGTATAAATGCCACCTATTGAATGAAGACCACTTTTTCTATATGTGAATGCTTTAGAGCGATCACTAGGTGCGTTCCTTTCCCAAATAAATTATGCTAGGAATGAGAATAATCTTTACTATCTCAGTATAACTATGCTTGATATTGAAACACGATGTTCAAGTATTGAAAAGTGATGTCTATCAATAATCATTTCATTTCCAAAATAGAGACGTTACCTACAACATCAAGATTTATTATTGTTATTTTGTAATAACCCACTCAAATTTATCCTCTGTCATTCTATGCTTATTGGGTGTTTTCCATGGTGGGAGGCTATTATTCAATAGTTTGATATCTAGATTGTTCCTCATAAGAAAATAAATGGATGATCCCATGATAACATCATGGATGAACATCAATCAATGAAATATAAATCATTAAATACTTAACATCCTAACGTAGAGGTCTTCTATATTCAGGGTATTTCCCAATCATGGGAAATGTCCTTTGATGGTTTCTTTATAAGTCCAACAGAGAAGAGAATGGAAAAAAATAAACTCAAAAAAGGTAGGTTGGGAATTTCAATTATTTACCCGAAGAAGGTAGGGGTTGTTAACAATTTCCTATTGTGAGAAGGTGGTACCGAAAATGAGGCAAAATATGAAGCTCTCCTCCTAGGTTTGGAATTGTCCCCTTAATTTCATGTGAATAACTTAAAGGTGGAAGGTGATTTTGAATTAGTTATCAAGAAAATAAATTGGGAATATTCTATTATAATAGAAGGATTAATCCCTTTCTATGTTTACATCAGATAGTTAGTGGAAGAATTTCCCTTAGAGCCGACATTATATTATGTCCCTCAATCCCATAATTCCCAATCTCATACACTAGCTAATGCATCTACAACAATGGAATATCTAAATCGGGAAGATTCAATCATTATCATAGCCCCTCATCATGAGTTCTCACCATTTGATCAACCTGGAATCGTGGATATTAATGTGTTCAACCTGATTCATGTGAAACATTTTCATATCACTAGATGGAGAACACTCATTTTGGAATACCTTCATAATTCGGTACTACATACAGATAGGGATAAATAAGATCATATATCACGACGAGTGGCTAATTTTACTCATTATGATAGTCCAGACCACCAGAAGATCCCTTACTAATAAAGTGTTAACAGAATTTTATTTAGTTGTATTGATAGAGAAAAAACCGCATTTGTCATGAATGAAGTGAATTCAAGAGTTTTTGGTGCCCATCCATCTGGTAACAAACTCTTATATCAAATCTGATGGATCAGATTCATTTGACCATCAATGACATATGATTGTACATATTTCACTAAAAAATTGCATCCCTATCATGTGCATGCCATCTTCATTCATTAACCATAAGAGATTCTATATACAACTATATACTCCTATCCATATTCTATATGTGGAATGGGTGTAGTATGACCTTATACAGCAGCTATATCTATGAAGTTCATGTATATCCATACTTCTACAAATATCTTCTCCAAATGGACTTAGGCAATATCTCTCAAAGAATTCCGAGCCAAAAACATTGTTCGTTTTGTTAAAACTAACATCATCACCGGATTTGGGGTCCCTAAAACTACTTTGATTGATAATGTTTCCAAAGTTTGTACTGCTAATTTAAAAAAGATATATATTAGGCATATAATATCAAATCCAACCATTCTTCCCACTATCATGCAGTGGCTAATAGATAAATAGAGTCCATCAATTAGTCCCGACAAAATATACTCCGGAATATGGTGGATAAATATAAGAAACCATTGCCTAATAAAATTCTGAATGCTTTATGGGATTATTAGACTACTACATGTACTTAAACCCATGAAACTCTTTATTCATTGGTATATGGAATAGAAATATTTTTTTCAATTGAAATGGAATTTCTTCATTCAGAGTTGAAATCATAATCAGTTGACTACAGATGAGAGGACTCAAAAATATTTTAATGAGATTGTGTAATTAGATGAGAAATGATTTCATTAATTTCATCATTTAGATGCCTAACATAATTG
Source organism: Viscum album (assembly GCA_963277665.1). Taxonomy (NCBI): domain Eukaryota; kingdom Viridiplantae; phylum Streptophyta; class Magnoliopsida; order Santalales; family Viscaceae; genus Viscum; species Viscum album. The sequence goes on from OY728148.1 coordinate 1,248,679,640, forward strand.
AATAGTTTGATCTTTTGACAAAAATGTTTTCATCTAATCATATCTTCAAGGAGAATTGGTATTGGTCCTCAAGACCCCAGTGATACCTAGAAAGAGAACTCCAAAGAATGATCCAATGTGGGAACTACCTTATTCTATACATAAGGTATATAAAATGGAGCTTATTCCTTAATCTCAATGGATTGAGATCACATTACAAATCCATCCATCGTGAGATTCGTGAAGGAAAACTTTTTGGTAATTTCACTGACCACTAGTCCTTGCAGAAAAAATATAAATGTTATAGCCCCCAATGTTTTTAATGAATTAAATAAAACTACAGAGTAAAAAAGTCCTAGTTTCCCAATGTTAAACTACATAACAACTATAAGGATCCATGCAAAATGACATTAAAATGTGTAGAAAATTTCGCATTCTCGCACGATGTTAAACTACATGACACCATTTGTCCTAGTTTCATGACCTTAATTTGTATGATTAACATCTTCTCTATTTGATGTTTGGATCTTCAATAAGAAACCATCATTGAAATCAGTACTACTCCTTAGTGGCACATGAGTCCTTCTCTTTTCAATATCAAAGTCAAATCTGCATAGGGACCTTATTTCAAGAACTACATGTGGCATGATTGTCATTTATTTTAGATATGTAGAGATTCTTATGTCTCCAATATTAGGCTCGACCACAATCACAAAATTTTTATATCTTTTTTTCATATCCTATATATGAACCAGATCTATTTAGAGTGCTCTTTTAAGATACCTTATATTATGTTCATAATATCTTGTGTCGTAAATTTAATCATTATTCTAGAATGTGTAAAATCCCCTTTCCTATCATGTCAAAAATGATTTTTGTGGGAAATGATTATTTAAATATCTATATACAGCGTGATTCTCATCTATAAGTAATACATATAGATACATAGATCTCTAAAACTGGGCACATCGACAATAAAAAACCCTTTTATTGTTTTTATATGAATCACACATACATAGGTATAGATTAAAGAACTATGTACGGATCGATTTTCACCTATATATGATTCGTAGAGAAACTAGATATCCAATATTGGGCCTATCCATGATAAAAAAACAAACCCTCTTTATTCCTTATATAAGAATAAAACCTACAAATGGAATGCAAGAAGAACTACATATAGCTTTATTCTTTCCCAAAGTAAGACTTGTAGTGACAATTGGGTTTTATCACTTAGTACGTTTACAATATGTCATTCTTTTCACATCAGTTCATCATCATCCTTGTTAGAATATGATAAACTGCATTAAAATTTAACACCCATATTCATCACTAGGGCAAACTTTTGTGTTATAGAATAAATAGTTATTTCTCTTTATTTATCACATTGAGAATAGCTCACATTTGTATAAGAAATGGGTAAAAAGTGTATTTTTATAAATAATATGTCCCAATTTCTTATGGGGCTACCAATATCTTCACTACATGAAAAAAACTACATAATATAATTTCTTCAATGACTAATGTAAAACTGCATAGTAGAATGTCAATTCAAAAGGAATCCATGGAAGTCTCCATTTTACATATGACTTAGATCAATGTAATGGACATCACACACATGGCTAATATTTATTCACATATTTGTTATGTGGATTGAGTATTTCCCCCTTCTATATATCACACTCATACTCATGAATATTTCATGATCTTCATAATCATTATTATGGTTTCTACTGATAGTGTTTATAAAAATTGAGAACTCATTTACCTGAGTATGAGGTACAGGCCCTTTTTTGGCCTTGCATGTGTTGCCTACATAATGGTACTGTCAGTCATATGATGCCAGTATTTGGTTATGGATCATATTTCCCAGATGAACCTGCATAATACAGCCCCCAAAATAGGTTTTTTTTAAAATGATGGTAATTTAGTAATTGGTTATATATTCATTTTTCCCTTCAAACTATGAGGACAACATAAAAGAATCTGAATTTTAAAATAGTCATCCTGGTGTACTGGTCCCATTATAATTCTCTCAATCTGAAATTCTTCAATACAATGGTTTAGAAATTTCCCTCTCCATGTGTTCAATGTAATATTAAATAACTCTCGAATCACTTGGCCACATGACATATACTGTTTCCATTTCTGGTCCTAGTTTTATGACTTAAAACAATAGACACAACAGCTTTTATGTTTGGGCCAGACCTTCGTTAAAGTCATATTCCGCTCATTCTTTTGAAATCATGGTTGGAAATATTCTCTCTGTATTTAGGTACCTTTCTCTAAAAACTAATCTCTGTTCTTCGGAAAATTGAATTCTCTATAAACATTATTCTACTTTTAGAAATAGAATTTCAAAATTCTTAGGAGCTCTATTTCGTTAATATTCATTACGTGCCCTAGGTGGAATTGCATAAGTGGCCTACATAACATGAATGTCAGTCAAAGGATGCAATTATTTGGCTATAGAACATATTCCCCAGTTGACCCTGCATAATACATCCACCATATCATGGTTTTCTAATAATGGCAACTTCGGACTTGGAGATGTCTTCCTCTAATTCCTATAGACCTTTTTCAATGTCATTCATTAGATCAAGAAATTCTGAAACAACAGTTTACATTTTTCCCTTCCATACCAGATTTTGGTAGTATGTTTCCAAAATAATTATCAAGATATTGGGAGAGTTTCATAGCATAGGTCAATGATAATATCCTTAAATTAATGCCACACAATGTCCTCACTATCTAACATAAAATTTCAAAATATAATGTTCTCTTTTCATGACATAAAACTTCACAGAATAATTTCGTCACCGGATGAAAAAAAACTAAATAGTATAATGCCCTCACCGCATGCCTTATATCCTCAAAATATTATTTCATCACAGCATGACATAAAAATGCACAATTTTACATCATAAATTCCCCTTTATAATATTTTTTAAGAATTTTTCATACTCCATATTTTTTAGAAGTGGTTTTCCGATTCAAGACATATATCAAAATAAAATAGAACTATTATTTTTGAAACCCACAATCCTTATCAATTCCACCCATTGTGGTACTGAGTCACCCAAATCATATTTTCTCTTGTCTATCAATAGTAAGATATAAAATTTTATAGAAATATTTTTCCTGACAATGCAGTACATGGCATTAGGTGGACGTGAAAATTTTTCCTACATAATTCCCATGTCAGTCAAAAGATGTCAATATTTTTCTTTGAAATATATTCCCCAGTTGACCCTACGTATCACAACTCTTATAAAGGGTTTTTCAAATAATGGTAACATCGTTTTTTTAAAATACCCCACTTATGTTGATATATGTTCTAAATTTGCTAGCCATAAAAATCACGGTTCATGACTACCCTTGGAAATATTCCAATAATATTAAAGAAATCCGTATCCACTAAGACTTTTTTGGGATATAGATTGAAAATTTATGTTCATATATATATTTAGACCTGAAATATTAGTTCATTATAGTCCAATACACATGAATCTAAACTACTAAGAGACATGGCACATGACAGCTTGGGAAACTGCATTGAGCGCCCTAAAAAAAGTCGAGTCTCATCACACAAAACATATATTATGTATGGCTTAGACAAGATTGAGTAATAAAATGGAAAAAGGTATAATGTTTTTTTTATTTCAATATACCCCTAGAAAAAATCAAACTATTCTCGTTAGGACTCACGTATTCTGCCAAAAATTTGAGCACCCTTCCAACATGACATAGCTCCAAATCATACCAAATGTTGTTGGAATACGTTAATGTGCCCTTATATTAAATTTGATCAAGATTCTATTAATTATAAATGTATAATATTCTGGGGGGGTTTGCCACCATGAAAAGTGATCCATGCACTTCTCCACAAAATGTCGTCAACCGAGCTCGAAAGGATCGTAGACCGACTCTGAATTTTTTATTAGGGTATCTGATAGTTATGATGGTGCCAGACAGAAGTGATGGGAACATATCCCAACAGTGATCCCACACAGGGTTATGGGGGCAGATGTCCCATAGTATGAAATAATAAATTTTGATAAGTGCTAAAAAAAGGCAACAAAGGAACTGACATGCAACCACATGTGAGCCAAATTAATGGAATTGAATGAAGATATTATATTGTCTATGTACTCAAAGAGGCACCCTAGTAAAGCCAAATCACTGGTGGCATGAATGCATACTTGGGTGCCACCCATCCAGAGTGTAGCCACTTACACGCCAATATTCTATCATGCAAACTACATGCACTCCCAATTTCACTTCACCTAGTGTCATATTTTTTTCCTATAAATAGACCCTTGGGGCCCAAATTTGTTAATATGTATTTTCCTTAAGTCCAATTGCCACTATCGTCTCCCAAGAGCTACATACATGTATATTTTTACATTTTACGAAATTCATCAAAACCATCAGTGAAGTATTTAAATTTTTTTTATACTTATGTCTTTTTAGTGTTTTAAAACCATAGGTCATTCTCGCCTAAAGTTCCCAACCTCGCAAAATTAGAAGCACTTGCACACCACTAATTCCATTTATAGGAACATGAGCGCCAGAATTTGGGGACAGCCTATGAATACCCCTTCAGGCATGAGCCAATTCTCTCCTATGTACTACCATAAAGGTTGTTCATTGCTGAAGTGAATATCAGGTCACCCAAGTCAACCTGAACTACCTTACCTACATGGGCATCCCTCATTAATTTACTTTCACTCTTAAGTATATAAGCCATCAATCTTTACTCAATTCCATTTATGGAATGACTTCTTATTCCTCATCTCCCTTGACATATAATGTTTCTGTTGGGACCTCCACTAAAACATCTGGACTTATTTATCTTTGGGGAAAGACACATTAGCTTGTCTCATATTTTCATTTGTATATCCATTGTCTGAGGTTTACAACTTTTGTTTAATAATAGTTTTAGGATTCCTAGAGTGTCTATGGGTTTGTATATCAATAGTCACATTGATCTTTCTCCTAGGAATAGTTATTGAATGTTTTTGGTTTGGAGGAGGGTTGGGTCCTGCCCTCTCCCTTCTCAAAGTGGCATCCCGGAATGTCACAACCCCCTCCCCACAGAGTGTACCCCTCCTGGGCCGGCAATCTGAGAAGGGAGATAATGACCTCTGAGTCCCGCCTTCAGTAGGCCCCGGGTTAGTGACTATCACCGAGAGTACAGTAACACACAAATGAGAGGCATTACCCCCGATGAAAGCACATACGGAAGAGAGAGATAAGGTAGACACCAACCGACTCCATCTCAGTATCGAAGTATAAATGAAAATAATGTGAACATTATTAATGTCATGGAAAAGTACTACAACTAAATGGAAAAACTTCAAGTACCCAAAATAAAGTAAAAATAGCTGCAGCCACAAGCCCGAACAGCTCCTACAACCCCAAGATAGTAGAAACCATCTTGATCTATAATCTTCTCCAAGTGAACTGAAAAATAGTTTATATATACGTAGGGTGTGTATAATTGTATACTCAGAAGGATCCTACCCAAAGCCTCTTCTGCAAAGGTTATGAAAGAATGATAAAGTACATTGAACAACAAGGGAAACTAACATGTCACCTAAACATGTATTCTAATATTCCAACTTCACCATGGCTACTCTCACCAAGTAACCCATATAAGAATATAGCATCTAAAAAAGAATATCAAGGGTACCCCGCTATTACTTCCCCACTTGTTTTCCGCTTTTCCCCAATGACATACGTTCTTTGAATCTCTCTCCAAAGGCTTTCCCGTAGACACATGGGTTATGCTCCACAATATGCACCACGTGCACAACAAAGTCTTGTCCACAGACACCTGGGCAAAGCACCACACCATCCTCACAACCAAAAGTAACCAGGTTGTTTCTGGGAGCCACAGCTCGCATAACGTGTATAATACGTTGGGTATTATTCCTCAAGCCATTACAACCCATACACCGAGTAAATATCCTCAAGCGATCACATCCTACACACGGTACAACTATACTATTCCATAGGATACTTTATCTAGAATATATTTTTGGGAATAAACACAATCCATTACAACCCTCTACACATATATAAGGGGAAAACTAACCACTGTGCCTAATGGCACTAATATCTACCAAGAGAAGAGAGTAGGGTCAAAGGGGGTAGTCAGCCATTCGTCCTCCCACCCAAATGTTGGGGAAAACACCCCCCTGGGCTCATAATCCTCAAGGTGTCAGTTTCTCTTACTGACAATATGGAGTAGCATATAGAAACACAAAAATTACAGAAAATACTATAACTCACAACCACGATATGGGCATAACCTAGTTTTAGACACAACTGCCTCTAACATCTCTTGAACTACGAGATTCCACTTCTAAGACTAGGTATTCTATAAGAACACAACCATTTAAGGGATTTATTAGATTACATTATTCCCTTTTTATCAATACCACTGTAAGTTAATTAATTATTCAAACATTAATTCACCATGAAAAATTCCACATTAAATTCCATTAACACCACATCCAAAAATTCCACTATCATTTATAAAGTTCTCAACAACATAATTATGTTTCAAAAAACTCTATCCCCATGGGTTAACATCATTTATTTAACATCATCAAAAAATTATATTCCCATATTCCCAGGAATTTTAGAAAAGCATTCTATGCTATTAAACACATGGGGGCTCAATAGGGTGAGTATATGTACTACCCATCGAGTCTTTGCCGCCTATAACAAGATTGTTGACCCATTCTCCTTTGAGAGGATAAACTCATAAAGAAAGTGGCATATCCTGTGTGTCCTCACCTCTTTCAGAAGAAGGGTATGCAAGACTAGATACCATGATGAGTGGGGAAATTTAAAGCAGATAAACAACCAAACAAAGCACCAAGCATCCAACAACCACATCCATCCCATTTCATCATCCTCGGTGTCCTCCCCAACACCCACATGCATAAACTGATGCATATCACCACTCTAGGCATCATCCGATACCACAAACAAAAAGGCCTCTATGCCTCCACATATCACAATTCTCCTCCTGGTTCACATTACAGCACACGCAGTAGAAAAAACAAACATCACATCAAATTGGGCTCTTGTCCCTTTTACAAGGCATCCAGCCGTCAAACAACAATTACCAACAAATTTCAGGTTTACCAACCAACTGAATAAACCACATACATCGACAACAATTTTATTAACATCAAAATGGGTAAAAAACCACAAAAACAAAAAAAATATTCGTTTACATGACTCTTTATCTTTATCCAATTAACTATCTATTAAGTCCGGCTTTACATTCTTTATCAATTTCATTAATTATAACATGCTAACAAGCAAGGCATAGATATCACACTATCAAGGAAATAATGAGTCAAACCTTTATCACCGTATAATGAAACAACATGCAATCAAACCAATTATTTAAATCCATTTCAAGTATTTAATTAGCACAATTTCATTGTGATCCAAAAGGGCCAAATCATGCTAAATCTACGATTGCACATAAACAATTAGGGAATTCGCGAATCCCCTAACTCAATGGTTTTCAAGGAACGCCACAATAGTTGAAAGACTCCCAAGAAACCAGGTCGATTCTCCATGAATACTCTTTAGAACTACTCTCCTAAAATAACCAAGACCAAAGCTCATCATATTAGAGATCCATATGCTTAGATCTACCCATAACAGGAATAGATATGATAAACCGAGAGAAGAGGAGGAGTAGATCTAAGTAGATCTAAGAAACCAACCATGAAAGATCACATAACTCGAGAAACTGGCTTCGATTTGCGAAGAGAAGCATCCAGATCACCTCCAAACACAACTACAAAAGGGGGCATTGAAGCCCCCCAGAATCGGGCGACCGCCATTGGCGGTCTCTAGCCTTGATAAAAAAACCAAAGCATTTTGGTGCCCCGCCACGCCCCCCCTCTCGATCGAACCCTGCCCCCCCCCCCCCCCCCCCCGTCGCCGCCCCCCCCGACGCCACCCTCCCCCCCCCCCCTCGCCGCCCCCCCTACGCCGCCCTGCCCCCCCCAACCTCCCGGCCTCCCCCGCCGCCCGGCCTCCCCCGCTCCCCCCCCCATCGCCACCCCCCCGACGCCGCCCTCCCCCTACCTCCCGTCCTCCCCCCCGCCTCCTGGCCTCCCCCGCTGCCCAGCCTCCCCCGCCGCAAGGCCTCCCCCGCCGCACCCCCTCCGCCCTCCGCCCTCCGCCCTCCGCCCCCTCAGCCCTCCCCCCCACCCCGGACGGCTCCAGCACCCCAGACAGCCCCCCCCCCTCACCCCGGACTGCTCCTTGCACCCCGGACACCCCCCGCACCTCAAACCCCCCCCCCCTCGACCCCGGACACCCCCCCTGCTACCCGTCCCCCTTCCCCTCACCGCCTCCTCTCCTCCAGCCCCCCACTGTCGCCACCCGCCTATCCCCTCCCTTGGTGCACCGCCTTTGGCTCCAGGTCCCCTTCACTGCCTCCTCTCTCTCGTTGCACCGCCTTTGGCTCCCCTCTCTTTCAGGTTTGTAGCTCAATCAGGTAACATGGGATTTTAGTTACATTATTATTTTATAAATGGGTCATAAACAAATGATTAATATTTATTTTAAATATAGTTGATTTGAAAAATGTATATGTAATAAGTATTGTGTAAATGTTTGTTATACAGATATAATTATGGATAAGAGTTGGATTGATCTTCCAAATCGAATGTCTAGAGAATATTTCAATGGCATTATGAAGTTTATTGACTTCACTAGAGGATTTAAAAGTGACTATATTAGTTTTCAATGAAGAAAATGTGCTAACAGATATGAATTGACATGAGATAATGTGAGGGAGCACCTTTTCGTTAATGGATTTCTGAAAAATTATAAGAGTTGGACTCGTCATGGAGAAGAATATGTTCGTTGTCAAAATACAGATGCAGCTCAGATGGATGTTGATGCAAGGATAACTGATCCAATGCATGAAATGATTACTGAAATGGTACGTAGGTTTGATCCTGAAGGCATTGACATCCATAATCTTGAGACCGGTGAGATAAATCTTCGCTCTAGTGAAGATCGTGATTTGAGGAGGTTTTGTGAAGCACTTGATGATGCGAAAACAGAATTATATCCTGGATGTACTTCTTACAATAAACTGTCGTTTATCGTGGAGTTGTTGCATTTGAAGACTTTGAATAATTGGTCAGACACATCATTCGACATGCTTTTGGTTTTATTGAAAAAAGTTCTTCCGGTCAACACTATGATTCCTGAGTCGTATTACTATGCTCGTAAGTTGACAGAGAACATAGGTTTTACATATGAGACCATAGATTCATGTGCAAACAACTGTATGTTGTTTAGAAAAGAAACTGCCCATTTGGATATTTGTACGGTTTGTGGTGCTTCTAGGTGGAAAGAGAACAGGGGAAATAATACTCATCAAAGTCAGATTGCGATACAGGGGAAATCGATTGTCGTAAAGCAAATGCGTTACATTCCCCTTAAACTGAGGTTGAAAAGATTTTTTATGTCATCTAAAGTTTCTAATTTAATGAGATGGCATGCAGAAATAGTTCATGACATTGATATGTTAACCCACCCGGAAGACTCTCATGATTGGAAGGATTTTGATAAGAGACATCCCGACTTTGCTAAAGATGTCTGTAATGTCCGATTGGGATTGGGAGCAGATGGTTTCAATCCATTCAAGTCTATCGTTGGTGCAACTCATAGCACATGGCCCGTGGTGTTGGTTCCATATAATCTTCCTCTGTGGCTTTGTATGAAGCAACAATTTATATTACTTTCCACTCTTATTGATGGACTTAAAAGTTCGGGGGATAAGATTGATGTTTAACTTCAGCCATTGATTGATGAGTTGAATGAATTTTGTGGTGATGGTGTGATGACATGTGACTGCGAAACGAATGAAATGTTCAAACTACATGCTGCTTTATTGTGGACAATCAATGACTTCCCAGCTTATGAAAATTTATCAGGCTGGAGTACGAAAGTGGAATTTTCTTTCCCTTGTTGCAATAATAGTAAAAAATATGTATGGATTAAACATTCCAAAAAATGGGCATACATGGGTCACATGCGTTTTCTCCCTCCTCAGCACAGATTATGAAAGGACAGAGTGGCATTTGATGGTTCTAGAGAGTTCAGACCAGCACCAAAGATCGTGATAGGAGTCGAAATGTTATTGCATATTGAGGAAGAAAACATCTGCACGGTATATGAAATTCAGGATTTGGTGGCTCCTCCAGTACGTAATATTCGTGCTGCAGGTAGGCAGCGCAGTCACAATTGGAAAAAGAAAAGTATTTTTTATAGTCTTCCGTATTGGAAAACTAACATGTTGAGGCATAATTTGGATGTCATGCACATTGAAAAAAATGTTTGTGATAACATATTGTGGACCATTTTAGGTGCCAATGGAAAATCAAAGGACCATGTTAATGCACGCCGTGATTTGGAAGAAATGGGTTTAAGGAAACAGTTGCATTTACAGTTAGCTGAGGGTAACAAGACATATATGCCTGCAGCATAGAATACGATGACTACAGAGGAGAAACAAACATTTCATTCCATTTTTAAGATGGTAAAGGTTCCTGATGGTTATTCTCCTAATATTTCAAAGTGTGTGAATCTGACGAGAAACACATTGCAAGGGTTGAAAAGTCATGACAATCACATATTACTTCAGTAGTTGATTCCAATTGCAATTTGTGATTTTTTATCCCCCAATTTTATTCATCCCTTGATTGAGATGAGTAATTTTTTAGACAACTTTTTTTAAGAAATCAACGAATGAGTGATTTAAAAATTTTGCAGGACCGAATTGTACATACGCTTTGTCACATTGAGAAACATTCCCCCCCCCCTCATTTTTTGATGTTATGGTCCACTTGAAAGTGCACCTAACTGGTGAAGTAATGGTTGCTGGTCCAGTGCAATTCAGGTGGATGTATCCTATTGAACGGTATTTGAGTACATTGAAAATATTTGTACGCAATAGAGATCATCTAGAGGCATCAATAGCCAATGGTTATTTGATGGATGAGTGTACTACCTTTTGTGCAGAATATCTTACGGATGTTGAAAAAAAATTAGATAAGACCTCTCGGATTCATGATGGTCCAGTTGAAGAAAGAACCACATTTGATATGGACAACATCGAGTGGATACAAGCACATCAATATATCTTGTTCAATACTCCATCAGTTGCACCATTAATGCAGTAAGTATCTTATCAATGTGCTTGTATAACTTTTACATGTTTTGTTTGCATAAGATGATCTTTTAAACATCGCGTTATCATTTTTAGGAAACACAATAATGAGATAAAAGAAGAGATGCATCGTGCGACTGAGTTCCAAATTCAAAAATCACATAATGCTTCATTTCATGATTGGTTCATGGATTATGTATGTATAAATTGATTTTCATTATGAGTGATGTATTATACTAATTATTTCGGTATATATCCGTATTGATTTTTATAAATTATGTAGGTTCGTAAGCTGTGGGAGTTAGGGGACCCCAGGCTACCTGAAGTATTTATCCAACTGGCTAAGGTTCCATCTATAACGGATAGTCGTTATAAAGATATTGATTCTAATGGTTATCGATTTCGCATTAAAGATGTTGACGACAAATGCGCAACACAAAACAATGGCATCGGTTGTCCCTTTTCCGATTCTGGTTATTACTATGGTCAATTGATAGACATCATTGAAGTTGTATACACACACGGTTTGAAGTACATATTGTTAAAATGTAATTGGGTTGATCCAGTGCATGGATGTAATGTCGATCAATATCAGTTTTCATTGGTGAATTTTAACTATATGTTATACAGAAATAATGAATGAGTTGAGAATGAACCTTTTATTTCGACATCACAAGCGGAACAAGTATTCTTCGTTACTTTGCCTTCGGATCCAAGTTGGCAAGTTGTTGTCAAAATGACTCAGTGAGTAGTGTTTTTATTTGAAGAAGATGAACCCGAGACTGTTCTGTTTGTTTACCAACAACTTGATCAACATACCATAGATCAACATGAAGAAGATATTTATTGGGTCAGAGGGGCTGTTGAAGGAGAAACGGTCGATTTTCATGCTTAATGAAAGGTATAATTGTTTTCCCACTATTCAGTAGAATGTCCTAGGATATCATAAATTATCTAATCATTTTATAAATCTTTATAAGTTTTAATCCTCACTTTTGTAAGTTAATTCAATCATAAATATTTAGGTTGTTTTTACTCTTGATTTATTGATGTTATGGTCAGTGTATCATCCCTTTGAGGTATTCTTCATCTGATTCATGTGCAGCTTGAATTTTTATTAGTTCTATCTGAAATTTGGCTATGCATTGACTGGTTTTGTACATAATTTGTATATTTGTTTTGTTAACTTTCTAATTTTTTAAAATTCATTCAAAACTAATTATTCAATCCATTTTTTGTTTGATTAACAGTTGTACAAGTTTTATTTTTTAAGAACAATCCAATTTATCTTTTAAACACTTTGGACTCATTACTGATGTTTTCTATGACTGCAGACATGTCAGGGGAAGAGGCAGAAGATCCACATTATCCATCGGAGGCATCTACGTCTCAGGGTCGAGGTATGTTTGAATGTCATTGTTTATATTTTTTATGTAATTGACATATATATATATATATATAACATTTGTCAATTTATATATAAAATGGTTTTCAACAGGATCAGATTCGGCTGCTTCTTCCTCTCGCAGGAGAGGCCCTGGTCGTGGCATATTATCATGGAATTCCCACACGACGATAAATGTTTCATTTGATGAGGTTTTTCATCATGTGGGACTGAATTCCCCGGCATTTATTCGTTAGCTGGGTCATATCATATGTGACCCACATAGATTTCCATTGACCACGCGTGACTGGGCTTCTATCCCTCAGGACACATTATATCGTCTATGGAGGGAGGTTCGGGTAAGAAAATCATTTTACTTTATTTTCTATGTATAAAGGATACTAATATGTTCGATTATTTTCTTTATAGCAAAATTTGAAAGTATGCCCTGATGAGTTTCGGCCCGTGTGTATGAGCAAATGCCGTAAGATGTGGAAAGATTATAATGGCAAAGTGAAGAGGGACCACTGGGTACCAAATGTGGGTGCCCTAGACATTTGGGAAAAAGTCCCAAGAGGTGTCCTCCCGGCTGAGTGGCGTGACTTGGTTGCATATTGGACTACTAAGGGTGTTGCGGTTTGTATATTAATTATTTTGGTGTATATATATTTTCAAGAATATGTGATTTGTTTGAAATTTGAATGAATTGAATGTAGGAGGTGTCAACACGCCATTCTGAGAATCGAGCATTGCAGGGACCTCCTCACAGGCTCAGGACTCGTCACGTGTCTCAAATCCGACATGAGGTATATATTATTCATTTTTTAATTTATTAATTAATATGGTATTGTGTTTATATTCTTTTAATATACAGTTGCGAGAGAAAGGTGCAGCAACTGATGAAATGTCGGTGTGGATGAGGACTCGTGATCACAATGATCCAGAGGTTGCAACATTGATAGTAAGTGTATGTACTTACCAATAATTACATAAATCTATACATTAACATATATATATTTATATATATTTAAATATTTCACAGGATCAATTTGAAGGTGAGTTAGAACATCTGCCAGAGGACCAGCGACAGCTTCCCATGCGATGGGATGAGATCGTTCATCGCATTATCAGTCGGGACGGGCATGGCTATAGTTTGACCTATGGAGCTGGGATTCCTCGTTCTGTAGTGTCATGCGATGCAGTTGTCGATCCTGCTGTTGCTCATATGACACAGCAGATGTCAGATTTTGAAGCACGGTTGCGCGCTTCTGAGGAGGCAAATGCGCAATTGACAGCTGAGGTTAGAGCACAACGGGAATATGTGCGTCGAGCTGATGCTGCAGAGGATCATACGACGCAGGTATATACTGTATTTATTTATTTAAATTAAATTATTTTTTTTATTAAAATATTTATAATGCTTTTTTTTGTAGGGCCATGGCCCACCAGAAGGAGTTACATAGCAGTGATGACAACGCGTGACGCATCATATATTCACGAGATATGTTTTTTTGTTTTTACTGGTGGGGTTGACATTGATGTACTGTATTTATTCATTTAATTTAAATTAGAAGATTGTACACTTATAATTTCTTTCTTTTCTTGTTTATTATATGATAGCTAATATTATCTAAGGCATGCATTTAAAAACACTAACCCCCCGCACCCCCGTACAGCCCCCCCGGCACCCCCATACAGCCCCCGTACCCCGGACAGCCCCCCCTGGCACCCCCGTAAAGCCCCCCGCACCCCCGGACAGCCCCCCCGGCACCGCAGTACAGCCCCCCGCACCCCCGTACAGCCCCCCCACACCCCCGTACAGCCCCCCGCACCAACAGACAGCCCCCCCTCACCCCCGTACAGCCCCCCCACCCCCAGACAGCCCCCCGCACCCCCGGACACCCCCCCCCCCCCACCGACACCCTCGTACAGCCCCCCACACCCCCGTACAGCCCCGCGCACCCCCGGACAGCCCCCTGCACCCACGTACATCCCCCCTCACCCCCGTACAGCCCCCTCCCACCCCCGTACAGCCCCCCCGCACCCCCGTACAACCCCCCGCACCCCAGAATAGCCCCCCCCCCCCCCCCCCCCCCGCACCTACGTCCAGCCCCCCGCACCCCCGTACAGCCCCCCCCCCCACCCCGGCACTCCCGTACAGCCCCCCGATCCCCCTGACAGCCCCCCAGAACCCCCGTACAGCCAGCAGCACCCCCGGACAACCCCCCCCCCCCCCCTCGCACCCCCGTACCGCCCCCCTCACCCCCAGACAGCCCCCCCCCCTGCACCCTCGTACAGCCCCCCGCACCCCCGTACAGCCCCCCGCACCCCCGTACACCCTCTCGCACCCCCGTACAGCCCCCCGCACCACCGTACAGACCCCCCGGGCACCCCCGTACAACAACCCGCACCCCCAGACAGCCCCCCCGCACCCCCGTACAGCACCCGCACCCCCGTACAGCCCCCCCACACCCCCGTACAGCCCCCCCCCACACACACTCGTACATCCCCTGCACCCCCGGACAGCCCCCTCGCACCCCCGTACAGCCCCCCCCCCCCCCCCCGCACCACCGGACAGCACCCTCGCACCCTCGTACAGCCCCCCGCACCCCCTTACAGCCCCCCGCACCCCCCGTACAGCCACCCCACACCCCCGTACAGCCCTCTGCACCCCCGTACAGCCCCCCACGGCGGCCGGAAACGCGTTTCCGGAGCCCTAAAACACCAAAACGCGTGCGGCGGTCCAATTCAGAGAAACGTTCTCCGAAAAACCTAAAAACGCACGAGAATGATAGAAAGATTATTCCTGAGATGCAGGAGGAGGCGACACGTCCATCGATCCTGCGGTGCGCGCGGCACAACCGAATGCGTCATTTTCAGCAGCTCAGCGCGCGCTGAAATGGCGCGTTGGGGGGTCAAAACCACACGAATGACCTCCGAATGCCATGAAACCACACGAAAACATCCGTTGCGTGAATTTTGAAATGGTCGGACAGACGGCACGTCAATCGGAGGTGCCATTTGACCGCGGCGGCCAGAAACGCCTTTCCGGAGTCATAAAACACCAAAACGGCGTGCGGCGGTCGAATTCGGAGCAAAACTGCTCTGATAAACCTGAAACAGCATGATAATGATAGTAATATTATTCCTGAGATGCGGGAGGAGGCGACACATTCATCCGACATGCGGTGTGTGTGGTACTACCGAATGCGTCGTTTTCAGCAGCTCGGTGCGCGCTGAAATAGCGCCTTGGGGGGTACAAACCACCCGAACGACCTCCGAATGTCACGAAACCTCACGAAAACATCAGTTGCGTGAATTGTGAAGTGGTCGCATAGACGGAACGTCAATCGGAGGTTCCGTTTGACCGCGGCGGCCGGAAACGCGTTTCCGCAGCCATAAAACACCAAAACAGCGTGCTGCGGACGAATTCGGAGCAAATGTGCTCTGAACTACCTAAAACCACACGGGAACGATAGAAATATTATTCCTGAGATGCAGGAGGAGGCGGAACATCCATCGGACATGCGGTGCGCGCGGCACGACCGAATGCGTCGTTTTCAGCAGCTCGACGCGCGCTAAAATGGCGCGTTGGGGGGTCAAAACCACCTGAACGACCTCTGAATG
This sequence comes from Viscum album, assembly GCA_963277665.1. NCBI lineage: Eukaryota > Viridiplantae > Streptophyta > Magnoliopsida > Santalales > Viscaceae > Viscum > Viscum album. The sequence goes on from OY728148.1 coordinate 1,248,695,857, forward strand.
CCACGAAACCGCATGAAAACATCCGTTGAGTTAATTTTGAAATGGTCGGTCAGACGGCACATCAATCAGAGGTGCCGTTTGACCGCGGAGGCTGGAAACGCCTTTCCGGAGTCATAAAACACCAAAACGACATGCGGCGGTTCAATTCAGAGCAAACGTGCTCCGAACGACCTGAAACAGCACAAGAATGATAGGAATATAATTCCTGAGATGTACGAGGAGACAGCATGTCCATCGGACGTGCGGTGCGCGTGGCACGACCGAATGCGTCGTTTTCAGCAGCTCGGCGCGCGCTGAAATGGCGCGTTGGGGGGTCAAAACCAGCCGAAGGACCTCCGAATGCCACGAAACCGCACGAAAAAATCCGTTGCATGAATTTTGAAATGGACGGGCAGACGTCACGTCAATCAGAGGTTCCGTTTGACCGTGGCGGTCAGAAACGCGTTTCCGGAGCCATAAAACACCAAAACGGCGTGCGGCGGTCCAATTCAGAGCAAACGTGCTCCGAAAAACCTGAAACCACACGAGAATGATAGGAATATTATTCCTAAGATGCAGGAGGAAGCGGCACGTCCATCGGACGTGCGGTGCGCGCGGCACGACCGAATGCGTCATTTTCAGCAGCTCAGCGCGCGCTGAAATGGCGCGTTGGGGGGTCAAAACCACCCGAACGACCTCTGAATGCCACGAAACCGCACGAAAACATATGTTGCGTGAATTTTAAAATGGTCGGACATAGGGCATGTCAATCGGACGTGCCGTTTGACCGTGGCGGCCAGAAATGCGTTTCCGGAGTCATAAAACAACAAAACGGCGTGCGACGGACGAATTCAGAGAAAACGTGCTCTGAACAACCTGAAACCGCATGAGAACGATAGGAATATTACTCTTGAGATGCAGGAGGAGGCGGAATTTCCATCAGACGTGCGGTGCGTGCGGCACGACCGAATGCGTCGTTTTCAGCAGCTCAGCGCGCACTGAAATGGTGCGTTGGGGGGTCAAAACCACCCGAACGGCCTCCGAATGCCACAAAACAGCAGGAAAACTTCCATCGCGTGAATTGTGAAATGGTTGGACACACGGCATGTCAATCGGAGGTGCCGTTTGACTGTGGCAGCTGGAAACGCGTTTCCGTAGTCAAAAAACACCAAAACGTTGTGCGACGGTCAAATTTAGAGAAAACGTGATCTGAAAAACCTGAAACTGCACGAGAATGATAGGAATATTATTCCTGAGATGCAGGAGGAGGTGGCACTTTCATCGGACGTGCGGTGCGCACGGCACGACTGAATGCGTCGTTTTCAGCAGCTCTGCGCGCAGTGAAATGGCGCGTTGGGGGGTCAAAACCTCCCGAACGATCTCCGAATGTCACGAAACCGCACGACAACATCCGTTTCGTGAATTGTGAAATGTACGGGTAGACGGCACGTCAATCGGAGGTGTCGTTTGACCGCAGCGGCCGGAATCGCGTTTCTGGAGCTATAAAACACCAAAACGACGTGTGGTGGTCCAATTCAAGGCAAACGTGCTCTGAAAAACCTGAAACCGCATGAGAATGATAGAAATATTATTCCTGAGATGTAGGAGGAGTCAGCACATCCATCGGACATGCGGTGCACGCGGCACGACCGAATGCGTCATTTTCAGCAGCTCGGCGCGCGCTAAAATGGCGTGTTGGGGGGTCAAAACCACCTAAACGACCTCTGAATGCCAGGAAACCGCACAACAACATCCGCTGCATGAATTGTGAAATGGTCGGACAGACGACACGTCAATCGGAGGTGTCTTTTGACCGCGGCGGCCGGACACGCATTTTCGGAGTCATAAAATACCAAAACGGCGTATTGCGGACGAAATCGGAGCAAACGTGCTCCGAACGACCTGAAACCGCACGGGAACGATAGGAATATTATTCCTGAGATGCAGGAGGAGGCGGCACGTCCATCGGACGTGCGGTGCACGCGGCACGACCGAATGCATCGTTTTCAGCAGCTCGGCGCGTGTTGAAATGGCGCGTTGGGGGGTCAAAACCACCCGAACGACCTCCGAATGCCATGAAACCACAGCACAACATCTGTTGCATGAATTGAGAAATGGACGGGCAGACTTCATGTCAATTGGATGTTCCGTTTGACTGCGGCAGCCGGAAACCCGTTTCCGAAGCCATAAAACACCAAAACGGTGTGCGGCGGTCCAATTCAGAGCGAACATGCTCCGAAAAACCTGAAACTACACGAGAACGATAGTAATATTATTCCTGAGATGTAGGAGGAGGTGGCACGTCCATCGGACATGTAGTGCGCGCGGCACGAACGAATGCGTCGTATTCAGCAGCTCAGCGCACGCTGAAATTTTGCGTTGGGTGGTCAAAACAACTCGAACGACCCTTGAATGCCATGAAACCACACGACAACATCTGTTGCGTGAATTGTGAAATGGTCGGACAGACGGAACGTTAATCGGAGGTTCCGTTTGACTACGGCTGTCGGAAACGCGTTTCCGGAGTCATAAAACACCAAAATGGCGTGCGACGGACGAATTCGGACCAAACATGCTCTGAACAACTTGAAACTGCACGAGAACGATAGGAATATTATTCCTGAGATGCAGGAGGAGGAGGCAAGTCGTGCGGTGCGCCCGGCATGACCAAATTCATCATTTTCAGCAGCTCGGTGCGCACTGAAATGGAGCGTTGGGGTGTCAAAAACACGCGAACGACCTCCGAATTCCATGAAACCGCATGACAACATCCGTTGCATGAATTGTGAAATGGACGGATAGACGACACATCAATCGGAGGTGCCGTTTCAGCGCGGCGGCCGGAAACGCGTTTCCGGAATCATAAAACACCAAAACGGCGTGCGGCAGTCGAATTATGAGCAAACATGCTCCGAAAAACCTGAAACCGCACAAAAATGATAGAAATATTATTCCTGAGATGTAGCAGGAGGCAGCACATTCATCGGACATGCGGTGCGCACGACACGACCAAATGCGTCGTTTTCAGCAGCTCGGCGCGCGCTGAAATGGCGATTTGGGGGGTAATAACCACCCGAACGACCTCCGAATGTAATGAAAACGCACGACAACATCCGTTGCATGAATTCTGAAATGGTCGGGTAGACAGAACGTCAATCAGAGATGTCGTTTGACCACGGCGGCCGGAAACACGTTTTAGGAGCCATAAAACACCAAAACGGCGTGCGTCGGATGAATTCGGAGCAAACAAACTCTGAATGACCTGAAACCGCATGAGAACGATAGGAATATTATTTCTTAGATGCAGGAGGAGGCGAACCGTCCATCGGATGTGCGGTGCGCATGGCACGATCAAATGCGTTGTTTTTAGCAGCTCGGCGCGCGCTGAAATGGCGCGTTGGGGGGTCAAAACCACCCGAACGACCTCCAAATTCCACGAAACCGCACAAAAACATCCGTTGCGTGAATTTTGAAATGGTCGGATAGACGGAACGTCAATCGGAGGTGTTGTTTGACTGCGGCAGCCGGAAACGCGTTTCAGGAGTCATAAAACACCAAAACGGCGTGCGACGGTTGAATTCGAAGCAAACGGGCTCCGAAAAACATGAAACGACATGAGAATGATAGGAATATTATTCCTGAGATGAAGGAGGGGGCAGCACATTCATCGGGAGTGCGGTGCACGCGGCACGACCGAATACGTCGTTTTCAGCTGCTCGGCGCGCGCTGAAATGGCGCGTTGGGGGGTCAAAACCACCCGAACGACCTCCGAATGTCACGAAACCGCACGAAAACATCCGTTGCGTGAATTGTGAAATGGACGGGCAGACGGCACGTCAATTGGAGGTGCCGTTTGACCGCAGAGGCCGGAATCGCGTTTCTGGAGCCATAAAACACCAAAACGGCGTGCGGTGGTCCAATTCAAGTCAAACGTGCTCCTAAAAACCTGAAACCACACAAGAATGATATAAATATTATTCCTGATATGCAGGAGGAGGCAGCACATCCATCGGACATGCGGTGCGCGTGACACGACTGAATGCGTCGTTTTCAGCAGCTCGGCGCGCGCTGAAATGGCACGTTGGGGGGTCAAAACCACCTGAACGACCTCTGAATGCCACAAAACCACATGACATATCCGTTGCGTGAATTGTGAAATGGTTGGACAGACGACACGTCAATCGAAGGTGTCATTTGACCGTGGGGCCGGAAAGGAATTTCCAGAGTCATAAAACACCAAAACGGCGTGTGGCGAAGGAATTCAGAACAAATGTGCTCCGAACGACCTGAAACCGCACGAGAACTATAGGAATATTATTCCTGAGATGCAGGAGGAGGCGACACATCCATCAGACGTGCGGTGCACGCGGCACGACCGAATGCATCGATTTCAGCCGCTCGGCGCGCGCTGAAATGGCACGTTGGGGGGTCAAAACCACCCGAACGACCTCCGAATGCCATGAAACCGCACGACATAATCTATTGCGTGAATTTTGAAATGGACGGGCTGACAGCACGTCAATCGGAGGTTCCGTTATACCGCGGCAGCCAGAAACGCGTTTCCGGAGCCATAAAACACCAAAACGGTGTGTGGCGGTCCAATTTAGAGAAAACATGCTCCGATAAACCTGAAACTGCAGAAGAACGATAGAAGTATTATTCCTGAGATGAAGTAGGAGGCGGCACATCCATCGGACGTGCGGTGTACGCGGAACGTCTGAATGCGTCGTTTTCAGCAGCTCAGTGCGCGCTGAAATTTCATGTTGGGTTTTCAAAACCACCCGAACGACCTCTGAATGCCACGAAACCACACGAAAAAATCCGTTGCGTGAATTGTGAAATGGTCGGTCAGACAGAACGTCAATCGAAGGTGCCGTTTGACCGCGACGGTCGGAAACGCGTTTCCGGAGTCATAAAACACCAAAACGGCGTGCGGCGGACGAATTCGGAGCAAACATGCTCCGAATGACTTGAAACCGCACGAGAATGATAGGAATATTATTCCTGAGATGCAGGTGGAGGCGGCACGTCCATCGGACGTGCGGTGCACGCGGCACGACGGAATGCGTCGTTTTCAGCAGCTCGGAGCGCGCTGAAATGGATCGTTGGGGGGTCAAAACCACCCGAATGACCTCAGAATGCCAGGAAACCGCACGACAACATCCGTTGTGTGAATTGTGAAATGGTCGGATAGAAGGCACGTCAATTGGAGGTGCCGTTTGATTGGTGCGGCCGGAAACGCGTTTCCGGAGTCATCAAACACCAAAACGGCGTGCGACGGTCGAATTCAAAGCAAACGTGTTCCGAAAAACTTGAAACCGCACGAGAATGATAGGAATATTATTCCTGAGATGCAGCAGGAGGTGGCACGTTCATCGGACGTGCGGTGCGAGCGGCACGACCGATTGCGTCGTTTTCAGCAGCTTGGCGCGTGCTGAAATGGCGCGTTGGGGGGGTAAAAACCACCCGAACGACCTCTGAATGTCACGAAACCGCATGAAAACATCCGTTGCGTGAATTGTGAAATGGTCGGGTAGACGGCACTTCAATCGGAGGTGCCGTTTGACCACGGTGGCCGGAAATGCGTTTCCGGAGCCATAAAACACCAAAACAGCGTGCGGCGGACGAATTCGGAGAAAACATGCTCCGAACAACCTGAAACCACACGAGAACGATAGGAATATTATTCCTGAGATGTAGGAGGAGGCTTCATTTCCATCAGACATGCGGTGCACGCGGCACGACCGAATACGTCGTTTTCAGCAGCTCGGCGCGCGCTGAAATGGCGCGTTGGGGGGTCAAAACCACCCGAACGACCTCTGAATGCCACGAAACCGCACAAAAAAATCTATTGCGTGAATTGTGAAATTTTCGGGCAGACGACACGTCAATCAGAGGTTCCGTTTGACTGCTACGGCCGAAAATGCGTTTCTGGAGTCATAAAACACCAAAACGGCGTGCGACGGGCGAATTCGGAGCAAAAATGCTCCGAACGACCTGAAACCGCACGAGAACGATAGAAATATTATTCCTGAGATGCAGGAGGAGGCGGCACGTCCATCAGATGTGCGGTGCGCGCGGCACGACCTAATGCGTCGTTTTCAGCAGCACAACGCGCGCTGAAATGGCGCATTGGAGGGTCAAAACCACCCGAACGACCTCCAAATTCCACAAAACCGTACGACAACATATGTTGCTTGAATTGGGAAATTGATGTGTAGACGACACGTCAATCGGTGGTGCCGTTTGACCGCGGCAGTCAGAAATGCGTTTCCGGAGCCATAAAACACCAAAACGGCGTGCAGCGGTCCAATTTAGAGCAAACGTGCTCCAAAAAACCCGAAACCACACAAGAAAGATAGGAATATTATTCCTAAGATGCAGGAGGAGGCGGAACGTCCATCGGACGTGCGGTGCACGCGGCACGACCGAATGCGTCATTTTCAGCAGCTCAGCGCGCGCTGAAATGGCGCGTCGGGGGGTCAAAACCACCAGAACGACCCCCGAATGCCACCAAACCGCATGACAACATCCATTGCGTGAATTGTGAAATGTTCTGGCAGACGGCACGTCAATCGGAGGTGTTGTTTGACCGCAACGGCCGGAAATGCGTTTCTGGAGTCATAAAACACCAAATCGGCGTGCGGCAGTCCAATTCAGAGCAGACGTGCTCCGAAAAAACTGAAACCGCACGAGAACGATAGGAATATTATTACTGAGATGAAAGAGGAGGTGGCACGTCCATCGGACGTGCAGTGCTCGCGGCACGACCGAATGCGTCGTTTTCAGCAGCTCAGCGCGCGCTGAAATGGCGCATTGGGGGGTCAAAACCACCCGAACGACCTCTGAATGCCACGAAACTGCACGAAAACATTTATTGCATGAATTGTGAAATGGTCAGATAGACGGAACGTCAATCAGAGGTGTCGTTTGACCGCAGCGGCCGGAAACGTGTTTCCAGAGCCATAAAACACCAAAACGGCGTGTGGCGGTTGAATTCGGAGCAAAATGTACTCCGAACGACTTGAAACTGCACGAGAACAATAGGAATATTATTCCTGAGATGAAGGAGGAGGCGGCACATCCATTGGATGTGCGGTGCGCGTGGTACGACTGAATGCGTCGTTTCCAGCAGCTCGGTGCGCGCTGAAATGGCGCGTTGGGGGGTCAAAACCACCCGAACGACCTCTGAATGCCACGAAACCGCACGACAACATCCGTTGCATGGATTGTGAAATGTTCGGACAGACGTCATGTCAATCGGAGGTGCCGTTTGACCGAGGCGCATGGAAACACGTTTCCAGAGTCATAAAACACCAAAACGGCGTGCGGCGGTCGAATTCAGAGCAAACGTGCTCCGAAAAACCTGAAACTGCACGAGAATGATAGTAATATTATTCATGAGATGCAAGAGGAGGCATCACGTTTATCGGACGTGCGGTGTGTGCGGCACGACCAAATGCGTCGTTTTCAGCAGCTCGACGCGCGCTGAAATGGAGTGTTGGGGGGTCAAAACCACCCGATCGACCTCCGAATGCCCCAAAACCGCACGACAACATCTGTTGCGTGAATTGTGAAATGGTCAGAGAGACGGCATGTCAATCGGTGGTTCCGTTTGACCGCGGTGGCCGGAAACGCGTTTGCGGAGCCAAAAAACACCAAAACGGCATGCAGCGATCGAATTCGGAGCAAACGTGCTCCGAAAAACCTGAAATGGTAGCATTTCTTAAATCGGGAGTTTCAAATTTTTATAGAAAAACGATTCGATATTATACATATATTTAATATTATATATATTAAATCATTTAAAATATATTATATATATATATTTATTTAAAATATTGTATTTAATAGTATATATGTGAATATTTTTTTAATATATATATATAATTTATTTATTTATTTATTTCGGTGGACATTTAAAAAAAAATTCACTATAGCGACCCCCAAAAGCGGTCGCTATAGGCTGCCCGGTAGGAGGCCTGCAGAGACCGCTTGGCGGTCGCTGGAGGCCAAAATCCGGCCCTCCTATAGAGACCGCCATTGGCGGTCGCTATAGGCCTCTATCGACGAGGCTAAATCGACCACCAATGGCGGTCGCTGGGCGGCCGCTAGAGCCCTATAGCGACCGCCACTGGGGGTCTCTAATGGAGGTTTTTTTAGTAGTAAAAACACTAGGGAGAGGTTTTCTAACCGTCAAGGGAGTGTAATCCCGAGTTATGGCCGATTAGGGGCTTAAACAAGGTGATTAAAGGAAAAACGAGTTAGATCCACATTTTTAGGATCTAACATTAAGTTCCCTCGCTGTTAGTCCGCACAGTTTAACAAACCGTGCACTAACTGTGCATTATCTTCTACCTCATCAAACACTCCTCGCATGGTTAGTCCGCACGGTTAGACAAGCTGTGCTTTAACTGTGCGTTAGCCATGACCTCTAATACCAGCCTTACACAGTTTGGTCACATGGTTTAATCAGACTGTGATCCAACCATGAAAATGCTATTACCCTTTAGCTATTCTTAAAAGTCCACCCAAACACACCCCAAGCCACCTTACCTTCCAGAACACCTCTAGCACCACATTTTCACAAATAAAAGGATATGGGAGGTCAGGACCTTTACATCAGATATCTCTCAAAAACATTCTTATCCTCGATAATCCAAAAACAACATAAAGTGAACAAAAAACATGGTATGAACAAACACCCCTTGATATACCTCTCAAAAGAGATCAAGCCTCCAAATAAACATAGAGAACCATCTCCTACACATTAAAGTTCCATAACCTCAAATGTTACAACGATACATGAAAAGAGTCAAACATCAAATAACTCTGGGTACTGGATATGCATCTCTGACTCAGGTTCCCAGGTACTCTCATCCAAGCCAGCGTGTCGCCACAAGACACTAACTAAGAGGATAGAACATCCACACAACACGTTCTCCTTGTGGTCTTGGATCACCACAAGTCGCTCCAAAAAGGTCTCATCACTATCAATATTTATCTCTCCATAATTGATGATGTGAGATTCATCATTAAAATAACATCAAAGCTACAATACATGGAAAACATCATGTATCTGACTCATCTGTGGGGGAAGTGCTACTCGATACTCCACTGCCCCAACACGAGATAACACCTCAAAAGGAGCAACAAACTGGTGAGAAAGCAAACTCCCACGACCAAGCCTTCACTAACTACAACGTGGAGTCACCATCAGAGACACATAATCCACAATATTAAACTCTAATTGTCTCCTTCTTTGATCAGCATCGGATTTTTGATGATCTTGCGCTGCCTGTGTCCTCTCAAGAACCACCTGAACTATCTTGGTTGTGTTCTGCACTAGTTTCGGTCCAAGAATTGTTGACTCTCCAACCCCATTCCAGCACAACGAAGAACATCAAGGCCATCCATACAATTCATAAAGCAGCGCCATACCGATGGTGGAGTGAAAACTATTATTGTAATCGAACTCCAAAAATGGTAAGTTCCTCATCCATGAGCCTCCAAAATCATTAATACAATAGTGTAACATGTCTTCAAGAGTCTGGATAGTTCACTCTGTCTGGCCATCCGCATGAGGATGAAAAGTAGTGCTCAGGCATAACATAGAACCAAAATAATGTTGGGTACCCCTCCACACCCTGGAGGTAAAGCGAGGATCCCGATTTAAAATCATTGTCCTAGGGACTCAATGAAGTTTCACCACCCCCTACAGATACTTCCTCGAAAAAAATTCCACTGAGCTCAACACCTTCATTGCTATAAAGTGGGAATATTTTGTTAAATGATCCACTACCACCAAAATAGCATCATGTCCTCCCAGAGCTAGAGGTAAATCAGTAACGAAGTCCATTGAGATGCCCTCGCACTTCAAATGTGGAATCTCTAATGGATGGAGAAGACCACCAGGAACAAAGTGTTAAGCCTTCATCTTCTGGTAGACTAAACATCAAGACACAAACTCTGCAACTACAATTTCCATCCCAGGACACCAAAACTGACTCCTCAAGGATCGGTACTTCTTTTTTCTACCAGGATGTATTGCTAAAGGTGAAATTTGTAACTCTCTAAGAACCGTCTCGCGCATAGGAAAAGGGACCAGAGGCCTTCCATGATACAACACTCGGTGTTGTTCATCGTTAGTCCAACAATCAGGGGCCTCACAACAAACAACTCAGTCTCTCCAGACCTGCACCACAAGATCACCCAACTGGGACTCTTCCACCTTCTACATCAAGGATGAATGCATCGTCATCTCGAAAACAAAACCTATACCTCCAACTTCTTCCATATCAATATGTAAAGCTAATAGTTCTTCCATTACTATCCAAGAATCACCAGATCCACTCACAACATCACTGTGTGACTTTTATCCTAGCGCATTATCTACAACATTTTTTTTCCTAGTGTATACAATATTTCAAAGTCATATTCCTCTAAGAACTCCATCCACTGACACTGTCGCAAGTTCATGTCACACTGGGAGAAAACATACCTCAATCTCTTATGATTGGTGAAAACCACGAAGCACTCACCAATGAAGTAATGTCTTCACAAATTCATAGAAAACACCATGACCGAAAACACAAAATCGTGGGTGGAATAGTTGAATTCATGGGGGCACAACTTCCAAGACCCATAAGAAACTACTGACCTTTACTACCTGATAAAACAACCTAACCCCAGAGGTGAAGCATCGCAGAATTTATCAAACTAAACTCCTCAGCTAGAAGACAAAGGACATGAGCATTTAAAAACTTCTCCTTTAGATACTTGAAATCTTCCTGACACTGATCAGTCCGTAATAACGCCATATCCTTCCAATTTAAAGCTGTTTGAGGAGTCACAAGCCGTGAAATTTTTTTTATGAGCATACTGTAGTAGCATACGAGAACAAGGGAACATCAGACCTCTGACATTGTCTTGGGGGATGCCCAAGACACAACTTCCTCAATCATCTATAGATCCACAACTACTCTGTATTGGGACACAACATGACCTAATAAATGGACTTCTCGAGCCTAAAACTCACACTTTGACAACTTCTCGAACAACTTATGATGGCAAAGAACTCTCAAAACAAATCGTAGAAGGGGTCATCTTATAGGGAGACATAGAGATAGGAGACGCTCATAGCTATAGCTCGATCCAGAATTCAATCTCTCGTCAAGGGGTTATGGCTACAACCTCTTCTAGAAACACATCTAGGTACTCTTCTATGACCCAAGGAATCACCAACTACTTAACCTCTGATGAACTCAACATCATCTCGGCCATTATGGACGATAAGGATGGAACACACCTATGACCCATCCAAGGATCTCTTTCACTAACAAAAACCACTTTCTCTCAATCCGTACCAAGGAAAACGACCTACTTCCTAAAACAATCCATGATTGTTTTCACCGAATAAAACCAATCCATGTTGTGGATGACATCATATTGTTGTATATGTAAACATAAGAAATCTCCCCAAGATTTTTGAATCCCCGACACTAGATCATAGTCTCTACATACTTCAAACAAGCTAGATCAACCTCCAACTGGCATAGTCAATACCAAGGGCACTGAAGGCCTCTCCACCTCAATCCACAAATAATGGAAAAGGGTAGGTGATAAGAAGGAGTGTGTCACTCATGAATCAAACATGGCATACACCAAGGTAGAAAACAAGGAAAGGGTACCTCAAATGAATATATATTGTCTGGAGGTGGCAACACTAGAGCCTGAAGCCGACCAAGACCTCTGACACGACCTCTCTGACCCTGATGACAACCGACACCATGGACGCACTCTTCTCTATAAGGACGGGGAGAATCATGGGGTTGTCTTATGTCTGCCCCATATACCCTCTACTGATCTAAAGCTAGTGCAACTGGCTGCTACTGCTATAGATAGAATTGCCTCAATGGAGGAACCTAGAGCATTGATCCCAGTGCAGGATGATCAATTGGTAAGGTCGGGTACTCTTACTACTGATGGCCATTACCACCTCAAGAAAATCAAGTGCCTAATCCCTTGGCATAGGCCTGAGAGTTGCTGCCTTCTGGAGAAACGAGATGTAAAGAGCTGGCACCTACCCCCTGCTGAAAGAAAACTCTTCTCCCCAGAAAACCAGGATCCCCAGACCACAGCCTTGCTTCGTGAGGGATCATGAGGATCCCCCTCTCATGATGATCATGTCCTAGCCAATGACATCTTGAAAACCTCTTCCCTCTCCAGCACATCAAGATATGTCTTTAGCATAAATGGGGTGACTTGGTGTTGGATCTCTGGACACAGAGCCTAAAAAAATGCCTTGACCTGACCTCCCCATCTGGTAACAAGTCTGAAGAATATTCAAAATGGTTTCTAGAATGGATTCAAAACTCTCGAACAATAGAGTTCTACTGTATAAGGGTATGAAGCTCCGAGCGATAAGACGCCATCGTAGTCGAGGAAAGGAACCCGACTCTAAACTTGTCACATAACTCCTCCCATGAGACCGTTGACTCCTCACGATCCCCGAGGAAGAAGAACCATCACTGCCTTTCTGCTCCATGCAGCATCGTCACAGCTAAGGACACCTAGTTCTCCATCCAAGAATGTATCGAACTGAAGCCTATCTCGACCTCCTCCAACTAGTCTTCCGTGACTGCATCAGAAACGGAGCCCTCATACTTCTGCAGACTCTGGCACTGAAACACTCAGAGTGTCTTTCTCCAAGTGTCATAATCGTAAACCCTTACCATGTGGTGATCTACTAGAACAACCTACGGATTGTCTTCTATGCGAGACTAATGGGGACATTGACATGAAGCGATACCTACAAAATAACAATCATATAGATCTCCTAAACCTGGATTATGGAAGGCCCAACATTTATTAATTAGTTGTTTTATTTTTATTCATTTTAGGTTAACCAATCCCAAGATCTTCCAATTCAAACACTTGCACAAAGGAGAATGATTCATGAAACTTTCCTAGGTATCTACTCTGTAACTAGTATCACCTTGTTAAGCAGCTATTGTAAACTTAAATTTTCATTCGTTAGATTATAGGGGGACCTAAACGATAATGTCTCAGCTGGTCTCCAGTGTTTAACTCACTTTCTAAACACGAATTAAAATATTTCCCTACCAACCCCTACAACCTCACATGTTCCTAACCCCAAACTCCACCCAATCACTCAACCAGAGCTCTGATACCACTCTATCACGATCCCCTCCCCACAAAGTGTACCCCTCCTAGGCTGAAAATGTGAGAAGAGATATAATGACCCCCGATTACCGCCTCTTGTAGGCCCTGGGTTGGAGATTAGCATTGAGGGTATAGTATCACACAAATGGGAGGCATTACCCTCTAAGTGAACACATGCGGAAGAGAGAGATAAGGTAGAAACCAACAAACTCCAACTCAGAACTGAAGTATAAAACAAAACCCAAGTACACATATGTAATGTCATGAAAAAGTATTACAACTGAATGGAAAAACTACAACTACCCAAATGAAAGTAAAAACAGCTGAAACCACAAGCTCGAACAACTCCTTCAACCCCAAGCTAGCAGAAACCAGCTTGATCTCCAGCCTACTCCAAGTGACTGGAAAAGCAATTTATATATACATAGGGTGAGTATAACAGTATTCTCAGTAGGATCATCCCCAAGGCCTCTTGTGAAATGGTAATGAAAGCATGCTAAAGCACAGTGAACAACAAGTGAAACTAACTCGTCACCTAAACATGTATACGATGTTCCAAACCTCACCACGGATACTCTTACCAAGTAAAACATAAAAAGAATATAGCATATAATAAAGAATATAATGGGTAACCCACTACTACTTCCCCACTGGTTTTCCGCTTTTCCCCAACGACATACGTCCTGTCCATCTCTGCCTAAAGGCTTGCCTGCATACACCAGGGATAAGCTCAACAATTTGCACCACGTGCACCACAAAGGCTAGCCCGCAGACAACTAGGCAACGCACCACACCATCCTCACAACCAAAATAACCAGGTAGTTTTTGGGATCCACCACAACTTGAATAACATGTATCATACATCAATTATTATTCCTCAAGACATTACAGCCCATACACCGAGTTAGGAACCTCAAGCCAACAGAGCCTATCCACGTTACACATATAGTAGTCCATAAGATACTATATCTAGAATATATGTGTGTGAATAAACACAAGGCATTACAGCTCTCTACACACATATATGGGGAAAACTAAATGTTGTGCCTAATGGCACTAATATCAACCAAGAGAAGAGACTGGGGTCAATGGAGCTAGTCATCCATTCCTCCTCCCCCCAGAATATTGGGGAAAACACCACCGAGGGATCAAAATCCAGGGGTGTTAGTTGACCTTACTGAAAGGGTGGAGTAGCATATAAAACATAAAATGTTATAGAAAATACTATTACTCACAACCACACATTGGTAATAACCATGTCTTAGATAAAACTACAGATATCGTCTCTCAAACTCCGAGCTGCCACATCTGATACTAGGTATCCTATATGCACACAACCATTTAAGGGCTTTATTATATTACTTTATTCCATTTTTATCAATTCCACTTTATGTTAATTAATTCTTCAAACCTAAATTTACCATGAAAAATTCCACATAGAATTCCATTAACACCACATCAAAAAATTCTACTTTCCTTTAAAAAGATCTCAACCTCATCATTAAGTTTCATCAAACTTTGTCCCTTTGGGTTAACATAATTTATTCAACATCATTACAGAATTACTTTCCCATATTCAAAGTCATTATAGAATAGTTTCCTATTCGACTAAACACAAGGGGGATCAACACTGTGATTAGATGTACTACCCGTCGAGTCTTTGCCGCATATAACAAGAGCATAGACCGATTCTCCCTTGAGAGCATAAACACAGAAAGCATGTGGCATACCCTGCGTGTCTTAGCCTCTTTCGGATGAAGTGTAAGCAAGACCAGCATCCTTGAGTAGTGGGGAAAAGTAATGTAGATAAAAAAAACAAACAAATCACCAAGAATCCAAAAACCACATTCATCCCATTTCATTATCCCTGGTGTCATCCCCAACACCCACATTCATAAACCGATGCATCTTGCCACTCTAGGCGTCATCCGCTGCCTAAACTAAACATGATTCTTTGACTCCACATATCACAAAACCCCTCTAGAGTCACATTACAACACAAGCATTTAGAAAAACAAACATCACATAAAATATGGATTTTAGCCCTTTTACAAGGCATCCATCATTCAAATAATAAGTCCCAACAAATTTCAGATTTACCAATCGACTGAATTAACCAAGTACATCAGCATCAATTTGATTAACCTCAAAATGGGGACAACAACCATAATAACAACAACCAGATTCATTTACATGCCTCTTTATCTTTATAAAAATAATTATCAAATATTCTGGCATTACGTTCTTTATAAATATCTTCATGAACAACATGATAACAAGAAAGTCATAGATATCACACTATCTAGCAAATCAAGAGGAAAACCATTATCATAGTAAAAAGCAATAACATGCGATCAAACCAATTCTTTTAATCCCGTTTAAGTATTTAATTAGGTCAATTTCATTATGATCTAAAAGGGCAAAATCATGATAACTCTACGATCGCACATAAAAAATTAGAGAATCCACGAATCCCCTACCTCAAAGGTTTTCGAGGAAAACCACAACAGTCGAAAGACACCCACGAAACCTGGACGATTCTCCCTGAATCATCTTTAGATATCCTCTCCTAACACAACCATGACCAAAGCTCATCATATTCAACATCCACATGCTTAGATCTACCCATAACGGGAGAATATCTAAGAAAATGGGAGAAGAGGAGGAGTGGATCTAAGTAGATCTAAGAAACCAACCATGAACGATCACATACCACAATAAACCGACTTCGATTCATGTTGAGAGGCCTCCAGATCGCTTCCAAAACTCTAGGGAGAGGTTTTGTTACCTTCAAGGGAAATTAATCCCATGTTATAGCTGCATAGGGGCTTAAACAAGGTGATTAAATTCAAAACGAGTTATATCCAAAATATTATGATCTAACATTAAGTGCCTGCACGGTTAGTCCGCACAGTTTCACAAACCGTGTGCTAACTGTGCATTAGCTTTTGCCTTGTGAAATATTCCTCGGACGGTTAGTCTGCATTGTAATACAAACCTTGCGCTAACTATGCATTAACCACTGCCTCCAAGACCAGCCTTGAATGGTTTGGCCGCACGGTTTAGGCAAACTGTGCACCAACCTTGCGAAAGCTATTACCCTTTAGCTTTCCGTAAAAGTCCACACAAATGCTTCCCAAGCCACTATAACTTCCAAAACACCTCAAACACCACATTTCCACATATAAATGGATGGGACAACTCCGAGCCATTACACGGATCCTATGGTCTTAGGCAGGGATGGTAAAGATCACACATTATTTTTTTCCTTTTGAAAATTGATAAGACTCCCTACCCTACCGGGAACAATTTATGGAAACCATCCATGAATAAGACCATATATTTTCTTTCATGAGGTATCCCCATTGCTACCCCTCTCTTATTCAGTACCAAAAAACATAGAGGAGATGGGAACAAAGACCTTCATTACCCTTTCCCTATCGCGTTGAGCACTGTTACCATGTAAAATCATCATAGTCTATTCCCCTAACCATCATACCATCCTAATTTCATTATACCATTATCCAATGTAATGTGAATAGAGGGAAGGCTCATCAAGTCATCCTCTTCCACAGTCAATGAGCCCTCTTTCAATATAAGAAGATGAAAACTGTGAAGTTTCATTGTTAAATCATTCACATCATTTTTTTCTCACAGTGAGAATGAATCAAATGGTATTTGAGATTCATGATGATTGCATCATTTCAAAAACACCCATGGTGAATTAACTATGAGAATTATGATTCCTAATAAAATTTGGATATGTTGGAAGCCTTCTTAGGTCCTGGGATCACTGAATGTTCTCTTTTGAAATCCTACCCTAATTCCCTTAATATTGGCATCCCCCTTAGTAATAAGCCACCAATTAAAACCTTATTTCATCAAGGAATCCATTTCAAAAACAAAACCCAAACTAATTTCCCTCAAAGGACTGTACTCACTTATGAGATTTATCCATCTATGTGGGATTTGATTCCTATACCTATGTGATACATTGGAATCCTCCTTAAGGTTCAAACAAAACATTTCAAAATAAACCCTGATCTCATTGGGACATATTACCAATAGGGTATAATATATCAGGGAAACCCATATCCTTTAAATGTTCATTGGGTTGTTTCTATATATTTCCCACACTAAACATTGACCTTTCACCTTTCACTGAGATGTTCTTAACACTTGAAATTAATATTTATGGTTTGTTCCATATCACATGACCTTAAAAGGTGTGATATATCCCATTAAACAACAAAAAACTACAAGGGTTATGATTTCATTAACAAGGATACTTTGATTACCCATTTCATGTGTCTGATCCCATTATCAAAATAGTCCTTTATCTCCCTGATGACAATAAATTACAGAGTTCCCCCACAGAGTGGCTTAAAAAGTAGTATAATCACAATCATGATTAAATGAATCTTGAAATAGTATATTAGAGGATACCCTTAATGGTGAAACGTGGATAAATATGCATATATCCATTAATGAGGAAATTTGAATGCATATAGATGGTTATTAATATTTCACATGTCATTAAGTTGTTGTAAATTACATGGGAAAAATATGTTATGCATTGTTAATTAATTAGTATTCTTGAAAATATATTAAATTTAAAATGAATGTCCCATAGTTGAAAATAATTCCCCCCAACATGGTGTGAGGAGTATGACCTCCCATCCTATCAACCAATATACATTAAATAGTATCCTAATTTTTAATCAAAATGATCAAATTTCTTTGGAAAGAATTTACCCTTTGGATAAAGAACACATAGATGTTTTTAGTTCCATGAATAAATCAAATGGAAACCACCTGTATGCGGTGATTCTTAAGACTAGAACACACGTTTCAAGGAACTATGAAATAGTGATAGAGGTATTTTTTATTATTCATCAAAAAGTAGAGAAGGTATCATCATTTTTATAATTGACATATTTATATTCAATTTTCAATGATGAACCCAGAGAGAAATCTAAAATTCCTACCTTTAATAGCATATTTGTGACCACTTAATCATGTGAAAATGAAAGCTTTTGACATTGTATGATCACTTAATAATCGATCTTCACTACTATATAGTTAATTAGAAAAAAAAATTCCGTACTTATTATAAACTAGGGGTAAGAAATAGTATCTATTAAACCATTGGGTGTGGTGGCAAAGATAATTTCACATGCCTTATGTTTTTTATTAATTTCTAACATAAAAATTAATCAATAGATCACTATTCACAATATTTCAACAGTGTCTTGTAAATATATTATTCTATTACTTTTCCATTAACATATTTCTTCAATAATTTATTGTATGATAATATTTCTACAATATAGATGTGAAATAATACTTTTCTTCATAGTACATTTATGTTTTCATCTAACCAAAAAATTAGTAATTAATAGGAATATTGGACATTCAAAATTTATATATGTTATTTATCCTTCAAAATATATATATATATATTATTTTTCTTAACTATAGAATAACTACTATTTCCATATATTGATCATTTTCCCTATTTTCACGACCCCCTCCCCACAAAGTGTACCCCTCCTAGGCTGGTAATATGAATAGGGAGATAATGGCCCCTGAGTCCAGCCTCCAGTATTCCCCGAGTTGGTGATTAGCACCAGGGGTATAATAAACACTCAAATGGGAGGCATTACCTTCTTAGAGAACACGTGCCAAAGAGAGAGATAAGACAAACTCAAACCAACTCTGACTAAGAACTGAAATATAAAAGAAACCCAAGTATATATATGAAATTCCAATTCAAAAGTACTACAACTGAAGGGTAAAACTACAAGTACCCAAGGAAAGTAAAAACAGCAGCAATCCGAAGCCCGAATAGCTCCTGCAACACAAGCTAGTAGTATCTAGCCTGATCAATAACCTGCTCTAAGTTACCTGAAAAATAGTTTATATAAAAGTAGTGTGAGTATAACAATACACTTAGTAGGATCCTCCCTGAATCCACTCGTGAAAAAGTAATGAAAGCATGCTAAATAACTGTGAACAATAGTGAAACAAACTCTTCACCTAAACAGGTATACTATGTTCCCAACCTCACCATGGCTACTCTCAACAAGTAACGCACACAATAATATATCATATAGTAAAGAATATCAAGGGTACCCTGCTACTACTTCCCCACTGTATTGACACTTTTCCACAATGACATACGTCTTGTGCATCTCTCTCCAATGGTTGGCCCGTATAAACATGGGAAAAGCTTCAAAATCTGCACTATGTGCACCACAAAGGCGTTCCCACAGACACCTGGGTGAAGCACCATACCATCCTCACATCCATAATAAACCAGGTATTTTTCAGGAGCCACCACAGCTCGCATAATGTGTATCATACGTCGGGTATTATACCTCAAGCCTATACAGCCCATACACCGAGTAAGGATCCTCAAGCCATCACAACCAGTAGAAGTTACACCTATGGTAGTCCATAAGATTGTATATCTAGAATATATATGTGTGAAAAAAACCACAATCTGTTAAAGCCCTCTTCACACATATATGGGGAAAACTAACCGTTGTGCCTCATGACACTAGTATCTACCAAGTGAAGAGAGCAGGGTCAAAGGGAGTAGTTAGCCATTCATCCTCCCACCAGAATGTTGGACAAAAACACCCCCCAGGGATCAGAATCCCCGGTGTGTCAGTTTCCCTTACTGATAGGGTGGAGTAACATATAGAAACAAAAAAAGTACAGAATATATCATAACTTACACCCACACAATCAGCATTACTTAGTATTAGACACACTACAAATAAAGTCTCATGGACTCCGGGATGCCACTTCTATGACTAGGTATCCTATATGCACACAACCATTTAAAGGGATTTATTAGATTAATTCCTTACCGTTTTATCAATTCCACTATACATTAATTAATTCTTTATACATTAATTAACCATAATCAATATTCACATTAAATTCTATTAACATCACAACCAAAATACACTCTCCCTTCAAAAGTTCTCAACCTCATCATTAAGATCCAACAAACTCCAACCTCATGGGATAACATCATTTATTCAAACATTCATTACATAAATACTTTCCCATATTCCAAAGAATTCTAGAAAAGAATCCTATGCTACAAAACACAAGGGGGATCAAAACAGTGAGTATATGTACTGCCAATTGAGTCTTTGCCACCTGTAGTAAGTGCGTAGACCCATTCTCCCTTGAGAGTCTAAACACAGAAAGCACGTGGCATACCCCGCGTGTCTTCGCCTCCTTCATAAGAAGGGTTAGAAAGACCTACATCCTTGATAATTGGGGAAAAGTAAAGTAGATAAACCACCAAGAATAAATAAACACACAATAATCACATCCATCCAATTCCATCATCCCTGGAGTCCTCCCTGACACCCATATGCATAAAATGATGCATCTCACCACTCTAGGCGTCATCCGCTGCCACAACCATAAGGCCTCCCAGCCTCCACACATCACAACACCCCTCTAGGGTCACATCACAACACAAGTAGTAGGAAACATCATTACATCAATTTGGGCTCTTGTCCCTTAAGCAAGGCATCCGACCTTCAAAAAACAAGCACCAACAATCACATCAAATGGGATTTTAGCCAATTCACAACAAGAGGGTAACTCTGAACCCTTCATGGAACTCAATCAAGTTATTTAATCCACCTTGAATTAACAAATTCAATTCGTTGGTTCTAACATCCTAAACCAATTCAATAAGCTATCATGGAAGCTTATACATGCTTACTATGCCAAATTTGATCAATATCAAGTAACAACAAGAACCAAGTCTGTTTTCATGCCTCTTTATATTTATCCAACCAATTATCAATTAATTCCAGCTTTACATTGTTTATCAATTTCATCAAGAACCCCATGATAACAAGAAAGGAATATATATCACTTTTATCTAGAATATCAAGAGGCAAATCTTCATCATGCTACCAGGCAACAACATGCAATCAAACAAATTATTTTAATGTAGTTCAAGTATTTAATAATTTCAATTCCATTATGGTTCCAAATGGCTAAATAATTTTAATAATAAAATTGCACATAAATAATTAGAGAAGCCATGAATCCACTACCTCAATGGTTTTCAAGGAAAACCACAACGGTCGATGAACGCCCAAGAAACCGGGTCAATTCTCCATGAATCCTCCTTAGATCTCCTATCCTAACACAACCAAGACAAAATATCATCACAATCGACTTCCACACTCCTAGATCTAACCATAACATGTGTAGATATAAGATCCCAAGAGAAGAGGGAGATCATATCTAGGTAGATCTAACAAACCAAACAAAAGGATCACATACCAGGAGAAACCAGCTTCGATTCGTGAAATGAAGCCTTCGGATCACCTCCATAATTCTTGGGAGAGGTTCTTCCACCTCCAAGGAAGGTTAATCCCGATTTATGGCTGATTAGGGGATTAAACAAGGTGATTAATTGAAAAACGAGTTAGAACCACAATAATAGGATCTAACATTATGTGCATGCATGGTTAGTCTACATGGTTTAACAAACCATGAACTAACCATGTGTTAGCTTCTATCTCAACAACCACTCCTCGCACGGTTAGTCCGCACGGTTAGAAAAAGAGTGCACTAACCGTGCGTTAGCCACTTCCTTCAAGGATATCCTTGCACGGTTTGACAGCACGGTTTAGGCAAACTGTGCTCCTCCAGTGCGAAGGCCATAACCCGTTATATTTCATTAAAAGTCCACCCCAATGCACCCCCAAGTTGCCTTGACTGTCAGGACCCGTACTCGGGGCCCTTGCTGTGAATACCCCAAGCCCGCCTTCCATAGGCCAGGGGCCAGCGATTAGCACCAAAGGCATAAATCCCGATAACTGGGAAGGCATTGCCTTTATAAAAGTAAACAAAACACCACAGTGTACAAGCGAAAGTAAAACACTAAGTACAAAAGAATGTGGTAAAAAGTAAATGGACCAGAATACAAACCCAACTGAATGTACATCTACAACTGAACGAATGTACAACAGAAAATACAAACAGTTGGATGAATGGAAGTAGCTCTTGGGTCGTACTCCTCGGATCCTACCTGAAGGGTAGGTACAAATAGCCTCCACAATGCTCTCGCCCGTCAACCTCCTCTGTGTGTCGTCTCGCCATGAAGTCCACCTCCGGATACTGACTCGTCATGTGGTCCACCTCCGGGTACCGTCCAGTCCTCGAACACTCAACCTCTGTCAGCCCTGTCCGTTGTCTGCAACCAACACAACGAGGTGTGGGCATAGCCCGTGCAGGGGTGGGTATACGATACTCAGTAGGGACCCTGAAACCCTCGAGGTCTCACTAAAACAAACAAGGATAACCACAAAGAATATCTCAACAGATAACCTCTACATAGGTACATGTCTATACATATACCTATGTTATCAAGTAACCCATCTCAATCATGAGGAAACACAAAGATTATGAAATCCATGGATAACCACTACCCATGTATATTCCCATACATATACCTATGTTATCAAGTGACCCATCTCAATAAAAAGGTAAACACAAAGGTTATAGACTCAGCTCAAACCAGGATTTTCATTATCGAAACTGTAACTGCTGAAGAACCCCGTCTCTGGATTGTACAGTGATCCTGTCACGACTCCGAAGTACTACTCACTAACCTAAGACTGTTGAGGTACTCCTCCTGTCGAGTACATATTTCCATCCACCCAAACACAGTAGTGCTTCTCGCTGGGGTATGCCACCCAAACACAGTAGTTCACACCCCCTAGTAGCCTGCAAAGGTACTCTCCAGACGAGTACCGCGGGTCTGAACTGTCATGCAGGTAGTGCTCTATCCTCCATGGGTTTGCACTCGAAAAAAGTAGTGTTCTCTCCACTGGACTAGTCGACTCACTCCAAGTCATGTCGGTCAAGCAGTCGTCAGGTCTCAGTCGGCTACACGGTCTCCATACTCCACACGCTCGACTCTGGGAGGGTCCGCTCCATGAGATACAGGTCAATACTCCAAGTATCTCAAATTCCCACGAAGGAGTATCTCAATGTACTGCCTCGTCATAGGGGTCTCAACGCAACAGATGGCACGTCAATCAGACGCATGATCTGTGAGTTATTAGCCTTTTCGTCCCAGGGGCCCGGTTGGTTTCGTGAGTGAGCCAACCTGGACATATCTCAACTGTATCCCGAACACTCATAGGGTATACCGATAGGGACCGTTTCTCAAGTTGATCACCAACGCCGCTGACGGTTCGTCAAATGGACGTCCGGTCTGAAAGATATCAGCTTTTCCGTTCCAGGGGCATGGTTGGATTTCGGGTACAATCCAACCCAACGATTATCCAATAGCAACCAAAACTAATGCGAAGAATTCTAGAAGTTCCATCTCATCAAGAGGAATTCAACAAGACAGATGGTGCATCAATCGGACGCCCGGTCTGTGAGTTATTGGCTTTTTTCGTTCAGGGGGCCCTGTTGGTTTCGTGAGCGACCCAACCCGACCGCACTCCGACGACATCCAACCCTTGATACGAGTAAGCCAAATGTTCTGTATCATCAATAGGAATCCAAAAAGGTTGATGGCACATCAATCAGACGTCCGGAGCTCATGATATAAGCGTTTCCGCTCCGAGGGCCCGGTTGGTTTCGTATCCGAACCAACGCAGCCAAACCCAAAATACTCCAAAACCTTGAATGTAATATACCGAAATGACTATCTCAATCCAAGGGTCATATCACCGCCGACGGTGCATCGATCGGAGGTCTATAGGTCATGATATGGGCGAAAGACCGAAGATGTCCGGAAACAGGGGGTCTGGGCCCTGACCGACCCGGACCAACCCTGCTGGGTCGGCCCGCATCGGGTCGACCCTACCCGGTCTGGGTCAGACCCGGCAGGGTGCGAGCCGGCCCGGCCGGCACGCGCCACGTTTCCCCCTGTATCTCGCGCGGCCGCGGGATCCATCATCTCGCTGTCGCGGCTACAGCCGTAACGGTTTCTCTAGGCGGCGCGTAGGGGCGCCGTCACCTCTGGCCGCCGGCGCCGCTGCGCCAGCGCCCCGCACCGCCGGTGGTGTGCGCAGGCCACCAGAGTTGCTCAGGTGGTCCGTTTTCAAATCTTCTTGTGCTGATGCTCATATCGAGTCCTGTTCTTCACTGCGGAAACATCAAATCGTCTCTACGACCCGATCCATCAAAGCCCATCGATCCAAACGGCAAAAGAAAAAACCTCGGATTCTTCCGATCACCTTCACGGTCCAAAATACGACCACACATTCATTCGGCCTCGACGGTGTGGTGCGACGGCACTACACATCCTTGCTGCATCCCTCCATGTTCTCACGCAGTGCTGTCGCATCATGCCGCCATATTCCGAACCACAACAACACAACAACATAGGCGGAGGAGGGTCGGCTGTGTTCGTGCGGTCCAACCTCCCACCGTTAGATGATAACAAGCAGCCCAAAAGACGAAGAAAAACAAGAAATGTTCACGAACAAAATAGAATCAACCCAAACTGTTTTTTTTCCCACAATAGATTATTCCCAACGCGCAAGGAAAATGTTCGAGGATCAACTAGGTAATAAGTTTATCCGTGTTCATTGTTTTTTTAGAAATAAATAAATCAAGGGAATAAAAATCATTCTCAAACATAATTACCTAACTCAAGTGTTGCCGCCGAACAAGATTTATTGAGTAAAGGGACGTAGTGGAAGAAGATGTCATGGAAGTGAGATCGTCACGTCGTGGAAGGAGCGTCGCGGAAGGGGCGTCGTTGATTTCCAATGATTTGGTGTTCTTCATCAGAGATCGGTTCTTTCTTCGCGTTCTTCATGAAAAAGGATGAAGATATTCAATCTTGAGAGCTTCTCCCAATCCTCTCAACAAGCAACCCTCACGTGAAACATGTATTGGTCTTATTTTATTCTCAATCCAACAATTAGAAAATCAAAGTTATGTAACGAACCCTTAATTCGATGAATTAATGGTAACGACTTAACTGCCCAATTAATTGGGGAGTTTCTTAACCAGAAAAATGCACTGTTGACTTTCAATTAAGAGGGGGTTGCAGGTGCGTTACTTAGGAGGAAAGAAACGGCGGGGCTCGTGTGGGCCCCACATCACAAATATCCTACCAAGAGGATAGGATATTTTGGGTTCCACCATATCCTTTTAACTTAGCTTATGTTGCTTTAAGTGGCTTAAAGTGAAATATAATAAAGTTGTCGCACCACTTTATTTTATTTCTTAACTTAACCCCAAAATATAGAAACCACACCCGGGCAAACGCAACTCCAGAAAAGGTTTTTCTAAACAAATAACGGTGTTGCAATACCATTGGTTCCCTCGGAATTCGCTTTCCAGCACTAGTTCAAAAGTTAGAAAATCCCGCTCGTTCATTCACTGAACATACCCAAGAGAAACTTCAGAAAATGATTTTGGGCACAGCGGGCCTCAGAATCCAGTGCCGTCAGAAAATGCGTTCTTGTAAAATCTCAAACAAAATTAAGAAAAAAATTTCCCTTTAATTTTATGGGCCTTTACAATGACCTCCCGGAACACTTCCAGCACCCGAATTTTACAAGGGAATGGACCGGAGAGGTCTGGGCCATTACATCAGATATCTCTCAAAACATTCTAATCCACGTGAATCCACAACCCACCTAAAGAGAAAATGAAACAGGGCCTGAACAGCCACCCAACAAGATACCTCTCAAAAGAGAGAAATCCACCAATGAAAATAGGACACCATCTCAAAAACATGAATGTTCCACAACCACATCAGATACAACAATACATGAAAACAAATTTAAACACCAAACAACATTGTGTACTGAGCACGTATTTGTGATTCACGTTTCCATGTACTCTCCTCCATACCACCATGTCACCACAAGACACAAACTAAAGGGATGGAACACCCACACAACAACTTCTCCTTATGGTCTTGGATCTCCACAGGTCGCTCCCCAAAGGTGGAATCATCATCAACATCAACTTCTCCCCAATTGATGATGTGAGAGTCATTATGAAGATAACGATGAAGCTGTGATACTTGGAAAACATCATGTATCCGACTCATCTATGGGAGATGTGACACTCGATATGCCATAGCTCTAGCACGAGCGAACACCTCGAAAGGCCCAACAAACCGGGGAGAAAGCATACTTTTGCGAACAAACCTTCGCTGCCCACGATGGAGAGTCACCTTCAGAAACACATGATCCCCATCATTAAACTCTAAGTGTCTCCTTCCTTGATCGGAATATGATTTATGATGATCTTGCGCTGCCTTCATCCTCTCACGAATCACCTGAACCATCTTTATTGTATTCTGCACTAGTTTTGGTCCGAGAAATGCTGAATCTCTGACCCCAGTCCAGCTCAACGGAGAACGGCAAGCCCATCCATACAAGGATTCATATGGTACAATTCCGATGGTGGAGTGGAAACTATTATTATAGGAAAACTCCACCAAATGAAGTGCCTCATCCATGAACCTCCAAAATCAAGAACACAAGAGCACAACATGTCTTCAAGAGTCTGGATGGTTCGCTCTGTCTGACCACCCGTTTGAGGATGAAAAGCAGTGCTAAGGCAAAGTTGAGAACCAAAAAAACGTTAGAGACCTCTCCACACCCTGGAGGTAAAATGAGGATCTCAATTAGAAATTTTCGTCCTTGGGAATCTATGAACTCTCACCACCTCCTCCTGACACTGCATTGACAAAACTTCCACTGAGCTTGACTCCTTGATTTCTATATAGTGGGTGGATTTCATTAAACAATCCACTATGATACTAATAGCATCATATCCTCCCAGATCTCGAGGTAGGATAGTAATGAAGTCCATTGAGATGTCCTCCCACTTCCCCTGAGAAATATCTAATGGATGGAGAAGACCACCAAGAACACTGTGTTCAGCCTTCACCTTTTGTAAAACTGAACATCGAGAGAGAAACTCCGCAACCGCATGATTTATCCCAGGCCACAAAAATTGGCTCCTCAAGGATCGATACATCATTTTCACACTAGGATGCACCACTATAGGAGAATCATGGAACTCTCTGAGGACCGTCTCGCGTATCTCCAAGGGAACAAAAATCCTTCCAAGATACAACACTCAGTGTTGTCCATCCTCAGTCCAACCATCATGGGTCTCACCACAAACAACTCGGTTTCTCCAGACCTCCACCTCATGGTCCCCCAACTGGGACTCATCCACCATCTAATCCAGGGATGACTGCACCGTCATCTGTAAAAGAATGCCTCTGCCCCCAACATCTCCCATATCAAGATATAATGCTAATAGTTCTTCCATTACTCCCCAGGAATCATCGAATTCATGAACAACAACACTATGTGACTTTCAGCTCATCGTATCAGCTTAAAAATTCCATTTTCTAGGTGTATATGATATTTCAAAGACATATTCCTGTAATAAATCCATGCACCGATGCTGTCATAAGTTCATGTCATGCTGGAAGAAATCATACCTCAAACTCTTATGATATGTGAAAACCACAATGTGTTCACCAATGATTAAATGTCACCACTACAATATAGAGAACACCATGGATGCCAAATCAAGGTCATGGGTGGCATAGTTGCAATCATGGGGACGCAACTGCTGAGACCCATAAGAAACAATTGACCTCTGCTGCATGAGAACACATGCCTAGCCCTAGATGTGAAGCATCACAGAAAACATCAAACTGAACTCCCTCAACTGGGAGACACAGGACTGGAGCACTTACTAACTTCTTCTTTAGATACTCTAAAGCATCCAGACATTAATTAGTCCATATGAACGCTTGATCCTTTATATTCAATGATGTCAGTGCAGTCGCAACTCATGAGAAATTGCCTACGAACCTCCACTAGGATCCTGCGAGCCCAAGGAAACTTTATACCTCTGAAACTATCTTGGGGGCTTCACAATACACAACTTCTTCTATTTTCAAAGGATACACAACAACTCCCTATTTCGACACAACATCCCCCAAGAAACTGACTTCTCAAGCCAAAAACTCATAGTTTGACAACATCCCGAACAACTGATGTCGACGAAGAACTCCCAAAATTGTTCATAGATGCTTTGTATGATCCTCTTCAGAAGTTGAGTACATAAGAATTTCATCGATCAAAATTACCACAAACATGTCCAGGAACACACAGAATAAAACATTCATCAAACCCATGAACAAATATGGAGCATTCGTCACACCAAATAGAATTACAACGAACACATAATGACCATGATGACAACAGAAAGCAGTCTTCATGATATCCTCATCCTTCACACGCATATGATGACATCCTAACTGCAAGTCGATCATTGAGAACCAACATGCACCTTTCAGTTGATCATATAAGTTGTAAATATATGAAAGAGGATAGAGATTCATTATTGTCACTTTTTCTAAGTGATGATAATTGATACACAACCATAAATTTCCATCAACCTTCTTCACGAACAAAACTGGTGAACCCCATGGTGACACACATGGCTGAAAAAAGCCGCACTACAATAAACCATCACGTTATATATGAAACTCTCGTAACTCACAAGGGGACATCCTATAAAGAGATACAGAGATAGGAGATGCTCCTGGATGTAGCTCAATCCTAAACATGATCTCTCATCGATGGGTTATGGCTATAACCTCTTCTGGAAAGACATCAGGGTACTCCTCTATGACCCTAGGAAACACCAACTGCTGAACCTTTGAAGAACTCAGCACCATCTCTGCCACCGTGGATGATAATAATGGAACTATCCTGTGACCCATATGAGGATCTCGTTCACCAACAAACACCACTTTCTCTCTATCCACATTAATTAAAATGACATTCTTCTTGAAGAAATCCATGATAGCCTGCACCTAATACAACCAATCCATGCCAAGGATGACATCATAAGGATGTATTCATAAACATAGGAATTCTCCCCAAGAGTGGTGTTTCCCCAACATTAGCTCATAGTCTCTAAATACTTAAAATAAGTCATATCGACCACCGAATGGCGTAGTCAGAGCCAAGGTCATTGGAATCCTCTCTACCTCAAGTCCCAAACTATGGACAAGGGTAGGTGATATGATGTAGTGTGTCACTCTTGAATCCAATAAGGCATACACCAAGGTTGAAAACAAGAAAAATGTACCTTGAATGATGTCTGTCTCGTCGGGAGTAGGCAACGATAGAGCATGAAGCTGACCACGACCTCCTCCATGACCTCTCTGACCCTGATAACGACCACTACCAAGGCCGTGCTCTGCTCTCTGAGGATGGGGGTGTAATGGTGATGTCCTCTGCCTGCCACATCTACCCTCTGTTGATCTAAAGATGGTGCAACTAGATGCTGATTCCTCAGTAGAAACTGCCTCAATAAAGGAACCTGGAGCGTAACACCTGGTGCACGATGACTGCTCAGAATGTTCAGGCACTACTACAACTGATGACCATGCCCACCACAAGGAAAAAAAGCACCTGATATCTTAGCATAGACCTATGAGTGGCTGCCTCTGGAAAAACGAGGTGTGAAGGGCAGGGACCTACCCCCGGCTGAATGGAAACTCTTCTGCCCTTAAAACCGGGAACCTCAGACCACATCCTTGCTTCGTGAGGAATCATGATGATTCCCATCTCGTGATGATCTGATCCTGACCAAAGTCCTCTCGATAACCTACACCCTCGCTAGCACCTTGAGATATATCTTCATTATAAATGGGTTGACCTGGCGTTGTATCTCTTGATGCAAAGCCTCCTTGAAATTCCTCGCCTTGGTCTCCTCATCTCTTAATATGTCATAAGTTTATTATAAAAGGTTCCTAAAATGAATTCCAAACTCATGAATAGTAGATCTCCTTTGTTGAAGGGTAAGATGCTCCTAGCGACTAGACGCCTCTATAGTCGATGAAAGGAACTTGACTCTGAACTTTTCTCAGAACTCCTCCCATGAGATCGCTAACTGGTCGCGATCCCCGAAGAACAAGAACCACCAATGCCTTACTGCTCCACACAGCATCATCAAAACTAAGGACACCCAGTGCTCCATCCGAGCAAGGAACGAACTGACCCTATCTCGACCTCATCCAACCAGTCTTCCAAGAGTGCATCTGAAACAGAGCCCTCATACTTTTGCAGACTTGGGTGCTGAAACTCTCAGAGTGTCTTCCTCCAAGTGTCATCGTCATGAACCTCTACCCTCCAGTGTCCTGCTGGAACATCCTGTTGGACATATTATATGCAAAACTGACGAGGAAATTGGCTTGGAGCTATACCTACAAAATAACAAACAATTAGAGCTCCTAATCATGGAATATGGAAGTCTCTACATTTATTAATTAATTTTTTTCCTTTTATATGTTTTAGGTTATCCTATCCCATGTTCTACCCATTCGAACACATGAACAAATAATAATGATACATGATCCATCCCTAGGTCTCTACCATGCAACCTGTATCACCTTGTTTAGTATCCATTGTAAACATAAAGGTACGTACATCAGATCATAGGGGTCCATAAATGCCTATGTCTCAGCCGATCTCCAGTGTCTTCCATACATGCTAAACATGAATGAAATTATTTCCCTACCAACCCATGCAACCTCATTGTGACTAACTCCAAACTCCATCATATCCCTCAACCAGAGCCTCTAATTCCACTATGTCACGAACCCCTTCCTAGAAAGTGTACCCCTCCTGGGCTGGCAATGTAAATAGTGAGATAATGACCCCCGAGTCCCGCCTCCAGTTGGCCCTGGGTTGGAGACTATCCCTAAGGGTATAATAAACACTCAAAGGGGATGCATCACCCTCTAATAGAACACTTGCGCAAGAGAGAGATAATATAGACACCGAGCAACTCCAACTCATAACTGAAATATAATAGAAACCCATGTACATATATGAAATTCCCTGAAAAAGTACTAGAACTGAAAGGGAAAACTACAAGTACCCAAAGGAATGTAAAAACAATAGCGATCACAATCTCGAACAGCTCCAGCAACACAATCTAGTACTAGCCAGCCTGATCTCCAACTTCCTCCAAGTGACCTGAAAAATAATTTATATAAATGTATAGTGAGTATAATAGTATACACAAATGGATCCTCCCTGAAGCCTCTCGTGCCAAAGTAATGAAAGCATGATAAAGTATAGTGAACAATAGTGAATCTAACTCGTCACCTAAACAAGTATACTATGTTCCCAACCTCACCATGCCTACTCTCACCAAGCAACACAGAAAGGAATATATCATATATTAAAGAATATCATGGGTACCAAGCTACTACATCCCCACTAGTTTTTCACTTTTCCCCAACGATGTACGTCCTGTGCATCTCTCTCCAATGTCCTGCCTGTATAAACTTGTGCTAAGCTCCCCAATCTGCACAACATGCACAACAAAGGCTTGCCCACAGACACTTGGGCGAAGCACTACACCATAATCACAACCAAAATTAACCATGTAGTTTCCAAGATCCACCACAACTCATATAATGTGTATCATACGTCGGGTATTATACCTCAAGCCATTATAACCCCTACACCAAGTAAGGATCCTAAAGCCATTAGATCCTATACACGTTAAAACTACAGTCTCCAAAAGATACTATATCCAAAATAAATGTGTGTGAAAGAAATCCACAAGCCATTACAACCCTCTACACACCTATATGGGGAAAACAAACTAATGTGTCTCATGGAACTAGTATCTTCCATGAGAAGAGAGCGGGGTCAAAGGGGTAGTCATCCATTCATCCTCCCACCATAATGTTAGGGAAAACACCCCCCAGGGCTCAGAATCGTCGAGGTGTCAATTGACCTTACTGAAAAAGCTGAGTATCATATAGAAACACAAAATGTACAGAATATATCATAACTCACAACCACACTATGGGCATAACCTAGTCTTAGACACACTGCATCTAACGTATCTCGGACTTCGGGTTGCCTCTTCTAAGACTAGGTATCCTATAAGCACACGACCATTTAAAGGGATTTATTAGATTACTTTCGTCCCTTTTTATCAATTCCATTTTACGTTAATTAATTCTTTATATATTAATTTACCATGAACAATTTTCATGTTAAATTAAATTTAAATCACAATCAAAATCCACCGTCCCTTTAAAATATCCTAACCTCATCATTAAGTACCTACAAACTCAGACCCCATGGGTTAACATCATTTATTCAAGCATTCATTACAAAATTAATTTCCTATATTCCAAGGAATTTTAGAAAAGAATCACATGATACTAAAAAAAGGGGGCTCATCACTATGAGTAGATTCACTACTCGTCGAGTCTTTTCCGCCTATAGAAAGAGTGTTGACCCATTCTCCCTTGATTGGATAAACACGGAAAGCATGTGGAATACACCAGGTGTCTTCACCTCCTTTGGATGAAGGGTAAGAAAGACCAGCTCCATTGATCTGTGGGGACATGTAAAGCAGATAAACCACCAAGAATCAATAAACATATAACAATCACATGCATCCCATTTCATCTTCCCCGGTGACCTCTCGGACAACCAGATACATAAATAGATGTATCTCACCACTATAGGCGTCATCCACTGCCACAACCAAAAGGCCTCCCTACATCCACACATCACAACACCCATCCATGGCCACATCACATCACAAGTAATAGGAAGACAAACTTTACAACAATTTTGCCTCTTGTCCCTTATGAAAGGCATTCGACCTTCAAACAACAAGCACCAAAAATCACATCAAATGTTCTTTTAGACCTAATTCACAACAAGAGGGTATCATTGATCCCTTTATGGAACTAAATAAATTTATTTAATAATCCTTGAATTTACAAATTTAATTCGTTGCTTCCAACATCCTAAACCAATTCAGTAAGCTGATACTGAATATTAAATAAGATTACTATGGAAAATTCGATCAATATCAAGTCACAACAACAACCAGGTCTATTTTCATGCCTCTTAATACTTATCCAACCAATTATCAATAAATTCTGCCTTTATGTTTTTTATCAATTACATCATGAACCCCATGCTAACAAGAAAGGAATATATATCACACTTATCTGGAAAATCAAGAGGCAAATTTTCATCACAATACAAGTCAACAATATGCGATCAAACCAATTATTTTATTCTCGTTGATGTAATTAATTTGGTCAATTCCATCATGATCCAGAGGCCCAAATCAGGTTAACACTACAATTCCACATAAACAATTAGAGACGCCACAAATCCCCAACCTCAATGGTTTTCGAGGAAAACAACAATGGTCGATGAACACCCAAGAAACCGGGTCGATTATCTATGAATCCTCCTTATATATCCTCTTCTAACACAAACAAGACCAAAACACATCATAATCGACATCCACACAACTAGATATAAACATAAAATGTGTAGATATAAGATCCTGAGAGAAGAGGGGGAGGAGATCTGGGTATATCTACAAAACCAAACAAAAGGATCACATACCTCAAAAACCAGTCGTCGATTCACAAAGAGAAGCTTCCGGATCACCTCCAAAACACATGGGAGAGTTTCTTCCACCACCAAATAAGGGTAATCCC
This sequence comes from Viscum album, assembly GCA_963277665.1. Classification (NCBI taxonomy): domain Eukaryota; kingdom Viridiplantae; phylum Streptophyta; class Magnoliopsida; order Santalales; family Viscaceae; genus Viscum; species Viscum album. Next base: position 1,248,729,593 of record OY728148.1, read on the forward strand.
ATGTTATGTCTAATTAGGGGCTTAAAAGAGGTGATTAATGGCAAAACAAGTTAGATCCACAATTTTAGGATCTAACATTATGTGCCCTCCATGTTAGTCTACATGGTTTAACAAACCGTGCACTAATCGTGCAGTGGATTCTGCCTCAACAACCACTCCTCGCACTGTTAGTCCACACAGTTAGACAAATCATGCACTAACGGTGCGTTATCCACTGCCTCCAATGCCATCCTTGCAATGTTTGGCTGCACGGTTAAGGCAAACCGTGTGCCTACCGTGCGAAGTCCATAACCGTTTAGATTTCCTTAATAGTCCAACCCAACAACCTCCAGGTCGCCTTGACCTCCCGGAACACCTCCAGCCCCACATATTCACAATGGAATAGACCAGAGAGGTCCGGTACATTCCACCTATTATCAATATAATATATATTTTTACATGGATTATATATATCAAAAACATGTTTTCAATTATATGATATAAAATCGGAATGTTATAAAATTTTCATGAAGAAGACTAAGGGGTTTAATTTGGCGACATGGTTATACATACTTTAATATTCCAGAGTGCCCCCACTGAAGGGCTTATACATGAAATCATTATTAATACAGTAGGAAATGAAAACATTAAAACATTTGACTTTATATTATAATTAAAGATAATCAATTGGTATATTAATGATCATATAAAAATAAAATCATCAAAAATTTAGGATTACATGATATTAACATTTAAAAAAAGTTACTTTTATATCATAAAAAATAATATTGACTCTCTATATATAGAATGTTAGTATAAAAATAAATTAATGAGATAGGAATAAAACAACATTACCCTAGACTGACTAACATTAGAATACTACCTGAGGTTTTTGTATAAAAAAAATCATATATAATCATGTCCTAATAAAGAATCATTTAAATAACTATCAAAGTGGATTCGGTTCACTCCTCATTCATCATATCATCAGTGAAGGTCTACTCATAAAACTATCATAATTGGCATAATAACATTATAAATTGGGATCACCACAAAATATATTCATTATTATCCAATGATATATTAATTTTTAACTAATAATTTATTGGGATATATCATTCTAATAAAATCCATCTAGAAATAATAATCCATTAATATGTTTTCTAAGAAAATTCATTCATCTTTTTTAATAACTCTTTCAAAAAAATTAGTGTCATAAATATGTAACATTTAATCATATTAATACCCATGTAAATTTAATTTGATTCATTAACTTATTGTAAAATAAGTATGAAATCAATATTCAAAATAAAAAAGATATCATTAGATCATATACCTATTAAAAAATGGATATCAACAATTTATGTCATAGTAGATGAACATGTCTTTAAAATATTATGTGGAATATTTTATGATGAATATATCCTTTTCAAATTAAAATAAATTTAATAATATAGGTATATTCCCAAATAATTTGTAAAAGTTATATTAAAAATGAAAATGAACTTTTTTAATGTGATCGTCAATAAATTGTGATATAATAAAAATGTGAAATTTAATTCTTACAGTGTAATATAATGAAAATATTTATTTCATATTTTTTTAAAATTTATAAATACCCCCATTATTATTATTATTATTATTATTATATTGTATTAAATAATTTATGAAAAATTAGAGCAATAGAATATATATACCATTAAATATTTATTATAGTTTACTAAAATAATAATTGAAAATGTTTTCGAATACATGTATAATGAAGAAAAATGATTTTCAAAAGATGAGAGAAATAAAAAAAATTCAATTAAAAAATTCATCAAGACACATGTGTTATTATTTTTAGGAAAATGAAATAGAAAAATATATTTAAACTAAATATTTTAAATATAATATAATTAATTGGATTCTTTAGGGATTGTTTAATAAATTTCATAATCTGAAACATAACATGAAAATCATTGAAATACATTTAGATTAAAACATATATTTTATACCTTAATTTCGTTATTATACAATAGAAAGAAAACTATTATAAATAATTAATGTTTTATAATGCTACACTATCAGATTGAATTTTGTTATAATTTCATATCAGATCTATTTAATACCCATATATTAATAATTCCTAATTTAAAATCAACATTTAAATGAGTTAACTATTTTATTTCTCCAAAAAATATTAAGGAAAAATTTTGTGCCCTTATTCACTAATCATGGTTATATCATATCTAAAATGTTAATTAAATTATAAATGTCATAAATATTCAATAGAATTATATTTTGAGTCCCCAATGACAATTTGATGTAAAAAACAAATTACATCATTCTTGGAGATAGTGCGTCCTACATATTAACGAACATTGTTTCCATTTATTTATGAATATAATGAAATATAAGTAAATAATAATTATAAATTATTGAATAATTATTATATAATATATATAATATATATTTATTTAAAACATCTATATTATCATTCATGTAAATTTAATGTAAGAAATTAATTACATTTTTTTTGTGGACGTTTTATTCCAATGTAAACATAAATGTCATTATCACTTACAAACAGATTTGAAGACAATGTATGATAACTATTCGATCTTGTAAATAAAAATTATCATTATTAAATATAATTAATTCATTATTCCAAATTGGACACCATATATTTAGAGGCTGTATAAGAATAAATGAAATAATTTTTTTGGTTAAGAGTTCTACCTCATCATTGAGAAATCATTATTTTTATTCACATTAAGCCTTGAATTTTTGATCTTGTTAGTGAATTGAGGTTATAGGACATGTGAAATTATTATAAGAACATATTATTGTACGTATTTGATGATAAATAATTCCCAAAACTTATTAGTACTGAAAGAGGGTAGGTTACATTTTATAAGTGAAGAGACAGGTAATCATGAATTAAATAAAATATTACACTAATATAAATGAAACCTCCTAGATAAATATATTGAAATGGTTATATTATATATATTATATGATTTTGATTATAAATAATATTATAAAATAAATTTTGGACATGTTTTAATTATGTTTTCACTCATATCACGTTGTTTTAATTTGTAATAACACTTTTTGATAGTTATCATTATAATAATATTTTTTTCTATTTATGTGTCAACAATGTTACCATAAAATAAAATTGATGAAAAAATGGACCCTGGTTGTTATTTTAATCCAAATATAGTTAATTTTTTTATATATATGATTTTTATAAAATTTAATACATTTAATTTTATTTTTTTATTAAAAATAATTAATATCATTTTTCGAACTATACAATTAATATATCGTTATAAAAAACATGAATGAAAGGTAATTCAAATAGAATAATATCACACATTAAATAAATGTAATTTTGTATATAAAATTCATGGAACAAAATCATTCACCCATTTTTCATTTTTGAGTGACATTTTTTAATTAATTTTTTTAATTATTTCTATTAATTGAATAAATATTTGTCAAATGATGTGTATGAAATTCAGGTAATTTTTATTTAACTAATAATTAGAAATAAATTATCTTAATTTAAAATTAAATCAACTTTTATAAAAAAATCATATCAAAACATATAATTTTTCATCGTTATAATAAAAATATAATATTTATAAATTCAAGATTGTGAATACTTTTAGCATTTTTTAATATATATATATATATCATTAGAAGAAAAAAATAGCACCATGTGTCTATATATTCAACATGTGGATGGAAATGGGTGAAATCGACTCATAAAATTGGATAAAATTAAGTGTTAGAGAAACTGATCAGCATTATATGTGTGTTTGTAACATTTATTACCTGTTTTACACTTTCTGATTTGACAAAAATTTACAACGAATAATATTCATAATCAAAAAAATTATATGAGATATATTTACCAAATATGAATATTTTCATTAAAAATAAGGGATCAATTTAAAAATATTGAATTTATATAAATTATTAAAATCATTCCAAAATATATTTGTAAAACACATTGAAAATCATTACATAAAGGATTTAATTTTTAAATATAAAAATATATTTACTATTACTTAATCTGTAGAAAACTTTTTAGAAAAATTTTACAAAAAAATTAAATAATATATATATATATATATCATGAAAATCAGTAGGAAATACTTATAAAGTAAATATATTATGCTAAAAACCACATTCTTGTTTGGAAATTATTTTTATGAGAAACATATATATTACTTTCAAATGATTTTTATATTAATTTATAATAAATTAATAACCCAAGAATGCAATTTATACTTTTTTAAACTCTAGTTTATGAAAAATTTTGTTAGAATTAACCATACCAAAAAATATAACATCTCTACAATAAATATAACATTCTATAATAATATATATATAATATACCCAATCATATTTAAACATAGTTTTATATATAATGTATATTATAAATGAAGTAATATTTCATTGTAGTTAAATATATTATAAAATATAAATTACTTATATTTTAACTCCATTGAAAATATTTTAACACTATATATTTGATCACTATGTTATAAAATTAGGATAACACGATTTCATTGCATTCTCAGGTTCACAATTATCTTCATTGAATTTCATGTTCTTATAGATAAAATTATCCAATCTTCTATTATTTTTCTATGACATTCATGAATTATGGTCCATGATTTATAATTGATATGCCTCATATTAATTATCGCCATCTAGTGGTAAGACAAAATTCATTACAAAATCTGATTGATCAAACATTTGCTTCCCCAAGGAAGATACAAGGAACACAACTCAAACATGAGGGAGGTGATGTGGAGGATACAAGAAAAATATTTTATTACCCCTACACGATCAAAAATATTAATGGATCCAATATATATTGGGAGGAAACTTTCAATTATTTTGAACATCATAACATTATTCCATGCATATATTAACAAGAATATATTTTTAATAACATCATACTCCATATGTAATTATTTATTATATCGATAACATTTCTGTTGACTCTATGATTATAATATTTGCATTAGAATGGATTTTTAATCTATTTATTATTACATCATCCAGATTAGGTGCCAATAAAATTATTTTAATAACCTCAACCAAGGAAACTGGCGGCCTACAATTATATCAAATTTTGAGTTCATATATATCCACCTTGTTTCTTGAGTGGAAGTTATTATTGTAAGAAAAATAATATATATAAAGGAATTTATCCCAACCAATATTTAAATTCACATAACTATATATCAACATATCCTCTAGTGTATGATTGGTTCTAAAAAAATGATCATCTATTTAATGATGATACGAAAATTTCAACCTAATCCTTTTATCCACAAACTGCACATAAAATTGATAGAAAAATTAGGTAAGACTCATATTCATATTATATATAATATTATGTGGTCAATAATGAAACCATAAAAATTATTTAATGAACATTATAGAATTATTATAAAGTGATAAATCATATTTTATTTAAGTTATGTGTGATTACATCATATGATGATGAACCAAAAACCACAAATCAATATGCCATTTTGATATTTTGAGGATTCTTATGAAAAGATAAAATTTTCATTTTCCCCCATTCTATTCAAGTATGGGTAACAATTATAACATGGGCTATGAATTTTTAAATCATAACTAAAAATTTTGGGAATACGTAATACTCATAATCATAATCTACAATATCAATGTTCATTTTGCATTTCTAGAAATTCTATTATAGGATTTTATACTTATTTATACCTCTATGATAAATAGAGTGTTATGAGGTATGAGAATAATCAAAAAGGAAATTCTTCTTATATTGTATTCCCATGAAAAATAAATGTTTCATAAAATTAATCATTCTATACATGTCAATGTGGAACTCACAAAATTTATCGACATCATTATTTAATATCACAAATTCTTTCTAAGAATATTTAATTACCCAATGTATAAAAGGATGATCACTAATTTTGGAAAGTTAGTATTTCACACATTCCATAGAAAATATGGATACGTCCTGGGAAAATCCAAAATGGTTCCACCATTTATTTTCCTCAGCAGGAATAATCTTGTATTATCATTTCAAGTCAAATAACTATCCACCTAGTTGTATTTCCTATGGTGGTAACATACTGAGTAGTCAAAATCATTTATCATGTACAACCATGTTTTAGGATGATATTAAGATATATTTAAAAGAATATGTACTTATCTATCCATTATATATAATCATTATTCATCCATAAAATAATGTAAAAATATTGTTATTTAACTCCAAATCATCTATTTTATAGATTTTATGACGAAACCTCAATTGTAATGAGGAATAATCCATCACCATATTGTTATTTGTATGGATTCACCACATTACACTTTTCTATAAATTACTATTTGTTAAAACCCTTTTTCCATTGTATGGTACTTTGAGAATAGATACATTGAATAATAATATTTTTTGTTTCATAAAAAAATTCACATTCATTTATCCAAAAGAACATATATCCCATATGATTTACCATGGGGATAACATAATATTTCCTTGAAAAATTATACCGAATTAATAAATAATATAAAATAATATCATAAAAATAATAAAACATAGTCATAATGGTTGGTGTCGACTAATGTTATATAAATTCCATCAACGAGGTATCCACCAATATTCGTTCTCTTGAGATTATATAACCTAAAAATGAATCATTTTGAATAAATAATTCTCAATTTTTAAAATTTTGAAATATCTTCTTCATACATAGGGTATTCACAACAAAAATCATGTAATCACCATGGACATTCCTTATCCTAAAAAATATAATATTTTCATCCACAAATAACACCAAAAACATATTTATGATTTCTTTAGTGACTCTATTCATTTAATTCAAGACTAATAGAGAAAAATTAGAAATGAAAAATTATATCATTATAAATTCATAGTTTCCTATATAATTTATGCAATGAAATGATGGTATTATACTTCTTCTTTACCATCAAACGATGGGATGCAAAATAAGTTATTCATATTGGTAAATTATTTTTATCCTTACAGTTATAAAAACATGTAATCAATATCTTCTAGAGGAATGTTGTTTGTTATAGTGATATTATTAAGTGCATGATAATAAATACATAGTTTCAATGATCAATAATTCTTCTTTATAAAAAGAACTAGTGTAACCCAATTTTATTTACCTAACCAAATGAATTGGTTAATAAGATTCTTGTTCAGTTTGTTCTTGAAATCCGAAATCTCAATCGCAAAATTTATAAATGGATTATTTGAATATTTTTAGAAAAATGCATGAATTATATTGATAACATGATGTCGTGATCTAGTGTAATATTAAAATATTTTTAAATTATGTTACAAAAAATTACCATACAATATTCATATCATCGATTTTGATATTCACTCCTACCATTTGAGATAAACTAGGATTTTAAATAGGTGAAAATACCCATAAAATGGATTTATTTATTTGATTTTCTTATTTGTAAACGTAATAATGTATTATCATATGTCATATTTTAATATAAAATTTTACATCCCTTACTCAAAAATTTATTTGGGGATTAGGTGAATATTTTATTTCATGCATATGGTAACATAATATTCATCTATAGTGAGAATAAAATTATTTTAAATGAGGCCCATTACAATAAAATTAAACCAAATAATAATCTTATACATGTTATGAGACTATCATAACAATATGGATTTTCATTAATAATTTAACATCTAAACATTTATTTTTTATAGAGACTCCCATATAAGTGTTTTTGATATAAAAAACTAGGAATAATAATAATAAAACTAGGCACTATATGTTCTAGAGTTTTTTATGTGAATATTTAAAAATTTTATTATCCCCACCATTAATATTAATCATAAAAAATTTACCTTTATATCTTGGATTGTGATTTTTGTAAAAATAACCATCATCATTAACGAATGTATTAGAGAATTATCTAGCATAACTCTCAATCTTATTATAGAAAAAGCATTAGAATGTGGATGGTTCTTTTGGTGGTTCGTTTTCTCCGTCATTAGATGAGATTTTGTTCCCATAATTTTGGAATTATATTTTTCATATGACCATCATTTAATCAAATAAATATTTTACCAACCACCCAAATAAAATATTCTTTATTTTTCATACCATGCTTGGATAATATTTGAATTTTCATCTTATTATCTATATATAATATATAATATCATTTTAATTTCATAATTATTTAAGTATGAAAAGAATTATATTAATGAATAACTTTAATATAAATCTACATGATGAATGAAGATAAATTTATTTAACCATAGCTACAACGTTATATTATTCTTATAACCCTATGATGACTTTATTTTATGAAATTATATAATTGGTAAATTTTACATTGATTTACTATGATAATACAATATGATTACCTCTCATATATTATAGAATATGACTATTTTAAAACAATTGGATGAATTAACCATATTTTTTATCCCAATGATTTCCTTCAGTATTATCATTTAATTAATACAAAAAAAGTATACTTTTGAATATAATCAATTTATCTCATCCCACTCTATAGAGTACATTTCATCTTGTTTCCTCATGATCATGTTAAAATGTTTCCCTTCATCATCATCATCTTCAAAATGATATACATACAAAATATTTCATTTAATTTAAAAAAAATTTAATAAAAAAATTATTAATGGTATTGAAACCTTGCACACTAAATAAGGAATCATAATACCCATTAAAATATGTTGAAATTTGTTACAAAATAATATTTTGTGAATTATATATATATTTTGGAATCAAATTATCATTTTTAAATATTTTTTTCATTCACAACTGAATATAGTTTTTTTTAAATTAAATTAATATATTTTGTTATATTTATACGGAAAAAAATGATAAATTTACACAACATGAAAGCATAAACACTATCCTGCATGACATGGAACGCAATGGTTACCTTTAATTTCATTTAATAATGACATTCCTTGATGGCTTGTGTAACACGCACGACCATGTTTTAACAAACAATAATATATCAATGAAATGTTATTACTTAATATAATAAAATATAACAAATATATTAAATAATTTGTTAGGAATAGAATTAAAAACCTAAAAAAATATATCTATCATAAAAAATATACGATGAATTCACAGGTTTCCAATTAACATAATAGAGTATGAAAAATTATTTAATATAAAGTTAAATATAATTATTTATATGGTCAAAAAATATCTTAATATACTAATTTAAATTACTTATAATTATTGAGTGATAAAATTTTAATATATATTTCATATATCAAATAATTTTTTTTCATATTCCTCCACTATATTTTGTAGACATAATATATGAAAAAAAAATTAATCCTAAAAAAATTATATTGAATTTTTACCAAATTTTATATACAATATTATTAATTTTATGAGATCTTCTTCCAATGATGTGATAGGAATTTTTTAAAAATGATTCCATAATTGAAATGATATATTTTTATTTCTTTTAAAATTAACATATTGTTTGACCCAAAATGTTAGTGAATGTAATTAAAATTAATTACATTGATTAAGGTAAAATTATTCATAATTAAGTCCTTAAACATTAATTTGATACAAAAACAATGTATAATCTTTTAAAAAATGAGTTACCCTATTTAGAAGCAACATATTCTCTCAAGATCTATTATTTTTTATCAACCCCATGATATATAATTATTATATAATTTTATAAAAACACCAGTATCTTAAATATAATATTATTTTGTTATTATATTGATTTTACCTACACTTTCATGCACTTTAACCATGCTGGTAATGTACAAAGTATTTACGTGTACGGCAAACAATTGCCTCATAAAATGATGATTGCTTATTTTTCCTTTACCGCCTATCATGGATGAAATTATGATCTAAAATATATATATATGTGTGTTATATAAAAAATTTATTATGCCATTATTATTATTTAATTATTTTAGAACACAATTAAATATACTTTTTATTTTGTGTTAATGCAATAATTTATTTTGAAAAAAAGTGGACCAGTTCACACTCAAATTGATGTGATTTATTCATAAAGTACATGAAATATTTTAAGTATGAAATTAGTAAATATATATGATATATATTATATTTTAAATAAAACACAATAATTATATATATATATATATCTTCATATATATCTTTTACATTTTAGTTTTCAAAATGAAATACAAACAGAAATATCATTCACGATCACGTACGACTTAGAGTATCCCTGAATGGTGTTTTCCATTTCATAATTATACATTCTATATATTATAATAATAAAAATACAATAAATAAAAATTATATTTAAATCACAGTTTACGTACTGAAAATTGGGATATAATTATAAGGACCAATAATAGTACAATGTAAGACACATGAAAAAAACAAAGCATATATTATCCAAATTGAAACCTCATCATCGAGTCATTTATAAGAGGGTAATATAATTCATCAATAAAACCATTTATTTTACAATAAATAAGATGGTGGTTCTTTTATAGATGTATAATAAATAAATATTTAATATACATGATGTTTTAATGTGTAGGACAAGAGTCAAGACACCATGTATGGTAATTTAATATCACATTTTATTTACCTTCTGGGAGACACATGGAATCTTATAAATGTGTAATATTATATTATCTACACATACATAATATATAATTTTATATCATGAATCTCATTAATTTAATAAATTCTTATGATTCATCTAATTTTTCTTCCGTACTTGGAGTGTATGGTACATAGTTACTAACTGATAAGAGTTTATTAAACAAATGTCATCGCTTTTCTAGATTGTTTAAGATTATGATTCCATTATTAAAATCATATAATCCATATCTCAATATAAATAATTAAATTTCTTTTATAGTATTTAATAAATATTTAGTCATGTATTGGTACCATTTTTCTACACTTTGGCACTTAAGATGGTTAAAAAGGGTTTTTTTAAGAAAGCCTCACATTACCCTCTCTTCTGTCAAAGAACTATTTTACTTCAAAACCACGATTTAGAGAATGAGTGTCTAGTAATATTATTAAATTATCCAATAATATTGAATATAAAATATTTTTATTTTTATTTTTATTTACCACTATTCTCAAATGACTCTTTTTATAGCATTCTCAATAAGGTATATTTCTAATATATGACTAGAAAAAATGAATTAACTTCTGAAATTCTATGTCCTGAATGGATTTACACATATTAATTCCAAATAAGATTCAATTGAATGATTAAAATGTTAATTTTTTATAAAATGTTTTAAAAAAATTCAATGAAATGGTTATCACTATGTTTTGGTGATTTCATTATATTTTTTCAATGCATTTTTCAGGAAAAACATGTTTGGAAAAAATTTTAAGGTTATATTAAATGCTTTGAATGAAAATAGATTTGAACAAGTTTTCCTACAAAAATAATATGTTTTAATTGATTTTTTTTCAAAATGTTATCAATTATTCCATTATATATTCTTGAGAAAATGTTTACTCAAAATTATTTTAGGGAATCATTTATGTGTTTCGAAATAATTTTTATTAAAATATTATCAAATATAATATTATACTTTTTCATGGAAATGTGTTTAAATATGATTTAAAAGAATCCATTATAAATTTTAAATAAAAATATTTTTAATATTTTTTAAATGTTTTTATATGTTTTCAATATATTTCAAATTATATGGTTTTCAAAACATTTTCATGGTTCTTTTATATGTTTTCATGGAAAATGGTCTTCAAAAGGTTATATGTTTTTATAAAAAGTATCTCTGATGATAAAATTATTTTTCCCTCGATAGCTTATATCAAAATATATTTCCATGTTATCATCTATATAATATGACATATGTTGATGTTACTCATTCCGTTTTAATAATTGATCTAATAGTTCTGTTCATATTTTTCTAGAATGGTTTATGTTTTGATATAATGATGGTTATAAAGCCCATTTTTTCCACATGTTATATTATTTTGAATTCATCATCAAATCATGAGTAATGAATTGATATGATAATTAATAGGAACATATTTTCCTGTAATTTATGATATTATTACATGATTATGGCACCCATTTCATTCCATGGCTTTTAATATGAATGTTTCTGAATTTTTGGAAAATATTTGATTTATTTAATTATGACATTAGTGAGACCTATGTATTCCTCAAATTCATCACATAATGATTTATATCTAATGAGATAGACTAAGATGGTATTGGGTGTGATCATTGACTAATAATCTTGACATGGTGGTGAACTGTAACTACTATGATGGAATGACGAGTGAACTCATGAAACTAAGATGACCATGAAAGTGAACCATTACTTAAATAATGGTAAGGGGAGTGAACCAATAATTCAAATGTGGATTTGGTAGTGATTAATTGGCTATAATGAAATAATATTTTGAACATATTGGTATTTAAAAGATCCATATTTTATTCCAAGGTTATGCCTTTAGGGCATCTATTCTAAACATCCTTAATATTTATGTCTTATGAACAACAAAGCTTTATACCATGTTTCATTTATATAAGATTTTATATGTAGTTTTTTATATTATATTTTTATGGTCATGTTAGTATACACTTATTCTCAATATTATTATTTTTAAAAAAGCCTTTCATACCATTAATGATCATCTAACCTACCTTTATTTATGTTTCATTCTCTCTAGTTATAAAAATATGTATTATCTTTTAGGGTTTCTATGTATGGTCGTAGTCAAGAAAAATTTAGTGGGAGATAAAATAGCTAATTTTTGTACTTTTTTTCTTGATTCCATGTTTCCAATGGCATTAAACTAATACGACCTTTTGGAGTACTTTTTTTTAATGTTAATGTATTCTGCACATGTGATGTGAGGTCATTGTTTGTTAATACTAGGTCAATATAGTTTTTATCATAGAAAAGGGTTTATTACTTTATTGAAACTAGGAAAATAATGATTTAAGGAGCTCACTTGGTATAATTTAAATTACATGTCTACAGATTTCTCTATAGATAATTATTAATAGGTGTTAGTATTTAAGAAATGTCGTAAAATTTTGGTAATTGATAGAGAGTGAGTTTTTGAAGAAATAAATAGATATATAAATATTATTTGTGGATGTGTCTAAGAAAGAGATGTAATTATATGTGAAAACTCTTACTAGATGTTTATTACCTAACTCATGGAATGCAGGTACATATAAATAGTCCTAGATGGTCAAATAGTTTGAAACTCTCTAGGGAAATGCGTTTTTATCTAAAAAACTATATATTAATCATTATAAATAAATTAAAAATATGTTGGATATGATAAATAGTTGGATTAAACTACGATTTTCAATATTAAAATATATTTCATGACATAGATAACATATATGAAATTCATTTTTATGCAATGTCGTTTTCTGGTATGGTAAGTAATGTTGAAACAATGATTTTGGTTTTTGTTAATTGTTTGAACTGGAAAGAATTGGAATACCATTGAAGGTGATGGAATATTTTTTGATGATAGGATAAGTAAGATTGTCTCTAGATTGAATGCTTTTTTAATCATGCCTAAAAAATTATCAAAAAACATTACTAACAATGTTTACCTTAACTAACTCTTTGACTACGGGAAGTAGAGATTTAAGGATTAATTTTAGAGTTTGGAAAATGGGGACCATGTAGGAAAGAAGATTAATGTGAATTTGTGTCAATAATTATTAAATAATAACCTATGTGAATGTGTTTTTGTAAAAATATGATGTTTTTATTGGAAAAAAAGACAACAATTAAGTGAATATAAGGAATAAATGATGATTTTATTTAATAAAACAGTCCATAATATTGGCCTCCCATAATATTAATAAAATGTAATGTGATTTAATTGAGGAATATATGGTCATTATGAAACATAATGCCGCATGAGGAGAGACTCTAATGGTTTTTAGAAAGTTGGTGTGAGTAATTTTTTACATTGAATATTATGATGAGACTATATATGAAATGTATAAGTAAAGAGGTATTGGTAAATAGGATTAGGTATCCTTGTCAATGGAATAAGGATAAAGTGGATATATAGATGTTTTAATTTCTTTCGATTCATAAATTATTTTATATGAATGTTAAAATATATAAGGATTTTCATGTTTATGTTTTTCAGTTAATACATTTCATGAATAATTTGAATTGATATGACAAAATAGAAATGTGAATTAATGGAATGTGGATGGGAATTAAAAACACACGATTAAGAAAAATATAACCGCTAATATATTCCATATGTTACAATAATATTTTATTGAGAATGATATGTTTGATATATAATAAATGGAACTGAAATGATTATCTTGGAACTAATTAAGGACATTATTATTGATAGTTTATTCTATCATTGATGATGTTTTCATCTTGTTGGATTTATTTATTATCTTCAATAATCTATGGAAAGTTGGAGAATGAATGTTTTAGTAAAATATGTGTGGTATCTTCTATTATCAGTATTTTTTACAAGATTATATGATAATGGTATTAAATTACATTGAATGTTATATCCAAGTGCTAATTTTTTACATATATATGGAATCATTGTTTATATGACTTAGTGAAACTCAATCTAAATCATTCTATTTTCATCTTTTAAAAGGGTTATATGGTTAAACATTCATGAAAATTTTATGTTAAACATTGGAGGTAGATTTTATAAAGAATGTTTGTAATGAAAACCACTATAAAAATGATATTTAGTGATTATATATATTTCAAAGATGTACATCTTATTTATTTTGGAAATTATATTATCATGGATTTAGATAATGTTATCATTTATTCTTTGTGACATCCAATAATTTAAAGAAAGGCCAACGGTCATAATTCCATGTCCAGATGATGAAAAGGTTATCTTGCCTACCACAAGGCAATATATATTTTAGGTGAATGTTTAATTATTTTTATAAAAATTATTATTGATGATCTATTAGAGATAATTTTTATGTTTATAGATTATTATATTGACTATATTTATTTTGAATAATAGTTATAGAAAATAGTTTTAATTTTTTTATTTTATTGTCCAAATGATATGATTAATGTGTATTTTAGATCTTCATCAATCAATATTAATATAACTACATTCATTTTATGATGAAATGAATTAATTATAAATAGATAAAAGAATATCCAAAGAATAATTATTATTTATATAAATATATCATCTCAGAATTTATCCTTATTTTAATATTCAATAAAATAATTAATCAATGTCAAGATAATCATCAAAAGGTAATGTATTATCCTAATACTAAAATTTTGTTCAACTAATATCTTATTAAATAATTACATATTAATGACATTGAGGCACTCAACATTTCATTTATTATTCAATTAGTTTTTTCAATGTCTTCAATCAACCCCTTTAAATATTTACAATTCTCCTCTATGTACAATATTCACTGACATCTTATGATATGATATGTGAATAACAAGTCAAATGTTTCTTTGTGTAACTGTAATGGGTCTATCATTTCCTTATAAGAAAAGGTTTAGTGTCAATTTTTTGATGTGGGTTTCTATGAATTAAAATTTATTTTATTAAAACATTGATTACCTTGATGAATTTCAAGTGAAAAATTAATTTTAATTGAAAAATATTGTAACAACCCATGATTTGGTAAATTAAATTTTTTTTATAATTTAACAGTTCTTTATTTTTTATTTCATGAATCACTAATGATATATATTTTCTATAAAATCACTATATAGGGATTGATTTATACACAACAGCAAGTAAATAATTCAAAACATGAAACATAAAATTTTTGTCGTTATACTGAGAACATCAATGTCAACTTGTGTGACATGAAATTATGACTATCCTCAATGGCTTCTCTAACATGAATGCCAATGTTTTACTGAAAAATATTTAATCTTTAAAATATTATTACATTATATAATAAGATATAACTTTGCTATTAAATTTGATATTAGGTATAGAATTAACTAATATATAATAATAAATTTCATAAAAAAATATAATATGAATTCTTATGCTACCACATAACTATAAATGAATATACAAATACAATGGATATGAAAGGAAATATTTTTTTTCCACAAAGCTATTTTAACCTGATAAAAATTTATAATTAAAATTATTGAGTTATATTAATTGATTATATTTTTTATATATTCAATAAAATAATTGGTATAATCATGAAATATATTTTATATACATACCATTAGAACAAATTATATTTTATGCTTAAAAATCAATATTTTGATTATCAATATTTTATAATGTTTTAATATAGAACCCATTTTAAATACAATTTTTGGTACATTAATAGATTAAATATGTAAAAATATACTTAATATTTTATATAGGAATAAAAGAATTATGTCATTGTAAATTTTTTTATTTATAAAATGTTTTATTTTTTAATGAAAAATGAAAAATAATGAAGTTTTGTTCAAACTAGAATTATTATATAATTTATATATAAGGTTAAAATAAATATTAAATTGGTTAAAAAGTTTTATTAGTAAATTTTTTGGTAAATTAACAAAATTTAGTTCATTTAGAACAATTTAATTTTGAAATTGGATATATAAACTCTGAAAAATAATGAATGATTTTATATTAAAAACATGCATTGCTGACCGGACTGGGATAATGTCTCTTATATAATGCTTCCCAGACTTAACTCGGACCACCATCCCATATTACTCAGCTCCCTCTCTAATGAACGTAGAACTCCCCTCCCTTTTTAATTTAATAATGCTTGGTCTCTAGACCTTGACTGTGTCATCTTGATTAATAATACGTGGAATTCTATGAGCCATTCTCATGAATCTTTTTCCTGTATTTTCTTATTGAAAATTTTAAAACAAGCTCTCAAAGGTGGGCGTAAATCCAAAACCTTACAAATGGATTCTGACATCACCTCTCTTGAAGATGAACTTAATCAAATCCAAACTCGTAGTTCCAACACTGATTTTACCCTCGACCCTCAATTGGAGGTCAATATAGCTCTTAAGCTTAACACCTTACTCACTTTTAAGGATAAAATCTGAAAACAAATGTTTAGGACCAAATGGCTAGCTGATGGAGATAGAAATACTAAATTCTATAACTCTCTTCAAAGAACCAGAAAAGCCAATCGTCGTCTCACTAAACTGATTCACAATGATTTGATCATTGACTTTGAATAAGCCATCTCAGATCGTGTTGTCTCTTACTTTAATGACATCTTCAATGGCCCTGAGAGAAATATTGATCTCGATCCCAATATTATCCCCTTAATGGTGGATGAGAAAGACAATGACTCCCTCCTAGTTATTCCTATAGAGCATGAAATTAAAGACACTGTCTTTAGTCTAAAAACTGATTGTGCTCCTGGACCGGATGGATTTAACAATGGTTTCTATCAAAATCACTGGGACACTCTTCGTTCAGATGTTTGTAAGCTGATATGGTCTTTTTTCACTCACGGATCCCTCCTTCAGGGTATCAATGCTCAATTCCTTACCTTAATACCCAAAGTTCAAAATGCTTCTGAAATTCATCATTTTAGACCAATTGCTCTTATCAATACCCTATACAAGATCATTACTAAAATCATTGCCAACAGATTGGCTCCAATTTGCAACAAATTTGTCTCATGGAATCAGTTTGGTTTCATTAAAAACAGATCCATTCATGACTGCATTTGTCTCGCCTCAGAATGTACCAACACCCTTAATAAAAACAATAGGGGGGGTTGTGTGGCCATCAAGCTTGATATTAGAAAAGACTTTGATACCAATGATTGGGGCTTTAAATTTAGAGACTTGAAAAGTTTTGGTTTTCATGATACTTTTATCAAGAGAATCAAGACTTTATTTCAATCTACTAACATTTCCATATTAATAAATGGCACACCTCGTGGTTTTTTTAAATGCTATAATGGTGTTAGACAGGGCGATCCTCTTTCGTCTATTCTGTTTGTTATTGTAGAAGACTATTTTAGCATACTCATTCATAATCTGGTTGATCAAAATAAACTAAAACCCATTCAGGCCGCAGGAAACCATTCTGTCCCCACTCACCTCCTCTATGATGATGATATTATTTTGTTCCTAAGGGGTGATCAAAGAAATATTCAATGTCTTAAACAAGCTATCTCTCATTACGAGATCCTTTCTGGACAATATATTTCCTAGAACAAATCTCATATTTTCTTTGGAAAATATTTCCCTGTTAGAAGAAAATCTACTATCTCCAATAATCTTGGAATTAAAGAAGGTTCTTTTCCCTTCACGTACTTGGGCGTCCCGATTTTCTGGGGACGTACTAAATCATCTTATTTCTCTAATATCATGGATCAAATCATTAATCATCATTCTACATGGAAGGGGAAATCCCTCTCCATGGCTGGTAGAATTTGTCTTGTCAAATCTACCATTTTCTCTAAACTGGTCTACTCACTCATGATTTATAAATGGCCCATAGGTACCTTCAAGAAAATCAATACCTTTATAAAAAATTTCATCTGGACGGGAAGTATCTTTGAAAGGAAACTTGTTACCATCCCATGGAAGACATGTTGTAAACCTCTTGATAATGGAAGCATTGGCATAAAAAACTTAAAATTGTTCAACGATGCCCTGCAAGAGAGATTCACTTAGCACCTTATTAATAATAACTCTAAAGCCTCTGATTTCTTAAAACATAGATTTTTAAATAATCTTTTAAAAGGAAATCATAATTTCATCAACTCCTCAATCTGGCCCTCTATTAGAAACTCTTATCAGAAGATTATGGCTAATTCTAGATGGATGGTCAGCGCTGACTCCAACATTAATTTCTGCTGTGACAACTGGATAGGTACTCCTTTAATTTCTATGCATCCTCCTAATAACCCTTCTATAAACACCACCCACACAATTAAAGATGTTATGCATCTTCATAGGCATGATCTCCCAAAAGACATTGCTCAAATCATTGAAAATTATACCTTCTCCACCTCTGGGGACTTCCTTGTTTGGGAACCTTCTCCCAATGGCATACTTGACTCAAAAAACTTCTACATGCACAACTTTTCTGACAATGATTATAATTGGGTGAGAACCTTCAATAAGACTGGGATCAAACCCTCCAGGTTCACCCTTATTTGGCGTATTTCTCACAATAGATTGCCCACTGAAAATCGACTTCATGCCTCTGGCATTCAACTTTGCTCAAAATGTCATTTATGTAATCAGCATAGAGATGATTCTGATCATCATTTTTTGTCTTGTGCTACGGCCACAGCTTTATGGAACTATATTTTTGAACTTTTTAATTGTTCGTTGTCCTTATCTGATCCGATTTGTTTTCTTTTAAAGAAATGTACTAAATATGAAGCCTCTCAGCAAGTCAAAAACATTTTTCTTGCGGTAGTGGCTTAACATCTTCATGAAATATGGTATGTATGAAACGATCTTATATATAATAATAACTCATTCAGTCTCAATGCAGGAAAATCTAAAATTATCATTCTGATTCATCAAGCTGCATCAATTCAAAAAGATTGTTGTAGCAATCATATTGGAGACATCGAGATCCTCAGACGTATCCATGTCCCGGGTATTTTCCCGAAGATCAAGCAACCCTTTGAAGTATTCTGGCAACCTCTGATGCTGGGTTGGATTAAAGTGAATGTCGACGAAGCCTCAAAAGGAAATCCTGGACCTGCCAGTTGTGGGGCCATTTTCAGAAACTCTAATGACCATTGTCATGGTTGCTTTTACGGTTGGTGTGGGATCGCCTCTTCCATTGAAGCGGAGATGCTTGGAGTAATCAATTCTATTGATTTTGCGCTACAAAGAGGTTGCCGTAAACTGTGGATTGAAAGTGATTCTACCACCATTGTTCAAGCTATTTGGAACGGAGTTATTCATCTAGCCTGGATGCTTACTATGTGTTGGATGAACTGATTGAATTCACTTCAGGAGATTGACTACATTGCTACACATGTCTTCCGTGAAGCAAATGCAGTCGCTGATTCCCTTGCCAATAAAGGTGTCCACCAGAACATGACTTGGATTGATGCACTGCTAGCTTATTTTCTTCACCCCTTTGAAAGAGATTGTAATAAAATTCCTTCCTTTCGTTTCATGTGAACTTTTGTTTTTTTTAATAAATGGTGTCTCGGTCTTTGACCGAGGCAATACCCCCAAAAAAAACTTTTATGATTGGAATATGTAAAAAATAATTATATATTTTGAATAAACGTAATTTATAATGTCTAATAATTTAAAAATGTTTTTAGATAAAAATATTTGTAAATGTAATTAAAATTAACAATATCAAATAAGGTTGTATTAATCTTAACAAAGGACTAAACCTTATATTTATGACCCAAAACAACCTATAAAGTTGTCCAAAAACCATTTTATCTTCATATTTCAAAATTATAAAACCTTGTATTTGAATTTTAAAATTAAAATGTTCAATAGTCATAATGAAAAAGTTGGTGGGGTTTACCATTCCCAAAATATTACTATAGTTCTACTCCTCCTCTAATATAAAATGTCAACATCATTCCCTATTATTAACACCTATCAAACCAATTAGGTATGGCCAGTCACATACTAAAAATGTACACAATATCCCTAAATTTATGATTTAATCCTCCATTTGGGAAGACATAAATCAATGTAATCCTTTTTTCACATAAAAATAGGAGTTTCCCCATTATGAGTTTACACACTCTCTCAAGATCCCATATTTTACTTTCATTCTCTACACCCTCAACTCACATTATTCCATTATAGTATAAAATGAAAATTGTAGTAAATACACTTGTATTTTTTTTCTGATGTGGTTTATAATATAACATAGAAACTCTTCTATGTAATGGGTAATGAATATATTATTAACTTGTACTATGAACTACCACTTCACTAAACGATGATTGTTCATTTTTCCATTAGTACCACTCATGGTTGAAATTATAAAATTCATTACTAATATAAATATTATATATTAAATTTATTCTTTCATTAATTTTTAATCATTTTATTACAACACAAATATATATACATTCAATTTTATGTTAATATGATTATTTATCTTAGAAATTGTGGACTACCACCCCTGCAATGCGATGTGATTCATTCATAAACTATATGGAATGTATTAAGTATGGATTTAGTGAATATATATGATATATATTATATAACAACTATTCTATACCAATTATATATATATATACATATATTTTTTTACATTCATTATTTCTCAACAATAATTTAACAGAAATAACATTCATGCATATATACGACTTACCGTCTCCTTTAATGGTGTATTCCATTTCATAATTATATATTTTATGGATTTTTATAATACAAATATAATAAATATAAATTATATAAAAATAATTATTACAATCAAGAAATCATGGTGTATGTATGTTGAACAATGATATAAAAAATTAATACACATGCAAAAAATAAAGAAGATATTACCCGAAGATACAACTTATTATAGAATTTTTATCAAGAATGTAATATAAATAAATAATAAATTCATATATGGTATTTGATTTTAAAATTTGAACCTATGAATAATTTATAATAAATTTATATTTATTATACTAGTGGTTTGAATGATTATGATGAGTGTCAGGGCGTATGGGAAGATAATTTAATCTCACATTTTATTTTCATGGGAGACATGATTCTTAAACCACTAATTCGTTTTTTATGCTGTGTATACTACAAATGAATGTATTATATAATTATTATTCCTAATGTTTTTGTTATATACACATCCATTGAAAGATATTACTATAAAATGGTTTGTTTTTCTATAGATACACAATCAGTAATAATTTTATGTTTTAATTTACCTTCTTTGAGACAAATTCCTTAAAACACCCTTATATTTTTATATGTCGATTAAACACTACCTATGAAATTTATGTCATAAAAATTGATACATTCATAATATTTAATCCTTCCTATAATTTAAATTTCATTAGTGGTGAGTATGGTTCAATGTTTCTACATTATAAGAGTTTATGGAAACAATCTCATCACTTTTCGATATTGTATATGATTATGTTTTAATTAGATAAAATCCAAGGATCCATCCCTCAGAAACACTAAATAATATTATTCTCCCCTAGATATTACAAAT
Organism: Viscum album; assembly: GCA_963277665.1. Lineage (NCBI taxonomy): Eukaryota > Viridiplantae > Streptophyta > Magnoliopsida > Santalales > Viscaceae > Viscum > Viscum album. The sequence goes on from OY728148.1 coordinate 1,248,751,750, forward strand.
AAAGTCTTGTATTGGTAGCATTTTTCAACATTTTGTTACATAATATAGTAATGAATGTTGTTTTTTGAAATCATGAATTTACCCTCTCTTCGGTCAAATATCTATGTACCATGAAAAACAGGTTTTAACAAGGCCATCAGATAATATTATACTATAACCATATACTAAGTAAAACATATTTTTATCTTCTTCTATAATACAATTTTTTTAAAATAATAATATTATTAATTCCAGATCATTTATTTTTCTACTATTTTACTGGGAATAATGAATGATATTCTTACCTCCTATGATGTGAACTAATTTACCGGCCGTATTTTCAATGAGGAAACATTTTCATGTTAAATTTTTTTTTGAAAAAAATTAATATGAAATTGATTTTCAATGAAATGGATTCCATAACTTATGTAACACCCCGAGATTTTATGAAAAATATTCTTTTTAATTTCACTAATGTCTTGTGTTGTATGCTACACCAAAAGGAGCTTGCACAACACACATCCTTGACTTGCCTTGCATTACACGCAATCGCAACCTTCCTCGATAGCGTGTGTGGTACGCAATACTGAGTTTCACGAAACAACGATATGCTTTAAAATATTATTAAAACTAGCCGTTATGAATAGTAATAACCAATTTTTCAAATTTTGTAAATTTTATTTTTCAAAATGGAATTCATTTTTGGATTCGGAGTATCAAATTTAGCCTAAGGTGAAATTTTGGTTATTTTCGGATAACTTTCATATTTTGATGAATAGTGAAAATTAATAAATTTTAATTAAAAACAACTTTTTCAATCGAAATAATTTATAGTGATAAATTATTAATTTGAGTGGTTTTAAAGTATATTTAGAATATATTTTTACAATTTAATACAATGTTGGTCATTGGTTGTAATTTCACATTTAAACCAGACATAATCAAGTGTCAATCTTTTGATAGATATTGTTTCTTAAAAACACGCTATTTGTTTTAACAGCGGGATTTAATTATAAAATTAATTAATGAAACTTCTATGTTATGAATTTGGTAAAATAGACTTAATTTTTGAATTCGGAATATAAAATATAGATTAGGATGAAATTTTGGCATTTTTCTGAAAAACATCAATTTTTGATGAATAGTGAAACTACTAAGTGGTAGTTAAAAACTGATTTTTTCATAAAACATAATTTTACCGCTTCTGTGAATGGAATTTCAAAAATCCGAGAGACACAGTTGATGTCAGTAAGTAAAATGTGGTTCAATGAGATGAAAATAATTTTTGGTGAATAGTAACTTTTTACTTTTATTTACCACAGTTAAAAGTAAATAGGGTAATTAAGGGTAAGAATGATATTGATATTACCCTAACACATGTCCTAATTCTATTGGATAAGTGTATCTCGACCAAAAACAACCTTAAGTGTAAAATATTATCATTTAGACCCACTTGGATTAGATTAGGACATTTATTATTATTTAATTCAAAGAATAGTTAAAAGAGTTAAAATCAAAGTTTATTTACTAAAACATTTTTAATATAGGGTTATACATAAGATACATTCGATTTTAAATATTCATTATAAAGCTAAAAATATTTCCTACATGATGGTATTTTATTTATAATTTTTAGACATTAAATAATTTAATTTATTTATGACACAATTATGATTCAGTAATTATCTTATTTATGAAATATTGACATGATTGATGTTATAAACACCAAAATAAATGTAATTTGAGACTTTTTATGAATTCCAATAATTTTCTAGGTCACTATGATATATTAGTGTTGATTTAATAAACTTGGATCGAACATATAATTCTGTTATGACTTTGAGAAAAATCATATATCAAATAGTGTCAAAATTGACACAAAATAGTTGTTAAATCAAATATTATATTATTAATTGTTATTTTATTCCTAAAAATCTAAGGTTCGGCCAAATGACTTAGATAAGGATATATGTATTAGTAATAAACAATTTGGGGTTCGTTTGGCATGTTATAGTAAGTGTATTAACCATATAGTGAAAGAAAACAAAAAGACACGGTAAAAGTTAAATTATTTAACTTAGAGTTAAATCTAATTGATAAGGTTAAAATAATATCCTAAACTTGTCTAAATCTTATTGTTTGATAGGATTTCGAACCATCCCCACTTTAGCTTCGAAATAAGACCCTTTGGAACCATTATAAACTGATTTTGACTTTAATATAAAATAATATTTTGAGATATTCCTAAGGTGCCTCTCCTCCCTTATAAAAGGGTACCTCCTCCCCCTCCTCCTCACATCAAATTGAGCACTCAAGCTCGGACAACCCCTGCCATTTTCTCTTCTCCACTTCCCTAGAATAATCCTAGAGGTCCTGGTCTTCTTCAAAGACCAATATTAGTTCCTTAAGTGGAGGATTCAAAGAAGCGTTCCAAAGAAGAGGTAATATCCATTACCGATCTTTTCAATTTCTTTCTTCTTCAACTTCTTCTTCTTTAGTTGTTTCATGATAAAGTAATAAAATCAGTATTACTTACATACTGATATGTTATTATAAATATGAAACAACCCTAATTCACCTTCTATCCATCCTACGGAAAAATGAAATCACCGCGCGTTCGTACGTACGGAATACCGTCTCCACGCCGTGGTGTAATCTATTTTCCACCACCACCTTACATGGATGGGTATAATGGTGTAAAGAATAACTATACATAGTTATTACAACATCATATTTATTCTGATATATTGTATAATCCACTCCAATTCAATTCAATAATTATGGAAATGATATCATCACTCGTGCGTACGTACGGACTACCGTCTCCAAGACGCAATGAGATTCATTCTTAATAATTAACCATTCATGAATGATTATAAAGTATATATAATAAGTACTAATGAAATATATGACCTAATAATGATACTGGAATTATATATATTTATATGTATGTCATCTACTTAATTCCATTCAATTCAATAAGGAAACGAAAACAGCGTTCATGCGTACGTACGGACTACCGTCGCTATGAACGGTGTATTTCTTTCCATTTACTGATTTATTATATATGTATATTCTGAATATATATATATAAATCATGTTTTATATTCTGGAAATAAGTAATCATGATCTAAGTAATCATATGAATAATTACGAGTTAAAAACAGAAACGACAAATGAGACGATTTTACCCAAAACGCTACATTAACATGAATTTACAAAAGAACGGGTAATATAAAGTCATAAGTGGACCATATATGATATAATAACAATGAATATGATTCTGGAATAAGTCAATAACATGATTTAAATCATTATACAGGAGGTTCGGACACTTACAAAGCAAGTCGGACATAAGGTAAGGGAAATATCACAATCTCATTTTTATCCGAGATTGTTTATTCGTAAGTATTTACTGGGGTGTATTTTATCATCCACATCCATTTTTCATCAATATGTAATATTATTTCCATCCACCTAAAATTGTTTAAATCCATTTTTACCCTTCGGTGAGTTTTTAGTAATATGTATGAAAGGAATCTTTTGTCGTACGAGGTACTTTTTGACTTTTCCGACAAAAGTACGAAGAATGTTTTTTTAACTTATACGGCATGAATGGATTTTTAAAAAATTATTTCCAAGAAACTTCCTTTAAAAGTTTTCAAGTTTATTTTTAATCAACTTATTTTATTTTAAAGTCGTATGACATGTTATGAAAGGAAAAATGTTTTTGAAGTAGAAAGGATATTTTCCTCAAGAATGAAGTTCAAGTATTTTATAAAAATTATTTTCCATCTAAGATAATAAAAGGGTTCTGTTTTTACCCCTGTTATTACATGGATTTGATTATGTTGTGATGGAAACATTTTTATGAATTCCTTTATCTTATATGAATTGATTTATGATGTCATGATGTTTCAAGAATCCCATTTTTGTTACATGTGTTATGCGATGATGTATGTTTTATGATTATGTGGCAAACATAAGAAAGGATTCTTTATAAGATGGGTGGGACCTATATCTCCCTCCAATGCATTGGGTAAAGATTTTACATCTCATGAGATAGACATGGATGGAACGGAAGGTTATTTCGGTTCAGTGATACAGGACTGAAACGAGGAGTGAAATCGGTTCAGAAAGGGACTTTGTCCACTAAGATAGTCTTGGCAATGAGTCATGACTAACAAGAAATGATTTTACATGATTATGTGTGCATGCCACAATGTTTCATGTTTTAAGTTATGATTATTGGGATTTCATTTCACTACTATGATTTATCCCATGTTATGAAATTATGCTCTCTTTTGCAGGTTAAGATTTCCAAAAGTTATGTTCTTATGAATATGATGTGATTGGTTTTTCTTTTGTATACCCTTACTGAGCATTTGAGATCACCCTTTTATGTTTTATTTTCCCCAGGATATAAAGAATGGTTTTAGGTAAAAAAAGGGAAGATCTTTATGGGAGATATTGAAGATCTTTCACCACGATTAGAAGATTATATTCCGAGTTTCCAAAGACACTAACCTATTACGATCCTTGTGTGTGTGTTTTTTGTTATGTACTAAGTATTCCGAAAAAGTAATGTAATGTCCATGTACGATAAGCTTCGGGTCTCTACAGTTGGTATCAGAGGAAAGGTTTAGTCAACCTTTGGAAACTAGGATGCGAAAACGTTAGTGAGATTCCTAGAGATATTTCTACGGTATGTCTAGGGATGTCCCTAAGGTTAAGTATACGTATAGGTTATAGTACTAGAATTACGCTAACGATCATAGAATTAAACCTAAGATGTTAGATATTGAAGGTACTCCCCCTTTATTATGTTGTTTTCCCTAGCATGATTTTTGCCTCTCACACTATTCTTTTTGGGTTTTAGACGATGGCTGGAACCCGAAGGAACCGTGTTGATCAATGCAATGGACAATGCAATGATTGCCCTCCTGAACAAACAAATGTTATGGGAGATGGAGTGCAAAATCTTATTGCTATACTTAAACAAGCTATGAATCATTCTGGACTTCCAAATGAGCAGAGGAGGGAACAATATTCTATTGAGTCCTTCATGAGGCAACGTCGACCTTCTTTAAGTGGGTCTTCTGATCCACTTGTTGCTGAACAATGGATCGGTACCACTGAAAAGATATTTTCAGTTATTCAATGTTCTGAGCATGATAAAGTCATCTTAGCAGTATATCGTTTGGAAGGTGAAGCTGATCAATGGTGGAATCTTATCAAGAATACAAGGTAAAGAGATGAAATTGAGTCCATGGAATGGGACGAGTTCAAGAACTTATTTTTCAATTAGTACTTCCCTCGTATTCTTCGAACAATGATGGAGAAGGAGTTTCTTGAACTAAAGCAAAAGGATGATGAATCTGTTGGTATATACGAAGCGAATTTTACAAGACTTGCAAGGTATGCATCTGGCATTATCATCCAACCTGAAAGTAAAGTTGATCAATTTTTTAGTAGCTTAAAACCAAGTCTTCGAAGGGCATTAGCTATAAGAGACTTCAGTAGCTATGAAGAAATTGTGTGTTGTGCTATCAAGGTAGAAATGGAAGTTGGTGTTACATATCCATCTCATGGTTTTGACAAAAAACAAAAGATGGAGTTCAAGGAGAAATCTCAGAATAATGGTGAAAAGAAGATGAATGTTTCCTTATGCACAAAGTGTGGAAAGAAGCATGGTGGAGATTGTCTTAAAGGGACTAGAAAATGTTTTATGTGTGGAAAAGAAGGTCATCGAGCAGCTGAGTGTCGAAGTAATGGAAAAAGGGTTTCTAATGATGTGAATAAATCAAACACTGCAGAGAATGCACCACCAACACTTCAATGCTTCAAGTGCAAGGAAATGGGGCATTATGCTAATAAATGCCCTAATCCAAGGGTTAGTGATGATCAACATGAGCAACCACTGAAGGCAAAGGACAAAGGGAAGTCACATGCGATCACTATTGGCAATGTTGAATATGACAACGATGTGGTGGAATGATTAAGTGTTTATGTAATGGGATTCCAAAATAATGTTGTATCATTGAGTATTGTAATATTTATTGATGTGGTATTCAAAGTGATTGAGATATTTTTTGGAAATAAGATGATATGCGCATAATGAAGGGAAAACGAGAAAATGAAATGTTTAACAGTATTCATGAGCTCATGATTGATATAATGACTAAGTGATATCATTGTTTAAGAATTTTGAGGATTTTGGTATGTGGAAAGTGTTAAATTCTAACTGCATTCATGTTTTCACTAAGGTATTCAAGAGAATACATGATTAAGGCCTTTGAATGTTTGGAATGTGACCAATAAGACATATATATGGGGATTAACGATAGTATTAAATCTCTGGTAATCGTTTTCACTATATTATGAGAGTGGACTGCAGTATTATGGATAAGCCTAAAGATTAGAATGGATTATATTGGACATAAGTTAGTATTGTTTAAGGATATAAGATTTTCGATATTATTAATGGGATGTTATAGTATTATAGTTTTAGAAAAAGGACAACCTGCAGGACGGGCGACAGCCCATCGCTTCAGACAAGGCTGTGGGAATCGAACCCACAACCGAAGTGCGACTGGCCTTTATCACCTACCACTTGCCTACAGGAATCCCTGTTTAGTAGAAACTAGTTTTATTTTATTAAGAGGTATGATATACGAAGTATAAGTTCATTTTTGGAACCATATACGATTAATCTAACCATAAGATGAACTTATAACTTTTCGAACCTTTTGTTTGAGACAGATGGAATGACCCGTCATTCTATCACATGATCTGCTAACACTTCACGAATAACAAATTCAACTTCATTTATTTAAGAGATGAAGTAGAAATTGTTCAAGGCACGAACAACAGCGAGATTGTACCAAAATAAAGTAAGTATTTATTCTAATTCAAACTCTTCAACTTTAGGGAAATGATCTTGAAAACCAAAAATGTTGTCCTAGTGCTCTTATACCTGATAAATCAGATGGTACCTTATATCACCACAAATATATGGATTTGTGATTACTGGCTTTTCCATAGCCATGTTCTCTACCACTCTCCATCAGAACATGATGGTTAGATTTCTCTTCCATATCCATATTTTCACCTATGTGGATACCCAGTGATTAGTTTATTTGAGTAACCGTTAAGTTTCATACTTTTGTTTTAAAATATTGGTTTTGGTATTCCTTTTTACGATGTGGGTTTCTATTAAATAAACTTTCTAATAGTAAACCATTTATAACCCCAACGAATTTCGAGGGCGAAATTCATTTTAAGGGGGGTAGAATGTAACACCCCGAGATTTTATGAAAAATATTCTTTTTAATTTCACTAATGTCTTGTGTTGTACGCTACACCAAAAGGAGCTTGCACAACACGCATCCTTGACTTGCCTTGCATTACACGCAATCGCAACCTTCCTCGATAGCGTGTGTGGTACGCAATACTGAGTTTCACGAAACAACGATATGCTTTAAAATATTATTAAAACTAGCCGTTATGAATAGTAATAACCAATTTTTTAAATTTTGTAAATTTTATTTTTCAAAATGGAATTCATTTTTGGATTCGGAGTATCAAATTTAGCCTAAGGTGAAATTTTGGTGATTTTCGGATAACTTTCATATTTTGATGAATAGTGAAAATTACTAAATTTTAATTAAAAACAACTTTTTCAATCGAAATAATTTATAGTGATAAATTATTAATTTGAGTGGTTTTAAAGTATATTTAGAATATATTTTTACAATTTAATACAATGTTGGTCATTGGTTGTAATTTCACATTTAAACCAGACATAATCAAGTGTCAATCTTTTGATAGATATTGTTTCTTAAAAACACGCTATTTGTTTTAACAGCGGGATTTAATTATAAAATTAATTAATGCAACTTCTATGTTATGAATTTGGTAAAATAGACTTCATTTTTGAATTCGGAATATGAAATATAGATTAGGATGAAATTTTGGCATTTTCCTGAAAAACATCAATTTTTGATGAATAGTGAAACTACTAAGTGGTAGTTAAAAACTGATTTTTTCATAAAACATAATTTTTCCGCTTCTGTGAATGGAATTTCAAAAATCCGAGAGACACGGTTGATGTCAGTAAGTAAAATGTGGTTCAATGAGATGAAAATAATTTTTGGTGAATAGTAACTTTTTACTTTTATTTTCCACGGTTAAAAGTAAATAGGGTAATTAAGGGTAAGAATGATATTGATATTACCCTAACACATGTCCTAATTCTATTGGACAAGTGTAGCTCGACCAAAAACAACCTTAAGTGTAATATATTATCATTTAGACCCACTTGGATTAGATTAGGACATTTATTATTATTTAATTCAAAGAATAGTTAAAAGAGTTAAAATCAAAGTATATTTACTAAAACATTTTTAATATAGAGTTATTCATAAGATAAATTCGATTGTAAATATTCATTAGAAAGCTAAAAATATTTCCTACATGATGGTATTTTATTTATAATTTTTAGACATTAAATAATTTAATTTATTTATGACACAATTATGATTCATTAATTATCTTATTTATGAAATATTGACATGATTGATGTTATAAACACCAAAATAAATTTAATTTGAGACTTTTTATGAATTCCAATAATTTTATAGGTCACTATGATATATTAGTGTTGATTTAATAAACTTGGTTCGAACATATAATTCTGTTATGACTTTCAGAAAAATCATATATCAAATAGTGTCAAAATTGACACAAAATAGTTTTTAAATCAAATATTATATTATTAATTGTTATTTTATTCCTAAAAATCTAAGGTTCGGCCAAATGACTTAGATAAGGATATATGTATTAGTAATAAACAATTTGGGGTTCGTTTGGCATGTTATAGTAAGTGTATTAACCATATAGTGAAAGAAAACAAAAAGACACGGTAAAAGTTAAATTATTTAACTTAGAGTTAAATCTAATTGATAAGGTTAAAATAATATCCTAAACTTGTCTAAATCTTATTGTTTGATAGGATTTCGACCCATACCCACTTTAGCTTCGAAATAAGACCCTTTGGAACCATTATAAACCGATTTTGACTTTAATATAAAATAATATTTTGAGATATTCCAAAGGTGCCCCTCTCCTCCCTTATAAAAGGGTACCTCCTCCCCCTCCTCCTCACATCAAATTGAGCACTAAAGCTCGGACAACCCCTGCCATTTTCTCCTCTCCACTTCCCTAGAATAATCCTAGAGGTCCTGGTCTTCTTCAAAGACCAATATTAGTTCCTTAAGTGGAGGATTCAAAGAAGCGTTCCAAAGAAGAGGTAATATCCATTACCGATCTTTTCAATTTCTTTTTCTTCAACTTCTTCTTCTTTAGTTGTTTCATGATAAAGTAATAAAATCAGTATTACTTACATACTGATATGTTATTATAAATATGAAACAACCCTAATTCACCTTCTATCCATCCTATGGAAAAATGAAATCACCGTGCGTGCGTACGTACGGAATACCGTCTCCACGCCGTGGTGTAATTTATTTTCCACCAACACCTTACATGGATGGGTATAATGGTGTAAAGAATAACTATACACAGTTATTACAACATCATATTGATTCTGATATATTGTATAATCCACTCCAATTCAATTCAATAATTATGGAAATGATATCATCGCTCGTGCGTACGTACGGACTACCGTCTCCACGACGCAATGAGATTCATTCTTAATAATTAACCATTCATGAATGATTATAAAGTATATATAATAAGTACTAATGAAATATATGACCTAATAATGATACTGGAATTATATATATTTATATGTATGTCATCTACTTAATTCCATTCAATTCAATAAGGAAACGAAAACAGCGTTCATGCGTACGTACGGACTACCGTCGCCATGAACGGTGTATTTCTTTCCATTTACTGATTTATTATATATGTATATTCTGAATATATATATATAAATCATGTTTTATATTCTGTAATTAAGTAATCATGATCTATGTAATCATATGAATAATTACAAGTTAAAAACACGAACGCCAAATGAGACGATTTTACCCAAAACGCTACATTAACATGAATTTACAAAAGAACGGGTAATATAAAGTCATAAGTGGACCATATATGATATAATAACAATGAATATGATTCTGGAATAAGTAAATAACATGATTTAAATCATTATACAGGAGGTTCGGACACTTACAAAGCAAGTCGGACATAAGGTAAGGGAAATATCACAATCTCATTTTTATCCGAGATTGTTTATTCGTAAGTATTTACTGGGGTGTATTTTATCATCCAAATCCATGTTTCATCAATATTTAATATTATTTCCATCCACCTAAAATTGTTTAAATCCATTTTTACCCTTCGGTGAGTTTTTAGTAATATGTATGAAAGGAATCTTTTGTCGTACGAGGTACTTTTTGACTTTTCCGACAAAAGTACGAAGAATGTTTTTTAACTTATACGGCATGAATGGATTTTTAAAACATTATTTCCAAGAAACTTCCTTTAAAAGTTTTCAAGTTTATTTTTAATCAAATTATTTTATTTTAAAGTCGTATGACATGTTATGAAAGGAAAAATGTTTTTGAAGTAGAAAGGATATTTTCCTCAAGAATGAAGTTCAAGTATTTTATAAAAATTATTTTCCATCTAAGATAATAAAAGGGTTCTGTTTTTACCCCTGTTATTACATGGATTTGATTATGTTGTGATGGAAACATTTTTATGAATTCCTTTATCTTATATGAATTGATTTATGATGTCATGATGTTTCAAGAATCCCATTTTTGTTACATGTGTTATGCGATGATGTATGTTTTATGATTATGTGGCACACATAAGAAAGGATTCATTATAAGATGGGTGGGACCTATATCTCCCTCCAATGCATTGGGTAAAGATTTTACATCTCATGAGATAGACATGGCTGGAACAGAAGGTTATTTCGGTTCAGTGATACAGGACTGAAACGAGGAGTGAACTCGGTTCAGAAAGGGACTTTGTCCACTAAGATAGTCTTGGCAATGAGTCATGACTAACAAGAAATGATTTTCCATGATTATGTGTGCATGCCACAATGTTTCATGTTTTAAGTTATGATTATTGGGATTTCATTTCACTACTATGATTTATCCCATGTTATGAAATTATGCTCTCTTTTGCAGGTTAAGATTTCCAAAAGTTATGTTCTTATGAATATGATGTGATTGATTTTTATTTTGTATACCCTTACTGAGCATTTGAGCTCACCCTTTTATGTTTTATTTTCCCCAGGATATAAATAAAGGTTTTAGGTAAAAAAAGGGAAGATCTTTATGGGAGATATTGAAGATCTTTCACCACGATTAGAAGATTATATTCTGAGTTTCCAAAGACACTAAACTATTACGATCCTTGTGTGTGTGTTTTTTGTTATGTACTAAGTATTCCGCAAAAGTAATGTAATGTCCATGTACGATAAGCATCGGGTCTCTACAACTTATTCCTGATCTCATTATAATTTTTCAATTTACTATTGAAATTTTTTTTTTCAAAAGGTTTTTATGATATCTTTTTAGGTTTTTAAGGATAATGGTTTTCAAAATGTTATCATGCATACATTTTTTGTTTCCAAGGAAAATTGTTTTACAACTAATTTTAAAGAATACATTATATAATTTCAAGGTAAATAGTATTAAAAATAATATTATCTCTCTAATTATATGTTTCCATGGGTTTTTTTTCAAAATATTATTAAGTAATACTTTATATATTTTAAAGGAATATTTATATCAAAATAATTTCAATGATACCTTTATAAGTTCTCAGATATAATTATTTTTTTTAAAATTTTTATAATTTTTTAATTAAAATATTTCATATAATTTTTAATTAAATATTTTCAAAATAGATAAAAATATTTTTTAAATGTTATCTTTTAAAAATGTTTTCAAATGATTTCATGATTTTTAATGTATTTTTCATGAAAAATGATATTTACCGCATGAAATGTTTTTAAAATATATTTTTATGTAATTTTCAGTCTAATATATAATCAATTAATGTTTCTCATTCCCTTGATGGAATTTCTAAAATTGATACATCCATATTATTTCTTCAATGGATTATGTTTTCTTGTAATTATATTTAAGACACCTATTTCTCAACCATACGTTATATGATTATGAATTCTACATCATTAAATGGGTTATATAGTGATGAAATGATTTGGAAACCTATTTTTTTCACAAGATAAGTTATTATTTGTTATGTTATGAAACCAATTTCATTTAATATGTTATGATATGATTGTATATGGATTATTGCAACATGAATATATGTTTTCATTAAGAGATGAGTTGGACATATATCTCCCTCAAATGAATTGTGTAATGATTTATATCTTCAGAGATAGACTATAATGGTCTTGGGTGTGAACCTTCACTACTCTGATGTCTATTTGAGTGAACCATGACTGCCAATATGGTAAGAGGAGTAACCTCATGCTACTAATATTTCCATGGGAGTGAACATTGAGTACTAAGATTCCATAGGGAATTAACCCATACTAATAATATGTTAATGGTAGTGATGGCTTGGATACTATAGAAATCATATTATATGCAAACATCTCTTGCATACTTACATGTGTTTCATCCCATGTTATGCTTCAATGGTTTATGTTATATACTTCTATATAATTCATGTCTTGTGAACTATCATGATTTATACCATGTTTCTCATTTATTATATTTTTTATCAAGGGTATGATATTATATTTTCATAATAATGTTCTCTTTATCTTAATCTCATTATTAAGCTTATGTATCTTCAGTCATTACCCTTAACAAGAATTTGATCTCACATATTTTTATGTCTCTTTCACTACATGTCTGGAACATATGTATTATATTTTATTTTTAATTGAAGGGTGATAGTCATGATTAAAATTGTGGGAGATAATGTAGATCACTTGTGCACCACTTTTCTTGTTTCTATATTTAAAATGTCACTAAACTAATCAAACTATTTGGTTTCTATTTTTGTAATGTTTTATGTACTCCCCATAAGTTATTTAATGTAAATGTATGTTATTACTGGGTCTTTATAGATGATTCCACATTAGGATATATCAAATCATTGAGAATATATTAATTTCTTGGATGATCTATATGATTTATAGTAAGAAATATTTTTATAATCATGGAATAATTATTATTAAATATCCAATACAAAATTTTCATATGAAGGAAATCAATTTTATTTTACATCACATAGATCAATTACCTGGATCCTTTAGGTTCTAATCATTAACTAAAACTAAACTGATATTGTAAATAAAATTTTTAATATTGGAAAAACAAAAAATCATAAAAAAATGATAGTATATATAAATAATGACATATCATTTTCAATCAATGAAATATATAGTTTACATTGTTTTTTAAGGTCTTAATCTATTAAATTACTTTCTAATTTTTTAAAAATAAATTGAGAAATTACAAAAAAATATCTCACAGGAGTGTAAAACATGGTTCACAGTATATTCACACTAAATGTTCAATAGAATTATTGTTGAGATGTTTTGGACTAACTATTTTTAGTGGTGCTACTTCTATGTGTATTTGGGATCGAATTTCATACACTTATAGTATCTATACAAGGATTTTTTATGTATATCTACAATTATTTCATTACATTAACATTGGATGTACTCATATATATAAGATCATCGAAAGGGGTATCAATAATATTTTTTCATAATATTTATCATTTTTAACTAAAAATTTTTCTGATTGAACTGTAGATTCCCAAATGTTTCTTTCACAAATATTAAATCTTATTTGATTAATATTATAAACATAACATTATAATCCACCCCATAACCATATAGTTTTATCATAACTCGATACATAGTTACCATGAAATATAGTTTTTAATATATCATAATTATCTCTAAAAAAATTATTCATTAAAACAACCCTTCATAGAAATATCAAACCTCCAAACATTCTTCATAACATGTGGAAAGGAAACATAATAAAAGAAAATTATAGATTCTCAGAAATTTAATAAAATGAGATATTAATGACCACTAAAAGAAATAAAATTAGGATATGAGAAAGATTTTGTGATCATAACATTATACATCCATTCATATAATATCATATATTATAGTATTGTTTATTTTAATGTTTCATAGTAGTTCATTAGAACATAATCAATAATTAATGTAAGAACGTGATCCATTAATTTATTACATTAGAAACTCTCTAATGATTATGTATTTGAGAATTTATAGAAAATGATTTCCTAAGTCTAGTATCACTAAAAATATTATTATAATATATTGGTATTACATACCATTTCATCATGTAATTAGTCATGCTTCACTCCAAAGACATTCATAAATGACATAGTCCATTACAAAGCTAGGTTAACATTCTATTATAATCCTTATTAAAAAAATAGGTATTCAATAATACCCATTGCATTGGATGAATTAATAACTCTATAAGCAGCCTATAAAAATAACAAACGTTTCAAATATTAACATTATTTTCTTAAATCATACATCTTCTGTAAAAAATAATGAAAAAGAAATGAGATTTGTAAACTTAAAATTGTTTAATCGATGAATCACTCATTAAAAATTAGTGGGTTCCATAAATTTCTTTTATTTTTAATAAAAATAGAATTGGAGAAAAACTAAATTAGATTTAATTATATCATAACCCCAAAAATCATTTCTAACATCCAATGATAGTTTCTTTATTTAAAATAAATTCATAATATCACATGAAATATTTCTAAAGTAAAATAATGTTTTTCTCATTAATATCATTTCATTAAAAAAATTCACAGCCTTTATGGAAATTATATTCATCAAAAATTACATTGGATACTCTGCAAATGAATATTCATTTAATTGATAAGTTATGAAAAAGGGAAATTTTGATCATTCTTATAAAAATAAACAATTTTTCCTATCATATTTCAAGTAAAATGATGAAATCTCATTGTTTGGAAATTGAATTGAAGATACCTAGTAAAAAAATTTAAAAATTAAACTTGTTGAAATGAATTAATATAATTTTTATAGATTATTATTAATATTATTAAAAATGGTTTGTGAAAAATTTTATTATAAGAAAATGTATTTTCAATCAATAGTAGAAATAATTTTATTTTCGTGAGAAAATTGTATTTTAGTATTGAATTCATAAATAGGGGAAATTGACAGGAATATATGTGATAAAAAACCCATTATAGAAGCAAAAGAATATGATTCTTGAGAAGTAGATATTAAAAATTATTGTTATAAATGTTAACATAAAAAAATCCATATACACATCTAGATTGTAATATAACTCTCTTTCTACTTTCTCAATTTTTTTAAAAATACCTAATCTCTAGAATGATTAATTTAAAGTTTTTATAAATTTTTATCAATGTATTGAAAATACTTATAATAATAAATAATTATTTATTAATATTTAATTTCAAAAAATTTCATTTTTCAAGGTTAAATATTTAATTTTTATGAGAATTTTGGTTCAGTAGTTCCAGTACAAGTATAATAATCATAGTTCAATAAAATATATAATTATAATTATTATATAGATGTAATATGTATTTACCAAATATATTTATATAAATAAATGTAGGATAAAGAAAGAATAATTAATTACACTTTTCATTGATATGTTATGTCATATAAACATATGAATGTAATCTTCATTCTATGAATGATAGAATGAAAGAATAGAGACATATAATTCCCCCTTCAAAAACAATTATTATATTATATATATTCATTATATTTATAATAAATTTTTTTTGTAATTAAAAAATGAAAAAAAATAGTTTCAAGAGCTAGTTTTCTATACATACAAATAAGAAACATTATTGTCTTCCAATAGATTTGACACATTTATATAATATTATTATCATCATTATAAAATAAATTTTTAGATTGAATTTTCATAAGTAATTAATTTTAAATGGAAAAAATATATTAAGTAGTGGTATATAATATTTTTTATAAATCATTTTTATGAGGTATACATATTATTTAGGATTACACTTTTGTCTTAGAACTTAATCCATGAATGCATGGTCTTTAGGTAGGTACATTAGTTCTATTATAAGGGAATTTAATCTATTAAGGAATAATTGAATTATTGTAAGAGATTGAAATCTCAAACATTTTGATCAATAATGGAGACATGTATCTATTTTATATGATAGGTGTGGGTAACTAATGTAGTGAATATTTAAATATATATAAATTCGAAAACTGGTACATGAACCAAAACATCACATACCTAATGTTCATTTCCAACCCTAATTGTAGATGTCTAGAACTCAAGCATCAAAAACAAAAAATGAAATTATTTCCGACAAACCAAGTAAAATAACATGATATATATATATATATATATACCTAAAGGAAAGAAAACGGGGATGAGTAAAATATGGGATATATGTAATAAAAAATAGGAAAAATTATATAACTCAAATAAATGATAAAATATCTGAGAGACTAGTCAAATATAAATGGAAAACAAAAACAAAAATCTCTAGTTCATTTGGTTGTTTGTAATAACTCAAAATATCACTTCACAAAAAACCAAGATTCTACTGAAAAAATCATCAATCCCTCAATGTGGCCCTATACCATTCCATTCATCAAACCTCATAAAATGGTTTACAACCATATAAGGGTTATATATGGTGTGAGTTAAACTGGCATAGTTGGACCCCACCGAGGAGTTCCATTTCAATTATTTGTATAAAATCATTTTAATTATCAAATTTTAAGAAAACAATTCAGGATAAATTTTTAAAAGAAATATATAAATAAATCCATGAAAAACATTTACTTGTCTAGTTCTAAAACATCTCTATAA
Organism: Viscum album; assembly: GCA_963277665.1. Classification (NCBI taxonomy): domain Eukaryota; kingdom Viridiplantae; phylum Streptophyta; class Magnoliopsida; order Santalales; family Viscaceae; genus Viscum; species Viscum album. The sequence continues at coordinate 1,248,768,633 of OY728148.1, forward strand.
TCAATGTAAAATAGATTAACTGCATACACTATATAAGAATTTAGTAAAAATCGAATGGATCGCATGACTTCCTATATATAATATCATTCCATTTGAATATCTAATATCATATAATTGATCACTACAAGTTAAGATAGATAGAAGACTCATTCTTTATCATTGAAAATTTCTTTATTCAATTATATATATATATATACAACAAATCTATATATTAAAGTAATACAATTGAAAGTGAACCACCAAACAGCTCTATCTATTCCATTTTCCAATTTTTAAAGGCTGTAATGAACTGGCCTCTATTTCTCTCAAACATAGAACCTAACACCATCTACCACTTACCCAAAGGGAATTCAAGATCCATGTGAGTTGATGAAAAGTAGCTGGGAATTCAATAACAAAAAGGAGGGAACATTTTCACCCATCCTAAAAAAATAAGGAATACATATACTTGAAGCAAGAATGAAAAATAGAAAATTAATAAATACATCCTATATATGTTTTGATGTCAATGAAACGAAAAACTATAAAATTAGGAAAAAAATAAATCAGATAAGTCTAAATACAAAGGACCCAAACCAAAAAGATACTCAATTTGATGGAGTAGATAGACTCCCACAATCTCACCACTAGCTACAAAAACCAGCTGACATGAAACCTCACTGTATCACTATAGTTCTCTATCCTTCCCTCTATTGAAAGTCATCAAAGGTGTATTCACCACCTAATAGGTTAACATGGTTTGAGATAACATGATCAATAGGATCCCACACAGGTGTTCTATAGAATGTATATGAATAACAATTCGTTTATTCTCATTTTAAATTAAACATAGATTGATAACCCATAATGATGTTATATAGAGAACATGATAAATATTGTATCATTATCATAGTTATAAAAAATAAGTTATATTAATTTAAATGAACATATTTCGATATGATCTTTCAAAAGAATCCACTTGTATAATAAGGATAAAATAGTAAAATTCCATGAAAACAAAAAGCAATCGTAATAGCTCTAGATTCAAAATACTGAGGAATACAACATGTTTGGCATCAGACTAATCATAACCACAAATCATTGAACATTTCACTATAATAACTGAATATAATTATCTACAATCAGAAATGATGGATTTCACCCAGAATGCGATTCCCCAAAATCATATATACTCCCTAGATCCAATAATCTACACATTATGAAAACATGAACGACAAGATCGTGAACCCCCATAGTGGAAGATGGCATTGAGATTAACCTTAAACTAGTACACATGGAAACCCATCTGCACATTTTTTTATCATCTCAATGTTTTGAAAACCTTTTCAGATCCATTTTAACAAAATACATTTTAATTCATTTAAATTACTCTTTTGGAATCCATTTATCAGAAAAAAAGTAAAAACCTCTATTTTTCGAAACCATATTCCAACACACCCAAAACATTATTACAATTTTTTGATAATTTCATTATAAAATAATTTATAAAATTAGATATATACGGTTTATCAAAGACAATCTAGCGATATAATAACCTATCTCAGAACTCAAGTCTCACAGGTATACAAAATGATTCACTACAAAAAAAACCCAATGACATCAACGAAGGTCCAATAATATTTTCCCCATCTCAAGATTGATACAATAGAGAAATTTGGTAGATGTATAATAAGAAATACTATATAACTAAATAATGAATTCTCAGCACACAATGAACAATAATCAAATGGCCTCTAGAATGAGATCTAACAATGAATATAGTATGAAAAAAAATTATAAAGAACAATTTAGATAAACTTATATGATATAAAAACCAATGGAAACTATAATTATCAATATAAAAGATGATTTAAAAGAATTACATACCCGAATAGATTAACCATTAACATAATGACGATAAAAGGTCAAATTGATCGATCTAGATGAAACAGTGATTCTAAAAATCACCGGAGATGAGCCTTTTATCATGATATAAGTTGAAGAAGATTCTAAATGGGAACTAAAAATCAAAATGTTTCCTTATGAATTATCTTATCTGGTAATTACATAATGTGAAACTACATTAATTATCCTAAATTTCAAAGTGTTTATGTATATCAAGAAATAAGTCTCATTAAATTAAAATATTATATTAACATGACTTAGGACGTGTAACAAGTCATCACATATTACAACCATTCATAGCATGAATCCCATTAGCATCATGCACCCAAAAACCATTACATCTTCTTTAACATAGTAATCTAGTGTGAAATTATTTTCCAACCTATAAAAACCAATATTTAATGATAAAAGTCCAATAAATCTATGAATTCATCATTATAGGAATCTAAACAATTCCTTCTTGGTCATATAAAGATAAAAAAAATGAAAAACCAGGTTGATGTTAATAATATACCTGAAAAATCATAATGGGATGTTATAGACTCTTCACTATAATTTCCTTCTTTTCCCAGTATGTCATGTGGATGATATAATCCCTAGTGAAAGAAGGGTATATTTATCTGTCATAAACAAAATGTATTCCCATGTCTCATGAGAATCCTAAATGTGTTGCAAAAGAACTCTAACAAGCATAATTTTATTCAAATGGAATACATTGACTACAATGGCAATGATCTCATCTAGTTTATCCAAAATAAAAATAATTACCTCTATCTCAATTTATTCCAAATTCACAAAATGAGTGGGATCAAAATTATGCATCCAGAGATGAGGCATGTGGAAGAAATGATGTATACTTTTGAAATGAAATATAAATTCCAACTGATAACAATAATTCTCAAGTTACTAATTTTCCTCACATAGTCCCACAAATATCGAAACCAACTTTCCCAATTTTTCCAAGATGATAGTGTCTCAGCCTAAGAGATACATTCATGAAAAACCATTCACCAATATAAAAGTAAAAAGGGAAACATCATTGATAATATTATGATTTCATTCAACTATTTTCCACAATCGGACATTGATGTACATCCTGAATAATTTCATACATCACCTAAACCAAATATGGTCTAACCAATGATAATTCTCCCACCTTATCCCAATAAAGAGGTGATCTATATGAGTATTAATATAATTCCTTAAAGGGTCCAGTATGCTCGATCTCTGATAAATTTTTTAAATACAAACACAACTAGTCCATGATTGAAATTCCATGATCAACAAAAATCAATGACATAGGCATGAATCATATCATCTATGATATAAATTACTCGCTATGTATATACGACATATTGTGGAAAGTTTGTTGTTCTCAACAAACACTATGTTCACATCACCTATTATATAATTTTCTATAACCATGAGGTTAACCTCAAAAACCTATTATAAATGTCAACAAAAACAATTTCATGTCGCCTCACAATCTCATAAACATACATCATTTCCAGATCATCAATCATATATGTATCCTTTATCAGAATCCAATCAGAAAACATGGTTAACTGATCAAAAACTATCTAGATAAATTTTATCCCTTAGCAATTTACTTGTATTCCTACAATAAAAAAATTGAATACAACACCCCATTTGATGACTGGAACAAAAAAAGGTTGTCGTAAACTAGAGGGTTTCACATGATCTGCATTTATCTAATTTGGAGGTGTAATAACGTGATTGATAATCTAAAATTTCATGATTTATACCCAACTAGAATAATCAAATCCCATGTCATAATACATATTCTTGTATTTTGTTAGATAAACCAAAAATCGATGTGAACATTAAACATGAATTATGACATCATAGGTGATGGGACAATAACCCAACTGTTAATGTGATGCAAACCATATGAAAAAAGATAACAACCAGAAATGATACCTAAACCATAAATGATAACATAAATTATACAAAACTCATCATCCTTTTAGAGAACCTTTTAAATATACACTATGAGAGATAATAATAACTAAACATTCATTATAACCATACCTGAAACATCCTTCTAATCATCCCAGTGAAAATAATCCAAATTCCACATAATCATTCACTCATCCTTCAATTAGATAATATCCTTTATTGATAACTTCCTTCTATGAGTGAGTTTAATGATGATTTCATTCCATGTGGTGAAAGTGGAATTGAATTTAAATGTCAAAAGGGATTATATGCATATTCCCTATCTATGAATCAAATCATTATGGGAAAATGTATAATCAAACTATTATGATTTAAGACGAATGTGAACCCCTTAATAAAAAGATAGTGCATTCAGTATTCATGTTCATTCACAAATATAGAAATATATAAATCATGAGTGGTGTAGTTATTCAAATCTAGTCGAAGCTGACATGATATATAAGCAACATGATAGTCATATTTCATAAGCACAAATCCAAAACAAGAACCATACGAATCAATAAAAATCATGTACCCTTTAGAGAAATCATGTAAGATCATAATAGGATCTGATGATAGAAAACATTTTCTATAATTGAATGAATAATGAAACATCACATACCTTGTGATTTTTGCTGATTTATAGGTGAGAGTAGTCAAAGGTGATGTTAGTTAATTTTAATCATTAAAAACCCATTTTAGAATCCAAAAAGGCAAATTAACCTCTATATATCCAAGGTATTCTATGGTTTCATCCATGACTTGACATCCTTTGACTTCATAGGATCATAATGTAATCATTGTTCAAAAATTTTGTTCAAAAATAAAATTACTTATTGAAACCAAAATCAATATTTCAAAATATTTCCATTTAAATTTTGGCTTCTCAGAATTTCCATAACAAAACTCTGATAGTTCCCATACTCACCATCATATTTTGAATAAAGTAGAATATAAACCATGAACACTACCACCATACTTTAATTATATTTATCTAATATCAGATTCATTATATCTATAAAATCTACAGGAATGATAGTCTGAAAAAAATGCATAAAAATTTATATTTATAATAACAATACCTTCTCCAAGAATAAATTCTTAGTATACCAAACTATTGTAATATATTTTAATGATAACTGGACTGAAGATAAATCTTTCAAAAAAATTATTACAATGTAAACTAATAGAAAAAACAACCACATGAGGAAAAGGATAGTTTTTAGCAGTTTTTTGGTTCAAATTATGATAGTAAACACACAATTGAAGTGTGACATCTACCTTCTTATAAAAGCATATTTGTTCTTCTAATGAAGAAACTGTCATGACCCATCCCCTAAGGCCCATGTCGTGACTACCCCAAGACGAACTTTCATAGGATAGGGGGTGGATAGTAGCATTGAAAGGTGTTTTCCCTAAAACTAGGAAGGAAATTTTTTTATAAGCCTTATCCACACGTAACCAAGCACACAGTAAGATAGAAACACAAGAAAACTGTATATCTAAAATAGTTATGAATGTAAAGGGTCTTGAATACAAGTCCAATAGTAAAGGTACAATTACAACTGAAATAAAAAACATCTAAATAAAGATAAAATATATATACAGGACTTTCCTCTGAGGTTTCTACATGAATGATAGGTAAAGATCACCTCCTTAGCACTCCAGGTCCAACCATCTCCTCGGCGTACATACATGCCATATAGTCCACCTCTGGGCACCATCCAGTCCTGGTAATCTCATCCTCATTCAGCTATGTCCGTCATTTGTATCCAACACAACAATGTGTGGGTAGAGACTATGAAGGGGTTCGTATAAATATACTACGTAGGGACCCCGAGACCCTCAAGGTATCATAAAAACCTCCAAGGATAAACCACAATGTATGAAGTCAACAGATTGCTCTACATACATTTATTCCCATACATATAACAAATTTATCAAGTAATCGATCTCAATCAAGAGTAAAACATAGAGATACAGACTCAACTCCCACCAGGATTTATTCTAGGGGTATTAACAAGTAACATCCCCAGTCACATAGTTAAAAACCATAGCTGCTAGAGATCCCCTCCTCTATCGAGTTAAGTGGTCATTCCACATCACACAGAGGTGCTTCCCACAAATCCTCGAATACTGAGGTACTCTTCCAGTATAGCACCATGGGTCTACCACATCATAGTGAGGTGTTCCCCACCATGGGTGTGTGGCATCACAAAGAGGTGCTCCCCCTCATGACTTTCTGAGATAATCCTCCTGTTGAGTACTGTGGATCTGCCACGTCACACAAATGTGCTCTCCACCATGGGCTGCTGAGGTACTCCTCATATATTGTACTGTAGGGAGTGCCACTGTGTGACATGGCTGACCCACGATACACCACAATAAGAGTAACATAGAAGGCCATGGTGGGGAGCGACTCAGTGTGACACAGCAGACCCACGATCCTCGACAGGTGGAGTACCTTAGAATGTGATAAGGTGGAGCACCTCTATCTGACCCACCAGGCCCATGGTGGAGAGCTCCTCTGTGGGATGTGGCAGACCCACTGTACTCGATATGATGAGTACCTCAGCAGTCCAAGGTTTGTGGGAAGAACCTCTTTGTGAACGACATTCCCTCTTAAATCAATAGAGGATGGGATCTCAATCAGTTGAGGAGTTTAATTATTTTACTAGGGTTGTTTCTTGATATTACCCCTAGAATAAATCCTGGTGTGTGTTGAGTCATTATCTATGTGTTTTTCTCATGATTGAGATGGATTACATGTTAACTTAGTTATATGTTATGGAATATACCTATGTAGGATTATATGTTTATTCCATACTTTGTGGATTATCCTTGGAGGATTTTGTGAGACCTATATGGTATCATGGTCCCTATTGAGTATCGTTAAACCCAACCCTCTGTTGGCCATGCCAGCTCCTTATCATGTTTGATGTAGATGACAGACAGTTCTAACTGAGGCTGAGTGTTTCAAGACTGGACGGTGCGCGGAGGTGGACCATATGTCTTGTTGGTACGTAGAGGAGATAGGTGGAAATGGTGTGCTGAGGAGGTGATCTATACCAACCCTTCATGTAGGAACCACAGAGGAAGATCCAATAGCTATATTTTCTCTTTCTTCAGTTGTTTTATATTTCATTTCTACTTTTACCTTTACTGTTGGGCTTGAATTCTGGCACATATACATTCAACACTCTTTTATTAATATTGTTTTCTTGTGTTTGTATCTTATTTTGTGCTTGGTTCCATGATGTTATAGGTTATAATGGAAATGCCATACCAGTTTTAGGGAAAATGCATTTTGGTGCTAGTCACCTGCCCTTGGCCTATAGAAGGGGGGCCTAGGGTAGTCACGACATGGGCCCTGGGGGATAGGTCTTGATAGAAACACCAGGGAGAACCAAACCATTTCCTAATAATCCATCAAAAATATTATGGGATCTTTCATCTTATATGGTTCTATAGGAATATGATTTTTTAATAGGTGAGGTGAACCTAGAACTAGTTCATTCATAAACTCTCCCTCTCTATATTGAAGAAGGATGAATAATTCATCTTGAAAAACATTAGAATATTCATGAACAACATTAGGAAGATATCCAATAAGAGATATTTCATTGAGATCACAATGAGTTATATAAAAATAACTACTTTTCTATTTTCGAGATGGCTCTGCACAATTATCCCTTGGGTCCCAATTCTCTAATAACACACGATAGATCCAATCAGTTTCATGAAAATAATCTTTCTGATGATAACAATCATCATCATCTCAATGAGTAAAACTCCAATCATTACGATGGTTGAAATAAAATATCTTTTAAATAAGAATGATAAAATCACAATCCAACTCGGTATCACCTATCATTAACAAACAATAGAACTTCATGCCCTGCTATCTTCTCTAACCAAGAAGTGTCGCTAGATCTATTATAAGTAAAATAAGTTCAATTTGATTTTTATGAGTTTGAGAAAAACATTTAGATATAAGTGAGTGGGGGAAAATAGTGTTATATAATGTGATTTATTTGGTATATAAAGTAAGGATAGTACCTCTCGCTATATCTATAACTGCATCGTCATCTGCAAAGAATTCATCTAGTATGTGTATGTGATTCACTCTGTATTATGGTGACAAATGAACTATACAAATTGATTCATATGACTATACTACCTTATCTTATAATGGTAAATGATTCTGAATATAAAGAGGCATAGTGGTAGACTAACAAAAGTTTTTAAATAACAGAAATGTCCATTATTGTTTAACATCCTCACCAGAATATGAAAAAAACATCTAGTGTGTCTATCCTTTCCAAACTGATAGATAGTATGAGGTGGACTTCTAGCTATTGATGATGATGCAGAGGAGGCTCACTAATGAGACCCACCTCCACAACTTATGCAAAGATCCCCCAACATCTTCTACGTCCCATGCAGAATAGTGAAACTATCACTATATTGAATAGAATGGTTTTGAAAACAAACATTTCCCACCATATACATCTCCTCCATAATATATCATTCTACCATATATTCATAGGTATAATTTATCAACATAAATAAATGAGAACCAATTTCTAGTCAAGAACCCTGTAGGTACTTATTATCCTTCATCGAGTCATTATTAACCATGTCCGGAGAAAAACTACCATGATCCACAATCCAAATGATGTATACCGACAATAAACACTCTCCATATTATAAATACCTGAAATCAAGTGACTTTTCAACCATCATTGATTTCCATCGATATTAGTTGGAAGAACAATCTATTGAAACCCTTCCACTCCATGTCTATTTTTTTATCTACCTGGACCACATAATCCCCTCATTTTTTCCATAACCCTTAAGAACTGAACATTTCACTTTAAAATTCATATTTATTTCCTCGAAGATGAAGATTTGGTGGATTATATCAAGTAAATATTTTTCCTCTTGAGGAACATTAATTAATTTAAAGGATTGTGTCATCTAACTTATGAATTCCTACAATCGATCTCTCTTTACTACATGTCCTCATTATACCTAAATATTTGTTTTTTGAACCAGTGGTACATCCTAATCAACAAAAAACACATCTCAAAAAATACATCAAATGATATTATGATCTATTGGTGGATTTCCTAGAGTAGCATTATATTATTCCTCCAGTGGAACTTTTAGAAGACGTCATAGAGGCATTATACATCATATCGAAACATAAGAACAATCAAATACCAGAAAAGAACATACATTAAACTAGAAAACCAATAAACATATAGTAAAATTTAAAACAATAACCAGAAATAGAGTCATTTATCCCTACATCCTAGGGAAACATAATTCTCTTCATAAAAAGAGTCTTCAATAAACATACTGCAACATACCTATCATATCTTGAAAATCATATCTCCAGTCTAATGATATCCTGAGAAAATTACTCATTTGGATACACCACCTTTGATACAAATTTTTTTTAAAACAAAATTAGTTTTCCCACACAACTAGAACTGAAGCCGATATATCACATACTAGAAGGGAATTCCAGATCCTCACGGGGATAGCGACATGCACCAAAGGATTAAATGAAAATATAGAGTGAATTATTCTCCCATCCAAAACAAACACAGAGTATATATATATTATAATGAAGAAGTAAAAATAGAAAACCCATAAATACATGAAATATATATAAGAAATAATCCAGGGACACATGACTATAATAATTATTCCAAAACATCATGGGAAAAGGACCAAATGTAATGGGCCAAAACCAAATAACATCTTTATCTAATGCCATGGCTGAATTCGACAATCTTGCCACCTGCTACCCAAACTAGATGACATTAACCCTTTATTCCTCAATGAAGTCACATACATTTATTTTATTTGAAGGCATAAAATGGTTTACATACTACAGAACATTTACATTCAGAGTGAGCTATCAAAAACCATAATATCCCACCCCCATGTTCCATAGAATGTACCTGTATAAAAATTAATGTAATACAATTTTATATAAATAATTTCATGATAATTAGTAATGACATTTAATATAGAACATGAAAAAATTCCATCAATATCATAGTCCTAAAAATATAGATAATTCAATTTCAAATAGCATCGTTCCATATATTATTTCCCATGATTAAACATGCATATATTTGACAAAACATTAAAATGTCATGAAAAAAATAGTTGCATCATAAGAGTCACAAACCGAAGGAATACAACTGGTCAGACAGTAGAATACTTTTACCAAAAAATATATGAACAACATAATGTAGTACCATAAGGACTGTATCTACACTATAGGTTTAGTGAGACACACATAAGGTAAAACCCAACATCTGATACATATCTAGATACAATTATATACACTATATAACTGGTGGAGAACCTAGAAACCGATTCTCCCCATTGAAATATTTCCTTTGGAAAAACCTTCACCAACGCACCCTATGAAACCCATGTGATTGTTTCCAAAATATTATCAATGTTTTAAAATTATTTTTAAAACCATTTTCATAAAATCCTTTGCATGTATTTGAAAATATAAATTCTATTTCCATTTATTGAAAACCAAGTAATAACCACTTTTATTCAAAATATCATTCCAACAAATATAAAAGATCATGAAATTGTCATAATAATTTATATAAAAATTGAACTATACAGTTTTATCAATGAAATTTTATAGGTATAGCCACCTACATAAAAACTCTGATCGTTCATTCCCACAATAGGATCTACTCATAATGAAAACCCAAAACCATGAATGAAGGACCTATAATACAATCCACACCTCCATATTGATCCAATTGGGAATGAGTGTTAGTGAAGAAGAGAAAATACATCATAACTCAAGAAAGGATGCCCATATCACCTCGTGCTACAAAGGTACTCCATTCAGAATGATAGAAAAAAACATATCTTGGGTGAATACCAAAAGAAACAACAATTTAGATCACCAAATCCAATAGCGTCACCCAAGGGTTCTATTGTGATAAATGAAAATGATGAAATAAAAATATCTCTTACTCCTAGAGATGTACAACTGCCATAGTGATTATAAAACATTGAAAATATCTATCTTGAGGGAACATATTTTCAATATATCATCTAAGAGGACCCCTGTTTCGATAGAATATGTTAAAAGGTGTCTAGATGGGCACCCAAAACCCAATTGATTCCCTATTAAAAAATTACTTAGTGAATTTTAGGGCATGTAACTCATTAACATGTCATTATGTCCATGGAGTTCTTATAAACTATGAATTTAGTCACCTTGAATTAATATATGACATTGAAATAACTCATGTTGTGTAACCATTCACCAAGTCATATAAACTTTCACATTATGAGTCCCTTTCATGAATTGTACCCATCAATCATTACATGTCATGTAACCACGGTATATTGCATGAAATTATTCTACAGTCTGTGGAAAATATATGTTAATGTTAACATTATAAAAAATATATGACATCACCATTATATAAATCCATCCAATTCATTCACGACCAAAAAATACAATGAGAAATGGAAAACGACAAAGAGGGTAATTATATACCTAACAGATATTTAAAAAGATGTTTCCTAGGGAGTGTAGGGTTTCCCCAAGAGTGAATCCTAACTAACATTATCAATGAATGAGGCCCATTAAAAATCCATCCACATAATTAACCAAGGTTTCCTAGGTGTTATGTTTTCCAAATCACATCATTAATAACATGATTTGAGATACATTTAATGATACCATAATATTTTTTTCTTAAAATACCATTCCATTCATCAAAATAATGTGGAATAATTTTTCCCAAAAAAAATCAAACACACATTTTTGCCTATCAATCATGACAAATATTTTATAAATCAATTAAAACTAACCTTAAGAATAAATTTGAAAAATCATATGATAGTTATGGGACACCTACCTCAATCTCATGTCAAACACACATACAATTGGATCCACCAATAATGGAGAATATAAGGACAATGATAGAGTTTCTAGAATCAATCCTAAATATTATAAATAATCCAATAAATATAGTTGATGAATAATGTAGCTAAAACAATTAATCAATGAACTAGAAGGATACACTAAAACTGACATGATGTTTGACCCCTAGAATAATATCACACAATAGATCTATAATGTTCAAGGATGTAATATTTATGGATAATTAGATCCATAAATTTGGGAAATAATGATATCATGATCATTCCTATTGCAAATAATGAAGGATTACTCACAGAGTGAATTTATACACAACTGTAACAAAGAATAATCATTAAAATTCAACATGGAATAATTTAATGTGTCCAATATCACATGGGAGAGATCATATGTCTGAGATAGATGGAATTGACACATATTAAAATAGAAATATCCTGGAAACACCATAAAACTATAGAAATTAAATATTAAATGTTGCGAATACATATTCCGTGATGTAAAATCCATATAATCAAAATAAACCATATTCATTAAAAATCACAAATAACATATTTTATATTATGTGTCCTCAAGGATAAAATTTCATATTATATAACAACATGATACACTGAATCATTTATTTAAACTAACACATGTCTCTAAACATTAAATCATTTCTGATAGGAACAATTACTCATTTAGAGAAAACCATAATATACACCCAAATAATGATGGTAATGAATAATGATGAAATAACTATAATAATTTAATAAGATGTTATTTAACACCCACCATGTAACATTCCATCTAATAGAATTCATGTGGTTAATTTATTTATTGTATGTGATAAGGCCACTTTACCCTCAAAAAAGGCTCATGCTCTCACATATTGAGATGATCCTATCATAATCTCTTGAATATTTATACCAACATAGTCAACATCCCATTCAAGAATTTTACTCTATAGTCAACTATCTCTATTTAATATTATAAAAATGTTTTCGGTGGATCCAACTCAATCCCTTATCAACACTAATCATTATAGTGTTCAGAATCGTAGTACTAACATTATGATCTATGGAAAAAATATTAATTATTCTTCTACCAATCATCCAATTCCATGTGATAATAAACAATCCCATTCTTCTCCATGGAATCATGTGGACCAATATATCTTGGAAACATTATTACATGTTTTCCATGTATATGATGATCGAATAGAGGATAAAATACTATTAAATCATTATCACCAATGAAAATATATAGAGAGAAACACCAATGATTGACATATTAATATTTTCAACTCTAAGATGATACCTGAAGAAAATAATATATATTAATACACAACAAAATATCCTAAAACTATTTTTTCCTACCATAGAGACCATCCCAAACACATCCCAACGAGGAGGGGACATTCACAAGAGACTAAATAAGGCCTTTAAGGGTTTCATTCTGGTCGGTGGTTGATAAATGATATTATATGTTAACTCAAAAATACCCAGATTTACATATCATGAACCTATAAAATCCATTGAAGAAGAATGGATCTTGTCCTAAATTGATATGAATGATAATATCCTTCCAACCATCTATCAATGGAAGGTATATGATTCTCAACCTGACCTAATTCTTGATTTCCTCATAGTGAATCGTTAAGAACCATAATGTAATGATACCTATAAAAAGCAACATCATAATGATTCCCATGTAACCTCACAACCTCTTTTACATATTTTTTTTCCATGTTCAGAACATTCATTGGTTTCACTAATTTAAATGAACTCATCCAACTTTGTTGACATTTCAATAACCACCATGATATGATTCCTCTCTCAAGGAGACTTTGGTAGTCTAACAACAAACTCAATGGACCTCTCATACCGTTTCCAAATAGGTATCAGATGTCTCCAGATAAACTTATAATGTTTCATATTGTATTACTTTACCATTTTCAGGTATAATAGTGGGACTCATAATCATCTATCTCATTATTTTTACCCATCCACTATAAGCATCGTATAATGTAATAATACATCTATTTAGTTCCCAAATGAATTGAAAATGATTAGCTATGATAGTAAATAAGTGTTGGACTTCTCAATGATTTTGGAATGAAAACTCAATACCAAAACAATACATCTAAATATTGGCACTGAACAGAAATAGTTTCCCCATCATAATGGGTATCTTTAATTCCTTTATACTCACAATTAGGTTTAAAAACTAATGGAATAAACTCAATGGGTGATGATAATAAATCAATTATGGATCAAAACTGATCATAAAATAGAAATTTGAGAAGCCCAACATTTATTTACTATCATAAAATAGAATATAATGGTCAGAAACCTGACTGATTGACTTACATAAAATAATTTACTTCTAATATTTCATTTCATGTATAACTAAAAAAATCAGTAAATCATTAGTGGGGTGATTATTCTAATCTGTTGAATGATGGAGGGAGAGATATCCACCCCATAATATCTTCATTCAAAATCATGAAAACAAAAATATAAACTGATGGATCATAAAATTCCAGATTCAACTTATTGGGCTCAGGTAAATCACAATAAGAGATGATACCATAACTCTTTTAAGCACATTATAATATGAATACAACATTGAAACCCATATTAATAACACAATATTCTTCGTAATATAATTAAATTAAACATCCACAATTCCAAAGTACTTGAAAATAAATTGGTATTACCGAAAAATAAAAATAATATTTGAATCCTAGTGAATTTTTTCTTGCTCTTCCCAAGACAAAACAACAGTAACCTTCATGTGATCAACTAATAACTCATTAATAGAAGTATCATTCCCAAATAACAACACATTTTGAACTATGAATATTTATTTTTTAATCATTCAATATAAATGGATACACATAATGAATTCCATAACATAACCAAATTTGTTTTCATCATCTAGATTAGATCTCAACATAATCAAAAATATCGTCTGCAAACAATATATTAAATGTATTTCAATACTCATTGAATATATATTTACTAAAAAATTGGAATCTAAATAATCATTAGTGACAAAAAATTATCACATGATATTTTTAATGCCAATACATGCACATGAAATATATCTTCAGCGTGTTAGACTATTAAAACCTTATCAAATGAAAACCAGAAAAACGATAGATTTTCAAAAAATCCAACATCACAATTTATATATACAAATAAATCATATATATATGGAAATGGATATTTAATCCAACCACTCACCTTGTTTTTGTTTTGATAGTCCACCAATAGTACATTTCAACCATCTCCCTTACATGAAATTTTCATTGGTGATGTCGGATGAGAAAAAAATGGAAACCAAACCATTCTATATCTGGTCATAAAAAATTTCCTCATATATTTAATATCCACTTATTCAATCAGTTATAATGGAGTAAATATAGAATCGGTCGGAACTTCTATTCCCATGGTGAAATCTACCTCCACATCAAGAGAAATAAATTAGAATTCATCTTTGAAATCCTCAATATAAACCTAGACGATAAGTGGAAGATCAAGAATGGTTGAATTTTTCTCTTGATCAAATGCTTCAACGTAGAAAAAAAATCATAAGATATTGGTTGGGAAGTCCATTCATTAAATAAAATTGTATCTCACACTCAATGAAATATCCAATATGTGAATTTGCACTCAAATAAAATACATGTCGATGATAAAAACCAACATTAATGAAATAAAAAATAAGAAAAATCATCCTGATGATGACATCAATCAATCCAAATCAAGAATTGTGATATGGTATGGAATATCTCTATCTACTGTCAATAGTAAACAAGAGAGACCATAAAACACCCTATCTCTCCTATTAGAAATAGATGTTTCTAAATATATAATGATGTTTTTGAGGTCTAATGAATTTTTATACATATAATAAACATATTGTCCTAAATGAGTGGGAGGCACCTCTATTAATAAATGATGCTTTTAATGATGATTCAATAAATATGATACCTCTAGTTCTCTATACTACATATTCCAACCAAATATGAAACACATATACTACATTAAGATCTGTTATTACAAAGACATGTTAAAATACAATATATTATATAATGAATCATAATACACCATATTAGCTTTTGGAATTGATGACCCTTGACCATAATGTGGTGTTGACATATCCTGATAGAAATTATATAGATTCTCATAGAATTTAGATGTGATAATCATATTCAACATTAGGGAACAAGCATTTATGGTGTGTAGAAATGATACAAATTTTTTAAATGTTGATTTATAATATTAGTTTGGACTACTGGTAGTGAGGAGGCCTATAGCTAAAAACCACCTCCACCCTCCTCTAATTATAATTCATCATCATCTTTATTCCCTTCTCACCACTAAAGCATAGAATATGTGGGAGTGAATTAGTAAAATAACAAAAACTTCACACTCTATACATATATTAAATCTATTCCCAACATAAAAAATCCATAAAAGACGATAGATTTTATATATAATTATATGGAAATATGTCTTATCGTAAAACCTAATAGGGCATTAAGGCCATTACCTTGTCAATAATTATTATCTCTGGGGAATAATGAAATGTATCCTCAAATTGATTGGATTATTTTGATACCTAAATCACTATCCTCTAGAATGATAGGAAATCCAGATACATCTCCATCATCAGAGACTATATAAAAACCTTTTGGGGGAATAATGTTTTTAAACCATTCTTTTCATTAAAAAATTCCAATCCCCTTCCACTATAAAATCCCACCATCACTATTTAGGACCCAGAATATTGAATATCATACACTTCACCATAGTAATCTCATTTAAATCATTGAATTCAAAGACAAAATAAAAAACATTCATACAATACTCCTCCTCTTGATGTTCATTTGTACACTAAGAGGATGATTGATTCTAACCTATGAAATATCATGAACAATCCATTTCACATTAATATCACATCCATTCAATAACAATGTTGTTTTCATATTTTTGTACATTTATGGGAAAAACATGGACTTTAGAAAGGATATACTTGAGAATCCTATAATATATGGGTGGATTACATTCTAGATCTTCTGATTCACCATTCATAGGAACATATGGATGTTATCTCATAGGCATTCCACTGCATAATGAAATGGATGAAATTATAGGATAATTAGATTAGATCATTTCAAACTAGAAAACCTTAAATAAAACATTATATTATGATAAAACCCCCAAACTATGATATAGACATACCAACAATCCATGTAATCATGATGTTAGTCATCATACCATCTGGCTATGAATGTACCCAAACCTACTTCTCATGATTATAAATTACATTCATTTGTCTAGAAACATCAGAAAACTAACTACAACATCACTCTTGATCCAAACTATGATGAACCTGACTCGGATATAGTCTCAAACAAGTAACTGACCCAAAAAATCACATTACAAATAGTTATATTGATCCTTGTGGTCTAAAGAATATCTCATATTATCCAATTACAATTATAGAGAATAATTTCACTAAAACCAAAGTTAATAACCTAAAACATATATATACACTCCATGGGATGAAAAAATAATTCTAAAAAACATATATATTACATATTTGAAATAAAATTTTAGTAGTGATGTAACTCAATAAATTTAAAAACATCTCTGAGAGAATATTCCAAAATCAATGTACAATAAAATCACAAGCAAAAACATCATGAGAAAACGTTAGAAAACTCTCACCATATCACCATCACCTTCACATACACAGGTAAAAAATTCCACACTACTACACTGATACACCATTATATTCAATTCAATAAATGAATAAACTATATTTATTCACCACTAAAGGGTTTTATAATGTGTGTTCTAAATATAGTTAGTAATATGCCGCTAATATGTTATAAATCATGATTTAAAACATATATTCAAAAATGATCAACATAAAATAAATAATGGAATGATATAATGCAAGAATATTTTTTATATAAAATTAATGGTAAATAATTTTATTCCAATATTCCATAGTTCCAATTAACCAACAAAGAACTGTTTGAAACCATATATCATATATCAATAATGTTGAATAAATTATTTACCATGTATCATTACAAATCTGAAACAAATTAAAAAGCACAGGAAGAGTCACACCAAAGATCATTATTGGTTAGTGTAGTTAAGACACTCAAAACTAATCATAGAAGTTTACGATCATAATGTATCTATATATATGTCTAAAATCTAGATATTATATGAGGAACAATTTAATTTACACTCATGATATTTCTAACAAGTCCACTGAACAATGGGACTTAGGAGAAGAGGAAATCTCTATGAGGGAAATCCTCAATAGAAATAGTGGATAAGTCCTATTACTAACCCTTTTATGAAAATTCCTAATAAATCCCATGATTATGTGATAAAATGAATTTCATCATGAATATATATTCAAAACCATTTCATAATTATTTAAAAGTACCTATTATTTTAATAAAACAATAGGGAAACAATATTTTCTCTCAAATATTTTTCTAAACGGAAAAATAAAATCACCAAATCATTCCAAAAAATTTCTAATAAAAATTATAAACACCATACCAACACATTTTATCCAATATTGGATAGATAGTGAACCACATAACTTATACATTGTTCTCACAAACCTATAACAAGTTCATGATAAAATGGATATCATTAGAGGAATGTGAGAGTTCCTAAAATTAATATTTATATCTCAGAATAAAATCTACAAGAAAATAGTTTGTCATAGAAGAAAAATCCAAACATAACACATATTACATGAAAACTATAAAAAAAACAACACAAATGTAATCCTAAGGATGAATATCACATAATTAATCTCAAAAGGATCGCAAATATTATAAACATATATTAAATAATTCGTAAACATAGGAAAATATTGTTGTTAAGGTCTATATAAATTGATAATCACAAGGATTATTCAACTAAATAAATTCACCCAAACACCAATGGATATAAATATCTGAAGGAATCGATCAAGTTGAATTATAGTTATATAGTATTTTCTTTGTAGAGAACAATGTTCACATTGAAATTTGATTCATCTGAATAAAAATTGAACCAGGGGTGTAGTTCAAGAATCATACAAACACTAAAAATTACATGTCATGAAAAAGAATTTCATTATATGAAATCCATGATAGTAACATAACCCAAAAATACATCACTTGTAATTAAAATAATTATTTATATATATATGTTTCATAATGCGATCTTCTTTCAGGGAGTGTAAAAATTCATTAATTGATCCAATTCACAAAATTATACTCAAAAGTTAATATATAAAATGTAAAACATTACCATCATGAAATCATAAAAATGATATAAAACACATTTTATTTTTTATTAAAAAACCAAAACTATCTCAACTATTCAACAATATCAAGGAGAACCACACAAATACATTAACATTATTATACCAAGACCACACTAATTCAATTAAACATACACCACCAGTATTTATTTTCCCCCTATAAACAAATTGGTCATCAAAATCTCTAAAAAACCCCATTCAATGAGTGAAATTAATTGGGAGAGATAAATATATAAAATAATGTACTAAGATTTTATAAGGAGTTGTATAAATTAAAAATTTATATAGATTTGTTTTCATTAAAATGATTATCTAAATTTATTTAATTTAAAAATAAAATTTTTATGAGATTAATTAATAAAGTATAATAATATTTGGGTAAATTTTTAAATTATAAATCTATATATCATAGTTTTAACCTCAGATAACCCTACATGAAAAATACCATGATAAAACAATAATCCTAATTAAGGGTCTATAATTTCACCATATTAGGAAACATTACCCCTAAATGTAGTTATATGATATTTTCAATGGTTTTCCATTATTTTGGTTGAATATAGGATTTATTTTTAATTCTTGGTCATTTAATAAATTATTCTAATAATAAAATATCATTAATTGCATTTTTTGAAATAAACTATTGCGTCATTTTGAAATAAAATTACAGTAATGAAATTCCAATATAAATCTTTCAAAATATTCATATTTAGTATATTTTCATTAAATTTATTACAACCCAACAATTTCTGAAAATATTATTAATTCTAATATTATTAAATTCAATTATAATTATTAATAAATCTATTTTTTGGAGTATTTCATAATAATTCAAGGTATTTATTCAATCAATAAAAATTAAAAATAAATTAAAATGATTAAATAATAATTTATAATGAAAATATTATTTTGGAACAAAATTTATCTCGTTTTTTCCATATTACAAAAAAGTAACATATTTTAATTCAGGAGGCTAGAATTTTTTATTGATCTTTTTCAAAAATAATAGTAATGTTAAAAATAAATGAAAAAGATTACTATGTTGAAATTTATTGAAAAAATTAGATAGAACTAGATGATATACCCTCATATTATAATATAAATTAATTTTTTAGAGAAATATAAAATTCTTTTATTTTTTAGCCCATTTTATCATTTTTTCCTCAACTGGCATGAAATAAAAGTACCAAGGTCACATTTAATAAAGAAAAAATTACCAATTTTTTAAAAATGATTATCCTTATTCTCCATATGATATCATTATTTTGTGATTAAATTTAAATGACAGAAAAAAATCATTTAAAAATATATTCTCCAAACATGATGAATAGTGTGTTTTGGAAAATGTAACTATAAAAATGTATTTATTTTAATCAAATAAATTAAAAAATCATTTTAATATGAATATTTTTATAGAATATAAAAAATATATTTTATAATCATTCAAAAATAGTTATTAAATAAACTAATTATTATAGAAACACGTAATGTGCATCATAATTGATTAAAAAACATATCTAATTATTTTAATTATGTTTTATATTCATTGTTAATAAATTGATATCCAATGACTTAAATTTATAAATGTGTAAACTGTATAATTTTTAAAATGTTATTAGAATAATTAATACTCAATAATAAAATAGATGGGTTATATATATCATACTAAATAATATTAGTTCATTACTATTTATTTTCTAATTAAATGTTGTTTTTATGTGATGAAATATAGAAGATAAATAAAATATATTTATTGATAACTATATCATAAAATATCAGGGTGTCACAAAACCAATAGTCTTCTTACTATGGTGAGTTAATGCAATCATTGGTTAGCTATAATGATTTTTCCCATTATCACATGTATTGAATTTAATTTTTTTAAATAACACCCATAATGTGATTGTATGTTTAATTTTTTGTGCCACTATATAGAATTAATGGGCACAGTTGAGATGATCACTAAGGGCGACTTTTTTAGGTTATTATATTCTATAAAAATGAGATAATTATAATCCAAATATTCCAATTTGTAAAATGTAAATTAATTTCATTGGTAAGAGTTGGGTTTGTTTCACTATTCAACATATCAATAGAATCCTTATGAATTATTTACATTTGTATAGTGGATGTGCGATTTTTTTTCACTCTATGGGTAGAACATGTTGTATAGATATTTTCTAGGAGATGTCTCATGTTTCAATTCTATATTAATCCAAAATGTGCTAGATTCTTCATTTTCTAAAAAAATTCATTAATAAATAGGTGTAATTAAATTTTTTTACCTTATGTCACGAAATTGAATCCTCTAGGATTTTTCACATGCTTACTAATGCTGAAAATATATGTACATAAATTACATGGATAAAAGAAATTTTCCACTCATATATGAGATTCACTAATGAATCCCTATTATTATCTCACATTGTAGCTTAATATTTTTTGATTATGGTTGAATCTTCTATATGGTGATAATATATAAGACACCTTTATGTTCACTTTACTTAAAATATAAAAGATCATGTAAAATTATATTACATTATTTTTATATGAAATACTATGTGAGAAAAAAAAAATTATCCCCCTATAATGGATATCGATAAAACATTCTTATACCATGTGACAAGTTGATTCTAAAAGGTATTCATATAACATCTATGTTTCCCAAATATCATTATAATCATGTATTCCTATTATAGAACAACAATCAGACTCTAAATGTATAATTTGTTGATCCAGACATCTTGTTCAAATGATGGTTATGATGTTCTAATTCTAAATACATAGTGGAGGGAAGAAGAATCCACATATTTGGATATGAAATCCTCTCAAGATAAACTGTATGAAATTAACCATCTCTATCTACTATATGAGTATCATGATACTTAATGTAGTTAAGGATCTCAAGAGAAATTGATTTCATAGATAAATCATCAACATATTTAATAGGAAGAGCATAACATGTTCACTCTACATATAACTTATATTGACACATGGTTTGAGTTAGATTAATGTGAATTTCCTAAAATAATGTAATTCATTATCTCAATAGTTTAAATGTTTTGTTTCATTGATTTGTTGATTTCAAAAAAAAATTATTTTATTTACCAAAATCTAACATGATAAATATACCATTTTATTATATACTGGGTAAATACTACAGGAATGGGATTCATGGTACAAGATATATTGTAATATTCATGAATTTTTAGATTAGATGTAATATTTCACAATATTAATTTTTAAATAAGGAATTTAAGATCATGTATCAGGTCATCATATTTTCATAGATTCTTTCATGGAGAGAGAATTTCAAAATCTTTAGGTGCGGTGTAGGGAATTTCCATTCCTTACGATTTATCTTTTATTTATGTATATATCGTATGTGAAAATTTAACAATAATAATTTCTATAGTTGTGTTATATCTCTTTTTTTCGTTGTCACACCATCCTCACATGCTTAAATTCAAATCCCATCATATGAGAAATTTTTGTTATTTCCTTCATTTGAGTTTAATAAAAGAAAATTATCCATTTCTATATTATTGATATCAATATTTTATGAATAATCATAAAAATGATATTTAATAATCATCAAAATTTTCTAATCATGTATTTTATAAACCACATGATGAATCATTGAGATTAAAATTAGGATATTCTATTTATTCCCAATATTATTAGTCTATTTGGACATGAACCACTACTGTGGTTTATCATTATTGTCTTCTAATTAACCCAATAATGACCCTCAAAAAATGATTCTAAGGTAATCTATACCCATAAAATTCACTTCCCCCTAAAATGATATGTGTTTTTTATGACGTGAAAATAATGATGTGTACATGTTTAACAGGTTCATATCATTTTTTTAAAAGACTATAATCAATATTTTGTTGTTGATAAGTGGATAAAATATTAATGGACCATAGGCAAGATGTTTACATCATGGAAACATCTAAATGTTATGGGGGTTATTCATGGATTGGGGAAAAAATAGAATATCTAAATGTTATGGGGGTTATTCATGGATTGGAACCTTAGATTCTACCAACAATTTCATATTCATTTTTTATTATTTCACATGTTCATGATAATGGATAACATCATGACTAAAATTAAATTCAATAAAAACTATGATATTCATAATGATATTAATTTTTTTATATAAATATTGAATCCTTTGAAACTCTATTATTAGAATGATATATCAGTATTTCAGTGAACCCTTATATATTTTATAAAAACATTTCTTCTTTGTAATAAATTATATTAACATGGAATGAAATTAATAATATATTGAATCTTGTTTGGAGACATCCATTATTAATATTACATTTTATATTTCCATCATGTATTACTATATAATATTTAGAATATAGTAATTTGTAATTTATTTTACTCAATAAATATCAAGATGACTACATCTGGTGGAGAATCTCGTATAATTTTTGAGATTCTATTAGACATTGAGAAATATAGTGATATGGTTTTTTGAATTGTTTATAAAATATATTGTTCATTGCTCCCAAGAAATAATTAATTTCAATATTCTAAAAAGCATACTAATAAAAATGAAATGATCTACAAACACATGATTGGGAAAATTATTTTCTTTCATATGAAATATATTATTCCATAATTAAAATTCAACTGATACACTATTATGAAAACATTTATTTAATAATTCTATTTGGAAATGGGATATAACATTATGACATTATCATACTCATCTAGATATATATACATATATACAAATCCTTTATCCTTTCTATTGTAATGAATCTCCTCCATATCTACTAATAAATATGGATTTATGGATACATTGTTGTGATTTAAGGGACTTCCAATATACCATTTAACCATGATTAAGCATGTTTGGGGAATGAATTCCACATAATATGAATTATATATAAGAATTAATATTTATGTTGATAAAACATAACATGGGGGATATAATGTTATGGGTGAAGATGTATATGGTCTTCTGACTGGAACTTTTTATAATTGATTTCTTGAAGAATTATTGATAGGGGGAGGAACTTATTTTTTAGATTAAATTTTAGTAGGCTTACAAAATTTTGAACTGATTCTATTGGAATGAAATCAAATACAATGGATTTGGAATCCATGTGGTGGGACAATATTATTTTGATTTGAAGGGATTCCATGGGAGAACCCATTATATATATATATATATATATATATTCCATCATTGATGTGTTATTTTCTAGATGAAATCTTAATACCGGTTCCCATGATAATTCATTTAGTTTCATTTAGGAGATATTTCATGAAATATTTTATATATACGGTGTCCTATACTACCTTTCATGACATTCTAGAAAGATACTCCCTGGTTGATCATTATCTGGACTTTTTTAAATGATTTAGAGAACACATAGTACACCACATATATGTGTTTTAGGGCCTTGATATCTTCTATATTGACTAGTTTAGGGATAGTCTTCTATTTTTGGTTTGTTGGATACCTTCTTTGATGTCTCCTCTTAATAATTATTGTAATGATTGATAAACATAATAGATGTGATTAATACTATAAAGGTATAATTTTCACACTATATTATGTTTATTAGTTAATTAATGTTGTATTGGTATATAAGAATATTATTTATTTTCAATCAAATCATTTAAATAGTTTATTTTATAATACATGGGAATTTGGGATCACAATTCTATAGCAATTATTTTTTTAATATTTCATCCTCAATTTGAAAGACTAAATGAATGTTTTCATACATCTATGTATATTAAAAATTAACCAATAGAACCCCTGAATGGGTTTGATGATTTGATCCCATGTCAATTTCATGACTAGATTAATTCATTGACACTATTAGGTGGAGGGTGAAATATGTTATTTATATTATTTATTTTTTATGGATTAACGAAATGTGGTCATCTCTCTCATTTAATGTCTGTATAGGTCAAACAAATTACATGATACAAGGATATGATGACTACTTTATTATTTATTTTATACTTGTATTTGATAAATATGATACAAAACAAGAGTGAGGTAATGTTCCCACTTGTTGGTTATCACCAAAAGAATGTGTCTATAATCATCATTGATAACGGGGAAGGAGTTTGATACCCCCCATTATCGGTATAAAAACATTCATACATGCATTCTAGGTTAGATCATGGACATTTCATACCACTAATTATCATTCCTCAAAAAAATTCCTTGAATACACTCATAATCGACAATTTATATATATTAATACTCTTGGGATGCATCTAGGATGTAATGATATTTAAAATCATGTGTTATGAATTTTTTTTGATTGATAAGTGAAGATTGGTGTGAACATGGATATAAATATAAACTATCACTATGCTCACATAACATACTACCTTTATCAGGGAAGAAATATTAGCCTCATCCCAACACTATTTCCAAACATTATTATCCATCCTAAATAACATAAATTGGTTTAATAGGTTATTGGTTATTGGGGTAAAAATATACATAACCTCTTAGTGAGTTTTGGATTTTAGAAATTAGTTCTGATGATGACCAATATATGTAGACCTCTTTTTCAGATCCAGATCATTTATAATTGTAATAGTTGGATTCTTTATCTTCCTAAAGTAAGAATGTTTGGAATTATCACACACTATAGAGAAAACTTCAATGTTATTGGATGTGGATGTTGGTACCAAAAGTATCATTTCAGTCTTCATATAATGTGGTATGATATAATGTTCTAGCACTTATTGGGTCCACCAAGTAGATTCCATGGTTGGGATACTTAGATTGTGGTGATAATCCCTTACCCATTCATTATGGACATATATTTGAATACATTGTTATCGTCATAATGTATGATTGGAAATTGGAACAGATGTCCTTATACATTATAAATAATTGTTTTATATATTGCAATAAAATAATGTTCTTTTTGTTGAAGTAATTTTAGGTGTTTTGATTGCATTCGGAATAAGAATAAAATCACTATAAAAACAATTGTTCTCTATAACATATTAAATATTTTTGTAGAAATAAATTAATAGATAATCGATTTGTTTTAGGTTGATCATTTATTTTGGACACACAATTGGGGCAAGAAAAAAATTTCTGATACATTGTTGTGGCCCATTTATTAATGATCAATGATTTCACATAATGATTAAATTTTTCTCTAATACACAAATTTTTACATGTTTTATTAGGTTACGACATACCAAATTTTAAATGATTGTTGTTCATTGATATTTTAATACAAACATATGGGTTGTGAATTGGCCAATAAGATATGAGTTTTTTCACATTTAACCTTTTTAGGGGAATTTCCTTGTACTCTTGGTCCATCATATTGAAAGAAGACATGTTTCTTGAATACTAATCAAATCCATGTGATGAAATTTTTTCTGATTAACTATAAATTGGTCATTTAAATTAATCGTTATGAACATATTTATGTATTCAAGGTTCTCATATTGTGTAATCATATGTTTGTATTATAAAACCTCTATAAATATTTAAATTAATATATATATATATATATATTTCTCAATCATTGAATTATTAAGTGATTATTATGTTATTTAAATATAGATACATGAGAACTATAAATTTTTTTCCATCCGAAAAAATGGTTTCTGTTTATGGTTTCATGATAGTTCCCTTAAAGGGGGCTACCTACATATCACTATAATGGGAATCAGAGCCCAAAATGTTCTATATTACATTACATATGACATATAACTTTTAACGACTATATGAAAATGAAGATCATAGTTCCATTTATGGTCATCCAAAAATGAGTACATTCAAGAAGGTTAATATCACGTGGAAAAGGCTTTAGGGGAATGGGTGCTTAAAATTGTTGGTGTGGGAATTACAATTGCCTATTCCCATCTCAGTCATTTAAAAGAGAATATATCAAAATAAGGAATGTATTATTGAAACATGAATAATTCCCTATGAAATATATTTTTGGTTTTTAATTTGGGGATAAATACTTCTTTGAACGATATTCACTCTTCATGAATTATCACTAAATAGAATAATTTATTCAGTAAATGCTTGGTGAAAAGACATTCTTGATCATGGGGAACACAACCAAGTGATAAATATTGTATATTTTTTCATGAGGTATATAGCCCCATAAAAATGATTATATTGGGAGTATGGTGCTAATAAATGTGAACCTATGTCCTAGAGGGAATATTCGACAACAATAGTGAATTTTCTTACTCAAGTGGAATATATATCGATGCATAAGAGAATAAATAGTTATAAAGTTGGTTTTCATAGTTAGAGTGACTTTGTTTAATTATGTTCATATTTTTTTAAACATAAAAGTGGAATAAAATGAATAAATATTAATACAAATCAGGTCCCATTATGTTCTAGAGAAATATATTACAGTGACTTGACAATAAAATCCCATCCAATTTTTTTTTGAAGTAATTCTTCAATCGTTAAAGTAGTTATAATTGAGGATGGACATCAGATTTTACATTAGTATGTCCCACTATAATGTTACATTAATATTAATTATATAAGAATATAAAAGGTTAAATGTGTATTTTAAAATTACATGTTACATTTTGTCAACATATAGATAATGTGTGGGCTCAAAATTATTAAATAATGCCCAAATTTGTGTTTCCATAAATCAATGATGATTAATGGTGGTATAGTTGTTAATGGAATCATGATTTTGGGGTTACACCTAGAAATGAATCATGTAGAAGATCTCCCACAATCACTTAATAAGGGGGAAAACATAACTATTATTTATCCACTATGGGAATCCTAATGCAGGAAAGATTAGATTTGACTCTCTAAAATTAAGACCCCAATGTCGATGGAAAACAAGACTGTGATCACCGTAGAGGTTCTCTTTATCTTATAATTTAATTATTTATCATCATTTAAACATTTTAATATATTATTTAAATATGGAAAAAATAAATATAAAATAAATGTGATATTTTTTCTATAGTTATTTGAATGGTGGACTAGATTTTTCTATTTTTGGGTATCCAACTTGAATGAGGAATGCTAAAAAGGGAATTTGAGTAGGATCACCCTATTACGGTTGTTTGTGTAAAATATTTATGATTGGAAAGATTATAGTTCATTCTTAATTATTATATTTTATTTTATACTATATAAATAATGTATTTACTAAATATTATCCTATTGGAATTTGGTATTTTAATATAAGGGTATTCTGACATCATTTATAGTCATATGTTTTTAATGGATAATGAACAAAAAAACAAACTCTTGCACATAGGGAGTTCCTATGGTTATTTGGGGAGGTGGATAAATAATTTAGACCTACACAATGATTTTAAGAAATATATGATCTCATGGATACACTAAATTCATTGATTATCTACAAAAATGGTTCTTATATTGGATTCTTTGAATGGAGGAAAACTTAGGGACTTTAGTGATGATGATTCATTTCATTATATTTCTAGGAAAATTCACTCACAATGTTGCAAAAAATTCTCAATGAAAAAAATGAAACCCTCTTATAAATCCAAAATGATGGAAATATTCGAAAATATTATTATGATAAACATTATCATGGATTTGTAATTTTACATATCTATAGAAAATATTTTACCATAAAAAAATAATAATGTATATATTAGAATCTATATAGACATCTGGGACATAAACCACTATTTCCTAAATAATGAATTCATCATACAAATAATATAAGGTCATATTGATACATTAATAGATATCTTGGACCATTGCATTATAAATGATTATTCATCATAATATAAAATATTGATCCACCCCGTCGATGATGAATCTACTTCATCCTAGGAAACAAAAGGATATTTTTTAAGTAACTAATTCCATTTAGCTTAATGAATGTAGTTGAATCCTATTATTATTCAATGTATCATATCATAAGGAATTTCCAATGGGTATTGGTAGATTAAACTATGGAAAATAGGTAAAAAAATATAACCAATGGTAGGGCCATCTAAATGATATCAAGAATGTGATTGGGATTCTCCACACCCCCAACATAATGTTATAGTCTTTCGAATTTCTGTATTATGTTACCATTAAATTTCATTGAATGTGATCCTCAGAAGAAAGAAATTGATATCAATACAAACAAAGATATCAATATTAGTAAGATACCTACACATGAAAATATTATGATATAAATGTAATATATGTTTATATATATTAAATATAATAGTTTTTTCAAACATTGTAGATAAATGTAATCATTATTCTAAACAAATATTCCTGTTATTGTGACATATTTGTCTTGATTTCAATCTACATGATCAAGAAGAACAGTTGGAAGACCCTTTTTGAGAATCGAATTAGCCAAATGACTTCATCTAACATCATGGTCAATCATAATTATTATGGGGTGACTATACCATATGGAATAGATTTTTAATGAAAAAAATTAAATAAAAAATTTACATCTTCTGACTGACATACATCCAAAAAAACATGAAAATAAAAATAATAATCATGTCAAACCTTAATGTATTATTCTCTAAAAGATTTTATAAAAGACATACAAGTAAAATAGAGATAGACTCCAAATAATGACTGTAAAAAATAATCCTTAAACCATTGTCAATCTCATTTTTGTAAAGGATCATGTCGAATCATCATTTACATTATCTATGAAAAGACATCTTTTAACTGGCTATATGGAGACAGATTACATAGCCGAAAATCGTAACTCCAAGTTCCCGGATTACAAGCCTTGAAATCCAGTTGTGGCTCTAAGGGATCATTAGTGGACAGTTATGCTACAGTACCTAGGCGGCAATAGTCTATGCAATAATGTTGTTGTTTCAATACATCCAACTACTGGGCCTCTTCTACTGTAATTTCACCACTAACACAGTTCCATAACTACTACAAAACTACTACAATACCCTACTATAGTGCTACCACAGTACCCAAAAAATCACCTATGACCAGATTTGATCTTGGGTCTTTTGGAAGCCAGGTAGGTGCCTGTACTCATATCAATCAATGTAATTAATTAAGTATAGGATCTCTTACCATATGTTTTCTTATCATGTAATAATGAAAATAAGAAACATGGAATATGTATAGCTCAATATGAATTCCCTTATGGTGTCTATACAATCTAGTATGAATATATAATCCATGACAGAGGGAGGTAATCATGGGATTTAATTCATAAATTATTTTGGAACCTAAATTAATCCCCATGTCGCTTGGGATATTATTTGAAATATATATTTATCTAATAAATATTTGACATTATATAATACTTCTATCACCCATCGTTTTTTATAATAAACAAACAGAATACCTGATCCCAAAAAAATTGTCATATAGGTTTGAATTACATTTACATACTACAGTTTCATTCTCTAAGTAGAACCATGCTAAGAAAATATTTTCATCCTAGAAGGAACATATTTCCAATCTTTAATTTCATCCAGGAAGGAACTCATTTTACAAAATGTAATTTCATCTATGATGGAATCAATTTTCCTACCAATAATTTAATCTATGATCGAATACATTGTCCAAATAACTATTTCATTCATAAAGTAACACCATGTCTAACCATTAGTTTCATGTAATAAGAAACACTATTTCCAACAACTAATTTCCGCTATGATGGAACCCAACATAATAAAATATTCATCCATGAGGATTAAGTGTCCAATTAGTCACACTAATCAAACAATCAAGGAAAAGAATTATAATTCCAAAAAATAAATTAAAAAAATGTTATCAAAATCCATATTGATCACTTCATCATTTATCCATCTACAAATAAATTTACCCCATTTACCAAATTCTTTAAAATAACCATAGACAATATTATGTTATATATATACTAGTTTTCAAATTATAAATATAATTGTAACTAATGTCATATACATAATTATACATGTTCAATTACAAATTAACATATCACCATATGATATATGTAATTATTTATTTATAAAATATATAATTATATTTAAATTTTTCAGTATTAATCCATGCCAATTATTTTAAAAAAACCCACACAAATACTATATACTATCAATTTTCAATTCTCTTGTGATACCATTTCACATTATTCTGAAGAATCATAACCAATATCCTTTTTATGTGTTTTAGGTAAAGTATGTTCATTTTATGTCCTATATTAATGGGATGAAACAACACATGGGTGGCCTAAATTCCTAGTTACAAAAAAATTGACCTATTGTTACTAAGGTCCATCTATGAATATGGTTTTATTATGATTTTTTAGCATTTTTTATAGGTCATGGACATATAATGAAATCATGATTTCAATTAATTTACATATTCATGAAATAAAAAACATATTTATGGGAGTTTTTATAGGATACATATCTTAACATATGATAATACAAACACATTACACAATTTCCATTTTAGAACTGGGTTCTTATTTCATTAGATTCCATAATGTGGATAAATATATATCATCACAAGATATTACTAGGTTATCTATTAATTGATGTCCCAAAAAAGGGTTATCTCTAATAAAAAACAAAAAAATGAATTGGAGAAAAATCTATATTTTTATGTTCATTCTATAGTAATTGAACCCCATGACCTAGTGGAATAATTATATACATTAGTGAGAAATAAAAAATCATGTAAGGTAGTTATAGAATATGAGATAAATTAGAATGTGTAATGGGTGAATTTTAGGGCATGAGTGATGATAAAAATTTCCATAGAAAACCACATTCATAATGTAAATTTGGTTTTCATTTCAGGAATACTCGACTTATCTTATATGTTGACAAAACATTTAGCTCTATTTAAAATTTTGAAAATAAATCCATGTATGAAATAGGATAAATTATCTCAAAATGATTCTTCCTTGAGAACCATCCATGTCTAGAATGAATTTCATAAAATGTATGTAAAATATTTTATCTCGTCAAGACAGATTCAAAAAAATAATTAATTTTTATAATGATATCCACATCTCCATTATATTTTATCTTATGATGATATCCATTAATTTATAACAACCAAGTACAAATATCATTGAATTAATTGAAAAGGATCCATATAAAACTCATAGTTGAACTTAAATAGGAAACTATTGTATCTTAAAAACATCCAAATGGAAAATATCTCATCCATGAAATGTGATCCCAAGCATCACTAGGGAGTAATAGTGAACAAAATAGGCTAATAAACCCTAATTTACAACTCCAACTCACAATATATCTATTTCACATGCCCATGCAGCAACCACACTAGAAATAGATCCTCTATCATCCCATATTGTTTCATACCACTACATTCACTGATAGCAATTTGATACCCCATAAAGGGAACATTGACATCCAAAACATGATTATCAATATCAATCATGTGATACAGATTATAATGGTATCGAAAAATCTATTACACATAAAAACATATTGCATGTCATTATAGTTTTGTGAATGTTTGAAATAATACAACAGCAGATGTAACCTCTACAGAATCCCAAACATTCCATAAATCTTGGGACGTATATCTCATTTTTTTGAAATAGAATTTCACATGCATCGGTGACACCCAATGATAAAATTAATGATTGACCCAATGATCCATGTGTCATATTTTATGGTCATCACTCAATTATTGTTCGCTCTTAATGATCACTAATAACTTACATACCAATTGATCATACTATGATGTCTCCTATATAAAACTAGGTATATCATGATTCAACTAAGATGCCATTATCCCATAGAAAAATAAATTGAAAATGATTCTATATAATTCCATTAAAAGAACAATTTGGATAGATTCATGAAATTTACTATATTAATATTACATTGCGATTTCTAGATGCTACACCAGAGGAACCCCTAAATATAAACAACATTATACTTGTATAACATCCATAATCTGAATTGCACAATCAAATGGCTCATAATTTCAGGAATATAGGGAAATAAATGAGGATCCATTGATCTTATATCCTTCAGAAGACCATCTCTAAATCATAACAGGAATCAAGGGTCTTGATTTGAAAAAATAATACCAAATAAATCGTAAAATTGAAATGACTCTCATTAATAGAGAAAAAAATAAAATGGATGTTAATGGAAAACTAATTGGAAAATTAGTGGGATAAAATATTAAATCAATACATGATCACCCAAGACACATAATTATTATATGGTGTATGTTGTAATCAATTTTGAATTTCTATAGTGACATCATTATTCTTCTATTTTGGAATGGGGAATGGTTGGAAAAACCTGAGATTCCAATAATGATTCTCCTTTATCTATTAACAAGATAAACATCTATCGAATAATACTACTACCTAATTATTCATTCATGAGAAAATAATTCCAATGTAGATCATGGTATTTATCATTCAGATAAATATGTAACACCCATTTTGAGATATATGAATCACATATATTCTCATTTACATATATGGGGGATTTCATTGCCCTCCATGAATATGAAACAAGTTACCACATCCAAGAGACTATATTAAAGGTGGATCTCACCCAATATAATATTTCACTCATTGATAATCCTTGTAGGTCAGATAATCCCTTTTTACACTATGGGTTAACAATTATTATATATTTTGACGAGAAAGCATCTCATCACTCAAACACATAAAAAACTAGATAAATAACTACAATGATATCTATATTAACAAACACATCCCAATACCCCCATACATTCCTTTACTTGTATTTGTCCATAATTAATAGAAAAAAATTCACTTTCATGGGGTGTAGGAAAAATCAATGTTTTATCAAATGATGATACATGACCAAACTCATATGCTGAAAGTATTGGACATCCTACTAAATGATGTTATTGAGGACCTTTTGATATATATACACCAAACGTATCTCCTTTAAGTTAATTTTGTCAATGTATCTGGACATGTACCACTATATCCATTTTCAAAATCATGGTAAGGAAAACTCTTCTCACGTGGTCTCACCTTCTCAATTATATAATAAACCTCTTGATCCTACATCACAATAACTACTAAATGTATACCTCTAAATGTTTCAGAGAATACGATATATTATTTTCTGACTTATGTATATTGAGGATCGATATTGTGGTAAAAATTCTATTTATTTAAAAAAACTAAATCTCACATGATTATAAAAAATTAAACTTTTTATTTTTTTCATCATATATATTGGTGCAACTAGAAATAATATATTTTGTATAAATTAAATGTGATATATTATTGTGCACAAATATAAATTAATATTTATTTAATTCATGAATTATCCATAGGTACAAAAGATGTTGACTTATATGGGTTTACATACACTCTAGACTATAAGGTAATGTTACCAAATAATTAAACATGGTCAAACGAAAAAAGAAATATTAATAGTTTGGTTTAATTGTATTTATATCCTAGTGGAAATAAGATAATAAAAATATATTGGGCATGATAATCTATTGACTATGAGTACTCATAAATTTCATTCACCCAATCCTTCACACCATGATTTATAATTAATTGGATGATATAATTTATGAAGTCCATGAATACTATTGATGTAATTTTATAACCAAATGGTATATCCAAAATATCATAAAATCCATATATGAACCTTAATGTATTTTAGGTAATGTTTCATGTATTAAAAAATATCTGATGATACCCTGACATCTGATTGAATGCTGAAAAAATTCTATAATATTCCAAAAGATAGAGGACATCATTTATATGTCCATGGGGATATCAGTTCATGATTATCTTATTGGTCATTTTCTAATGATCCACCGAAACCAAAAATATCACATTATCCTTATTAGTTAAAATAAATGGAGATCCCCATGGTAATTTTCTATACATATGAATCCATTTATCTCCAAATATTCTAATGATTCATTCAACACATGAATATCTATAGATTCCATTAGGTATAGTTTCATAGAAACAATTTCATCTCCCAATAATAACCCCACTGTGCACTCAATATGAGACATTAGTTTACTGATAGAGAAGAATTCCAAAAATTTATCGAGATAGAGGTCCACTACTGTGGAGAAGTAGTATACATAATTCTTTCTTTATATAGAGAAAGGTGTGTTATCTGAGTTGTGAGAAAATTAAATATTCTCTATAGTTTTCATATGTGACTAGACTTATGATCCCATTCAACATAGTGAATATAGATTATAGATATATAAATGTAAATTTCATCATGTGATAGTGTATATCATCCAAGTTCCTTGCTTCTTTATACCATAGTTAAAATAAAATCAAAACATTTTATAATTATAATAAATTTTTTGAAAAGTAATTCTAAAATAATAATATGTAGAGTACACCCCTTCTAGAATTTTATATATTATAATCTCACCATTTGAGGTGTGTTAGTTTCTATAAAATCATAAAATATCAACACATAATACAAAATTACATTTAAATATTCATTAAATATACATGTATTTGAATCTCCTATATCAAAAAACATCAAAAATAGATAATGATACAAGAATTATTCCACTAATAGTTGATAGTCCTACATCTATTCTAGTCGATGTAATCTGTATATTATGTGTGTTACTCTCCCATATTCCCCAGTCTCTAGTATAACATCCCAATGATGTACCATCTAACTGGTAAAAAATGATCTTATTTTAGTGTAAAATATCTCATTCCAATTCTTATATTTTTTTTCAAGCTCTAGTTATGTATCTATTGAGGGGTGGACAATTCGTCTGAGTCTCTAATGAATTCTCAGATCCTCATTCACTAATTTACTACCTATTACGAAATACAAAGCACTATAGATGGTTCACCCTACTGAAATGATGAAAATATAATATAGAATACATATTATAAGGGAAAGTTTCTCCATCACATTGACTATAAAAGTACTATACTAGCTAGGGAATTGAGATGGAAACCACTACCTTTTATAATATACCTCACATTTCTATAACTATAGCTCTCGATGCAATGCATTTTTCTATAAGAGAAATATATACATGATCACTATGTTGATACTTCATGTACAGAACATATTTCTACATTCATGTTCCCTTCTATGATGAGAGACTAATTCATTATGTTTTTGAAATATCTCATGTTAAATATGTAAACATTATACTTTTTCTAATAATGAAGTCATCATAAAAATTCTTCACCCTATAAGAATCATCAACATCCATGTTTTGAGAAATAATGATGTTGGTGAGTAAGAATAAAACATTTTCTATAATTGACATGATACTTATTTTATGTTTATAAACTCTTTATACCTATTATCCTCCAAGATATCAGTATATAAGTGTTTTTATAACTAGTATTCGCAGTTTATCAAGGAGAAGACCTATAATTAAATTTAATGATTTAGGATGAATTAAATGTTTGGGGGTTGTCTTTAGATTATATTTAGAAATCATTACCATCATTTATATAGGTATCCTATGTTTCTAAATAATTATCTATACTAACATGATCAAAAAAAACTTTGACTTGTGACCTCACTATAAAGTAAATTTTTGAGGGTATAATAGTTGAAACTCTTTTTTGGGTTTACATATTTATATTATATTGTGATTGGTCTCCTTTTTCATTCAATGTATAAAACTCAAAAAAATGTAATGAATTTGGTTAGTCATCTTATTTCCAAGAGTAATTGTAATTTTACGCCCACCAATATTAGTTTTGGGATGATTACAAATATCATTTTTCTCAACCCATAGATGGATGGTAGTTATTTCCTATATAAAGTTCAACATTATCATCACATCACATGATGTGTAACTAGATCATCCTTAAAAGTTCATGATATCAATATATGACCCCCAACACATGTTTTATAAAAACAATGTTGAAAAAATTATTTCAAATGGTATTAAAGAACTATTATGTCAATTTTATCAAATAATATTTTAAATGGAATTTCAAAATCTTGATATTAAGATATATCATCGGTGAATAGTAAGTTTCTAGAATCAATAATATATTTCAAAAAATATCCCAATATTCCTATCATGGTGTATGAGTGCTCACCTAAATTATAACATCCCATTAGTAAAATATAATACAATAGTATGATAACCCAACAAGTGGATCAATAAATAAATAAATATCATCACAATTTTAGAAGCGACTTTCCATGCATTACAATTAAATTACAATAATGATAACTATTTAAAATAAATATACTCATCCAAGAAGGAACTCTATGTCTCAGACAGGATTTCATCCATGAATTAGTTCCATGTATAAACAATAATTTCATCCAATAAGGAATGATAATTTCAACTAATAATTTTATTGCTAAAATAATAAAATTTATAAACAATTATTTCATCCATGTATGAAATCCATATCCAATGCATAATTTTCTACTAGAACAAAACTTATTTCCAATAGTCAATTTCATCAATATCAATTAAGTGGGAATGTATTGTTAATAAAAATTAAATAAAACAAAATAATTGATAACATCAAAAACCTATTTTCCAAACATTTTTTCAATATCCTTTTCATACACATAATACGTTATTGACTTATCATTAAATTTACCACATATACTAGATTTATGGAAATAACCAAATATAATGGAATTAAACATGTAATCTAGGTTATAAACAAAAAAAATATTTGTAACTATTTACAATTCAATTATTTTATAAGCATTATTACCATTACACAAATCATTATGTCCATATTTCATCAATCAATTAAACCAATTTCAATTACATACATAATTTAAAAAATTTGTAGTTGTTATATATTTCTACTAAAATCAATACAATTAAAATGATAATCATATAAAAAAAATATTCACAGATTAATTTACATTTTTCATCCATATCATATGATTATCTAAATTATTCAAGGTCCACTATGTTCACACATTTGAAGGGACAACCTATAGTGAAGGGTCGTCACTCACTCAAAGGAATGTAAGTCTTGTCACAATTTTAACAAACCAATTGGGTATGATAGAGGTATATTCCGACTTTTTCATAAACATTACATCATACCAATTGTGAATCCAGAGTATTTATTTGATCATACTTTTTTTTAAATTTAATGGAAATAAATAACATACATTAGAGAGTATCACTATACTAAACACTATAAAAGGATAAATGGTAACGAAATTAACCATCATCCAAAGGGTAAATCGGTTCCTCATTCTATCCCATCAACGAAGACAATAAAAATATATAAAAAAATAAGTCAATACTAGATATTGTAGTTTACTATGAAAAATGGTTTCTCCCAAAGTGATAACTAATAAACAAATAACTAGAAGAAGAATATTGATGATTACGTTAAATCAATTGGTTTATTACAAAAATATCTAATGGAATCGATATATTTTATAGAAGAGCCATCCCCAAATAACATTTTTGTTGGATTGAATTAATGATAATGGATAATGTTTTTTAGCATAAACATGTGACATGGGAGTAAGGAAATAGAAAGTAAATACCTTCTTTTACTTCTTAGAATAATGTATCATGAATTTAATATTTGATTTGAAATATACGATGAAGGGTATGTATCATAAGAATAAAATCAGAAATATTAGTCCATGTTGGGAATGAAATATGACATTATAAACTTATTATTATAATTGAACCATTAAGTTCTAGAATTAAATCCATGACTTTTTTAAAAAAATATTTCATGTTGTGAACACACATCCATGGAATTAAAGAGTTACTATATTTAGATTTTCATCTCACATTTCATTCCACCATTAAGACCTCTAAAAATAGATTACATCTAATAAGAATACTCAATGATACAGTATATAAAGATCAAATATAAACATACATTGGAGTGTACCTATGAAATAATGTGATGTTATTGGAACCACCTATCAGTTGGGTGTGGAATTCTAGACCATAGATGGCCACATGATGTAATATCTTCATTATTCCCAACTTTGAAGGCTCCTATCCATGGTAATCTTTTATACCTCTAGGTGGCATATATGTAATGATATATTGTTATAATCATTTCATAGAAGATTTAATAAGGTAATTCTAATTATATGCACAATATCATCCTTATAATTCCAAACACTGAGACAAATAATTTTTCAATTCTGATGAATTATCTCACCATAGTATTCATGATTATAAAGATGCATCATTATCATTATGATGATAAAGGCATGATAATTTCTCTAATTATTAAATTTATTTATATAATATAACATCCTATGTAGATTGGTGGATTAATGGATGGAATGTTATTATCATATATTTTTAAAACAGGATCATCCAAAGAAGAATATAATTTTAAATACTCTAAATATTCACTATTTTCTATCAACCCTAAATAGATATAAAATTGAACATCGACAAATGATATGAGGCTATAAGAAATGTTGATTAGGAAATAAAATGATAGATTATAAACATTGATTATTCCTCCTAGATTCCAATTATGAGAAATCTCAACTGTAATATTCTAAAATGTTTGACCATTAAGTATTTTTCACCACATCCTTTAAGGCCCACATGTAAGGATGACTCTTCTTATCAAGTAACTATAAAACATACCAATTATTCCCTATTTAGTTTAGTGTGATTATATATAATTTTACTTAGATTATTTAGTTATATAAGATTTAATAACATATATTCAACACTATATTGACATAGTGTTAATTTATTAATTCCCGGTTTCATTCCATGAGAAAAATATACATCCACTTCTTTAAAAATTTCATGCCCAATAATGTAGGATCCAATATTGCATCTTGAATATATCTCATTATATTGATGTCCGAGATACATTTATCTCTCAATATTTTTAACTTCATTGAAATCCTTAATAATTAACATAAATTCAATATTCATACTAATTATTTTGCATCATCATCATGATCTTATTAAAGACACAATATACCTATTTCCTTGACTATTTTGTTACATGATGTGATAGATCCATACACAGTAGTGACACATTCATTGTGCATGTTCAACTATAAAAACATTTAATACTTCTCCATGTGTGAATAATCCATCCATCAGTGGTAACTTATGAAAATATTCATGATCAAGTTCATGATATCCCATATAATCTATTAGTGATGCATCATAAAAACTATTTAAATGGAAAAAATGACTAACCTCTAGGCCATTAAGTTGTGATTTTATACACCAAGATTGTCATCTTGTCTATCAACATTTATTAATACCATCAATGAGATATAGAATGATCTAGGAATTCAAAGAGTCCTTGTTTTATAACTTTTAAATTATTGCGTGCCTAATTAATAAGATATCTCTGAAAAATATATTCAATTTTTATTGTTCTTATCAGATGATAACATAACCTTACATCATGGTGAATCATAATTCTCCAATATATGGATTATAAGAAATGATTAACAACAATTTAATTATTAATCTCTCCATATATCTATAAATTGAGTCTATATTTAATAAATAATAACCCAACTTTTTTAAACTTATTACCGTAATGTTAAGAATCTTCAGGGTCTTCACAACTTGTATGTTAATCCAAAAAATTATTCCGAAGAATTCATGAAGAATGATCACCTCCTTTCATTCCTCTATGATTAAATTTTTAAATGTATTATAATTGGGTTTTAAATCATGTTTATATGATGAAAATACTATTTTACATTTATTTGAAAACATTCCATCTACATCATTTAATATAGTTTTAAAAGGTAATACTATAAAATACATAAAATAATTACATATCAAATAACTATAAAATTTATGGAAGATTACTACTCTATAGGATATAAACTATATTATATCATTTTTGAAGTTTCATGATTTTTACTATTTACCTTTTCATATTTATATTTAGATGCTAATTTACAAGATCAATTTATAGACAATATTATTTAATAGTTTTTCAAAAATAGTTCTAGTTCCAAGACAATAAAATATAATGCTAATATTGTTTTTATGATGATCAGATATGTGAATCATTTTTTCACCCTCCCATGAGATAGAATTTACTAATTTATTCCAAGGACCCTAAATCACCACCACATAAATGAACTATAAGATAAGAAATTAAAATAATGTAATACATTGGTAACACTGAATATTCTATATTATGCCCCAC
Organism: Viscum album; assembly: GCA_963277665.1. Classification (NCBI taxonomy): domain Eukaryota; kingdom Viridiplantae; phylum Streptophyta; class Magnoliopsida; order Santalales; family Viscaceae; genus Viscum; species Viscum album. Next base: position 1,248,809,844 of record OY728148.1, read on the forward strand.
ACGATATATTATTTATATCTAATCAAATCATGAAGATCATTACCCTTACCTCAAGTTTATTATCTATACTTATCAATAATTTACATCCCCGATTATAAAACATATTCGAATCTGGATGAAAAAAATTCCCAAGCAAAATACATGATTAAATGATATTGTAACTCCCATAGTGATGAAATCTACCATAAATTTTATTATGTTAACCCACACACATTGGGTCGTCCTTATTTTGAATCAACATAGACCTTCACATATAAATAAGATCTGATGGGGTAAGTTCACACTACTCAATGTTATCACATAGTTTATAGGTTAAAGCCTTATGATACAGTTAAAAAAATTATTATATGTCGTATATATTAAATAAATGGTCATAGGATGACTCAAATATTTATTATCTACATCCCTAATCATGAAATAGTGTAAAATTCATTTCAATGATATAGTCATCAATTATCTTCTACACATATGCAACACTCATTGTGATTCAAATCCTGTGGGGAATCATTCAATTATTTTCATCCTTCATTCCGAATGTGATGGATTAAAACCATCGGTGTTTCCAAATAATTCATTTATTCACATTGATTAAGAAATTTCATATAATTGAGTTTATATTATGTACTATAGTATATTATGGTTATTTTACATATAATCATATCTTATCAATGAAATAATGGAATTGTGGCCTTATTGATTATGAAGTATTGATTCCCAACATAATTAAATAAAATTATGTTCCCAGTGAAAATGTTTTTTCCAAATAGAATAAATTTAAATTTTAGATAATATTTTCTCCATTTAATATCCTCAATGTATCATTACAATTAAAAATTCATTATAGGTTAAACTCTATCATCCATTAAATGTCATCTAACATTGGCCATTGTAAAAAATATATGACCCTCAAATCTACAAAAATAGATTCACTTGTTCCTTTTAACATGATAAAAAATATTAAAAATATAAGAAACAAGACATTAGTGTGTATTTCTACGATTCCTCTCTATATAATGATAAAAAATACATTCAATTTTCATTTCATATGATTTAAAAACTTATTGGTTCATGTCCAATCTATATGACCACAAAAGGAATGATTGACACAAATCTATATACTTCATAATGTATAGATTTGTCTCACCATCAAAATTTGAATCTGAATCCACCTTGTTTTGGGGAAATTAATTTATTGCACCACACTTGATTCTATGTATGGATTCATAAAAAACCCAGAGGATATATAGTTCCTCTAGAACTCTTATCAGTGAATCTTCCATGATGACTATTTTTATTGGAATCTCATAACTCTCACATTTTATTGATAATCAATATACATTTATCGAGTTTCCCAGTCCATCATTACAATATGAAAATGTGATTATGAAGATATGGTTTTTTCCATTTCATAAATTAATACACCTCAGGATGTGTATAACATTTGGAATCATAAAACATGTTAAATTTTCGTGTTCCAAAACACCCTCACCAATTATCATGTATAGTTCATCACATTACAGATTCAGATACCCAACATATTATATATTCAAAAATTGTTCCCTATGGTGATGAAAAAATATATAACATTGATCCCCTCATATAAAATATATTCCTAAGATATATATTCTCCAGAATAATGCATTTTCCTATGTTTAAGAGACATATTTTATGAGTAGCCCAAATGTTCCATTCCCTATCCTTAATATTTTATTAGTTGAACAAGATTTTTTAATAATTGGACCAAATTTGTTATAAATCATATTGTCACAACCTTTTTGAATTTTATCCAATAATATTAATTTTACTATCTCTACTTCTCTTATAATTTAGATGATTTTAAATCCCTCACCCTTAATTTATATATGGGTTTTCCCCTATCAACTACAAATGTATGTATTGTGAGGCCTTTTCCCAAGTGGCATTCATGGTGTTAGGATTTATCTTATAGTTAATTTTATATTCACTTTCTAACACTTTTATTATTTGGTTATTATCCTATTTTATTTGGGTACTATTCATATAGACTAGAATTTCCAAAATTACCATAGATTTTGCGGGATTAAGAATTATTGTGGATTTTAACCCACACAGTTGACTAACAAAATATTTACATAAAATAATCCCTTTATAGGTCATGATGATATTATTTTAAATATAAAACCCATTTTTCACTTTTTGATGATATATTTATTAAAATTAATGAACTCCAATTAAATATTATCTTTCACAAAGTGGATAATGTGTATAAAAATTCACCAATTTTCAATGTTATATGATTGAAAAATATTAATTTTACATTCTATGTTTGTATATATTGTAATTGAATCACATTTATGATAGTTGTCACATCAGCCTTAATTTCATATAGAGTACATCATTCAAGGTCTAATATGAATGAAAATAAATTACATTGATATCCACATATAATATGTGTCATGAAAGTAATAGATGTGAATTATATTATATGGTTATTTTTTATTGGAACTCATTCCCTCACATTAAATCTCGTTTTTTCACTTTGTTTTCCTGGAAAACGTTCTCATAACATGATTCGTCTTACCATCCAGACAGACATTGTGTTAATAGATTCTTAAGGGTGTATTTATTCCAAGGAGATATCATTTTGTCTATGAATTCCATTTGACATAAACACATAAAGTAATTTTTCAGAAAAAAATATATTTATCTGGGACTCCACTTTATAAAGAAACATATTCCATCATCAGACATGGTGGTCACCCAAGAACGTCCTTCATACCATCTTATAGAAGTATAAATATAATATCAACTTTATCACTCCATTAAATATCAATATAAACTATAATACATCAAAATATTGTAATAATTGTAGCATATTATTATATGAAAACACATTAGAGGGTTTTGTGTGGCATTGGGCACAATGTAATAATTTTTTATTTTGATTTTTTGTTGCCTTTCTATGATTTTATACCTAATTTTCCTTCCATATTTTTTGACTAACATGATCATAATCATCTATCAATCTAACATTTATACCGTTCTGTATAATTATAAATATTGTGTCATATGACCTTTTTATAATAAATTAATTTGCATCGGATAGATCAAATCAAGTGACATAAATCATTACGATGATTTTGGTCATTTTTTAAAATATATCACCCTATTAGAATTATTATACCACCATGAATCCGTTTAGAAATATGTGAAGATTCAACCCCATCTCATGGGTTACAATTATTAACATTAACTCCCATTTTTGTGTAAAACATTTGATATAGTCCCACACCCTCATTTCTCTAAGAAAGGCATTGTTAACTAAAACCTATAAGGACAAAACCATCACTTAACCAAATAAACCATTACAAATGACCGTATTATATGGATGATTACAATACCTATAGATTATTTTATGATATTTTTGTGTATTGATTCATTTTTTTCTTATAGATGAATATAATCATAGATACCATATATCAAGTCTACTCAAAATCCTTCCAATGGACCCGCCTTGTCAGGGAATATGAAGCACCATTATTAATATCAGGTTACATCCTATATGACAACGTGGTGTTTCAACTATATTAATATGGTCTAATATACATGACATATATGCACTATAATTACTTTGGTTTATATATATTATGACCATAAACAAGGTGTCTAATCTATAATGACCACTTTCAAATGTTGTAAAGAACATTTCACCCATTATTCCATACTAAATGAAATCATTACATTTCAACCATATATATGGGAATAAGGATCGTTAAAGTTGTCACTTTCAAATAATTATTAATTTATATTTTTGTGTGGTAATTCACATAAACAATGGTTTTATTTCAATAATGCAAGATAATAAGCCTCCATCATTATTAAAATTCTGAATATTATAAAAATTGTTGCATTTTGAACAAATTAAGTTTCCATGATGCGTGATGAAACCATTACTATGTCACTTATAGTTTCATCAAACCAAATATCTAAGTAATATATATCTATGTTCTCAATGAACAATAGTGTAATACCATGTTGACAAGATAAGTTTTTAAGAATATAATTTCAACTTTCATCATTATATCCCTGAAATTAAATTTTCATGATAAATAATTTATTTCAAAATATTTTCTTCTCCAATGACATAATAGTTCTCTATTAGGCCAAAAAACATTAAGAGAGAATTCCTCAGTGGATTAAAAATTTAAAAATGAGACACACATTTATTAAGAAACATGTTTTCAAATCAACCCTAATATCTATCAACCATTCGATATTATGTGGAATTAATATGTAATATTTAATTTTTTCATTATCTATCCTTATAATAAAAATTTCACACCATTCAACTATATTTATGGATGATACAATTTATATCCATATACACGCCTTTTTCTAAGATAGTCTCAAAATCATTTATAGTACCACCACACAAAATTCAGTTTGATGGATATTTTAACTAGCCCAATTGAATCATATCTAACCTATCAAAACATTTCATCATATTCACTTAATTAATGATGAAAAATTCAAACCTGGTCAATTATTTATAAATCCAAACTGTTTCATAACTAAATGATAAATAATTTATCCTTTATTTATCATAGTGGGAAAGGCCAATTTGTCCATGGTGGTTTTAGTTGACTCAATCATTAATGGTTATGAGAGGAAATGAACATCCATATTTGAATTTGCTGTTGATTTGATTTTAATAGTATCCTCATACCATTCACTATATTAATCATACCAAATTAGAAGGTGGTATTTATTTGAAATAGAAAATTAATTCATAGGGAACTAATATTGAAAAATGTATTTATGGGGGATTTTTTGACACTTTATGTCCATAAAAAGTAATTCATACTGTGTATCATTATAAATAATGTCGTAGTTAATTTTTATTTATTTGGTTAGATTGGTTGTGGATTTCAAACAATATAATGGATCAAAAATTATTGCTTTTTTCATGATGGACTGCTAAAACATCTGAGAATGGAAATTTTTATCTCATGTCCCAATATTTTTAAAACTAGTAAATCCACAAATTATGTTACAGAGAACTATACATCCTTCATTCCAAAATGAAAAAGGTTCCTTACTTGATGTTATATAATAATTAAATTATAACCATCATCAGTGAAAATGTATATCCTGAAACATGTCCCTCGATGAGCTAGTTGTGAATAAATACATCATTATCCACACATTTACAATATAATTTATGTGGAGTCTGAGGATAAATGTATTATTAAGGGATACAACAATCATTCTGATATCACAATAAAAATTAAATGGATAACATTGTTGTTTTTTTCTACATGAAGCAAATCACATATTTCCATTAACATAGGGATTTTTGAATGATATTTGTTAATCATAACTCTGATTTATAAAAAACTCATTCTATCCTTAATGAAAATGATTTTCACAAATCCAATATTTAAATTACCATAGAATATATCAAAAATCATATAATTGACTTCCAATGTCATAAATATGAATCACACCCATGATATTAAGTTTACAAAAACCATTGTCTTTTATAACATTGAAACAGGGATCCCATCTTGGTTTCCAAAATTAAGTAAAAATTATTTCACAAATGTTGAGTGGGCATGGGAACCACATCCATTTGATACTTTCTTAGTACAAAAAATCCTTAATAATAACTATTATGGTTGAATGTTCTTCCAAATCCAATATCAATAAACATATTATTATATGTCTATATTCCATTGGAACATAATAATAGGATCTAACTCACTTATCCACTAACAATGAACCAAAAAATGAAACATTCATTCCTTTTTTCATTCAAACTAAAATTGAATACTAATTTCATTGGACACAACAATATGATTATGAATTGCAAACACCCACATCCCCTCAAGGAGGATAAAAAGGAAAAATGGATAATTAACTTATTTTTAACTAACATGGAATGTGGTTCATAATATCTATGAACAATAAAACTATTGATTTTTAATCATTTCAAGACATACATAATACTAATAAAATGTTTTTTAAATTTATTAATATTATAGCCATATGATTTTAAACAACACAAAAAATAATAGTCACATGATGATAAAAGACATGAAATATCCTACAATCCTGACCATAAATATTATGAAAACAAATTTTACCCCAAATGTTTGATTATGATCCTACCTACCTTAATTGATAACAATTAGATTCCCCCAGTAATGAGCCTATCATTTCTCAAGTAAATTAAACAATATCTATCATATAAAAATCATGAAATTAATTTAATCCTCATTCCACCCATATTTCACATATTTTAATGTACAATAATCATTTGGTTATCCCTTTATATTCTATTATACCATAAAATTGAAATACACTGAAATTTAAAATATTTTTTATATTGGTTTTTATTACTTATGAAAATACGATATGTTGGATTCCATCTTCAGGTTTAATATAAAATAAGTAATAAAAATATTATCATTCTTAAAGGGCTATATTGTATGATCAATCGGATATGGACATAAAATCTCCAAAACAAACTCACTTATAACCATTTCTCCTCCACATTTTATACAAAATATTCATATATTAATCATCCTACCATAGTATACCAAACCACTGATCATACAATTCCAAAGCTCCTAATGGACATTAGTGTCACCATACTATATAAAAATGTAAACTTTATATAAATGATAATGTTATATACGACTATAACAACATTTCATTAAATATTACATTTCCCATTAAATAATGAATATATGTTGGAACATAATCAATGATGATTAATTTTTTGATAATCCCATACATGATTAGAATATATGATAAATTATTCACATGATATTAAATATACAATAATGTCATAAATTAAATGTATAACACATGTAACATGTAATCAGGGATATATTTCAAAATAATATCCAATTCAGTTTGAATTGATAAATACTATGTTAATATGTAATACAATCCATTTTTTATTTCATTTTTCCAAAATAGGGTTGACCATTCTTATATTTCAAAGAGCTTCTATATTATGAGTCATAAAAAATTTGGGACAACATGACCAAAAATGTGGAAACCTCTAAGTACTATTCATTAAATTCAATAAATTTAGATTCTTTTCTATACACCATTGTGTTTGACGAAGTGGATACTCAAGGGGAGGGGTGAATTGAGTTCCAATTACAAATTCTATTAAAAATATTTCTATTAAAAAATCCCCTATATTTAATAATAAGCTAAACTATAGTGAATATCTAATTCCTTAATGTTTTAGTTAGGTTCTCAAGAGAATGATTATTACTTGTTAATCTAATCTGAAGATTAAAATATATTTTGAAGCGAACCTACTAGTTTACAAAAAATACAAACACTTGCTAGTTTAACTATCTGAGTTACTTTAAAATAGATATATATTTAAAGTACTTAGTAGCAAAATATTAAATATAGTTTAAAATAAAATAAACAAGAACAACAATTCTAACCAAGAGGTTCAGTCTCAAGATGAGACATAGTCCTCTCAATGATGTTTATATAAACTTGGATCCACACCCTGTATCAGGGTTTAACAATAGTATAATGAATATCCAGGTCCTATGACCTCTACCACGGTTCTACATGGGCAAAATAACAAATGAACACATGATATCCCGGTCAAACATGACCTCTACCACTATCCATAGTGGGATAAAAGAGTATACAGAAATATTGAGTGAGGATTTATAAATCCTCTAGTTCAATACATAAAAAAGTGTGTGCATAAAAATATAGAGCACACACTTCTCAAAATGTAAAAAAATGAATCACAAAAGAGATTTACTAATAGAAAATGCTCTATGTGTTTTGAGTGAAGCTCTGGACTCCTCAGATTGATGTAAATGAATCTTTGAGTCCTTATCTGGTTTTTTTTCATGAAATAGATTGTTGTTTCTATATTTTACTTCCAGGTCCAGGTTGGTCTGTCTGATCAGATTTAGTGCAAGTGAATTCTTTGAAGCTCTTTTATCCTTGAATGTTCAGGATTTTATGGATTTATCTTGTGTTCTTCCTTCTTTTTCTATGCATGTGGGTCCTTGTGTATTTCCAGAAGTTTGTATCGTATGTGCATGTAAAGACTGATCGTTTCTTGTGTTGTGGTCGTATATGTCTTGATGGTTTCTATGTTATTCTTTATATATCTTCATCACCAACAATGGTAATGATTTCCATTTTTATAGGTACGAGTTAAGGTTTCTAAAATTCAAACCACTATCATTAATTAAGAGTAGGTTTTTTAAAAACATAAAATATGACAGTTGCTAAATAAACAAATAGAAATAGAGTTTAGAGAAACCGTGAGCATATATGAGTAACTCTTAGTATCAGTGAGCTTGTATCGGTAGCTCTTCTATATCAGTAGCTATTACTTTTTATAATGGTAGCTCTATGTATCATGGGCTCCTTTTATCGGAAGATCCTTCTAACTACTCCTACTATCGGTATTCTCTATATCATTATTCATCGTTCTGTATCAGCAGACTTGTATTGGTAGCTGTATGTCACTATTTGTCTGTATCGGTGGACTTCATAGCGGTGGTTGTCTATCTGTCCATCTGTATTGGTAGCTCTTATGTATATACCAGTTGACTTACTCTATCGGTAGGTTTGTATCAATCAACATGTGCATACTGGTAGAATTATTCTATCAGTGGATCAGGCGTAATGGTGACTATCTGTATACTAGTGACCTTATCTGTATTAGTAGACTTGTGTATCGGTGTACATAGCCATATCGATAGCCATTGTGCATACTGGTGGACTTATGCATATGGGTACACATACTCTATCAGTAGCTATTCTAAGAAAAATATATCCATATTGAGTTAGAATTATTTCAAGGCATGTATAGACAGGGATAAACAATGATTAACATATTGCAATGATTATTTTGATATTTTTATCAACTCAATAGTAGGATTTCAAATATTGAAAGAATTAATATATATATAAACATTATTTGGTTTTATCAATGCATTTTAAAACATAATTGAGATTATCAAAACAGGTGAGGTCAACAATCTCCCCCTTTTTGATAATCACAAATTATGATATTATAATCCAAAATAATCTATAATGTATTATTATAAAATATAATGGGTATTTTTTCTAAGTGGGAGTAATGTATTCAAGGATATTGTATTAAATGAAATTGCATCAGAGGTAATAATAAAAAATGTACAATAGTTACAAAACAAAATGTATCAGTTGTAAAATTATAATAGTTCTTCATATCAGTTCTCCCCCATTGTATTATTTCTCCCCGGTTATATTATTTTTCCCAAATTTATCCCCCATTGTGATTAGTAAAAAATTAGGAAATAAAGAAAAAAAAGCAATAGAATCTAAGAGAGAATTAATGCTTTTTTATATTACATGATTTAAAAAAACATAGAAATATAGAATTGAAAAAAATACGAGTGATTCATATCAAGGTTTCGAGCCACTAATCAATCCACCTCCTGAATGTCCACTTTGAATTCGGCTTTGAAATCAGAGGTAGACTCAGGCTTGGTAGATTCAGTAGAAGGCTTTGGAATTCCAGAAAGGACAATTGTAGGTTGAGAAACAATGACTATTCCTTGCATGTAGTGGGTAGCTCTCTGTGTGATCAAATGAGTGGGGCTCCGGATTTCTTCGACTAGAGTCATCTGAAGAATGGAGGCAGACTGAGAAGTGGTAGGCAGAGTTGGAGGTGTAATGATAGGAGTACCTTCCACATGAAAAAAGTGAAGAAACAGATTCCTAAAGTCCATTATGATCCCTCCTACTCATTCCATTGTAGAAATGAAGCCATCCTCGTTCTCTATAAATGTGTCTAGAGAAGGAGTCAATTCCCTCAGTTTGATTACTTGTTCTTTGAAAGATTGAGTGACTGGGGTTAGCTTTATGTTTTCTTACATAGGATTAAAATTTTTGATGAGCTGATTCTTGGTATATACACTTTGTAAATAGTAATCCACCTTTTCTTTGACCTTTTTAAGAATCAGTGTTTTCTCTCATAAAATTCTGAACAATTTTACCTATATCGCTAGTGGTAGTCACCACTTGGGTCAAGGCAGCAATGTCTACAGAGCCACTGGTAGAGGACTATCTAAACTCTTCTATCATCATACCTTGAATCTGATCAATATCCAAAGATGGCTTGGTAGAACTCACACATGAAATAGTAAAGGCTACTATTTCCTTAAAATATTTAGTTAGCCCACTTGTGAGATTTTTCACAAGAGAGTCCTAGGGGCTGACATTATCCTCTATGGACTTCTTAAACCCCTAAAAAAATCCAGAAATTGCCTTAATACTCCTTGAATGTAATTGATATCACCAATAATTTGAGCTTGAGAGCTACTCAAGGTAGTTAGAGACAAAATAGACTGCTTCAAGGCAACAACAGCTCATGTCCAAATCTCATTATGAGAATGACATAATCTTATCTCATTCATCATCTCTATCAAAAGGCCTGACACCATAAACCCGAGAGAGAGTTCTAAATAATTTTTCATATTTCTCATCTCTCCAATAAAGGAACTATTTAAATCCACAACAGATTTTGTCCACGTCTCCTTCTACTCAACCTTTAAAGACTCAAGATCAGCCTTAATAACTAGATTGTCAATTACAACTACAGTTTCTCTCTTAGTCACAATACTAGACACAAAGTCATTCATAACATAATGAATGGATGAAATCAATTAGGTTTCTATTATTCTTATATCTTCCACAAACGAGGTCTTAAGATCATACTTCAACTTCCCTAAATCATATATTCTTACCACATCATTATGTAAAAACTCAGAAGATACATTATAGTTAACTTGTGGTCTGTTGATGGTTGTCTCATCTTAAGAATAAGGATAAGACAACCCAAAAAATACAAAACCTGGGTCTTCTACCCAGTCTTCAATTCCACCTGCTATTGAATCAATTACAAGTCTAGTTGGATGCTCCCCATCAACTGGTGCATTCTCTTGTTTATGTATAGTAACAACACCCTCAGCAGCTCAATCTTCCTCAGAAGAATCCTCCACAACCATCTCCATTTATCCAACTGCATGTGGCTCTCCAGGAATAGGTGCAGGTCTATCTACAACAACAACTTTCTCAATAGGAATTGAGGAGTGTCCAATAAGAGGACTAAGACTCAAGCAAGTAGAATCAAATTCTTCAGTTTCAGATTCACATTCTTCTTCATTCTCTGTGGCAGTCTGTTCTCCATCATCAATATAGGCTTCTTCATTGATTTTTCCCAATACAATCTCCTTTCTAGAGGAACAAATTAAAAAACTGGACTTGGAGGCAAGTCTGGTTCCCTTCAATCAGCTACAGAGGTATCCTCTTCATCAGTATTATCACTATACTGAGGTTACTCTTTGTTAGGTCCTAGAACTAGATCCCTCACATACATAGGCCTTGAAGGATAGTCCACATGATTGAACTTATCAAATAGCTTCTCATCATCACTGTCCCATTCTCTTCTCCATGGATTCCTAATGATCTTCACGTATTTGCAGATAGTTTTGGTAATACAAAAGAAGTCTTTCATATCCATTGTCTCATCCTGAGACATATCCACAACTCTTACCATGATCATCATAGAGATAAACTTTTCAATGATTAAATCTTTAGTTGTTGACATTGCCGTGGTTGTATATTCAATTTGAATCATTAATAGTCTACACAGATTCACCTTAACATCATGTCTTAATAGATGCAAAAAATAAATATCTTGTTATTTCATATTTTCAAAATCCCTTCTTCTTGGACGTAGTAAATATTTAATGAACTTGAATAGTAATTGGTTCTCTACATCCATTTATGTAGAAACATAATTTCTTGGTGTACCTTCTCTGTTTAATTATTCCAAAATAGCTTCATATACAATTATGTCAGTGGTAGGAGGAACTGATTTCGAGAAATTCCCAAAAACACCTTCATGTGGGACTCTCAAGCATTTAGCCCATTCAGTAGAGGAAAAATATATTTCCTTTCCATTAACAACTGAGACCACTCTATTATCCTCTTCATATTTCTCAAAGCACACATACTAATAGAAATCTTTTACCAGCTTCAGATAATAGGGGCCATTTTTATTTGAGAATCACTCTACCAATTTCTAGTCCTCCAATAATTCTCGAACTAAATATTTACTAGACATCAACCATTCCGCGCATATCTCTTTTTCAACTACTGTCTCTCTTTAAACAAGATTAGGATTTGTAGGTTTCATCACTTCACTTACATCACTATACTCTCCTTTGAGTCTTTTGGCATTCGGATCATCATCCTTTTCACTAACTGCCGGCCTCTTCACTCCTGTCATTCTGTGAATCGTGAGGCTTAGGGTTCTAGAGAAATAATGGTTTGGGATATAAGGCTTGATAGTAAAGGTTTTTAGGTGGATCGAGACGAGGTTAAGAGTTGTGATTTATCATTTAGGAATCACAAAATAAAGAAATAAATCATAATAAGTAAAATATAAATGAGACATATTCTGATGGCTAAAGACACAAAATTTTAAAACAATGCAATCCTAATGGTAATAAATACCGGTGACGTATAAAAGTGAGGTTCATACCGGTGAGGAATAAAAGTGAGGTTCATACCAGTGAGGTACAACAGTGAGGTTCATACCAATGAGGTATAATAGTGAGGTTCATACTAGTGAGGTATAATAGTGAGGTTCATATGGGTGAGGTATAACAGTGAAGTTCATACCTGTGAGATATAACCGTTATGTTCATACCGGCAAGGTTTCTACTGGTGAGGTTTCTAATGGTGAGGTTTCTAACAGTGAGGTTTCTAAGGGTGACATTTCTAATGGTGAGGTTTCTAATGGTGATGTTTCTAACGTTGAGGTTTCGGCAAACAAAAGTCTATCATTCCTATCTCATGTCTAATGTAACTTAACCTATCCGAACTTAAAGGCTTTGTGAAAATGTCAGCTATTTGTTGTTTAATACCTATAAATTCAAGAATAATTTCACCCTTTCGATAATGAACTCTCAAAAAATGGTGCCTTACATCAATGTGTTTGGTATTAGAGTGAGATACATGATTATTAGAGATATTAATTTCACTAGTGTTATCACAGTTTATAGATACACATCTAAACTGATATTCATAGTCCAATAAAGTATGTTTCATCCACATAATTATTCCACAACAACTACCAGTAGCACTGCACTCTGCTTCAGCAGTAGACAATGAAACTTAATTCTGCTTTTTAATACACCATGATACTAAGGACTTACCTAGAATAGGAAATGTTTCATAAGTACATTTTTATCTAATTTGCAACCACTAAAGTCAACATCTGAATAACTTATTAAATCTAATGATTGTCCTTTCAGATAGAATAATCCTATGTAAGTAGTATGTTTATTATATTTGAAATTTCTTTTAATAGCAAGCAAGTGTGACTCTTTTGGATTAGAATGAAATCATTCACACATACATACACTAAATATTATATCAGGTCGACTATAAGTAAGATAAAGTAGACTTCCAGTCATACCTCTATAGCTGGTTTGATACACTGGTTTTCCAATTTCATCATCATCCAACCTACAATTATTACTCATAGATGTATCACTTTCCTTAATACTATCAAAACCAAAACGTTTTAAAAGATCCATTTTATATTTACTTTTATTTAATATATTACAAATTTAATTTTGAAAAACTTGAAATCAAAGAAAATATTTGAGTTCTCCCATTAAACACATTTCAAATGCATTCTGCATACTCTTAAAAAAATCGATAAACAACGAATTTTTAGAAGATCCAAAAATAATATCATCAACATAGATTTGTACTATCAAAACATCTTTGTAAATTCTTTAAATAAATATAGTTGGATCGAAAATCCCTATAGAAAAACCTTTTTAAATAATACATATACTAATTCTATCATACAAAGCTCGTGTGTATTATTTCAAACCATATAAAGAATTATAATGATTAAAAAATCGATTTGGAAAATGAGGATTAATAAATCCAGGTGGTTGTTCAAAAAAAAACATATTCAATGATAAAACCATTTATAAAAGAAATTTTTTCATCTATTTTATATAACTATAAATTCAGATGACAAGAATAGGCAAGTCGAATCCCAATAGCTTCTTATCTAGCTACCAGTGAAAATGTTTCCTTGTAGTCTATTCCTTCCTCTTGAGTATAGCCTTGTGCAACTAGCCTTGATTTTTTTTCTAACTATGATTCATGGTTCATCAACCTTATTTATAAAAACCCATTTAGTGCCTATGTTCAACGTTTCATAGTTCTGTTAACTAATTCCCAGACTTTGTTTCTTTAAATTGATTTAATTCTTCTTGCATAGCCATTACCAAAAATTAATCATTTATTGCATTGTTGACATTTTTATGTTCTAACCTTGAATGAAAGGATTGATTTTCAACCTGATTTCTTAGAGAATCTCTAGTATATATTCCTCTATCTAGATTACCAACAACAACATCAAATGGATGATTCTTTACAATCCTTGTTGATCTAGTAAAGGTAGGTCTATAAATATCAGTTTATTCTCTATGTTCGGGTTCACCAAGAGAATATTTTGGAATATTTCGAGAATTGATTTTCATTACAGCAGGTTCACTATATTTACCATTATGGTCCAGAGTAGATAGATCTTCTTCCGGATTTTATAGAGAAGGCTTAGGTTCATTCAGATTAGTTTCATCAAATTTGATGTTAACATATTCTCCCACACATTTTTTTATTTTATTAAAGACATTATAAGATTTACTAGTCATAGAGTAACCAATAATGATTCGTTAATCACTTTTAGAAGAAAATTTTTGAAGATTATCCTTAGTATTAAGATTAAATACTTTTCAACCAAAAACTCTGAAGTAACAAACATTACGATTCATATTATTCCATAGTTCATAAAGGGACTTATTAAGAACATGTCAAATCAAGACTCTATTTATAACATAACAAGCTGTATTCACAGCTTCAACACAAAAATAAATAGGTAAATAATTCTCATTATGCATGGTTCTTGTAATTTCATGAAGGGTTCTATTCCTTCTTTCTAATACACCATTCTGTTAAGGTGTCCAAGGGGTAGAAAATTTGTGACTATAGACATTGTGAGAGTAGTAAGATTCAATATCATGATTTTCAAACTCATTCCCATGATCACTTCTCAAGGTTTTAATATTATGTCCCCTAAGATACTTTGCATACATGGAATATTTCATAAAATAAGAACACGGTTCACTTTTGTGAGAAAGAAAGTATAACCAAGTGTATCTAAAAAAGTCATCTACTAAGACATAGACATAGTGAATCCCATTTAAACTAGAAACTATAGAAGGTCCAAACAAGTCCATGTAAACCAAATCGAGAGGTTGAAAATTTGAAACATCCTTGTTTAATTTGAAAGAATCTTTATGTCTATTTCCCTTTTGATAGGGAGTACTAATATTGTCTGATGGGAATTTTAGTTGAGGTAGGTATGTAACTAAATTTTTCATAGTCAGTTTCTTAAGTGAGTGAACATTAAAGTGTCCTAATCTTTAGTTCTATAGCCAATACTAATTATAAAAATAATTTAAAGAGGTAACCTTTTGTTTGGATAATGAATTTAAATATACAACATAAATATTTTCATTTCTCAATGCCGAAAATAATAAATTATTTTTGTAATTAAAAACATTTCAAACATCATTTTCAAATTTAAAATTGATATGATCATCACACAACTGATAAATGCATAACGTATTGAATTTTAATCCATTAAAAAATATTAATTTAGAAATTAAAACTGAAGCAGTGGTACCAATCAGGCCTAAGCTGATGATTTTTCCTTTTGAATTATCACCAAAGGTGACATGTCCTTCATAAACAATGATTAAAATTTTTAGACATGAGTAATCTCATGTCATGTGTCTAGAACATCCAATGTACAAGTACCATATATTATTATGGAAATTCTTCATGTTGGTCTCCTAAAAAATAAGTTTTTATAGAAAATGATTTTTATTCCCAAAACTTCTTGGGTCTAGACAAGTTACCGAAAAAACTATTGGTACCCATATTTTTCTAATGGGTATCATATAATCAATATATTAAAAAAAAAATTAATGATAAAATCTGTTTCATATATAATAATGTGAATAGCTGGTTGAGGCATATAAATTTCCAAAACTTGAACTAGCAATATAATTTCCAGATTTAGGAATGATTTTTTTCTTAACAAGTTGTCTCTATCTAGGTTGGTAACCCAAACTAGTGGTGTACTTTGTTGCAATTTGTTTTCCAAGAATATGTGTAAGAGTGTCCTTTAAATTTGTGTACTTCTCTAAATATTTTCTATGTTTCTCATTAGACAATGTATGCTGATCGTTCTCCTTTAACAGTTGATCATTCTTTTCATTTTCTATTCTAAGATCAGATTTTATAGTACTGGTTAAAGCATATTGTTTCTTTAATGAATTGTACTTATCCTTCACCTCATTGAATGTTTCCTCTAGAATATTTCAGTAATAAAATAATTCTTCACGAAAAATATTTTCAGAATGAGAATCATCTCTAGAATAGTATGAATTTAAAGCAAGAGTTTCCAATGATACCTCAGATGTGTTAGTCATGAAACACATATTATATTTTTGAGATTTTTCATCTGGAGTAAAATCAGAGTAACTTGAACTTTCTTTTTAAGCACTCCAGGATGCCTTCATACCTTTCTAATATGTGTTGTTCGTATAATCATATTTCTTCTAGAATGAATATTTTGGATAGTCACCCTTATTGTTTCTTTTTCCTCTTTCATTCCTTACACACTATCTCATCATCCTTATCACCTTTCATCCTATATTTCTTCCACTGACATTTAATGTCATACATTCCCTTATAATTGGATTGTTTTAAACTCATCTTCTTTGAATAAAACAGCTTAAATCATATGTCTATCTCAGCCATCTCTACATCACTATCAGAATATAAACATCCACTTGTTGATATTTTAGTAGATATGTGGACTTTCTATTTGTCTGTGCTCTTTGAGGGAGTAGACATGAATTCCACTGACTTCCTCTTTGGTTCTTCATCATCCTACTGGTTTACTTTCATCACTTCATAATACATTATTTAATTAAAAATCATCTCTTTAACATGAAGTGAACTTATGTGACATGATTCTAATATTTAAACTTATGTGACTCTCTATATTTCTAGAAAACATCTTAGTATCTTCATGATTTTCTCTTTTGCAGGAACATCATTTCCAAGTGAGCTCATTGTATTTACAATTTCGTTGAACCTGAGATACATATCAGAAAGAGGTTCATCATGCATCTTTTTAAAATTATCATATATAATAGTGTAGGTATTAAATCTTATGTCATTAACATTAGTTTTTCCCTCATGGGAAATATCCAAAGCAACCCATATTTCATAAGAAATTTTAGAAGACGATATTCGACTAAATTCTCCATCTTCGAAAGCACAGTACATGACATTCATTACTTTACAATTATTATTGTATGAATTTTTTTAGGTTCATCCCAAGATGTTCTTTCAATTTATGGAATTTTATTATTAGTTTTTATATTAGTACAGATTTCAAATCCTTTACTTTGTTAATAAATTTTCATTTTCAATTTCTAATGGGAATAATTAACACCATTAAATATATGTGGTCTGTTGGTTCTAACAACATATAATCTATTATCCATAATTAGATTTTAGAAAACATTTAAAGAGAGAAAATTTTGAACTAACATAAATTTAAGAACATTATTATTCAACTAAAAATCACAGTTGAAAAATAGTGTATTTGGAAATCCTTTATTAAGAACATCCTCTAATACCAAATGTTAGTCGGAGTGGATACTCAAGAGTTGGTGAATTGAGTTCCAATTAAAATTTCTATTACAAATATTTCTAATAAAAAATGCCCCAAATTGAATAATAAGCTAAATTGTAGTGAATATGTAATTCCGAAAAGGGTCAGTTAGGTTCTCAAGAGATTAATTAGTTCTCATTTAGTCTAATCTGAAGATTATATTTACTTTTGAAACTAACCTACTTGTTTACAATAAATAAAAACACATGCTTTTTTAACAATGAAAGTTACTTTAAAATATATTTCTATTTAAATTACTTCGTAGTAGAATATTCAATATTGTTTAAAACAAAATAAACAGGAATAACAATATTAACCAAGAGGTTTAGTCTCAAGCTGAGACATAGCCCTCTTAAATAGTTTATATAAACATTGATCCACACACTGGATCAGGGTTAAGAATAGTACAAATACTATCCAAATCCTATGACTTATACCATAGTTCTACATGGGAAAAACAACAAAATCACACATGCTATCCATGTCACACTAGAACACTAACACTATCCATAATAGGATACAAGATTATGAGGAAATATTGAGTGAAGATATATAAATCCTCAAGTTCAGTACATGAGACCGTGTGTGTCTAAAAATATAGAGCAGACACTGCTCAAAATCTAAATAAATGAAATAAAATAGAGCTAAATAGATATAGTAGAGTTTAGAATGCTCTATGTGTTTTGAGTAAATATTTGGACTCCTCATATTGATGTAGATGATTCATTGAGTCCTTCTCTAGTTTTTTTAATGAAATATTGTGTCATTTTTGTATTTGACTTACAGGTCTAGGTTGATCAGTTTGATCAGCCTGAGTGCAAGTAAATTCATTGAAGCTAGTTTCTCCTTGAATGTTTAGGTTTTTATGAATTACACATGTGTTCTTCCATCTTCTTCTATGCATGTGAGTCCTTATATATTTCCAGAAGATTGTCTCATATGAGCATAGGAAGACTGATTGTTTCTTGTGTTGTTGTTGTATATGTCTTGATGCTTTTGAGGTTCATCTTTATATATTTTTATCACCATAAATGGGAATGATTACCTTTTTATAGGTACGAGGTAAGATTCCTGAAATTCCAACCCCTATAATTAATAAATATTAGGTGCATTAAACACATCAAATATGAGCATTCCTAAATTAACAAATAGAAATAGAGTTTAGAAAAATTGTGAGCCTGTATCGGTAGCTCTTAGTATCAATGAGATTTTAATGGAAGATCTTATATACCAGTAGCTATTACTCTTCATAATGGTAGATCTAGGTATCAGTGGATCCTTCTATCAGTAGTTCCTTATATCGTCTCCTTCTATCGGTAGACTTTATGATGGTAGTCGTCTGTCTGTATCATTAGAGTTGTATCGGTAGCAGTCTGTCAGTGTCTGTCTATATCGGTGGACTTCATATTGGTATTTTTCTATCGGTTTATCTATATCAATATCTCTTACATATATACCAGTGGAATTACTCTATTGTTAGGTTTGTATCAGTCAAATTGTCCATACCAGTAGACTTATTCTATTAGTGGCTCATGTGTAACGGGGACTGTCTGTATACCGATGATTTTATTTATATCGGTAGATTTGTGTACCAGTTTACATAGCATTATCGGAAGCCATTGTGCATACCAGTGGACTTATGTATACCAGTAGACTTACTGTATCAGTATATGTTCAATGAGAAACATATCTAGTTTGAGTTAGAATTATTTCAAAGCATGTATAAACATAGATAAACATTGATTAACATATTCCAATGATAATTTTGATATTTTTATCAACTCAATATTAGGATTTCATATATTGAAAGAATTAATAAATAAATTAAAATTAGTTGGGATTTTCAAAGCATATTGAAACATAATTGAGACTATCAAAATAGGTGATGTCAACAAATTGTTTTATTCACAATATATTTACATCATTGAAAACATATTTCCACTGAACCTGATATTGTTCTTATGAAGCATTTTTCCTTTTAAAATCTAAATGATCTGTATTAACAAACTTTTTTTGAGATAATATTATAATTTAAAAACCCATGAATCCATATTTATTACATGAAAACATTTAGTAAATTTTTTTTAAAATGTATTATTTTAATATCATAATTCTTAATCTCCAAATGAAAAATAGTAAAAAAAACTACCTTGAAATAAAAATAATTTATTATTAGAAGATATTTAACATTTTATTAAGTCATAATCTCATTTTATTAATTTAGGAAATCAAAATATTTTCACCTATTAAATTTAAAATAATAGAAATATATATTGGTACATTGGGGTATTATCATCATAAAACTCTTAAAATCTCTCATATAAAATAATATCCTACCATATTTATTTTATAATTTCTTCTATCAGGGAACATAAAAGTACCCGATCATGTGGAAGTAAACGTCATTTTATCACCCATAATAATAAAATTAATATAAAAAACTAATAAAATATCTCATTAAATCATAAAAACAAGAAAATATACATTTTACGCTATGATCAAACCTATATTAAACAATCCAAAAGTGAGGTGAAATTTACATTTGATATGAAATTATTTAAATGGAAATAATATATATATATAAATGGAAATAATATCTCATTAGAAAGAACAACTAAACACATAATTGTAGAATTATAATGAA
This sequence comes from Viscum album, assembly GCA_963277665.1. Classification (NCBI taxonomy): domain Eukaryota; kingdom Viridiplantae; phylum Streptophyta; class Magnoliopsida; order Santalales; family Viscaceae; genus Viscum; species Viscum album. The sequence continues at coordinate 1,248,830,366 of OY728148.1, forward strand.
ACACTATCATGACTGATGATAAAGATGATCATTCGGCCAAAATAAAGAAAAAATATTTTTTCTTTTTTAAAAACTATCAAAGGTGAACTGTACATAAAACAATTACACGAATCCATTATATACTCATGTTAATAGTTCTTAGATAGTTGAAAAAGAATTTGAAGTATCATTTATATATATAAATTAATTTTATTAAATACATTTTACTTTTATGGTTCTTGTATTCATTTTCATGATAGAATATAATCATGATATTTAAAACAATTATTTTATGAAAGTTCCATTTCCATGATTCCTTACTCATTTAATACATTTAATAACTCATACAAATAAAATTTTAATAATTATTATCTTTTATAACGAACCGTTTAATCTTTTTTCAATTATCATTATTTATTTAATCAAATATTTTTTTTTCAGTAACAAAATATGTGATCTTGGTGATAAATTTTATCAGGTTGTTTTTTGCTTAACCCTTAAAATAATATCAATGTATCGAACATGGTAAATGTGTTATTATTAAATGAATAAAAAATTGTTTAAAATAATAATAATTAATAACTATTATTTTTATTTATTAATTATAGTTTTAGAACCATCCATGGGATGATTATATGAAAATGGAAATACATCAATTTATTGAGAGGCTAAAATAAAAAAAACATGATTAACCATATTGTTTTTCTACTGGATATAAATAAAATAATTTAGATACATTTTTATACACACATAATTATAATAGTATTGTGATTTTAATATTTTTTTTAAGTCACTTCTTATAACATTTCCTATGATACAGTAATAAAAAACCCACATTGCTTTATAGAGGTTGTATTCAACATATTCCCATGATTAATGTTATAATATTCCAACAAATGGGTGGGAACGATGGTAAAAAATATATATTTGAAATATCATTATTATTTTATAGTAGTGATATATATCAACTAAATTAAAAATTTTAGTTATCCATATGAGGTGGTGTGGATCAAAACACATCAATTCATTGAATTTTCATTTTTCACATATGAATGGTAATAGATTTAATTTTCTAGATAATGTAAATTATGTATAAGATAGTTGTCACAAAATAATAATACCATGTACAGAGTTTGATGATAGTAATTTCATTATTTTTATATTTATAATAATATTTATTGTGATATAATAAAACATAATCATGATTGAATTTTTTATTATATTAACAACCTTATTGGATGTCTTTATTCGGATTATCCTATATGAATCATTGGGTTAGACTCATGCTGAGAATGATAACTCTTGGATATTAGGAGGACATTGGGGATTTCATTTTTGAAATAATTTTTTTGATTATTTTCACATGTTATATGGATAGTGAGAGGGAATATGTACTCATTTTTATGTACGGCAGTGGAAACATTGTAATTATTTTAAAATTTGAAAAAAGGGAAATCAAAAATTAAATTTCTCCAAGTTAAATTTGTTTTTTCTATAATATGTTCAAGGTATAATTAAACGAAAAAATCTAAATGATACATGAATTAATGATATTAAACTCTATATCTCTTTGTTTAACATAACGTTAATCCTTTTAAACATTTTCATAGTGAACTGATTTTTTCATTAGAATGAATAAATTACAAGTAAATGAAATTGAAATAATTGACAACCCAAAAAACGATTATTATAAATATTGTAACCATATTTTGATATTCATTATCTATTCATTTTAGAAAACACACATTAAATTTGTTCACCAAACCCAATGAAATAACACTATCAAAAAAATAATTTTAAAACGATAAAAGGATTATAATTTTATCTATATTATAAAGTTGATTACAATATAATTAACTAAAATAAGTTCCAAATAATTATTCAACTATAAAATCAATACAAACTAATATAGAATGTAACATTGTTAAAAAAAGATTAAAACTGAACTAATACATATGATTTTTCTTTATATAAAAATATTTCATCGAATCAAAAAATTTAATAAATTGATTTCAATTATTCTAAATATATATTAAAATTAATAATAATTTATAATTTTTATATTTTTTATCATGTAAAATGATTCCATAAAAATTAATTCCATTCATTTATCATTATATTATCATAAATGTGATAATATATGTAAAATAATTATTTTAACTATTCACCAAAAAAATCCTACTATTTTATGAAATTCTCAGAATTTTACTATAATAATATTAAAACATTATTATTTAAAAAAACATTATTTTATATGGTATACTTTCTTAAATTATGAAATTAATAAATTAATTTAATATAATAATATAAACAACACCCAATTTATAAGAAATAACACATATATAATTTATGTATTTATAACCGTTTGTAATATAAATTACTAAGTAAATTTAATAATTTTTCATTAAATACATATTTATAATATATTAATTTCTTAATTTTTTTATATAAATTATTTCTCACATTACATTGGTGTTTAGTATATAAAATTTAATCTTGATGATATTTTATTTTGTAATACATATTAATTTATCATGTAGTTACATCTCCCTTTTAATAAATTGGCTCCCCAAAAAGTTGATATTATATATAACATTGTTTGATTTAAAATAAATAAAATTAAATCCACAATATGTTTTTTTATTATAATAAATATCAGTTTAAAAGGATCAAGAATAATGGATCGATGTAAAAACAAAATAAAGTAATGGATAAGGAATTTGGAATTAAAGATAAATATCCACGTTTGAAAATATATAAATTTTAATCCAAATCATTATCATATCATATTAAAAAGAACATAAATGTATTTTTTAATAACATAAACCTTATTATTAGATATGTTTTTTCAAATTTTGTGAATTTATCACTACGAAAAAATCATACATGATAATGACATTAATAAAGAATAATGTGATACATTATTTATATATTCAATTAATAACATGATTCATTTATCCTTTTAATTAATGATTTTCTAAATTAATTTAACCAGAAGATATATAATAATAGAAAAATTATTCCTAGATTTATTTTTATAAAATTATCATAATTTTTTCCATTGGTAGTTAATTGAGATGTTTTCCATCTTTTCCCTATTCATTATTATAAATGAAAAATATATTGACTATTTCTCTTCTAAAAAAATCAATAATGCAAACATATAACTATTTATATGATTGAATATATTTAAAATTTATTCATCATATATCTATAACATAACTAAATCCAATATTTTTGGAAAAAATTAATTTGGAATATATTATAAATAATCCATAATATGATGAAATAATACATTAATAATCAAATAATTGAATATAACACGAAACATTCAAAATAAATAATTCCACTGTATACTAACACTAAATCTCTTCAAAATATGTTATAAAAATTTTATATCCTCATTATTATAATGATTTGATCCATTATTCATTATTTATTTAGAAAATAGTATGTCAAAGCAACCTTAATTGTCCATAAATTCAAACTGGAAAATTGTATGTTCCCTAATATTGTGGTCATAAAAATATTGAAATATTTTTTAGTTATAACCTGAATTTACATAAATACATAATAAAATGTTATAACCATTTAAAATCCATCCTAATAATTTTTATAAATTAATATCAATAATAATCACACAAATTTCAATATTATTTAAATATATTCTAATTACATGATTTTATGATATTTTCAAAAATAATTAAAACCCGATCTAAAATAGAATCAACTATAGTAAAATAATAATTATTTTTATTTATATGTACTTCAATATGATAACATAGGTTTTCAAAAAAAAATTAATAACACATTATCCCAATTAGAATTAATTATCTCAACATAAAATGTCACATTATTCCAATTTTTTTATTATACATTAATAATTCATTCTTCCTCAAGACTAATAATAATCAACCAAATAATCAATAATCACCATTGTATAAAATTTCATATGACCACAAATTACATTGTATACTTTTCATCATGGGGTCATTATTAAATCAAATATAACCATAAATAAAATAACACTAAATAATAACATGTGAAACCATATATGTAAACACATCAATTATTTGACTTCATTTATAATACATTAACCATGATTTTTTATGTTATTAATAACTCCATCATTATGAAATAATAAATTAATATTATCTCTTAATTCCATCTATATAAATATAATCTTATTTCCTAAATTAATTATATATAATTAAATTCATTATTAAATTTTATGTGTTATACTCAATTTTTTTCTATATATGAAAAATAATTTCAAATTTCAAAATTGATATTCATAGATCATTATGATTTCCCTCTTTCATAAATTTTATCAAACAAATATCAACATAATGGATGAAAAAATTTAAATTGATTTTTTATTGCATTTCATATAATTATTAATTTTTTATGACCATTATATATTTCATTACATTAAATAGTGAAATTTATAAATTTACCAAATTAATAAACAATCTTTTAAAATAATTATAAATTCAATAGAATAATTCTTTTCAAATTAATCTTAATATTAAAAATAATTTTTACATGTTGGATTTTCATTGAAATTTTAATCCATATTTAATTCGACCTAGACCAAAAATAATTTTTTTGGATACAAATGATAATAAACTCTATCATTAACATGTCTAGAAATTGAAAAATATATTCAGAAGATCAATAATCAATAGTAACAAAATGCTTATTTTGAACATGGTCTCAAACATAAGTAAAATATTCAAATTTCACTATCATTGTTCATGTAATTATTTCGTGTATACATGTTTAATATATTCAAATATTCTTCAAAAAAGGAAAAAAATATGAATCCTTTTATTTAATGTACATTAATATCATTTCTAGTATATGTTAAAAAAATTGATAAAAATAATTTTAAAAAGTGGTAATAAATTTTTTTCTATTCCATTGTATCAATATCATTTATCCCTATTTTATACATAATTAAAGGGAAATAATATTTTGATTAACATTCACAATGATAAATTGAATGAGTTACCATTTTATTATCTAATTCACAAAGATTATTTAATTTCTAATTCATTTTTTATTTATCATTCAGAGATTATTGAGTCTAATGGTCAACCAGAAGTTATAAGGTGATGTTTTAGTAAATTCTCTATCTTAGACATGATATAATATAAATAATTAAGTCACTATGTTGAATTATCACACCGATTAAAATGTTATATAAATATATTTTAAATAAATATAATTGATTAATATTAAAATCCTACCATTTAATAAAAATGAATTACATGGATAAGATCCTATTGAAGCCTTCATTCCCTTATTTTCATGTTTTCTTTTTAAGACTCAAATTCATAATGTACATGGATTAGATGAATTAAAATGGGGTTCTTTATACCCTCTCTTATGTTAATATTAACATAAAATAGAATATATAATTATATATTTTAATATATTACCATTATTTGATTATTACCAAACCCCTTCTAAGATACCAACTCATATTACCCATAATCATACCCCCATATTATGTGCTAGAAAATAATTTTCATTCCATATTGATACTAACTATGACACACCATACAATAATGAATTAATAGTTAAATTTGTTTTATAATTTTTATAATTAAATGAATTTAATGTATCATTTGGTGTAGAGTTTTAGATAATTAAGAATAAAATGAGATATCAAAGTAGAAACTTTTATATAGTTTATGTTTTAAAAAAAATTAACTTAATGTTACACACATATGTTATTCATGAATCAATTTTTCCATCAAAAATATGTTACCATTGAACAATTTATTGTTTCTAAACATTGTTAGATTATAGAAAAATATTTGAATGTGGGGGATGTTAAAAAAATCTAACTAAAGAATATAAAATGAATGGATAACCAATAATCTATTAAAGATAATGATTAAATTAAAAAAGTTAATATTCCATCATACAAAATCAAATTTAAACTAAAATAATCATTTACCTAGTCAAGATAAAAACACTATTACCAATTTATTTTCATGAAACATTTTTGAACATACAAAAATAAAAAAATAATATTCCATGAGTGTTTACTAATGATCATGAAAACATTTTCCTGGAAAAAACCATTCATTATTTGATGATTTGGAACATTGATTTATATTATATTAACATTTTCTAACATCATTAAAATGATTTATAAAAATCAATATTTGAAATAATGTTGAAAATTATATTAAGATCAGGGAATTTTCCTCACATCACTTATACAATAACCATTGTAATAACCCTAAAAAATGAATAATCTCTATTATTAAATATATATTTTTCTCATGATCTAGAACATATCATTTCCCAGTGATTTGAAGAGAAATATATTATAACCACCCATAAACATAAATAATTCCGATGTAACATAACAAGAATAAAACAAAAAAACAACCAAATACATATTTAATTAAATAAAATATTCATTTTTGTATATATTCAAAACTACATTCAGTTATCTCATCAAATGAGACGAAATACCACTTTTAATTGAAATAATTTTTAAACTAAAAAATATAATCATAATTAAGAATAGATTATATTCCAAAATATTTAATTTTTATGTGCTTACTGATAGTGAAAAATGTACATGGTGGACGAAAATCTAATATTATGGTAATTGTTTTAAAAAATATTTCTTTTATCAAAATTTGTGAAAAGTGGATCATTGAAAAATTGATAAAAATATTCATTTTAATCCTTTTAAAATTTTAATGGAATTTTAAATTTAATTACAACATTTTTTTTAATACACAAAAATTATTATTTATTTTTTATGAAAATGTTTATGGAGGAAAATGGGATAAAATAAAACAACAATATACATAAAAGATGATTAATTGAAAAGTAAGACACCATGAGACCCGATGAGTTTTATACATTCTCTAACACCAAATCAATAATTTTATAATTAATATTTAAATTATTATTATACTTTTCATTACCTATTCCATAATAATTTTTTAATAAATTTTATTTAATATGATATTTTATAGAGATAATAAATAACTAATGTTTACATTAGATGTTATGAGGTCATCAATCATAAACCCATAAATTACACAAATATTGATTATGGTCAATCAGAACATGATTTCAACATTTAATAAATCTCAATTATATTACAAATATAATTTTAAAATAATAATTATAATTTTACGTCCGTCATTTCTAGGTGACCAAAAAAATGAGACAACTAATTTTATAGAGATTTAGTATGTATATACACATGGGAAATGTTCTAAAATAATATAATTAATGAATAAAAAAAATTAGATTATTTTTCATCAATAAAAATTAATTATAAAATTAATAATGAGATATTTATTAATTAAATACATTCTTATCACTATCAATTTGAGGCTATAATGAAAAATTAATATCACTAATTTTTCGAGGCAGTAGACCACAGACATGAGTGAGTGGTTTTATAATTTTATAATTTATATGAGGGTATCGTGGTATATAATATTATATAATTAATGAATAAATTTATTATTAAAAACATATATATTTATTTAATCATCTTTAATACTAGTAATTTTAAATAGTGATGAAGAATAAAAAAAATATCTTCTTGTTGGTTGTACTTTCCAATTACACTAGAGTGATGTTTTCATATCCCATTAGATAGAGAATAAGAATAAAATATTAATGTCATAAATAGAAAAAAATAGAATTATTTATACATGTTTAAAATTGTAATTAGGTTTATAATTTATATATTTGATGTACAATAACAAATATTATTGAATTAATTAAATTAAGATGTATGAAACCTACATCGATATTTTCCTCTCTGAAAAACATTATTCAATTAATGATTATTCTTTTAGTGACATCATGACCTCTAAAATGATGAGAAGATACTTGGATATTTATTTGGGTAGATCATGGTTGAGGTATTGTGATCCTAATGTATGGAAATTGGAATTTTTATGGATCCCTTAAATAAGGTGGGTGATTTGATGCATTGTGAAAATTATGAACAATAAAATATAATATATGTATTTATAATAAAAATTAGAACTAAATAATCCCTTTTTAAAATATAATATTCTATATGGTATAAATATTTACAAAAATAGCTATGTTTTTGATATTTTATATTCCTTACCACCTTTATTCCCCTCAATTAATCGATTTAATCTTCATGACGGAGAATTTTTTTAACATGATAACTATTCATCATGGATAAAAAAGGAATATATAATTGTAAAGGAATAGAAAATTTTAATTTAAAATATTTTTAAAAATTATAAGATTCATTTTATAATATTTTTTATAATTAATTTAAATATATTTTGTCAGTAAAAAGAAAACCATTATTTTTTCTATAATTGTTTTTTTGAATAAAAATGATCTCCCCCCAAAATGTAGGTTAATATTGATTCCAATAATAATAAATGGATAATGATAAAAAATCTTCACTTATATGACCATTAATCAAATCTAATACTAAATATGTATTCATTATAACATTATATAACTAGAATAACTGATAATAGATTTTATTTGAATAAAAAAATTACTTAGATTTTCAAAATTTAAATAATATATTTTTAGGTTCAAAAATATATTAATCATTAATTTATGTTGAATATTAATTATATATATTATATTGAAAAATTAATTACTAAAATTTCAAATAATATTTTATAAGTTAATTTTATAAAAGAGATAATATTTGTAAAATATAAAATTTTGACAATTCAGAAAAATAATAAACTATTTTAATAAAATACCAAAATATCATTTATGTGCAATTTATTAACCTAATTATATAATTTATTTCTATTTTTTTAATTTAAATTTAAAAAATTATAAATTAATTCCTTTAAAAAGAAATAAAAAAATTTAAACTAATCCTTATTTTGGGGGAAATTGTTTATTTGAAACTGTATGTGGTAATAAAAATATATCATATTAATTAAAAATGAGTGTAAATTAATTTACTTTAAAATTTTATATTCAAATTTTTTTGATATTTAACATCAATTTGAATAAATTACCATTAAAATAATATTTTTATTGTATGTATCACAATATAGAGAATATTTCTAGTTGATGTAATTTATAATTAATTCTCATTTCTCAAAAAAAAATAACATGTGGGACATTCATAATTGAAATTTGAATATTTCATAAATCTATCTGTGATGAGTAATTTGTGGTTCTTACCCACAAGAATCAAAATCATTAACCCTCCATTACAAGAAGATGTTATTAATATTCCCACCTGATGCATCAAGTGTACTGTCCTAGGTGATGAGTCTACGGTCCTTTAGGTGTTGAGCCTAACCATAAAATGAGATGAGTATATTCTGTATTTTATGATTACCTATGTCATTATCATGTGTTTTTATTCATCTTTTGAGAATTATATACCTTACGCGATGAGTGTAATACTACACGATGAGCATGAGATTCCTTTTTCCTCTAAATAGATGTTCAATCCAGAATTATCACCTTGTGTTACAATAATGTAATACCATAAGTGATTAGTCTTGTATTCCACATAATTTTAGAGTTATATACTATGTGTAGAGAGAATAAGATTAATCATTCAAAAAACAAGACATTTCTTTTACGATTAGCATAAAAATTATTATGTGATGATGTTAGGATGTTGTACATAATGCAAATAATAATCCTCATGGAGATCAATGTAATCCTTTGGATAAAAGTATGGGATGACATGAAAAATGAGAACAATACTCCAACATCCCATGTGATTATTTTATATATTGATTCCTAATATTCCCAACACATTCATTAGCTCCAATAGTAATATAGCCACACGATGATGATATTATCTGGCATACAAAATAGTTTTCCACTAAAATATGTTTTTGTTAACAACATTGGGGAACATGTCATAGATCTATAATTGAGACCTAGATTAGTATATGATGTACTAGGATTAGTCCCTTGAATGAATTTATAGTATCAAATTATCAAATTCAAATAAATTAGATATAAAGATAAATATAATAGATGATGGTCTCCCACTATTTGAGAGGTAGAATACGAGAGCATAAGTAGATGATGACTAATCTAAAGATGCATTTGTCCTCTTATCGGGAAAGAACATTAATAGGTAATGAATTAGAAATTTACATAATCAACTGATCAATTAAAATATCAATATGATTTTTCCCATAAGGGGTGTATAGAAAATCAAATTATACAATCATTAACATCTGAGTTATTTCCATATGGGGATTATATGAGGCTTATGATAACGAGAATATTTTAATGTTCCAGTTTAACCATACACAGATTATAATGTAATGATATGAAATCATATATGTCATATCACATACAATGAAACCAATATAATTGTATAATATCATAACTATTTTTGATAAACCCACGGTTAATTTCATTATATGAGTGACAAAAATACTTCATCGAAACATTCTTGAAATAATTTTTGACAACATAACAACTCAAATAACGGGAATTCACATGGGAAATATAGGCCACTAGTTATTTATGTCACCATAATTTATATTATTCTTTATATTTATTAATTCATCATCAATTGGTTAAAATTATTAAATATGATTAAGAATATACTGAATTAATAAAAACATAGTATGAAAATTCTAGTCATATATAATAAAATCCTATTGTTTTTCAATAGATAGGATTATTGGGTTCATATCATCATTGTATTCATTAACAATATTTCATTTTAATTCATATGAAAAGTATTTAAGGCCATATGTTGCTTTCTCAATGAATAGGAGAGGAATAAATCATATAAATATAATTGAATTAAACACATAATCTCTATATAAAATTCAATACCTATTGTGTTATAATATACTAAAAGTTATTATATTTTTGGAATATGCAACTGAATAGATATTAAGACAAATATTTACTTAAATGCATAAACATCACTATCTCAATGTCTTACGCTATATAGTACTAACATGTTTCCCAAGATAATGACACCCATATGCAGCCATGTAATTATATTATATGATCCTAAAAACATATAAAATAATTGATTCCTTTCAATAAATAATAGATATTATCCCAGCCTTGATTAAGACAAAAAATAAGATCCAATATCAATAATTTCAATGATTCATTAAAATTGTATTGAAACTATGTAAACCATAGAATCACAATCCATTTAATAAAAGAATAGTTAAAGGATATTATAGGAATGATATTATCATAACTAATCACACATATAATATTAATTATCCCATGAATATATATATAATGATGACATTATTTTTTAAATTTCAAAACAATAAATAAACACCACCTTCTTAGGATTAAATGAAAGATGTCAAAATATTTGTAAATTCTCAATTTTCATCCATTAAAAGATGTATAACCTACCCATGATTTTTGGCACATATGTGGGGTTGTGATAGTGTTCCAACAAATCCCTAACAAATTTTTATTATCCTCAATGTTTTTTCAATAGTTGTTTTTGTCATCGATGATTTCAATGATGAACGAATTAATGTATTGATATAATATGTCATTAATAGGGTCAATAATTTTTCTAGTATCACTGTATAATCCCTATATAATCACTTTTTATTCATAATAACCCTTCATGATTATAAAAATGAATCCTTGGGGATATTATAGTCATTCACCTTATGCATTGAATGAATTGATTTATTATTAATCATTGATTACAACATTAAGTATATCAGTTGATCAAGGTGTACATCCATTATGTCATGTTGTATTTATTCTAGATATTCAGATGAATAATATTTCATAAATTACTGATCATTTATGGAATTCCATATACGTTGATAGTGTATAATACTATTGTATCCCGAGTAGAATAAATATTTCAAATCATTACATTGTCTAAAAAACCATTCAATTTAGTCTTCAATCCATTATATTCATCTCATTCTTTTACATAAAATGAAATTGACATTATTTATGTGATAGACAGTATATCAAAATAATATTCAGCTTTACACTTACATGGTATCCCTAATATGATCGCATGGAATAAATTATTTATTTTTCTAAAAACTATTGTAAGATAACTCATACTGTTCACTTCATTATATACCACTCAGACGAGATGATATATAATATATCAACTGCTGAATCATTATAATTTTGAAGATATAATTCTATAGAAAACATGTCACATTTAACCTTATACGAATTATTACTATCATTATGATAGATATAGTCTTCATTCTATTATAACAATTTTGATGTGATAAAAAAATATTCCACTGGATCCATTCCAAATAGGATTTCTGATTTTATTGAAACTTCCAAGTCTATGAGTGATCCTCTGTACACTAACATTCATAGGGATACATCATAAATATATGATTCACATAGGAACTACCCCCAATACATTCACTCCAATGAATTCATGATCCACTTTTTTTTAAAATAATTACATTACAAATGATTTAATTTTTGGTCTGATGAACCCACACCTATTAATTATAGATTATTGGCTTTACATAAAGTAAAAAATATCCCCCACAGACCAGAAAAATATGACATATCCTATAGAAATCTACATATGATGGGATTATATTTCCAACCCAACCACATTGACCATTTTAAATACGACTAATTCCAAAAAAAATATGAAGGATAATATTAAGGATACTAGGATCCAAGGGTACTACCTATTTAAAATATATCATGCATACTCATAATGTTATGAAATTCACATTTAAATTATTAAGGTAGACTCAATGATCCCTAAAATTTAATTATAATATAGCCACACCATTCGATCTCAATAAACATAATTTTTATATATGGGAAACATTAATATAATGAATAGGGATTCAATGATTGGTTAACATTCAAATATAAATCATCTTTTTTTAATAAATCATTAAAAACAAACTCATTAGATAAATTAATGAAACAAACAAATAATTTTTATACTTTATGAAAATATAGAAATTATTAATGAGACTCAATAACTCTCGATACATTTTTAGAGCAATAATATTTCCCAAAACATTCAAAATGATAGTCACCTTGATGTTTTTCAACTACATAATCTCATGAATATTGTATTGAACAGTTATGTAGCCAATTATAGGTCTAGTACTTTAACCATAAAAAATGAAACAATTACATCTATGTCTTATATAATATAATGAAATTACTAAATCCATTGAATATTTTTCTAACCAGTACAATGAATATTTAGGATTATTTAATCAATGATATGAATAATGATAACACTAAAACATCATTTAATCATAGTCATTATAAATATATGGATGTCAAACTATGTTTTAATCCTAATATATATATATATATATCAATGAATTATAATTGATGAAATTATTTGATGGTTATCACCACTATCCTTGTAAATATTTTTATAAATAAAGTACGAGCATAAAAAATTATTTATAGCTCTTCTTGAAGGATCATAATTAGTATTAGTGGGGATATAATGCTACATGGAATAGTCTAACGAGTAACATAAATAATTAATCTATAAAATGAAATGAATTTTTTCAATTAATATACATAATTAAATCATAAAAATAGTAATAATATCCTTAAAAGAGGAAATACTACCATGTAAGGGTTCAACCACATGTTATCCAAGATTTTGTATATACGATTCAGTTATTAATGGATGGATGAGGTTTCGATACATGATTTTGATTAATATTTTTAAAACATCACAAAATGTTTGTGGTACACATTATGGTACCTCCAATATGGGATTCACAATTAATCACTTTGTTCATAGCCCATGCACATATTCCTCACCCGTAAAAAATTCCCTAATAAATACTATTTTATAATAGAATAACATTGAATAAAAAAATAATATTGATATACAAGTAGAAAACCCAATTATCTTCATCACAAAGTGAAATAAATCATGTTAGGAAGCTTGTAATATAGAAAAACCCTCAAAGCATTTCCCTTATTACCCAATGGATATATCTCTTGAGTACCCAAACTCTAAAAATTAACATAAATACAAAACCATCAATGAAACAATTTTCCCTGGAACCAATCTTGGATAAGCTTTGAATGTTCCTAGGATGGGTATTCCATTAATAATGTACATGAAATATATATAATATATTTTTAAGGGAGTTATTAACCACTACCCAACATCTCAATATTTCAATCTATTTCTAGGAACCATGGACACACCATTGGGATTTCATTAACAACATAAATAAACAAACCATCGAAGGGTATATAACCTAGAACTCATAATTAAAAATCAACCTGATGGTGATTCATGCACCAAATGAGAATTGATCATCAATATGAAAAAAATAAAGAAATATCAATAATCAATCACTACTAATATAATAGTTATGCAATATTTATTAATAAATATACATAAATATATATAAACAATGACAAAATAAATTATGTAAAATAAAGAATTGGAAATCACAATTGTTACAGAATATTATATGCCATTAATTATTGACAAATCCTATATACATCAAGATAGAATATAACCATCACCCTTTGAAATATAGAAATACCCAACCTACATCACAACCTCAAACCCAATCACATTATACATGGTCATATACTTACTCTGAGAATTTATTTTACTAAACCATCATATGTTAATATAATTTCAACATACACATGAGGATTGTATACCAATTTTGAGCACATAAATCCAACTACTATTCTATATGTTGTGAAATTAAAAAAAATATTATTATATAATATAATCATTATAGATTAAATATAATTATATAAATATACATATTTAGTATTTTATTAAATGACATTATTTATAATGATTAAATCATTATAGTAAGGATTCTCGTATCCATTTATTTCTAAAGGAGTTCCACAATATATATCCTATGATTTATATGAATGAGGAATATATGGATCATCATATTAACCATAAATAAATCATAACAATCTATACATAAGACACTATTGATTTTGTCCTACTGTACTAGAGGTATCTCCACTAGCCAATGAGGAATCATTTCTATGGATAATATGATAAGTAGCACGATATAATTACAAAGAGTGAATATGTTCTACGAACAATATGAGAACACTAATTATCACATGAATAAAACCCATTTCCAATTTCTATTCACACTAATATAAATTTAACCAATCCTATAATGAGAATTTTTATTTCGATAGTCATGATTTTATTTAATTTCATAAATATAATTTGACATATATTTTAGTTCCATCAGTTATATACTCTAACATTAGTTTCTATGATTATAATATTATTATTTATAGACTATACCTATAAATTATGATATGTATAAAACTACTCATAAGATAGATTTTGGTAATTTATGATCCTACCTAAGGAAATGAGTCAACAGACCGTATTTATAAAATCATTGTAACCAGACAATGAAAAAATTAAAGTGACCACGAATTTATAAGTTAAGTTCATGTAAAATGTGACTGCATGTCTCAAAAAAGACATATCATAGTAAACTAAAATATTTATAATAAGAAATGATCATCCAATTTGATTAATTATGGTTGTCTTATTATTTCATTTGTTTAATTGAACATCTATGAGTATTATATTTTCTATTATAATTTTTCCATGAATTATAAGAAGCATATTTTAGATATGGCGGATAATCCATTATAATTAATGTTATTTTATGAGTTTTCATATAATTCAATTAATATTAATCTATAACAATTTTTTTCTCTATTGAGTTTCAAGGTTCCTCCATGTTAAATTATTTTCTTTGGAAAATGTGTTTTTCTAAGATATATTGATGTTATGCTAAATGTAATGATTATTTTATCAGTTAAATAGAACTCCAGTTATATTTATCAACCTATTGTAAATGAGACGGATATTTTGAAATATTAAGTTAGTATTCACTGATAAGATGTTAACATTCTTCGAGAATAAATTGTATATTTGTAATAAATAATCCATAGGGAGAAATAGTTCTTATGTGATGTGAAGTATAAAGAATTACTAAATTATCTTCCATGAAGTTCATTATTTCATAATTTTTTTTTATTTTTATGTTCTAAACATGCTCTATTATTCATACACATTTATATTTTTATAAAAATATAGGTTTATTTGACACGATTTTCCCATGATTAATTATAAAATAATTAGTCATCATTATTTCATTATCATATATACATTTATTTAGATGTAATATTTTGTAAATTTAGAATGTTAAAAATGTTATCATGTATGCAATAATTTAATGAAACTCGCACCATTAATATTTAAATTTTATTACATATAAGTTTTTTTTCTTGAACATCCATTTAGTCTGTTATGACGTTATTTATTATGGCATGACCCATTCCCTAGGGCCCGTGTCGTGACTACCCCAAGCCCACCTTCCCTAGGTCAGGGGACGGAGACAATCCCTAAAGGTGTAATTCCCTAAAACTAGGAAGGCATTGCCTTTATAAACTGTAAGCACACACATCATATACGAACATGAGTAAGCATTATACCAAACATGTGAGAACAGTATGTTAATAGGGGCTAGAATAAAAGCCCAACTGGAATGTCCAAGAAACTGAAAGTACAAGTACAAGTGATGAATACTTAAAAATAGCTATGGGGTCATCCTCCGAGGTTCCTACCTGAAGAGTTGTTACAAATCACTTCCTCATCACTCCACATCTGTCCGTCTCCTCTATGTACTGACACACTGTATGGTCCACCTCTAGGTACTGTCCATTCCTAGTACTCTCATCCTCAGTTAACATTGTCATTCATCTGCATCCAAAACAATGTGGTGTGGGCATATCTCATTAAGGGATGAGTATAACGATACTTAGTAGGGACATCAAGACCCTCATTGTCTCACAAAATCCAACAAGGAAAAAACAGAAATTAAGAAAATCAACAGTTAAACCAACATAGGTATATACCTATACATATACTTATGTTATTAGTTAATCCATCTCAATTAAGAGGATAAAACAAAATATAATGACCCATCTCAATCCAAGATTTATTTTATGCATAAAAAATTTCAAACCCTCAGTCATTGGAGAACTCCTACTATATCGAGTACAGTGGGTCTTCCACCACAACCAGGTGCTTCCCACTAACCTTGGACTACAGAGGTACTCCTCCTATCAAGTACCATGGGTATGCTGCGTAACACAGAGGCACTTCCCACCGTGGGTCAGAAACCACAACCAGGCGCTCCCCCTCACAGCCTGCAGGGGTATTTCTCTTGTGGAGTATCGTGGATCTGCCGCTACACCCGGTGATCCTCCATCCTGGGTCTGCCACCACAACCATCTTCTACCCACTGAGCTAGTTGAGTCACTCGGAGTCAATCAGTCAGCAGTCATCATGACTCATCTAGATAGTATGTTCCCGTACAAATTCTCACTTTACTCCATAAGATTTGCTCCACAAGATACTAGTTAATGCTCAACTGCCAAGAATTACAACTATGAAGTATCCCAATGGTTCTCCACTTAATCGGTGTAACAACAGAAAATATAGAATGTCAGTCGGACGCTCGGTCTATGAGTTATTAGCCTTTTAGTCACAAGGGTATAGTTAGATTCGTTTGTGATCCAACCAATCCGTATTTCAACTATAACCCAATCTCTAGTGGGGTATACTCAAGTGAACTGTCACACACAATGAATACTAGCGTTGTTGAAGGTTCGTCAAACTGAAGTCTAGTGCTGAAGATATGGTCAAATGAATATAAATAGGTGTAGTAGGCTCAGGTCCCGTCCAACTCGATTGGACCCACCCGGCCCGACCCTGTCTGGGCCGTCCCAGTTCGGGTCGACCCATCCTAACCTGTTGGGTCTGTCCTGACCCGTTGCGTATGGCATCCTGTTAGGTTCGGGTCGGCCCACTAGGCCCAACCCGGCTGGTAGTGAGGAACCACGGGGAGCCGCAATGGCGTGAGGAAGCTCGGCAGGGCCAAGGGCGGCTCAAGGGTAGTGAGGACTGCGAGGGTGGTATGTATGAGAAGGTGGTGTGTCTAGGGTGTGGCGCGGCCGGGGTATAGTGCGGCCGGGGAGTGAGGACCAATTTGTTCGGCTGTCGAAATGCTGTAGGGGTGGCATGGGTCACTGAGGCTGTGGGTAGAATTGCCATTTCCTTCGTCACCTTTTTCGCCTTTGCCTTTGTCTCAAAGAACACCACAAAAAAGATTGGTGGGGGTTCAGTCCGTGTTTTTTTGGCCCACACCCTCTACATTTAGTGTGGTAGCATCGGGCTCATCAAGAAAATATGTGAGGAATGAGCATGGAAGATATCTTATAAAAATCAATTCCTATAATCCCTCATTAACAATATATTAATAACACTCAAGAAAAATAATTTTTGGATCAACATGATAATAATTTGTCCTACTTTTTTTGTTTTAGAAGGAATGAATTAAGGGAATATTTTCATACATAAATAAAATACCTACATTGCTTTTTTTCATTGACGGAGTCGCGGGGAAGAAGACGAAGTTGTCGTCGTTCTTCACGTATGCCGCACACTTCCAATCCCAGGATCATGTGGTGGTTCATTGACGATGATGAGGAGTGATGGTCAGTCATCGAATACATCCCACATCAGTTGCTTCCTCAAGGTGCTTCTAAGGATGAAATCAATGATGCTCCATGTCAGCATTCTTCATTGGAAGAACGCATTTTTGGTTATCCATTGAAGAAACTACTTCTTTGTTTGAGAGTTTTCTATTAAGAGCTATTATCCTACTTTTCCAACATTTTTCCATCAAATTAATAAAAATCCCCTCCAAATAATATATTATCTATTGTTTAGTTTGATGGTTTTAAAATTCAAATTTTATCATTTAATTAAATTAAATTGCTCAATTAATTAATGGTGGAGGATTAGCACCATTAATAGAGGGGGGGGGGGTGGCACCATTAAGTTATAGAAGTTCAAGAGACTCTCCCTCATTTACGATGTAGTTGATACGTTCTCCACAATTAAATGGGGAGGGGGGTTGTCCCGGGTGGTCCCCACACTATAACCTCTCAAGGGGGGTCAGGTTCGGGTCGGACACACCACCATAAACTCTCATGGAAGGTTAAGCTGTGGTAGTCCCCACATCCAACTTTCATATGGGTGGTTATAAAATATAAAATAAAATAAAATATTCAATTAATTTATTTTATTATTTCCTTGATAAAAACAATAAAAAAACATTCACCCTTTACCAACTGCCATCGAGTTGAAATTCTTCTTAAGTGAATATCGGCATTGCGAGTTCAATGGTTCCCTCATATTTCAATTCCGAGAACTAGTTAAAATGGTAGAAAACCCCACTTCTGTATTCACTAAACGAAGCCCTAAAAAACTTTAGGAATTTATTTCGGGCACACCGGGCCTCGGAATCACACGCCATATATTTTCACAGACTCATAAAATTATAATATATATTTAAAATAAAATTACATGATATTTCGGGTCTTTAAATTCTCCCCACCTCTAGGCTTTACGTCCCCGCAAGCCACAACTCATAACTAAGGGAACAAGTGGGGGTATTGAGCACCCATATGAGCCTCCCTCTCCCATCCTCTCTCTTGGAGGTTCTTGTGCGTCCTGCAAACGCACACTATAGGTATCGTCCATCCACGAAGGGCCCACTCTAGTCAATCCTCAATCATTACTGGAACCTTTACAAAAGTCTCCCCATCGCCAACGTCCAGCTTACCATGGTTGATAATGTGGTAAAGGTCAGACATGCATCTCCTCAAATGGGATATGTGAAAGATGTCATTCACTTAGTACAACTAAGGTGGAAGAGCTAATCGGTATTCCACCTCACCCACTCTGCTGAGGACGTAAAAACATCCAATGATCCTTTGAGATAACTTTCCTCCATGAAAAAATATTCATAGACCTAATCAGGGTGAGACCCATAGAAAGAGGTGGTCGCAATTCTCGAACTCCAGAGGTATCCATCTCCTGTCGACATATGACTTCCACCTAATCTATGCAGTCTTCATCCACTAATGGACGATCTGCACCTTCTCTGTCACAGCCTGTATCATCTCGGGTCCCATTAGTTCTGACTCCCCTGGGTCTGTCCAACAAAAAGGAGATCTGCAAGGCCTCCAGTATAGCACCTCAAATGGTTTCAACCCAATGGTGGAGAGATATATGTTGTTTTACATAAACTACAGCTAAGATATGTGACCCATCCAGTTGTGACAGATGATGATAACAAAAGCACACGACATTTCCTCAAGGGTTTGAATGGTCTACTCAGTTAGACCATCCTCCTAAGGATAGAAGTCAGTGCTCAGAAGAAGTTCCATACCTAAATACTTCTGCAACCCCTTCCATAGAATGGAAGTAAAACTGGAATTATGATCAAAAATGATCATTGAGGGTACTCCATGTATCCTCATAATCTCATGCACATAGAGGCGTCATATGATCTCTACAGAATCCTGCTCTCTAATTAGTAGGAAGTGGGACGAGTTGGTTAGTCAGTCGACAATCACCCATATGGAGGCATGACCTCTGGATGTACATGGAAGACCCGTCACAAAGTCCATGGATATCTCATCCCACTTCCACTCTGGGACCTCTAAAGGCCGATCCAAGCCTGCTGGTATGTGATGCTCTGCCATCACTTGCTGACAAGTGAGGAACCGAGGGACAAACTTCGCAATTGACTTCTTTATTCCAGGACACATGTGCTATCATTAGAGATAATGGTTCATCTTCGCCACTCCTTGATATACCACTATGATGGGACATGTGAAACTCCCTCAACACTTCCTCTTGAAGTGACACTGGTAATATGGTATGTCCTATGAAGAGGATGACGTGCTCCCCACCTTCATAAAATCCATCAGGTGCCAGTACTATGGAAATATGAGCAAATCGTTCCTTGAAGTCAGTTTCTCCACACTGCGCCTCCATGACTCGGTGAAGAAGTTGGGGAGGGAGTGTAAGGAATTGTATCAAACTTGTTCATTACCTATCAACTAAGGATATCTGCAAGGCAGCCAGCTACTCCATCGCTTCTCCTAGAACCTGTATACCAGATATCATTTTGAGAATATCTACTATAATGTTCCTCTTCCCATTAGTATAGAATATCTTGATGTTATAGTCCTAGAGGAACTCAAGCCATAATTGTTGTCTCAGGTTCAGGTCATTCTGGGAAAGGATATACCTTAGACTCTTGGGATCACAGTACAAAGAATAATGATGACCCATTAGATAGTGTCTCCACATCTTCAAAGAAAATACCACTGCTACTAACTCCATGCCATGGGTATCATAGTTCTCCCCATGATTTCTTAGTAGTAGTGAACCATATACAATCACTTCTCTCTCCTGCATCAGTACCCATCCGATTCTAGTCCCCGATGCGTCGTAGTAGACTTCGTTCCCAACACGTTCCTTTGGAATCATCAAGATGGGGGGCACTTTTCGGCCTCTGCCTCAGCTCCTGAAAACTACGACGGAATCTCTCCAACCACACAAAGGGGTTCCCCTTCCTCATCAAGGATAATAGTGGTTCTGAAATTATGTAGAAATCATGAAAAAAATATCTGTTAGTATCCAACCAAACCCTGATAAATCTATATTTCCATCAAAATCATGGGTGGCTCCCTGGAAAATATCGCCTCAATCATCACTGGATCCACTACAAATCAATCCTCTATGAATAAATGTACTAGAATGTGAACCTCTTGGATCCATAACTAGCACTTCGAGATCATACCATAAAGGAGGTGCTCTCATTGTGTTTCCAGTACTACCTGTAAATGGTAGGCATGATCCTCATCAGTTTTCAAGTAGATCGGAATGTCGTCGATGAAGACTAAGACAAAGGGATATGGGTATGGTTGAATGATATGGTTCATGAGTCCCATAAACACTGATGGAGTGTTTGATACACCGAATAGCATAACCATAGACTCATAATAGTTGTACTGACATCTCAAAATCCATCATTTGCGCATCCTCATCTTGAACTCTGATCCGGTAATTGCGTGATCTGAGTTCCATCTTTGAGAACCACTGTTCTCCCTTCAAGTGTTCAAAGAGGTCGTCAATCCTTGGGACTGAGTACTTGTTTTTCACGATCACCAGGTTCAAGCAATGATAGTCAACACAATGCCTCAAGCTCTAATCCACCTTCATGAAAAATAGAATAAGGGCTGCCCAAGGTGAAACATAGGCCTGGGTGAATCTCTTCCCTTCATGTCCTCTAGATGTACCTGGAGCTTGCAAAGATCCACGGGAGCCATCTCGTAGGATGGAGTAGATATCAGGGTCATACCGGGGTACAATTAGATGTAATATACCATCTATCTATGATGAGGTAGACCCAAGAAATTATCAAGTAAAACATCCATGTATTGGTCCTCCACTATAGGATTTCCCGGACATCCCACATCAACAACTTTTAGGGTAATGGAATCCAACCGATGAGTAATCAGCTACACTATTCTCTGGTTAAGTCTATCCTACGCTACAAAGGTTCCCTTCTCACCGGTGAATGTAAATCTGGTCCCATCCTTATGGACACACCATACATTACACCTAATACTGTCAATCTGAACATGGACTATAGATAACCAGTCTATACCCAAGATGAATTCGTATGTCCCCGATGCCAGTACTCGAAGATCCTAGCCAATGCTCGTGCCTCCTAGAGTAAGCTCACACTACCGGAACCTGTCTGTAATCGTCTAATCCTCTCATGTAGGAGTCTCTATCCATGAGGATCGAGCCTGAGACTCCTTTGGAATCTCCTAGATCCAAACGAGGGAAGTGGAAGTGAAATAGTTACTAGATCCTACGTCTATAAGTAATGCATCTATGGTGGAGTAGACACAGATCGTACCTCAAATCATAACTAGAGACCCGCGATTGTATGTCTCAGCTTCCTGGAGTTGATCTTTCCCATGTCCACCTGCTATATATGGTAGGGGGACCTCCTGGTGGTGGTGGCAGTAACACCTCAAATCATCACCCACTGCAAGTTGCACGACCATCTCCTATGAAACATCTGCCAGTGCCTTTTGGACTGCCTTGATGAAATCATTGTCTTAGACAGGGTGGTCCTTTGACTCTCTGCTTATCATCTGAATGGCGGGTGAGACAGTCATGATCCATGTGACCTTGTCCACCGCATGAGTAAAAATTCCCTCTTCGGGCATGTCTCACTCCCCTTCGGGTGCCCTGCAGTGCCAAACCTAAGTCATGCGGTCGTCGACCTATTGGTCTGGTCCTCTTGGACCTCTGCGACATCTTTCTGCTTCTTGATGTAGAAGTCTCTGCTACGTGTTGACTGGTGGTGGATCACACTGCTGGAGACTACTCATCATGGAAACACTTCACCAAGAGGGCTATCTTTGACACTCTCACCTACATCAGGATGCTGAGTGAAACCATAAAAGATCTAATCTCCCACATGAGTCACTGTTCGAAGGGAAAAGCCCTGCAGATTGGGTACTGTATCATATCGATGGAGTAGTGTGAGAGGTTTTTCAGTGTCCCTACTAGTTGGAAAACACTCACCAAAGCCTCCAACAAATCCTCAGCTGCCTGTGGGTTTGTCTGTACCCTGAACCTAGGTGGTCTCTATCACTTGAACTCGTAAAACATGTTCAACTGGCGTGCACTGTCTTCTGCTAGGGAGGGTGGAATCGGTGGCCCAACAGGTAAAGTTACATCTGTTTCCTCTACTGGGAAAGGGCCATGCACTGAGGCATCATTGCTCGGTAGGCTATATGTGCACAAAACTCTTGGACTCTAGCTTCTTGACCACGTTGAGGCATCCTGAATGATACAGATGAAAAATGGTCAAATGTTATACCTAGTGAGATTTACCTAGTTGAACTGACATAGAGAAAACTTTAAAAAACACACACTCCATCAGTGTTTTCATGCACTGAGTTCAAAATTAGAAGTTAGAATCCTGGTGTATGGATATGTCGGTCCCCGTACAAACATTGGACTCCCCAGACTGAAAACCACACACACTACCCTTAACACCATTGCTTCAAAGAAATGATTAGAGTCCTATATTCTACAGTATAACTGACTCCCCTGATACCAATTTCTCAGGACCCATCCCTCTGGACCCATGTCGTGACTACACCAATCCCGCATTCCATTGGGAAGGGGTTGGTGACTAGCACCAAAGGTGTAATTTACTAAAACTGGGAAGGAATTTCCTTTGTAACCTATAAACATACATAACAGATATGAATAAGAGTGAAATGTGTAACCAACAAGTGAGTACAATACATAAAAAGAGGCCAAAATAGAAGCCCAACTAGAGAGTATAAGAAACTAAAACTAAAAGTTAAACTGAGTAAAAAGGAAAAATAGATACTAGGTTTCCTTCCGGGGTTCCTACCTGAAGGGTAGGTATAGGTCACCTCCTCAGCACTCCTCATTTGTCAGTCTACTCCATCTACAAACACGTTGTTTGGTCAAACACCAGGTACCGTCCAGTCCAAGAACTCTCAACCTCATCCATAACAGTTCTTTATATGCATCCAACACAATGAGGTGTGGGCATATCCCATATAGGAGTGAGTATAACGATACTCAGTAGGGACCTGGATACCCTAAAGGTCTCACAAAATCCAAATATGATAAACCATAATGTATGAAAATCAATAGATAACCCTACTTAGGAATCTTCCCATTCATAAACCTGTGTTTTATAGTAATCCATATCTATCATGAGGAAAAAACAAAAGATACTTTCTCAGCTCAAACCAATATTTATTCTAGGGGTAAAAAATTCTGAACCCTTAGCTGATAGAGAAATCTTCCTCTATCGATTACAGTTGTCCTACTTCCACAAATAGGCACTTTCCACTATACATGGACTACCGAGGTACTCCTCATGTCTATTACCTTAGGTTTTACAAATCACATAGAGGCGCTCCCCACCTTGGGTATGCTGCTACAAGCAGGAGCTCCCCCTAATTGACTGCAGAGGCACTCCTCCTATCGAGTACCGTGGGTTTTCCACCACAACCAGGTACTCCCCACTGGACTAGTCGAGTCACTCTGAGTCGATCGGTCAGTAGCCATCAAGTCTCAACCAGCTACTTGGTTACTTCACAAATGATCGCTCGCCTATGTAGAATTAACTCCGCAAGATATTTTTCGAGCTCCCTACCTCAATGTCCTACTCAAAATTATCCCAACGTTCCACCATGTCATATGGGTCTCAACTCAATAGATGGTGTGTCAATCGGACGCACGTTCTGGGAGTTAATAGACTTATAATTACAGGGGTCTAGTTGGATTTGTGCATGATCCAACCTGATTGTATCTCAACTATACTCTAAACTCTAGTGGGGTATACTCAAAGTGACCGTAATGCTCCAAGAATTCCAATGCAGTTAATAGTTCGTCAAACGATCATCCGTTGGAAATGATATGGTCAAAATAAAGTAAAGGGTCATAGTGGGCCCAGGTCCAGTCTGACCTGATTGGACCGACCCCGCCTGACCCAGTTTTGGCTGACCCGGTTCGGGTCGACCTACCAAACCCTATTGGGTCAGGCCTAGCCCAATGGATGGTCCCAAACATTAGGTTATGCCTGACCCACTGGACCCATCCTAGCAGGACATGAGGATCCACGGATAGCCACAAGGTCACATGGTAGCTCGATCTGGCATGAGGCGGCTCAACCTAGAAGGACACCGCGTGGGGCCGGTTCGGCCAGGGTGCCTTAAGGGCACTGTGGATTCGGCAAGGGGCCTCACATCCAGGGGACTGGGGTGCGGCTGGCTAGGGCAGCGCGGCCGGCGACGCTGCACGGCTGACGACAGTGGCATGGCCGTGGTGAGACATGACCAGGGTGTAGTGCGGCCGGGCACGGGGGGCATCTCAGTCAGAAGTCATAATGCAGCAAGGGAGGAACGGGTCACAGAGGACACAGGTGGTGTGGCCATTTCCTTCTTCGCCTTTGTTGCCATGGTCACCATTTCAAAGAACACCACAACGAAAATCGGTGGGGGATCGGGCCATGTTTTTTTCTCCCACACCATCCACAATGAGAGTTGTATCATTTGGCTCATTGAGAACATAAACAAGGAACGAGCATGGAAGATATCATAAAAACAACTATTCCTATTATTCATAGTAAATAATATATTCCAAACCCATAAGGAAAAACATTTGGGGATCTATATGATAAAAATTTAGAATGTGTTCATTGTTTTAAAAGGAATGAATCAAGGGAATATCATCATACTTAAAAAAATCTATACCATGTTCATTGTACGTCGACAGAGTCCCTGGGAAGATGATAGAGTTTTCGTCATTCTTCACGTCTACTGTACACTTCCAATCCCGAGCTCATGTGTCTGTTCATTGACAATGTTGAGGAGAGAAGGTCTATCATCGAAGATGTACGGAATCAGTTGCTATATCAAGGTGCTTCCGAGGAAGAAGTCAAAGATGTTCCAGGCCAGAATTCTTTGTCCGAAGAATGCGTTCTTCGTTCATCGTTGGAAAAACTAGTTCTTCATTGGATACTTTTCTCTCAAGAGATATATTCCTCCTTTGCCAACATTTTTTCATCAAATGAATAAATATACCCTCCAAATAATAGATTCACTACTATTTTGTTTGATGGGTTTATAATTCAAATTATAGAATTTAATTAAATGAGATGGCTCAATTAATAAAAGTGGGATGGTTGGCACAATTAGAAGAGGTAGGTGGTGGCACCATTAATATAAGGGAGTTAAAGAGATACTCCCTCATTTATGAGGGACATTAGAGGTTCTCCCCAATTAATTGGGTGGGTTTTCTCCATAGTGGTCCCAGTACTGTAACCTATCGTGGGAGGTAAGGTTCGGGTGGGCCGCACCACTATAACCTCACATGGGACGTTAAGGTGTGGGGGTCCCACCTCCAACTTCCACATCAGTGGTTATAAAAATTTAAAAAATAAAAAAATGTGTTCATTTTATTCATTTTTTCCATGAAAACCTCCAAAACTAAACTTCACCCTCGACCAACTATCGTCGAGCTGACAGTCCTATAAAGAGAATACTGGAATTGTGAGTTCAGCAGTGCCCTCATATTTTAATTCTGATAACTGATTCAATATTTGGAAAAACCATCTCATACGTTTAATAGACGTACCCAAAAAACATCATAAATTGAGTCCAGGCACACTGGGACATTGAATGAAGGGCCGTCAATTTTTGTAGAAATGTAAAATTCCTTTATATATTTTAAAAAAATTACATAGAAATTCCAGCTCTTTAAATAATATTTATTTTTATATATATTGATTGATGTTTAAAATGATATAGCATTTATTATTTTATAACCTATTCACATTAATTTATTATCATAGAGATCCAATCTAATATATTTCTGAATATCTATTAAATGGATATACATTAATTAAAAATTCTATGTTAGTTTATTATAAAATAAATTTTATTGCGAGGATGCATTGAAAAATAATTTTTACAATAGAAATTAATGAATAATTTCATTATAAAATAGTATGAAAAACTATGATGAAAATAAATTGGGTAGTAATATTAAAATATCATTCTATGACAGATACCTTGGGGTTAAATTACCTATCTCTACTAAAGATAAATCATTTTATAGATCTCTTATAATGGTAAATTTTGGACTATTTTCACCAAAAACATTATTATTCATTTGAATTTTATAGTTCTTACTTATTGCGAATAATTTTATCACTTAATCTTTCTACATTTTAATAAAAATAAAATGTACATTTTTGGGGCATTTATCTAAGTGTAAAATGATTTTATAAATCTTTTTTCCTAATTAGTGGAAAAAAGAAGGGAATTTTGGGATTCTCCTCAACATTGTAAAATATAATATTTTTTGGGTTGTCTTAATAGTTATAAAAAATTGAAATTTTTTAGGGGTTTATGAAATATAAATTACATCCTTGGTCATGTCCCAATGGTTTAAAATGGAATATATAAGGGGTTTGGAATATTTTAAATACTCAAATAATCCATTTTAGCTGTTTTATTATTTGAGATTTAAATGGATGATGAATATTGTAAGATCATTTATTTCTGAAATTCTAAAAAATTAACTTTTTTCAGTTTTGATTATCTTTTCTTATACATTATCCTATCATTGATAAGTGGGTAAATTTTTTAAAACATTCAATTACCTTCCCCCATAATGACTATTCAATCATTTCAATTTTGACTTAACAACATGTATCAAAAGAGGATCACTAAAATTATATGGTTTTTATATTTTGTATTATAATTAAATCATAAAGAAACTAATTAATAATAAAATATCTATTTTAATATAGTAAGAATTATTTTTAATGAGTTATTGACACCTTAAATATTTTTATTAATGGATAAAAAAATTATTCCCACTAGTTCTCTCTAATGAATTCTTAATTCAATATTTAATAATTCAATGTTGGTTATTCATGATGAAATCATAGAAACTACAAAATGTTTACCTAAAAATATTAACTAGTATTGATAATGTAACATATGTTATAAATTCTAAGTTGTTATTTATTATTTATTTTTGAAAAAATTATTTAAATTATTCATATTTCAATAAAAATTACATTAAATGAAATTTTTAAAAATTTAAATGTTACACATTTAGATAGTGATCAATTGAATGGTAATAATTTTTTAATGTAAACATAGATGTAGAATAAATTTTAAATCAAAATAGTAGATGATTTTTATAAAATGATTCACAGACTTAAAAGTGTTTTTATTAGAATGTATTCTTATAAAAAAATTTAGGATGAATAAATTATGGGAAAAAGTAATTTAAGATCATTATAAAAACATTCCACTAAATTTTTTTTGAAACCATTGAATGTAATTGTTTATAAAAAATTTCAAGATCATATTAGGAATTATATTTAATATGATTTCCCATTGAAAATAAGATTTTTGAAGAGAATTAAGAAAAAATTATAAATAAAAAAGTAACATTTCCAGTTACTATTTTATTTATGAATTATAATTAACTAAATGGTAACATAATTTACATGTTTATGAAGGGAAGAAAACAATTATACTCATGTAAATTAAAATAAATTTCCCAGAAAGTATATAAATTAATAAATTGAATGATGAAAATGTTTTTAGTTTTTTAAAATATAGATAAATGGGAAAACTAATACCAAAAAAATTAGGAGTCAATAATATTATTAATATGATAAAACTATAAAAAAATATAATTAAATGAAATTTCAACAAGTCAATGTTTCACATAAAATTAGTATTTAAGTTATTAATATAATATAATAAATGAATCATCACATATATATATCATTGAATCATAATGATATGTAAGTGAATCTAATTTCTCTCCCACTTATTCATGTAATTTTTATCCCTAAAAATATTATATTTATGTATATAATTATAGACAAAATCAAAATGTTAAAAAGATATACTAATTATTCCAATATCTTTTTTGTAATCATATGGATATTCTTTCATAAATTAAAAAATTTAGAACTAAACCTATCTTTTAAAATGATGCATTATGTATTAATTTGGAAATATTTTAACATGAACATAATAAACATATAAATAATTGGACTAAACATAAATAATATTAATGAATAATTTTTTATTCTAATTTGGAAAAAATAATAATCAATAAAATAAAATTTAATGGTACAACATATATCTATCAAAAAAATTTCATATAATTAAAATTTGTTAAAAAATGATGGGTTTTAAATATATAAAAATAAAATAAAATGATATTGTATTGGATAATCTATTTTAAAATATATAAAACCATATTTTTTAAAGGTATGTGGGAAAAAATATGAATTTTTTCTTTTTATATATTAAAAATTATGTTTTTATGAAAATGATTGTTCCTTGAGATTCCAATTGACAATTGGCCACACCGAAAATATTATCTCAAAATAATGGTTATTTATATTGATAGTATACACTTTCATGAAATTATTTTTGGTTCCAATGTGTAATTTTTGTAAGTTAATTTTACTCAAATTATTATAGATTCTGAAGTATTTTAAAATATTTAATTGTAGGAAACATTTATTTGAATTAAAAAAATGATTTGTGGTATATGAATTGTAGTTCTCCATGATATTTGATTACTGATATTTCAAAATAAATTTCTTTTCAATTTGAGTAATATTTTATATTTATAATTTATTAGAAATTGAAATGATAATTTAAAATAATTTGGGGTAGTTTTAATTTCCAATTATGTTGTTCTCTTAATGTTTTTTCAGAAGTATTAAAAATTAATAACAAAATTATCCCACAATAATGTGATGAAAATAAAAAAAAAATGTTCATGAAATATGTATTATTTCTATAGATGTATATATCATGTTTTATGAAAAATAATTAAAATAAATTTTTCATTATTTTTTCAGTGACCATTCATTCAAATGATTTTTTATATATTTTACAGACATATAATATGGTATATCGAATTAAAAAATGGGCTATGTGAATATCGTGATATCAAATAGAATTGAAAAAGTGTACAACTATAAGTATTTCATTAATTAAATCTAGATAGAAACTGTGTAATTTGTTTCTTCATAAAATGTATGTTGCAGAAAGATACATAGAAATACATATAGAATGTTTAAAAATACAAAATAATCCAACATCAATATTTCTATATATCTGTTCCCATTGAAAATTCATTTTTGGGAGGATATGGGTATCTTTTTGTAATTATTGAATACTATAAGTGTTTTAAATTGATATATTTTCTTCGATATAAATCTGAGATATTTTCTACATATATTTTTTATTTTTTATTTTTTTAATATCCTAATAAATCATATATTTTAAAAAATATGTGAATATATTAGTGAAAACATTAATATTTAATTTCATAAATTCATTCCTCGTAAATGGTATTATCCAAAAAAATTATCACATTGGAGTCCATAATAATTATTTTTGGTTAAATGGAAAAATATACTGTTAAAATAAATTTCTAAACAGTTAAAATTCAGTAATCATATGAAAATATAAATGGGAAGAAGCTATTAACACTTTTTGTCGTGTTTATAATTAAGTTTTTCTTCACAAATTTTTATAGATTAGGATACATAGAATATAGATTTGAATTAATATTATAAAGAATTTATTTGTTAGTATTTAATAGAAAATATTAAATTCATAATAAAAAATAATTACTAGTAATGATTAAAAATTTGATTATGTTGTTTTTCATGTGTACTCAAATTTATGTAAGGCATATAGATATTATATAAAGGGAAAAATTTTACATGAATAAAAATTTCACGTTATATATTCCAAAAAAACATTTAATAAAATGAAACTCTAATATAGAAAATGATGTCGATGAGTTTATATATTTTTTTATTTGATAATTAAAAAAATAAAATATGGATGAATATGTTTAGGGGGAAAGTATCTCTTACTAATAAAAATTGAATATAAATTAACATTATATTGTTAAGAATGTATTTATTATTATAAGCACAATTTTTACTTTATAAATTAATTTTCAATTTTTTTCTTCCCATGCTTTTATATATAATTTTATTACGCAAAATATTAATGATGCATAATATGACTCAAACTAGATTGTGGAAACATTTTATGAATTAAATGATATTGATTGGAATAAATTATAATCATTATGTAAATTTTATATGGATAAATTTATTATTATATGATTTGTTTTTATTATAAATAATTTGGTTTAGGGTTATTAAATATTAATAAATGAAGATATTTTTATGGGTCAATGAGAAAATCATGATGAAGGAATTTATTTAGATGTTTCACTTTACATTAATTAATGTCTAACATCTATAAGATCTATTTTGGAAAATCAATCTCATTGTGAAATTAATTTTTTTTAATTTAATGTCAATATAATATTTCATTAAGGATATATTTTTTAAACTACCTTTGTTGAGTGGCCCATGTATATTGTTAATGAATGTAAACCTTTAACTATTTTAAATCATTAGAAATTCAACCTTGGATTTAAGCCAGATCATTTATGATTTAATTATTTTTTTTCATTATTTATTTAGAATATTTGTTTTGAATATAGATATATTAGACTAACATTATTTAAAAAAATAATTTCAAAAAATATTTTATTAATGAAATTATTTGTTGATGATTTTACATTTTTATCCTCTAGTAATTTAATTTGAAATTAATTTTCAAATTTAAAATCTATTTTGTCTGAAAAGCCACTTGTGGATGAAAATTATTTTATTTTGGTATTACAAATATATTGAAGGTAAAATAGATATTATTATG
The DNA here is from genome assembly GCA_963277665.1 of Viscum album. Classification (NCBI taxonomy): domain Eukaryota; kingdom Viridiplantae; phylum Streptophyta; class Magnoliopsida; order Santalales; family Viscaceae; genus Viscum; species Viscum album. Next base: position 1,248,862,622 of record OY728148.1, read on the forward strand.
TTGTATCATACTATGATCATGCTTTCATAAAAATGTATTTTCATTATGGCTATAGAATATAAATTATTCTTTTGAATTCATATTTTGTATAACATAATGTTAATGTTAGATATCCTATTAATATTTTATTTAATGAATTATTGTTATTTTATTTTTTTGAAAAAACTATTCTAAATTATTGGAATTGATTATATATATATATATTAAATATTATAATTGAAACAGAAAAATATTAATTTAATTAAAGGTTATAGTTTAATTAATAATTTTAATGTATATATGAATCTCATATTATATTATCATAGAAATAAATTTTTGTAGATAACTATGTTTTAAAATTCTGATTTTACTGGTTTCAAAATTGATTCAAAATAAAAAAAATGGAAGGAATCACGGTCATGTTAAATTTATTATTTTATGGTTTCATATAGAACAAAATTCAGGGTATTTATCAGTGACTAATTGTTGGTATGTTGCTACTAAATCCTGATGCACAGAATATATTGGGATTAAATAATTTTCTTACATCTATTCAATTTTTTATAACAACATAGTTTCATAATAAATTTAGTATTTATATTTTGATGAACCTATTCCACCACTCTTGAGCTAAAAAATTTAATATTATATATAACAATCATATATATCATATAAAAAATGAAAATATTGTTTTATAATATATTTTAGAAAACACTTGAATATATTTGATTTTTATTCTGGATTTATTACATAATATTAATCATCATAAAAATTGAATGATATATATATACACAATATTTCAGATCTAGGAACATTACATAAAAATTTATAATACAAAAAAAAATCAATGTTATTTTTAACATCCATAACAGGCTTGAAAATAAAACTGCACGGGATAAAAAAGGGACATATATAAATAATGGATTCTTTATATATCCCACTAATGTAATAAAAGTGGAATAAAATGAATAAAATAATATATTATAGTTAATATAACTATTAATATATCATCATGGAAAATTAATAATAAGTCATAAAATATAATGAGAATCATAACATGAGAATTATGAGAACAAATCAATACACTACAACATAGACATTGTTCAAGGATAACAACCATGACATGATGAAATAAAAATTATTATAAATGAAATATGTTTTCTATATTTTCTATCATTTGATATCAATACACTTTTCATTAACCTATGCATAAGAATGCTGTAAAATTCCTAGTGCACCTGTCACATTCATTTCATTCTCATTATTATCCCTTCCAAATAGATAAAAAAACATGGAATCATTTATCGTAACATTTTATTACATGAACATGAATTATGAAAAAATACATGTAATTACCTTATAAAAAAGTTTAATTGTATAATTTCAAAAAAAATAATTGGAAATGGTTTTGGTATTCACAACATAATTATTTTTTCACAGAAAATCATTGTGAAATTTTTATAGCATAATGATGTCACAAAATTATTCATATAAATTGGTTGATGACAATGAAATGGGATTATATTCATATTAATATAGAACTGGTTCTAATAGAGATAAATAAATATCTATCCCTTAAATAGGAAGTGTTTGTAGAATCCATAATTTAACAATGTATATTGAATAATGAATAGAAGGAAAGGATAACATATTTGAGTGTGTATCACTAAATTTTTGTTATTAGATTCATGATAGCATTGGTGCTCCTTGAAATTATTTTATAGATAATGGGGACGAGTAAGGATATTCATAATGGTTTTAAGTGAATTTTAATTTGGTTTTTTGTAGGTTTATATTGAAAAATATTAAGGATTTAATTAATATATCTCAAACATAGGATTGAGACTCTATATAATAAAATTACGAAAAACTCAAAAAATCACAAGGGGATGTCCTTTGTTTCAAAAAAATGAGAGTGATATTAAATATTTATTAAGGAAATGTTCCATAATTAAAAATATAATACATTTTCTTATGTTGGTTTGAGTCATACTCTAAATGAAAATATTTTAAAACCATAATGTATATTAATTTTTTGTGGATTCATAATGACCATATAAAATAAATCAAATAATAATAAATTAAAGTTATTTTAAATGTAATTTTTTTTAACACCATTGATTTTATTTATTACATAAATATTGTGTCAATATGATGTCATAATATAGAGAGTATATTTATACATTATTTAATTTTTAAATTATAATTAAACTCTCTTAATTTTTTTTGAAATATTCACTATTAGATAATTTCAGATTCATGAATCTAAAAATATTATAAATAATATCTATTTTTTTAGTAATATATGCTATTTGACTATTTAATTTAAATAACTATTAATTAATAAATGCATGGTTTTTTTACAATAATACTTTTCAATCCCTTATAAAAATTACATTTGAACTCATAATAATAATGAAATCAATGATCATTAATATATAGTATTTAACATTGATAATATAAAAATATAATATTTATTTCTAATATCCATTAATTCATCAAAATATATCCCTCTATTTACCTTGAATATAACATAAAAACACTAATCTTGTTTTATAGTGTCAAAATATAACTAACCCATAAACTAACAATAATATGAAAAAAATAGATTCATTTTTCTACGATAAATAATTTCAATATTAATATTTATAGGGTCTTGATATACATATATTCAATAATCAATAGATTACGTTAAGGGTTATGTGAATGGCTGTCATCTTTTCAAAGCATGGTTCACCAAACACGATTTGGGTCATGATCTTGATGATCTTGAATTATCACATCAACATTTATTCTAATGAATAAGATGTATGATATGTAATTATGCTTCATCATGGGAAAAATCTAATGATTCTATCTCCCATTTTATCCTAAATAAACAGGATTCATAAGAAATGATCCTACTCGTCAAGGCTATCAATTCCATTATCATCAACAATTGAATTATTCAAAGGCCTATATTATAAATAATCATGGGATAAATGTTAAATGGATATATAATCATTGGAAATGAATCATACAAGTCTTTTAAATATGATAATATATTATAAAACCGTTGATACACATATTTTTTTTGTAAACGTATTACACAAAAATAAATGTAATTAAATAACAACATGATTATTGTTTATAACAGTTCTGGTTTGTTACAAGTATTCTACCATTTGAAATTAAAAATATAAAATTTTTATTTCCCACATTAAAATAGTTGATGTTTTCTTAGATTCAACACTAACTCTATTTCCCATCTCACTACTTCAATCTTGTAATCTCTCTACATCACATTAAATCGATGTATTGTATTATTTAGTAGAACGTTGTATCTATGATCTAATATCATCACTAGAATCTCTTCATAATATAAGTCATTATAAAGTGTTAACACCACTATATTTAGTACATGTGAGGGGTCTGGTATATGTATTCTTATGAGGGTTACATGGATCATGTTATATACTAGACATTCTTTAGGTTGTTGTTCTAGTTAGTAGGATAACACTCAGATATGATCATGGAATATAATGGGGGTGATATATCTTAGACATAAATTTTCCTTATTCCATAATGTCATCAATTTCATCTATATATATCTGAGTTGGATTACAATGTCTCCAAATAAAATACAGGTTTGTTGAAAATTATTAGTATAACATATGTATTGACTCTGTGCAGCTTTGATGTGTTTTTGAATCATCTTTTGATTTTCAACAATTTCATCCACAATTTAATTCCCCATAATTTTGTGTTCCTCAAATTTATCATCACATATAGGTTTTATACACCTTTTTCATTAAGGTCATCAAAGGGAGAGATTGGGATGCTCGATTGGAATCTTTTGTTTTTAGGGAACATGATAAGAATAATATTTTTGTCCAATCCTCCATCCATGTCCACATAACATGTTATTTGCATGAAATCTATTTTCTTAGAATTCATCTTGGACTGGCCATCATTTTTTCTATGATAAGAAGAGATGATGTTAACCATAGTCCTTAGATCATTTTGGATATTTTTCTAGAAAATGATTTTAAATCTCAGATCTCGATTAGATAAAATATGTAATGGTATTGTACAATTCCTGAAAAATTATATAATATATATCAATTCATGTTGATCAAGTTAGATCTCCCATAGAATTGGGATTAAGTGAGATATATATTGAAGATGATACACATCAACCCATATATAATTGTTTCTTCAATATTTTTTCAAACGTCCAGTGGCTAAGTGCATGGTGATTATTTCCCATTTCCATTTTCGAATGTGTATGATTTTTATCATCCAATTACACATTTGTCATTATGCCTTCACATCATAACATACCACATATTTTGATGTATATTCTATTTTCTATTTCATAAAGTTTCCCCACAAACATTATTCATAGATATCTCGATACATAATTGTTATTAATGGATGGATGGAGAAGGTGGTGATTAATGAATCACCAATTTTTTTTCATTAACAAAGCATTGAATGGAGTACATTATATCAAACTGAATTTGAGGACTATTTATTCATTGAAATTGAACTCAAAGGATTTAAATTTTCTAATAGTTTCTAATTTCTTATGAATTCCCACAACATGTCACGACCCGTCCTCGGGGCCCGTGCCGTGACTACCCCAAGCCCGCCTTCCATAGGCCAGGGGCTGGTGACTAGCACCAAAGGCATAAATCCTGATAACTGGGAAGGCATTTTCTTTATATAAGTAAACAAAACACCACAGAGTACAAGAAGAAGTAAAACACTATGTACAAATGAATGTGCTGAAAAGTAAATGGGCCAGAATACAAACCCAACTGAAAGTATAGCTACTTCTGAATGAAAGTACAACAGAAACAGAAAAACAACTAGAAGAACGGAAGCTTCTCCTGGGACGTCCTCCTTAGATCCAACCTGAAGGGTAGGTACAGATGGCATAGCTCTTGGATCGTCCACCATAGATCCAACCTGAAGGGTAGGTAATGATAGCCTCCAAAACATTCTCACCCGTCAACCTCCTCCAAATGTCATCTCACCGTCATGTCCACCTCTAGATACTGACTCGTGGTGTAGTCCACCTCTGGGTACTGACTCGTCATGTAGTCCACCTCTCGGTACCGTCCAGTCCTCGAACACTCGGCCTCCATCAGCACTTCCTGACGTCTGCAACAAACACAACGAGGTGCGGGCATAGCCCGTGCAGGGTTGAGTATAATGATACTCAGTAGGGACCCTGAGACCCTCATGGTCTCACTAAAACCAACAAGTATATCCAAAAAAAAGATCTCAACAGATAACCTCTACTTAGGTATATGCTCATGCAAATACCTAAGTTATCATGTAACCCATATCAATCATGAGGAAAACACCAAGATCATGAAATCAATGGATAACCCCTACCCTGGTATATGCCCATACATATACCTATGTTATCAAATGACCCATCTCAATCATGAGGTAAACACAAAGGTCAAAAGTCTCAGCTCAAAACCGGATTTTCATTATCGAAACCGTAACTGCTAAAGTGCTCCGTCTCTAGGAGCACAGTGATCCTGTCATGTCTCCGAGGTACTGCTCACAAACCTAAGTCTGCTGAGGTACTCCTCCTATCGAGTACCGCAGGTCAGCCACCCAAACACAGTAGTGCTTCCCACCAGGGAATTTCACCCAAACATAGTAGTGCACACCCACTAGTAGCCTGCAGAAGTACTCTCCGGACGAGTACCACAGGTCTGCACTGTCACATAGTAGTGCTCCGTCCGCCATGGGTCTCCACCCAAACAAAGTAGTGCTCCGTCCACTGGGCTAGTCGAGTCACTCCAAGTTGAGTTGGTCAAGCAGTCGTCAGGTCTCAGTCGGCTACACGGTCTCCGTACTGCGCATGCTCGTCTCTGGGAGGGTCCACTCCACAAGGTATATGTCGATACACCAAGTATCTCAAAGTCAAACGAAGAATTATCACAATGTACCGCCTCTTCATAGGGGTCTCAACGCAATAGACATCACGTCAATCAGATGCCCGGTCTATGAGTTATTAGCTTTTTCATCCCAGGGGCCCAGTTGGTTTCGTGAGTGAACCAACCCGGCTGTATCTCAACTATACCCCAAACATTTATAGGGTATACTCATAGAGACTATTTCTCAACAAGATCACCAACACCGATGACGGTTCATCAAACGGACTTCCAGTCTGAAAGTTATTAGCTTTTCCGTTCCAGGGGCCCAGTTGGATTTCGGGTATAATCCAACCCGGCCACTATCCAATAGCAACCTAAACTCGGGCGAAGTATGCCAAAAGTTCCGTCTCATCAGGAGGAATTCAACGAGACAGAAGATGCATCAATCGGATGCTTGGCCTGTGAGTTATTGGCTTTTTCGTTCCAGGGGCCCGGTTGGTTTCATGAACGAACCAACCTGAACGCACTCTGACGGCATCCAAACCTCGAGTGGAGTAAGCCAAAATATCCATCTCACCTAGAGGAATCCATCAAAGTCGATGGCACATCAATCGGATGTCCGGAGCTCATGATATGAGTGTTTCCGCTCTGAGGGCCAGGTTGGTTTCGTATACAAACCAACTCGGATGAACCCAAAGTATTCTGAAACATTGATTGCGATATATCAAAACGACCATCTCCATCCAAGGATCGCATTGCCGCTAACGGTGCATTGATTAGAGGTCCACAGCTCAAGATATGGGTGAAATACCGTGAGGTGTCCGAAAATGGGGGTCTGGGACAGGACCGACCTGGCCCTAAACCCCCCCGGGTGGTCCCGAACCGGGTCGACCCGACTCAGGTCTGGGTCCAACCCGAATGGAGCGACCCGGCCCGGCCGGTGGGTCGGCTCGGCCGGTTACGGCTGAGCGGATCAGAGCGGGGCACTGCACCCGTGTGAAGAACTGTGGCCCCGAGTGGGGCGGCCCGTGCCAGCGGACGCGGTAGCCGGCCACGTCCCGCCGCCACCCTCCGGTCTCGTGTGGTCATGGGACCACGCTCCGCCGTCACAGCATTAGACGCGGTGGATTATTCCCGGCGGCGCTCCGAGTGCCGCCGCTCTGGACCACCGGTGCCACCGCGCCGGCGTGGCGCGCCGACGGGTGCTTCCGCGGACCACCGAACGCACTCTGGTGGGCCAGAGATCATCTCGAGAACCAACATTCACTGCAAAGCCTTCAAAACGCCTTTGCGGCTTCGTTTGTCGTTTTCCGGCGCAACGCGACGGCGCCGTGGCTTGTTCAACTTCATCGGTGCGGCGCGACGGTGCTGCGCTTCTTAGCCCTCAGTCATAATTTCTACGCGGTGCATTGTCACCACACTGCCTTTCGTGTGCCACTAAAAATTAAAACAACAATGGGGAGGAGGGTCGGCCGTGTTCGTGCAGTCCGACCTCCTCCCGTTATAATGATTGCATGCAGCCATCAAATTGAAGTCGAAGTAGGACAAAGAAATAATTCATGGACAAAAATAGTTATCCTCAACATCATTCCGAATGAACGAATGATCCGCGGATCAACCTAGAATTGGTTGTTCTGCGCTCATCGTTCTTTTCTCAAAAGATAAGAGAACACCAAATAAATTCCCCTACTTGGATATTTGACGTCGCACATCGGGTGTCGCGGAGAACGGCATCGCGGGGTCGGATGTAGATTCTGTGGACGTCGGGGTGCGTTTGAGGTGGAAACGTCGTCTCCTCACTTGTTTCTATGATAAATAATGAAGGTACGTTGTCGTTGGCAATGTTCACCACGGTCGGTGACTTCTACCTTGTCGTGGAGGATGATGAAGACGGAAGAATTCGGGTCGCCGAGTCTTCTAAGTCGAAGGGTCGATGTTATTCGTCAGAGAAGAACTGTTCTTCATGTTATTCAACTTGGAAGATACAATTATTCAATGTATAGAACTCTCCCTCCCACAATTCTCTACAGAAAAAACTTAACTGAAATAAAATAAGGATCTGCCTTATTTTATTTACTTGTGCAAACATTTTCAAAAACTGAAAATTCAAAACACATAACTCACTTAATTATGTTAATGTGTTGGCTTTGAATTAAAGTGGGGAGAGGGAAAGTCACCCTAATCAATGGTGAGTTTTTAATGGTTACACACTTAAGATGGAGTTTTAAGAATTTGAAGGGGTGGGGATCGTGTGGGCCCCACCTCCCAAATATCCAAACAGGAGAACTTAGGATTTAGTGTGTCCCACCCCAAATCCCTCACATGGAAGTTAAACCACCTAGAAGAGAGATATAAAGTTGTGACACAACTTTATTACACTTAACACTTATACATCTTAGTAATGAAATAAAATAAAATTTTAAACAATTATTTTTATTCCTCACATTTTTAAAAACTCCTCCTGAGTAAACGCACCTTCAGAAAAGGTGCTCCTATGAAAAAACCGGCATTGTGATTCCATCGGTGCCCTCATAATTCGATTCCGAGCACCGGTTGAAAAGTTAGAAAAACCCGCTCGTTCGTTCAATGAACGTACTTGAGATAAACTTCAGAAATTAATTCCGGGCACACCGGGTCTCTGAATCAGGCTCCTTAAGAAACTGTGTTTTTTTAAAATTCCAAAGAAAATTAAGAAAAAAAATTCCTTGAAATTTCTGGGTCTTTACATTACTCCCACCTTAGGGCTTTACGTACCCGTAAAGCTTCAACACAAACTATGGTCACAAAAGTGGTACAGAGCATGCATCTGTGAATTCCGCTCCCATGTGCTCACCTGGAGGTTCCCATTCTGCCATTGAAAGTGCACCCGAGGAATCGATCGTTCTTGTAGGATCTGTTTCTGTCGATGCACGATCCCCACTGGAACCTCCGTGAAAGAGACCACATCGTCATCGTCCAGCTTCCCATGGTCAATGATATGCGAAGGGTAGAGCACGTATCTCCTCAATTGAGATACGTGGAAGTTGTCGTGCACCTGGTGCAACTGAGGTGGATGGGTCAATCAGTAAACCACTACGCCTACCCAGCTGAGGACCTAAGAAGGTCCGCTGAACCTCGGAGATAACTTGATGCCTTGTCAACATCTCCGTAAACCTCGTGGAGGTGAGACCCGTATAAGAACGTGATTGTCATCTTCAATCTCCAGAGGTCTCCAATTCCTGTTAGAACTGGAACTCAAAACGACTGCTACCCTAAGGGTAAGGTTGATTGACTCAAGAGTGATCGGTCTCACCCTCCTGTGCATGAGTTATCCTGTGCTACCTGGGGTTTCCTTTTCACTGACCAAGGAAAACTCATCCCGATGTTTTCCTAAAACAGTTAATTTGAGTATGAACAGTTATTGCCCATTCTATACTCAAACTAACGTCGTAAGGCCTCGACGCTGCCACCAAGAGATTCCAACCGAAACTCACACCTCAAGGGTATGACCACACCGTCAGTGTAAGTGTGATTATCGAGTCTCCTCCCAAGGTGTCTCCAAATGTGAGGGTCATGTCCACACCTTATCGGAAACTCTAGGTCTGGAACAACATTTGTGAAAGAAACGAAGGATTCATATCGACGTCCATTACTACAACATCTAGTAGTGGACACAGACTTTCCCTTGAATCATTTTTAGAGCCATTGGGTCACATTCTTTGACCACATGAAGCTGCACTCTTCCTCCGCCCTCCAGTTCCCTGAGCCTGGCGGGGATAACTAAGGCGGGTGGTTGTAGCATGTTAAAATGTACACCACCACATGCTTCTCTCCTAGATCTGCCTCCATGTCTGCTACTTCGCAGACACATTTCTACTTAAAGCTTACTCTTATTGAAACATTTAACACGCTGGAGTCTCTAAGACTGGCGCCGGTTTCCTGTTTCGTACTGCACTGTGCAGTCTTCATTCGCTCCTGGATGATCTGCACCTTCTTTGCCTACGATCTGAAAGAGCTGCTAGACTTTCTCCTTGCCGAAAGGAGAAACTCGGTCCCATCCCCTAGATGAACCACACCCATTTCCTAATACAGTCATTCCTAACATGAATGATGTATTCATTCCATGGATGACGTCATTGGTCCTCAAAATAACTACCAAGAGATCCAACCGTCACTCTCGCCTCCAAGGGTCGATTTACGCTCTCGGCATCAGTGTGAGGTCACTGGGTCTCCTCCAGTAGATATCTCAAAAGTGAGGGTCAAGTCAATAGTTTTAACCGGAACCTCTTAGTATCAACCAAACAAAGGGACAAGAATGAAAAAATCTCAAATATAAGTGTCTTTTTATTATAGCAGCTCATAGTACAAAGACACGAATACAACAGAAATATGGTACTAGAAGTACAAGGGACATATCCACTAGTTCCGCTCCTGTCCACCTGCTCCCGGAGCTATACTACCTTGTCCACTGCTCGACTGTTGCTCAAGCACCCGCCGCTGCATCTTCCTTGGTGGCTCCTCGAGAGCCTGCGGATCAAGTGTTCATGGAGTTGGATAGTAACATGCCAGGTGACCCTTCTTGCCGCATTCATTACACTTCATATTCCTCGTATGTCTGGCTCTAGTCTTTTTAGACCTCTGCATCATCGGTCTACTACCCACAGCTGACTCGGATACTGATCGAAAATCCTGCGGCATAGGCAGCATCTCCTATACACGCTCGGGGTGCAGAGCTACTGGCACAAACTCCACCCTAAAGAAGGTCTTGAATTCTTACCATGTGAAGTTCTTCCTGTCGAAAAACTAGAACAAGTGGCTCCACCACCTTCCTGCTGCTGCCTGAAGGAGGCTGGCAGCAATGATCACCATGAATTATGCATGCGTCCCCACTAGCCTGAAGACTCTCACCACAGCCTCCAGCCAAACCTCAGCAGCCTGCAGGTCCGTCTCTCCCCGGAACCTGGGTGGCCTCTAGCACTGGAACTCATGCAGCACACTCAAGTGGTGTGCATTGCCTACTGCTGGGGATATTGGCATCGGTGGCCCAATGTAAGGTAGTACTACTGGTGCCTCCGCTTGTGCCTCAACTGCAAGAGGGCCCTGTACCAATGCCTCGTCGCTTGACAGGCTGTCAGTACGCACATCCCTCGGGGCTCTAGCTGGTTGTCTATGAATAGGCATCCTGAAAGAAACAACGTGACATGGTCAGAAGATTAATTCCTGGTGAGCTGACCTGGTTTGATCTGACATTTAAAAACTTCTGGAAACACACACGCAATCAGTGTTTTTATGCACAAAGTCAGAAATAAGTTGTCAGGGTCCTAGTGTATGGATACGTCGGCCGCCCGCACCCACACTGGACTCCCTCAACTGAAGACCACCCTCGTTAATCTTAACACTATTGCTTCATAGAAAGAAAAAATCCGAGTTATAAGTTCTGCGGTAAAACCGACTCCATTGATACCAATTTGTCACGAACCGTACTCGGGGCCCGTGACGTGTCTAACCCAAGACCGCCTTCCATAGGCCAGGGGCTGGCGACTAGCACCAAAGGCATAAATCCCAATAACATGGATGGAATTTCCTTTATATAAGTAAACAAAACACCATAGAGTACAAGCGGAAGTAAAACACTAAGTACAAATGAATGTGGTGAAAGGTAAATGGGCTAGAATACAAAACCAACTGAATGTACAACTACTACTGAACAAAAGTTCAATAGAAAAAGACAAACAACTGGAAGAATAGAAGTGGGTCCTAGGACGTCCTCCTCGGATCCTACATGAAGGGTAGGTACCGATGGCATGGATTTTGGATCGTCCACCATGGATACTACTTGAAGGGTAGGTACAGATAGCCTCCACAACGCTCTCGCTCGTCAACCACCTCCAAATGTCGTCTTTCCGTGAATTCCACCTCCAGATACTAACTCTTCCTGTAGTCCACCTCTGTGTAATGACTCATCATGTAGTCCACCTCTGGGTACCGTCCAGTCCTCAAACACTCGGCCTCCGTCAGCACTGCATGTCGTCTGCAACCAACACAACGAGGTGCGGGCATATCCCATGCAGGGGTGAGTATAACGATACTCAGTAGGGACCGCGAGACCCTCAAGGTCTCACTAAAACCAACAAGGTTATCCACAAAGACGATCTCAACAGATAACCTATACATAGGTATATACTAATCAATATACCTAAGTTATCAAGTAACTCATCTCAATCAGGAGGAAAACACCAAGATCATGAAATCAACGGATAAAACCTACCCAATTATATGCCCATACATATACCTAAGTTATCAAGTGACCCATCTCAATCATGATGTAAACACAAAGGTCAAAAGTCTCAGCTCAAACCAGGATTTTCATTATCGAAACTATAACTGCTGAAGAGCTCCGTCTCTTGGAGTACAGGGATCCTGTCATGTCTCCATGATACTGCTCACCAACCTATGTCTGCTCAGTTAGTCCTCCTATCATGTATTGAGGGTCAGCCACCCAAACACAATAGTGCATCCCGCTGGGGTATGTCACCCCAACACAGTAGTGCACACCCCATAGTATCCTCTAGAGGTACTCTCTGGACGAGTACCACGGTTCTACACTGTCACACAGTAGTGCTCTGTCTGCCATGGGTCTGAACCCAAACAAAGTTGTGCTCCGTCCACTGGGCTAGTCGAATCACTCCAAGTCGAGTCGGTCAAGCAGTCTTCAGGTCCCATTCAGCTACACGGTCTCCTTACTTTTCACGCTCATCTCTAGGAGGGTCCACTCCACGAGCTACAGGTCGATACTCCAAATATCTCAAAGTCCCACGAATAAGTATCCCAAATGACCGCCTCGTCATAGGGGTCTCAACGCAATAGACGGTGCGTCAATCAGATGCCCGGTCTGTGAGTTATTAGCCTTTTCGTCCCAGGGGCCCGGTTTGTTTCATGAGCGAACCAACCTGACCATATCACAACTGTACCCCGAAATCTCATAGGGTTTACTCATAGAGACTATTTCTCAACAAGATCACCAATGCCAATGACGGTTTGTCAAACGGACGTCCCGTCTGAATGTTATCAGCTTTTCCTTTCCAGGGGCCCGGTTGGATTTCGGGTACAATCCAACCCGACCACTATCCCACATCAACCAAAACTCGGGAAAATTATTCCAAAAGTTTCGTCTCATCAAAAGCAATTCAACGAGACAGACGGCACGTCAATCGGACACCCGGTCTGTGAGTTATTGGCTTTTTCGTTCCAGGGGCCCGGTTGGTTTTATGAACGAACCAACCCGACTACACTTTGACGACATCCAAACCTCGAGCGGAGTAAGTAAAAAGATCCGTCTCACCTAGAGGAATCCGTAAAAGTTGACGGCACGTCAATCGGACGTCTGGAGCTCAAGATATGAGCGTTCTACTCTGAGGGCCCGGTTGGTTTCGTATACGAACCAACCCGACTGAACCAAAAGTATTCCGAAACCATGAGTGCGATATACCGAAACGACCATCTCGATCAAAGGATCACATCTCCACTAATGGGGTGTCGATCAGAGGTCCACATATCAAGATATGGGAGAAAGACTGTGAGGGGTCCGAAAACGGGGGTCTGGGCCCTGAGCGACCCGGCCCAAACCCCCTCCCCCCCGGGTCAGCCCGAACCAGGTCGACCAGACCCCAGTCTGGGTCCGACCTGGATGGAAAAACCCGGACCGGCCTGGGTGCCACCCGGCTCGGCCGGTGGGTCGGCTTGGCCGAGTGGAGCGGAGCGGGGAGCTACCCTCGCGTGAAGAACCGCAGCCCCGCGTGGGGCGGCCCGTGCCAGCGGACGCGGCAGCCGCCTGCGTCCTGCCGCCCCCCTCCGGTCCCGCACGGTTGCGGGACCGCACTCCACCGTCGAGGCTTCAGCCACGGTGGATTTTTACCGGTGGCGCTCCGGGCGCCGCCGCCCCCGACTGTCGGCGCCGCCGCGCCAGTGGGGACTTCTGCGGGCCACCGGACAAGCTCCAGTGGTCTGATTCGCCTGCGTTCTTTTCTAGAGATCATCTCGGTACCTGAACTTCGCTGCAATGCCTTCAAAACGACTTCGCAGCATTGTTTATCATTTTCCAGTGCAGCGTGATGGTGTCGTGGCTTGTTCAACTTCATCGGCGCTGCGCGACGGTGCTGTTCTTCTTAGCCCTCACTCATAATTTCCGCGCGGTGCAACGATACCGCGCCGTCTTTCACATGCCACTACAATTTCAAACAACAAGGGGGTAGGAGGGTCGAGCGTGTTTGTGCGGTCTGACCACCTCCCGTTATAATGATAGAATGCGTCCATCAAATAGAAGTCGATGTACGGAAAAGATATAATTCATGGACAAAAACAGTAATCCTCAACATCATTACGCATGAACGAACGATCCGCAGATCAACCTCGAATTGGTTGCACCGCGCTCGTCATTCTTTTCTCAAATGATAAGAGAACATGAAATAAATTCCCCTACATGGATATTTGACGTCGCACGTCGGGTGTCACGGAGAACGGGGTCAGACGTAGATTTTGTTGAGGTCGAGGTGCGTCTGAGGAGGAAACGACATCTCCTCACTTGTTGCTACGACAAAGAAGGAAGGTATGTTGTCGTTGGCGATGTTCACCACGGTCGGCGACTTCTCCCATGTCGTGGAAGAAGATGAAGACGGAAGAATCCGGGTCACTGAGTCTTTTAAGTCGAAGGGTTGATGTTCTTTGTCAGAGAAGAATCGTTCTTCATGTTATTCAACGTGGAAGATACAGTTCTTCAATGTATATAACTCTCCCTCCCACAATTCTCCACAGAAAAAACCTAACTGAAATAAAATAAGGCTCTGCCTTATTTTATTTACTTGTGCAAACATTTTCAAAAACTCAAAATTCAAAACACATAACTCACTTAATTAAGATAATGTGTTGGCTTTGAATTAAAGTGGGGAGAGGGAAAGTCACCCTAATCAATGGTGAGTTTTTAATGGTTACACACATAAGAGGGTGTTTTAAGAATTTGAAGGGGTGGGGCTCATGTGGGACCTCCTCACAAATATCCTAACAAGAGAAGTTCGGATTTAGTGGGTCCCACCCCAACTCCCTCACATGGAAGTTAAACCACTTAGAAGAGAGAAATACAGTTGTGACACAACTTTATTTCACATAACACTTATACCTCTTAGTAAAGAAATAAAATAAAATTGTAAAACAATTATTTTTATTCCTCACATTTTTAACAACTCCTCCCGAGTAAATGAACCTTCAGAAAAGGTGCTCCTAAGAAAAACTGGCACTGCGATTCCATCGGTGCCCTCAGAATTTGATTCCAAGAACTAGTTCAAAAGATATAAAAACCCGCTAGTTTGTTCACTAAACGTACCCGAGCTAAACTTCGAAAAGTAATTCTGGGCACATCGGGCCTAGGAATCAGTTTCCATCAGAAACTACGTTCTTGTAAAATTCCAAAGAAAATGAAGAAAAAAATTTCCTTGACATTTCCGGGTCTTTACACAACATATCATTAATAATTCTTTAACTAGTCTAGAATAAATTATTGAGAAAAAATTTGTGAAATCATTAATGTGGTTCCCTTCATTATGATTCCAATGTCCATAATTTTCCAATATATGAATATTAGATCCCTCTAAATTCTAAAAAATTATAAAATTTATATATCAGTTATACATAGAGATTACACTAATTTATTCATTTTTCATGGATGATAGTGAATTTATTATTCATAGAAAATTATTATATATAAAAATATTAATTTCCTCATATTTCGCTAATTTTTTAAATATATATTTGAGAGTTTTTTGATTAGTATATAACTCAACCTTCTCCGCAAAAATATAACACCACCATATTTTCAATTTGATGACGATGAAAGGCACCTCTAGATAATTTTTGTCTAGTTACATTAATGAACATTAATATTTATTGAATAATAGGATATTAAGATTTAATAATTTATCTACACAAACCCAATAGAATTATTTTTTTAACCACCAAACACAACAAAATGTTCTACACATGAGGATAGTCATAGAAAATAGATAGTGATAAGCCTCTTTTTGAACACCTTGAATCTCTAATCACCTTAAAAATTAAAAGAAACCTTGTATCACATTTGAGTTATCTTATTTTTAGGTGTTGAACATAATAATAAATTTATAAATATCCCAATATTGTATCCATTTATTTGAAATAAAATGTTGATGTCTATTATGGATGTTTTCCTTAGCCATCCTTAAATTTCTTTTGTTTTTGAAGTGTCCACTGATATCCCAATTCATGTAATGATATTCCCAATTAATGAGATGTCCATAAATTTGATCTCTCATTTTATTTACACATCATGGTGACTCTCCTTTCAAATTTTTTTAGAATAGTTCTTATATTCTCCTGATGCATATCATTATTTTTAACATATATTATAACATCATCTAAAATGACTATAATATAATTATCATAGCAATATATAAATACCATATTCCTAATTTACATGAATATTTATGGAATATTAGTGAGTCTATGTGGAATCACATTTTATACATAGTTCCTTAACCTTGTACAAAATGTTTTTTTGGGGATATCCACTAGTTTCACCATTAATCAAAAATATCCAAAACGAAAATCCACAATGGGGGAGTATTTTACTTCATGTATCTATTTATACAATTCATCAATATATGTCATATGAGTCTTTTTTGTTTTTGTGATACTATTGAGATGATGATAATCAATGATAAGACACATTAACATGTCTATAATCTTGAAAATGAGCACCGGTGATCCCTATAGTGAAGCACATTTGTATATGAATTCATTATCTAGATTATCATGTACTAGTTTCTTCATCTCATAATAATTAATAAATCAAATTCTATATATATTATTCGATATTATTAATGACCTTAGATTATGATTGAATTAAAACTGGTCCTCTCAACTATGAGGATGGAAATTAAATTCCTTGTGAAACAGATCATTATATTCATTCAAAATGGGAATGTCATCCTGGATGATATTTTTCGTAGAGTCAATCATTTTACCTAGTTACACTATCTTGTAGGGAAACAATATCCTGTATTGGGGTGTTGGTTCTAAAGAAAATTCATCCTCTTTATTGCATATATTCTGAATCGAATGATGATTCGCAATACAGTTTGTGAATGCATTCTCACGACAGTTTTGAATGGATATATATAGGGAAATGTAATACATACCCATAAATGCTGAAAATTCTATAAATAATAGTATGAAAATGAAATCATTAAAATTCATTCAACAGTTTTCACTAGGAAGTGATATAATTATAGTATTCAATAATGTCCCCATTTCATGGATTCATTAATAGATATACAGAAACAATTTGTGGTGGGGTTTGGAAAAATATACTGAAATTAAATGGTATGAAGCATTACATAGATCTTGAATTCAAAAATAAGTTTTCTATTCTTGAATTAATTACTATCATACCTAACACCATATCATTTGTTGTTTTTAAATGGCTAGTTTTTATGGAAAATAACATCATTGCATTAACGGGGGTTATTATCTATCCCCAAAAAATCCTTATAATAGGGCATGGATTAATAAAGAGTCTTGGTTTATTAATGTATATTATTTGAAAGATTCATTAATTATTGACTATAGAATTGATTTTCCCTATATCCTTAGAAGGTATATATTTTTAGTATTCATTAGAAATGTTTAATTCCTTCCAATATCTAAATCATATATTCAACCCAATTATGTAATTTATAGGGTGCTTCTTTCTAAACCATAGAAAACTAGAATGTTTAAATTTTACGAAACAAATAAATTTTCCCATACGATGTCCAAAATTGTAATCACATTATACTTATTAACACCATGATACCATTCATTTTTTTCCCTATTTTGTCTTTGAGAAAACATCAGACAATTTCCACATATCTATCAATGTCATGGATCAACAAAGATTTTCATAGACCAGGCTTTTTCGAACCAAAAAAACTATTTAACATACATTCATTTACAATTAAAAAGGCAATAGTTTATCAGTTATGCGTTTTGATATTTTTTTCTCATAATCCCTAAAAGATGTTTTTTCTTTTTCCATAAAGAATATAAAATCCCTTTCTATTTTATATCATAGGTTAGGAGGAAAATATTTATAAAAATATTATTTCAATAATTCCTTCAACACAATAAAATTGATACCTTCATTAGGGTTCTTATCAATGAAGAGTTTCCACAATAGATTATCTTTTCCAACTATAAATTAAATATTCAATAGAAAATTCTCTTGTTTAGAACATTTAATATGGATAAGATCTTCTCAATTGGTTTAATATATTATTCCATGATTAAGAGATCATATTATATATTTATGTTTAGAGTCATTTGTCAAATAGACATATCACTCACAATGTGTAATATATTATGTGGATTTGGATACACCACGCTGCACAATTATCCATTATAACCCAAGAAAACTAAGTGATTATCATTATAAAGATTGTGATTTATTCTTCCATTGGATTGGGAATATCATTGATACATTCATAACATTTTCATTCTAATTAGTTTTATACCCAATTCCACTTATTTTGGACAACCGTCTAGAAAAAGTTGAAAATTAAGGATTGGTATTTTTAAAATATTAAAAACATATAATTCGAATCCAATAACACTAATGGGATAACATGAATAGTACAAGTATTTTCTTATGTCATAGATTTATAGTCCTCAATATGTTCAATATATGATCTATTTCCTATCATATATTATTGTGGGTGTTCATTCTTCCATATATATGGATTTAAAAACAGATAATGAATTTACCCAATCAAATACCATGTGAATATCAAATTAGGTGCATAGTAAGGCATGAATTCATGTACAATGTTATGGTAACATATGCCTGACACACATTGTCAGAGTTGTTACACAATTGATATCTATACCATTACCATGTCCACTTATAGTATCTATATTGGTATGTATTTCCCTGATAAACCAATTAATATATAAATACATATATTTAAAGATATTTTCATATAATTATTATTATCCCTATGGCTTTCCCATATGTTTTTTTATTCCTAATCCCAAATATACATAAACATTACATTTGATACCAACTACAACAATTCTTATTTGTATTACACATAAATTGATTATTAATTAAAAAATATGATGCTAAATATGACTCTAATGATATAGAATCCTAGTATTTATGGGAATTTTGTACATTACATAACAATTTAATATAGAAAAAACATAATAATTATTGAAAACAACTTTCATCTATTGACACTTAAAAGTGTATGTGATAAACTGGGGACATACATAAGAGTGTGGTGAGAAATAAAACCAATTAATGGAATCAACATGGAATAAAATTAAAAAAATAATACATATTAGACAATAAGAATATCAATGTAGCATAAATGGATCATGAATAATATGTCATAGTATATAATGATAATGATAACAATGTATGTGTGAAAACAACAAAGAATACTATATGATAAAAACCTGTCAAGGATAAATATTATGACATTATGGTAGAAAAATTCACATAAATTAATAAGGTATAATCCCTATCCCAACATGACATCTCGTGAGTCTGAACATTACAAAATAAAATGTTTTTCCATATAATTCTAGGTACACCCGTCACATTCTTCTCATTCACATGCCTATTTCTACTATATAGGTCCGAAAATATGATGTAATTTTTCATCAAATTATATTACACGAATAGGGATTGATGAATACATAAATCTATATCCCATATATAACATGAATTAGTGTATTAAGTTGAATACCCATGATATTAAATGGGAATGGTATTCACTACCCATTTTGATAAGCATGGGGAATCATTCTTAAATTATTGAATCATAAAAGTGTGACATTGAAATTAATGAAAAATCCGTTGATCGGTAAATAAGAGATCTATCATGATTTTGAAAAATAATGTGTTAGAATAGGGACATGTATGTACAAATTTCAATATTATGAATTGGAAATATAAATCAAAATATAATAAACAAAAATGAATAAAGAAGATAAGGTGAGGATCACTTAATTGAGTGTGTGTAACCAAATTATTGGGAGGAGCTTCTTAACAGATCAGGGGAACTACCAAAGGACTCCAAAGTAAGAAAGTAAGTGTAAGAAAATTATACACTATTTTTTTATGGAAGAATAATGGGACCTCAAAAATTATATTGGAAAATAGTGGGTATTTCATTAATATATATCAAACATAGGTTATTGATCATATATAATAATATAAACATAAATAGGAACCTTCCCATTTTTATTTCCCATGATTTATTCAAATCGGATTGTTTTTCTTAATTATATTAGACTATGGTCTGAATATAATAAGATAACATCCATTAGTATATAAAATTAAGTCATAAAAATAGTGGAATTATTATAAAACATAAAAATATATAATTGGATTTTGTTGATTCATAAATGCATTAAAATAGTAATAAAAAAAACAATATTTTTAATGTTAAAACATATATTTGGCCATATAAACCCATTATCATATTTATTACATCAAATTTAAGTCGTTGTAATGTCAAAATACATAAATTATATTAGTATGAAATTTATTATTTACCGAAAAGTCCATATGTCAAGAAAAAATAGATATACTTTCTATTGGATTATTTAAAAATTTTAATTACACAATTAATATTAATATTATATAATAATTTTTTAAATATTTGAATTTTCTAAATTAAAATAAGATTTTCATTTATGTAAAATTTGTGGTGTGTTGGACAATAAAATATTTTCAAACCTTATAAGAATATCATTTCACATAAATAAATTGTATGGAAATATAAATTTAAATAAAAATATTAAATAATAATATATTATTAATTTTTCTTAATAAATCATATTTTTTTAGAAATAAATTCTTTAATTTAATTTAATATTAAGAAAAAAATTATTAATGTTTTATAGTAAAATGTTTTTTATAATCAAACTATATTCCGATGAAAATATATTACATATTCTATCAAAAATTAGTTGCATAATAATATTTCCAGGGTCATCATACATATCCATTTAATACCCCTAAAAAATATCTAAGGGCATGGTGTGTGACTATGATATTTTCATTGGGTGGATTTTCTAATATCATTTGGGTTGTGAACTCAATCAGCATAAAATTTACCCTTCGGAATTTCCACTCATTTATAAGTTGTTGGTTATTAGATATTGATTGTTCAAGGGGAAATTATGGTAATGCTATCTCCCATAGAATCTCTAATAAATGTGATTCATTGCTTATGATCCTAATGGTTGTGGTCAACACAACTTTCTAGGTTTTAATTTGATTTTTTGGAAAACATGTATTTATATTATTATTCAGATCACTAATAAACAAGTATATTACAAATGGAAATGATTTTTAATGTCCATTTAATCACAATTAGATATAATTAAAAAAAATAAGTTCATGTGTTTTCTATAACCATATTATATAAAAATATATTTAATTAAATAATAAGAGGTTTTTTATTTATAATAGCATGGGATGTTCCACTATTTATAAATAAGATAAATATATTAAAAATTAAATTTACCTCATTGTTTTATCAATATTTGATAAAATTAAAATTTATCATTGTATCTTGTAAATTATTTTTTATGAATTTTTTTGGGGAGAATAACTATATTTTTTTAATTTATATTAGAAATGCATATAAAATATTATTCCAATAAAAATTATACTATTATACATAAGTAAAGTTATATTTATTAACAAACTATTCTGAATTTCAGGATTGTATGTTAATCATTATAATGTGTTATATGAAAATTTTTGGGTAACTTTTTTCCTTAGTAATTTCTATGATGTATATTTTTATTTCTATGGATATAAATATAATATTCAATATGTTTCCCAATAATACTTCCCAATCTATGGGTATATTGATGAAAGAGACAATTCATTAATAATTTGGATCATTTTCAAAAAAAAGGGCCATATTGAAAGATAATTTATAATTATAAAAATGTTTCATAATGATCATGTGGATCCCTAATCAACAACACAATTTTTTCATATATATAATTTTTATTTTTCATGTAACTCTAGTTTATAGAATAAATTTTTTAATTTTTTAATTTAAACATATATTATTTATAACTATTATTATATTATTATGTTCATTTTATGCTCTTAATGATGTTGATTTTTATGTATCTAATTATATATATAAATTCATTAATGTATACACTATTCACATGAAGAGATTCATATGACCACTTATCTTAAAACAATATAAAAAAATTGAAAAAAACCTAATTCACCCAATATTAGAAAACCAATTAATCCCCCAAAATTCATATATTTCAAAAATCCATGTGTTTGTATATATAGAAAATAAACCAGTATCAAGATATAATATCATTGTTTAAAAAAGAAATAATTTTGATATTTTTTCTATTTAATGTTTCATTCCTAATTAATATCTATTTAGTTACCATACTATGACATGTTATATGTTCTTTCCTTATGATAAAGTGTAACATAATTGAAATATATGTTTCTTTAATAGAAAAAATTAGAATTATGCATTTCGATTCCCTAATAGATTTTATTCTTCCATGAGTTGGCATTTTATAGAATGAAATATCTTGTTTTTCTATTTGAAATATCGATTGATATTGTTTTATATTTTTGGGAATGTTATTATTTTTTAATGTGTACAGTAGAAGATCATAAAATATTTTACTCATTCATGGGTAATTTTTATGATTTTCAGAGTCTCTAATTTACATTTTTTTCATAAAAAAGGTTCAATATTTTATATACACATTTACATTTTTAATTATTTTATATTTATATCTCATGTTGTTATATGATTAATTAGTAATTCATTTATAATTATTTACTAATAAAATATATAGATTTATTTTGATATAACATATATAGAAAAAAATTATTAAATATAACCATATTAATACATCATTAATAGAACATAAAACATTAAAATTTTCATTGAAATGAATACGAGGTGTTTATCTTGAACATTCATTGGTAGTTTTATCATGATCTTATTTCTAATTATTATCGATATTATTTTTTATAATATATGTTATAAAATTATATATAATATTGAATATTCCTTTTTATATATTATCATATAGTTCCCCTGGGAAAATGCTTCACATGTTCATCCAATTGATACACATATACATCAAAGAACTCTGAATTACTTCATTATCAATGAATGAGAAAAGTGTGGATACTTTAAAAAAGTTGTTTTAGAATTATTATTTAGAAAAAATATATTTATAAAAGTGTTTAAAACAACAAGATCTTGATAAATCAGTAAAATATATTCTTGACATATGTTGTATGATAAATTCTGGTGATCAATTACTACACTCTAATGAACATTAATCATTTGATTGAATGCTACTGGAAAGAAAAATTCATACTTAGAACTCCAAACACTTCTAATACATATTGTACTTGTTGTTGTAAATTATCTGTAATAAAAAATTTCATTATAATTATGTGTACTAATACTCCCAAATTTTATGCTTTGGGTTTTACATTTGGTGGAAAAGTTAAACGAATATGTTTTATCACTCTAGGTGAAAAATTAAAATTTTGGGTGATACATCAATGTAGATAAAGGAAGGACTATTTGTGTAATTCATAGAGATGTAAAACTATATGATAGGTGATTTGTAAATTCAAATATGAAAATGTAAAACCTATGTTTACCTTATGTTTCTAAGAAGTCATTTTTCGAGGTTTGCAAAATTTATAAATTTATAATGTTTATATTGTTTTGGGTTCTATAACACTATTCATTTGTGATGTGGTAACATTAATGTAGAGGAAATAGATCCAATATAAGAGAAAAATGATTTTGATAATTTCCCACTGTTAGATGAAAAAATAAAATATCTTTTATGAGTTATTTAAGTTATTTTAAAATCTCACTTCACACCCCCAATTGAAATTTATGCAATTTCATTAGGAAATTTCTTATCTATGAAAGAAATAACTTTATAGATTATTATTTATAAATATAGAATAAAACATCCCAAGGAAACTACTGGAAGGGGAGGATAAATGTGCTTATGTATTTCCAAGACTTTGAATTGTTCATTTAGTTGATGAATTAGGCCTGTATGAGTATAATTGAATAGCAGATTCACTAATATTTATATTTTCAATAAAAGTAGGTATAAAAATGGGGTTTACATAATTTTTTAGTAAATTATTCACTTCTCATGAAGTATGAAATATGTGGGAATCCTATATAGATATATAGTCATTATAAAACACTTTAATGGTTTATTAATCAAAGATAAAACCATGAAGAATTTATTTATATATAATTTAAACATATGTAATGATCTTCAATACAGTTATTCCTAAACCACCGAATGACAATTTTTCATACTATTATACATGCACCTACAGATATCCATGAAGTTTTTAATTCTTTAGATAACTATTACTAAACTATTCCAAACCAAACAAGGAATATCCCTCCATATCTATCCGATATGGGTTCACTAGTACAACACATAATGGGTAATATGTGAACCCTATCATAGGTAACCATTAATAAAAAAATTCAATTGAATTTGACTTAGAAAAGATGTGTAATGATATAAATAAATAAATAAATAAATCATCGTAAACCAAATAATAAAAATGTTAATGTGACATGCTAAATTACATTATATTACATAATAATATTTTACCAGTGTAAAAGTGGATTTCCAATATTAATGGTAAAATATACATAAATGTACCACATATGTGACAAGATAATATAATTTTACAAATAATTAAATATATAAATTTCTTTTAGGAAGAATCATTAACATTACCTTCACTAATATCTAATATTTTTTCACGTCAATGCACAACCATTAAAAATGAAATTTAATTTATATAATTAAAATAGTATTTATAAAACTACTACTCAAATAAACAATTAATGGACAAATAATTTACCAATAATATCCTAAACAAATCCATTAGTGTTCTCAATATTCCTGGTTTTTTCCTTATTTATTGATATGGATTCATTATTAAAGTGTTAATTTATACTATATTTATATTTATTTATTGTCTAACTTATTTATTTTTATATATTTAGTTGATTATCAATTTTTATAACTGATGTATTGATCATGTAAATTTAGGAGAAAATATCAAGGCTACATAGTGTGTAATTAAAAAAACACATGACATCAATATTACAAAGAGTATTATATAGACAAACTACAATATATTACCACGCTATAGACCATATATCACACACCTTCACACATCAATAAAGATTCCATAAATTCCCAATCCATAGGTGTTTCATTGATATTTCAATTGTAAAATGAATATATATCCATGGAGATAAATGTTTACTTTCACCCACAATCTATCACCACTAGATATATCCATGGGAAACATTATTGATTACTTAATGTCTATGATAATAATGAAAATAAATTTTACTCAGTAATACAATGATTATTCTTCTTACATGTTAGGTAGTTTAATTTTGTATAAATATATATGAGGGAGAAAAAATTTAGTATTATATTATAAGGCCCCAGCCTTAAACCTTACTTAAAATTTAATTAAATGAATAATTCACATTGAGGATCTTTTCAGGTTTAGAGTTTTAGAGAATCAGGACATAACTATTACATCTCAACAGATTACAAAGTAGTCTCTTCTACTAAATTTCCATAAAATAAAAATTCTTAAAAAGAAACATGTCTAGTTTCATGTTTTAGGTAGCATGACTTTCCCTTGATCCCATCCTTGACCCTATTCCATGCTATGTCCCGTGAAAAACATTTCAAAAACTTGGGATGAGCATAACAACTCAGTAAGGGATACACAAAGAATAAAAACTGTTAGTTTATCAAAACAAATAGTAAACCATGTATACTTTATCAAGGTAATACTTTTCACCTTTATGAAGTAGTAAAAAATCCTCACTGAATAAAATATCATTACTTAACTTTTTATAACCAAAGTATTACCATAAAACCCATATAAAGAACACATAACATATATAAAGGTAACTTGGGACATAAACATACTTAAGTGGAATAACCATACGGTTTACTTCCACACATATCACTTAATAGAATAGCCATACGGCCAATTTCCATACATACTTAATGGAATATCCATATGGCCGACTTCTATACCCAATGCATTGGAGGTTATAATGTAACCACCCGTCCTGGTTTTCACGGCACCACCCGTCATATGGTTTATAACGTAACCACCCGTTAAAATGTCCAAGTACCAGTATAAAATCATAAAACATAAAACCAATATAAAGGAAAGATAGCATTTCAACATTTCAATCACAATATATCATAAATATATTGACATAATAGAATCCTTTATCAAAACCATTTTCAATACCAAAATACATAAAAGAGTATATGGTATTTATTTTATTTTAAAAACATTACGGCTTGTTGAGGAAGCCAAAGACCAAAATAATACTCGCAACAGTGGAAAAAGTAGTTGTCACCACGTACGTTAAAAAAACCTTCCTTTTTGTCGTTAAGTAAAACACTTCATAGAAAAAGATTCCTTTTTTATAAAAGTAAAAGTCAAAGGGGTTTATACACCGTATAAAAGAAAGTTGTGTATAAAACGAAATATGCCTCAATGAAAGGAGATTGAGATGAAGTCCCTTACAAAGATAAATTTTAAAATAAAATAGATATATTATGTGTATTCACTATAGGTACACATAAATAAAGTAAAAATAAAAAATAAGACATAATAATATCATGACATAATTTGAATGTAAGAGATTAACCCAATGAATGGATGTTGGGTTAAGAAGTTCCCTTACCTCGGGTCCGACTTGACTCGATCATTTTTTAACGTCATGAATAATAAACTTGAGTTAATTTCTACTTGATTAAGAACCTTTTTAGAGTTCATTATTCATTTTATATCACCTATTTCCATGTTATAAACATTATGTAACCAATTAAGTTAATAATGTTTTTTTGTCGATATTTGGTTCTTAAGTCGAAAATGGACTTCTTACAATTACATGTTGTTCGTGTGGTCAAAGGTTCGTTATATACAGAATGGAAATCCTGATTTGGATATCATATATATCATATATATCCAGCAAATACATGTATTTATAATATTACATAATCATTTAGAGGTAAGAAATGAAATGCACCGTTCATGGAGACGGTAAGCCGTACGTACGCATTAACGCTACTTTCATTTCTTCCTCATATTAATGGAATTAAAATTAAATGAGAGGTATGTATATTTTAATTCCAGAATTATATTAATCATTTTGATGTATCATTCATTATATATATCCATTATATACATATACTTTTAATAGTACATTACATTTGGGGATAAGAAATGAAATGCACCGTTCATGGAGACGGCAAGCCGTACGTACGCATGAACGCTACTTTCATTTCTATCTCATACATTAATGGAAAGAAATAATAATGATATAGAGGTATATTATAATTCCAGTATAACATCATATATAATAACTTTAAATACATCCTTTACACGTCCCACATATGGCATTAACGAATCACATCACTTTGAGGGGGCGGTAGTCCGCACTCCCTTAAATGAAAATATCGGGTTTACACACAATGGAAACCATAAAGGTATGCCCAAAATGAAAAATACAGAAGCTTAAAGAAAAAAATAAACATATTATATATCATATATAAAAATAGTTACATCATAATGGCCACCTTTGAAGGTGTTAAATGAGTATTGAACAATCATCGTTCCAGGAGGCAGAATTTCGCCATCCACGGAAACCGTATGTTCATTAACCATTTGATGTAGTTGTGTGAGAGATTAGCTCAAATAAATCTTATAACAACATCCTATTATATTGAAGATACTGGTGTTGTTACAAAATAAGTAAATAAAAAGAGTTTAGAGGGTTGGAGAAGCAAAATAAAACAAATGAACAAGAGAGAATGAATTACCTTTAAAAGTGTAACTCCTTTTGATTTGAGCCTAAAGGCTCACTTTGAAAGGATTATTCCCAAAGTTAATCCTCTAGGATGAGGAGAGGGATGTTGAGATAGTAAATGGGCAGGGTTTGGCCGAGCCAAAGGCTTGAGGAGTGTGTGAAATAAGGTAGAGGTGGGGGCCTTTTATAAGAGGAGAGGAGGGGCACTTTTGGAAAGTAAGTAAATATTACTTTATTTGAAAATGTGTATCGGTTTTAAAAGGTCCCACATTGATATAATTCGTGGATAAGGTGATAGGGGTTCGAAATACACTCATCCAATTGGTTTTGGACATGTCTAGTTCATAGATATTACATTATCTTTCCATTTTATTTAAATCGTCAAATAATGATGTCATCGCTGCATCATTATTATGTCATAAATAATTTAATTTATATAATATCTAAAAATTAAAAAAAAATACTATGGTGTAGTAAATCGTTTTAACTTTCCAATTACTATTTATAATAAAACATCTGATCTTTATAAACCCATGTAAATTTTTTTTTCGTAAAACATATTATGTTTGTGTCATTTTTACTTTTACATTATATAAAAAGTTATTTATGTCATTTCCCAACCAAATTGTCTCCATGGGGTCCCCAAGTTGACCCATGGCTTGTCTTGGTCGGCCATGACACAACCAATAAGGTTGGGACATGTCTCTAGGTCATTTCATATTATTAAAGCATTATTTATAACTTAAACTACCCTAATTACCACTAATCGCGATTAAGAACTTAATAAGTTACTATTCTTAAAAAAATTATTTTTATCCCATTGAACCACATTTTACTTCTTAATGACAACCATGTATGTCGGATTTTTGAAATTCAAAACACAATTATGGAAATATTTCATTTAAACGGAAAATCAGTCTTTATAAGTACCACTTAGTTGTTTCACTATTCATCAAAAATTGAAGTTTTTCAGAAAATTACCGAAAATTCACCCTAAGCAATATTTGATATTACGAATTAAAAAATGAAGTCTATTTTACAAAATTCAAAACATATAAGTCACATTAATTAATTTAATAATTAATTCCTGCTGTCAGAGCAAATAGCTTGTTTTTATGAAACAATAACTATCAAAAGATTGATACTAGTTTAAGTTTGATTTCAAAGTGACATTAATTCCAACGACCACTATTGGATTTAATGGTAAAAATATATTCTAATTTCACATTAAAACCAATTAAAAAGATAATATAATTATATAAATAAATTATATTAAAAATAGGTTTTGAATTAAAATACAACATTTTACACTATTCATTAAAAAATGAACTTTATCCAAAAAATACGAAAAATTTACACAAAGTAAAATTTAATGTCCCAATTCTAGAGAAGAGTTTTATTTGGTCCAAAAGAATTTATAAGAGTGATCAAAACTATATTTAATGACATTTCTCCATCAAAAGGCGATAAGTGAACCTTTAGTGAAAACTAGGGCATATACGCCTAAAATTGAATTCTTTCTGTATTTTAAGCCTTTATCTTTTATTGGATAAATGTAAAAACACTTAAAAACATATATAATCATATTTTAGTTATTTCTATCAATTCCTGCCAGTACAACGGCTACTCGTTAACTAACATTTAAAATAATATTATTTTATTATTTGTGTGCAACGTAAGATTCCCAAGAAACTCATTGTTGCGTGTTGGGTACGACATCGAGCATAGAATCCCCTTTAAAGTAATATTAATATTTGATTCACAAATATGGATAAATATAAAGATGACATATTATTTATTTACCTGGGGTGTTACATCCTTCCCCCCTTTTGGGAATTGCGTCCTCGCAGTTTTAAAATTGGGCTTGGAAACATCCTTGAAAGTCCCACATCAGAACAAGGATCGGTAAAACAATCACTTTAAAATAAATAAATATAAGTACAAAGGTCACCCGAGATAACCCATACTAGGATTCCTTGTATGAAAACATGGACATGGAGGAGAAAACATAGGGTCATGTTCTGATGGAGTGTGATAGAAAACATGTTTAGGAGAAAGTTAACCATGAGAGAATCACAAACTTCTGATGGGTTAAACGGTATTCGATTCCCCAGTAGGAAAAGATAATAGACCACATTTTTGTTTTAAGTTACTTTTTATTGAGGAATTTATTCATAAGGAAACATAATCACTTATCATGTTGACTCTCATCTTTTATTAGATCCCTAACACAAACTCATATTTTCTCCAAAAGGTGAGTATTTAGGAAGACTTGTTCAAATTAAGAGTACTATAATCAACTTCTAGAGAATCACCTAATCCACAAAAGAGAACTATATAATTCCCATATCTTTAGACCTTAACCATAACCAAAACCAAAAAGGTTAGTACAAGGTCAGATAATCTAGAAAAGGATAACCCTTTATAAAAAGAAAATCTATTCTTAATCTCCAATATTTGTCCAACATAATCCAAAGTTCAACGAGGACCATCCGATAAACAAATTTGTCCATAAAAATTCCTCAAAGTAAACCAATCTAAGATTGAAACCCAAACATTTTAAGGATTTAGTCACATAGTCTTCCAAGTTAAATCGTAACATTTATCTCCAAACAACATCATTTTCTCCTAAAGTCCCTTATTGAAAAGTAATTATCCTAATCACATATCCTCCATGATAGGTTAATCATTTTCATAATAACCCAAAATCATCTTACTCTTAATTCATAAAATCATATAACCAGATTTAATCAGTCAAACTAACCAGGGACTTCACATAGTCCAGTGGTAGGCGATAAATACCAATCGCACTTTGGTTGTGGGTTCGATTCCCTCAGCTTTGTCCGACGCGATGGGTTGTCACACGGTCTGCGTGTTGTCCTTTTTTCAATACTATATAATTCTTAAATCATTCCACAAAAGGGGATAAAATCATCAAAAATAACCATAACATAATTTATCCTCAATTTTATCTCATGCCTTTCACTTCAATCATAACATATACTAACTCATAATTACCTCCAAAGTTAGGATCATATAAACCCAAATGGTTCTTTATAACTATGTCCAAAAAAGAAGAGATAACTATTCCTTGAATAAAATTTCATATATTAAACATCAGGGATACACATAATATAAAAAGTCTTATAATGTAACCCCATCATCAAAAGAGACTTAATACTCTTATGAATTTCACCATAACTCTTGAAGCCCTTATATGTTGAGATCTTACTTATTCAACATTCTTCATGATCCATTAACCATTCCTTTCCAACATGTTCCAAAATACCTCTTTCCTACAAACAAAATCATGAATCATATCCTATGAATCCAAAATAGGAAAACAATAGTTATGAAATAATACATACCTTTGATTAGTCATTGTCAGTTTCTTCATCCTCAATCGGAATGGCATTAGGTAGTGGTAAACAAACATTTTTACGCTCTTGGTGACCCCATTCACGAAACTTCTTCATAGGACATGTGTTTGCATAATGACCATGCACACCACATTTAAAACATTCAATTCATCCCTCAGAAAGAACTTCTTTCCCTTTCCTTTAGTCAACTGGATGCTTCCTTTTTCCATGGCAGGTTCTTGCTTTATGACCTTCATTTCCACATCTATAGCATATTTCTGTCCCTTTGAAACATTTTCCTATGTGTTTCTTTCCACATCTTTGACACATAGGTTTTTGAACACACTTACCTCTATAATTATTACCTGTAGTTACGTAGGGATTTTTTTCTTGAATATATGATGCCTTAGAGAAATCTCCAAGGTTTAGGTGGTCAATCATGACTCCAGATAGTTGGTTAGGGATAAACAAAAGAGTTCTCATTGCACCTCCCACATCATTCAGTTGCTCGCTCAGAAAACTGTCACAGTTTCCTTCACATCCACCGTTACCTTGGTACCTGCTAGAGCCAGCCATGTACTAAAACCAAAAAGGGTCAGTGTGTGTATAACAACAAAACCATCATGTATTAATGGGGAAGATAAACACTAAGATATTCTTACTCATTCACTTTATCTAAAACTAGTACTCTGTCTGAAATCCTATCCATTATGGTAATGTCACTTATGCTTAAAGAATACCCTGACCTCTAAATTTATCTAAACCGACCTTTGATACCAACTATAAGGCCCTAGCCTTAAACCTTACTTAAAATTGAATTAAATGAATAATTCACATTGAGGATCTTTTCAGGTTTAGAGTTTCAGAGAATCAGGGCATAACTATTACATCTCAACAGATTACAAAGTAGTCTCTTCTACTAAATTTCCTTAAAATAAAAATTCTTAAAAAGAAACATGTCTAGTTTCATGTTTTAGGTAGCATGACTTTCCCTTGATCCCATCCTTGACCATATTCCATTCTAAGTCCTATGAAAAACATTTCAAAAAATTGGGATTAGCATAACAACTCAGT
This sequence comes from Viscum album, assembly GCA_963277665.1. Lineage (NCBI taxonomy): Eukaryota > Viridiplantae > Streptophyta > Magnoliopsida > Santalales > Viscaceae > Viscum > Viscum album. The sequence continues at coordinate 1,248,894,905 of OY728148.1, forward strand.
AAAGGATACACAAAGAATAAAAACTGTTAGTTTATCAAAACAAATAGTAAACCATGTATACTTTATCAAGGTAATAATTTTCACCTTTATGAAGTAGTAAAAACTTTTAACTGAATAAAATATCATTACATACCTTTTTTTAACCAAAGTATTACCATAAAACCCATATAAAGAACACATAACATATATAAAGGTAACTTGGGACATAAACATTCATAAGTGGAATAACCATACGGTCGACTTCCACACATATCAATTAATGGAATAGCCATACGGCCAATTTCCATACATACTTAATGGAATAGCCATACGGCCGACTTCCATACCCAATGCATTGGAGGTTATAACGTAACCACCCGTCCTGGTATTCATGGCACCACCCGTCATATGGTTTATAACGTAACCACCCGTTAAAATGTCCAAGTACCAGTATAAAATCATAAAACATAAAACCAATATAAAGGAAAGATAACATTTCCAAATTTCAATCAAAATATATCATAAATATATTGACATAATAGAATAATTTATCAAAACCATTTTCAATACCAAGATACATAAAAGAGTATATGGTATTTATTTTATTTTAAAAACATTACGGCTTGTTGAGGAAGCCAAAGACCAAAATAATACTCGCGGAGGCGGAAAAAGTCGTTGTCACCGTGTACGTTAAAAAAACATTCCTTTTTGTCGTTTAGTAAAACGCTTCGTAGAAAAACATTCCTTTTTTATAAAACTAAAAGTCAAAGGGGTTTATACACCGTATAAAAGAAAGTTGTGTATAAAACGAAATATGCCTCAATGAAAGGAGATTGAGACGAAGTCCCTTACAAAGATAAATTTTAAAATAAAATAGATATATTATGTTTATTCTCTATAGGTACACATAAATAAAGTAAAAATACAAAATAAGACATAATAATATCATGACATAATTTGAAAGTAGGATATTAACCCAAAGAATGGATGTTGGGTTAAGAAGTTCCCTTACCTCGGGTCCGACTTGACTCGATCGTTCTTTAACATCCTGAATAATAAACATGAGTTAATTTCTACTTGATTAAGAACCTTTTTAGAGTTCATTATGCCTTTTATATCTCCTATTTCCATGTTATAGACATTATGTAACCAATTAAGTTAATAATGTTTGTTTTGTCGATATTTGGTTCTTAAGTCGAAAGTGGACTTCTTACAATTACATGTTGTTCGTGTGGTCAAAGGTTCTTTATATCCAGAATGACATTCCTGATTTTGATATCATATATATCATATATATACAGAATATACATGTATTTATAATATTACATAATCATTTAGAGGTAATAAATGAAATGCACCGTTCATGGAGACGGTAAGCCGTACGTACGCATGAACGCTACTTTCATTTCTTCCTCATATTAATGGAATTAAAATTAAATGAGAGTTATGTATATTTTAATTCCAGAATTATATTCATCATTTAGATGTATCATTCATTACATATATCCATTATATACATATACTTTTAATAGTACATTACATTTGGGGATAAGAAATGAAATGCACCATTCATGGAGACGGCAAGCCGTACGTACGCATGAACACTACTTTCATTTATATCTCATACTTTAATGGAAAGAAATAATAATGATATAGAGGTATATTATAATTCCAGTATAACATCATATATAATAACTTTAAATCCATCCTTTACACATCCCACATATGGCATTAACGAATCACATCACTTTGAGGGGGCGGTAGTCCGCACTTCCTTAAATGAAGATATCGTGTTTACCCACAATGGAAACCATAAAGGTATGCCCAAAATGAAAAATAAAGAAGCTTAAAGAAAAAAATAAACATGTTATATATCATATATAAAAATAGTGACATCATAATGGCCACCTTTGAATGTGTTAAATGAGTATTGAACAATCATCGTTTCGGGAGGCAGAATTTCGCCATCCACGGATACCGTATGTTCTTTAACCATTTGATGTAGTTGTGTGAGAGTGTAGCTCAAATAAATCTTATAACAACATCCTAGTATATTGAATATACTGTTGTTGTTACAAAATAAGTAAATAAAAAGTGTTTATAGGGTTGGAGAAGCAAAATAAAACAAATGAACAAAAGAGAATGAATTACCTTTAAAAGTGTAACTCCTTTTGATTTGGGCCTAAAGGCTTACTTTGAAAGGATTATGCCCAAAGGTAATCCTCTAGGATGAGGAAAGGGTTGTGTAGAGAGTAAATGGGAAGGGTTTGGTCGAGCCAAAGGATTGAGGAGTGTGTGAAATGAGGTAGAGGTGGGGGCCTTTTATAAGAGGAGAGGAGGGGCACTTTTGGAAAGTAAGGAAATATTACTTTATTTGAAACTGTGTTTCGGTTTCAAAAGGTTCCAAATTGATATAATTCGTGGATAAGGTGATAAGGGTTAGAAATACACTCATCAAATTGGTTTTTGACATGTGTAGTTCATAGATTTTACATTATCTTTCCATTTTATTTAAATCGTCAAATAATGATGTCATCCCTGCATCATTATTATGTCATAACTAATTTAATTTATTTAATGTCTAAAAATTATAAATAAAATACTATGCTGTAGGAAAGCTTTTTAGATTTCCAATGACTATTTATAATCAAAAATCAGATCTTTATTACCCCATGTAAAAGTTGTATTCGTAAAACATATTATGTTTTTGTCATTTTTACTTTTACATTAAATAAAAAGTTATTTATGTCATTTCCCAACCAAAGTGTCTCCATGGGGTCCCCAAGTTGACCCATGGCTTTTCTTGGTCGGCCATGACACAACCAATAAGTTTGGGACATGTTTCTAGGTCATTTCATATTATTAAAGCATTCTTTATACCTTAAACTACCCTAATTACCACTAATTGCGATTAAGAACATAATAAGTTACTATTCACCAAAAAATTATTTTTATCCCATTGAACAACATTTTACTTCTTAATGACAACCATGTATGTCGTATTTTTGAAATTCAAAACACAATGATGGCAAAATTTCATTTAAACGGAAAATCAGTCTTTATAAGTTCCCCTTAGTGGTTTCACTATTCATCAAAAATTGAAGTTTTTCAGCAAATTATCAAAAATTCACCCTAAGTTATATTTGATATTACGAATTCAAAAATGAAGTCTATTTTAAAAAATTCAAAACATATAAGTCACATTAATTAATTTAATAATTAATTCCCACTGTCAGAGCAAATAGCGTGTTTTTATGAAACAATAAGTATCAAAAGATTGATACTAGTTTAAGTCCGATTTGAAAGTGAAATTAATTTCAACGACCACTATTAGATTTAATGGTAAAAATATATTCTAATTTCACATTAAAACCAATTAAAAATGTAATATAATTATATAAATAAATTATATTAAAAAGAGGTTTTGAATTAAAATACAACATTTTACACTATTCATTAAAAAAACGAACTTTATCCAAAAAAAACCAAAAATTTACACAAAGTAATATTTAATGTCCTGATTCAAAAGAAGAGTTTTATTTGGTCAAAAAGAATGTATAAGAGTGATCAAAACTATATTTAATGACAGTTCGCCATCAAAAGGCGATAAGTGAACCTTTAGTGAAAACTAGGGCATATACGCCTAAAATTGAATTCTTTCTGTATTTTAAGCCTTTATCTTTTATTGGATAAATTTAAAAACATTTAAAAACAAATATAATCATATTTTAGTTATTTCTATCCATTCCCGCCAGTACAACGACTACTCGTTATCTAACATTTATAATAATATTATTTTATTACTTGTGTGCAACGTAAGATTCCCAAGAAACTCGTTGTTGCGTGTTGGGTATGCCATCGAGCATAGAATCCCCTTTAAAGTAATATTAATATTTGATTCAAAAATACGGATAAATATAAAGATGACATATTCTTTATTTACCTGGGGTGTTACATATATATTCTATGGACATGTTTTCTCACATCATCATATCAATACTTGGAGGATTTTTACCTTTTGTTTTTATTTATCCATTTTAATTTTATAGCCTCTCTTATCCTTGGTGTTGTTATTATATTTATGAGAAGGAATGAGTTTTCTCTTAAATATTATACCCATAAAATGTTCAATGAGAGTGTTTGTATGTTATATGTGGTCATAAATAACTACATGTTTGATGTATTAATAAATCTAATTTTTTTATTTTTTACTGAATTCTTTTTTATTATTTATTTATTGAAAAAATTAGGGAATACCAAATGCCTTTTAGTTGGTGAACCACAAACCACTATGTTAATATATTATAATAGTTTTTTAAAATTTAATAAAAAAATATTTTAATGAAATTTTGTCCTCATAAATGGATTTAATTTTAAAATAAATAGTTATATTTTTTAGACCATCAATGATTAAAAAATGTCATAATTTTAATAATAATTAATTCTGAATTTGAAATACTAAAAATTAGTTTTCATAATAAAATCATGTAAAAATTGTATCATTAACACATTTTTTCATTATATAATTATGTTTTCCAGTTATTACTTTAATTTTTTAATTTATTTTAATTAAGTATTTTCACAATTTAATTACCCTCACATGTTCAGCAACTATATAATAATTTTATACATATTGAATTGGGATGGAATCCATACATTCCATGTAGGATTAATATTTAATTATAATATGAAAATTGTTTTTTAGTTAAGATAAAATTTAATTTTTAATAATTTCACACAACATATGATATATGTTATAAATTATGTTTTATTAGATAATTTATTTAGAATAAAGTGTTATTTTTGAGTTGAAATTGATTATTTTATGATTCTTCTACTTCATTAAAATTTCCCCTTATGATGGATTTTTATATCACATCTATTATATGTGAAATCAAATATAATGAATTTTGGAATTTTATGTGTATTTTATTAATATGATTCATCAACATTATATCTATATCTAGTAGTGTACTATCCATTAACTAAAGATGTTTTTTGAATAATAAAACCCCTTTTAAATTCAATAACTCTCATTTTTTACAACAATATCCTCCCAATTCTAATTTAAATGACAAAACATTATAATATTATAACACAGTGGTTTTCCTTAATCCCATTATAATTGTTTTATTTTTAATAACTAAATTTAATTTACCTAAAATATTTATGTTGTTCTCCTCCACTTCTTTAATTTTTAAAATTTACTAAACACACATGATTATGTTTGGTGTACATATAATGTTTATATGGTATAAAATGATTGTTTATGGATTAATATTTGTATTAAATATATGTCTTAAGAGTATATATTTAGTTTTTTTAATAAACATGAATATATATTTTTATAATGGAAAAATTTCAGGAATGTATTTTAGGTATCATCACATTGAATCCCTCTTTACACTCATTTTTCTCATGAGTCATTAAATTTAAACAATGAATTTGCTTAATGATGTTTGAAATTTTTATATTTTTTAAAATAAAATACTATTAAACCTCAAATATATAATTAGGATAGATAAATTAGTAGGATTTTTATGCAGGGTCAACAACAACTTGTTCAAATCATTTATCTGACTATATTTTAATCGTTTTCATTATAAACAATACATGTATTGTAATTTTAGTATATGTAATGTATTTTAAGAGTGTTATATTTCAAAAAAATATAAAAATTTCTTAAAATATAAAAAACCCTGATGTGGTTGTCTTGACAAGAAGGGTCACAAACCATGTTCCAACTGACCAGTGTTCATGTCCTTTTAGTTTATTCAAATACAAAATTTATCAACCATTTTGAAGTGCACATAATTGATCACCATATTTTTCATGTATCAATAGATAATATTTTAATAATATTTCTAATAATTCATTATATGATTTATACCTGATGTAGCAGTTGGAGTGATGAGTTGGGTCTCTTCCTAATGTCAAACAAACTAAGGTTTCGATCCTTCTAATATTCCTAATCTCATCTCACAATAGAAAAATATATGCATTTTATTGATTATTTAAAAATTATATATAATTCTATAGAGTAAAATACCATAAATAAAATAATCCATCAAAAATAAACACTTTTATTTATTGGTTTATATAAATCAATGGGAGATATTAGTCACCATTTTCAAATCTGCCTATATTACTATGGAGAATATTTTTCTTCTCCCATTCAATATTTATAACAATAATAATGTATATATAAGAAATAGATTGTTTATATGATAATTTATATATGAATATTTATATGTCCATTACAACACATTTACTATATTAGAACTAAATAAAGAAGGAAATAGTTAATTAAATATGATAATCCTTACAATTAATAGAAATAGGCTAAAAAATACTAAAAATATTAATACAAAATGTACATGTAATGTTGATATGTAATAAAAACATGTTACCAGGAATTATATGGTAGACCCTCTTCACTCCAAAACTGCCCTTGCACATTACCCCACATAATATTCCCATATTTTCCTAAGGAAGTTGATTCCAGCCATCAGTAAATTACTCGATTCATGTGGATTTTCATCTTCGAATACAATTAACATTATTTCATTATCCATGTATTGGATTTTATAATCCATTATTCAAAATATTATTATTAATTATGATTTTGGGGGATCTATTAAATTTTTGACTAAAAAACCATAGTATGGTGGAATAAATATGAACAATACAATATTTGTGTTATTGAACAAGGTTATATATTTCAGGTCATAAAATTTAAAAAATATATGGTAAGTTTATTATGTAAAAAACAATATACCATCACATATATGATAGATAAGGGGAAAGAAAAACCATATTGTAAAAATTTATTGGTGGAAGACATAAATTGAATGTTGTATATTATGGTGTTACACAACATATGTGTTTTGGATGTATTTTTCCCATTAATTTTTTTTAATTTTTTTATTTTTTCAAATTCTCATTTCTTAATTTTGGAGTATGGTTAATGTACCCATAAATATTTATTCCTCATATAATATATAGGTGTGTCACTAAAAAAATAATGAATTCATATAGAGACCATAGTATAACATCCAAGTTTATAGATTACTTGTTTATTACATAAATCTATAATTTCTAAAAGGCATCGAATGATTTAGAATATGTTTGATATACAAAGATATACCCTTATAATCATAGTTACCTATGACAAAAACCTAGATATATAGATTCTTATTTCATTTGAATTGTGAAATTTGTCATTAATGGTTTATTTTAAACATATATTAGTTATAAGTATTATTATATTATTATGTTCATTGTATGCTCTTAAAGATGAGGATTTTTATGTAACTAATAATATATATAAATTCATAAATGTATACACTTTTCACATAAAGAGATTCATCTGACCACTTATCTTAAAACCATATAAAAAAATTGAAAAAAACCAATTGACCCAATTTTAGAAAACCAATTAATCCAACAAAATTCTTATATTTCAAAAATCAATATGTTTGTATATATTGAAAATAAACCAGTATCAAGATGTAATATCATTGTATAGAAAATAAATAATTTTGATATTTCTTTCTATGTAGTGGTTCACTCCTAATTAATATTTATTTAGTGACCATATTATGACATGCTATATGTTCTTTCCTTATATTAATGTGTAACAGAAATGAAATATAATTTTCTTTAATAGAAAAAATTAAGAATTATGCATTTTTATTCGCTAATAGATTCTATTCTTCCATGTGTTGGAATTTTATTAAATGAAACATCTTGTTCTTCTATTTGAAATATACAATGTTATTGATTTTTATTTTTGGGAATGTTATTATTTTTCCATGATTACAGTAGAACATCATAAAATATCTGATTCATTCATGGGTGATTTTGTTATTTTCAGAGTCTCTAACTTATAATTTTTTCATAAAAAATGTTCTATATTTTATATACACTTTTACATTTTTTATTTATTTTATATTTATTTCACATGTTGTTATATGATTAATTAGTCACTCATTTATAATTATTTACTAATAAAAGATATAGTTTTATTTTTAAATAACATATATAGAAAAAAAATTATTAAATATAACCATATTAATACATCATTAATAGAACATAAAACATTAATATTTTCATTGAAATGAATATGAGGTGTTTATCTTGAACAGTCATAGGTAGTTTCATCATGCCCATTAATTCAAATTATTATAGATATTATTTTTTAAATTATATGTTATAAAATTATATATAATATTGAATATTACTTTATATATATTATCATATAGTTCCCCTGGGAAAATGTTCCACATGTTTATCCAATTGATACATATATACATCAACAAACTCTAAATTACTTCATTATCAATGAAATAGATGAGTGAGGATACTTTAAAAAAGTTGTTTTAGAATTATTATTTAGAAAAAATATATTTATAAAAGAGTTTCAAACAATAAGATCTTGTTAAATCAGTAAAATATATTCTTGAAATATGTTGTATGATAAATTATGGTGATCAATTACTACACTCAAATGAACATTAATAATTTGATCTAATGCTATTTAAAAGGAAAATTTATACTCAGAACTCCAAACAATTCTAATCCATGTTGTATTTTTGTTGTAAATTATTTGTATTTAAATTTTAAATTATAATTATGGGTAATAATACTTCCAAATTGTATGCTTTGGGTTTTACATTTGGTGGAAAAGTTAAACATATATGTTTTATCACTCTAGGTAAAAAAATATAATTTTGGGTGATATATCAATCTAGATAAAGGAAGGACTATTTTTGTAATTCATAGAGTTTAAAAACTATATGATTGGTGATTTGTGACTTCGAATATGAAAATATCAAATCTATATTTACCTTATGTTTCTAAGAAGTCATTTTTAGAGGTTTGTGATTTTTATAAAATTCTAATGTTAATATTTTTTTGGGTTCCATAACACTATTAATTTGAGATTTGATATCATTAAAGAAGGGGAAATAGATCCAATATAAGAGAAAATTTATTTTGATAATTTCCCTCTGTTATATGAAAAAATAAAATATCTTTTATGAGTTATTTAAATTATGTTAAAATCTCACTCCACACCCCCCAATTGAAATTTAAGCATTCTTATTAGGAAATTTCTTAAGTATGAAAGAAAGCACTTTATAGATTATTATTTATTAATATAGAATAAAACATCCCAAGGATACTACTAGAAGGGGAGGATAAATTTGATTATGTATTTCCAAGACTTTGAATTTTTCATTTAGTTGATGAATTAGGATTGTATGAGTGTAATTGAATAACAGATTAACTAATATTTATATTTTCAATAAAAGTAGGTAGAAAATGGGGTTTACATAATTTTATAGTAAATTATTCACTTCCCATGATGTAGAAAAAATGTAGGAATCCTATATAGATATATAGTTATTCTAAACCACTTTAATTGTTTATGAATCAAAGATAAAAACATGAAGAATTTATTTAGATATAATTTGCACATATGCAATGATCTTCAATACAGTGATTCCTTGACCACACAATGACTATTTTTCATACTATTATACATGCACCTACAGATATCCATAATGTTTTTAATTCTTTAGATAACTATTACTAAAATATTCCAAACCAAACTAGAAATATCCATCCATATCTATCCAATATAAGTTCACTAGTACAACACATAATGAGTAATATGTGAACCCTATCATAGGTAAACATTAATATAAAAATTCAATTGAATTTTAATTAGAAAAGATGTGTAGTGATATAAATAAAAAAATAGATAAATCATCATAAACCAAATAATAAAAATTTTAATATGACATGCTAAATTTCATTATATTACATAATAATATTTTACAAGTGTAAAAGTCGATTTCCAGTATTAATGGTAAAATATAGATAAATGGACTACATATGTGTCAAGATCATATAATTTTACAAATAATTAAATATATAAATGTCTTTTAAGAAGAATCATTAACCTTACCTTCACTAATATCAAATATTTTTTCACGTTAATGCACAACCATTGAAAATGAAATTTAATATATGTAATTAAAATAGTATTTATAAAAATACTACTCAAATAAACAATTAATGGACAATTAATTTACCAATAAAATTTTAAACAAATCCATTAGTGTTCTCAATATGCCTGGTTTCTTCTTTATTTATTGGTATTGATTCATTATTAAAGACTTAATTTATACAATATTTATATTTGTTTATTTTATAACTTATTTTTTTTATACATTTAGTTGATTTTCAATTTTTATAACTGATGTATTGATCATGTAAATTTTGGAGAAAATACGAAGGCTACATAACGTGTAATTAAAAAAACACATGACATCAATATTACAAAGAGTATTAGATAGACCAACTACAATATATTTCCATGCCATAGACCAAATATCAAACACCTTCACATATCATTACAGACTCCATAATTTCCCAATCCATAGGCGTTTTATGGATAATTCAATGGTAAAATGAATATATATCCCTGGGAATAATTGTTTACTTTCACCCACAATCTATCACCACAAGATATATCCATGGGAAACATTATTGATTACCTAATGTCTATGATAATAATGAAAATAAATTTTACTCTATAAAACAATGATTATTCTTCTTACATGTTAGGTAGTTTAATTTTGTATAAATATATACGAAGGACATAAAATTTAGTGTTATATATTCCATGGGCTTGTTTTCTCACATCATCATATCAATACTAGGAGGATTGTCACCTTTTGTTTAAATTTATCCATTTTATTTTTTATCCCCTCTTATCCTTGGTGTTTATATTATATTTATGAGAAGGAATGAGTTTTCCCTTAAATCTTATACGCATAACATGATCATGAGAGTGATTGTATAGCATATGTGATCGGAAAAAAATTACATGTTTGATGTATTAATAAATATAATGTTCTTATTTTTGACTAAATTATTTTTTATTATTTATTTAATGAAAAACATTGGGAAACCCAAATGCTTTTTAGTTGGTGAACCCCAAACCACTATGTTAAAATATTATAATTGTTTTTCAAAATTTAATAAAAAAACCATTTTAATGAAATTTTTTCCTTATAATGGGAATGAATTTTAAAATATATAGTTATATTTTTTATACCATCAAAGAATAAAAAAATCATAATTTTAATAATAATTAATAATGTTTTTGAAATACTGAAAATTAGTTTTCATAATAAAATCATGTCAAAATTGTATCATCAACACATTTTATAATTATATAATTATTTTTTCCATTTATTACTATAATTTTTTAATTTTTTGTAATTTTGTATTTTCACAATTTAATTACCCTCACATGTTCTGCACTTATATAATAATTTTGGACATATTGACTAGGGATGGAATCCATACATTCCATGTAGGATTAATATTTACATGTAATATGAAAATTGTTGTTTTGGTTAAGATAGAATTTAATTTTTAATAATTTTCCACAACATATGATATATGTTATAAATTATGTTTTAATAGTTGTTTTATTTAGAATAAAGAGTTATTTTTGAGTTGAAATTGATTGTTTTATGATTCTTCTACTTCATTAAAATTCCCCTTTATGATGTACCTCTATATCACATCTATTATATGTGAAATCTACTAGAATGACTTTTGGAATTTTATGTGTATTTTATTAATATGATTCATCAACATTACATCTGTAACTAGTAGTGTACTATCCATTCACTAAAGATGCTTTTTGAATAATAAAACTCATTTTACATTCAATAACTCTCATTTATTTCAATAATATCTTCCCAATTATAATTTAAATGACAAAATATTATAATATTCTAACATAGTGGTTTTCATTTATCCCATTATAATTGTTTTATTATAAATAACTAAATTTAATTAAACTAAAATATTTATGTTGTTCTCCTCCACTTCTTTAATTTTTAAAATTTACTAAACACACATGATTATGTTTGGTGTGCTTATAATGTTTATATGGTATAAAATGTTTGATTATGGATTAATATTTGTATTAAATATATGTTTTAAGAGTATATATATTTTTTTTAATAAACATTAATATATATTTTTATAATGGAAAGATTTCAGGAATGTATTTGATCCATCATCTCATTGAATCCCTCTGCACACTCATTCTTCTCACAAGTCATTAAAATTAAACAATGAATTCGCTTATTGATGTATGAAATTTTTATATTTTTTAATTTAAAATACTATTAAACCATAAATCTATTATTAGGATGCATAAATTAGTAGGATTTTTATGCAGGGTCAACAACAACTTGTTCAAATCATTTATCTGACTATATTTTCATCATTTTCATTATAAACAACACATGTATTGTATTTTTAGTGTATCTAATGTATTTTAAGTCTGTTATATTTCAAAAAAATATAAATATTTCATAAAATATAAAAAACCCTAATATGGTTGTCTTGATAAGAAGGGTCACAAACCATGTTCTAACAGACCTGTGTTCTTGTACTTTTCGTTTATTCAAATACAAAATTTATCAACCATTTTGAAGTGCACATCATTGATCACCATATTTTTCTTGTATCAATAGATAATATTTTAATATTATTTCTAATAATTCATGATAATATTTACACCTGATGTAGCAGTTGGAGGGATGATTTGGGTCTCTGCCTAAAGTCAAACAAACTAAGGATTCAATCCTTTTAATATTCATAATCACATCTCACAATAAATAATATTTATGCAATTTTTTTTGATTATTTACCAATTTTATATAATTCTATAGATTAAAATAAAATAAATAAAATAATCCATCAAAAATAAACACTTCTATTTATTGGTTTATGTAAATAAATGGGAGATATCAGTCACCATTTTCAAATCTATCTATATTACTATGGAGAAAATTTTTCTTCTCCCATTCAATTTTTATAAAAATAATATTGTATATATAAGAAATAAAATGTTTATATGATAATTTATATATGAGCATTTATATTTCCATTACTACACATTTACTATATTATAACTAAATAAAGAAGGAAATAGTTAATTAAATATGATAATCCATACAATTAATAGAAATAAACTAAAAAATACTAAAAATACTGATACAAAATGTACATGTAATTTTGATATGTAATAAAAACATGTTACCATGAATTATATGGTAGACCCTCTTCACTCCAAAACTTCCTAAGCACATTCCCCCACATAATCTTCACATCGTTTCCTAAGGAAGTTGATTTCAGCCATCAATAAATTACTCGATTCATGTGGATTTTCATCTTTGAATACAATTAACATTATTTCAATATCCATGTATTGGATTTTATACCCCATTATTCAAAATATTATTATTAATTATGATTTTGGGGGATCTAGAAAATTTTTGACTAAAAAAACCATAGTATGGTGGAACAAATAAGAACAATACAATATTTGTGTTATTGAACAGGGTGATATATTTCAGGTCATAATATTTGAAAAATATATGGTATGTTTATTAGGTAAAAAAATATACCATCACATATATGATAGATAAGGGGAATGAAAAATCATATTGAAAAAATTTATTTATGGAAGACATAAATTTAATGTTGTGTATTATGGTGTTACACAACATATGTGTTTTGGATGTATTTTTCCCGTTAATTTTTTTATTGTTTTATTTTTTCAAATTCTTATTTCTTAATTTTGAAGTATGGGTAATATACCAATAAATATTTCTTCATCATCTAATATATAGGTGTGTCAATAAACAAATAATGAATTCATATGGAGACAATAGTGTGGAATCCAAGTTTATAAATACCAATATCACAATTGAACGAATTTTCATTTTTACCTCTCACGTTTTAATCCATTTCACCTTAACAAGTTCCCCCTATTACATTACCTACTATTACACCACTACCTATATCATATTTCATGAAATATGATCATTTTCATAATTTAGGTATCTATAGTCGTAAATTATCAACTGAATATTAGTCGCTATAAGCACATCTCTGTCACATTTTTATTGAGTGAAACCCATACAGTTATCTCTTTACATAAACTAATGATATTATTTATAGATAACTTTTTATTACATAAATATAGAATTTCTAAAAGGCATCAGCTGATTTAGAATATGTATGATATAAAAATATATACCCTTATAATCATAGTTACCTATGAAAAAAACCTATATAAATATATTATTATTTCATTTGAATTGTAAAATTTGATATTAATGGTTTATTTTAAACATATATTAGTTATATCTATTATTATATTATTATGTTCATTGTATGCTCTTAAAGATGTGGATTTTTATGTAACTAATTATATATAAAAATTCATAAATGTATAAACTTTTCACATGAAGAGATTCATCATACCACTTATCTTAAAACCGTATAAAAAAAATTGAAAAAAAACCAATTGACCCAATTTTAGAAAACCAATTAATCCCACAAAATTTATATATTTAAAAAATCCATATGTTTGTATATATAGAAAATAAACCAGTATCAAGATGTAATATCATTGTGTAAAAAAGAAATAATTTTGATATTTTTTCTATGTAATGGTTCATTCCGAATTAATATTGATTTAGTGACCATACTATGACATGTTATATGTTATTCCCTTATGATAAAGTGTAACATAAATGAAATATAATTTTCTTTATTAGGAAAAATTAATAATTATGCATTTCTATTCCCTAATAGATTCTATTCTTCCATGAGTTGGCATTTTATTAAATGAAATATCTTGTTCTTCTATTTGAAATATACATTGATATTGATTTTTATTTTTTGGAATGTTATTATTTTTCCATGATTACAGTAGAACATCATAAAATATCTTATTCATTCATGGGAGATTTTTATTATTTTCAGAGTCTCTAATTTAAAAATTTGTCGTCAAAAAGGTTCTATATTTTTTATACACTTTTACATTTTTTAATTATTTTATATTTATATCATATGTTGTTATACGATTAATTAGTCATTCATTTATAATTATTTACTAATAAAATATATAGATTTATTTTTAAATAACATATATTGAAAAAAAATTATTAAATATAAAAATATTAATACATTCTTAAATGAACAGAAAACATTAATATTTTCATTGAAATGAATACGAGGTGTTTATCTTGAATAGTCATATGTAGTTTCATCATTCACTTTAATTCAAATTATTATCGATATTATTTACTATATTATATGTTATAAAATTATGTATAATATTGAATATTCCTTTTTATATATTATCATATATTTCCCCTAGGAAAATGTTTCACAGGTTCATCCAATTGATACACATATGAATCAAATAACTATGAATTACTTCATTATCAATGAAAGAGAAAAGTGTGGATACTTTAAAAAAGTTGTTTTAGAATTATTATATAGAAAAAATATAATTATAAAAGAGTTTCAAACAACAAGATCTTGATAAATCAGTAAAATATATTCTTGACATATGTTGTATGATAAATTATTGTGATAAATTACTACACTCAAATGAACATTAATCATTTGATCGAATGCTATTGGAAAGAAAAATTCATACTCAGAACTCCAAAAACATCTAATCCATATTGTATTTGTTGTTGTAAATTATTTATATTAAAAAATTTAATTATAAATATGGGTAATAATACTCCCAAATTGTATGCTTTGGGTTTTAAATTTGGTGGAAAAGTCAAACAAATATGTTTTATCAATCAAGGTGAAAAATTATAATTTTGGGTGATACATCAAGGTAGATAAAGGAAGGACTATTTGTGTAATTCATCGAGTTGAAAAACTATATGATAAGTGATTTGTGACTTAGAATATGAATGTAACGCCCTGACACCATTAACCCAGAGTCGGTGCATGATTACATAACATTGGAATTATCTCAAGAAAGATCAAATCTCGAAAGAACAATTGGTTTAGTAGCTTTGGAAACACTAGATATCATCATAGAGATTTACATCATAAAAATGAAAACTACGACAATACAGTCTCCATAGACCACACTCTTATCCCCTCATACTATCCCTGAAGGACATTCATAATTTACTTCTTCATATCATGGGAAAAATATAACATTGAAAATGGGTGAGCTCAAATTCCCAGTAAGGATAACAATATAATGGAAACTTTCATAAATAAGAATAAACATTTAAGGAAGTGTATAACTAAAACAAAAACCTTTTAAACTTGAACTTAAACATAGAATGGAGAAAGTAAAATGAAATAATTCCATTTACATATTCACATTGATATTCTACTAATATAATAATCAAATGCAATATTAATAACCACTTTCATAATGATGGAATGCATAATGCAGGCTATCATAACCACATAGCCAAGGCCTCGTTCCAGGACTACAAATAAGATTTTGCCAAGGCCTTATGCCAAGACACTATTTTGTATCATGATAACTACCATTGCATCGAGGAGCTATAGCGGGCTCCACCCGTTACTTACTAAGTCCAATGCATTCCCATATGAAAATTTTTAAACATAACATAAACATTCTTATTAAAACTAGCATACGAAATGTCAATATTTTTTTCATAAACCATGAATGGTATAAAAATAACACATCCACAGTAAAACATATCATAAAACCATCAATACAATACAAAATATTTGTATCATAATAAATTAACTTCAAATAAGCTTAAAATCCTACAAGGATGTTGACATAAATGAAATCAAAACCATTTGAGAGTAATATCTCATTTCTCGAAATCATTGAAAAGTCACCCATTTATAAATGAACTAATTTAAAAGATATTTTTTAATCAAAGTCCCATACCACTTTGAAACTTTTGAAAAGAAATTTCATTTCACAACATTCACATACAAATAAATAAATCCTTAAAATAATTTTGAAAACAAGGATATTAATTAAAATGATTTAGAAAGATAACTTTCTAAAACATTTAAAATTATGATCTTGATAAAGAGTACCTTTCACAAATTCTTAAATTATTCATTTCAAAAAGTCACATAATTATAAAATAAAACATTTATTTTGAAAATATTCTTATAATCTTGTAAGGGAAGCTTTGACAATTTTATAATGGTGGTAAATAGCCGCACCCGCCGTATAAGTTAAAAAAACATTCTTACCTTAAATTATTTTAAAGGTTAAAAGTGCCATTTTTGGAAAATGACGGAAAGATTCCTTTAAAAACACATAAAGGTATAAATGAATTTAACCCATATTCTTTTTAAATAGTAAAAAAAAATTTGAAATACATTTCGAAGAATCATGGATGTGGATGATAATGAAATCCCAGTAGATTATTACGTATAAACAAACTCAGATAATGAAGAGATTGTGAAATACACCCTCACCTTGTACTTTTCCTTGGTTGGGGTAGGTTAAACTCCTGTATAATGGTGAAATAATTGTTATTAAATTATATAAGAATCATATACATTAATATGATATCATATATGATTTTTAACATTGATTTGTTAATAATATCGTAGTATTATCGTTGTTTCGGGTGTTAACTTACTCGTTTTCATTTATATGTTTTGTTACGTAAGCCATGTTTTTAATGGATCGGTTGTATATTATTCATATCAAGAATTATATCAAGTACATAAACATAATTTTTAAATCATCAAATGATAATTATACTTGAATTGATATGATGGAGAATGAATCTCATCGCGTTCGTGGAGATGGTAGTCCGTACATACGAACGAGCAACAATTTCATTCTTCTAATAATAATATATAACTGGATGGTATATCATATATACATAGTCATTAACATGTTATATTTATTATTTTCATGAGTCACACATCATTATTATACCCATCCAAATAATAATATATTGAATAACAATTACACCACAACGTGGTGACGGTAAGTCGTACGTACGCACGTATGGTGACATGTTATTCAAAGGGTGGATAGAATACTGAATATGGATGTACCATATTTATAATAACATCACAGTATATATATGATACTGGATTTATTATTTTAGAATGGTAAAAACAAAGGAAGAAGAAGTGGAAGAAGAAAGGAACTTGGAAAAGGGTGGTGAAATCATTACCTCTTCTTTGGGTTCTTCTTTTTGATTTGATCAAAAGGGCTCCATAGGTTGGATTTCTGATAAAACTATGGACTATGGGTTTTAGTGAGGGAAGGTGGGAGAGTATTTGGGTAGAGTTTGTCTGATACAAAAGGCTTTTAAGGTGTGAAAAAATGAGAAGGAGGAGTGCCCTTTTATAAGAGGGGTGAGGGGCACTTTTGGAAAACCTAGAAATATTAATTTATAAAAAATTCATATTCGATTTCTAATGGATCCAAAGTTTATTATTTAAATTTTATGGTGGGGATAGGTCTAAAACTATTCAACCAACAGAATTTAGAGAGGTTTGGGTTACTATATTAACCTTATCTTTAAGTATTAACTCTTAGTTAATTAGTTTCACTTTTACAATGTCTCTTTGTATTTTTATATTATATTGTTAATAAACATACTATATACATCGAAGCTATCCCCAAGTGTTCCATTAATGATACAAATATCATGATATAAGTCTCATGGCCTATCCTTAGAATTTTGGGAATTTAATATCATAATATAATATTAGAAAAAACTATTTTATGTCAATTTTGACACTATTCAATAGTTGATTTTTGTGAAACTCATAACAGAATAATTACTTAAAAAAAGTTAATTAAATAACTCCAAATATGTCATATCATACTAAAAAATTATTTTAATTCATTTAATGTCTCACTTTTAATTTATTTGGGTATTTATAATATCAATTATTTTAAATTCTCACTATTATGTTAATTACTACATCATCATTGTGTCAAAAATAAATTATATTATGTAATCTTCAAAAATTATATATAAAATATAATTATGTAGTAAATAGTTTTATCTTTCTAATGAATAGTTATAGTCGAAAATAAAACATATATAAATCTATGTAAAAATTATTTTTCTAAAAGATATATGCTTGTGTCATTTTTGTATTAATTTTAACTTAATTAAAATAAATTGTCCCTATCACCTAGAAGTGGCTCCATGGGGTCCCAAAATCGACCCAAAGATGACTATGGTCGAACATGTATCAAACAATAAGGCTAGGACACGTTTTAGGGTAATTTGGTTTTATTATAATATTATTTTTTAACCCTAATTTACTGGATTTATCCTTAACCATGGTAAATAAAATATTTACCGCAGTAATTATTCAAAATGTCTAAAAATAAAAGTTACCTATTCACACAATATGAACATCCTGATTCCAAATATGGAATCCATTTTTCCAAATTCAAAACACATAAGTGGCAGAAATTAATTTAATATTAATTCCCGTTGTTAAAACAAAAAGCGTGTTTTTAAGATATAATAACTATCAAAATATTGATACTTGTTTATGTTCGGTTTAATTGTGAAATTATGTCAAATGGAAAACATTGTATTAAATGATAAAAATATATTTTAAATATACTTTAAAACCACTCAAATTCATAATTTATCACTATTAATTATTTGGATTCAAAAAGTTGTTTTTAATTAAAATTTAGTAATTTTAAATATTCATCAAAATATTAAAGTTATCCGAAAAGTACCAAAATTTCACCATAGGCTAAATTCGATTCTCTTAATCCAAAAATGAAGTCCATTTTGAGAGATAAAATTTCAATAAGAAGGTATTACTATTCATAACGTCTAGTTTGATTGGTTGTGGTGTGTGTAAGAACTCGAAGTTGCGTACAACACACGCTAGCGTACCGTGGAAGCATGGGATGTTTCATTTTAAATTTTTTATGTTCCCATTTAGTCAAAAATATTAAAATATTGTATTTAAAAAGGGTTCACTATTAATATCTAGTAAAAGTGCAATACTGAAAATGAATTTATTCTTACATTATGTCTAAGAAACTCATAATATAGATTCTAAAATTATAAGGATTATATAAAATTTAAAATTTAGTTAATACTATTCATAACCTCTTCTGAATGGATTTTTTGGTAGGCCATGGTGCACTTGAACTCGGTGTTGCGTGTAGTGAATGTTATTGAATTATTTAGAAGAAATAACACACTATGAAATCTTGGGGTGTTACAATGAAAATATCAAACCTATGTTTACTTTATGCTTCTAAGAAGTCATTTTTTTGAGGTTTGTGGTTTTTATAAAATTATAATGTTTATATTGTTTTGGGTTCAATAACACTATTCATTTGAGATGTGGTAACATTAAAGTAGGGGAAATAGATACAATATAAGAGAAAATTATTTTGTTAATTTCCCACTATTATATGAAAAAATAAAATATCTTTTATGAGTTATTTAAATTAATTTAAATTCTCACTTCACACACCCAATTGAAATTTAAGCATTCTCATTAGAAAATTTCTTCAGTATGAATGAATGAAATTTAAAGATTATTATTTATAAATATAGAATAAAACATACCAAGGAAACTACTAGAAGGGGAGGATAAATGTGATTATGTATTTCCAAGACATTGAATTGTTCATTTAGTTGATGAATTAGGCTTGTATGATTATAATTGAATAACAGATTATCTAATATTTATATTTTCAATAAAAGTAGGTAGAAAAATGGGGTTTTTATAATTTTATAGTAAATTATTCACTTCTCATGAATTTGAAAATATGTGGGAATCATATATAGATATATAGTCATTATAAATCACTTTAATGGTTTATGAATAAAAGATAAAACCATGAAGAAATTATTTAGATAAAATTTGCACATATTTAACGATCTTCAATACTGTTATTCCTTAACCACACAATGACTATTTTTCATACTATTTTAAATGCATCTACAGATATTCATGAAGTTTTTAATTATTTATAAAACTATTACTAAACTATTACAAACAAAACTAGGAATATCCCTCCATATCTATCCAATGTGTGTTAACTATTACAACCCATAATGGGTAATATGTGAACCCTATCAGAGGTAAACATTAATATAAAAATTCAATATAATTTTACATAGAAAAGATGTGTAATGATATAAATAAAAAATTAATTAAATCATCATAAACCAAATAATAAAAATGTTAATGTGACATGCTAAATTTCATTATATTTCAAAATGATATTTTACCAGTGTAAAAGTGGATTTCCAGTATTAATGGTAAAATATAAATAAATGGACCACATATGTGACAAGATCATATAATTTTACAAATAATTAAATATATGAATGTCTTTTAGGAAGAATCCTTAACTTTACCTTCACTAATATCTAATATTTTTTCATGTCAATTCACAACCATTGAAAATGAAATTTAATTTATGTAATTAAAATAGTATTTATAAAACTACTACTCAAATAAACAATTAATTGACAAATAATCTACCAATAAATTCCTAAACAAATCCATTAGTGTTCTCAATATGCCTGGGTTTTTCTTTATTTATTGATATGGATTCATTATTAAAGAGTTAATTTATACTGTATTTATATTTATTTATTTCCTAACTTATTTATTTTTATATATTTAGTTGATTATCAATTTTTTTAACTGAAGTATTGAGCATGTAAATTTATGAGAAAATATGAAGGATACATAGTGTGTAATTATAAAAAACATGACATCAATATTACAAAGATTATTAGATAGAACAACTACAATATATTACCATGCAATAGACCACTTATCACACACCCTCACACATCAATACAGACTCCATAAATTCCAAATCCATAGGCGTTTCATGGATAATTTAATGGTAAAATGAATATATATCTGTGGAAATAATTGTTTACTTTCACCCACAATCTATCACCACTAGATATATCCATGGGAAACATTATTTATTACCTAATGTCTATGATAACAATGAAAATAAATTTTACTATGTAAAACAATGATTATTCTTCATACATGTTAGGTAGTTTAATTTTGTATAAATATATATGAGGGACAAAAAATATAGTGTTTTATATTCCATGGTCTTGTTCTCTTACATCATCATATCAATACTCAGAGGATTTTTACCTTTTGTTTTTATTTATCCATTTTATTTTTTATCCTTTCTTATCCTTGGTGTTTTTATTATATTTATGCGATGGAATTAGATTTCCCTTAAATCTTATACCCATAACATGATCATGATAGTGTTTGTATGTCATATGTGATCGTTAAAAAACTACATGTTTGATGTATTAATAAATCTATTGTTCTTATTTTAGACTGAATTATTATTTTTATTTATTTATTGAAAAAATTGGGGAAACCGAAATACCTATTAGTTGGTGAACCCCAAACCACAATGATAAAATATTATAATAGTTTTTCAAAATTTAATAAAAAAAATATTTTAATGAAATTTTATCCTCATAAAGGAATTGAATTTTAAAATACATAGATATATTTTTTAGACCATGAAAGAATAATAAAAATCATAATTTAAATAATAATTAATAATGTTTTTGAAATACTAAAAATTAGTTTTCATAATAAAATCATGTCCAAATTGTATCATCAACACATTTTTTCATTATATAATTACTTTTTCCATTTATTACTTTAATTTTTTAATTTTTTTAATTTAGTATTTTCACATTTTTATTACCGTCACATGTTCAGCACTTATATAATAATTTTAGACATATTTACTAGTGATAGAATCCATACATTCCATGTAGGATTAATATTTACATATAATATGAAAATTGTTTTTTTTTGTTAAGATAAAATTTAATTTTTAATAATTTGTCACAACATATGATATATGTTATAAATAATGTTTTAATAGTTATTTTATTTAGAATAAAGTGGTATTTTTGAGTTGAAATTGATTATTTAATGATTCTTCTACTTCATTAAAATTCCCCTTTATGATGGACCTCTATATCACATCCATTATATGTGAAATCTTCTATAACGACTTTTGGAATTTTATGTGTATTTTATTAATATGATTCATCAACATTATATCTGTATCTAGTAGTGTACTATCCATTCACTAAAGATGTTTTTTTAATAAGAAACCCCATTTTACATTCAATGACTCTCAATTTTTTCAATAATATCCTCCCAATTCTAATTTAAATGACAATATATTATAATATTCTAACACAGTGGTTTTCATTAATCCCATTATAATTGTTTTATTATTAATAACTAAATTTAATTAACCTAAAATATTTATGTTGTTCTCCTTCACTTCTTTAATTATTAAAATTTACTAAACACACATGATTAGGTTTTGTATATATATCATGTTTATATGGTATAAAATGTTTGATTATGGATTAATATTTGTATTAAATATATGTTTTAAGAGTATACATTTATTTTTTTTAATAATCATGAATATATATTTTTTAATGGAAAAATTTCAGGTGTGTATTTGAGCTATCATCGCATTGAATCCCTATGCACACTCATTTTTCTCAGGAGTCATTAAATTGAAAAAATGAATTCGCCTAATGATGTTTGAAATTTTTATATTTTTTCAATTAAAATACTATTAAACATCAAATCTATAATAAGATTTGATAAATTAGTAGGATTTTTATGCAGGGTCAACAACAACTTGTTCAAATCATTTATCTTACCATATTTTCATCGTTTTCATTATAAACAACACATGTATTGTATTTTTAGTATATCTAATGTATTTTGAGTGTTTTATATTTAAAAAAGTATAAAAACCCTTGATGTGGTTGTCTTGATAAGAAGGGTCACAAACCATGTTCCAACTGACTTGTGTTATTGATCTTTTAGTTTATTCAAATACAAAATTTATCAACCATTTTGAAGTGCAAATCATTGATCACCATATTTTTCATGTATCAGTAGATAATATTTTAATATTATTTCTAATTATTCATGATAAGATTTACCCCTGATTTAGAACTTGGAGTGATGAGTTGGGTCTCTGCCTAAAGTCAAACAAACTAAGGATTCAATCCTTCTAATATTCATAATCTCATCTCACAATAAAAAAATATATTCAATTTTTTGATTATCTACCAATTATATATAATTCTATAGAGTAAAATAACATAAATAGAATAATCCATCAAAAATAAAAACTTCTATTTATTGGTTTATGTAAATCAATGGGAAATATCAGTCACCATTTTCAAATCTGCCTATATTACTATGGAGAATATTTTTCTTCTCCCATTCACTTTTTATAACAATTATAATGTATATATAAAAAATAAAATGTTTATATGATAATTTATAAAAGAACATTTATATTTACATTACTACACATTTACTATATTAGAACTATATAAATAAAGAAAATAGTTAATTAAATATTATAATCCATACAATTAATAGAAATAAAATAAAATAATACTAAAAATACTGATACAAAATGTACACATAATGTTGATATGTAATAACAACATGTTACCATGAATTATATGGTAGACCCTATTCACACCAAAACATCCCATGCACATTCCCCCACATAATCTTCACATCGTTTTCTAAGGAAATTGATTCTAGACATCAGTATATTACTCGATTCATGTGGATTTTCATCTTCAAATACAATTAACATTATTTCATTATCCATGTATTGGATTTTATACCCAATTATTAAAAATATTATTATTAATTATGATTTTGGGGGATGTAGTATATTTTTTACTAAAAAAACCATAGTATGGTGGAACAAATAAGAAAAATACAATATTTATGTTATGGAACAAGGTTATATATTTCAGGTCCTAAAATTTATAAAATATATGGTATGTTTATTAGGTAAAAAACAATATACCATCACATATATGATAGATAAGGGGAAAGAAAAATCATATTGTTAAAATTTATTGATGGAAGACATAAATTAAATGTTGTGTATTATGGTGTTACACAACATATGTGTTTTGGATGTATTTTTCCCATTAATTTTTTTTATTGTTTTATTTTTTCAAATTCTCATTTCTTAATTTTGGAGTATGGTTAATTTAACCATAAATATTTCTTCATCATCTAATATATAGGTGTGTCACTAAACAAATAATGAATTCATATAGAGAACATAGTGTCGAATCAAAGTTTATAAATACTAATAACCCAATTGAATGAATTGTCATATTTACCTCCGATGTTTTCATCCATTTCACCTTAACTAGTTTCCCCTAGTACAATACCTACTATTACACCACTACCTATACCATATTTCATGAAATATTATCATTTTTATCTTTTACGTATCTATATTCGTAAATTATCAAATGAATATTAGTCACTATAGGCACATCTCTATCTCATTTTTATTGAGTGATACCCATATTGTTATCTCTTTAAATAAACTAATGATATTAATTATAGATATCTTTTTTATTACATAAATCTAGAATTTCTAAAAGGCATCGACTGATTTAGAATATGTATGATATACAAAGATATACCATTATAATCATAGTTACCTATGACAAAAACCTAGATATATAGATTCTTATTTCATTTGAATTGTGAAATTTGATATTAATGGTTTATTTTATTTGATTCTATTTGGTTACACCATAATTATAGTACAATTACACATATTAGGAGAACATGTATCTTAGAATATATGTGAGTTATGGTAACATTATATTTATTCCCACATCCTCTACCCCAAAATTCATTATTACCCTTAAACTCCATGACTAATAAATCATTATATATTTTTTGAACTAGATTATTGGGTCCAAAATCAATTATTCTCATATATAAATTCACAACACTCTGATCATATCCATTTGATTTGACATCATCCATTGATTTTAAGATCCTTTTTATATCTACATAAATATATTTTGTTTTTGTTCGTGAAGGAAATAAAAAAATAAAAATGCATCAAATTGAATGAATACCCAAGGCCCTGTAATTCATTCACCTCAAATTTCAATGTTATGTCACAATATTTTAGGGAAAACTCAAAAGATGTTTTTGGGGCACTAATATGAAACGCCAATTATGTTTTTTAGAGCCCTTATTTCCATACAAAATATAATAATATCCTAGATAATTGACTATATTATACATTTTTATAATGTTATGTTCATTATGTTGCCAGAGAAAAGAAATATATGTGTATGAGAACTTCGTTTCCAATTTTTCATGGTATAACACAAATTCTCATGAAGATTTTGTAACATCGGTAACTCTATGAGCCCAACCTATTGATCCATCACCAATATTAATTCATCTCAATTTTACAGATCAACATTCTTATCCCATTATCCAATCACCATACACTATGACATCCACTTTACACAAATATATATTCATACAATCATTCACCCCCTTTTCATATTGAAGAATCCTCCCACCACTAGATATATTTGACCAACATTGGGTTTTTCTAGAGGACTACTACTAAAATCCCAAAATATTTTTGGATACACAATTTTATCATGTTTGGATTAATATTATATAGGTATTATATTAAATTCGTATTATAATTCCCTTATTTGGGAGTCTATATTATTAGATCCCACCTTCAAATGGGAAAATGAATAACTATTTGCCTTCTAAGACACACATTCTTCCCACACAACTGATGATATTTAAGAAAGAATTAATGATATAGGTGAGGTTAGAGATCATGTGTACCATGATATATATATATATATATATACAAAATAAAATATTGTATATCTCCCACATCAATTCCCACTAATTCCACTGTTATGGAAATAGATCCCCTAGTTCTAGACTTTGTATCTCATGAATCACTGGATTGGTCGTTTCTAAATATATTTTTGATGTAAACTTTTTATTATTATTTACTATCATGAAATATTATTTTTCAAAGTCACACAAAGATATATATATATATACTTATTCTATATTGATATTACAAATGGAAAAATCATATTCTACTTTAGGGTTTCTTCTACCAATAGTCTTATAGATTTCATATTTTCATCCCACCGTGGAAGTAATATATTTACCCATGGGTTTTGTAATATTAATTAAACTTAATCATTTGATAGATTCTTATATATAGTTTTTAAATATTCCATGTAACATATTTTTCACCTTTTTGGTATTACAAAATATAGTTCATGTGACATATTAATTGTGGAAAACCCAAAATTGTAATTTTTCATTTATATAATAAAATATATATAATTAATAAAATTAGAAAATTTAATATGATTGAAATTTTTGACTAATTAGGGGGATAAATAATAAGGAATATATATAAATTATAATAGTTTCAGGATTATTCAATCATCAAAGTTATTTTAAAAAATTATTCATATATTTGTTTTTTATTAATTTAATTTTTGAAAAATTCATTGAGTAGAAAGATTTATTTTATTCATGGAAAAACAAAGTGGTATAAATTTTTTCAACATCCCATTTGATATTATAAATCAATAAATTAAACCCTTTATTATTCCAAATTTAATTATATATCCTTATTATTTGGATGATTTATATAACATGAATTTTTTTCTAACAAAACCTAATGATTTTGCTCTATACATAAATTATTAAGGAATTTATTTATGTTTTAGACCAATTTAATTTAGATTCAAAATGAAATTAAATATTTATTTGAACCAATATTATAAATTAATATCCATATTAAGAAAAAACAATATAATCCTAATCATTCTTCCTTTACTAATTCATTGGGTTTATTGTTTGATTTTATTCATTGGTCCTTAATAAAAGAGGATTTTCTTTCATTTGATCATATTAAAATGAAATAATTATATATGAGAAAGATATTATTCATTTTAGTAACAAATAATTTATACTATATAAATTTCCTCATATCATGGTTCATAATGAAAAAAAATCTAAATTGGTTAAATATTTCTTTATAACAAATATAGGTTTGCAGTCCCATGTGGAAAAGATGAAAGTAGAAATGTTTTTATTAAAGTTAAATTAAGATTTCATGTCTCATCATTGGAAATTATATGAAATATAATGAATATTTTCCCCCATTTTTTGGAACTCAACATCGATAATTTAAATCTTTACCCATTATATCATCAAACATATATTTATTATAACACAAAATAGATTAAATCTTGTTATTATAGTATAATATAGAAATTATTTATTGAGATTACATACTAAACTATATATAGATTGAATATAAATTAGATATTTCATGACACAAATTAAATTATATTAAGTGATTTGTGAATTTTGTTTGGGTAAGGTAAATTAAAAATAGAACTTATATTTACGAAAATTTTGAAAATTTGAAGAAAAAGAATAAAATTTACTAAATTATATTTACACATTAGGCATGATAAGGATAAGTTATAATTTAATAATTATTGTAATTTTTTAAATTCATAGTAATAAAATTTTTTTATTAAACATAATTAATTGAACACTTATCTTCATATATTTTGGTACATATTTTATTTGATTGTTTTTTGGATGAAAAAATTGAATAATTTTGGGAGTGTTGGTTGTAGTCAAATATTGTATAATATTTTTTTTTTGTTTTATTTATTAAAGAATTATTTCTTAAGAGACTTGACCTTATATATAATCAAATTTTTTTATATATTTGGTTTGTTTCTAGGTTTTTATTTTTTAATACACAAATGATTAAATTTGGATGTAGACATAGTGTCAAAGAGGAATGTAATATATATGTACACATTATAATCATCAGAAATAGGAATGGTTTAACAATGAATGTGAATTTTTCAAATCCAATATCAAGTATTTCACTCCATTTATATCGGTATGCATTATATATTTTTATAATATAAATGTTTTTAATAAATATTTCATGGATATATAACATATGTATTGGTGAAAATTGCTATATATTTATAGGTAATATTATAATTTAAGATAGAATTCATTGGGAGGAATTATTGTTTACCTACCGGTATAGAATATGAGGAACATCTATATGATGAATGTAAATGAAGAATATTATTTAATTAATATGTGATTTATTTTAAATCAATACATTGTCATGAATCTAAATTCATTTTCTACTATAGGAAAAGTGTTTTAACTAAATACATGGGAAGGATTTTGGTAATCCACTATCCTAGATACATTCACATGGCCATGTTAAAGAAATTGTATCTTGTTTGGGCTAAAACAATAGTGTGGGTTTGTCATATTATGAATTATCTTGAATCCCTTTTATAATATTTTATATAAAAACATTATGTAATTAAAATAAATTCTATTTTACATTTTTAATAATATCATAAAAAGAAGGACATAATTTTTCATATATGTAAATTTTTTTGGTTTCCATGACCATTGGGTGAGTCCACTTCCACACATAATAGTGTTTTGGAAAAATATCTTTTTTCAAAATAATTAATCAAAAAATGGAAATAATATCTAAAATAAATTGTCAGTTTTTAGTCTAATAAATAATAATAAATAATATAAATCTGGCAAAAAAATATTATAATTTATTCATAATAATAAGATTTAATTTTTATAATAAATCATAGTGAAAATTACAAACCCAAAAAATAAATTTTTTTATTCAATTATTTTCCTCTTATATTTTTTTATTTTTAAATTTTTTTTCTCACAATGAAAAAGAAATGGTACTCGATAAATCAAAATTAATCATTGTTTTATTTATTGGTTCTAACACTATAAATATAAAATATATTGTTTTTTCAATTTTGTATCACATCAAATATTCTAATTATTTGAGAATTTCAATGGGAGTTTAAATTATCATAAATATATTACTAAATAACATCCCTAAAATTCCTCTCCCACTTTTGGGTTACTTTGGAATTATGTAATGTAATGAATCCTTCATCACAATTGATGATATTTTGAGAATGATAGATATAATTAAATTATGTAGTATGTTATGTATAATATTTTTATATTACCCTATCATATCCCCTATGAAATTTTATAATCCAAATATCCACTGAGGAAATATCAACATAATAACATTTTTTAAAAAATTTGTATATTTTACAATTCTTCTTCATTATTTTATAATAATACTTTTCAATTTTATTAAATTTTATAAGTCTTATAAATGATTTTTTTCCACTTTATCGAAGAATGATTATGAAAACCATTATACATGTAAAATTTTATAATAATAAATGATTTATTTTTTATGGAATACTATAATTGTACAAAATATGAATTTTTATATTTATAAATGTAATAATACTATTTGAATCCTTCTTCATAAAAAAGATGAATTTAGAACCATTCATTTGAAATATTGTTTATCATCCATGATATAATATTGAAAATATCATCTATATAAAATTCATTAATTTCATCATCGTATAAATTATAGATGTAATAAAAAATGTTCAAGGATATATATAAGTAACAGCTATACTAATCCTCAAATATAACTAATAAAATAATTAACATTGGAATATTGATCATACATAATATGATTACAAATTGCGTTATAAGAAAGCACACATGATATATTTAAAAGAAAACTCTATATAAATAATTCAATATTAAAAATAAACCAATAAGATCTATATATATGAATATATTATAGAAAATGATCAACCATTTCTAACAATGTTTGAAATAAAATGATTTTTTCTCTGAATATACATTCATTGGGTCTGTTTTCGAATTTTGAACCATGTTATGTTTAATGTGATTTTGACAATAACACATTCCACTATTTTATAAAAAAATATAATTTATTTGATATAATATAAACTTCAAATTCATTTTTTACCCTCCATTTTTTTCTTAATTAATTCATTGCTGATGTCATAAGGGATTATCTTCTCAATTTCCTTTAGATAATATATATTCCATATTAACTACCTATGTTATGTTTTTTAGTGTATATATTGAAACATATATTAATGTTATAATAATATTTATAGAATTTATTTCATATAAAAACATTTTGATGTTCTCTCCATAAATTTAATTTGGAATTATGCATTTAATAATTTGTGATGGGATATTTCCTATATTAAAACTATGATCACTAATGTATATAATTCAATTGGGATATGTTATTTTATATCTCTTCCCATAAACCATTATTTTTTCTATGACACTGTTATTTTTATCAATATCCTTTCTCACTAGTTCACCTCATATTTGTTCATAATTAATAAAATGTTGCATGTATATAGATATTTCATTGTCTTTTATTATTGTTTAAAATATTATTCCACCATGATCATGGTCCCATTTTGAATAATAATCTATTATCTATCCTTATTTCTACAATTGTGATGGCTAATTGTTAATTTATATTGAATAAAATATTAATAAAATTTCTGAATAAGATTTTTATATATTTTCAGTACTGCTTATTTTATATTGGATTTTTATTACTATTATATATTAAAATCACAATTAATAATACATTATATTATTTAACAGGTTTTAATTTTTTTAATTTACATATCATTTTGTAGTTATTCATTTAATTTTATATTATTTTCATAATTTTTTATATTTATAAAAATTGAAAAGTATTATTTTTTTATAATTTAATCCGTTATTATCATTCTATTATGGGGGTTCTTTAATATAATTTTACAATTATTTAAAAGTATTAATTGGTCACATTCTATATATGTTAATTATATCATCATCATTATTTTTATGGATTCTATATGTTTCTATCAAAATTCACTTTAGATCCCTCTAATTCTAATTGTTTATCATTTATATAATGGATTTATAAATGTTATTATGTTTATATGTGAAATGCCTGGATCGGTTGTGATCACTGAGAGGGGAGGGGTGAATCAGTGATAACTTTTTCTTTTTATGAATTGTTCCCTTTGGATTATCAATTTAACCTCTGCAGCTGGTTAAAGCCTAGATCTACTCTTTTAGTGGTGCAGAAATAATGAGAGCACAGAACACAGAGATTTACAAGGTTCGGTACAAAGACCTACTCCTTTCCGTGTTGGTTACACCCCCCAACACGGATTCTTCACTATGCCAAAAGATGATTACACAGTAATTGGTTATACCCCCCAATTACAAGTTGGTTAAACCCCCCGAACTCTACAGCATCATCTTCATCAAGGCTCCACTTCACTTCTTCAAAGGTGTTGTTCGAAACTTCAAGTAGCTTCAACAGTCTTCAAAAGAACTCGTTGGTCTTGCTCACCGAAAAACCAATCACTTAGAATGATCAGTTCTTTTGCATTCACACACTTAAGTGTGTACTCTTCTTCTCAAGGTTGGTCTTCTTCACTTGTGCACACACAAGGGCTAATCCTTGGCCTTCCACTTTGAACACCTACTGCCAGTAGAGAGTTCTTCTCTTCACTTGGCTCACATAAAGGTATGCCCTCGGTTTCTTCTCCACTTCCTCTCCATGCGAGGTTGCAAGAGTGCGGCCTCTACTGTCTTCAAATGCCGCGCAAGATGCACTGGCCGCGGGCGCGCAGGTGCTACATCCGCGCAAGCACTCGGGTGTGCAAGGTGCAACACCGCGAGGCGTGCAAGCTACTCCTGCCGCGCAAGTATGCGGGCAGAGAGAGCTCCTTCCTGTCGCGCAAGGGAGACGCGCAGGGGACTTCTTCGGGGCCTCGAGTGGCTCCGGGATTCTCAGTCGCGCAAGAGGCTGCGCAGAGGTACTTTGCGTAGCTTGGATGGCTTCGCGGGACTCTCGAGTTCTCAAAGGATCAGCAAGCGTTTCCAAGGGCACTGGACTTCTCATTTTATAGGCGAGGAGTGTGAATAGAGTCC
Organism: Viscum album; assembly: GCA_963277665.1. Classification (NCBI taxonomy): domain Eukaryota; kingdom Viridiplantae; phylum Streptophyta; class Magnoliopsida; order Santalales; family Viscaceae; genus Viscum; species Viscum album. Next base: position 1,248,927,551 of record OY728148.1, read on the forward strand.
GCGGGATCCAAAACTCGAATGCCCGAAATCATCGGCGTTTTGAAAACTTCAACGCGTTAAAAATCATCCGCATATCTCGTTTTTTATTCTCTGTCCAACGCGGGTTTCCCTCTTCTTCGGTTTCCTTCACGTGCATGCGACTTAGAACGCATGCACGGACTTCTGTTTAGGATAATATATTCAAAACACAACCCATCGTGGCCTCGCACCTCCGGTTGCTTCGGCCAGCCTCGAATTCTTCCATACGTTGCATGCATGCCCATTTTTATGCGTGGTTAGGTTCAGTTGGGCCAGACGAACTCAATGGTGTCTTCATCTTCGTCGGAGGTGGCCGGAATCTCAAAATCATCCCTCGGATGGCGCCTGGTTCGTCGGAGGCTCGCGGGTGGCTTCGAGCGAGCTCAAGGAAGAAGACGCCTCAGAGCCGTCGGATCCGGAGTTGAGAAGACATCAGATGGCTGGATTAGTTCGCGGCGCGCGGCAGATGAGATGAGTGGCGGAGATCGAGCACGAGATTAGATGGATGGCTCAGATTCGCTCCGCGGCAAAAATGTTTGTCCCACATCGAAACGGCCCGCGATTTCCACGTGGTTTATCAAAGTTCTGCTGCCAGCATCCCTTCGATTGAACTTCTTCCTCCACGGTGCCGCCCCGCACCGTGTTCTCTCTGCGGGCGCGCTCTGTGCCCACTCTGCTCCCTGCGGGCGCGCCACTGGCGCCCACTCTCGCCTTCAGGCGCGCGCTCCGGTGCCCATGCTGTGCGGGACCTGATCCCCTGCGTGGCCTCGGGGCATATACATTGCCCCGACCTTCCTGCCTCAGGGATATGCTTCCTTGGCCTGAGGGTTCCCCCATGGGCGTGGTGACCTCGAGTCCCACATGATCCTTGGGTGATGACCCTCGGCTGGCCTTCCTTGGTTGCTATTTTTTGCTACTTAAACACTAAGTACTTTGTTTACAAACAAAGTAACCAAGTGTAAATTCCAAATTCCACTTCTTCTTCTTCTAAGCCATTCTTTCCATTTCTTCTTCATCCATCTTCCACAAACTTCCTCAACTCCTTTAAATCATGTATTCTAGATGAGACATTTGTAGAAGGTTCTTCATCAATCGAACTCCTGAATCAAATAATTCTTCAATGATCTTCATTGATCCAATCAGAGATCAAGTTGGATCAACTTCTAATTCACATGCACTAAGTGATAGTGCATGGACTTCTTCAGCTCACTTCATCCACTTAGGACTTGTGGATGGATCTTCTTCAACTCCTCATGCATTGTCACTACAATGCATGGTCTTCTAATCATGTTGTGACATTGTATCCAGTTGATACAGGTTCTTGGAACTTTAAGAACAGCTCAACAATCGTCTGATTTAATGCTTCTGTAATCATCAATCTTCAAGATGTACTTCATCAGATGGCACACCATGACAAGTTATTGACAACAAATGCAATTACTTCACTTGGGAACAACAATCTCCCCCTTTGTATTTGGTTGTCAATACTCCGAAGCAAACTGAGAGAATGTCGTGTGCCTGATGATTTCTCCCCCTTATTGGCCAACAAATGCAAAGGGATGAATGAAAGCCATACTCAGAGTATAGAGCTTCTGGAACCTGCACATCTTCAACTACCAATGCTCCCCCTCAGGGGATTCACTCATCTCCTTCAATTCCCTGCATGTAAGTACAAGAATAAAAAAATTTAGGGAATAAGGAGGGACCTTCTTCTTCCTCAAGTGAGAGTAGAAGGATGAACATGAAGTTTCAGCCTCAATTCAACAAATCTTTCCGTAGGCATAGCTTTGGTGAAAATGTCTGACACCTGATCTTGAGTAGGAATGTAGTCTAGCTTGATGTCTCCACTGGTGACCCTTTCTTTGATGAAATGATATTTTATATCAATGTGCTTGGATCTGGAGTGTTGGATAGGATTCTTAGACAACCCAATTGCACTTTGATTATCACATAAGATTCTCAATGGGTTTTCAGCTTTAATCCTCAAATCTGCTAGCTGCACCTGCATCCAAATCATTTGAGTACATGGATGTGTAGCGGCCACATACTCTGCTTCAGCTGTGCTCAATGTTACAGAATTTTGTTTCTTGCTGTACCAGCTAACAGATCCTTCTCCCAGAAAGAAGGTTCCACCAGATGTGGATCTTCTATCAGTGCAATCACCAGCCCAGTCAGCATCTGTGAATCCCAACAACTGTATGTTTGCACTGTGTTTGTATAAGAGTCCATAGTTAAGGGTTCCGTTAACATATCTCAGGATTCTTTTGGCTGCAGTTAAATGAGATTATTTTGGGTCACTTTGGAATCTGGCACACAAAGTCACTGCATATGCTATATCTGGCCTTGAAGCCGTGAGATAAAGTAGACTGCCAATAATTCTTCTGAACTCTTTCTGATCAACATTGTTGCCTTCTTCATCCTTGAATAGCTTGGTTCCGACAGAAATCGGTGTGGATACTTCCTTTGAACTTTCCATTCCAAACCTTTTCACTAAGTCCCTTGTGTACTTCTCTTGTGAAAGAAATATGGAGTTTTGTATTTGTTCCACCTGAAATCCTAGAAAATATGTCATTTGACCAAGCATCGACATTTCAAAAGTTCTTTTCATCTGCTCAGAAAATTCTTCACATAGTCCTTCCTTGTTACCAGCAAAAATGATATCATCCACATAGATAATGACTATGAGGGTACCATTGGCCATTTCTCTGACATAGAGGTTACTGTCAACTGTTCCTTTGAAAAATTGTAATGTCTTTAAGACAACCATCCAATATTGAGTACCAAGCTCTAGGGGCCTGCTTCAATCCATACAAGGCTTTTCTCAATATGCACACCATACTACCATCTTTGTCCAGCAAAAATCCCTCTGGTTGTTCAATATACACCTCTTCTTCAAGATCTCCATTCAGAAATGCAGATTTCACATCCATCTGATAGACCTTGTACTTCTTGTGTGCTGCAACTGCTAAGAACATTCTGATAGTTTCCAGTCTTGCAACTGGTGAAAAGGTTTCCTCAAAGTCGATTCCTTCCATTTGTGAATATCCTTTGCATACAAGTCTGGCCTTGTTTCTGGAAACTTCTCCCTTTTCATTGAGTTTGTTTCTAAACACCCACTTTGTCCCAATAACATTTTTCTTTTTGGGCCTTGGCACAAGATCCCAAGTGGAGTTCTTTTCAATTTGATTGAGTTCCTCATGCATAGCTTGTATCCATTCCTCATGTACAACAGCTTCAGCCACTGTGTGAGGTTCAACTTGAGAAACCAGTGCAGTCTGATCTTCCAATCTCAATCTTCTTCTAGTTCTTACTGAGGACTGTAGGTCTCCAAGAACATTTTATGTGTCAACATGTTTATTCAATTTGTTGTATCTGATTCTTCCATTTTCATTACGTTCATCTTCATCACTGGTATATTCATGAGTTGATCTCACCAGCAGTTGGTGTTGGCTTAGGTAATTCTGCATTCTTCTGTTCCAAGGTTGTGTCATTCTTTGAGTCATCATCATCCATAGTGTATGGCTTGGTGTTGTTTTCAATTATTATTACATCACTGCAATCAATCATTTTATTCAACCTCTTATTCCAGCATCTGTAGCCTTTTCCATCAGGTAGGTAACCCATAAAGATTCCTTCTTCAGCTTTTTCTTCAAACTTTCCCAGATTGATGTTTTTAATCTTGATGATGCAGGGACTGCCAAAGACTTTGAAATATTTAACAGTTTGTTTTCTGTTAAACCACATTTCATAGGCTGTCGTTTGTGTGTCTGGTCTCAGGAGACATCTGTTCTGTATGTGTATAGCAGTGCATACTGCTTCTCTCCAGAAAAACTTAGAGATATCATGCTCAGCTAACATAGTCCTCCCCATTTCAACTATGCTTCGATTCTTTCGTTCAGCCACTCCATTCTGTTGTGGAGTATATGGTGTACTATATTGATGTTTGATTCCATGCTTGACCAGATAGCTTTCAAAGACATCACCGGTATATTCTTTTCCGTTGTCTGATCTTACTTTCTTGATGCAGAGCTCTAGTTCCTTCTCACCCTGCCTTCTGAAAGTCTTGAACATCGTGATTGCCTCTGACTTTTGTTTCATGAACATGACATTGGTCATCCGAGTGTAATCATCAATGAAGGTTATAAAATATAAATCTCCTCTTGTAGACTTCTGTCTCATCGGTCCACATATGTCTGTATGGATGAGTTCAAGAGGCCTAGTAGACATGATATCAACTCCTTTGTGTGACCTATGGGTCAGTTTTCCCTTCTGACATGTGTCGCAGACTTCATATCTTTCTCTATTTAATTTGGGTAGATCTCGTACAACATTGTACTTCAGAATTTTACTCATACTCCTTTGACCAAGATGGCCAAGTCTTCTATGCCAGAGGTTGTTTTCATCTTTAGAGCTGAGAAGACAAGAATTGATGGGATCACCAATTTGAAATAGATTTCCAGTGGTTCTTCTTCCTTGAGTAATTATTTGTCCATCCTTTGAGCTCTTGATGATGCATGAATCCTTCTTGAACAACACCTCATGTCCATCATCACATAATTGACTTACACTCAGTAGGTTGTGTTTTAATCCTTCAACAAATAACACATCATTGGGTTTTAGATTTGTTATTTCAATCATTGCCTTTCCAACTCCCTTGATTTTCATATAACGATCATTTCCAAACACCACGGTTCCTCCTTCATGACTTTCAATGTTGCTTAGAATTTTTGTATCACCAGTCATGTGGGATGAGCATCCACTATCAAGAATCCATGACTTGGTTTTACTGCTGGCTTTTAGAGCAACTTCCGCAAAGCATGTGATTTCATCATTGGTTTCTTGAATACCTTTTCCTTTCATGTCTTTGATTTTTTGTTCAGGAAGAGTAGTCATACACTTATCAGCTCTATGACCCTGTTGGTCACATTTTTCACAAGCTTCACTCAGGCAGTCAAATGTGTTTTGAATTGGAGGTTTTGATGTTTTCTGCAAAACACTCTGGGTTCCAGGATGTCTCCCCCTTGACTCATGCATCATGCTTAGAAAAGACATGTTATAACAGCATGCATAGGCCTTATGTCCAAACACACCACAACACCAGCAGTAGCCTCTAAACCTTGATCTTCTCCGCTGATAGGAGTCATGTTGTAATTTTCTGTCCAAGATTTGAGTAGTCCTTCCTGAGGAATTTCTTTCTTCCATTGAAGATGATTTTACACAGGTTTGTCTCGATTTTATCTTTGAACCTACATTGTTAGAAATAACAGATGTATTTGGAGATTTACTGAGTGGTGAGTTGACCTGCCTCTGAGCACCAGTATGAGAAGATTCTGCCTTGATCTCAAAAGCCTTGTTAAAATCTTCTCTTATCTTTGTCAAGTTATTTTGTGCTTCAACCCACTTGGACTGTGTTTCTGATTGTTCTTCTTCTTTGAGGTGAAGTTTCTCCTCAAGATCTTTTGCAATCTTGTCCAGCTCAGCTATCTTCAGTTTGTGTCTTTTGATTTCATCAATGTACATTGTCTCTTTCTTCATCTATTCTTCCAACTCCTCAGTCATTCTTTTAGTTTCCTTTTGTAACAATTTCTTCTCTTTCTTGAGTTTAATGTTTTTTTCAAGGAAAGCCTCTAATTCATCTTTCAATCTGTATTGAAGCTCTGTTCGTTCACTTTCATCATCTTCACTGCTGCAGGTATCAAACCCTTTTTCCACATGAGCCATAAAATTCGTTTCTTCTTCTGAATGACTGGCTGAAGAAGAGTCTGATTCTTCCTCTTTGCTTACATAGCTTCTTCTTTCACCTGGAATGAACCTTTTCTTTCTTACACCTGATTTGTTTCCTTCTCTTGGGTATCTACTCCATTTCTTCTTTTGTGACTTCTCATCTTCAACTTCTGGAGCACTATATCTCTTCTTGGGGAAGTTTACAACAAAGTGTCTGAGGTTATTGCAATTGAAACACCTCGGTGGTAATTTCCCTTTTCCCTTGAATTTAGTTTTTCCAAACCTTTTAGATAAAAGAGAAATAATTTGTTTGAAATCTTCCTCCTTTTCTTCATTGTCAGACTCACTTGATTCCAAAACTTCGTCATCTCTTATCTTGAGTTGTCTCATGGCCTCGAAAGCCATCTCATCCTTGATCTTCTTATTGAATACTGGAATCTTCCTCATTTCATATGCAATGAGAATGTTGTGAAGTTCATCAAGAGAGAGATCATCTCTGTCTTCTAATACTGAAACTTTGGGATCAAACCTGTCAGGAAATTTTCTCATCAGTTTTTTAACGATAGTTGAGTCCTCCAACCTTTCTCCAAAGCCTCGAATGTTGCTGACAATTTCATTGACTCTTGTGAAATAATCGTCAATATTTTCTTCTTCTCCCATCTTAATATCTTCAAACCGACTTCTCCAAATTTGTAATTTAGCTTCCTTGACTTTCATGTTGCCTTCATAACTGCTCTCCAATTTGTCCCAAATTTCTTTGGCATTCTTGAGTCCCATGACTTTTGTGTAAACCTTTTCTGAGAGAGACATAAGAATGGCATTTTGAGCTTTACCATCAACTTCCATATTTCTTTTCTCAGCAAGTGTCATAGCAGCTTCATTAGCATGAGGAGGGAATCCAAATAAGGCTGCATCTCTAACTTCAAGGCCAATAGATAGAAGGTAGGGTAACATCCGATTCTTCCCGCTGTGGTAATTTTTTCCATCGAATGTAGGAACACCCCTACTATTAACAGAATTCAGATCGTCCATCTTCTTAGAAGTAGATCCATACAGAGGTTACCTCGCTCTGATACCACTTGAAATGCCTGGATCGATTGTGATCACTGAGAGGGGAGGGGTGAATCAGTGATAACTTTTTCTTTTTATGACTTGTTCCCTTTGGATTATCAATTCAACCTCTGCAGCTGGTTAAAGCCTAGATCTACTCTTTTAGTGGTGCCGAAATAATGAGAGCACAGAAAACAGAGATTTACAAGCTTCGGTACAAAGACCTACTCCTTGCCGTGTTGGTTACACCCCCCAACACGGATTCTTCACTATGCCAAAAGATGATTACACAGTAATTGGGTATACCCCCCAATTACAAGTTGGTTAAACCCCCCGAACTCCACAACATCATCTTCATCATGGCTCCACTTCACTTCCTCAAAGGTGTTGTTCGAAACTTCAAGTAGCTTCAACAGTCTTCAAAAGATCTCGTTGGTCTTGCTCACCGAAAAACCAATCACTTAGAATGATCAGTTCTTTTGCATTCACACACTTAAGTGTGTACTCTTCTTCTCAAGGTTGGTCTTCTTCACTTGTGCACACACAAGGGCTAAGCCTTGGCCTTCCACTTTGAACACCTACTTCCAGTAGAGAGTTCTTCTCTTCACTTGGCTCACACAAAGGTATGCCCTTGGGTTCTTCTCCACTTCTTCTCCATGCAAGGTTGCAAGAGTGCGGCCTCTACTGTATTCAAATGTCGCGCAAGATGCACTGGCCGCGGGCGCGCAGGTACTACTTCCGCGCAAGCACTCAGGTGTGCAAGGTGCAACACCGCGAGGCGTGCAAGCTACTCCTGCCGCGCAAGTATGCGGGCAGAGAGAGCTCCTTCCTGTCGCGCAAGGGAGACGCGCAGGGGACTTCTTCAGGGCCTCGAGTGGCTCCGGGATTCTCAGTCGCGCAAGAGGCTACGCAGAGGTACTTCGCGTAGCTCGGATGGCTTCGCGGGACTCTCGAGTTCTCAAAGGATCAGCAAGCGTTTCCAAGGGCGCTGGACTTCTCATTTTATAGGCGAGGAGTGTGAATAGAGTCCGCGGGATCCAAAACTCGAATGCCCGAAATCATCGGCGTTTTGAAAACTTCAACGCGTTAAAAATCATCCGCATATCTCGTTTGTTAATCTCTGTCCAACGCGGGTTTCCTTCTTATTTGGTTTCCTTCACGTGCATGCGACTTAGAACGCATGCACGGACTTCTGTTTAGGATAATCTATACAAAACATAACCCATCATGGCCTCGCACCTCCGGTTGCTTCGGCCAGCCTCGAATTCTTCCATACGTTGCATGCATGCCCATTTTTATGAATGGTTAGGTTCAGTTGGGCAAGACGAACTCAATGGTGTCTTCATCTTCGTCGGAGGTGGCCGGAATCTCGAAATCATCCCTCGGATGGCGCCTGGTTCGTCGGAGGCTCGCGGGTGGCTTCGAGCAAGCTCAAGGAAGAAGACGCCTCAGAGCCGTCGGATCCGGAGTTGAGAAGACATCGGACGGCTGGATTAGTTCGCGGCGCGCGGCAGATGAGATGAGCGGCGGAGATCGAGCGCGAGATCAGATGGATGGCTCAGATTCGCTCCGTGGAAAAAATGTTTGTCCCACATCGAAACGGCCCGCGATTTCCACGCGGTTTATCAAAGTTCCACTGCCAGTATCCCTTCGATTGAACTTCTCCCTCCACGGTGCCGCCCCGCACCGTGTTCTCTCTGTGGGCGCGCTCTGCAACCACTCTGCTCCCTGCGGGCGCGCCACTGGCGCCCACTCTCGCCTTCGGGCGCGCGCTCCGGAGCCCATGCTGCGCGGGACCTGATCCCCTGCGTGGCCTCGGGGCTTATACACGGCCCCGACCTTCCTGCCTCAGGGATATGCTGCCTTGGCCTGAGGGTTCCCCCATGGGCGTGGTGACCTCGAGTCCCACATGAGCCTTGGGTGATGACCCTCGGCTGGCCTTCCTTGGTGGATATTTTTTGCTACTTAAACACTAAGTACTTTGTTTACAAACAAAGTAACCAAGTGTAAATGCCAAATGCCACATCTTCTTCTTCTAATCCATTCTTTCCATTTCTTCTTCATCCTTCTTCCACAAACTTCCTCAACTCCTTTCAATCATGTATTCTAGACTTATGAGACATTTGTAGAAGGTTCTTCATCAACCGAACTCCTGAATCAAATAATTCTTCAATGATCTTCATTGATCCAATCAGAGATCAAGTTGGATCAACTTCTAATTCACATGCACTAAGTGATAGTGCATGGACTTCTTTATCTCACTTCATCCACTTAGGACCTGTGGATGGATCTTCTTCAACTCCTCATGCATTGTCACTACAATGCATGGTCTTCTAATCATGTTGTGAAATTGTATCCAGTTGATACAAGTTCATGGAACTTTAAGAACAGCTCAACAATCGTCTGATTTAATGCTTCTGTAATCATCAATCTTCAAGATGTACTTCATCAGATGACACACCATGACAAGTTATTGACAACAAATGCAATTACTTCACTTGGGCACAACAATATGTGACACATAAGTGTGGTTTATAATTATATCATCGGTGGGTCCAACATATACATTGAATTCAAGAAGAAATGATTTATATATCCTATGATTATATTGTTTTATTATTACAAATTATTTATCTACTATGAGAGGAAGTTTGTGGCTCAATATCTAGAATGTATTTTAGTTATTTAATATTATTTAAAATCATTTTTTTTGTTTTGGGTAATATAATTGTTTTAATATTACATGTTTAATTATTATTAATAGATCCATATCTCAGAATTAGATTCTTCTGTGTTTTAAATGATATCAATTTGGTTTTCAGTTATATTTTGGTGTTGGATTCTTGATATTGATTAAATAATGGTTATATAACTCTTGGGTAAACTAAATTTGATATAGGATGATATGATTAATCCACAAATGAACATAATCTGTTCTAGGATATAATGATGGTCCCATATAAGAAGGAATCATTAAATTAATATTTTATATTAATAAAATTTATTATATTATATTTAATAGGACATTAACAATATTAAATTTTAAAAAATAAAATTTACTATTTTATTTAAAATAATAACATAAAAATGAATCTCATAATGGTATATCATTAGAATGTCATATGTCTTAAAACATTCAAAGTGGGAAACTATGTTATAAATTTCATTGATAAATGATAATATAAATATATGTGTATAATTAGTATTGGACAATTAGTTTTTGTAACGTTCCTTGTAATTTTCTAGTTGCCATTATGATCTCATGATTGTCCACGTATCTCCAGAGATGGATTGACAAAGAGAAACAAAATTTTATCAATGTAAGATTAATCCTGGTGGCTATTTCCATGGCCTAGATAACTATTAGTAACATCAATATAAAATCCAAAGGTAGTAATGTTGAAATTCATCTTGATACGAGTAAAGCTTATGACAGAGGGGAATGGAGTTTTATTACTATGGATCTATCAAGCATCATATTCTCTATAGGGGTTATTGACAATATTTTTTACTCCATTATCTCACCATAGATGGACACCATATTCATGGAAATGCAATTTTATTTTTTTAATGGTGTCAATGGTCTTCAGAAAGAGGACCCTATTTCCCACTATATTTTAATCATTGAATAAGATGTTCTTATGTGGTGACTTAATCACTGTATTTCTCATTGTAAAATGACTCCTTTTAGCACTAATAATTCCTAGGGGCGTGTGTCTCAGCAAATGTTTGTAGACGACACCACTCTCATTTTCAATGCAAACAGGAGAGCTATTCGATGGTTAATTAGTATATCGATAACTATCGTAGATGGAGTGATTATGATTTTTATAGAGAGAATAGTCTCTTGATTTACAAATCAAAATTCTTGGATATTCAGTTATGATATCGAGATTCCAGCCTTGCCACACCCCTAGGATCATTCCCAATGACTTACCAGGGTGTGCTAGTATCCCCTAATTACCACATTATTTGACACTTTGACATGGTCATGGATAAAATAAATGGGTGAATTATCAACTGAAAAAATAGTCTCTTATCATTTTGTGGGAGAATAACAATGAAAAAATCAATTTTATCTTCAATTCAACTGAATATACTATCTACTGTCATGGTCCTCAAAAAACTGATCTCCAAAATTGAATATACTCTAAAATATTTAATGTGTGGTGGGTTCCAACAAAATAAATTTCATTGGGCCTCTGGGAATAAGTTGGCAAATCACACATGTGATGGGGGTCTCAACCTGAGGAGTGTTTATGACTCCTTGTATGGATTTTATTCCAAGTTGGGCTAGGAGGCTATGGAGGGAATCTCCTTATGGGGAAAGAATATTCTTATAAAAAATGTTCTTGTGGGAAACCCTACTAGATGTAAACCGTCCAAAATCTGTATACTGATCCTGCCGTATCTCCCTCTCCATCAGATATACACTAGTGTATTGTGGGAGAAGGGGACATAATTTTTGGGCATCATAACAGGTCGAGATATACTCTAGGATTCCATTTATTCACAACTCCTAACAAACATTTTGGGGAATCCAGCGATTAAGGTTTCCTCATTTGGACAACACTGGATGATTCTAAGAGGAATCAGTTTGATGGAATCTCTCTATCTAATGTCACAATCAATTTAGTGTTCATAAGCTCAACCTCAGGTACATTCTCTGTCAGGTACTTCATTAAAATTTATTTTATTGATTTTCCATAAAAATTTTGGAGAGATACATTATGGTTAAAGTGTCTAACTTCAAAATTTATTTTATTTGTCTGGCATGTTCAACATGGAACACTACCCATAGATGATAATGGTCCATAGAGAGGTGTAAGCATGGCTTCAATATTCCTTTACTGTCAAGAGGCACAATTTGAATTTACATCACTTGTTTTCAATTGAATAGATTAAGAAGAGTATTTATGGAGTGTGTTTGGACATTTCACATGATAATATGATTGGGATTACGCTGAATATCGTTTACATCAAAATTGGTTCTATGCATTGGACAAGCCAAGTATAATATGGAAGGTAAGAGTGGACATCTTTCTAATGGGCTATTGGATAATTTGGTCCCCAAGAGATTTTTTTATCCATAGCAGTCTGGGGATAAATAAAATGGTTATTCTCTTTAGGTGTCACATCCTTATTTTGGACATCTGCATGTTCACTATTGACATATATGATGCTCTATCCATCTCCTCACCCATTCCTAAACATACATTACCTAGTATGATTTCCACATCTGATAGTGCATGGTTTAGAAGGAAGGAACATTACTTAGGGATAAAGATGAATATGGATGGCTTGTACAACTTGGGAACAATGGATAGGGGTGTCATTATCAAAGATAGTTAATGATCAGTGAATTAGGCCTTTGTAGTTTTCTGGGTTCCTGGTGATTCTCTTTAATGAGGGAACCTTTTAATGCTTTCCATGATCTTATTGTGCAATCAAAGGAACATTCTTTTTGAAGTGATCGAGACCGAATCACTTTATATTTTTAATACACTCTCCAGAATGACTCTTGGTCCTTGGCCGATCTTCTATGCTTTTAGACGCTGTAAGAGATTGATAAATGAGCATATGTCTATTTTTCCTATATAGTTGCATGGGAATATTGTGGCAGATTTTATGGTGTTTATTTCATCTAAACATGATCGTCTACACTTTTTTACCAACAATAGATTCTTTCCTCCATTGGGGAGTCACATTGTTCAAGCTGACACTCTCGACCTTCACTTCTTTTAACCCCCCGTAAATGTATGTTGGTATGTTTTCATCTTCTGTTTTGCCCATTTGTCTCTAAAATTAAAATAAAAAACACTTTTGGTATTATAAACACCTAAATAAAAATTTAATAACAATATTTTTGATTTTTTAAGTGGGATGGAAAGATTTTTTAGAATATATTTGGGGTAATATATACATTATCTATGCATTATAAAATGTTGTACAGGAATTAGATAAAATATAAGTTATCATGTCACCATCATTGAATTATATATATATATATATATTAATACATTTAATGTTAATTTTGATGCTTAGAATATAAAATTCAGTTTAAATTCATTTTAAATTTACTAATTTTTAAAATGAAATAAAAAAGAAACAAATTAATATATAGAAAACATATTTTTAATAAAAAAATTATTTTGATAAATATTTATTTACTTCATTTTTGAAACATTAAATTAATGATTTAAAAATATATATTTACATAAAATAAAAGTAATAAATGTTATAATATTTGAAAAAAATTTAATTATTATATTATATTGAATTATATATTATTTATTCATAAGTAAAAGATATATTTTATGGTAAATATTAATTGTTACATTATACTATTTTTTGGAAGTAAAATATCTCAAATTTGGATTATAAAAATTAATATAAATAATATATATATTTATTTATTTATTCAATTAAAATTTATATATTATTATTATTATTATTTTATATATATGAATATAAATATTTAATATTAATCAGAATATATGCCTGCGTGAGCTAGAAAAAACACTCCCAATGATTAAAAAACTATTTACAATGTTCCATGGAGGAGTAGCAAATGAATTAATAATAATATACTAATGTGCTTCCATATAGTAATGAAATAAAAACTCCATATTGTGTCGAATGTCCAATTGTAGCTTCAATCCATAATGAATTTCATTTATTATGAGGTAGTCATCATTTATTTCTCTTTATAATCATGTGAATCATATATATGGATCTGCTGGAAGTAATAAAGATAACCCCACAATTCCTTGAGTAGGTACTATAGTACATTTTTTGATATCCTCCATATAATTTCCACCATAATTTTGGAATCACTCTAAATCCATATCATCAGGAACAAAAAAAACATGGTGTAACCTATATCGTATATAAGTCCCCATAGTTTTGTATATAGTGAAAGAATTTCTCCAAATATATTCTTAAAACATCCCTTCATAGAAAATATATACATAAAAAATTCTCTTTTATAGTCCACTAAAACAATATTGATATAAATAGATTAATTAACATTAATAATTATCTAATTTCCTATTATTGCATTAATATCACAAGCATATAAATCAAATCTATCATATACTAGCCAGAAAAACCATGTAGTTTCTCGGTGGAAGGATAAAAAATATCATGGTTTGTTCTACCTCGCTAAATTGAATTAGCACCAATGAGGTGTATGAGCACTAACATAATGAATTACATAATATATGGCCTTATCAATTCAAATATTATATGATTCATATATTTCTATATATTATTATTATTATAGGATATCTCAACCTCAAAGGGATATAATAGTTTTTTCCTGATAGAATCTACCCAAACAAAATCCCGAAAGTTATGTAAATCATAATTTTTTCAAAATATGATCTGGGAGATCCATTTTATTTAGTGTCATCAATTATATTAATATTAATATTTTATATAAATATGATTAGAAATTTTGGTATCAGGTTTACAATAATAGAATGTTGAGTCTATAAAAATTAGGGTCCTCTTGAATAGTCATCAACTAATAAGAGATCTCTAAAAAACTTCCCAATATGTGGTAATCAACATTCAGATATTAATGAGATGATAAAACTCATTAACCAACCCTGAAAAGGTAATTATACTTCAAAAATAAATAAATATTAATTTTATTAATTTGAAAAGAATTTTGCCAAAATATTTTTTTTCATAAATTAATAAATTAAATTTATTACAATTTATTAATGATCCAAATGAAAATTATTTTTTACATATATCAAAAAAATTTACATTCATATAATTGTAGATACACGATATTTAACAGAATCATATCCATTATTTTACAGAAATATAAATTTTACAAATTAATATCAGTTATACATTTCATTTTATAGAATTAATTTATATCATTTTTATAAATTTACTTCATTAAAATTGGAATTCAAATATTGACTCATAATTTACTAATTTGTTTTTTATTTAAATTTAATTTATCCATAAGAATAATATAATTGATGATAAATATTAAATCAGCACATAAAAAAATGGTATAAAATGGATTAAATAACTTGATAATAATTTTTTTAGAACAATATCTCTAAATGTGTGAATGAGGTTCCAATCAAAATCCCCTTAACCCTTAAAATTTATTAATCTTTATTTCAAAAATAATACATTAACATTAATTTTCATTTGTATTGATGCATAAAAACATTAAAAATGACACACAATATTATCAATAAAATAACCGCTCCTATAAAAAATTTTCTATGAATCCCCAATACATGGGTAGCTCTTCAAGTCCATTACTAAAGAGAATGATGACCTACAAATAGTACCCAAAATAGGCCAGGGGTTAGTAGTTATAACTGCAGATTTATAATTAATAAAAATTGGGGGAGTCACATTATTTAAATAAGTTTTGGAATATTGAGAATTTGTTCCTCCACGAGTTAAAACATTAACATAAATAACTAGGATGTCCCATCACATTATTATAATTTAATAAAAATTATAAAAAATTGGAATAATTCCCATAGAAACACTACGTATCTGACCACAATATCCAATTTCATCCAAACATGAAATACATGAATGTATCACCAAATTAAATCCAAAAAACACTTCTAGTCCTAAAAAATATATAAATATGGATTTGTGGAAAAATATACTTTATAATATCATCCATGGGATAAATTTAGTAATTTTTAAGGATGTATAACAATTCATGGTGAATAATAAAATGATTAAAACAAGTTACCTTAATATGTATTACGCTATCCAATACTAATAAAATGTTTTCTCAAAGAATAACTCATATTGGTAATCATATAGATATCAAAACATATATGTAAGGAATGTACCCCTCCTATACATCCACAACTAGTTTATCACCCCATGATCAAATTTAAAATATTATATTCTAAAGTAATATTTATAATTAAATTCACATCACATTAATATATACCACAACCAAATTGTCAAATCCACATTCATCCCACGTAGCTTGTAAAAATATAATCATTTTCACATTATCATTGACAAACTAATATAGATAACATTTACAAACAATGCACCATTCTTTATACCACAAACAATTATATCCATTGAAATTTCCACTATAGTTGGAATACAATTATTTCTCAAAATCTTATTTATTTAAATAATGATCATAAAATTATAGTAATCAGAAATCCATTATACATATTATAGATGAATTACCTATAATATAATCCATTACATAAAAATTTTCCTACAAATCATGATCGATCAAAGAGATATTATGGAATAGGTAGATATATATAGTCCATTACGAATTTTGATGTTGTGTAAAGCACTACAAAAAATATTTGGGATTCAATTTTCATAATAAAGCTAGTACTGAATCATTTGAAATCAGATATTATATGAATATCGCCATACACAACTATAATATGTAAAATAATCCATTATTTTACTCCATTATAACAATTATCCCACCAAAAACTAATATCCATATATGATATCTGTGAAGAAAGATACTGGGAAAACAAATTGAAATCAAGATCCATCATTCATAACAATTATCTCACCATAATTGCGAAATGAAAACCATTTAATTAACAATTCATAAATATAATCTTAATTAAAATTTCCATGATCAAATAATAGGTTAACCATTACAATTTTACATTGGTAAATATTCATTCTTAATTAACATGATAGATTCATGATTTTCAAACCATTTTACTCATAGAATAATTCCAATTATACAAATTCTGAATATTAATTCAATACTAACAATTAACCACATCTAGTATGTTCTTTTGTAAATTAATTATCATTCTATAATCACGGTACTCAATAATTTATCAAAATCTACTTTGAATATATTCACTAATAGTTAATATGTAATTTATAATAGATAGTTTCTAAATTCCTCAACATAACATCTAGAATATTTTTATAAAAAATTAAAAAAATATAAATAAACCATTGTTCAGTCATAATTCTCAACCCATTCCGATAGTCCTTGTTTCACATCTGAAATGATTTTAATGTTTTAATTCAGTCTTCCTATCTCTATCGGCAATTCAATACAATAACCTTAGAAACCCATACAAATGATCATCAAATGTCCCCACCATACCAAGTTCACATCTAATCCCATCATTCATATAACATACTAATAATTTTATTCATAGAAATTGAATTATTTTCATCTCTTAAATTTATAGGGAAAATTAAACATTCACTCTAGGACAGAAAAACGCTTTACGATGAAACAATTGGATCTCTCATATCTAATAATTTATCTCTAGAAAATATTAATTTCATTATATTATATTATTTAATGTATTAAATATGAATAGGTTCTTGTACTGATATACCTATAAACATTATCCATTAATATAAATACCCATTATTAGTGCATTGACAAGAAATTCGTTCAGATTCAACACATTCATCCGAATAATGGTAATTTTATAAAAAATCACTATTTAGATATTCATTAAATAAATTTATATTTATATTTTTAAAAAAATTTAAAAAAAAATGTATTTGAAAACATAATCTATATAAGTGGATATAACACCACCTATTAAATACAATAAGCAACATAAACCTATAATCAACAAATGCATTCCCAATGTCACATCAAATTTATCCTTGATTGTAGATTTTATCTAAAACTGGTTAATTATATTGTATAAATAATAAATATAAATCATGAAAATTTAACAATGAAACAAAAAATAATATTTAATCAATCCCCTATATTAGTTATACATTTATAATTTTATGAGATATAATGAATGAATATTAATCACCCACCCCTATCTAAATTGACCAACACAAATACCATTATACAAAAAACTATCATCAATTTCTGTTATTATGTACTAAAAACATAAATAAACAATGTATCTAATATAATAGGAATGAAATAGTAAAAATAAATAAAAATATTAATGCTTATCTAATAGTTCCTTAATGCATAAGAAATCAATTTTGAATTTCATTTGGTTTGGAATATATAATATAGTGGGATGTGTGTGGTTTGAGGGACATATTTATATAGGGTTTTGAATAGATGTATTAAAAACTGATTAATGGATGTTTGTATCCAATACGTATAAATTAATGTTTTAAAACATGAACAGCGAATAATGACTCGCACTACACACATGGTGCCTTTTATAAAAAGATTATAAAGTTAATTCATATAATTTGAACAAGAAATGTAAAAGTGATTCATAAAAAAAATAAATTCCACTTTTAATCACTATAAACAGAACCATACCTTTCATCCTTGAGTCATCATTGGAATTTCTAATACTAATAAGGACACCAAGAACATTATAACCTTATTGGATAAATATCCCTCTCCAATTTGACTATAAAAATAAATAATAAATTATAAATAACTACAAAATTTGATTTACATCCCCCCATATTTATCTTTACAGTGGATTAGTAAAGAACCACCATTACCAACAACATGGATAACTAGTCTAATCATATCCCACTTGGATACCGATTGAGCCACCAAATTCTGCAATATGCACACATAATGGGATTTGATTCTCAAAATAGAGACCCCAGAAAACTCCAGAAGAACCACACCCTCTACAATAGAATTTTGTTATAAACATATTTCAATTAGGGAAATATAAAAGAAGTAATAAAAAAATTAATAGGCACCCTTTGTGTTTTTTTCATTATTGATCACTTATTACATAAATAAAAAATAAAATTCCCATGAAATTTGAAAGAATAATAGAAAATAGCCACACCATACATATAGATGTAAACATGAGATATGATATCATGAACCAAACCCATTATCATTATATGATGTTCCTTTATATGGCAAAAATATTAACTATCTCTTATAAAATAAAAGTAAATATTATATCATCACCACCAAATAATAGAAAAACATAAAGGGTGGGTTTTATAAACAATTTACATACATTTGTTAGTAATAAAAGTACATTAATCCCCTGTAATTAAAAATAAACCTGATAAATTAAGAAAATAATACATAACAACTGCCCATGATATACAATTGAATGATATAGATTAAAAAATAAATTACCAACACAATATCAGAAGAAATCATTTATAGACATAATATCAATTAAAATCTCAAAAAATAAAATTGGTTAATCAATTAATGTCATCATATATCAAGTATATAAAAACTAGAGACTTTTACTTTGCATCAGTGACTACCGCTCCAATCTTCTCTCTCCCAATCCACTGCTACAATTTAAAATTTGATCCAAAATAATACAAAAACCAAGAAACACATGCTATTGATTGTAAATAATATCAACATTCCACTACTCAATGTTGAAATCCTATTAACTATCAACATCACCCCAACTAATAACATGAGAATGAACGTAATTTTTCCATTAAAATAAAACTCCAAAATGAAAATATGAATCTAATTCACCAATGATGATTGTTTATATGATATAAAATATTTTAAATAGTTGAAAAAATATATTAATGTCTATAAAAAATGGAGGATCTTACTTCCATGATAAAAAAATCATTACCTAAACAGAGGAGATTCATTTTTGAAAATATTATCCCCATTAGAATACAGCAATGGCTTCATCCAATGATCTGCATAATACTTTGAGTGTTATTTTCTATATTTATTCATTAATAAATAACATAAAACATATATTTCATTATGTTTACAAATTTTTATCCAAGAATAATTAAATCCCCATTTATTTTGATTGAATATCATGTATCTAAATGTTTACAATTATAATAAATAAAATAAAACTATAAAGATAATATACAAATAATTAAAACTTTACGAAATTACCATCTGTATATTGAGTACAGAAAAACCTCTAAAATATAGAATTCATTTCAGAAATATGTCCCATATGGTATAGATAGTTCACTCTTTACTAAAATCTATATGCAGATTGAATGCGGTTTTAATACATAATTTAGATCCAAACAAATGGTTAACACATCACCAAGCAATAGTGGGGAAATAGGGATACCAATCATATATTATTGTTTTCCGAAAACCATGTGGCTTAACCATAACTACCCCATACTTATTTGATAAAACCTTCAATAACCATCACTACTTGATCCACAAAAAGTTAGATTGTACATTCAAGAGGTCCAAAATCATGTATACGAAATCCTAGACTCTATTTACATAAGAAATACTAGTTATATTATTCATTGTGGTGGAATTCCAATAACAATAGGGAAAACAAATCATGTGAAAGAACCCGTACTGAGCCTAGCACATGGCTGTCACTTTCTGAAACACCAGATATCCCAAGTAAAAATCTACATGAAATTATTTCACTCTAGGACATGAAATATAACATTGAAAGATAAGATATAGATTTATCAAACTAGGATTCACCATAAATGGTGTAATATGGAATTCATATTGAACCAAATTGTATTTAACTGATCAAAAAACTTATATCGCTTAAAACAACAAAAAATATTTTTCATCCTCAGACCATCCCCTAATATCATCACCCCAATGAAATCAATATCAATAAAACTCCCCAAGTTAATTCAATATTTGGGAATCATATTCATGATTTTGTAATGATTATAACATTATCCCTAATAAATAATCCATATTCATTAAATGTCACCAAAATTATTTTTCATTTTAAATTGGAGAATTAACACTTTCTAAATACCACCATAATGTTTCACAACATCATATCACATCATTTTTATAAAACAATCATCCAAAAAATTCATTTTAAAAGTTTATATCAAATAAAAAATTCCCCATCTTGCATGAAATCCATGAAAAATAGATTAATTAAATTGTCATCATACTACGAGATAGTAAACCTATATATCTAATAATATTCAAAGTCCTCATATTACCCACAAATGTTGTAATCCAATATAAAAATATGTGAAAACTATACTACATTTATATTTAGATAATTTGTGGTATATTAAAATTAATGTGTCTATAAATACCATGATTTGTTATAGGTAATTTCTCTCTTCTAGGATAGAACATGTTCCAGGGTAATACCTAGAAAATTTAGTAAGGATCAAACAAAACATGATCATTTAGATATAGAAGAATCAAATAAGTATCAAGATTCTCATTGATATGCTCAAAAAAAGTATTTCCTTGGTAATTCCACAAAAATACATAATCATTCATATTTATCTTGTTCATATTAGTAAAAATGCAACAGATCAATGAATTGATCCTCATATAATAACCAACAATAATAAATAATTTATTCATATATTATCTATTCTAGGGGACCACCAAGAAAACCCCACCAGAACCATGTAATGATCAATGGAAAAACCACACTATTTTCTAAATTAAAACATTATAATTAAATTATGGCCCAAATTTAAGAAACTAATTCCTAACACAATATATTATGACACAAATGAACTATAAAGAAAATTATTAATCATCTTAATACTAATCATCCAACTAATTTAAAAAAACTATGTCCCGAATAAATACCTCTAAGATTCAGTCCATAATATTTAATGAAACTTCATAGATCCATACCATTTTTACTAATATAGAATTAATAAAAAACTGTAGAATTATATTAATCTGATAAATATTATAATGATATCAACAATAAATCATCAAAAAACCTCATTATTTACCAATATTTTAGGATATTATATTCTATAATTAATAATCCACAAATAAATTAATACCTATAACTAATTGAATTACTCAATAATATGTGTTAGTGGTTAGTGATTACTCATTGTCAGCTAATTCACATGATTCTAATCAATACATATATGTAGACATCTATATTCCTTCATTATAAATAGAATCAGATCCCCCATTGTGAAAAACATAGTGAAACGAATCACCTCTTCAATATAAGATTAATCATTAATTCACATCTAATGAAAACATGAATTTACCATCATACATAGAGAGAAATATTTCTAATTAAAGTCATTATGAAACACTATAAAAAATATGATATCAAATATATGTTGTGGTGTCGGAAACATTTTGTAATAGACATTATGATACACATTGAAAAACCTATGAAACAACACCTAGTTATCCACGATTGATCTAGAAATTGTCATGAAATTTGTGGAAGGGAAAGAATCAACATACATTGGACCCATCAGTGGGTCTCGATCACCATTAAAAAATGTTGTCTCTCTTTCTTTTTCATTGATTAAGACATGCAACTAATGAAAACATTACTTTTATTCAATAAATACACCAATAAGATTTTCATAAATTATCAAACATAAATATCCTAACAAATAGTAGATTTTCCCAAGAATGATATTTCACTAGAATCCACTAACAATATAATCACAGAACTTATAGGTTATCTTGACTACCTACTTACAAAAAATACTCCAATGTATCTAGAAACATTTAAAAATAATATCTTAGGCCATATATATTGATTGTAAAATTATGTACGTTATATATATCTAATAAACAACATTATAAACCATATTGAATAAAACAAAATAGTAACTCAAACAAATTTTGATCACCAATTACATGAAAACATATGGAATACATCTATGGACATCATGACCAACTAAAAATATGACCTTGATTTTAACCCACCTAATAGAAATGATCCACTCATAATATCTTAGTATGGATGTTATCATCTTTTATTCACACACACACTTCACCCCCTTTCATTAGATAAATGGGTAATTATCTACTATGTTGATGCTACCCTAGTAGAGTCTAGAATGGTGGATAAAAATAAAGAGGTGAGAAATCTCCTTGGTAACATTAGAGAATGAATGTGAAAATAATTACCTAATGATCATGAACTCCAAAAGATTAATAAATCATTCCTGGCACACTATCATGGGTCCAATAACTAAATGAAATAGAGAATAAATGTGAAGAACATCACATCTAACTCCAGACTATCAAGAATATCATAATTTCAAGAGAATGATATCCTCATCCAAAAAAATTGAACCCACATAGATATGGTATGCCTCCATAACCATGAAGATATAGTCTTAATTATCTCCCCCTCAATAAAAATTTTCACACTCTAGAACATTGAGATATATCATAAAAATTGAGTAATATTTTCAATTGTCTTATTGACCCAAAGCCTTCTAAAAACACCCATTCTTCCTCATATAAAAGTAGTCATAATGAATAAATTAACTGGAATTCATTATAAATTATTAACTATTTGAAGATGTATGTCCTTTTATAGATAGTATGAATCCCAAATCCACAACGATCATTTAGTGTTGAAGAATGAATATCATCCATATTTTATAAATTTCAATGAATCATAAAGTCCAAAAATGACATAATTATTTTATATTAATAAATTAAATTTCAAATGAGAATCTCTTATTTTTTAAATCAATACACCAAAAGATCCAATTTTGATGAATTATCCATCCCTATGTCTTTACCCAGCATAAAAAAATACCTACCCTTATCTAATTCAATAAATACAAATGTATATGTAACATGATAAAATAGGACTAAATAATTTTTTCCCTGATTCTATCACATTTCTATATCTTGTAATATTATAATATTTTTTTTACCTTCCAACCCCTGAATGCACAATAGATTTTATCTCAAAATGATATTTTATCTCTCAGATAATATCTCTCAATCATCTTTTTCAGGAATCCCAACCCTGGGTTCCTGTCTAGGACTAGTAAAAAAGTGTTCAACTATATATAAAGCCTACCACCAATAAGGAATGTATTTGTGACTATAACAATGAGTTTAAAATCTATTGAAAACATTTCAATTTCCAATTGATATAAATTTAGGTATACGATATAATGGGAGACCCACAAATAAACACATTGGAATAATAAAATTGGAATTACAAAAAAATGATGTTAAAAACTATAATATATGAATCATTCGAAAAAAATACATATGTTTGGAACACATATTCCATAAAATATTAACCATCCACTCAGAGCAAGTATCGACCTGATCAACACACAATTGGATCCCAAAGATAAGAAAATATGTTAATTATTGTGTTAATTGGGAATATAATTATATTATGAAAGATAATCCTAGTAAAATATCAGGAAAATGTTATATAAGAATATAATATATTAAAAATAATTTTTTTAAATCACTACCTAAATTGTTACACCCCAACATCTATATTTCTCAATATCCACGTGACACATAAAATTATGAATATCTATAACATATCATATATTTAATGTTTTTACCGTGAATATAATACCCCATTATGATTCCAGTAACATCCACCAATTCCAATCCTTTTTTCTAAAATTACCTCCATACATCATCCAACACCTAATGCATATATACAATACATAGATCATTAGCAAATCTATCATCCAATTGATCATATCACAACATTCTTTTGATAACACATGTATGACAATGTATGATGAAAATACATTACATATAGATTATGATTCATTATACCTTAAGAGATTGGAAACATTAAAAGTAAACATTATGGAAACTAATTCCACTACAAATGATATTCTAGTACGTTTTGTTTCCTCATTAGTCATCATTAATAACATTAAAGTATATAATAATTATATACATCCATGAATTAATAATCTCTCACCCAATATCAAAGTCTATTATATCCTAGAAATACCTACACGTCATATAGGAAAAGTGGCCATGGGAGAGATAAATAAGTGATTTATATACTCACCCACTAACCTAGATGTTGGGGATGAAGCCCCCACCCAAAAATGTTTTTGTCAGTTTCCCCACTATCAAAGGGGAGTGGGAATAACAAATAAAATTATATTAGAATAAAACAGCCCACCAAAATATGTAATACTAGAACTACTAGTACACAACAAAAAACTATATCAATATATAACATTTGACACCCATTTTAATGGTTGATGATATAAATTCTTATGTATATACACATAAAATATTATTCTCCATCATTAATCATTACCATTTAGTAATTAAATGTTATTTTTTTAATTAAATATATTTCACAACCATTTATTATTCATTCATAAATTTATTCTTTAATCATTACAATTAATTATTGGATATCATTCTGTAATAATTCACATTACAAATTCTATTATTTCCACAAAATACTTCTGATATATTAATTATAATAATCCAATGATACATTATAAATTAATTACCAATAATAAGAACATTGAACAGGGATTTTTATAATTTCATTATCACAAATATTAGTACTCATGTTATTATTATATTATTCAACAATAAAAGTTTTGAATAGTTTATAATCTCACTAATGATGGCCATTGAAAATCACATCAATAAAACATATAACAACAAGTGTAAAAAAATAACAACCAAGAAGAAATAATTGTTTTAAAATACCATGTATGAACAAATTAAAATTATCATAGTGTCAACCATGACAACATTCCACATGATATATTCAATTCTAAAATTAATTGAATAAAGACACAACATGATTGGTTGAATACTATCCCAATTTTAATCAAATATCCCAATAATACAATGTTTACTAAATATCATATGAATTCTCTAACAACATATATAATGAATACCTCAAAACTATTATACCATTAAATAGTATTACAACCTAAAAGAGGGATATTGTTTATTTTACTATCAGAGTTAAATATATTTCATTTTAGGGACATTGGTCCTTGTCATTGAAGAACATCTAAAATTCTCTCAACTTTTATACTTAATGAGATATAAACCCAATAAACAAGATGATGGAATTTACTATGTTCACCTTAACTATGAAAATACAATGAATGTGAATGAATATTTTCATATAAAAAAACTAAATATAACTATATTATGATTAATATTATTTAGATCTCACATCTCTGACCCAATAAAGAAACTCACTATTCAGTCTATTGAATATTATATTCATCACATGATGATAATATAGATATTACCCAAGTCTTTATATCATATTTATAAAAAATTGTGTTATCATCATATTAGATCACGGTTAATATTATAAAAACTACTTCAACCTTCAATAATCCAAATGTAATTTGGAAAAACCTACACCAAACACTCCTTGATCCCTACATTCTATTTTTTCTCATTTCGTCATTACATAAATAATATGTCATGTGATATGTATATTTTAATAATATTGAGATATTATCATATCTTAAAAAACCATTTTAGGTATCATAAAATACTATTTAATATGTTCAATTTTTCTCTGACTACAATAACATGTAATTTTCCATCCTCAATAAATCACGGATAATCTCCCAATCATCCAGTATGAGGTTCCATAAAATATTGAAACCCACTTCAAAAATTCACCGATATTATTGTCTAGAATTTATATTCATTAATATCCAATTATCATAAAATTACAAATTAAAATATTGTGTTCCTCAATTAATTTAAATCCGCACAAGTACATGCATCTACTCTATCATAGAGTGCTCAAAATGTAATAATTTAGACATGTCTGGTATACATTGTTGAATTCATTTTTCCATGATAGAGAAAATATATAATGTACATAAGTGGTTATAGGCGTTTCTAAATTAGGATAATGAAAATGTAGCTTATATTCCAAAATAGACAATCTAACCACATAGTTGATTCATGTACATCATTTTCAAACATTTTAGATTTTCTCAGGAAGTCTATTTATTCATATATCCAGTAATTATAATTGATTTTGTCACATAAAAATTTTGGATACGTACTCAATATATCTACCAAATTTTATCATCTTTCACTTTTAGATAGCATATCCATTTTCCATTAATATAAACCACATTATAAAATATTAAAATTTATTGAAATAATGCTCATATTGTCTGCAAATCCACTTTAATCATCATTTCGTGTTCCAATAATCTCCCCTTTGGATTCAATTGACAATATCTAACATCCAAATAAAAATAATACCTTATCATATCCATTATTATCTAGAAAAATTTAATTTAAATCTAATGGGTTACCCAAAATGAAAAATCATCATTTAGTATTTGAGATGTCATATGTATCACCACGATCTTCGATGATACGTTTCCCTTTAAATAATCGAATAGTTTGCATTGTACAAAACATTAAGATTCTAACACACCACGACCAATCAAACAAGCTGTTATGAATTTTAATAATCAATTTTTGAAATCTTATAATTTTTATCTTTCAAAATGGACTTCATTTTTGGATTTGGAATATCAAAATTAGCTTTGGGTGAATTTTTGGTATTTTTCTAAAAAAATTCAATTTTTTATGAGTAGTGAAAAAACACTATGTTATTGTTTAAACCCAACTTCATATATAAATAATTAGTTATTTTATATTAATTTCTTTTAGTTCAAAGTAGATACACAATTCATATATATATTCAACTTAATTCATTGGAGTCATTTTATTATAAGTTTATATATATATATATATAATTGTATCGTACTTTTTATCATATTTTAGCCACCTACAAAGAGCATTTGAAATTTTGCATAAAAACTAATTTTACCACATTTGTGTGTGGAATTTTAGAAATTTGAGAGACACAATTGATATCAGTACAAAAAATTTAGTTCAATAAGATGAAATTAATTTTTGGTGAATAGTAACTTTTTACTTTTATTTAACATGGTAAAAAGTAAATAGGGTAATTAAGGGTAAAATATATATTATAATTACAGTTACACATGTCTTAATTCTATTTTAGAAGTGTAATTCGATAAAAAATAACCATATGAATAAAATATGATCTCTTTTGGTCCACTTTCATTTAATTAAGTCATTTATTATTATTTTATTTAAAGGAGAGTTAAAAGAGGTCAAATCAATGTTTAATAACTAAACCACTTTTTAATATAGGGTTATACAAATGATAAATTCGACTATAAATATTTATTAGAAATATAAAAATATTTACTAAATAATGGTATTTTATTTATAATTTTTATATATTAAATAATTATATTTATTTTTGACACAATGATGATGCAGTAAATAACTTATTAATAAAAGATTATAATATTTGATATTATAAATATTCAAATAAAACTAATTTGAGAATTTTAATGAATTAAATTAATTTTATAGGTTAATATTGCATATTATGGTTGATTAAATGATTTTTTGAAGTAATAATGATGTTATGAATTTAATAAAAACAAAATACCAAATAGTTTCAAAATTGACATAATAGACTTTTTGGAAAAAACAATTATATTATTAATTGGTATTCTTTTCTTCAAAAACTATGGTTCTTCCAAATGGATTAAATAATATTATATATGTCCTTAATGAACCACTTGAGTTTATCTTGGATGTTTATATTACATTTATTAACCATATAATAGAATAATACAAAGAGATATGGTAAATGTCAAATTATTTAACTATGAGTTAAATCTAAAAGATAATGTTAATATGATTACTTAACCTATCTAAAACCAATTGGTTTAGAGGTTTTTGACCCATCCCCAAGTTAGCATTTATATAATTCATTTTGGATCCATTACGAACCGAAGATGATTTTATTATAAAATAATATTTCAAGATTTTCTTAAAGTGACCCTCACATGTCTTATTAAAGGGACCCCCCTTCTAACAAATTCACACCTTCAAATCCATTTGGCTCAGCCATCCCCCACAAAAATATCCTATAAAATATCCACTATTAATCATATATACCTTTCTATATTCATAAAGACACCCTAATAATCCATTTTTATCAAATCGAAAGGAAGAACGCGAAGAAGAGAGAAATATTTCATCACCTATTTTGAGTTCTTTTCTTTTTCCACATTCTCATTCATTGATTTTCCACTAAAAAATAATAAATCTAGTATCCTCTCTATATTGTGATGTTATTATGAAAATGTTACATCCATATTAATTATTCTATCGATCATATAAATGACAAAGTCACCATACATATGTACGTACAAATTACCATATCCACGTCGTGGTGTAGTTTGTTATTCAAACAATTTTTCATTTGGATGGTTATAATAATGCGAAAAATGATGTAAATAGTAAATATAACATGATAAGTTTTCTATATATATGATATATCATCCAATTAAATATGATTTTATTATCAAAAGAATTATATTGTCCCTCGTGCATATGTCTGGATTACTACCTCCACAAACACAATAAGATTAATTCAGCATAGTAATCATTTAAGAATATTTTTTATTTTATTATTAAGAATAATTACAATAAACATTGTATCATTCTATATATTAATAAAATAAATCCTATAGATAACAAACATGGCTTACGTATCCATGCATATAAATGAAAACAATTCACTTAACACCTGAAACGATGATACTACTGAAAAATCATAGACAATACAATATTAGAAGAACTTATACGATATAATATTACTGTATATGGTAATTATATAAATTAATAACAATTATTTCAACATTATATTGGAGGATAACCTAACCTCAACCAAGTAAAAGTAGATGGTAAGGGTTAATTTCACAATCTTTTTATTATCCGATTTTGTTTTTACGTAAGTATCTTATGGGACCTCTTTATTATCCAAATCCATGATTCTCAAAAACATTATTCCAAAAAATTATTATTATCTAATAGAATATGTGTTAAAGTCATTTATTACCATGTTATACTTTTTATTAAATAGTTTGAAAGGAATCTTTCTCTCATTTTCCAAACAATGTACCCTGTGACAGTTTCATCAAAATTAATTTAAGAATTTTTTTACATATAAAGTGGTTATGGATATTTTCCATCATTATAACATAGTCTATGTTTCCCTTAAGATATTATAATAATATTTTCAAAATAAATGTTTTATTTTAAAATTATATTACTTTTAAATTATTTCAAAATAGAAAGATATATTTCTCTAAAAAAATGTTTTAATTTCATCTATGTCAACATCATTTGATAGATTGTGAGCATATTTGAATTTGATTTATAATGATAAAAAACATTAATATGATGTTGAAGGTTGTGTGGTATTTTTGATTGTGGATGTGTTATTTTTATACTATTCATGGTTTATGGATAATGTTTTGACATTTCATATGCTATTTATAATATGAATGTTTATGTTATGTATAAACCTCTTCATATAAGGAATGAATTGTACTTAGTAAGGGATGGGTGGAGCCCACTATAGCTCCACAATGAATCAGTAGGTCTAATGATACAGACTCGTGTCTTGGAACAAGCCCTTGAAAAAATCTTATTTGTAGTCTTGGCACAAGGTTGTGACTATGTGGTTTTGACGTCTGGCATTATGCATTACATAATTATGGAAGTGGATATTGATATTGTATGATATTATTTGACTAGTATACCATCCATTTCAATATTTAAATCGAATTATTTGATTTTATCATTTCCATATTATTATGAATTTCAATTATAAAAGACATTTTTTTGTCTCACATTGCCTTAAATCTTTATTAGTATTTATGAATGTTTCCGGAATATGTTTATCCTTACTGAGAATCTATTCTCACCCCTTTATTTGTTTCATTTTTACAGGATGCGAAGAAGTATATATTGACAGACCTATAGGGATAGTATAAGGTATATTATTGTGGCCTATAGAGACAATGTTGTCATAGTTTTTAATTTTATAATGTAATTTAAAACTTATGATTGTTTCTAGTAATTCCAAGGTTATTAAACTAATCGGTCATTCAAGACATGATCTTTGGTGATAATGCTGATTTTATATAATAATTCATCAACTTTGGGTAACATGGGTCCGGGCACTACTATTGGTATCAAAGGTAGATCATTACAGAACTTGGATGGAAGATTTAGAAAAACATTGATTAGAAAACCTTACCCTAAGATAGACGTTGAGGATTAGAATAGGACAACATCCTATAATTTTGGTACTGTAGAGATTTTGTGTGTTTTCCACGAAATAATTCCCTGTCTCAATATGAGTAGGTAGAGGCAGCTCTGGCACAGATGTACCTAGGGGTAAAACTTGAAAACACCATTTTAAGCTAGAATTGAATGAGAACTGGTGCATGAAAATGGGCCTTTGGTGCACTATTAGTTACAATATTCTAGGGGAATATTCTTAGGATAATTCATTTTTTATTTACAAACCATTATGAAGAGTTTATTATTATATTAAACCTCCGAGAAAACATTTTTATGATTATTTATTATATCCCTAAATGTGTAAATTTATCTTAAATGTTCTACATGATTAGAGTTGTGAATTGTGATACATAAACTAATTTATAAATGACATTGTTTAGAAATGACACATAGTGGAAGGAATGGAAACCGTATCAATGCATGTAACACATGTAGGGATTTACCTCATACTGAAGATAGATATATATGAACTAGTGAAGCAACTGGTTATGATCAATTTATCACCATACTTGGAAAACTCACTCAGATTGTTAATAATAACCATACATGTTCGAAGCACCATGATCCACAATGTGGATGATCAATATAACACCTCTTCGTAAGGAAATAACCCCCAACATTTAGTGGGAGTAAAAATTAATTAATAGGTGAGCAATGGATGATTTCCTTAGAGAAAATATTTCATGCTTTGGGGTTTAGTGAAAAGGAAAATGATGTCATGTTATTTTATCGCCTCACGGGAGATGCAGATCAATGGTTGTAATTAATCCAAAACACAATTGATGATGACGAAGTATTGAACATGGAACAATTGAGTTTAAATAAATTTTCATAGAAATATACTTTCATCATGACCATCGAGCGGATATGGAAAGACAATTTCTGATTCTGAGGTAAAATGATGATGAGAATATAACAAAATATGAGGCTAACATTACAAAGTTAGTAGGGCATGAAACATATTATATAAGTAACCCAAGGATTATGATTCATCAATTCATTGACTTGTGAAAAACATTTAGTTGTTGAGCATTAGTCTCACAATATGTCGCATCATACAAAAATATTGCAACATGTTCTATCAAGATAGAAAATGAATTATCTATGTCTTACGACATTAATGCAGTGAAGGAGAAGAAGAAATTTGTTGCACAATTTGGAAATGAAAATAACGTGATAAAGGGAAAAGTTGAATTTCCTTCTTGTAGTAAATCTGGGAATGAACACCCAAGTACATGTAAGAAGGGAATCAGAGTCTATTACACATGTGGTGAAAAAGGCCACCAAGATCATGATTACAAGGGGAAGAAAGGGGATATCATTTTTTATTGGTAAAATTTTTGAGAAAAGAGGCATTATGAAAATGAATTTTTTAGACAATAAGGGGAATTTCATCATAAAATCCCAAGGGAGAAAGGCCATGATTATTTGATCACTTCTACTAAGGATGAAACTCTAAAAGACGTGGTGGCAGGTAATTTAATGGGTTCCTCAAATTTATCTAATTCTTTATTTGATTTTGGATCATTGAATTGTTTCATATGTTCCTAGTTTTTTAATAGAATTAAATATTTTTTCCAATTTTATTTAATAAGGGAGTTTCCAGTCAAAATACTTATGTGTTGTATCATTACAACAATGTTTTGTGAATAAGTTCCCATTAGGGTATATAAATGTTTTTTATCTTTTGATCTCATCATTGTACACATGATTTTATTTAATATAATCCTCGGTATGGATTGGATTTTAGACCATGATGCGAAAATTTATTGTATGATGAAGGATGTTACAATTTTTTATGATGATAAGGAGTAACTTATCATTAAAGCAGAAATTTCACCATATTATTATTATCTAGATCCACCCACACTAGCTCTTCTAAATTCAACTATTTGGTAGGATGAGAATGAAATAATTATGGGAGAGGAAAATAATGTTTGAATAGAGGATGTACATATTGTGCATGAATATGTTGATGTGTTTCCAGATGATTTACCCAGACATCCTCCAGAATGAGAAATTGAGTTTTCTATTGATTAAATTTCTGGTTAAAGGCCCATGTTAAAGACCACATAAAGAATGGACACTATTTAATTATAGGAGCAAATGAAACATCTATAGGAATTTATTATTAAGTGATTTATTCAACCTAGTGTTTCTACGGGTGGAGCCTCTATCCTTTTTATTATGAAGAAAGATAGATCTATGAGGTTGTGCATTTACTACAATGAGATCAATGTTATAACAATAAAAACCATTTATCCCCTACCTCACATTGATGATATTTTTGGCCAAAATCAGGTAGCTAAATATTTTTAAAATATTGAAATTCGATCCAGATATCATAACTTGTTTAAGAAGAAGGAAGACATTCCTAAAACCGCATTACGATCTAGGTACGTGCATTATGAGTTTACAGTAATTCCTTTTGGGCTGACAATTGCACCCTCTGTTTTCATGGATCTAGTGAATATAGTTTTCAAGGAATATCTTTATTTTTTTTATTTTCATTTGTTGATGATATGTTGGTATACTACAAAACCTATGAAGATCATGAAAATCACTTGTGCACTATTCTGAAGACCCTCAGAAAAAATGAATTATATGATATGTTTATAAAGTTTGAATTTATGCTTCCAGATTTTTTTTTTCTTAGTCATATTGTCTCAAATGATGGAATATCTACTTATCCTTTAATGTTAAAGGAAATATATGAATTTCCAGCACAGAAAAGTATAACTGAGGTATGCAATTTTATTGGTTTAGTAGGTTATTATCAGCATTTGGTCTAGAATTTTTCCGGATTGGCTAACTCATTAACCAAGTTCACATGTAAAGGGGTTTAATTTGTTTGGGAAAAATAGTGTCAATAATATTTTGAAGAACTGAATAGAAGATTAGTCAATAATCTTATCTTGACTCTACTACCCAGAAAAAATGGGTGTTTTATTTATAGAGATGGTTCAAATAATGTACTTGGTTTTGTCCTTATGTAGAATGATAGAGTTATTGAATATGCATCACAATATCTAAACATTCATTAGAAAAACAATCCTACTCACGATTATGAGTTAGAAACTATAATTTTTCACTAAAAATATGTATACACTATCTCAATAATGAAAGATGTGATATTTATATTAATCCCAAGACTTTTAAGTATATTTTATCACAAAAAAACTCAGTATGAGTCAATGGAGATGGCTTGAACTACTCAAGGATTATAATATCACATTAGAATACCACCTTGGGATGAAAAATAAGGTGATATATTCTTTGAGCAGAAATTATCATGTTTTTTTGAACAAGATGAGATTATAAAGGGATCCTATTTTCATGGATTTGGTGAAAATGGATATGGGAATAATTATTGAAGGTGAAACATCAATAATATTTCAAATGGATTCCATAAAATATTTACTATAAATAATAACAATTTTTCAGGATGATGATTAGTAGTTTTTTAAAAAATTAATGTTGTGACTGATGGGAGATTGAGTGACTTCAAAAATGAAGATGGGATTTTGAAATTTGGGAAGTAACATTTTGGTCCCAATATATCAGATCTAAAAAGGGAATTGTTAGATGATTCTCATGGATCCAATTTTTCTATGCACCCTCATAACAACAATATGTATAGAGAATTGAAGGAACATTTTTTATAGAATAGCATTATAAAAGATATTGTTGATTTTGTATCACGATTTATGGTTTTCCAACAAGTGAAATCTAGATGGCTATAGCCCGTAAAAGTCATGATACCTCTTCCCATACCTTAGTGTAAATGATATAATATTAAATGGAAATTGTCATGTTGCTACCAAAGAATCCTATTAGAATTGATGAATATATGGTTCATTGTTGATTGCCTTACCAAGTCAGCAAGTTTAATTGCTATAAGAGTATATTTACTACTTGAAAATCAAGCATGACTATATATTAACGAAGATGTAAGACTTTAGAGAGTTCCCTTATCGATTGTTTTTTACTGTGATTCTTGTTTTAAATCATGATTATAGAAAAATATTTAGAAATCCCTGGATACGGAACTTCATTTGAGAACTGCCTACCACCCTCAAACAGATAAACAATCAGAATGGACTATTCAAACCATATAATACAAGTTGATATCCTGCCGAATTGTCTTTCAAGGTATGTTGGATCAATATTTTCATCTTGGAAAATATTCTGATAACAATACCTTCAATTCAAGTATTCATATAGAACAATGTAATGCATTATATGGAAAGAGATGTCGCACAACAACTTGTTGGGGTGATGTTGGTGAATGAAAGCTCATAGTCGAATAACTTGTTGAGGAAATGATGGAACATGTGAAGGTTATCCAAACCCACATTAAATCATCAAAATGTAAGAAGAAGAACTATATCGATAACCGAAAGAAGGATTTGTAATTTCATGTAGGAGATCATGTTTTTTTGAAGGTATCTCAATGGAAGGGAGTTATAAGATTCAGTAAGAAGGGTAAATTAAGTCCCACATACATCAGAGTTTTTGTAATTTAAGATCAAATTGGGGGTGTTTATTAATGTTTGGAAATGCTTCTAGGTCTCTCCAAAGTTCACAATGTGTACCATGTATCACTATTGAGAAAATTCATGCCAGACCCAACGCATGTACTCACTTATGAAGAAATTTAATTGGAACCCTGTCTGTATTATTGTGAGGAGCATTCCAAAATTCATGATACAAGAGAACAAGTTTTGAGAAAATAGACGACTTGTTTAGTAAAAGTTCTATAGAAAAACCATAAGATGGAAGTGGCAACATGGAAAATTGATGAACTTATGAGGAAGAACCACCCGAATAATTGTGTTCAGTAGTATTATAGAAATTTAGACGATAAAATTATCTGAAGGAGGGAATAATGTAATACCCCCATCTTCTAATGTACATTTCTCTTGGAATAATGAATTATGTTTCATTGTATGCAACTTTGAGATTCTAACACACTACGACCAATCTAACTAGTCTTTATGAAAAGTAATACCCACTTTTTGAAATTTTAAAAAATTTCTCATTCAAAATGGACTTCATTTTTGGATATGGAATATCGAAATTAGTTTAGGGTGAGATTTTTCTATTTTTATGAAAACATTCATTTTTTTATGAATAGTGAAAAACATTGTGTTAATGGTTAAAACCAAAATTTTATTTAAATAATTAGTAATTTTATATTAAATATTTTTAGGAAAAAATAGATACATAATACATATATATGTTCAACATAATTCATTGGAGTCATTTTATTATAATTTTACATATATAAAATTTTATCGAACTTTTTATTGCCTTTTACACACCTCCTTGGAGCATCTGAAAATTCACATAAAACATAATTTAACAACTTCTATGAGTAGAATTTAAAAAATTCTTGAGATATGGTTGATATATGTAGTAAAAATTTTGTTCAACAAGATGAAATTAATTTTTTAGTGAATAGTAACTTTTTACTTTTATTTACGACGGTAAAAAGTAAATAGGGTAATTATAGCGAAAAATGATATTATAATTACTATAACATGTGTCAAATTCTATTGGATAATTTAAATTCAACCAAAAAAACCTTATAAATAAAATATGATCCCATTTGGTCCACTTGGATTATATTAGGACATTTATTATTATTTTATCTAAATATGATTTAAAAGAGTTAAAATAAAAGTTTAATAGTTAAATGATTATAATATAGGGTTTTATATTAGTTAAATTTGAATATAAATATTCATTATAAATATAAAAAAGCTTTCCTATGTAATGTTATTTTATTTATTATTTTTAGTCATTAAATATTTATATTTATTTATGACATAATGATGATGTAATAATTACGTTATGAATGAATGATTAAAATAATTTATATTATAAATATCCGAATAAATATAATTTGAGACTTTTAATATATTCCATTATGTTTCTAGGTTAATATGACATTTTATGGTTGATTAAATTATTTTTTATGAATAAATATTGTGGATATAAATTAAGAAAACAAAATACCAAATAGTGTCAAAATTGACATAAAAGAGTATTTAAAAAAATATCACATTAATTATTGGTTTTATATTAATAAAAATCTATGTATAGGAAAAATGAATTATATAATATTATATATTTCATTAATGACCAATTTTAGGTACTCTTGTCATTTATTGTATGTTTATTAACCATATGAAATAAATACAAAAAGAGACATGTTAAATGTCAAACTATTTAACTAAGCGTTAAATATTAAAGATAAGGTTAGTTTGATGAAATAAAATGTCTAAAACCTATTGGATGAGAGTTTTCAGTCTCATATTCACCATAAACATTAAATAATTCATTTTGGATCCATTAGAAACCGAAAATGATTTTATTATAAAATTATATTTCACAATTTTCTTAAAGTGACACTCACCTCTCTTAGAAAAGGGCATCTTTCCTTCTCTCATATTTACACCGTAGAAGCCATTTGGAATATCTATCCCCTCATAAATATCCTCACTATAATCCCATTATCTTCGAGGCCTTCCATTACTCATAAATCTAACCTAAGGAAACCTTTTGATCAATTCAAAAGGAAAATCCCGAATAAGAGGTAAATATTTCATCCCCTCTTTCAAGTTTTTTCATTCTTAAACTTCCTATTTTTTGATGATTCCATTTTAAAATAACATCTCTAATATATTCTATATACTTTTTTGTTATTATAAATATGTTACAATGATATTCATTATATTATTCATTCGTTAAATGTCAAAGTAATCATACGTGCATGCGAATAGATTACCTTCTCCATGTCATGGTGTAGTTTGTTATTCAAAAACTTCATCAATTGGATGGGTATAATTATTAGTATAAATAATGTAAAAAATATTTATAACATGATAAGGATTATATATATGATATATTATCCAATTATATTTGATTTTAATTTCAAAAGAATGATATTGTCATTTGTGCGTACGTCTGAATTATCGTCTCCACAAACGCGATGAGATTCATTCCCCATCATAATAATTCAAAATAATTTTCATGTTAAGATTAAAAATATTGTTTATAAACATAATATCATTCTGTATATGAATCATATACATCCTATCCCTAAAAAACATGACTTAAGTAACCTAGCATATAAGGGAAAACAAATCAGTTAACACCTGAAATGATGATACTACTGAAATTTCATTATGAAATCAATATTAGAAGATAATATATGATATCATATTTATTTATATGGTTCTTTTAAACTCAAATAACAATTATTTCTTTATTATATAGGAGGTCATCCTACTCTCGAGAAATGAAAAGTACAAGGTAAGGGTTAATTTTAAAATCTCTTTATTATCTGAGGTTGTTTTTATGTAAGTATCTACTAGGACCTCATTATAATCTACATACATGTTTCTTAAAAATTCATTTCAAAATATTTTTACTATTTACTAGATTATGAGTTAAATTCAATTATATCCTTGATTGACTTTTTATAA
Organism: Viscum album; assembly: GCA_963277665.1. Classification (NCBI taxonomy): domain Eukaryota; kingdom Viridiplantae; phylum Streptophyta; class Magnoliopsida; order Santalales; family Viscaceae; genus Viscum; species Viscum album. The sequence goes on from OY728148.1 coordinate 1,248,965,675, forward strand.
AATGGTTTGAAAGGAATATTTCTATCATTTTCCACAAAAAGGTACCTTATAACCTTTTCAACAAAATTAAGGTAAGAATATTTTCAGTACATATACAATAGGTGAAGCTATTTCAAACTGTTATAAAATTCTTGAATTTTCCTTTAAAATATTTTAAGAATATTTTCAAAATAAATATTTTCATATATAAATTTATGACTTTTAAATTATTTCAAAATAGAAATAGGAATTTCTCTAAAAAAATTGATTGTATCTAAGTTAACATCATGTGATGGATTGTGAGCTTATCTGAAGTTGATTTATTATAATACAAAACATCGATATTGCATTTAATTTTTCATGAAATGTTTCACTAGGGATGTGTTATTTTTATACTATTCGTGGTTTGTGGATAAATAATTGACATTTCATATGCTAGTTGTAATATAAATGTTTATGTTATGTTTGAACGATTTCATATGAGAAATGCATTGGACTTATTAAGAGACAGGTGAATCCCAATAGCTCATTGATGCATCAGCAGGTCTCCTATGAAAAAGTAGTGTCTTGGCACAAGGCCTTGACAACGTCTTATTTTTATTCATGGAAAAAGGTATTGATTATGTGGTTATGAAGTTTGGTATTATACATTCTATCATTATGAAAGTAGCTATTGATATTTCATGTGATTAGTCGACTAGTAGAATATATATGTGAATAATTAAATTGAATTAATCGATTTTAACTTTTCAATATTATGCTGATGTTCATGTTTAAAATTTATTTATGTGATAGCCAAGACCCTCACGGTCCATCCCTTTTCTAGAAACTAGATCCTATGGTGGAATCTCGGTGGTAGGACGCTCTATTGGCGTGCGACCAATTGGTGTGCGACCGATCGAAATCCGACCGATCGGTATGTGGCCGATCAGTCCCACACTGATCGGTGAAACTGACCAGTGTGCGGTATGATTAGTGCGATCGATCGGTGCCACTGATCAATGAATGGCATGATCTGTGCCACCTGGGCTTGTGAGTTTTTTCTTCTGTAGTTTCTACCATAACACCACTTTGATCCCTTTTAACCTTTTGATGAGGTTCAAGGGTGTTTTTTAGCCCATAGTCAATGATTCAAATTCCTAAGAGTGGGGAGCCCCTTAATAGACCCAGCTGGTGTTCTCTTAACGAGCCCCTCTATTTATATAAATTTTTTAAAGTCATAGTTGTTACCACCTATTATGATGGGAATAATTAAATAAAAAATAATTCAATCATGTCTTACCACCCAACCACGTGTTGAAACCATGATCCGACTTTAAAGCTGTTAAAATACCCATATCTCGTAACAACAGGATCTTATCTATATATCGCACGACAATTTCTTCTTCTTCTTCTTCATTTACCTCCTTTTCTTCCCAGTGCGTTTGGAGTCTCCCATCCCGAGAGAAGAGGTGCACCAGTGCCTGAACATTCTTTGGCTCACCCATGGAGTCTCTGACGTTCCTCCCCTGCAACTCACACATTCCCCATTCTTAGCATTCAGAGAAGAACATTGATTGTTGATCATCTAGGTAGGCTTTTTCCTTCACCTATCCTTACTATGTATCATGCAGGGTGGGCATGCTATTGTTTCTTTGAAGATTGATGGAACCAAACATAATGAAGATAATGAACGGACCTTTAAAGAATGAAGTGGGTGTGATCGATGTTCAGCACTTTTATGTTGATATGTGTTGTGAACAGTATGGGCCCATGCTCACTGAAAATCATGCTTATTGGTGGTCTTTCCTTGCATCCTAATGGACCCTTGTCTTTTGTGAAACTATATAACTATAACATGGAGTTGGTTAGTAACCTATACTCAGTTTGGTTTAAATGGTTGTTCTATAAAACAAGAATCCAAGCGTGATCACCCCGGTTAGAAAACAGAAAGAAGACCCAAATGAATAATATGCTTGAACCTGGAGGTTACCACTTTGTTTTGGTAGTAGGTGTGTTGTTCTGTTTTATTCTTACGGGATGATGTGGGTTATGTTGTGATCCTCTATTGTATCACGATTTTTTGTTGTGAATCTGAAATGGTGTGGTTCTGTATTTCGAGGCTCGGTTTGGTTCCAGTACTTCGGGGCATCTCACTTATCACTTTTGTTATTGTGACTCCACAAGAGAATCATGTGTGAATTCTTAAATTGTTGTTTGGTTGTTTCTCTTTTCCTGGCCTGGGGTTAAGCCTACTGGTTGCCTAGTAGTGCTGAATTTACTTAAATTATGTCACTTGAACATGAATCTAAGAATGGGTTAAATGGGGAATTAGTTTTGGAAATGAGTTGTGACTTGGTCGTGAGTGATGTTGATTTTTTTTATGATTGAATAGTAACATGGGTGTTAGGCTTGGTTTGGATTAGGTAACCCTAGGTTGGGATGAGTGATTGTTAGTTATACCTAGACCTGTAGTTTTTAGGTTTTTCTTATTCATTCCACACACAAGTTGCGAACGTAGTGCCGAACACCCCCATTTCTTGAGGGAGGGTGTCTTTCCCCACACTCCTTTGAGTGGATAGCTATTAACTTCTTTTCGGATCCCTTTCCCGGATAGCCCAAGACTATTCAGGAAGGTTGGGACAGCCTGAGGTCCATTATATCATAAGATTTTTCAGGCGGGGTAGTTGTGGTGGTTGTGGCCTAGGTGTGTGCCGGCGGGTGTAGCAGTGGGACTGCGGTGAGAATGGTGGGATTGGAATGATGCATAGGATGTCTTAAATAACCTGTGGGAAAGTGGATCTTGTTACCCAAATGTTGATGTGATATTACTATACATTACATGACTTGTGTTCTTTGGGGACTGTGCCTTGGTGAGGTTCGGGTAGATCGTTTTCCATTCTAGTTTCTTTGGTTGTCTTTTTCTCACATGGAATTAGAATTCCTACCCACTTGTGCATGAGAATATATGGTTTTCGCTACTGAGTATATGTGTATGCTCACCCTATGTATATAAAACTGCTTTCAGGTTTCTAGGAGGACTTCAATGATCATGTGGGACCGTACTAGCTCAAACCATGGGCAGTTTCTATTGTCTTTTTCATTTTCTTGGTACTTTACCTTTGGATTTATTGTGGATTGTATATTTTACTTTTGAACATGCATATGACAATGGTTTTCTTTCAGCTTTACCTTTACTTTCAACTTTGGTGTTAGATATTCTATCTTATCTCCCAATCCTGTAAAAATCAAAAGTGCAATGCCTTCTATCATTTGTGTGATTCTATACCCATGGTGCTGGTTGCCACTCTGGGACATATCGAAGGCGGGTCTCAAGGGTCATTATATCTCCTTCAACTTAAAGAAGGAAGGGTCTGGAAATCTGTTGTCCCTTCTCTCTTTTTGGTTAAGGCGGGTCATGAGAGAATGGTATCAAAGGTGATGGTTGCGAGATAGGATAAATTCTGGAGTTAGGCATGGTGAAGATTGCATTGGATGGTAGGGAAACAATGCTGGGTGATATTAGTGCATGAAATAGGCCTAGGAAGTATGACTAGGACATGGGATTTTAGGGCCCCACATGATCTGATGCAAGGACTCTGGACCGACCGAACTACCAAGTTAGGATACACTGATTGTAGGGTAGAGACCCTAGGAAAGGTACATGCATCCTAATGACTTGTGTTCATGTGTTTTATGGGTATTTTGGGTATTTAATATAAATAATAAGTCCAAGAAAAATTTAAAAACAATATTCTACACTAAAAAGGCTTAGACAATCCTTGTTTATCTTGCAGCTACGACACCAGGGAGACGACCATGATTAGTGAGGACTATTGAGGCCCCAAAGGTTGCATTGGCTGATCAAAAGATGGATGTCTGAGAGGAGGATGATCAGTGGCAGAGGACGCTTCATGCCTTTCAGCAGCAGACCCTTGGGAAGTATGAGGGTAGCATCTCAGATGTGTAGACAAAGTGCTGGCTCGAAGAGCTAGTGATAGATATCAACTTTATTCAGGCTATAACAGAGTACTAGGTTCCTTTGTCCATCATCCAGATGCAGGGATTAACACATTTGTGTTGGATGCTTTATCTTGGGGAAAAGAATGATGTTGAGGTTGTGTGGGCTGACTACAAGAGGATGTTCCGGACGTAATTCCTCTCTTCCATGATGAAGGCCGAAATTAGGTAGGAGCTTCTCTCCCACTAGCAGGGTGTCATGTCAGTAAGAGAGTTGGGGATCATGTTCAAGGATCTCCTTCACTTGGATCTGGACCACTTTCCTGATGAGGAGTCTCAGGTGAGATGTTTGGAGGAGGCGCTTCGACCTTCTCTTTAGTATACTGTAACCCCCTTCACCTTTCCGACCAACTTAGAGGTCCATAAGAAAGTGGAAGTGGTGGAAAGAATGCACACGCTGGGAGGTGTATCACGAGAGGAAATCCAGTTGGGCTTGTCGAAGGGGAAGGCCATCAGCAACAGGCCTCCAGCGTCAGGATGCTCTAGGTTTCAACTAGTAGGAAGTAGGCCTCAGCAGTTTCAGTTTTGATCCCCCAGTCCTCTCCCTTTTCATTCAGGCCTATAACTGAGGTGCTTCATCTCTGGGAGCCATGGAAACCTTTAGAATTACTTTCTGAACAGAGTAAAATGCAGCGGGGTTGGGCAGGATCAACTCCCACCTCAGCTGCATCGGTTTCCAGCTATTCCCCATCAATAGAAGTGGTAGGGACAACCGGATCTCGCCCCTCTTAGACCAGATGTGGTGGGAGAAGGCCGACCTCATAGTGCCCCTATGTGACCCCAATAAGGGAATGGTTGGGGAGGAGGTCGACATCCGAGAGGCATGGGAGTTGGGTGTGGAATGTTTCAAGCCGTAGAGGTGGTGGTTCCAGCAAGGCCAAAAGTCATTCGAGGTATGATTAGCATGTTTATTACTCTTGCATATACCTTGTTCGATACTAGAGCTTCACACTCCTTTGATGCACCAAGTCTGGCCCGTGCTCTGGGTTTAGATGCTGAGGGACATCTAGTGCCCCTGGTGCTGAGCACACTGGTCGGAGGTCAGGCCGACATGTCTTATGTCTTCTAAGGGTTTAAACTGATGATCTGGCCACATCAATCTATCATGGATCTTCTACAGTTGTAGATACATCCATACGATGTCATCCTAGGCATTGATTGGTTGTTCACTGTATATTCCATCATTGACTACATCCGAGGAAGGGTTGTGTTTTCAGATATGGGAAGATGACATGTAACATTCATCGGCGAGGGGGGTTTTATAAAAGTAGTAGAAGAGAGGAGCCCCTCCTTTCCATGTTGGCTGAACTATCAGTAGAGTCGATGGATGTAGATATGGTGGAAGAACCAGGGATCATCAGTGAGTTTATGGACATCTTCCCTGAATAGGTGGCAACTCTACCCCCTCAATGTGATGTTGATTTCGGGATAGACTTTCAATTTGGTGCCCATCGTATTTCAATGGCTCCCTACCAAATGGAACCTTCTGAGTTGTGGGATTTGCAGATCAAGATTGACAATCTGATGAAGAAAGGTTTTGTTTGTCCATGTGTGTCATTGTGGGGTGCTCTTGTCTTGTTCACAAAGAAGGTAGATGGTGGTCTCAAGCTGTACATAGACTACCAGAGGCTGAATCAGGTGATGATCAAGAATTGCTACCCTCTCCCGGAGATAGACGATCTTTTTGACCAGCTGAGGGGAGCAGGTTGGTTCTTGAAGATTGAACTGCGGTCGGGATATCACAATTTGAGGGTGAAGGAGGGTAACATCTCGAAGATTGCCATTAGATGATGATATGGGCAATTTGAGTTAGTGGTCATGTCATTCAGCGTTACGAATGCTACAACTGTATTCATGGGGCTCATGAACTCCATTCTTCGGGAGTATCTGGACCGGTTTGTACTCATGTTTATTGATGACATCCTAATCTACTCAAGATCAAGGGAGGATCTCATTGAGCACCGGAGAACGGTTTAAGAAATCCCTTGGAGGCACCAAATCTATGGGAATTTGTCCAAGTGCAAGTTCTGGATGCGAGTATTACACTTCCTTCAGTACGTGGTGTCCAAGTAGGGGATAGTAGTGGACCCATTGAATGTCAATGTGGTTGTTTCTTGGGCATCTCCCAATAACATGGAAGAGGTTTGATGTTTTCTTGGACTAGGAGGTTACAATAGGAGGTTCGTTCTCAACTTCTCTTGAGTTGTGGCACCTTTGACAGCTTTTACCAAGAAGGACCCAACTTTCATGTGGAATTGGCACCCCCAAGCAGTCGTCAGCTATCTGAAGGAGAAGTTGGTAAGTTCCCCAGTGCTGAGGTTACCGGTAGAATAGGAGTTGTATGAGGTGTTCTTTGATTCTTCAGGGTATGGCCTTGGATGTGTTTTGATGCAGCGACATGGGGTGATCTCTAATGGGACTAGGTAGTTACGTTCCCATGAGCGTAATTATGCCACCCATGACCTGGATATTGAGGCGGTCGTTTTTGCACTAAAGTTGTAGCAGCATTACCTCGTCGAGGAGCACTTCATGGTCTTCACCAATAACAAAAGCATGAAGTTTATCTTCTCCTAGTAGGTCATGAACTCACTGCTGCATAGTTGGGTGGTGTTCCTTCAGGACTATGACATCGTTATTTCCTATACCTCAGGAAAGGGGAATGTGGTGGCTGATGCCTTGAGTTGGAAGTCACCACAGGATGCGGTTTGAGAGTCAGCAGAAGCTTTGAAGGTGATGGAGGAGTTGGCTGCCCTGCACTTGGATGCATGGATCGATGGTGGTAGAGGTTTCCTGTATTATATTGCAGTGTAGTCTTGTCTACTATGTAAGGCGTAGGAGTCCTAGTGGGGAGACTTGGAAAGTGAAGTGATGCATGTCCGAGTTAACCAAGGTGATGCTCCAAAAGGGTGGATGGAGGATGGTCAGAACCAGATGCTTTTCTGAGGGAAGTTATTTGTCCGAGAGGCAATGCGCAGAAGGGTTCATGGTGAGTTCCACAACTCACCCCTATCAGTGCACCTGGGAGTTTCCAAGATTTACCGGGGCTTGAGGGGTCATTTTTGGTTGCCCAGGGTAAAGCGGGTTGTGGCAGAGTTCACGGCCAGGTGCCTATTGTGTCATAAGGTGAAGGCTGAACACCGTGTTCCAAGCGACTTGTTGCAGCCTTTGGATGTCCCCAAATTGATGTGGCGTTACATCTCGATGGATTTTTTCATTGGGCTACCCAAGGTTCAAGGAGGCTGCGATGCTATCTGGGCAGTTGGGGAACAGTTGATGAAATCGACTCACTTTCCAGTAATCATGGAATCATGAACAGAGGATGCCTTATCAAAGAGGTATGTGGATGAGGAGGTTCAGTTTCATGGACTTCTGAGATCCATAGTCTCGGGTAGGGATGCACAGCTTACCACATGATCTTGGACTAAATTGCAGCATGATTTTGACACCCAGCTACGTATTAGCACTACATTCCATTCCAGGACATCTGAATATACAGATCCCACTAACCAAACCATGTAGGATATGTTTCGGGCATTTATACTAGATTTTGGGGGATCATGGCTGCAGATCATTCCTCTAGTAGAGTTTTCCTTCAATAATATCTATCATACTACCATTGGAATGGATCCGTTCGAAGACTTGTATGGAAGGCCATGTCGCTCTCTTGTGTGCTGGACCAATGGTGGAGAAACAAGTGTTCTTAGACCAGAGGTGTGGCAGAGCACGATAGTGAAGATTCAGCATATATGGGAGAGGTTTATAGCGGATCAGGATCAGAAGAATTCATTTGTCGATAATAGGATAAGACCCTTGGAGTTCAGGGTCGGGGACCATATGATCTAGAAGGTCTCTCCACAGCATGGATAATGGAGGTTTGGAAGGGTGATTAACCTTTCTCCTAGTTTCATCGGACCCTTCAAAGTGTTTTGGTGGGTCGGGGATGTTGCTTATCAAATAGCATTACCACAGCTGCTACTAAGGATAGATGACGACTTCCATGTGTCACAACTCCGATGGTATCTACACTATGATTTGCATGTCCTCGACTGGGGAAATCTTAACATCAGGGTCAACATGGCTTTTTTTGGAAAGGCCAGTGAGGGTCGTGGAATGTGGGGAGAAGGTGCTCCGTGGATGGACTGTTCCTTTGGTCCGTGTTTTGTGGAGGCATGGAGGGCTCGAGGAAAGTACCAGGGAACGGGAGATGTAGATGCATGCCCCAAACCCAGAGCGTTTTTTAGTTTTGTACCATTTTGTTTGTACTTATTTCTGATGGAACACATTTCCTTTTTAACTATGGAATGTATGGTTTTCCTTATTCCCTATATGCATGTGAAATGTCCTGACTGTAGGGAGGGGAGGACTCGATCCCTAATCACGACACATTAAGGTGGATGTGATTAAACCTGTGTTGGCGAGTCCGTGCCACCCAAAGCGGATAGTATCTTGACATAGAGGAAGAATCTCTCTAAGCCATATTACTGGACAACATGACCCTTTAATGTTGTCTGGTTTCTTAGGGGGGAGAAGGGTTTCTAGATGTCGGAGAGGTTCACTATGGAGTTGTATCTTTTGAGGTGGCTGACCGGACCCTCTCTTTTTCTTCAGTCATGGTTTTAGTTCTCGAGGGCGAGAATAGTTTGAGAGATATTTGGTGTGATAGATCAGAACCTCATGGTCAATCCCTTTTCCCAATTCTGAATCCCAGGGTGGAAACTTGGTGGTAGGACTCTCTATCAGTGTGCAACTGATTAGCATGCGACCGATCAACATGCGAACAATCGATGTGTGACCGATCGGCGTGCGACCAATCTGTGCGTCGCTGATCGGCATGCGACCTTTCGGTGCATCAGTGATCGGTGTGAAAAAACAATTTGTGGCACAATCTTTGCGACTGATCAGTGTGTGGCGCGATCAATGTGACAGATCGGTACCTCATCAATCGGTGCGACAGATCGGTGTATTTCATGATCGGTGCCCCCTGGCCTTGTTGGGTTTTTCTTCTGTGGTTTCTCCTGTAACATCACATTTATCCCCTTTAACCTTTATAAGTGGTTCAAGGGCATTTTATTTTATCCCATAGTAAATGATTCAAATTCTTCAGAGTGGGGAGACCCTCAATAGTCCTAGCTGGAGTTCGTGCAACATGCCCCTTTTTTTATTTATAATCCTTAAAGTCACGGTTTTTACCACATTTTCCGATGGGAATCATTACATAACAAGTAATTCATTTTTGTGTAACCACCCAACCGTGTGGTGAAACCACGATCCCACTTTTAAGCCTTTCAAATCCACATATCCCAAAACAACAATATCTTATTTATATATCACATGGTAATTTCTTATTCTTCTTTTTCTTCGTAGACCTCCTTTTCTTCCCAGTGTGTTTGGAGTCTCCCTTCCCAAGACAAGAGGTGTGCCATTGTCGGAACAATTTTTATTCTCACCCGTGGATTCTCTGACCTTCCTCCCCTGGAATTCATGCATTCCCCATTCATGGCGTGTGGATAAGAATATTGATCATTGATCATCCAGTTAGGGTTTTTCCTTCGCCTCTCCATACTATGTATTATACGAGGTGGGTATGCTATTGTTTCTATGAGTATTGATGGAACTAAAATTTATGAAGATAATGAACGGATAATTAAAGAATGAAGGGGGTGTGATTGACGTTATGCTCTGTTATGTTGATATGTTTTTTGAACCGTATGGGCATGTGCTCACAGAAAATCACGGTTGTTGGTGGTCTTTCCATGTGTCCTAATATTCCCCTGTCTTTTGTGAGGACTATATAATTGTAACATGGAATTGAATAGTCACTTAATCTCAGTTTGGTGTAAATGGATGTTTAGTGATACAAGAATCCATTTGTGATCACCTCGGTTAACAAACAAAAAGAAGAACCTAATGAATAATTTCCTTGAACCTGGATGTTTCCCACACTGTTTTGGTAGTAGGTGTGCTGTTCTATTTGATGCTTGAGAGAAGATATGGGTGAGGATGGGATCCTCTACTGTGGCACAGTTGTTGGTTGTGAATTTGAAATGTTGTGGGGTTGTATTTCGAGGCTCGTTTTGGTTCCAGTACTTCGAGAGATCCTACTTATCCCTTTTGTTGTTGTGACTTTACAAGATAACCTGGTGTGAATGCTTAAATTTTTGTTTGGATGATTCTCTTTTCATGGCATGTGGTTATACCTGTTAGTTGTCCAGTATTACAGAATTTAGATAAATGAGGTCACTTGAACATGATAATTAGAATGGGTTAAATGGGGAATTAGTTTTGTGAATGGGTTGTGACTTGGCCGTGAGTGATGTGGCTTCTTTTATGAATGAATAGTAACAAGGGTGTTATGCTGGGGTTGGCATAGTGAACCCTATGTTGGGATGAGTGCTTGTTAAATATATATATACCTGTAGTTGTTATGTTTTTCTTATTCGTGCCCCACCCATGTTGAGCACTTAGTTATAAACACCACCATTTTATGGGGGTGGATGTTTTTCTCAACACTCCTCTGAGTAGATAGTTATTATCTCATTTTCTACTCCCCTTCCCAAATATTCCAAGACTCTTCGGGAGGGCTATGATGGTCTGAGGTCTATTAATGACAAATATTCTTTGGGCAGTGTAGTTGTGGTGGTTGGCCCAGGTGTGTGCGGGCAGATTGTTCCCAGGAATCTTCGAGATGCGGCCCAAGAATCATCGGGTGTGGTGGTTGTTGTTCTGTACCAGGTGTTTTTGGGTGTCGTTATGCACAATGGTTGTGTCCCAAGTGTTTGCGGGCGGGATGGTGGTTGTGTCCTAGGTGTTTGCAAGCATGATTTGTGGTTTTGTCCCCGGTGACTACGGGTGGGTGTAAGAGTGGGACTGCTGTGAGAATGGCAGGATTGGTTGATGCGTAGGATGTCTTTAACAACTAGTGGTAAAGTAGTGTAGGGTACCCAAATGTTGATGTTCTATTACTATACATTACATAACATGAATTATTTTGGGAGTTTTCATTGGTGAGGATTGGGTGGATAGTTTTCCTTGCTAGGTGATTTGTTTGTCTTTTTCTCACAGGAAATTATAATGCCTTCCCACATGTGAACGAGAGTCTTTGGTTTTCCCTATTGAGTATACTTTTATCCTCACCCTATGTATATAAAACTAATTTCAGGAATCCAAAAAAACATTCAGGATCATGTGGGATAATACTATCTTGGTCCTTGGGGAAGTTGCTATTTTCATTTTCCTTTTCTTTGTACATTGCCTTTGGAGTTCTAGTGGCTTGTATATTTTACTTTTGAACATGCATATGGGATTGGTTTTCTTTTGAATTTACCTTTACTTTCAAATTTGGTGTTATTGGAGTTGCTATATTACCTCCCAATCCTATAAAAATAATAAGGGTAGTTCCTTCCATCTTATGCATGATTCTATACCCTTGGTGCAAGTTACCACTCTGGGACCTATCGAATCCGGGTCTCTGGAGTCATTAGCTCTCCTTCAACTTAATTAAGGAATGGTCTAGAAATCTTCTATCCCTTTTCTTTTTTTGGTGAAGTAGGGTCATGACATTTATTCTTTGCCTAAAATTTCCTTAAAATTTTATTCTTATTAATGAATGTTTCTTCTATATTGTTATCCATACTGACCATCTGATCTCACCCCTTTCTATGTTTTATTTTTCACAAGATGCGAAGTAGTAAATTATTACTAACATGCATGGATATTGTAAGGGATATAAGTGTGGCTAATTGAGACTATGTTTTTGTAGTTTTTATTTTTATAATGTAATGTAAAAATTATGAATGTATCTAGTATTTACAAGGATACTAAACTAATTAGTCTTTCACGACTTTATCTTTTGTGATCATTCCAATGTTATGTAATAATGCACTGACTCAGGATAACTACAGTCAGGGCATTACATCATATAATTATATTGGACTACTAATTATAAGATCATTTTATGAAACAATATTTTTATTTTCTAATGAAAAATATACACATTTTACTCACATCAACCCTAAAATATTCATTGGAACACTATCATTCTATTATATAATTATTTACATGGAAAAGTGAGGTGAGAATGGAATATAATATATTGAAATAAATAATGGAGTCAGGTTCCACTGCAAAAAAAATCATGTGGATGCCAATTTTTGGACGCCATCATCCAACCGATACATCTCATACAAAATAGTAGTCAGTCTATTTAAAGGTATTCATTAACATTATCACCATTTAAAACATACTATCTAACCATAACCCCTTTCTCTATGTTATCATTTATTAATTAATATTTTATGTCAATGGTAATGGCTCATGAATGATGGATATGATTATTACTTATATTTATCACATGTGAGTCATCTTATAAAATATTAATACAACTCATAATATCAACATAGACATCCTCGCGTTTTTTTATCCATTAAAATTTTGGGCATGCATGAGGGGATGAAATATAATTTAAACGTACAGATCTCAAAATATATAAAATCTAGTTTATTATTAAACATTATATACATTAATTTCTATGATAAAAAAGAACAACCTATTGATTCTTTTCAGTAATCTATTGAACTATTATGACCTCCATAAGGAAACACAAATAAATTATTTTATTAATATCTGTAGTATAAAAAACATCATTTTTTGTGTGATGGATATATTGTTATTTTTTTTTCAAATAATTAATGTGGGTTTACTTTTTATAATTCTATATTAGTGTATCTTAGTAATTATAAAATTGAATATCTGATTAAGTGGACTAAATAGTTTAATATTCCGATTAATATCATAAATGTGGTTGACATAATCCTTGTTTCTCTTATAATATTTTGATAATTTATATCTCTCTACCAACAGAGTTTTCATCAGCCTAGAATAAAATATATGAAATATTATTAAAACACACGCGCCATATTCATTTTGGAGATAAATATCCTATCATATAATTGAATAATCAAAAATCCATAAAATATAATTTCCCAAATAAATGTAATTTAAAATTTACACCACATATTTTTTTAAAAATAGTAATTTTTTTTCAAAGATAATATGATTTATTATATCAATATAGATAATATACCTCAATCAGTAAACAATTTATTTCGTTATGTAGTTATTATAATCCACTAATGCTCTATAGAAACCATTATTCCATAGACATATATCTTACGTTAAATATCACATTCAATTTTAATATATGAATATGTTATATTATTTCTCACACTAACAGATTATTCCAAACTCATCATCAATGATAAACCCTTTTGGCTACTTTATTTAAACATACATTTCATGGACGCCCATATAGATTGACAATTATATGTCCATTTTTTATACCATGTACCTCATTTTACATTCCATTTCTAGGACCAAATTTAAACACTATTTTTTCTTTATTGTGTATAAAATTTCCTTATTTATTATGTTTTATTTCAAAAAAATTAATTATTAAAATATTTATACCTATGATTTGTATTAATGTTCCATGGTTAATTTTTTTCTAATGAACCTCTAGATGGGTATGATGGACTAACCCCTATTGTCTACCATAGCACTAATCATTTACAAATTACCTCTGGGGTATCTCACACAATCAATACCACCTCATCAACATAACATCAATTAATTTAATAACAACTATATGGGTAGCTCTAATGATCTAACACCTCTAGTCTATGACAACATGGTAGCACTCACAATCAATACTATTGGGTCAACATAACAATAATTTATAAATAAATTTCCATTACTTGGGATGATCTAATAGTCAAATTCCCCATGGTAAATAATTCATAATTCATATCACATGCATCTCATATAATCATTAACACACTCCTAACAACACTGGGCAGGGAAAACAAGTCACGCCTATCATGTATCCTAGACCAAATGGCCATAATAAATCAATCAAGGGAAATGGACACATAATAAAGTCATAAAACCTTATTCATAATAAATTACCCATTTATCAATCTTCCAATAAATTATGCATATAAAATAGTTCCTAATTCTAATCATGTAAAACACCAAACATGGTTATACCATACTTTCTGCATATATAATCCAAATGTAATCAATGTAATAAAAAACAACCTACCTTGAGGTCTTCATGTCAACACTCATGAACATTGATCTCACGACCCATCCTAATGTGCCTCGTACGTCATACCCCATTCCCACCTTCCATAGGCCAGGTGTTGGTGACTAGAAACTGAAGGTTTTTCCCAAACATGGAAAGAATTTCAATAGAGATCTGTACAAACTCAAAATGGGAAAAATAATTAAACAATCAACCAAAATAATGTATAACCCCGAGGTAATGTAGAACTATAAACTGATAATATTGTGAAAAATACAAGCCCTATAATCTAAAAAAAGGTAAACAGTTATCGCATCTAACTTGGAGCTCTACATGGAGGGAAGTGGTTGAATGATTGATGTCGAAGAAGAGGATCTCATCTTCTCATGTCGGAACAAAATCCACCAAGTCATGAACCTATAATGTCATCCTCGGAGCATCAGATGTATACACCAGACAAAAATGTGTGGGTGGATCCTGAGAAGGGGTGGGAGTAACCACTCAGTAGGGAAACCAAAGACCCTAAAATATTCTCAGTAATCCACAATGGAAAACATCATAGAAAATACCAAAGCGGTAATATCATATCAATGATCTAAAACATGATGCACAATGAAAAAGAGACAAATCAGTCTAATATAATAACATCATGATTTCTGTGATAAAGATGAATAGTCATAAAGCGATATAATCCTATCCATTGTAACTCAATTGGTAACCCATATAGTCCGTCGTATTCTTAATCGTATTGGTTGCTAGAGGTTGATCCGTATTTTTTTACGGTGTTGACCTGTTTTTTGTCACTGGAGCTTACTCGTATTGATAACTGGTCTATAAGTTGGGGTGATTTTTTTACAACTATATCAACCCACTCTAGAGATTCGGATGCTAAACTGTATTGGTCGCTTTTCTTCTTTATGTCAAAAATATCCATTAGATTCTCGCACGAAGCACACATGATATCTAGAAGACACTACTCCTCAAGGACATGTTTATATTTCAATCGGTATAAAGAAACACAAAAATCATATCCAAGGAACCACCCCAACATAGGAGTCCAAACCCGACCGATGACATTTTGATCAGACACTTCATTTTTGAGATATATGAACTTTTTTAAAAAGGTCCCAGTTGGATTCAAGTCTGATCCAACACATGTCACATGTTAAACTATATCAAAAATCACATAGAGTGTCTCCAAATGATAGCCATGTTACAACGGTACCACTTCCATAAACAGAGCGTCGATCAAATATCAATTCTGTTAGTTATTGGCATCATCGTGTCGAGGTCCCAATTGGATTTGAAGTATATCCAACCTAGATGTACTCCAAAATTATACAAACCATTCATGAATTATATCAAAATGTCCTCCCCACTTCAAGGACCCCAATACAAAGGTCTATCTTAAAAGTTCAGTTTTAATCTTAGAGTTCTATACTAAGTGTATGATAAATAAAGAATGGATAGGACATGTTTTGAGAGGAACTATATCTAAAGTATTAAAGATATTTATCGTACCTTATATCATATTAGGGACATCAAGATCATAATCCTCTACTACATATTGTAGGGAATGTTTCCTTCCACATACTCCCTAAGCTCACAGTGGACCGCCTGGGGGTGGTGGTGGTTGTTCCTACTGACCCCAACCACCTCCTGTTACACATTCTACTCCCCTGCCTCATCTGCTTCATGGATGACGCTCATGATCATGCCGCCGCCACTTCCTCAGTGGACACTCCACCATTTTCTGATCATCTGCATTGGTGGTTGGATTGTCACGAGCTCTATAACCCTATCATTCATAAGAAAAAACATATCACGCATTGTTATTGGATCCCTCGACCTCCCGAGCCTCACCCCTATAACCCTACTTCCCCGGATCACCCTCTGGATATCCTAGACTGCTTGGGCATCTGCGTCGTGAGTGTTCTACCAGCTGCAAAAGAATCTTATACATGTTTTCTATTAAGGTATCTTACAGTCGGTTCCTACTCTACAAGGACGCTCTCTATCTGCATAGATCTCTCTAGAACCCCAGAATGCATTGGGAGACTAAGATAAACTGTGATGACATTGATCTCTTGTTAGAGACCCTACTCAAAGGTATGTGCCCTAATATAAGGGTCTCGTACCATGTCAGCATAATATTAGGACATGTCAGTAACTCTCTTTGAGTACTATTCAATAGTCTGGATACACTGATATAGATGAAACATCTCTTTAATACACATAGAGCATATTGTTGATGGCATGAACTCAGCCCTGAAAAGGATCTAAAAGTATGGCTGGGTTAGGGTCATCTCTTCAGTAACCTAGAGCATTGAGATCCACCATCGTCCTACCGATCCCTAAAGAAGGATACTGGAACTGCTCTCTATCTTCTCATAGGGTGTCCCACCCCAGAGAAAGGCCTGCGAAACCACCACAATCTAGTTCTCTACAACCTTGGGGTTCATCTCACCTTGATAACTCTATGGACTCTATCTCTGGAAGTCATTAAATGTTCTCAACTTATATTCATGATCCACTAGCAACATCGTATTCTAAATTATTGGTGGTGCTTCTGGTACACCACTTGAAGGATCCATCATTATGAGTGGTCCCTATACCAAAACCTCGTCATTCATTTGGCCACATTGACGATCTACAACTAGAATCTAGGCTAGCTATCTTCAAGGAGGCATCCTGTAAAAACCATTTGCGCAAAAGTCAATATGTTTTAGCTTGTGAGCTGAATAAAGAACGAACAAGAAAAAATTCTTAACACTAGAATCTTTTTTTTATGTACCGAGATGGAAAAAATAACCCAATGTCATGGTGTATGGATATTTTGGCCGCCACAACAACACTAGAATATTTATACTAAAAGTGGATCCCATGAAACTTTTCACTATTGCATTATTAAAAGTAGACACTTTGATATTTTGGTCGAATCGACTGCCATTTTATTCCACCTAGTCACGACCTATCCCAGGGGGCTCAGATGTGACTATCCCATGGTTTCATTCCATAGGCCATGGGTTGGTGACTAGTTCCTGAACCCTTTTCCCATATAAGGCAAGCATTTCCTTAGATATTTTCACACACTCAAAAAGTGAAACAGAAGTAAACAACAAGAAAAAGTAAGGTATAACAACAAGGGTAATGTACAACTATAAATTTAAAACAATGGGCTATAATAATATCCTTAGAAATTGAATAGAAGGTAAACAACTATCATATATACTCTTGATACTGACCTAGAGGGTAGTATCTATATGTATAATGTCGAAGAAGTGGATCTCAACTAGTCTCGTCTGACAAAACACATCAATATCTTAAACCTCCAACGACCACATTGGAGAATCAATAGTCTCCACTGGAGATACACATGCGGGCGAAGCCCGTGCATGGGTGAGTATAAAAACATATTAGGGGACCCCAAGAAAATAGAAGGCATCTCATTAATCCACAATGAAAAACATCACATGAAATACCACAAGGGTAATATCACAATCATGATCTAAATAATTATGTACAAAGTAAGAGATACATCTCACTCTAACAGCACAACTTCAAGGTTACATGGATATGGATGACTTGTTGTAAATCCAGATCACTCTATCTATAGTAACTCTACTACTAACCCATATAGGTCAATGATTGCTGACCCGTATTGGTCGATATATGCTGACCTGTATTGTTCAATGGTGTTAACCTGTATTGGACGTGGGTGCTAACTCGTACAGGTCACTTGGGCTGAGCGGTGGTGGTCGCTGGTGTTGACCCGTATTGGGGACTAGTGTGGAGTCATATTGGCCACTGGTACATAAGTCAGGATGATTATTTTTACAGATAGATTAACCCATTCTGAAGCTTTTGATGCTGACCCGTATTGGTCACTCTTTTTCTTCTTCATGTCATAGCCAACCACTAGATTCTTGCATGAAGCTCACCTGATGTCAGGAAGACTTGTCTCCTCCATCCATCAGTCATATCACAACCATTATGATGTACCGAAAAAATAAAACCCAAGGGACTTCCCTGTCATAGGGGTCCAAACATGACAGATGGAACGTCGGTCGGACACTCGGTCTGTGAGAAATGGAAATTTTTGTAAAAAGGGACTAGTTGGATTCATGTATGATACATCCTAGGCTACACATCAAAATCCATCATAAAACACTTATAGTATCTCTAATGGAGATCCTTATCACAAGGGTATTTATACAATAGAAGGAACATCAATCAGAATCATGGTCTATTAGATATTTTCATATTAGTGTCAAGGGATTGGTTGGATTTTGAGTCAATCAAACCAGGCCATAATCTAGAAATCTCTAAAACCTGCGTTGAGTATCACAAAAGGAATGTCTCGCTCCATGTAACCCAATGCCATAGATAATTCATATAACATTTGTTTTGTTCTGAAGTTACAGTAACTTAAGCATATCTAGGCCTGAGAGGGGTACAAGTCCTATCTGACTCGGTCAAACCGAACATGGCTGACTCGGCATTGGCTGAACCGACCAAGTATGACCTAGACTAGGCTAACCCTTCATGGATCGACCCAACCCATTCTAGCTCGAACCTCCTGGGGATATCGCAGTTGGGGTAGGGAGTGGTTGGATCTACCCATGGGCCAAGTATAGGCCCAACCCATCATGCTAGCATGCCCCACACGAGCCGTGTGGTATGCCTTCCGAATGGAACATAGAGCCTTTTGGTTTCAAATAATGGTGGAACCAGGTGGCGCTGACTTGTCACTTGGGGGACCCACTAGAGGCTGGTCCCTACCAGCATGTCGAAGCTTCCAACCGTAGCTCCTCTTCAACACATAATGTTATAGTGAACTGTCTCCATCTCTATAGAAGGCCCATTGACAACAACATGTCAAGAAAGTGCAGCACTGAGCAGCACCCTTCTCTTCTACGAACAAAGACTCCAAGTTTTCATCCCCACCATAGGTGCAGGTCACCTATTTCGTCATATTGGTGCTATGCTGGTGGAGCTCTCGTGGGGGTTTGGCGATGATTCAGAGATCTATTTACATTTTCATCTTCACCTATGGGCCTACCAAACTTCCTTTGTCACAATATGACCCACAATGTCACATTGTTCTTAAAATTGGCAAAAATACCCCTGCTAAATGCTATGACAAAAGAAGTGGCATATGTTCTATTCTTTTTTCATATGGTTGGAACCCTCCATATTAGCATTATAACAGGTGGGAATAATTATTCATCACATTTCAATAATATTAAACCACATCCAATCAAAAAACCCCAACGTGGATGAGACGTCTAGTAATGATGATAGACGTAAGCTCTTTGGTTGTTGTCATTGGTTTGTGATTCAGTGGTGCTTGTCAACGCGTGCTGAATCTGGTCTCTTCCTCCCATTGGTTCATTTTCTGCATCCATTGTTCTTCATTGAGGATGAAATATTTCAGCATTTCGTTGGTCCTAGATCGCTACCGCCTGAGCATCTATCTATGTTAGTGGAAGGTATCACACCACTCGGCCAGAGGTTCCTCTCTTAAAGAAGTTGGGCCGTGATTCCACCCTGAGCCTGACATAAATAGAGGGGATAATGGGTGAGTAATATTCCAGGAAACTAATGATGATCATTAATGAATGAGCCTCTTAGTTCCCCAATAGTGAATTTAAAAATTATAGAGATTCAACCCATTAATTATCTTGACAAGTCACCGGTCTCGCCACTGCTGGTCATCCATTGGAGAAAAAGAAATTAAAATAACAATTATATGTTATTTAAATATATTTTAAAAGGTCCAAAAAACAATCTTTATCCCCAGACCAACTTCACTCTATGTAATGCTTCCCTTATTCGAATCCCGACGCTACGTATTCAATGGTGCTCCAGATTTCATTTCTATGGATCGATTCATATGATAGAAAATATCACCCACTCGTTTACTGTAAACACCATAAAAACAATCATAAATTAATTATTGTATTCCAATGAACCTGATGATATCATAATCAGAGTTTATATAGGGAATCAAGAGGGGTTTTATGTTTTTTAGTCCATCAGTCACACTTTTGTAGAAACTATGGTAGTGAATAAATATGTTTTTTTCATTACATGTGACCCCCTCCGATTCATAAAAAAAGTACATTTGGTGTTCATTAAATGCACATTTTCTGTATTATCCTCAACTGGCCCCCTCTTTACGAGTTTTTCTAGGTCACCACATGACCATGAACTTGGTTATTACACATCTCTTATGTGGTTATACATAGCACAAATGAACAAGGAGTGTACTCTTATGTACACGATGCATACATAATGTTTTCCAATTTTTTACTTTTTCAAATAAAGCAACCTTGAATAAATATCCCTACCTAAAATTATGGTAAGGCTTCTTACATATGGTCCCTAACACACCTCATCTTGCACATTTACATTGGATATCACATAAATATAAACATAAATACCCCTCCTAAATTCATGGATTTTATTTTTTCCCTTTGGTGTCTTTATTTATTCATATCCCCTTTATTATAAGGGATTATGTTTTAATAATGACTGATTCCATTAATGTAAATTTTGATTTATCAGTCAACATTTTCATATACCTTCCCATCAACCCACTTAAAATTTTTATCCACAACTATGTTGTTTTATTATTAACATAAAAAGGATTATAACAAAATTTACTATATAAATATATTATAATATACCAAACCATTCATCCCTTTAATGTTTTATTTTGTTCTCTATTTTTATGACATCAAAAATAGTGAAATAGTAATTCCATCAAAAAATTACGAACTCCTGAATTCTAGAAAAATTTGTTACTGATTATTAATTTATTAAAATTTTTAAATTATATAGTTGTTATAAAAATATGTAATTTATTGATTAAAATATATTCCACAAATTATTCCATTATGCATAAAAGGATTAATTTAAAAAATTATTTGTATTCCATAACCACATATTTCATGAAATCATATTAAATCAAAATAACTATATCCAACAAATTTATTACATCCTCATGATAATTCTACATATTATTAATAAATTATCTATATGTAATGACCTGAACTGGGCTACTAAATCTAGGATAGAATAATCATGAAACTATACAGTTGTTTTACAATTTCAATAAATATTTAAAAATAAAAAATAATATGAAATTATAAATGAATATTATATAATAAAATACATGTATATTTTATATTATATATTGATGAGGAAACTGTACTAATTACATTATTGTGTTATAATGTATTTCAATTCCTGAATAAATGATTTGGTTTCTCTATCTCAATTTCGATTATATTATTATTAGTTCATATTATACACAAAAATCCCATTTTATTTTATATACACTTCACCTTTCACTTATATTAATAACAAATTAACAATTCTTCGTCATATTTACAATTCAAAATTATATATTATTTAAAAAATACATTATATTGATAAATTACCGATGTCATATGTCATTATATTCTCTATTATATTTCATTTATATATTTTCCTAAAGGTAATCATTATTCAATTTGAGTTTCGTATTAAATGACCCATGTAAGTTTTATATCTAATAATTCAAGTAACATAAGTGATATAAAAACTATTTAATATTCAATTTTTTGAGTAATTTTCTCCATACAACATAATTATTATGGGGATAACTTTCTAGTCTCATATTGAAATTGATATTATAAATGATTCAATGCTCATTTCATTATATTGTATATTAAATTATATCAAACCAAATCTCTATTCATCTATTAAAATTATTTTTTATTTTTTAATGCCCATAAATACATTCCCTTTGTGTTCATTCATTATTTACTATAATTATTTATTATAGGTAGAATTTTCATTGTCTCATCATTTGGTTTGGAATATTTTTCATTTATGTTCATGTTATGCATTAAGTATCATTGATGTCTTATATATGATTATCCCTAAATAAAATATTTAATAACACCACGTTCAATTTATCTTATCTATTTTGAATTAGTTTGAGTGGAATCTCTTAACAATGTTATTAATCATTTTCCACATACATTATGTCTCCCAAACATTACATTAATATTCATTAAAATGATTCCTTTTAATCTTTTAATGTATTTTTCAAAATATTTTTTATTTAAATTGTAATTATTATTCAGGACAAAAATTGAAAAAATATTTAATTATTAATTATTTTAGAAAAATAAATTGATTTTTTTATCATTATTATTTTTATTTAATCATCATCATATGGTATCAAATAAATATAATTTAATAGTCATTCAAATATTCAATTGAATTTTTGGAGATATGTTGTAATGTTAATTTCCACCACAATTCACATGAGGTCCTATTTTGTGAATTGATTATCACGAAAAACTTTTCATTCCCATGTGTTAATATTTATATGATCATTACATAAATTCTATTTTTTTCATATAGAACACATTTATATGTTTTAGCTTTATATGGTTGTTCTGCATAATATATCCCATCAATGTAATGATCCTACTCATATTTAAACCAAAAGTAACATGCAAACCAACCCATAACATACATAATATGGCTTCCCAATACCCTCAGGACGGTGTCTATATAGAATCCCGAGTTTTTATAACATAAACATTCATTACATTACACAAAACTGAGGATCTTTAATGTTTAGTGTCTTGGAAACAAGGAACATGATACATGAAAACAACATAAAACATTCTTCTCAAACACTTGAAAGGGTTCTACTTATGTTAATTCTAGGTTCATTACTGCTTCTCATAACCTGGGGACCCACATCAAAAGAAAGGGTGAGCAGAAGGCCCAGTAAGGGAAACAAGCAAAACATTTTACATATGAACTTGAGATACATCAATAAAGTCATAAAAAGAACTTTAAGGCATGAGAATGAAATCATGAGGCATATCATAATAAAAATAAAATTTTTCATAATTTGACGATTTGGCTACAACATTTAACATAGACAATCATGAACATATCACCAAGGTACATTCCCAAGGTGTCATTTGAAAATTACCATGGTTATTCCCCATGATGTCGTCAAAATTGTAATCTCTAGTGGTTACATCATTACCCAATGCATTGGAGAGCTATCAGGGAGCACCCTTAAATTTTACTTTATTATCATGTGATCCACATATATCATCATCAAAAATTTCATAAATAACCCATATAGCATAAAATAAATGGGTTTCATTTCATAATCATAACATTTAAAAACTACTTTAATGACATGATCTTTACGTCACTTTAAACCCACGGAAGGGGAGAGCGTGTTTCATGTATGTAAATACCAGAATATAAAATAGAACATTTTGGTATATATTTGAATACCCCCATAGAAATAAGATCTTTTAGTATTCACATAATAACATAAAAATAATTTTGAGATAAAGAGGGAGGCAATTTGAGATGAAAACTATGCTGTATAACGTCTATGATACATGGTGTTAGAAAACATTGAAAAAAGAGAGGACATGGGTCACCCACTCAAAAATGATACATAAAATAGTAGGGGAACAAAATATATAGTGTTTAATAACATGGTAGTGAAATTTGAATGATATACCATATGAAATTAAGAACATTAATGGAAGACAAAAATATGATTTCTCTTATGAGAATTCGGCAGCCTAACGGCGTCACTTAAAACTTCCAAAAATGGATTGACGAGATCAAATAGGGTCTCTAATCATATGGACATAAATGATCAGTATGCTATATATAGAGATAATACCCCAACATAATAAAAAATAACTTGAAAGACTTGACATGAAAGTAGACCTTGAAAACGAGAAGGGTGAAAGATCCCCTTAGAAATTTGGCAGCCTAACAGCGTCACTTAAACTTCAACAAAAATGAATTGATGAGATCAAATAGGGTCTCTAATTATATGAACATAAAAGATCAGTATGATATATCTAGAGATCATACCCCAAAATAATAAAAAGGAACATGAAAGACTTTACAAGAAAATATATCTAGAAAACGAGAAGGGTGAACGAATCCCTTAAATATTTGGTAGCCTAACGGCGCCACTTAAAACATCAAAAATACCGAATTGAAGAGATCAAATAGGGTATATAATCATATGAACATAAAATATCAGTATGATAGATTTATATATCATACCCCAACATAATAAAAAGTAACTTTAAAGACTTGACATGGAATTAGAACTTTAAAAAAGGAGAAAACAGAAAGAACCACTTAAAAATTCGGCAGCCTAACAGTGCCACTTAAAACTTCAAAAAACTGAATTGAAGAGATCAAAGGGGGTCTCTCATCATATGATAATAAAATATCAGTATCATAAATTTAGAGATCATACCCCAACATAATAAAAAGGAACTTGAAATAATTTACATGAAAGTAGATCTTGAAAATGAGAAGGGAGATGGAATCTGTTACAAAAGCTTCGACAGCCTAACGGTGCCACATAAAACATCATAAAACGAAATAATGAGAG
This sequence comes from Viscum album, assembly GCA_963277665.1. Taxonomy (NCBI): domain Eukaryota; kingdom Viridiplantae; phylum Streptophyta; class Magnoliopsida; order Santalales; family Viscaceae; genus Viscum; species Viscum album. The sequence continues at coordinate 1,248,990,193 of OY728148.1, forward strand.
TAAGAGGGGATCTCTCATTATATAAAATGAAAGGTGCAGTAAGAGGAGTATAAAATAACACCCTTTAACATAAGAACATGGAGCATAAAAGAAATTACATAAAAGAGATTTCTTGAAAATAAAGAGAGAGATCAGATCCCTTACCTTAAAATGTAACTCATAAAACTCAATGGTTTGGACCCTGAGGGCTTGGGGGCACCTTGGGAGGACTCCTTGGGAGGTAATGAGACTAGAACATCGTTGAGGATGGTTTTTTGAGTCGAATGGATGAGAGGAGGGTATGGTATTTATAGGGAATGGGAGGGGACAAGGTATTAATGGCCAATGGACACCTCAAAAGTTGTTTTTCTCAAAACTATGTGCTCTCCCATGTTATTTCCCATGAAGTTAGGCCACATGGGGCCCACAATACAATAATTCAAATCCTTTGGTCGGCAAACCCTTAAAATATCTCATGACATCATCATGACACAGTTATGATATCATTAAACATACCTGTTGACCTCACCTATTTTGATAATCTCAATCATGTATTCGTATGTGTTGAAAATCCCAATTATCTTTTCATTCTCTATGATATTGTTAAGTATCATTGATCTATACTTTAATTCTTTCAAATCTATGATCAAACCAATAATAATTTTTAAAATAGTCTTTAGAATATGTTAATCCTCATTTATCCATGTTCATACAAGTTATATATTTATTCTAACACAATCGGATGTGTTCTGCATAAAACAGATAAGTAATCTGCCTATAGCTACTGATAAAGAGCTACCGGTAACCAGTCTACCGATAGACTTAGTCTACCGACAGACAGCTACCGATATACTTAACACAGAGCTACCGATGTGCTTATAAATGTAATCTACTGACTTACAGACAGCTACCGATACAAACATAGAGCTACCGGTGTAAGTATAAATAGCTACCGATGGAATAAGAGTCGCCGATGCATGGAGCTACCGATGCATGGAGCTACCGATGCATGGAGCTACCGACGCAAGGAGCTACTGACGCATGGAGCTATCGATGCATGGAGCAACCGACGCATGCAGCTACCGACGCATGGAGCTACCGATAAACAATTTCACCGATACAAGCATGTACCAACCGACGCATAGAGCCACCGATAGAGTCAAAGCAACTAATGACATTGAGATACCGATGTTCAAGCTACCGATGTTCAAGCTACCGATGTCCAAGCTACCGATGCTGATTTCTTACCGATCACTCGACTCAATATTTGAATTCTTTATTTATCTTTATTTAATCTATCTAACGGTCATATCATACATTTTAATGATTTTTCAAATATCTGATAAAGGTTGTCGGATGTCAGGAATCCATACCTCATACCTGTAGAAAGGAAATCTTTTATGTCCCCTATTGCACGTGACATAAATACAAGAAGGCTCTGCTGAAGAGAAGACATACAATACACATAGAGACAAGGAAGACATACGATATACTCAAGTAAAGCTCTGTGCATACAAGAAGAACCAAGAAAGACAGAATCTCATATACAATTAAGCCTACTCAAGAAGAGTTCTGTGCATTCAAAAGAATATCAAAGAGCTTCATCGACTACATTTTCACTGTCTGTGAACCTGGAGCATACGACACTCTGTTTCTCAAACAGAAACGAGAAGAGGACTCAGACTCACTTCTGGTCGAATCCAAAGGAGTCCAGAGCCACACTGAAATCACCGGAACCACTTCTAAACTCTACATCTCTTGTTCTGTGATTTATTATCATTCATTTCGAGCAGTGTGTGTTATCTGCTGTATCTAACACATACACCGTCTCCTGTACTTAAACTGGAGGATTTATAAATCCTTACCAAACTCTTCCATTCTTTCTTTCCCACGAATAACAGTGGTAGAGGTCCTGTGTGATCTGGACAGCTGGTTGCTGTTGTACTGTTTCCCACGAAGAACAGTGGTAGAGGTCTTGGACCTGGACAGTTGTAAACTGTTGAACCCCGATCCAGGGTGTGGATCATTTTTATATAAACTTTTGAGAGGACTAAGTCTCAGCTTGAGACTGAACCTCTTGGTTACATTTGTTGTGCCATCTCTTTCAAAGTTTTTTTCCGCTGCTAATCACTTTAAAACTAATACTGTTTTAAAAGTTACTTTGATAATTAAATTATCAAGTGTTTATGTTAAGTGTAGATTAGTAAGTTAGTTTCAAAAGATAGTCACACACTCCTGTGTTGATTAACTGGGAATTAATTAATCCCTTGAGAATCTAATAGAACATCTACTTAAATATAAATTCACTACAGTTTAATTTATTATTTTATTTGGGGGTATTTAAGACACTGTTTTTAAATACAGAAACTTTAATTGGTACTCAATTCACCCCCCTCTTGAGTAAACCACTCCGACCAACATGTGGTATTAAAGGATTGAAAATACTTTCTAACCATACTCTGCTTTTGAACTGTGATTTTAGTTGTATTTTAATGTTCTTAAAATTTCTGTTATATCTAAATTTTTATCTCTTTAAAATTTTATCATCATGGACAATAGACTTGAGGGTGCTGCTACTAACCGGCCACCTTTCTTCAATGGAACTAATTATGCTCAGTGGAAACTGAAAATGAAAATTCATCTAGAAAGCATAGGTTTTGATATTTGGACTTCTATTGAATCAGAATACAAAATTCCTACTACTGCTAGATCTACTTGGGATGAACCTATAAAGACTGCTTATAATAACAACTATAAAGCTATGAGTGCCTTGTACTGTGCTCTAGGAGATGAAGAGTTTAATAGAATTTCTGCTTGTAAAACTGCATATGAAATTTGGGATACCTTAGCTGTTTCTCATGAAGGAACAACGAATGTCAAAGAAATGAGATTGAACACTTATACTATCAAGTATGATAATTTTAAAATGAAGCCTGACGAACCCATTTCTGACATGTATCTCAGGTTCAATGAAATTTTCAATACAATGATCTCGCTGGGAAAAGATGTCTCATCGAAGGAACAAATTATGAGAATTTTGAGATGTCTACCTGATAGATCGAGAGGCACATCTGTCTCAATCAGAGAATCATGTGACATTGCTGCTCTACCTGTCAAAGAACTAATTGGCAAGCTGATGATGTATGAAGAAGAGCTCAAAGTGAATAAAGAATAAGAAAATGAACCTCCAAGAAAGTCTGTCGCTTTCAAATCCTCAACTTCATAGAATAAGGACAATGAAAAGCTTCAAGCTATAGTTGAAAGTTCAAGCTGTGAAGACAGTGAAAGTGATTCTGACAGTGATGCTGAGATGGCTCACATTGCTAGAAGATTTAAGAAATTTTATAGGAAAATAAGTTCTTAAGAAAAACAAATCATAAGTGTAAGTATGATCACCAAGGTAAATGGAAAAAGGATTGGAAGAAGAATGACAAATCAGATGATGTTGTCTGCTATGAGTGCAAGAGAAAAGGACACATTAAAGCCGACTATCCAAAGCTGAAGTATAAAAAGAAATATGAATATAAGGACAATAAGTTTAATAAAGCCATGAAGGCTACCTGGAGTGCTTCTGAGGATAGCTCTACTGAATCTGAAAGCTCTGAAACTGAACACAAAAATAAGGCAAATATGTGCCTTTATGACAAACACTTCTCAGGTAACTGCTGAAACTCCTGCATTAAATTATTATTACTCTGGATATATTGCAGAATCTGATTCTGATTCTGGAACAATGTCTAAAAATGAATTGTTTGAGTACTGTGATATGCTGGAAGAAACTTGTAATGAGCTTAAGGATAAATATAAAAGTTTAAAGAAATAGTATGCTTTAAGTGTTAAGCATAAATCTGATTTGGATATAGAAGTAGAAAAGAATGCTCTGTTGCTAAAAGAAAACACTGAACTGAAACTATCTAATGAGCAACTGAAGAAGGACTTACAGAAGTTCACCAATGGCAAAAATACTCTAACACAGATGCTAGGAAAGCAAATAGCACCTAAATATACTACTGGTATAGGATACCAACCTGGACAACGGAAAATTGCCAAAACTAGATTCATTTCTAAATCTGGACAAAATGAAGGTAATTCTGGAACTTCATATGCTTAAACCAGTTATATACATAGCTATGGATCTAATAAAGTTTATCTTTCAAATCATGTCAATTATACAAATTATATGAGACCCATTAGACAAATATGGGTACCTAAAGTGTTATTGGCTAACCTGTCTGGACCCAAGAAAATCTGGGTACCAAAATTATCTCCCATCTGAATCTGTTTTGTAGGGAACTTGCTTAAAGAGCTCATGTAAAGAGACCTGGTATTTGGACAGTGGATGTTCAAGACATATGTCAGGAGACTTCTCTTGTTTTAAGAGTTTAATAAAAGTTGATGGAGTCTTTGTCACCTTTGGTGATAATTCAGGAGGAAAAATCATCGGCCTAGGCCAGATTGGTAACACTGATTCAATTTTGATTTCTAATGTTTTATTTGTTGATGGCCTTAAATACAATTTATTAAGTATTTCTCAGTTATGTGATGATGGTTTTCATGTTAAATTTGAAAATGATTCCCGCAAAGTTTTTAATTCTAAGATTATTTTAGTATTTTCTGCCTTAAGAAATGAAAATGTTTATGTTGTTAATCTGAATTCTTTAGCTAAGCAGAATATTACTTGTTTGAATGCTTTTCATAAAGAATCTTGGCTATGGCACATAAGATTGGGACATTGCAACATTCACTCACTTATAAAACTCTCTAGAAAAAACCTAGTTAGAGACCTACCTAAATTAGAATTCCCAAATGATAGAGTGTGTAACCCCTGTCAAAAGGGAAAACAACACAAAGTTTCTTTTAAATCAAAGAAAGAAGTTTCGACTTCTAAACCACTTGGATTGGTTCACATGGATTTGTTTGGACCATCAAGAGTTTCTAGTTTAAATGGGAAGCACTATGTTTATGTTCTTGTAGATGACTTTTCTAGATATACTTGGGTATATTTTCTAGCTCACAAAAGTGAAGCTTGTTCTTCTTTTGTTAAATACTCTAAATCTGTAGAGAACCTTAGTGGACTTAAGATTAAAACTTTGAGGAGTGATCATGGTCGTGAGTTTGAAAATAAAGATTTTGAATCTTATTTCTCACACAATGGCTATACTCCTAACTTTTATGCCCTTAGAACACCCCAACAGAATGGTGTAGTAGAAAGAAGAAACTGAACCCTTCAAGAAATTGCTAGAACCATGCTCAATGAATATGATCTGCATATTTAATTTTGGGCTGAAGCTGTAAATACAGCTTGTTATGTCATTAATAGAGTCTTAATCAGACCTATTCTTAAGAAAACCCGTTATGAATTGTGGAACAATAGAAAACCTAAGGTCAATTACTTTAAAGTTTTTGGTTGCAAAGTATTTATTCTGAATACTAAATATAATCTGGATAAGGTTGCTTCCAAAAGTGATGAAGGAATTTTTCTGGGTTACTCTATTTCAAGTAAAGCCTATAGAGTATTCAATAAGAAAACTAAATGTGTGGAAGAATCTGTTCACATTAAATTTGATGAAACTGATCCACATGAGCCTAAAACCTCTCCTGAGAATCTTGAAGAAGATTTGTCTATTCTGGACCTTAATGATAAATCTGAAGAACCTGTTATAAAAGTATCCAGTTCTGGACTTTTTCCAGAATCTGCTTCTGATGAACCCGAACCTATATATGAACCTGAAGATTCTATTCCAACCTTTACCAGATCAACGAGGATTCTAACGAATCATCCTTTAGAAGCTGTTGTTGGTAATCTTGATAGAGGAACACAAACTAGAGCTTCTCTAAGAAACCAGGTTGAACATCAAGCTTTTCTTTCACAGCTAGAACCCAAAAATATCAATGATGCTATCAATGATGAATTCTGGGTAATAGCTATGCAAGAAGAATTAAATTAGTTAGAAAGAAACAAAGTCTGGGAATTAGTTGACAGACCTAAGGACACTTTGACAATAGGCACAAAATGGGTTTTTAGAAATAATGTAGATGAATCTGGAAATTTAGTTAGAAAAAAAGCTAGACTAGTTGCACAAGGATATAGTCAAGAAGAAGGTATAGACTATGAGGAAACCTTTGCACCTGTAGCTAGACTAGAAGCCACTAGGATCTTACTTGCATATGCTGCACATCTGGATTTCAAGTTATATCAAATGGATGTGAAAAGTGCATTTCAAAATGGTTTTATAATTGAAGATGTTTTTGTAGAACAGCCACCTGGATTTACTAACCCCCATTTTCCAAATCAAGTTTTTAAACTTTCTAAAGCTTTGTATGGTTTAAAACAAGCTCCAAGAGCTTGGTATGATAGACTTAGAAATTTCCTTATCTCAAATGGTTTTACTAAAGGGATTGCTGATCCAACTCTTTTCATTAAAAGAACTTCTAAAGATGTTTTATTTGTACAAATATATGTTGATGATATTATTTTTGGATCTTCTAAACACTCTTTATGTACTGATTTTTCAAAAAGTATGCAAAATGAATTTGAAATGAGCTTAATGGGGAACTTAAGTACTTTCTTGGATTTCAAGTATTTCAAAATGAAAATGGTATTATTTTGAATCATAGTAAATATACAAAGGATCTTTTAAAACGTTTTGGTCTGGATAGAATCAAGGAAAGTGAAACTCCTATGTGTACTATCTGTAAATTGGACGCAGATGAAACTGGGAAACCAGTTGATCAAACAAATTACAGAGGTATGATTGGTTGTTTACTTTATCTTACTGCTAGTCGACCTGATATTATGTTTAGTGTGTGTATGTGTGCTAGATTTCAAGCTAATCCAAAAGAATCTCATTCGCTTGCTGTTAAAAGAATTTTTAAATTTCTCAAACACACGGTTAACATAGGTTTGTTTTACCCAAAAGGACAATCCTTTGAGTTAATGAGTTATTCAGATGCTGACTTTGCTGGTTGTAAGTTAGATAGAAAAAGCACATCAGGAACATGTCATTTGCTTGGAAAATCCTTAGTTTCTTGGTGTAGTAAGAATCAGAACTCAGGTGCATTATCTACTGCCGAAGCAGAATATATAGCTGCTGGTAGTTTCTGTGCACAAATTCTGTGGATGAAACACACTCTTTTGGACTATGGATATGTTTTTAAAAATGTTTCAATAAACTGTGATAACACCAGTGCAATAAACATCTCTAAGAATCCTGTATCTCACTCTAGAACCAAACACATAGATGTAAGACACCATTTCCTATGAGATCACTATCAAAAAGGTGATATTTATCTTGAATTTATTGGCACCGAACTTCAATTGGCTTATATTTTCACTAAACCTTTAAGTTCGGATAGGCTAAGTTACATAAGACACGAATTGGGAATGTTTAATCACAACCGGTGTGAAAATTCTAAATGATGTGAAAATTCTCACCGATGTGAAAATTCTCACCGATGTGAAACTCTCACCGATGTAAAATTCTCACCGATGTGAAAATTCCCACCGATGTGAAATTCTCACCGATGTGAAAATTCTCACCGATGTGAAATTCTCACCGATGTGAAAATTCTCACCGATGTACAATTCTCACCGATTTGTTTTTCTCACCGATGATTAACTCACACCGATGCAATGTTTTCTAAAACATCTATCTGCCGCCAAGAATATGAATCGTTCTATTTTAATTTTATTACTCTATTTTACTCGTTTGGAATTCCTAAATGATAAAACTAATTCTAAGCCACATCTTACCTCACCGAGCTCAAAATCTCTCACCTTCGAACCTTAGCTCCAAAATCGACCAAGAACCCTAAACCCGCGATGGCAAAAACTAAGCTTCCTATCGTCAGAGATGAAAGTGTAGAACCAAACGCTATGAAGCAGAAGACACAACATAATTCCAGTGTTAGTGAAGTCAGAACTAGATCGGGAAGGCGACCAGTGAATCCTCACTTGCAGAATAGAGACATAGTAATCGAAAAGGAACTGTGCCTGGAATGGCTACTGCCTAGAAAATCGTTAGTACTCAAGATTCTGGAGGACCAGAAATGGGTGGATGGTTTCTCGAATAACAATGGCCCATTCTACCTGAAGTTGGTAAAACAGTTCTACGAGTTTGTAACCTTCGAGAAGTCTGAAAATGAGAATCGGGTAAGCTCCTTTTTAAATGGATAAGAGATGTCTTTTTCTTCAATAGAGTGGGATGATTGTTTTAAAGTACCACATTATGGTGTCTATGGGTATGTATCAAGAGCAATGCCACCTAGCAGTGACATCTTTGATTATGAAACCGCCTTAAAAGAGCTGACCGGTAATTGGAATCAAAGGCAAGTGGTTGCCGCTGAAATGGATGGAGAGAATCGACTGCTCTTCAAGTTTGTTCAGCATGTGTTGATACCGAGGCAAGGAGATTTTGCAAATATGAAATATCAAGATATCTATCTTCTTCATTTGCTAAGACATGGTGTGAAAATCAATCTGTGCAGATTGTTAATGCTTCAAATGGAAGACATGATTAGACCAAAGTCAAAGACTAATGCTTTATTCTTTGCCGAGCTGATTTCGGTAATGATAAAAGTGAAAGGAATAGCTGAGTCTTAGGATGAGACAGTTGTAGTCAAGAATAATTTCTGCATCACCTCGACTGTTTGTAAGTAAATGAAAATTAACTGGAACCCATGGAAGGGAGAATGGGTCAGTAATTATCAGAAGATATATGATAGGTTTAATCCTGTGGATCATCCCTCAAGACCAAAGGATGAGAGAGATCCGAGTTTGAGACCTGATGAAGAGGAACCTGTTTATATTGATGAAACAGAAGAAGAAGAAACTCCCATGGATGTTGGAGGAGATCCAGAAATTCCCCCAGGTCCTGTTGCTTATTTGGTTTATTCTAGGAAAGGAACGGTAGAGGAACATTTGTCTACTTATGAGGAAGACCAGTCTGTACCTCACCAAGCAGAAGAGGAAAAGGAGAATGTATCTGAATCGCCTGCTTCTGGTAGTTTAAGTATGATTCCTTTGATTGGAAGCTCAGCTATGCCGACTACTTAAGTAGAAAGAGATACAGAAGAAGTTGTACCTGTATCAGAAGATCTTCTAGATGCTGCACCATTGGAACTTGTAGTAGAAGATTCTGATGAAGAGAATCCAGCACTGAATGCTGTTGTGATACATGAGAATGCACCCATTGAGGGGGAGCATCAATCTGTTCTTGGAAATGTTACAGTAGCTGTTGAGCTTGGAGACTGGGTAGAAGACCCATGGTTTATAGTTTGTGGAATGGATTATCCGGATTCAGATAATGAGATGTCTGTGAATAGACCGAAGACCAATTATGATCTTACTTCTGAGTTGTTGCCAGATGATGTGGTCAGATTTCATGATCTGAATAAGCTGAAAGAGGACCTCAAAACCAGTTTTGTTGAAGAAGTGAAGGTAATGGAAACCTCCCTTGCATCCTCAATTAATTCAATAATGACTGATTCTGTAGTTAGTTTGGCCTCAGCAAAGGGATCTGCTGCAGTTGTTTCAAATGATTTTGTCTCTAAATCTGATCTTGAATCCATGAAGAATGAGCTGAAAGAATCATTCAGTGTATCAGTTGCTGAGATGAAGCAAAGCTTTTATGAAGAAATGAAAATTTTAGAGAGATCCTTCGAGCTATCTCTGTCTTGTAATTTATCTTCTTTTGTGTCTGAGCTTATGGAAGAAGTGAAAGAGTGCCAGACTCAGTCTTCTAGGATCGAAGCAGATCTTGAAGCTCTCAAGACAACAGTTGTTGCTTTGGACTCTTATATGAGCTCCAAGTCTCAAGATGACAAGGACCTAGCTTATGTGAAGAGTGTAGTAAGCCAGTTTGTCTCGGTGTTTGAAAGTTTCAAAACCTCAGTGAAGGATCATGTTCAATTACAAGACTCTCAAGTTCAAAGCCTAATCAGTGGTTTGTCTAAGAGTTTCAACGAAACTGTTTCCTTCTCTCTTGGCCCTCTCACATCCAAACTTTCAGTTGACCTGAATCAAGTTCGAGCAATGTTGAAGGAGGAGATTAGTTCTATTTCAACTAGTGGCTCTGTGGACTCATCTGAGTTGAGCCGAGTGGTTCTTTCTACAAGAGATTCTGCCAGAGAAATAATGAATATTGTTCAAGATTATATGAGAGAAGCCTCTGCCTCTCAGGAAGCTATAAAGAGCAAAGTGGACTACTACTTCACCAAAATTTTCACCAAGAATCAACTCGACCACCACTTCAAGCTGATGTTGGAAAACATGAAGCTACCTCCAGTAACTCAAGCTTTCAGTGAACAAGTGAGCAAACTAACAGAATTGACTCCTTCCTTAGAGAAATTAATGGAGAACAAAGATGATTTCATCTCTGCTATCGAAAGAGGAGGAGGAATTATTATGGATTTTAGAAATCTGCTGCTGCCCTTCTTGCATGTTGATGCCAGACCAGTCATCATACCTCCTGCTTTGCCTGCTTCTGCCTCAGCTACTTCCACAGTCCAGCTGACTCCTGCTCAAGCTATTCGAAGCCTCACACCAATGATCACCCAAAGATCTTCAACCTACAGGCCTGACTCTGTGTCAGTGGCTCAGACTCCTTTGATCTTTTCTGACATTCCAAAACCTTCACCTGAATCCTCACCACCCGAACCTTCTTCTGATCCCAAAGGAAAATCTCACATGGAAGATGAGGATTGTTCCAGTGGCCAGGATTTTTGATAGGAATTCATTTGTATTCTGTTTTTGTACTTTTTGACTAATCTAATATAGAAGAACTCTTTTTACTTCTCATGTTTTATTTTTCTCCTATATATATATATGCTTTCCCACTTTTTTATTATCACAAAGGGGGAGAATTATAAGGGGGGGAACAATAAACAATAAGCGGGGGAGAACAAAATGAGAAAATGAGTGAGAAATATTTTCAATGGAGAAAAATAAGGAATAAGGGGAGACACATTAACTTTTTTTTTCATTTTTACCTCTGATAACTTATGTCTATATAGTACCTTATGATTGTTACCTCTGATAACTTATGTCTATATCATACTATTTCTATTATCTCTGATGCTGTTTTCTCTGAGAAAATCGAATTCAATATTTTACTCTTTACTATTATATATTCTCTATGTTAAATGCCCATATCATAAATTGTGATTATCAAAAAGGGGGAGATTGTTGACCTCACCTGTTTTGATAATCTCAATCTTGTATTCATATGTGTTGAAAATCCCAATTATGTTTTCATTCTCTATGATATTGTTAAGTATCATTGATCTATACTTTAATTCTTTCAAATCTATGATCAAACCAATAATAATTTTTAAAACAGTCTTTGGAATATGTTAATCCTCATTTATCCATGTTCATACAAGTTATAAATTAATTCTAACACAATCGGATGTGTTCTGCATAAAACAGATAAGTAATCTGCCTATAGCTACGGATAAAGAGCTACAGGTAACCAGTCTACCGATAGACTTAGTCTACCGACATACAGCTACCGATATACATAACACAGAGCTACCGATGTGCTTATAAATGTAAGCTACTGACATACAGACAGCTACCGATACAAACATAGAGGTACCAGTGTAAGTATAAATAGCTACCGATGGAATAAGAGTCACCGATTCATGGAGCTACCGATGCATGGAGCTACCGATGCATGGAGCTACCGACGCATGGAGCTACCGACGCATGGAGCTACCGATGCATGGAGCTACCGACGCATGCAGCTACCGACACATGGAGCTACCGATAACCAAATTCACTGATACAATCATGTACCAACCGACGCATAGAGCCACCGATAGAGTCAAAGCAACTAATGACATTGAGCTACCGATGTTCAAGCTACCGATGTTCAAGCTACTGATGTCCAAGCTACCGATGCTGATTTCCTACCGATCACTCGACTCACTATTTGAATTCTTTATTTATCTTTATTTAATCTATCTAACGGTCATATCATACATTTTAATGATTTGTCAAATATCTGATAAAGGTTGTCGGATGTCAGGAATCCGTACCTCGTACCTGCAGAAAGGAAATATTTTATGTCACCTGTTGCAAGTGACATAAATACAGGAAGGCTCTGCTGAAGAGAAGACAGACAACACACATAGAGACAAGGAAGACATACGATATACTCAAGTAAAGCTCTGTGCATACAAGAAGAACCAAGCAAGATAGAATCACATATACAATCAAGCCTACTCAAGAAGAGTTCTGTGCATACAAAAGAATATCGAAGAGCTTCATCAACTACATTTTCACTGTCTGTGAACCTGGAGCATACGACACTCTGTTTCTCAAACAGAAACGAGAAGAGGACTCAGACTCACTTCTGGTCGAATCCAAAGGAGTCCAGAGCCACACTGAAATCACCAGAACCACTTCTAAACTCTACATCTCTTGCTCTGTGATTTATTATCATTCATTTCAAGCAGTGTGTGTTATCGGCTGTATCTAACACATACATTGTCTCCTGTACTTAAACTGGAGGATTTGTAAATCCTTACCAAACTCTTCCATTCTTTCTTTCCCACGAATAACAGAAATTTTAATTGGTACTCAATTCACCCCCCTCTTGAGTAAACCACTCCGACCAACAATACTGAATCCCTAAAACTGTATTTTTACTATTCAATAAAAATTCAATTTTCTCAGGAAAAATCCCAAAATCTCACATTAACCAAATATTAATGCTCTTGTTTCAAAAATGAAATCCATTTTATAAAAGTAATCTTCTAAATATTTTTAATTTCATTTTTAAATAAATACACTATTCACTGAAAAATTCATTTTTTTTCAGAAAAAATCCCAAAAATTACCATAACATAATATCGGTGCTCTGAGTTCAAAAATGAAATCCATTTTATAAAAATATGTTTATAAATATATTTATTTTAATTTTTAATTAAATAACACTATTCACTTGAAAAAACTAATACTTGAATAAAAATTTATGAAACCATTATTTAACCATTTTATTGAATCACATTACATAATCAAGGTGCCTACATTATATTAATACTTTATTTAAGTGAGATTACTAATCCATTTGGTCACATTACTAATCCTAAGCATAATATCACTATTCATAATTTACTATTCATCAAAAATCATGTTGATCTTATTAGACTCTAAATTTCGTACTGAAAATAATTATAGAAGACCATTTATCAAAAATCATTACACATTTATAATTATTTAAGGTTTACATAATCATTTTTAAAATATCCATTTTCTAAAATTCATAAAAAATATGCATACTATATTTATCCAGTCATTTGAAAATTCATAATCTTCATCATAATAAGAAATCCCAATTTTTATTTAAAACAAAGGATTACATAAGGCAATTACGGTCTCCTTAAATAGCCCCTTATCACGCCAGCATAGGACCTAAGTGTAAGGTGTGCTAAGGTGAGATAATCTGAGGGAGGCTCGGACAACATCGCACGAGTAGTAATTTCTATCAGGTTGAACTTCTCGCGAAGGCGATTCCGTTCTAGCTTCACACGATAATGTTCGTCTTGGGTTTGGCCTAGAGCAAAGCCTAGTGGTGCTACCTCCATCCCAAGTTCTGTTAGATGGGCTTTGATCGGTCCAAGACTACTGGGCGAGGCCATCAAATCTTCTTTCTACAATAATTAACCAAGATTAATTGTATTTAGAGACAAAAATCAAAATGTTTAGTTTCCAACAGTCATACTGACCAATGGTCATATAACAGTCAAAACCCAACGGTCTCATTTTAATTATAATCATGTTATCAAATGAAACATTTTTGTTGAGTATAAAAATAATATTAAATAACACATAAAATTAGGAAACAAGATTTATTCAAAATTTCGGGTCATTACAATCTTCCCCCCTTAAGAAATTGCGTCCTTGCAATTTTTAAAAAAATGGGTTTTGAATTTTCATTGAAAGTCCCACATCGGAAAAGGAGTCAGTAAAAATACTAGTTTAAAGGAAATAAAGGAAAGTACAAATTTCACCCGAGTTAACCCACACTAGGATTCCATGTAGGAAAACATAGACATGGAGGATAAAAAAAAGGGTCAAGTTCTGAGGGAGAGTGATAGAAAACATGATTATGAGAATGTTAACCATAAGAAAATCCCAAACTTATGATGTGTGTAAATGGTCTTTGATTACCTAGTAGGAAACATGAACCAAAAACATTTTCATTTTACGTTCCTTTTCATAATTTTGAGGAATTCATTTACAACATAGAACATAAGAAAATATACCTACCTTCATGTAGTGTTCCATACATTAATAAGATTCTACCCAAAACTAATCTTTTCTCCAAACGATGAGCATTAAAAACTACTTGGTCTCATCAAAACACAAGAATAATTTTCTAGAGAATTACATAATCTACAAAATATTAACTATAAATTTCTTCTATCTTTAAACATTATCCCAAAAACATAAATGGTAAGGTAAAACAACTCTTCAAAAAAAGAAATAATCCCATAGGAATGGAAACTACTTTTAAATCTTCAAAGTTCCATGGTACTTCCAAATATTTATCATTGACCATTCCATAAATAACGGTCCTTAAGATTCCTCAAAATAAACCAAACTAAGATTGAAACCCAAATACAAGAAGGATTTGATAACCTAGTCTTCCAAAATAAACTTCATAGTTCATCTCCAAACAACATCAACCACTCCTAACATCTTATAACAAAAGTATCTAACCTAATCATATTTTACACAAGATAGGTTAATCATTCCCATAAGTAACCTAAATTACTATAAGTCCACCTTAAAGTCATCTATTCGTCAACATATAAGTCAACCTTACTCCTCAATGAAAATACCTTAGTAGTCTATTTTCCTCGATCAAAAAGGGTCCCCAAAAATAGTGAATGTCTTCCAAAATAATAATAATCTTTTAATCCCCTAATGATCTCTATCATATTAATATAGAAATCGTCGCATTTCCTATAACATTGGTTGTTGGGACACATTCTTCCATTTCCCACCATTAACTAAGAAGAGAAATTATAATTACAGGCGTAAATACTTAACCAATAATCATGAAAAGGAAATTAAAGCATATAAGGATAAATTTTAGATGAAAAGTATACCCTAACTTGTGATCCCCTAGGATCCAATCTAGTTTATCCTTGATCATATATTCTGATGTGAATCATTATTTTGTTTTATCCTTGTTCCTTTAATAATGGTTCATACTAAGCTTATGAATTCACCAAAGCATATCCCCCGGGAGTGTCGTAAGCAAGAGTGCAGTAATGACCGTTCTCATGTACCAGTTCCCGTTGGAGTCTAGCTCAAAGCAGTGTTTTCAGGTTTTACCCTTATGTACATCTATGCCAGATCCACCTCTACCTGCTCATATCTAGACATGTATGTATTTTTTGGAAATCCCTTACTCAATACTCACCAAAATACCATGAAGATTTCCTATATTTAAACTTTTCTATAGGGTTCTTCCAAGAGTTTTCATATCCTAATTTCCACAAATAACTAAACCATCCTTTGATACCAACTTTAACATCTTGCCTTTTTATAACATAAACATTCATTACATTACACAAAACTAAGGATCTTTATGGTTTATTGTCTTGGAAACCAGGAACATAATACATGAAAACAACATAAAAAATTATTCTTAAACACTTGAAAGGATTATCCTTAAGTTCATCCTAGGTTCATTAATGCATCTCATAACCTAGGGACATATATCAAAAGAAAGGGTGAGCAGAAGGCCCAGTAAGGGAAACAAGGGAAACATTTTAACTACGAACATGAGATACATCAATAAAGTCATGAAAATAACTTTAAGACATGAGAATGAAATCATGAGGCATATAATAATAAAAATAACATTTTTCATAACATGAAGATGTGGATACAACATTTTACATATTCAATCATGAACATATCACCACGGTCCATCCCCAAGGTGTCATTTGAAAATTACCAAGGTTATTCACCAAGATATCGTGAAAATTGTAATCTCTAGTGGTTACATCATTACCCAATGCATTGGAGCTCTATCAGGGTGCACCCTTAAATTTTACTTTATTATCATGTGATCCACATATATCATCATAAAAGATTTCATAAATAACCCATATAGAATAAAATAAATGGGTTTCATTTCATAATCATAACGTTTTAAAAAGTTCATTAAAGACATGATCTTTACGTCACTTTAAACCCACAGAAGGGGAGAGCGGGATTGATGTATGTTAATACCATAATTTAAAATAGAACATTATGGTATATACATGAACAGACCTATATAAATAAGAGCTTTGATTATTCAATTAATAACATAAAAATAATTTTGAGATAATGAGGGTGGCATTTTGAGACGAAAACTATGCAGCATAACGTCTACGATACATGGTGTTAGAAAACATTGAAAAGAGAGGGGACATGGGTCACCCACTCAAAAATGATGAATAAAATAGTAGGGAACAATATATATAGTATTTAGGAACATGTTAATGAAATTTTAATGATATACCATATGAAACGAAGAACTTGAAAGGAAGACAAAAATATGATTTCTCTTATAAGTATTCGGCAGCCTAACGACGTCACTTAAAACATCCAAAAATGGATTGAAGAGATCAAATAGAGTCTCTCATCATATGAACATAAATTATCAGTATGATAAATATAGAGATAATACCCCAACATAATAAATAGGATCTTGAAAGACTTGACATGAAAGTAGATCTTGAAAACGAGAAGGGTGAATGAACCCCTTTGAAATTTGGCAGCCTGATGGCATCACTTAAACTTGAACAAAAATGAATTGATGAGATCAAATAGGGTCTCTCATCATATGAACATAAAATATCAGTATGTTATATTTAGAGATCATAGCCAAACATTATAAAAAGGAACATGAAATACTTTACAAGAAAATATATCTGCAAAACGATGAGGGTGAATGAATCCCTTAAAAATTCGGCAGCCTAACGACGCCACTTAAAACTTCAAAATACTGAATTGAAGAGATAAAATAGGGTATCTCATCATATGAACATAAAATATCATTATGATAGATTTAGAGATCATACCCCAACAAAATAAAAAAGAACTGTCAGGACTTCACATGGAATTAGAAATTTGAAAAAGGAGAAAGGTGAAATAACCACATAAACATTCGGCAGCCTAACGACGCCACTTAAAACATCAAATTACTGAATTTAAGATATCAAATGGGGAATCTCATCATATGATCATAAAAGATAACTATGATAAATTTAGAGATCATACCCCAACATAATAAAAAGGATCTTGAAATACTTTACATGAAAATAGATCTTGAAAAATGAGACGGGAGAATGAATCAGTTATAAAAATTTCAGCAGCCTAACGGAGCCACTTAAAACTTCATAAAACGAAATAATGAGAGTAAGAGGGGATCTCTAATTTTATGAACATGAAAAGGGAAGTAACAGGAGTATAAAGGATCTCCTTTTAACATATGAACATGGAGCATAAAACAAATTACATAAAAGAGATTTCTTGAAAAGAAAGAGAGGGATCAGATCCCTTACCTTCAAATGTAACTCTTAAAACTCAAAGGTTTGGACCATGAGGGCTTGGGGGAACCTTGGGAGGACTCATTGGGAGTTAAAAAGATCATAGCTTCGTTGAGGATGGTTTTGGAGTCGAATGGATGAAAGGAGGGCTTGGTATTTATAGGGAAAGTGAGGGGACAAGGCATTAATGGCCAAATGACACCTCGAAAGTGGTTTTCTCAAAACCATGGGCTCTCCCATGATATTTTCCCATGAAGTTAGGCCCCATGGGGCCCCCAATACAATAATTCATCACCTTTGGTCAACCAACCCTTAAACTATCTCCTGACATCATCATGAAACAGTTATGTTATCATTAAACATACCGAAACCCTAAAACTGTATTTTTACTATTCACTAAAAATTCAACATTCTCATAAAAATCCCAAAATTTCACATTAACCAAATATCAATGCTCTGATTTAAAAATTTAACTCCATTTTATAATAAGAATTTTCTAAATATTTTTAATTTTATTTTTAAATAAATACACTATTCAACAAAAATTCATTTTTTTCAAAAAAATCCCAGAAAATTACCATAACATAATATCAGTGCTCTGAGTTCAAAAATGAAATCCATTTTATAAAAATATTTTTCTAAATATTTTTAATTTAATTTTTAATTAAAAAACACTATTCACTTGAAAAAACTAATACTTGAATAATAATTTATTAAAACCGTTATTTAACCATTTTTTTGAATCACATTACTTAATCAAGGTGCCTAGATTATATTAATACTTACTTTATGTGAGATTACTAATCCATTTGGTCACATTACTAATCCTAACATAAAATCACTATTTATCATTTACTATTTATCAAAAATCATGTTGATTTTATTAGACTCTAAATTTCGCACTGAACATAATTGTAGAAGACCATTTTTTTAAAAATCATTACACATTTTTAATTATTTAAGGTTTACATAAACATTTTTAAAATTTAAATTTTCTAAACTTCATAAAAAATATGCATGATATATTTATCCGTTCATTTGAAAATTCAAAAACATCATCATAAGAAGAAATCCCAATTTTTATTTAAAACAAAGTATTACACAAGGCAATTACGGTCTCCTTAAATAGGCCCTTATCACGCCAGCATAGGACCTAAGGTAAGGTGTGATAAGGTAAGAGAATATGAGGGAGGCTCAGCCAACATCACACGAGTAGTAATTTCTATCAGGTTGAACTTCTTGCGAGGGTGACTCAGTTCTAGCTTCACACGATGATGTTCGGCTTGGGTTTGGTCCAGAGCAAAGCCCAGTGGTGCTACCTCCTTCCCAAGTTCTATTAGATGGGCTTCGATTGATCCAAGACTACTGGGCGAGGCCATCAAATCTTCTTTCTATAATAATTAACAAAGATTACTTGTATTTAGAGACAATAATCAAAACTTTTAGTTTCCAACATTCATATCGACCAATGGTCATATAATAGTAAAAACCCAACGGTCTCATTTTAATTGTAATCATGTTATCAAATGAAACATTTTTGTTGAGTATAAAAATAAAAAAACACATAAAATTAGGAAACAATATTTATTCAAAATTTTGGGTCGATACACTCTAGCACATAAATTTAAAAAAATGGTAATGATTTCTTCAAATCCAATGAAAAAACATGTAATATATATATATATATATATTTACATTTACACATAGATAATAGAAAAATATTGCAGAGGAGAGAAACATGATAAATATTCCATAGAAAAAAGGGAATAATATAAGTAGTAGAAACCCAAACTATCTAATCATAGACAAAAGATGAGTCCAACAATAAAGGAAAATAAAAAAGATGAAAAAACACTTACACAATGAGACAAGATGACAATATCATTCCATCTCACCATCCCACATCCCAAATCAACAAATAGAGTCCTCATCACTTAAATTTTTTATCATTTCCTTTCAATTTATAGAATGATATAACAAGTTATATACAACGATGATAGGGTGTGTACATTGTGAGTTAATATGACCATTGGGATCCCACCCAGGTTTAAAATAAAATGATACCATTAGCAAATCCAAATACACAAAACATTGATATAAATAAAACATGATAACCACTAAAAATATTTTTTTATCAAAATATTTTTTAAAATTCTACTATTTCTAGAATTTATAATAATCTAGGTAAGATAGTTTCTAATCACGTCTCATATATCAAATAATATAATCATTAAAAAGTTGTATCTCTAATAATAATTAAGTAGTAAAATTATACCATGGAATGCTCCATTTTATGCTAGCAATATACTCATTCATAGACCTAGAAAATAAATTTCATCATGTCTCCCGAAATGTCTGTCAATTATGGATAACAGCGGAAAAACATAGAGAGTGAACATCACAAGAATTTTCTTAATTCATTATAGTAATAGTTCTTTGGAGAATAGTAGAACCCCATGAGTGACCCCCAAAAAATATCAACGGATAATGCATGTTACTGCACATTCCACTAATGTACCCATTTCCCCTCTTGTGCTACAATATATAAAAAATTATATCGAAAACCATATTAAAATCTATTTCCTAAATCCAATTCATAACTATATTAATGTAACTATTTTCCATTTATCAAACCAATGGGATAACAAACATTTCAATGAAATATGTTATAACCCACAACCAGATTAATCAATTTTCATTCATTTTATTTATAATAGAATTTATTAAATCATATAAATAATGCTTCACCCAACAGATCTGACAAACTAAATCTATTTTCTCAATCATAGGTCACACACACCAAAAAAAATAAAACCAAAAAATAGAATTCAGAAGAACATAAAAAGTCCCAACATTGTATTACTAAATATTTGAATTGTATTCCAAAAAAAATGTTGAATGAAAATCTAGGTGGCAAATAACCCAAAAAACCCCTCTTCACCACAAATAATAACGTATAGGGCCATGGATTAAAGTAAAAGATCACATCTAGAAATAATCAAGAATAAAATCAACATGTGATCAAGGGATTTGAGAATGTAACATGTTGTAGCTTCTCTGGACAATAGAAATGATGAAGCAAAAAAATCACTTATTTGGAGATGTGAAGAAAATTACCAATGATGATCAATCCTCAAACAAAATTTCACAAAAGGATTGTAAGTCCCAAAAAATATCTAATGTATCATATATGTTTCATGATAGGTTCATACACGTCGACTGAAATTAAAATCATAAATTTATCATGATTAAAACCACTATACCAAATACCATTAATGATGTGATTCCATTTTGTGATGTGAATTTATAAAAGTTCATGTTATTTTTAAAAAGTAATTTCCTCATATAAAATGATATAATTTTTATAAATTAACAATATGAACTAGTTTTTTGTCTATGATATTTTAACACATTGTACCATTTTTTAGATAAAACCTGACAATAGATTCCCATATTGTTAAAATTTCACCACGTGAATTTTTACAGCATGAAATAATGTATGAAAACAATGAAAACCCCAATAATTTCCACCCTCACGCTAATGGGTATCCACTTAATCATTTTATTGGATTCTAACATAACTCCAATAAATGCAAAATAATTGATCCTTAAAAAATAGGTCATTTAATAAATAAAACACTATCAATTGATTAATTTCCCAAAATTAACTGAATATAAATTATAAAATAATAGAGAAATGAAAATTTATATAAACTAGGTAACATGAAGTTACAAAATACCAACTATATGAAAATATTCAATAGATGAAATGTTGATAAATGGAGATATATAAATTTGTGACGTCACTACTCACAAAAAGTTATTTCATGCTATTCATTCTCAAGAGAATATGATATATATCACTATAAAAATAAGACTAATTGGACCAAAATCCTATTAAAGACCATTACTTGATTGTAAATGATTTTTAATAAATAGACTAAAAAAGAATTATGGGTTAAACTGATACTATTTCTTACTCAGAACATGTGATGATCCAGATGATATTAATTTAGTGGAGATATATTAAAAACATCATGAATTCATATCATATGAATTGAAAATTCCATCAATATAAAACATAGCCAATCCAACGAGTGACCTCAGATGGTTCAATATATCATGGATTTTGCATCACATGACGTCTGTGTCGATGGTGAAAAAAATCATTTAGAAACATTCTAGGAAAATTGGAAACCCCAAAAAATATTAATATAATTATTTTTATGACCACACATAATTTATATCAACATTGTTAAGTATCAAAATATGGATGTACATCCTGACTTCCCACTGGTGTCTCTTGTACAAGAATCGGCTATACGAATTCGAAGTCACCCATATATTACAAAAAAAAATTGGTAACATTCATGGGAAACCATACAGATAATTGAATGGGTCATATAGAAACCTAGGAATTCAATATAAATATATTTCATCATTTTATATTAATATTAATTCGATTAAAAATATACATGACATAAGATCGTAATAGATTAATGTATTTTTAAACACGGAACAAAATCTTCAAACACAGTGAAATATCATTAATTATTTAAAAAATGATATATCCCTTTTTTAATTATACATAAAAAACTTCTTATTAACATTTGGAAAGGAAACATAAGAAAGGAGGATATTAGATGCTCAATAAGGGTAAATATAGGAGATAAGTGAGTATAACATGATAATAAGGGTATGAGAAAATGATGATAACATTTAAAATTAATACCCTACATATCTAACATCAAATACATGAGTCATGACATAAGGATTAATAGATCATAATACATTAATCATAAGGGAATGAATATAGTATACCATAATATGTTAATATTAGAATTAGGCATAGAATCCATTATATACATGTATGAATATAAAATGATTACCTTTTTGTAAAATCTTTTCACCAAAACATATTAGGGCACTAAGTGGGACATAATCCTACTGCACAAGACATGAATCCATACCCATTAAAACCCTTTCCTTAAAGTGGTATATTTCACTCTTAATACCATCATAGTGGTTATGGTTCACTACGAAGACCATAATAGTAGTCATGTTTCCCACTGATGACCATCTTAGTTAAAAATGATCAATCTTAAGACCTTCTTAGAAGAGGTAATCTTCTATTGATTTATTTCATTCCTCATTCCGTCGATTTCTATGTCATGAGATATAAATATTTACATAATTCATTTAAGGAGACTCATCATATAACATAATCACACATATGTGTTACATATATTAAAAAATCTCAACATCATATCCCATAAAAATAAATGGGATTTATATACATAATACCATTACATATGAAATGAAATGGTCAGCATAAACATGTAATCATATATATTCTATGTAAAATATATAGGTTTAATATTCATTTTATCATGGTCTATCCTGGTAAAAAAGTGGGGTCCAAAAGAATATTACCTATTGAAGAGAAATGGGTATCATTTCAAACTATCCATCTATAATATAAACCATAAATATAATGGAAAAGATAATTTTCATTGGATTATATCATTAGTAAATAATAAACTCTTTTAAAATATTTCATCTATGAATTAGATGAATTTTGAAGGATTATAAAAAACCTTTCCTAGGGAAAATATAATTTCTTCTTCATTTCATTAAAATTACAAAAATTATTTTTCTTTAATTGAAATAATTGATATATTATTAAATCATTTTATTGAAGAAAAATTATTTATGTATTTGAAAAATTGTTTTAAAATAGTCAATAATTTTGGAAAATTTTCTCTTTGAGATATGTTTTGAAAAATTATTACATAATTCAATTTTTTTGACATATATTATGTTTGAAAATAATTTTGTGAAAATAAAATAATTCTTGAAAATATTTTTAATAGAATTTTTTGAGGGAAAAAATTGAAAAAATATAATGAAATATTGAAAACATTTTGAAATCAAATTTTTTAAAAAACATTGAAAATGTATAATGAAATCAAGATAATATTTTTAAAATCTTTTTCATTGAAAATAATTTGGAAACATACGATGAAATAATGATAAATTTTTTAAATTATTTTTATTATAAATTGAACAATTATATTGTAATATATTATATAAAATAAATGACTTTTTTGAAAATAAAATTTAAAAAAATTTATAAAAATGAATCAATAAAAATAATTTAAAACACTTTTCAAACATATAAACTTTTTGGAAAAAAATTTCAGTTAATATAATTTTAAAAAATAATATACAGACATTTTGGGAAAATAAATTTAAATAGATTAATATTTTAAAATTTAAATGGAAGCATAAATTGAAATAAAATCATGATGTATGATAAATATATATACATCAAACATTACTTTTCTACAGTAAAATGTTGTGAAATGTTCCTCAATATGAAAATGACAAGAATATTCTGTTTTAAAACCAACTATTTTTTAAGGATAAATGTTTGTAAATATGTCATTTAGTGTTCATTAAATAATATTATAAAATTTTTAATGCATTTTTAGTAAATATGTTATTTATTAAAAATATATTTACAATTTAAGTGGGATATTAGTTCATATATTCTTAGAAAATCATTTATAATTTTATTATGAACTAGAATGTGGACTAATTGTACCAAAACATCATTAAATAGTTAATAAACATATGATAATATAATTATATATTTTTCATTAGAGATAGATCATAAATTTACCTCAATGGTAAAATAATAAAATCATCGTCGAGAAATTATTAGATTTTAGAAAAAAAACTATTACAGCTTTGGTTACAATGACTCGTAAAACTGAAGAAATAACATCATAATATGATGATTATAATAACATGAAAAAATTATATTAATTATATAACCTATTAATGGGTTGTGTATACACCTTGTAGAAAAATATAGGCTCATAATAATGCATCTATCTCAACGAAGGAAAATGGATACACAATTACTTTACAGCTTTGGTATCATTGGAACCATAATACCTGTGAAAGATAGATCATTAAATTGATATGAAAATAACAATAAATTTATTGATAAAATTAATATGATATATTCATGGGAAGTAAATACACCAAAATAAAATAAATGAATGGTGAATATTATATAAATCACATAGAAAAAAATGTTAGACTAGAAAACCCTTACCTCAAGTATTGATTTTTTAAAAACACGGTGAAAATACAGTATAATAAATATATGTTTATTATAAATATAACAAATAAATATATTATTATATTTTCACAATTTATTTTTTAATTACGAATTTATATTACACATTTATTAACAAATCTATTTGAATGTTACAATATTGGTAATATATTCTTTGTAATTCATATTTGATTTGACATTTATATGTTTTTCCTTTTATAGATTTAATTACAGACTTCATTATAGAGCCTAAAAATAATTTAAATATCCCCTATATTTGTTATATAAATCATAATAATAATATATATAATATAATGATATGAAATATAATACACAGTTTATGGAGATATTTGGTTGTACATACGCAAGATTTATATTCCTATTATATTTCCATTCTGAAAGTAAGAAAGTAAATGATATAAATATATATTATATTTATATTCTAATTATTAATTCATATATATCATATAATTTTACAAAAAACCCATCATTAATAAATTACATGTAATATGTGAACGAATAATTGCTTTTGGAGAAGGTGGTAATATGCAAATCCTCAAATAAACATATCATATGTAAAAAATTTATGGCATGATGTTATGTTTTATAAAATAATTCTAAAAGTTTAAATACATAACCCATATAATATAATTCATCTAAAAATAATGTTTTCATCAATATTCGAAACGATGAATTTTTTAACATAAAAAATGAACAATGATGGTTAGTGATGTGGCAGACCACCGTATAAACAAATGGTATGATAACTACCCATGTTATGAATTTTTTTATAAGTGTATTTCAACCCATAAAATAAAAATAAATATCTATATTAATAATAAATATATGGTTAAATAAACATTACACTATAATATTTCCAGGGGTAGATAATGAAAATAATTTAAGAGATCATTTGGAAGGATGATACCATAAATATTGATAAATCCATTTGGTTTTACACAAAGCGATTCCCTGAATGGTTTTATGATAAAAATTGAATCTTATAATATGAATATAGTGTCAATAGGAGTAGATATGGTAAGGGTTTGGTAGATAAAAATTTTATTTTTATGTTTATGTATATGAGGGTGAGGGGGTGTGATCCCTTTTAATATAGAGGGTTGTAATTAATATAAAAATAAAAAGGTAAACACTATTGATAGGAATAGATTTAATATTAAATCCCAATTAATTTCCAATTTTCTATCCAATAGAGGAAATGGTATAAATAAATAATAAAACATTTATATTAAAATGTTTTCTTGGTTATTTGGTCCCTTATGATTAATGATTAACCACAAAAAACATTCATTTTTTCCTTAGTCTCCAAAATTAGTTTTAATTACATTCTATATTTAGTTTTGTAAAAAAATATGTTGAAATAATTATAAATTATAAATATTTTATAATAAAAATATGGAATTATTTTTTTTAATTTTAATGACAAAATAGTCATATAATAATGTAACATTAATCCTATAAATGGGACAAGACTATATGTTTTTAATGAAAAAAGGAATAAAATATTGATATGTTTTATTATCCATTTTCAATGTGAAATTGGTTAAATTTACTATAATAACCCTACTCATTATTACACACGTTAACGGAATTTTTTATAGAAACATGCACTTATGACAACTCTGAGGATCAAGAGTTCTGTGTCTGGGAAAATTTGTAATAGTAAATTACAAATTAGAAAATAAAATACTATATCTTTAATGAAAACTACATTTACATGACAACAAAATTCCTTTGTGCATAGAATGGCATTGGGTAACCTGAGGATATACATAAGAAACTGGTGATCTATAACAACCATTAAGGGAGTAAAAATTTATAACATGAAGTGTAAAACACATTTAAGGAAATAGGAATATAAAAAGATCATTATAAAGACATGATAAATAATGATTACTATAACATGGGTATGTGGAAACAATATTAAACAAGATATTATCATAAGTCAAGAATAATTGATCTTGGATTATTTGTAAACTCTTATTAAAATTTAATTAGAATGAGTAAACCCTCCTTGAACAATTTGTATCATGATACTATTCCTTACCTAATGCATGTAAGTGCTATTAGGGTGCACCCTTATAATCATTTCATTTCAATAATATGTGTTCCCCTTGTATGATAAAACAAAAATTCTGAAAAAATCATAATTTATTTAAAAAATAAGTTTTTTTATTAATAATATCAATTTATTTTATCAACATGTTCGTTTGGATAATGTTTTATAACATTGATTTGGAAATTTTTATGGTATTCAATTACACGATGATTTTGGCATGAGATTTTTTGTTGGGATATTAGTTGCATAACAAAATCAAATTCAAATAATAAATTTAGATAATGAGAGAGAATGGTGTACCTCATCATTCATACATGAAATGGAAAGTAAGGGGATCATGTATCATATTATAACAACATATTTAATGGAATATTGATTCAAAATATAAAATAAATTATTGTATGTAAATGAGAATAGATACCTTCCTTATTGAATTTCGGCATGGTAATGGGTGTACATGGGAGGAATTATTGAGAGAGAAATATGTCTCTCATCATTCAAAAATAAGTTGGGAATTTTTTTATGTTGTGAAATTATTCCCCCAACATTATGAATTGAAAATAAATTGGCATAATAGCATAAATAAATTAGGACCAAATGAGAATAGAAGAAACCCCTTACATGGAAGTATGATCCCAATGGCATGGGGAAGGCTTGAGAGAGGTATTATGGGAGCTTGGAGATCCTTGTGATGATTCTACAGTGAGGTGGGAAGGGAAGGGATGTGATAAAAATGTTTTTAGTGAACATAACTGAGATCATGGGTGGTTTTATATAGGAAAAGAGGGGTAATTTGTTATTATTTTACAAACATATGTTTTAGAATCTATATAAATTAATATTTAAATCAACAATCCCAGCCTTGTTTTTTCCAATGATTTTTTCCCATGATGAGCTGAAGACATTATTTAATAAGTCCAATGGTACAATTAATTAAAATAATAGGGTTGATTATGTGGAGTTGATTCACAATCTCAATGAAACTAATTTAAAATGTTATAATATTTTATAAGTCGTGGAGGGTCCACTATGGACCATAAAATTAATCGAAAAAATCTGATATCACAAAATATTAAAGTTATATAATATATTGGTTGAACAAAATTTTTATATTATATTATTACATCACTATTGGGTTATTATGAGGCCACTAAATACATTATATATTTTAAAAATATTTAATTTTGTCCCAAAAATTCATCTCTCTCAGAAAATTATGAAAAATTAACATTTATATAATGATGAAATCTAGAATCCAAAAATAATAATCAATATATCTTGATAATTTTATAAATATTTTATTTTATTAGTTTTCAAATAAAAACTACCAATTATTGAAAATTCATTGATTTTGAAAAAAACTACCTTCAGACATTAATAAAATTTAAGATTTATTAATAAGAATTATACGATAATTTGCTTATAATAAAAGTTAATATAGAAGTAATATTTTATTCAAATATTATTTAATTCAAAAATACATTAATTCACCAAAATAGATTTCTTAATTGAATTTAAATATTAACAAAAAATACTATTTATTCTTTAAAACTCATTCAAAAAGTAACAATAATAAAATGAATGTATATTCTCTATAAATAAATAATGCACATAAATATATTTATAGGGTATTGTTACAAACCCCTTATAACACCCTTTTTATACTTAAGGGTGAGAATTGTTAAGGTGACAGACTCATGGGGTGACTCAGATAACAACGCTCATGTGGTAATCTCTATTAACTTCAACATCCCCCATAGGTGGTACGGTTCAAGCTCAACATGTTGAATATCAGCTTGGTCTTAGAAAAGTGTAATTCCTAGTGATGCTACATCCATTATGTGATCCGAAAAATGGGTTTCATTTGGAGTAATTGTAACGAATGAGGCCATTGTTTCCTTTATTTATGCAAACTAGATTTAGTAAATACCTATATTTATACTAATCATGTGATCATTGTTCAAAGACTATCTTATAATTGGTAGTAATTATTAATGATATTTTGACATCAGAAAACATTAAAAAATGAAAGATAATATGTTTTATATAACCATTTTACAAAAAATGACATCTAATTAGATCGTGATAAATTTTCATTAATAAATATTTGGGTCCTTACAGTCTCCCCCCCTAATGAAATTTTTATCTCATTATTTCCTTCTTCCCACACTAAAACAGATGATGGCAACTCTACTTCATCACATCCTCTGATTTCCACATTTCTTCTTCAAACATGTTCTTTCACCACAAAAACATTATTAGGGGAATTATCATACATTGTAGAAATATTTCCCTATGATCTAAGATCATCACCATCTTCCCTTCATAGGAGATTTTATTCTCCAATGGTAACAACTATGTATTGCATAAATGTGATGGGTCCAGTATGTTATTCCTCAACTGTAATACATTGAATTCATCATGTACATCAAATATTTTTGGTGAAAGTGCTAGTTGATAGTCCACTTCTCGAATGCTATAAAGGATATATAATGGGATGTTTTTATCATGTACTAAGATTTCCCTTCTTCCAAAATCTCATAACTCTATTCCTCGGTGATATGTGGAGTAATACCATGTCTTGAACATCATAATCTAGGTCTTGTCAATGATTATTATCATTTTTATTTTGTCGACACCGAGAAGATTTAATGTGATGTTGGATGGACTTATCCTTCTCCACCATGTTTCGACCAATTCTAGACCTATGAGTTTTCTATCCCCTACATCATTCAAACATATCGATGCTCTGCACCTCTTACCATGAAGGGAATCATAATTATCCATTTGGATTCTTGGGTGGAAACAGTTTTAAGAGAACTCAATAAGAGGAAGATGTTTATCTCATCTCCTTATAAAGTCCATTGACCATGCTCTCGTCCTGTCATCTAAGGTTTGTATTGTCTCCTTAGTTTGGTCACCCATTTTAGGAAGATATGTTTCACTATAGATTAGATTATTATTCAGTGCATGTTGGATAGTCTTTCAAATCATAGAGGTTAATCTTGGATATCGATCGGATAGAATTTAGAGTGGTACTCTATGCAGTCAGACCACATATTTGATGTTGATCCGAGCTATTTTTTCCATTGATATATCATCCTGAATTGTAATGAAGAGTTTAGTAATTGTAACATATATAGAATTGTTTCTATTGGAGGTTTTGGAAGTCTGTTGATAATGGCTATGATGATGTTCTCCCATTTCCATGTTGTTATGGGTAATAGTTGCACCATCACCTTTGACTTCTGCATCTCAGAATTCACATACTGACATACCGGGCACATTAATGTATACATAGCGATGTCCTTCTTCCTGTTATCCCACCAATAGTGCTCTAAGAGATATTGATACATATTTGTGTTTCAAGTGTGAATGGAGAAAATTCAAACTTTGTGAATAATCAAAAAGTTCATTCTCTAAAATTGGATTTTATAGAACTCATTTTATTGACCCCAACATCACAATTCATTCTTCAAAAACATTAAAAATCCAAGGATTTTCAATTTTTGATATTATCCACACTATTTTGAATTCCCATATCATCCTTTTGAAAATTTTTTAATAGTTCCAAAATAGATGGTTGTCAAATTATTTATTACTGGATTTATTATGTTACAATATTTATTATTAAAATTCCCATATTCCTCAAATATATAAATTTTGGATCCTTTTTAATTATATTCAATGATATAATTATTATGTCCTTTATAATTAGATAATTCTATAACTTATTCTCTTTCCTATGGTGGTAATGGATTGAGTATTTATAGTCTTTGATCAGCTCTAACCATCATCTTTCGCACATGTTCAACTATTTTTATGTGAATATATAGTTGAGGATTTTTTGACCTATTTATATTTCAAACCGATCCCAAATAGGTAATATTGTCAACTTTGTAAAAAAAGATAACTGTATCCAACACATGATCATGTGTTGGATAGTTTGGCTCAAGAAATATCAATTGTCTTGAAGAACAATAAATGACTTTATCATTTTGAATCAACACACAACCCAATCCATTCTACGAAGCATAGCCGAATACCACAAAATGTTCTCCATGTGAGGGTAGTTTGAGCATGAGAACAATCATAATCCTCATTTTCAACTCCTTGAACCTATCTTCACATACATCAGTCCATACAAACATGAAACCCTTCTGAGTTAACTATATAAAATAGTTTTACAATTGTGATAAATTTCATACAAATCATCATTAATATCTTGTTAACCCATGGATTCTATGTATATCCATCACATCTATTGGCCTCATCCATCCCTCAGTTGTTGTTGTCATGGATGGATCAAAATATATCCCATTATATGCGATGATATGATTCATTAATAAGCCCTCATTCAACCACAACTCATATTTTCTATACTTTTCATAGAGATTATCCTTTCACTAGGTCTCTAGTAAAGATCTTAGATGCATGTCATGGTCCACCTTGGTTTTTGAGTATATTAGAACATCATATATAAATACAAAAATTGTTTTTACGTAATCTCATAATACTATATAAATTATGTTCATGAAAATTTTGGATGCATTTGTGAGTCTAAAATACATTTTTATGGATTCATTATGCTCGTGCATTGTATAAAAAGTTGAATTGGGGATATCCTCTTTCTTCACCTATACGTGGTAATATATTGACTAGATATCCACCATGGAGAAGTATTATTCTCAACATAGCTCATTGAAAAAAGTCATCAATTCAAGAATGGGATACGTGTTCTTTATCATGATTTTGTTCAGATCTTTATAAACATTGAAAAGGAACATTAACTCATCATTTTTCATGACGAAGAGGACTGGTACACCACATGGTGACACACCTGGGCCTATAAACACATTATCCAGATTCTCTTGTAGCTATCTCTTCAGCTCCTCAAGATCTATATAAGACATACTAAACCAATTCATGGATATTGGAAAAGCCCCTTGTATAATATCAATCATGAATTAATCATCTCTTCTAAGAGGAATATGAACAAATTCCTCAAGAACACCTTCATCAAATTTCCTCATAGTGGTAATGTCATCAAAGATGGTAGCTTATAGGTAAATAATATCCAATCTTGATATAATGGTTCTATAAAAGATCCATCCTCTTCCTTTCACATGTATTGAATCAGGGGTCTATTATAAATTTTGAGAGTGACTTGCCTCTTATAGAATGTTATGATTTATATATATAGGGAAACCCAATCTATTCCATGAATCTCGTAAAACTACAATAGAGTTAATATGACGGTGTTATCATGGAAGTTAAATCCAAAAATTATGATTTGGGATGAGTTATATTCATGGGATATAATGGTTTCCCCATTTTTGTTCTCACTGACATCATTAATTCCATGATTTTTATCGGTTTTGGGGTTTTTTTGACTAAACATTTGGGGTATAAAATAATTATAATAATTAAATACAAAATTTATTTTCACAATTAATGAATGAATAACTATCGTACCTATAACCATTTAATTTTTTTGGTTCTCTTCTATTGTAATGATGGAAAAATCTCACCCTTGATGCCTTTTAGGTTGTTGATTCCCTCAAAAAACCTTTTCCTTAGGGCGTTGGTTTGTAATTTTCCATTATTCTTTATAGTTGAATAAATGAACATTGCATTTAGAGATGAATGGATAATTCCTATCCTATATGATAGTAGAATATTTTTTTATTTCCAATAGTTATTGAGAAGGTTCCCATATCTTCCACACCTAAAACATTTCCTATTCCCCTTTAGGAAATTTCTGGGGTGCTTTATACAGCGTATTTGGCTAGTAGGGTGATGGATTTTTTAGCAGCATTGGTTTTTTCAAACTGTCTATCTTAATTATATTACACATTACAAATGTTATCCTCGTAATACCCCTAAGATTATCTGATATCCATTTATACTTTGAGGGCAAATAAGAAAATTTTATAATAGATATTTAATTAATAGATCACTAGGGCCTTCCGTAGGCTAAATTTTATCCCACCAAAGACGTGAGAATTCTTTTATTCGGTGGTAATGTTAAATCCAAAAGATTATCATGAAACCATTTTGATGTTTTCCTTGTATTCTCTGATGGATTATCCATCCTTTTTCTTGAGTAAAACAAAGCATCTTTCCATCTTAAGTCTGAAGGTTGGTGGAAAATATTTTTTGAAAAACATTTTCAGGAAATCCATCCATTAAAATAAATTTATCTATACATTGGGCTTTTTATTTTTGGTTAATGACCACTGTTGATCAGCTTCACGCTCAATGTAATTAGAATCTAGAAGAACCTTCTCTTGTTTAGAATATTAATGGATAGATAAGATATTCTCAATGGTGTTAATACGTAGTTTTTTTATTGAGGGATTATATGATCCATTAAAAGTAGAGGTCCTTGTCTTTTGAAGCTATTGATTGCAGCATGTTCTTACATTGGTGGGTGAGGGTTAATGTTCTAATTGACCCATGTTTCTATTCAAAACCATTGTTAATTGAGGGAGTATGGTATCAATGTTTGTGATTTCCGCTCCCATCAGATTGGTCATCTTATTAGAACAATAATCACATTGATATTTTCATCAGTTTTTATCTTGAGTCCTCCTATTACCTGCCAAAGACAGGTCTAAATGTAATGTTACAGGTGACACATATAATTTAATCCAATGAAAAAAGTGAAAAAAATTACATTTATTAATTAACTTATCAGTTTATGTTTTTCAATCTATGTTTTCCATTATCTATATCCCAACATATATTCTTTGGTGAACTTTTTTTTATTCCCATAACAATAGATCATCCTAAGCTTTAGAATTTTAAAAAAAATATATCCCATGAGAGTGTCATATCCAAGAGTGATTTAAGTCATGTTGTCATGAACCAGTTCATGTTCGATTCTATCTCAATACGGTGTTTTCAAGTTTTACCCCTAGATATATCTGTCCCAAATCCTCCTCTACAAGTTTGTATCCAGACATGGATGTATTTTCATTATGACCACTTACTATCAACTCCCCAATATTTTTTCTTGATTTTATATAATACATAGTTTTATAACTAAGTCTTTCACTAGGGTTTTTAATCATAATCCCAAAACAACTAAACCTATCCACTAATACAAAATATAAGAACAATGATCTTAATTAAAAACATTAACATGTTTTATTACATAAACATTAAAATAATACAACTCTGAGTATATAGATGTTTGGTGTCATGGGAAATTAAGTACATTACATAAAATCATAGAATATAAAATATAACATCTTTATTGATACATTCTTTTACATGACCAAAACATTCCATCGAACATAGAAATACATAGGGTAACCTGAGGACATAAAAATGGAAAGGGTGATATATAATGTCCAATAAAGAAGTAAAAAAGGCATAAAATGAAAAATAAAACACATGTTAGTAAATAGTCATATCAATTGAGCATAATAGAAACACGATAAAAAGGAATAATAAAGTATTGTTATTGTACCATGGAAATGTGGAAACAATATTTAATATGATATTATCATGAGCCAATGATCATTGCACGTGGATCCTGATTAAATCCTCATTTTACATGAATTAGAATTTTTAAACCTTAATTTCACACATGGAATCATGATATGATTCTTTACCCAATGCACTAGAGCGCTATTAGGGTGCCCCCTTTATAAACATTTCATTTCATTCATATGTGTTCCACTTTGATCTTACAACTTCAAATAAATTAAAATCATAATTTATTCAAAGAATAAGAGATTTGGAATTCATAAATTCAAATACTCAATCAAAAAAGTACATTTTTATAATGGTGAATACACATGATAGAGAAATGGTTATGGAATTCATTTACATGATGATTTTGGCATGGGAAATTTTGGTGTGACTTCGACAACATACCTACATCAAATAGAAGTCATAAATTTTATTGATGTGAGAGAAAGATGTATCTCATAAAATATACATAAAATTGATAGTATGGGGGTTATTTGAGATAATATCCCAACATATTTAATGGAAATTATATGTATAATTTAAAATAATTTCTTGAATGTAGAAGAGAAGAGCGAAATTCCTTACCAAATTTTTGGATGGTAACTGGTGAACTTGAGATGCATTAATGAGATAGAATAAAGTAATCTTCATTCAAACATATGGTTGTCATCATGGGGGAGGTTATAAATCATAACCCAAAATTTTTAATTGAAATTAAAATGGAATAACAATATAATGAAATTTGGATGAAAATGAGACTGGAATGAATCCATTACTAGGAAATGTGATCCCAAAGGTTTGGGAGAGGCTTGAGAGAGTCATCTTCAGAGCTTGGGGAGACATTAATATATTCTAGTGAGTGAGGGGAATATTGGGGATGTAAAAAATGGGTTTTATTGAAAATATGTGTGGATCATGGTTTGGTTTATATAGTAAAAGAGATTGGAATTCATTAATTTTTTACAAAGATAGTTTTTTGAATCTGTATTATTAAATATTTAAAACCACATACCGAAACATGGTTTTCCTATGGTTTTATCCAAATGGTTGTAGAAACCATTATTTACAAAGGCCAATGTCCAACCTTCTTAAAATATTATGCTTTCTTCTGTGGAGGTGATTCAGACTCTCATGGAAATCATTTTAAAAAGATAAAATATATTATAAATCATGTTGGGTCCACTAAGGCGCCATAAAATTAATCAAATAAATCTAAAATAAAATTATTTAAAAGGTAAAACATATTTAGGCCGAAAATCCCCTTTATTTTATATTAGTACCTCACTATTCAGTAATTATAATGTCATACAAAAAATTATATATTTAATCAATATTTAATTTCTCCCAAAACATTTGATTATCACATATAATTATGAAAAATTAATAATTATATAATTTAATAATCTTGAATCCATAAAAATATATTCATTTTATCTAAATAATTTTTGAAATATGTGAATTTTTACTTTTGAAATAAAAAATAGACATTTATTACCAAAAAATGTGTTTTGTCAAAAAAAATATTTCAAACCTTGAGAAAATTTTAAATTGTATTAATAAATATTATACTATCATTCATATTTAAAAAATAATAATTTATTAATAATAATTTATTAACATTGAATTTAAATAAAAAGTTAATTAATTCATCAAAATTTATTTCTTAGTTGAATTTAAATATTAACAAGAAATATTATCTGTGTAAAAAAAATAATTTCCAAAGTAATAATAATTAAATAAATGTATAATTTTTATAAAAAATTCATATAATAATTGTGATAGTGTCTTGTTACATAACCACTTATAACACCTGAATAAGGCCTAAGGGTAAAGTGTGTGATGTTAATAGACTCTTGAGGCGGCTCATATAACATCGCTTGAGTGGTAATCTATATTAACATACACTTCTTCCATAGGTGATTATGATCTAACTTAATGTGTTAATGCTCGGATTGGGAATTCTCAAAAGCAAGGCTCAGTGACACTACATCCATTGTGATCAACGACAAATGGGTTTCATATAGAGAAATTCCAATGGATGAGACAATCGCTTCTATGTATGAGTAAATTGGATTTGATAAATTAATGTATTTTTATTAATCATGTGATCATTGATCAACGATTATAGTATCAATGGTAACAATTCATAATTGTATTTTGAAATTTATAAACACAAAATGAAGGTAGTGAATATTTTTTATATAACCATTTTACAAAATTAGATATTTATATAGATCTAGAAGAATTTATTTTATCAATAGTATGGGTTTTTACATTGACCTCAATTGGATAAAAATGTTTCATAATTAATATATATATACAATACTAAAAAATTAAAATATAATTTTTTCATATAAATAATTTAAATGAAAAATAGTTTTCGAATTAAAATTCTATATTTTTTAATGTTCTTTAAAAAAAGTAATAACTTTGAAAAATATACAAACTTTTTCTAACGTAACTTTTTATATTACTATTTTAAATAATATTTTTATTTTTTTGAGGAATAATAAATATATAAAAAAATAATGGTAAATGTGTAATACATTAAAAGGAACTGCAATTTCATTTTATAAAAATAAATAATATAAATCATATTATTTGATTTATTATTATCTTAAAGCTATCAAATCTGTTCGATGAGTACATAAATATTAAATTAATATATAATATATCAATTGATTGATAATAATAATAAAAAGTGGTTTCTTTAGTATTTATATTAAATTGTGTTTTTATATTCAAAAATATTTTTCTTAGAAACATAATTTAATTTTTTTCAAATAGTTCTCACATTCACTTCTTCATATCGATATAAAACATATGAATTTTATATACACTTGTATTTCATATTTTAAAATAGTATTTATTCTTATATATAACATATATTTTAAATTCACAGTGGAAACTAAAATAATAATTTTGTAAGAATATTTATAGTATATTTTTTTTGATAAAACATGTCCTAATGTGTAATGAAAGCTGTCGAAGTAACTCAACATTTCTTGATACACTATACAAAAATAGTGTTCCATGTTCTACATATTAACCAAATTATTGACTATTGTCTATGAGTAAATTGGTGTTATGTATAACACAATCCAAACATATTTATTTTTTTGGAAAAAATATATAATAAATGTTGTATTAAATCAAAAATATCTATAATATTAAATTAATTAGAAAGGAAATTAAAAAATTACAAAGGATTAACATTCTATCCCCTTAAAATAATCATTCCAATCATAATTAATGTGGGTTATCTGTGGTTGAATACATTAAATTTCCATCTTTATAGACACACATCATAAAATTAATAAAAAATAATTCATTAATATGAGGATTTTAGAAACATAAGGAATATACAATGTATCTAATAACTAGGTTTCCCTATATGTAAACATTGGATAAATTTGAATAGAATGTTTGGGAAGAATAAGGTAAATAATCATAGAGATTGACAAGGATCACTCATCACAAGAATTTTCCTGATCCATATAAATATAATTATAAAAAAACCATATATTTGATAAGTGCGAATATGGTAAGTAAGGTTATCAAAAATGGTTATAATAGAAAAAACATTTATT
Source organism: Viscum album (assembly GCA_963277665.1). Lineage (NCBI taxonomy): Eukaryota > Viridiplantae > Streptophyta > Magnoliopsida > Santalales > Viscaceae > Viscum > Viscum album. The sequence continues at coordinate 1,249,028,012 of OY728148.1, forward strand.
TCAAGACCCTTTTCCTATAATTGAACCATTTTCATCACAAAATTCACATATATGATTTCATTCCATTTCTTATTGACAGTCTCTCACATGGGTTGTGCCTCAATCAATTTCGACTAAATCTCTTATTCAATATATTCACAGTGAATTTATCACTCTTGAAGAATTGAAATATCATGGAATCTATAAATTGAATGATAGTCCATTCAATCCATCATTAGTTTACAAAACACTTTCATGAAATATTGTCCAATATAAATGCATCATCAAATGATGAGATAAAACATTAATATCTAAAACATCAACTTATTTTTAATATTAAAATTCCATAACTGTCCAATATTATAACCATTAAAAAATATTGAAATACAAATCATTATAATTCAATTCACAAATACAGATTAAATTGAACACATTTTTATCACAATTTATATCTTTGTTGTCGCATTCCAAAAATGAGAAGAACATTATCATTTATTCTCATGAATAATGGAAATAATGAAATTTACTTTACATTATTATTGATAACATGAATGATTGAATATGGAATATTCCTAAAATACAATATTTTGTACACTTGATACAAGATAGAAATAACAACATTTACAAAAAATCAATAGTCAGTTCCAAGGTAGTTAGTCCCATTAAATTTACATATTAATATCCAAAAAATATTTATCCAAACATATTATGTGAACATTAAGAACATAATAAGGCATATTAATCTCTTATTTTTGTTATTTCCATGAATACACAATTTCTATTAAATAACAATTATACACCTTGATAACTATCCAATTTTTTTTAATTTCTTAGAGATAAAACTTTTTTGAAAAATGAATTATGCAATAAATCATTAGATGTTATTGAATAATAGTATAAAAATACATCCATTATTATAATAAATATATTTTCTATAATAATGTTACCACAATCTATTACGTAATACCTATTTCCTTTCACATTTAATGAGTAACCTCTCGATCATCATAAATATCACCATTACTCATAACACAATAATGATTATCTTCATGTTCATTATTATTAGGATATCAATTTCCAAAAATTGATTTTCATTAAACACATAAAGAATATAATCATCCATGTTTTATTAGAAAGGAAAATATTTACATCCATGTCATAAAAAAACACATCATTTATCCTTTGATGTTACATGATTCTTTTCAATATTTTCCATAGTATAAATATATTCTTGACCATCTAATACATTCAAAAATGATATTTCATCCACACTATTGACACAATGTAAACTAAATCATAATTATTATCTATTGTTCATTACATTAATAAGAAATAAACTACTTCATTCTCTTCATTCATTAGTTTGATAATTGGTTATGATTCATGGTTTAAATCATGTTCCATGAAAATTTATTATGTCTGATCACCACATCCTTTATGTTAGTTATCATCATACATGACTACAAATCAAAAAAATTCCATCACATTCAACATTTAACCAATTTATTCTAGTACCACCAATGGAAAAAACCAAATTTCGTTGTGTTATAATCACTTATCATAGATGAAAGCCACATTTTAATGGAATGTAGTTTATTGGATTTCTAAATTATGTCACTTTATTTTAAATATATCACACCATAGGCATATCATTAGAGATATCCTTATAAATATCCTTATAAATATCCCAATTTATCTCAAAAATTATTTTTAATCATTGTTTTTAAATCTTATATATACCTCTCTTTTTAGAAAAATATATATTTACCAACAATTAACATATAAGTATATTACAACATTTTTGCTAAATATTCATCAAAACAAAAAACTAATTTCATGAATACCTCAATAAATTAGTATCTATGGAATCATGGAAATATTATTATAACAAGGTTGAATATATTCAATGTATCCCAAAAAGATCATCCCATTTATTAGTTATAGACTAAACCATTATTCATATCAAGGGATAATGAAACAAAAGAATCAGTGATATAAAATGATTAGCTATGGTAAATAAAGGATATATGTAAGCTTATGATGAGAATATGTACATGAGAACATGATAATGTTATTTCAAAATCAAACTGTTTATATTAAAAATAATATAAATGAGTCATTGAATAATTATTAATAATACGTAAGACATGAATCATATGAGAATCATGAAAAAAATACATGATGGAAAAATATAGTAATAAGAAATAGACTTTGTGACATACTCATATGAATATAAAATAATTTTTATAAGTCATCACATATTTAAAAAACATATTGAGGTACTTCATTGGTGATGAATTTATTTGGATGAAGACACCACCATCCCAAATCATATCACATTCTTTGATGTGCAATGGGTTCACTCCCTAAAAAAAATTGTAATAAAGGATACCACCTATGACAATATTAGTTGTCCTGGTTCACTCCAAGGTCCATATTAGTGGTCAAGGATTAATTCAAAGACCATATTTGATTGATAGGTGATTTACTGAATATAGTTCACTCCTCGTACTAGCCATATAAATTTCATGAGTTATAAATATTTATCCCATTCATTTGTGGGTTTTATAGGTCCAAAATATTGTATAATAAACTCAAGAATAAACGTGACACAATATCATAAGAAATCATAACATCGTGAAAAAATCAAAACCCATGAAATTAAATGGGTGATATAAAAATGTCACAATATCATAACTTATGGAAAATATACAAGTTTCAAAGTCATTTTATTAACGAATAAACAATGATTTGAAGTGGGATTAAAAAACATATAAACTTATGAAGAAAAAAAATGAGTTTTATAAAATAAATATAATCACATATTTAATAATTCAATGAAATAATAAGAATGGTGTCAGGATAATATCCCTTGTAATAAAAATACTAATTCAAAGGTTTTTATCTTCATTTGATATGGAATTTGAATTACCACTAGGAAAAATTTTAATTGAAGACCAAAGTCATTAAAAAATATATTTTATAAAGAATTTTAAAAACTCATCTTATTATAATGGATCCATTGAATTTTTATTAAAAAAATTATTTCGGTCGATATATATATCTCTCTAGAAAACAATTGTTTAAACCATTAATTAATATTAACGAGTTTTTCTTTTCTAATAACATTGAGTAATAATAATTTAATAATTAATTGATATTTAAAACCACGTACTTTTAATATAATTTAATAACATATAAGGAAGTATTGAAAAAAATAAATTTTTGAATATTATTTGGAAACATATAATGAATTGTTGAAATAAATTAGAATACCTTTTTCATATAATGAACTTTCTAAACATATAACAAAGTTGTGAAAACATTTTGAAACCAACATTCCTAGAAAATACTATAAATTATTTTAAGGAGTTCAAAATCATTTTAAATGATTTTTTTAAAAATACATTTCAATCATTCAAGAAAGATTAAAATTTATTGAAATAATTTAATATAAAATATATTTTATTATATCATCTAAAAGAATCATTGAAAATCATTTATTTTAAAATATAAATAATTTTTTTAAAAAAAATCTTTGAGAATCAATTTAAAAACAACGAATTCCCAGAATATTATGGAAAATTTATTGAAACGTAATAATATAAACATTTAATTAAATATTCAATAGATGTACTATCCTGACCGTATGGGAATCCATACATTCTAAAAATTATTGTTACTTCATTAACATTATTTAAAAGTCCCTATATTGGATAATAAAATATAGATATTTAAAATGACATCTTTTTATGCAGAAACATTGGTAAAAATTTATTTTAGGCGTCATATGATTATAGTTAATAATTGTGTAAAACATTATCAGAAAACTTAGTTTTAAAGTAACATAAATTTAATTTTCTAGATAAGGATAATTATTTAATATATAAAAACAATTTTATAATTATATTATGTAATAATGCATGGAATATTGTACCATAAATTGATGATTTCATTAATATAACAAGGATATAAAAATTCAGAATTTTTCTTTAGATTTAAATAATAATATTTCCCTAAATAAAACATATTAACAGTCATTTCTGGTAAATGATAAGATTTTAGAAATATACTATTACCTCTATAATTACATTGAATCATAATAATAATAATAAAATAGTAACATTACGTGATGATTAAAATATAAGGAATCATTAATAAACATAAAATAATTATTTATTTTCATTTATAATTCACTTATTTACATTAATAAATATATTTATGATTTTGTTTATTAGAATGCTTAGAAATTTTTCATACATATCGGCCTATATGAATACAAAGTCTATACTACTATAAAAATATCCATATTTTTCTAATAAAATTGTTTCTAATAAAAAAAGAAATCAATTCTTCTAATTGTTTCACATTATTCGTCATGGAATATAGTTTTCAGTTACCCATTGATAAACTAAATGGAAAACTTTTTAAAACATATTATGGCCACCAAATGATCAGAATAATATATTAAAATAAGGACAGAAAAAGTTAGTTCAGGAATACCTAAATTATATTAAATCATTATCACAAATACATACTTCTCCCTTAATATGTATCATATAGTTACTATTTGAAAACATGAATTATCAATAAATCATAGAAAAGATAAATAACAACATAATGCAAACTTGGCGTATACATTCTTTTTATTGTAACCATCATGTCTACCATAAGATTTGTGACCCTATCGAATACCGTACTATGTATCCATGGTGGCAAAAATACAATATAACCCTCATGGATGTTTTATGGTGTAACCATAATAGTTACAATTGGAGTAACCATATGGTCGAATTAGAACATAAACATACCCAATACATTGGAAGCGGATATTTATCCCACCCTCCATCAAAAAAAATACTGAATAAACATAAAATAATCATTAAACAAGAATACTAATATTATGTATTTTACATAAAAAAGAACAGAATGTTAAGAATAATTTTTAATGAAAAGTCAAACAAAAATATAATATCATTGAAGTGAATATTGATAAAAATAAGAAAATATCTGTATAAAATATAAATACGCATAGTAAAACATAATTTTACTATCATTATTTTCAGTAATTATCTTAGTACCACAAAATCAATAATGTAGACCGTTAACACAATAAATGGAAAAGCGATTAAAAATTCCCTTATATCTGGTTCACCTTACTCCAATCATTTTTAATCATCATTTATAATGGATTAATGATTTTTATTAATATAATATAGAACGATATACATATTTATATTTATTTAAATGATATAATCATAACATCCTTAAAACCATTGGTTTATAATATTTAAATACATTTATAGTTTTCTTTATTTCATGGCCTCCATGGTTGGAATCCTATGGATTTTTTAGTCGTAAGGGACAACGAAATCCATAACACAAACTAAATTATCATAATGAAAATACATTATAATAAATAGTCTTATATATAATTTTTATATATCTTATTAGTATTAATTTTTAGATAAAACATTAGTGATGAATATTAGTATATTATTATGACTTTTGATCATTACAAAAATATATTGTTCTACTAATTAATTTTGTGTACAGACATTGGTTATAAAAAATAATATAATATATATAATTTATATTATATTACCATTTTAAAATATTAATTTATTTAATATAATCTTTTATTATGTTAATTAAATGTGGAAAAACATTGTCCATGATGTCAGTAATTCGACACGTCAGAAATGATGTTTTTTGTTTTTAGAATAAAAGGAATATGAGAATAAATATGATAATTAATTTTTCCAAAATTAGATAAATTTTTTCTATATTTAAGATACGTTATGTATTAATCTTTTCTTATAATGGTTAGTGAATATATAATAATAAAATATAAATAATTTTAATGAATGTAAAATAAAATGATTGAAAAGTTTTACCTATTGAATTATCTTACATGAGAACCTTGTTAATAAACATGGTTTTTCCCAATTTGTGAAACCATAATGTCTTGGATTAGAGGAAGAGTATTTAGAGAGCTTATTGTGTTAAAGGTATGAATGATATAGGGATTTCAGGTGAGAGGGTATGATGTAGTGAGGAGAGGTATTTATAGTTGTAGAGAGGGATGTTTTCTCATTATTATATACATTGGTTTATTTATATGGCACAATACTATGAATAAAATCATAATTATCATAAAATATATTAACATAATGAATGATTTCTTGATATCATGGGAATAAATCATCCACGAATCATATATGACTCAATAAATCATGTACTTAGCTTATATCACAAATTATTGTATTTCACTATTTTAAAAAAATCATATTTTTCAAATTAATTTTTAACAATCAACCTTAAAATTATTAATATGTAGAACTCAAAAATCAAAAACAGTTCTAAAAATATTTTCCAAAAAATTGAACCACTTTATTTTATTAAAATGATAATTTATTCATAAAATGAAAATTTTTAAACTATAGTATTTTATAACACTATTCAAAATTGATTAATTTCATATAAAGTCTTCATATAATCTTAAGAAATATATATAATAATTTATGAAACTATGATATTAATATATAATTTCTTATAAATTTTTATAATAGTTATAAAAGTTTAATTAAATATTTATGATTTCCAAAAATACCAACACTTAATATATCATTTATAAAAAATATATTTACATATTTAATGAAATAAATATATCATGATTACTCTTATATGATAAATACAATTTATTTATTCTCTCATATGTGAGGATGCTATTTTACTGGCCAAATTATTATTCCTAATTTTTATGTTACTATTCTTATGGTCATTTTATTATTCCACTAGTTTAAATTTCATAATTCCAATATGTAGAACATATTTCAGTATATTTTTAAATTGAATTTTAATATTTATTTCCACAATGAAAATAAATTTCATTATAAAGAAATAAGTTTCCACATTCTCCCCTCCTTCTAGAAATTTTATTTCACTATTTTTATTTAAATATTAATCATTTGGGGGTACATTTCCATCATTCAATATTTAGATTGTACTGTTTCTTTTCCACCCATGTTGATTCCCCACAATACCATAACCTATTGAATTTATTAATTCCTAAAAACACTCTATCAACGATCTTGTATATATATTGTATTTTATTCATTATAGTGGTTCTACTACAACTTAAATACCTTTTGGATTAAAAATGAGATGAATCTGGAACATACTTTCTCAAAAAATAAACATAAAACATAATATATACATAAGATAAAATCATAGGCCATGATACTTAGTATGTTACTTGTATAAATATTTATAGGACTTCATATGTTCCAATAAGACCTGAAATTATCTTTCTCTTTTACCAAAACACTTATGACTTTTCCATGGTGAGATTCTACGAAAAACATGATCAATTACCATGAAAAGAATATCATTACTCATGTTATGTACAAATGTTTCCGTCTTCTATGAAATTATCTCATGTGTAACTGAATCATTATCTCTTTCGTGTCCACATACCTTTATAATTATGGTCTCATCAATATATATTACTTAAATTATTCGTAAAATGATGGAGATTTAAATATCTTCCAATATAATGGTTAAAAAGAATGAATCAATATACTGGAATGAAAACTATTATTATAAGAAAAATGAAATAAATAAATAAGATAATTCCATGATCCCTAGAAATAAATTAAACAATATCGATGAAATCCTTCTATTTTCTGAATTTTGTACATGTTATATTTATCCGATTGAGGATGAAATGTTGTGGTGAAATTTAATCTCGTATTTTTTGACTTCTGAAGGCCATTCCAAAAGTAAGATGTAAACCAAGGATCAAAATCAAATACAATGCAAACAGGAAATCAATTTACTTTGAAAATATCCTTGTAGTAAAATGGAGAAAGCTAATCAGTAGATATAATATCACAAATATTAAAGAAATGAGAAGATTTTTTCAGATGATCCATAATAACCCAAAAATAATTGTTACATTGAAATTTATTTGGAATCCCACAATAATGTCAATGGATATATTTTCTCATTTTCAATATGGCACTATAAATAAATAAAGAATCACCTTTGGTAAATTTTTTCCATTTTTAACCAATTGATAAGTTAAATATTTCATGGTAATTTCTAAATTTTCTATTTTTCATTATATCCCATTAATAATACTAAAAATGGTATTTTTATATCATAGTTATACTTGGATCAACTGAAAATAGAGAACAATAAGATTTACATAATAATTATTTCTTTAGCTAGGAATCATGAGGAAAAGATAATCTCCTTCCAGTTCACAAAAAAATATTTATGAATGTAAATATTAACAAAACTAACCCCTTTTTAACAATTAAACCTTTTTCTATAACTCGTTTTCATACTTATATGCTTGATTAATTTTCTATATAGATAAAACTGCACTAAAATAAGAAACAAAATAGAGGAATTTTTTTCACCAACAACTAACAAGACCAATTTCATCAAATCACAAATAAACGGGGTTTTTTTATAAATTTTACACGTTCAATGATGCTCAATTTTTTCGAAAAATGATTCATCCATTGTTTTTTATATTTTATAAAATGGAAATTAATTTTCAATTCATTATATTTTATCAGTTAAATCCATCTTCTACACCACATGCTTAATTTCATCTTATCTAATATTAACATCACAATTTTATGGTAAGTTTATAATACACAATTGGATCTGTATAAATGATACCCCAAAATATTCAATTAAAAAACCATAGATTCTAATTCAAAATCATGTGTATGGTTACTTAACATCTATGGATTTAAATATCATGATCCATAAGCTATTACATAATCATTCTACATTATAAAACTACCAATACCCTTTAATAAATAATTAATGTATATGTTAAATTCACTAGTTATTGAATGTAATTCTAAATGTGGATCCTTTAGCAATAACATCTTATGTTCATGAAAATAACATAACATTCTTCTCTCTGAAGGTATTTCCCACATTCCATGTTTATATAGTTAGCAGGATATATAATCGTGCAATGTTTTCAACAGACCATCAATCATAACATGCTAATCCTTGATAATAAAAAATATCTCTAATATATTTTGTTCTTGGTTATTTATCAACAATATTTTTTGATGACAAACTGTTATTAGATCCGTATTTTAAATTATCCCATGAAAATAAATATTATTTTTAAAAAAAATCACATTTGATAAATTTTCTATATAAAATAATTTATTTAAAAAATGTTTGAAAATCATTAAATATTTTTAAATATCCTCATAAATTTATTAAAAGACCAATACATCATCGAAATATATAGTAATACTGTTATCCAAATATTTTAAAAATATTATATTCCTAAGATCGTTGAATATTATACGGGGTATTCTAATCCACGGAGCATAACAAAGAACTAATAATTTACATATTTAGAATGATAACAATTTTCAGGTAGTCGTACAACCTCACCCTCACCTAATAGAACATAGATTTCAAGTCAATCGTTAAAAAATACTGATCTCCATTGAGTTGATCAAATAATTCATTGACATTCAGAAAATAATAAATATTATTAACAGTAATGTTATTCAAATCTCTATAATTAATGAAATTTTCTATGGTACAATCATTCTGTTTTACAACCCAAATAGTATAACCCCATAATTATAAGGCCCCAGCCTTAAACCTTACTTAATCTTGAGTTATTACAAGATTACACATTGAGGATCTTTTCGGGTTTAGAGTTTTAGAGAATTAGATCATAAAACTTGCATTAGATTCCACATATAAACAAAGTGGTTACATAAAGATAGTATTCTTCATTCCCATCAATGGAAACACATTTAAAATAAAACATGGATTATTTCTTGACACATCCTTGACTCTATCATCTTATCATGTACCTTTCCCTTGACCTGTGAAAAACATTTCAAAAACTTGGGATGAGCATAAAAACTCAGTATGGGTTATAAAAACATGGAAAGGAAACATGAGTTCATATATACATAAGAACGAAATCATACTTTACCCATAAAACATAGGCACTTTAACAAACCTCATAAAAACATGAATAAATCATATAAATCATAATACGTAAAGGTAACTTGAGGCATTCATAACATTCTTACGTAGGGGGTAACCCTCTTGGTTACGTTTGGAATACCCATCACAGTATATTCCCTAAAATCTCTTCGGAGAAACCTTAACGTTTCACTCCTTCGCGTTACCCAATGCATTGGAGAGCTATAACGGGCTCACCCGCCCTTAGTTTATCACGGAACCACCCGTCTTCATAATAATGCCCAAGAACCATAACATAATCATATCACATAAAACATGCATAAAGGAAACATAACATTTCCACATTTCAATCACGAGATATCAATACAACACATTGATATAATAAAAACATTATGAAAACCATTTTCAATACCAAAGTAAAACATGGTATTTATTTTTCTTTTAAAAAAAAGGTATGGCTTGTAGAGGAAGCCAAAACTCAAATAACGGTTACGACGGCGGAGAAGTCGTTGTCGCCGCATACGTACGACAAAAACATTCCCTTTTGTCGTTTAGTAAACGCTTCGTATAAAAAGATTCCTTTTGAGTAAACGTAAAAGTCAAAGGGGTTTATACACCGTATAAAAGAAAGTTGTGTATAAAATAAAATATGCCTCAACGAAAGGAGATTGAGACGAAGTCCCATACAAAGATAATTTTTAAAATAAAATAGATACATTATGTGTATTCACTATAAGTACACATAAATAAAGTACAAATACAAGATACGACATAATAATATAATGACATAATTTGAAAGTAGGAGATTAACCCAAAGAATGGAAATTGGGTTAAGAAGTTCCCATACCTCGTATCTGACTTGACCCGACCGTTCTTTAAACTCCTGAATAATAAACTTTAGTTAATCTCTACTTGATTATGAATCTTTTCCAAGTTCATTATTCCTTTTATACCATGTTATGAACATCATGTAATCATTTAAGTTAACAATGTTCATTTTGTCGGTATTTGGTTCTTAAGTCAAAAATAGACTTCTTACACTTACATGTTGTTAATTTGGTCAATGTTTCATTATATCCAGAATGTTATTCATGATGTAGATATCATATATGTCATATATATCCAGTACATACATGTATTTAAAATATTACATAATCATTTAGAGGTAAGAAATGAAATGCACCGTTCATGGAGACGGTAAGCCGTACGTACGTATGAACGCTACTTTCATTTCTTTGTCATATTAACGGAATTAAAACTAAATGAGACTTATGTATATTTTAATTCCAGAATTATATTCATCATTTAGATATATCATTAATTTTATATATCCATTATATACATGTACTTTTAATAGTACATTACATTTGGGGATAAGAAATGAAATGCACAGTTCATGGAGACGGTAGTCCGTACGTACGCATGAACGCTACTTTCATTTCTATCTCATACTTTAATGGAAATAAATGATAATGATATATATAGGTATATTATAATTCCAGTATAACATCATGTATAATATCATTAACTTTATCCTTTACACATCCCACATATGGTATTAACGAATCACATCACTTTGAGGGGGCGGTAGTCCGCACTTCCTTAAATGAAGATATCGCGTATACCCATAATGGAAGCCATAAAGGTAAGACACAAATGAAAAATACAGAAGCATAAGTTAAACTTAAACATATTACATATCATATATAAAAATAGTGACATCATAATGGCCACCTTTGAAGGTGTTAAATGAGTATTGAACAATCATCGTTTCGGGAGGCAGAATTTCGCCATCCACGGAAACCGTATGTTCTTTAACCATTTGATGTAGTTGTGTGAGAGTGTAGCTCAAATAAATCTTATAACAACATCCTAGTATATTGAAGATACTGGTGTTGTTACAAAAGAAGTAAATAAAAAGAGTTTAGGGGGTCGGAGAAGCAAAATAAAACAAATGAACATGAGAGAATGAAATACCTTAAAAAGTGTAACTTCTTTTGGTTTGAGCCTAAAGGCTTCCTTTGAAAGGATTCTGCCCAAAGGGAATCCTCTAGGATGAGGAGAGGGATGTGGAGAGAGCAAATGGGCAGGGGTTGGCCGAGCCAAAGGCTTGAAGAGTGTGTGAAATAAGGTGGAGGTGGGGGCCTTTTATAAGAGGAGAGGAGGGGCACTTTTGGAAAGTAAAGAAATATAACTTTGTTTGAAAATGTGTTTCGGTTTTAAAAGGTCCCACATTGATAGAATTCGTGGATAAGGTGATAAGGCATCGAAATCCATTCATCCAATTGGTTTTGGACATGTGTAGTTCATATATTTTATTTTATCTTTCCATTTTATTTAAATCGTCAAATAATGATGTCATCGCTGCATCATTATTATGTCATAAATAATTAAATTTATATAATGTCTAAAAATTATAAACAAATTACTATGATGTAGGAAATCTTTTTAGCTTTCCATTGAATATTTATAATCAAAATTTGGGCTTGTATATCCCCACTTAAAAATTGTTTTCGCAAAACATATTATGTTTGTGTCACTTTCACTTTAACATTAAATAAAAATATATTATTGTCATTTTCCAACTAAAGTGGATACATGGGGTCCCCAAGTTAGGCCATGGCTTGTCTTGGTCGGCCATGACACAACCAATGAGGTTGGGACATGTGTCTAGGTCATTTTATATTATTAAAGCATTATTTATACATTAAACTACCCTAATTACCACTAATCGCGATTAAAAACTTAATAAGTTACTATTCACCAAAAAATTATTTTAATCTCATTGAACCACATTTTACTTCTTAATGACAACCATGTATGTCGGATTTTCAAAATTCAATACACATTAGTTGTAAACTTTCATTTAACTGAAAAATCAGTTTGCTTGATTACCACTTAGTGGTTTCACTATTCATCAAAAATTGAAGTTTTTCAGAAAATTACCAAAAATTCACCCTAAGCTATATTTGATATTCCGAATTCAAAAATGAAGTCCATTTTACAAAATTCAAATCATATAAGTCACATTAATTAATTTAATAATTAATTCCCGCTGCCAGGGCAAATAGCGTGTTTTTACAAAAAATTAAGTATCAAAAGATTGACACCAGTTTAAGTCTAATTTCAAATCGAAATTGATTCCAATGACCACCATTGGATAAAATGGTAAAAATATATTCTAATTTCACTTTAAAACCAATTCAAAAGATAATCTAATCATATAAATAAATTAGATCAAAAAGAGGTTTTGAATTAAAATGCAACATTTTACACTATTCATAAAAAAAATGAACTTTATCAGAAAGGTTCCAAAAAATTACACAAAGTAAAATTTGATGTCCCGATTCTTAAGAAGATTTATATTTGGTCCAATAGAAAGTAAAAGAGTGATCAAAACTATATTTAATGACGGTTCACCATTAAAAGGTGATAAGTGAACCTTTAGTGAAAATTAGAGTATAAAAGCCTAAAATTGAACTCTTTCCGTATTTTAAGCCTTTATCTTTTATTGGGTAAATGTAAAAACATCTAAAAACATATCTATTCATATTTTAGTTATTTCTATTCATTCCCGCCAGTACAACGGCTACTTGTTAACTAACATAATATTATTATATTACTAGTGTGCTACGTAAGTTTCAAAGAAACTCATCGTTGCGTATTGGGTACGCTATCGAACATAGCAACCCCTTTTAATTAAAATTCATATTTAATTCTCTAATATTAATAAATATGAAAATTATTTATTCTTTAATTACCTGCGATGTTACATCCTTCCCCCCTTTTTAGAATTGCGTCCTCGCAATTTTATTCACTTATCAAAATAAGTGGGGGTATTTAACCCTCATAGCATTTTCAGATTCCCATGTTGCCTCTTCAATCATGTGGTTTTTCCACAAAAACTTTACCTGGTGAATCACTTTATTCCGTAACACTTGCTCCATGTGGTCAAGAATCTAGACCGGTTGTTCCTCATAAGATAAGTTCTCTTCCAGCTGAACTACCTCTGGACTCAAAACATGAGATGGATCTGGCATATACTTTATCAACATCGAAACGTGAAAAACATTGTGTACCTGAGATAAACTCGGAGGTAAAGCCACTCGGTATGCAACTGATCCAACTCTTTCCAGAATTTCGTATGGTCCAATGAACCTTGGACTCAACTTTCCTTTCTTACCAAATCTCATAACACTTTTCCAAGGAGAAACCTTGAGAAAAACATGATCACCTACCTCGAAAGATAGATCCTTCCTCCGGTTATCCGCATAACTCTTCTGCCTGCTCTGAGCTGTTCTCATGTGTTTCTGAATCAGCTGAACTTTTTCTGCCATTTCTTCTACCAATTCTGGTCCCATCAACTTTCTTTCACCCACTTCATCCCAGAAAGCTGGAGTTCGACACCGCTTCCCATATAATGCCTGAAATGGTGCCATCTGTATACTGGAATGAAAACTGTTATTATATGAAAACTCAACCAAAGAAAGATGTTGGTCCCAACTTCCCTGATAATCCATAGAACAAGCTCGTAGCATATCCTCCAATGTCTGAATTGTTCGTTCTGACTGCCCATCTGATTGAGGATGAAAAGCTGTACTAAAATTTAATTCAGTACCCAACGACTTCTGAAGGCCTTTCCAAAAGTTAGAAGTAAACCTGGGATCACGATTCGATAAAATGGGGAGAGGAACTCCATGTAACCTGACTATCTCTTTAAGATACAAACGGGAAAGTTGATCAAGAGAGAAAGTATCTCGTATAGCAAGGAAATGAGCAGATTTGGTCAAGCAATCAATAATAACCCAGATTGCATTATTACCTCGAGATGTCTTCGGTAATCCAACAACAAAGTCCATGGATATATTCTCCCATTAACACTCTGGCACTGGTAAAGGCTGAAGCATCCCTTTCGGTAACTGCCGCTCTACTTTAACCTGCTGACAAGTCAAACACTTCACAGTAAAATCAGCAATATCTCTTTTCGTTCCATCCCACCAGTAATACTCCCGCAGATCTCTATACATCTTAGTACTGCCCGGATGAACTGAAAACGGAGAACTATGAGCTTCACATAACAACTCTCTCTTCAACTGTGAATCACAAGGCACACATAACCTCTTCACAAACCTCAAAACACAAACACAAACTTATCCAAGAACTCATGGAAAATTTTATTCATAAGGTCCATGAATACAGCAGGTGCATTGGTTAACCCAAAAGGCATAACTACAAATTCATAATGGCCATATCTAGTACGGAACGCAGTCGTCTGCTTCTTTTACTTTCAACTGATGGTACCCCGACCTCAAGTCAATCTTCGAAAAATACTGAGCTCCCTGGAGAAGATACCACTTCATTTGATGGCCCAACATCTACTGAAGTTGCAAAGGATTTCACCACCCCTTTCTGCTTGTAGTCTAACTGCTTCCCATCACTCAAGCTCCTTGTCGGACACTCGTTTGCATAGTGACCCATCTCATTGCACTTATAACATTTCACTAACTGTAAATCAAATTTATTCTTACCTTCACCTTGATCCTTTTCAGTGCAATCACGAGCCTTATGTCCCATCTTACCACATCGGTAGCACTTCCCAGAATTCAGAAGACATTCCCCATCATGCCTTTTGCCACATTTATCACAAACTGGAAACTTAGTTCTCTTACCATCAGACTTTTTTGAAGAATTCTTACCTTTCTCCTGCCACCTCGGTCTCTTCTTCTGCAGGTTGTTATAGAAAACTTGGTCATCGGCAAACTCCATTTCCACCTTCTCAGCACATCGAACAAGCTTTTCATAACTTTTAAACTCTCGAGAAGCTAATGCCCTTCGATACTTTGGCTTTAATCCTGAGTAAAAACGATTGATTTTACTATCAAGGTCCCGGATAAAATTGGGAGCATACCTTGCCAATCGAGTGAACCTTTCTTCATAGGCAGCCACTGAGTCTTCCTCTTGCCTCAATTCCAAGAATTGCTTTTCCATCCTAAGTCGAACAGCCTTAGGAAAATACTTCTCAAGAAACATACCTTTGAATTCATCCCAGTCAAGAGCATCAATCTCATCGGCATCCCTGATATTTTTAACCATAGACCACCACTGATCTGCTTCACCCTCCAAACGGTAAATAGCAAGACTAACCTTTTGATTGTCTGAACACCCCATGACATCAAAAATCTTCTCCAGTGCTTTAATCCACCCTTCAGCTTGCACAGGGTCAGATGATCCTCTGAATGATGGGGGATGTTGCCTTATGAAATGTTCCACCACTGACATGTTCCTCTGCGGTTGATCTGGCTGATCTCGTGCATGGATACCACCGCCATTTATAGCCTGAGTCAACTGTGCCATCACTGTAACAAACTGTTCAGTTCCGATTCCGACCATTTCTGGATGCTGATTCGGAAGGTTATTTCCTTCTGTATGCCTTCCTAGCACTGCTTCCCTGTTTCCTCTGCGGAAAACCATTCTGAACATGGAAATATCTTAGGCGAAGCAACATGGTAATCTGTAAATGCTATATCATTTCAATAATATTATAATTTAACACTTTTCTAACTCCTAAAGTTGTCTAAACCGACCTTTGATACCAACTATAAGGCCCCAGCCTTAAACCTTACTTAATCTTGAGTTATTACAAGATTACACATTGAGGATCTTTTCGGGTTTAGAGTTTTAGAGAATTAGATCATAAAACTTGCATTAGATTCCACATATAAACAAAGTGGTTACATAAAGATAGTATTCTTCATTCCCATCAATGGAAACACATTTAAAATAAAACATGGATTATTTCTTGACACATCCTTGACTCTATCATCTTATCATGTACCTTTCCCTTGACCTGTGAAAAACATTTCAAAAACTTGGGATGAGCATAAAAACTCAGTATGGGTTATAAAAACATGGAAAGGAAACATGAGTTCATATATACATAAGAACGAAATCATACTTTACCCATAAAACATAGGCACTTTAACAATCCTCATAAAAACATGAATAAATCATATAAATCATAATACGTAAAGGTAACTTGAGGCATTCATAACATTCTTACGTAGGGGGTAACCCTCTTGGTTACGTTTGGAATACCCATCACAGTATATTCCCTAAAATCTCTTCGGAGAAACCTTAACGTTTCACTCCTTCGCGTTACCCAATGCATTGGAGAGCTATAACGGGCTCACCCGCCCTTAGTTTATCACGGAACCACCCGTCTTCATAATAATGCCCAAGAACCATAACATAATCATATCACATAAAACATGCATAAAGGAAACATAACATTTCCACATTTCAATCACGAGATATCAATACAACACATTGATATAATAAAAACATTATGAAAACCATTTTCAATACCAAAGTAAAACATGGTATTTATTTTTCTTTTAAAAAAAAGGTATGGCTTGTAGAGGAAGCCAAAACTCAAATAACGGTTACGACGGCGGAGAAGTCGTTGTC
Source organism: Viscum album (assembly GCA_963277665.1). Lineage (NCBI taxonomy): Eukaryota > Viridiplantae > Streptophyta > Magnoliopsida > Santalales > Viscaceae > Viscum > Viscum album. Next base: position 1,249,045,451 of record OY728148.1, read on the forward strand.
GCCGCATACGTACGACAAAAACATTCCCTTTTGTCGTTTAGTAAACGCTTCGTATAAAAAGATTCCTTTTGAGTAAACGTAAAAGTCAAAGGGGTTTATACACCGTATAAAAGAAAGTTGTGTATAAAATAAAATATGCCTCAACGAAAGGAGATTGAGACGAAGTCCCATACAAAGATAATTTTTAAAATAAAATAGATACATTATGTGTATTCACTATAAGTACACATAAATAAAGTACAAATACAAGATACGACATAATAATATAATGACATAATTTGAAAGTAGGAGATTAACCCAAAGAATGGAAATTGGGTTAAGAAGTTCCCATACCTCGTATCTGACTTGACCCGACCGTTCTTTAAACTCCTGAATAATAAACTTTAGTTAATCTCTACTTGATTATGAATCTTTTCCAAGTTCATTATTCCTTTTATACCATGTTATGAACATCATGTAATCATTTAAGTTAACAATGTTCATTTTGTCGGTATTTGGTTCTTAAGTCAAAAATAGACTTCTTACACTTACATGTTGTTAATTTGGTCAATGTTTCATTATATCCAGAATGTTATTCATGATGTAGATATCATATATGTCATATATATCCAGTACATACATGTATTTAAAATATTACATAATCATTTAGAGGTAAGAAATGAAATGCACCGTTCATGGAGACGGTAAGCCGTACGTACGTATGAACGCTACTTTCATTTCTTTGTCATATTAACGGAATTAAAACTAAATGAGACTTATGTATATTTTAATTCCAGAATTATATTCATCATTTAGATATATCATTAATTTTATATATCCATTATATACATGTACTTTTAATAGTACATTACATTTGGGGATAAGAAATGAAATGCACAGTTCATGGAGACGGTAGTCCGTACGTACGCATGAACGCTACTTTCATTTCTATCTCATACTTTAATGGAAATAAATGATAATGATATATATAGGTATATTATAATTCCAGTATAACATCATGTATAATATCATTAACTTTATCCTTTACACATCCCACATATGGTATTAACGAATCACATCACTTTGAGGGGGCGGTAGTCTGCACTTCCTTAAATGAAGATATCGCGTATACCCATAATGGAAGCCATAAAGGTAAGACACAAATGAAAAATACAGAAGCATAAGTTAAACTTAAACATATTACATATCATATATAAAAATAGTGACATCATAATGGCCACCTTTGAAGGTGTTAAATGAGTATTGAACAATCATCGTTTCGGGAGGCAGAATTTCGCCATCCACGGAAACCGTATGTTCTTTAACCATTTGATGTAGTTGTGTGAGAGTGTAGCTCAAATAAATCTTATAACAACATCCTAGTATATTGAAGATACTGGTGTTGTTACAAAAGAAGTAAATAAAAAGAGTTTAGGGGGTCGGAGAAGCAAAATAAAACAAATGAACATGAGAGAATGAAATACCTTAAAAAGTGTAACTTCTTTTGGTTTGAGCCTAAAGGCTTCCTTTGAAAGGATTCTGCCCAAAGGGAATCCTCTAGGATGAGGAGAGGGATGTGGAGAGAGCAAATGGGCAGGGGTTGGCCGAGCCAAAGGCTTGAAGAGTGTGTGAAATAAGGTGGAGGTGGGGGCCTTTTATAAGAGGAGAGGAGGGGCACTTTTGGAAAGTAAAGAAATATAACTTTGTTTGAAAATGTGTTTCGGTTTTAAAAGGTCCCACATTGATAGAATTCGTGGATAAGGTGATAAGGCATCGAAATCCATTCATCCAATTGGTTTTGGACATGTGTAGTTAATAGATTTTATTTTATCTTTCCATTTTATTTAAATCGTCAAATAATGATGTCATCGCTGCATCATTATTATGTCATAAATAATTAAATTTATATAATGTCTAAAAATTATAAACAAATTACTATGATGTAGGAAATCTTTTTAGCTTTCCATTGAATATTTATAATCAAAATTTGGGCTTGTATAACCCCACTTAAAAATTGTTTTCGCAAAACATATTATGTTTGTGTCACTTTCACTTTAACATTAAATAAAAATATATTATTGTCATTTTCCAACTAAAGTGGATACATGGGGTCCCCAAGTTAGGCCATGGCTTGTCTTGGTCGGCCATGACACAACCAATGAGGTTGGGACATGTGTCTAGGTCATTTTATATTATTAAAGCATTATTTATACATTAAACTACCCTAATTACCACTAATCGCGATTAAAAACTTAATAAGTTACTATTCACCAAAAAATTATTTTAATCTCATTGAACCACATTTTACTTCTTAATGACAACCATGTATGTCGGATTTTCAAAATTCAATACACATTAGTTGTAAACTTTCATTTAACTGAAAAATCAGTTTGCTTGATTACCACTTAGTGGTTTCACTATTCATCAAAAATTGAAGTTTTTCAGAAAATTACCAAAAATTCACCCTAAGCTATATTTGATATTCCGAATTCAAAAATGAATTCCATTTTACAAAATTCAAATCATATAAGTCACATTAATTAATTTAATAATTAATTCCCGCTGCCAGGGCAAATAGCGTGTTTTTACAAAAAATTAAGTATCAAAAGATTGACACCAGTTTAAGTCTAATTTCAAATCGAAATTGATTCCAATGACCACCATTGGATAAAATGGTAAAAATATATTCTAATTTCACTTTAAAACCAATTCAAAAGATAATCTAATCATATAAATAAATTAGATCAAAAAGAGGTTTTGAATTAAAATGCAACATTTTACACTATTCATAAAAAAAATGAACTTTATCAGAAAGGTTCCAAAAAATTACACAAAGTAAAATTTGATGTCCCGATTCTTAAGAAGATTTATATTTGGTCCAATAGAAAGTAAAAGAGTGATCAAAACTATATTTAATGACGGTTCACCATTAAAAGGTGATAAGTGAACCTTTAGTGAAAATTAGAGTATAAAAGCCTAAAATTGAACTCTTTCCATATTTTAAGCCTTTATCTTTTATTGGGTAAATGTAAAAACATCTAAAAACATATCTATTCATATTTTAGTTATTTCTATTCATTCCCGCCAGTACAACGGCTACTTGTTAACTAACATAATATTATTATATTACTAGTGTGCTACGTAAGTTTCAAAGAAACTCATCGTTGCGTATTGGGTACGCTATCGAACATAGCAACCCCTTTTAATTAAAATTCATATTTAATTCTCTAATATTAATAAATATGAAAATTATTTATTCTTTAATTACCTGGGATGTTACATCCTTCCCCCCTTTTTAGAATTGCGTCCTCGCAATTTTATTCACTTATCAAAATAAGTGGGGGTATTTAACCCTCATAGCATTTTCAGATTCCCATGTTGCCTCTTCAATCATGTGGGTTTTCCACAAAAACTTTACCTGGTGAATCACTTTATTCCGTAACACTTGCTCCATGTGGTCAAGAATCTAGACCGGTTGTTCCTCATAAGATAAGTTCTCTTCCAGCTGAACTACCTCTGGACTCAAAACATGAGATGGATCTGGCATATACTTTATCAACATCGAAACGTGAAAAACATTGTGTACCTGAGATAAACTCGGAGGTAAAGCCACTCGGTATGCAACTGATCCAACTCTTTCCAGAATTTCGTATGGTCCAATGAACCTTGGACTCAACTTTCCTTTCTTACCAAATCTCATAACACTTTTCCAAGGAGAAACCTTGAGAAAAACATGATCACCTACCTCGAAAGATAGATCCTTCCTCCGGTTATCCGCATAACTCTTCTGCCTGCTCTGAGCTGTTCTCATGTGTTTCTGAATCAGCTGAACTTTTTCTGCCATTTCTTCTACCAATTCTGGTCCCATCAACTTTCTTTCACCCACTTCATCCCAGAAAGCTGGAGTTCGACACCGCTTCCCATATAATGCCTGAAATGGTGCCATCTGTATACTGGAATGAAAACTGTTATTATATGAAAACTCAACCAAAGAAAGATGTTGGTCCCAACTTCCCTGATAATCCATAGAACAAGCTCGTAGCATATCCTCCAATGTCTGAATTGTTCGTTCTGACTGCCCATCTGATTGAGGATGAAAATCTGTACTAAAATTTAATTCAGTACCCAACGACTTCTGAAGGCCTTTCCAAAAGTTAGAAGTAAACCTGGGATCACGATTCGATAAAATGGGGAGAGGAACTCCATGTAACCTGACTATCTCTTTAAGATACAAACGGGAAAGTTGATCAAGAGAGAAAGTATCTCGTATAGCAAGGAAATGAGCAGATTTGGTCAAGCAATCAATAATAACCCAGATTGCATTATTACCTCGAGATGTCTTCGGTAATCCAACAACAAAGTCCATGGATATATTCTCCCATTAACACTCTGGCACTGGTAAAGGCTGAAGCATCCCTTTCGGTAACTGCCGCTCTACTTTAACCTGCTGACAAGTCAAACACTTCACAGTAAAATCAGCAATATCTCTTTTCGTTCCATCCCACCAGTAATACTCCCGCAGATCTCTATACATCTTAGTACTGCCCGGATGAACTGAAAACGGAGAACTATGAGCTTCACATAACAACTCTCTCTTCAACTGTGAATCACAAGGCACACATAACCTCTTCACAAACCTCAAAACACAAACACAAACTTATCCAAGAACTCATGGAAAATTTTATTCATAAGGTCCATGAATACAGCAGGTGCATTGGTTAACCCAAAAGGCATAACTACAAATTCATAATGGCCATATCTAGTACGGAACGCAGTCGTCTGCTTCTTTTACTTTCAACTGATGGTACCCCGACCTCAAGTCAATCTTCGAAAAATACTGAGCTCCCTGGAGAAGATACCACTTCATTTGATGGCCCAACATCTACTGAAGTTGCAAAGGATTTCACCACCCCTTTCTGCTTGTAGTCTAACTGCTTCCCATCACTCAAGCTCCTTGTCGGACACTCGTTTGCATAGTGACCCATCTCATTGCACTTATAACATTTCACTAACTGTAAATCAAATTTATTCTTACCTTCACCTTGATCCTTTTCAGTGCAATCACGAGCCTTATGTCCCATCTTACCACATCGGTAGCACTTCCCAGAATTCAGAAGACATTCCCCATCATGCCTTTTGCCACATTTATCACAAACTGGAAACTTAGTTCTCTTACCATCAGACTTTTTTGAAGAATTCTTACCTTTCTCCTGCCACCTCGGTCTCTTCTTCTGCAGGTTGTTATAGAAAACTTGGTCATCGGCAAACTCCATTTCCACCTTCTCAGCACATCGAACAAGCTTTTCATAACTTTTAAACTCTCGAGAAGCTAATGCCCTTCGATACTTTGGCTTTAATCCTGAGTAAAAACGATTGATTTTACTATCAAGGTCCCGGATAAAATTGGGAGCATACCTTGCCAATCGAGTGAACCTTTCTTCATAGGCAGCCACTGAGTCTTCCTCTTGCCTCAATTCCAAGAATTGCTTTTCCATCCTAAGTCGAACAGCCTTAGGAAAATACTTCTCAAGAAACATACCTTTGAATTCATCCCAGTCAAGAGCATCAATCTCATCGGCATCCCTGATATTTTTAACCATAGACCACCACTGATCTGCTTCACCCTCCAAACGGTAAATAGCAAGACTAACCTTTTGATTGTCTGAACACCCCATGACATCAAAAATCTTCTCCAGTGCTTTAATCCACCCTTCAGCTTGCACAGGGTCAGATGATCCTCTGAATGATGGGGGATGTTGCCTTATGAAATGTTCCACCACTGACATGTTCCTCTGCGGTTGATCTGGCTGATCTCGTGCATGGATACCACCGCCATTTATAGCCTGAGTCAACTGTGCCATCACTGTAACAAACTGTTCAGTTCCGATTCCGACCATTTCTGGATGCTGATTCGGAAGGTTATTTCCTTCTGTATGCCTTCCTAGCACTGCTTCCCTGTTTCCTCTGCGGAAAACCATTCTGAACATGGAAATATCTTAGGCGAAGCAACATGGTAATCTGTAAATGCTATATCATTTCAATAATATTATAATTTAACACTTTTCTAACTCCTAAAGTTGTCTAAACCGACCTTTGATACCAACTATAAGGCCCCAGCCTTAAACCTTACTTAATCTTGAGTTATTACAAGATTACACATTGAGGATCTTTTCGGGTTTAGAGTTTTAGAGAATTAGATCATAAAACTTGCATTAGATTCCACATATAAACAAAGTGGTTACATAAAGATAGTATTCTTCATTCCCATCAATGGAAACACATTTAAAATAAAACATGGATTATTTCTTGACACATCCTTGACTCTATCATCTTATCATGTACCTTTCCCTTGACCTGTGAAAAACATTTCAAAAACTTGGGATGAGCATAAAAACTCAGTATGGGTTATAAAAACATGGAAAGGAAACATGAGTTCATATATACATAAGAACGAAATCATACTTTACCCATAAAACATAGGCACTTTAACAAACCTCATAAAAACATGAATAAATCATATAAATCATAATACGTAAAGGTAACTTGAGGCATTCATAACATTCTTACGTAGGGGGTAACCCTCTTGGTTACGTTTGGAATACCCATCACAGTATATTCCCTAAAATCTCTTCGGAGAAACCTTAACGTTTCACTCCTTCGCGTTACCCAATGCATTGGAGAGCTATAACGGGCTCACCCGCCCTTAGTTTATCACGGAACCACCCGTCTTCATAATAATGCCCAAGAACCATAACATAATCATATCACATAAAACATGCATAAAGGAAACATAACATTTCCACATTTCAATCACGAGATATCAATACAACACATTGATATAATAAAAACATTATGAAAACCATTTTCAATACCAAAGTAAAACATGGTATTTATTTTTCTTTTAAAAAAAAGGTATGGCTTGTAGAGGAAGCCAAAACTCAAATAACGGTTACGACGGCGGAGAAGTCGTTGTCGCCGCATACGTACGACAAAAACATTCCCTTTTGTCGTTTAGTAAACGCTTCGTATAAAAAGATTCCTTTTGAGTAAACGTAAAAGTCAAAGGGGTTTATACACCGTATAAAAGAAAGTTGTGTATAAAATAAAATATGCCTCAACGAAAGGAGATTGAGACGAAGTCCCATACAAAGATAATTTTTAAAATAAAATAGATACATTATGTGTATTCACTATAAGTACACATAAATAAAGTACAAATACAAGATACGACATAATAATATAATGACATAATTTGAAAGTAGGAGATTAACCCAAAGAATGGAAATTGGGTTAAGAAGTTCCCATACCTCGTATCTGACTTGACCCGACCGTTCTTTAAACTCCTGAATAATAAACTTTAGTTAATCTCTACTTGATTATGAATCTTTTCCAAGTTCATTATTCCTTTTATACCATGTTATGAACATCATGTAATCATTTAAGTTAACAATGTTCATTTTGTCGGTATTTGGTTCTTAAGTCAAAAATAGACTTCTTACACTTACATGTTGTTAATTTGGTCAATGTTTCATTATATCCAGAATGTTATTCATGATGTAGATATCATATATGTCATATATATCCAGTACATACATGTATTTAAAATATTACATAATCATTTAGAGGTAAGAAATGAAATGCACCGTTCATGGAGACGGTAAGCCGTACGTACGTATGAACGCTACTTTCATTTCTTTGTCATATTAACGGAATTAAAACTAAATGAGACTTATGTATATTTTAATTCCAGAATTATATTCATCATTTAGATATATCATTAATTTTATATATCCATTATATACATGTACTTTTAATAGTACATTACATTTGGGGATAAGAAATGAAATGCACAGTTCATGGAGACGGTAGTCCGTACGTACGCATGAACGCTACTTTCATTTCTATCTCATACTTTAATGGAAATAAATGATAATGATATATATAGGTATATTATAATTCCAGTATAACATCATGTATAATATCATTAACTTTATCCTTTACACATCCCACATATGGTATTAACGAATCACATCACTTTGAGGGGGCGGTAGTCCGCACTTCCTTAAATGAAGATATCGCGTATACCCATAATGGAAGCCATAAAGGTAAGACACAAATGAAAAATACAGAAGCATAAGTTAAACTTAAACATATTACATATCATATATAAAAATAGTGACATCATAATGGCCACCTTTGAAGGTGTTAAATGAGTATTGAACAATCATCGTTTCGGGAGGCAGAATTTCGCCATCCACGGAAACCGTATGTTCTTTAACCATTTGATGTAGTTGTGTGAGAGTGTAGCTCAAATAAATCTTATAACAACATCCTAGTATATTGAAGATACTGGTGTTGTTACAAAAGAAGTAAATAAAAAGAGTTTAGGGGGTCGGAGAAGCAAAATAAAACAAATGAACATGAGAGAATGAAATACCTTAAAAAGTGTAACTTCTTTTGGTTTGAGCCTAAAGGCTTCCTTTGAAAGGATTCTGCCCAAAGGGAATCCTCTAGGATGAGGAGAGGGATGTGGAGAGAGCAAATGGTCAGGGGTTGGCCGAGCCAAAGGCTTGAAGAGTGTGTGAAATAAGGTGGAGGTGGGGGCCTTTTATAAGAGGAGAGGAGGGGCACTTTTGGAAAGTAAAGAAATATAACTTTGTTTGAAAATGTGTTTCGGTTTTAAAAGGTCCAACATTGATAGAATTCGTGGATAAGGTGATAAGGCATCGAAATCCATTCATCCAATTGGTTTTGGACATGTGTAGTTCATAGATTTTATTTTATCTTTCCATTTTATTTAAATCGTCAAATAATGATGTCATCGCTGCATCATTATTATGTCATAAATAATTAAATTTATATAATGTCTAAAAATTATAAACAAATTACTATGATGTAGGAAATCTTTTTAGATTTCCATTTAATATTTATAATCAAAATTTGGGCTTGTATAACCCCACTTAAAAATTGTTTTCGCAAAACATATTATGTTTGTGTCACTTTCACTTTAACATTAAATAAAAATATATTATTGTCATTTTCCAACTAAAGTGGATACATGGGGTCCCCAAGTTAGGCCATGGCTTGTCTTGGTCGGCCATGACACAACCAATGAGGTTGGGACATGTGTCTAGGTCATTTTATATTATTAAAGCATTATTTATACATTAAACTACCCTAATTACCACTAATCGCGATTAAAAACTTAATAAGTTACTATTCACCAAAAAATTATTTTAATCTCATTGAACCACATTTTACTTCTTAATGACAACCATGTATGTCGGATTTTCAAAATTCAATACACATTAGTTGTAAACTTTCATTTAACTGAAAAATCAGTTTGCTTGATTACCACTTAGTGGTTTCACTATTCATCAAAAATTGAAGTTTTTCTGAAAATTACCAAAAATTCACCCTAAGCTATATTTGATATTCCGAATTCAAAAATGAAGTCCATTTTACAAAATTCAAATCATATAAGTCACATTAATTAATTTAATAATTAATTCCCGCTGCCAGGGCAAATAGCGTGTTTTTACAAAAAATTAAGTATCAAAAGATTGACACCAGTTTAAGTCTAATTTCAAATCGAAATTGATTCCAATGACCACCATTGGATAAAATGGTAAAAATATATTCTAATTTCACTTTAAAACCAATTCAAAAGATAATCTAATCATATAAATAAATTAGATCAAAAAGAGGTTTTGAATTAAAATGCAACATTTTACACTATTCATAAAAAAAAATGAACTTTATCAGAAAGGTTCCAAAAAATTACACAAAGTAAAATTTGATGTCCCGATTCTTAAGAAGATTTATATTTGGTCCAATAGAAAGTAAAAGAGTGATCAAAACTATATTTAATGACGGTTCACCATTAAAAGGTGATAAGTGAACCTTTAGTGAAAATTAGAGTATAAAAGCCTAAAATTGAACTCTTTCCGTATTTTAAGCCTTTATCTTTTATTGGGTAAATGTAAAAACATCTAAAAACATATCTATTCATATTTTAGTTATTTCTATTCATTCCCGCCAGTACAACGGCTACTTGTTAACTAACATAATATTATTATATTACTAGTGTGCTGCGTAAGTTTCAAAGAAACTCATCGTTGCGTATTGGGTACGCTATCGAACATAGCAACCCCTTTTAATTAAAATTCATATTTAATTCTCTAATATTAATAAATATGAAAATTATTTATTCTTTAATTACCTGGGATGTTACAATAATGGTTTAATAGGATAAATATAGCCAATATCCAAAAAATCCTATATAAAAATTTGAAATTAATAATAACCCACTTGAGCCATTTGATAAGGGGGTTCTGAAATTGTCTTAGCCGCATGAAAAATATATTGACATGTTCAACATGTTGATCTAGTATAAAACAATGAAAATCATTTTTAAGAACATAGAGTAGTTTTTTACTTATATAGCATTATTAATCTAAACAGTTTTCTTTTCATCAACTATATGTGCAATATAACATTGTTTGTCAACATTTAATAGTTTTTCGGATTCTGTATATGTTATCAATTTTATGGGGTTATTCATATATAAATAATAATAATAATAATAAACAACTTATTTGGATATAAAATCAATCTTAACATGATAAACAGAAGGTAATCCATACGCATAACGACATCGAACTCTACTAATGAAAAATAACATGGGTTGAATGTAATATCAATCAACATAGAATAAAATGATGATTCTTATTATAAATTTTAGCAATATTATTTCCCATGGTGTTTTAACAATATGTTCCTGAATCATTTCGTATAATTAAATTTTCAATTTACTATAACATTAATTAGAAATATTGTAAATTGTAGACCCCACGTCAATGAAGTAATTGTATAACTTATTGTAAACAATCTAATTACATAATACCAATTAATTTGATGACTATAAATCTACTAACACAGTAGCAAAGGACCCTCTGCTAATTTTTACTTGTTAGATATTTATTTTCAATCATTTATATCATTCATTTGGTAGGTATTTTAATATTAACCACTCTCACCACATTTAATATTCATTATTTTTTTCTTATAAGAGTTACTATTATGATTATTTTTATTGAAATATCATTCCATACGTTCAAACCTACAACCTAAAAACATCCATGTTTCATTAAAGAAATACCCAATGTGATTTTGACTACACTTTTCAAAAACTGGAATATAGAAATTATTACATACATATGTTTTTACAGGATTTATACACATCACATGGAATCATAAAAACATCGTATTATTTTTTTTCAAAGTATCAATGATAACCAAAGAACTACATTTATACCATCTCATGTAATTGGAAAATATTATAATTACCATTGAATTATAATGGATACAATTACCATTGATATAATGGATTAAATCATCACTAAAAATTATTGATTTTACTATCAAGAAAAAATATATGATATCAATAGTTTCATTCCAATATTGTGATGTTTTCCTCTTACATATCCATTAATTATTCCTCATTTATTTTTCAATCCTTGTAATTTCTTTTCCATCATATATAGAAAATACAGAATAATATATTTTTGAAAAGAATATATTTATATTAACCACATTTCAAAGAATCTATGTCATCACTACCCTGGATATTATTGAAAATTGACCACCACAGGTCATCTTCAACATAAAAATGATAAATAGAAGGAATATTTTATTGATTATTCAGACACCCCATAATGTTGAAGAACTATTCAAGGGATTTAGTACATTATTCATATTTCACTATGTCAGGTGACCCACTAAAATAAAGAGGGAATTTCCTCATAAAAGATTCATGTATCAGCATGTTTTATTGTAGTAAATTCAGTTTTACTCTAAAATCATTTACAATAGAGTTTATAGTCTATATCAAATGATCCATTAATTTTACAAAATATTTATTTAGAATTCCCAACATTCATGGTTTTGGATTCAGAATATTTCCTCCTCTCAGTTCCATCATACTTCATTATCCTTATTTATTATAGTGAAACACATTCTATATAGAAATATCTAAAATGATGAAAATGGAATACTTTATATGATATATAATTTCCATAAAAACATTATTTAAATATACTTTATATAATTAACATTAACATATTCACTAGTGTTATCTAAATCATGCTATGATACCTACAACAAATGCTAGACCAAAAATATTATATAATCTAGTAAATGTCTTTATAGGTAACTTCATTAAATTCATAAATATATTTTTTGTTTAGAGTTTCAGAGTGGTTGGAAAAAATTAATACATATCATACTAATTGAATAATAAGTGGATACTACTAAAAGAATATCAATTTTCAATAATAAAAAATATTTTAATAAAAAATATGAATTATATTTATGAAAAGTATTCACAGAATTCCTCTATGCATCATCTATTCTCTTTCCCATCCATACATATTGTAAAAAACATTTTAAAACATTGTCACTGAAAAAATATATGTTTATGTTTTATAAAATTTTGGTTTGAAACCATTATAACATGAATATATATAAAAAATTTCAAATCATTTTCACAAATATCTGCTTCTCAGCCAATAATTATCATATAATTTTTTTGTGAAATCATAATATTTTTATAAAACATTGAAAACAAAAAAAAACATTTATAAATGTAACATTATGAATTACATTCAAAAACTTTTAACCATCCCAGATACTGTAATATTTTTATTCCTCATAGTTACATTAAAATGTATTCCACATTTCTACCATAGAATTCAATCACATGACTACCATATGGTGTAATCATTATAGTTTCTATTAGAGTGACCATACGGTTGAACTCCAAAACAAAAATATACAATTCATTAGAAGGTGATATAGACCGAACAATAAATTATAAATTATTCAAACGAACAATATAATAAACATAAAACAGAATAAAAACGTCATATAAATTTATACATTTATAAAATTACGTTCAAAATTGAATTTTATAGAAATACTGATTAAAAATAATATATATTTGATGAAAGAATTAATACAATGATTGAAATATTTGTATAAAATGAAAATTATTATATGAAAATATTTAATCAAAATTACATTCAAAAATAATTATAATTCCACATGATAAGTAAATTAGAATATTTAATGAAATAATATGAACAATGTGAAGAATACAGTTACATCATGTTCATCTTACATCCAACAAATCCAAACTGCATATATAATGGTATATAATATTATATTAAAATATTAGTATACAATTTTAAAATTTATAACTACTTATATGATATTATGATGTCAAATGTCCACTGATTTAATAATTATTTTATTGTATTTTTAGTGTTATGGTTTCAATTATTTAATGATATCCATGGTTGGTTTATTGTTGATTTTTTCAATAAGAATGAAAAAATATAAAATCAAAAATAAATTAGATAAATGATGTTATAGAATATTAAATGGTATTATATAACATTTTTCATATATATTATGAGTATGAATCATTAGATAAAACATTATTTATGAATGTTGGTTTATTTTGGTGAATTTTCATCACAATAAAACACTTTTGTTTTAATGTATTATTATGAATAATCACTGGTTCTAGAAAATAATTAAAATGTAATATGAATAATAAAATATTATTTATCCAAATTAATGGTTTTATAACCATACATTAATTTGGTAGTAGAAATTGAAAGAACAATGTCCATGATTTCTTTAAAGCAGCACATCACAAACAATGTCTTTATTGATTGAATAAAAGAGATGTGATAAGAAGTACGGGGATGAATTTTTCTATAAACCTGATAAAATTACATTTTAGAAAAGGAACTATAGTTTTAATTACTCCTGTATATAAATAAATTAATATATTATAAAAAATAAAAATTATTGAAAATAAAATATAACAAAATAAATGACGCTTTTAACTTATGTATTTTCCTCTTTCAGAACCTTAATAAGGCCTTGGGTTTTTCTTTTTGGTGTGACAAGTAGGCCACAGACATGTGGAAGATAATGGGGGAAGGTATTTGTGTATAAATGAATCAATATATAATGATATTTGGTGTGAGGAAAAGAGTTTTTGAGGATATACATTTATAGTAGATGAGAGATATCATTCCACATTATTGTATTTAGTTGTTTATTAATTTGGATCAATAATATGAATATTTTTAGAATTATTATAGAACAATAAATAATGAATTATATATATATATTATTATATTTGACTTAAATCATCTAAGACTCAATAAATAATTTATTATTCATATATCATGAATTATAATATTTCACTATTCATAAAAAATCCCATATGTCAATAAAATATCAAAAATTCATCACCTAAATATTTTGACATGTATTATTCAACAATTAATTCCATTTTTTGAAAATAACTTTTTAAATAAGAGGAATTCAAATTATTTATCAAAATAAATATTTGTTAACAATAATTTAATTTTAAAACAATAAGTGATTTTATAACAAACAGAAAAATTAATAAATCTATTATAAAATTATCTTCTATTCATAATAAAATAATTGATGAATTTAATTTATGGTAATATATTTTCTTTTAAATACTTATATTAATTATAAAATTGTAGTTAAATATTTTTGACAAAGATAATTACCATTAATTAATTTATTGGCTCCGAAATAGATATTAACTTATTCTATGAAATATATATATCATTATTACACTTGTAAGATAGATAAATTTTATTTATACTCTAGTTAGAGATGTTACTATTCTATTGGAAAAATTACTATTCTTGATGGTCATATTACTATTCCTAAGGTCATGCTACTATAGTATCAATTTAATCTTCTCAATTTCAATAAATACAAATTATTTCATTATACATTTAGAAATAATTTGACGATTTAATTCTATAATGAAAAAAAACTATTTCATAAGAACCTAGGTTGACAGAAAAAAATAAATTGAAAAATATATATCTGTGAAATAACATGTCAAATGGTATTTCATACACATTGTAGAATAATATTTGTGAATAAAATAGAATGTGTCTTAATAAATGAATCATGTGGAAAAATTACATTACTCAATTTAAATCAGTTGAACCATAATAACCATTAAATATAGGCCAAAAAATGAATTTTTACATAATAATATATATTAATGAATATTAATCCTAGAATATATTAATGGGTAGTATATATATGACACCAAATAAATTTTTACTAAATAAGGAATAAATCTCATGGAAATAATAGTGAGATGAGAAAACATTAACATTATGTCATGAGTTTCATTGTAAATATTCAAAACTCCGGTAAAATAATTTTTTTATATGTACACCATTAAAGAATATTATTATATATAATACCATTTATTTTTTTACGAGGCCTTTATATTTCCTTTTATTAATAATTATATGTCAATGTTTCATTTTGTGTAATATTCACTTTTTGAGTCATGTATGTTTTTTTATAAACGATCCAAAAATATATATCATTATTTAAATAGTATATAATTTAAAACATGATGACATTTCATATATTTTCCGTATGAAAATATTTATAATCATCTAAAAATGTACCAATATAATATGGAATACATTTTTCATGAAAACGGTATGAATACAAATGCATGAACATTGCTTACAATTTTTACTAAATTGAAAGATGGAAAGTAAATTATATATATGTATATATATTATCTTCTAAATAATTTTTTTATTATATGTATATATTATTATTTTACTATATACATAATTATTACTTCTTATGAAATGTTTGAATGAACGACAACACTTTTAGGGGGTGTTAGTGAAAACATCATCAAATAATGTTATCATATTTACAAAAAATTGATGAAACGAATGTATGTTTTAAATAATAAATTTAGAAAAAATAAATAAATCATAAATATAATATATTTATTGAATAAATAGTATTAATATCATAATTTTCATCCATTATAGGTGGTAATGAAATAAGATTAACTATATTTTTTCCAATTTGGTAGTCTATTTTACAAATAAACGATATGATCAGTACACATTTATTGGAATTGTGTATATTTGTAGCATGAAACCATATAATAAAAACATATTTATATATTTATTATACATATTTTATTAAATAATAATATTAATAAAAAAGTTGGTGGTTTGGAGAATGAAAATAAAACAATAGATATTATGAAAAAGGTTACAACTTATCTAGGTAACATTTTTGGTTTACACGAATGAGAATCCTTTATTGGAATTATACCCAATCCGATTCATATTAGATTAAGGGAGAGAATTTAGGAAGATAATATTTTTAGGGATCTTTGATCCATTGTGTCTTGATAATTATTAGGATGTGAGGGGTGATTTCACTTTTATAATAGTAGAGAGTGGATTTCATGTAAATTCAAAAATATAAATTCCATTGAGAGGTGTTCCTAACATTACTAGCATCAATAAGTTTCTTTTATTATTCCAAGAGTGTGAATGGATAAAAATATCCATCCAATGTATATGGAAAATTTTTGGTCATACGTTTACTTAATATTAATGTTTACCAACTTTTTAACCTTATTTTTACCTTAATCGCTATAATTAATATTATTTACCTTCACAAATAACATTGGTCAAAAACTCAGTTGAACATTTTATACTTTATGAATTATTTTGAATCTTACTATGGAGTTAATTTTTCGAATTCTAATCACATGTTTGAATG
Organism: Viscum album; assembly: GCA_963277665.1. Classification (NCBI taxonomy): domain Eukaryota; kingdom Viridiplantae; phylum Streptophyta; class Magnoliopsida; order Santalales; family Viscaceae; genus Viscum; species Viscum album. The sequence goes on from OY728148.1 coordinate 1,249,062,116, forward strand.
AAATTAATATATAATTAATCCTTTATACGATATAATACTTCATGTTTTTGAAGTTAGAAGTTCCAAAATATTGAAGATTTTGTATCCAATTTCAATTTGAAATTGGTTCCGATGATATAAAATGGAGTAATATATAAATTTTTAAATAATTATTAATTAATAAAAATTTAGTATAATTTAACTACAAAAATAAATTAGATTAAATATGTATTTTAAAAAAATCATTGTTTTTCACTATTCATCATAAAAATGAAATAACTATGTGAAATACTAAAATTTAACTAATGTGAATTTTGATATTTCACAATAAAAAAATATGTTTATTTTTTAAAAATAATAGTTATTTATGTGTCCTAATTTATATTTAAAAGGGTTCTCCATTAAAATTTGGAAAAATTCTTTTTATTAAAAAACTTATTTTTATTCATAAAATTGAATTTATTCTAATCTAATTGATATACAATATAATGTATGAGTATAAAATATTTATTTTTTAACATAAATTAAATAAATTTCATTGAAAACATTAATCTAAATTAAGTTTTTTAATTTAGTAATAAAAAATTATGTTTTTACATAGAAAAATAGCTTAAATCGAAATGTAAATTCTTTAATTTAAAATATTTCATACATTCACTTCCACTAATTGATAACCAATATTTTAATTATATATATATGTGTGTGTTAAAAAATCAAAATCTAGTTAATAACATTCATGAAATAATTTTCCCATAGATATGTGGTCTCTATAATAAAAATGTAATAAAATTATTACATGTAAAATGTACTTTGGTATAACATAGCCTTGAGTGAAATGCACAATATCAAAGGAACACAACATTGTGTGTACCACAACACAAATGTAGTGTTGTGTGTTATGGAATAAAATCATATTTGTGCACATAGTGTATGATTAAATAGGTGTTATATATAAAAAAATCTAATCAATTCACATTCAATTATCATAATATATATTCAGTGTTGTGTGAAATGAAAAAAAAACAAAAATTAAAAATAAATTTTAAAAAAAGTTCATAAAATTATTGGGTGTTACATTCTACTCAAATTTAAATGAATATTTACATTGAAATTATTCAGTATTATCAATTGTTTAATACATGAATGATAATTTATCAGAACCCCAAATCAAAAAATGTATAGTATAACTTTCTATAGAATGGAAAATAGAGAAACATAATGTTTTCCAGAAGAAAATCATAAAAATTTTTCTACACAGGAGAACAAATCTACAATGTGAAAACTTGGACAAGGAAGAATATGATAAATTTCATAGATATTGATAGACATCACAGAGTAAAAGAATGTTTGTTTTATAGAGAAAGATATCAATCCCAAAACTATAAACAGATGAATAATGAAAGAGGACACTGATATCATGAAAATTTCTATAATAAGAAAACATGTATTTCATGACCCTTTTTCATAATTATTGAAAAATTAATCAGAAAATATATTTACATGATTTAATTCCATTTCAAAATCATAATGTCATAGTTGGGTTCTTTCCACAAACAATTTCCACTTTATCCATATATCTACGAAATTAAAGTAAATTATTCATTCCTGATACATTATCAGATCATGAGATCCCAAAATAGAATGATAAATTATTCATTTCGTATTTATTTAATTTCAAAAAAAATCTTAGGTTATTAAAATATGTCTCAAATCAAATATTTTTAGATAAGGAATTAATAAACAAAATACCATCTATAGATTAACATAAATAATTACATTAAATTTGATCCTTGTAACCCCTGGGAATGTTAAAAAAATCCAAACATTATATAGATCTTCTCTAAATAATCATTCATTGGATCACCATAATATTATAAAGAATCTAGTCATTCTTACATTCCAAACATGTTAATATTTTTATCAATAATTATCTTGAAACATTGTAATTTCATGAGTTATCATACATTTATATTGAAAAGAAATCATGTTTACATAGAGATATATTTCATAATTCAAAAATTCACAAGATTTATCCATGACAAAAAAAAAAAATTCAAACAAAAATTAGTCTTTTTCAATATAATATGTACAATAAAATTAATTTATTCATATCTAACATATCCTTTTCCAAACAACATTATCTCTAAATAATTAACATAATAAGGTATATATATACATTAATCATGTTCTTTCCATAAATATCAGTATTCCAATAAATGAATAATTCATTACATTAGAATAATTAAACATAATATTCATTATAAATTACCGAAATAATCATAATATAAATAATCATTATATAAATCATCATTAATAATTCATGTTAAAAAATACATAAATAATTCAAATTTTATACATTATCTATAAAATATTATATGGATACGTAATCTTAATACATAATACCAATTTCATTTCACATTTCAAGTGTTTTATTATCATGATTATTAATATAAACTATACTCATAGAGACTTACTGATTATCATCATGAAATATTCATCTAAAGAATTGATTTTAATAATGATCGTTCATTCCACAATAAATAATTTTACCATCGATGATGTCTTAGAGAGTCCAATTTTCTCATCCATTTCGTTAAAAAAACATTATAGTTTGTCATTGTAGTTACATTCATTGTGTCCTTATTTTCAATAGTTAAAAGATATTATTATTACATTATGACATATAGTAAATTGATTCTTCCCACATTCGTAGCACAAAAGATAACTGAGGCATCATTCATCTAAGGTCTTCATTACCCAAACTCTAAACAATGTTCCTCCTTATCTTCTTTGGTGTGTCTGATATATTGTTGTGTGAAACATTTTTAATCATGTTACATGATAATATATTAGGCATGATAATAAAAACTTTTACTCCCATGAAATTCCGATTTGACTTCTCATCATTTAATTTTTCATTACATTCAATGTTATCAAAGCTCTTACTTGATACCTCCATTGAATAAAACTATAAATCATAATGTGAGAATCAAATATCCTTGAATATTATAACATAATCCCAAAAAATAAATTATATTATGTATAAATTGTTATAGATTATTATAAATTTATGACATATTAGGAATATTCATAAATATATCTATAGAAATATCAAATATATATATATATATAATGGGATCGTAATAATGTTTTCTTTTTGTAGGATATAGTGGTCTACTAAACCATTCATTTGATACTAACAATAAGGAGCAGAATTAATATATATTAATATCAAATAATGTTATATATATATATTCATGAAATATAAAAAATAAGACAAGGGACTATAATATATTAGTATCTATGGAATCACGAATCAATGAATTCTAAAATTGTGAATAATCTTCTATGATTTCCACAAAGATAATACTCTTTATTAATTCTACATAAAACATTTCTTCGTATCCCTAGGAAAAGAAATATTAGAAATCTTGATATTAGTTACTGATTAACTATAAATAAAGGATATACATATGCATAACATGAAAATAAGGGGTTTTTAACATGATAATAAAATTTTAAAATAATTACATCTATATATAATATCATTAAAATATTCATGGAACAGAGATTTTATATTCATAGCCTTAAATCATATGTTAATCAATAGTATATGTTATGACAGATTAAAAAGGAATAATACGTTGATTTTTATTCATAATCAAAATAATGTAATATAATTCCCTATAATGGATATTTTCTTCCCAAAACATATCAAAGAAAATCATGCGCACTATACATACTAGGTAAGATACCCCACCATCCTCAGTTACATAACATTCCTTTAGTTCCCTGAGCTGACTCCCAAAAACATATTTTCAATAATTGTTCACTCCCAAGACCATCATTGTAGAAAAAATTTAATACATAATTTAATTCATTCTACATTCCACCAATGTCTATCTCATTATATTAAATATTGGACCAATTCATTTTAAGCACATATATATCACATTCATCTCCTAATAAAATTAAACATGTGTGTGCCATAATATCCTAAACAATTATTACATAATGAAACATAAAAATAGAAGGGTTTCATTAACAACATATCATAACCCATGAAATTCAGTGGATATCGTAAATATGTCACTACATCATATGATTTGGAGAATATAAATGTTTTTTACTCATTTCCTTAAATCCTAACATATGAAAATAAAATGGATTCAAAAGCATATAACCCCAGGATAAAAAATTGGACTTATAAATTAATTTTCACTATAACATAAAACCATTCAATAAAAGAAAAATAACGGTTTCCATGTATTATATTCATAGAAAAGGATAAATTATTTTTAATTTCGTGTTATATTGAGAATTATTTTAAAATATAACATATTACATTTTATTTGGAAAATAGAACTTCAATGAGAATTATATTACAAATTATTTTTATATATTTCTTATACCAATAAAAATTTTATATTTCATATAAAATATTTCCTGATTAAAATTTAATTCCCCATTTGAATAATTTTTTTATTCATAAATCATTTCAAATTACATTTTCATTGATTATGGTTTTGAAAAAAAAGGATTCTAGAAAATAAATTTCATACTTTTTCTATGATCTTTTTTTGAAACATATAAGGAATTATTTAATCCTTCGTAAAGTCAATTTATTAAAAAAAAAATTGAAATTATAAAAATAAATATTGATATCTTTATCAGAAATATTTTCATTGAATATACAATAAAAAAATAAATTTCAATTCTTGATAATGTATGGGAAAAATATTATTAGAATATAGTGTGATGTCTTATAAAGAAACCATAAAAACATTTTGAAAAATATTTTCATTGAAAATAATTTGATAAATTAAAAATTAATATTTGAATTCATTTAAATATTCATTCTTTGACAATTTATCAATGAAACTATACAATGGAATCATGTTAAACAATTTCAAAACATAAAAAACATTATAAATATAGTTTTAATTGATAATCAATCTAAAAATTTAATTTAATGAATATAAATAACTGTAATTTTCATATGATTAATTCTTTTTAATATTTAATGGATTATTCCATGGAAGTATTTCCATGTTGTTATAAAATTCCATAATTTCCAAATAATCCATTTAGGGTGTAAATTATTTATAAAAAATGGCACGAACAAAGAACAACATGATGATTCTTTTTTAATACAATACTTATAAAACTGAAAAAATATGTATTTTTTTAAATTACATTGGATAATATGAGAACATTATTGAAAAAAAAATTAGAGAGTATGGTTTTTTGGATTATGGACTATTGATTGATGAGGGAGAAGAAGTAATATTTTCATAACACCCACTTTTTTAATCTTAAGTAAAAAAGACTGAAAAATCATAAGACAACTAGAAAATATCATGAATAGATATAGAATAATACAATTATTGATTTTTATTGAGGTATTATTTATAATATCTCATTAGGGAATGCCTAATAATAAATAATCATAATAAAATGTGAGATTATGATAATAATCTATTTCCTCTTTGTTGTCATTGATTCATAATCACCATAAAAAATATTATTTCTTGAATATTAAAATAAAATGGAAAAAATAATATTTTTGATGTAACATGTTAATGGTACGTGTATACACCTCATAGACTAAATTTTTTTCAAAACATGGCATGCGTCTCAAAGAATTAAAATTGAGTCATAATTAAATTATCGATTTGGTAACATTTGACCAATAAACCCCATGAAGGAGAGATCATACAATGGATACGTAAATATCCAAAAAATGGATAATAATTATATAATCATTTCATGTCCTATATATATAACACATAGAATAAATGAGTGGCAAATAAGGTATTAATCTCACATAAATAAAAGTGACATGAGAAAACAATTATTTTAAATAATGAATTTTTATTAAAGTTAAATATTAATCTATAAGAAAAAACATTTATTACAAAAATACAATTTCACAATATTCTTATAGGTAATAAATTATATTATTTTTTATGTCTTTCTACGAAGTGTCTATTAACAATTATATGTTAATTTTATGATTTTGTTAATATACACTCTGTTTTCTATATAAGATTGAATTATTATTCTTGATCCAATTGCATATATCATAAATTACTTATTTATATAAGTTATGCCACAATTTATATGACATAATTATTTAGTTTATAAATCCATATTATAGTCTTTTAATTTTTCTAATATGAAAAGGAATACCCTATTCATGGAGATGGTAGGTCGTACATATCATTGAATTTTTTTCCTATTTTATTTTTATATTGAATGTATGAAATTAATTTTCATAAATGTGGATATATATTTTAAAATAATATTATATTTATTATTTATCATATATTATACATATTTATTAAACATAACCTTGATAAATTTTGTATAAATTGTGGATGAGTCACATAGATTTGGGAAGGTGATAGCTAACACAACCACAAACATAATTATCATCTTCACACAAAATATAATGAATTATGGTATATTTAATTGAATATTTATTTAATTATAAATAAATCATATAAATCATATATATATTTTAAACAAAATATTTCTATTATAATTCTATGTAGTGATATGTGGTAAATGACAGATGGAATTACAACGTTTTGTGAGGCGGTAGTCCGTTGTAAACATGAATGACATGTTTATTACCCATTGGATGGATATGTTAGTACGTGTAGGTATAAAAATAAATTAAAAATAACTATGTATGTTTAGGATATATATTTCATTATATAATCAGGTAATTAGAATATTTTAGGTGGTGTAGAATGAAAATAAAACATAATATCATGTGGTTGTATGGTACTTTGAGAAAAACTTTTTGTTATCCACCGAATGGATTATATGACTACCTTTTATCTCAATTTTTTTCCTCTATTATTATGTGATGTAATTTTGGTGGTTAATTTATATTTTGTTATCAAATAATACTTTTCTTGATATGAGAGAGGAAGTAAGGGGTTATGTGTCCTTTTATAACGAAGGATGTGTAGAATTCATGTTAATATTAAACATAAGATTCTATTGGGAGGTATGACTTATATTATTTGACCAAAATAATTTTAAATATTAGTTATAATATGTTCATGGTCAAAATATTTCCATATAATGGATTTTTCATTATTTTATTGGTCATTATAAATATTATGATTAATGTCCAACAACTATGCAAACATATTTTTACTGCAATCGTTGTATTAAAATTTAATAAAATTAAATAATCACATTGAAAAACAAATTATGATTACTATGTTTGAAATTATAAATTATTATAATTCCATTCATTTAATCCATTATTCTATATTCAAATCCCATAAATTTTATAAATTAAATAAAAATTAATCTGGGAAACAGGATGACAAGACATGTTTTTACATGAAATGGTCCAAAAGCTTGAAATTTTTTTATATCCATTTTTAATGTAGAATTCATTCAACATATCGATGTTAGAATAATTTTTTTATAATTTATTCATTTATATAAATAATCCAATTTAATTTATAATTTATTAATATAAATGAATTTTATGGAAAATCATGTTTGAGTTAAAATTTTGTGTTTTTAAATATTTATAAAAAAAATAAAACATTGATTAAAAATACTAAAAATTCTCCCAATATATATTTTGATATTATAATTTCAATTACAAGGATTATTTTTCCAATTAATATTTTTAAATGTTTTAATGAGTATATTTTAAATTTTTCTCCATTAAGAGGTGGAAAAATTACCTATTGGAAACATATATATATTGTTATTTATAAAATTGGATGTATATTTATATTAAAAAAATAAAATCAATTATATGTTTATAAAAAATATTTCATTAATATAAAATATGAAATTTATATTTATATCTCTAATAAAAAGTGTTTTGTTTTATATAGAGAGATAATATTTTGTTTGAACATAGAAAAATAGTTTTCCAAGAAAATTATTATATTCATTTTATAATAGTTTTTAATTTCCCTTCTATTATTGATAACCATTGGATTCATTTTATATAATTTTTTAAATAATATTTTCACAATATCACTTATTTTATTCTTAACATCGATTCCAATGACTATGTGTTTTCCATAATTATATTTTAGAAACAATATCATTAACTTATTTTAGTTCGTCAAAACATTTCAATTCTAATAAAACAATGTATAGAATGAACTCATCATCAAATACAACAAAAGCCGAACATTGGGTTTCTTGTATCGAAATCTAATATATTTCTTTTGTGAATTCAATTAATAGAATAGTATTGTGTATAAATCATGAATAGTTATTACTTTGTATAAAAAATTCTATATTCAGTGTTATGAGAAAAAAATATCAATAATGAAAATATTATTATAAATGTATTCCCAATATATCATGGGGTTTCAAAAATAATTGATCGTTTAATAATTAAAATTATTATAGTAACACTAAAATACTACATGATTTGTATTATATGATCCCCTAAAATAAATTACATAGTATGAGAGAATATATTTTTGGATATATATATCACTCTACATCTAGCCATCTATTTGTAAATGTTATGCTATATATTAATCGAACCGAGTCCCCATCACATACTACATACCCATTCAAAACATTGAGGAAATCCTAGGTGCCTTGATAGAACCAATATCAGATGGACCCCTATGTATCATCAAAATATCCGATATATATCTTACATCATTCTTTAACGTTAGTTTTACCTCATCCAGAATGAAATGGTATAATGTTTTCAAATGATCAATTACCACCCTAGTAGAACAATTCTCTGAGGGAGTCAATGGTATTCTAGAATCAATGTTTATGGAAACCTAATCCCATATTCAGTCAAGAACTCAGAGAATTTGAAATAAAATAGTAGGTTTTAGTATATCTTAATTATTTCATTACATTATTTAAAAATGGACCCATAATATGCAATTTTATTCTTCATAAATATCTAATATTATTTACACCTTGTGTAATGATATATATTAATAGAGAATGGATGAATTACCACCAATAATTATAATATTTAAAGAAATCATACTTCATCATTTATGATGGGATGAATATTTTTCCTCCATTATATGGAATACAATATGAATAAAGAGAATATCTAGAAACATAATTTCAATGAGATTTTTTCGCTAAAATTTCACTAAACTCATCATCTTATTACTGGATCTGTAGAATAGATATCTTGAGAGATGGTTACTACTGACCACTAGTAATGAATAATTTTAAAAAAATATCATGAAGTTCGATGGGAAATAGGGTGAAGGGTCCCATAATTAATCAATCCTCCTTGATTTCTATTTTAGTTAATGTTGGTAAATTCCTACAATAAGTGTCATAAATTTGATTAACCTTCACCAAGAAATAGGTGATATCGAACTCCAATATCTGATGTTTTTAAAACACCAATCATTATCTAATATTAATCTAATTCTAATAAAATGTATGGATGAAATAAATATAATCATAACATTATATTAAACACATTATAAAGATACTACTCCTAAGAAATTAATTTCAATGAATAACCACATAGATATATAGGACATCAAATGGGTAAATCATTATTTATGTTTGTAGCTGAACAGAGATAGAGGATAGAACATGGTCATCCTACATTATAATAAAAAGGAAAATAATAACATTATCATCATGTTACATAGCTTAACCCTTACCTAGATCAAGTATGATGATCATAATAGCAAACATCATATTCTATTTCAATTATTTGAAAATATAATTACATTTCACATATAATGTGAATATATAAACATTCCTTCTAAGAGTAATAAAATGTGATTACAATATTGAAAAATCATTGAAAATCTATTAATAAAATCCATTATTTCATTAGATCATATGAACCTAAAATATGTTACGTTTCTCCTTAAAAAAACATAATTCCCCTTCCTTGAATCAACTAATAATCAACACATAAAATAATGTTCCCTAATAATGTCGCATATTTGATTATAAAACTAATTTTAAAATTTTTCCATGCAAGTGGTGAGTATGATCATTTTCTATATCTATACTCAATTTATTATAATTATAGCACTGAAATATTTTTCAATAAAAATCATTCATAAACACTACAATAAATGTGTCGAGAAACTCATGGAATTTCTTTTTCATAGAAAACATAAAATCAATTTGATAATTATTGAGTATAATATTTATCAAAAATATATTTTTAATTGTCATACCTCCTCCTAAAATCCAACTTAATTTTATTTATCTTTTAAAATGAAGGATGAGTAAAAAAATATTGAAGTTAATTTTTGTAAAAGAATATTTATAATATTAAGTAGATATAAAATACATTAAATGTTTAAAAAGTATAAATTTTCTTAATAGTAACAAGATTAAAAATCATAATATTCCATACACAATTGGAATAAAGCAACATCCGTCATTGAAAATATCATTGGATATCCAAATGGAAAAAATAAGGTGAAATAAACTAATATTCATTATATCATATAATATATCATAACCAGTTTCAACTCAATGTTCTTTTTGCATTATAAGATTACTAAAATTAGTTCTGTACCTGGAACCACATCAATAATGAAGTCTACATCGCTCTCTTGTGTAATATGTGAGGAGAAACCATAGAAAACATCATTATAGTCCCAAAAAATAGCAAGAATATCACAAATAGTTGAAAATTGTCTTTCTTGCCTAAGTAATCCAATGAATATGTTGTGTCCGCGGAGTAGGCATTTTTTTCAAAAAAAAGACCTCTCGTATATAATTCTTCGTTAAATACAAATGGGCGTCTATATACAATGAAGAATCTAACATGCTGATTATAACTATCAATATCATCTTCTTGAGTAATTATAAATAACATCATGATTATTATATTGAATATATCATGATCAGTAATGTGGAAATCAAAGACTAACATTGCATCATCTCCCAATATAGAAAAAATATTGACATAAAAACCACTTCTCATTACTCTACCCATTAGGTGTTAAAACCTCTATATCAGTGTACATGATCTCCATTCAATGATTTTAAATATAATAAAACACAAATAAATAAATTAGTAGGATGAACAAGAATTAAAAAATGCAGTCAATGTAGATATTTTAATATTGATATTGCCTCAAACTATAATTGGTCTCAGGACAGCCCCCATTGGAATCTCATATATAATGTTCATGTGCTTCACTCTTATGCCATATGTATATATCCCTATAGATCATAAATATTATAAAATCATTGTGGAGTCAATTTTGGATGATGATTCTAGATAATAATAAATTGTAGACATAGTATGAAATATTTAACGAAGATAGATATAGATTGCACGACAATTGCTCATCATTGAAAGCCTAGGATAAGAATCGAGGGTGTGTTTTATGAGTCCAAATTTATATAAATTCATATGGAAACTAATGATTAAAAATGATTTTGTGGATGATTCCCATTATTTATAACTACCACCAATAAATTTGTGATTCTTATTCAAAATCATATTCATTCAATAAGAAGCATTGAATCATCACGTAGGTGGAAGATGAGGGTAAAATTTTCCAATCATTCCTTAGAAATCTATATATTCTATCATAAAAATGCCTACCATATAAGAATATGAATGAATTGGAATCAAAATTACCTTCATTATAACATCTATTTATAAAACATAAAATTACTTTTGAGCCTTCAATTTATCATTCTTTACAAAATATGATGATAGAAAATCAAGGTCTTTGAAACTAATGGTGTGCTCTGACAATGAAATCTAAATGACTTTAATGGTCATGAACATTAGAGGTATTTCCACTAATAGGGACTCTAGAATAAATTTCTAGAAGAATAGAGTGTTTCACACATTCTAGTCCAAGACCACATGTTTGTCATCTTAATCCATTGTATCACATTATCTCTATTTTGGGGCTATCATTTTTGAAAATACACAAATCACCATTATAGTCTTCCATATATCTATGAAGTCTAACATCTAATGGATCTCATATAGACATTTAACTATATTTGTAGGTTAATTTTTACACCATATATATGCTGTCTTATCATCCATGAACAACCACGATGAATAAATTTTCCACCATCTTAGTGAAATAACTCAATAACTATGTTATAGATTTATTGTAGATTTTGATCCACATCGCATTCCACTGGCACAATATTTGTATAAAATACTAATATAGAGATTGATACACTTAGAAAGAATCCACTAAACTATCCTATTGAAAATGTTGAAGAATGCACCATGTAATATTACATTATCCATGAAAAAATTGTGATAAAATAAGTATAAAATATTGTTTCAAACCATAATTCCAAAACTAAATTCTGATATTATATTCCACAACTAAAACATAACACACACATCCCATGAAGTCATAATAAATTAATTTTTTTCATGAGTGAGTTGTCCATAAACTCATCATATCCTACACCAAGATATCAATATTACAATCTATATTAACCCAATTTCTTAAAATTGAAAATCAAACTAGGATCTGGTATAAAATCAATAAAGAACCGACCTAAATATCCACCCAAAATGGAATTCGATCAAAAACATCCCATACATTAAGTGTATTCCTAATCCAAACAGTTTCATGAATAACACCTAGGAATCATATGAAAACTATAGGGTTATAAATTTCCCAACAAAAAAAACATGGAATCTATATACATGTACAATAAGATTATATTATTGGACAGTGATAGAGAATATATATTCCATAGTAAAAATGTATGAATAAAATCCATACAACCAATAATTAGTTAAAAAAACTCTACGCCACAATTCCGAAATCAAATAAAAAATTACTATAAATATCATCTCAATGAGATAAATAGATAACATACCACTATCTGACCCCTAGTTACCAATGTCAATGGACCAAAAACCATGCTTTTTCACCCTACTTCCTTACCATTACCAACATAATATGATATAGTAATGGTTATGAACCAAATAAGTGGTGTGAAATGTGTTATATAATAGGCTCAATATGATCCCACCCATTTTTCCATAAAATTAATATTAAAAATAATATAAACCCCTATAAAAATTAAAGGAATGATACATAATAATAATATAATAGATTTTAATTTTATATTTATTGTAAAAATTACTTTATAATGATTTTTTATATATAATCTAGGTGAAGCTATAATAAATTATAATACATATATAAAAGTAGGTACTCAAATCCATGTATTATATGTCAATATATATCATTGGTCACATCATTAACATGGTCAATATATGAATGGATATGTAGATAAATCATACACAAACACTCATAATCATGCACAACATGTCCCTAGATTTATGCATCGATTATGAAGATATTTGGAATAAACCAAAAAGTGAACCATCCAATAGTGTAAAAAAGTCCTTAGAATAAGAAGCCCATGTATCATGGAAACACCCCATTAGTGAACCACATGATATTATGAATGGAAGTGGGATATTACTCAACCTTCCACTAATCTACCCATGGATTATCATCCATTAAATTCCATAAACCATTTCATCAAAGACCAGTCACAGATCAATATCAAAACCAATTTATCAAACAATTAATATAACACATTTTAAATTTACCATAATAATATGAAAATACTACATTGCACAAAAACATAGTTACCATACACAAAAATCAATCATTATATCATTATATTTTATTTATCATAAAATATAAAAAACACATGAAATAAAGATTCATCTAACAGATCATAGGTATGAAAATCCTTTCTAAAATAAGTTTTAATGTGACAAAAAAATGGATAAAAATTCACTATAAGGAGGAATGTAAGAAAGAAATTTCCTACTGACTATATACTCAATTTGATTAATATTCTATAAAAAATAATATATTATAGATGATATTTCACACTTACCTCAGATTAATCACACCATCCACAACACAAATTAAAAGGGAATAACCCATAGAGAAAATTCACATAGAAATTAGAGATGATATTTATTAATATATCCCTAATATAGTTGGATTTAAACACAAAATGTCATGGTGTTACTATGAAAAAAAAATAATGAAGCACAATGATCATATACCCTAAAAGACACTTAAAATATTCCATGAGGATCAATAACCAAAAAAAATTATCCAAAAGGAGTGTTATTCAAAAAATATATTTAATGGGATATAATATTTGGATAGATAATGCTAAATTTTAAATGAAAAGAAAATAATATGTGAAACAATGTTAAATCCATAATCACTATAAAATTCATTATGTAAAAACCTATCATGATGTCAATATCATGGTTTATAAGAAACATAAATAATGGTGAATTCTTGGATAATAAATAACTCTAATCATTTTTTTCATGACATGATCCAATTTTATGTCGTGTAAAATTTTTAGTTTACAAAACAATTCATGGAATTTTCCTGAAAATGATTCATTTCATATAACCAGTTCGTGTAGTGAATGTGTGTATTAAAAAATTATATAAAACATAGAAAAGTGTAACATGTCAACTAGGACAACAAAGCCCATGAAAATAATCCTTTTATAAAATTTTATGTGGACACTATTAATTTGAACAGACATACCTACCCCAAAATTATTCAACTTCACCAGAAAAATTCTCTCTATACAGGAGAGGTCTTAAAGGAACCATAATGAAATGAGTTGAAAATTCAATTAGAAAATACAATAAATACGTTAACAGTTTATTTCATTAATTTCTCATGGTAGTGATTTATATTCAATGAGATTAATATGTGTTACAATTAGAGAATACATGTCAACTATTGAATGTTATAAGTATTACATGATCAACTTTGTTATAAGACATGTGATGTGGTGGTTGATTGCAAATGTTATGGTATACTGGTAGAGACACATTTTCCACTATCTTTTGACGATATAATAAGATATCATTGACATAATTTAATAATTCAATTGATTGTTTTCATCCACAATCATATGTTTAATTACATGGTTGATGATTATTTTCCTATATGACTGCATTTCAATGAGACGTAATCATGTTATGATAACATGATTTTAATATATTATGTTATATAATTCATGATTTCCTAGGTTTGATATTATTATTATTTATTACGAAGGATTTTTTATTGTTTCACACTATTTTGTGCATGTTTTTTTACAATTGATACTTGATTGATATCCATAATGTATACCACTATACTGATTTTATTTTGGCTCATTTATTAGATTTTCATTTCATGATATATAAATTAGAGTAATACATATGATATGTGTTTAATGGGTCCTTTTAGGTATAAATTATCAATAATTATTGTTATAATTAAAAAAAATTATGTATACAATATCTTTCAAAACTAAAACAATACGATTTTTTTTTTATTTTTAATGGGATTTATTCAGTATTCATAAAAAATTACATATTATGCATGTATGTTATATTTGTTACATTTTATCTACACACAATAATCATTGAAACAAATTTTGAATGTATTTCGATGAGTAATAATAAAAAATGACATGATACATTAAAAAAATTATGTGATTTATCTCATCCATTATGGCATATATTTAATATATTAATATTTGTTACACACATATATTTAAAATAATTTATGGGTAATTTGAAAAAATATTCCATACAAGAGGAACATAATTTACTGATGTTGGAATCATTTTTCTATTATATGGATATTTAGATGTTGTAAAAAATTAAATTTATGATGTATACATGATTTGTAATTTGAAGAATACGAATGTAACTAATTTCCTTTAAAAGTAAAAAAATATATTGACTGACAGTGTGATATTTTTTACCTTCAACATTTAGTGTATTTCCATGTATTTAACAACATTATTTTTCATTTTACTATTTTTAATGAATACATCAATAATTAAATTGGTAAAAAATCATTCAATTATGTTTATTAAAAAATAATGATAACAATCAAAAACTGATTTATTATCTACAATGATGATAATCATTTTAGTAAAATATATTTTCCATCTTATTGAAAACATAAATTCATAATCATTTTTTATTAAACATAATTTTTAAAAAATTATTTATATTATAAAAATGTAATCATTTAAAAAACATGGTTACATTGAAATAAAAGTCCTTAAAAATATTTCCATTAATCAAAATCTATAATTCAGAATAAAAATATTAATAATTATAATCAATATGAAAATTAATATAATTATTAATCACGATATATATTCTATGATTTTTTTATTATAATTATATTGCATGGATTAATGAAGTATTATATAATTTTATTTTTTATGAATATTTATAAAAAATAAAAATAAATATTTTTTATTTCATTATTGGATCCTTATTATAGAGAAATGGAATTGATGAATCAGAAATTTTGATTTATTATTTTACAATAATTTATTATCAGTGGGAATAACATTTGAATAAGATAAATATAGATGAATATAATCCTAATATAAATACTTTTATTTAATGAAAATCAATACTCTAATAAATATAATTAATATACAATTTAATTGATTAAATTCAAAAATTTGACTATAAAAGAATATATTATCATTATATAAAATCTATGTAGAATCATTACCCATTTTTCATGTTTATAATATATTTATAGATAATATATTCGATATTTTTAGAAAGGAATTAGAATCCTCAAATTCAACATTTCCAAATGCGTTATATCATTATTTCTAAAAATATGTATTATAATATCCAATAGTTTATATTTAATATTCTTATTACATCCAATAAATCTTACAAATTTTGTCTTTTTAAATAAATAAATATATATAGATATAAATGAAGTTTAAATAATAAAAATAATAATTAGGTAAACAGATCAGAAAAATTTTATATGATCAGAGGATAATATCATAACCAAAATATTAAGTAACACTTTAAATAATAAAATTTGAAATAATTAAAATGGAACAAAAATTGTGTTGATCCAATGAAAAATAGATTAGAATATAGTGAAAAAATAAATGGGTTAGAAAGAATATTTTAAAAATATATTATATTTAATGTTACACCAATTTATGAATACTTATAACATTACAAAAAGTAATTAAATAAAAAAATTATTCTTAATATTTAATTTTGATAAACATATTATTAAATTTTATCAAAATATTAAGTTTTACAACATTATAAAATCATATATTCCAATATATAAATAAAACAATATCATTTTTAATAAAAGATATAGTATTGATAAAATTGAAAAAATATATATCTGAAGGTAATTTTCAATATTTATTTTGGAAATCGATAACTAAAATGTAATTTCTGATATTTTTTAATTAAAATTTCAATTTGGTGAATTAATATTAGATGTAAATTATGTAATATGTGTTAATGTGTTATAAAATTGTTATATTCAACCATTAATAAAAATTTGATTGTAATACATGAATTCTAAAATAAATTTTCAATTTCAAGTTGGTCATCTAAATTTGCATAAATTTGATTTGATAAATGTTGTTCTCATAGGATTATAAAATTTAATCAATAATCATATTTTTTAAATATAAAATGATGGTTGATAAAATGCTAATTTACAAAAATATATAATTCATAATTATAGTACGTAATTCTATTAATGTAAATATTGTGTTTAATTATAAATATATGTAGAATACCAATTGGATATAATAATACTAGTTCAATGCAAGATAATGATTACTATGAAAAATATTTGATAGTATAATCCAGATTAAATAATAAATATTTTAAATAATACACTAAAAAGGTGAATATTTTCTCTGAATATATTTAAATAAAAATTATTGGAAAATATTAGATATTTTATTAATTTTTTTGAATTAATTTTTTAATAATGGAATAATGGAATTTCAATTTGGTCTAGTAGATTTTCATATTTATTACCTCAATTAATGTTGAATATAATTTTTGATAAATTGAGGAGGTTTATAAATCATTTTTTGTTGAATTTAATAGCATTAATATAAGTAAATTTTGTACCATTATTCAAATATATTTTTATGTGTTATTTTTAATATTACATTTCAATGAAATATTTACTTGAAATTTATTTATTGAAATGTATTGAAATTAGTTTTATTATATTAAATGAATATTTTAGAGAAAAATAAATATAAATAAAATGTGGTCACATTATGTTATATTATATAATTCATATATATAAAGATACAAAAAAAATTCAAACATATATCTCTATATTTCTTTTTTATGAATCAGAAGAAAATTGAATAAAAATAAATGATTAAAATTTACAATAATATTTGATTGATGGTGAGTATTTATTTTCTATTTTAGATAGCATTTTATATTTAAATTTTTTTCGTGGAATTTAAATTTCAATATCACATAATTCAACAACTTCTAAACATAAAATTTTTGATATAAATATTGATTTGGAATAAAATAAAAACTTATATAAAATGTCATAAAAATGAAAATAAATAAATCAAATTATATTTTTATTATTTCAAATATCGTTCATAAATTTTATACATGAATAGTTATTTAGGATATTAATCTTATTTGTGAGTGAATTTTTTTCCAATTATTTATTTGTAAACTTTTTGATAATATATTTTTCTCATGTAATTTTATTATATGTTATCTCCATTTTCAGGTATATTATTTCAGTTTAAAACTTGTATACATGTTTCAAAAAAATTAGTTGAAAAATGTAATAAAATCGAACATTGAATATTATATACCTTTGCTTCAATTTTTTGTTTTCTACCATTCCACATAATTTATGTTTTGAACATTGATCACATAATAATGTTATTTTGAAGGATTAATAATTCAGTTTTTCATTATGTATTATGGAATATTTATCTCATTTATGATCATTCATAAATTTGTGTTACTTTTTTTAAAAAATTTGGGGATATATGTATAGTAATTTTTTTGGGTAAAAGTTGATTATATTATCTGATTAATGTTTAAAAAGATAGATTTTTAAGATTAATTGAAAATATTATAGTTGTATATGATGAATATTTATCCTAAGGTACATCCCAAATTTTATCTGTGATATTGATAGTAATATTAATTAGTTTTACTCAGGATTTAAGCATAAATATTGATGGGTGCTAGCATCCCATTAGTTCAAAATCCACGATAAACATGAAAGAAGTGTTGAGAAGGTATAAATTATGTTTTCTAGGAATCATATATTCAGTGATAGAATAAAAAATAAGTTATCTACTTGGTAGGAAATGGGTAACAATTCATTAAAGTAGCCTAGAGATAAGAAAACCAAATTCCCAACTTGTGAGAAGTTTTGTAATAAACATCCTAGAGAAATTATCTCAATGTTCGAGAAGTGATTTAGATGTTCTATGACTGTTCATATTACTTGAAACTGAATGGAATATTATCAAGAATGAAATTAAATAAACAATAAGATGTTTTAGTTACAATGAAATTGGAAATTATGCCAATATGTGTCCAATTATGAATACAATAGGAGGAATTTAGCAAGATTAAAGTCAGAAGGACATGTGAAAATACTTTTCTACTATAACAGTTGGTATGAGAATGTAAAATTACATGGTGATAGGTATGTTACATATATTTTTCAAGATATGTATATACTCTATTTGAATCTGGATCTTCATATTCCTTCATTTTTAAGAGAATTACATATAGATTAGAAATATATCCTCATGAATTTGATTTAAAACATTTGGTAAAAGCTCTGTGTGGATTTTTTTAAAGAAACCAAGAATTTTTAGAACATTCCTAGTATCATTAGATGGATTGTCATTCCTACAAAACATTTTTAACATTTCAATGTGGGATATGATATCATTTTTAGTATGGATTGGATTTCAGTTTATCATGCTAAAATAGATTCGAAATCCCAGAATGTTTTATTCCATGATTTAATACCATTGATTACATAACATGAAGCTGAAATATTGTCTAAATATGGATTGGAATTTTATCAAGACCACTTTTTTGAAAGGATTTAAATATTTTTGATTGTAGACATTCTAGTAGTGAATGAATTCATAGATTTTATTCCCAATTAATTTCCTAGTATTTTTCCCAATGGGGTGGTTGAAGTTTTTATTGATTTATTTTCTAATTCTATTCCTATTTCTAAACTCCCATATCTAATAGATAATTTATATCTTGGGGAATTAAAAAACATGTTTCTAGAATTACTTGATAATGGTTTCATTCGACATAGCACATCACCATGGGTTGCATCAGTTCTATTTTTCAAAAAGAAATATGGTTCATTGAGACTATGTATTGATTATAGAGCCATGAATAACATAAATATTAAATTCAAGTATATGGTGCCACATATCGATGATTTGTTATAACAACTGTTGTGGAATCAGTATTTTACAAAGATTGATTTGTGGTATGGGTACCATCAGCTGATGGTGACAGAGGATAACATTCCAAAGACAGCTTTCTGAACAAGATATAGGAATTATGAGTTTCTAGTTATAACATTTTGGTTATCTAATGATCATTTTTTATTCATGAAATCTATGAATGGAGTCATTCATAATATATTGGTTCTGTTTGTTGTTGGTTTTAGGAATAAAATTTTCCTACATTATAAATTCAAAGAGGAACATGAAAGTCACATAAATATTTTTTTGAAAACCATAATACGAAAGAGACTATATGAATAGTTCACAACTGTGAATTTTTGTTGAAAAAAATTCATTCTATGGTCATATTGTTTCTAAATATGCAATAAATGTTGACCCGTATAAAAATTGTTCTTAATTAGTGTTCAAGGCCTACCATTATCACAGTGATTTTCTGTTTTCATAGATTAGAGGGTTATTACCAATGGTTTTTTAGAAAAATTTCTCAGTTATATAGAATAGTAAATTTTCTAACATATAATGGAGTAAAGAACATTTTTACAAAAGTATGTGATTATTGTTTTTATTAATTTAAAAAATTATTTTAAATTCTCTAATTTTGGACCATACTTCCATTAATGGTGAATTTGTTATCTATAGTGATGTGTCTATGAAAGGGCTTGGTTGTGTCCAAATTTATAATGATCTATTTGCTTCTTGTTTTTCACGTCAGTTGAAACACTACGAGTTAAAATACCATGCATATGATTTGGAGTTAGTTGTTGTTGGATTTGAAATAAAAATTTGGAGGCATCGTTTCTATGGCATAATTTTGGAAATATATATTGATCCCAAAATTTTGAAGAATATATTCATTCGTAATGAATTATACACGGGAAAAATGATATGGATATAATTAACCAATGATTTTGATTTCATAGTTCATTACCATACAGGAATAGAAAATAATGTGGAAAATGCTTTAAGTTGATATATTAACGCTACAATAACCATTCTAGTTTGGAACTAGATAATTTATTTATTGTTTGATGAAAATTTTATTAGAAATTTTTGGTGTAGGGAAGGAATTTGTTTTATATCATGTGCCAATGAAATCATATCTATTAGACAAAATTAAGAATGACAAAAAAAGAATACAATGACTTTGAGAAAAATGTATAATTCTTTTATAATGGTAAGTTACATAAATTTAACACTGATAATGATTGTTTTTTATGTTTTGGAAAGAGATTATGTGTATGCTGGGATATATTGATTAAGAAAGAGTTTTTATGTGAAGATCATAGTTCTCCATTTTAATTAATCCTAGATGTACTACGTTGTACAGTGATCATTGGTAGTGTTACTGGAGGGATATAATGAAAAGTGTTATTGGTGAATCTTTTGTGAAGTTTTTTACTTTTCAAAGGGTTAAAGAATAATGATAGTTATTAAAATGGTTGCATCATCTTTTTCTTATTACAGATTGGAAATAGGAAAATGTGTCTACAAACATAGTTTGTTTATTAAGAAATATATCATGATGTAAAATTACAATTTGAGTTATTGTTGATATATTGAATAAATATTCTAATTTTCAACTCATTCGATAAAATATCTATCAAGATATGGTTTCTAGCATGAATATAAATGAGATAGTTAGAATTAATGGATTTCTTCTCCCTATTGAATCTGGTCAGGATCCCCGGATACTTCTAACTTATGAAAAGGCCTTCAGAAGCATTCAGAAATGAATTAAATTTCAGTACAACATTTATCACCTATCAGATGTCCTCTTTGAAAGAACAATTTATACCAAGAAGGATAATAAAAATGCTTATGAAATGGATTAAATAGAAATAAGGGATCATTATATTTCATTAGTTGAGCTTTCCTATAATAAAATTTTTTATTCCAGCATACAAATGGATCCATTTTATGCCTAATATGGAAATTAGTGTCAAAATCCATCTTTTGGGATGATGTAGCTGAATGGATGTTTATGTGACATGAAATAGTAGATGATGTGGAATAAAAAGTTGAGTTTATTCAGAAGAACATGAGGATAACATAGAGATGAAAGAAAATATATGAAGATAACAAGAGGAAGGATCATTCATTCAAGGTAGGTGATCATGTCTTTAAAAATTATCCTCTATGGAAATGTGAGATGTGATTCGATAAGTACATAATTATGAGTATGAGGATCATTGGACCCTATGAACTCCTGTATAAAGAGGGATCAGTTTCCAATAGTATGGCTTTACATCGATGTTTATCCCACGTAAACAATATTTTTCATTTTTCATTGTTGAGGAATTATATACCATATCTGTATCATCTGTTGAAACCAGAGGTAGTCCAGTTTGAAGAGAATCATTCTTATGAGGAACAAACAGTACTAATTCATGAACACATAGAGAAAGTGTTGTGGAATAATGTGAATAATTGGGTAATGTTTTGTTGAAAATACTTATGTTTTATGAGAGAATGTGGAAATATGAAAATTCAAGAAGGGATAAATGCCCCCACATTTTTTAAAGTAAATAAAAATGTGGGGTTGCAATTTTCAAAATTGATGAATGATGTATCATCCATGGTATGATTAAGATATTAGTTATTAATATATATGTATATTTATGAATATTATATTAATTTTAAATTAATGGGATGATTTTTTTGATAGAGTACTCGACAAAAAATAACTGATTTTTCTGAAATCATACATTTCACAAAATTCATAGTTATACCAAAAAATAATACCATAATATTATTATTTTAAATGTTAGTTTATGCATTTCCATTGTATTGGGGGGAATGAAAATAACTAACTAAAAAATTGTTAATAATGTTTTTAAAATATTATGAAATTTATCCAATAAAATGTAGAGGCTTAAAATATGAATAAATCTAATTTAAAGCATAAAGTTCTCCATTAATTTTTAAAAGGTTCTTATAATGCCATTTGATGACAAAACCATTTTAAAAACAAGTTTTTTTTTCACATTTATATGTTCAATTGGAATAAATAAACTTATTTGTTATAATAAGAACATTATTATATACATTTATTAGAATTTTGGTTTATTTATGATAAAAATCCATATATTAATGAATATTGAAAAGTAAAAAAAATTTATTCAAAATTTTCTTTTTTATTTAATTTATTTTTTATATGTATATTATCCTTTTAATTGGAAGAAAAATAGAATTGTATTATATTTTAATCATTTAATCCAATGTTTGTCATTGTAAGATTTTTTACATTGAAATAGTATGTATACTCTTATCAATCTTTTGATTGTTTTTACTTTATAAAAATAGGTGTTCAAGTTTTGACAACGTAAATTAATATCAAATTAATTACTAAAATTTATATTTTTTGAATTTGGAATAATTGATTCCATATATGGAATTCAATGGTCCAATTTTTTTAAATATGTACATTGTATTTTTGGACATTATGAATAGTAACATCAATTATTTTTAATTTAAAATGTGTAGATTAAAAATCAAGTAATTAAGGGTAAACAAAATAATACTATAATAATATATAACAACCCTTAAACTTTTTATAATAATATTGGATGAAGTATTTATGACCATGGTCACATGTAGGCCAATATTTTTCTATTTATGAGCTACATGGGTCTGAAATGACATTTTATAATTTCTAATTTAAAAAATATAAAACATAAAAATGTATATTTTAATAAAAAAATATATGTAACATCATAGGTAAATGAAGAATAAATTTTTTTAATATTTATTAATATCAATTAATTAAATATGAATTTTACTTTAAAAGGGTCGTTAGGTTTGATAGCACACCTGATACGTAACAACGGGTTTCTTTGAAATCTTATGTTGCACACTAATAATATAATATTATTTTAAATGGTTGTTATTTTAAGGTTGTTGTATAGGTGTGAATGAACAAAACTACCTTAAATATGATTATACATGTTTGTTAAATGTATTTACATTTACCCAATAAATGTTAGAGGCTTAAAATGCGAATGAATCGAATTTTAAGAATAATTTACATTAAAAGGTCAATTTACCACCTTTTAATGGCGAAACATGTTTAAATATAGTTTTGGTTTCTTTAATATATTCTATATGACCAAATAAGATCATTCTTTAGAATTGGGACAAAAAAATTTAGTTTGTGTAAAATTATGTAATTTTCCCAATAAAGATCATTTTTAATGAATAGTTAAAATATTTTATTATAATTCAAAAGTGACATTTAATATAATTTATTTATATGGTTATATTATCTATTTAATTAGTTTTAATTTTTAATTATAATATATTTTTAATGTTTAATCATATTATAGTCATTGAAATAAATTTCACATTGAAATTGGACACAAACAAGTTTCAATCTTTTGATAGATTTTGTTTCTAAAAAACACTCTATTTGTTTTGGTAATGGGAATTACTTTTAAAATTAATTAATTCTACTCTTATATTTTGAATTTGAAAAAATAGACCTTATTTTTGAATTCAAAATTACAAATATATCTCAGGCTAAATTTTTGGTATTTTTCTGAAAAAACATCATTTAATGATGAATAGTGAAACCACTTAGTGGTTGTTAAAAAAATGAATTTTTCATTTAAATGAAAAATTTACCACTTCTATAAATTGAATTCCAAAAATCCAACATACTATTTTTTTATCAAAAGTAATATGTGGTTCATTAAGATGAAAATAATTTTTGCTGAATAGTAATTTTTTACTTTTATTTACCGCGGTTAAACGTAAATAGGGTAATTCAAGGTAAAAAGAATATTATAATAATAATAAATTATCATAAAACTTGTCCAAACTTTATTGGATGATTCAATAACCACCATGGGAATCTTTGGGTCGATATTGGAACCCCATTGAGCCACTTGGGAGTGAAATGGCAATTTATATTAATTAATTTAATGTGAAGGCAAAATTCACATTTACCAAAATCTTTTAGTAATTAATCTTTATATGGTGATATATAAGTCATATTTTGGACTATACATATTATTTGTAAAGGTAAATAGATTTTCTACATCAAGGTATTTTGTTAAAATTTTTAGACATCAACTAAATTAATGTTTTTATGACACAATAATGATGCAATATTTACCTCATTAATAAATCATTAAAATAAATAAGATTATAATGATTAAAATATTATCCAAAACATGTCAAATTCTGATTGAATGATTTTATTTTGAATATTAGTAATCTTATATTTGACCTTAATGACTTTTGGACCATTAGAAACCAAACATCATTATATTATAAAATAATATTTTCACAGTTTTCTAAAGAGCCCCTCCTCTCCCTTATAAAAATATATCATTTCTATGAAATTCCTCACACCTCTAAAGCCATTTGGATCATCCCACATCTAACCAATTAGGCTCCCTACATCCCTATACTCCTCCTAAAATCCTTAACCTAGGTAGAATTAACCTCGAGAAGTCCTTTGGTTCAATCTAATGGGAGTTACCCAAATTAAAGGTAATGGTTTCTCTTAAATTGTTTTCTTTTATTTTACATCTCCAACCAATAAAATCTTTTTATTTTCTTTTTTTTGTAACAACACTATTATCCTCAATATACTAGTATTTTTTTACAGATATATTTTAAAAACACTTATACACACCACCATATAATGGGTGATGAACATAATGTTTCTGTGGATGGCAAACTAACACCTCATGAAATGATGATTGTTCAAAAATCTCCAACCGCCTCTCATGGTGGCCATAATGATGGAACTATATTTTTATATGATATATATTATTATTATGATTTCCTTATTCTTCTGTACTTCCTAATTATATCAATCCTTTATGGTTTCCATAGTAGATGAATACGATAATCTCATTTGAGGAAGTGGGGACTACCGCCCCCTTAATGTGATGTGACTAATTAATGCCTTATGTGGGATGTATAAAAGATATATTAAATGATATAATATATGATATTATACTGGAATTATAATATATATATGTATCATTATGTTTTAATTCCATTAAAATAAGAAATAGAAATGAAAGTAGTGTTCATGCGTACGTACGGCTTACCGTCTCCATGAACGGTGCATTTCATTTCATACCTCCAAATGTTATGTAAATACATGGATATAATGGATATATTTGATATATATGATATATAAATAATTAAAGTCATTCTAGATATAATGGACTATTGACCACTTGGACAACGTGTATGTATAAGGTGTTCATTTTTTACTCAAGTGCCAAATATCGATAAGAAGAACGTTATTAAGTTAAATGATTACACGATGTTTATAACATTGAAAAAAGTTAAATAAATAGAATAATACACTTGAAAAAATGTTATTAAGCAAGAAGAAATTAATTTTATTTTATTATTCAGGAGATTAAAGAACGATCGAGTCAAATCGGACACGAGGTAAGGGACTTCGTCTCAATCTCCTTTCATTGAGGCATATTTTGTTTTAATACATGACTTTCTTTTATAAGCTATACAAACACCCTTGACATTTCAAAGAGAATTGTTTTCAATGATGCGTTTTACTAAATGAAAAAAAAGTATGTTTCTTTTTAACGTATGCGGTGACAATGATCTTTTTGCCACTGCGAGTATTATTTGATCTTTGGATTCCTCAATAAGCTCTAATGTTTTGAAAAGAAAATAAATACCTTATACTCTTTTACATATTTTTGGTATTAAAAATGGTTTTATAATTATATTTTTTATATCAATATATTTATGTGATATGTTGTGATTGAAATGTGGTTATGTTTTCCTTCCTTTATATTTGTTGTATGATTTATGATATTTGTTTGTACTTGTACATTTGACGGGTGGTTACGTGATAAACAAAATGACAGGTGGTGCCGTGAATAGCAGGATGAGTGGTTACATTATATCCTCCAATGCATTGGGTATTGAATTCAGCCGTATTGCTTTTCCATTTAGTGATATGTGTGGAAGTCGACTGCATGGTTATTCCATTATGTTTTTTTATGTCCCAGGTTACCTTTATATGTCATGTGTTCTTTATATGGGTTTTTTGGTAATCATTTGGTTAAAAAAGGGTATGTGATGATCTTTTATTTAGTGAATAGTATTTACTACTTAATAAAGGTGAAAAGTATTACATATGTTGATGTATTCATGGTTTACTTGTTGTTTTGGAAAACTAACCGTTTTCCATCTTTGTGTATCCATTTCTGAGATTTTTATGATCATCCAACGATTTTTAAATGTTTTTCACAGGACATTATGTGAAATAGGTTCATGGATGGGATTATGGAAAATTGATTTTATCCTAAACATGGAACTAGACTTGACTTTTTATTTCTAGAGTTCATGTTTTGTAAAAAAATGCATACTGGATAGAAGTGTCTACTTTGTAATTTTTTGATGTGTAATAGTATGTTTTATTCTCTAAAACTCTAAACCTGAAAAGATCTTCAAGGGGAGTTATTTATTTAATCCAATATTATGTATTGTTTAAGGTCTGGTCCATATAGTTTGTAACAGAGGTTAGCTTAGGAAACATTAAGAGTTAGTGTATTGTTAAATTAAAATCCATAAATTAAATTTATGATAATATTGAAAATATATAGCATTTAAAGATTACCTTGTTGATTCATCTAAGATATGGCTTTGTTAAGAATTCTATTTCGTAATGGAAACATAGCATCTTTTCTAGGAAGGAATACATGTAAAGACCCTGAAATTTAAGGGAAATGCCTTTCATAATTTCTTTTGAATTTTAGGAGTCCGCAGTTTCTAACGGAACCTGATTATGAGGCCCGTTGTGCTCGGAATCAGTTTTCGAAGTTTAGCTCAGGTCCGTTCTGTGAACGAAAGAGTGGGTTTTTCTATCTTTTGAACATATACTCGGAATTGAAATCTGATGGCACCGATGATCTTGCAGCTCCGGTATTTTCTTAAGAGGATTTTTATCATAGGTGTGTTTATACGAGAGAACAAGATAAATATAAATAAAATTGTCTACAATTTTATTTTCGTTAACCATGGAAGATAAATTCTACCATGGGAAGATGTTGGGGGGGGGGTCCATAACCACCCAACATCCCATGTGTGAATATGTGGGAGGTGGGGACCACACACACCTAACCTCCCTTGGGAGAGTTTAGTGTGTTGGGGCCCACACGAGACCATAACCCTTGAACTTCTTATAACCCCTTAAACTCCCTAGCAATTAATATGACAACTCTCCTCACTTTTGAATTTTTAAACTAAATCTTCACCTTCTTTTATCTCTAATTAATTTAGCCAACCCAAGATAAATTAATTAGGTGATTCATTTAATTATTTTTCTTTGAGTTTTGAAATTAATTAGTTCTGCATGACTTTTCTTTAAAATGGATAGATATTCTCTAAATATTTTCCTTAGAAAATATTTTTTTTGATGAAACCTCTTGAAATAGAGCTTCGTGAAGGAAGATGGGTTTTCCTCCTTCGTTGAAGAATAGCAAACCTCCTGTGAGGAATAAGGATGCACCCTCTATCCTCTTCATAGCACGACAAGAGAGGAGACAATATTTCTTCTTAGGGTGAACTTCTACGCGACGGAAGCGGTGAGTGCCAAAGATCATCGTTATCATCACCTCTTACTGTGTGATGACGTCAATGAACTGATCTCCTTTCCATTACACGTTATTGTCAATGAATGACAAACGACCCGAGGTAGGGAATTAATTTGAGAATGATATTTTATTCCTGTGTTTGTTTCCTTCTAAACAAGGAATGCATATCAACTATTTATTATGTTGATCCATGAACGTTATTATTTGCGAGATGAGAATATTTATTTATGGGTGTGTTATTGGGAACTAGGTACAATTTAAATTGCTTAAAATTGTGCCTTGTTATGTTGTTGAAAACACGTGTTGGATTTTGTCAATTGATAACACCTTTATGGAGGGTATGGGCCGAACAAACATGGCCCGACAACCCTCCGCAGGTAGTTTGTTGATGTTCGGATTGACGGGCGACGACGAAACGGGCCGCAATAGCAATTTAAAGACTCTGTCGTGAAGTTTGGGTCCTGTAATGACCTTTGGCGCAGACGGCGGCCGAAACGGACCACCAGTCCGCGTCCTGTGGTCCGCGGAGAGTGGCGGCAGCGCGCCGCCAGAGAATACCGCCCTGACTGAGCCACTGCGGACAGGAATGGAAAATCCATTCCGGGTTTTCATGAGGGGCGCGACATTAAAGTTATGTCGGTTGTCTAGTCAACCGGTGGAACAACGCCTCCCCCCCCCCCTCTGCATCCAGCTCGACCACCAGCTGAGCTGCGACCCGCACTGGGTCGGACCACCCGCGCTGGGTCGGACTGCCCACATCGGGCCAGACCACCTGCACCGGGCCGGCTCACTGCACACCCTAACGGGCTGACCCGGACCCGGGTCGGTCCGACCGAGGGGGTATTGGGTCGAGGCGGACCGGGCCCAAACCCCCTATTTTTGGGTAGTTTCGTTCAAACTCTCATAACAAGGGCTACGAACCTACAATCAATGCACCGTAAG
Source organism: Viscum album (assembly GCA_963277665.1). Taxonomy (NCBI): domain Eukaryota; kingdom Viridiplantae; phylum Streptophyta; class Magnoliopsida; order Santalales; family Viscaceae; genus Viscum; species Viscum album. The sequence goes on from OY728148.1 coordinate 1,249,091,947, forward strand.
TTGCGTTGGGATCCTTAGATCAAGGCAGTCTTTTCGGAATATTACACAGAAGATTTCAAAGATCATTGTGAATGGCCGGGTTGGTTCGAACACGAAACTGATTGGGCCCTCGGAGAGGAAACACTTATAACATGAGATCTTGATGTCCAATTGACATTCCATTGACTTTGTTGGATTAAATTCAGTTTGACGGATCTTTTGAAATACTTAACCTGAGGATTGGACGTATTTGGAAGATGGACGGGTTGGATTGTACCAAAAATCCAACCGGGTCCCTAGAAAGGAAAAGACGATAACTTTCAGACCGTACGTCCGTTTGATGAACCATCAGTGGTATTGGGGATCACATTGAGAAACGGTCCCATTGAGTATACCCTATGTGAGTTAAGGGTGTAGTTGAGATACGATAAGGTTGGTTCATTCATGAAACCATCTAGTCCCCCGGGACTAAAAAGGATAATTACTCACAGACCGGGCATCGGATTGACACGTCTTCTGTTGCGTTGAGACCCCTATGATGAAGTAGAACATTGAGATGCTTCATCATGAGACTTTTTTATACATGGAGTATCGACCAGTAGCTCATGGACCTACCCTTGCGAAGACGAGCGTACGAAGTACAGAGACAGTGTAGATAGCTGATACCTGAAGACTGCTTGTCCGATTTGAGTCGGAGTGACATGTATAGCCTAGTGGGGGGCAGTACTATGTTTGGGTGGAAAACCCATGGCTGGGAGCACTACAGTGTTTAGGTGGCAGACCTGGGGTACTCGATATAAGGAGTAACTCTGCATGCTATAAGGGGGGGTGTACTACTGTGTTTGGGTGGTAGACCCTGGCGGGAAGCACTACTGTGTTTGGGTGGATGACCCATGGTACTCGACAGGAGGAGTACCTCAGCAGTCTTAGATTAGTGAGCAGTGCCTCAGAGTTGTGATAGGTTCAGTGTACTCTTTAAAGAGAGAGCTCTTCAGTAGTTGTGGTTTCGATAATGAAAATCCTGGTTTTAGCTGAGTCGTTGACCTTTTTGTTTTCCTCTTGAATGAGATGGGTTACTAGATAATATACATATATTTATGGCCATATACCTAAGTAGTGGTTATCCTTCGACTTCATATCTATGTGATACCTTCTGGTTGATATGGGTTACATGGTAACTTAGGTATAAGTATGGGATTATACCAAAGTAAGGGTTATCTGTTGCAGGCTTTATTGGTGTTTAACCTTGTTGGATTTAGTAAGACCTTGAGGGTCTCTGGGTCCCTACTGAGTATCCTATACTCAACCCTGCATGGGCTCTACCCGCCCCTCGTTGTGTTGGCTGTAGAAGATGGACATCACTGATCATGGTTGTGGCTTGTAGAGCTGGATGGTACCCAGAGGTGTATCTCACGATGAGTCAGTACCCAGATGTTCATCTCACGACAAATCAGTACCCGGAGGAGACGAATGGACGCGGAGTGCTGAGGAGGACTTCTGTACCTACCCTTCAGGTAAGATGTCAGAGCACGTTCTAGGAGCTGCTTGTCACCTTTCAGTTGTTTTCCTTTGACTTGTACTTTACTTTCAGTTGTAGGGGTACCTTTCTTTTGGGCTTCTATTATCATCCCCTTTTACATTCATCATGTTTTTTTACTACTTTACTTAGTGTAGATTCTGTTTGTACTCTGTTAGTGTGTGTTTTCATTTCATAAAGGTAATGCCTTCCATTTTTTCTAGGATTTGCGCATTTGGTGCTAGTCTCCAGCCCCAGTACTATGGAAGTTGGGCATGGGGTAGTCACACCATGGTCCCTGAGGATGGGTCATGAAAAATTGCTATCAGAGGAGTCAGTTATACCACAGAACATAGGACTCTGATATTTCTTTTCTGTGAAGAAATTGTGTTAAGTGTACTATGTGTGGTCAACAGTTCAGGGAGTCTACTGTTGGTGCGGGCGGTTGACATATCCATACACAAGGACCCTGACAACTGATTTCTGACTCAGTGCACAAAAACACTAATTATGTGTCTGTTTTCGAAAATTTCTTTAAAATTACCTCAAACCAGGTCATCTCACCAGGTATAATCATTTGACAGTGTCACGACTATTTCTTTTAGGATGACTTCACCATGTCAGACAACGTGGGAACTGAGTGGGGAGTGCTATGATAGCCCACGAGTAGCGAGGCCTAAGTACATGGCCCTCCACCAGTCGAGACACCTTAAGAGAGTGTACGCCGCTTGAGCGCGATGCACAAGTTCCAACATCAGAGGCCTCCGATGTTTTGAGGCGAGTCAGATTATCAGACGGCTGGACAATGGCTGGAGATTGTAGAATGAGCTTTCCACAGAGCTGGGACACCCATAGACTTGATGATGTACCCAGCTATTATCTTCTTCCAGGGAGATTCTGAGAGGTGGGGGAGCCATATGTTACAGTTTTTGGATGATATGACCTTCACCTAAGAAGACTTCAAGACCTTCTTCAGGGTTGATTTTATACTAGTGACTGTTCACACCAAGCGTGCTCAGGAGCTGCTGCCTTTCCTGTATGATTTTCTATTAGTAGCCGAGTCATTTGTAGGCAGTAGAAAAATTATGCAAAGGTCCAAGAGTACGAGGCCATCTGGTGGGAAACCTCGGGTTATAGGATCGGTAGTGCGGGGCACCCGGGGTGGAGTCAGAGCCAGGCGTGCCAGAAACCGAAAATGTTTCTCCTGCGGCAGGAAGGGTCACACGACACGTGATTGTCTGACCCCCCGCATAGTTGATCTGCATGCATTAGAGGAACCACAGTGATAGGCGCAACGATGGGTGGTTGAGCAACAACTGAGCTGTGTACAAGTCAGTGGAGCTCTGGAAGCAGGTGGACAAGAGCAGAACTAGTGGATTCCTTTTGTTCATGGTACTTATAGTTCCATGTTTTTGTTATATTTTTGTTTTGTACTGTGAGCTACAATAATAAAAGACACTTATCTTTATGATGTTTACATTCCGGTCCTTTTGTTTGGTTGATACTGAGAGGTCCTAGTTAAAACTATTGACTTGACCCTCACATTCAATATTTCTACCAGAGGAGACCCAGTAACCTCACCGTGGTGCTGGCAGTGTGACTCAACCCTTGGAGGTGAGAGTGACGGTTGGATCTCTTGGTAGTAATGTCGAGGCCTTATGACGTTGTCCATGGCATGAATGAATCATTCATGTCACGATTGACTTTATTAGGAAAATAATGTGGTTCAACCAGAGGATGATACAAGATTTATATTTTTATAATAGGAGAAATCATAGCAGCTCTTACAGATCATAGGTGAAGAAGGGTGGTCATTGATCTAATTACCACGTCGGCAAACATCCTACCAACTAGATATGGTACGAGCTACGACAGAGAATGTGAAAATCATCCAGGAGTGGATGAAGACTACAAAGTGCAATAAGAACCAAGATACTGAAGCCAGTCCTAGAGACTCGGGCATGTAAAATGTTTCAAGAAGAATAAGTGATAAGGGAAGATGATTCTACGGAGCAACAGACGTCGAGGCAAAGCTAGGAGAGCATCATGAGGTGGTGTACATTTCAACATGTTACAATCACCCGCCTTTGTTTTCCCTTCCAGTCTTAGAGAGATCGAGGGCAAGGGAAGAGAGTGACTACATGCGGTCAAGGAGTGTGACCAAATGGATCTAAGAATGATTCTAGGGATAGTTTTTGTCCACTAGTAGCTGCAGTAGCAACAGATGTTGATACAAATCATTCTTTTCTTCCAGGAAACATGTCCCAGGCCTATAGTGTCCGGTAAGACATATACTTGACCCTCACGTCTGGAGATACCATTGGGAGGAGACTCGTTATTCACACATATGCCGATAGTGTGATCTGACCCTTGAGGTTTGAGTTTCGGTTGGAATCTCTTGGTGGAAGCATCGAGGCCTTATGATGTTGGTCTGGGTATGGATTGGATTCACAGTTCATACCCAGATTGACTGTATTAGGAGAAAAGGTTGTGGTTTATCTACAATGTTGGGATGGGTATTCCTTGGCCGATGAAAAGGAAACCCCAGACAGCACAGGATAAACTCATGTATATGAGGGTGTGGCCGACCACTTTTGAGTCAGTCAACCTTACCCTTATGGGAGCAGGAGTTTTGAGTTTCAGTTCTAATCAAGAAGTGGAGGCCTATAGAGTTTGTGGATGGTGGACATTCCCTTATAGGTGTCTCACTATGAAGAGGTTTATGGAGATGTGGTTGAAGTGAAAAGTTGTCTCTAAGGTTCAACGAAGCTTTCTAGGTCCTCAGCTGGGTAGGTGAGGTGGTTTACCGCTTGATCTTCGAGAGTATTACTGGTGGGATGGAATGAAAAGAGATATTGCTGATTTTACTGTGAAGTGTTTGACTTTTCAGGAGGTTAATGTAGAGCAATTGTAACTAAAAGGAATGCTAAAGACTTTACCGGTTCCAAAAAGGAAATGGGAAAATATATCCATGGACTTCGTTGTCGAATTACAAAGGACATATTGAGTAATAATTCAATTTGTGTTATAGTTGATCGATTGACTAAATCATCCTATTTCCTTAACATTAGAGATACATTGTATCTAGATCAACTTGATCAGTTGTATGTTAAAGAGATATTCAGGTTTCATGGTGTTCCCATCTCCGTTGTATCTGATCGTGATCCCAAGTTCACTTCTATCTTTTGAATAGGCCTACAAAAGTCATTGGGTACCAATTTAAATTTTAGTACAGCTTTACATCCTCAATCAGATAGGCAGTTAGAATGAACAAATCAGACCTTGGAGGATATGATACATTCTTGTTCACTAGATTATCATGGAAGTTGGGACCTTCATATTTCTTTGGTTTAATTTTCATATAATAACAGTTTTCATTCCAGTATATAGATGGCTCGATTTGAGGCATTATATGGAATGCGTTGTCAAACTCCGCCTCTTTGGGATGAAGTAGGTGAAAGGAAGCTGATGGGACCAAAATTGGTAGAAGAGATGGCAGAGAAAGTTCAGTTGATTAAAAAACACATGAGAATAGATTAGAGCAGATAGAAAAGTTATGCAGATAACCGAAGGAAGGATCTTTCTTTTTAGGTAGGTGATCATGTCATTCTCAATGTTTCTCCATGGAAAAGTGTGATGTGTTTTGGTAAGAAGGGAAAGTTGTGTCTGAGGTTCATTGAACCTTATGAAATTCCGAAGAATGTTGGATAAGTTGCGTATAGAGTGGCTTTACCTCCAAGTTTATCCTCAGTACACAATTTTTTTCATTTTATAATGTTTGGAAAGTATATGCCAGATCCATCTCATGTTTTGAGCCCAGAGGTATTTCAGTTGGAAGGGAATCTCTCTTATGAAGAACAACCAGTCCAGATTCTTGACCATAGAGAGCATGTTTTAAGGAATAAGGTAATTCAACCGGTAATGGTTTTGTGAATAAACTATATGGTTGAAGAGGCAATGTGGGAATCTGAAAATGCTATGAGGGGTAAATATACCCACTTATTTTGATAGGTGAATAATAATTGCGGGATGCAATTTACAAAAATGGTGAAGGATGTAAAATCATAGGTAAATGAAGAATAAGATATTCTAATATTTATTAATATCTGTGAATTAAATATTAATTTTACTTTAAATGGGTTGCTATGTTCGATAGCGTGCCCAATATGTAACAACATGTTTCTTTGAAATCTTACGTTGCACACTAATAATATAATATTATATTAAATTCTACTTAACTCCAATCCTTTTTATTGGTGTGAATGAACATAACTAACTAAAATATTATTATACATCTTTTTTAAATTTATTTACATTTATCCAATAAAATTTAGATGCTTAAAATGGGAATGAATCTAATATTAAAAATGATTTACATTAAAAGGTAAATTTACCGCCTTTTAATTGAGAACCCTTTTTAAATATAGTTTTGGTTACTTTAATACATTCTATATGACCATATGAAGTCCTTATATATAATTGGGAGATAAAAATTTACATTTTGTATATTTTTGGAATTTTTCTGATAAAGTTCATTTTTTAATGATTAGTGAAAATATTGTATTTTAATTCAGAAGTGCCTTTTAATATAAATTATTTATATAGTTATATTATCTTATTAGTTTGTTTTAATGTGTAATTATAATATATTTTTACTATTTAATCCAATGTTAGTCATTTGAATAAATTTCACAATGAAATTGGAAACAAACAAGTATCAACCTTTTCGTAGTTATTATTTCTTAAAAACATGCTATTTTTTTTGGTGAACGAAGTTAATTTTAAAATTAATTAATTTCAATCATATGATTTGAATTTGGAAAAACAGACAATCATTTTTTAATTAGGAATATCATAATATCTTTGGCTATATTTTTGGTATTTTTTTGAAGAACATCAATTTTTGATGAATAGTGAAACCACTTAGTGGTATTTAAAAAAACTGAATTTTTCATTTAAATGAAAATTTTCCACTTCATTTAATTTGATTTACAAAATCCTAAATACATGTTTTTTATCGTGAAGTAATATTTGGTTCATTAAGATTAAAATAATTTTTGGTGAATGATAAATTTTACTTTTATTTACCGCGGTTAAAGGTATATAGTGTAATTCCAGGTAAAAATAATATTATAATAAATAAAAATTATCATAACACTTGTCCAAAACTTATAGTTTTAGTAATTAACGACCATGGTCGTCTTTTGGTTGATTTTGGGTCCCCATTGAGCCACTTGGGAGTGAAAATGACAATTTAGATTAATTAATTTTATGTGAAGACAAAATTGACATTAAGAAAACTATTTTAGTAATTAATTTTTATATGGTGTAATATAAGTCATATTTTCAACTATAAAAATTATTTGTAAAGATAGAAATATTTCCTACATCATGGAATTTGTTTTATAATTTTTATACAACGACTAAATTAAATTATTTATGACACAATAATGATGCAGTATTTTCCTCAATAATAAATGATTAAAATAAATAAGATTATAATAATTAAAATATTATCCAAAGCATTTACAAATATAATTGGATGACTTTATTTAAAATATGAGTCATCTTATCTTCGAAATTAATGATTTTTGGACCATTATAAACCGAACATTACTATATTAGAAAATTATATTTTCACACATTCCTAAAGAGCCCCTCCTCTCCCTAATAAAAGGAGACCACTTCTATGAAGTTACTCACACCTCTCAAGCCTTTTGTCTCGCCTACCCTCTTCCCAAATAGGCTCCATACATCCCTATCATCATCCTAAAATCCTTAACAAAGGCATAAGGCACCTCAAGAAGTCCTCTGTTTCAATCCAATGGGAGTTACCCAAATTAAAGGTAATTGTTTCTCTTAAATTGTTTTCTTTAATTTTACTTCTCAAACCCCTAAAATATTTTTATTTCCATTCTTTTGTACAACACCAGTATCCTCAATATAATAAGATGTTGTTTTGAGAAATATTCGAACTACACTTACACACACCTCCATATAATGGGTGAAGAACATAATGTTTCTGCGGATGGCAAACTAACGCCTCATGAAAAGATGATTGTTCAAATATCTCCAAATGCCTTTCATGGTCACCATTATGATGGGAATATATTTATATAAGATATATATTATGTTTATGATTTCCTTATGCTTCTTTAATTAAAAAATATATCAATCCTTTATGGTTTCCATAGTGGGTAAATATGATAATCTCATTTGAGGAAGTGCTGACTACCACCCTCTTAAAGTGATGTGACTCATTAATGCTTTATGTGAAATATATAAAGGATGTATTTAGTGATATTATATATTATATTATACTGTATTTATAATATAACTATGTATCATTATGTTTTAATTCCATTAAAATAAAAAATAGAAATGAAATTAGCGTTCATGCGTACGTACGGCTTACCGTCACTGATTGGTGCATTTCATTTCTTACATCCAAATGTTATGTAAATACATGTATGTACTGGATATATATGATATATAGGATAGATTAATAATGAATTTCATTCTAGATATAATGGAATTTTTACCAGTTGGACAACTTGTAAGTATAAGGTGTTCATTTTTTACTCAAGTACCAAATATCGATAAAATGAACATTACTAAGTTAAATAATTTCATAATGTTTATAACATGGAAAAAAGATATAAAAAAGGAATAATAAACATGAAAATTCTTCTTAAGAATATTGAAATTAACTTTAGTTTATTATTCAGGAGATGAAAGGAGGATCGAGTCAAGTCTAACACGAGGTAAGGGACATCGTGTCAATCTTCATTCATTGAGGCATATTTTGTTTTAATACACGACTTTCTTTTATATGCTGTATAAACACCCTTGAGTTTTCAAAGGGAATATTTTTCTACGAATTGTTTTACTAAATAACATAAAAAGTATGATTCTTTTTAATGTATGTGGTGACAACGATCTTTCCACCACCGTGAGTATTAGTTGATATTTGGCTTCCTCAACAAGCCTTAATGTTTTTAAATTGAAATAAATTCCTTATACTCTTTTACATATTTTTGGTATTGGAAATTATTTTGAAATTAAATTTTTTATGTCAATATATTTAAGTGATAAATTTTGATTGAAATATGGAAATGTTTTCTTTTATTTATATTTATTGTATGTGTTATGATTTTTGTTGGTACATGGACATTTGACGGGTGGTTATGTGATAAACCAAATGACGGGTGGTGCCATGAATTCCAGGACGAGTGGTTACATTATAACCTCAAATGCATTGGGTATGGAATTCAATCATATGGATATTCCAATTAGTGATATCTGTAGAAGTCGAGAGTATTGTTATTCCATTAAGTATGTTTATGTCCCAAGTTACCATTATATGTTATTTGTTATTTATATAGGATTGATGGTAGTCGTTTGGTTAAATAGGGTAGGTAATGATCTTTTATTCAGTGAAGAGTATTTACTAATTCATAAAGGTAAAAATTATTACTTATGTTGATGTATTCATTGTTTACTTGTTTTTTGAAAAACTAACGGTTTTCCATCTTTGTGTATCCATGTTGAGCTTTTTATGCTCATCCCATGTTTTTGAAATGTTATTCACAGGACATAATGTGTAATAGGGTCAAGCATGGGATCATGGAAAATTAATGTTGTCGTAAACATGGAACTACACATGACCTTTTTTTTCAAGACTTCATGTTTTGTAAAAAAATACATATTGGGAAGAAGTGTCTACTTTCTAATTTTTTGAGGTATAATAGTTATGTCCTAATTCTCTCAAACTCTAAACCAGAAATGATCCCCAATGTGAATTATTCATTTAATTCTATATTATGTAATATTTAAGGCCGATCCTTATAACATTATTATAGATTTATATAACTGATAACTTTGACTATAAATTTTCATTATAAATCAAAAAATATTTCTTATCTTGTGGTGTTTAATTTATAATTTTTTCACATTGAATAAATAAAATTAGGAATGAAAAAATGTTGATGCAGTTACTACCTTATTAATGAAATATTCAAATAAATTACATTATAAATACTAAAATAAAAGAATATTTAATTTTTATGCCATCCAAGAATTTAATGGATTATATTGTCATATTATAATAGAGTTAATGAATTTGGTACGGACTAATAATGTTGTTATAAATTAAATAAATAAATTTCTAAATATTATCTAAATTAATATAAATGTATTCTTAATACAAATACTATTTTATTAAATGATATAATAGTCCTATAAAATTATGATTCATCCAACTGAATTATATTTTGTTACAAATTATAATAATTATCCACTTATGGTTCTATTGGAATTTATTAGTAACTATTATAATTATGTATTTTAAAACCACAAAAAAGACAGGGTAATAATTAATATTTTTAACTAAGGGTCAACGCTAAATGTCAAGAATAATTATGAGACATAATTAGTGTAAATAAAATTGGTTGAATTTATTAATACCCATTATCATCTTAACCTAAAAATATATCATTTTTGAACTATTAGAATTCAAAAATCATTATATAATAGAATAATATTTAAAAAAATTCCTAAAGTTCCCCACCTCCGTCACATAAAATGTGACCACCTATAACAAATTAATCACTCCACTCAAGTCCCATGGCTATTCAAACATATATTAAACTAATCTCCCAAAATCCCTCCTTATATCATATAATCCTTAACATTGGTAAAAGGATATTCTTGAAATCATTTTGGCACATATCAAAAGACGTTACATGAATTAGAGGTGATGTCCTCTCTAAAGATCATATCATATGTTTTCCATCTCCACTAACTATTCAATTTTGATTTGTTTATTATATAAAAATAGTATCCTATATATACTAGGATGTTTTTATCAAGGATATTTTAACTACTCATACACACACATCTATCTAGTAGATACAATATTAATCTTTCTCTGTATGGTGAACTACTACCACAAGAAATTCACATTGTTCAATTTTTTCCAACAACCACTCAAGGTGGAAATTATGATGGAACTATATATCAATAAAATATATAATATTTATTTTTTTATTAATTATTTTATAATATTTTTAAATTATTCCATTATCATTCCATAATTTGTAAATATGATAATTTCATTTGAGGAACTACAGACTACCACCCCAACAAAGTTAAATGACTCGTTCATCATAAAAATGGAACGTATAAAGGATGATGTTAAAGAACCTATTTAACATATTTAATTTTTATATTATATAGGAATTTTCATATACTGATGTATCATTTATTTTTCATTCCATTAATATGGTTATGCAATTAATGTAGTGTTGATGTGTACGTACGACTTCCCATTTCCATGAATTTTGAAATCCATTTCTTATCTCAAATTTTTTTGGAATATTATAAATATATAGATATTGTATATATATTATATTATAATTCATGTATAATTTTGTTTATATGATGTGTTTTTACCATGTGGACAATTTACAAAAAATATGTACATTTTTGACTAAAGTAACGAATATCAATAAATCGACTGATGTGGTTATAGATAATTATAATTATAATAACATGATAATGAGTAATGTAAAATGAAAAATAAACATGAAAAAGGTTCTTAATATCGTATAAATTAATGTATGTTTATTATTCTATAATATAAGGAGAGAACGAAAAATGGAAGAGTCAATGTAAGGGAATATGTCTCAATCTACATTCATTGAGTCTTATATTAAAAAAAATCATCTGTCTTTTATACAGTGTAAAATAAACCCCTTATAAATTTAATTTCATTCAAATGGAATCTTTTTTCTATGATTCATTTAATATAAATGACAAAATTAATGTATTAAATGTATGTAGCAACAATGACCTCTATCCAACCATAACTGTTATTTAATATTTAGCATCCTCAATATGTCTTAATTATTTTTAAAAGGAAAATAAATCACTAATTCCATTTTTGGTTATTTCGGTAAAGAAAATGTTTTTTAAATGGATTTAATATTCTAATATCTTGAACTAATTTCATGTGATTGAAAATGAAATTTTGTTAGTTAATTGTTGATATTTTAACTTTTTTATGTGTTATAATTGTATAATGGTATGTGGACATTTGAATGGTGGTTACATGATAAAACAAAGAAGTGGGAATGCATGAAAAACAAATGATTTTTGGTTTTGTGATAAACAAATGATCAGAGGATCTGTTATAACCTCCAGTGCATTGGGTATGTAATTCTTCCTTATGGAAATTTTATTTAGAGATATGGTTGGAAGTTGACTGTATGTCTCTTCTATTTATGTATGTTTATGTCCCAAGGTACCTATATAAGTTACATGTTTTTTTAGGGTGTTATCGTAATCTTATAGTTTCAAAAGGATTAGAAATAAGCTTATCTTTAGTAAAGTATACTTAATAATTTTTTATGGTGAAAATTATAACTTTAGGATAATGTATTTATGGTTAACATGTTATCCTAAGACTGGAATTTTTGATTCTTTATGTATAACTTACTATTATTTTTATGATCATCTGATGTTTTGAAATGTTTTTTCACTAGACTGAATAATGAATTGATTCAAGGATGTAACCAAGTATGATTATTTCTATTAAAATGTGGAACATAGAGTGTTTCATTTTTAAAATGTTTATGTTTTATGAAAAATTGGGCAGTGAGTAGAAGTATTAACAATTTAGTAATCCTGTTTCTAGTTATGAGATATATAATTTTTCTATAATTTTATAATCATTAAATTATCCTCAAAGTGAATTAATGTGGAATTTTCAACCTATGTGAATATTATATAATGTTTATTGTCAGATCCTTCTATCAAGACATGCCAATAATGATGAATACATAAACTCATTAAAGATTTAAAATGTCATCATAACACTTGGTATGATCCCATATGATTACATTAGAACTCACTAATTAATTAAAATAAAATAAAAGAATTAAATATAATATAACACCACATTATGGACTAATTATCCCATGGTTTTCAGAAACATACATGGATCTATCCATTTTTACTAATGACTATCAAACCCATAGGAACCACCAATAATTTAAATTATCTATTTAAAGAACAAAATATAATTTATAGGGCCTCTCTTAGACTAACCAATTCCATGATCAAATATGATCCCTCAAAACACTTTCCAAATCATAAAAAATGATGATAACATTATACATCAAGTTAGTAGTTCTCCATATTTCTAAAAGTATACACTAAAAATGACCAATTTTGATGAAATTATCATTTTAGAAGAACAACCATAAAATAGGTTAAATGGACTTGCACAAATTTATAGATTTGTAGTTAGTGGGAAAGGAAAAAAAATATGAAACTGGATTCAAGGGATTACTAATGTGTATCATAATGGAAATTATGGCCTCAACAATGTTGTCCAGATGATGTTGATTTGTCTTTATGTAGAATAGAAAGGACATTTTTACCTTGTGTCTTGTAAACAACCAATTGGGGGGGAAGGTACAGTAGAATAAAAATTATATGAGGAAAAACAGAATTCTCACAGTTTTTATATGTCTCACTATTCCCCCACGATGTTTGAAAACCCATGCAACAACTATCTGACACCCACTGACATGGATCAACGTATGCACATTTTCCCCACATATTTTCATAAATATTGTGCAAACAATTTGCGGTCCTTATATTATAAAAATCAATCATGATAGAATGTTTAGTCACCGTAATTCTTCGGGAATTAAATAACCAATCATCGAATAACTGAAGGATCAAACATTTACTACATGGAAGATATATGGTATGTTAAATAAAATTATTGTGTTCACCCCGTAATGATTTTGTTTTAAGCCTTTAAAGCACCAAAAATCCAACCAAACCCTCGAGGAATGTGCTGAGAGTACAAAATCATCTAAAAACAAGGTATTGGATAATGTAATCTCTGGGAATTAAATTTCATTGATCTATCATAGAGTATATCTACCAACAAAACAATAAAAATTTTAAATGGGAGTGGAATTCAATCAACTGTAAAATTCAGTATTTTTATAGTCACCCCAACTTATCATATCCCATTCATAATTTTTGAAACACCAATGGAAATGGTAACAATAATATGAATAATTTTAATAATTACCCATAATAGCCTTGTGAAAATTGCACAAGACAATTACCTCAAGGGATTACCGCCTTTGGAGATTCATACCCCAGTCACATCCCAATCGAAACCATAAAACAACCTAAAGGTCTATCTAAAATCCCAATAATCAAATGTCATCCTATGATACGTCATTACTCATGGACCTCATCAGGTTCTGTCATTTCATAAATGAATCCCACAAAATACATCATCATCTCTGATCCAGCCTCTTTCACACATCACACATTCCTCTAATGAGGACCCACAACTGATTAGATGTGAAAACTAAATCCATGTGTTTTGTTCCTCAATAATGTATCACATCAACACAATTCCATGATTCCAATTCACACTAATATTCGTTCACACATTGGTGGTCACATAAAAATCAGTGTTCCACACACCTTATACATATATATAATTCATCCAAGAAAATTAAATAATATTACCTAGTACCTAGTTAGTCCAAAGACACATCGTTTGTACATTTTTCATCTTAAAATTGATATGCCCCTAAAAATTTCATTCCAAAATCAAACACAATATTAATTTAGTCACACTGACATCATATATATGGTTATCATTATTTGGCCAACTAGATTTATCACTATATAATCCATGGCATGAAGCTACCTTCAATACCAAAATCAGGAAGCATGATCTTTATGTTATGTTACACCATCCACAAGCCGCAAACCACACTATTAGGTCATATTGACTCTTCCATGATGTCGACATGAAGCTATATATCAGATATCATCTCCTGGAACCTGTCTAATTGTGAACCCAAATCCCTGAGTCTATGTTGGTCCATACGAGTTAATATTCTAGAAAGACCTCTTACCATAACTATCGAGAAACTCAGTCTTCTCAATCTCATATGTCATTTGGTTCTTGATCTCAACGAGCCCTCACAAGAACTGGCTGCCCTAACTTTTGTCACACCATCAATGATACTTGAAGATGTGGTATCGTTGAGCCTCAATCCTTAACACCCTTATAATAATCTCTTAATCCTTGATTCATAATATATGGATCATCTCCCCAAAAATAAATTTATTTCATCACCCAGCTGGTGTAAGACATATCATTCCAATTTTCCTCAAAAATTTGTACTTAATTTACCACCTATGAGATTGAGTACAACATTGATATTTTCACTTTTACCCAAATAGCCTTATGTAAACCATTATTTAAATTAATCACCCATGATGTGTTGTTTCCCACCTTATTGGATTCAGAGAAAGATAACCACTACTAGAAAATAGGTTTTTACTGATGTATTTATACTAATGGATTTTGAAAACCATTGGTATATATGTGGTCGGCATGATTAACCCTATAATTTAACTGAAACTATAGGTATAACATCCTCAAAAATCAATCACGTCAGGCTCATCCCTACGTGCCAACCCACCCTCCCCCCGCAAACTCTCCTCACCCCTGCAACCCTCTTCCTCTCTGCAACCCTCTTCTCCCTGGATTAACCATTTCATTTATCCATTGAGTGCATCTCCCCCGGTGCATATTCATTGACTACCTCTCCCCCAGTGGTTATCCGGTGAGTGCCTCTCCCCTGAAACCCTATTCTTCATCGTATTATCCATCGCGCTCATCCCATGAACTCTCTCCTCCATTACAGTTGAATTTGAGAGGCAACCCGTACAATTATAAGAGTTTGCTGATGGAATTCTACCCTTATATTACTGAAGAATCGATTTGATGCTCTATCAAACGCACAAAATCGGAGTGAAATCACTCACCTAGGTAGACTCGTTGCTTCCATTGGGTGAGATCATGTTTCTTTTTTAATTACAAATTTTATGGTTTTAAATCGGTTTCAACCCGATGCACCTCGCAGACCTAGGGTCCAGTTACTTCACCTCTACTCCCATCTCTTTTCTATTTGGTGGTGTTTCCCTCTTCCATAGCCTATAAGATCTCTAAAAGTGGCACCATGATGTAGAACTCATTTTGGTCTCCATATCATTTTCTCATTATGTGCCACCACCAACATCAAAAGAAGGTATATACTAATTTCCTTCAATAGATCACTCATTTAGTCTATCACTTGAATTTCCTACTGGTAATATAGAAAATCAATGCATTTGGTGAAAATATAATACTATTTTAGAATTCCTATTTTATAATGTCTTCATTGACATGGAAAAGGTTCTATCATTCGAATTTCTTCCCCTCAATTGAAACCATGATCCTATGGTGTTTCTCTTGTAGGCCCTTCCATCGAATCCATGCTCACAATCTGATCATTCCTCTTCATCTCAAATTAATTACTCCATTACCGTCTTCATCATATTATTCATATAATTAGTACCAGTTAATATAGGTGGATCGACAGATATGGGAAAATTAGACTAATGGGTGGATTTTTTTTTGGGTGGGCCTCCATGTCTTTTGTAATTCTATTGCATTATGTATGTATGTGTGTGGCTAAATTTCATGTAAAATCCCAAGTCACAAATTATTTTTATTGGTTTCCTTTTGGGTTTTTTCTTCCCTATTGTATATTTTTTTGGTCAAACCCTAGTATAATGGGATAAAATGATTTTTATGGTTTCTTTGGTGTTTAGGGTTCATGGTAATTTCTTATTGTTTGTTTTTCCATCCACAGTCAGAGGAGATGAATTCATGGTCATATGATGTTGATTTGAGGTAGGTTTTCTTACGCCCTTACTCTCAATGTCAATTTTTTTATGATGAAATACATGTTTTTTTGATAAATTAATTTAAAAACCATGCATGTTGGTAAATATAATCTTTTTGATATAACATTATGAATTAACTCATCCAATTTAAACGACCATTTTATGTTCATCCGTGAGTTTTCAATCAATATTTCAATAATTCGAATATTATAAAGTACTTCTAGAACACATTCTAGATGATTAAAATAATGATACATATATTAGGGCTTATTGTAGACTTGTTTCGTAGAACATATACCTGCAAAAATATCTTCAATTGGTGAGGAGTATCATTCCATTTAATTTATTGGATCATAAAACCTAAGTTGGTTCTGCAGATATTATGTAATTGGAATTGGTATAGTAAAATTATGTCCCCAAATTTCTGGGTTGGTTAATTGGATGGTATTCTATATGAAAAGTTGGTAGATCTCTATTAATGATGGGTGTATTTTCCAATTGACCAATGTATTTATTAAACTAACCATAAAATAAGCATTTCCCACAGTACAGAAGCACCAAAGAAATCATAGATAGACACTACACACCACAAGACACCCATGGGAGACACTCCTTGAAATCTACAAATAGTTAAAGGGCCATTAACATAGGAACTGAAGTAGATTGGAACTCAAGACTTGAGAAATTCCCATTACTGGTAAAAAAGATACCAACAAATTTATTCTTAGTATATTTTAATGAAATAGTTTACACCATCATGACCAAGTAGAACATATGCTTCATGTATTGGTGCCCAACCAAGTCCACGAGAAGGATCAACTACTAATCATTGATTGTAGTCCCTATGAGGTTCTTTCCACAGTGAAGAAGGTTATCTGCAAAGTATTCAACTCAACCAATGTAGCATAGGTGCATATCCAATGGCTATGTGTACTAGTATAGTGTTTCCAACAACGCTCTATATAATAAACATAATGAAAAATGAAGATATTATTAAATTGAACAGTTTCATCCTTGCTTGAAGGAACATGATTTGACCCATGGGGTGGTGTGGTTCTTATATATTGGGTGGTGACATGTATAGTCACAGGATACATAACTGTTTTTATAGTTATTATATTATTTTCTTTATTTCAATGGCCACATATTTATTTTACTTCTTTCTACAGTGGTGGGTAGTGATGTTATCCTGACTAGTTGATGTAGATCACTTGTATACTATTATACCATGAGGTGTGAGTGTGAGGAAACATTGGAAGATAGAGGAGCCTTGGGGTCTTCCTTGAGATGAATTTTTTTTCTAAAACATTGCGTCGAAACATTTCTGGATTATGATGGAGTCATTAAATTACCCCAATTGTCTCCATGAGATATCATCAATAACCCCAAGTGTCTCTAAGTTTCTCCATACGTCATATCATCCTCACATGGGTTAGCCACTCACCCAATCCTATCAAACCTATCCTAGTCTATCCTCTCAGTAATATAGTCCAGATTCATTACTTGAGGATTATCCCAATGACTCTATGCACATTTCATCATCCAGCTAGACAAATAGTATTATTCACCTTATGATTGTCCTAGTCATAAAAGCACACCATGTTGAACCTATCTACATTATATTATCAATAATCTGGTCCAGAACCTCATCAAAATCATGTAGTATAACCCAGCCCCACTACCGAGGTTCTGTCCTAAGCTAAATCACATCAAGCCTCTTGGAATTATAATTCCAATTTGTCCAACAATACCCAATACCCACACTTTCATCTCATACTTCATCTCTTTAGTTGAACAAACTGGTGTAAATTCCACCTATAGTAGTTATTTTTTCCTACTAAAGGTTTTAAAAAAATGATGGGAAAAATACTATATGCCAACAGTTTATATGAACCATTGGGATATATCTATCTAAAATCACTTCACCATCGGGATACTTATCCTATCCCTAAGCCTCACTTCTCCAAACCCTCGGCGCAACTCACATACTCTTCACGTCCTCACCAATGCTCCCATACCGACCACCCCTCTCCCCCACTCCCATCCCAACCACCCCTCGCCACTCGCCGCTCACCAATCACCACTCACCACTCACCACTCACCACTCCCCGCTCATCATCACTCTCGCATCCCCCTTCAAGCCACAATTACCAAAACCCTATATGTACACTCTGCTTCTCCCGTCATTATCGCCACTCTCACCCCCCTTGAGTTCCCCTCCTCCCATCTTGACTCCCACTCGCTGCTCGTAGCTCCCCATTCATGGTCACTCTGAAATCCCCCTTCTACTGTGTAAGCATCAATTCTAAATCTCTGTAAGCATCAATTCATGTTAATTATGAGTTATTTTTATTTTTTATATTATTCATTCTCTCTATATACCTGTTATTTCCAATGTTTTATATGAATTTTTTAGCTCTATTGATGATTCCTTCCTTTACAAAATTATCCAAAGGAGGGTGATTCAACAAAACATTATTGATTTCACATATACATTAAACCAATATTTTTTGATTCAACATTTTCATACATGAAACCCAATAACTACAGTACTTGTGTATTATAATAAGTATCCATATTTGATTGATTGGTGATCTTCCTTATTTAGATTCTTTTCTTGTTTCCTTTCTGCTAATACTGTGTGGTTGACTATATATTTTTTTATGAGATCATTTATATTCCTCGATGTGATTATTTTTAATGGATTTTCCCTTTTTTGAGAGGCATCTCACATGAGAGATCTCAATATCTACTTGTTTAAGCACATCAACCACTAGACATACAATTTCCACATCTATAACCATATGGAACAATCTGCTTAGGAATATTTTACTTGATCTAAATCCTCATCCTGTCTATAAACATAACATCCAAATTATAAGAAATATGTTAGACCACTAATATCCCAATCGATATCTTATCCACATGGAGACCTAATGATAGGGTGATTTCATTCCCATAAAATTACTAAATAATTTTATCTGAAAGTAGGTGTCTTGTGAAAACAATATTTATAGGTCTACTATGATAATATGGTTACTTTTTTTTACTGTCCTTAGACTCCATGACTCCCATGGAACATATTTATAATCAATACCTTGGAAATCTATGATCGAATAATAAATTTAGTGTTTAAGGGTCAATCAAGGCTCTTAATAATGACTTTATATACATAATAATTATTATTTAAAGAAACAATTAATGATAGTAATGGCTGATCACTCATGGAGGTACTTATAATTCTTCTTTTAACTACTAAATAATGTATTCCCTCCATACGAATGATGAATTAAATAACTCCCCATCCTTGTTCATTTAAAATATATATTTCCCAAGGACATCATACTAACCAAAAAAAATAGGTGAGAATAATCAGAAGACTTGTCCATGATAACATCATTAGTCATAGCTTCATCACAAATCTTCATGCCTTAAGCCTTATATTAATCATATGATTTGACATATACATACCAGATTAGTGAATATTGATTCATATTCAGTAACTAACAATTTTTCCTACTAAATATCTAATATATCTCAAAGATATAGCTTGTTTAATATCATCTAGGATGTTTTGGTCATTAATGATTAGTTTTAATCACTACTAATAATGATTTCATCATTCCATTCCACAATAAATATACACCACAACCTATCCTGACCCTTTAGAAATGGTGTAACCATGTAATATCCAAAACATACTTGTATTGAAAAAAATACAAACTATGCTGAAACCTGATCCAAAGGAATTATATACAATTTATAAGTAGATTAATTGTTAATTATTAGGAATGTACTTTTTAATAGTATTATTTTGAAACATGGATTTGTTTCCCCCTTTCTTGCTGGAACATTATTTTACCCATGTGGAATTGTGGTTCTTATATGTTGTCCGGTGACATGTATAGTCACAGATGACAGTAATGATTTAGTTTAGTTTTTATATTATTTTCATTATCGCATTGTCCACTTAGGTCTTTTACTAGTTTCTATGGGCAGGGAGTAGTTATATTCTATGAAGGAGGCCACAAGGGGTTAAGATTGTTTCGGTCTTCTGGCTTTGATCGAGGTAAGATTATATTGTTACTACTTGTCTCGCACCTCATATATTTTGGGTATTTCAATGTTTTTGACTCCATATTATATTTTTGGTAGGGAGTTGGATCGTTTTGTGCTGGTTCAGGTGGATTTGGTTCTCTCCAATCAAGGTAAGGTTTTAATGTTGTTGGTTGGTTTTCCACTGGTTATGTAAGACCCTTTATGTGTTTTAAGGTTCTTAATATCCTTTTTGTAGTGCATTGATCCCTGCTCATTGGTTTTGAGTCACCAAGTCAAGGGTGACTCACCTGCATGTGCATAGGTAAGTAATTATATGTATGTGGGTTCCCCCATTACGTGTATATTCAACCATGGTAATGATTTTACATGTATGGGGCTACGTGTGCCCATGTATATATATAAAAATTCATACACAGGTTAGTGGAGACTGGTATATGCATATAAGCATATGTGTAAGGATCCCCTTTCACATGCTCATGGCCATGTGGGTGTGTTCATAGGTGCTAGGTGTCCTTTCATGTGTATAAAGGTCTGTATACCCAGTGGGGGAGAAGCATGTTTTAGTTAGAAATCTCTATGATACAAAGTGGATGGATTGGTTCCACCTTGAGGTAGAGTCTCTTTCGTATCCTCTTTATTTATATAATACTTTAAATTAAATTTAGATTCTTTCTTAATTCTGCATAATTATATTGAATATCACATCATGAAAAAGTTTTCTTTAATATGATTATTTCATTTGATAAATGAAGTAGTGTTTTTATAATAAAACCACATTAAAAAACTAATATAAACTATATATATTCATAATACCACAATCTCGAATCAAGAGTCTATTTTTTATAACATCATATCAGTTTCTATAATGTGAAGGTCAACTACATAGGATTTATTTGGAATTTTGGCCAGAAGATGTTTCCCCACGGATGTTGCTGGACCAGGCCAACAAACCGCGGTCACGTCGTGGTCATACAGTGGTCACGCCGCGGTCACGCCTTGGTCATGCCGTGATTTGGCTCTTCTCTAGGATGACACTCCGAGGCGGTTCACAGTCATGTCAGAATTCAATGTATGATACCTAGATAGAATTTTAGATAAATTACCCACCCATAGTTAATGGGGAGGTAGGTGACGGCCAGAATGTTTCCCCACATCCCCCTACATGCTTCGATGATGGATGGAAGATTTTGCCCCATATATGTCGTTGTATAGGGCCAACATGATGTGGTCACGCCGTGGTCACGCTGCAGTCCCACCGTGGTCACGATGTGATTTGGAGCTCCTCTAGTAAAACACCCCACAGCGGTTCGTAGTCCTGTCAGAATTCAATGTATGATACCTAGAAAGTGATTTAGATACATTACGAACCTATAGTTAATGGGGAGGGAGGCGACAAGTATAATTCTACCTCGATTCCTCCTACTCCCATTGCTCCTTGATGGAAGATGTTGCCACATAGATGTCGCTAGGCCGGGCTAACACACCATGGTCACACCAAGGTCATGACAAGGTCATGCTGCGATCACGCCATGGTAGATCCGTGATTTGGCCCTGCTCCAAGGTGACACCCTGTCATGGTTCACAGTCCTGTCTAAATTCAATGTATAATACCTAGATAGAGTTTTAGATACATTACTCACCCATAGTTAATGGGGAGGGAGGCGATGACAGAAATGTTTCCACACTTCCTATTGCCCTATTCACTCCTGGTCGGAAGATGCTACCTCGCGGAGGTCGCCGGACCGGTCCAACACGCCACAGACATGCTTCGTTCATGATGCGGTGACACCACAGTCATTCCGCGATCATTTCGTGGAAATGTTGTGATTTGGTCCTGCTCTAGGATGACAACCTGCAGCGGTTCATAGTATTGTAGGAATTCGATGTATGATACGTAGATAGATTTTTAGATACATTACCAACCCATAGTTAATTGGGAGGGAGGTGACGGCCGGAATGTTTCCCCACCTTCTCCTACTCCCATCAGTAATGTCCAGTAGATCTTGCTTCATAGATGTCACTGGACTGGGCCAACACGCCACGGCCATGTCGCGGTAATTCCACGGTCACTCCGCATTCACGAAACGGTCACGTCGCGGTCAGGCCGCGGTCACACCGTGGTAACGTCGTGGTCACGACCCGTTCACAACAAGGTCATGCCGCTGTAATGCCATCATTTTTACTTGATTTAGGAAGACACCCCTTGGAGGTTCGCAGTCCTGTCAAAAGTTGATGTATGATACCTAGATAGGGTTTTAGATAAATTACCCACCCTTCTTCCTGAACCCCGGACATCCCCCCCACCCTCCTCCCTGGACCCTGGACAACCCCCTCACCCTCTTTCTTGGACCCAAGATAGCCCCTTATATATCCCCCAAACCCTCCTCCCTGGACCTCAGATCCTAATCTATGATCTCTTCATGATTCACCCTAAATCCAAACAGAAAAGATGGTTCTAGTTCTTTGTACGGAGATGACAGAATAGTGCAAACCCTAATCGTAAAGAGGAATCAAGAAGAGGATTACTCGCACCCAGATCATCAATCAACACTTTATGACACTAAAAACTCCCATGTGATGTGTACGAATCAACACCACCTCAAACCAAGGCACGGTGTGGCCGGTACTACTCAAAGTGTATCACTTTTATTTGATATGGACAACATTTTAAATGGAAAAAACAACTAACATACAGAAAACTGACCAAACAGATTCGGATTGTGTGGATACATTATCACAACGTTCCATGAGTCATTTATGACATGTACGAGTTAACCCCGCCTCAATCTGGGGCACGGTGTGGCCTGTACCACTCAAAGTGTTTCACTTTTATTTGAAATGGACAACATTTTCAGTGAAAACAAAAATTGACATATGTAAAATCAACCAAACACAAACGAATTGTGTTGACACTTCAACACAATGATCCATTGGACTTTTTGATGTATAAGAGTCAACCCCAGCTCAATCTGTGGCATAGTGTGGCTAGTACTACTCAAAGTGTATTTCTTTTGTTTAAAATGGATATTATTTTATGTAAAAAAATTGGCATATGGAAAACCAACCAAATTCATTAGGATTTTTTGATACATTAGGAAAACAATCCATGGGTCATTTTTGATGTGTACAAGTCTAGTCCACCTCAATATGAGGCACGGTATTGCCGACACCACTCAAAGTGTCTCTCTTTTGTTTCAAAAGGACATCATTTTAAGTGAACAGAACAACTAACATACGGAAAATTGACCAAAGGTATTTGGATTCTGTGGAAACGTTAGGAAAAATATCCATGGGTCATATGTGACATTTACGAGTCAAACCCACATCAATCTGAGGGAATGTGTGGCCAACACCACACAAATTATCCAACATTTATTTGAAATAGACAAGAATTTAAGTGAAAATAACAACTAGCATAGAGAAAACTGACCAAAAAAATTCCAATTGTGATGTTACATTAGAACAACGATCCATGGGTCATTATTGACATGTATGAGTCAACCACACCTCAATCGGAGGCACGGTGAGGCTGACACCACTCAATGTGTCTCTCTTTTGTTTAAAATGAAAATCATTTTAATTGAAAACAACAACTAACATAAGAAAAAAAATACCAAACACATTTGTATACATTTAAAACATTAAGAAAACTATCCATGGGTCATATGTGACATGTACGAGTCAACCCTGCCTCATTCCGAAGCATGATGTGGCCATCACTACTCAATGTGTCTCACTTTTGTTTAAAATGAACATCATTTTAAGTAAAAACAACAATTGTCATATGGAAAATGACCAAACACATTCATATTCTATTGGAAATTTAGGACAACGATCCATGGGTAATATGTGACGTGTAAGTGTCAACCCCGCCTCAAACTGAGTCATGGTGTGGCAGACACCACTCAATGTGTCTCACTATTGTTTCAAAAGGACATCACTTTTACTGAATACAACAAATGACATTCATGAAACCGACCAATGGAATTCAAATTCTATTGAAACATTAGGAAATTTATCCATGGGTCATATGTGACTTGTACGAGTAAACCCCGCCTCAATCTGAGGGCCGGTGTAGCCAGCACCACTCAAATTATCTCACTTTTTTTGAAATGGACAGAATTTTAATTGAACACGACAACTGATATACATAAATCCAACCAAAGACATTCAGATTGTGTTGATACATTAGGAAAACGATACATGGGTCATTTTGTATGTGTATGAGTCAACTCCGCCTCAATATGAGGAGCGGTGTGGCCGACACCACTCAAGGTATCTCTCTTTTGTTTAAAATGGACATCATTTTAAGTGAAAACAAGAACTTACATATGGAAAACCAACCAACCACATTTTTATCTATTGAAACATTAATAAAATGATCCATCAGTCATATGTGATGTGTATATGTCAACTGTGCCCCAATCTGAAGCATGGTGTGGCCAGAAACACTCAACGTGTATCTCTTTTGTTTAAAATGAACATCAATTTAAGTGAAAACAACAATTGGCATACAGAAAACTGACCCAATGAATTTGGATTATGTTGAAAATTTTGGACAATGATCCATGGGTAATATGTGATGTGTACATGTAAACCCCACCTAAAACTGAGGAATGGTGTGGTCGGTGCTACTCAATGTGTCTCTCTTTTGTTTCAAAAGGATGTCAATTTAAGTGAATACAACAACTAACATATGGAAAACCAACCAAAGGCATTCGGATTCTTCTGAAACATTAGGAAAACAATCCATGGGTCATTTGAGACTTGTATGCATCAATCCCATTTCAATATGAGGGCCGGTTTGTCGGCACCACTAAAAATATCTCAATTTTATTTGAAATGGACAGAATTTTAAGTAAAATCAACAACTGGCATATTGAAAACCAATGAAACACATTCAGATTGTGTTGATACTTTAGTAAAACGATCCATGGGTCATATGTGATGTGTAATAGTCCACCCTGCCTCATTCTGAGGTGTTGTGTGGCTGACACCACTCAAATAGTCTCTCTTTTGCTTCAAATGTACATCATTTAAAGTCAAAATAACAACTGACATATGATAAAACGACCAAAAACATTAGTATTCTATTGAAACATCAGGAGAATGATCCATGGGTCATATTTGATGTGTACGAGTCAACACCACGTTAATCCGATGTAATGTGTGGCCAAAACCACTCAGAGATAGTGATTTACATTCATACCTTCACAAATTTGAATCTTTTCATACAACTTTGAAATATCATGAAAGATGATAATGTAATCAATACTTCGTCAATATCATAATCATTCATTGAACCTGTAAATGACATATTCATGCAACCATGCTTAGAATATTTTCGGAGCAGTTCACAGTTTAGAAATACTTTAACACGTTTTTCGAGTTTGAAAACATATTTTAGATTTTTTGACACCATCATGAAAAAAAATTTAGAGTAGTTTACATGTTAAAAAATAGTTCACACATTCTTTATTATTTAAACTGATTTTAGATTTCCTACAACCATGCTCTAAAAACGTTTAGAGTAGTTCACATGTTACAAAAACAGTCCACAAATTCTGGATTTTGTAAACATATCTCTGATTTTCAATTTTATGTAAAGAAATTCCAGATTTTGACAACCCAACACGTTACTAAATTCACAGCTTATCCCCTTTAGAAACTCATTCTAAATACCCGATTCCCTTTTAGAGATCACACCCCAAAAGGTTAGACACATACCAAACTCTAAACGCACCTACTATTTTCAAAACCACACAATATATTTATTGTGAAACCTTAAGAACCCACACTATCAACTCAATCATATACCCTAAATGATTTTCTATTTAGACATCATATGAAAACTAATTTTACACATTAATGATTCCTCTATAGAATCAAAATTCCACCACAACAAATCCAATCATAATGCCACCCCATCTAATAAAAAGCCAGTTCCACAAACCTATGTGCCTTCTAGAACAAGGATTATATCTTTGAAACAAATACATCACTCCCCACCATAGAAGTTTCATCATCATCAACTCACCAAAAAAACCTCAACCACATTGTCAAACACTCCAACCACTACTAATGAAAAAATTTGACATGTCAATATTTCCTACACCTAAGAAAAAAAATGAAAAATCAACTGTCACTCATTCCATACATCCTTGAATTAAACCCAAGGTAATAATCAATATTTTATCCAATATGAAGATGTCACCCATAAATAGTCAACAATGTAGTTTCCAACATGTGGCTTCACAAAAACTCTCTAGGATCAAAACCCCTACGATGTTTCATATCCGTCCAAAATACAATGGGGTATCAAGACATATAGCCCCCCCCCCCCCTTATTTTAATGAATATATTATATTTTTCAGAATGATCATCACTACATAACTGTTTTCTGTGATTTTATAGATGATTACCACCAACAGTAATCTATTTCAGATGTCTGCGATCACTACAAGGACTTGTCAAAGTCATTTAAATGTATTGGGCATCCCTACCCATGATAATATCATCACATTGAAATCATTAATCTTCCTACTCATAGTTTTCTTCCCTATTCAATAAAATCAGCCAACTCACTCTAACTGGTCCTACCCCTTTTAACCACATGCTCTTGAAAAACACCAACACTCTAAGAGATTCTCATTTAATGAAATCCTAGAACCTCCATGTGCTTCCTTCCAAAACCAAATCTATCATGCACAGTCTCCACCCAAAGAGAATGTTTGCACATAAAACCAAACCAACCAACATTTCCTTCAGCACCTATTATTCTCATGATCAATTTTATAAGTATATGGACCACCAATTTTTATATACTTTGCACGGGCTAGGGACCCAAGCATGTACATCCCTTTAGAAGCCAACCACAAGGGTAAACCACAAGCACTCAAGTTCTCTTTCCCAAAACCAAATCCACCCTACATTCCAAAACCCATATCAGGTTTCACCATTCATGTACTTCTTTCAAAGGTTCAAAAAATCCATCTTGATGTCACACACCCAAAATCACACATATCCAACTTAACCTATCTCATCTTCTAATGCATTTTTCTAAGAATAATTTTACATCTAAAGTAATCACACATTTATTACATTCAATTTCTAATCTACTTATAGTGCCTTAAACACCATATTTTATTATTATTTCTTGAAAATTATTTTTAATTTAACATTTCATAATTTCTTCTAATGATTAATACACCATGTTTTGTCCATATTTTTTTATTGATACTCTCTTCATAAGTTGATTTTAACATTATATTCCACAAGAATCAATCTTATAGCATAAATCTTAAGGACATTTTCAATTCGTGAAGGTGATCTATTCTTTTTATCATCCTATTTTCATCATATGTTAATGACCATAGTTTATCGTTATTTATAAAACCTTCAAAAGTAATGTGTGAGACTCTTAGTTAGTCTATTAACCATAATCATCCTGATTTTGGGACGATTTGAAGATGGAATAAATTGTTGGGGAGAAATCTGTTTGTCCCCCTTTCTATTGTATCCATTTCTCTCAGTGGTTTCAAACTCACCAAACAGATTAAATCCATATCCTTCAGTGGTCCTATGACTTTCATTGGAATCAAGATCCTATAACTGCTTCACTATAGATGTTTCGAAACCTCCTACATGTTTTGTGTGGCATGAGGTCAACCAGTGGGTTATAAATCTTGTCCATCATCTCTGACCGATAGATATGGTATTTATGGTGTGGATCTTTGGAAAAAAGAGGCATATCATGTAGTTTCATAGAACATGGAAGAAATAGAGGCCTAGAAGGAGGGTGATGTCGGCAGATCCATTTCATAGGGAGTTCCCCTTTAGAACAGATTCGTAGATTTAGGTGAGGGGCCTTCAGTTTATGGTGATTTTGGGAGTGGAAAAGTGATGGTAATAAAAATTCCAAGAAGGATGAGAATTTTAAAAAGGAGAAATAATTATTGATTCAAGAAGGATAAATTGAACATTATTAGAATTATCAGTCTTTATTAGTGTAAGAGGTTGAGATACCAAAATTTTCTACTATAATGGAATGAATAAAGGAAAGAAATTGGCCATTGAATTTGATGATCCCCTAGTTACTATTAACCAACCTGTTCATTTAATATATCTACACAATTATTTTTGGATTTTTATTCTCTATTACCCAACAAGTTTATTTAATATATCTCCAATATTTCTATTGTATTTTCAATCTCTCCAACTACTGGATTCTCAAAATTTATTAAACCTTTTTTAAACTGTTATATGTAAACTATTAACTTTTTTTATTTATCATAATGATCAGTTTAACAGCAATTTTATATCTTGGAGAGCTGAATGTTTTCAGTTTTACAGGTTGGGGTTTACAGGTTGGGAAATATATTGTAAAGGTGCAAATTTACAGTTTTACAGTTTGGGGTTTAATTCTCTAGAATTAGGGGTTTACATGTAGGCTGTTTACACAGGATGCAAGCTATTTACATGCAGGTTGTCTAGTTTTGGGGATATAATGTGTATAACAATGATTCTGAAAACCGTGGTATACAGAGTATGCTGGATAGAGTATGCCAACAGTTCTGAAACCGATGGTATATAGGATAGAGTATACAGAGAATTCCAATGGTTCTAAAACTGTTGGTTTAATACGGGTTGGAATGATATGTTTACCAATGGTATGAAAACCATAGGTATAACCACCAGTACAAAGGGTTAATTAACCATTTGTACATATATATATACCAACGTTTTAAGTATAACCATTGGTATAGATTAATTTTAGACCATATATGCCAATAGTTATCTAGAAACCGTTTGTATAGAGCTACTACCACGCCTCACATACAAACGGGTTGTGAAACCATTGGAAAATATTATCCCAACGGTTTCAGGGGATATCCCAATGGTTTAAAACCATTGTGAAAGATGGAATTTCTAGTAGTTAACATATATAATGTACTTACATATTCCATGACAGACATCCCTTCATGTTGTAGGCTTATGAAATAATGATCTCTCATATCCCACAAAATCTCTAGAATGAAGTTATAAAAGATCCTAGACTCAAAAACCTTCAAGGAAAGAACATCATGTCAGGATACTTTGATTGGTACATCATAACATTACATTTATGGTCTTATGATAATGTGAATTTCTAGATACATTATCCAGAATAGAGGCGTCTCTAATTGCTCAATGATCATCTGCATCAAATCGGTCTAATTTTATTCTATATGTGGGCCACTATAACCCTTAAATAGTGGTGGGTGATGTGGCTAGATCTCTGTATTTATGAATTACATTGAATTACCAATTACTTGAGCTCTGTGCAAATACGATGGAAGTTACATAGAATGATCTCTCTATGTTTCTCATCAACCCATTGCTCAAAATATATCAAAACTAAAGGCTCCCCAACCCTCTCCTAGGAATGTACCTATTCATATACCAGTAGTTCATATTCAAATTGCTCTTCAAGGACCTCAACCATTCCCACATGAGTCTCAATTTACGTGTCCTCCTACAACACCACATCATCTCCCACATGAATCTTGATTAGTTCTTGTCTAGGTTGTATCATGCTGAATATGAATACTGTAACAAACATCTCAAATAACATATATATATATATTGATGATAATGAAAGAATTATTAAAAAATTCAATAACACTACACTTAACAGTCCCCATCGAATCCCTTTCTCCTTACATCCGGCCTCACGACCCCTTGCCTACACATTACATAGCCATCTGTTACACATTCCATTGGCATGACTATCCTGACCAACCATGTCTCTGTATTCTTTTGACCATTTCTCAAAACCTAGTGATCCACATCACCCCACATTATCATCCATTCCATATAATATAATAAACATTCCCATATATATATATACATATATATATATCACACATATCAAAAATTGATTTTTATATGTCAAATATATATGGATAGTTGAGTATGATGTCACCAATTAGGGGCCAGATATGAAAAAAAACAAGGTTTTTTGTTCAAATGTTATACATCCCAACCCCTTTTAACTGATCCTATTTATACAATGATTATCATCAAAAATTCTATCAAATAACATGAATATATAATCAATTAATTTATTCTTATCAAATAAATTAACAGGAATATCATTCCAAAGTGTACCAATGGAAAATAACGCCTCCCTTACCATATTATTTCAAGGGAAAAATGATATTAATGTTAATAAAAACATCCAATTTTTTCAACTCAAGGTGGATATTTTATCCACTATGAAATGGGAAATGGAAAACAATAATTCCCACCCATGGAAGCAAGATTAGTCAAAATAGTATGGACTGCATTCACCAAAATAGGAGAAATAATTCTAGTTATGCCAATATAAAAATCAATGTTCTACCATGTACCAAATATTAATAACATGAATGAGTTAAAATAATCTCTCATAACACCATTTGTAGCACCCTAACCCAAATTTAAACATTAAAAGTGCAACGAATCGAGTGTCACTAGGTTAGAAGTGAGCCTACTCATACGACTAAGATTTTTGATTAGCTATGTGGGTTTAAAGAGGTGATAGTTTTGTGACTATATCCTCTGGTGATGATATAATATTGGTAAAATATATAAAATAAAATATCTGAAAGGTAATCCAATAATTTAGTAGACTAGTGACAGATCCATGGTGGGAGAAAAGGTAAAAACATCAGAAGAAATAATAAACAAATCTCCAAATAAAACAATTTTACAACTAAAAATCAAAAATTTCAATTTTTAGCTACTAAATAAATATGTGAAATGAAAACCGAACATAAATAAAATTAACATAAGGGTCCCCTGAGGAAATCATACAGTATAGACATATAAAACCGCAAATAAAAAAAGGGAAAATCAATAGGGAACTACAAATGTTTTCATATATCACATCTGGGATTGGGAATGTGTATCATAAAAATAAATAATAATGAAAATTTACTAAAATATAAATAATATTCTCTCCTTGTTATCGACAACCATAAGGATAAAATTCTACTGTGTCCCTCTGAACAAATAGTGTACATTCCTGTGGATACTTATATTAATCCTAAGGGATCCCTGATATAGATCAGTCCTGGTGAAGCCTTAGGCCTAACCTCCATTAATATTATCTAGAACCATGTGCCAATAGATCCAACATTTCATTTTAAAGTCACTGATGTCTCTAAGGCAGTTTAAAAAAAATCATAATCTAGCCCCCCAGACCCCTATTTGAAATCACATGTCATCGAAAAGATGGATATATTGAGGCAGAGACATGCATATCCTCTATGTGATATCATTATTTGATCAAAATAAAATGTTCTAATGAATGAAAAGGTGTTTCCTCTAAAATTATCATAGCACATTATCCTCATGTACATTGATCCTTATCCCTAAACGATAGCCTCATCACTCTCATATGAGGGCTCTTTAGAATTATAGTGTATTTATAGGGAATTAACATAAAACTATTTCCCTAAACAAAAAATATTGATGTCATCTACCCATCTATGTTGTTAAATCACCCCCCCACATCTTCATAATATTGTGTTCACATGACTCCAAAGGACACATTGGCCATTGCGATTGAGTGGAAATCAAAAAATAAATCCAAAATCCAGATCAACTAGAACCTCATTTCCCTATTAAAATAATCTTAAAATTTCATGGTCAACACCATCCATAATCAAATGGTCCATTACCATAACCTGATGAAATCATCCCCTTTTCCAATGACCGATTCACCAAACAGTGATCCACATCACCAAGAAACAGATATATATATATATATATATATATATCAGGCCCCTCCCATCATTAAAATCATATATTCATAGTATATATAGAAAATGATATCACAATCATTTCCCCTAGACTATAACATTATATTGTACTCAGAAATTCAATATAATCAAATTAAATAATTCATTTTATTTATAAAAAACCCCACATAATCATACAATGTTCCATAACCACCTAAAAAATTATAACCACGTGGATATCTATGTAAAATTATCATAGGAACCTCCAACGGTTCGAAATAATTATTTAGATAATAAACATTAATTTATAATATCTCACTATAGCATCTCAATAATATGATCAAATAGTTACCCCAAAAATCCTAATGAAATCACAAAGAATGGTGAGAACTGCATACCTCTTGTTAGTCACCTTCTACTAATCTGATCATTGCGACAAATGCAAGAATATTTGGGAGATATTAATCATTTATGAAAATGGGAAAAAATAATGAAAAATAAATTCTATGAATTTAATATTAAATATTTTGATAGGATGAAATAAAATAATTAAGAAGACCCATGGGGACACTGGTAGGGATCTAAAACCCCCAATGGAATGAATACTTGATTTTAAATGATGTTATTTTCTCTCAACCATGGGGTAATGAAAACTATGAGCCCCTCATGTGATGTGCACGACCAAATGAGAAGAAAGAAATATTATAGAAGAAAATGGGGTAATGGAAAAATAAACTTTTCACACTTTTAATGGGTCGAATGGGTTTCATTCATGGTTCACAAAATCATGCACTAACCATGCAACACCAACATCTCAATATATAGGCTCGTATGGTTTTCCCAACTATATAAAAAATATGCATGATGCCACTATTAAAAAATTTACAAATTTTTGCATCATCATTTAAAAACTCAAACATTTTTTGAATATTGTTCATAATATATGCGGTGGATCAAAGGATTACTCCTTCAAGTCATCAAGGTTTTCTGAAATTTGGAACATAGTTTTTTCACCAGTAAATCATTTAGTTTTTTTCCTATAATGAAACCAAAAATCAACCAAACTCGTGATAATAATTTTAAGACAGAATATTCAAATATAAATTGTATCTTGGGTTAAAGAAGCTCATGATATTAAGTTTAATTTATTGTACAAATATTTTTTCTATACACAGGTCCTTAAATATTTAAAATTGGCATGGTTGTTGACCTGATCTAAAAATTCAATATGTAATAGTGAATTGGGTAGAGATAAATAATTTTTTCACTATCATCTTGAACCATGAATTATTTTTTGTTTTTAAAAGTATTATATAAATTCCATACACGTGTATTGGGGAAAAATACTCAAAATGCTGGTACGATTATGCATGAGAAAATAAAAAATATTTGAATTGATTTATTTTATGAAATGCATAAATATAATCAAGAACAATGAGGTTGTATGATATTATGTGGAAGTATTATTTTGTAAAAGAAAACTCATCATTAATAATGATTGAATATTTATCAAATGATTTAGAAAATAATGAATATGGGTGGGTAAATTTAAATAGTTAATAATTTCTTAATATTTCATTGACATTTAGTTAATTTTATTTGAAAAAAATACTTATTGATTGTGTAATAATTATTTTGTTAATTAATCATTCAAATAATTCTACTTTTCAAATTTATTTACAATGGGAAAATTTGAAGTTCAATTAACATGAATATTTTTTGAATATTATAATAATATTTGTAATGATTATTGTTAAAACTCCTAATTTAATGTTTTTGATTATTGAATATGATATGTATTTCATGATTTATCTAAAATATATATAATAATTGATTTTTATTTAATGATTTTATTGATTTCTTCCTAAATATATCTTAATATTTTAAAAATACATTTGCTGTTTATGAATGAACATAGGCTTTGTAATCATCATATATCACCATTCAACAATGTGTAAGAATTATAAAACAACACTAATTAATATTTATTCCGATATTGAAAAAAAATAAATATTTTTACACATTATAAATCAATACACAGAAGATTAATCCTAATATCTCAAACTATTTTTTTTAAAAAACCAATTACAATTATCCATGTTGTGTGAGAGTAATCTTGAGAAATGTAATAGTTATGTATTCCTTGGAAACCTCTATATATATATATCATAAAATCCATGGAATTGTATTGATATAGTGCATATCCACTTGATTCCAAATATTTTTTCAACCACATGATAATTATTAAAAATATCTTGAGGTGGAAAATTATATTATAATATGAATTATATATTTATTCTGAAAATGAGGGGAATCTAAATATTTTTAGCGAATATGAGATCATAACCGAGAATAGAATTTATTGAATATTTAAAACATTATCTAATATATATTATCTGATTTTAATGCGATATTTACCTATTGATGATGAATGAATGTATAGCTCCTGAATAGAATGAGGTGGCTGTCCAAGTTTATATATTAGAGATTTTACACAAGAGAGTTTTAAAATTCAAGGTCTAATTTTTATTTTCTTAATGATTATATTTTATTACTTTTATTAATTATATAACATCATTTCAGTCCACATATATCTATATAACCCTTTATATAGAGATGTAAACCAAAATTTATTGGGAAGGGATGGGTCACTTTTTTTTAATTATTGAGCCATCAAATTTACTTTAATAACATTTTGTTATTTATTATACTTGATAAATAAAATTATTGTTTTTAATATCAAATATAATTATGATTTATTTAATATTTTTTATTATTTATTTCTATGGATGATATTATTTATTATACATATTAATTTTTTTAATTCATATTTAATTAAATATTAATTATATAAGTAGTGACGATCTTGTTGATTTCTAAATTGTGTGGGGGGAGTGAACATTATTATATTTTTTTGGAATTAAAATACAAGTTTATATACATCAAGAGTTATCTAGGAGTACTAAAAAAAGTTAATTTTGATCATTGGTATGTGGGTAGGCCTATGATGTGGTATCTATTTAGGTGAACCACAATATAAATACTCACCCAAGGTTGAGATTTAAGGTTATTTTTATATATCCAATTTAAATAAAAATTAGTAAGAAAAATCATTTAAATAATATAATATGGGTGAAATTGGGTATCCCACCCTTATCAAATCATCCTTTCATCTTATTATATTTTAAAAATATGCCTTTTTAATTTTTATAATTTTTAAAACAAAATTAATCAACGTATAATCCATGATATATCCAACATGACATCAGATAATCGATCACACCTATCATGAGAAAAAACACGGTTTGCGACTACTAATACATTTATCATTTGAAATAATAGATTTACCCTCTTTATGAAATGGTTTTTTCTTTAAAACTATGCTAATCCTCCATAACAAATATTATTCTGTACATGAATTTATATATTTATGAAGGAAATTTTTAACTACATCAAATGAATATTCTTAAAGAAAGAGTTCACAAATTTCATTCTATTAAAATTTATTTCGCCGAAACAATTTACATACAATATACACTTTTATTCATAAATTAACATCAATAATATATCAAAAATAAAAATAAAAATTATTATTAAAATGTACAATTTTCTAATACAAATCGATATTATTTTGATAAATTAAAATTAACTATTTAAAATTAATATACTAATTTTTAATCATTTATAAATAAAAATAACCCATTATTTTTTCATCTCTATTCCTTGTAATTATATCTAGAAAAATCTTCATAAAAGTGTACATTGAAAATAAAATCAATAATATTTCATGGAATAACATGAAACCCAACAATATTATTGTAAAAAAATATACCCATTCTATTAAATTCATAAAAATTATCCATGATGATTACCTTAATAAGGAAGAAATAATAACATATAAAAATCGCTATAAATATTAGTGTATGAATCCTTTGAACAATGAAATCCATTTCATCGATATTGTAAATTCATCATTAGTATTGACATGGAGTCTATAATAAATTATTTTATCCCAATTAAAAATGGCATGAACACATTTTGACTCATATGATTTAACTAAAAATAACCTTCAAACAATATGATGTCTATTAAAAATTTTACATCTCCCTTGTATGTCCTTCCCTTGACATTATAAAATCGTAAGGTTCATATTTATTTATATAATTTCATTAATATCCCCCATTCAATTTTGAATAAACCCTTAAAAAATATACTAAACAGCCCACCCCACCCCACCCCACATACATATAGATAAATAATTTAAAATGAAAATAAATAATGATTCATTAATGGGATACATATTTATTATCCATATTTTATATACCCTAACATATATAAAGAACATAAATTTACAATATATCATTTATTTATTTCCACCCATCCATCGTAAAATAAATTTATATTCTAATTATGTTCCAACTAATGTTGATTTATATATATGTTTCATGGCGGATAATTATTAAAATTACGACAAATTTTTTTTAAAAAATTACAAAATTATGTAGTATAAAAAGATTATTTATATCTTTTATTAATTAATTAATAAAAAAATAAATTTAAATAAGTACAATCATCTAAACTCGTCCATAAAATAATGGTCAATACATTATTATTCAATCATTTGGTTATGTTGTTACCCAAATTATTTCATATCTCCTAAGTCAATTAAACTCTTTAATTACATAATTATTATTAGAATAAATATATTATTAAAATATTTAAATTAAACACTTGATAAAAAATTGTATGTCAAACATTCCCTTAAAATGGTACTCTCACATAGATTATTTTATATGGTTTTTAATTTATTCCTTTAAAATCCATATTTTCATGACCCTTTATAGTCCACTCAATCGTTGGCTGAAATGAGTATTGTCTGGGACAATGGAAATTCATCATCATTTAAAAATGTAAACATACTAATTGAGAGATTACGTAATGAATTTTGTAACTGTTATAAAATGATATCACCAAATAATCTATCGATAAAAGAGAAAAAATATAGAAAAATTGGAGAACTCACTCAATCTCCAATGAACCATCAAACAAAAATAAAATCTATATCCTATAAAGATTAATATATGGATGTAATATATAGATGTATAAATATACCACAAGGTGAATTTTTACTGTGTACCCATAAAAAAATAATGACCCCACCAATGGGGTACCTTATATATGAATCAAATATCTAGTGATCACATGTATTGGAAAATAAATATTTAAAATAAGAAACTAAAAAGGAATAATTTTAGGATAATTAGTCGTAACTAGGGAAGCATATCACACATCTCTAATCACTTTTTCTGTTTTCACTATATCATGTCAATCACATTCATTACATATCTAAAACATGTATTGGAATTGTATCTCATAGAAAACACATGTTAATAAATATGATCATTAGATGTAATATGATAGTTACAATCTAATATAAGAATAAAAAAATATAATATAAAAAGATATATATATTAATGAATATAAAATAAATTAATTAGACATCCTAAAATAACCATAATCATGTATATAAACCACATCATAAAGGAAAAATATTTTAAGACCTATATTTGAATATCAATTCTAAGGAAGGAATTTCCTAGGTAATCCCACATATATGAAGGAATTTGGGAATGGTGTAACATTGAATGACCAATGTAGTCATGATAACATTGAATATCAAACTCAGACATGTTTTTCAAATATCTCAGGTGGGAATGTCCATGTGTGGTGTAACAAAGCCCCCAAAATATCCTATATTCTAATCCATTATTTTCTCCATAGCTATATTAACATATCTATTATATATATATATATATAAACACATAGCATATCCCATTCCATATCTCATTTCATGAAATATTTCAATTCAAATTTATAGACAAGTGGATGATATTATAATATAAAATAGATAATTCTATATTTAGTAAAGTCATTTTACAGAGTCCTCTCAACATATCACACATAAAATCAATAACCCTTCCTAATTCTGATCCCCTAAATCCATTTTTAATCTATAATATCCCAACTCTATATTTGTAATTTTATTAATAAGATCATTAT
Organism: Viscum album; assembly: GCA_963277665.1. Lineage (NCBI taxonomy): Eukaryota > Viridiplantae > Streptophyta > Magnoliopsida > Santalales > Viscaceae > Viscum > Viscum album. The sequence continues at coordinate 1,249,130,107 of OY728148.1, forward strand.
ATTCATCACCTGAAATAATAAATCTAATTGGGGAAAATAGGGAAAACCTAAAAAATTTATCTTTCAATAATACCCAATAAGAAAACTAAGAATTCTTAATAGTTCATTTGATTCCTCTAAATATTTTACACTCGCAATTCATGAATTTAAATAAAAAAGAATATATTTTTATGTATGCATTGATATAATTCACTAAGGACCTTCCAAGACTATTTAGCCACTAAACATGATTATGAAATACAGATAACATCTAGACACAACCAATATTTCATTTTGAATATTCTATGAATACACATGTTTCATATAACATTACACGCATATACCTTCCCCATTATTGAAGTTTATATAATGACCTTTAAATCAACGATACAGTAATCAATACGTCGTTGATATGTTTTTGATTTTTTGGTAATATAGCATGAAATATCTCAACCAAACTATTGTCTATACGAATTATTTATCTCTCTTATTTAGGATAAAATTTAAAATAAATCCACCTTATTCTAGATATTCTATCATTAAAGATATCACATGGTGTATAGACTATAACCATTAATTTATAATAAATCCTCAAAGGGTTATCAGTAAAGGTATAGAATATCATGATACATACTAAAATGGGTTCCCTATATGAAATCAATTAGGCCCATCATATCTCATGTTGAATTTAATACATTATTTGAGACCCACTAATGAATATTAATTCTAATATAGTAGTGATTACACTTTAAATGGTAGTGGTTGGTGTCCATATAATTTCCCAAAAAAATTATTGAAATAAAATAAACTCATAGAATTCATATAATGATAAATGAAAAATATTGGAATCATGTATCCACATGGAAAAATATAATAACATGAATGGATAAATAAAATATGAACATTTTATATATTCAAAAATTATTTATTAATGTATTAAATACTATACTTAAACCATGTTTTTAATAGTTGTCTCTTACAATATTATTTATTAATTTATTTACTTTCCCATTATCCTTTTCATTATCAAACATCTATCAATAATGGAATAGTAATTATATAAGAGGTGATGATAAATGTGGATTACATGTTCAGACAGAGTAAGGTGGAATGTGGAGAGCGATTTTATTGGGTCTATTGGGACAATCAGAAAATTAAATATGTAGGATTGTTAAAAAATATTAACACAAATTAATTTTTTTAAATAAACGCTCTATTTATTCACTGATTTACTAGTGGATGACAACCATGTACATAATATACATCAATGAACACTCATTATACATGTTATGGAATTTAATAATCATTTATTAACCACTACATATATAGTCTATTAGAATAAAATCAGAAAGCAGATTAATTATCACATTCACATGTGACATGAAAATATGAAATTCTATTAAAGGCTTTAGTATAATATAAAATAATCCAACAGTGATATTCCAATATTGGAAAATAAATAAAATATCAATTTAAAAATTATAACCTGCTAATTATTTATAAATGATAAACATTCTCTTTTCTCTATTAACATTTATTGAAATTGTTTATTGAATAATTCTACCAATATGACCTCCAATACATGATCACAGTTTATAAGGATCTATCAATAGTAAAATTATTAATAAATAATCCAATCAAATGAACTGTTTTCAATAATTAATATAATTCAATATAAATTTCCATTAATATGTTGTAGAAATCTGATTTTAACTAAATCCTCATTTATGAAGCATTTTAGTCACTGTTCACTCTCTAAAAAATATGTCCAATGAAATTTATGACTTCCTATATCTGATTTCTAATTTAATAATTATTAGGATCATTGGTTCCCTGAATTATCCTCAATCTGACTTCTATCCACTAATTATTACAACATAATCCCCATCACCCCTTCATATATCAACATGATTACATCATGAGGACGTTTGATCTCTAGTAATTTGAGTACCTAAAACCCTTCAAAAAAGATATTAGAAGAACCTATCACACCATAAACTACAAATGAAATATCAAATGATTTATTTCCTTACTAATAAATATCAAATACCTTTCCTCAATTGTAGTGGTGATTCCAAACTCTTAATCCTTTTATCAATGATAGAAATTGATGAATAAGATATTTATTAATCTTCTACACAATGTAATATTCTCTCTATAATTTATTGTAATGATTCAACAACACATTTTCTTATATAAACCACCCAGTGACCAATAGAAATACTCCACTACCAAGACATGAGGAAGATAATTATTGAAAAAATAATACTGTAGTATCTCAATAATACAATTCACTCAGTTAACCTATCTGCCTTTATTTACATAACATATTTATAATTTTAAAATGTATTTAATGCATTTTAATAAAAATAATATTCATATGAATTTTTTTCTTTGAATGGTATATTATAAAATGAAAACAAAAATGGATCATCATCATGTTGGGAAAAATGTTTTTTGAGGGAGGTTATATTTTAATGTCCCTCTATCAATAGGAAATTGTGCAATTTGATGTCTTAATTTATATGGGAACCATTTACCATTATAGAAAAAATTTATTATTTGTTAATATTGAATAAAATTTATATTACAACAAAAATAAATTTGGGTTAATGTGATCTAAGTTACATGATTTCATTTTTCAGTTGGATTTTCCACATCAAAAATAATATACTACCAACAAAAAAATTGAGAATGGTACCGTCATAATTATATTTATACCATATCAACTAATTGATATTTATCTCATGCCAAATGATATTTTTCCACCACAATCGGTCTATTGATGGAATCAAAATGCGTGTTACCTTGAAAATGAGAACTAATAATATAAATACCTATAAAAAATAGAATCAGAAGGAAATTAATAAATAAGTATATTAAATATAAATATATTGAAAATAAGTTAACGAAGAATAATATGAAGATGAAGTAGAAGAAGTTTATGTTGAGTAAGGAGAGGATGAAATTGTAAAAAATGATGAAGATGATGATAGAAAATGTCATTCTAATATAGAATTATAATAATCACCCTCATACTCCTAAAATTTACCCTCTTAATATAGTTATGATGTGAATATTTAGTGATCATAGAATTATAATTTCTCTTCCCAGAAGGAATTAAAACATCATTAAATAATTATGAACAAGATTATTAAATATATATTTTTGACAAATATCATTCAGATAATAGTGTTTATATTCATTATGTATCATATGTTCCAAAAAAAATACCGAAGAATGATAATGGGGAAGGAAAACACGTTGATGCCAAAATAAATAAAATAATACCACTTATGGTTGAGCCCTAACTATCAGAATGGGGGGCAATAGTAGCTCAAAAAAGTTTTTATTATGAATATCTTTTATTGGGAGATTATTACAAAAAGATCCATACATTAGAAATATTGATGATATTTGTATGATTATTCAGAATAGTCTTTGTGAAAAAAACCAATCACTAATTTTTTTTAATGAATTAGTTATTTAGATTGATACTAAAATGAAATTATTTCAATAAAATTACTATACTCACAAAAAAAATCAATAATGTGGTAAATTGGTCTAAGGAGAGAGATATTAATAGTCATGTAAATCAATAATAGATTTAGGAAGTAAAAAAACATTTTTTTAATCAGTTACATATTTTAATAATTTATCGTAAGACATGGCTGATAGAGTAATTTGTTTTTGAATAATTAAAACATGATCCTAATGAACAAAATATGGATGTGTATGATCTAAAATTAATGATTAATGACAGGAATTTGGTGGTGAGTAGACTTTGATATTTTTTGGATGATAAGATCCTTACGATAAATAAAAATAAAAAATCACTCTAGGAACATAAAAAGGATAAAAACATGATATAAGTTGTAGGAATAATGAATTAATAATATTAAAAATTAATCAAACAACATCAAGAAGATGAATGACTCTTCCAAAATTCTAATGAAGAAATTATGAATTTCATTTTTTAACTCTATACAGTTATTTATAAATCATTTTTACTTATATTGAATTGAATTTTAAACCAATTCCTTTATAAATTAATTTTTTCTAATTATTATTGGTTATATTTTGTTTCATATTTACATGGCTGATGAGATATTTCATGATCTATCTATTTTTATTTTTTATGATTTCAGGAAACATCACATCCTCCCCTTTTAATTTTTAAAATCACAATGTCGATGAATTCTCAATGAAGGGGTGTATGTTTTTAAATGGGGTGTTATTTCATTTGATGGGAAGAATGTTTTTATTGAATAGGGGGATAATATATTTTGGGGATAAATTTTCTAATCGTGAGAATTATTCATTAAGGGATGATTGTTCGAGTACTCTGCATCATATTTAGAAGAGTTACAATGTGAGGGAGTTAAATTCTAAAGAATGACAGATTAGTTTATAAATAATGTCTATAAAATTTATCATGTTAATTTTCTATTTATGTATATTGGTTAGTGATTTTGAAAAGGGGGATATTTTTGAGTCAGAAGTATTATATATTTATTTTTTATTAATTTTGTTTTTAAATGTCAAACACTTTCATATACGATGTTTACTATGTTTTTATATCCCTAGTATTTTATAATTTTTTATATAACACATTACATTTTAAAATACATATAAATATTCTAATATAATATCAATATGAAAATTATATTCTTCAATAGGATTATCACAATGATTATAAGTATGATTAGAAAAATTTACTTTGAATCAGACCATGAGTAATACAATTGAATTTTATTTTATAATAAAAATGTTCATGATAATTATAATTATAATGGTACCAAAAAAATCAGAATGGTCCTCAAAAGAATAATCATATTGACTAGTGAAATAGAAGTTCATCAAACTAATCCTAATTCACAATAAAAATACATAGACTAGTTTTTATCGTAAAGAATATATTTGAAATGTCACTGGAGATTAATAAAAATTACATAATTCATTAATTACCCAAGGATATATAAAGTTACAACTATGTTATGTAATTAAAAAAATTCAATAATATGATTATTAGGACATCACCTATATATTTTCAGACAATTTATGATTTTTAATTATATTTCATTCGAAACATGTGACATCAAAATATTTTATCACATGAACTAAAAATCATTATTCATCTAAATTATTTAAAGAATAAATATTTCTATGAAATATTTATTGGGGTTATTTCTATAGAAACAATTTATTTTTTTCATTACATCAGATCATTATTGTAATCGATGGATTATAGGGATATGAAGGTTGATAATGTCACGACCTGTCCCCCGGGGTCCCTTTCTGTGACTACACCAAGCACACCATCCATAGTCCAGGGGCTTTCGACTAGCACCAAAGGCATAAATCCCTAATACAATGAAGGAATTACCTATATAACCTAAAAATGAACACAAATGAGTACCAGAATGAAGCAAAACACTGTTTAAAATGTATAACAAATGAATGTGGAAATGTAAAAATAGGACAAAAATACAATCCCAACTGTAAAGTACAAGAAACTGAAAATACAAGTACTGGAAATAGGGAAAACAACTCCTAGATTGTCCACTGGGGAAATCCTACCTAAAGGGTTGGTAAAGATATCCTCCAAAGAACTCCATGTCCATCCTTCTCCTCTATGTACCGTCACACCATTTGGTCCACCTCTGGGCACCGTTCCGTCCTGGTGCTCTGAGCCTTAGTCAACACTGTCTGTCGTCTGCATCAAACACAACGAGGTGCAGGAATATCCCGTGTAGGGGTGAGTATGATGATACTCAGCAAGGACCTCGATCACTTCAAGGTCTCACAAAATCCAACAATGATGAATCACAATGTATGAAATCAACAATTAACCCTACTTAGGTATATGCCAATACATATAACTAAGTTATCAAGTAATCCATATCAATCATGAGGTAAACACTAATGTTTTTGATTCAGCTCACACAAGTATACAACTTCTTAGAGAGATAAAGATTATTAGATGTAGCCCCTGAATCATCTCCTATATGGAACCCACGTCAGATCTTGTTATGGTAATCAAAGATGTTGAACCCACATGTGATCCAAGAACAGCAGTCAGAACTATTGAACCCACATAGGATCCAGGAATAGTAGTCAGAACTGTCGAAGCCACACAGGAATGTGGAATAGTAGTCAGAAATATCAAACCTACATAGGATCCAGGAATAGTATTTAGTGCTATCGAGCCCACACAGGATCCTGGATTAGTAGTCAGAGAGCAACCAACCATAGGGTTTTCACAAAAACACGCCTAATTCTGGGAGTTTCCACTCATCATTCCTAGTGTAGAAACATCAACTTCCATGATTTCCCATGATGAAACATCCCAATGGTCCACCTCGTCATAGGGGTGTCAACGCAACAAATGGTGCATTAATCTGATGGGTGGTATGAGAGTAATTAGCCTTTTAGTCATGGGGGCCGGTTGGATTCGTGCACAATCCAACCTACCAGTATCTCAATTATACCCAAAACTCCAGTGGGGTGTAATCAAAGGTACTATCACACTCCATGATTTCTAGCACCACTGACGGTTCGTCAAACAAATGTCTGGTGCCAATTATATGGTCGAATGAGCATAAATGGTCACAGTGGGCTTGGGTCAGGTATGACTCGGTCAGACCGACCCGGCCCGAATTAGTCAGGGATGACCCATTCGATTTGGGCGGGTATGCATGCCCCAGCCCAGCGAGCCGTGAAGGTAGTGAGTAGCATAGGGGAGCAGACCGGTCGTGAGGGTGCAGACCAGCATTGGGTCGATGTAAGTGTGATTCAGCCAGGAGGCACCGTGAGTGGCGCGAAAGGTTGTCTCGCCCAGGCCCACATGCGGTGCGGCTCGGCGGATCTGTAGAGACCCGAAGCCTGACGTACATGGACTTTACATTACTTTTGCGGAATACTTAGTACATTACAAAAACACACACACAAGGACCGTAATAGTTTAGTGTCTTTGGAAACTCGGACTATAATCTTCTAATCGTGGTGAAAGATCTTAAACATCTCCCATATAGATCTTCCTTTTTTTTTACCTAAAACCTTTCTTTATATCCTGGGGAAAAGAAAACATAAAAGGGTGAGCTCAAATGCTCAGTAAGGGTAAACAAAAGAAATATCAATCAAATCATATTCATAAGAACATAACATTTTGGAAATCATAACCTGCAAAAGAGAGCATAATTTCATAACATGGGATAAATCATGGCAGTGAAATGTAATCACAATAATCATAACATAAAACATGGAACTTTGTGGCATACACACATAATCATAGAGAATCATTTCTTGTTAGTCAAGACTCATTGCCAAGACTATCTTAGTGGACAAAGTCCCTTTCTGAATCGAGTAATCCTCGTTTCAGTCCTGTTTCACTGAACCGGTATAACCTACCATTCCAGCCATGTCTATCTCATGAGATATAAAATCTTTACCCAATGCATTGGAGGGAGATATAGGTCCCACCCATCTCTTAATGAATCCTTTCTTATGTGTGCCACAAAATCATAAATCATACATCATTGCATCACCCATGTAATAAAAATGGGATTCTTAAACAACATGACATCATAAAACCATTCATATAAGATAAAGGAATTCATAAACATAATTCCATCACAACATAGTCAAATCAATGTAAAAATATGGATAGAAACAGAACCCTTTATTATCTTAGATGGAAAATAATTTTGATAAAACACTTGAAATGAATTCTTGAGGAAAAAATATCCTTTCTTCTTCAAAATCAATTTCTTTTCACAAAACATCATACAATTTTAAAAGAAAGAGATTTTATTAAATATAGTCATGAAATCTTTTAGAGGAAGCTTCATGAAAATAAGGCTTTATAAAACAGTAGAAATCCGTTCGTGCCGTATAAGTTAAAAAAAACATTCTTTGTACTTTTGTCGAAAAAGTCAAAATGTACCTCGTACGATAAACGACAAAAGATTCCTTTCATATCTTTTACTAAAAACTAACCAAAGGGTAAAATTGGATTTAAACCATTGTAGTTGGATGGAAATAATATTACATATTGAGGAAACATGGATGTGGATGATAAAATAAACCCCAGTAAATACTTACGAATAAACAATCTCGGATAAAAATGAGATTGTGATATTTCCCTTACCTTAGGTCCGACTTGCTTTGTAAGTGTCCGAACCTCCTGTATAATGATTTAAATCATGTTATTGACTTATTACAGAATCATATTCATTGTTATGATATCATATATGGTTCACTTATGACATTATATTATCCGTTCTTTTGTAAACTCCATGTTAAAGAAGCGTTTTGGGTAAAATCGTTTCATTTATCGTAGGTGTTTTGACTTGTTGTTCTTGACATCATTATTACTTATATCATGATTTACTTACTTCCAGAATATAAAATATGATTTATATATCATATATATTCAGTATATATATATATATATATATAATAGGTAGATAAATAAAATGAAAAACACCGTTCATGGAGACGGTAGTCCGTACGTACGCATGAACGCTGTTTTCCTTTCCTTATTGTCTTGAAATGGAAGTAAGTAGATCACATACATATGTATATATATACATAAATCCAGTAGCTTTATAATGTCATATATTTCATTATTATTTCTTATATATACATTATAATCATTCTTAAATGGTTAACATGGAGAATGAATCTCATCGCGTCGTGGAGACGGTAGTCCGTACGTACACACGAACGATGATATCATTTCTATAAATATTGAATTGAATTGGAGTGAATTATACAATATATCAGAATCAATATGATGTTTTAATAACTATGTATAGTTATTTTTTTACACCATTATACCCATCCATGTAAGGTGGTGGTGGAAAATAGATTACACCACGGCGTGGAGACGGTATTCCGTACGTACGCACGCGCGGTGATTTCTTTTTCTGTAGGATGGATAGATGGTGAAATAGGGTTGTTTCATACTTATAATAACATATCAGTATATGAGTGATACTGATGTTATTACTTCATAATGAAACAACCTAAGAAGAAGAAGTGGAAGAAGAAATAAAGATGAAAGAATTGGTAACGGTAATTACCTCTTCTTTGAAGCGCCTTTTGGAGACCTCCTCTTAGGGAACTAAAATTGGTCTTTGAGTAAGACCAGAACCTCTAGGATGTTTCTAGGGAAGTGGAGAAGAGATTTTGGCAGGGGTTGGCCGAGCTTGAGTGCTCAAATTGGTGTGAGGAGGAGGGGGAGGAGGTGTCCTTTTATAGGGGAGGAGAGGGGCACCTTAGGAACATCTCAAAATATTATTTTATATTAAAGTCAAAATCAGTTTATAATGGTTCCAAAGGGTCTTATTTCGAAGCTAAAGTGGGGATGGGTCGAAATCCTATCAACCAATAGAATTTAGACAAGTTTAGGATATTATTTTAACCTTATCAATTAGATTTAACTCTAAGTTAAATAATTTAACTTTTACCATGTCTTTTTGTTTTCTTTCACTATATGGTTAATAAACTTACTATAACATGCCAAACGAACCCCAAATTGTTTATTATTAATATATATATCATTATCTAAGTCATTTGGCCGAACCTTAGATTTTTATGAATACAATAACAATTAATAATATAATATTTGATTTAAAAACTATTTTGTGTCAATTTTGACACTATTTGATATATGATTTTTTTGAAAGTCATAACAGAATTAAATGTTCGAACCAAGTTGATTAAATCAACATTAATATATCATATTAACCTAGAAAATTAGTGGAATTCATAAAAAATCTCAAATTACATTTATTTTGGTGTTTATAACATCAATTATGTCAATATTTCATTAATAAGATAATTACTGCATCATCGTTGTGTCATAAATAAATTAAATTATTTGATGTCTAAAAATTACAAATAAAATACCATCATGTAGGAAATCTTTTTAGATTTCTAATGAATATTTACAATCGAATTTATCTTATGTATAACCCCATATTAAAAATGATTTACTTATTAAACTTTGATTTTAACTATTTTAACCTTTCTTTAAATAAATTAATAATAAATGTCCTAATCTAATCCAAGTGGGCCTAAATGGTCATATTTTATTCCTAAGTTTGTTTTTGGTCGAAATACACTTGTCCAATAGGATTAGGACATGTGTTAGGGTAATATTAATATCATATTTACCCTTAGTTACCCTATTTACTATTAACCGCGGTGAAAAAAGTAAAAAGTTACTATTCACCAAAAATTATTTTCATCTCATTGAACCAAATTTTAGTCCTTGATATTAACCGTGTCTCTCAGATTTTCGAAATTCCATTCACAGAAGCGGTAAAATTATATTTTATGAAAAATTCAGTTTTTAACCTACCACTTAGTAGTTTCACTATTCATCAAAAATTGATGTTTTTCAGAACAATCCCAAAATTTCATCCTAAGCTATATTTCATATTCCGAATTCAAAAATGAAGTCTATTTTACCAAATTCATAACACAAAAGTTGCATTAATTAATTTTATAATTAAATCCCGCTGTTAAAACAAATAGCGTGTTTTTAGGAAACAATATCTATCAAAAGATTGACACTTGATTATGTCTGGTTTAAATGTGAAATTACAACCAATGACCAAAATTGTATTAAATTGTAAAAATATATTCTAAATATACTTTAAAACCACTCAAATTAATAATTTATCACTATTAATAATTTCGATTAAAAAAGTTGTTTTTAATTAAAATTTAGTAATTTTCACTATTCATCAGAATATGAAAGTTATCCGAAATGTACCAAAATTTCACCTTAGGCTAAATTCGATACTCCGAATCCAAAAATGAAATCCATTTTGAAAAATAAAATTTACAAAATTTCAAAAAGTGGTTATTACTATTCATAACGGCTAGTTTTAATAACATTTTAATAGCATATCGTTGTTTAGTGAAACTCGGTATTGCGTATTACACACGCTATCGAGGAAGGTCGCGATTGCGTGTAATGCAAGGCAAGTCAAGGATGTGTGTTGTGCAAGCTCCTTTTGGTGTAGCGTACAACACAAGACATTAATAAAATAAAAAGAATATATTTCATAAAATCTCGGGCTGTTACATTCTACCCCCCTTAAAATGAATTTCGCCCTCGAAATTCGTCGGGGTTATAAATGGTTTACTATTCGAAAGTTTCTTTAATAGAAACCCACATCGTAAAAGGGAATATCAAAACTTGGCTTTAAAAACTAAAGTATGAAATGTAACGATTACCCAAATAAACTAATCACTGGGTTTCCACATAGGTGAAAATATGGATATGGAAGAGAAATCTAACCATCATGTTCTGATGGAGAGTGGTAGAGAACATGGCTATGGAAAAGCCAGTAATCACAAATCCATAGATTTGTGATGATATAAGGTACCATCTGATTCATCAGGTATAAGATCACTAGGACAATCATTTTTGGTTTTCAAGATCATTTCCCTAAAGTTGAGAATTTGCTTAGAATAAATACTTACTTTATTTTGGTACAATCTCACTTTTGTTCGTGCCTTGAACAATTTCTACTTCATCTCTTAAATAAATGAAGTTGAATTTGTTATTTGTGAAGTGTTAGCAGATTATGTGATAGAATGATGGGTCATTCCATCTGTCTCAAACAAAAGGTTAGAAAAAGTTATTAAATATACATAAGTCATTCTATAGTGAGATTAATCACATATGGTTCCTAAAATGGACTTATACTTCATATATCATACTGCTTAATATAATAAAACTAGTTTCTACTAAACAGGGACTTCATGTAGGTCAGTGGTAGGCGATAAAGGCCAGTCGCACTTCGGTTGTGGGTTCGATTCCTACAGCCTTATCCGAAGCGATGGGCTGTCGCCCGTCCTGCAGGTTGTCCTTTTTCCAAAACTATATTACTATAACATCCCATTAATAATATCGAAAAAAAATTTCTATCCTTAAACAATACTAACTTATGTCCAACATAATCCAGTCTAATCTTTAGGCTTATACATAATACTGTAGTCCACTCTCATAATATAGTGACAACGATTACCAGAGATTTAATACTGTCGTTGATCCCCACATATCATAAGATATGTCTTGTTGGTCACATTCCAAACATTCAAAGTCCTTAATCGTGTATTCTCTTGAATACCTTAGTGAAAACATGAGTGCTGTTAAAAGTTACCAAAATCCTCAAAATTCTATATACTCAAACCATGATATCACTTAGTCCTTATATCAATCATGAGCTCATGAATACTGTCAAACATTTCATTTTCCCCTTATCCCTTCATTATGCGCATATCATCTTCATTCCAAAAATATCTGAATAACCTTTCATGGATACTGGTATCATTAATCAGACAACAATGTTACAATCCTTACATGTCTCTTTATTCCATAGTACCATGAGATTACTTATACAACATTACACATGATAAACATATAATCATTCCACTACATTCTTAAACCATTGACCGAGCTTCAACAATTCTTTCATCTCACATACCATTGGTAGTCTCTTCATCATCATCCACATAAATACTTCCCATATGACCATACTGATTCTCTTCATGAGTCTTTCCCTTAGGGCATTTGTTTGCATAATGCCCATACATTCCACATTTAAAACACTTAACCATTTTTGATGTCGTAGCAATACCATTATCCTCATCCCTAGTATTAACTGAACATTTTCCTTTGCACTTACTGGCTTTGTGTCCTTCTTTTCCACACCCAAAGCATCTTCCAGTTCCTTTGAAACATTCTCCTTGATGCCTCTTCCCACATGATTTACATAGGGGAAATTGAACTTTCTTTCCTCTATGATCATCATGAAACTCCATCTTTCTCTTATTAGCCGAGTCAGGAAACTTACCAAATTTTACTTTATTGATCATATTATGAGATTGCTGATTCGGAATAATAATGATGTTTGGAATTCCAAATCCTATTTCATTTGGTTGCTCATAAAGAATATCATTCCATTGTCCATCATTTCCTCCATTATCGTGAATCACCTTGTTTCCAGCCATTTTCTAAAACCCAAAAAGAATAGCGTGAGAGGCAAAAATCATGCTAGGGAAAACAACATAAAAAAGGGGGAGTACCTTGAACATCTAACATCTTAGGTTTAATTCTATGATCGTTAGCGTAGTTCTAGTACTATAACCTATACGTATACTTAACCTTAGGGACATCCCTAGACATACCTTAGAAATATCTCTAGGGATCTCACTAACGTTTTCGCATCCTAGTTTCCAAAGGTTGACTAAACCTTTCCTCTGATACCAACTGTAGAGGTCTAGAATTACTTCCAGTGGACTACAATTGATACCTATCAGGGCACTCCATGGGCGGCTACACCCCCTGGGCGGGACACACCACCATCCCCAGTGGCAGCCATTTCCTCATGAAGCCCTTGGGCGGAGAGCCATGCTTCGTCCAACGCTCACATGTGAGAGTTCCCAAGGATCGGATACATTCCTACCTCCTTTGCCTCTGATACCAACTGTAGAGACCCGAAGCCTGACGTACATGGACTTTACATTACTTTTGCGGAATACTTAGTACATTACAAAAATACACACACAAGGACCGTAATAGTTTAGTGTCTTTGGAAACTCGGACTATAATCTTCTAATCGTGGTGAAAGATCTTCAACATCTCCCATATAGATCTTCCTTTTTTTTACCTAAAACCTTTCTTTATATCCTGGGGAAAAGAAAACATAAAAGGGTGAGCTCAAATGCTCAGTAAGGGTAAACAAAAGAAATATCAATCAAATCATATTCATAAGAACATAACATTTTGGAAATCATAACCTGCAAAAGAGAGCATAATTTCATAACATGGGATAAATCATGGCAGTGAAATGTAATCACAATAATCATAACATAAAACATGGAACTTTGTGGCATACACACATAATCATAGAGAATCATTTCTTGTTAGTCAAGACTCATTGCCAAGACTATCTTAGTGGACAAAGTCCCTTTCTGAATCGAGTAATCCTCGTTTCAGTCCTGTTTCACTGAACCGGTATAACCTACCATTCCAGCCATGTCTATCTCATGAGATATAAAATCTTTACCCAATGCATTGGAGGGAGATATAGGTCCCACCCATCTCTTAATGAATCCTTTCTTATGTGTGCCACAAAATCATAAATCATACATCATTGCATCACCCATGTAATAAAAACTGGATTCTTAAACAACATGACATCATAAAACCATTCATATAAGATAAAGGAATTCATAAACATAATTCCATCACAACATAGTCAAATCAATGTAAAAATATGGATAGAAACAGAACCCTTTATTATCTTAGATGGAAAATAATTTTGATAAAACACTTGAAATGAATTCTTGAGGAAAATATCCTTTCTTCTTCAAAATCAATTTCTTTTCACAAAACATCATACAATTTTAAAAGAAAGAGATTTTATTAAATATAGTCATGAAATCTTTTAGAGGAAGCTTCATGAAAATAAGGCTTTATAAAACAGTAGAAATCCGTTCGTGCCGTATAAGTTAAAAAAAACATTCTTTGTACTTTTGTCGAAAAAGTCAAAATGTACCTCGTACGATAAACGACAAAAGATTCCTTTCATATCTTTTACTAAAAACTAACCAAAGGGTAAAATTGGATTTAAACCATTGTAGTTGGATGGAAATAATATTACATATTGAGGAAACATGGATGTGGATGATAAAATAAACCCCAGTAAATACTTACGAATAAACAATCTCGGATAAAAATGAGATTGTGATATTTCCCTTACCTTAGGTCCGACTTGCTTTGTAAGTGTCCGAACCTCCTGTATAATGATTTAAATCATGTTATTGACTTATTACAGAATCATATTCATTGTTATGATATCATATATGGTTCACTTATGACATTATATTATCCGTTCTTTTGTAAACTCCATGTTACAGAAGCGTTTTGGGTAAAATCGTTTCATTTATCGTAGGTGTTTTGACTTGTTGTTCTTGACATCATTATTACTTATATCATGATTTACTTACTTCCAGAATATAAAATATGATTTATATATCATATATATTCAGTATATATATATATATATATAATAGGTAGATAAATAAAATGAAAAACACCGTTCATGGAGACGGTAGTCCGTACGTACGCATGAACGCTGTTTTCCTTTCCTTATTGTCTTGAAATGGAAGTAAGTAGATTACATACATATGTATATATATACATAAGTCCAGTAGCTTTATAATGTCATATATTTCATTATTATTTATTATATATACATTATAATCATTCTTAAATGGTTAACATGGAGAATGAATCTCATCGCGTCGTGGAGACGGTAGTCCGTACGTACACACGAACGATGATATCATTTCTATAAATATTGAATTGAATTGGAGTGAATTATACAATATATCAGAATCAATATGATGTTGTAATAACTATGTATAGTTATTTTTTTACACCATTATACCCATCCATGTAAGGTGGTGGTGGAAAATAGATTACACCACGGCGTGGAGACGGTATTCCGTACGTACGCACGCGCGGTGATTTCTTTTTCTGTAGGATGGATAGATGGTGAAATAGGGTTGTTTCATACTTATAATAACATATCAGTATATGAGTGATACTGATGTTATTACTTCATAATGAAACAACCTAAGAAGAAGAAGTGGAAGAAGAAATAAAGATGAAAGAATTGGTAACGGTAATTACATCTTCTTTGAAGCGCCTTTTGGAGACCTCCTCTTAGGGAACTAAAATTGGTCTTTGAGTAAGACCAGAACCTCTAGGATGTTTCTAGGGAAGTGGAGAAGAGATTTTTTCAGGGGTTGGCCGAGCTTGAGTGCTCAAATTGGTGTGAGGAGGAGGGGGAGGAGGTGTCCTTTTATAGGGGAGGAGAGGGGCACCTTAGGAACATCTCAAAATATTATTTTATATTAAAGTCAAAATCAGTTTATAATGGTTCCAAAGGGTCTTATTTCGAAGCTAAAGTGGGGATGGGTCGAAATCCTATCAACCAATAGAATTTAGACAGGTTTAGGATATTATTTTAACCTTATCAATTAGATTTAACTCTAAGTTAAATAATTTAACTTTTACCATGTCTTTTTGTTTTCTTTCACTATATGGTTAATAAACTTACTATAACATGCCAAACGAACCCCAAATTGTTTATTATTAATATATATATCATTATCTAAGTCATTTGGCCGAACCTTAGATTTTTATGAATAAAATAACAATTAATAATATAATATTTGATTTAAAAACTATTTTGTGTCAATTTTGACACTATTTGATATATGATTTTTTTGAAAGTCATAACAGAATTAAATGTTCGAACCAAGTTGATTAAATCAACATTAAGATATCATATTAACCTAGAAAATTAGTGGAATTCATAAAAAATCTCAAATTACATTTATTTTGGTGTTTATAACATCAATTATGTCAATATTTCATTAATAAGATAATTACTGCATCATCGTTGTGTCATAAATAAATTAAATTATTTGATGTCTAAAAATTACAAATAAAATACCATCATGTAGGAAATCTTTTTAGCTTTCTAATGAATATTTACAATCGAATTTATCTTATGTATAACCCCATATTAAAAATGATTTACTTATTAAACTTTGATTTTAACTATTTTAACCTTTCTTTAAATAAATTAATAATAAATGTCCTAATCTAATCCAAGTGGGCCTAAATGGTCATATTTTATTCCTAAGTTTGTTTTTGGTCGAAATGCACTTGTCCAATAGGATTAGGACATGTGTTAGGATAATATTAATATCATATTTACCCTTAGTTACCCTATTTACTATTAACCGCGGTAAAAAAAGTAAAAAGTTACTATTCACCAAAAATTATTTTCATCTCATTGAACCACATTTTAGTCCTTGATATTAACCGTGTCTCTCAGATTTTCGAAATTCCATTCACAGAAGCGGTAAAATTATGTTTTATGAAAAATTCAGTTTTTAACCTACCACTTGGTAGTTTCACTATTCATCAAAAATTGATGTTTTTCAGAACAATGCCAAAATTTCATCCTAAGCTATATTTCATATTCCGAATTCAAAAATGAAGTCTATTTTACCAAATTCATAACACAAAAGTTGCATTAATTAATTTTATAATTAAATCCCGCTGTTAAAACAAATAGCGTGTTTTTAAGAAACAATATCTATCAAAAGATTGACACTTGATTATGTCTGGTTTAAATGTGAAATTACAACCAATGACCAAAATTGTATTAAATTGTAAAAATATATTCTAAATATACTTTAAAACCACTCAAATTAATAATTTATCACTATTAATAATTTCGATTAAAAAAGTTGTTTTTAATTAAAATTTAGTAATTTTCACTATTCATCAGAATATGAAAGTTATCCGAAATGTACCAAAATTTCACCTTAGGCTAAATTCGATACTCCGAATCCAAAAATGAAATCCATTTTGAAAAATAAAATTTACAAAATTTCAAAAAGTGGTTATTACTATTCATAACGGCTAGTTTTAATAACATTTTAATAGCATATCGTTGTTTAGTGAAACTCGGTATTGCGTATTACACACGCTATCGAGGAAGGTCGCGATTGCGTGTAATGCAAGGCAAGTCAAGGATGTGTGTTGTGCAAGCTCCTTTTGGTGTAGCGTACAACACAAGACATTAATAAAATAAAAAGAATATATTTCATAAAATCTCGGGCTGTTACAGGATCGGCCTAGATGGTTGTGGCATGTTCAGACAGTGATGCTAGGGGCATGACTCAGGAAGCTCAGACAGGATGGTCGAGATCTGTTCGCTCAGTGGCGGTGTGGGGCGCGTTGGCCAGCACGATTTGGTCAGGCGCACGGGAGGCGGCTGGGTAGGCCAAGTGGCAGCCGGGTAGGCCTGCGGACAGTCGAGAGGGGGCCCGCCAAGCCAGCAGGCGGCTGAGAGGTGTCCGTGTTGGACGATGAGTAGGATGGCGGGGTCTTGGCCAGGGCTGGTTCGACCAGTGGCGGTGCGGTACACCACGTGGAAAACAGGGGTTGTAGAGGCCACGTGCAGCGTGACCTTTTTCTTCGGTACCTTCATTGCCTCTTTGTTTCAATACCATGCTGATGGATATCACAAAAGCGATCGAATGTGGGTGTCATGAAATTTTAGTTTTTCCCACACCCTTAGCATTTAGGGTGATAACAATCGATCCATTAGAACGTTCCACAACAATACACCTACAAAAAATAATGAAATCATCCTCTTTCAACATTTTAAAAAATAGGAAGAACATCAAACTTATATGAAATTAACCCTCTACCTTTTTTTCGTTGTTCAATGATGAAGTTTCAGGAAGAAGACATAGTTGTCGTCGTTCATCGCGTCCGCCGCACACTTCCAATCCCAATCTCACATGACAATTATGGAAAACATTCAACGTCAGTAGGAGTATGGGGAAGATAATCGAAGGAGATTGTTGACGGTGTTCTTTATTGGAAGAAAATGTTCTTGGTTATTCGTTGAGAGATGACGTTCTTTGTGGGTGAACTTTATTTGTCACAAGCACTCCTCTCCCAAAAATTCTTCCTAAAAGTCAAATTCATAACAAAATAATTGTCTAATCTTATCTATTATTTAATTGTTGGCACAAAATTCAAATGGGTTAATTAATTAGGTTAGCTCCAATTAATTAATTCATGAGGTTGGCACAAAATTAATGTGGAGGATTTGGCACCATAAATACTTGTGCGTTTTCTCCATTAAGGTAAAGGGGTGGTGGCACCATTAAGTGGTGAGCTCAAGAGGTTTTAAACACGGGTGGTCCCCACATTATTAAACATTTAGAGGAGGTTAGGTTCAGGTGGGGCCCACTAGCATAACCTATGATTGAAGGTTAAGGCATTGTAGTCCCCACCTGCTACTTCCACATGAAGGCTTCAAACAAACAAACAAAAAATAATGCTACAAATTTATTTCTTATTTTATTTGTTCATTAAAACCCCAAAAAAAAAATCTTTTATTTCCAACCATCAGCCATCGAGGTCAAAGTTTTCGTAAGCTAATATCAGTGATGCAACTTCAACAGTGCCTTCAGATTTAAATTCCTAGAACTTGTTCAAAAGTTATATAACAACTCGCTCATAAATTTACTGAATGTACTTGAACAAAACATCAAAATTTCAACTAGCCACACGAGGCCTCAGATTCACGTGTAGTAAATTTTCGCAGACTCATAAAATTCGCATGTACATAAGAAAAACATTTCCCGGGAAATTTCGGGTCATTACATTCTCCCCACCTCAGGGATTTAAATCCCTATAAACTACAACGTGAACTAAGGGAACAAATGAGGGTACTGATCACACATATGAGCCTTCAGCTCCCATGTGATCTCTTGGAGGATCCCATGCTTCCATAGAATGTGCACCAATGGTATCGACCATCCACATTGGACCTGTTCCTGTCGATCATCAATCACCATGTGATCCTCCGTAAAAGTCACGCTGTCGACGATGACCAGATCTCCATGGTCGATGATGTGAGTATGATCTTGATATTTTATCCTTGGTAGGGATATGTGAAAAAAATCGTGATCCCAATGAAATTGAGGGAGAAGTGCTAGATGTTAATCCACCTCGCCTTCTCTGCTGAGAACCTGGAATGGTACGATTAATCTCGGAGAGAACTGGCAACCTTAGCCACATCACTATAGTCCTTGTCGAGGTGAGACCCATAGAAAGACGTGGTAAAAATCCTTGAACTATGGGGGCCTCTGTCTCCTGACACCATATGACATAGGCCTACTCTGTTAGGTCTTCATCAGCTCTGGGATGATCTGCACCTTCTACAAGGTAGCTCGTACAATCTCTGGTCCCATAAGTGCTGACTCCCCAGGATAAGTCCAACACAAATTTAATTTGCAAGGTCACATGTATAATGCCTCAAAAGGTGAAATCCCAATGGTGTAGTGATAGATGTTATTGAATGAAAACTCCACCAAAGGTATGTGATCCTCCTAGCAGTGACCGAATTCGAGGATAGAAGCACAGAGCATATCCTCGATGGTCTGAATGGTCCGCTTAGTCTGGCCATCTTTATAAGGATGGAAGGAGGTGCTTTGACGAAGCTACGTACCAAAATCCTCTGGAAACCCCTTCCATACCTAAGATGTAAAACGTGCATGACTATCAGAGAAAATAGAATAAGGTACCCATTGTAGCATCACAATCACCTGTACATAGTGGTTTCTCATGATCTCTACTGAACCATTCTCTCTGATCAGTAGGAAGATGGCTGGTATGGTGAGACGGTCGATGATCACCCAAATTGATTCGTTACCCTTGGTTGTATGTGGATTTCCTGTCACGAATTCCATGGATATCCCATCCCACATCCACTATGGGACCTCTAAATGCTAATCCAAGCCTGCTGGTACCTGGTGCTCTGCCTTCAATTGCTGAAATGTGAGGCACCGAGAGATAAACTCTACAACTACCTTCATTATCCTCAGCCACAAGTGTTGTTGCTGGAGATCATGTTACATCTTCACCACTCTTGTATGTACTGCTAGAGTAGATTTGTGGAATTTCCTAAACACTCCATCATGAAGTGACACTGGCACCATAGTATATCATCTAAAGAGGATAACAAGATCCCCGAATTTGAAAAATCAATCAGGTTCATGCCCTATGGATATCTAGGCACGTTGTGTCTCACAGTCAGCATCACCATGTTGCACCTCCCTGACTCACTAAAAGAGTGGGGGTGTAACTGTGAAAGACTATAAGAAAGCTTCTCAATCTCTATCCATGTAGGATATCTACAAAATGGATAGCTGCTATGTTGATTCCCCTAAAATCTGCATACCAGACCTCTTGCTGAGTCCATCTAAAAGAACATTCCCCTTCCTAGGAGTATAGACTATCTCGAAGTCATAGTCCAACAGGAACTCAGGTGAACGTCATTGCCTCAAGTTCATGTCCTTCTCAGAGAAGATATAATTGAGACTATTGTGATCAGATTATACGGTAAAACGCTTACCCATCAGATAGTGTCGCAATATATTCCATGAGAAGACCACTATTTATAACTCCTGGTCATGGGTAGCATAGTTCTACTCATGCTCATTCTGCTGTTGAGAACCATATGCGATCACAGATCACTCCTGCATCACGACACACCCATGTCTAGTTCCAGATGCGTCACAGTAGACTATGTACCCTATTCCTTCCTCTAGAAGCATCATGATGGGGGAACTAGTCATCCTCTTCCACATCTCTTGAACGCATAGCTGGCATCTCTCCAACCCCATGATGGGTTTCCCCTTCTTTTTCATGTTAGATAGTGGTGCTGAAACTCTGGAGATGTCTCGAATGAATCTCCAGAAGTAACCATCCAATCCCATGAAACTCTGTACCTCTGTCACACTCCTGGGTGTCTCCCAAGATATAACCACCATAGTGTTTGCTGGATCTACTACAACTCTAACCCTTGAGATGAGATTTCTCAAAAATTGATCCTCGTTGATACAAAACTGGCACCTAGATAGCTTCACATAATGGTGGTGCTCTCAAAGTGTGTCCATTGCTACATGCAAATGATAGGAATTCTTCTCCTCAGTATTTTAGTAGATCATAATGTTGTCGATTAAAACTATGACAATGTGATCGGGGTATGGCTGGAAGATCCTAATAATGAGTCCCATAAAAATAGTTGGAGCGTTGGTTAATCAGAATGGCATAACCAAGAAATCTTATTGGTCGTACCGACAAATGAATTTCATCTATTAAACATCCTCATCTCAAACTCTGAGCTGGTGATAGCCCGATATAAGTTCTATCTTCAAGAACCACCATGCTTTATCATCTGATCAAAGAGGTCGTCAATCCTTAAGAGTGGGTACTTTTTCATCATGGTCTCCTAGTTCAGGAGACGGTAGTTGATAATAATCCGCAAGGTTCCATTTTTTTTCTTGGTGAACAGAATCGGGGCTACCTAGGGAGAAACACTAGGCCCCATGACTACCTTACCTTGCATATACTCAATCTGTACTCACAGCTTGTGAAGCTCCACGGAAGCCATCTGATAAACTGTTGTAGGTATCAGTGTCTTCCTAGGGTATTTGTTAATGTAGAATTCCACCTCTCTGTGGGGAGGTAGACATGGGACATCATCAAAAAAACATCAATGTACTGGTCCACCACTACAGGATAAGTTAGACTCTTCTGACCTACTCCTCTAAGGGTTAGGCAAGACAACTGATGAGTGATTAGATATTCTCTCCTCCAGTAATGTCCATCATGTGCTAAAAAGGCTCCCTTCATTCCAGTTAAGGTGTACCTAGTCGCATCCATTTGGACACACCACACTTTAGGCCTAATAAAGTTGATCAGATCAGAGACTATAGAAAACCATTCCATACCCAAGATGACATCATAAGTCCTCGACGCCGCTACTAGGAGATCCTAGTCGTAGTTCTCACCTCCTAGAGTAAGCTCACACTACTGGAAATAATGTGTAATCGTCCACTCTGATCTCGTAGATGACTCTAGCGTTAAGGATCAAGCCAAAAAATCCTTTGGAATTCTCCAGCTCCATAAGAGGGCTGTGGAAATGAATGAGTGTCTAGAAGTAGTGTCTATAAGGACTACATATTTGGTGGAGTACACACAGATCATGCCTCAAATTATCTCCATAGTGTCATGATCAAAAGCCTCAGCTGCCAGGATCTGAGTTCTTGCATGTCCACCTGATCCCTCCGGTCTGGGTGGACCTC
The DNA here is from genome assembly GCA_963277665.1 of Viscum album. Classification (NCBI taxonomy): domain Eukaryota; kingdom Viridiplantae; phylum Streptophyta; class Magnoliopsida; order Santalales; family Viscaceae; genus Viscum; species Viscum album. Next base: position 1,249,152,868 of record OY728148.1, read on the forward strand.
CTGGTGGTGGCAGTGGTAACATCTCAAAATGTCTTCCACTTCCAGATGCACAGCCTGCTCCTCGTCCATTTCCACCTGCTCTCATGTGGACCTCCTCGATCAAAACTCTACCTCTTTTTGGGTGGTCCATCAACTGTCTGCTGATCATTTGAATAGCGGGTCCGACAATCACGAGCCATGTGACCCTTCCCAACCAATGTGAAACACTAGGTGTTCCTCATATGACAGGATCTGTCTAATGTGACATGCACTACCATACCCGAGTAATGTGGTCATCCAACGAATAGTCTGGTCTGTTTGGATCTCTGTGACATATGTCTGCATCCAACTGTAGAATACTCTTCTATGTGATGCCCAATGATGGGTCTCGCTATTGTTGATGCTCAACAAAGAAATTATTCACTAAAACGGTTCACTCAAACACCCATATCAGTGTCAGGATGCTAAAAGAGATTATCGAAACCCGGATCTCTCACTCATGCCCCTGCTTGAAGGTCTGGGCCCTGAAGAATTGGCCCACACCTTATTTGTGTAGTAGCGCGAGAGGTCGGTGAACATCACTTAGTACTATTCCACCGTCATGATATTCTATTGTAGATGAAGTAGATCATGTATCTGCACTACACGTTTGGTGGTTGGGACAAACACCACCTGAAACAAGCCCTCGAAGTCTACCCATAGTAGTGTCGCCTCGTCATGCACCTTGAGTATCAGGAAAAACCATTTGCCTACTTCTTCCAAAAAGAGACTCGCGACAAGGATCACCATAAGGTTGGTATCTATCCCTACTAGTTTGAAGTCTCTCACCACAGCCTCCATCCAATCCTCAACTTCATGCGTGTCCGTCTCACACCTCATACTAGGTGGCCTCTGGTGCTAGAACTCATGCAGCGCGATTAGGCAGCGTGCACTCTCTACTACTGGAGCTGGTGGCATCGGTGGCCAAACTGCTAATGTTACCGCTTGTGCCTCCACAGTGATAGGTCCCTAAACCTAGGCCTCATCATTCGGTGGGTTTTCATATTGTTCAACTCTCCAAACCCAAGCTATATGTATGCGTGGAGGAGTCCTGAAAAAAAAACAAGTGTTTCGTGGTCAAAATTTTATACCTGGTGAGATGACTGATAGAAAACTTTTTAAAACAAACACAAAATCATTGTTTTCATGCATTGACTAAAAAATCAGAAGTCAGAGTCCTTTTGTATTGATACATTGGCCGCCACATCAGCAATAGACTCCCTAAACTGAAAACCTCACTCAATATCCTTAACACTATTTCTTCACAGAAAAGATCATAGTCCAAAGGTAAGCAGTAGAACTAAATCCTTTGATAGTAATTTGTTACTACATGTCCCCCATGGGTCCATGTAATGACTACCCCATGCTCGCCTTCCATATGCCAGGGGTTGGATACTAGCACCAAAGATTTAAATCTCATGAACTGGGAAGGAATTGCCTTTATAACCTGAATACGCACCCAATAGAGTAAAAAATGGAAGCAAAAATATATATATATAAACTGTATAACAAAATAGTGATGAAAAGTATAAATGGGCCAAATATACAATCCCAACTATAAAGTACAAGAAACTAAATGTACAAGTATTAGAAATAGTGAAAAAAGCTTCTGGATCTTCCACCGTGGAAATCATAACTTAAGGGTAGGTAACGATTACCTCCATATCACTCCATGTCTCTCTATCTCCTTCATCCACCATCACACCATGTGGTCCACCTCTGGATAGCATTCAGTCCTGATGCTTTTAGCCTATGTCAGCATTGTCCATCATCTACATCCAACACAACGAGGTGGGGTCATAGCCCGTGCAATAGTGAGTATAACGATACCCAGTAGGGACATCAAGACCTTAAATGTCTCACGAATTCCAACAAGGATGAATCAAAAACTATGAAGTCAATATATAACCCTGCATAGGTATATGCCAATACATATACCTATGTTATCAACTAATCAATCTCAATCATGAGATAAACAAAAAATTTACTTACTAATCTCACACAGATATAAAAAATTTGTAGAGAGATAAAGATGATTTGATGTACCCACAAAATCATCTCCTCTATCGAACTGACGTAGGATCCTGGTACATTAATAAGATCTGTCGAACCCACACAATATCCAGGAAGAGTATTCAATACCGTCAATCCCACAGAGGATATAGGAAATGTAGTCCGAACTGGAGAACCCACACATGATCCTATAATAGTAATCAAAACATACGAACCCATATAGGATCTAGGTATAGTAGTCAAAGCTGTCGAACCCACATAGGATCCGTTAACAGTAGTAAGAGAGTAGCCAGCCATAGGGATTCCGCACAACCACGCATGATTTAGGGAGGGTCTACTCCTCAAGTGATGTTTCGATACATCAACATCCAATAAGTCTACTAAAGAAACATGTCGATGGTCTGCTGCATTATAGGTTCAACGCAACAGACAAAGCATCAATCAGATTCCCGATCTCATAGTTATTAGCTTTTTAGTCCCAGGGGCCTGGCTGGATTCGTGCAAAATCCACACTGACTATATATCCACTATACCCAAAACTCTAGTTGGGTATACTCTAAGGAAACATCATTCTCAATTATTTTCAGCATCATTGACAGTTCGTCAAACAGACGTTCGATGCCAATGATATGGTCGATGGATCATAAATGGTCGCAGTGCGCCCAGGTGCAGTCCGACCCGTTCGGAATGACTTGGCCCGACTTAGTCTGGGCCAACCCATTGTGTTCAGCCCAACCCGTTGGGCCCTTCCCAAAAGGTAGTGAACTCCGGGAGTAGCATGGGGGCACGAACCACTCATGAGGGTGCGGATCGGCCGCATGTCGGTGTAAGAACGGTTTGTCCTAGAGGTGCTGCTAGGGGCATTGATGTCCAGCTCAGCCAGGCGTGCATGGGGAATGGCTCGGCTGCTCAGCCCGGATGACTGAGGATGGTTATACAAGAATCATGAGGGGCACGGCTTGTGTGGCTCGGCCTGGAAGGCCAAGGCTGGTTCGGCCTATGGCGGCCCGCTGGTTGTGAACTCGCCGGTGCATTTTGGTCGGGCGCACCTGAGGTGGCAGGTTAGGCCGAGAGGCAGTCGGGCAGGTGGGGAGGCAGTCGGGCAGGCCGAGGGCTAGGCCGATTGGCAGCCGGGAGGGAGCCTGGTAGGCCATTGGTGAGTGGGCCCACTCGGGGTAGCGGCACGGCTCGGCGAGCGATGCAGCTGGCTGGGGCCCGACCGAGGTCAGTTTGGCTGGTGGCAGAGCGGGACGCCGCGGGGTGGCACAGGTCCCAAAGGCTGGAGGTACCGTGGCCTTTATCTTTGCTTCCATTGTCGCCTGGTCGTTTCGTCTACATGTCGAAGGATATCACAAAAGCGATCGACAAAGGGTGTCACACCATGTTAGTTTGGCCCACACCCTCCATGTTTAGGGTTATATCCATCGCTCATTTAGAATGATCCACATCAATACACCTGCAAAAAAATAAATAAAGCATCCTCTATATTTACTTTTAAATATAGGACGAACATGAAACATAATTAAAATTAACACCCTACCTTTTGATCATTGTTCAACAATGAAGTCACAGGATGATGACATAGTTGTTGTCATTCGTCGTGTCCAACGCACACATCCAATCACAAGCATGCACATCGGTTGTGGAAAAAGATCAATGTCAGTAGGAGTCCACGTAAGATAATCGAAGGAGATCGTTGCCGGCATTTTTCGTTGGATGAAAACGTTCTTCATTCATCATTAGGATATGAGTGTCTTCGTTGGAGAACTCTATTTCTCCCATGATCTCCTCTCCCTAAAATTACTCCCAAAAGACAAATTCCAACAAAAATAATAGATTACCTTATCTATTAATTAATTTTTGGCACAAAATTAATATGTGTTAATTAATTAGGTTAGCTCCAATTAATTAATTCAAGATGATAGAACAAAATTAGTGTGGAGTATTTGAAATAATAAATACGTGTGTGTTGGATCCATTTAGGTGGTGTGGTGGTGGCACCATTAAGTGGGGAGATCAATAGGTTTTAACCACAGGAGGTCCCCACCATATTAAACATGAAGAGGATGTTAGGTTCGGGTGGTCCCCACCACCATAATCTCTCTTAGGTTGTTAAGGTGTGGTGGTCCCCACCTCCAACTTCCACATAGAGGCTTCAACCAACCAAATAAAAATAAAGCTACAACTATATTTTTACTTAATTTATTCATTACAAACCCCAAAAATTATCTTTTATTTCTGACCATATGTCATTGAGAATAATATCTTCTTAAGTGAATATTGGTGCTGCGAGTTCAACAGTGCCCTCATATTTCATCTCCGAGAACTGGTTCAAATGTTATAAAAAATCTTGCTCGTACTTTTATTGAACGTACCCAAAAAAAACATCAAAAACAGATTCCGAACTCACCACTCCTCGGAATCACCCACCTACAATTTTTGCGGACTAGTAAAATTACTATGAATTTAGGAAAAATAATTCCATGGAAATTTTGTGTCTTTAAAGATAACTAGATCCATTGTGTAGAGGGATTCTGGGGAATGGAAGACAGACTTTATTTCTCAAATCATTGGCTTTAAGGAATAGGAAGAGGGACCAAATTTAATCATTACATCAAGTGATTTCATTGTAAGGAATAATAGACATGAAAATAACTGTAAAACAATGGATGATTTTACTCAATATTATTAACTACCAGACCCTTTAGATTCATATTGTAAAATATATCATTATATCTTTTAATCAATTCTTGCTATTACAGGGAATTATTATTTATTTTACAACTATTGAACATTTAATATTATATAAATGTTGTTATTATATTATTCATTATATATTTATTTTTTATCAATGTAGTTTTTAATATGATAAAAATCAAAATTTTGACATTAATGATATCTTTTATGATTCAAATTTTTTAATCTAATATAACTAGACTGATAGGGGTTTCAATTTTTTTTACTTTAATAATCAGACTAAGTCTGAGTATGCTAAATATACATTTTGAGATTTTACAATAAATTGGATTAATGTTTTTTTAAACTATACATCACCCTCCCAAATATTCAATGTGTAGAAAACATATTAAAATATTCTATCTATAATTTTCATTAGAGTAGGGTTCTACTATTTATTTTCATGTTGACTATTATTTTCCTAAATTATATTATGTTGTATTGTTTTTTATAAATTTTTTATTTTAAAAAAAATTTATAGTAACTTGTATTAATTGAATATATTTTCTATTGTTTTAAAAAAGATGTCATGAATTGGATATATCGTTAAAATTTCAATCCCACTAGATTACTAATAATTGATGGAAATGAATATGTGTATCAATGATATAAAATGTGTAGTTAAAAATCAAAACTATAGTTGATTCCTTTTTTATGCTTACAATGAAATATCATATTACATATAAGGACACTAATTCTTTTGAAATTGATAAGTAGATAGAATATTTGTTCAATTACGATGATTTAAATGAATTATTATGTTTTATGAAAATGAATATATATAGTCAGATATCATTATGTGATGATTATAATAGTTTCTAGAGATAAATTGAAGATAATAAATTGTGTACAACCAATTTTCGTACAACTGTAAGAGTGATTCATATAACTGATTATGAAATATTTTTATTTTATTGTTGTAGATTTTGTTTCAAATATTCATCCATTAATATTAACTGTTTTAAATATTATACAATCACTTGGAGTAAATGAACCTTATTATTAAATTATGGTTTTAAAAATTATTTATATAGTGTTCAATTAGTTAGAATCCATAAGTAATGTTGTAGTTGATACACATAAGATAACTAATATCCTTCTTAATGATTTTATTAGTATCCTTACGTAGTATGTGGGATGATATAATAGTGAAGATGAGAAAACAACAAAGCGAAATTGTGTTGTTTCATTTTCTATGAAATCTATTATATCTTAAAACTATATGTCCACTGTTAACATTACTAAATCCTTAATGAAGATGATTGTTTTTGTTTATACTGATTATTGTACATCCTAACATTCAATGAATGAGAAATATATTTTTTCTAGAATGATAAATAAGATATTTATTATTAATGATTATCATAACTGATATAATAACGGTCATAATGATAAATGTGACAAAAAGTATTTTAATGTCACTTGTTATTAATGTATAAAAATTGTACATATCCGACCAGATAGACTGATATTGGAAACTGTGGACGTGATAGAAATATATTCAGTCAAAAATAGAATTAATATTTTTATATATTAAGGAATAATTGTATTTAAAGCATTGAACACATGGTGTCACTTTAGTGGATATTCATCTAAAACACCTTCTAGGAATGAATTTTTTAGATTGAGTAAATTTTTTCTATTTTCCAAAGTAACCATAAAAAATCATGGTCTAATGGAATATTTAATAAAATTATATTACCATAATTGGATGATTTTTATACAATTTATTTTTATGAGAAATATTCGAAATCTATTAATGAATATTATTCATCAGCAAAAGATAGTATATTTACACATTTATTGTGATGATTACATATATGAGAATCATTTAGAAAATGAAAATTGTATGATTAAAAAATGTTATAATTATGATCCTAAAATTGCTATGGAATACTCTTGAATTCCCCTTTTTAGTAAATAAATACCACTTATTTCTATAAATATTGAAAAATATAATTTTTGAAGAGAATATATTTAAAAAAAATTAAAACATTTCTTTGAACAATTGTTTTCAAATTTATTTTAGTAAATGATGTATTAAAAATTCAAGTGGTGAGGATAAAAACTTAGTTATAAAATGAAAATATAAAATTTATATTTTTTAAAAATTATTTTTCAATGTTGACCGTTGTTAAACAAAAATTTGAAAAATTTTATATACAGAATAGATCTCATGGTAATTTTTCTCGAATGAGTTTTACAAATGAAATTTTTTTCGTTACAATTATTTTATTTGAAAAATGTGGAACTTATTTCCACGAAATTACAATGTGGAGTGTAGTCAAATAAATATTGATCCTTAAAAATAAAATCAGCTTGAATTCATATTTTTTATATTACTAAATGATTCTGGTATCCAAATATATTTTTTTCTTAAAATTACATGGCCCATGTAATATTTGATTCCAAAAAAATAATATTTTTTATAGGATAAAAATAACAATTCCTGAAATAAAACTATGTGGTACATAAATAGTCGTACATTATGGTACATTTTGGGATAAAAATATTACATCCAAAATAAAATCATGATAAAATGTGTGGAATTCTTTTCCATAGATATTTCTTATGCGGAAATACTTTGAATATGTAACAGTATTCATCATGGAGAACCACCTATTAAAAATTTTTAATTAGTGTTACTTCTTATGGATAACCATATTAAAATAATTAAAAATAATTATGAAGGATTCCGTGAGATATTTTAAAATGAAAAATTATTAGTGCATAGTTATAAAGGAGATTTATTATATATTTCAATCCATTGGATAATTTTTACACAACAAACATAGAAGAAATTTGAAGATAAGACAATTATTTTCGTTTTTAAATTTATAATAAATCAATGTTACATTGTAAAAGGTTAGGAACTTGTTGGAATAGAATCTAATATATGTTGACTAAGAGTTGAATTTTTTTGGAAGTATAGAACATGTGTTTGATACCTTAAAATTCAATTATCATGTCAATATAGAAAGATTTAAAAATAAGGTTTTAAATATATTATTGAATATCAACATATTTTGATTTAGATTTAGTCCACATGGGTTTATTTGGAGCTACACAATCTATAATTATTGGTGAAAAAAATTATTTATATTTGAATTTTTTTATTACACTATATATACATGCGTCTATTTTTTACAAAGGAATACAGATCCTTTAGTTATTTGAAATTATTTTATCCAGCGACTAATATGATAAAAGACTACCTTTGATAACTATTTATAGTGATCCTGCTGTATAATTTGAATATTCTCAGTATGAAACTTTTAATTGTTTTAAAAAAATGGACATAAATTTTAAGCACCTAGAACCCCCCACCCCCAAATTTTATATCCAAAAGAAATTATATAATTCATAACGAAATAAAAATAACCCTGATGAGTGAATATGGAACTGCTAATTTTTTTGGGTGGAATGAGTTATTCAATAATGCAACATTGTAAATAGTGTTTTAAATAGGCATTTAATTAATAAAACAAATTACGAGATGTAGAAATTAACAAAACAAAATGTTTATTATATAAAAATTATTTAGTTTCACATAATTCATCCTAAATACTAATGGTTATATAATTTATTTTGTAAACAAATATGATGAATGAATATTTTTAGGTTATTCCACTACTTCAAAGGATTATAGATTTTTTAATAAAAATTGATATACTCTAGATGAAATAATACAAAATATGTTTGATAAAACTGATCCCTTTGGAATCCAAGAACATCATCCTATACACATAGATGTTATTTCTAAAAATCCTTTTTAACCATTGTTATAAATTTCATATAAAAATAAAATAACCCTAGAATTAGATTCTTAATTTATACCTCAAATTTATTTTTTACCTATTAATGATGAAAAATCCTTTGAATACTCTAGATTTTAGTTATTTCTTTGGAATAATCATAATGAAAGAATCATTGGTGATATAGAACCACATGTTAGGACTATAGGTTTCTTATGATATTAAATATAAAATATATATTAGTTATCCCAATTTGAACCCTAGAATCCTGAGGATGATTTAGGTTGTAAAGATTATGTTAAGTAAATAAATGATGAAATCAATTATATTTAGAGGAAATATTTGTTTACTATAATTTAATTACAAAAATAAAATTCAAAAATATGAATAAATTCATTTTTTTGAATAAATTTGATTTAAGTGAAATAATAATTTGAAATAATTAAATACATTATGAATGGATATAATGAACAAGAATGAATTTATTATAAGAATAACTTTTCACCAGTAGCATGAATTTAAGCTATATTAGTTAATTTATCACTCATATTATTCATTAATCGCTAAAATATTGAAATGGATTAGAATATTGATTTTCATAAAATATATTTTCAAGAGAAACTTGATGTATAGAACCCCATAAAAATTAACAATTAAATACATACAAAATATGTCTATAAGAATTCTAATACCATATTTTTATATTATTATGTCCCAACATCACAGGTTGACAAATAAACGTGATTTTTGTTACAAAATAAATATTAATGTAGTTGTTGATCAAAAGAAATTATAAAAAAAATTCATTAATATATTATGATTGAAAAAATTAATTTTTATGATATTATATATGGTTCAACACTAAAATATTTAATAGGTTCCATTGATAATATTATGAAATATGTGTCGGGGATGAATATAATGGGTGAGTTAGCTTCTGTCAGTAGTTTCCCATTTTCACCAAAACCAAATGAATATTCTCTTTCTCAACCAATGTATGTAAATTTCATTCTTAAAAAATTTATATTTTAAAATATGACAATTATTGGTACTCTGATTTGTACATATAATACATTTCCTCATGAAGCGGCTTGGAAAATAGTAGATCAATTTATTTTTGAAAGTATGAAAGGAATACTAATTAAATTAACTTCTAGTAATCAAAATTAAATGTTATATGTATTCTTGTGTTTTATATATAAATACAATTATAAATAATCCCATAAAAAAGATGTAAAAACAACTTTTGTTATGTTATGTGAACTATATAATTAGGCCTATTATATTAATCTAAAACATTGAACTAAAAAATTATTCGTATTCTAGAATTAGTGGATCTCGAATGGATAAGAAAAATTCATCTAAAACATGTTGTTTATTAGGAAATTCTTTAATTTATTGGTCATATATGAAAAAATAATTATAGAACATTAAACTATTGAATCAAATTGCGGGCAACATGAAGTAGTTTTGCTCCTTTATTTTGGATACAATGCACAGTCACTAACAATAGAATGTATTTTTACTGAAAATCATATACAATAGGATAATAAAAATTCCATTTACATATGTAAAACCCTAACACATAACTCATGTACAATAAAAATTCATATATTTCACTATTTATTTTTGGATCATGCACATAAATGAGATATAATTTTATATTTCATTTGAATTCAAAAACTAAAACTATTTATTGATATAAATATTATTTTCTTACATATATTTTAATATATCAAATAGTTCATATGAATGATCAAAATAAAGTAATAACTCGTAGATTATGTTTTATTTCCAATATCATTACATTAAGATAGTCATTTACATTTCACAAGGACATATGTTTCATATAAAAATTAAGTTATTCATAAAATATTTTTTTGTATATTGTTTGTTTTTTTAATCATTAATCCTAATGATATTTTTAGACTCTACATATTTATAAAGTTATCAATGTAAAATTTAGAAAAATGATTCTAAGACAACAAAATTTTTATATAACCTAATGGCTAAAAAATATCAGATTAATGTTTTTAATTAATTTTTATATCATATTTTTAATAAAGAAATTATAATTATTCATTCTTAAAACTATCATTAATATTTCATAAACAAAATTAAATCATTCTAAAAAAATCATAATCATATATTTTATAAAATTATCATAATCTATTAAAAAAATATGTATATCATACCAATGAAATATTTTACTCTAATTTATATATGGTTTCTAATTTAAATTATCTACTATATAAAATAGAATATTCTAATAAATGTATTATTGATATAGTCATTTTGCCTAAATATTTTATACTATTTATCTTCAATCAATCACATCAATATAAATTTATTTAAATATAAAAATCAAAAAATCCTTGTGTTATATTTTGGAATTAAATTCAAATAATAAATATAGTAGATAGGAAAGAATTATTGATATATAAATCTTGAACTAATTATGTAATTTTAAATGTATGATATTTTATCAATGCATAGTTCATTTACTTGGTTGTTAAACATATACAAGATGGAGGTTTAAAGTAGTTTTGAATGATAATATAAATAAATATTTTTTATTCATCCAATGGTTTAAAATAATAAATATTTAATTTCTTTAGATTAGTATTTAAAATATTTCATAGTAAAACACGCCCATGAAAAATAGATGATTTTTGTATTTTAGACTAGATACATTAAAATATAATTTCTTTGATGATATCCAATATCTACACATATTTCATCTTATTTATTAATATTATTATTAATATCTTAGTTAAAACCATTCTTCATAAATTGGATAATGAGATCATAATAATTGTTGATCAGGAAGCTAATTACGGGTAAACATGGGGGATATCTAAAAATTATCATATGTATGCATTATATGAGTATAGTGGTATTATAATATTGGATATAATTTTTAAATCATACTAAATACATCATATATAATTATCATGTAATTTGGATTTCATAGTTAATAAAAAATTTATAATAGATTAATTGACGATAAAGGGCGATGAGATCATATGTTTAACATAAGAATATTACAAAACTATTTTTCATCACATGTGATAAATGGTAATTATTATAGAAATAAATTATAAAGGATATCTTCCATTTAATTTTCAACTCATAATCATTAAACATTACCCAATAAATTATATTTTATAACTAACTCACTCATCACCTAATCACCATCAATTCATATAAATATGACATTATAATAAAAAAATTTATCAATTACATATTATGTAACCCATGTAAAAGAAAATAAATTTCTATATGATTTCATTAGTATATTAAATAAACATAAAAGGAATATCTAAATATAGTAACATCATATATTATCCCCAATAAATCATAATATACATAAATAGTTAATATTTTCAAAGAAACCCCAATTAAAATAAAAAAATTATTTATTTAGGGAAATAAACATTAAATTTTGATATATAAAATTTATAATATAATAATTTCATGAATATTATTAATAAAACCGTTTCATTAAATTGTTGTAGTGAAACATTCAAAGAAATATTTAGACTGAAGGCCAATCCTATCATTGTGAAACTCCATTTGTGTGGTATATTTTTAAATGGTTATTCCTTAAAAATCCCATGAATGGAAAAAAATATATATATAATCCTTTATATAATCATTAGTTAAATTTAGAAACATTGTACACAACAGAGTGAATAAAATATTGACCTAGAAGAAAAATATTATCTGATGAGTAGATAAATAAATTTTGTTGTATATAAAAAATCATCCTTAATATAGAATCATTGGGATTGAAAAATTAAAAGAAAACATTAAATTTTAGTAATATAAAATTTTAATTTTAAAAAATTTTATTTATGAGATATAGATCGTATAATTTATTTATCATAAATTTAATCACAAGTAATCCTTTTATGTAATTATATTGTATCAAAAAATCATTATCGATGTGAAATTTTTTTATCATATCCCTATGAATGAAATAACTAAAAATTAATATTTAAATACAATTTATATAATTTTATTAATTATATAATGTAATAAATTTGTATCATTTACAATAAAATAATGGAAATAGTGATTAAAATAGAAAATGTATCATATAACCAAAAACTTGATAAGAAACTCCTATATTGGATTCAAATTTATTCGTAAGTGACTTAGAAACTCCAAAATAATGAATTTAAATTTATAATATTTATATACTCAGTTTATATTAGTAATAATAAAATAAAACATTGTTTAATTATAACATCTAGTTACTCAATAATTTTTTATCATTCATTATAATATTCATTTTATGTGTTATCTAAATCAATTTTTAGGTTTTATTTTGGTTTTTTCATTTATTATATTTTCAAATTGATCATTATTATATCATATAAAAATTTAGTATCATGTGATCACTATCATATATAGTAATTTATACAATTTTATATTCATTCATATTCATTGAAAATAAAATTAAATCAAATCACTATGTGGAGTTGGTAGTCTATATACACGACCGAGCGAAGTTATTGTCCCCCAATATACGAGAAGGTAAGAAGGAAGATAAAATATATAATTTTATACTAATAATTTTGATTTTAGTATAATAAGTAAAAATGAAAATTTTCATTAAAAACAATATTGTACATTTTTATTTGAATTGAATAATTTCACTACATAGATGTGCTATTACACAAGTATATTATTAATATATTTTCATTTAAAATTTGATTTAAATGTATATAATAATTGTTTTAAATTATTCATAATAAAATATAAATAAATGTGTGGTACTTTAGAAACAATGGTCGTATGAAAATAGTATATTTATAGGATGTAGAAGAATACATAAACCATAAATGAAGTAGTTATACTTATTAACATTTATATGATATACCACCCATATCTTACACATAAATAATTCATTGGAATGTTCTCTTATACTAAAAGAAAGATTAAAAATTAACGGAATAAATATTTTAAAGTATTTTTTGGGAATCTAAAAGATATTATTCTAAAATTTGGAGAATATTGGGGGAGAATATGAGCACTTTTATATGAAATGGGTGATACAAAAGAAATTATGTAAATAATATCACTATTATATCATTTCATTAATATAAATGTGAAAAAATGACCATGTATTTGTAGATAAGATAAAATAATTTTTAATTCCCGCCAAAATTGTTTTTTATGAAGTTCAATTTTGACATATTTCCATCATCTAATTGTTTAACACCTTGGTAACAATATTTTAACTTTATTAATGGTGACGAATTTTTTTAATATATATTCACAATAAAATGTATAAAATTATTAATCCTTATAATATTTTGAAATCATTATTCAAAAAACATACTCCATTTTATAATGTTTATTTTTTAGATGTTGATGAAAATAATTTTAAAATAAATTCATAATATGATATTAAAATATTTTCTGAGAAAAAAAAATTAATATATTGAGCAAGGTTTATAGACATTAATTTCCCATTAATAAAATTTATATTAATTTCAAAAAATTAAATGCATATATAATCTAAAATTATCATTATAATAATTAATAAGAAATGATATCATAATTAATTTTTATAAAAACATATTGCTCATCAAAAAAATTTCTAAAAATCACTTGAAATGATTTTATTCACACATTCAAATGAAAAGTAACATATAAATTATTATGTGTACATCAATAATAAATTTTAATATTTTTTATATAGTGATATATAAATATATATATATATATATATTCAATTCCTAATAAATGTATATGTTATGACAAATATTCCATCTAATCACAAGTATAAATTTATTAAAATTTATTTATTTTTTATTTTATGTAATCTATACATTTGAAATAAGAAAATGATATTTGTATGTATATATAATAATACATTGTCAATCCTCTTCATTCTATACAATTTAATTTTTATATTATTAATACCATAATATATCATGGTGTATTTAGACTAAAGGTTATGTTAAATGAAAATTATGAGATACTTCAAATCTATTTCAATGGAATATATTAATAGTATAGGGATATAAAATTATATCCTGAAAATATTAATATTTCTATCTAAATGAAGAACTAATAAATATATGAATGGTTATAGTTATGGATCATCACATCCTTATATCCACATTTATCATTCTTCAATTAATGACTCCTTTTAAGAAATTTTACCAAGATTGTTTTTTTGTTTCATATAACTTTATCACTTCAAAAAGAACATCCACCATTTGTCTCATCATCCTAAATATCATTATATGGTTGTAAATCCACTAGGATTATTACATGTTTAGGATGAGGAATGAAATTATTTAAATGCAATACCAGAAACACATTTAGAACACGAGTTAGGTTGGATTGAATCGCTAAGTGATAAGAACATTCTGTCCTAGTCAATAATCATGAATGTGGTGACATATCTTTTCCTCAGAAATGTTAATTTTTCATTATAAATACCTTATGTAGATGTTTAATTCATAATAACACGATCTATGTTTAATTTAATTATAGATCACATATATGATTTTAAAAAACTATTTGTTCATCTATTAGATTCCATGATGTGATGTTGTATATACATGACTTTCTTTTTTATTTCCTAGTATACCTCATGAACCAAAATATTTTCTTCTGATATCTTTATGTCCGTATGATATAAGTATTAATTTATTATCATAGAGGGATTCATAAGAAAAAATATTAATTATTGTTTTCATGCCATAAGTATATGACAATTAAATAATAGGTTGGGGATTATCCCAAACACATTTGAAATCTAGAAAACAAGATCTATGTATATCCACTATGTTTTTAATTGTTCTCATAGACCTACCATCTCTTTAATAGTGATAGATAGTACTAAAACACAACATATATCTATATATTATTTATGATATCTATAGAAAAATGATTTAAACCTCTTATCTCACTAACACATAAAGAATATTGTTATTTATGCATCCATACACATCATTAATGTATATTTAGCAATATTATCAAGATTGAAATATTATTTTATTCCAATGAATTGTGATTAAATCATAATAATTTCAACTAACTCTCAAATAATATTTTTTCCTTTACATATATTTGTTCGTCATATGATGAAATATCCGGTGATGATTATTATTTATAGAAATGAATGTCTAATGGTTCTTAAATGCTCTTAAACATCTTAAATAGATAATCAACATATTGGAATAATAATAATGGTCGCACAAGAAATGGAATATATTTATTCATGTTATCCGAACAAAAATTAATCATCCAATAAAATTAGTTTAGTATAATAATTTAGAAGTTATCATTCATATCATTTTCCAACCATCATTAATGTATCCATAATATGAAATAAATATAATTTAATTTAGTTGAAAATATTATGGAAAAATTATAAAATTGGAATGTATTAATAATGATTAAAATGTTTCAAAATAAATTATTAATTTTTTCAATATTAATGTTTTCAGTATTGATGTATTTTAAAGAACATGATTTTCTGTTATTTACTTTTTTATAGTTAAAATATGTCTTCATCACAAATTATTATTATTATCATATATGTTTTGTAATTATATATATTTTAAATTTTTTTATAAATAATATATTATAAAATGAATATAAATTTTAAATCATCCTATCAATATTATCATTGGGTGAATTTATGATAATTTTAGAAAAATATTTATTCTTCAACAAATATTTAAAGATAATTAATTTTAACCAATCCACTTATTTTCTTATAATAAATAAATTTACAAGTAAATTTTATATTTAATGATTAACTATTGATTATATAAATCTCAATTAATTATAAATTATATTATCAATTACAGAGAAACATGCATTATAAATATTGTTATAAGATCATTTATGTCTCTTTAAAACACATTCTTCAAATAATTATTTCTGTAAAGATGATGTGTATTTTATTTTAATAAATTAAATTTTTTTATATTCTTTAATAGATATAAAAAAATTTATAAATTAAATTTTCAATCAATTTTTTAACATACATTTAAGGATTTTATACGTATATGTATGAATGTAAATGTTGTTATATGTTAAAAAATCATTTTTATAAATTCTTATTTTCATTACATTTTACAAAATTATATAATATTAAAATATACATCATATAAAAATTTAATATGATAAAATGGATTAAAATATTCTAATTTGGATTATTAATTTAATTTTAATGGATTAACATAATGTATGGTCAAAATGAGTAGTACACATGAGTTTCCATGAATATGGTTAAAAAGCATTTTTCGAGGGTTACTCTAAATGATTTGTGTGTGAATGTTACAAAAAAACGACTAATTATTATTGGTTTAATAGATTCCGACCATATGTCATCATTTAATTTAGTAAATTTCTATTTGTATCCATGTTCACATTAATGTGACATTATATTATTGAAATCGTTTATGTTGTTACATGTGTTCCCCTACCCGCATATATAAATGGAAACCACTTCTGTTTCCTTATTCACAAAATTTCTGATTTCAATAAGGTAAAATTCCAACTATAAAACATTAAAAAATCAATATACAGGAATCTAAATCATTTTAACATTTTTAATATTATTCAATCAAGGTATAATGTGTTATCCATAAAAGGTATCTCCAAAAATCTTTGTAAACCGAATCGAATCTCAATCACTATTAGTTATTTTCTCAACTTATATAAACATATATTATCATTAAATAAATTATTAATATAGTTTAATCCATATAATGAGTTTCCATTATATGTATGTAATAATTATTTCTCACATACATTGAAGATTATTGGGAAATCAATGTATTACTTATGTGTAACATTGGACAACCAATTCGATTTAGTGATATGATCAATTTTATATCACCAAATCTCACAGTTGATTATTATTAAAGTTTTAGATATTATATTTGATATTTATGAAATAATTATACTTTAATAATTATTAAATATTACCTATATTATTATTATATCTTGTATTGGGAAATGATAATGTTGCACATACATATATATTGACTACTGCCTCCATGAAGTAAAGTAATTTGATTACGATTTAAACATTACCTGGATGATCATTGAGAAATATTTGTGAATATATGTTATATTTTCTAAATAAGAAAGACTTTCGGATTGTTAATTCCTATTTTATTAACTATCATTACAACATTTAACAAGTGGAAACGCCACTCATTCATACATATAGACTATTATATCAACAAATTTTGAAAATAAATACATCATGAAAACTATTTATGAATTTTTAAAATTTATTATATAATTAATATTTTTGATATTTATTGGCCCATTAAAATTATATATATTATTGAACCGTGATAAGTGTTCTAGAACTAGAAAATTTCAAACAATACATAATGGATAATGTTTTAAAAAACACATTAAAAGATGGGATTAATATAGAATTACTAATAAACTTGTGTAAACAAATTATACATGGTTTATAAATGATAATAATAAAAAATTATTATTTTTATATAGATTTATAAAATACAAAATTTAATTACATGGTATATTGGAGCCCTGATGTATCAATTTAGATATTAGGTTAGGGTTTTTCATCTAAATATGATTTTTCTAGGATATTTTTTTGTAATATACTTATTTATTATTATAATTTCTATTTACATCTAATTTTACATGCCATATTTTAACAACATTGGATTTGAGATCATTTAAAATACATACAATTTTATGAAACTCATGTCACATACTACAACCATAGTAAACAGCCCCAAATTCATTAGAAACACATTATTAATAAATATGTAAAATATACTAATAGATTTAATGCATAAAATTATTAACCTATATTGGGTGATTGATAAATATTAGTCAATATTGAAACTAATTGTTTTTATAAAAATTAATATCTTTAATATTAAATAATTTCATTAAATTTTTCATAAAAATATGTAATTTTAATTTTAATTACTGAAACATATATTTAATTCATATAAAAATTATAATTAGGTCTTATTTTTGATATTTTTTGAAAATAATTAATTTTGAGGTTTATTGTACAAAATATCAATTTTTCTAATTCTTTCAGTAGTAACTGACATATAATTTTTTAATCCTTTTTATGTTAAATAATATATTTATATAGTTATATGTTATTTTTAATGGAATTATATTAATTGTCTAAAATCAATAAATATCCTATTTGATAAGAAAATAATATTGATGAAAATCTATTTGTCAATTTATTCGTTTAACTAAATTTAAAATAGGTAAAATTTGGATTAGGATTTATTTTAATGTCAAAAAACCATAAAATATTTTTATTTATTTTTATTTCAATCAATAACATTGATAATTTTTTACTATAAAAATTCTTTGAAATTAAATTACACTTTTCATATAAAGTAGATTTTATATGTCCATGCACTATCATTAATATTAATAACAAAAAATTAAATGTTAAATTGATAAAATATTCCTATATGTCATATATTAATTTGCATTTTATTTAATTTATAAAAAGTCATATTTGGGAAAAAAAGTTATAGTTATAAAATTAATAATACATACAATGAGAATGGTTAAACATTTATTTAATCATTAGTGATTATTTATATCAAGAAAATTATATCAAATTAATTTTATTAATATAATTTAAAAATGAATATAATAATTTCTATAAAGACATAAATTTATATCTATATGTTTATACACATTTTATTGGTAACAAATACTTAACAATATTTGGAATCCCGATTGTTGAAAATGACATTTTTCTACTGAAATAGTATTTCTACACATTTTCTATTTTAGTTTGATCATTTATATTATAATGTTTAAAAGTTTAATTGGAGTATCTAAGGGTTAAACTGAAATTTTATAGCAAAAAATATAGTTATATTGGTAACATTTTATATTTATTAAATCATAAATTCCCATATTTTAACCAAGTTACTTATTTTATATTGATACGAATAAAATATAAATACACAACGGTATACCACCAATATACGTTTTCAACCATATAGGGGGAAAGCAGGCTGAGACAAAAAAAAACCCTAACATTTTCTAAAAAAATCATTTCATATAATTTGATCTATTTAAAATGTAATAGTTAGATTAAATTAATTGAGTATAAATAGTGTTTTCAAAATTAACGTTTGCATATATTTTAAATGGAGTTCTCCTACACCCATTCAAACATGTACCTCGCATTATGATAATACCATTAAACAATAGGGGAATTGAAAAATGTACCTTATTCAATATTGATATATTTTTTTCTAATTATCATTTTATGTTAAATATCACCATCTATTATAGGGAAATATTTTTCCCAAAAATGTATTTTTCATTGATAATTCTATGGTTTCATGAATATGAATTTTTTAAAAATAATTATCAATTATTTAAATGTTTTCTTATTTTATATCAATTATTTCAAATCCCATCATTTTTTTCTTCTAAATAGTTTTATTTAATTTTTTTTATGTCCAATGAAGCATTTGGTTCAATTATTTAATTTTAAAAAATTGTTTCATCTTCCGTTTAATGAAGTGATTATTAAAATATTTTGTTTTAGAATGTTTCAAAAAAAAATTAAAATTTTTAATAAATTCTATTAGCATCAATTCCACATATTCATTTGATAAATATTATGTATTTAAAAGGATATTTATTACTTATTTATTGAATTGTTTTAAAAATATGTATCAATAACTATAAAAAATGATTTTTATACAATAATGATTTAAAATTTTAAGATCCTAGTTTTTAATGAATATAATTAACATTTTTTCTGTTTAAATAACTTTTTTTACATAAATAAAATTTATTAATTGATTCATAGAGGTTTTTTAGATAGTCTACCAATTTTTTGGAGATTTGAGATCCAGTTTTCAAAAGTTTTTGATACGGTGAATAGATGGAACATAGTTAGTAGTAACTATTTGGCATGACCATGTGTCCTTGTAAATAGTGGATCATAGTTAATAAAATAATAAATAATTATCTAAATAGAAATATGAAACATTAAAAAAATTATGTGGTTTTTCACATGGTGTAATTATGGTTTTTCTAATCTATCACCTAGGATATCTAGGGTATCGTCTCCCCAAAGAGGAGACCAAAAAATTAGTGCTTAGTTAGAATACTAATGTAATAAAATATTATTACCATAAATAGTTATTTAATAAATTTATTCAATAAAAAATTAATATTATTTACTTTTTCCTTCTCTTTTAATACACACATAGAAAACGTTGTGAATATCTTCACCTCTATCTTTATAGTCTTTGGGATATTAACTTTGTTTGAACAAGGAATGAACAATTTATCATCACATTTGATATCCATGGAAAACTAAATTATTCATTTTGATTATTCTATTTATTTATCATATCATATTGATATTTATAGTCATTAGGGATAATATTTCTTAATTTCCTATCATTTTGTATTTTCCCATTTTCCCCCATTCTATCATTAATGAGTAGGAAATATCATAATATGATTTTTCTAATTGTATAAGGATGTTATATTGATATTTTCCTAGTTATTATTGATATCTATATCAAGAACTATAATTCAACGGTAATTAAATTTCCATGATATGAATTATTTTATTTTCACAATAATATAAAAACACAAAATCATATATAAATGGAACCCCTTACAAAAAAAATCATTATCAGAGTTTGTTTACCTTGATGTGAAAAACACATCAGGCTATTTTTTTTTAATTCATTTGAATGATATTCGATGTTTTTTATTTTAAAAAACATATTTTTATTTTTAAACATTTTTTATAAATTATATTTCTATATAATATAAATTAATGATTAATGGAATAATATTTTTACCAAGATTTATTTTAGTTATTATTTGCGATCATATCTACCAGTATGATTATGGTCAATAGAATAATTATTATTACATGATTGATATTGTTAAATGACATAAGTTATCAATAATGGTGAAAATACCATATGTGATGCCTACATTCCAATTTTGGATTGACTTGGTTAGAATAAAATGATTCAACCTGATTCATTGTTGTGTCTGTTATGTTAATATCCACACATGGATTCGGCATATTTTTATAATGTGAACTACCAGAAATTACACCATGGGTTCACCACTATTTCTAAAAAATAAATTTTATTCCAAGGATTATTCCCCTTTGATTTGGATTCATGGTTGGACAACATTATATTTTGTAAATTTGATCTATTCAATTCTCATAGTCCGGAAACCTAGGAAACTTTCATACGACATAGGTATAACTTACCTATGGATGAAATTATAAGTGCACAACATTGTGTATTCCAAAAATATTATAAAATATAAATTCCATAGAAATTACAGAACCTTCTCTGATTATTAGTATACAAGATGCATTAGTTGTATCCATCGTGGCCTAAAATTACAAATACACATTGTAAAAAAATACTCTGATATAAATTACATATTTAGACGAAACCAGTAGTATCATGTGGGAATCTCATACAGAATCCATAAAAATTAGGGTTATTTTTTGTCCTTACATATTCAACATCCACTCTACTCATATTATATATATATATTGGATATAGATATACAAATTTTGTGGACACCAATTACATTTTACTCACACGCTATTTTATTGATGATTGCAATCTAAATATCCTTCATGGATGTAGATAATGAAAAAGGATTATCTCCTCTATGGAAAAATGATATTATATACAAAACAAATAATTGGTGAGGAGAAATAGGCCTATTAGCATGATGATATTTGGGATAAATTTTTTTCCTTTTCATTATTTGTCTTGTAATTGTCCGGACCTCTCCGGACCATTCCTTTGTCAAAAAGAGGGTATGGAAGTGTTCTGGAGGGTAAAATGAACTTTTCCCACACTTTTCATAATTTTTAAACTACATGGCGTGTAGTGTGAGTACACGCCGTGTACCCCCTCACTGGGTATACCCTGTGTTGAAGGCCGTGTCCTTAGCGTGTGAAATAATTGGGTACATGCTGTGTACCCCAAACTACACCTCGTGTGTCCCTCCCCGCATACGTGTTGCCCTCAAACCGTGTGTTAACCTGTCAACAGTCATGTGCCATGTGGGAGTTGTGTCCTTACCATGTGAAATAATTGCGTACATGCCATGTACCCAAAACTAGAGGCAGTGTAGTCACTCCCCGTGTATGTGTTACCCTCAAACCGTGTGTTGACCAGTCAACAGCTGTGTACCGCGTTGAAGGCCTTGTTGGAAGCCGCGTGGTGGCCACGTGATATGGCCAAGTAGATACTATGTACCATAAAGTACACGCCGTGAAATTTTTTTCACAACTATAAAAGGAGGGTTCCCCTCCTACTTTTCAACACACCCATCTCATCCCATTTCCTATGAGCAGTGCTCTCGCAAGAGACTCGAAAGCTCCTTTTCCTTCCATAACTTCTTTGTCCGTGCTCTGATTTACGATCCGTCAATAGCCATAGGATCGTAACGACGAGCCGAAACTTCTGAGATTAGATCTGTTTCCCTTTCCTTCCCAGATTCCACTCGAGGAGGTTTTTTCTAGGTTCGACAAAAGTGACGGATGCCGACAGACATCTTATAATTTTGATACGGGGGAGCATTGTGATCAGAACCTGATGAGGTAGGGATCTTACCTTCGTCTCTCTTAATTGTGCATCATGCATGGTGGGTTTCCTCTTGTTTACATGAAACACGTTTGAACTAGTTTAATGAAGAGATTACCTGGATTATATAACGGGAATAGGAAATTGTGAATGCATTTACATTATTTTATATCTTGTGATATTATGTTGTGAATTGAATAGTCTTATGCCTACTAAAAATCACAGTCGTTGGGGGCCTTAGCATGTGCAATTAAATGTTTCCCAATCTTTCTAGGCCATTTTTGTGAATGGAACTTTATTGAATGTGAAATTTTGATAATCACATAATGTTGGCTGATTTAAAATCTGAAACCCTTGTGTGATCACCCCAGTTGAACAAAATGGAATAATGAACATGTGGGTGTTGGCTTGGATACGTTACATGTGATGAGGGTGTTTTTGTAAGTCATTGTGGATTGGGTGAGTAGTGAGGCTGTGGTTGGATTGGTTGTGGGTTGGTGTGAATGCTATGTTGGTGATGGGTAGCGGGGTTGTGATAAATGGTATTGAAGGGGTGATGATGTACGATGTGGTTATGGTTATGGTGGTTGTCCGCGGGGATATAGGGATGGGTTTGAATGTGAAAGACCTATGGGTTGTAAATAATAAATAAAAAGTATAAGAGTTAATAAATGGTGGGGAATATTAATGGAACGGGAATTTTAATCAATGGGTTGGATGGTTATTAAAAAGGGACTTGTTGTGATCCTTGTGTTTTCCTAACATGATTTGTGGATGGCAGGGATATGCTTTACGAACGATCGATGTGGTTGGTTGTGGATAGTTTCCCAATAGTTAAGGAACTAATAAACGGATTCTGTTGAAAGATGAAAACTTAAATGGGGTTTCGGGATTGTTTGTTGTATGCATGCTTCCTAGTAGTAGTGTCGAGGAACGTGCTATGTTCTCTAATTAAAAGCCATAGTTTGGGAGAGTGTTTGGTGTGTATATATATATATCTGTATCTTTGTGTTTTATCGCACCCCACCCATGTTGAGAACATAGTGCTAAACACTCCCATTTCATGGGAGAGGGTGTTTTCCACATAGTTACTGGCTCATTCCTGCTCCTTCTTCCCTGGGCTGTGAAGGCATGAGGCGACCTTACACCCAAGACTCTTGAGGTAGGTTTTGATTTGGGTGGTTTATCCCAAGACTCATCTGGCAGGTTTTACAATTTTTTCCTAAGAACCTTCGGGATGAGGCCCAGGTGTGTGCCGGCGGGATACGTGGTTGTGAGGCCTAGGTGGGTATGGGCGGGATATGTGGTTGTGATTCCCAGGTGTGTGAAGCCCGAATACATGGTTATGAGGCCCATGTGTGTGTGGGTGGGATACGTGGTTGTGAGGCCCAGGTGTGTGCGGGCTGGATACGTGGTTGTGAGGCCCAGGTGTGTGTGGGTGGGAAGAGTGTGGTAGCGTCAGGACATTCTTCGTTACGAAGAGCAGCTAGCTAGTGGGGGAAATTGGTGTGGGGTACCCAATACTCTTGTTCTTATATACTACTACCTGTTGTGATTATGTTTTGGTGATTGTGGCTGGTGAGGTTGGATGGATAGAATTCATTGCTAGGTTTCTTATGTGGTTCTCACGGGACATTAGGTTGACTCCCCACTTTTGCATGAGAGTGTTAGGTTTCCCTACTGATTATACTTGTATGCTCACCCTACATTTACATTTAGGTTTCTAGGAGGACTACCAGGGCCGTGCGGGACCCTACTAGTCGGGATAGATGGAGTTTCTACAGTTTGATGTACTTTTTCTTTTGGTATTATACTTTTAAGCTTTCTTGTAATTGTACCTTATTTCAGAACTATTTAATCATTCATGTGGGATTGGTTTTGGATTATTTCTATACACATGTTCATCTCCTTTTTGGTGGTTTACTTGTCCTGTTTCCCGATCTTAAATAATAAAAGGGTAATACCTCCCATATTTGTGAAAACTCATACCCTTGGTGCTAGTCACCACCACGGGGCCTACTAGAGGTGGGACTCGGGGGTCATTATCTCCCTTTCATCATTGCTAGCTCAGGAGGGGCATCTTTGGTTGGAGGGGATCACAACATAATGGTATCAAAGGTGAAATTTGAGATATAGGATGGAGTCTAGAGTTAGGAACAGTGATGATTGCAAGGGATGGTAGGGAAACAATGTTGGTTAATCTTTGTGTGTGACATAGGCCAGGGAAGACTGACTAGGACACATGATTTTAGGGCCCCGGTGATCCGATGCAAGGACTCTGAGCCTCCCGAACGGCCAAGTGAGACTACATTTATTAGAGGGTAGAGACCCTAGGTAATTTACATGCATCATCATGATTGTGTTTTACTTGATTTGGGCGTTCTAGGAATGAAATTGAATAAAATGATATAATGAAACCCTGGAAAATTTCTTTACTACTTGGGCTTAGGTTATCTTTTTTACAGTACAGCTATGGCAGCTGGACGTCATCCTCAGGGGACTTAGATGACTGAGGCCCATCAAATCCAGGTGGTCAATCAGTTGAGGATTGACCGAGATGAGGATGATAGCCAGTGCTACAAAACTCTATGCTCTTTCCAGCGGCAGAACCTCAAGAAGTCCGAGTGTATTACTTCAGATACAAAGAAGGAGGGGTGGCTTGAGGATCTAGGGATCGCTTTTACCTTGATCTGTGATCCGAGGGAGTATTGGGTTCCTGTAGTAGTTAGTCACCTGAGAGGTTCGGCGCGACGGTGGTGGACGCTCTACCTCAGAGGGAGGATAGAGGCAGAGGTTCCGTGGGATGACTTTGAGAAGGAATTCCGAGCGGAATTCCTTTCTTCCAGGACAAGTCGAAGAAGTAGCAGGAGTGACTCTCACATTACCAGGGGAGTATGTCAGTACGAGAGATGTGGATCAAGTTCAAGGATCTCTTGCACTTTTCTCTGGATCACTATCTGGATGAGGAGTCTTGGGCGAGATGTTTGGAGGAGGCACTTCGTCCTTCACTCCAGTATTTTGTCCCCCACTTCACCCATTCGATGTACTTGGAGGTATAGAAGAATTAAGAGGTTGTAGAGAGGATGAAATAGTAGGGAGGTGTGCCACGTGAGGGGTTTCATCCAGGTTTTCCAAAGGGGAAGGTAGTCAGTAGCAGGTCTCCTACGAAGGGACCTTCCAGGTTCAGGCCAGTGGGGAGAAGGCCCCATCAGTACCAGTTTAGATCTTCAGGTCCTCACGCCTTTTCCACGAGCCCAAGGACAAAGTGTTTTTCTTATGGAGGATTCATGAACATTCAGAGTCGGTGCCTGACCCGAGCTCATTACGGTGGAGGTGGGAATGTTCAGCGCCCACCTCAGCATCACTAGTTTCCAGCGAGGCCCATCCAGCAGTAGCAGGTCCATGCTCCTACGAGCGCAGACCTTGCGGGAGGAGGTTGACCTCTGGGTGATCCTTAGGGACCTCGACTAGAGTGTGGTCAGAGAGGTGGATGACACCAGAGAGGCAGATGAGCTAGGCGTGGACAGTTGCACGCAGCTGAGTTGGCAGATCCAGTGGGACCAGAGGTGGTGCGAGGTATGATTTGTTTGTTCAGAACTCTCAATTCTTCTTTGATCGATTCAAGAGCTTCGCACTCCTTTGTTGCACCTGGTCTAGCCCATTATTTTGGACTAGATGTATAGAGACTTTCCGTACCACTGGTGCTGAGTACACTAGTTGGAGGCCAGACTAGCGTATCTTGTGTTTGTCAGGGATGTGGGCTAATGGTGGGACCACATCGATCTATTGGGGATCCTCATCTATTATAGATACAACCATACAATGTAATCCTAGGAATAGACAGGTTGTTTTCTGTTAGTGCCGTTATCGACTACTTCCAGTGAAGAGTCATGTTCTTCGACGTGGACGGGTAGCATGTAGCTTTCGTTGGAGAGATGAGCTATCAGGTGGGAAGCCGGTGTGTGGAGCCTCTCCATTATTTGTTAGGCAGGTTATCAGTGGTTCCAGCTGATATTGAGATGATGGATGTCCCATAGGTTTTTGGGGAGTTCCTAGATGCTTTTCTCGAGGAGGATGTGACTTTACCCCCCCCCCCCCCCCCGACGTGACGTTCAGTTCTGGATACACATACATCCTGGTACCCATCTGATTTCGATTCCCCCTTATCAGATGGAACCTTCGGGGTTGCGGGAGTTGTGGATTCAGATTGAAGATATGATGGAGAAGGGTTTTGTTCGACCCAGTGTGTCAATATGGGGTGCTCCAGTTTTGTTCTTAAAGAAGGCATATGGTGGTCTCAGGTTACACATAGACTAATGAAGGTTGAATCAGGTAACTATCAGGAACTGTTACCCAATTCCAAGGATAGATGATCTCTTCGACCAACTGAGGGGAGAAGGTTGGTTTTCTAAGATTTATCTACGATCGGGATATCATCACCTGAGGTTGAAAGACAATGACATCTCAAAGATGGCTTTCAGGTGCAGGTATGGGCACATTGAGTTTGTAGTGATGAAATTTGGAGTTATGAATGCACCAACTGTGTTCATGGGACTTATGTACTATGTCTCCCGAGAGTTTCTGGACTGGTTTGTCGTTGTGTTTATCTATGACATCCTGATTTACTCAAGATCAGAGTAGGAGAATGTTGAGCATCTCATAGCAGTTTTGGATGTCCTTCGACACCACCAGAACTATGGGAAATTGTCAAAGTGTATGTTCTGGACACAGGAATTGAACTTACTTGGGAACGTGGTGTCTCATCATGGAGTGTCTGTGAACCCACCAAAGGTGGAGGTAGTTGTTTCTTGGGCAGCACCCAAGAGCATGGCATAATTTCGTAGTTTCCTAGGATTAGAAGGTTACTATCAGAGGTTCGTTTCGGACTTCTCTCAAGATTATGCACTATTGACAGCTTTCACTATGGAGAACCAGGTCTTCATATGGGGAGAGAAGTGCCAGAAGGCTTTCTACTACCTGAAGGAGAATTTGGTCAGTGCTCTCGTACTCTAGCTTCCGGAGGAAGGGTTGTTGTATGAGGTGTTTTGTGATGCTTCTGGACTTGTTTTGGGGTGCGTAATAATGCAGAAGAATGGTGTGATTAGTTATGGGTCTAGCAAGTTGAGCCCTCACGAGCGTAACTATGCCACCCATGACCTGGAGCTTGCAGCAGTAGTGTTCACACCAAAGTTGTGGTGACATTACCTCTGTTGGGAGGGATTTGTGGTCTTCTCAGATCAGAAGAGGTTGCGTTATATCTTCTCTCAGCATGACCTTAACATATGGTAGTGGATATGGGTTTAGTTCCTCCAAGACTATGACTTTGAGATCTCTTACACTGAAGCTATGGTCAACTTTATGCCTAATGCCTTGAGCAGGAAGACGCATAAGGAAGTGGTTTGGAAATCCACTGATGCTTGGAAAGAGACGGGAGAGTTGGCTGCCTTGCACTTAGATTCAAGGGATTAAGGTGTTAGAGGCTGTTTGTTTTAGATGACGGTGCATTACTCCCTATTGCAGTAGGTGGAAGAGTCTTATTGGGGGGGACTCCGAGGAGGAAGTAATGTGGGATCGTGTTGATCAGGGAACCGCTCCAGAGAGATGGTCAGAGGACAGCCGATATCGGATGCTTTTACATGTAAGGTTGTTTATTCCGGAGGGGATGCATGAGGGAGTTCTCCATGAGTTCCATAGCTCATCCTTGGCAGTACATCAGGGAGTTTAAAAAATGTACAAAGGCCTGAGGGAATAGTTTTGGTGGCCTGGGGTGAAACGGGCAGTGGCAGAGTTTGTGGCTAAGTGCCTTGTGTTTCAGTAGGTAAAGGATGAACACCATGTTCCATGTGGTTTGATGCATCCATTAGATGTCCGTAATTGGATGTGGGATGACATCTCGATGGAAATCATCACAGGACTACCTAGAGCTCAGGGTGGCTATGATGCTATCTGGGTGGTGGTGGATTGTCTGATGAAATCAGCCCACTTCATAGTAATTAAAGAGTTGGGCCCGATGAGTACCTTAGCACAAAGGTACATAGACGAGGTGGTGCGTTTGCATGGAGTTCCGAAAACTATCATCTTAGATTGGGATACATGGTTTACCTCATGAGTCTGGAGGGGGTTACACCATGATTTTCGCACCCAGTAATTCCTTAGCACTGTTGTCCACCCCCTGACCGACGGGCAGATAGAGCAGACTATCCAGACATTGGCGGACATGCTGCAAGCATGCGTTCTTGATTTCGTAGGATCATGGGTATGACACTTTCCTTTAGTAATGTTTGACTACAACAAAAGCTTCCACTATACTATTGGCATGGAACCGTTTGAGGCATTGAATTAAACACCATGTCGTTCACCCATTTGTTTGGCAGAGGTTGCTGAGATAGGTGCTCTTGGGCCATAGGTAGTGCAAAGCACCACTGAGAAAGTCCAGCTTGTACGTGAGAGTATGAATGCAGCTCAGGACCAACAGAATTCTTATGCTGATCATCGAAGGAGTCCCTTGTAGTTAGAGGTGGGAGATCATTTGTTCTTGAAGGTTTCCACTCGACAGGGTCAGACGAGCATTGGTAAATGGACCAAGTTCTCACCTTGGTTCATCAGACCTTTTGAGGTGCGGAGGTGAGTCGGTGAGGTGGCATATCAACTGGACCTGCCACCTTAGTAAGAGAAAGATCATGATGTCTTCC
Organism: Viscum album; assembly: GCA_963277665.1. Lineage (NCBI taxonomy): Eukaryota > Viridiplantae > Streptophyta > Magnoliopsida > Santalales > Viscaceae > Viscum > Viscum album. The sequence continues at coordinate 1,249,182,700 of OY728148.1, forward strand.
ATGTCTCCCAGCTTCATCGGTACTTATACAATGACTATCATGTTATCGAATGGGGAGATTTAGATATTGGAGACGATGCGACCTTAAAGGAACAAACCGTCAGAATCGAAGATCGTAAAGTGAAGGTTCTTCGTGGAAGAATAATTCCCTTGGTTCGTGTGTTGTGGAGGCATGGCGGCCTCATGGAGAGAAATTGGGAGCGGGAGACCCAGAGCCCGCTCAGTACCTTGAGTTTTTTTGACTTGTGTTTTTCCTTGTCCTTCTGACCTTTGTTTTTATACTACGTACCTTTGATATATGGAATGCATGGCTTGTTGATTATGATACCTTTTGTTTCACTGTTCTCTGGAAGTGTGTTGCATGTCTGGACATGTGGGGAAGGGAAAAACCGGATCCTTAATCGAGACATATTAAAGCGTATGAGATTGAACCCGTGTAGGTGAGTCAATTCCACCTAAAGCGTATAATATATCATCATAGGAAAAAGAATTTTCAACAAACCATGTGTTTGGGCAGTTTGTGGGTTGTGCGATGATGGGGGGTAGTGTGAGTTGAAAAATCCTAATGTATGGAAGTTGGAAGACTAGATTCTTAATCAGGACACATTAATGAGGATGCGATTAAACCCGTGCAGGCGAGTCAGTGCCACCTAAAGCAGGTAATATCTTGACATAGGTGAAGGAATTCCTAACACCTATAATTAGGGTTGATGGTTGGGTTCCTTTTATAACAAGGGACCTATGAGGTATCTTGTTGGTGTTACTCTATGTGGATTTTGAATTCTCAGTGACGAGAATGTTTTAAGAGGTATCTGATGTAATGGTACGGACCTCTCTGCCCCATTCTTTTGTCAAAAAGAGGGTCTTGAAGAGTTCTGGAGGGAAAAATGAACTTTTCCCACACTTTTCAGAATTTTGAAACTACAGGTTGTGTAGTGTGAGTACACACCATGTACCCCCTCGGCCGGTATACCCCGTGTTGAAGGCCATGTCCATACCATGTGAAATAATTTGGTACACACCATGTACCCCAAACTACACACCCTGTAGTCCCTCCCCGCGTACGCGTTACCATCAAACCGTGTATTGACCAGTCAAAGGTCATGAGATGTGTGGGAGCCGTGTCCTTACCGTGTGAAATAATTGGGTACACGCCGTATACACTAAACTACACGTCGTGTTGTCCCTCCCTGCATATGAGTTACCCTCAATCCGTGTGTTGACCAGTCAATGGCCGTGTACCGCATTGGAGGCCGTGTTGGAAGCTGTGTGGTGGCCGAGTGAAATGGCCAAGTACACGCCATGTACCATAAAGTACATGATGTGTACTTTTGTTTTTCACACCTATAAAAGGAGGGGTCCCCTCCTCCTTTTCAACACACCCCTCTCCTCCCCTTTCCTCTAAGCAGAGCTCTCCCAAGAGACTCGAAGGCTCTTTTTCCTTCCATAACTTTTTCGTCCAAGCTCTGATTTACGATCCTTCAACGGCCACGTGATCGTAAAGACGAGGAGAAACTTCTGAGCTTGGATCTGTTGTCCTTTCCTTCGCAGTTTCAACCCAAGGAGGTTTTTTCGGGATTCAACAAAATATTCGGATGCTGAAAGATGTCTTTTAAAGTTGATACGCGGGAGCGTTGGGATCATAACCTATTGAGGTAGGGATCTTACCTTCGTCTCTCTAAATTGGGAATCATGCGGGGTGGGATTACTCTTGTTTACGTGAAGCACATTTGAACCGGTTTAACGAAGATAATAACCAGCTTATATAACATGGATGGGAATTTGTGAATGTGGTTACGTTATTTTATATTCTGTGATATTATGTTTTGAATTGAATATGCTTATTCTTACTAAAAATCATGGTCAATGGGGGCCTTTGCTAGTGAAATTAAATGTTTCCTTATCTTTCTAGACTGTTTTTGTGAATGGAACTTTATTGAATGTGGAGTTTGGATAATCATGTAATTTTGGCAGATTTAAAATCTGAAACCATTGTGTGATCACCCCGGTTTAAAAAAATGGAATAATGAACATGTGGGAGTTGGATTGGATCCTTGGCATGTGATGGGGGTGTTTTTGTGGGTTTTTGTGGATCGGCTGAGCAGCGGGGCTGCAGTTGGCTTGGTTGTGGGTTGGTGTGAATGCTATGATGGTGATGGGAAATAGGGCTACGATAAATGGTATTAAATGGGTGATGATGTACGGTGTGGTCTTGGTTATGGTGGTTGGAAGCGGGGATGCAGGGTTGGGTTTGAATGGGAACAAACTATGGGTTTTAAATAATAAATAAAAAGTGGAAGAGTTAATAAATGTTGGGGAATGGTAGTGGAATGGGAATATTAATCAATGGGTTGGTTGGTTATTAAAAAATGACTTGTTGTGCTGCTTGTGTTTTCCTAACTTTATTTTTGGATGGAAAGGATATTCTTTATGAACAATCAATGCGGTTGGTTGTGGATACTTGCCCAATCGTTAAGGAACTAATAAACTGATTATGTTGAAACATGAAAAAATAAATGGGGTTTCATGATTGTTTATTGTATCCATGATTCATAGTAGTAGTGTCGAGGCACATGCTCAGTTCTCTAATTAGAATCCATTGGTTGGGATGAGTTTATTGTATATATATATATATATATATATATCTTTGTGTTTTATCGCACCCCACCCATGTTGAGCACTTAGTGCTGAACACTCCCATTTCATGGGAGATGGATTTTTCCCCTTAGTTACTAGATCCTTCCTTCTCCTTCTTCCCTAGGCTATTATGGATTGAGGGGGCCATACACCCAAGACTCTTCAGGAAGGTTTCGATTGGGGGTTTAGCCCAAGACTCTTCGGGCAGGTTTTTACAATTTTTTCCAAAGAACCTTCGGGATGAGGCCCAGGTGTGTTCGGGTGTGATACGTGGTTGTAAGGAACAGGTGTGTGTGGGTGGGATACGTGGTTGTGAGGACCAGATGTTTGCGGTCCAGATACATGGTTTTGAGGCCCAGGTGTGTGCGGGCGAGATATGTGGTTGTGAGGCCAAGGTGAGTGCGGGCGGGAAGAGTATGGTACTGTCAGGACGTTCTCCGTTAGGAAGAGTAACTAGATAGTGTGTAAAATGGTGCAGGGTACCCAATACTCTTGTTTTCAAATACTACTACCTGTTGTGATTATGTTTTGGTGAGTGTGGCTGGTGAGGTTGGGTGGATAGGATTCCTTGCTAGGTTTCCTCTGTGGTTCTCACGGGACATTAGGATGTCTCCCCACTTGTGCATGATAGCTTGAGGATTCCCTACTGAGTATATTTGTATTCTCGCCCTATGTTTACTTTCAAGTTTCTAGGAGGACTACCAGGGCCATGCGAGACCCTACTAGTCGGGACAGTTGGAGTTGCTACAATTTGATGTACTTCTTTCTTTTCGTATTTTACTTTTGAACTTTCTTGTACTTGTACCTTGTTTAAAAACTATTTAAACATGCATGTGGGATTGGATTGGTTTTATTTCTATACACTTGTTCTTTTCCATTTTGGTGGTTGACTTTTCTTATTTACCATTCTTAAATAATAAAAGGGTAATGCCTCCCTTATTTGTGAAAACTCATACCCTTGGTGCAAGTCGCCATCCCTGGGCCTACTGGATGCGTGACTCGGGGGTCATTATCTCCATTTCACCATTTCCAGCTCAGGAGGGGCATCTTTGGTGGGTGGGGTTCGTGACATGTATTTATTTTATTATATATAATCAGTGCTTCTATGTTTTTTAATTACCATTCACAGTGCATCATTTCACACTCAATATATATATGGTACTGGATATGAATATATTTTTCATTAATTTAAATGGATTGTTTACATCCACTTTCAATATGTCATTTATTCTGTTATCTATACTTTTATTTTCCATTGTTGTCCAATATGAAACCATTAATATAGTCTCCCCATATACCATCTTAGATCTTCGCCACTATTCAATATCATCAGAGTGAAAGTATGTTCACTTTGGGACATATGGACAACTAGTTCAGGTTTCTTATTTGTGAATTGGGAACGATACATCACAATGATGTATTATATTATTATATTTATTATTAATTTTTTTGAATGAAAATAAGAGATTATGATGATTTAGATGTTTCTACTGATCCTTTTTCTGTGAGTTAATAATCCATGTTTAGGGGGGAATCCATGGTTTATAATATGGTATGTGATATTTTTTGTTACCCATGTGTTCATTGATCTAGATTCATAGTTGGATGATAAAAATATCTTATGTTGTACTGTTTTATATATTTTTCACCCATAGACTATTATAAAAGTGATGTATTAGATTTTGAATCATTATATGCAGTTGGGGAAATATAATCCATTAATATGACATGTTAGGTTTACTATACTTCTTATATTTCATGTGATTTTTCATGTTATTAACTGTGTATATCAAATGCAATATATTAATTTTTTTAATATTTATTTTTGGTAAAATGATAAGTAATTGGTTTTTTTAATTTTCTATACTAAATTAAATGGTTTTTTACATCATGGCTTCATTTTATCCCCTTGTCTAACCATTTATCTCATGTTGTATCCATTTATCATTAATTACGTTTTATGCAACATTACATGATTTTAGATTATAAGGTTTGATATTGTAATTTATAATTTTTTCTCTATTTTTTTGGAATAGAAATTTATAAAATATAATCCTTATATATTTACATAGAATCAGATAATAAATAATTTAAGGGTTTGGTCTTATTACCATGATGTTCCAATTAATCATATAGACAACGACTCTATATAACATGGGAAGGGTAGCTCAATTTCCTATATCATTACATAAATCTATATAATATTAAGAAATATGAATCTAAAAATGTAAATTTTAATTATTACACGTAAATTTTGATTTGAATTGAAATAGAAATAGTGATTTTATCTATAACATGATATTGGAATTCGGTATATTATAACATATCTCGTGAAATTGAGAACATTACCAATACACGACCATATTAGTGGGATGTCTGGAATTTCTCTTGTTGACATTCATTTTATTCTATGTCACATAGACATGGAATTGGATGCTCTCATTTAGGATATTACTATTTTATGGTAAGTATTTATACCTTTAATATTCCATTACATTCGATATTTTCTATTTTAATGTAATATTTTAATGTATAAGTATTTCATTGTAGATATATTCTACCATGACTGTATTAGGTCCAATTAAATGTGGGGGTGGGTTGATGACCGCATTCTAGAGGTGGAGAGTTCTATATAAATATTATTACCTCCTGTAGTCCCACTAATAGAACATATTTCAATATATTATTTGGGAATCACCACTCAGATATGGCATGGTTTTTTATGGATCATAAAATATATTCAGGTTGCTACATGACCTACAAATTTTATCGAATAATATAATAATTAATTCCAATAAGAGAACCCTCCCAAATATTTAGGAGAATGAAACCCCAAGGCTATCGTGTTATGGAATGCGTTTATACTATCATTTTTTCATATTTAGACACCTATGAATGTGGGAGTTTATATCATATTATATATTCTTTTTTGAACATTAATTCGTTTTTGGTGTGTTTTCACCAAGGTATATCATCATAATGTTATAGATTTGAGGTATTTTTACACTATCATTATGAATACCACATTTTAGAGATGTTGAGGTTTAGTCAAACTATAGTTTTTTTGCCTATATAAGGGTAAAATTTCAGTTATGTACTAATCTCCATACTATTTATGGATCTAGAGTTTCACCTGTACTATTTTGGTTAATGATATAATAGGGAATGATGATTTTATATTAGTCTTATGTATTCTAACATTTATCATGTGAACATATTCCTCGTTACCATAAACACTGTTATAGTGAACCAGTCGATCTACTCAACGTGCAACATAAGTGAATTTATTGTTATTGGAAAATCCAATTTAGTAACTCGATAGTTAAGTAGTTTCTCATGAAACATGAATCATATCCTTGAAATTATATTTTTGGGAATCATTAGTCATATTTTACCCCCACATAACCATCTAAAATGTAAAATTTGTTAGTTTGGGACATATGAAGGCCCATTGTTGTGATGAACTATGTAACTTTCCAGACCTGGGTTCCACACCATGGGTGCCCCGAACCTGATTGGTCACATGAACTCAAGCGCATTTCCCAAAATGCCCAAGGCTGCTGACTAGTAGCGAGGGCCCAGGTCTTCTAGTGGGGAAACTATGACCTCATTTTTTAAAGTGCAACGTAGCAGAAAATATAAATATCATAAACATGAAACAACAGAAGCAGAAAACACCTACAACTAAAATGGAAAACTAATGTAAAAGAGAACCAACAGTCATATATATAGAGATGAAACATGTCTCTAATTCGTTGAAAACATCCAGAAGAGGATACACTGAAATACAATACAATACAGCTCAAAATACATGGTACACCAAGACAAGACAAAACAGTGCAACCGGAACTCAACAACATCACATGCCTAAGCTCGGTCCCATGCTCTCATATTCCTCGACAACAATCCTGTACCTATATAAGAAACCTTTCCCCTATCAACACTTGCAGCAATATAGTCTATTTGAGCCGAAGACATGACCCAAATAGGGTTTGAGAAATAAATCACAGTAGGAAACCACCAAAGGAACATGCCCAATGCTCAGTGAAAATGTGCAACAACAGTGTGCCGTAGTAAATGCAATAAACTAAGCAGTACTCAAAAGTAACTAAATTTACCAGTTATATTTCCATTTTTAATATACATTTAACCATGTCAAGAATGTTCCTTAACTTGACCGGTACAACATATGAAAATCAACATAGTGAAAATTCACGATAACACTGTCCCCAGGCATAAAAACCTTACCCTCAAGTAAGTAGTGTTGAAACCCCCAAGTGTCTTCCTAAAGGCATAACGAATATCACCCACAGTCGAATGAGGTGTTGCCCATAGGCACAGAATATATTGCCCAGAGGCACAATATCTACTACACACAGGCATAACAATGGTTTCTCGTAGGCTAAACGAGACACAACCCTCAGGCTATACATGTAACAGGGCTAAGCCAAACATATAAGAAAGGAATTATAAACAATTCATATCAATACAATTTTAAAACATGATAAAACTCACAATATACCCATAGGTGTCCTATCCAAACGGCTAAACAGAGGAGCACACCCATAGGGAGGTCCTAGAACCAAGAAGTGATCCCAAGAAACATTTTTAACTTATCAAAAGTTTATATATGAAATTCCAGATAATTTTCAGTAGTGTAAAAAACTATACGACACCCCAAACATGGGTTCGTAGCATAACAGTAAACAAAATCAACTAAACAGTTAGAAATAAACACCAGACCACCTACGTTGTTCATCTCTGATCGGTATATGAGAACGAAACCTATCGAATCTTCCAAGAACAACTTAGATCTGAGATACATGTTCACTCGTTAAAACTCAAATAAATTTACCTCTGCAATGAATTTTTAAGAGACACATAATGAGAGGGATGAACTCACCCATGTGGTTCAATCGAAACCATTAGAGAAGCATTCGGATTCCCGATGTGCGGTTGGTAGATCTTTGAATCTCCATCCATCTCTCACATGCTCATCTGGCATTCTATGCTTCCTTTGTTCAAAGAGGAGGCTAGAGCCTGTACTAAGAAAAAAAACTACACGACATGTACTCTCAAGTACACAGTGTGTAATTTTAATTTTTTAAAATTTTACTCTGGCGGATACTTTCTAGCACGAAACTATTCATACGTCTACATGAGTACACAATGTGTATTCTTTAATACACGGTGTGTAGCACCGCTCAGTTAGAAGCTAACTTCACAGAATTATTGTTCACCTACCGACTGCTTACACGGCCTGTAAATACCCAGTACATGGCATGTAGTTGGTTTTTACACACTTCATCACCGAGAGGACAACACACCCTGTGTACCCATCCTACACGACAAAAGTACATGACATGTGGAAAAGTACACATTGTGTACCCATAGAATTTGGGATTTTCCCCATTTTCCTTATTTTCTCAAAAACACATAAGAAAAATAGGAAAAGGATAAACACGCACATAAAAAAAAGAATAGAGTTGTTACAAAATTCCCCCCTTAAAGCAATTTGTCCTCGAATTGAACTCCCAAGGGTGGTGAAGATAAAGCTTAGAACAATTCTGGCTACTAAGCATGCAATCAGTCTACCACTCCTAGGTTTCATCCTTCACTCGGTCATGCTTCCATAGAACCCGTACGGGATGAAATGACCGGTCACAGAGAACCTTCATGCTTCTATCAACAATACGAACCAGATGCTCTTTAAAGGATCCATCAGCCTGGAGCTCAACCTCATCAGTCTAAAAAACATGAGATGAGTCTGACTGATAACGGCACAACTAAGATACATGGAAGGCATCATGCATGGCCTGGTACATATATTATAACTGCAACTGATAGGCAACTGACCCGACACTCTCCAGAATATCAAACAAACCCACATACCTCGGTGGATGTTTACCTTGTCTCCTGATCAGTTTGTGTCCCATCCATGGTGAAACATGTAACAAAACCTGATTCTCGACCACAAACTCTATGGGTCTTCTGCGGTGATCAGCGTAAGATTTTTGACTAGACTATGAAGTAGCCATCCGCTTCTGAGTCAACTGGACTTGCTCTGAAGTCTCCGGCACGAGACATGTTCCAAGTAAAGATGCCTCACTTGCCTCCATCTAACACGTGGTTGATTGGCATGTCCTACCATATAAAGCCTCGTACGGTTCCATCCCAATAGTTTTTTGAAAGCTATTATTATAGGGAAATTCAACAAGGTGATTGTTCTTCTCCCAAGAGCCCCCAAATTCTAGGATGCATGCACTCAGCATGTCCTCAAGAACATGTAACATATGCTCAAACTATCCATCAGTCTGAGGGTGGTAAGCTATGCTCAAAAGCACATGTGTACCTAGTGCCCTGTAAGAACTCTGCCTGAAACGAGATGTAAAATGGGCGTCCCTATTGGAAATGATAGAACGAGGGACCCCATGAAGACGTATGAACTCTCAGATATACATATTCTCGAGCTGGTCCACATTGAAGTTCACCTTGATCTGAAAAAAGTGAGCTTCCTTTTTAGTCCGTCCACAATGACTCACATGGAATCACTGCCTCGAGGTGACTGGGGAAACCTTGTCATGAAGTCCATCGCTACATCATCCCAATTTTACTCCGGAATGGGTAACTGTTATAATAGTACAGATGGTTTCTGATGCTCCACCTTCACCTGCTGGCAGGTGGAACATCTCGTAACAAAACCAACTACTTCATTATTTATACTAGGCCACCTATACAGACGTCTCAAGTCACGGTACATCTTGGTAACTCCGGGATGCACTGCCCAAGGTGAATCATGAAACACCAGCATCAGCTCCTCACGTATATCCCCCAGAACAAATACTCATCCATGGAAATAAAGTACCTCATCATTGCATGTCGCCCAACCAGGAGGAGGGTCCTCAATTGCCTCCGACTCCCGTAGAAAGTGGCCTCCTGAATCTGATAGTTGTCTCATCCTCACTCTATCCGGGATTGTAGAAGTCAAATCTAAGTATGAAAGATAGATTTTCCCCTAACTATCATGAACCTAAAAATTCATCTTAGAGAACAATTCCATAATCTTCCACTCAACACTGACCTCATGAACTGCCTATGTTTGAGTCTTCATGCTCAGTGCATCAGCTACTGCATTACCCTTACCAGGTGTATAGAAAAGCTCAAAATCAAAGGGCTGAAGGTACTCATCCAACCTTTACTGTCTCAGATTTAGGTCACACTGAGTAAAGATGTACATGAGACTTTTTTGGACTATGGAAACCAAAAAATTCTCTCCCAAGATATAATGTATCCAACAGCGCAATGCATGAACAACTACAGCCAACTCGAGGTCATGAAATGGGTAAATCATCTCATGTGGCCACAACTGCCGAGACCTGTATGCAACTACTTGATCACCTTACATCAACACAGCTCCCGGCACAATACCTGATGCATCACAGTATAATATATATATATTCCCTTTCTCGGGATGTATTAGGATTGGTGCTGATGTCAACCTTCCCTTCAGCTCTTGAAAATCTGTCTCGCAAGCTTCTGAACAAACGAACTTCACACCCTTCTTAGTCTAACCCATTAACGACACTGTTTTGAATGATAAGTCCAATATAAATCTCTTTTATTAACCAGATAGCCCCATGAAACTCTATATATCAATCATGGTTTTAGGATACTCCCAAGAAAATACTTTTTCACATTCTATGGGTCTACTTAAACTCTTTCCTATGAAATGATATGACTCAGGATGTGTTTCGGGTCCATCCCAAAGTGACACATTGAGAGCATAGCATATAGCTTATGCTCTCTTGGTTAACTCAGTATGATCTCGAGGTTGGTAGCATGGTCATGTCGAGTGTGATAGTACACAAAGATTTTGTCCACTAAACTAACCACAATAGAGTTTAGATAAGGGTAGAACACATGATTCATCAGAGACATGAAAATTTTTGTCGCATTCGTGAGTCTGAACATCATCACCAAGTAATAATATAGACCATACCTGCTATTGAGGTCTGTTAGAGATATATCGTATGGCCAAATTTGAAACTGATGGTATTTCGGTCTAAAGTCAATATTCAAGAACACTCATGCTCCCTGAAGTTGATCAAAAATATCATCAATCATCGGTAACTGATATTTGTTTGTAACTGTCTGTTGTTTCAGCTTCCGATAATCAACACAGATTCTGAGGGTACCATCCACATTCATCGCACAAAAAGGACCAGTGAACCCCACGGAGATGTACTGTGTTGGAAGAAAACCTTCAACTGCAAATCGTTTATTTGTCTCTTCAGATCCTGAAACTCAGGTTTAGCATTCTAAAAAGGAGGAATAGACAATGGGGCAAATCATGGCACAAACTCAATAAAGAAATACACCTCTCACTCTAGAGTTAGACCTGAAAATTCACCAGTGCTCTGATGTCATATCGAAGACCATTTTTAAATAGTAAGGCCCTCAAAGTCTCACCACCAACTAGAATGGTTGTAAAATGATGATGTTCGGTGAAGAGAGCATAATAATCCATCACTAAAATTCTGCCTTGCGGTAGATTCATGAACTCTCGAGCTCGATCATCCCTCAGCATATCTGGGAAGAAGACGACATTGAAATTTGCATGAAAATCATTTCCTGTCATGTCACAGTGATGCTTAGACTGGGTGGTAACATCCCACCACCTCTTGGTGGAGTCACGCAGCATATAATTCATGAGCTTGACCCTCCGCCCTAGTGGTGCATCAAGATACTTGAAAATATTGTACACTAAATCCATCCATCACTCTGCAACCTATTGTCTGACATCCCTTGAAATATTAGGCGGATCGTGCTGCTGTAATATACGCGTCAGATCTGTCATAGATTTGGTGGCCTGCAGTGCTCACTGGAAGTTCTACATGAACCGCATGAAACCATCACAGAACTGTGCCTCCATGTCTGTGTCTGGTATAATGGTTGGTGCCACATTTGGCCCTGTTAGAGGATCAACTGGCATCCCCTGGCCTACATCTCAGTAGTATAATCATTGCTGCTCTCTTGGAGAACAATCGGTGGTTGTCTTGGTGGTATGACTCTACAAGGTCAAACACACACCTTATATCATGATTAACTAGGACTAGAAACTATGAGAATAAGTATGGAACAGGAGAAAAGAATCATTCAATATTTACAATACCTGACTGCACAACATGTATAAATACTACACGGTGTGTTCTACAAGCCATTCACATGGGCAAGTACTCCAGCTAAAACTGGTCATGTAACACTCCAAACACAAAACATGTCCTCTAACTACACCACAATTACATCAATCATCATTCCCTACCCAGGTCCTTCTATACGGCTAAGGCACACGACTCTCCAAAAACAAAACTATACGGTGTGTCCCACAGGTACATGGAATGTACTCGAAAATCTTTCATCGGCCCATGATGTTTATGACATGGCATGTGTACCAAGGTCACATGACACAACATGTTTCAAAAAGACACGATGTGTTCAATGAAGCCCCAGACCAACGCGTGTTGCTCGCTACATGCCCAGATACACAGCTGGCACTACACGGCGTGATGCATGCGGACACAGTGTGTAAAATGAAATATAACACCAGCCCATGTTGTTCATAACATGACTGGGTACCTGGGTCATACTACACGGTGTGTTCCAGGTAGACACATCATGTATGTCTTATGGTTTCCTCCATCCTTGTTGTTAGTTACATGGGAGGACACCGGAGCAACACTATATGGCATGTTCAACCGGTACACAACGTGTTCCCCTAATCCATCCCCTACCCTATGTCCCCACCCACAAGGTTTAAGCCACTAGAAGAGACTACACAGCGTGAACTTAGGGTACACATTGTGTACATAAAAAGTTTTCATTTCTTCCTGATAAGAAGAACACATGGCGTGTGTCCATAGAAATATGTGGCGTGTATCCTGGGTTTTCTGGATAGTAAGCCTCCGAAACTACTCTAGAGCCCATAAAAACACACAAACCAACAACTAAGTGCCAAATAATGATCCATGAGGGCTCTTACTCCCCACGAATCAAAGCTTATAATCTTATACATGTTATAACAAGGAAAACACATAAATTATATACCAAACTCTAATTATTGAGGGCCCATACACATCGAAAAACAATGTTTAGGATTCATTCTATAAAAACCTCACACAATAATACCCTATCAAATAGCAGTTATTTATCACAACAAATTTCAAAACCTCTTACCTTTCTATCACAACAACTATCGCAACAACATGCAATTTCTAATACACCTACTTGGCATGGAAACTATGAATGACATTTGATTTCTAGAATGGGCCTAAATGATGCATGAGATGGAATACCCTCATCGGATTGGGTTGAAACTAAATAGAACCCATGTATAACATATAAACAGAATAATCACAAGTGCATCACTCAACAATGATAATGAAATCAATTGTAAAATTGAAAAACCAATAATAATTGTATTAAGGTGGTAGGTTGGCTTTTCATTGTACATGAGTTAGCTACTCCCGAGCATACCTTATTACCAACTACCATGTCCATCATATCACTGACTAAGGATCCAAATAGCATTTCAAATAAAATAACACCTTTGATACCACATTGTAATGTCCCGAACCCGAGTGGCACACCACGGGTGCCCTGAACCTGGTTGGTCACATGACCTTAAGTGCATTTCACCGAACTCCAGAGGCTTCCGACTAGAAGCAAGTGCCCAGGTCTGATAATGGGGAAACAATGCCCTCATTTTTCTATGTGTAATGCAGTGGAAAATATAAATAGCATTAACATGCAACAATAGAAGCAGTAAAAAATCTACAATTGAAATGGAAAACTTATGTAAAAGATAACCAGAGGTCATATATATAAGGATGCAGCATGTCACTAATTCTATGAAAACATCTAGAAGGGGATACACTAAAATACAATACAATACAGGTCAATGTACAAGCTACATAAAAACAAAACAAAACATTTCAACAGGAACTTGGCAGCATCGCAAGCCTAAGCTTGGCCTCATGCTCTCTTACTCCTCCACAATAATCATGTACCTGTATAGGGAACCTTTCCCATATCGACACATGTGGCAATATAGTCTTTTTGGGCTGAAGACATGATCCAAATAGGGTGTGACAAATAAATCACAGTAGCGAACAACCAAAGGCATGTACCCAATGCTCAGTGAAAATGTGCAACAACAGTGTGCAGTAGTAAATGCACTAAACTAAGAAGTAATCAAAATTAAGTAACATTAGAAGTTATATTTCCATTTTTAATATTCATTTAACCATGCAATGTCTATTATTTAACTTGATAGGTAAAACTTATGAAAATCTCCATGGTGAACATTGATGATAACACTGTCCTCAGACATACAAACTTACCGTCTGAAATGCAGTGTAGAAACCCAAAGGTGTCTACCCAAAGGCATAATGAAAATCATCCATAGGCTTATGAGGTTTATCCCACAGTCACAAAATCTATTTCCCATCGGCACAAGAAGTACTACCCATATGCATGAGAAAGGTTTCTCACATGCTAAATGAGACACTGCCCTCAGGATATAAAAGTAATCGGGTCGATACCAACATATAAGAAAGAAATTATATACAATTCCTCCCATGAGAATTTAAAAGCATGCTAAAACTCACGGTATACCCACATGTATCCTGGATAAATTGATAATCAGAGGAACGCATCCCCAGGGAGGTCTTGGATCCAAGATTTGATCCCGAACAACATCTTTAACTTATAAAAAGCTTATCTAAGAAAATTATAAATAATTTTCATAAATGGCCATAGCCATATGATGCCCCAAACATGGTTTTGTAGCACAACAGTACACAAATTCAACTCTATAGTTGAAAATAAACACCAGGCCACCTACCTCGATCATCTCTAATCAGTATATGTGAATGGTTCCTCCCGAATTTTTCAAGAATGATGTACATATAGGATAAAAATTAACTCATTTAAACTCAAATAACAGTCCCTTGAGAAGGAATTGGTATGAAACACACAAGGAGAGGGATTTAATCACCCGCACGGTTCAATTGAGACCGCCAGAGAAGGATCTGAATTCCTGGTGTGTGTTCAGGCGATCAATGAAGTTCTAGTCAGCTCTCTCGATCTCCTCTGGTGTTCTAATCTTCATATATTCAAAGATGAGGCTACTGCATGTTTTAATCGCAAAAAAAAAACTACATGGCATGTACTCTCAAGCACATGATGTGTACTTTTCATTTTTTAAATTGTTCCTCTAGTGGCTCCTTTCAACCGTGGCACTCTTCATCCATTGACATGAGTACACGGTGTGTATTCCTGACTACACAGTGTGTACTGTCGCTCAATTGGAAGTCACCATAGATGCCTTACTATTCATCTACAGACTGATTACAAGGCATGTAAATACTTCGTATATGGCATGTAGATGGTTTTACACTTTTCATCACCAACATGCCTACACCCCTATGTACCCATCCTAGAGGGCCAAAGTACACAGCGTGTGGAAAGTACACGGAGTGTACCAATTAAATTTGTGATTTTTCAAAATTTTCCTTATTTACTCAAAAACACATAAGGAAAAAAGGAAAAGGAGAAACATTTACCTCAAAAACAATAATTGGGTTCTTGCATACAAGTAGTACTTTGAAGGTATTGAATAATGAAACATCAACACTGTTTTTTTATGGACTTTGCCCCCATTTTCCGTAAGAGAGGATATACAATGAGTCCTTGTTCATGAGTGGTATCTATATATCTAGGTCATCTAAAAATATAGAATACTATCTTTTAGTCATGATTAGGAGGTTTTCATGGTCATGGAAGAAAGACTATTAATATCCATAACTAGATGTCATAACCTTCTCAAGATCATATAGTTATATGTTAGGGCACCCGAATGGGATAGATTTATGATGTATATCATACACCGTTGAAGTATAGAATCATTTTATCTAGAATTTAATACTCTATTTTATTATACTAGACTTTTTTTAGATAACCCTTTTTACATTTTTTACTTACATTTATTTAAATATATATATGTATGAATACTTTTATATCAGGATGATGAGATGAATTGTGCTTATGAGGCCTCATTTTATTAGAATTAATTTTATAAAACTATTAACATATATTTTTTATCATAAATAAGAAATTTCAAATATAATATGAGATTAATATTTTCTCAGATCGTAAATTTGATCCCTATATTATGTTCGGAATGTAGTGTTAACCCATGCTATGACCAAAAATAGCTCTATACAGGGGGTTTGATATCTCTCCCATCAGTGGTACAATTTTTTGTTTAAATTAATTAGATTAATTTAATAAATATATTATACTAAACTAATTTAATTATCAATAAGTATAATATAATGTAAAATAACATTGGGTTATCCTTATAATCATGTGATATGCTAAAATATGATTATTCATCCTTCTATTGGTGAATCACCTTGGGCGATGACAAAACTCGGTATCAGAGAATAAGGAGTCATAGTGAACTCAATGAATCCCAATAATAATTGGTGATTTCACAATTCAATGAAAAAATTTCTAATATCATAGTCTAACTCTTCATTTTTTGTTTTACTCAATAGTTGATAAAATTGATTAAGAATATCCATCCTACCTGTTAACCTATTCATATTCTAGATCCATGGAATGTTCACACATACTAATTAAATTATTTATGCATTGGTGTCTCCCATGTATATCACTATTATTTATCTCTATAATATAATTATTTTCCAATAATACGAAAACAATTTTTATTGTGCCACTTCACCATAGATATCTTCATGTTAAACATTGGATTGACCCCTCTATCCTAGTTCACTATTTTCGGGTAGTATAGATATTTACCAAACCCCTGAAATAAAGTAGAATTCAAAACTGAGGGAAAGTATAAGGCCCCAACTTTAATCCTTACTTAATCTTGAGTTATTAAAAGATTACACATTGAGGATCATTTCGGGTTTAGAGTTTTAGAGAATTAAATCAGAAAACTTGCATTACATTCCACATATAAACAAAGTGGTTACATAAAGATAGTATTATTCATTCCTATCAATGGAAACACATTTAAAATAAAACATGGATTATTTCTTGACACTTCCTTGACACTATCAACATATCGTGTACCTTTCCCTTGACCTGTGAAAAACATTTCAAAAAAACTTGGGATGAGCATAAAAAGCTCAGTATGGGTTATAAAAACATGGAAAGGAAACCTGGGTACATATATATATAAGAATGAAATCATACTTTACCCATAAAACATAATCACTTTAACATACCTCATCAAATCATGAGTAAATCATAGAAATCATAAGACATAAAGGTAACTTGGGGCATTCATAACATTCTTACGTAGGGAGTAACCCTCTTGGTTACATTTGGAATACCCATCATAGTATATTCCCTAAATCTCTTCGGAGAAACCTTAACGTTTCACTCCATCGCGTTACCCAATGAATTGGAGAGCTATATCGGGCTCACCCGCCCTTAGTTTATCATGGAACCACACGTCTTCATAATAATGCCCAAGAACCTCAACATAATCGTATCACATAAAACATGCATAAAGGAAACATAAAATTTCCACATTTAAAACACGAGATATCAATACAAAACATTGATATAAAAACATTATGAAAACCATTTTCAATACCAAAATAAAAGAAATGTAAGACATGGAATTTATTTTTCTTTTAAAAAGAAGGTATGGCTTGTAGAGGAAGCCGAAACTCAAATAATGGTCACGGCGGTGGAGAAGTCATTATTGCCGCATACGTACGACAAAAACATTCCCTTTTGTCATTTAGTAAACGCTTCGTATAAAAAATATTCCTTTTGGATAAACGTAAAAGTCAAAGGGTTTTATACACTGTATAAAAGAAAGTTGTGTATAAAATTAAATATGCCTCAATGAAAGGAGATTGGGACGAAGTCCCTTACCTTATATCCGACTTGACCCGACCGTTCATTAATCTCCTGAATAATAAACTTGAGTTAATCTATACTTGCTTAAGAACCTTTTTCAAGTTAATTGTTCCTTTTATACCATGTTATGAACATCATGTAATCATTTAAGTTAATAATGTTCATTTTGTGGGTATTTGGTTCTTAAGTCAAAAATAGACTTCTTACACATACATGTTGTTAATTTGATCAAAGGTTCGTTATATCCAAAATGATATTAATTATTTGGATAAAATATATATCATATATATTCATCATATACATGTATTTATAATATTACATCACATTTAGAGGTAAGAAATGAAATGCACCGTTCATGGAGACGGTAAGCCGTACGTACGCATGAACGCTACTTCCATTTCTATTTCATATTTTCTGGAATGGAATCATAATGATATAAGAGTGTATTATAATTCCAGTATAATAACATATATAATATCTTTAACTTTATGCTTTACACATCCCACATATGGTATTAACGAATCAAATCACTTTCAGGGGGCGGCAGTCTGCACTTCCTAAAATGAAGATATCGTGTTTACCCATAATGGAAACATTAATGGAATGCCATAAATGAAAAATAAAGAGGCTTAAGGAAATAATAAATATATTATATATCATATATAAAAATAGTGACATCATAATGGCCACCTTTGAAGGTGTTAAATGAGTATTGAACAATCATCGTTTCGGGAGGCAAAATTTCGCCATCCACGGAAACCGTATGTTTTTTAATCATTTGATGTAGTTGTGTGAGAGTGTTGCTCGAATAAATATTCTAACAAAATCCTAGTATATTGAAGATACTGGTGTTGTTACAAAAGAAGTAAATACAAAGAGTTTAGGGGGTTTGAGAAGAAAAATAAAACAAATGAACATGAGAGAATGAATTACCTTTAAAAGAGTAACTCCATTTGATTTGAGCCAAAAGGCTTCCTTTGAAATGATTCTGCCCAACGGGAATCCTCTAAAATGAGGAGAGGGATGTGGAGAGAGTAAATTGGAAGGGTTTGGCCTAGCCAAAGGCATGAGGAGTGTGTGAAATTAGGTAGAGGTGGGGGCCTTTTATAAGAGGAGAGGAGGGGCACTTTTGGAAACCATGAAACTATTATTTAATTTGAAAATGTGTTTCTATTTTAAAAGGTCCCACATTGATATAATTAGTGGATATGGTGATAAGGGTTAGAAATACACCAATCCAATAAGTTTTTGAAATTTTTAGTTCATAGATTTTACATTATCTTTCTATTTTATTTAAATCGTCAAATAATGATGTCATCGCTGCATCATTATTATGTCATAAATAATTTAATTTATTTAAGGTCTAAAAATTATAAACAAAATACTATGATGTAGGAAATCGTTTTATCTTTCCAGTGAATATTTATAGACAAAAATATGATTAGTATAACCCCTTCTAAAAATTGTTTTAGTAAAACAATTTATGTTAGTGTCATTTTCACCTTTATTTAAAAAAAGGCCTTAAAATCATTATCTAACCCAAGTGGGTCCATGGGATCCCCAAAATAGACCCATGGGTTGTCTTGTTCCTCCAGGACTCATCCAATAGGGGTTGGACAAGTGTCATGGTGTTTTTCTCATTTTTAGAATATCATTTTTACCTTAAATTACACTAATTACCTCTAATCGCGATTACTGAAAAAAAGTTACTATTCACCAAAAAATTATTTTCATCCCATTGAACCACATTTTACATACTAATGACAACCATGTATGTCGGATTTTCAAAATTCAACACACATTAGTGGTAAACATTCATTTAACTGAATAATCAGTTTGCTTGATTACCACTTAGTGGTTTCACTATTCATCAAAAATTGAAGTTTTTCCAAAAATTACAAAAAATTAACCCTAAGCTATATTTGATATTCCGAATTCAAAAATGAAGTCTATTTTAAAAAATTCAAAACATATAAGTTAGATTAATTAATTTAATATTTAATTCCCGCTTTCATAGCAAATAGCATGTTTTTAGGAAACAATAAGTATCAAAAGGTTGACACTAGTTTAAGTCCAATTTCAAAGTGAAATTGATTCCAACGACCACTATTGGATTTAATGGTAAAAATATTTTATAATTTAACTTTAAAAACAATTCAAAAGATAATCTAATAATACAAATAAATTAGATTAAAAGAGGTTTAGAATTAAAATACACCATTTTTCACTTATTCATAAAAAATGAACTTTATCGGAAAAATACCAAAAATTCACAGAAAGTAAATTTTGATGTCCTAGTCATAAATAATAATTTTATTTTGACAAACATATCTTATAAAATTGTCAAAAAATAGATTTAAAAAGGGTTTTTCATCAAAAGGCATTAAAACATTCTTTTAAGAATATTAGTGTATTCCATGCTTAAGATTGTATTTATTTTCTTTTTAAGCCTCTAAAACACTATCTAATTCATTAATAGACATAGATAAAAATATCTATTATTCATTACTTACTTGGGATGTTACATCCTTCCCCCTTTAGAAAATTGCGTCCCCGCAATTTATTTACTTATCGAATAAATGAGGGTACTTATCCATCATTGCATTTTCAGATTACCATGTTGCATCTTCAATCATGTGGTTTTTCCACAAAAACTTTACCTGGTGAATCACCTTGTTCCATAACACTTGCTCCCTGTGGTCAAGAATCTGGACCTGTTGTTCCTCATAAGATAGGTTCTCTTCCAGCTGAACTACCTCTGGACTCAAAACATGAGATGGATCTGGCATGTATTTTCTCAACATCGAAACGTGAAAAACATTGTGTACCTGAGATAAACTCGGAGGTAAAGCCACCTGATATGCAACTGATCCAACTCTCTCCAGAATTTCATATGATCTAATAAACCTTGGACTCAGCTTTCCTTTCGTACCAAATCACTTCACACTTTTCCATGGTGATACTTTGAGAAAAACATGATCACCTACCTCGAAAGATAGATCCTTCCTCAGCTTATCTGCATAACTCTTCTGCCTGCTCTGAGCTGTTCTCATGTGCTTCTGAATCAGCTGAACTTTTTCTGCCATCTCTTCTACCAATTATAGTCCCATCAACTTCCATTCACCCACTTCATCCCAGAAAGATGGAGTTCAACACCGCTTCCCATATAATGCCTAAAATGGTTCCATCTGTATACTGGAATGAAAACTGTTATTATATGAAAATTCAACCAAAGAAAGATGTTGGTCCCAACTTCCCTGATAATCCATCGAACAAGATCGTAGCATATCCTCCAAGGTCTGAATTGTTCGTTCTGACTGCCCATCTGATTGAGGATGAAAAGCTGTACTAAAATTTAATTCAGTACCCAACGACTTCTGATGGCCTTTCCAAAAGTTAGAAGTAAACCTGGGATCACAATCCGATACAATGGAGAGATGGACTCCATGTAACCTGACTATCTCTTTAAGATACAAACGGGAAAGTTGATCAATAGAGAATGTATCTCGTATAGTAAGGAATTGAGCAGACTTGGTCAAGCGATCAACAATAACCCAGATTTCATTATTACCTCGAGATGTCTTCGGTAATCCCACAACAAAGTCCGTGGATATATTCTCCCATTTCCACTCTGGCACTGGTAATGGCTGAAGCATCCCTTTCGGTAACTGCCACTCTGCTTTAACCTGTTGACAAGTCAAACACTTCACAGTAAAATCAGCATTATCTCTTTTCATTCCATCCCACCAGTAATACTCCCGAAGATCTCTATACATCTTAGTACTGCCAGGATGAACTGAAAATAGAGAACTATGATCTTCACATAACAACTCTCTCTTAAACTGTGAATCACAAGGCACACACAATCTCTTCAAAAATCTCAAAACACAATCATTATCAATGTTTAATTCAGGCATCATTACCTTTCTGAACCAACTCTACCTTTTTCTGCAACTCACTGTCTTGCTTTTGTGCTTGCTTGATTCTGCCTGATAGAGAAGATCTCACTGATACCTGAAACAAAACAGAAGGACATCCTGTACCAACAACTTCTATTCCAAATTTCATCAAATCCTTAAACAAAGGATCACGTTCCAAACACAACATTTCTAATGAAGCATTACTTTTTCGACTCAAAGCCTCAACCACTTTATTTGCTTTTCCGGGATGGTAGTGAATTGTACAATCATAATCCTTGATTAATTGTAGCCATCCCCTTTGTCTCATGTTCAATTATTTCTAAGTGAATATATACTTTAAACATTTGTGATTAGTATATATTTCACACTTTACTCTATACAAATGATGCCTCCAAATTTTTAAAGCAAAAACAACAGCAGTTAATTCCAAATCATGTGTAGGGTAATTTACTTCATGAGTTTTCAACTGTCGTGAAGCATAAGCAATTACCTGAACATTCTGCATTAGGAAGCAACCACGTCCTTTCAATGAAGCATCACTGTATATAACAAACTCACCATTCCTGGAAGGTAGTGCCAAAACTGGAGCATTTACCAATCTTCTTTTCAATTCCTAATACTACTTAATTCGATGGCCCAACATCTGCTAAATTAGTTGCAAAGGATTTCACCACCCCTTTCTACATGTAGTCTAACTGCTTCCCCTCACTCAAGCTCTTTGTCGGACACTCGTTTGTATAGTGACCCATCTCATTTCACTTATAACATTTCACTAACTGTAAATCAAATTTGTTTTCAACACCACCTTGATCCTTTTTAGTGAAATCACGAGCCTTATGTCCCATCTTACCACATCAGTAGCACTTTCCAGAATTCAGAAGACATTCCCCAACATGCCTTTTGGCACATTTATCACAAACTGGAAACTTAGTTTTCTTACCATTAGACTTTTTTGAAGAATTCTTACCTTTCTCCTGCCACCTCAGTCTCTTCTTCTGTTGGTTGTTATAGAACAATTGGTCATCGGCAAACTCCATTTCCACCTTCTTAGCACATAAAACAAGCATTTCATAACTTTTGAACTCATTAGAAGCTAAAGCCCTTCGATACTTTGTCTTTAACCCTGAGTAAAAACGGTTTATTTTACTATCAAGATCTCGTATGTAGTTCGGAGCATACCTTTCCAATTGAGTGCAATTTTCTTCATAAGCAGCCACTGAATCATCCTCCTGCCTCAATTCTAGGAACTACTTTTCCATCCTAAGACGAATCACCATAGGAAAATATTTCTCAAGAAACATACCTTTGAATTCGTCCCAGTGAAGATCCTCAATCTCATCACTATCCCTGACATTTTTCACCATCGACCACCACTGATCAGCTTCACCTACAAATCGGTAAACAACAAGACTAACCTTTTG
Source organism: Viscum album (assembly GCA_963277665.1). NCBI lineage: Eukaryota > Viridiplantae > Streptophyta > Magnoliopsida > Santalales > Viscaceae > Viscum > Viscum album. The sequence continues at coordinate 1,249,205,641 of OY728148.1, forward strand.
ATGTTCTGAACACCCCATGTCATCAAAAATCTTCTCCAGTTATTTAATCCACCCTTCAGCTTGCACAGGGTCAGAAGATCCTCTGAATGATGGGGGATGTTGCCTCATGAAATGTTCCACCACTGACATGTTCCTCTGTGGTTGATCTGGATGATCTCATGCATGGATACCACCACCATTTATAGCCTGAGTCAACTGTTCCATCACTGCAACAAACTGTTCAGTTCCGATTCCAACCATCTCAGGATGCTGATTTGGAAGGTTGTATTCCTCCTGATGTCGTCCCAACATAGCTGCTTTGTTTCCTCTGTGGAAAACCATTCTGAACACAGAAATATATTAGGCGAAGCAACAAGGTAATCTGTAAATGCTATATCATTTCGATCATATCATAAATTAACTTATAATTTAACAATTTTCTAACTCCTAAAGTTGTCTAAACCGGCCTCTGATACCAACTATAAGGCCCCATCCATAAACCTTACTTGATCTTGAGTTATTACAAGATTACACATTGAGTATCTTTTCGGGTTTGGAGTTTTAGAGAATTAGATCATAAAACATGCATTACATTCCACATATAAATAAACTGGTTAGATAAAGATAGTATTCTGCATTCCCATCAATGGAAACAGATTTAAAATAAAACATGGATTATTTCTTGACACTTCCTTGACACTATCATCATATCGTGTACCTTTCCCTTGACCTGTGAAAAACATTTCAAAAAAACATGGGATGAGCATAAAAAGCTCGGTATGGGTTATAAAAACATGGAAAGGAAACATGGCTACATATATACATATGAATGAAATCATACTTTGCCCATAAAACATAAGCACTTTAACATAACTCATCAAATCATGAGTAAATCATAGAAATCATAAGACATAAAGGTAACATGAGGCATTCATAACATTCTTACGTAGGGAGTAACCCTCTTGGTTACGTTTAGAATACCCATCACAGTATATTCAATAAATCTTTTCAGAGAAACCTTAACGTTTTACTCCTTCGTGTTACCCAATGCATTGGAGAGCTATATCGGGCTCACCCACCCTTAGTTTATCACGGAACCACCCGTCTTCATAATAATGCCCAAGAACCTCAACATAATCGTATCACATAAAACATGCATAAAGGAAACATAAAATTTCCACATTTAAATCACGAGATATAAATACAACACATTGATATAAAAACATTATTAAAACCATCTTCAATACCAAAATAAATGAAATGTAAGACATGGTATTTATTTTTCTTTTAGAAAGAAGGTATGGCTTGTAGAGGAAGCTGAAACTCAAATAATGGTCATGGCGGCGGAGAAGTCATTGTTTCCACATACGTACGACAAAAACATTCGCTTTTGTCGTTTAGTAAACGCTTCATATAAAAATGATTCCTTTTGGATAAACGTAAAGGTCAAAGGGTTTTATACACCGTACAAAAGAAAGTTGTGTATAAAATAAAATATGCCTCAATGAAAGGAGATTGAGACGAAGTCCCTTACCTCGTATCCGACTTGAACCGACCGTTCTTTAATCTCCTGAATAATAAACTTGAGTTAATCTCTACATTCTTAAGAACCTTTTTCGAGTTCATTATTCCTTTTATACCATGTTATGAACATCATGTAATCATTTAAGTTATTAATGTTCATTTTGTCGGTATTTGGTTCTTATGTCAAAAATAGACTTCTTACACTTACATGTTGTTAATTTGGTCAAAGGTTCGTTATATCCAGAATCATATTAATGATTTGGATAAAATATAAATCATATATATTCATCATATACATGTATTTATAACATTACATCACATTTAGAGGTATGAAATGAAATGCACCGTTCATGGAGACGGTATGCCGTACGTACGCATGAACGCTACTTCCATTTCTATTTCATATTTTCTGGAATGGAATAATAATGATAGAAGAGTATATTATAATTCCTGTATAATAACATATATAATATCATTAACTTTATGCTTTACACATCCCACATATGGTATTAACGAATCAAATCACTTTCAGGGGGCGGTAGTCCACACTTCCTAAAATGAAGATATCGTGTTTACCCATAATGGAAACAATAATGGTATGCCATAAATTAAAAATACAGAAGCTTAAGGAAAGAATAAACATATTATATATCATATATAAAAATAGTGACATCATAATGGCCACCTTTGAAGGTGTTAAATGAGTATTGAACAATCATCGTTTCGGGAGGCAGAATTTCGCCATCCACGGAAACCGTATGTTCTTTAACCATTTAATGTAGTTTTGTGGTAGTGTTGCTCGAATAAATCTTACAACAACATCCTAGTATATTGAAGATACTGGTGTTGTTACAAAAGAAGTAAATAAACAGAGTTTATGGGGTTGGAGAAGCAAAATAAAACAAATGAACATGAGAGAATGAATTACCTTTAAAAGTGTAAATCCTTTTGATTTGAGCCTAAAGGCTTCCATTGAAAGGATTATGACCAAAGGTAATCCTCTAGGATGAGGAGAGGGATATGGATAGAGTAAATGATCAGGGTTTGGCTGAGACAAAGGCTTGAGGAGTGTGTGAAATGAGGTAGAGGTGGGGGCCTTTTATAAGAGGAGAGGGGGGGCACTTTTGGAAACCATGAAACTATTATTTTATTTGAAAATTTTTTCGGTTTTAAATGGTCCCACATTGATATAATTCGTGGATACGGTGATAAGGGTTCGAAATTCACCCATTCAATAAGTTTTTGACATGTTTAGTTCATATATTTTACATTACCTTTCTATTTTATTTAAATCGTCAAATAATGATTTCATCGCTGCATCATTATTATGTCATAAATTATTTAATTTATTTAATGTCTAAAAATTATAAAAAAAATACTATTATGTATGAAATCTTTTCATCTTTCCAATGAATATTTATAGACAAAAATATGATTAGTATAACCCCTTCTAAATATAGTTTAAGTAAAACAATTTTTGTTAGTGTCATTTTCAACTTTATTTTAAAAAAAAGGCCTTAAAATCATTATCTCACCCAAGTGGCTCCATGGGGTCCCCTAAATCGACCCATGGGTTTTCATGGTCAGAAATGACTCATAAAATTGGGGTAGGACAAGTGTCATGGTGTTTTCACATTTTTATAATATCATATTTACCTTAAATTACACTAATTACCTCTAATCGTGATTAATGAAAAAAAATTAATATTCACCAAAAAATTATTTTCATCCCATTGAATCACATTTTACATACTAATGACAACCATGTATATCGGCTTTTCAAAATTCAATACACATTAGGGGTAAAATTTCATTTAACTGAAAAATCAGTTTGCTTAATTACCACTTAATGGTTTCACTATTCATCAAAAATTGATGTTTTTCAGAAAATTACCAAAAATTCACCCTAATCTATATTTGATATTCCGAATTAAAAAATGAAGTCTATTTTACAAAATTCAAAACATATAAGTCAGATAAATTAATTTAATAATTAATTCCCGCTGTCATAGAAAATAGCGTGTTTTTAGGAAACAGTAAGTATCAAAAGATTGACACTAGTTTAAGTCCAATTTCAAAGTGAAATTGATTCCATAGACCACTATTGGATTTAATGGTAAAAATATTTTCTAATTTCACTTTAAAAACAATTCTAAAGATAATCTATTCATACAAATAAATTTGATTAAAAGAGGTTTACAATTAAAATACAACATTTTTCACTTATTCATAAAAAATGAACTTTATTAGAAAAATACCAAAAATTCACACAAAGTAAATTTTGATGTCCCAATAATAAATAATAATTTTATTTTGACAAAAATAGCTTATAAAATTTTCAACAAATAGATTTAAAAAGGGTTTTCCATCAAAAGTTAGTAAAACAATCTTTTATGAATATTAGTGTATTCCATGCTTAAGATTGGATTTATTTTCATTTTAAGCCTCTAAAACACTATCTAAATCATTAATAGACATAGATAAAAATATCTATTATTCATTACTTACTTGGGATGTTACAGAAATAATGATAAATCAGTATCAATTCAAGGATGTTTGTTGGTTTTGGATGATCATTTGGATGATTAGAATCTAAATCGTTATCAATACAATGGATCAATGTGTGCATGATGTAATATTCCCATACTATATCACATAGAATGAAACTATCGTGGTGTTTCCAACCACATAATGGCTTAAATGTGATGTTAAATGATATATTCCCAAATTTTGGTTAGATATATTTTTGAAAATGAAGTGGTGAGGATGTGTTTGAGTCATAATTAAGTGATATGGAATGATGTGAAAGACATGTCTACATGCCATGTACTATGATGAACACACTTTGTTTATCCCTTTAGTGGAGGATACTGATTCAAAAATAATTAAGGATGGAATTGAATGTTTATGTATTAATCCCCATGTAACTCATCTGTATATGGATGTGCCTTATAGAGGATGACATGGGATAGACCATTTGTGGGAGTACTCGACCCGACACATGACCTTGTACCGATGTATAAGGACATGACCAGAAGAAAACAACTGGGAACCTTATAGTTTTGAAAAACATGTAGTCCATATGAATGAAATGTAATTATACACGGACAAGGATCCTTTTACCTCCATGTAAATCAGTAGGCGATGGGTAGGACAACACCCCTTGTGGTTCCCCTCACACATAATGCACCACTTAGCTCATTTTGAGTACACATCAATCTCTTGTATCTCTTTTGTATGCACTCTAATTTTGGAGACCATGTTTCCTATTATAATTGTTTATCCATGTAGAACATAATCGGGCCATCCACTCTTGATTTCGATATGTGATATGAATTTTTCATGGCATGAATCTTATTTTTCTAACACCAAACGACAAGAGTTATAAGGAAATGATTCACTAGTGACCGTAGAGTTAAAACACACAATAACATGGGTGTTACTTTTCATCAACTACCTTCCATGTGGATCCCCCAATTATATGTGGCACAAGTCCTCAATGATAAGATTGGTACCCCCTATCACTCTATGGCCAATGTCCTCAACCTATATAGTTGAACCCCCCAACATCTTAGACATGGGTCATTTATTCCACTGAGTGGAACCCCATATTAGATCAGATGTAGCTCCTTGATAACCATAGTAAAACCCCAATGCAATTGTAAGGCATGAGTCCATGACGTATAGAGTGGAACGCCCCATCATTTGTGGTGCACGTCATTTTCCTACTGAGTAGAATACCCAAATTTGTTTAGAGTGTGGTTCCTCATTACACTATATTATGACATCCCATCGATATTGAAATGGGTCCTATACATATAACTCTAGAGTGATACCCCATGATTAACTTGGGTGTATTTTATGTACTTGGTGTTTGTGGCCCCTAGAATGTGTGGAAATGTTACAACTTGTGGCCTGATATGGGTGGGTTCTTCTGGACAGATACATAGGATATTGGGAATCATTGATATGGAGACCCATTTTCTATATCATTTATGCTTATATTGATTAATAATATATATATCCATACCACGATATTTGGTTACACATCTTTAATGGGTTTCAATGTCGTGCATAGTATGCCACAATATTTCATTCTTTAGCATCACATGGTTGGAAGAGTATACTATACCTACATATGAGGAAAATAAGGTATGGGTAGTTTATCCAATCATCATGTCATGTCCCTTTGGTTTGGATGAGATTACTCCCTCTTGGTTTGGGTTGATCTGGTCAAATTCATTATATCATTCATAATCATTATTATTCATTTTTGTGAAATTAATTTTGCATCTATTCTACAACATTATTTTTAGAGCAGTCATACTTGGTATGTATATAATCAGACTTTTTTGGATTTTCCCATATGTTTCAAATCGTATCCAAAGGAAAGGTAGGTCTCCAGTGACATCAGAGGAGTATAGGGATACTGGGTATTTGTTACCAAGTATGGTGGTCGTACACTGTATATCATGATATTATATCTCTTAATGATTCAATTTTATGTTTTGTTATAGTGGAATATATATTTCATGTTTCGAATTTTTCTTTACCATTTACATTTCATTTTTATATTTCGTACACATATACACCCTATTAGATTTACAATCATAACTTACCTCATAGTTTTTGCGTATTTTTATTACTATGCATATTACTTCATCATTGGGATGGTTGGGTGTGTGAATTCATCAGAAATGTCCACAAATTTAGTATAAGCATTTTGGTTTTTGCACCGCCCCAAGGACTATTGAGGTGATCTTGGGGAACAACCATGTTGAACCCCTACTGTGGTCAGGTTGTGATAGATTGGTATCATATTAGTTCATTCAACGGGACATTATTTAGAGTAGTCATATTGCAAGGATGTGGTTAGCATTATGAAAATAGTGTCAAAAAATTTATGACTGTTTCTCTCATGCTAGGGAATCTGTTCATGGTAGGGGCGGAAAACCTACAAATTCGGTGGAAGAATGACTACATTCTTGACATCATGGAATCCCAAGACATTGGTTTTAGGGATAAAGTGTAAATTCATCATATAGGTTTGAATCAATGACTATACTTATTGAGGTACCCCACCACATTTTTTGTATATATATATATAAATATATATATATATATATTTTATGTATGTGTGTGTGAGATCATATGATCATGGTATGTCATTATTAAATAATAGTATGTCTCTGTGAGGACACCCATCAAGATTATTGGCTCTGAATCATGAGGATTATCCATTAATTGACAAGTCACATGTTCATGGATTTGATATTATCCATCATTGAGGGAATTCGGTTGTAGTTATAGTTTCAGAGCAATAGATCATACCAGGTGGGGTGCTAAGGATGTGATCAGTCTTAGAATACTTTATGAGTTCTAGCACTAGTGAGTGGTGAGGTTACATGGCTATATAGATCTGAATGAAACATATGATTCAATAAAATTAGCTAACATTTTTTTCATCTCATACATGCATTGATGTATCAAGTGGTTGGGTTAGTATCTATACTTTTCTACATAGTAACTAGGTAGTGGTGGAGTCCAGTTACAGAGATTCATGAATTTTCAACAAGCTCATTTCCCAACATGCAGTAGCTATTCTATAATGACAAAAACATTTATTAATGAAAATTACAATTTAACTAATTTAATGTATTATTATGTAAAATGCATATATTAAACATATGAACCTAAATGGATTTAATTTTTTGGATTTCAAAATACTGTTAATAATCGTTACCATTTCTAATATATTCCATAAAGATTGATCAAATGATTCATATAAATATAGTGCAATAATAAATCCAATTTACTCATAAAAAGTAAATGATGTCTTCTTCCTATAGAATTGCTCCAAAAATTCCCATTTGTTGGACCTCAAAAAGGAGGGATCATCATTAAGAATCATTCTTGACCAAGCCCAATCTGAGATTCAACACGTTAAGTGCCAACAGAACTGTATACGAGAGAAGTGGATGTTAATGGATATTAACACATGAGCGATGTTATCTGGGACACCCCATGAGTCTGTCACCATCGCACATCTTACCCTTAGGTCTTATGCATGTGTTATAAGGGGCTATGTAACAAGACCATAACACTATGATTATGTGCATTATTTTTGTATAAATAATAGACATTCATTTAATTATTGTGACTTTGAAAATGGATTTTAAAGACAAATATTATTTTTAGTTAACATATAAACTCATTTAAGAAAACGGTTTTGGTGAATTAATCTATTTTTTAATAAAATAATATTTAAATTATTTTTTATTAAATTTTAATTATTATCTATTTTTTAGGAATACAATTATAATTTTTATAATGGATTGAAGGAAGATTTTATAAAAACAAAAGTATTTTCGATAAATGTAATATTTTATTTTATTTTTAAAAAATATCATATTTATAAATATATTAAGGATAAAATAAAATTTTTGGTTTTAGGATGTCATAATTATTTAACGGGGATGTTTTCATATTTTTATAGAGATAGTAAAATGTTTTGATAAATATTAAATTAATTTTAAAAATATTATGTGTTTTATGACATCATAATGGCCCAAGAGTGATATAATAAAACACAAAAAAATGAATTTTTCATCAAAAAAATGCTTTAACATAAAAATAATGTTATTTTAATTTTCATTGTTTAAATTTATGGTGCATTTGTGGACCCTCGAAGACTTATAAAATATTTTAACTTTTTGAAATGTTTTTCTTGATAGTGTGACTGACATCAACATAATAAAGACTAATATTTGATGAGTTCAAGCTATTTTCCTTAGAAAATAATAGTTTTCAATTCCCATTGGAAAAAACATGTGAAGAACCATGGTTTTAATTGTGGTTTTAGATATTTAATTTGAAACATTAAAAAACCTATATTTCTGAAATATTAAATAATACCAGTATCTTTTCCAATATAAACCCACCCAAGGTCCCTCTTTTCATCACAATGAACCCTTGGTTGACGCCTCTACTCCTCACTCTTATATCTATAATATTCTAAAGGCACCACATGCTCCCTAGAGGCCCATCTCAATCCACTTCCAAGCCTTTGGGATCACACATTCATGTAACAGATTTCATTCATTCTCATTTTTATACCAAATTTCAATAGGTAGTTATTAACTTCCATTTTCAATTAAAAAAAATTTGGAATGTTATATCATCTCACCAACACATCACTTATTATGTTTAAATGATGATATACCACATTCTCTCTCATTAATGTCTCCCTTGAACACACAATACAAAGCCAAAATTCCGAAAGGAATTTCTCTCTTCCCAATCACATTCAAGAGATTGTTTTATATTATGTAGCTAAATTCAATTAAATATGTTGGGATATTCTGTTCCATGATCCCCTTTATATAATTTTAATTTATAAGTGATGATATACCTCTTTCCCTCTCATCAACCCATTTTAATATTTTTATTTGATGTCGTTATGATACCAAAGATAGGCCAAAATTTCACATTCCAAAATCACAGTGTAAGGGAATAACATATCCATTTTTCAATAAAGGGTCTTCAACTATATTAATATTTTCCTTCGACTTTAGACAAAAATTTATGTGTTCCACAACTCTTATTCATAGAATAAACTATGATGTTTAGTGAATCCATGTTTTATGATCCTTGTTGCACAACTATGTATGAAATAAAATTATAAGGGTTTTCCCTAATAGCAATCAAATTCCTGGTGTAAAGAATAATATCATGATATGCATTGTGGAATGAGGGTTTAGGCATTATAATTCAAGTCAAATGATGTTTTTGACATTATCCAGGTGTATTGATCTTTGGCACATGCTAATATCATGTTAAATTTTGTTTCCACATTTCCATGTAATTATAATCATGCTTTATCATAACTTTTTGATCATGCTTATCATATGCTCCATTTATATTAATATTTCCAAACATGTGTTTTATTATATATGTTATGCCTTTTTTAATACATTACAAGGCTTTATATCTCACCAATGTCTTATGTAAGTCCTCAAGTTACCCTATGAAATGCTATGTACAAATAAATGTTTGTTTTCATGTAAATGATGTTTTCAATAAATATATTGTATTTTATGTTCAATTTTGTTATTTAATATTCCTAATTTCCCATTAAACTATACCTATAGATCCTTATATATTCCATAAGATAAGGTTTATGTAATAAATCATGTTCTAGTGTGTAATAATGAGCAAGGTTGTTATAGATTGTATCAAATGATATGATTAGTTATTTTTTGTTATTAGGATTTGAAAACCCAAAGGAAAGACTTAGGGAAAAGATTTTGTATAATAAAATCATCCCTATATTTTTGTGAGTATAGAGTATGTGGATTATCATGAAAATGCAACCATGTCTGGATATAAAAATGTAATGGTGGATCTACCGCAGATGTATCTACGTGTAATCCCTAAAAATATCTCTTTGAGATATACTTCAATGGGGAATTTTGCATGACAACGTGACTTCAAAAAACCCCTAGTTACAAAACTACAAAAGTATATTCTATTGAATATAAATAAGAATACTAATAGCCATTTTTAATTGAATACATATATTAGCCAAAGAATATATGTTTGGAAGTAGATCATGGAAAACATTGATTAAATACTATAAATTCATAAGATAAGGAAATAATTGTAATTTATATGTTATCCATTTTTTTCATTAGATTCCCATTTATATGTTATCATATCCTTCATTTTATTTCAGCTGATGGCTTTTAATAGGTGGACTCGGGCAAACAACTAGACTGAATTTCAATGTGATGACTCTTTTAATGAGAGTCTCAGTATGATTGGAATGTGAATCACAAACACATTCATGATACTCTCCTAGTTAACTAATGCATTGAATAGAAACATTGGTCAATAAGAACCATCACCCCCCATGAATGATCAAGCTGTAACCAAGAGCATCATGAGACAAAGTCCTCCAACTTTTAATGGATATATGATCCCTCAGTCTTTTATCAATGGATCAACTCCATTAAGATGATATTATACACCCTTGAATGTCGAGAGTAAGAGAAGTATCTTCTATATTATTATCGCATGGAGGCTGAAAATTATCAATGATGTAAATTGATATAAATATATTAATATTTGGGATGAGATAGACCTGTTTGAATTGATGGATTTCTTAAAAATATTGATAAATATTTCCCAAGCCCCCTCTGACATAAGATGGAAATAGACATCCTTGAGCTATTGAAAAAAGTAACATGAATCAATTAGAGTGTATGAGGAAAACATCACAAGGTTTGATCTATACACCTTAAATTTTTTTTGTTAACCCCAAATTCAATGTTGACCACCAATTGGGTGGGCTAAAATCTAGCCTATGGTAGGCCCTAGAAATCTGGGACATTGATAGCTATGAGGGAATTGTCTGATGTGACCACAGATTCAATATGGAGATCAGAAAATATCAGGGGAATCATTAGGATAATAAGAGGAAGTATTTTTCATTCTATCTGTTTGATGGATAAATCCAATGGTGCTAAGAAAATCCATCACCCCACTTTCCAATAATGTGGAAAGAAGAACCCCAAAAATTTCTTGAAGCGAACAAGGAAATGCTTTATGTGTGGATGAGAATGGTTTCTAGAAATTAACTATTGGAATGAATAATCCACTACTACAACATTGGAGAGAAACAATCTATTTGACCGTCATCATAGTGTTTATTGCTTCAACTAAAAATAACTAGGAATATTTTCAAACTAGATCCCTATGCCAAGGGTTTTCAGAGGAAATAAACAACCTCCAATGCAGGAAGGGTGATATTTTTCTATCACAACAACCAAATGGAACCCCAAAAACATTGTGGTGATAGGTACATTAGTTATTCATTCAACAAGAGAGGATGCAATTTTTTTCTTCTTCTATGAATTCACTTATATCTTCAAATTTTAGAAGCAAAATCACAACACCACCAAAAATCATGGATGTTTAGATGTTGGTGAGAATGGAAAATGGAGAAATCATTACATCCCATGAATATTACTCCTCCCCTATTATAATTAGTTGACTAAACATCCCAGCGGCTGTCGGCATACTCTCATAGGTGCAATTATATGCAATACATGGCCTGTATTTTGCTTCCCTATATATATCCAACAAAAATTTCAGTGTGAGGGATATCACTCTCCATATGGCGAGTCGAACCCCAAGTCTATAAAATTTCAAGGATGAGGATACATCTTCATTATCACCATCATCTCAAGAATGGATATTATTTTATTTTTATCATGCTTCACTTTCTCATATGATGGATACTATGGAGGAAACCATCTTTAAGGACATGAATATTTTGATGGAATAAAAAGAAGTGTTTCTCATGAAATTGTCTGGAATTATTCATAAAAGAGATGATGAAATCTTCATTGATCTTATACTTGGGGCTTTTCCAATATCCCGATCTCACTATATAATGGTTATTGTGGAGCATAAGGATCTGAAGAAACAAATATAGAAGATCTAGATAAAGGGTTTTTATGCCCATGTGCTTCACCATGTGGATCACCAGACATCTTCATCATGAAGAATACAGAGTCAACCTGCCTTTTGATTGATTATAGTGAGCTCAATAAATCCCGATAAAGAAAAAGTATCCCCTTCCCTGAATAGATTAATATTCAATCAGCTACGTGGAGCACAATACTTCTCCATGGTGGATATATAGTCAGGATATTACCATGTAAACATGAATAAAGAAGACATCCCGAGGACTTCTTTTTTGTACAGGGTCTGGGAACTATGAATTAATAGTATCACTTTTTGGACACACTAATGCTATTGAAATCATAATGGACTTAATGAATATATTTTTTTAGAGATTACCATGAAAAATTTGTTTTATTCATTATAGATTATATTCTAATATACTCCAAAACCAAGGAGGAGGATGAGGATCATCTAAGAACTATACTAGAGATCATAAAATATGATAGGATCTATGAAATGTTCATCATCTGAGTGTTCTGTTTGAAGGAGCTCTCTTTATTGGGTCATATCATCACAAGAATTGAGATATATAATGATCCCACAATGATAACAATAATTGAGGGATATCTAAGGCCAGCATCTATGACAGATATATATAGCTTCTTCAGTTTAGCATGATATTTTAAAAAATTTGTGATAAAGTTCTCATGATTTTATAAGACTCTGATCAAGATAACTTAGAATTGAGTATAGTTTTGTATGAGTAATAAATTAAAATAAAATGTAATGTAGTTGAAAAGGAGGCCTATCAGTACGCCTATTCTCACACTATCAACATGTGGAGAAATTTTATTAATATTCAGTGTTGCTTCAAAGAAGGACATGAGATGTGTATGGATGGAAAATGAAAAATTTGTAGCCTATGATTCAAGGAAATTGAATGTTAATGAGAAAAACTATGCAAAACATTATATGGAGTCTATAGTAGTGATCTTATCTATAAATACTAGTACTCTGCCCATGAAAATGCACGGAACTACTAAATTTTCATTAAAATCATATGGTTCATCATCATTAAAAAAATTGAAATGTTGTTGTAGTCAATATAATGTCTAGAATAAAAAGATGATAATAAAGTGAATAAGCTACTCATGAAATTATTAAATATATTAAATACTAATTTTTAAGGATATGGAACACGATGTAATAGGATTGGTGGATAAATAAAAAACATGAAGTAACCTAAAGTTATGAAAAAAATATGTAATTGAATATGAAAATATGGACATTCAATTTTGAATGACAACATAAAATAGTTAGTATGAAAAAATGTAAACATATATAAATGTTAAAAAAATAATATATGAACATATGGTTTGAGTTCTGTAACCTTAATTTTAATAGTTTTGGTGTGTTCTTCGATGATATAGTTTCATTCACATCATGCTTAGTAATTTGTTGGACATCTTTTCTTGTAAATTTATAATAGTATAGGTTTGAATAATTTCTATAGTGTGTCCTATATTAAATTGTTGGGTTTGTAGCATTTTTAATCCCTATTACATTTAGTATATGTGGGAAAATAAACTATGAAATCTGTTTTGTATATGGGGTTGCAATAAAACATTGAAAAATAGGCATTGAATTAAAATTTACACAGGGATGTGAATATTAAAATTAAATGATATTGAAGACAATATTTCATTACATTAAATAATATAATACCATGTTTCAAACATAATAGAGGTGAAAGACATTATATAATAATTATCTTCATAAAATGGGGTATTCTAATGATATGATGATGGTGATAAAAAATTTTGAGAAACGATTAAGATAATTAATAGCCATTAAAGAACATAAGTGGAAATAAAATGAGAAAAAGGTTCATTCAGGAGACATAATAATATTATACCCAAAAATAATAGAGAATAATTCATTTAATAATTTTTGAAATAGTATGAAATGTAGAATATTATAAAACATATTTATAATCATCCAATGTAACAATTAAGAAAATTAAATAATATATTCAATAATATCTTACCATATATTAAACGTAATAGGGGTGAAGGACTTTACATCACCTTGACTAGAAGTCCAGAACTTTGCATTCAATGGATTGATCCCAATTCAAAGGCTCCAACACCAGCACTTGATTAGGCTCAACTGATGTGACGTGGACTCCCCAGAAAACATCTTTAGTGGTGTATCATCTACATGGTTCACATTGCTCGACGATTCTTCATTTTAGGGAGGTCGTTTCACCCAATGTGGAAGACTTGGCATGCAAGTGGATTTGTAGAATCATATTTAAGATGAAGGCTTCCTAATGGTGGATTTCAAGAGTTTCAGAAGTGAGATGCATGTTAAATGTCTTCAAGATAATTTTAGTTCCAATCAGAACCATGTTCAATTAAGAAGACAAAAACCATCATTAGTTTATCAGATCAATGCTTTTTTTCAATGTATGTACAAGTAGAGGGTTAATATGTAAATGATGATATAAAAGGGCATTAACAATTGATAGTTCATTATTGTAGTTGCTCCTCAGAATAATCATCAAGTGTTATGTCAATACAATTACTATTCTAAAAATTAAGCTGGTTTTTTGTACAAAATACTCCAATAGAAAGAAAATTTCGTGAATATAAATTATTTGGGGACCATATCAATGAAACAAAGGAGACATAAAATTAAAGGAAAATCCAATATTTGTTATAATATGAAGAAAAATGGAGGTGCAATATAATGTATGTGCTTTCACAAAAGAAGTTGTTTGATTTTGAGAAATAATAATGTTAAATAGCCATTCTAAATATACCTATATGATGGATTATGTTCGCTGCACGGTAAAGTAAAATCTCATGGAATGTGGAGATAATCAATGAAATTGTAAACAAAGAAACATGTTTATGGAGGGAGAAAGTGGTCAAAAACAAAAAAATTATTTTTGTTCATAGAATAACTGGTATAGATATAACTATAAAATTCTCATTGATTTTTATATCTTCCACCAAGAAGAATGATTTCAATGAAATTACATTTAAACAAATGATGAATAAAATCTGGGAAGCAAGATCATGTTATGAAAAATGGATTATCAATGTGAATAATTGTTTATGTAGAGTACAATTATAAGATTCAGTTAGATTAGGAAAGGTCATGTAATAAATTGTGGTGTATAATACATAAATATGTCTCCTTTGTAAGACTCAAGTAAGAAAACATCATATGGGAGGTTGGTTTGCAAGCAGTGAACTGTAAAATACATGTTTTAAAATGTGATTCATGTATCTAAACATATACACTATAGAATATTTTTAGTTTTCATGTACATAGTAACTATTAAAATAAAATCTAGGTAAATTGTAATGTGTATAGTGGATGGATATGAAATACACATTCCAAACTAAATAACTGTTAAAATAACCAATGGAATAATGTTTAGGTTAACTCGAACGTATGTTATTGTGAATAAAAAAAATAATGGGTATTCCTTCTAATCCAAAAAAAATGATTCCTCATTTTTAGAAAAACTAATTCACTTAGTTGAAATATACATTAAAATATATAGAAAATAGTAGTTGATGTTTTTTAATTGCTAAAGGTCACGAAGCTAGTAAATGACACACCTTAGAAGCTCCCATGCGCAACCCTTTAGTCTCGGGATGAGACCTCTTTATGTTTTATCTCATCTATTTGATGTGTTAACTTGATATATTACGAGCTGACAAGTCTACAGCAGGCTGGAAAGTCACAACCCATCAACATTTAGTGTTTCTTTCAACCAAAGGATGATATGGGATGAGATCAATGGATGAGATATGATGGAAAAAAATAATGAAAAAAATTTATATTAATATTTTCTTAGCTCAAGAACAAGCAAGATAATTAATGAACCTACCACTCATGGCATCAGACCAGAGATTAGGGTTGTAACCTTGGTTTGGGGAAAAACTATCATAGTATAAACCATTTCAATTGATAGTCTGCAATCACATAAAATAAAAAACATATAGAAATATTCCATTAGGAAACATAGTGTTTATAAAATCATAAACATTGGAACACTAACATTTGGATTGGGGGGAACACAACTTTTTTCTAGCTCTAGATCTATTGGGTTCGTGTTGACACAATTTTGTATAGTACCAGTGGTAGAACACATAATGTGTATCTATAATTTCATATTCCTGAATTAATATATATTATATACACTACCGAATATTTCTAGTTTACATGTATATAGTAACTATTAAAATAAAATTTTGGAAAATTAGAATGTGTATAGTTGATGTATATAAAATACACATGCCATAAAAAAATTGTGAAAAAAACCAATGGAAAAAATGTTTGGTAAACTCGATCTTATGTTAATGTGCATAACCAAAAATTATCACTATTCCTTCTATTACTAGAAAGGATTCCTCTATTTTAGAAAATTTAATTCTCTTAGTTGACATGTACATTAAAATATTTCAAAATCATTAGTTGAAGATCTTTCTTTGATAAAAATAATGCAGTCATCAAATGGAACACCATAGAAGCTCCCCTACGCAACCCTTCAGTCTCAGGTTGACATCTCATTATATTTTCTCTAATCTTCTTAATTTGTTTATTTGATATATTCTAAGATGACAAGTCTTTAGTAGGATATAAAGGCACAACCCATCAAAATTTTGTGTCCCTTTTTACAAAAGTATGATGTGGGATACGATCATTGAATGATATATGAAGAAAAAAAATAAATTAAACCATTTATATGATTATTTCTATAGTTCAGAAACATGAATGAAAATTAATGTACCTGACACTAAAGGCATCGGTCCATATATTTTTCTTGTAGCCTTTGTTTGGGGAAAACTATGAAAGTATAAACCATTATAGTTCTTAGAATGAAATCACATAAAATAAAATACATTTGGTAATATTCCAATAGGAAACAAATTGTTTATAGAAATCATAAACACTGGAACACCAACAATGGGATTGGGGAGAACACACATTTTTCAGGCTCTGGATCTATTGGGTTATTGAGGACACAAAGTTGTATAGTAATGGTTGTAGACCAAATGAAGTGGACCTTTAATTTATGATTTATGAATGTAGATGTATTATATTGCAGTAGTGAAAATTTGTATGATTATACTAAAATAAACAAATTTAGAGTGGAGAAAACACATAGTCCAATATTCATTAAGTCTAAGACACTTTAAAAAACATCACTGAACAGAACATGGAATCTTCATGAATGAAACTGGAAAAATTTATATTGAATGATATAATTTAGACATTGCAAAACTGTAGGATGATTTGATCTATCATACGAAACTAATATCAACCGTGGAAAAAAATTTAGATAAAGTAAGCTTGATCAAGTGAAAAATGTACTATTATTCTAAAAAATATACTATTATATTGTAATTAATAAATGTTATATAGATGGGAAAAAATTTCCAGAAATTGAGATCAACACAACTTTGGCTTGTCTTTGGATTTGTAGGGTCTCAGAAGACTCACAATTATATAAAAATGGGGGAAGAACAAACATCATGGATGCATATTTCCTAACATGAGAATGTAGATGTATCATATTTAAACATTTAAATTGGTATGAATAGAGTGAAATTTGAAACATTTTAATGGAGGATGATGATATAGATTTTATGAATGAAATATTACTGTATGTGAGATCCGTCTGTAACTGGTTGAATCTGTTGTTTTGTCATATCACGAACCATTGGTGAGATCTTCAAAGAAAAAAAAGATTTACTATTTCCATGATATATGAATAACATACCCATTTCATATATCTGGATATATAGGCCTTCTAGAGAAGGTATCGATGTTAGTAATCAGGTTCGCGAATAGGTTGATGGGTGTCCACCACAAATGTTGATGGTGAAGCAAATAGACAAAACATGAATCAAATATATAGTTTAAGATATACATGACACACTGCATCCTTAGAATATGCAGCAGGATAATGTATCAAACAAATACTGATGTCAAACAACAAAATAACAAATTAAACATTATGAAAATTGATATAGAAATAATAGTGAGAGACAATTACCTTGAATCGTTGATATCATTACACAGAAAGGAAGGAGATGGTGATAATTATACCTGAATCAAAGTAGACATGTAAATTCATTCGACATCATTTCAATTACAATGGTGTGTAGAATCCAATAATAGATCATGAATAATATTTCATTTTGAAGAACATGCTTCATAGAGTGAATTGGTGAATAAATACTAGATAATAGAATGAAATAGATGGCATAGATTGTAAGGTCCATCCATTTTCATTATGTAATATTACAGGGATTAAAAATTATGTCAATGGTTCTATGTTCCATGATGTTGTGTTTATCGAAAATCATGTTATCATAAACAATGTAACATTGTATATAGGTTCAAAAAACACATTAAAAGACAATATTGAATATATAGAAAGCTATAATTAGTGGTACAAACTCATGAAATAAAAGTAGACTACAAATATAAAGACAGTCATGAGAGTAAAAAGAATACCGGATAATGTCATCGCACATTTTTTCTAAATCTTCAACATCAATATCATCTAACATAGTCAGGAAATTATGTAGAAATAAATTTAAAAAACTATAATGATAATTTTTATGAAATAGGGTATGTACTAATGAAATATAATAATAAAAATGTATGCAGGACTTGTAAGATTTATTTCCACACATAATACATATAAGAAAGCATCATGAAAATGGTCCACCTCTTAGGGGGGTGAAAATATATATGTGACAGGATCCATGGAAATTGTCATACATTCCACATACATTATAATAACTCCAATATAAATGATGTTGTGTCTGAATCTACCCGCCTTCGCATCATAATCTGTCATGAGAACATACTCAAATCCCCTATGGGATCTAAAAGACAATTTCATCTTCTAGAAATCATTTTAGATGAAAAATATATCTTTCAATCCCTATTAAAGAAGTAATATAAGATCATCATATCAAGAATATGGAGGTCCAAAAAAATTAAACCCTACAACCACTACGCATTCATATAGGAATCTATGAAAAAATCTAGTAATTTAAAACAATATTTATTATCCACCATCATACCTGGGATGGACACCTTACTCATCCCCTTCCCATATCTAAATAAAGATGAAATAAAATAATTGTATTCTGTTATATGAAGTAATGATTTAGAAAGAGTCATAGAAATAAAATTCATACCCAAAATGGTCATATAAATTGTGTTGATTATATTGGAAGCGGATCCAAATTGTACGGAACATATGTGAACAAATTTGAATAGAACATACGTAAACATCACTAGAAAACATCTCATACAGAACATATGTAAACATATCTGATGCAGATGCATTAAATAAAAAATATTTTATCTATAAACAGTGGTGGATATTGAAATAAACCGTAGCCAAAGAGAAACTGAAAAGAAAATAAGTTATGAGAAACAATTAGAAACCAAATACAGAGTACTTACTATGGAATACTGATGCATTTAAAAAGAAGAAGAGGGTATTCTAATGGTAGAGAGAGAACGGTCAAAGACATCCGTAGGTGATGGGATATCAGAACCCATAATATAAGATAAAACCCCTATACGAGTGGATACGAATCACAAATGAAACTGTTAAAATATTATACCGTATTGAACTAAATATCCAAAAATGACTAAAACTCATCAAATTAATTATGGTAAATGTTGAGGACAAAATATACTTGGAGTATTCAATAAGGATAAATTATAATTAAATTTTCAATACCTTTTGTGAATATACAAATAATATAACTATGATCATAAGGGATAATTATTGCCGTATTGTAGTCAATCATACCTGTTTCAGAGGGTGTTGTTGAACAAGAACGAAAGGGACCCCGAGTTTACTAGAATAGTTGAAATTTGAGGATTTTAGAAAAAATTAAAGGGTCAGTTGGTAGTTGATGATTTTTCTGTGACGGTATAAGAGTTAGAAGAATAAACTGAGGGAAGACTAAGATGGACTAGAATCCCTATAATTTGGATACTAAATAGAGCATCATTAGAAACCCTAGTTTACGGATATTTGAAGAGGTGAAGGCAGTGTGTCGACATTCAGTGACGGTCATATATTTCATTGAATTTTCACGGTGAAAACGTCAGATGACGATGATCCAAAACATATGAGGTGTTCGAACCGATGAATTAGAATTGAAAATTCACGATGGGGAGGAGTTATTTGTCGTGATGAAGATGTAGAGAAGGAGAGATGAGGTATGGAGGAGCTGATGACTGTCGTCAATTGGGATCAAGATTATTCGGAGAAGAGGAGGATCAGAATAGATGGGATACAGTACAACTGAAATCGTAGAGGGAGAGGAAACTCGAGATCAGGAGGAGCTCAAACCCTAGACGTCCAGGAGAGGATACACGGGATGTTTATGGGATGAAAGTCATGTAATATGGATGAAAATCCTTATTGGGGAGTCAAGGATAGTAGGGGAGGGTCGGGAATAGGAGCGAGGTAGGGGAGTCGGGCACTGGGAGCATGAACCGTAGATGAAATTAGAAGAGAACCCCAATCGGGAAGAAGCAGATTGTGAGAGTTATTTTGTTTTGGATGTAGAAATAAATCGTTTTTTGTGACGTGGAATGATATGAAGGTGACATGTAGGAAAAAGATAAACCAATTTTAGTATAGATAATTGATTAGGTGAGATTACCTTTTTGGGGAGATGTGTTAAATATATACAGATCTCAAATGCATCGGGTACATATTAACATAGAAAGAGTTGAACATGCACCAACAACAATGGTTGGAGCTGATAAAAGGCTAAGACTAATCCATATATTACCTCCTTAGGAAGGTGAATAAGGTGGAAAATTATCTATGTAAGAAAGAACCCAATGATTTTATCATTTATGAGAATTGAAAATTATCCAATGTTCATATATTTTAAGAATATGTACATGTTAATCATTAAAATTTGAACATCATCAATTACATAAAAAATTATTGACCATCCATATCTTTTGAAATTTTATAATATTTTCAAAAGGATGATGTGGTTATTCAAATAAAAGAAGAAACTATCAGTACAAGGAAATCCATGAAGTATACTGTTAATGAAGAAGGAATTATGGGATTTGGTTTCAGAATATGTGTTCTATAAAATCAGTAGTTTAAGAAAGAACTATTGTATGATGCACATAGTTTGAATTTACCTTTTCTATTAGGAAACAAAAAGATATAAAGATCTATGAGAGAATTATTGGTGGTATAATATGAAAAATAAGATCACTGAGTATACATCAATGTTCATGGTATTTCATCAAGTGAAAGATGAGAGGCAAAAGTCTAAGGGGATGATGAAAACATTACCCAAACCAACATAGAAACGGTCGAACATCAACATGTAATTTTCCACAAGACATCCAAAGACATCCAATGGAAACAATTCTATTTGGATCATTTTAGATCATTTTATAAAGAATAAAGACATCATTTCAATTGAAGAGGATTTTTCATTGGATATAATGTCCCATATATACCTCATAGAAGATAAAATGTTGGATGGCATACCATTATCTATTATATCTAATTGAGATCCATGATTTCTCATAATGTTAATGAAGAGTCTCCAACGCAAACAAATATTATGTAGAAATTTAGTATGGCTTATCATCATCAAAATCATTGACAATCATAGCAGACTATCAACAAACTTTAGGAACTGTTGAAATAATTCTCAATGGAATTAAATAGAGGAAGGGATCAAAATATTTTTCTACTGAGTTCTTTTGCAACAATACTTTCCACTAAAACATTTTAATGGAACATTATGAAACTCTTTATTGGTAGAAGTAAAGAACACTATAATGTTGGGATGATGTTCGGGAGAAAAAACACATAGTTCAAGAAATGGTCGAAGAAATGGTAGTGAAGGTTAAGTCTGTACGGTAGTATATTTAAGGTGCTCAAATTCGAAAAAAGAGCAATTCTTATAATCATCGATGAGATATAGATTTTGTAACATCCCATGTAAATGAAGAATAAGTTATTTTTATACACATTATTAATTTTTAATTAAATATTAATTTTACTTTAAAATGGTTGCTATATACGATAGCGTACTTGATACGCAACAACAGATTTCTTTGGAATCTTACGTTTCACAATAATAATATAATATTATTATTTTAAATAGTAGTTAACTTCTAGCTGTTTTAATGGTGAGAATGAATGAAACTAACTACAATATGATTATACATGATTGTTAAATGTATTTATATTATCTAATAAAATTTTAGAGGCTTAAAATGTTAACGAATCTAATTTTAATCATAATTTACATTAAAAAGACAATTTATCATCTTTTAATGGAGAATCCTTTTTAAATATAGTTTTGGTCTCATTAATATATTTAATATGACCAAATAACATCCTAATTTTGAATGGGGACATCAAAATTTATTTTGTGTAAATTTTTGGATTTTTCCGATAAAGTTCATTTTATTAATGAATAGTAAAAATATTGTATTTTAATTCAAAAATAAGTTTTATTCTAATTTATTTATGTTGTTAGATTATATTTTTAATTTGATTTAAATTTTAATTAGAATATATTTTTACAATTTAATCCAATCTTGGTTGTTGAAATTAATTTCACATTGAAATTAGACATAATCTAGTATCAATCTTTTCATAGTTATTATTTCTTAAGAACACGCTATTTGTTTTAACAATGGGAATTAATTTTAAAATTAATTAAATACACTTATATGTTTTGAATATGTAAAAATAGACATCAATTTTGAATTCAGAATATCAAATATAGCTTAGGCTGAATTTTTGGTATTTTTCTGAAAAACATCAATTTTTGATGAATAGTGAAACCACTTAGTGGTTGTTAAAAAACTGACATTTTCACTTAAATGAAATTTTACCACATCTTTAAATTGAATTTAAAAAATCCCACATACATGTTTGTTATCAAGAAGTAAAATTTGGGTCATTAAGATGAAAATAATTTTTGGTGAATAATATCTTTTTAATTTTATTTACCGCTGTTAAAGGTAAATAAGATAATTCAAATTAAAAAGAATATTATAATAATTTAAAATTACCTTAACACTTTTCCTAACCTTACTGGATGAGTAGTTGCCGACCATGGGGATCCTTGGGTCGATTTTTGGACCCCATGGAGCCACTTGTGAATGATAATGACACTTTAGATTAATTAATTTGATGTTAAGAAAAAATTGACATTAACAAAAATCTTTTAGTAATTAATATTTATATACAGTTATAAAAGTCCTATTTTTGACTGTAAATATTATTTGGAAAGATAAAATATTTCATACATGATGGTATTTTTTTATAATTTTTAGACATCGACTAAATTAAATTATTTATGACTCAATAATGATGCAGTATTTAACTCATTAATAACTGATTAAAATAAATAAGATTATAATGAATAAAATAATATCCAAAACATGTTAAATTATTATTGGATAATTTTATTTGTAGTATGAGTCATCTTTCCTTCAACATTAATTATTTTTGGACCATTATAATCCGAACAAAATTATATTATAAAATAATATTTTCACACTTTTCTAAAAAGCCCCTCCTCTATCTTATAAAAGGAGACCACTTCTATGCGATTCCACACAACTCTCAAGAATTTTGGATCATCCAAACTCTTCCAAATAAGGCTCTCTACATCCCTCTACTCCCTTAAAAAGCCTAACTGTAGGTAGAATGCACCCCAAGAAGTCTTTTGGTTCAAACCAAAGGGTGTTACCCTAATTAAAGGTAATGGTTTCTCTTAAACTGTTTTCTTTTAGTTTAATTCTCCAACCCCTAAAAACTTTTTATTTACTTTATTTTTTTACAAAACTAGTATACTCAATATACTAGGATGTTTTTATGAGAATTAATTTAACTACACTTACATACACCTCCATCCAATGGGTGAAGAATAGAATGTTTCTGTGTATGGAAAACTAACGCCTCATGAAACGATGATTCTTCAAATATCTCCAACCACCTCTCATGGAGGCCATTATGATGGGACTGTATTTATATAAGATATTTATTAGGTTTATGAGTTCCTTATTCTTCTATACATCCCAATTATATCAATCTTTTATTGTTTCCATAGTGGGTAAATACGATAATCTCATTTGAGGAAGTGCGGGCCAACCCCCTTAAAGTGATGCGACTCGTTAATGACTTATGTGAGATGTATAAAGGAAAGTGTTAATGATATTATATATGATATTATATTGGAATTAAAACTACCTATGTACCATTATGTTTTAATTCCATGAAAATAAGAAATTAAAATGAATGCAGCGTTCATGTGTACGAATGGCTTACCATCTCCATGAACAATAAATTTCATTTCTTACCATCAAATGTTATGTAAATACTTGTATATACTAGATATATATGATATATATGATATATAAATAATGAATTCCATTCTGGATATAATGGACTATTGACCACATTGGAAAATGTAAGTATATGGTGTTCATTTTTGACTCATGTACCAAATATCGATAAAACAAACGTTATTATGTTAAATAATTACACAGTGTTTATAACATAGAAAAAAGTTATGTAAAGGGAATAATAAACTTGAAAAAGGTTCTTAAGAAAGTAGAAATTAACTTTAGTTTATTATTCAGGAGATTAAATAACGATCGAGTCATGTCGGACACGAGTTAAGGGACTTCGTCTCAATCTCTATTCAATGAGGCATATTTTATTTTGATAAACGACGTTCTTTTATAAGCTTTATAAACACCCTTGACTTCTCAAAGGGAATCATTCTCTATGATGCATTTTAGTAAATGAAAAAAAGTATGTTTCTTTTTAACTTACATGGTGAAAATGATATTTCTGCCACCGTGAGTACTATTTGATCTTTGGATTCCTCAACAAGACATAATGTTTTTAAAAGAAAATTAATACCTTATACTCTTTTGCGTATTTTCAGTATTGAAAATTGTTTTGAAATTCGATTTGTTATGTAAATATATTTAGGTGATATATTGTGATTAAAATGAGGAAATTTTTTCTTTCCTTAATATTTATTTTATGTGTAATGATTTCTGTTACAATATGGACATTTGACAGGTGGTTACATGATAAAAAAAATGACAGGTGGTGCTGGGAATACCAGGACGGGTTGTTACATTATAACCTCCAATGCATTAGGTATGGAAGTCGGTCATATGGATATTCCATTTAGTGATATGTATGGAAGTTGGCCGTATGGTTATTACATTTATGTATGTTTATTTCCCAAGTTACCTATATATGTTATGTGTTCTTTATGTGGGTTTTGTGGTAAACATTTGGTTATAAAAGGGTATGTAATGGTCGTTTATTCAGTAAAGATTATTTACTACATCATAAAAGTGGAAAGTATTACTTTTGTTATTGTATTCATGGTTTACATGCTTTTTTGAAAAATTACATGTTTACTTCTTTGTGTATCCTTTACTAAGGTTTTAATGATCATCCCAAGTTTTTGAAATGTTTTTCATAGGACATAATGTGGAATAGGGTCAAGGATGGGATCAAAGAAAATTCATGTTGTCCTAAACATGGAACTAGACATGACTCTTTTTATTCAAGAGTCTATGTTTTTTAAATAAAATGTATATTGGGTGGAAGCTTCTACATTGTAATTTGATTTGAAATGTAATAGTTATGGCCTAATTCTCTAAAACAATAAACCTGAAATGTTCCTCAATGTGAATTATTCATTTAATTCAATATTATGTAATTTTTTAGGATGGGTTCTGATAGTTGGTATCAGAGGTTGGTTTAGATATCATTAAAATTAAGGGTATTGTTAAATTATTATATATAAATTAATTTATGTTAATATCAATATCATGTAGCATTTACAAATTACCATGTTACTTCACCTAAGATATTTCTATGTTCAGAATGGTTTTCCGCATAGGAAACAAGGCAACTATGATGGGACGACATCATGATGAAGAAACACATCCATATAAACAACCTGAGATGGTCCGAATCAAAACTGAATAGTTTGTTGCAGTGATGGAATAGTGGAATCAGGCTATAAATGGTGGTGTTATTCATGCATGAGATCAGCCAGATCAACCGCAAAGGAACATGTCAGTAGTGGATCATTTCATAAGGCAATATCCACATTCATTCAGAGGATCATCTGACCCTGTGCTAGGAGAAGGGTGGATTAATGCACTAGATTTTTTTTTTATGTTATGGGATTTCCAAAACATCAAAAGTTTAGTGTCACTGTTTATAGTTTTAAAGATGATGCTGGTCAGTGGTGGTCGATAGTGAAACGTATCATGGATAGTGATGAGATTAATGCTCTTGTTTGGGAGGAATTCAATGGTATGTTTCTTATGAAATATTTTCCTAAGGTGGTTCATCATAGTATGGAAAAACAATTCTTGTAATTGAGGCAGGAAGATGACTTAGTGGCCGCTTATGAAGCAAAGTTCACAAGACTGGCAATGTATGCACCAAATTTCATACGAGATCACGATAGTAAGATTAATCAATTTTACTCATGACTAATGCCACGATATCGAAGAGAATTAGACTCAAGTGAGTTCAAAAGTTATGAAAAACCTTTTTGATGTGCAGAGAAGGTGGAAATGGAGTTTACCGATGATTAAGTGGTCTTTGACAAATGACAGAATAAGAGGTCCAGTTGGCAGGTAAAGGGGAAGAATTCATCAAAGAATCCTGGAGGTAAGAAAACTAAATATTTATCTTGTGAGAACTGTGGTAAAATTCATCCCGGATAATTTTTATCAATGACTGGAAATTTATTTTGGTGTCGTAAGTCTAGTCATATTGCTCGTAATTGTAAGGTAGATGAACAAGAAGGCAATGAAAAGCCATCGGTAAGATGTTTTTAGTGTAACGAAATGGGTCATTATGCAAAATGGTGTCTAGTAAAGAACTCGACTGAGGGAAAGCAGTTAGACTACAAGCAGGAATGGATGGTGAAATCCTTCGCTACTACTACAGCAGATGTTGGGCCATCAAATGAAGTAGTATCAGGTACACTGTTTATTTTTTCTGATTTTGCCAACGTGTTGTCTGATTCAGGGTCTACACAAACATTCATTTCTGGGAAATTATCTAGAAAATTGGGAATTCCATGTCATGATATGAATACTGAACTTATGATAAAAACACCTCGATGTAATGTTGATACAAAAATTAAGAACATCCATGTCCTTGTCTGTGGAAAAAAACTTCCTGCAAAAATTATAATTTTTCCTCTAGTAGAGTTTAATGTTATATTGGGCACAGATTAGATTTCTGTTTATCATGCTAAGATTGAATTTAGAGCTTAAGAGTTTTCTTAGCAGAATTATTTTCAGTTTTTATACAAAAATGCACCCTTGTTGTTGATTACATACCAAGAAGTTGAGAAACTAGTAAATGATGGAAATGAATATTACTTTGCACATATTGTTGAAAACAAAGGAACTGTTTAGATTAATGATGTTCTAGTGGTAAACGAGTACCTTTATATTTATCCTGATGAGTTTCCTGGTATTATACCTGATCGAGAATTTGAATTTACTGTTTACTTATATCCTAATGATAAGAAAATTTCAAAACCTCCTTATCGAATGGCTCAAATTGAACTTTTAGAGTTAACGAAGCAATTGAAGGAGTCATTAGATGAAGGTTTCATTCAACCTAGAACATCACCATGGGGTTCCCCTGTCTTGTTTTTTAAAAAGAATTATTTTTAAATTAGACTTTAAATTTATTATAGAGCGTTAAATAACATTACTGTTATGAATAAGTCTCCAATGCCTCATATCGATGATTTGTTTGATCAGCTCCATGGATATCAGTATTTTCAAAGATTGATTCATGTCGGGGTACCATAGTTGAATGTAAAGGAAGCAGATGTTCCAATGACTGTGTTCATTACTAGATATTGCAATTATGATTTTGTAGTTATGCCTTTTGGGTTAACCATTCCACCTACTGTATTCAGGGATTATATGAATAGAATTTTCCGTGAGTTTTTGGATATGATAGTGGTTGTGTTCATTGTTGATATTTTAGTTTATTAGAAAAGTAAGTAGGAACATGAATGTATTTTAAGGGTTGTCTTGAAATATATATGACAAAAGAAAATATTTAGGAAATTCAGGAAGTGTGAGTTTTGGTTACCACAAATTAATTTTCATGGTCACATTGTTTCGAAAAATGGAATAATTGTTGATCCAACTAAAAAATAGTTTTTGAAGAAAGGGAAAGACCCACAAATATAACTGAGATATGTAGTTTTTTTGGTTTGGCAGGTTATTACCAGAGGTTTTTTGAAACTTTTTCACAGTTATCTAGTACAATGATTAAGTTAACTAAAAAAGGTGTTATGTTCATCTGGACAAAAGAATGTGATGATTTTTTCAGGAATTGAAAAGAAGATTGCTGAATGATTCAATTTTGTCATTGCCTTCCCAAAATGGTGAGTTTTTTATCTACAGTGATGCTTCATTGAATGGATTGGGTTGTGTCCTAATGAAGAATGATCAGGTAATTGCTTATGCTCCACATCAGTTGAAACCTCATGAGTTAAGTTACCCAAAACATGATTTGGAATTAGCTATGGTTTTTTTTCATTCAAAATTAGGAGGAATTATTTTTATGGAGTGAATTGTGAAATATATACTAATCACAAATTTATGAAGTATATATTCACTCAAATATAATTGAAAATGAGACAGAGGAGATGGATGGAATTAATCATGGATTATGATTACATGATCCAACACCATCCGGGAAAAGGAAACAATGTGGCTGATTCTCTTAGTCGAAAAAGTAACACTTCATTAACCATGATACGTCTGGAACAAGATCCTTTTGTTTTTTATTTAATGAATTATGTAATTGAAGTTGTTGGTGTAGTAAATTAAAATGTTTTGTATCAGGTGTCAATGAGATCATCTCTATCTGATAGAATAAAGCAAGAACAGAAAAAAGATAGTGAGTTGCAGAAAAAGGCAGAGTTGGTTCAGAAGGGTATGTTTCCTGAATTTAACATTGATAATGATTGTGTATTGAAGTTTGGAATGAGATTTTGTAGTCCTTGTGATCAAATATGAAGAATGAGTTGTTATTTGAAGCTCATAGTTCTCCGTTTTCAGTTCATCCTATATGTACTAAGATGTACGGAGATCATTGGAAGTATTACTAGTGGGATGGAATGAAAAGAGATATTGTTGATTTTCCAATGAAGTATTTGACTTTTTAGCAGGTTAAAGCAGAGCGAAATTTACCAAAATGAATGCTTCAGCCCTTGCTAGTTCCGTAATGGAAATGGGAAAATATATCCATGGACTTTTTTTTTGGATTACAAAAGACATATCGAGGTAATAATGAAATATGGGTTATAGTTGATCGATTGACTAAATCGGCTCATTTAATTCATATTCTAGATACTTTGTCTCTATATCATATTGCTCTGTTGTATGTTAAATAGACAGTCAGGTTGCATGGTGGTCCCCTCTCCATTGTATCTAATCATAATCCCAGGTTAACTTTTAACTTTGGGAAAGGCCTTCAGAAGTCATTGGGTTTTGAAATAAATTATAGTACATATTTTCATCCCCAATCATATGGGTAGTCAGAACGAAAAATTCAAGCCTTGGAGGATATGATATGTGCTTTTTCATGAGATTATCAGGTATTTTGGGACCAACATCTTTCATTGGTTGAATTTTCATATAATAACAGTTTTGATTCCAGTATACAGATGGCTACATTTGAGGCATTATATGGAAATTGTTGTCAAACTCCACCTTTTTTTGCGATGAAGTAGGTGAAAGGAAGGTGATGGGACCAGAATTGGTAGAAGAGATGGCACAGAAAATTTATTTGATTTAGAAGTACGTGTGAATAGCTCAGAGCATACATAAAAGTTATGTCGATAACCGGAGGAAGGATCTTTCCTTTGAGGTAGGTGATCATGTCTTTCTCAAAGTTTCTCAATGTAAAATTGTGATGCATTTTGGTAAGTATGGATAGTTGAGTCCGAGGTTTATCGGAACTTATGAAATTCTTGAGAAAGTTGGATCTGTTGAATATAGAGTGGATTTACCTCCATGTTTATCGTAGGTACACAATGTTTTTCATGTTTCGATGTTGAGAATGTATATGCCAGATCCATCTCATGTTTTGAAGCCATAGGTAGTTCAGTTGGCAGAGAATCACTCTTATGAAGAACAACCAATCCAAATTCTTGACCATAGAGAGAATGTGTTGTGGAATAAGGTAATTCACCAGGTAAAGGTTTTGTGAAAAAACCATATGGTTGAAGAGGCAACCTGGGAATCTGAAAATTCTATGAGGAATAAATACCGCCACTTATTTTGATAACTGAATAAAATTTGTGGGGACCCAATTTCCAAAAGGGGGGAAGGATGTAACATCCTATGTAAATGAAGAATAAGATATTTTTATACATTTTAGTATTTTTGAATTAATTATTAATTTTACTTTAAAAGGGATTCTATGTTCGATAGCGTACCAGATACGAAACAACGGGTTTCTATGGAATCATACATTGCACACTAATAAAATTGTATTATTATAATAAATAGTAGTTAAATCCTAGACGTTGTATTGGTGGGAATGAATGAATCTAACTAAAATATGATTACACATTATTGTTAAATGTATTTACATTATCCAATAAAATGTTAGAGGCTTAAAATGTGAGTGAATCTAATTTTAAGCATAATTTAAATTAAAAGGTCGATTTATCACCTTTTAGGGGAGAACAATTTTTAAATATAGTTTTGGTCACATTAATACATAATATATGAGCAAATAAAATATTTCATTATAATAGGGACATCAAAATTTACTTTGTCAATATTTTTGAAATTTTTTCGATAAAGTACATTTTTAATGAATAGTGAAAATATTTTATTTTAATTCAAAACAATGATTTAATATAATTTATTTATATTGTTATATTATATTTTTAATTGATTTTAAAGTGTAATTTTAATATATTTTTACCATTTAATATAATGTTGGTGATTGAAATTAATTTCACTTTGAAATTGGACATAAACGAGTTTCAATATTTTGATAGTTCTTGTTTCTCAAAAACATGCTTTTTTATTTTAACAACGGGAATTAATTTTAAAATTAATTAATTCCACTTCTATGTTTTGAATATGGAAAACTAGACATCATTTTTGAATTCGGAATATCAAATATAGCGTAGGCTGAATTTTTGGTATTTTTCTGAAAAACATCAATTTTTGATGAATAGTGAAACAACTTAGTGGTAGATAAAAAACTAACTTTTTCATTTAAATGATATTTTACCACTGTCGTGAATTGAATTTTGAAAATACATCATACATGGTTGTTATCAAGAAGTAATATTTGGTTCATTATGATCAAAATAATTTTTAGTAAATAGTAACTTTTGACTTTTATTTACTACGGTTAAAGGTAAACAAGATATTTCAAAGTAAAAAAATATTATAATAATTTTAAATTACTTAAACACTTGTCCTAACATATTTGGATGATTAGTCGCCGACCATAGAAATTCTTGGGTCTATTTTGGGACCCCATCGATCATCTTATGAAATACAATGACACTTTAGATTAATTAATTTAATGTGAAGTCAAAATTGACACTAACAACACTCTTTTAGTAATTAATATTTATATAGTGTTATATAAGTCCTATTTTAGACTATAAATATATTTAGAATGCTAATAAAATTTCCTACATGATGGTAATTTTTTATAATTCTTAGACAACTAGTAAATTAAATTATTTATGACCGAATAATGATGCAGTATTTAACTCATTAATAAACGATTTAAATAAATAAGATTATAATGATTAAAATATTATCCAAAACATGTTAAATTCGTATTGGATGATTTTATTTCGAATATGATTTGTCATTCCTTCGACGATAATTATTTTTGGACCATTAGAAACCGAACATCATTATATTATAAAATAATATTTTTACACTTTCTTAAAGAGCCCGTCCTCTCCCTTATAAAAGGAGACCACTTCTATGTAATTCATCACACCTCTCAAGAATTTTGGATCAACCAACCTCTTCCCAATTAGGCTCCCTAAATCCCTCTGCTTCTCTTAAAAGCCTTTCCTTTGGCATAATGCACCTCATGAAGTCCTTTGGATCAAACCAAAGGGAGTTACCCTAATTAAAGGTAATGGTTTCTCTTAAATATTTTTCTTTTATTTTAATTCTCCAACACCTAAACACTTTTTATTTCCATTATTTTGTAACAAAACTAGTATCCTAAATTTACTAGGATTTTGTTACGAGAATGATTTTAACTACACTTACATTCAACTCCATCCAATTGGTGATGAACATAATGTTTCTGTGGATGGAAAACTAATGCCTCATGAAATGATAATTGTTCAAATATCTCCAACTGCCTCTCATGGTGGCCATAATGATGGGACTGTATTTATATATGATATATATTATTTTTAATATTTCCTCATTCTTTTATACTTCTCAATTATATCAATCTTTTATGGTTTCCATAGTGGGTAAATCCGATAATCTCATTTGAGGAAGTGCGGACCTGCCCCCTTAAAGTGATGTGACTCGTTAATGCCTTATATGGGATTTATAAATGATAGATTTAATGATATGATTTATGATATTACATAGGAATTATAATATAACTATGTTTCATTATGTTTTAATTCCATTAAAATAAGAAATATAAATGAAAGTAGTGTTCATGTGTACGTATGGCTTACCGTCTCCATGAACAGTGAATTTCATTTCATACTTCCAAATGTTATGTAAATATATGTATATAATGGATATATATTATATATATGATATATAATTAATTAATGTCATTCTGTATATAATATACTATTGAACACTTTGTCAACTTTTAACTATAAGGTGTTCATTTTTTACTCAAGTACCAAATATTGATAAAACAAATGTTATTAAGTTAAATTATTACAAAATGTTTACAACATAGAAAAAAGTTATATAAAATGAATAATAAACTTGAAAAAGGTTCTTAAGAAAGTAGAAATTAAATTTAGTTTATTATTCAGGAGATTAAATAATGATCAACTCAAGTCGAACATGAGGTAATGGACTTTGTCTCAATCTCCATTCATTGAGGCATATTTTGTTTTAATACACAAATTTCTTTTATATGCTGTATAAACACCCTTGATGTTTTAAAGGGAATATTTCTCTACAAAGAATTTTACTAAACAACACAAAACTATGTTTTTTTAACTTACTCATTGAAAATGATCTTTCTACCGCCGTGAGTATTATTTGATCTTTGGCTTCCTCAACAAGACATAATGTTTTTAAAAGAAAATAATTACCTTATACACTTTTACATATTTTTGGTATTGAAAAATGGTTTTGAAATTTAATTTGTCGTGCCAATATATTTAAGTGATATATTGAGATTGAATTATTGAAATGTTTTCTTTCATTAATATTTATTGTATGTGTTATTATTTTTGTTGGTACATGGACATTTGACGGGTGTTTATGTCATAAACCAAATGATGGGTGGTGATGGGAATACTATTACGGGTCGTTATGTTATAACCTCCAATGCATTAGGTATGGAAGTCGACCATATGGCTATTCAATGTAGTGATATGTTTGGAAGTCAACCGTATGGTTATTCCATTTATGTATGTCTATTTCCCAAGTTACCTATATCTATTATGTGTTATTTATATGGGTTTTATGGTAAACTTTTGGATACAAAAAGGTATGTAATGATCTTTTATTCAGTGAAGAGTGTTTACTACATCATAAAGGTGAAAATAATTAATTATGTTAATGTATTCATGGTTTACATGATGTTTTGAAAAACTAACATGTTTACTT
This sequence comes from Viscum album, assembly GCA_963277665.1. NCBI lineage: Eukaryota > Viridiplantae > Streptophyta > Magnoliopsida > Santalales > Viscaceae > Viscum > Viscum album. The sequence continues at coordinate 1,249,239,580 of OY728148.1, forward strand.
ATTCGTGTATCCCTTACTGATCTTTTTATGCTCATCCCATGTTTTTGAAATGTTTTTCACAAGACATAATGTGGAATATGGTCAAGGATGGGATCATGGAAAATTCATGTATTCTTAAACATGGAACTAGACATGACTCTTTTTATTCAAGAGTCCATGTTTTGTAAATAAAATGGATATTGGGTGGATGTGTCTACTTTGTAATTATTCTTGAAATGTAATAGTTATGGCCTAATTCCATAAAACTCTAAACCTGAAAAGATTCTCAATGTGAATTATTCATTTAATTCAATATTATGTAATTTTTAAGGTTGGGATCTTATAGTAGGTATCAGAGGTCGGTTTAGATAACTTTATGAATTTTGTTTATTGTTAAATTAATATACATAATGTAATTTATGCTAATATCAAGATCATGTAGCATTTACATATTACCATGTTGCTTCGCCTAATATATTTCTGTGTTCAAAATGGTTTTCCACATATGAAATAGGGAAGCTATATTGGGACGACATCAAGAAGAAGACAACCTTCTAAATAAGCAACCTGATATGGTCAGAATCGTAACAAAAAAGTTTCTTACAGTGATGGAACATTTGACTCAGGCTATAAATAGTGGTTGTATTCATACACGAGATCAGCCTGATCAACCGTAGAGGAACATGTTAGTAGTGGAGCATTTCATGAGGAAACATCCCCATTCATTCATGGGATCATCTGACCCTGTGCTAGAGGAATAGTGGATTAAAGCCCATGAAAATATTTTCGATGTTATGGGATTTTCATATAATCAAAAGGTCAGTCTCGCTGTTTATTGTTTTAAAGGTGAAGCCGATCAGTGGTGGTCGATGGTGAAATCTATCATGGATAGTGAGGAGATTGATGTAGTTTTTTGGGATGAATTCAATGGTATGTTTCTTAAGAAATATTTTCTGATGGTGGTTCATCTTAGGATGGAAAGAAATTCCCTGTAATTGATGTAGGAGGATGACTTAGTGGCCGCTTATGAAGATAATTTCACTCGACTGGCAAGATATGCACCAAATTCCATCTGAGATAATGATAGTAAGATTAATCAATTTTACTCAGGACTAAAGCCATGATATCGAAGAGAATTAGCATCTAGTGAGTTCAGATGTTATGAAAAACTTGTTTGATGTGTGGAGAAGGTTGAAATGGAGTTTTTCGATGATCTAGTTTTCTTTGTAAAACAATAGAATAAGAGGTACAGTTGGCAGGCAGAGGGGAAGAATTCATAAAATAATCCTGGAGGTAATAAAACTAATTATCCATCTTGTGAGAAGTGTGATAAAATGCATCCTGGAGAATGTTTATCAATTACTAGAAAGTGCTTTTGTTGTGTAAGTCTTGTCATATTCCTCGTAATTGTAACGAGGATGAACAAGCAGGGAATGAAAAGCCATCGGTAAGATGTTATTAGTGTAATGAAATGCGTCATTATGAAAATGGGTGTCCAGCAAAGAACTCGACTGAGGGAAAGTAGTTGGACTACAAGCAGGAAGAGACGGTGAAATCCTTCGCTACTACTACATTAGATGTTGGGCCATCAAATGAAGTAGTATCAGGTACACTGTTTATTTTTTCAGATTATGCCAATGTGTTGTCTGATTTAGGGTCTACACAGTCATTCATTTCTGGGACGTTATCTAGTAAATTGGGAATTCTATCCCATGGTATGAATACTGAACTTATTATAAAAACACCTCAATGAAATGTTGATACAAAAAGATAACATAAGAACATTCTTGTTCTTGTGTATGGAAAAAAAACTACCTGCAAAACTTATAGTTTTTCCACTATTAGAGTTTAATGTTATATTGGGCCTAGATTAGATTTCTGTTTTTCATGGTAGGATTGAATGTAGAGCTTAAGAGGTTTCTTAGCAGAATTATTTTCAGTTTTTATACAAAAATGAACCCTTGCTGTTGATTACATATCAGGAAGTTGAGAAACTAGTAAATGATGGAAATTAATGTTACCTTGCACATATTGTTGACAACAAAGGAACTGTTTAGATTATTGATGTTCTAGTGGTAAATGAGTACTTTGATGTTTATCCTGATGAGTTTCCGGGAATTATACATGATCGAGAATTTGTATTTACTATTTACTTAGTACCTAATGCTAAGCCAATTTCAAAACCTTTATATTGAATGGCTCAAATTGAACTTTTAGAGTTAAATAAGCAATTGCAGGAGTCATTAGATGAAGGTTTCATTCATCCTAGAACACCACCATGGGGTTCTCCTGTCTTTTTTTTTAAAAAGAAAGTTGGTTAAATTATACTTTACATTGATTATAGAGAAATAAATAACATTACTATTAAGAATAAGTATCCAATGCCTCATATCGATGATTTGTTTGATCAGCTCCCGGGAGCACAGTATTTTAGAAGATTGACTTCATTTCGGGGTACCACAGTTGAATGTAAAGGTAGCATATGTTACAAATACAATGTTTCGTACTAGATATTTCCATTATGAATAATTCGTTATGCCTTTTGGGTTAACCATTGCACCTGCTATATTCATGGATCTTATGAATAGATTTTTCTGTGAGTTTATGGATATGTTTGTGGTTGTATTCATTGATGATATTTTATTTTATTACAAAAGTAAGGAGGAACATGAATGTCTTTTAAGGGTTTTATTGAAATACTTAAAAGGAAAGAAAATATTTGTGAAATTCAGGATGTGTGAGTTTTGGTTACCACAAATTAATTTCCATGGTCACATTGTTTCAAAAAATGGCATAATTGTTGACCCAGCTAAAACAAAAGTTTTTGAAGAAAGTACAAGACCCACAAATATAACCGAGATATATAGTTTTCTTTGTTTGACAGTTTATTACCAGATGGTTTTTTAAAATTATTCATGGTTATCTAGTCCAATGACTAAGTTAACTCAAAAAGGTGTTATGTTCACATGGAAAAGAGAATGTGTTGATTGTTTTCAGGAATTGAAAAGAAGATTGGTGAATGCATCAATTTTGTCATTGCCTTCAAATAATCGTGAGTTTTTTATCTACATTGATGCTTCATTGAAAGGATTGGTTTGTGTCGTAATGCAGAATGAGTAGGTAATTGCTTATTCTTCACGTCAGTTGAAGCCTAATGAGTTAAATTACCCTACACATGATTTGGAATTAGTCATGGTTGTTTTTGCTTTAAATATTTGGAGGCATTATTTTTATAGAGTGAAGTGTGAAATATATACTAATCACAAATGTTTGAAGTATATATTCACTCATAAATAATTGAACATGAGACAGAGGAGATGGTTGGAATTAATCAAGGACTATGATTTCACGATCTATTACCATTCGGGAAAAGGAAACAAAGTGGCTGATGCTCTTAGTTGAAAAAGAAACTCTTCATTAACCATACTACATCTAGAACAAGATCCTTTTGTTTTTTATTTAATGAATTATGGAATATAAGTTGTTGGTGTAGGAAATTAATATGTTTTGTATTAGGTGTCAGTGAGATCATATCTATCTAACAGAATAAACCAAGCATAGAAAGAAGACAGTGAGTTGCGTAAAAAGGTAGAGTTGGTTCAGAAGGGTAAGTTTCCTGAATTTAACAATGATAATAATTGTGTTTTTAGGTTTGGAATGAGATTATGTAGGCCTTGTGATCATAGTTCAAGAATGAGTTGTTATGTGAAGCTCATAGTTCTCCATTTTTAGACCATCCTAGAAGTAAAAAGATGTAAAGAGATCTTTGGATGTATTACTGGTGGGATGTAATGAAAAGAGATATTGATGATTTTCCTATGAAGTGTTTGACTTGTTAGAAGGTTAAAGCAGAGCGACATTTACCAAAATGAATGCTTCAGCCCTCTCTAGTGCCATAATGGAAATGAAAAAATATATCCATGGACTTTGTTGTTGGATTACAAAAGACATATCGAGGTAATAATGCAATATGGGTTATAGTTGATCGATTGACTAAATCAGCTCATTTCCTTCCTATTAGAGATACTTTGTCTCTATATCAAATTTCTCAGTTGTATGTTAAAAATATAGTCAGGTTGCATGGTGTTCCCCTCTCCATTGTATCTGATCATGATCCCAAGTTTAATTTTAACTTTTGGAAAGGCCTTCAGAAGTTATTGGGTTCTGAAATAAATTATAGTACATATTTTCATCCTCAATCAGATGGGTAGTCAGAACGAACAGTTCAGGCCTTGGAGGATATGTTATGTGCTTGTTCACTAGATTTTCAGGTATTTTGGGACCAAAATCTTTCATTGGTTGAATTGTCAAATAATAAAAATTTTCATTCCAGTATACATATGGCTCCATTTGAGGCATTATATGGAAAGTGTTGTCAAACTCTGCCTTTTTTGGGATGAAGTAGGTGAAAGGAAGCGGATGGGACCAGAACTGGTAGAAGAGATAGCATAGAAAATTCATTTTATTTATAAGCACGTGAGAACAGCTCAGAGCATACATAAAAGTTATGTCGATAACCAGAGGAAGGATATTTCCCTCGAGGTAGGTGATCATGTCTTTCTCAAAATTTCTCAATGGAAAAGTGTGATGAATTTTGGTAAGTATGGACAATTGAGTCCGAGGATTATTGGAACTTATTAAATTCTAGAGAAAGTTGGATCAGTTGCATATAGAGTGGCTTTACCTCCATGGTTATCACAGGTACACAATGTTTTTCATGTTTCGATGTTGAGAAATTATATGCCAGATCCATCTCATGTTTTGAGGCCATAGGTAGTTCAGTTGGAAGATAATATCTCTTATGAAGAACAACCAATCCAGATTCTTGACCATAGAGAGAATGTGTTGTGGAATAATGTAATTCACTTGTTAAAGGTTTTGTGGAAACACCATATGGTTGAAGAGGCAATGTGGGAATCTGAAAATGCTATGGGGGATATATACCCCCACTTATTTTGATAAGTGAATAAAAACTGTGAGGACCCAATTTCCAAAATGGGGGAAGGATGTAACATCCTTTGTAAATGAAGAATAAGATATTTTATACTTTTTTATATTTTTTATTAATTATTAATTTTACTTTAAAAGGGTTTCTATGTTCGATAGCGTACCTGATACGCAACAACGAGTTTCTTTGGAATCTTACGTTGCATAGTAATAATATTATATTATCATATTAAATAGTAGTTAACTCCTAGATGGTGTATTGGTGGGAATGAATGAAACTAACTACAATATGGTTACACATGATTTTTAAATGTATTTACATTATCTAGTAAAATTTTAGCGGCTTAAAATGTGAATGAATCTAATTTTAAGCATAATTTAAATAAAAAGGACGATTTATCACCTTTTAATGGAGAACCCTTTTTAAATATAGTTTTGGTCACATTAATACATTCTATATGACGAAATAAAATATTTCTTTAGAATAGGGACATCAAAATTTACTTTGTGAATATTTTCTAAATTTTTCCGATAAAGTTCATTTTTTAATGAATAGTGAATATATTTTAATTTAAATCAAAACTATGATTTAATATAATTTATTTAATTTGTTATTTTATATTTTTATTTGTTTTTAAAGTCTAATTTGAGTATATTTTTACCATTTAATCTAATTTTGGTGATTGAAATTAATTTCACTTTGAAATTGGATATAAACGAGTATCAATATTTTGATAGTTATTGTTTCTTAAAAAAACTCTTTTTGTTTTAACTACAGGAATTAATTTTAAAATTAATTAATTCCAGTACTATGTTTTGAATATTGAAAAATAGACATCATTTTTTAATTTGGAATATCAAATATAGATTATGCTGAATTTTTGGTATTTTTCTGGAAAACATCAATTTTTGATGAATAGTATAACAACTTAGTGGTAGTTAAAAAACAATATTTTTAATTTGAAAGATATTTTACCAATTATGTGAATTGAATTTAAAAAATAAAACATACATGGTTTTTATCAAGAAGTAAAATTTGGTTCATTAAGATGAAAATAATTTTTGGTGAATAGTATCTTTTGACTTTTATTTACTGCGGTTAAAGGTAAATAAGATATTTCAAGGTAAAAATATATTATAATAATTTAAAATTACCTTAACACTTGTCCTAATATATTTGGATGAGTATTGGCCAACCATAGAAATCCTTGGGTCGATTTTGGGACCCCATGTAGCATCTTATGAAATATAATGACACTTTAGATTAATTAATTTAATGTGAAGACAAAATTGACATTAACAACACTCTTTTAGTAATTAATATTTATATAGTGTTATATAAGTCCTATTTTAGACTGTAAATATTATTGTAAAGGTAAAAAAATTTCCTACATAATGGTAATTTTATATAATTTTTAGACAACTACTCAATTAAATTATTTTTGAACCGATAATGATGCAGTATTTAACTCATTAATAAATGATTAAAACAAATAAGATTATAATGATTAAAATAATATCCAAATCATGTTAAATTCGGATTGGATGATTTTATTTCAACTACGAGTCATCTTTCCTTTGACGTTAATTATTTTTTGACCATTATAAACCGAACATCATTATATTATAAAATAATATTTTAACACTTTCCTAAAGAGCCCCTCCTCTCACTTATAAAAGAAGACAACTTCTATGCAATTCATCACACCTCTCAAGAATTTTGGTTCAACCAACCACTTCCCAATTAGGCTCCCTAAATCCCTCTCCTTCTATTAAAAGCCTATCCTTAGACAGAATGCACCTCAAGAAATCCTTTCGTTTAATCCAAAGGGAGTTACCCTAATTAAAGGTAATGGTTTCTCTTAAATTGTTTTATTTTATTTTACTTCTCCAACCCTAAACTCTTTTTATTTCCATTATTTTGTAACAAAACTAGTATCCTCAATATAGTAGTATTTTTTTATGAGAATTATATTTATTACACTTACATACAATTCCATCCAATGGGTGAAGAACATAATGTTTCTGTGGATATAAAACTAACGCCTCATGAAATGATGATTGTTCAAATATCTCCAACTACCTCTCATGGTGGCCATAATGATGGGACTGTATTCATATATGATATATATTATTTTTATGATTTCCTTATGATTTTATAATTCTCAATTATATCAATCCTTTATGGTTTCCATAATGGGTAAATACGATAATCTCATTTGAGGAAGTGCGGACCCGCCCCCTTAAAGTGATGTGACTCATTAAAGCCTTATATGGGATTTATAAAGGATAGAGTTAATGATATAATTTATGATATTATACGGGAATTATAATATAACTATGTATCAATATGTTTTAATTCCATTAAAATAAGAAAGAGAAATGAAAGTAGTGTTCATCTGTACGTATGGCTTACCGTCTCCATTAACAGTGCATTTCATTTCGTACCTACAAATGTTATGTAAATATATGTATATACTGGATATATATGATATATATGATATATAAATAAGGAATGTCTTTCTGGATATAATAGCCTATTGACCGCTTTGGCAACTTGTAACTATAAGGTGTTCATTTTTACTCAAGTACCAAATATCGATAAAACGAACATTATTAAGTTAAATGATTAAAAAATGTTTATAACATGGCAAAAAGATATATAAATGGAATAATATACTTGAAAAAGGTTCTTATGAAATTAGAAATAATATTTAGTTTATTATTCAGAAAATTAAAGAACGATCAAGTCAGGTCGGACACCAGGTGAGGGACTTTGTCTCAATCTCCATTCATTGATGAATATTTTGTTTTAATTCATGACTTTATTTTATACAATGTATAAACACCCTTGAAGGTTTAAAGGGAATCTTTCTCTACGAAGCATTTTACTATACAAAAAAAATTATGTTTCTTTTTAACTTACGCATTGAGAGTGATCTTTCTACCGCTGTGAGTATTATTTGATCTTTGGCTTCATCATCAAGCCATAATGTTTTTAAAAGAAAATAAATACCTTATACACGTTTATGTATTTTTGGTATTGAAAATGGTTTTGAAATTTAATTTGTTGTGTCAATATATTTAAGTGATATATTGCGATTGAATTGTGTAAATGTTTTCTTTCCTTAATATTTATTGTATGTGTTATGATTTTTGTTGGTACATGGACATTTGACGGGTGGTTACGTGATAAACCAAATAACGGGTGGTGCTGGGAATACAAGTATGGGTCGTTATGTTATAACCACCAATACCTTAGGTATGGAAGTTGACCATATGGATATTCAATGTAGTGATATTTGTAGAAGTCAACTGTATGGTTATTCCATTTATGTATGTCTATTTCCCAAGTTACCTATATATGTTATGTTTTCTTTATATGGGTTTTATGGAAAAATTTTGGATAAAAAAGGTTATGTAATGATCATTTATTCAGTGAAGAATATTTACTACATCATAAAGGTGAAAAGTATTACTTATGTTAATGTATTCATGGATTACTTTATGTTTTGAAAAACTAACATGTTTACTTATTTTTGTATCCCTTACTGAGCTTTTTTTGCTCATCCCAATTTTTTGAAATGTTTTTCACAGGACATAATGTGGAATATGGTCAAGGATGGGATCAATGAAAATTCATGTAGTCTTAAACATGGAACAATACATGACTCTTTTTATTCAAGAGTCCTTGATTTGTATATAAAATTGATATTGGGTGGAAGTGTCTACTTTGTAATTGTTTTTGCAATGTAATAGTTATGGCCTAATTCATTAAAACTCTAAACTTTAAAAGATCCTCAATGTGAGTTATTCATTTAATTCAATATTATGTAATTTTTTAGGTTGTTTTCTTATAGTAAGTATCAGAGGTCGGTTTAGATAACTTTAGGAGTTTTGGGTATTGTTAAATTAATATAAATAAAGTAATTTATGTTAATATCAAGATCATGTAGCATTTATAGATTACCATATTGCTTCGCCTAAGATATTTCTGTTTTCAAAATGGATTTCCACATAGGAAATAGGGAAGCTATATTGGGACGACATCAAGAGGAAGACAACCTTCCAAATCAGCAACCTGAGATGGTCAGAATCGGAACTAATGAGTTTGTTGCAGTGATGGCACATTTCACTTAGGCTATAAATGGTGGTTGTATTCATGAACGAGATCTGCATGATCAACCACAGAGGAACATGTTAGTAGTGGAGCATTTCATGAGGAAACATCCCCATTCATACATGGGATCATCTGACCATGTGCTAGAGTAATGGTGGATTAATGCTCTGGAAATTATTTTCGATGTTATGGGAAGTTCAGAACATCAAAAGGTTAGTCTCGCTATTTACAGTTTTAAAGGTGAAGCTGATCAGTGGTGGTCGATGGTAAAAACTATCATAGATAGTGAGGAGATTGATGCAGTTGTTTAGGATGAATTCAAAGGTATATTTCTTAAGAAATACTTTTCTAAGGTGGTTCGTCTTAGGATGGAAAAACAATTCCTATAATTGAGGCAGGAGGATGACTCAGTGGCCACTTATGAAGCAAATTTCACTCGACTGGCAAGGTATGCTCCAAATTTCATCAGAGATCATGATAGTAAGATTAATCGATTTTACTCAGGACTAAAGACACAATATCGAATAGAATTAGTGTCTAGTGAGTTTAGATGTTATGAAAAACTTGTTCTATGTGCGAAGAAGGTGGAAGTGGAGTTTTTCGATGATCTAGTGTTCTTTGAAAAACAACAGAATAAGAATTCCAGTTGGTAGGCATAGGGGAAGAATTCATAAAATAATCCAGGAGGTAAGAAAAATAAATATCCATATTGTGAGAAGTGTTGTAAAATGCATCTTGGTGAATGTTTATCAATGACTAGAAATTTCTTTTGTTGTGTAAGTCTTGTCATATTGCTCGTTATTGTAAGGAGGATGAACAAGAAGGCAATGAAAAGCCATCGGTAAGATGTTTTATGTGTAACGAAATGGGTCATCATGCAAATCAGTGTCTAGTGAAGAACTCAACTGAGGGAAAGCAGTTGGACTACAAGAATAAAGGGATGGTGAAATCCTTCACTACTACTACAACAGATGTTGGGCCATCAAATGAAGTAGTATCCGGTACTCTGTTTATTTTTTAAGATTATGCCAATGTGTTGTTTGATTTAGGGTCTACATAGTCTTTCATTTCTGAGATGTTTTCTAGTAAATTATGAATTCTATCTCATGATATGAATACGGATCTTATGATAAAAATACCTGGATGAAATGTTTATACAAAAGGAAAACATAAGAAACTTTATGTCCTTGTGTGCGGAAAGAATCTACCTAAGAAAAACCGAAGGATCTTTCATTGGTTGAATTTTCATTTAATAGCAAGTTTCATTCCAATATACATATGGCACCATTTGAAACATTATATGGAAATCGTTGTCAAACTCTGCCTTTTTGGGATGAAGTAGGTGAAAGGAAGCTGATGGGACCTGAATTGGTAGAAGAGATGGTAGAGAAAACTCAGTTGATTCTGAAACACATGAGAACATCTTAGAGCAAGACATAAAAGTTATTCCAATAACTGGAGGAAGGATCTTTCCTTTGAGGTAGGTGATCGTGACTTTCTCAATGTTTCTCCATGGAAAAGTGTGATGTGTTTTGGTATGTATGGAATGTTGAATCTGAGGATTATTGGAACATATGAAATTCTGGAAAAATTTGGATCAGATGCATATAGAGTGGATTTACCTCTATGTTTATCCTAGTTCCACAATGTTTTAATTGTTTCAATGTTCAGAAAGTATATGCCAGATCAATCTCATGTTTTGAGCCCATAGGTAGCTCAGTTGGAAGAGAATCTCTTTTATGAAGAACAACCAGTCCAGATTCATGAAAATAGAGGCCATGTTTTGTGGAATAAGGTAATTCACCCAGTAAATGTTTTGTTGAAAAACCATATGGCTGAAGAGGAAACATGGGAATCTAAAAATTCTATTAGTGATAAATGCCCCCACTTATTTTCATAAGTGTATAAAAATTGTGAGGACCCAATTTCCAAAAGGGGGAAGGATGTAACATCGAAAGTAAATGTAGAATAATATATTTTTATACATATTAATATGTTTGAATTAAATAATAATTTTACTTTAAAAGAGTTTCTATGTTCAATAGCACACGCGATATGCAACAACGAGTTTCTTTGGAATCATACGTCGCACACTAATAATATAATATTATTATATTAAATGGTAGTTAACTCCTAAAAATTCTATTGGTGGGAATGAATAAAACTAACTACAATATGATTATACATGATTGTTAAATGTATTTACATTATCCAATAAAATTTTAGAGGCTTAAAATGTGAATGAATCTAATTTTAAGCATAATTTAAATTTAAAGGCCGATTTATCACCTTCTAATGGAGAACCCTTTTTAAATATAGTTTTTGACACAATAATATATTCTATATGACCAAAGAATATTTTTCTTTAGATTGGGGACATCAAAATTTACTTTGTGTAATTTTTTGAAATTTTTCTGATAAAGTTCATTTTTTAATGAATAGTGAAAATATGGAATTTTAATTCAAAACTATTTTTTAAAATAATTTATTTATATGGTTATATTATCTTTTTAATTGTTTTTAAATTTTAATAAGAATATATTTTTATGATTTAATTAAATTTTGGTCAGTGAAATTAATTTATCTTTGAAATTGGACATAAACGAGTATCAATCTTTTGATAGTTATTGTTTCTTAAAAACACGCTTTTTGTTCTAACAATGGGAATTAATTATAAAATTAATTAATTCCACTTTTATGTTTTGATATTGAAATAATAGACATCATTTGTGGAGTCGGAATATCAAATATATCTTAGGCTGAATTTTTGATATTTTTCTGAAAAACGTCAATTTTTTATGAATAGTGAAACCACTTAGTGGTAGTTAAAAAAACTGAATTTTTCATTTAAATGAAATTTTACCACTTCTGTGAATTTAATTTCAAAAATACGACATAAATGGTTGCTATCAAGAAGTAAAATGTTGTTCATTAAGATGAAAATAATTTTTGGTGCATAGTACCTTTTCACTTTTATTTCCGCGGTTAAAGGTAAATAAGATATTTCAAGGTAAAATAAATATTATAATAATTAAAAATTACATTATAACTTGTTCAAACCTTATATAATGATTAGTGGCTGACAATGTGAATCCTTGGGTCGATTTTGGGACCCCATGGAGCCACTTATGAAACATAATTTCACTTTAGATTAATTAATTTAATGTGAAGACAACATTTATAGTAACAAAACTCTTTTAGTTATTAATTTTTATATGGTGTTATATATGATCAATTTTCTACTATAAATATTATTTCGAAAGATAAAAAGCATTTGTAAATGATATTTTTTTTTATAATTTTTATACATTAGCTAAATTAAATTATTTATGACACAATAATGGTACAATATTTACCTCATTAATAAATGATTAAAATAAATAATATTATAATGATTAAAATATTATCCAAAACATGTCCAATTATGATTGGATGATTTTATTTCGAATATGAGTCATCTTATATTCTACCATAATCATTTTTGGACAATTAGAAACTGAACATCATTATATTATAAAATAATATTTTCATACTTTCTTAAAGAGCCCCTCCTCTCTATTAGAAAAGGAGACTATTTCTATGTAATTCCTCACAACTCTCGAACCTTCTGGATCATCGAAACTCTTCAAAATTAAGCTCCCTAAATCCTTCCCCTCCTCTAAAAATCCTTCACATAGGCATAAATATTATCAATAAGTCCTTTTCTTCAAACCAAAAGAAGATACCCAAATTAAGGGTAAATGTTTCTCTTAAATTATTTTCTTATATTTTACTTCTCCATCCCATTAAATATTTTTATTTCCATTTTTTGTAACAAAAATAGTATCATAAATATACTAGGATTTTTTTACATGAAATATTTGAACAACACTTACACACAGCTCTATCTAATGGGTGAAGAACGTATTGTTTCTGTGGATGGAAAACTCACGCCACATGAAACGATGATTGTTCAAATATCCCCAACTACCTCTCATAGTGGCCATTATGATGTAAATATATTTATATATTATATATATTATATATATTATTTCCTTATGATTCTGTACTTCCCAATTATATCAATCCTATATGGTTTCCATAGAAGGTAAATACGATAATACAATTTGAGAAAGTTGCGGACTACCGCCCCCTAAAAGTGATGTGACTTGTTAATGCATTATGTGTGATTTATAAATGATAGAGTTAAGGATATTATATATTATATTATATTGGAATTATAATATACCTATCTATAATTATGTTTTAACTTCATTAAAATAATAAATAGAAATGAAAGTATCATTCATGCGTACGTATGACTTACCATCTCTATGAAAGGTGCATTTCATTTATTACCTCCAAATGTTATGTAAATACATTTATATACTGGATATATAAGATATATATGATAGATAAATAATGAATGTCATTCTGGATATAATGTACTATTGACCACTTGGACAACTTGTAAGTATAAGGTGTTCATTTTTTACTCAAGTACAAAATATCGATAAAACGAATTTTTTTAAGTTAACTGATTTAATAATGTTTATAACATGGAAAAATGTTATATAAAAGGAATAGTAAACATGAAAATGGTTCATAAGAAATTATAAATTATCTTTAGTTTATTATTCCGGAGATTAAAGAACGATCGAGTCAAGTTGGACATGAGGTAAGGGACTTCATCTCAATCTCCTTTCATTGAGACATATTTTATTTTAATTCACGACATTCTTTTATACACTGTATAAACACCATTGAATTTTCAAAGTGAATCTATTTCTATGAACCATTTTTTTAAACATTAAAAATGTATGTTTCTTTTTAACATATGTGGTGACAACGATCTTTCCGTCGTCGCGAGTATTATTTTTTCTTTGGGTTCCTTAACAAGAAGTAATGTTTTTAAAAGAAAATAATTACCTTATACTCTTTTAAGTATTTTTGGTATTGAAAATGGTTTTGAAATTTGATTTTTATGTCAATATATTTATTTGATATATTGTGATTGAAATTTGGAAATTTTTTCTTTCCTTTATATTTGTTGTATGTGTTAGGATTTTTGTTTGTTCTGGAACATTTGACGGGTGGTTATGTGATAAACCAAATGACAGGTGGTACCGTGAATACCAGAACAAGTGGTAACATTATAACCTCCAATGAATTCGGTATGGAAGTCAACTGTTTGACTATTACATTTAGTGATATGTGTGGAAGTCGACCATATGGTTATTCAATTTAAGTATGTCTATATCCCAAGTTACCATTATATGTTTTCTGTTCTTTATATGGGTTTTATGGTAGTCTTTTGGTTACAAAATGGTATGTAATGATCATTTATTCAATGAAGAGTATTTACTACTTCAAAAAGGTGAAATGTATTACTTATGTTAATGTATTCATGGTTTACTAGTTCTATTGAACAAGTAACATTTTTACATCTTTGTGCATCCCTTACTGAGCTTTTTATGCTCATCCCATGTTTTTGAAATGTTTTTCACTGGACATAATGTGGAATAGGGTCAAGGATGGGATAAAGGAAAATTCATGCTATCATAAACATGGAACTATACATGACTCTTTTTTTCAAGATACCATGTTTTTTATAAAAAAATTGATACTGGGTGGAAGTGTGTACTTTGTAAATTTTTTTGAAATGTAATAATTATTACATAATTCTATAAAACACTAAACCTGAAAAGATCCTCAATGTAAATTATCCATTTAATTCAGTATTATGTAATGTTTATGTCCAGGTCCTTATAGATTTTGATATAGGATACATCGTATTCCTCTACATATCACCGTGCTAGAGGGTTTTGAGTTTAGGGATGAAGTTAAAGCTTATTCTATGGTACATCAACTCCTTATTGATACATGGTCGCATTAGATATATAGATTATTGCCTAGTACTCCCACAAAAACTATATCATGTACATGATGCATTCCATATATCACTCTTTATGGAGTACATAACTGACCCACAACATGTACTCAATCTAGAGGCCATACCAATAGAGATTGACCGATCCTTTGAATAGATTTCGACAATGATTTTAGATTATTAGGAAAAAAGTTCTACAAAATAAGACAATTCTCCTTAACATGGTTTTGTGGAGAAACCACAAGTTTAAAGAAGAAAAATGAGAATCATATGAAGTGATGAAGCAGAGTTACCCTCATTAGTTTCTGTATAGGGAAAAATAAATTATGAGGTTGAAATTTATTAAGGGGTGAGATTATAATGACCCAAGACATTATTAATTAGAATTAAACTTTATCTAATTAGATATCTTATTATGCAAAATTATTATATAAAACATATTTAATTTCTAGGTTTTATGTTATTGAATTTCAAAATACAATTATAAATTGGTACTATTTCAGATATAGTCATTGAATAATGATCACTTGAATGGTATAAATATATGGCTTTAACAAATCCAATTTACTTATAAAAGGAAGTGATGGCCTCATCTAGTATAATTTACCCACAAGAAGCACCTTTTATCAGATCATGGAAAGGAGGTTGTGTCACTAGTATTCTTTCTTGACCATTCCCAAGATGATATTCAAGTTGTTAAGCTTAAATTAAACCACCTATTGGAGAAGTTGATGTTAACAGAGATTACCAATCAAGTGATGTTATCTGAACCTCCCTATGTGTCTGGCAACATCAAAAAATAAAAAATTAATTATTATGTCAGTGTTATAAGGGGTAGAGTAACAATACCATATAAATACGACTATGTGCCTTATTTTTTATAAATCATATTCATTCATTTTAATATTGTTACTTTGTAAATGGTATTGAACGAAAAAATAATTTTTTTGTTAGTATTTAAATTCAATTAAGAAATATATATTTTTAACTAATTTATTTTTGAATTAAATAAATGTTTAATTATTTTTTCTTAAATATAAATGATCATATAATTTTTATGAATAAAATTGAAAATTTTATCATGGGTTGAATGTCGATTTTGTCAAAACCGATGATTTTTTTATAAATTTCAGTTCCAATTTTGAAAATTAAGTAAATAAATTTAAAAAATTATTTATATATAATGAATATTTATTTGATTTCAGATATCGAAATTTTCTATCAGTGATTTTATCATAATTCTCAGAGATAATAAAATTTTTGGGTGAAAATTAAATACCGTTTAAACATGTAATGAGTTTTATGACATTATAATGAACTAATATTGATGTAATATTATAATATATAATTATTGTTCAGAAAAAAATATTTTTTCCTTTAAAATAATGTAATTTTATATTTTTTTGGTTAGTTTTATGGATCCATTGTCAACACTCTATAACTTATAAAATATTTTTTCTTTTTAAAATGATTTCATTGAGTTTTTTGCTCACCTCAACATAAGACAACTATATATTAAAATAATTTTTGCCATTGAACTTATATAGTAATGGTTTACACTACCCATTGGGAAAAACCATCAACCAAAACCAAGGGTTGGATGGTGGTTTAAAATATTTAATTATATAAATTCCAAACCATTAGTTTGTGTAATATTAAATAATTCCAATCTCTTTTCTTCTATGAAATGTTCAAAAACTATTATTTCTGATTGATGGAGGTCTCATAACTGGTTCATATCATCAAAAGAAAATGGATATCAATTGATACCTCTAAGAGGGAAATAATTAAGGGATGGTCTAGGCCACAATTTGTGACAAATATATGCTGCTTCCACGAGTTCTCTTGATGTTATCAACAATTTGTGAGAAATTTATCATGATTATAAAGCCCTCATACCCAGATAAATCAAAAGGGTGTTACATTTTATTGGATTTGTGAATGAAAAAATAGATTTACATTGTTGAAAAGTATGCTTATCACGAATATTGTAATCACACTATGCAGAAGTGTATGATATTCTATTGTATTCAATGAGGATTCAAATATAAGGATTTATCAAATCCAATATAATCAAACAAAGGAAGTGATGGCCTCATCTAATATAATTGATCAATATGAAGACAATTTTTAATAGCATAGAAAAGAGGTATCATCATTCATATTCTCTCTTGACCATGCCAAAGTTGAGATTCTTCACATTATGTTTGACTGGAACCTCTTACGAGTGGTGTGAATGTGAATAGAGATTACCACTCAAGAGACGTTATCTGATCCACCCCAATGGTTTGTCACCATCACACACCTTACGCTTATATCATACACATGTTTAATAATTTGTTATATAACAATACCCTAGCACTATGATTATATGGATTATTGTTTATAATGAATATACATTCATTTTATTATTTTTTACATTGTAAATGATTTTAAAAGAATAAATAGCATTTTTTGTCAATATTTAAATTCAATTAAGAAATATAATTTGATTAATCAGTTTATTTTTTAATTAAATAATATTTTAATTACTCTATTAAATATAAATGTTTGTATAATTTTTATAAGTACAATTTTTAATTTTATAAATGTTGGAAAAATGTTTTTTTCCAGACCCATGAAATTTTGGAAAATGTCGTTACTATTTTAAAATTATACATTCACTTATTGATAAAATTATATTGATAGAATGAATATTAATTTTGGATTCTGAATTCATAAATTATATAGTGGTGAATTTTTCATATTTTTCCTCGACAATCAAATTTTTTGGTTAAAGGTAAATATTGTATAAATAAATGATGTCTTCTATGACATAATAAAGACCCAATAGTGATGTAATAAAATACTATAAATGATATGTTCATACAATATATGTTTTATGTTTCACATAATGTAATTTTTTATTTTATTGATAAATTTTATGTTTTCTTAGTCGACCCTCCAAAACTAGTAATATATTCTTGCTTTTTAAATTGATTTCCTTGAGATTGCGACTCCCATCCACATAAGAAAGATAAATATTTTAAGATGTTATGCCATTGGAATTATAGAATAATTGTTTCCACTTCCCTTTGGCAGAAAACATCTGCCAAAACCATGGGATGGTTTTTGATTTTAAAATTTTAATTATATAGATTACAAAACCAATGTTTGTGAATTATTAAAGAATTCCCCCTATTTTATAGTATATACCCACCCAATATACCACTTATCATCACTAAAAACCACTTGTATCTCATCATTAATAAGCCTTTATCTCTTTATTATTTTCAAAGGCACCGCGTGGGCCCAAGAATCCTCTCTCAATCCTCTCCCATGACTTTTGTATCACAGCACTAAGGAAGGGACTTATTTCATTCTCATTTTTTACATATTTAATTATTTTGTTACTCCGTTATATATTCAATTACAATACTTGGGGTATAATTTTTCACCACCCCTATACTTCTGTACATAATTTTTAATGATGGTTTACCTCATTCTTTCCCATAAATGCCTCTCATTTATAGCAGTCATGATGCTGAAATTCAGTATGGAATTTCTCTTTTCTTATTTACATTCAAGTAATTCTTTTATATAATGATTCTAAATTCTAGTACATATGATGGGATATTATTTTACATGACACCCTTACTATCCATTTCATTTATAAAAGATGAGATACCCCTTTTACCCTAATCAATCCATATTACGATTCTTATTTGATGTCGTTATGCTACCGATGTTACACCAAAATTTCCCATGCCAAAATCCCTAGGTAAGTGAATACCATACACATTTCTCTATCAAGGGTATTAAAAATTATGAACACATACTTGTTAATTGAGGACTTACATTTATGTATTTTTAATATTTTATTCGGGTATTAAATTATGATGTTCAATGAATTAATGTTGTATGCTTTATGTGGAATAGTATTGCATGAACATAAATTGATAAGATGGACTCACAAAAATATAAAACCAGTGAATTGGGTAATGAATTGTATCATGTAATTCCATGTGAAATGACGGTTTACTCATGCTCTTTATTCAATGAACCATGGATCATGTTAATATCATGTTAAATGTTATTTCCACATTTCCCTATTTTGATAATCATTCTTTGTCATGCTTTTATGATCGTGTTTGTCTTATACTCCATTTATATGTTTATTTCCTAACATGTGTTATATTCTTATTTTTATTAATTGTTTAATCCCATACTAGTATTTATAGCTCACCCTTTTCTTATGTATTTCTTATGGTTTCTCTATGTAATTAAATGATGTGGTCATGTAAAAAACGTTTTTAGTAAATATTTTATATTATATGTTCTATGTTGTAATATACTATTTCTGGTTTCTAAGGACCCTATATCTCTTAGTCATTACTGTTTTATATCTAATTTTTTACGAAATAAATCTTGTAATAGCTTGTAAAAAATAGCAGGGCTGTCATATATTATATACAGAGTGCTAAACCTCATGCTTATGCTCTGTTCGGAATCATGAGCTTCTACAACTAAATCTTGTATGGATGATTACATTGTATGGTCCACATATCATACTCGAGGCTATCATGACCTAATGAATTATGGATATTGTCGAGTAGAAATGATTGATCAAGGAATCCCCAGAGAGAACTAAGACATTGTAGTACACTTGTGATTCCCCAATGATGTAATGGTAATGGAGCAAGGATAGTTGATATATATCATTATATCAACGTCAAGATGGGTAGATTATGTTGGAAGTGTGCATCCTAATATGGGGAAAAATATTATAGCTGGAAAATTCCACACAATAAGAACTCGGCATAGGAGACAACTCCACGATCAGAGTTGACATGTGGCATTGGGAAGCCAATATTGAAAGGGAAACCTAAATTTTTTCATTTCACTAACTATGATATGCTATGTTAAAAAGTGTAGGATTTCCCATTATGATATGTTAAGGAATGTTGGAAAATTACTCACAGACCACCACATAAGAGGAAGCATCAAGGCTAGGTATCATCCTAGTGAGTGAAGGGTGGTCCCTAAAAAGGTAGAGCTTGTGGAGTATGTAGATGGGATATAATTGGTGCACAATGTTATGCGAACTTTTCACCACTACCACTTTGCAGCCAATATAAAAATTAGTAAGCTAGTTGTTGGGGCCACTGAATGGTACAGGATCATAAGGCTTATGACCACATACAAAATGATTTGATTATGTGTACAAAAATTATTTTTATAATATATCTTCAATATTAGTACATAATGGTTCCTTCCATTTCTTATTGTATATATTCCATGTTTGAGATATGGATCTTTTAGGTGGGGTTCCATCATAGAAACATCATTTTAATGATTTTATTAGTAACACTTCTTATGTATATTTTATCATATTGTAGTGAATGATATATCTTTATTGATAGAGGATTATGTTGGAGATTTTGGTCATAATAATCAGACACGATGATGTAATTTTTTATATAAATTGGTTTTCCATGGTCCTATCCAATATTGATTGTCTCTGCATACAATTCATATTCATTCACACAGATGGAATGAAATTATCCCTTTTAAAATAGATATCTGATGGTGGGATGAGTGTGTTTATAATATGTAGGCATCATCCCATCACCTATATTCTAGATATTACATCGCATGATGTGGAAAACCCTTCATGAAACTAGATTCGTTCTGTTATGGAGATTATATGGAATTATTCCCTAAGGTCTTTCCAGGACTACCTCAATAGAAAGGGATGAAGTTTTTCATCGACATGCATCCCAAAACCACTCTTATATCATATGATACATATTTTATAGTCCCTAATGAGATTCGGTATATCTATTTGTAGTGGGAGGACTATAAAGAGAGGGGTTTCATTAGACACAGTGTTCCCTCATGGGGCCTCTATAGTAATTCATGAAAGATAAAAATGAGAGATTTCAACTTTGAATGGATTATCGCCTCTTGACCCCGACCATGATAAATAATTGGTAAACCATTCTGAGGATTGGGGACCTCATTGATTGTTTGGGAGTCACAAGATTGTTCTTGATGATCTATATCATGGTTTTCTATAACATGTTGATGGTTCAAAAAGATTTTATTCCAAATTTATCATTATGAAGTTGCAACCAACACTGTAAGTTAATATATATTCCCTTTGGTGGGAAAAAAATATCCTACATTGTTTGTGACTTTGATGAACTAGTTCTTATAGCTATACACATGATAGGTGTTGTTCATCTTCACTAAACAAATACACATCAATGATAAATTAGATGTGGAGAATACATTTCACATGATGATGGTTCTATATTTAATTCAATAGAACCAACATTATGAAAATCCATCAATTGTATAGTATAGGATTCCTAAGGTTATCTATCTAAGTAATGTTATATATGCTCATGGATTAGTCATGAAAACATCCATGATTGATGGAGTTCTTTCAAGAGAATTAAACAATATATGTTCAGAGGTGTAGAGATGTCTTGGCATAGTAGAGTACTAAAAGTGTTTTATTGAATTCTTCTATAAGATCATAAGCACCTCCACATCCCTGATGCAGAAATGGGATCGGTTTACCATGACTAATAATAAAAAAGGACCATTGAGTACAAGATTATGAGGAAAATTTGTGCCTATTTTTGTAGGATACTAGAGGTGGGAGTGAACTATACAGTGTATTGTGATGCCTCTAGAGATGTGTATGGATATGTGTTTATGTAGTGGAAGGTATTTATCGTATAAGATTCATGGTAGTTCAGACTCCATGAGAAAAACTACACTAATCTAGACTTATAGATTGACCTTGTATTCATCACCTTGAGATTTTTGATGTAATATATTATAAAATATTGTTTCTTTTCTTACAAAAACAATCATAGAATCACATAAGTCTGCAAGTATAGAATACTTGAACCTATTACTTCTAAACTTATAGGATTTTCTATGAGGATATGATTTTGTTATACTTTGTACTCTGAGGGATAAAATATCATAATAGATTAAATTCTTAATATTTTCCATTATCACTTGGTATAGGGTGATTTTTAGCAGTTTTTATCCTTCCAGCTAACCATGGAGGATCATGATGGTACAAAATATCTACACATGATGATGTTGATTTAACCACTTCTTAAGCATCTGTGAGGGTCCTTGTTGGGTGAAATTGAATGTGAAGGCTTATGTGTCTAGATATCAATTGAGAACACATAATATGGATTTTTTGAATTAGGAAATCATGTCATCCTTTAATTGGGACATATGTTGAACTTTGTCATGATGATAGGGAACATATTGTGAGAATTCAACACATCTCCCCTAGTTGTACATCCCAATGTGGTGTGGATGTATAGATATATTCCCCAGAAATTTTGGTGGTATATTATGAGATGAATCACAACTTGTTGATCTCTCTGTACCTCACCTCTTAGTAGGTAGAGGTTATGCATCCTGATCCAGTAGGATTGTAGTTATCCATTGTTTTCCGAAAAAAATAATTGGGACTTCATATACACATCCATTTTGATAGGTAATGAACATAAAATGAATGTCCATGATGCAATTTGGGAGATATTAGATGGAATAATGTAGTCAGGGAACTTCTATTTTATGAGGTAAAAGATATCGATTGATTGTTTAGAGAAATTGTATATACGGGTGATCATTATTCTACACAGGGTTCCCTCAATGATTGTCTCTATTCATGATTCAGTGATTAAATCATGATTGTGGAAAGGATTGTAGGGGATATCTATGGCCTAAAAAGGATTAGTATATCCATCCACCCACAAAACGATAGGTAGAAAAGGTAAACTATCTCAGAGAAACAGGATATACTAATAGAGATCTTGTTAAATGTTCTGAATTTGGTTGGATCACTTATACCTGGTAGTGTTTGTGTACAAAAAATGATACCACTCATCTATCAGTAAAATCATTTTCGGGACATGTGTGGGATTCTTTATAGGTTAGGCTTATGGTAGATAGATATCATATGGCAATCTCTTGTGGGTCCAGATATGGTGTAGTTGATGATGGAGAAGTTTCATATAATCCATGAGTGGATGAGGATTGACTAGAGGAGGAAAAAATCATATGCAGATCATCATCGTATGCACTGGGTGTTATGGTAGGAATACAATTTCTTATAGATATTCTTACCGTGATAACGAATAGGGATTATTATCCTATAAGGAATGATATCCTTGCAGATCATTGGTCTATTCAACATCAAGCATAGGGTTAGATAGGTTTCTTATCACATATCCCTACCCCCACATCTAAAATAGGGGCACAAAATATTCTGCATGTCACAACTCAGATATATGTGCATAAACTAAAACAAATTGTTGACAAGGGGATAGATGTAAATTTAGGATGGATTCTCCTTAGCGGAGGACTCGATGGTGATCATGTTTCAATAAGAGTGAACCATTTGTGGATTGACCATCACTGGGTTATCATGTGGTCAAATCACATTAACATGTATGATTTCACTTCAGAGTATGATATCCATGTCTATTATCTATATCAGGATATTTATAATAGTTTTTCTTTAATGGGATAGAAATATTAAAGGAGTAAAAAGTTTTTATATCCATATTGTATTCTTTTGTGAGTTTCATATTTATAAATATATTTCCAAAGACAGGCGCTGACACGGGCTGTGATTTCAGGGCCCAATATGCACAAAAATATATTTATAAAATTTTTAAATATATTTTATGTCACACACATACTGTTTATAAAATTAATTAGATATATAAAAACAGAATCTTTTAAAAAAATTTGAGAATGGTTGTGTGTGAAATGTGGGTTGTACCCATCGCGTGATCTAAAATTTTTCTGTATATGGAATTTATATAAACCACTTGTTAGATATAAAATAAGTTAGTAAATCAATTAAATTAATTATATTAATTGTATAATTTAAAATAATTTATTTATATATATGAATTATTACATGTCAATTTTCCAATGATTACTCTCGTAATCATCTAATCTACTGATAGCATCCCCTTCCTCCAATGGTTTATGAATCCCCTATGATGATGTTGAATAAATGTTTTGCATAAGATCAAGAAGAAGAAAAAATAATTAATTACTCTAATAATTGGTGATTATTAATTACCAATATTAATGATATATTATATATTTAGTACTTTTCTATTTTTTACTTAATTTTAGATTAACAGACTGAGAAAATCAATTCCCTTTATTTGTCTAATTAATTTTCAAATCCTTGGAATGCTCATAACCATTTATTTAACTAGATATTAAATATTTTCTAACATATATATCCATATTCATGAAAAATTTCAAATAATCCAAGTAAAATTATGGTTGAACTACTGTTTTGGACCTTTCCCCCATTAATTTTTTCACATTCCTAAGGGGTTGGACCATGTAGTACGTATATGACATTGTCATGAGTTTCTGAGCCCAATCAAACCACCAAAATCCTGATGAATTATTGATAAATTGATGGATTAATTAATTCGGAACCTAACAAGTATTGTTTTTGTTTTTGGATTATCATCAGAAAATGTATTGTCGAAATAATTGACTGGGGAATGTGAAGTCTGAGAGGCCCATACGAGATCACACCAAATAAAATATTTTTAATTTTTTCAGCAACATGATCAATGGAATCTATCTACCAATGATAGATAAATAAATTTATAAAATATATATTATAGAAAAAAATTATGGATTTATTTGAGTCATTGATCGTGGCTCTGAGAAATTGTGATAAATCATCCTACACATCATAAACCATGATGACTTCATAGAGTGTATCCCCATTACATGGACTAGTTTTTTTGAAAATAAAAAATATAGAATGATTTTTTTACCACCTTCTCACCATGTATCTCATTCCAAGATGGTTGAGCCTTGTTTTGTAAGACACATGAATGACCCCATGTGGGTGTATACATATGGGAATATAGGCATGTACCAAGGTAAATAGACATTTCCAGAAGGATATGGCCATGTACAAAGTAGTTTGGACATGCTGGGTAAACCATCGGCACAACATTAACATCTACATATAATATGATATGTGTTTCCCTAGTCACATTACAGATGGTGGAGTGGATCCACACTATTTGTGTATCCACCCACATGTTGTGTACCCTTGGATTGTTTTGATAAGAAATTAGTCTTTTGAATCACTTTCTTTTAAACTCGGACATTGGCTAGTTTTTATCCTATCATATGTGTTATCCCATGTATAATGTGATGTTTCCAAGATTTTAGATTTTGCGTAAATGTGAAATATTTTAATAATTTAACTCATTTAGTTGATTTCTTTTTTACTATAGTGATCTACAAGATAATAACTCTATATACATTAGTGGATCCACCATTAGCCAAGGGAGATAGACCTATACTACTAAATTGTTATGGAACCCCTCTATTGGATAGGGTGTGGACAAAGATGATTATTATGGAACCCCCTATAACACCAGGGAACATTTCTTTCACATATTGATTATAACCCTACCATCAACATGGGTGCGGGTCCCCTAACATACGATGTGAAATCTCCTTATCATACTACAGTGTAGGTCCACAACCTATAAAGTAGAACCCCCCATAAGCACAAGAACAAGACCCCTACTTACCGATTGGAATTTTTATTATCCTAGTATGTGGGTCCTCATAATTGTATAATGGAACCCTCTATCATTATACGTTGATTTACTCTACATATACTTGTAGAGAGGAACACCATAAATCAACAGGGATAGGGTCCTTTACATTGTATTCTTTTCCCCTTGACTGTTCAGTGTAGTTATTTGGAAAAGATTAACTTGGTTTAATAATTATGGGATGATGCATGAGATGTTGGGAAGTGTTGATG
The DNA here is from genome assembly GCA_963277665.1 of Viscum album. Taxonomy (NCBI): domain Eukaryota; kingdom Viridiplantae; phylum Streptophyta; class Magnoliopsida; order Santalales; family Viscaceae; genus Viscum; species Viscum album. The sequence goes on from OY728148.1 coordinate 1,249,265,350, forward strand.
TACTTTTGGAAAAACTGGGGACTTTTCTCCATGATTTTCAATGTGACATTGATATCCCCTTTCCCTCTTAATTGTTTTTAATTTTACTAAGAATATATATATTTACTAGTGTCCATAAATTTGGATTTGTTTACTCCACTTCAAGGGGTTTTGATGATTTTTAAGTTATTCCATGTTCTATATGTTCTTAGACACTCATGGTTTTAGGAGTATCATATCCAAGTATAGGTGGAATATACTAAATGATAACTTTTACTACTCACAATGATGATCCCCATGTGTTTTTTCAAAGCTACCCTATTATGGAATGGATTGATATATTCTCTATCATTATATCGTGCATCATGATTACCATATATTTTCATTCTATTCATGTTGTATCTATTACTATTCCACTATAAATTATTTGTTTGTCCTATGATGAATGTATATAATAAAATTTATGATGGATTCTCCCACACATGTCATGTCTTATAATAATGAATGAAAAATTAGAGGTGAATTTAGAGTATCTTTGGGATACTATTTGTTGTTGACCACATAAAATCATCATAGATCATAAATCATGATTTATCATATCTCAACATTTTACATTACATATTTTTCATGTTGGGACATATTTTAGGATGGGCATGTATTTTACCACATTACATTTCAGTTGTCATTATCATATGATTTTTTACACTACATGTTTTTCAGGAGTGTTTTACATTATAGTAGTTTCATCTTTCTGCTAGTATTTATCTACACATCAGCATTGATATGGTCTTGTGTGTACAAATAGGTTAATTTTAAAATTCATCCCAATTAGGATATGACATTCACTTCTTGTCACTACCCCAACAAGGGGAGGAGATACTAGGGTAGTTTTGGATCAAACCATATATGGTTTATAGTCATTAAATTTAGTGTATTAATTATTTGAGAAAGTCAATTCAAATTCATTTCTATTTTTTGTCATCATACGAATCGCTGTCCTTGAAATTCAATACTTTGGTGGGGTGATGATTCTTGATACTCTTTTGGGAGTACTATCTAAAAGTGTATTGCCATAAAAGAGCTACCCATTAAGATTGGTGGATGTCTTCTATTATAGAACATTTTCATTCTCATGATAGAATGCTTCGACATCATTTTTTGGAAGGTCAATTCGTTAACCTATTTAATCAATATCAATTTAAAACATTGTATTTTATCCATTACACAATAATAATTTCATGTCTATATTTAGAAGCGTGAATTGGACATTTATACAACCCAAGTGGGACTTGATGACAATTGGATGCGTAGAGTGATTTTCAATATTTCCATTTTCATTATGATCTATTGGATGTTACAATAAGTATCATTTAATTTATTATTAGTGTTATTTAGAGACATTTTACCTAATTATTTTTTATAGATTAGCTCATGTGGGAGAGGTATTTATTTACCATTGATCATATTATATGAGAAACCCAAGTTTTATATTTTCCTTACAGGTTGGACTATTATGAGCTTCAAGAACTCAAGGGATAATTAACGGATATGAATAACAAATGGTTCATTTGTCCTAGTAAATATCCTAGGGGTTCACTAATGTTGTTCACTATGTTGGAGGGGTTTTTCCATGGTGTTTAAATTAATTATCATTATTTGAATCATCGTTTGATTATGAACTAGTATGCATTACCTTCTACTGTGGTTATGTTCGATCATCTATAAAGTTCATCGGTTTTCCCAATGTTTGATTTCAGGTAGTTTAATCATTGGTTAGGAATTATACACTATTATATACCATGTTAAATGTTAAAATTATATATTAATTATATTATTATTCATTCATGTAGTTAGACAACTTGACACTCTTTCTGTCTTTATATCCTTGATGAATTAGATTCTCCATCCATGTCAACAATCATTTGTAGTGGCATTCATGTATAATATTTTTTTTATAAAACTAGACGTTACCATATAAAAAACTTTATATAAAATTTATTAAAATATTCAATAAAAACATATATTCTAATATTAAAAAATAAAATATTTTTGTTGATTGTTTTCACAATCATTTTCACATCATATCATAATCTCATTAATATGTGGATCCTATGATTGTCAGAGTTCCAATTTCATAATAAATAACAAATAACATCATTGATGTAAATTTATTCATGGGGATATTTATTTATTTGATGAATATTATTCAAAATCATCATTCAATTCCGCAATTCATATGAGTTTTACAATGTTTTTTGTAATTTTTACATTGTATGAATCATATGAAAAATCTCGTAAGGAATTGATGAGAAGAATAACCATAGTTCAAATCATGACTTTACCGAATCCAAATAGAGTATATATAATTAATTTTTGTGCATTAGTTATTGTATTAGGTTCCATTTTTATGTATACATAGAAATTCATGTTATACAGGTAATGTTAGGTGAGGCCTAAGGAGTATAATAACCTGACACATGTTCTTGAGTGAGCAATAACGTCCAATAACATAAATTGTAGGAGAATTAAAATTCTTAGATGGGTGATCTTCATATCAATATATCATGAAAGATTGTATTACATATTAAATAAATTTTACAAGAAACATGCATATGAAATAATGGTTGAATACATCTAGTATTTTGATTTTTTATTTCCTATGTGCATAGAAACTTCAATGCAATGACAGATGATTTTAGTTGGAGAAATCAAAAAAATTATTTTTTAAAGGAATGAATTGAATATGTATTGATTAATCATCTAACTGAGATGAATCCAGTGGTTCATAAGATACATGGTTTTTATATTATGATGAATTTAGAAGTGAATTCATCACTCATGGATCAAGTGAATATGGTGAAAATTTTAGATCTCGAAAGATTAGTCATAATGTTATCTGTCTCTGGTGACCACCCACCACCAATATGGGTTGTTGTTGTGGATGTGATATTGAGAATTCTTGGGTGTGTCTAGGTTACAACATTGTTTTTAGAGAAATTAATATAAGAATCCCATTCTTCTCATAAGAAAATTCATACTAGACTTTTAATTTTGTATCATGGAAAAATAAATCAGTTTTGGATGTTGGGGATGATGAGTCCTATGACATGTTTTATTACATATTGTTCCATATAACAACAGATGTAGGTGAAAAAAGTTTTTATGATTCTATTTTACTGTTTCCCCCCATTCTAGAGTCAAAATGCATTTTCCATATTTATTATGTGATCGGTTTAATAGAATCTATTCATTGTAGTGATGATATATGGTTTATCATTGATAGGTATAAATTTTCTCCAAATTCATTCTTATTTGGGGGAATTTATCAGTAGAAAAAAATTACCTACCATATATCAATGAGATTATACGTCTCCAAGAGGGTTTCAAATGAAATTATATCGTATTAGGATATTCATATAATTTAATGGTTCTTGTAGGTGTTACAAAACAATAATTTATCACAGGTGCAACATAATATAACATACCACCAATATAAAAATATAAAATCTGAGCAAACTATATAGGTGTAAGAGTTCATGTTTCTAACATGTGTCCATGATTTTGGTAGTTCATGGGCGAAAAAAATTCATATAGTTTAATTCATTTAAAATTATTACTTATATGTGAATATACATTCTTATCCTTTCAAGGACGTATGTAGTAGTTTTAATTAATCACATCTAGTCATGATAGTGGTTAGAGAGTCTATACAACTTGGACCAGAGGACTTTTATGGGATATCTGAGTAGGTATAATTTATCTGAAAGTGCATGGATTCAAATCGATATATTTAGAAATGTTATTCTGATCCCCATTAATGAACAATGTCATTTATGGTTGTGGATAAGGCAGTAATTCATGTTTCACCATGATTGGTACATCAATGAAGGTATGGTAAGTTATCACCTTGATTATCAGAACATTTTGAGATCCATGATTGGGTATGTCAACTTTAGTAATAGATATATATTATTTAGATATATATTTATATATATGATTTCCTTCATGCCTCTTAATTCATTCAATATTGTTTAGACCCATGTCATGTCCTTTAGCCTTATGATGATTTGTCAGATATTTATTCTTCCTTTCAAGAGGAGTCAATTCATATTATTGGTCTTTTCATTATGTATATATATTGTAGGAATGTTCCTCGCATGTGGGTTTTATGGATGCATGACCCTTTAAGGAAAGAGACTTGGGATTGAGGGTACATCATACGTGCGTAGTGGCCTAACACAAACCATCATCGTGGGGCATGTGATATGAATTACATTGATTTCCACTAATATTATTGGATTTGGTGACTAAACATGAGTAGGCATATAAAATTAATGGGATAAATTTACTATGTACCTATACACACTCACATATCTCCAAGCCCAAAAAATTATGAAAATAAAAAACCACTATGAAAACAATGAATACATACCATTATATCCCTACCAACATACTATGATATGAAATAAATGTAATGTGAAATTGGGCCAAAATACATGTCCACCAAACTAATTTTGTAACCCTGTGTCCAACAAATATGAAATAGTAATGGGAATGTTGTTTGTAGCCATATAAACACAGCTTATCTTGTATGTTCTCACAAAGGTCCATCCATTCCTGTAGTGCCTAGAACACCCTAAAATGGTCTATAATATTCACAATACCTAGCATTTGATAAAAAATAACAAATAAGGGTGAGTATAAAAATATTTAATAGAAAAACCCAAAACCCAAATGAAATACACAAACAAAAGATAAAGTCATCTCTACATACTATATGTATTCAACCCAAATAACATTGATATCTAGATACACATAATCTAAGACATGCAGTCAAGTGTTATGTCCCAAAAACAACATACAAACACTAGGGATCCATCTTGAAGATTCCATTAAGCACTCCTTCATGAGAAAACACTATTGAGTCTGATAGCACCCATGACATTTGTTTGAGAATTACTTATTTTTGGGAACCATCATTACAGAGACACATTGATAGATCTAAATAAAATATGATACCACAGTTAAGGATCATTTCCATGGACATGGGTTTATATGAAAATATCCATCTAGATTAACATGATAGGTAGAGGATTGATACATGATGATGATGATCATTTCAATGATAAAGACACTACGCAGGGCATGAAAAATGAATGGAGGATATGAATCTGATCCACTCGAGGTATTCCAAGAACTCTATAATGAAATTCCTGTTAAACGAATCATATTCCATTAAGTATATGACTTTCCATCGATAACTTTTGTAAAGAAAAAACAGAATGAAATATAACAAAAAATGTCAAAGATATTGATGACAATAGAATCATGTTATGCAGAAAGGGATACACGACGTGTAGTAGGGTAACACATCATGTCCCATGACCCTAGGATCTACCTTCCTACAACAACCTTTGTCATTCCAATCATTCTCTTGTTGAAAATGGGTAAAAATAGTGTATAAGGATCAAAATGTTGTTTCATCTCATATGGGTTTAACCCGTGTAATTGGTCGTGTTCCAGTACAGGGTGTCAACCCATGGGTCTCAGCCCATGTACTGATACATGGGGAATTCCATTTACATGGACCATTCTATGTCGTGTGGGGGAGTAAACACTGTGTAGGAAACCGATGTAGTCAACCTCAAGCCAATTGTACTTTAATTGTACATGATTTGTGCTCCAATGATGAAAAAACGTGGGGTAGCCAAAACTACATGTATTGTATTTTGAAATTTCTAGAATAGTCTATTACTTCGTCTTGTGCCTCTTTTGATCTCTAGAGTTATTCATCATTTGTAAATTTTCCTAGAAAATTTAGATCTAGGTTTTCCTTACCACTGAAAAAAAAATCAAATGGTTTTTGGCCTTATATCAGCTCAAATATCCATTAAATTGTTTTCGATGATATCAACTCGAAGAACCATTTCTCCTAAATTTTTATCATTCATCCATTGTTGTCTTCGTCACACATCTATTAGGTAATTCCTATATCTGATCAACTATTTAGTATTCATGAGATAAGAAACACAGCCACAATGGTTGTTCATTCATAGTCCTATCACATAAAAAATAACAATCATAGAGAACTAGGGTGATAAAACACAAAGAACAAATTTGAGGATAGAATCATGAATATTTTACATTCTATACTCAATCCATTCCTTTATGGTCAAAATGTCTTGAAGGCCTTCATTTTTTATTATTTTTTACAATTAATATTTAATGTAGTGAGATGTAACCCTTTAAAGGCATAAATTCTTAGAGAAGATTACATGAATCATAGGTCTTAGTGGAAATTACCTAGACAAGACAACTTTTAACTGATCCTCCCCAGCATATGTCATGATATTAGCACTCCACCTTTATAGGGATAGTCGAATAGCTATCTTAAGCAATGGTTCACATTCCCAGTACTGATGGCCATGCCATACCCTCTCATTCTTCCAATTATAGTTTTCTCTTCTCTAGATAATTCACATGCCCTAATATTCATCTTAAATCATCTCCCTTGAAGTATGGCTTTTATAACTACATCATGTGGCCTGAAGGCCTTGGGTGGCCCGAATGCCTTGCATGACCCAAGGACAAAACCGGTGGCCTAGAGGCCCAGATGGATGAAGAGTTTAGGTAACTATTGTACCAAATAGTGCATGCTATTGTTCTTCAACAATACCAACTACAATACAGCTATAGTACTTCTATAGTAACTGGAAAAAAATGTCTCCACCTGGATTTGAACTTCGGCCACTTGGATTAACTTTTTGTGTCCTCATCAACTTGGTTGAGGATCATGTTCCAATCATGCATTGTATGATAGAACCACAAATATACCTAGTCATTTCTTGGTATGTGTTCATTGTTGAATTCAATAATGGGGATGAAAATCCAAAATAACACATCCTACAAGGGTATTGGATCAATTGATATTTATGTCAATTTCTAATAGAGAGATCTTTGAAAACAAATAATCACTTCATGTTTGTGTCAGTACCACTGAGATATTTCTACAGTGATTCTCTCCAGATAATACATGGACTTTCTAGTTCATGAGCATAAACACAAATCCATGCCAAAAATATTATTAAAATAAGATGCATTTTTTCATCTGCGTGTCTATGAAGTTGAGAAATAAAATAAATTATCAATTTATTTTCTTCAGTAAAAATTACCAAGACTACTTTTCATAGACAACTCTAACTAACCAATGTTAGGTCACACCTAAGGTAAATCCAATGATTTGAATACAATAGTTCCCTCAACTCTCAGAATTTTGCACTTGTAAAGAGTTTATTACACCTTTCATGGAAAAAAATTGAAAATTTCAGTTAATATTTTATTCTTATTAAAATATTCATTCTGAATACACTTGGTCCTGGAATTTCACTCCATCTAAAAGTATAATATTGAAATAAATACATATAATATTTAAAAATAATACAGTAAAAATTTTGGAGATTTCAGTATCACATACATGTGGATTTTAATCCTTGATAATAAAAAAAGATACTCAATAATATTTTGGTATTAGACATGAATCTAATCCTCCAACTCGCAAATTCTCTCGTTGAGATTTACATGCTACATCCAGAAATACATTAAGGAATCATTCACCCGTGAAGGATAATATAACATAGATCATCAATCTACACTATGAACAAAAAAAATGATGCTCCATACTCAATGTCTATAATGTTGTAGTCGATGAAGAGTGATGGTTTCGGTTTATACCTCATAAGCTGTGACATGTGGAAGATATAAAGGTCTCGATCAAACTATGTAGGTAGAGTAACATGGTACACCCCCTTTCCATGTATACATTGTATTTGAAATGATCTGATAATACTAGGTGATAGAATACCACCCCAGAAATATCTATGTGATTATCATAAGGATAAAATGATAGGAACACATTGTATCCTACCTAGTACTCCAATGAACACTTATGCCATTCATCATAAGACATCTGACCGTTATGGGAATTCTTCATCTACTTCTTGATGATATGAACCTTCTCTATAGTACCTCACACCAAATTTGGGACCATTTGTTGAGTCATTCCTAGATGAGTCTAGCATAGTGGTTACCTACCGTGTATCATGTACAACACCTCATATGGCACCATACTAAAGGTACAATGGTAGTAGTTTTTTAAGAAAATTCCATCAGTGATAGGTGATCCTCTTAAATATGGCTGATTTCCAACACTTAATCATGTATCATATCATTCAGAACATGAATAATCCTATTCATTTGATTGACTCTCTTTATGTGAACAATTTTCTCAATCATAACCAGGTCCCAAACCCCTCCTAAAACCCCTTAAATAATCAAAATGAAAAAATAGAACCATGATCTAAAAAAAAGTCAATTGACCACTATGTAATTGAACTGTATTTATAATTTAGAGTATTCCTATGGTCTCTACCAATCATTTCACTCAGATATATTTGAAGTAGGCTGACATTGTGAGTCTGTCAACAATCAACTAGATGACATTATATCCCCTAAAAAGATGTGTCAAACTCCACATTATGTACATCTTTATTTAATACTTCTTCTATTATTTAAACTCAATGGGTTGAGATAATCCAACTAGAACCTGGTTCGTATCCATCACATGGTGAAAAGTAATGATTTGAGGAACATACTATGTAACTCCTTTCTACACTATGGACACAAAAATTAATGTATAAGGTCCTAGTACATCTTCCCCACACTAGGATGTATATCCAATGAGGATATATGAAACTTACTCAAACAAACCACTCTGAATTCCCATATTACTACTCAGCATTATCTGAGAAGAATTATGTTGTCCCCATATTTTTAATATACATCAATAGACTTCCCAATTGACACATGATATTGTTGGGTATCATAGTTGGTATCCCCAAGCTATGACTCACTGACTATCTATAAGTGTGGAGGGGTAACAACCATGGACTAAAGGTAAGATTCTCCATTTCTATCCACTAAGGATAACTTCATTGTATCCAACTAATCTGATGCCTCATATTGAAACTATGAACTAGATATCCTACTAAGATCATCAATAATAGTGTTCCCCGTACCTAGTGTATAGAAGCTCACAAAGTCATTATCTTATATGAATAATAGAAAATTCATCAATATCATGTTTGGATCCTTATTAAAATGGATATACTTGAGACAATTGTTATCATAGTAGATGATAATATGTTCACCCATTAGGTAGTGTTGCCACATATTCAATCCCAAAAATAAAATAGCTAAATCAATATCATTGGTACTTAGTTCTGATCATCTTCTCTCAACTAGCATGAACCATAAGCAATCACTATTTTAATTTCAACATGAAATAACCATTAAAATACACTTCCAAAACCATACACTAAAAATTACATAATCACTTCACACTCCAAACACTGTATTCACTAATGAAAAGTCTTCTAGCACTTCTCAGCCCACACAAAATGATCCCCCTTTAGAGTGAAGGATATCATAACTTATAAGATCTTGTAGAGATAATGAATGAATATTTGTTTATAACATTTATCTATTTGAATCTATGCACATCAATTATGCTCCAAGGTAGCTCCCATGCTAATGCTTCCCCAACCATGGTTGTGTCTACAACAACTACATCTACCGAGATAACATGTCACAGAATGTGGACAATCAGAATAAATATCATTAACTTCTAGAGGTTCCCATAAAGATGGTTCTCTCAGTTTATAACCAAAACCGTCAATAATAGTACCACATTATTCTCCATAGACATTGAGTACATAAGGATATTTTCGATACATATAGTCATGAATGAGTTTATGTAAGGCTAAATTATTTTGTGCAAGAGTCCAATGAACAGTTTAGGGATGTTTGTTAGGCCAAAATGAATCAATAAGTACTCATAGAGACCACAATGAAATCTAAATGATTCCTTTTGAATATCTGTGTCCCATACTTATAGCTCCTGGAAACCAGATCTGAAGTCCACCATAGGGATCATCATGCCCGTCTCAACTAATCAAAAGGTAAACTATTCTCGATAGTCGATACGTTTTATTCAGGGTAGCTTATTTCATGTTCCAGTAGGCCAAAAACAATATCAAACATCAATATATTTTTTTTAGAAATAAAAAATAGGGTTCTGTAGGGTGAAATATTGTGTCTCACGATGCCCTTATTGGGTATGTCCTCCGACTGCATCCTTATCTAATGAATATCTATCAGAGAAATCCTATATTCTAGTTCATATATCAGTATTTTATTGCAGTGTAAATTAATATAGAAGTCTATCTTTTGGTAGGGATGTAATCATGGGTCATCTTCATGGATGGATTCATCATATTCTATAACCACAATTGGATGATGGTAACTCATAACATCCACTGCAACAAGGATCATACTATCCAAATGATCAGTAATCAGTTTCACCCTCTGATGATTGAGTGTATCCAATGTTTCATGGGTTTCATTTTCATTGATAAAAGTAATAATTTTTCTATCACTGTGAAAACACCACACCATTTTCCTAAAACATTTAATCTTGAAATTGACTAGGCATAACCAATCAATAACTTGAATGACTTCATAAGGCCTCAACAATTCTAGCAAGTGGTTATAACCGAAACTATATCCTCTATAGGTCTGGTCTCACTAACAACACAAATATGGGATCACATTGTCTTCTTTACTTGGTGTCTACAAACAGAAGGGTCGACTAACTTGTTCAACAAGAATATCTAAGTCTTAAAAATGATATGTGGAGTTAAGGGAAAAAATAGAACCTCTTTTAATCAGCACTATAGCTATTGTAATAATGACATATATCATACATGAAATCATTCATAATTACCCTAGGTTATACACCACGACTTCATGAGGTTATCCCCACCTCTATCTTCTAGGACCAAGAGCCTAGCATGGACTGCCTACTGGCGGGGGTAGTAATAAGTTAAAAAATTTACCACATTTAGATTTTATCTTAGATATTCCACATCCCCCACCGCTACAAATCTTCTTTCACCTATCCTTGTATCTAAACCAGTGGTTCATTCACTATCTCTTGTTTGCAGCATGTGGTTCTGGTAATTTCATGTATGGTGTCCCTATCTATCACATGAATAGCACTACCTCTCCCTGGGCTGAATGGACCAACTCTCAGAGCCCTGAACTACAGATCCTATTTCATTGGACCTCCTCTTGAAACATCCCCCACCACTAGGTCCATGGGAATGAAATCACCACTGCATTGTTGAGGACTCTGATCTTTCTCGTCAAATATTGAAAATTTATAGGTGTATATTATCATGCATGAATCATTGAAACATAAAATACTATTCATGAACACATTAATATGTAGGAATTCATAGAGGGATAAATCAATCTCTTATATCTCTATATAGATATTGTTGGACGGTCTGAGCCCTGATGAAATGATCGCTGACCATGTCCATTGAGTACATGGAATGTTTTCTATACCTCAATGATTAATAATACATGGTCATGTTTCCTTTATGGTGTTCAAAATGTTCTTGAATACGCATAGATATGAGTGTATCTAGTAATATATCATATCTTAAGAGACAATTTTACTCTTTCCATGAAATATTCTCCTCATACAAATTTTGGATATCCAAACTCTACCATCTCCTGACCGAACACTATATAAGGATCTCTACCAAGGACACCATCTGATCCAAAAATTTCATAAATAGAAGGAAATCATGGGTCACCGCATCAATCTAGTCCTCCATTTCCTGAGAGACATTATCGCATTATATAATGTTGTGTCTCTATCACTAAAAATTTTGAATCCTGCTCAGACAGATCTGATCATATTATTTTATGGTATGTACTGTGGTTTTTTAAATATGTGGATGTGTAGATTGTGCACAACCTGGCGGTGGAATATGGGTAAGTAGTCCCAATATCTATGACTCTTAATTGAGGGGGTCATCCTCATGATCAAGCTAATGAATCCAAGATTGTATGAATCATAGATTCCGCCTATAAGAAAATAGAATCTACCATGGTCAATGATTATATCTAAATAGATGAAAAAAGAAGGACATGGAATCAAAACTCATTCCTATATGATTCATGTTCCAATAGTTTACATGAAAAATTGGTTATCTTGTACTAAGTCAAAATGATTGTGATTAGAGCCATAATGTATGGATATAATGGCCTTTAGCACCAATAGTAGAGTCCATATCCTAAAAGATGATCTTAAAAATCATAATAATGTTTTCCCAAACCAATATAATAGACTCATGTTACTATAATAGAACTGAACACCTCTTACACCACTCTGACACAATAAATAATCTTGGTTCTCATGTGGGGACTCCCCATGCCTACCACCATTAGGTTAGGGGATGGTGAATAGTATAAAATATGATTATAACTACCATGTGAGAGATTTAAAATGTACATGTATGCATGCACATATCTACATGAACAAAAAATAATGACATGTAAAAACCTATATGAATACAATTCTGGTATACAACTATATACAAAACAATAGAGTACCCATAGAATGAAATTTACTATGAAACTATTCAACATTCTATTGCACTAACAACTCTATAAAAATGTCACTCATCTACAAAAGAAACGACATGTTCGGGGAAATCAAATGCATGGGTGAGTATAACAATCCTAAATAGGACACCCTAAATCCACAATGAAATTCAAAAATGATATATTCTGCCAAAACAACTTAGTATATTTCTGAAACACATATCACAATGATATCAAGTTATACTCCGTCCAAGACACACAGTCTATAGGTAAGTCATAACTATCACATGCCAACACTATGGATCATATTTTATGATTCCATGAAGCACTCATCTATGAGAACACACACTTAAATCCAATAACACTGATGTCGTCCATCTAAGTTTCATTATTATTTAGGAACAATCATGGGAGAGATAAATTTAAGGATCTTAAGTGAATATGATACCATGGATGAGGAAAATAACCATTGGAATTGGGTGATACCAAAAACTCTATCTATATTAACATAGTATGTAAGGGATTAATGGCTGGAAAATATGATCACTTCAATACCAATGAATCTACCTAGGGAATGAATAATGAATATAGGATCATACTCTAGGAAAATCGAGGGATTCCCAAAAATAAATATAGAATGTTTTCTTATGGGATCATAGGCATATTAGTAGGAAATTATTCATAAAAACCTTTAGTGATGAGATAACGAAACATACCCAAAAAAAATTACCAAGATATGGAGGACAGGAGATTCATTCCATGTAGAAAGGGACACAAGGTGTGTAGTGTGGAAATAAATAATGTACATTAACCCAAGGTACTTCCCATGTATAGTGTCCAATGTCATTTTAACTTGTGTCATGTAGAAGATGGTAACATGGCATGAAAAATGAGTCACACACCAAGTACTTCATTTTGGGGACCACCTGTGTACTCCGGACAGGTTCCAATACATGATGTCAACAAATGTATATATGGATATGTACCAGTACGAGGGGTATTCCATGTACATGGTCATCGACATGTCTTGTGGGGGTGTAAAAGATATATAGGAATCCCGTATACTCCACCCCATTATCACGTAATCCATTTATATAGGCTATGTGGTCCAATGAAAGACACAAACCTTATTGACCATAAAACATGTCGTGGGTTATAAATATCTAAAAAAATTATCTTCTAGCACCTCATATGATCTACCACATTCTCTCTAGTGGTCTATTGACCTTGAATCATCTGATCCATGGTCATTTCACACCCACAACATCTAGTCAATGAGTTTTTTGTCTTCCAATAGACCTGAAATCCATTTATTTTCATTCTGATAAAAAGCACTCAAAAAATATTTTCTCCCAAAACTTTTTAATATGTCCATAATCATCATCATCAAACCACATTTAGGTTATCCTAATGATCAATCTTCAATTTCATATAATTTAACAATGAAATAAAGGCTCAACAGTTTTTTTGATCATAATTGAATCAAAGATTTAAAAACATGTGTAGATAATGGGAGAGATAAAATATAAGGAAAAAATACTTGAAATAACCTATAAAAAATTTCATTCTAGCCTCAATAAATTTATATAAGAAGGATCAAATCCTAAAATTCAATTTCTAAATAATCCATTCCCCTAAATTTCACGATGTAGATCCCATTAAGATAATTATGATCAAACCATAAATAATCATATTCTCTGGATGGTCCATGTTCATAATTCAATTCAATAATATGTTAGGGAATATAAAATAACACATCTTAGCTAGGAATATATTGTCTCACTATTGAAAACCTATTTTCACTGGTGATATCCATCAAAAAAATGATCATCGATTCAAGTCTTTTCTATCATTGTCAAGAGAATTCATCACTTGTTCTCTCCAAATCTAGGAGGGGATATATTGGGATATTAGCCTAACCCTGGTTACCTCATTATTGCTATATTAAAAAAAATTATTCCGATGTATCATCAAAATTGATATGAAAAATAAATCTCCAACTTATTTTTTCCATTAATAATGCCAGAAACTGTTTTCATTAGTGAATAGAATCAGAAGATATTTGATCATTACTAAGGTAAATATAGTACTCTGAATTGAATTTTCCCCACAAATTAATGATCTAGGAACCCTTTTTATATTATTACACTTGTTTAGTAAGACTATATGTGTGTTCTATTTAATATTTTAATATTATTAAAACATTAATTATAGAAACACTAGGTCTCAAAATTTCATTCCACATCTACACATGGTTTTAAATTAATTAATATAATATTTAATAATAATACATTAAAAAATTAGGACATTTCATTTCTCATGATATTCTTCCATGAAGATCAAACACCCTAATGGAAACTCAAGAATGATTTAATTAATGGAAGGGGTGGTGTATGATCCCTACTTATCTTCATGGTATATATCCTCTAATAATAAGGTTAAATCTATTGTTTTTATAAAAAATAATTCATGAGATGTATGGGAGTTTTATTGAATGTCTGAGAATCATTCAAAGAAATCAATTATAGTTTATAAATTAGTAGGATGATGTGTATGGTTGAATCATGGTTAGAAATATTCATAAATCTTAATAATGTGTCCACTTAAAGGGGATAATATATATTTAATCTATGTAGGTGGGGTAAAACAATTGTCCAACCTAAAAATAAATAATGTAGTATTTTAACGAATAATTTGTTGGATTTTTCAAATTTTCCACCTAGGTATAGGGAGTTGTTCCATCACAAAAATAGGAGACCACATGGTCGGTTCATAATGGGAACATGGTTATACAAGCCGCAATGATATAATAATATACCCTTCATTAAGATTTATTTAATAGTTATTACCTAATGATTTTATACCTATTTACTTATTTGGTATTCATGAATCCACACACATCATCCCATTAAAATCTCTCATCCTACCTCATCAAAATAATTTAGGGATATACTTTTTTTGAGTTTATGATTATCCATTTTTCTCAAACTTGATAAAATGAGTAAATTTTATTATTCCAATTGGAATTTTTAATTATTTTATCTACGTATAAACATTTATATTTTGGAATGATAAAATGACATATTTTAGGGTGTTTTATAGTTTTATATTTTATTAATTTCATTCCTAATTATGATGTTGATATATTTTGAGGAGGAATGTAATAGTATATGTTTGGTTGTAATTTTTAATTTATATACAAATAATTATTTATATATCATGTTCTATCATGACATGATTCATTACCATACATTTAATAAATCTCTTATGGGGAAATAAATTTAATAAACCATTATCACATTGAAATTTATTCCATTTTAACAAAATTTAAATCATTAGAGGTTATATTACTCAATTTTAATGACCCCATCAGGTATATTGTTTAAATTATTTGTGAAATCTATAATTTGTTAGGTATTTTAAATATAATTTATATTTATTTAATTTGATGTTATAAATGAAATTTTTATATAATTTTAATTATTGGAAAATGGAATGACCATTCAACCTATCTCATGGCTAATTAAAAAGTCTTATATTGACCACCATTATGATTTTAGAGGCATTAATAATTATTTTATAATTAATGAATTTGTTCAAAAAACATTAATTACCATTATAGGTGGGAGTTTCCATGCGTCATACATTTATTTCCATTTAATCATTCCTCGGACAGACTCAGTGGATGTCAAAATTTTAATTGATGCCTCTTACATAAGAAAAACACACATATATTATTTCTTTAATATATATTGTGAATTACCTACCATCGAACTGGTTCTTCCCATATAGTTTTTAAAAATTATATTGAATTAATTTTATGATACTCATTTTATTTTTCTATATATTACCTACTACCTTGGAATATTCCTTAGGATCCAGTCAAGTCTCACACTAAGGATACCTGTAACTATTTCTATAGAAATTCATCCATTAATTACATATTAAAACGTAATATATCACTACAGGAAAAATGGGTATTTGCGACGGGTTATTTGCGACGGGAATAAATCCTGTCGCAAATAGTCCCGTTAAAAACTTATTTGCGACGGGGGTCTCTACCCGTCGCAAATAAGTAGTCTTTTGCGACGGGATAGGCTTCCCCGTCGCAAATAGTTTTCCCGGGCTTTGGCGCCAAATCGCGGGAAAACTATTTGCGACGGGGAAGCCTATCCCGTCGCAAATAACCGGCGGCGGTAAAAGATATTTGCGACGGGAAAGTATTCCGTCGCAAATAACCGGCGGCGGTAAAAGGTATTTGCGACGGGAAAGTATTCCCGTCGCAAATAGTATGTTATTTGCGACGGGACCCGTCGCAAATAACAATTTACCGGTTGACCATAATAAATGCGGGCCAAGGTATTTGCGATGGGCACCGTCGCAAATAATACTATTTGCGACGGGAATCCCGTCGCAAATGGACCCGTCGCTAATAATCTAACCTATAAATACCCCCATCCGTTTTTTTCAAATCATTCTCATTCTCCACCTTCTTCTGCTCTAAAATTTCTATTTCTAAATTTGAGTTTTTGTTCAGTTTAATTTTTTTCTTCGGAGCTGTTATTAAAGTTTTGAAGAACGATCAGAGCTCATCAATTTTCAAGGTATTTATGTTCATTTTAATTTAATATTTATTTTTAATTTTGTATTAATTTCAATTATTTATGATTAGTTGTAATTTAATTATGTTTATATTGTTTTCTTACTTAATAAATTTAAATTATTAGTATTGTTCATAGTTAATGGTAATTAGGAATAATTTGTAATAATTTTTAATAATTAAGAATAAATATTAATAATTAGTAATAATTACCAATAATTAGTAATAATTAGTAATAATTAGTAATAATTAGTAATAATTAACAATAATTAGTAATAATTAGGAATAATTAGTAATAATTAGTAATAATTAACAATAAATAGTAATAATTAGTAATAATTAAAAATAAATAGTAATAATTACCTATAATTTGGAATAATTACCAATAATTAACAATAATTAGTAATAATTAGTAATAATTACTAATAATTAGTAATAATTACCAATAATTAGTAATAATTACCAATAATTACCAATAATTGCTAATAATTATCAATAATTAGGAATTATTAGTAATAATTAGTAATAATTAGGAATAATTAGTAATAATTAGGAATAATTAGTAATAATTAGGAATAATTAGTAATAATTAGGAATAATTAGGAATAATTACCAATAATTAGGAATAATTACCAATAATTAGCAATAATTACCAATAATTAGCAATAATTACCAATAATTACCAATAATTACCAATAATTACCAATAATTACCAATAATTAGCAATAATTAGCAATAATTAGCAATAATTAAGAATAATTACCAATAATTTGGAATAATTACCAATAATTTGGAATAATTACCTATAATTAAGAATAATTACCAATAATTTGTAATAATTTGTAATAATTTGTAATAATTTGTAATAATTACCAATAATTTGTAATAATTAGGAATAATTAGTAATAATTAGTAATAATTAGTAATAATTAGGAATAATTAGTAATAATTAGGAATAACTACCAATAATTACCAATAATTTGTAGTAATTAGTAATAATTACCAATAATTACCAATAATTGCCAATAATTAGTAATAATTGCCAATAATTGCAAATAATTAGGAATAATAGCAAATAATTAGGAATAATTAGTAATAATTAGGAATAATTAGTAATAATTAGTAATAATTAGTAATAATTAGTAATAATTAGGAATAATTAGGAATAATTAGTAATAATTAGGAATAAATATTAATAATTAGTAATAATTACCAATAATTAGTAATAATTAGTAATAATTAGTAATAATTAGTAATAATTAGTAATAATTAGTAATAATTAGTAATAATTAACAATAATTAGTAATAATTAGGAATAATTAGTAATAATTAGTAATAATTAACAAGAAATAGTAATAATTAGTAATAATTAACAATAAATAGTAATAAATACCTATAATTTGGAATAATTACCAATAATTAACAATAATTAGTAATAATTACCTATAATTTGGAATAATTACCAATAATTAACAATAATTAGTAATAATTAGTAATAATTACCAATAATTTGTAATAATTTGTAATAATTTGTAATAATTTGTAATAATTACCAATAATTTGTAATAATTACCAATAATTTGTAATAATTAGGAATAATTAGTAATAATTAGTAATAATTAGTAATAATTAGGAATAATTATTAATAATTAGGAATAACTACCAATAATTACCAATAATTTGTAGTAATTAGTAATAATTACCAATAATTACCAATAATTGCCAATAATTAGTAATAATTGCCAATAATTGCAAATAATTAGGAATAATTGCAAATAATTAGGAATAATTAGTAATAATTAGGAATAATTAGTAATAATTAGTAATAATTAGGAATAATTCGGAATAATTAGGAATAATTAGGAATAATTACCAATAATTACCAATAATTTGTAACAATTACCAATAATTGCAAATAATTGCCAATAATTGCAAATAATTAGTAATAATTACTAATAATTAGGAATAATTAGGAATAATTAGTAATAATTAGGAATAATTAGTAATAATTAGGAATAATTAGTAATAATTAGGAATAATTAGTAATAATTAGGAATAATTAGTAATAATTAGGAATAATTAGGAATAATTAGTAATAATTAGGAATAATTACTAATAATTGCCAATAATTACCAATAATTGCCAATAATTACCAATAATGGCAAATAATTATGAATAATTAGTAATAATTAGTAATAATTAGTAATAATTAGGAATAATTCGTAATAATTGGGAATAATTGGGAATAATTGGGAATAATTGGGAATAATTAGTAATAATTAGGAATAATTAGGAATAATTAGGAATAATTAGGAATAATTAGTAATAATTACCAATAATTTGTAATAATTAGTAATAATGACCAATAATTGCCAATAATTACCAATAATTGCAAATAATTAGGAATAATTAGGAATAATTAGGAATAATTAGTAATAATTAGGAATACTCAGGAATACTCAGGAATACTCACGAATACTCACGAAAGATGCATGCAAAAATTGAAAAGAAAAGTACGCAACAAAGCATCTGTTGAAGGATCTATTGCAGAAGCTTATTTGCAAGAGGAAATATCTTTTTTCTGCTCCCATTATTTTGAATCTGAGTATCTTTCAAAACACAACCGAATGGGACGGAATGAGAGGAATATTGATGAAATCGACAATCAATTATCTGTTTTCAACCAGTCAGAGCTTGGTTTTGGTGGAGTTTCTGAACGCTGGCTTTCAGATGATGAACATCATAGAGCTCATACGTATGTTCTTCTCAACTGTGAAGAGATGACATCAGTTGTACTGTAAGTGTTTATATCACTTATTCTATCATTTATGTTACAGTAAATAACTTTGGTTTTTATAGGTTGTGTGATAATCATATCAAGAAACAAATTCCACAAATTACAGCAGCTGCTCTCGAAGAACGTCGACTGAAAAATTTCTCTCAGTGGCTTCAAAAACTGGTAACCTAAATTCTTTATCATTTAGCAACTCATTCAATGTATAGTTTACTATATTGATAATTATTTCGCAAATCTTCAGGTGTCTCGACATGCTGATAAAATTGACAAACGGCTGTGGGTATTGAGTAACCCACCTTCCAAACTTGTTAAAACTTATAATGCATATGTGGTGAATAGATTTCGATTCCACACACATGCATATGGGGAATCGAAAAAAACAATGAACAGTGGAGTTAGCTTGAGAGGATCTCATCATCGAGAAAATGAAGTTGACTTTTATGGCATACTTGATGAAATCATTGAACTCTGTTATCTTGGACAACATTACATAACCATGTTCAAATGTCGGTGGTTGGATACAGAGAGAGGCGTGCGTGTTCATCCGACTCATGGAATCATCGATATTAAATGTAAAAGTGTTCTCGCAGTAAATGAACCATTCTTATTGGCTCAACAGGCATATCAAGTTTATTATGCAAAGTACTGTGCAATATCAAGAGACTTGACTGATTGGTGGAGTGTAATAAAAATCAAAATTCGAGACAATCAGTTTAGTCAAAGTGAATGTGCTTTCATTGATGTGCAAAGAATTGAAGTTTTTCAAGAGAGTACTCAAAATCAATCTTTTTTACAAAGAGATATGAGTATCGATGACGACACCCCACATTTAAGAGTCGATGATGACGATGATGTTAATGATGTCACACATGAATTTGAAATGTTAAGAGATGAAGCAACTGCAACTCGAATGGATATCGATGATGTTGAGGAGGAATATGAAGATGACATTGACATATATGAAGATGATGATGAAGATGAACACTTATAGAATTCCATGGTATTTATATACAATCATAATATGTATATATGTATATATAATAGTAATTATCAATTATTTGCTAATATTAACATTTTATGTTTCAGATGGACGAGGCCACATTTCGTGAGTTGGCGGAGGCTGACCTGCCTTTCGATGCGGATGAGTTGCTGGCAGATGACCCTCAGCCTGCAGGCGCTCCAGGGAGTACGCGGAGGGGGCGCGGTCTTGCACGATTGATGATTCCTGACCCCGTCCCCGAGCGACGTCCACGTCTTGGGTTTGATCCGCGCACCCGGAGGTGTGATAACCTGTGTAATAACCTGTGAATTTGACTAAGATTTCATTAATCTATTCACATAATAAATGTTTATTATTTTTTCAGTTTTTCCCATATAGCAGTCGGACAGGGCAGCGCTATTTTGCGCAACTATTTCTCTCAGCCGTGGACCACATGGGAGCAGATTCCCATTGATGTGCAGCAGGCCATGTTCGGCCATTGGTTGGTACGTACGTAAATAAATAATTTTTATTTTGAAAATTATTTCATTTCTAACTTGATATTTTGATTTATTTGAAGGGTTTATGGTATCCGATCGAGGATACCATGCGTGACGCCATCCACGAGGCATGGGAGGTGGCCATGCGTGATCGCCATCGTCAGTTTTTGCACAATTTAAGAAAAGCTGCGATGAAGAAAGCAGGAGTGTCGGATATTGATGAGTCATGTAGAGCACACCGACCAGAGTACATTTCATCCCATGTATGGGATGGATTATGTGCGCACTGGTTGAATGGTGCCTTTCAGAGGAGATCATCGGTGGGGAGGCAGAATCGGGGGAGGCAGGAGGTGACTCATCGAGCTGGGAGTCGTTCTTTCAGTACTCATAGACAGCATCTGGTACGTACATTATTTATAAATATTTTATATAACTATAAATATTAACAGTTTATTTTTTATTCTTATAGGCTGTCGAGCAACCCGATATTACAGAGTACGACGTATATCGGAGGATGTATAGTGATCCTGCGACTGGGGAGCTCAGAGGTGATCGTCAGCATCACATCGTGGTCAATATTATTTGTTTTCAAGTTTAAAAATTATCTGCATATAATATATTCACAATTTTAATTTTAAATTGCAACTATAGGAGTCATATGAGGCTGCAGCGGCACAGGCCCGGCCTGAGAGTCAGGCCGAGTCATCAGATCAGACCACTGCCCGCCAGTTTGATGAGGCGGCATGGATGCAGGCCACCCAGTATGCCTTCGAGAAGGGCCGGGTAGTTGGTATCGGCTCTCGACTGACTCCCGGAGATTATTATGGCAGTGCTGCGATGTCGGCGTCCAGCTCGAGAGGAGCTCGTGCATCTTCTTCTACACAGTATGAGGAGCAGTTGCGATCTCAGACTGCACAGATAGAGAGTCTCCGACAGGAGCAGGAGCAGATGCGTCAGCAGCATGAGGAGGAGCGTCGACGCCAGCAGCAGCTGTACGAGGAGCAGACGAGTCGGTGGCAGCAGCAGCATCAAGAGCAGATGGAGTACATGCGCCGACTCACTCATGCTTTAGGGATGGAGTTTCCTCCACCACCATCTGCAGATCCCCCACCTCCCCCCCTCCCCCCCCCCTCCTACAGATTAGAGTTTGTATTTCTATTATAAAATTTGTGAAATCAAAATATTTTTTTTTCTATTCGTAGTTTCTGTCTCATTATAAAATATTAATAATATTATATTTTTAAATAACAATATTAATATGAATAATAATAATATTTATATTTTATAATATTAAATTTTATATATATATTAAAATTTTATAATATTATAATTTAATTATTTTTTTTAATACTTGAATTATTTTAATATTTGAATGTAAAACAATTCTATTATTTTTATATTAATTAAAATAAATTATTAATATTTTTTTTATTTATGAATTATAATTATAATATTATTATATTAATTAAATTATTTATTAATATTCTATTATTTTTATTTTTGAATTATAATTCTACTATTATTATAGTAATTAAAATAATTTATTATTTTCATTTGTAAATTATAATTCTATTATTATATTAATTAAAATAATTTATTAATAATTTATTTTTTTTATTTTTTTTATAGTATTTGCGACGGGATACTATGCCCGTCGCAAATACTAGTATTATTAATAGTTTTTTATTTTTTTTAAAAGAGTATTTGCGACAGGTCCCGGTTCCCGTCGCAAATACTAGTATTATTAATTTTTTTTATTTTTTTTAAAAAGAGTTTATGCGACGGAACCGTCGCAACAGGTATTTGCGACGGGCCCGTCGCAAAAACTGTTTAAAAAGTTTTTTTAAAAAATACGGAATACTATTTACGACGGGGAGAATGCTCGTCGCAACAAAAGGCTTTAGCGACGGTCCCCCGTCGCAAATGGCTATTTGCGACGGGATCCCGTCGCAAATACCTGTTTTTCTAGTAGTGTATTACCGAAAATTAAATAGAATTAATCAAAAAATTTAATAATTATATAATATTTAGAAATTAGGTATATTAAATTACAATTTAATACTAGGAATATGAAATATTTATTTAAAACATCATTAACATGATCTCATATAAAATTAATTTTTATATCCTACAAATTTATATAAGAATGGATTGAGATAAAGATCCTAGTAATAGAATAAAAATGTTATATGGTAAAATCATGTTATAAAATAGGAATATATAGTGGGAAGAAATATTAGTAATAATAAAAATGAATTATAAGACATGATATAGCATGTTAGCATAAGGGATACATTGGTAATATTTGAAAATCATAAAACACTGCATTATATATAAAAGATAACTATCCTTAAACACTATTTTAAAAATTTCCATAAAATAATATGGTTTCCCCCTATCCCAAAATGTCATATCATGATATTAAACATTACCAAATGCATTAAAGGCTATATAATTTTGGGAAAACCCCTCACATTTATTTCAATATCATTCTTAGGTTTTCCAGAACTATCATAAAAATAGATTCAATCATCATTCTAAATTATTCAATTATTAAAGTGCCTGGAATAAATAAATGTAAGTAACAAATGAAATAAGGATAATGGTATAATAGTGAGACCCATTGATCAGATATTTTGATTCTTTTCTCTAGACATTTCATGTGGAACAGAAATTCGGGGTGAAATTTTAGTTGTTTAATGATGTCACATAAAAATAAATGAAAATGGATATTTAGAATAAAAATTGACCTCCATCGTTTGGAAATAAATTGGGAAGTAAAATTTTCCTATAAATATATATTTTATCATTATGAATTGTAAATATAAGATAAAAGTTTATAAAGAATCATGATTATATAATTGTATGGAATAACACTTACAGAATTTTGGCATTGTAAAAATTATACCCGAGAAAGATTTATGATAGGGAAATGGGTTTATCATCAACTATAAATTACAAGGGTTGTATGGCATAAGTCAAATTATATACCCAGTCATTTCGAATTAATAATAAAATAGACTAATATAGAGGATATTGTAGACTCAATGTGAAAATTTGTGGATCAATTACATTAATATTATGACTCCAAATCCAAGATAGGGAAATCTTGAGAGCATCAGTGAAACATGGTATGATTCTAGTGAGTGGAGAGAAAAGTATGGCATGATGTGATTGTTTTGAGTGAAGAGAAATTGGAGAATGTGTGGGTGTAAATTAGAAATGAGTGGGGAATTCGGTAATATTTCACAAACATAGGTTTTTGAATCTATATAATAAGAATCATTCAATAAATAAAACTTTCCCTTTGGTAATACCATGAATTATACCCAAGGGGACTATTTAATCAATATTATATTAAGAATAGGGTCAAAATTATTAAAATATTACCCTTTATTATATTAATATGAGTCACACGTTTAATGAAATAAATTTTAATTCCTTAAATATGTTATATTAATTGGATGATTCAAAATTTATTTATAAAAATAATCAAATAAAGTTAAAATAAAATCATCCTATGTGGAAAATAGAAAATTGTCCTAGGATTCAATTTATTTTATTTATTATTTCTTATTTCGGTCATTATAATGTCATAAAACATACTATATATTTAAACAAAATTAAATTGTTGCCTAAAAATTCTACTATCCTAAAAACATATGAATGATTCACCATTGGATAATTTAGAAATTATTAATGAAAAATTAACAATATATTTATTTAATTTTTTTTAATATGATACTTTTAACATTAAAAAACAATTTACATACTTTTATAGAATACAGATGGCTTTGGCATTAACTATATTTGATTCCTTATAATACATTAAATTTAAATTCCTAATAACTATATGATCTATTATATTTAATATAAATAAACTAAAAGTAATATTTATAAAAAATATTATTTGTTGGAAAAAATATATTAATGTATCAAAATATATTCCCTATTTTAATTAAATATTACTAAAATATACAACTAAAGTTTTATAGAATAAATATTAAAATATAATCATTATTTGTTGAAATTTAATGTATTTAAAAATAATTTTATGGTCTTGAAATATATATTTTTAAAAACCAAATTTAAAATTATGAGTATAGTGACTGATTGTGAGACTTCCAAGGGGTACTTCAGAAAACATTGTTTTGTTCTATGATCATGGTGAGATTTAATTTATATAGTAAATGATTTCATTCACGATTAAGTGTTATATATTCTTTGTATTGGTCAAGGTAAATACAATACACTCTATCTCCAAATCAATATTTGATAACTGGGCTTCATAGGGTGCAATCATATTAGATGAGTCCATCACTTCCTTTTTCTTGGTCAATTAAATTTAATAGAGACACCAATATATACTAATCCTGTAAGCACTATATAATGGATATAGTGTCAATGGTAAATGTTTTTAATGTACATTTTAATCCAAATTTATATTGAAAATCAAGTGAATGTGTTCCTATAACTATAATACACAATTAAACATGAAATAGTAATTGAATTCATTTAATAGTTTGGGTATTTTCAATCTTCCACACTCTGAGTAATATCAACATATACATTTCCATTTCACCAAGAATAATTATGATTATATTTAAACTGGTGAAACATCAACTTATTTGAAGCATATGCTATAAGCTTTTCATTTTGTAATAACACAGAAACCAAACCTTTTTTTAATGAGTCAATGAATATTATGAAAGGTGCTCCACTTGAGGGTAGTAAAAGAAATGGTTTATTAAAAAGACCCATTTTCAACTCAATGAAAATACCTTAAAATGTATACATTGAAGAAAAAATTACTCCCTTATAATTTTATATAGAAGGAAGTTTTTACATTCACAAAATATTTCTCACGTATTAGTGATAACACCCAACTAACCCATTGTAACTTTTGATATTTGCCACAAATAATGACCCCTTCCATCCTTCAATTGCAATAGTATTTTAAGCGTCAATAGATGTGCCATTTATTATTATAATATGTCCTAAGAGATAGATATATATCCACTATAACACACATTTCCTATAACTGGAAAAAATCATATACATTCGTAATGCCATTAGACCGATACTAATATTATCCTCTTTCACGTCCATAATTTTGGATTATATTATAAAATCATCTACAAATAAAACCCTAAATTCTTCATTGTAATATAAAAAAAATTATCAGTCTACTGAATAATGATTTATAGAGGAGTAATGAGTCAGAAAGGAATAGTTACGAACTCATAGCACATGTACCTTGTAATAAATGTAGTGTTGTAGATTACCCACATCATCATCCTAGCTTGGTAATATCTTGAACACAAATACACCATAGAGAAGTATTGTGTTCATTAAATATGATCTAACAACTCATAAATCCATGGAAAATATACTTGTTATTTATTATTATTTGTTTGCGTTCATGATAATTGATCTAAAGGTGCACTGACACATCCATCTTCGAGATGAAAAATAATTGTTTATGCTATGTTGATGCGCTTTGGAATTGGAATCCGTTATAAAGATTCTTAACTAGGTCTATTCAAATCCTCATGTTCTATAATAGCTATTTAATACAGTGTCCTGGATAATGGTAGTAACCTAGGTATAAGATAGATTGAAAATTCTACATCTCAATTAAGAAGAATACAAATAAATCCATTCGGAAACACGTCATTTTATTCCTTCACAGTGGTCAATTATAAAATAATTACCATTTTTGTGAACACTATAATTTTATATTATTATTCTTTGTTAGAGGGAAAAAGTATATATTCATGGGATGATGGTTCTAAATAATATTCATCATTTTCATTGAATTTTTACTAAATCTGACGATGATTAACAATATGGAGATTGATTTCCTTATCATTGAAATTTATTTTGGCTATATAAAGGGAAATAAAATCAATTCCAATAATTTATTAAAATTCAATTAATGTGTGTATGACCAGATTCAAAATGGAAATTAATCCAAAAAAACATAGACAGGGGAGGGGTTATATAATTGAGAGGAAATAATTTCATAAAAATATGTTATTAATGAATGATCCACTTCAAAAATTTGTCCTGGTATTTGCATAGTTCTACATAACTATTGGGATATAAATAAACATAGAAAACCAAAATAAAAATAAACATTATTTAAAATTGAATGAATAATTATATACCTTTCACTACATCGTTGTTGATATATATAATTATTGTTTAGATAGAAATATTTCTACTTTGATACCATGGAGGTTTTTGGGTTTATACTAAAACACTCAGATTAGAGTATTGGTTTCAAAAGTACTATAGTTTATTAAAGTTATATAAATGAGAAATTCATTGTGGGTTAGATGGTGTAATCCTTTACTTCACCATAGTATCAGGTTTCTCTTATAGACAACTTTTCCCTATTTTCCATTCTAGTAGAAAATAATTTTCCGCATTCCATTGAGGTTATTTCTAGGGTTATTCATTCAACACATTTAACATGTGGGGTGATATAATTTATTATAAATCTTCAATATCTAAATCATAATTCAAAAATTTAACTATACTTCCTAATTATTATCCCCATGATTACCCTAGTATTCACTGATCTTCATTTCAATGTTGAGGTAACATTTAAAAATTTCATCATCGATATCAAATTCTTGGATCTCCAGGTATTTTTAGCTAGTATTTCTCCCACAAAAGATGCGGTCAAATTTTATTTGTGGAAATGAAAAATCCAAAGGCGTAATATACATTAAATGTTATGTTTCAATCATATAAACCAATATAGTAATCATCATTTTTCATTATTTCAAAGAAAATACCTTTCCATTTTATTATGGAGAGTGTTGAAAAAATATTTATAAAAAATTAATTTCCAAGAATTCTTCCACCCATTATATAAATAACTTATATAAGAATTTTTTTTGTCATTGTAAAAAAATAATCATCATCACCTTTCGTATAATAAATATAAAATAGAACCTTCTCTTACATAAAATTTTGAAGCACATATATGCTCATTTCAATAGAGATGATCCAATTTTCCAGGATTGATAGATCATATGAATCATTAAAAAATGGTGGCCCTTGTCTCATAAATCATTACTTATGATATTGATCCCTATAAGGTAGATTTAGATGCCCCTAATGATCAATGATTATATTGAGATCTTGAGTTAGTTAAGAGAAAAAATACCATAATGTATGTGATTCTTGTACCCATGATATTGGGAATCATGTTGGGTCACCCATTACATTGCTCTTTAAATTGATTACTTACCTAATTCTTCATTTTTATGGAAATTTCCTAGAATAAATGAATATTATGTATGAGTATATTTAAAAATTAAACATGATTTGTGGTAATACAATAACATTAAAGGGATAAATTATAAATTACACATATTTAAATAACTTATGAATTTATACACTTTTCTCTATGTTTTCCATGATCTATCACCTAACATACACACTTATGGGAATATTTTTTAACAACCATAATAATGGGTTGTAATGAGCATATAAATTTACCAAATAAAATCACATAGTTATTTCAAACTAGTTATAGAGTATGTCCCTTTGATATGTAACATGTTACCCTATCATTTGACTATGTCACCTTGTAAGAGTTGTTACACATAGGTACAACTATTCTAGAACCACATCAACTTGTATTATCTAGTCAGGGTGTTGTTTTCTTTAAACACAAATAATCAATACTAACCCAAATTTTGTTATGGTTTCTTATAAATAGTATCATATCTTCTATATTTTCTAGTTTTTTAATCCTAATCGTAAAAGAACATTTCCATTGATAGAAACTATAAGGCCCTAGCCTTAACCCTTACTGAATAGTGAATTACATGAATAATTCACGTTGAGGATCTTTTCAGGTTTAGTGTTTTAGAGAATTAGAACATAACTATTACATCTCAAAAGATTAAAAAGTAGACACTTCTACTAAGTTTCCATAGAATAAAAAGAAACTCATAAAAAGAAACAAGTCTAGTTCCATGTTTTATATAGCATGACTTTTCCTTGATCCAATCATTGACTCTATTCCACATTATGTCCTATGAAAAACATTTCAAAAAAACTTGGGGTGAGCATAAAAAGCTCAGTAAGGGATACAGAATGAATGAAAAATGTTAGTTTATCGAAACATCAAGTAAACCATGTATACTTTATCAAAGTAATACATTTCACCTTTATGAAGTAGTAAAAACTCTTCACTGAATAAAAGATCATTACTTACCCTTTTGTTACCAAAAGACTACCATAAAACCCATTTAAATAACACATAACATATTTAGGTAACTTGGGACACAAACATATTTAAGTGGAATAACCATACGGACGACTTCCACACATATCACTTAATGGAATATCCATACAGACAACTTCCATACATACTTAATGGAATAGCCATACCGCCGACTTCCATACCCAATGCATTGGAGGTTATAACGTAACCACCCGTCTTGGTATTCACGGCACCACCCGTCATATGGTTCCTCATGTATCCACCCGTCAAATGTCTAAGTACCATTATAAAATCATAAGACATAAAACAAATATAATGGAAAGAAAACATTTCCACACATTGATCACAATATATCACATAAATATATTGACATAAAAAATCCATTATAAAAACCATTTTCAATACCAAAATACATAAAAGAGTATATGGTATTTATTTCATTTTAAAAACATTACGGCTTGTTGGGGATGCCAATGACCAAATAATACTCGCAGCGGCGGAAAAGGTCGTTGTCACCACGTACGTTAAAAGAATCATTCCTTTTTGTCGATTTATAAAACGCTTCATAGAAAAATATTCCTTTTGTATAAAAGTAAAATTCAAAGGGGTTTATATACCGTATAAAAGAATGTTGTGTATAAAATGAAATATGCCTCAATGAAAGGAGATTGAGATGAAGTCCCTTACCTCGGGTCTGACTTGACTCGGTGGTTCTTTAATCTCCTGAATAATAAAATTGAGGTAATTTCTACTTGTTTAACGACCTTTTTAAAGTTAATTATTCCTTTTATGTCACTTATTGCCATGTTATAAACATTATGTAACCATTTATGTTAATAATATTTGTTTTGTCGATATTTGGTTCTTAAGTCGAAAGTGGACTTCTTACAATTACATGTTGTTCGTGTGGTCAAAGGTTCTTTATATCCAGAATGACATTCCTGATTTGGATAGCATATATATCATATATATCCAGCATATACATGTATTTAAAATATTACATAATCATTTATAGGTAAGAAATGAAATGCACCGTTCATGGAGACGGTAAGCCGTACGTACGCATGAACGCTACTTTCATATCTTTGTCATATTAATGGAATTAAAATTAAATGAGAGGTATGTATATTTTAATTCCAGAATTATATTCATCATTTATATGTATCATTAATAATATATAATAACTTTAAATTCATCATTTATACATCCCACATATGGCATTAATGAATCAAATCACTTTGAGGGGACGGTAGTCCGCACTTCCTTAAATAAAGATATCACGTTTACCCATAATGGAAACCATAATGGTATGACCAAAATGAAAAATACAGAAGATTAATGAAAACATAAACATATTATATATCATATATAAATATAGTGACATCATAATGGCCACCTTTGAAGGTGTTATAAGAATATCGAACAATCATCGTTCCGTGATGCAGAAATTCGACATCCACGGAAACAGTATGTTCTTTAACCATTAGACGTAGGTGTGTGTAACTTTAGCTCTAATCCTTCTTATAAAAACATACTAGTATATGGATGATACTGTATTTGTTAAAAAAGAAATGAATAAAATGTGTTTAGGGGGTTGGAGAAGCAAAATAAAACAAAAGGAGTCAAGTGAAGACATTACCTTATAATCGGGTAACTCCCTTTGGTTTGAGCTCAAAG
Source organism: Viscum album (assembly GCA_963277665.1). Classification (NCBI taxonomy): domain Eukaryota; kingdom Viridiplantae; phylum Streptophyta; class Magnoliopsida; order Santalales; family Viscaceae; genus Viscum; species Viscum album. The sequence continues at coordinate 1,249,296,643 of OY728148.1, forward strand.
GATTTCTTGGGAAGACTTATACCCAAAGTGAGGCTTCAAGGAGTAAGAGAGGGATGTGGAGAGACAAAATGATCAGATCTTTGCCGAAGCAAAGGCTTGAGAGGTGTGGGCAATGGGGTAGAGGTGGGGGCCTTTTATAACAGGAGAGGAGGGGCACTCTTGGAAGGTAAGGAAATGATACATTATTTTCAAATGGTTTTCAGATTTTAATGGTCTTACATTGATGTGTTTCCAGGATAAGGTGATAATGGATCGAAATCCACCCATCCAATAGTGTTTGGACATTTGTAGGTCTTAGAGTTTTCATTATCTTTCCATTTTATTTAAATCGTTATATAATGAGGTAATCGCTGCATCATCATGATGTCATAAATAATTTAATATATTTAATGTCTAAAAATTATAAAAAAAATATCATGATGTAGGAAATATTTTTATCTCTCTAATGAATTTTTATAGTAAAAAACTATGACTTGTATAACCAAATATAAAAATTGTTTTAGTCAAACATCTCATGTTTGGGTCATTTTTACTTTAACTTTAAATAAAAGGCATAAATGTCATTATCATACCCAAGTGGCACCATGGGGTACCAAAAACCGACCCATGGGTTGTATTGGTCAGCCATAAATCAATAAATAGGGTTTGGACAAGTTTCAAGATATTTTCATTTTATTATAATATCATTTTTACCTTAAATTACACTAATTACCTTTAATCCTGATTAATAAAACAAAAAAGTTACTATTCACCAAAATTTATTTTAATCCCATCGAACCAAATTTTACATAATAATGAAAATCATTTAAATTGTATTTTTGAGATTCAAAACACAGAAGTTGTAATGTCCCATTTAAACGAAAAATCAAATTTTGTAACCTCCACTTTGCGTTTTCACTATTCATCAAAAATTGAAGTTTTTCAGAAAAAAACAAAAACTTCTCCCTAAGTTATATTTGATATTAAGAATTCAAAAATTATTTCTATTTTACAAAATTCAAAAAAAAATTATTTGCATTAATTAATTTAATAATTAATTCCCGTTGTCAAAACTAATAGCGTGTTTTTATGAAACAAAAAGTATCAAAAGATTGACACGAGTTTAAGTCCAATTTCAAAGTAAAATTAATTCCAACGACAACCATTGGATTAAATGGTAAAAATATATTCTAATTTCAATTTAAAACCAATTCATAAGATAATCTAATAATATAAATAAATTAGACAAAAAAGAGGTTTTGAATTAAAATACAACATCTTACACTATTCATTAATAAATGAACTTTATCGGAAAAATACCAAAAAATTACACAAAGTAATATTTGATGTCCCAATCATAAATAATAAGTTTATTTTGACAAACATAGCTTATAAAATAGTCAAAATATAGATTTAAAAATGGCTTGCCATAAAAAGGCAGTAAAACTATCTTTTAAAAATATTAGTGTTTTTAATGCTTAAGATTGGATTTATTTTCATTTTAAGCCTCTAAATTACTATCTAATTCATTAATAGGCATAGATATAAATATAAATTATTCATTACTTACTTGGGATGTTACATCCTTCCCCCCTTTAGTAAAATGCATCCTCGCAATTTATTTACTTATCGAATAAATATGGGTATTTATCCCTCATTGCATTTTCAGATTCCCATGTTCCCTCTTCAATCATATGGTTTTTCCAAAAACCCTTTACCTGATGAATCACCTTATTCCATAACACCTGCTCCCTGTGGTCAAGAATCTGGATTGGTTGTTCCTCATAATATAGGTTCTCTTCCAGCTGAACTACCTCTGGACTCAAAACCTGAGATGTATCTGGCATATACTTTCTCAGCATCGAAACATGAAAAACATTGTGTACCTGAGATAGAATCGGAGGTAAAGTCGCTCAGTAAGCTATTGATCCAACTCTCCCTATAATTTCATATTGTCCAATGAACCTTGGACTCAGCTTTCCTTTCTTACCAAATCTCATCACACTTTTCCATGGAGAAACCATGAGAAAAACATAATCTCCTACCTCAAAAGATAGATCCTTCATCCGGATATCTGCATAACTTTTCTGTCTTCTCTGAGCTGTTTTCATGTGTTTCTGAATCAACTAATATTTTTCTGCCATCTCTTCTACCAATACTGGTCCCATCAGTTTCCTTTCAACCACTTCATCCCAAAATGCTAGAGTTCGACACCGCTTCACATACAATGCCTCAAATAGTGCCATCTGTATACTGGAATGAAAACTGTTCTTATAAGAAAACTCAACCAAAGAATGATGTTGGTCACAACATCCCTGATAATCCATCGAACAAGCTCATAGCATATCCTCCAAGGTCTGATTTGTTCGTTCTGACTGCCCAACTGATTGCGGATGAAAATATGTACTAAAATTTATTTCAGTACCCAACGAATTCTGAAGGCCTTTCCAAAAGTTAGAAGTAAACCTAGGATCACAGTCAGATACAATGGAGAGAAGAAATCCATGTAACCTGAATATCTCTTTAATATAGAAATGAGAGAGTTGTCCTGGGGAAAAATTATCTCGTATGGTAAGGAAATGAGTAGATTTAGTCAAGCGATCAACAATAAACTATATTGCATTATTACATCGAGACGTATTAGGTAATACCACAAAAAAGACCATGGATATATTCTCACATTTCCACTCTAGCACTGGTAGAGGCTGAAGCATCCCTTTCGGTAACTGCCGCTCTTCTTTAACCTGCTGACAAGTCAACCACCACACAGTAAAATCAGCAATATCTCTTTTCATTCCATCCAACCAGTAATACTCCCGCAGATCTCCGTACATCTTAGTACTGTCTGGATGAACTAAAAACGGAGAACTATGAGCATCACATAACAACTCTCTCTTCAAATGTGAATCACAAGGCACACACAATCTCTTCCAAAATCTCAAAACACATTCACTATCAATGTTGAATTCATGCAACTTACCTTTCTAAACCAGCTCTACCTTTTTCTGCAACTCACTGTCTTGCTTCTGTGCTTGCTTGATTCTGTCTGATAGAGAAGATCTCACTGATACCTGAAACAAAACAGAAGGACATCTTGCACCAACAACTTCTATGCCAAAGTTCATCAAATCCTTAACCAAAGGATCAAGTTCCAAATGCAACATCGTTAATGAAGCATTAATTTTTCGACTGAAAGCATCAGCCACTTTATTGGATTTTCCCAGATGGTAATGAATTCTACAATCATAATCCTTGATTAATTCTAGCCATCTCCTATGTCTCATGTTCAATTATTTCTGAGTGAATATATACTTTAAACTTTTGTGATCAGTATATATTTCACAGTTTACTCCATACAAATGATCCCTCCAAATTTTTAAAGCAAAAACAACTACAGCTAATTCCAAATCATGTGTAGGGTAATTTACCTCATGAATTTTCAACTCACGTAAAGCATAAGCAATTACCTGATCATTCTGCATAAGGACAAAACCATGCCCCTTCAACGAAGCATCACCGTATATGACAAACTCACCATTCCTAGAAGGAAGTCCCAAAACTAGAGCATTCACCAATCTTCTTTTCAACTCCTGAAAAAATCATCACATTCTTTTGTCCAAATGAACTTAACACCCTTACGAGTTAGCTTAGTCATTGGACTAGATAACCATGAAAAATTTTCAACAAACCTTCGGTAGTAACCTTCCAAACCAAGAATACTATGGATCTCGGTAACATTTGTGGGTCTTGGTCATTCTTCAACAACTTTTGTTTTAGCAGGATCAACAGTTATGCCATCTTTTGAAACAATGTGACCCAGGAAAGAAATTTTTTGTATCCAAAACTCGCACTTTCTGAATTTTCCATATAGTTTCATTTTTTTAAGGTTTCCAACATAACCCTTATATTACTTTCATGCTCCTCTTTACATTTAGAAAACACCAAAATACCATCGATGAAAACAACCACAAAATTATCCAAGAACTCATGGAAAATTCTATTCATAAGGTCCATGAATACAGCAGGTGCATTGGTTAACCCAAAAGGCATAACTACAAATTCATAATGGCCATATCTAGTATGGAACACAGTCTTCAGAACGTCTGATTCATTTAATTTCAACTGATGGTACCCCAACCTAAGTCAATATTGGAAAAATACCGAGCTCCCCGGAGCTGATCAAACAAATAATCGATATGAGTCAAAGGATATTTGTTCTTAACAGTAATATTATTCAAAGCTCTATAATCAATGAAAAGTCTCATTGAGCCATCTTTATTTTTAACAAACAAGACAGAAGCACCCCATGGTGATGTGATAGGTCAAATGAAACCTTTATGTAATAACTCCTGCAATTGTTTCTTTAACTCTAAAAGTTCAAATTGAGCCATTCGATAAGGGGGTTTTGAAATTTGCATAGAATCAGGAACTAAGTCAACAGTAAATTCAACATCACGATCATGAGTAATACTAGGAAACTCATCAATAAAAACATCAAGATAATCATTTACCACTGGCACATCATTAATCTAAACAGTTCCTTTATTTTCAACAATATGTGCAAGATAACATTCATTTCCATCTTTTACTAGTTTCTCAACTTCCTGATATGTTATCAAAATCAAGGGTTCATTCTTGTACACAAACTGAAAATATTTCTGAAAATAAACCATTTTAGCTCTGCTGTCAATCTTAGCATGATAAACAGAAATCCAATCCATGCCCAAAATAACATCAAACTCTACTAGAGGAAAAACAATAAGGTTTTCTAGTAGATTCTTTCCACACACAAGGATAGAAAGGTTCTTATTATTCATTTTTCTTTCAATGTTCCCTCCAGGTGTTTTTACCATAAGTTTAGGGTTCATATCATGAGATGGAATCTCCAATTTACAAGAAAAATTCTCAGAAATGAAATAATGTGTAGACCCTGAATCGAACAACACATTGGCATAATCTGAACAAACAAACAGTGTACCTGATATCACTTCATTTGATGGCCCAAAATCTGCTGAAGTTTTTGAAAAGGATTTCACCACACCTTTCTGCTTGTAGTATGGCTGCTTTCCCCCAGTTGAGTTCTTCGTTGGACACTCGATTTCATAATGACCCATTTCATTACACTTAAAACATGTTTCTGCTTGCTTTTCATTTCCTGCTTGATCATCTTCCATACATTTATGAGCAATATGAACAGACTTACCACACCGAATGCACGTAACAGACTTGGATAAACGTTCTCTAGGATTCATTTTACCACACTTTTCACAGGATGGATATTTGGTTTTCTTACCCCCTTGCTTCATTGGTGAATTCTTCCCCTTTTCCTGCCAACTGGACCTCTTATTCTGTTGTTTTTCATTGAACACCTGATCATTGGAAAAATCCAATTCCACCTTCTCTACACAATGAACAAGTTTTTCATAACATTTAAACTCACGAGAAGCTAATTCCCTTCGATACTTTGGCTTTAACCTTGAGCAAAAATGGTTTATTTTACTATCAAGATCTTGTATGAAGTTTGGAGCATACATTGACAATTGAGTGAACTTTTCTTCATAAGAAGCCACAGAATCATCCTCCTGCCTCAATTCTTGGAACTGTTTTCCATCATAAGATGAACCACCTTAGTAATATATTTCTCAAGAAACATACCTTTGAATTCGTCCCAGTGAAGATCCTCAATCACATCACTATCCCTGATATTTTTACCATCGACCACCACTGATCAGCTTCAACTTCAAAATGGTAAACAACAAGACTAACCTTTTGATATTATGAACACCCCATGTCATCAAAAATCTTCTCTCGTGCTTTAATCCACCCTTAAACATGCACGGGGTCAGATGGTCCTTTGAATGATGGGGGATGTTTCCTCATGAAATGTTCCACCAATGTCATGTTCATCTGCGGTTGATCTGGCTGATCTCGTGCATGGATACCACCACCATTTATAGCCTGAGTCAACTATGCCATCACTGCAACAAAGTGTTCAGTTATGATTCCGACCATCTCAGGTTGCTGATTTGGAAGGTTGTCTTCATCTTTATGTCATCCCAACATATCTGCTTAGTTTCCTCTGCGGAAAACCATTCTGAAGATAAAAATAACATAGGTGAAGCAACATGGTAATCCGTAAATGCTATATCATTTCAATCCTATTATAATTTAACACTTTTCTAACTCCTAAAGTTGTCTAAACCGACCTCTGATACCAACTATAAGGCACCGACCTTAAACCTTACTTAATATTGAATTACATGAATAATTCACATTGAGGATCTTTTCAAGTTTAGTTTTTTAGAGAATTACAAAATAACTATTACATCTCAAAATATTTCAAAGTAGACACTTCTACTAAGTTTCCATAAAATAAAAAGAAACTCTTAAAAAGAAATAATTCTAGTTCTATGTTTTATATAGAATGACTTTTCCTTGATCCCATCCTTGAATCTATTCCACATTATGTCATGTGAAAAAAATTCAAAAAAAAACTTGGGGTGAGCATAAAATGCTCAGTAAGGGGTACACAAAGAATAAAAACTGTTAGTTTATCAAAACAACAAGTAAACCATGTATACATTATCAAAGTAATACTTTTCACCTTTATGAAGTAGTATAAACTCATCACTAAATAAAAGATCATTACTTACACATTTATAACCAAAATATTACCATAAAATCCATTTAAATAACACATAACATATAAAGGTAACTTGGAACATAAACATACATAAGTGGAAAAAACATACGGTCGACTTCGACACATATCAATTAATGAAATAGCCATATGGCCAACTTCCATACATACATAATGGAATAGCCATACGACCGACTTCCATACCCAATGCATTGGAGGTTATAACGTAACCACCCGTCCAGGTATTCACGACACCACCCGTCATATGGTTCATCACGTAACCACCCATCAAATGTCCAAGTACCATTATAAAATCATAAGACATAAAACAAATATAATGGAAAGAAAACATTTCCACACTTTGATCACAATATATCACATAAATATATTGACATAACAAATCCATTATAAAAACCATTTTCAATACCAAATTACATGAAATAGTATATGTTATTCACTTCATTTTAAAAACATTACGGCTTGTTGAGGAAGCCAGTGACCAAATAATACTCACGGCGGTGGAAAAGGTCGTTGTCACAGCATACGTTAAAAGAAACATTCCTTTTTTTGTTTTGTAAAACGCTCCATAGAAAAAGATTCCTTTTGTATAAAATTTAAAGTCAAAGGGGTTTATACACCTTACAAAAGAAAGTTGTGCATAAAATGAAATATGCCTCAATGAAAGGAGAGTGAGACGATGTCCCTTATCTCGGGTCCGACTTGACTCAGTCGTTCTTTAATCTTCTGAATAATAAATTTGAGTTAATTTATTCTTGTTTAGGAACCTTTTTAATGTTAATTATTTCTTTTATATCACTTATTTCCATGTTATAAACATTATGTATCCATTTAAGTTAATAATGTTTGTTTTGTCGATAATTTGTTATTAAGTCGAAAGTGGACTTCTTACAATTACATGTTATTCGTGTGGTCAAAGGTTCATTATATCTATAATGACATTCCTGATTTGGATAGCATATATATCATATATATCCAGAATATACATGTATTTACAATATTACATAACCATTTAGAGGTTATAATGGACCCACATTAATTTTTTCTAGGATAAGGTTATAAGGGTTCGAAATACACCCATACAATAGGTTTTGGACATGTGTAGGTCTTAGATTTTACATTATCTTTCCATTTTATTTAAATCATTAAATAATGAGGTAATCGCTGCATCATCACGATGTCAAAAATAATTTAATATATTTAATGTCTAAAAATTATAAAAAAACTATCACGATGTAGGAAATCTTTTTAGATTTATAATTAATATTTATAGTAAAACAATATGACTTGTATAACCCCATATAAAGTTTTTTTAGTAAAACATCTCATATTTGTGTCATTTTTACTTTAACTTTAAATAAAAGGCATAAATGTCATTATCATACCCAAGTGGCTCCACGGGGTACCAAAAATCGACCCATGGGTTGTATTGGTCGGCCATAACTCAACCAATATGGTTAGGACAAGTGTCAAGATATTTTCATTTTATTATAATATCATTTTTACCTTAAATTACACTAATTACCTTTAATCGTGATTAATAAAACATAAAAGTTACTATTCACCAAAATTTATTTTAATCCCATTGAACCACATTTTAATTAATAATGAAAATCATTTAAATTGGATTTTTGAGATTCAAAACACAGAATTGGTAAAGTCACATTTAAACGAAAAATCAAATTTTGTAACCATCACTTTGCGGTTTCACTATTCATAAAAAATTGAAGTTTTTCAGAAAAAAACCAAAACATCTCCCTAAGATATATTTGATATTCGGAATTCAAAAATGATGTCTATTTTACAAAATTCAAAACATATAAGTTGTATTAATTAATTTAATAATTAATTCCCGCTGTCAAAACAAATAGCGTGTTTTTATGGAACAAAAAGTATCAAAAGATTGGCACAAGTTTAAGTCCAATTTCAAAGTTTAATTAATTCCAATGACAAACATTGGATTAAATGGTAAAAATATATTATAATTTCACATTAAAACCAATTCAAAAGATAATATAATCATATAAATAAATTATAATAAAAAGAGGATTTGAATTAAAATACAACATTTTACACTATTCATTAAAAAATGAAATTTATCGGAAAAATACCAAAAAATTACACAATGTAATATTTGATGTCCCAATCATAAAGAATAAGTTTATTTTGAAAAAAATAGCTTATAAAATTGTCAAAAGATAGATTTAAAAATGGTTTTCCATAAAAAGGCAGTAAAACAATCTTTTAAAAATATTAGTGTATTTCATGCTTAAGATTGGATTTATTTTCTTTTTAAGCCTCTAAAATACTATCTAATTAATTAATAGGCATAGATAAAAATATATATTATTCATTACTTACTTGGGATGTTACAGAAACTATAAATAATCTTCCATTTATTACACATTAACACATGCTATATTAAATAAAAATAAACTTAATTCAAACCAAACGATCAAAAAGTAATGTTTTTTGGGAATTAGTTACATTAACATATGACAAAAAATTAAATAAGATATCATTATTGAAATCATCTTTATCATTCATGCACGTAAAATTTCATGGGATAACCTGAACAAATACATAAGAAAGGGGTGAGATATAATGTTATGTAATGGAATAAACCTGGAACATTGTGAAATATGTTATAAAATTGGCATATCATATGTAATAAAAAAATTAGGAATCAAAAATGTGACTAATAGTAGATGATATAAAATAACAATATAAATGTAGCATAGTAAATATGGAAAAAATCTAAAACACTACATCTTATAAATATAAAAAATATTAATATATTAACCATTCTTAAGCAGTGGTGATTCACACTTATAGAGAAATAAATTTAAAAAAATATATATTATATGTTTTTGTGGATTCATAATGACTATATAATATTTTTAATAATATACTTTAAATCACATAATTATTAGAGGAAGACATATATTCAACCTACCATACCTCTTGTAGTATTTATTACATCAATTAATGGGTCATTATGATATCATAAAACACTAAATATATTTATACAGTATTTCATTTTTACCTGAATATAAATTCTCTTAGAAAACCATTAAAAACTAACTTCTAGATAATTTCAACTTTCATATTTAATATTAATTTTAAATAAATAATTTTATAAATATTTGAATGTTCACTACTATGAAAATAATAACTAACCATTACTGAAATTTACGGTTTTTGGCATTATTAATTTTTATACCCTAATGAAAAATTACATATGAATTTAAAAAAAATTATATGATAATTTATATATAATAAACATAATTTAATAATAATATTAATTACAATATTATTTATTTCATGAAAAAACATTAATTTATAAAAATAATTTTTTAATTTAATTGAATATTACTGAAATTACTATATATTTTATTTAACCAAAATAATTGAATATTCATTATCCATTAGAAAATAATTTACATAACACATTTTATTGGAAAATGATACAGATACCCTTAATTAACCATAGTATTCCCAATGATAATTTTGGGAGATAGTGTGACATTCATGTGGTCATTTAGAATACATTGTTTTTGTTCATCATCTCGATGAGCGTAAACATAACTCATAATTTCCTTCTATCAATTTTTTGTTGATGGACCTCAGCTTGGGATTGAGTGAGGAAAGATCACAGTGATTCTACATCCATTGGAAGCTCAGCCAAATGTGATTTGTAACAGCCCAAGATTTTATGAAAAATATTCCTTTAAATTTCACTAATGTCTTGTGTTGTACGCTACACAAAAAGAAGCTTGCACAACACACATCCTTGACATGCCTTTTATTACACGCAATCACGACCTTCCTCGATAGCGTGTGTAGTACGCAATACCGAGTTTCACTAAACAATGATATGCTATTAATATATTATTATAACTAGCCATTATGAATAGTAATAACCACCTTTTAAAATTTTAGAAATTTTAGCTCTCAAAATGGACTTCATTTTTGGATTCATAGTATCGAATTTAGCCTAAGGTGAAATTTTGGGACTTTTCGGATAACTTTCATATTTTGATGAATAGTGAAAATTACTAAATTTTAGTTAAAAACTACTTTTTCAATCGAAATAATTAATAGTGATAAATTATTAATTTGAGTGGTTTTAAAGTATATTTTGAATATATTTTTACAATTTAATACAATGTTGGTCATTGGATGTAATTTCACATTTAAACCAGGCATAAACAAGTGTCAATCTTTTGATAGATATTGTTTCTTAAAAACACGCTATTTGTTTTAACAGCGGGATTTAATTATAAAATAAATTAATGCAACTTATATGATATGAATTTGGTAAAATAGACTTCATTTTTGAATTCGGAATATGAAATATAGCTTAGGATGAAATTTTGGCATTGTTCTGAAAAACATCAATTTTTTATGAATAGTGAAACTACTAAGTGGTAGTTAAAAAAACTGAATTTTTCATAAAACTTAATTTTACCACTTCTGTGAATGGAATTTCAAAATTCCGAGAGACACAGTTGATGTTAGTAAGTAAAATGTGGTTCAATGAGATGAAAATAATATTTGGTGAATAGTAACTTTTTACTTTTATTTACCACGGTTAAAAATAAATAGGGTAATTAAGGGTAAGAATGATATTAATATTACCCTAACACATGTCCTAATTCTATTGGACAAGTTTATCTCGACCAAAAACAACATTAAGTGTAATATATTATCATTTAGGCCCACTTGGATTAGATTAGGACATTTATTATTATTTAATTCAAAGAAGAGATAAAAGAGTTAAAATCAATGTTTATTTACTAAAACATTTTTAATATAGGGTTATACATAAGATACATTCGACTATAAATATTCATTAGAAAGATAAAAATATTTCCTACATAATGGTATTTTATTTGTAATTTTTATACTTTAAATAATATAATTTATATATGACACAACGATTATGCAGTAATTACCTTTTAAAGAAAATATTAACATAATTGATGTTATAAATGCCCAAATAAATGTAATTTGAGACATTTTATGACTTACACTAATTTTCTAGGTTACTATGACATGTTATTGTTGATTTAAGTTACTTGGTTCTAACTTATAATTCTGTTAAAAATTTCATAAAAATCATGTACCAAATAGTGTCAAAATTGACATAAATTAGTGTTTAAAACAAATATTATATTATTAATTGTTATTTAATTTCTAAATATCCAAGGCTCGGCCAAATGACTTAGATAATGATTGATATATAAATAATAAACAACTTGGGGTTCATTTGTCTTGATATAGTATGTTTATTAACCATATAGTGTAAGAAAACCAAAAGACACGGTAAAAGTTAAATTATTTAACTTGGAGTTAAATCTAATTGAAAAGGTTAAAATAATAACCTAAACTTGTCTAAATCCTATTGTATGAGAGGATTTCGACCCATCCCCACTTTATTTTTTAAATAAGACCTTTTGTAACCATTATAAATCGAATTTGACCTTAATATAAAATAATATTTTGAGATTTTCCTAAGATGCCCCTCTCCTCCATTATAAAAGGGCACCTCCTCCCTCTCCTCCTCACACCAATTTTAGCATTAAAGCTATGCCAAACCCTACCAAAATCTCTTCTCCACTTCCCTAGTATCATCCTAGAGGTCCTGGTCTTCTTCAAAGATCATCCTTAGTTTTTTAAGTGGAGGTTAAGTGATGGCGTGCCAAACAAAGGTAATTTCAATTACCGATCTTTTTCAATTTCTTTCTTCTACAACTTCTTCATCTTTATTTGTATCACGATAAAGTAATAACATCAGTATTTCTTATATACTGATAGGTTATTATATATATGAAAAAATTCTAATTAACCTTCTATCCATCCTACCGAATAAGGAAATCACCGCGCGTGCGTACGTATGGAATACCGTCTCCACGCCGTTGTGTAATCTATTTTCCACCACCACATTAATTGGATGGGTATAATGGTGTAAAGAGTAACTATATATGATTATTATAAAGTTATATTGATACTGAAATAGTATACATACACTTCAACACAATTCCACGACCATGGGAACGATATCATCACTCGTGTGTACGTACGGACTATCGTCTCCATGAACGGTGTATTTCATTCCATTTATTGATATATTATATATATATATATTCTGAATATATATTATATATAAATCATGTTTTACATTCTGGATATAAGTAATCATGATCCAAGTAATCATATTAATAATTAAAAGTTAAAAACATGAACGAAAAATGAGACGATTTTACCCAAAACGCTACTTTAACATGAATTTACAAATGAACGGGTAATATAAAGTCATAAGTGGAACATATATGATATAATATCAATGAATATGATTCTTTAATAAGTCAATCACCTGATTTAAATCATTATACAGGAGGTTTGGACACTTACAAATCAAGTCGGACCTAAGGTAAGGGAAAATATCACAATCTCATTTTTATCCGAGATTGTTTTTACTTTGGCATTTACTGGGGTGTATTTTATCATCCACATCCATGTTCCTTCAATATGTAATATTGTTTCCAACCACTTACAATAGTTTAAATCCAATTTTACCCTTCGGTGAGTTTTTAGTAATGAATATGAAAGGAATCGTTTGTCGTTTTTTGTGCGTGGTACTTTTTGACTTTTCCGACAAAAGTACGAAGAATGTTTTTTTAAATTTTACGGCATGAATGGATTTTTAAAAAATTATTTCCAAGAAGATTCCTTTACAAGTTTTCATGTTTATTTTTAATCAACTTCATTTATTTTAATGTCATATGACGTGTTATGAAAGGAAAAATTTTTTTGAAGAAAAAATGGTATTTTCCTAAAGAATGGAGTTCAAGTGTTTTATCAAAATTATTTTACATCTAAGATAATAAAGGGTTATGTTTTTATCCCTATTATTACATTGATTTGATTATGTTCTGAGGGAATTATTTTTATGAAGTCATTTACCTTATATGATTTGTTTTATGATGTCATGATGTTTCAAGAATCCCATTTTTGTTACATGTGTTATGCGATGATGTATGATTTATGATTATGTGTCACACATAAGAAAGGATTCATTATAAGATGGGTGGCACCTATATCTCCCTCCAATGCATTGGGTAAAGATTTTATATCTCATGAGATAGACATGACTGGAATGGTAGGTTATACCGGTTCAGTGAAACAGGACTGAAATGAGGGTGACTCGGTTCAGAAAGGGACTTTGTCCACTAATATAGTCTTGGCTATGAGTCTTGACTAACAAGAAATTATTCTCTATGATAATGTGTGTATGCCACAAAGTTTCATGTATTATGTTATGATTATTGTGATTACATTTCACTGCCATGATTTATCCTATGTTATGAAATTATGCTCTCTTTTGCAGGATAAGATTTCCAAAAGTTATGTTCTTATGTATATGATGTGATTGATATTTCTTTTGTTTACCCTTACTGAGCATTTGAGCTCAACCTTTTATGTTTTCTTCTCCCCAGGATATAAAGAAAAGTTTTAGGTATAAAAAAGAAGAAGATCTTTATGGGAGATGTTCATGATCTTTCACCAGGATTAGAAGATTATATTCTGAGTTTCCAAAGACACTAAACTATTAAGATCCTTGAGTTTTGGTTTTTGTTATGTATTAAGTGTTCCCCAAATGTAATGTAATGTCTATGTATGTTTAAGCTTTGGGTCTCTATAGTTGGTTTCAGAGGAAAGGTTTAGTCAACCTTTGGAAACTAGGATGCGAAATCGTTAGTGAGATCCCTAGAGATATTTCTATGGTATGTCTAGGGATGTCCCTAAGGTTAAGTATACGTATAGGTTATAGTACTATAATTACGCTAACGATAAAAGAATTAAACCTATGATTTTAGATATTAAAGGTAATTCCCCTTTATTATGTTATTTTCCACTAGCATGATTTTTGCCTCTCACACTATTATTTTTGGGTTTTAGAAAATGGCTAGAAACAAGATGATTCACGATAATAGAGGATATGATGGACAATGGAATGATATTCTTCATGAGAAACCAAATGAAATGGTATTTGGAAGTCCAAACATCATTATTTTTCTGAATCAGTCATCGCGATATATGATTAACAAGGTGAAATTTAGTGTTATACCCAATTCATCAATGAAGAGGAAGATAAACTATTATTCATGTTCGCATGTTGAGGAGCATAAAGAAACGAAGATTGATATTTCTAAAGAAGGGAAGAAGAACCTTGAGGAATGCCTAAAATGGAGGGACCGATGTTATCTGTGTGGAGAAAAGGGTCATAGAGTGACAGACTGTTATGGAGTTCAACGTCTTATTTGTGGAGAACATGGGCATTAAACAACTCAATGCCCTGACCTAAAAAGATACTTCTAAATCAAGGAAGGACAAATTCCAGGGCAGTAATTGATGTGGATGGACTGAAGTGTTTATGTATTGGTATTCAAGAATAATTTTGTTGAGGTACTTTTATGGTGTATTGAAATATTTATGTATTGGTCTATTGTTGTTTTCAATAATTCTAAGGTACCGGTAACCATGAAAAGTGATTCAAATATTTTGGAAAGTAGATGATATGTGCATAATGAAGGGATAAGGAGAAAATGAAATGTTTGACAGTATTCATGAGCTCATGATTGATATAAGGACTAAGTGATATCATGGTTTGAGTATATAGAATTTTGATGATTTTGGTATGTGGAAGGTGTTAACTTTTAACTGCATTCATGTTTTCACTAAGGTTCAATGGGTATTCAAGAGAATACATGATTAAGGACTTTGAATATTTGGAATGTGACCAACAAAACATATCTTATGATATATGGAGATCAACGATGGTATTAAATCTCTGGTAATCATTTTCACTATGTTATGAGAGTGGACTGAAGTATTTTAGATAAGCCTAAAGATTGGAATGGATTATGTTGGACATAAGTTAGTATTGTTTAAGGAGATAACTTTTTCTTGATATTATTAATGGGATGTTATAGTAATGTAGTTTTAGAAAAAGGACCACCTGCAGGACGGGGGACAACCCATCGCATCGGACAAGGCTGTGGGAATCGAACCCACAACTGATGTAACACTGGGCTTTATCGCCCACCACTGGCCTACAAGAAGTCCCTGTTTAGTAGAAACTAGTTTTATTATATTAAGCAGTATGATATAAGAAGTATAAGTCCATTTTAGGAACTATATATGATTAATCTCACTATATATGGACTTATGTATTTTTTGATAACTTTTCTAACCTTCTGTTTGAGACAGATGGAATGACCCATCATTCTATCACATGATCTGCTAACACATCACGAATGACGAATTCGACTTCAAGAGATGAAGTGGAAATTGTCCAAAGAACGACAAACGGTGAGAGTATACCAAAATCACAAAAGTATTTCTTCTAATTCCAATTTCATCAACTTTAGGGAAATGATCTTGAAAACCAAAAATGTTGTCATAGTAATATTATATCTGATGAATCAGATGGTACCTTAGATCGTCACAAATTTATGGCTTTGTGATTGCTGTATTTTCCATAGCCATGTTCTCTACCACTCTCCATCAGAACATGATGGTTAGATTTCTCTTCCATATCCATATTTTCACCTATGTGGAAACCTAGTGATTAGATTATTTGGGTAACCGTTACGTTTCATACTTTTGTTTTGAAAGATTTGTTTTGGTATTCCTTTTTACGATGTGGGTTTTTATTAAAGAAACTTTCGAATAGTAAACCATTTATAACCCCGACGAATTTCGAGGGAGAAATTCATTTTAAGGGGGGTAGAATGTAACAGCCCAAGATTTTATGAAAAATATTCTTTTTAATTTCACTAATGGATTGTGTTGTACGCTACACCAAAAGGAGCTTGCACACCACACATCCTTGACTTGGCTTGTATTACACGCAATCACAACCTTCCTCGATAGTGTGTGTAGTATGCAATACCATGTTTCACTAAACAACGATATGCTATTAAAATATTATTATAACTAGTCGTTATGAATAGTAATAACTACCTTTTAAAATTTTAGAAATTTTAGCTCTCAAAATGGACTTCATTTTTGGATTCATAGTATCGAATTTAGCCTAAGGTGAAATTTTGGTACTTTTCGGATTACTTTCATATTTTGATGAATAGTGATAATTACTAAATTTAAGTTAAAAACTACTTTTTCAATCGAAATAATTAATAGTGATAAAATATTAATTTTAGTGGTTTTAATGTATATTTAGAAAATATTTTTACAATTTAAAACAATTTTTGTCATTGGATGTAATTTCACATTTAAACCAGGCATAAACAAGTGTCAATCTTTTGATAGATATTGTTTCTTAAAAACATGCTATTTGTTTTAACTGCGGGATTTAATTATAAAATTAATTAATGCAACTTCTATTATATGAATTTGGTAAAATAGACTTCATTTTTAAATTCGGAATATTAAATATAGCTTAGGATGAAATTTAGGCATTGTTCTGAAAAACATCAATTTTTGATGAATAGTGAAACTACTAAGTGGTAGTTAAAAAAACTGAATTTTTCCTAAAACATAATTTTACCGCTTCTGTGAATGGAATTTAAAAAATACAAGAGACATGGTTGATTTCAGTAAGTAAAATGTGGTTCAATGAGATGAAAATAATTTTTGGTGAATAGTAACTTTTTACTTTTATTTACCGCAGTTAAAAATAAATAGGGTAATTAAGGGTAATAATGATATTAATATTACCATAACACATGTCCTAATTCTATTGGACAAGTTTATCTCTACAAAAAACAACCTTAAGTGTAAAATATTATCATTTAGGCCCACTTGGATTAGATTAGGACATTTATTATTATTTAATTCAAAGAAGTGATAAAAGAGTTAAAATCAAAGTTTATTTACTAAAACATTTTTAATATGGGGTTATACATAAGATAAATTCGACTATAAATATTCATTAGAAATATAAAACGATTTCCTACATAATGGTATTTTATTTTTAATTTTTATACTTTAAATATTTTAATTTATTTATGACACAACGATGATGGAGTAATTACCTTTTTAAGAAAATATTAACATAATTGATGTTATAAATGCCCAAATAAATGTAATTTGAGACATTTTATGACTTAAACTAATTTTCTAGGTTACTATGGCATGTTATTATTGATTTAAGTAACTTGGTTCTAACTTATCATTCTATTAGAAATTTCTTAAAAATCATGTACCAAATAGTGTCAAAATAGACATAAATTAGTTTTTAAAAACAATATTATATTATTAATTGTTATTTAATTCCTAAAAATCTAAAGTTAGGCCAAATGACTTATATAAGGATATATATATTAATAATAAACAACTTGGGGTTATTTTGGCTTGATATATTAAGTTTATTAACCATATAGTGTAAGAAAACAAAAAGACGCGGTTAAAGTTAAATTGTTTTACTTAGAGTTAAATCTAATTGATAAGTTTAAAATAATAACCTAAACCTGTATAAATCCTATTGGATGAGAGGATTTAGACCCATCCCCACTTTAGTTTTGAAATAAGACCATTTGGAACCATTATAAATCGAATTTGACCTTAATATAAAATAATATTTTGAGATTTTCCTAAGATGCCCCTCTCCTCCCTTATAAAAGGGCACTTCCTCCCTCTCCTCCTCACACCAATTTGAGCATTCATACTCGGCCAAACCCTACCAAAATATCTTATCCACTTACCTAGTATCATCCTAGAGGTTTTGGTCTTCTTCAAAGACCATCCTTAGTTCTTTAAGTGGAGGTTAAGTGAAGGCGCATCAAAAATAGGTAATATCCATTACCGATCTTTTTCAATTTCTTTCTTCTTCAACTTCTTCTTCTTTAGTTTTTTCATGATAAAGTAATAACATCAGTATTTATTATATACTGATATGTTATTATATATATTAAACAACTCTAATTAACCTTCTATCCATCCTTCGGAAAAAGGAAATCACCGCGCGTGCGTACGTACGGAATACCGTCTCCACCCCGTGGTGTCATCTATTTTCCGCCACCACCATAATTGGATGGGTATAATGGTGTAATGAGTAACTATATATGATTATTATAAATTTATATTGATACTTAAATAGTATACATACACTTCAACACAATTCCACAACCATGGGAACGACATCATCACTCGTGCGTTCGTACGGACTACCGTCTCCATGAATGGTGTATTTCATTCCATTTATCAATATATTATATATATATATATTCTGAATATATATTATATATAAATCATGTTTTAAATTCTGGATATAAGTAATCATGTTCCATGTAATCATATTAATAATTACAAGTTAAAAACATGAACGAAAAATGAGATGATTTTACCCAAAACGCTACTTTAACATGAATTTACAAAAGAACGGGTAATATGAAGTCATAAGTGGACCATATATGATATAATAACAATGAATATGATTCTGGAATATGTAAATAACATGATTTAAATCATTATACAGTAGGTTTGGACACTTATAAAGCAAGTCGGACCTAAGGTAAGGGAAAATATCACAATCTCATTTTTATCCGAGATTGTTTTTACTTTGGCATTTACTGGGGTATATTTTATCATCCACATCCATGTTAACTCAATATGTAATATTGTTTCCATCCACATACAATATTTTAAATCCAATTTTACCCTTTGGTGAGTTTTTAGTAAAGAATATGAAAGGAATCTTTTGTCGTTTTTCGTACAAGGTACTTTTTGACTTTTCTGACAAAAGTACGAAGAATGTTTTTTTAACTTATAAGGAATGAATGGATTTTTAAAAAAATATTTCCAAGAAGCTTCCTTTATAAGTTTTCAGGTTTATTTTTAATCAACTTTTTTTATTTTAAATTCATACGACATGTTATGAAAGGAAAAATGTTTTTGAAGAAGAAAGGATATTTTCCTCAAGAATGGAGTTCAAGTGTTTTATCAAAATTATTTTCCATTTAAGATAATAAAGGGTTCTGTTTTTATCCCTATTATTACATTGATTTGATTATGTTGTGAGGGAATTATTTTATGAAGTCATTTACCTTATATGATTTGTTTTATGATGTCATGATGTTTCAAGAATCCCATTTTTTTTACATATGTTATGCGATGATGTATGATTTATGATTATTTGGCACACATAAGAAAGGATTCATTATAAGATGGGTGGGAACTATATCTCCCTCCAATGCATTGGGTAATGATTTTATATCTCATGAGATAGACATGACTGGAATGGTAGGATATACTGGTTTAGTGAAACAGGACTGAAACGAGGGTGACACGGTTCAGAAATGGACTTTGTCCACAAAGATATTCTTGGCAATGAGTCTTGACTAACAAGAAATGATTCTCTATGATTATGTGTGTATGTCACAAAGTTTCATGTTTTATGTTTTGATTATTGTGATTACATTTCACTGCCATGATTTATCCTATGTTATGAAATTATGCTCTCTTTTGCAGGATAAGATTTCCAAAAGTTATGTTCTTATGTATATGATGTGATTGATATCTCTTTTGTTTACCCTTACTGAGCATTTGAGCTCACCCTTTTATGTTTTCTTTTCCCCAGGATATAAAGAATGGTTTTAGGTATAAAAAAAAGAAGATCTTTATGAGAGATGTTCATGATCATTCACCAGGATTAGAAGATTATATTCTGAGTTTCCAAAGACACTAAACTATTACGATCCTTGTGTTTTGGTTTTTGTTATGTATTAAGTATTCCCCAAATGTAATGTAATGTATATGTACATTTATGCTTCGGGTCTCTATAGGATTCAAATAGTATAATCATATTGGATGATACCATCACATCCTTTTTCTATGTCAATTGAATTTTTTGATACCCTATATTAATCCTAATCCTTTTATCACAGTTTAACGACTCTATTTTCTTTGGTAATGATTCCAAATAGTTTCTGGAATCATATTGGATGAAACAAAAATTTCACATGTTTTTATAAATATATTACATAATTATAGTTTATATCATAATTGAGTTTTATTTATAATATTTCGGGTCATTACATTTTCCTCAGGCTACATTGGAAATCGGAGTATGTTGAATATCCAATAGTACACAACAATGCATTCTACCTTGATTAATGAACATAAATAAGAATGAAAATTTATTACATTGCATGATTTAACTTATACAGGTTCTCCTTGTATTTATACCATATTTTTCAATCTTATTAATGTGATATTAAAATAACAAATGCTTAGTGAAATGCCAAATTAGGCCCATGTGGGTTGTTTTGGATAGATCTATAATGTGGAATATGGGATGATATCATTTTTATTATGTATCCTTAATTATCATATCCCCAAAGTGTACATTTTATATTCAAAAATAAGATTTTTCTAGACACAAATTAATTAGACTTTTGGGTATTACTCACACCCTATTTCAGCTGCATTTTGGTTCCAATATAGACTTTTTAATTTAAGTAGGCGTAATCTGATTTTATCTACTATACACCATTTATTTATTATAAAAGGATTTACTATAAGAGAATATAACTAATCATGTGATTATGATTATTTTATAGACATATTTTTGTCCTTTTATGTTTTATAAAGAATGTATTTTATTGTATGTACGCTACCACTTATGTATGTTTCCATTTCCTATGGTATTATGACACAATCATTTAGAATATGATACTGGATAGGAATTATTCATGTTTATATTTATTTGGATATTTTACTTCAACGTAATATATTTGTATCATTGGGTAATATATTCATTAATTTACCATTCTATAACACTTTTATTAAGAGGGTGTAGTCTCACTAACATATTAATATAGGCCTGAGACACTAGTTTAAACCCTCTAATATATAGAGTGGAAAAATTGATTATATGTGATCAACTATGATGGGTTTCTTTATTACTGAACTGGTTTCAAGGCATCAAATAAATGGTTTGGTGAATTTTTTTAAATTTAAATTACATTTACACTTCATGGTTTATGTTTCATGAAGTCATGTTTTTATCTCCATATGTAGTATTTATGATTATTTTCTCAAATTGGATTTTTTAAATATTATGATTTCACTATTATACCTAACGTTATTTAAATTTTTTGTATATGAAATATATTATATTTCTATGTGTTTATTATGATAGGTTTATGATTGATTTTAAAATAGAGCACATATGTTTGAATTATGAAAAATATTTTATTTCTTCACACTAAAATGCATTGGCCCAAATTTAAAATCCCAAGTGATGATGAAATTAATACAGAATGAGATGTGAGAATAGTTTCACAAATGTAATTTTTCCTGAAATTGATGTGGGACTTATTGTTCACAAGCTTATTTTGTGAATGAGATATAGAAATATTTTTCTTAGAATAAAATGAGTGAATATTATGTAGAAATTCTTTAGGAGAATATATATTCATATGGTTGTGTATTGCATGATTTCTATCATGGAAAGAAAAATATTTATAATGAATTTCATTTCAGTGAAATTACATGTTATATATCCATTCTTATTTATATTGGTTTTTTTTTCATTTCATTCATTTAAAAATGTTATATTATTATTGAGTCGGTTTTTATTTTATTCCATTTATTTTGTAATGATATAGTTATCTTTCAATGTTATTTTATTCTATCATGTTTTATTATTATAATATAGTGTTCTATGATCTTTTTATTAAATTATTTTCATCTTTGTCTTGCTATTAATATCTTTATGATATAATTTCCCTTATTTAGGATTTTAACTATACACATTCTTATATTTTCAACACCTTGGCAGTGATGATGATTATATAATGTTAAATATTTTTAAAATGTTCTAGAGGATAATATTTATGGAGATATGTTTTCAATTTTCATAAAAATAATTAGTAAATATGTATCCTCAATGAATCTAAAACATTAAGAAAATATATTATGTTACTATTAGTAATCATTATTATGTAAACTATGAGTTCAATTTTTTATTCATGTAATGGTTATTTTGTTACACATAAACTTTTATTAGTGGAATTGTATAGACTATTTTTATGTTTTGGAATTTTTTTACGAAATAAAGGATATAGAACCCTACTGAAAACACTTAGTTGATTGTATGTATAAATAAATCATAAAATATTATTATAATCATGATTTTATGGTTTAGACAAGAAACATATTAGGGATCTGGCACTATAAATGGATTAAGTCTCAAGAGTAGTAAAAACTAGTATTAATAACTACAAAACGGTCGATTGGTTATTAACTCAATGATCTCCTAGTACTCAACGAATATGCCTAAAAAATAGAGATAATCTTGATAGGAATTCTTATATTTATCAAATTCCCATTAAAGAAGACTATAATAGAAGGGTTTCCCTATTAAAAGGTTTTATAATATTGAATAATTAGTAGAGGTGGTGGCCTTTTATAGGGGAGGAGAAGGTCTCATATGGAAATTTTAGAAACAAATTAGGTGGGTAAATGTACTAACATTAAAAAAGACATAAAAAATAACCCAAAAATACATTAATTGTTACAGATTTAATATGTACATATAATGTGTGTGGTCAACAAAATTGGTCCTTTAAGCCCTTAATTTTGGGCTTAGTCCTTAATTAAGAATAATTTTGCCTCAATTTCAATGAATAATTTTAATCACTATTAAAAAATCATTTTGGCCCAAAAATTAAGATGATATTATTATAGTTAAAATATTTAACATAATAAAATGTTTTATGTAAGAATTTTTAAATTCAAATCACAGAAGATGAAACATTATGATTAGTTCTAATCCAACTGACAAATGTAAATTTTTTTTTTACAAATTATGAAAATTTTAAAATTTTTACATTGATTTTATATTCGTATGAGGATGGAATGGATTATAATGAATTTTAGTGTATTAGTAAATTTAATAACTATATATAATGGTACATAAAAATATATTTATAATATTATTTATCAATAGTAATTAATTAGAGAAAATGTTAGTTTTAACTAGATAGTAGATTTTTAATTATTCATTAAAAAATTATTTTTCTCATTAAAATACCTAAAAATCACCCTCTAATAATTTTGCCATTCTAAATTCGGAAATAAAGTTTATTTTATCCAATTAAATTTCTTTATCTGTTTAAATTTAGATTCATTATTAGAAGTAGTTAATTCAAGAAAATAATGTTTTTTATCCTAAAAAGGACTTTACCAAAAACATTCTCTATTATTATATGAAAAAATTATTTATATAAAACATTATAAAAATTATTTGAAAAATATTATTTATTATTAATATTAATATTTTTAATGTAAATTATATAATTATTTTATTTATATATATAAATATAATTTTTTTTCATAAATACTTAGTTTTTCATGAGTTGTGTGTCATTTTGGTGTTGCACGTAGCAGAAGCCATGTTGGTATTATGTGTGAAAGGTATGTTTGAATTTGTTTTTAAATATAAATATAAATAACTATTTCTACTGTAATGTGAGATGAAAAAATTTAAAATAATAAATTAATTTTATTTATTTTATCTCAAATTCTTATGGTGTTACATTTTACACCCTTTAAAATGAAGTAGTGAATCACACCTATAGAGAAAAAAATTAAAAACCAAAAATATTTTAAATATTTTTTTTTGATTCATTAGTACATTAATAGTATTTTAAAAATACTTTAAATAACATAATTTTTAGTGGAAAACATATATTTGACCCAGGATTCCTCTTATAGTATTTATTACATCACATTATGGGTCATTATGATATCATAAAACACTATATATATTTATACGATATTAAATATTTACCTAAATATAAACTCTATTATAAATATATTAAAATTAACTACTTGATAATTTCTACGTTCTGATTTTATATTAATTTTTACTAAATTATTTTATAAATATTTTAATGTTCACTACCATGAAAAAATTAACAAACCATTATTGAAATTTAAGGTTTTAGGCATTATTAATTTTATACCATAATAAAATATTTCATATGAATTCAAAAAAAGTATATGAATATTTATATATAATAATTATAATTTAATATTAATATTAATTAAAATATTTTTTATTATAAAATAGTAAATTAATCTATAAAAAATATTTTATTAATGTAATATAATATTACTGAAAATACTATTCCGTTTTAGTGAACTAAAATAAAATTATATTTATTATTCATTACATAATAATTTACATACTAAAAATTCTTGGTAATTGATACATATACCCTTAATAAACCATAGTTTTCCCAATGATAATTTTGGGTGATGGTGTGACTTTCATGTGGTCATTTAGAAAACATGGTTTTGGATCATGATCTCGATGAGCCTAAACTTTTCCCAAAAATAATTTCTATCAATTTTTGGTTGATAGATCTCAGCTTGGGATTAGTTGAGGGAACATACCAGTGATTCTATATCCATTGGAAGCTCAGATAAATGGGATTAATATAGTATAATCGTACTGCATCATTCCATCACTTCCTTTTTATATGTCAATTGTATATGTTGAATCCCTATATTTATATTAATCATTTGATCATTGTATGATGACTATATTTACAATGGTAATGATTTTTAATAGTATTTGGAATCCGATTGGATAAAAAAACAATTTCACATGTTTCTATAAATATATTACATGATTACGCCTTAAATCATAATTTATTTTTATTCATATTTGTTTGGGTCATTACATTTTCCTCGGGCTACATTAGAACTCTTAGTATGGTCAATATCCAATGGTACAACCCTATGGATTCTAGCTAGATTAATAAATATAAATAAGAACGAAATTATATAACATTACGTGATTGAACGTATACATGTTCTCCTCTGATTTATACCATTGATTAAAATATTATAAATGTGATGTTCAAATAAACAATACTCTGTGTAATTTCAAATTATTCCAATGTCGGTAGATCTGGATAGATCTATAATGTCGAATATGGGAAGATATCATTTTTTATTATGTATCCTTAATTAGAATATCCCTAGAATGTTTATTTTATATTCAAATACATGATTTTTCTAGACACAAATTTTATGGACTACTGAATTTTTCTCACACCCTATTTCAACTAAATATTTGTTCTAATATAGACTTCATTAATTTAGGTTGGCATAATTGGATTTTACCTACTATAGACAATTTATTTGTTTTGCAAGAGAATAGGATAATAGTTCTAATCATGTGATCGTGATTATTTTATATATATATATTTTGTTCATTTTATGTTTTATATAGAATGTATTTTATTGTATTAATGACACTAATTTTGAATGTTTCCATTTCCTATGGTATTATGACACAATCATTTTGAATATGATAGAGGATATGAATTTTTCATGTTGATATTTATTTGGATTTTTTACTTCAACATTATATATTTTTATCATTAGGTAATATTTTCATTAATTTACCTTTCCAAACCACTTTCATTAAGAGGGTGTAGTATCATAAGTGTATCAACATATGACCTAGCCACTAGTCACAATCCTCTAACATATAGAGAGTTAAAATTGATTCCATGTGGTCAACTATTATGGGTATCATTATTATTGAAATGGTTTCAAGGAATCATAAAAATGATTTTGTGATTTTATAATTTAAATTAAATTTACACCTCATGATTTATATTTCATGAAGTGATGTTTTGATCTCCATATTCAGTATTTATGTTTTTCTTCAAATTGGAATTTTTAAATATTATGATATCATTACTAGACATTATGTTATTTTTATTGATTGTATAGGAAATGAATTATATTTCCATGTGTTCATTATGACATGATTATTTTTGATTTTAAAATAGAACACATATTTGAGAATTATGAATAATATTTTATTATATAACCCTAAAATTAATTATCCCAAATTTCATATCATAGGTGATGGTGAAATTAATCTAGAATGAGATGTGAGAATCATTTTACATATGTATTTTTTGCTGAAATTTAGGTGGGACTCATTTTTTTCTTGGTAATTCTGTGAATGAGATATAGAAGTATTTTTCTCAGAATTGAATGTGTAAATATTATGTTTACATTTTGTTAGAAGAATATATATTCATAAGATTGTGTAATATTGCATGATTTTCATAATGGAAACACAAATCATTAAAATGAATTTCATTTTAGTAAAATTTCATGTTATATATCTATCACTATTTTTAATAGTTTGTTTCATTTCATTAATTTAAAAATGTTATATTATTATTGAGTAGGTTTTTATGAAATTCCATTTATTTGATAATGATATAGTGATATTTAAATGGTATTTTATTCTATAATGTTTTATGATTATAATATAGGGTAATATGATCCTTTATTATATTATTTTAATCTTTTTCATGTTATCCATCTTGTTATGATATTATTTAACTTATTGAGGATTTCAAATATACACATTATTATACTTTCATCACCTTAGAAATGAAAATGAGTATAGAATTTTAAATTTATTGAATATGTTTTAAATGATAAAACTGATGGATATATGTTTTCAATTGTTATAAAATACATTAGTAAATATTTATCCTCAAAGAATCGAAAACATTAACTAAATATGATATGATACTATTAGTGATATGTATTATATAAATTATGAGATTGATTTATTATTTATTTAATTTTTATTGTTTGACTCATTATCTTCTATTAGCAGAATTGTATAGACTATTTTGTTGTTTTGGAAATTGTTTATGAAATAATGTATATAGAACCTTACTGAAAACACTTAGTTGATTTTATGTATAAAATAATATCATAAAATCATATTATAATCTTGATTTGACGGTTTAGATAAGAAATATATCAGTGTGTGGAAAATATAAATGGATGAAGTATCAAGAGTAGTTATAACTAGGGTTAGTTACACAAAAATGGTAGATTGGGTATAAACTCAATTATCTCCTAGTACTCAACAAATAATCTTAACAAAAATTGTGATACTCTTCGTGGTAAATCTTATATTTATCAAATTCTCATTGAAACACACTATAACTGATGGGTTTCCCTATTGAATTATTTTATTGAGATGATAAGATTACCACAATCCAATTTAATGTTATAATGGAAAATCGTTGATTAATATCTATCAAAATAATTGAACTATATCACACAATTAAATTTAAAACAATAATTTGTATTTAGGATGAATTTTTTTTATGATTAGTATAATTCCCTAATATAGTTATTTATTTTAATTATTTTATCCCATTTTCGAACAAGGTGTTGACGTATAATCAACAATGGGTTTGATGAATAATAAAAGATTACCTCAATGATCAACCAAAAAAAATCGAAGATTGAATGAGAGATGATGTGATGATATCAAACCATTAATCATGTAATTTGATTGTTAATGAGAACAAAAAACTAAAAACACACTAAATAAGATAATTAAGGATCCTTATAAAATATAATGTGCTGAAGATGATGAATAAAAAAAATATAAAATTACTTATTTGTTAAATATTCATCTCAAATTCCAATGGAAATTCAAGAATGGAACACGAATATGATTTAATTATTTAATATAAAATCATTGACCGTATAACTTCATAGAAAATATAATATTTTATTTCACACATAGAATATATATTAAAATCATTTTATTATACAAGTAACATTTAATTGTCTTATTTAAGGATAAATTAGTAATTGTCTATGTAAATGTCCCAATATAATTATTTCTATGGATAGTAGGAATACAAAGCCTCCAAGACATAGGAATCATGTAAAACAATATGCAATGAATTTCATTAATTGGGATTTTATAAATTAGCTTCCAAATTCCCTCCTTTCAAAAGTTTATGTTTCACTTTAATGATATAATCTTTACTGTATCTGATATGATTTGAAACCACATACAATAATATCACAATGAAATATTTATTTTAATAAAAACATTTATTGTTGTGATTATTATGATTTTGAAAATAATCTATGTGAATGTATTTAGGTCTTATTTTAAAATTGTTGAATAATTTTTTAATATGAAATTGTTATCATCACATTAACTTTACATTAATTTAGGAATATGGAAAAATCATTGAAAATAATATATGGCCATATATTTTTAAAAGTATCAATATTATTAATCAACGAAGAAATATAAAACTCTCACATGGGCCTTAATTATTTTTATGTGATATATCATAAAATATAATATTTTTAATGGGTTCAAAAATCCAAATGACCATTATTTTTTCATTGGATGGTTGATAACAATTTGAAATTGATTATCAAAAAGAAAATTTTGAGATTTTTTGATGAAAAAATATTATTTCTGTCCATATTTTTTTTGAATCAAGAGTTTCGACAGGTGAATAGATAATTATCAAGTTCATTTGGAATTGATATATTAGGTGTTATATATATCACACGTTGATGCATGGTTATAGATATTTGTGACCCAAACTGTGAGTCTTATCTGCTAATGAACATGATTTAGTTGGAACATGTGAGGGTCATGGGAAAGATATGTTTTTTATATATAGGTTATTAGGTACCATCACATTCAACAAACAATTTCTCTAACCATATAGTTCAACCATGTTATGTGAGGAATGTCTGCATAGTGAGTCCACAAGGTTTGCACAAGGTTTATCAAAACAACTTTCCTAATAATTTTCATCATTAATAGTGTCAAATTACTATTTTAACCTATGATAAGTAATTATTTTTATAGTATTTTCTCTATTATTTAATGTAGGATTTATCATATATTAATTATCCTCCTTCTCCCCCTAAATGAGATATCTCTTTCAATCATGGTCTAATTTGATCACTATTTGATACGTTCGAAACCTAGAGGTGAGTGTAAAAATATACATTTCACAAGAATTAGTTGCATAATTTTTTTGGTGCCTTTTTTTATTTATGTTATTTATGACCTATTACGTGTGTGTTGGTATAAATTATCATTTTATCACATTTAATCTCAAATCATTAGCCAATATTGGATGGTTAAAGAATAAATTTTATGGTGTAGGTGGTGGATATCATTAAACCTATAATTATTTATATTTATAATATGTGGTTTAATTTCACTAACTACAAAAAATGAGTTTATATTATTCGATTAATAATTCCTGATTTTTTTCGTTAATCTCATACTAGATCTTGTATAATCAAATTTCACATTAATGGATGTAGATAACCTCAATTCATAACCACGCTTAAGTTGAGTCCATCTTAGCATGAACCAAATTTTTTTTTTATTGAACCAAAACACCGATCATGGATTTTTTTAGATAAAAACGTAATTAATCCTCATGTAAATATTTCAAAATCAATGAAACCACCCTGTAGGTGTTTCTGGAATGTTCATACTTAATCATATTGATTATGACTAACCAAGACACCCAATACAAAGTGTGTGGCCTGATATTTTTCAAAACCCTATTTTTCTACATATATCTATCGACCAGTATTTTTCATTAGTAATATTAATTATATATTATAACACTTAATATAACATTAGATGTTTTTTTGATATTTTTAAACTCACTTTAATCACTCTAGATTCTTTGAATAAATTCTAGATTTTAAAAACTTTTCATTTTTTGTATCAAAAAAAGATTTACATTATTAATTGATATCTATTTTTTTACACATAAAAAACATTGAATAAAAATCTATGGTTGTGATTTATTTTCCATATATTAATTTTTTGTTTAATTCACTTGTACCTGAGATTTATACGATGAGGTCATCTATTCCACTAATATATTCCCTTGGATGATATATCATTTTTTTATCATGTATGTTTCATAAATAGATCATATTAAAGGTGTTGTTGAATTTTTATTATATAATTTCATAAGGTAAATATTGTGATGGGTATATAGAACCTAATATATAATAACTAATATGTGTTTAAAATTACATTTTATGAATGTCAACTTGTCAATTCAGTTCATTATTAATTTTTTTTATTACTAAATAGTACTGTGTTTTTGTATATAATTGGAATATTTAGAGTTACCGTGAGGCCATCATTGAGTAATAATTAGATTCTAATTTCGAGTGATATGTTTTAATCTTGTCAAAACCCCAAAAATAATTGAAGGAAATTCAATTGGATGCAAACTATTTGAAAAATTTCAATGAGTTTAATTACTAAATGACCCTACATAGAACTCTGGGTTTTTATATTTTATTTAGAATCATTATTCTATATGGTTTGAGATCCGAGGATATATTTGGGTTATATAGATACATGATTCTTAGTATTACATCCTAGTGTATCAATAATGTTTTTCCTACGATTTCATTGGACTTATTCACTATACTTATGTAGAGTCCCCTTTATATATTATAATACAATTTATTCTATTAGTTATGATATAGGGGGATTCAATGATTCCATTATATGGATTCATTTGGATAGATTTTCCTGTAACTTAAGGCTACAATCATGGTTTATTAGTGTAAATTTTTATTTATACAATAAATTGGTGGTCCGACTAATGTTGATGATAAATGTATTTTCTAATTTTTTTCAACATCATTTCATTCCCAATTATAGATAATACACATGGTAATGTATCATACTATTAGATGTGAGTGGATTAAAATCCATTTTTTGGGGCCTAATGAGTTTTAATAAAACCCAATTTCGGATTCCAAGTCATATATGTGATGACATTCTTATTATAGGTTATGACAAGATTGGTGTTTCATTAATGAAACTCATTAGTGGTTAGAAAATATCAGGGTTGATAAGGATGACCATGTACATAGACTAAACTAATAGGTTTGGTATTGAAATTTATGAGTTTATTTTGATGTTTTATATATATATACCCAGGATAAACATACAAGTATATTACATATTTTTTTATCAATATTCAGTATATTACAAAAATATAATCTAGAAGACCGTAATAGTTTATTGTGTTTGGAATCAAGGAAAAAATATTCTACCACAGTGAAATATCTACAACATCTCCCATAAATATCAACACCATTAGTAATTTTTCCTGGAACATTTATTCATAACCTAGAGAATAGAAACATGAAAGGGGGTGAGAACAAATGATCTGTATGTGTTTATAAGGGACACATATAACAATAATCATGAGTAATAGGGTATTAGAATGTCAAAATATCAAAAATCATGGCATCCATACTATGTCCAGATGTAAGTGATGCTATGCTAAGGATGAGAGCTCTTTCTACCTTTTATTTGAAGGGGCATGAGCTCATGTGGTGTGAAGCTTATATGGCGGTCTAACTACTTATAATGGGCAGTCACATTATGATGTTTCCTTATTGTATCAATGGTACAAGGGATCGTGGGAAAAGAGGTCAGGGAGAAAGGCTCGGGCTGCTGTCTTAACTTCCA
Organism: Viscum album; assembly: GCA_963277665.1. Taxonomy (NCBI): domain Eukaryota; kingdom Viridiplantae; phylum Streptophyta; class Magnoliopsida; order Santalales; family Viscaceae; genus Viscum; species Viscum album. The sequence continues at coordinate 1,249,328,664 of OY728148.1, forward strand.
GGTTTTGGTGCATCTGGAAAGCATGGAATAAGGCCAGGCACAATGGAGCTCGTTTTTCTGGGCGATCCATTATATTCAGAACAAGAAGTCTGCTCATGGACTTCCTCAGGTCGAACATATAGCTTCTGTTGACTCCTACGCTTTATCCTCTTCAACCTAACTTAATAGGTGTCATTGTTTCTCTCAACGCTAGTGTTGATCGCTAGGTATGCTGGACGCCTCCTTCCACGGGTATCAAGATGAACACTTATGGATCCTTTTGGCAAGGTACCATTTGGGTCGAGGGGTGGCTGGTGACTATAGGGGCTCTATCATCTGTTTGTTTACAACACAGTATGGGTGCAAACACTCTCTCCAGGCTGCGACTTTAGCTATGCTTTCTAGTTTCATGCATTGTTGCCAACATAATATTCTCATCAGTGAAGCAGAGACAGATTTCATGGCTCTCTTCAACGCTATGTAAGGTATAGGTGATACCCCTGGTCTATCTCATATGCTATTAGAAAATGCAAAGGCCTCTGGACAAGAAATACAAACGTGGATCACACTTGGCATGAGGGTAACGAAGTGGCAGATCATATTGCCTCCATTGCGTCGCACAATTCATACTCTTTGGGCCTCAATGGTAGGAGCCCTCTCAACGTTGAGGGACAGAAACATGTGATAGGGGATACCCTTGGCATACATTATTTCAGACCCCCTGATCTTGTTTTTTTTCTCCCGTTGGTTTCAGATTGCTTGTTGTTTTCCTTGTCTTTTAATAATAAATAATTTGGGATGAGGGTATGAGAATGTGATCATGAAAATATAATATCAGATCCTGAATAACAATGAATATACATAGGAATAATGGATAAAATCAAGGCGGTTTTTAAGTCATGAATCAAAAAACTTAAAATAAAATAATCCATGAATCAAAAAATTAGAATAAGGAAAGGAATTGAGGAAAAATAGAAGCATATGTGGACTTTAATAGTATAAAAGGCAACAATATGATGACCATCATAGTGGAAAAAGTCCTTTACTAAATCGGGTAACCCCCTATTCCAACCCTGTATTACTAAACTGAGTGAACCTACATTCATTTCCTAAATTACTAAACTGAGTATACACTTATTCATGCCTAGTATTACTAAATTTTTTAATCCCTTGATCAATCCATGTATTGGTGGAATGAGGAATCCCATATTCCCTCTATGTATTACTGAATTGAGTAAACCCTCATTCCCTTCTTGTATTACTGAACCAAGTAAAGAATCATTCTAGCATTTTATTATGGATCCATGTAAACCCTCGTTCCATTACCATCTATATCAAAAGATATAAATAATTACCTAATTCATTGTAGGTAGATATTGGCCCCACTCCCCACATAATTAAATCATACAATAGTCTTCCACAATATCAAAAGTAATCATATCATTACCAATGAAATGTAATGGGTATCATAAATAGTTAAAAATATCATAATATGTGGAATGATAAAGATTTCAAAATCATTTAATCATATGCATAACCCATAAGAAGAAGTGGGTTTCAAAATAATATAACCCATGAAATAGAGAAAAAATTCATAAATATATAAACCATGAATGTGAAATGGGTTCCAAGATGATGACATTAAGGGTAACCCATTCAAAAAAGGATATAAATGGACCATTAAGTCATTTCATAGAAAGGAATGAGTAACATCATCAGATGTTATTTTATATGGTAATTAATTTTAAAATGTCATTCAAAAACAATTATTTATGAAAATATCATTTCTTGTTTAAGATTGTCTTGTTTAAATCATAAAACCATTTGAAAAACATTTTCATATAAAATTGTTTTTAAAAATATCAAGACTAAATGAAATCAATATGAAAACGTTTTTCCTTGTAAATTTAAAAACAATGTTTCAAAAAATTAAATATATATTCTTTTGAAAACACATTGAACCCAATTAAATAAATTATGAAACCGTTTAAATATCATTTATGTTAAAATAATTCGAAAAAAATCAATTAATGCTTCACAACACTTTTAAAATATTTTCATTGGGAAATTTTTTAATCCAATAATGAATGCCTCATAACATTTAGAGAATAATTTCATTGAAAATAGATCTCCGAAAATTAAAGAACACATAAAATAATTGAAATTTATTTTATTCCAAAAATAAATCTAAAATCCATTTTTATGGATTATATTTTCAAAAATGAAAAGGTAAATTTTAAAAAATAATGTCAGCTAAATCTGTTAATGACTTATGAGGTCAAAAGGACATTCCTTTTTCACGTTGAAAAGGTTAAAATTATTCCATGTTAGAAGAGGGTTAATAATATTCACTTAAAGTGATCATTAAAGAAATAAAAAGTTAAATATTTATCATAATTATCCAAGGTGATTAAATTTTTTTTCTTGGAATCCATTTTAAAAAACTATGTTTTGACGGAACACAAATTTCTGACCAAACAGATTGTATGGTCATCCATACATGAAACACATTCTTAAATATATTATGTACCAACGAGTATAAATATGGTGAAAATACATGATTATATCATAAATAAACCGATAATATTTAATTTCATGGATTATTTTGAGATATTGAACATAATAATTAATCAAATAAACCATAATCATAAACAATATAGCAAAGTTATGAGATTGTATCAAAAAATACTTACAACTCGATAACATGGGATAATATTATCCATTTAAGTAATACTAATTATATTAATATTAAAAAACCATGTAAATATTTATATTTAAAATATAACTTTTAAAATATATGTATGTACACCATGAAAATGTTGTTAGGTACATAATAAAAAACATGACTCCTAAATATGTAAAACTGATATAGGATTGTCTTACTAATTTTGTACCATATGAAACATAAATGCCATTAAATGTGGATAATAATATAAGAATATTAGTACTCAAAAATATACATAAAACATACATAGAATATTGTCATGTGGAGTATATACACCCCACAAAATGAATGATTGGCAAACATAGCTTATATCACAATGAAATTAAAAGTTAGATGAGATCCCCATGCAATTTGTCTTTCCAATCTATCTAATCAAACAAGAATACATCATGAAAAACATAATTTTATTATAAATTACATACATAATCATATTATTATATATATATTATGATATGTTTTTAATTATAATTTTATATTACCAGCATGTTAACGATCAATTTCAATGGTTTTCTTTTTGGGTAATATTCACCATGATCATCGCATGTGTCCTATTTTGTTAAAACATTGATTCTTATAATTATATGATGATTCTTAAATGTATATAATGATATAAATATCATGTATATACTTTATAGTTATATTATAATAATATATAAAATAATTATTTATGTAATGTAATTCAACGTTCATGGAAACAGTAAACTGTACATATTCATTAATAGTACTTTCCATTATTATTTTAGTATTGAAATAATGTATTTAAATGAAATATTAATATATATATATATATATATTATATGTATTTATATATATAGACTTATTAAATTATCTTGAATATAACATATATATCATATAATTTAATTAAACCCATCCTGAATACATTCTATGTGGTGTGTGAATGAATCACATCACTTTATTGGGGTGGTAGTCCATAATCCCTAAAACAAGATTATCATATTAACAACAAATGGAGGGTAATATATATAATATATACATAATATATTAAATATAAAAAAATAATTTTCCATCATAATGTCCATTATGATTGGTGGTAAATGAGAAGTGAACAATCATAATTTTGTGAGGAAGTGGCTTATCATACAGCAAAACAGAATATTCAACATCCATGTGATGGAGGTTTTGAAACTGTTTGTAAAAAATATTTCAGAAACAATACTAGTATAAAAAATATTTTGTTGTTGAAACATAATAATGAAATAAATATAGTGTTTGGGCGGTGAAAGAAAATAATGGAATGAAAATTGAAAGAAGATGTTGACTTTATATCAGTTAACATCTTTTGATTTTTGCCAACATGTTTCCTTAAGAGGGCTTCATAAAAAAGTGATTATTCAATGATTAATATAGTATTTTTAGGGTTATACATGGTCAAATTCAGGATTAATATAAAATGTTATATATGTTTTAATGATTAGTAGTGGTGGTGGCCTATTATAGGGAACGAGAAGTTCTCAAAAGGATTTTTTTTTTAAAACAAATTAGGTGTGTAATTGTTTATACCTAACAAACGGAGTTTAAAATATATTAAAAATAAATAATTAAATGTTTATGCACTATATATGGACATATAATGTGTGTTTTACAACTTAATAGGTCCTTTGGGCCCTTATTATTATGTCTTAGTCCGTAATTACGATTAATTTCTCCTTAATTTCTATGATTAATTTTAATCAATATTACAAATCATTTTGGTCCAAAAATTAACATGATATTATTATAATTAATATATTTGAAATAATTCATTGTTTTATGTATGAATTTTTAAATTCTAATCAGAAAAGATGAAAAATTAAGATTAGTTCTAATCTAACAAACAACAAAAAATAAAGAGGTTTTAATGTATAAAAAAGTTCAAATGTTTTATATGATTATATATTCGGTATCACGTTGGCATGAATTATAATGAATTTCAGTGTATTATTATATTTAATACATATATATAATTTTACATTCAAAAATATTTATAATACCATTTATCAATAGTAATTAAATAGACAAAAATTTATTTGTTAACTAGAAATAAATGCTTTAATTATTCATTAAAAAACTATGTTTCACATAAATATCCCAAAAACTCACCCTAGGATAATTTTGACACTCTAAATTCAAAAATAATTTTTACTTTATCAAATTAGATTTCATACTTTGTTTAAATATACATTCATTATTAGAAGTAGTTAATTCTCGAAATAAGATGTTTTTAATCATTAAAATGACTTTACCAAAAACATTCTCCATCATTATCAAAAATGTTTTATTTTAATAAAAAATTTATAAAAAAAATTTGTGAAATATTATTTAGTAATAATATTAATATTTTCAATGGAAATTCTATAATATCAATTATTTAAATATTTAAAATGATAAAAAGTTTATTTTCTTAAACATTTACTGTTTTATGCATTGTAACCCATGTCAGTGTTGCACGTAGCACATGCCATGTTGGAATTGTGTGTGAAAGGGATGTTCAAATTAATATTGAAATATAATTATAAATAACTATTTCTAATGTCATGTGAAATGAAAAATTTTAAAATGATAAAATATTTTTAATTATTTCATCTCACATTCTTAGGGTGTTACATATTACCCCATTTAAAATGAAATTCCCCCTTGAAATTAATCTAGGTTATGAATGTATTAATAATTGAAAATTGTATTCATAGAACACCACAATTTTAAAATTGTTACTAAAAATTCCCATTAAAGGGGATATTTGGAACCATAACCATAACACAATGTAACATATATCTTGGTTTCCCTATATGAAATCATATGTGAGGGGTTAATATTGGACATATTGGAAAAGTGTAAATATTTTTTTGGAGTGGTTTAAGATATAAATCCAAAACATGTGAATGATCAAATGAATTTTGAGGGAATTAAATTAATAAATATTTGATGATTTAAAAGGTTGTCATCTTAAAAAAAGTAATGTATTATGACTATGATTTATTGATCACTATCATAACGTTGAGTAATTCATGATAAATTTATAAAAATAATATTTAAATATTGTGTAATGATTTAATAAATTTACAATACATCAATTAACTCATGGATTAAATTTCCAAAAAATAACATAGAATATTTAATAACTAAAATACTCTTTTAACATATCTTAAGACCCATAAAATAATAAAAATATAACTATTTTTTCTTAAAAACAATAAGAATTAATTAATAAAATGTAACACTAATAGTTCATCATAAATATATATTCATTACAAATAAATATACATTATTTAGTAAATCACATAGGCCTTTGGTAGGAGTGAATCCCTGATCATCCGTTAGTCATGGGTTCAAGACCCACTGCATTTCTAGACTGGAATGATTGTCACCAAACATAAATATTTTCATTTTTTAAACAAAACTATTGTAATATATTTTCTTAACATCCATAAAATTATAATAATCACTTATTCAAATTATTACTATGGTTTTCATCACAAAAACAGTTTAGAAATACTTCCTTGAATGTTTATCTTAATCTTTAAATGACCATATGTCCTTATCACTCTACACAATGAAAAACAATAAAAACAATGAAGGAGAGCTATGAAATAACATTAAAGTTGATTCTCCAATATCATAATGCATCTGTTGGTTATATAAATAAAAAACTGTTAATAACATTATATTATATGGCCTTGAACTATGATAAAAATAAATTACCATAAATCCTTTTGGAAAAACATTCACTCATCCTCATTCTGAAGTCTATTTTTTTACGCCTTAATTTTAAAAATGATGTAAACGTCATTAGCGGTAGCATAAACTGCCAATAAATAAGTCCATACATAGTTCCAAGGTAATCATTATTATCTAATTTTATTATTCATATCATACATAAATATATATTAACATAAAGAACATATTAAGATTTACCATACCAAAATAAAAATGATAACATTCATGAGTTAACATTTCTAGTCCATTTTGACCATTCAAAAAATTCTTGTAAGTCATTAGAAAAATAATAACAGAACAATCCATTAAAAATTCACCATTCATAATTCTATAATCTAAATTAAAGTATTCTTCTATTAGATCATATATAATTTATTAATGATAATACCACTTTCCTTTCACAATTCATTAGTTGTCACATAATTGTCCACAATGTAAACATTACATGCACCACCTTCCTGGATCAATTTTGTAACATTTCTCGTGGTATAATTGTTTGAGTAATTACCATTTTCTTCATATTTAAGAAAATTTAACCAATTATTTTGACATATAGAGGATAAATTTCCCATCTATTTTGTTAATCAAACTTCTATTTTTCAATTTACAAAAATTCTTTGATTCATTTCACACTGTAAAAATACCACAATGCTACTCTAAGGCATTCATGTAAATGATTCTGTCCACGTTATTGACACAAAGAAAAATGAATCTTCTTTCCTCCATGGTATCCATTACCATAAATCATAGTGAAATAGTTCTATCTCTTCTGTGGTGAGTACAATAGTTAGTTAAGGTAATCATTTTTAATCTTATTATCTGAAAACATAACTATGCATTATCACAACATCATTCACTATATTGATTATCCATCTTGAATACTCATCATAAAATCCTCCGTCACATTCAACATTAATCATGTTAATTCTAGTTATCACCGTTTACTATATCTAGATGTAGAGTGTGAGCATTACTTATGATAGTAGAAAATAATACAATCATGAAAATGATTACTTATAAGATGTATAAGTCATTACACTTTCCATAATATATGTAAAAACGAGTTTACCATAGGTTATTAATATATATATATATAATAACTAAATCCTTTTTTATGGATCATGAAATGTTATTGAATTCCCAAAACATATCCCTCGAGTGTGTCAAACTAGGTGTGTTGCCAGGCCCATTGTCGTGTACTAGATTACCCTAACTCAAAATCAAAAAATCTTTTTCAGAGTTGTTACCAATTGTTTCATCTATTCCTGATCCTAATACACTAGTATTATATATACAATGATATATTACTTTTATACCACTCACATTATCCTTTAATAGAATTTCGGGACATTTTCATAAATGTTTACTACTCCATATAATTATCTATGGAGACATCTCAAGTCATATCCTTAAATATAAACATATGGATCTCAATATGGTTTTACAAATCTAGTTTTCAATTACTGACTACAAAATTTCATTAATAACATCCCATGTGAGCTTGTCTTAACATATAAAGATATTAATTATTATTAGATGAATATTCATAACCTAAAAAAATATGTGCCAGTGGATAGTAATATTTTAGTGTCTTTGGAAACATGTAATCAAAATATTTTATCATGTTTAATGATCTTTATTATCTCTCATAAATATATACTCATTTTGTAGGTCTATCTAAAATAATTTCTTAAAACCCAATGAATGAAATTACAAAAGTGGATAGGTCAAATGGTATGTAAGTGTATATAAGGGTCAAATATCAGCATATAGATGACCATAAATGTATGAGAATATGAAATTGAAAGTACAAGATCATACCACTCACATATAAGTTCATACAATGAATCATCGAAAAATTAGGGAAGATCATAAAACATGAATGAAAAGGAAGTAAAATACATAATCCATGAATCATAACACAGAAATAAAACATTGAATTTTGGAAACAAAAAAACATATAATGATTTCTATAGTATCAAATGTAACAATTCCAAGACCATACTAGTGGAAAAATACCATTACTGAACTTGGTGAAACCCCTTTATAGCCATGTTTTACTGAACTGAATGGACCCTCATTACATCTCCGCATTACTGATCTATGTCACCCCTCCTCATATCCCTATATTATTAAACCATGTATACACCCAATATAGAACTATATTATTTAATAATGCAAACCTTTATTCTAGCCCTATATTACATAACTTTGTAAACCCTTTTTCTAGCACTATAGTATTGAATCATGTGATCCCACATTATAGCATTGTTCTACTAAACTGAATAAACCCTCATTCCATGCCTGTCTATTTCACGAGATAGAAATCATAACCTAATAAATTGGTGTGAGATATAGGTCCCAGTCATAAGATAATTAATGCATACATAGGTGTGCCACAATAACCTAAATAAACATATGAGAACAAATGAAATGAAGTTGGTATCATAGATAAGTAAATGTATCATAACTTTTGGAATGAGGTAGGTTTTATTATCTTTTTATCATAAGCATAACCGATGAAAAGAACAGGATTCAAAATCATTTAACCCATAAAAGAGTGAGGATTTTCATAAACATGTTACCCATGAAGGAGAGATGGATTCTATAAAAACCATGACATTAATCATAAACCATTCATATAAATGATATGATTGGATCCTTTAGATTTCATTTATAATGTTTTGAGAAATATAAATGGATGTCCTCATAGATGGTAAATAATTTTTTAATAATATATATAAAAATTTCCTGAGAAAAATATTATTTCTTATTTGGAAAATCTTTTTTATTTACTAAAAGTATATGAAAATATTTTTCAATGAAAATAACTTTGAAGAAAAATATTGAATAGATGAAATAATTTTCAATAACTATTTCTTTGGAAACATATTATATAAGATTCAAAACATTCTTAAAATAAATTACATTGAAATGAAATTAAAATACTTTAAAGAATGATTGAAAATGTATTTCAATATCTTGTGTGTTAAAAAAATTTGTAAACATTGAAATAATTCTTTAACATGCATTGAAAAACAATTCATTAAGAATAATATGAAAACATTTAAAGGAAACATGAAAAAATTTGGAAAATAATTTCATTGAAAATTATATGATAAACAATATAGATTTGTTGATAAAAAATGAAATTGTATTTCGGTGAAATATAATGTAATTTTTTTTAATTCTAATCACTGAAATATGAAAATTTACATTTTAAGAAATGATGTCTGATAAATCCATACATGATGTATGAGGTCAAAAAACGTTCGTTTTACAGGTTCAAAATGATAGAATTCTTTATTATTTTGAAATATACAATGAGAATCCATTTAAATGATTTGTAAAAGATATAAAGGTTAAGGAATTATTTTAATAATCATATTATATTAATAAATTAATTTTCAAAAACCTTTTATGAAAACAAGTGTTTAAAGAGAAACAATTTTCCGAACAAATAATGGTAATGTCAAGATAAAAAAAATATAATTTTAATAATATTATGTACCAAAGAGTATAAATATGGTAAAAAAACATTATTATATCACGAATAATAATAGTATAATGAATTTCATTGATGTTCTTGAGATATTTACCAAATTAATTCATCAAATGAAGCATAAATGTAAACAATCTCAAAAAGCAATGACAATGTCTCAATAAATACATAAAAATTTGTATCTTGGGATAATACCATTCATGGGAAGAAATATAATTAATTAATGCTTAAAAAATAAATGATTTAATAATATACATGATATAAAATGTATTTTTTTACTATATACTCCCTGTAAAATTTTGTAGGTTCATATAAAAAACATGAGTCTCCAAGAAGGAAAACTGAGAAAAAAATGTCTCACAGATTTGGTAACTATTGAAACATAAAACCCATAAAATATGGATCATAAAATTGTATTGTGAATACCTTTAAATATATGATAATGATACATATAATAAATTCACGGGTTCTACATACACCTTACTAAAAGAAAAAATTTGTGAATATAGAATGTATCTCAAATAAATTAAAAGTTAGATGAAGTCCCCTTACCCTATGTCCTGACTCTCTCACTACTGATACTAGAATCATGTATAAAAATATGATTATATTTTATATATTTTACATTTGAATATTCTGATATATATTAATTTATATGGTTTGATTATAACCATATAATAATCACTTGTTAATGATCTTATGTAATGGTTTCGGAAGTACTCCAGGTTCCTAGTATGTAACCATTGATTTATGATTTTTATATACATGAAGCATATGAGGAATGGTTGGGAAAGTTTGAAGACTTTTATAGTGTTAAAGGGAAAACATTGGTGATGCATGGACTGCGCAAGATTTTCCTAGACCGTCCATAAGCTGTGCAGGTGGTGGTCACTTTGGAAATAGGAGACCTCACAGTGTGTGCATGGTTTGGACAAACCATGCATGAAGGCCGTCCAAAGCACCCCTTCCAAGAAGTGACTACCGGACGGTTAGCGCACGATTTTACTAACCGTGCAGGCTAACTGTGGGTGAGGTCAACATATATCCTAATTTTAATGATCTAATCCATTTTATCTTTAATCCCACTATGTATTGGTCGCAGACAGCCCTAACTCAGTATTTCTCTCTGGTGATGTTGGGAGAACACTTACCAGGCAATTTAGAAGCAATCTTTAGGTATTATTGGGCGTTTAGAGATTGGTTGATTGAGTTAAGTCTTGTTTCCATGAGTTTTCTTAGATCTCCTTCTTCCCTCTTGATGTATTCTTATATCTACGACCAAGGTGGGTTGATCTAAGGTAGTGGATGACTTTTAAGTTTGGTTTTGGTTTATTTGGTACTAGGGATGGAATATAAGGACGTTTTAGGGAGTAGTTGAGTCAGTTTTGTTGGCGTAATTTGTCCACTGGTTGGTTTCACATATTTTATGAGGTAGGTGGCTTCCTCTTGATTCATCTTACTTAGAACATGAAGGTTTAGTTTCAAATTGTTTTCTTTTATTGAAATGGTTTGTCTATCTTCTGTGAAAGAATGGTTGAAACCCATTTATAATAACATGTGATAGAAATTTTGTGTTTTTGGAAAGAGTTTGTTCAAGTAAATTTAAAATGGTGATTTTAATCTGGTTATGGTTTTTCTTCTTGAAAGAAATGGTTTTCAATAAAGGGTTTGATGCTTTATTGAAAGGTTTTGAACACCCATTGGTTTTGGCATGAATTTTCAGGGGTTGTGGTGTGTGTTCATATTCATTGGGATGGATAAGGGCGAGAACTACCACCATAAAAAGGATTGGATGGATAAAGGCGAGAAGTACCCCCATCAAAATGGATGGATAAGGGCATGAAGTACCCCAATCAAGGTATTCCACTATTTGACGGCTTAGTAAAAGGATTACTCAACACTCGTAGTCCTAAGGAAGTCCAGATTGCATGCATGGTTGGTTGTGTGGGTTTGTGATATGGAATGAATGTGCCAAAATGGAAATTGGAATTTTATTGGAATCCATGCTTGTTTTGTTTTCTTGAGAAATATGGGTTTTGTTGGACAATGGTTTTGACATGGAACTTGTTATATTGTGAACTGCTTTGGGATTGGTTTATATAAATTGTTTTATATAAATGTGATAACATGTTTTATCTTGGATGCATGGGTTGGGATTTCATCGGGGAAAACATATTGAGTTTTATTACTCATCCCCTATATTTTCAAGTTGTTGCTTTTGCAGATGTCATATATCAGGATGTTGGAAAAATTAAAGTGTCACATGTTTATAATAAAACGTCCTAATACATGTTCTGGTTCATGATGATTGGATGTTACAGCTTCTGGATCATAGATTTGGGTTGTCACCTTGTAGTATTTTAATTTTTCTTTCTGCTGTTTAATCTAATTTAGTGTTGGTTTTAGCTATGGTACTCTAGGTTGGTTTATGATAAAATAAATGGTTGAGTTTTCTTAGGTTTTATCATGCTGCATTTAGTTGATCAGTTTGGTTTTGGTTGTTGGTTATATGGTATATTCTAAAAGGGTAAATTGTCCCCCACTTGTTTTAAAAACCTTCGGAATTTATTGCTAGCCATTGCCGCCTTGGGGATGTCGCTTAAGGCATAGTAATGACTCATTGCACTCTCAAGCCAATAAGGATAAGTGGGTAATTACAAATGGTATCAGTTTGATATGTCCTTGGGGTATAAATGCAATAATATTGCTCCATTTGGTGTGGAAAAAGCAGTCATCCATTATTTTGGTCTTGGCATTGAATTATTACATGTCATTTCCATGGGTGGTAATCTTAGGAAGGGGTAGGATTGTCGGAACATGGAATTTAGAGCAAAAAAAGACATAGCTAACCTTTTTATGATGAACTTCATGTTTCTAGGGAGATGGGTACATTTGTGTTTTGGAGATAGTTATAGGATAACAAATCTCATTGTCATGGGTTTAGCCAATGAGATGAGCATGACATGCATTACATGAATAACTTCCCACTAGAAGCGCATTTATCATTTTGAGAAATGGATAATGGTTTGATGCAAAAGAGTTACTTCTTATAATTATAAACATGTTTTAAAATGAATAATGCTGAAATGATAATGGTTGGTGTATTTTGAAAATAGAGTGATTTTCAAATGAACGAAAAGTTATTTTTAGAAATGGGTAAATGTGGAAAAGATTGATGGTTGGAAATCAATGTTGTTATAGTGATGTGATTGAAATTGAATTGATAAGCCTTCAGTTTCAAGGAAGTGAGACTAATGGTGTGCGTTGTATGTATAGAAAATGGAACTCGTTAGGGATCATAGAAACCAAACAGAAGATGCTGCAGAGAATGTGGTCTCACCTGAGCCACAGGTAAACCGGCAGCTAGTACAATGTGTTTTTAAGCATTTTAGGCTATAGACATGGGGAATCAGAGAGATGAGTCAAGGCATGTAGACAATTCCATCAAGTTCCCGAAGCAGAATCCACCAATCTTTCGGGGTGATTCTGAACCAGAATGGGATGATGTGTGGATGAATAGGATGAATTGTATCTTTGATTCCATCGGCACACCATCAGAACTAAAAGTAAATTTGGAAACGTATATGCTGGAGGATCTTGCACGATAGTGGTGGGATCTAGTTTTTCAAGCTATGGTGGATCATATCCTGGGATGGAAGGATTTTGGGGAATTTTTCAATCAACAATTCAATCCACACATGTTCATGATCTAGAAGATGATAGACTTTTTCAGTCTGAAGTAGGAAAATCTCTATGTCATAGAGTATGCAACTATGTTCATGAATTTAGTGCTCTTTGGACCGGAAGTTGTTGCAAGTGCGTCACTAAAGGCACGCATCATTGAATCAGAGTTGCTAGAGGAGATTTGCTCGAAGATGGTTGTGCTCCGTATTATGGATTATACGGAGATGGTAAACATAGGTACATTAGATGATAGAGTCATCACAAAAGTTATGGGAGGAGGAAGTATGATGATACCAACGTTAACGGGTGGGAACTCTATTGCGCAGAACAACTAGAAGAGGGACACCTACTTCTATGGTGAGAGTGAGAATCCGAATCAGATGGCTAGATCAGTGAATCTTCCACCATGGCCCATGATGAAAGATGGGTGTTTTCAATGTGGCTCGATTGATCACATGAAATGAGAATGTACATCACCACTGAGAGAATGCCCCAATTGCAACAAGATGGGGCATCTTAAATGATATTGTCGTAGTGCACCATGGTCGGGTGTTTTTGACACTTCTTAGGTGTCACAAGAATTTTATTCTTTGATAGGGAGAAGACAGCAAAATCAGTCTCATAAGCAGAATAGAGCTAGGTATGGAGATTCTAGGAATACCAGGACTCCATAGGGAGGACAATCACAAAAAGCAAATAAGGAGAAATTTGCAGCAACAAAGGAATTCTATGGAGTGGAACATGTGATCGTAGATGACTAGTCTGGAATGTCTATGGTTATAGGTATGATTCTTTTAAATTCTACCCTCATTCAAGTGTTGTTTGATACTGGTGCATCACATTATTTTCTTTCTTCTCTTATTGCTGATTTTCTGAAATTAAAACTTGAAATGATGCCTTCTGTGATAAAACATCAAACTCCTCTCGGTCAAAGAAAGTGTAGATCCTTTATCTATAGAGAAGTTTCTACAACTATTGATGGAGCTGACCTGAAATGGGATTTCTCTATAATTAATATGGATTTCTATGATATAATCATGGGTATGGACTTGTTGAATGATTTCATGGATCACAAGGACAATTATAGAAGATCATTCAATTTCGTGAATGAGTATGAAGTCAAGCATATCATTGGAGAAGAATGACTGGAGAAGGCAGGATCATTGGGCTTGTTGGCACAAGTAGTGGCAATGATCTCTTACCAGTTGGCTGCGCTAAACATGGAATCGATGGTCGAGATTGCAAATAACATTTTTCCAGAAGTCGCGAATCAATTTCCTGATGTTTATCCTAAATACTTTTCAGGGTTACCACCTATAATAGATGTGGATTTTATGATTGATCTCATTCCGAGGAACAGTCCTATCTCACTTCCATCTTATTGGATGGCACCGACGGAGTTTAATGAATTTAAAGTGAATTTGGTAGAACTTGAAAACAATGGTTTTATTCATCCAAGAATGCCTCCATGGGCGACACCATTTTTTTTGTAAGGAAATATGATGAAACATTGAGGCTATGTGTGGATAATTGTAAACTTAACCATGTTAGTATGGTAAACTGTACGTACACATGAACTGTGCTTTCCGTTTTTTATTTCATATTGAATGAATGTGTGTAAATGATATATATATATATATATGATTTTATATATCATTATAAAAGTAAAATCAATATATCATACATATGATATAATTTCATTAAACCCGTATTTAATGCATTCTATGTGGTGTGTGAATGAATCATAGTGTTTTTTTGGGGTGGTAGTCAACACTTCCTCAAATGAGATTATCGTATTAAAACAACCTATACAGGAATTTTTTTTAAATAGTAATACATTATAACAAAAGAATAATAAATATAATATATTACATAGATAAAAATATTTTCTATAATAATATCCACCATGATTGGTTGTATAACAGAAAAGAACAATCATCGTTTTATGAGACAGTAGTTCACCGTACATCAAAGCAGTATACTCAAAATCAATTAGATAGAGGTGTGTGTATGTGGCGGTCAGACCATTTTCATAACAAAATCATAGTATATTTTAGATATTACTTATTATAAAAATAAATAAATAAATAAATTTGAGGGGGTGGAGATGGAAAATAATAGAAATGATCTTGAATGAGAACGTTACCTATAAATTAGTTAACTTTTTTGGTTTGTGCCAACAGGATTCCTTAAGTGGGGTTTTTCAGAAAGAGTTGATTCAAATTAGAATAGTGTTTTGTTGGGAGGCTACATGGGTCGATCCTGTGAGATCATTAAATTATTTAGTGGTGCTAGGAATGGGTATAGTTGGTGGCCTTTTATAGAGAAGGAAAGGGAATCACAAGGAATTTTTAGGACTAAATTTAGTGTACACCTGTTATTACATAAAAAACATACCAAAAGAAACTAACTAAATAATGGATGGTGTATAGAAGATATATGGACAAATATGGTTGTTGAAAAAATGTATAGGTTATTTGGGCCCTATATTTTATGGTTTTGTCCCAAATTATGCATAATATGACATTAATTGTTGTGTCTAATTATATCACTTTTTATAACCATTTTGGTCATAACATGTTTATATGGACTTATTAGAATAACAATATCATATTGAATAAAATTAAGTATTTCAGATATTTGAAATTCGAATCATAAAAGAATAAAGATAATGATTATTTCTAATCCTTTAGAAAGGATGAAATAACAAACCTTTAAAGTATGTCAAAGATCTAACTATTGTTATGATTTTATAATTAGTATCAATGTGGAATTGATTAAATGAATTTAATTGTATTAATAATTGTAATATTTAAATTTTTTTTATCTTAAATGATATTTATAATATAATTTATAAATAAAAATTATTTATAAAAAAGACATCTTTATACTAAGAAGCTATATTTTTTTAACTATTCATCAAAAAATAAAGTCTCTCTAGAAAATCCCAAAAATTAAAAATAATATAAATTATACATGCATAATTTAAATTTCAAGTTTATTTTATCCAATTATATATCAAATTTGTTTTTATATTACAGTCATTATTAGAAGTATTTCATTCAAGAAAACGATGCTTTAAATATTAAAAAGACTTTACCAAACATATTATGTTTCATTATCAATATGTCTTATTTTTATATATGAACTTTTTAAAATATATTAAAAGTAGTTATTACTATTAATTTTACTAAATTTTAAATATAGGATATAATTCTTTTATTTAAATTACTAAAATAGTAAAAAGAGATGTTATGTATGAATTCAGTGTTCCATGCTTTGTATTCCATGTCGGTGTTTCCTATCATAGAACACAACATTTTATTGACTATGAATTGAATGAATAAAATATTTTTTCATATATATATATATATTACTATTTCTTGTATCATGTGTAGTGAATAATATTGAAAAGAAAAATTTATTCAAAAATGAATTTCTCAAAATCATAGTGTGTTAAATTATCCATCTATAATTATGGTATATATTAACTATTTTATGCATGATTTCCATGTATAAGAATCATAATTACTAATTAATGATAGAATTATTTAGAATATTCTAGCTTATTGTTTCTTTATAATCAATCATGGTTCATTCATTATTTTCCATTCAAATTCATTATTCATTCCTTATCTAGAATATATATTCTCATAAATGATTCACAATTATACACTCACAACTCTTCATTAGACTATAGAATATAAGAAGGTTTCCATGAGATCATGTACCCCATCCGTATTATTTTTAATTTGAACCAATAAGAACTAGTTTATTAAAATTTAGTATCACAATGTTTCCTTAAACGTTTTGTTTCTATTTGGTCTAGTAGACAAGAGACTATGAATGTGAAATACCATGGTAAATATGGTATTTATAGGTATGGATATCCCGTGAATTACAGAAATATAATGTTTATAGGGTTGAGATATTGTTCATGCAGTTCATTATTCAAATTTATAATTATTTCACTGTATGTGACATTTTTTTCTTTTCTTTATTACTAAATAATTGGATAATTAATTTTTCATTAAGTTTTTAGAATGCAGAGTCTAAATGAATAATTTAAATATATATTATTAATTATTCCTGGTTATGTTTATTAGTATTCCTTACTTTTATTATTAGCCACCATTTATTCCTATATTATCCCCTTATTTGGTAGTTTACTTATTATAGCTATGATTATGGATTATTGTATTATGTGTATAAATCAACCTAAATAGTGTTTCGCACATATCCAAATTTCCTAATTAAATAGAACATGCCTGATATGAATATAATAAATATTGTGGTTTTAAACTAATTAATTATTTTGTTTTAGTGGAATCATTATATTTGTGTAAATTATATTTTTTAATCAAATTCAAGACATTTCATAAGTATTTTAGTTATATGATGTTATAATTATAACATATAGAGTATTTTCCTCCAAAACGTGTATGTAAAAACCCACATAACTAAATCCTTATATACATGATTGGATAGTCGTGGGCCAGTCATATCATTACATACACTTGAAATAAACTCTTATTGGTTAATGTCACTGGATATTATTTACAAATGAAATATAATGTCATGTGGTGGATATAATATAAATGGTGTGTAAATTCAACTTATATTTTGTTCGTCAATATTATGGGAATGAAAACCATGTTAAATGAATCCATTTATTCTTATCTAGACCCATGTATGTAATTTTTTTCATAATACATCTATGTGATAAATCCAAAAATAATGTATCCAAATTATTAAGAATTTAAAAATCAATGGGTTGTAGTTAAATTTGATGCCATAAAAAATGTATAGATTATTGGATTCAAAAATTGGTTATGTGAACCCTTATATTTGAAATTTATTTGACATTAATTTCAAATGTTATATTAACTATACCTATACAATCTATATTACAAAATGCCTTATGGTATATTTATGATAAAAATAATTTTTTATTTAAAGTGTTAAAAACTACTCGCGTGATGTTTCGTATAAGTGTGTTGTTGAATTTGTCTAACCAATTAAATTATTTTTATGAAATACCATTTTTATGTTTTTATACCATCTTGTAATGAGGAGTTATTTAATTAGAATTCATGTTATTATATAAATGGTGTCATTCTCTATATCTTCAAATAGAAATGGGTTCTACCAAATTCTAGTAGTAGTAACAAATACCTATGTAATTGTTAATATAATTTTATGAGTCATATTTGTTGAATGATAAATGTCATCTTCTAAAAAAACAAAAATGTTATATAGAGAAAACATTTTCATCTATATCTAGTAATTGACTTTTTTATCTGGGGATTAATTAATTTTGTAAAAGGTGAATTAATGTAATTACCAACATAAGAAAATTTATTTATGTTAGTAGTGAAAAACCTATCATGGTATACGATTTGTGAGTAACAATTAATGTTACATTAAATAAGAATGTATGTATTTCATATGGGTACCTATTGACATATTCATTTTGTTGGACCATGAGTTTAGGTGGGTGAAACATGTGACCATTCAATAATTAAACCTGTCTTTTATATGGTTCTATATAGTAATTGAATGGTTATACCACTTGTGGTAGTAAAATCATATGTACAATGAATCTATAAATTCTATTTATTGATTTCAGAATCTCGAGAAGAATAATTAATATGTTTCTTTTCTACAGATATGACTCTTAGTGATGATTAGACACACCTATGTGGAAGGATGTTTAGTCGGCATGTTTATCCTATTTACATAAATTAATATAATGGAAGAATAATTTTAATGAGAATGAAATTAATAAGGAGCGTGCACTGATTTATTTTGTCATGCGACCTTTCTGATTTTTAAATAATAATTGTCTCGATGTTTCATTAGCCAATTTAATAGGAATTTGGGATAATCTACAATTGGTTTATATTTTGTGTATTTATGAATTCATAGTGTTGTTTGGTTAGTGAACTAAATTAGAATGGGAGTGACTATAGTGATTTTTTATAATCAAGGATGTATTTATTGTACGGTATTTTTTTTTCATGCTATGATATAGTGAAATGATCTAGATGAAATTAAATTGTTATAATACATATATAGGGGAGTTTTTATTTCATTCATCACATAAAAAAAAATAAACATTGTGATCTCATGATTTCATGGTAAAATGGTTGTGTTTATAAGAGTGAAACATTAAAGGGCCATCTCTAGAGTAGAGTGAGTTGAGTGTTATGTTCTATATTTTATCATATTATCCATGAGTTAATAATATAATGTTATGTAATCCTAGTGGTTGGGATGAAATTTGGAAATGTTTGGTGGTGTAATAACAACATAGGATAGATTAGGTTTTAATTTTTTATCCAATGATAATAATGTTCATGAGAACATTTCTTGAATGTATTCACAGATGCATATATAAACAATCATCTTATAGTTGAACATATATATAGTTTGATCTTTTATTGTCACATGGTATAAGCCTGTGGGACAGATAAAGAAATATATTTATTTTGTGGAATGATAATGTTTCATGGGATAATTTTATTCATTCAGTAAAATGATGATCAAGACACTCTTATGGTGTGGAGTGATATAATGGGCACATGAAGTGTGTCTATCAAGATAGACATAATAGAACTATAGAATACTAGATAAGAATAGTTAGTCTTTCACTTGTAATAAAATGATGTTATAATTTAATGATGTATTTTATTATAGTTGATTCTAATCTGATGAATTTATTTTTATCAATTTAGTATAAATAATATATTAAGGGTTGGGGTGAATATTTTACTAGTTAGTGTGCATGGTTCTTAGCACACACATGTTCTTGGAAGGAAGCATGATAATGAAGTGATTGGTTTATCCAAAAATATTAATTCACACCATAATTGGTAGTAATCATCAGTTTTATTTTCCAAATAATATAGGGTACTTCTAGGATTCTTGATATCATAATTGAAACAATAAATAAGATGTTTTCATTTAGTAAAAAAAATATTCTGTTGAGATAAGTCCGAATGGAGTACAACATTTTATATATGATTACTGTATTTTGGGTGGAGTAAGACCATCATGAATTTTTATATATTTATGATTATATTCCAGGGATGGTAATGTGATAATTATCTTGTAGTGATTATGTTTTCATTCTTGCAACCATGCCTTTATTAGAAATGTCATTTGGTTGTGGTCTAGCATTTGTTCCCCAATATAATTCTCTTTATATGGTTAGAAACTATATCAGGAATGATTTATGAGATATGATTCAAGTATTTTGGGTTATTATTCAATGAATTTTTATAAAAAGGATAATATTCTCTTGTTTTGATTGTATGAAAAGTCATGACTACATATATATTTGTTTTGAAAACGAGATTGGGTACCATAATTATAGTTCTCTCATATATGTTGAGGTACAATATGACATGAATTAATTAAGGTGGAGGTGGGGATCACCATTATTTTTTCAACCTAATTGAATAATGTCATAGGTGTATTAGGTTGTATTTGATCTGTAGAGAATAATATTAGTGATCAATGAGAAGCATGAGCATTATATTTATTTTGAGATATCGTAAAACTATCTCTTATGTAATGTTTGAAATCATGTTGGGTGGTTGAAAATTTAGACTTTTATATAGATTTTTATTATTTATTGTTCACGTAGGTGTGATGACTCTATATTTATTCCAGGGATTCTTATGGATGATATGTGAATTATTGGGGAGGATGTAAGAGCCCATGTTTTTAATGTGTTGGAAAATCCAATAGAAGTTGACTTTTTTTACTGGATGTGCCACCATAGAAAAATATATGTGAAAGTAATTTTTTGGATTTTTTTCTAATTAATTATATTACTCCTTGTATGTTTTTAGAACTGATAGGTTCTTTGGGTCCATAAAATACTATCAAGAGCATCAGGACTCATATTCTTAGTTTTACGAGATAACAGAATGTCGTGCACTGATAGAGAATTTTTTATCCCAAAACAACATTGAATTTGGGTTATGGAATATTTTTGGGTTATACCACATATAATGATCTAGAAAAATATGTTTCATATTACATTGGGGATGGTGGATATATATATTTTCTTCATGTATTATCTAACCATGGAATTTGACAATAGAAATTGGGATATATTTATATTTTGATTCTTCATGGTAAGAACATGGTATCCTTAACCATGAGCCTTAGTCATGCACCTCATTTAAAAAAATATTATTATTTTCTTCCTCCTTTTGATAAATATTTTATTCTTAAATGTTATCCCTTATTTCACATAAGATCTCCCATAATCATTCCCTAATGGTTCCCCCTTCCCCCCATAGATATCTATTTCATTAATATTATAATTTCACCATTGTGAAATTCATTGTAATAGTAGGTTAACTATTCTAAATCAATTATCACTTGGTATTATCATTATTTATTTAGTTTATTCTCATTATGTATGTGGTCTATTCCCATTTTATGTGTTATTTTTTATGTTTCTCACTTCCTCTATTTTAACCCAAAATCAAACAATAATGTTGGATGTGTAATTATTAGATAGAATATGTTTGGTGATGTACAAGATTTTAAATTAAAATATTTAAATTTATAACGCAGTTTTCATGATTCAAATTGAAAATTTAAAAATCTTTATCTTATATATGTAAATCATTCATTTTTTCCTCATTCTAAAAAAGAATAGTGTATAATATTTTTTGAAAACAATGGAGTAAGGTAATATCAATTTGGACAACATTTTATGGTGAGTTCATCTTAACTCCCATGGAAACCATTATTTTTATTGGTTACACATACCAATTTTCAAATACTTAATTCCCATTACAATAATTTACATTAAACTAATTCAGTCCATATATTGAATTTATAATTATATTCTTTAATAACATTACGTTTTGTTTAACCAGGACTCTGCATAGATTGTTGTTAGTTTGAAAAATAATAAAAACCACAATTTTAAACATGGATCCCACCATTCCATATCATTTTTTTGGAAGGAAACATACAAAATTGTAGTCATAAGTGAACCCTATATGTTTTTTCTTTTCCTATACACATAGCATTACCTTGAGATTTATTGAGTAAATTTTAGTGCATAATGCCTTGTCCGTATTATATATCTAAGAAGAAATATACAAAATATAGGGTAAATTATGTGGTAACTTATTTCCCATCATGAGAATCCTATTCTATTTTTTATATTTTATAATAAATACCTTTATATAATTACTACACTTGGTACTACGATATAAAAATTGAATCATTGGGTTCCAATTATGTTATTCATTAAAACATATAACTATTTTCAATGAACCTCATGAATTAAATCAATCAGATTATTGCTATTGGTGATATTTTGATATCCCTTTTTATTAAGTAAATTTTAAAATATCTATATAAAACATAATGTATTATATGTAATAGTGACTCTATTTTAATTTATATGTATTTCCTTTACTAGGGAACTATATTCTAATTAACATCATTTTATTATTTCAGAATAGCCGAGAGGTTGTTAGAAAAATGATACATATTATGGTTATAGTGAGGCCACCCATGGGTAAGACTAGGATTTTAGTTTCAAATTCATTTTGAAAACTAGAAGTATGATCTAATAGACATTGATGAAAATTTGAATGGATAAACTCTCATTGTATCTGGTAATTATGTCAATTTAGTAAATTCCATACATGTTATTGATGATTAATATATTACATTTCAGAGCATTAAAATGTAGTGTATGAAATCCTAGGATTCATCATGACTTCCTTGGATGTATGATGCCTTAGAATACATCATTGGGTAATACCTATGTTTAACATAGTATTTCATTGCACTTCTTATGGGGTCATTGTTAGAACATTTTTTATAGTGTGAAATTAAATGGATTTTCTCGATATATTTTCTTGGTAAAAATATGTGGGGATTCACTAACACCTTTTAAAGGATTCGTATATTTACATAATCTTTGAAACATAGTCTAAAGTCAATGGACCCTTAGAGTTCATTATTATTTCTAAAATACCTAGACAGTCCAATAAATATTGAAGATATTTTTATTTTCTAGTTCACATCTACATTAATACATTTAAAAGTTATATATAAATTAAAAACAATTATGTTTCAAACTAAAGAATTTTAAACCTAAGTGAAGCCATTGGTGGTTTCTTAATGAGATTAACTAACAGCCCGTTTGGGTCCACATTTAGTACTTATGTATTTCATATAGATGTTTGTTTGGATGTGGATAATTCTTCATTGGTGATAGAGATTAGTGGCTAGGATGTGTCATAGGAGATGCAACTAAGGATTTACCCGAATGTTATTCCAGAGATGAGAATTTTATTTATTTTTTCATTTTTTCATTTTATATATTTAATTCAATGATGTATTTATTTTTATATGTTTTGTGCCCATATATATGTATCATCATTACTCGTGTATGGAATGGGATTAACATATTATGGATATAGTTACACCATAGGCATGTTTTCTGAGGTTTTCCTCAGGCATGTCATGTTTATCACGAGGTAGGTCGCGAGTTTAACATCATGCGGAGACAGAATTAGGGTGATTAAAATGTCCCAAAGAGACATATCAGAGGTGGTGTGTCCTGCAGAGGAAATATGTCACACCATGGAAGCTGGTCTTGACCCCACTGATTGTGGAAAAGGGAGTGTGCACCCCAGAATGGGGGAACATCAAGGTTTACCATTGTCTAGGATTGAACGTCATGGAGGTTTCCTATGTACCATGTGCAGACAACAAGTATCAAAACCCATGTAGATCGATGGGGAGATGAATCAGGGTGTACATAGATTAAAACAACCCGAATACATGTTGGGTCTTACATGTGGGTAGTGGCCCAGGTACTGCTAGGAGAAGTGAAAAAAATTGGTGGCAATATCCCATAGAGAAGTGGCGGCCAGGGTAAGAATCAAGATAGATGGTTGAGAGTAAAATAATGTGGAGGGAGATTGAGATGGAACTGACGTGAGGACGATGTTGATGTTTGGATTGAGCCTCGAAGAGACTTCCTACGTATCCTCATGACATGGAAACAATGTCTACGTAGTTTGGTGGGATGATAGGACATCTAAGGAGGCGTCCCATGAGGATGGATGCATGGATGGGACCTGGAGGAAGTAGAACATCCATGTTAGGGTATGATATTCCTCGAACACATGAGATCGAGGGATAGATCAGGATGAGAAATGGTTGCATGTCTTGACCCTCATAGAGGCTTCCTTTGTAACCTTGTGGCAGTGAATCAATGTCCTAGTAGTTCCTCTAACGATGATGTAGCATTGATTGGTGACTTCAACAACTTACCGCTGAATGAGGATGGCAATGGATTACTATTGAATGTGGGAACAATGTATTACCGCTGATTGATGTCCATGGTTAAACGTCATGCATGATAGGGGTGAACCGATGTGAATGAGGACATGGGGCCCAGATAGATGGTGGGTTTGAACCTCATGGAGTCTTCCTACATACCTCACCTTGGAAAGGATCAAAGAACACTTTATTCAGGTTGATGGAACTGACATGAATGTGGTTGGAACTAATGGGGTGTTGGGATTGAACCTCAGGGAGGCTTCCTACATACCTTTCCTTAGCAAGGATCAATGCACATGTTGTTTAGGTTGGTGTGTGGGGCTTACACTCTAGGCTGCCCAAGGTATTTGTGAACTGATTTTAAGATGGTTAGAATGACAGGGGTGGTGGGCAAGGACCTCATGAAGGCTTCCTACATACTCTACCATGGAAAAGATGAATGTCCTCATAGTTTAGATGGAGGTATTTGGGGATTACACTCTATGGAAGACCAAGTTGTTGGTTAACCAATGTGAAAGGGGTTGGGAGAACCAATGGATTGTGGGCTTGAACCTTAGGGAGGCTTATTACGTACCATGCCTTGGAATGGATAAAAGTCTATATAGTTCGGAATGGGGTCATTGGTGAACCGACGTGAATGTTGTCAGGACCAATGATTTTTGGGCTTTAAACTCAGGGAGGCTTCTTTCATACCATTCCTTGGCATTGATCAAAGAACACATAGTACAGAATGGGTCAGTGAACCGACGTGATGGAGGGCCTGGGGTCCCATGGGTGGTGGGATTGAACATCATGGTGGATTCTTACATACCATGCCCTGGAAATGATAAAATACCTCGTAGTTCAGCTTCATTTATATGGGGATTACATTCTAGGAATCCCAAAAAGATGCCATGGTTGGTGCTTACTCTAAGACCACATGAGTCATGCCCAGTGTGAGAAACAAGAGGCAGCAGATACCTAACGATCACATCGTGAAAAGTGCATCTATGAGAAGTGGAGAGTTGCATACACATGATCACATCCCAAAGAGTAATCAAAGTCTTATTCATGGTTAGAAACCCAAAAAGGATGGGACTTACTCCATGATGGAGGCATGGGTGCCACTATTGAGAAAAAATGGTGAATGAGGCTTATGCAAGGAAGATGCCTAGGTGCCACTATGTAGCCGAAATTGTGGATGGGGATTACACAAGGAAGATTCCTAGGTGCAACTATGGAGTGGAAACATTGGATGGGGATTACACAAGGATGATGCCCGTAATGACTTCCTCATGTCTGGCCATGAGGTCATCCCAATCCACTGGTGGGTTGAGGCCTTCGCAATTGCGCTAGTGTAGAAGAGGGATAATACCAAAGGATTTGAAATGAGTCCGAACAAAGGGAGATGAAAAATGTGAATCACATAACCGAAATTCGGAATGCAATTTGGGTGGCATGGAGGAGGAGGATAACTGTTGAACTTGTTCGAAATAGAACATCCATATCACGTTAACCTGAAATTGGGACAAACAAATGAGGTTCGACTGTTGATTGTTTTTGAAACCCAGGAACAGACTCAAAGTCTTGTCATAAGTCTTACAGGGTGTTAGCCCAGGACGATAGGTGAGACAAGGTGTCATGGGACCAGGCCAATAGGGGGACCCATTAAACAAGGAAGTGGATGTAGATCAGAATGAAGGACACACAAAGAAGGAGGTGGAGTGATGGAATGTTTTAAATGATTCCAACACTCATGAAATTATGCAACTTTAATCATGGCATTAGGCATCTTATGCTTGGATCATAATGAATCTCTTATTTTGAGCAAAAGGCATCTTATTTTTGGATCATAGGGTGCACTACAGATTATAGTCATGTAGAGAGGACTATTGGAATATAATGCATGGAGCATAAAGCATATCTTCTATTGAGTAAGAGGTATCCTATGATTGTGACATATGAGGTACTACATTTTAGAGCCATCTAGAAAGGACTGTTGGCATCGTATTCATGGATCACAACGCATCTATTGTTTGGAGCAAGTGGCATCCTATATTTGGAACAAAGGGTGTGCTAAAATTTATAGTCATGTTGATAGGACTATTGGAATCTCATGCTTAGAGTATAAGGAATCTCTTATATTGAGTAATATGCATCCTACGTTTGGGACATAGGGTGTACTATAGTTTAGAGTCATGTAGAATGGACTATTGGAATCTTTTTCTTAGAGCACAGGGCTTATCTTGTATTGAGAAAGAGGCATCCTTAATTTTGAACAAAGGGTTTACTATAGATTATAGTCATGTAGAGAGGACTATGAAAATCTTATGCTTAGAACAATTGGCATCTCTAGTTAGGAGCAAGAGGCGTCCTATATTTTTTATAAGGATTACTACAGTTTTATTTAATATGGATAAGACTTGTTAGGCCTAAGGCACCTAGAAATGGATGGTGGTGGGACTTGCGCAAGGTAATCCCTTTCTAGTTTGACCTGGAATATGATCCAAGTGATAGGGTTTGGAAGAGTTTCCTGAGGAATGGTTCGACTCAAGGTAATTGGGGAATTTATAATGATAATCTCAACTCACGAAATGGAAATAGAACCAAGAGTAATATGTTGACTCAAGGTGTTTCATTGTGTGCGGACGAGTCTCTCAAATAATGACATTTCATAGGTGGAAGGTGGGTGAGCATAAGGGTGCAAAAGAGATTCGCAAAGGAATGTTCTTTGCGATGTAGCACTGTAGAGTAGAAGGGTTAGTGGAAAATGGGGTCTCGCAGATCATGGACACGCAGAGCATGGGATCTGGGATCAACAATTCGAATGGAGCCGCTCGTGGAGCATCGTCTCGTAGAGCCCCTTCGCGAAAGATGCTATTCGCGGATCATGGGCTCTCGGAGCTTCTCCGCAAATGAAGCTACTCGCGTCGCATGGTCTCGAGGAGCTGCTTCGCAAAAGAAACTACTCACAGAGCATGGTCTCGAGGAGCCGCATTGTGAAGGAAAGTGGAGCTCCAGGAACCAAGAGATCCATATCCCAAGGGGTGGAGTGGCCTTTCGGGAAATGGATTGTGAGCTGGTTTTTTATAGGAAAGGGGATCCACGATCCAGAGTTCGCTTGGTGCGAAGACGGGGCTTCATCCAGGGCATGTTCAAAATCATCAAAGGGCTTCATGGAGCTATCCAACCTCCATGTTTCGTGGTGGATTGTGAACGTCAAAGGAATTCGCAGATCCATCCATCCACCTTGCTCCATGGAAGGTTTCATTCATTCATAAAATAAAAAAGGGATCATATCATATTGTCTAAATTATACAACGAAAACAACAACCCTAGTTGCCATCTTTATATCTGATTTACTTTTCAGTTTAACTGGGTATGATTTTTATATCGCTTTTGGGAAACCATCTCAAAATATCATAGATATATTTGAATAACACGAGGAATAATTGAAGTAATGAGCCTCCGAAAACATTAAAGGGCTTCACGGAGTATCATGCATCTTTGCTTCATGGTTGCTCTCCACGATCGTGGAGGGGGAATCGTGAATGGGCTTTGAAAACCAGTTTTCCATCCAAACATCAAATGTCCATAAGACCTAATATGTAACTCCATTCGTGCCCTATGACCTACCAAATATAATCTTGAGAAATGGGCTATGATCATGGATAATTTATAGATGCATCTAAATAATTTTGGTGACTCATTTTCCAATGTCAACAAATGCCACTCCTAAGAACGGGGTCCAACAAGGACGAGGAGGGTGAGACAGACCGCATTCTAAGGAAACGACTTTGTAAAACACGTGCATTGTTTCCCATTGTATCTCGATCATATTAAGGAGATATTTGACTTAATCTCTAGGCACTAGTGAGCCATGCTCAGTACAAGATACAAGAGATAATAGGAGCTCCTGTACGAGAGTGTTAAACAACAAAAGGTGTGAGGTGATCAAAATAGGACATCGATCATCATTTGGGAGAACCCTAAAATAAAGAGGGATCATAATTGGAGAACATGGCTCACCAGATATCCGACCTGCTTCTCCACCCATGCTCTGGTGCACAAGTAGGATAACACTAGGGGAATTTGAATCACTCTAAACCGAGGGGAGTAGAAGGAGTCAGTCATGATACAGAAAATATAGAACATTATGGTGGTAACATGACAATAAAGGATAACCATTGATCATGTTCAAAACATAGTATACTTATTGCATTAGCCTGAAATGGAGATTAAAAATGAGGGACGACCGTTGACTATGTAAGAAACACTAGTTCAGACTCAAAATTCTACCCATAAGTCTTCCAGAATGTTTCCTAGGATAGTAGGAAAGCCATAGGCCAGGCATCCATAAATTTAGGGGGATATTTTAGATATTAAAGAGGATGAGGGTTTGATTAAAGGGAACGCTGTCACGACTCGTCCTCGGGGCCCATGTCATGATAAACCCAATCCCTCCTTCCATAGTCCAGCGGCTAGCGACTAGCACCAAAGGCGTAATCCATATAAAAAGGGAAGGAATTGAATTTTAGCCTTTAACACACACATATCCTGAACGCAGGCAGTAGAATACGCAACTGAAAGTAAACAATAAGTGAAACTATATTCAAAAGTAATTGTTGAAAGGGAAGGGGCTGAAAATAGAAGACCAATAGTAAAGTACAACAACTGTAAATCTAGTTCAGATGCAGAAAGGTAAATATCATCTATTGAGTCATCCTTTGAGAATCCCACCTGAAGGGTGGGTACAGATGGCCTCCTCAGCACCCCAGGCTCGTCCATCCACTCCGAGTACATTTCTCCAAGTTTTCCACCTCCGGGACCATCCAAATCGACAAGTCACTACCTCGATCAGTGCTACTTGTCGTCTGTAACCGACACAAAGAAGTGAGGGCATATCCCATGTATGGGTGAGTATAACGATACTCATTAGGGGCCCCGAGACCCACGAAGGTCTCCAGAATCCATGAAGGATATACCATAGAAGCAATATACAATCAAGAAGTATCAATAGACCATACTTAGGATTATAACCATACATATACCAATGTTATCAATCACGGTTCGACTATAACTCTCGATCCCATGCAAAACCTAGTCCACAAAGGAAGTAATTCAATCACCTCGAAGATATAAGATTGAGATTCAAGACTCAGTTCAAAAAGGTATACATCATTCATAGAGTGATAGAGATGATCAGATGTTGTCATTGATTCACTTAAGCTGTCAGACCCACACAGGATACTGGACCAACTATGTTGTCGGCCCTACACAGGATAGATGACCAGCTACTCTATCGGACCCACATAGGATACAGAAACAGAAGTCAGAACTATCGAACCCACAAAGTATTCTTGTACAGAAGTCATCACTATCAAATCCATGGAGGATTTTGGTACTGATGTCATCACTGTCGAACCAACTTAGTATTCTGGTACAACATTTTTCGTTGTCGAACACACGTATCATTCCGATACAATAGTCATCATATCCAACTCTAGGGTTCCTTCACATTACAAACTCAATTCTGGGAGGATCCACACCATGAGTAAAGTATCGATACATAAACCATCACAAAGTCATGAGTTGATGTATTTTTTAGTTATGTCTGATTATAATAAACCCAACGCGATCGACGACGCGTCAATCGGACCCCCGATCTGATAGTTATTGGCATTTCCATTCCAAGGGACTAGGTGAATTTACGCTGGTTCCAACCTGGCCTTTTTCCAATGTTGTCCAAGAAGCACTTAGAGTATCGCAAATGGACCGCCTCATTGTGATGGTCCCAGTTTCATAGAAGGCGCATCAATCGGGCACGCTGTCTATGAGATATTCGAATTTAAGCAGTGTCGGGCACGGTTTGTCAAGCCCAGTGGGCTGGCGGGTCGGCGCAACCCAACTCAATGGGTCCATCCCGACTAGGGGGTCAGCCCGACCCAGTGGGGTGTGGCCCACCTATAGACCCATGTCGTGCTGCGATCCAGTTCGGTTCACTCAGTGGCTCTATGCAACACCTCCCCTCCTCTACCCGGATGGCCATAGCTGGGCTGGTTCTGTTAGGCATGAGCGGCCCCTACAACAGGCCACTGTTTTCCCCACGTGGCGCCAGGAAATTCCACGGTCTTCCAGCCCTACTGGCAGGCAGCCTGCCGGTTCACCCAGTAGAGCGGCCCGTGGAAGCGGGCCACGGTTCCTCTACCACACGACACCTATGGGTTCTGCGATCGTCCAACCCGGCCGGCATGAGACGGACCGGTTCTTCTATGGTCGAGCGTCCTGCTATTGAGGGCCATTGTCCTCCTCTATCTGGTGCCTTCGGGCACCACAGTCTTCTTGCGGGCTTGGCGGTATGCCAACCGGTCGTCCCGCTGATCGGCTCCACAACTTATGGCTTGGTCGGCCACCTCCACACATCCACCACTGTGCGATGGTGTCGTGGCCCCACTACCCTCCACGAGACGCGACGATGACACACCACCTCTGCCTCTAACTTGATATAATATAAACCAATGATGGGACGTCATGCCGTGTTTTTTTGGCACACACCCTCTACGTTATATGATAACAAAAGGCCACCATCAAACAATGTAATCATCAAATAGCATGGAAATAATTCAAAGTAATCAAATCCCCCTACATTTATCACAACGTTTGTTTAACGGTGTTGCGGAAACTTAATTCTAAGACATCATCATACATTGCACCCATCACACACCACCGATTCTAGGCTCAAGTGACTTCCTCATTCTTCATCGGAGATGACGTATTTCTTCATTGGAGATGTTCTTCGCAATAATAAAACTTTCTTTCTAATTATCCCAAATCCTCCCAAAAGAATAATTGAGAACCAAAATAAAATTTTAGGCACCCTAGTATTTTAATGTAGCCATCCTTTCAAAAGAATTCAAAAACTCAAATTAAATAATGATGACAATAATTAGTTTTGTTTTTACAATTATGGGGGAGGTTGGTGGAGGGTTCACCCAAATTGAAAAAACGAGGGTTGGATCGTAAAATTCAAGGGGAGTTTAAGGGGTTCATGGGGAGTGGAGGGGTTAGGTGCTTGTGTGGTCCCCCCACATAATATCCTTACATGGGAGGTTATGTGGTGGTGAGCCCCACCTCCAACATCCCTTTGGAGAAAAATAACCACAACATAAAATTAATTTATGTCACACATAATTTTATTTAATTTATTAAGAAACCCAATAATTAACTCCCACTCCTGATAAACTGCAATAGCGATAATGGTCTCCATAAATGAATACCGGTGTTGTGAGTTCATTGGTGCCTCAGAATTAAATTTCGATCACCAACTCAAAAGATTGAAAAATGTGCATGTACGTTTATTGAACGTACCCGAAAAATACGCCCGAAATTGATTTCGGGAACACCGGGCCTTAAAATCAAGGGTCGTCAGAAACTGTGGACTAATAAAATTCCTTTGTATTTATGAAAATAAAATTCCCACAGAATTTTAGGGTTTTTAAATTCTCCCCACATTAGGGATTTACATCCCTGTATGTAACAAAACACACTAAGGGAACAAATGGGGGTAATGAGCATGCAGTTGAGCCTCCCGCTTCCATGTGGTCTCTTGGAGGTTCTCGTGATGCTAGAGAATTCACACTAGAGGAATCAACCATCCTATTAGGACATGATCTTGTTGATCCTTTATCTCCGCTATGACTTCTGTGAATGTTGCCCCGTTATCGATGTCCAGCTCCCCATGGTCGAGAATGTGGGATAGGTCATGCACGTATCTCCTAAGATAAGATATGTGGAATAAGTTGTGCACCAGGTACAACTAAGGTGAAAGGGAAAGGCGGTAAGCCACATCATCACGCCTACTGAGGAATTGAAAAGGTCCTATTTATCATGGAGACAATTTGGCTCCTTGGCCAAATCTCTGTAGACCTCGTCGAGGTGAGACCCGTAGAAAGAGGTGGTCACCATCCTCGAACTCCAGTGGTCTCCGTCTATTATCATCATAGGACTTTTGTCTTCTCTATGCAGTCTTCCTCCGCTCCTAGATGATCTGCACATTCTCCTTCAAAGCAAGAACCATATCTGGTTATTCAAGTGCTAACTCCCTTGGGTTAGTCTAGTAGAGAGGTGATTTGCAAGGTCGGTCATACAGTTCCATGAAAGGTACTATCCCGATGGCGGATTGGTAGATTTTGTTGTACGCAAACTCCACCAATTGTATGTGATCCTCCCATATGCAACCAAATTCAAGGACACATTCACAGAGCATGTCCTCGAGAGTCTGAATGGTCCTCTCAATCTGACCATCTGTCTGAGGATGGAGGGCGATGCTCAAGAGATGTTGTGTCATGAAAACCTCCTACTACCCAATCCATTGATGGCAAGTGAAACAAGAATCTCAATCAAAGATGATCATCGATGTCACAACATTAGACCATATGCTATACTATAAGTAGAGTTGTCGCAATATATCAACTGAGCCCTTCTCTCTGATCGGTTGGACGTGGGCCGACATGGTGGGTTGATTGAAAATAACCCATATAAGGTTGTGTCCTTTGGATGTACATGGACGCCCCATCACAAAATCCATGGATATCCCATCCCACTTCCACTCGGGGACCACTAAGTGCTGAACCAAGACAGCTGGAAACTAGTGCTCCACATTCACTTTCTGACAAGTGAGGAATCATGAGAATAACTCTAATACTGCATTCTTCATACCTGACAACCAATGTTGTCGTCTGATGTCCTAATAAATCATTGCCTCTATTGGATGTACCGCTGGAGGGGAAGTGTGAAAATCCCTCAACACCTCATCCTTTAGTGAAAATGGTACCATGTAACGTCCTCTGAAGATGATGACATGATCCCCACCTTCTAAAAATCCATCAAGTGCCTGGCCTGAGGATATCTGAGCACGTCGCGTATCACAGTCAATGTCCCCACACTATGCCTCTCTGACTCCCTGAAGGAGTGCAGAAGTGACTGTGAGAGACTATAGAAAGGAAGAACGATCTCTATCCAAAATGGATATCTGCAACACGGCCAACTGCTCCGTGACCTCTCCTAGTAGTTGAATGCCTGATCTCGTGTTGAGAGAATCTTCTACAACGGTACCATTTCTAGGAGTATAAACTATATCGAAGTCATAATCCTCAAGGAACTCGAGCCATCGCTGTTGTCTCAGGTTCATGTCCTTACACGAGAAGATGTACCTGAGAGTCTATTGGTCAGAGTAGATGGTAAAATTCTCACCCTTCAGATAGTGTCGCCACATCATCAAGGCGAATACCACTGCTGCTAACTACAGGTCATGGGTAGCATATATCTGCTCGTGTTGTCTCAACTACCGTGAACCATACTCAATCACTACTCGCTCTTGCATCAAGACACACCAAATTCAAGTCTCTTATGGGTCGTAGTAAACTACATACCCTAATCAATCCTCTTGTAGCCTAATTATTTGTGCACTGGTGAATCTCAGCCTCAGCTCATGAAGGCTCTGATGGCATCTCTCTGACCACAAGAAGGTTTTCCACATCGTTTTCAAAGATGATAGTAGTGATGCAAATCTAGAGAAGTCTCAAAAAAATCTCCTATAGTACCCAACTAGTCCCAGAAAACATCACACCTCCGTCACACTCTTGGTTAGAACCCCAGAAGTACTGCCTCGATATTCAATTGATCCACTAGAACTCCAGCCTCCGAGATGATGTGTCCAAATAAGTAAACCTCTAAAATCCAGAACTGGGACTTCGAGAGCTTAACATATAGCTGGTGCTTTCAGAGTGTGTACAATAGTACTTGCTAATGGTAGGCGTGCTCCTCCACAGTAGTCAAGTAAATTAGTATGTCATCGATGAAGACTTTGATAAAGCGATCGAGGTTAGGCTGGAAGATCCTATTCATGAGACTCATGAACACTACTGTAGCATTGGTTACACCAAAGGGAATAACCATGAACTCATAGTGGACATACAAATACCTTATGGTTGTATTCTACACGTCCTCATCTCGAACTCTGTGATGGTGATAGCTTGACCTAAGGTATATCGTTGAGAACCATCATTCTCCCTTGAGCTGATCAAAGAGGTCATCAATCCTCGGGAGTGAGTACTTGTTCTTCACAGTCACCTGATTCAGGAGAAAATAGCGGACACACAGTCGTAATCTCCAATATTCCTTCTTTCAAAACAAAATCGGAGATGCCCAGGGTGAAACACTGGGTTCGATAAATCCCTTCCCCTGCAAGTCCTCCAGTTGTACCCGATGCTCCTGGAGCTCGGTGGGTTCCATAAAATATGCTGGAGTTGATATTAGTGTTGTCCCAGGGTACATGTCAATGTACAAGTCTACCTATCATCAAAGAGGTAGTCCGGGAATGTCATCAGGAAAAACATTAACATACAGATCCACCACAACAACAAAACTAGGACTCTTCACATCAACCACTCTGAGGATGAGACAATACAACTGATCTGTGATCGGATACCCCCTTTTCTACATAAGTCCATCCTATACTGGTAAGGCTCCCTTCTCTCTGGTGAAGGTGATCATAGACCCTTCCATGCAGATACACCTCACTTTAAACCTAATAAATTCAATCTAAACATGAACTGTGGACAACCATTCCATACCCAAGATGACGTTGTAAGGCCTCGACGCTGCTAAAAGAAGATCCCAGTCGAAGCTCTCATCTCCTAGAGTAAGCTCACACTACTAGAACCGGTGTGTAATCGTCGAGTCTTCTCTTATAGAAGTCTATAACCATAAGGATCAAGCCAACGACAACGTCAGAATCTCCGAGCTCTGAACGAGGGAAGTGGGAATAAAAGAAGGACTCGCACATGTGTCTATAAGTACTGCAGCAAGTGTAACACCTGAGATTTTTATGAGTAATATTTTGTTTTTATATATCATCAAATGAATCTTTCACTAAATACTAGCTTGGATTACTTTACACGCAATCGCGACCTTCCTCGATAGCTTGCATTGTACGCAATACCAAGTTTCACTAAACGACGATATGCTATTAAAATATTATTTAAAATAGCCGTTATGAATAGTAATAACCACTTTTTGAAATATTATCTTTCAAAATGTACTTCATTTTTGGATTCAGAATACTGAAATTATCCTAGGGTGAAATTTTGGTATTTTTCTGAAAAATTTCAATTTTTGATGAATAGTGAAACCACTAAGTGGTAGGTTAAAAACTGAATTTTGCATAAAACATAATTTTACCACTTCTGTGAATGGAATTTCGAAAATCCGACAGAAACAGTTGATATCAGTAAGTAAAATTTGGTTCAATGAGATAAAAATAATTTTTTGTTGAATAGTAACTTTTTACTTTTTTTACCACGGTTAATAGTAAATAGGGTAACTAAGGGTAAATATGATATTACTATTACCCTAACACATTTCCTAATTCTATTGGATAAGTGTAATTCGACCAAAAACAACCTTATGAATATAATATGACCATTTTGGTCTACTTGGATTACATTATGACATTTAATATTATTTTATTTAATGAATAGTTAAAATAGTTAAAATCAAAGTTTAATAACTAAAACATTTTTAATATGGGTTTATAAATAAGATAAATTAGATTATAAATATTCATAAGAAAGATAAAAATATTTTATACATAATGATATTTTATTTATAATTTTTAGACTTTAAATAAATTAATTTATTTA
Source organism: Viscum album (assembly GCA_963277665.1). Taxonomy (NCBI): domain Eukaryota; kingdom Viridiplantae; phylum Streptophyta; class Magnoliopsida; order Santalales; family Viscaceae; genus Viscum; species Viscum album. The sequence continues at coordinate 1,249,365,286 of OY728148.1, forward strand.
TGACACAACGATGATGTAGTAATTACCCTTTTAAGGAAATGTTAACATAATTGATGTTATAAATGCCCAAATAAATGTAATTTGAGACTTTTTATGAATTAAACTAATTTTATAGGTTAGTAAGATATATTAGTGTTGATTTAATCAACTTGTTTCGAACATATAATCTTGTTATGACTTTCACAAAAATCATATATCAAATAGTGTCAAAATTGACACAAAATAGTTTTTAAATAAAATAAAATATTATTAATTGTTATTTTATACCTAAAAATATATTTTTCGGCCAAATGACTTAGATAAGGATATATATATTAATAATAAACATCTTGGGGTTCGTTTGGCATGTTATAGTAAGTGTATTAACCATATAGTGTAAGAAAACAAAAAGACACGGTAAAAGTTAAATTATTTAACTTAGAGTTAAATCTAATTGATAAGGTTAAAATAATAACCTAAACTTGTCTAAATCCTATTGGATGATAGGATTTCGACCCTTACCCACTTTAAATTCGAAATATGACCCTTTGGAACCATTATAATACAATTTTTACTTTAATACAAAATAATATTTTGAGATATTCCTAAGGTGCCCCTCTCCTCCCTTATAAAAGGGCACCTCGTCCCCCTCCTCCTCACACCAATTTGAGCACTCAAGCTCGGAAAACCCCTGCCAAAATCTCTTCTCCACTTCCATAGAATAATCCTATAGGTCCTGGTCTTCTTCAAAGACCAATCTTAGTTCCCTAAGTGGAGGATTCAAAGATGCGTTTAAAAGAAGAGGTAATATCCATTACTGATCTTTTCAATTTCTTTCTTCTTAAACTTATTCTTCTTTAGTTGTTTAATGATAATGTAATAACATCAGTATTACTTACATACTGATATGTTATTATAAATATGAAACAACCCAAATTCACCTTCTATCCATCCTACAGAAAAATGAAATCACCGCGCGTGCATACGTACGGAATACCGTCTCCACGTCGTGGTTTAATCTGTTTTCCACCACCACCATACTTGTATGGGTATAATGGTTTAAATAATGACGATATATGACTATTAAAAAGTAATATTTATTCTGAAATAGTATACATACACTCCAATACAATTCCACGATCATAGGAATGATATCATCACTCGTGCGTATGTACGGAATACCGTCTCCACGATGTAATGCGACTCGTTCTACATGATGATCATTACATAGTAATTATATAAATCAATTAAATGAATAAATATGATATATGTTACACTAATACCATTCTGGATATAAGGAATCTATAACATTAATAGAATAATAAGAATTTATTCGGCAAAACATGCGTAAGAACAAAAGGCAATAAAGACCCGAGTAACAAGTAACAATGAAATATTACTAATAAGAAGCTAAGAATATGACCATATTTTATATAATATCAATATGTATTATTCTGTAATAAGTAAATAATATTATTTAAACCATTATACAGGAGCTTCAGACACGTACAAAGCAAATCAGACCTAAGGTAAGGGGAAATATCACAATCTCATTTTTATCCGAGATTGTTTATATTTTGGTATTTACTGGGGTGTATTTTATCATCCACAACCATGTTCCCTAAATATGTAATATTGTTTACATCCACTTACAATAGTTTAAATCCAATTTTACCCTTTGGTGATTTTTTAGTAAAGAATATGAATGGAATCTTTTGTTGTTTTTTCGTACGAGGTACTTTTTGACTTTTCCAAAAAAAGTACGAAGAATTTTTTTTAACTTATATGGAATTAATGGATTTTTAAAACATTATTTCCAAGAATATTCCTTTACAAGTTTTCATGTTTATTTTTAATCAACTTCTTTTAGTTTATAATTGTATGACATGATAAGAAAAGATAAGTGTTTTTGAAGAAGAAAGGATATTTTCCTCATGAATGGAGTTCAGGTGTTTTATCAAAATTATTTTCCATCTAAAATAATAAAGGGTTCTGTTTTTATCCCTATTAATACATTGATTTGATTATTTTGTGAGGGAATCATTTTTATGAAGTCATTTCCCTTATATGATTTGTTTTATGATGTCATGATGTTTCAAGAATCCCATTTTTGTTACATGTGTTATGCGATGATGTATGATTTATGATTATGTGGCACACTTAAGAAAGGATTCATTATAAGATGGGTGGGACCTATATCTCCGTCCAATGCATTGGGTAAATATTTTATATCTCATGAGATAGACATGGCTGGAACGGAAGGTTATTTCGGTTCAGGGATACATGACTGAAATGAGGAGTGAACTCAATTCAGAAATGGACTTTGTCCGCTAAGATAGTCTTGGAAATGAGTCATGACTAACAAGAAATGATTTTCCATGATTATGTGTTCATGCCACATTGTTTCAAGTTTTATGTTATGATTATGGGGATCTCATTTTCAATTATATGATTTATTCGATGTTAAGATATTATGATCTCTTTTGCAGGTTATGATTTTCAAAAACATATGATATGATTTTTATTTCCTTTAATTGCCCTTGCTGAGCATTTGAGCTCAACCTTTTTTGTATGTTTTCTTTTCCCCAAGTCAGGAAGATAGATATTAGGTAGAATATGCTAAAAGGGACCCTAGATATGATGAAATAAATGGGAGACACTGTAGAAGATTTATGAACCAGTTGTTTATTTCCTTTATTTGCCCTTGCTAAGCATTTGAGCTCACCCTTTTTTGTATGTTTTCTTTTCCCCAGGTCAGGAAGATGGATATTAAGAAGAATATGCTAAAGGGACCCTAGATATGGTGAAATAAATGGGAGACATTGTAGAAGATTTATGAACCAATTGTTTATGTTTTCCTGTTTCTAAACACACTATACCTATACAGTCCTTGTTGGTTTTGGCATATGTTGTAATAAGTGTGCTTCAATTTTGAAGTATTAACAATGTATGTAAAGTATGGGTCATTATAGTTGGTATCAGAGGAAAGGTATAGTCAACCTTTGGAAACTAGGATGCGAAATCCATCATAAGAACCCTAAGGATAATTCTAAGCGTAGAACACAATCTTAGTGTTTTAGAAATGGCCATGAATACCCTAGGATAAGACCTTAATTGTGAAATTTTATTCTTGATTATGTGGTTTTCCTTTTATAATTACTGTTCCTCACACTATTCTTCTTGGTTTTAGTCAATGGCTGGAACTCATAGGATCCGTGTTAATACAGAATGCGACGGGCAATGCAATGATTGTCCCCCTGAGCAACCAAATGTTATGGGATATGGAATGAAAAATCTTGTAGCCATGATCACACAACTTTCTCAAACTATGAATCATGCAGGATTTCCAAATGAGCAAAGGAAGGAGCAACATTCTTTTGAATCCTTCATGAGACAGCATCCACCTTCATTCAGCGGGTTTACTGATCCATTAGTTGCTGAACAATGTATTAGTACTACTGAAAAGATATTTTCAGTTCTTCAATGTTCTGAGCATGATAAAGTCATCTTAGCGGTGTATCGTTTGGAAGGTGATGCTGATCAATGGTGGAATATTATTAAGAATACCAGGCAAAGGGATGAAATTGAGTCCATGGAATGGGACGAGTTCAAGAACGTATTTTTCAATAAGTACTTCCCTCATATTCTCCTAACAAAGATGGAGGAAGAGTTTCTTGAACTGAAGCAAAAGGATGATGAATCTGTTGGTACCTATGAAGAAAATATTACTATACTTGCAAGGTACACTTCTGGTATTATTATCCAACCTGAGATTATGTTCGATCGAATCTTTAGTGGCTTAAAACCAACTCTTCAAAGGGCCTTAGCCATAAGGGACTTCAATAGCTATGAGGAAATCATTCGATGTGCTCTCAAAGTTTAGATGGAGATTGGAGTAACCCATCAATCATATGGGTTTAATAAGAAGAGGAAAATGGAATTCAAAGGAAAATCTAAAGAGCACACTGAAAAGAAGATGAGATTTCCCTTATGCTCAATGTGTGGAATGAAACATGGAGGGAGTTGTCTTAAAGGGACAAGTAAATGTTTCAAATGTGGAAAGGAAGGTCATAGGGCATTTGAATGCCGTGATAATGGGAAGAAGATATATAATGATGCAAACAATGGAAGGGATACACAGAATGAACCTAATACACTTCAATATTTCAAGTGCAAGGAGATGGGGCATTATGCCAATCAATGCCCAAATCCAAGGGTTGATGATGATGGTCGACGTCAACAAACTCTTATGGCAAAAGACAAAGGAAAGTCACATGAAATTTCTATTAGCGATGTGGAGTATGATAATGATGTGGTGAAAGGTACACTTACCATCTACTCTAAATTAGAAAAATGTTTTATTTGATTTTGGATCCACCCACTCTTTTATTTCTGAAAAATTTTCTAAGGGTATCACCGTATTACCTCAACAATTAAATGTTGAGTTTTCTGTGACAACACCTAATGGCACAACAGTCACATCAAAATTTATAATTCTTCCCCGATTGAAGTTTGTGGGAAAGTGCTTCCTGCAAATCTTGTGATCTTTCCTATAGTGGAATTTGATGTGATTCTTGGCATGGATTGGCTTTGTCTACATGGAGCTCATATCAATTTCCAAATAAGGGAAGTCACATTTCATATTCCAGATCAATCTACGATCGTTTATCGATGCAAGGATGAATATAACCTACCAGTAGAAATTCCATCCATCATAAGGGTCTTGATTCCACTAAATGAAGGTTATTTATCTCAAATGGTTGTTGAGAAACTCACGATTAAGAATATTCCCATCGTATGGGAGTTTGATGATGTCTTTCTGAGGGAATTATCGGGTCTTCCACCAAATCGTGAAGTTGAGTTTTCAATAGAACTCGTACCGGGTGCTTTTCCTATTTCAAAGACACATTATAGAATGGCCCCAATTGAGTTGCAGGAATTGAAGAAGAAACTCCAAGAGAATCTTGATAAGGGATTCATACGCCCTAGTGCGTCACCTTGTGGAGCACCTGTTCTATTTGTTAAGAAGAAATATGGATCAATGAGACTCTGCATTGATTATCAAGAACTTAACAAGATCAATATCAAGAACAAATATCATCTCCCATGCATTGATGACTAATTTTACCAACTACGCGGAGCTCAATAATTTTCCAAGATTGATCTTCATTCAGGGTATCATCAATTAAGGGTCAAAAGGGAGGATATACCAAAGACGGCTTTCTATACAAGTTATGGACACAATGAATTTATAGTGATGCCATTTGGTCTTACTAATTCCTCTGCTATCTTCATGGATCTAATGAATAGAGTCTTTAGAGACTACCTTGATCAATTTGTGGTAGTCTTTATAGGCGATATTCTTGTCTATTCAAAGATCAAGGAAGAGCATGAAGATCACTTGAGAAATATATTGAAGACCCTGAGAAAGGAGAAGCTTTATGGAAAATTTACCAAGTGTGAATTTTGGCTTCAAACAGTTGCATTTTTGGGTCACATAATCTCAAAAGAGGGGATATCTGTGGATCCAGCAAAAATAGTGGTTATCGAAAGATGGTCGAGACCAACAACAGTAACTGAGATCCGAAGTTTTCGTGGTTTGGCTGGATATTATCGACGTTTTGTAAAAGATTTTTCACGATTATCTAATCCACTCACCAAGTTGACTCGGAAAGGAGTTAAGTTTATTTGGACAGAGGAATGTGAAGAGAATTTCAAGGAGTTGAAAAGAAGGTTATCTAGTGCACCTCTGCTCACACAGCCTTGTAGTGGAGAAAGGTTTGTGATCTGCAGTGATGCATCCAAGAAGGGATTGGGGTGTGTTCTTATGAAAAATGATATGGTGATAGCTTATGCCTCACGACAGTTGAAAATCCATGAGCAAAATTACCCAACACATGATTTGGAGTTAGCTGCGGTAATCATTGCATTAAAGATTTGGAGGCATTACCTTTATGGTGAAATGTGTGATATTTATACTGATCATAAAATTTTAAAGTATATTTTCACACAAAAGGAGCTGAATATGCGTCAAAGAAGATGGTTGGAGCTGATTAAGGATTATGACTGCTCAATCCATTACCACCCTGGGAAAGCAAACAAGGTGGCAGATGCACTAAGTCGACGAGACCATGCTAGTTTATCCATGATGAGGATCACAAAAGATCCAATATTTATGGATTTACAAAGGATGGATCTTGGAAATATAATGGAAGGGGAAAAATATTATCTTTCTCAAATGAATGTTCAACCATCTATACATGTGAAGATTAAAGAGGGACAGAAAGAAGATGTAGAGTTACAAAAGAAGGTGAGAAATGTTCCTGAATTCAACCTTGATTGTGATGGGATAATAAAGTCCAGGAATCGAGTTTGTGTTCCTCCCATCCTCGAATTAAAGAAGGAGCTGCTGGATGAGGCTCATAGTTCTTCATTCTCTATTCATCCTGGAAGCAAGAAGATGTATAAGGACCTGAAAGAGTACTTCTGGTGGGATGGCATGAAAAGAGATGTTGTTGAATATGTCTCTCGATGTTTGGTTTGTCAACAAGTTAAAGATGAGACACACAAGTCTAAGGGAATGTTACAACGATTACCCATACCTGAATGGAAATGGGAAAACATCACTATGGACCTTGTCACAGGACATCCTAAAACATCCAAAGGAAATAATGCTATCTGGGTCATCATTGATCATCTTACAAAGTCTGCACACTTCATTACTATTAGAGAGGATTTCTCTCTAGATCAGCTTGTCAGGATATATGTAAAGGAAGTGGTAAGAATTCATGGAGTACCACATTCTATTATATCTGATCGGGATCCGAGATTTACCTCGAAGTTCGGGTGAAGTCTTCAGCATTATCTGGATATAGAGTTGAGTTTCAGCACTGCTTATCATCCTCAGACAGACGGTCAGTCTGAGAGAACAATTCAAACCCTAGAAGATATGTTGAGAGCTTGCTCTATGGATTTCAACGGAGGTTGGGATCAACAACTACCTTTGGTGTAATTTTCTTATAATAATACCTTTCACTCCAGTATTCATATGGCTCCGTATGAAGCTCTCCATGGAAAGAATTGTAGGACTCCAACTTGCTGGAATGATGTTGGAGAAGGAAAGCTATTAGGACCAGATCTTGTTGATGAACTGGAAGAAAAGGTTAGATCTATTCAACAACAAATAAGAGCAGCTCAGAGTCGACAGAAAATTTATGCCAACAACCGAAGAAAAGACCTAGAGTTTTAATTGGGTGATAAAGTGTTCTTACGAATATCTCCCTGGATGAAGGTTATGAGATTTGGAAAAAAGTGGATGTTGAGCCCTAGATATATTGGTCCTTTCGAAATACTGGATCGTGTTGGAAAGGTAGCTTATCGATTGGCGCTTCCACCGAATCTCTCTCAAGTTCATGATGTGTTCCATGTATCTCTCTTGAGAATGTATATACCTGATCCTTCACATGTACTCAGCTCAGAAGTTGTACCGCTGGAGCAAGATCTTTCTTATGAAGAACAACCGATAGAGATTCTGGATAGTAGCGAAAAAGTCCTACGAAACAAGACCACTCGATTGGTGAATGTTTTATGGAGGAACCACCAACGTGAAGAAGCTACATGGGAGCTTGAGGATATGATGAGGGAGAAGTATCCTCATCTGTTTGTTACAAAGTGAAGAATTTCAAGGGCGAAATTCATTTTAAGGGGGGTAGAATGTAACACCCGAGAATTTTATGAGTAATATTTTGTTTTTATATATCATCAAAGGAATCTTTCACTACATACTAGCTTGGCTTACTTTACACGCAATCGCGACCTTCCTCGATAGCTTGCGTTGTACGCAATACCGAGTTTCACTAAACGATGATATGCTATTAAAATATTATTTAAAAAGCCATTATGAATAGTAATAACCACTTTTTGAAATTTTATCTTTCAAAATGAACTTCATTTTTGGATTCGGAATACCGAAATTAGCCTAGGGTGAAATTTTGGTATTTTTCTAAAAACTTTCAATTTTTGATGAATAGTGAAACCACTAAGTGGTATGTTAAAAACTGAATTTTGCATAAAACTTAATTTTACCGCTTCTGTGAATGGAATTTCGAAAATCCTATAGACACGGTTGATATCAGTATGTAAAATGTGGTTCAATGAGATAAAAATAATTTTTTGTGAATAGTAACTTTTTACTTTATTTTACCGCGGTTAATAGTAAATAGGGTAACTAAGGGTAAATATGATATTACTATTACCCGAACACATGTCCTAATTCTATTGGATATGTGTAACTCGACCAAAAACAACCTTATGAATATAATATGACCATTTAGGTCCACTTGGATTAGATTATGACATTTAATATTATTTTATTTAATGAATAGTTAAAATAGTTAAAATCAATGTTTAATAACTAAAACATTTTTAATATGGGTTTATACATAAGATAAATTCGGTTATAAATTTTCATTATAAATCAAAAAAAATTTCCTACATAATGATATTTTATTTATAATTTTTAGACTTTATATAAATTAATTTATTTATGACACAACGATGATGCAGTAATTACCCTTTTAAGGAAATGATAACATAATTGATGTTATAAATGCCCAAATAAATGTAATTTGAGTCTTTTTATGAATTACACTAATTTTCTAGGTTACTATGATATATTAGTGTTGATTTTATCAACTTGGTGCGAACATATAATTCTGTTATGACTTTCACAAAAATCATATATCAAATAGTGTCAAAAATGACACAAAATAGTTTTTAAATAAAATATTATATTATTAATTGTTATTTTATACCTAAAAATCTAATATTAGGCGAAATGAATTATATAAGGATATATATATTAATAATAAACAACATGGGGTTCGTTTGGAATGTTATACTAAGTGTATTAACCAAATAGTGTAAGAAAAAAAGACATGGTAAAAGTTAAATTATTTAACTTAGAGTTAAATCTAATTTATAAGGATAAAATAATAACCTAAACTTTTCTAAATCCTATTGGTAGATAGGATTTCGACCCATCCCCACTTTACCTTCGAAATAAGACCCTTTGGAACCATTATAAACCGATTTTAACTTTAATAAAAAATAATATTTTGAGATATTCCTAAGGTGCCCCTCTCCTCCCTTATAAAAGGGCACCTCCTCCCCCTCCCCCTCACACCAATTTGAGCACTAACGCTCAGAAAACCCCTGCCAAAATACCTTCTCCACTTCCCTAGAATAATCCTAGAGGTCATGGTCTTCTTCAATGACCAATCTTAGTTCCCTAAGTGGAGGATTCAAAGAGGCGTTTAAAAGAAGAGGTAATATCCATTACTGATCTTTTCAATTTCTTTATTCTTCAAATTCTTATTCTTTAGTTGTTTCATGATAAAGTAATAACATCAGTATTAATTACATAATGATATGTTATTATAAATATGAAACAATCCTAATTCACCTTCTATCCATCCTATGGAAAAATGATATCACCGCGCTTGCGTACGTACTGAATACCATCTCCACGTCGTGGTGTAATCTATTTTCCACCACCACCTTACTTGGATGGGTATAATGGTGTAAATAATGACTATATATGACTATTAAAAATTGATATTGATTCTGAAATAGTATACATACACTCTAATACAATTCCATGATCATAGGAACGATATCATCACTCACGTGTACGTACGGAATACCATCTCCACGATGTGATGCGACTCGTTCTACATGATCATCATTACATAGTAATTATATAAATGAATTGAATGAATCAATATGATATATGTTACACTAATACCATTCTGGATATAATGTATCTATATACTTAAAAGAAGAATACGATTTTATTCGGAAAAACATGCATAAGAACAAAAGGCAATAAAGACCCGAGTAACAAGTAACAATGAAATATTACTAAAAAGAATCTAAGAATATGACCACATATTATATCATATCAATATGTATGATTCTGTAATAAGTCAATAACATTATTTAAACCATTATACATGAGCATTGGACACGTACAAAGCAAATCGGACCTAAGGTAAGGGGAAATATCACAATCTCATTTTTATCCGAGATTGTTTGTACTTTGGTATTTACTGGGGTGTATTTTATCATCCACATCCATGTTCCCTCGATATGTAATATTGTTTCCATCCACTTACAATAGTTTAAATCCAATTTTAATCTTCGGTGAGTTTTTAGTCAAGAATATGAAAGGAATCTTTTGTTGTTTTTTCGTACGAGGTACTTTTTGACTTTTCCGACAAAAGTACGAAGAATGTTTTTTTAACATATACAGCATGAATTGATTTTTAAAACACTATTTCCAAGAAGATTCATTTACATGTTTTCAAGTTTAGTTTTAATCAACTTCTTTTAGTTTATAATTGTATGACATGTTAAGAAAAGAAAAGTGTTTTTGAAGAAAACAGATATTTTCCTCAAGAATGGAGTTCAAGTGTTTTATCAAAATTATTTTCCATCTGAGATAATAAAGGGTTCTATTTTTATCCCTATTATTTCATTGATTTGACAATGTTGTTAGGGAGTTATTTTTATGAAGTCATTTAACTTATATTATTTGTTTTTTGATGTCATGATGTTTCAAGAATCCCATTTTTGTTACATGAGTTATGCGATGATGGAAGATTTATGATTATGTGGCACACATAAGAAAGGATTCATTATAAGATGGGTGGGACCTATATCTCCCTCCAATGCATTGGGTAAAGATTTTATATCTCATGAGATAGACATGGCTAGAACTGAAGGTTATTTCGGTTCAGTGATACAGGACTGAAATGAGGAGTGAACTCAGTTCAGAAATGGAGTTTGTCCGCTAAGATAGTCTTGGCAATGAGTCATGACTAACAAGAAATGATTTTCCATGATTATGTGTGCATGCCACAAAGTTTCATGTTTTATGTTATGATTATGGGGATCTCATTTTCACTTCTATGATTTATTCCATGTTAAGATATTATGATCTCTTTTGCAGGTTATGATTTTCAAAAAGAAATGATATGATTTTTATTTCCTTTATTTGCCCTTGTTGAGCATTTGAGATCACCATTTTTTGTATGTTTTCTTTTCCCCAGGTCAGGAAGATGGATATTAAGTAGAATATGCTAAAAGGGACCCTAGATATGATGAAATAAATGGGAGACACTGCAGAAGATTTATGAACCAGTTGTTTATGTTTCCCAGTTTCTAAAGACACTATACATATACGGTCCTTGGTGGTTTTGGGATAATTTGTAATAAGTGTGCTTCAATTTTGAAGTATTAAAAATTTATGTAAAGTATGGGTCATTATATAAAGGGTGGAGTAGACACATATAGTACCTCGAATAATCTTAGGTGTGATGTGGTTGTAGGCGTTGACGGCCTAGAGCTGAACCCTCCTCTGTTTGTCAGCTCCTTTTGGTCAGGGTGGACCTCCTGGTGGTGGTGGTGGTAGAGCTTCAAAACATCGTCCCCCACCCGCCGCTCGTCCAGCTAGTGTGCCATGTCCCCCTTCTCCCTACGGACCACCATGGTCAAAACTATACCTCTACTAGGGACCTCCCTCTACTACCTTCTGCCCATATGCCCGGTGGGTCGAGGAGTCTCGATCCATGGCGCCCTACCCACTGCAGGAATAGCACTGCCTGCTCCTCGTATTGCTAGCTTTGTCTCGTGTGCCCTGCACAACCGAACCCATATCCTAGGGTCTCCCACCTGATGGCCTAGTACACTTATAAATCTACAACATCTGTCTACTATTGTCTGCAGAATACTCCACAATGTGTCACCCTGTGGTGTGTCTCGCCACTAGTGACTACTCTGCGAGAAAACTCTCCACTAGAAGTGCTCGCTCCATCACACCCTCTGCATCAAAATGTTGAGGGGAATCATCAATGGCTTGATCTCATCCCTGAGTCCCTGCGTGAAATTTTGGGCACTGAAAATGGGCCCGGACCATATCCATGGAGTAGCACAAGATGTCGGTGATCCTCATTGAGTATGGACCTACTGTCATGGTGCCCTACTACAGATGATGTAACTCCGGAATCCGCACCACACAAAGGGTTGACAGAGAAAACTCTAAGCGAAAGAAAATATCAAAGTTTGGACATATTAATGACGACTCATCATGCAAAAAGTGATTCTGGCTCCACCTTCTTCCTTCTGCTGCATGCAGAAGACTCGCGGCAAGGATCACCATGAGGTCGGCTGGTGTCCCTACCAATCTGAAAACTCTCACGACAGTCTCCAGCCAATCCTCAACTGCATGTGGGTCCATCTCTCCTCAAAAACTATATGGAATCTGGCTCTGGAACATGTACAACCCACTTAGGCAACATGCACTCTCTGCTGCTAGAGCTAGTGTTATCAGTGGCCCAGTGGGTAGTGGTAACAGTGGTGCCTCTACTATGATGGGGCCCGACACCTAGGCCTCATCGCTCGGTGGGATACCATCATGTGTCAAACTCAGAAACCTTGCTAGCTGCCTTCGTGGGGCTATCCTAAAATGAAACAGGTGATCCATGGTTAAAACAGTATACTTGGTGAGCTGACACATTTTAATTGCATAGAAAACTCTTTCAAAGGAAACACACAACCAAATAGTGGTTTCATGCACTGAGTTAGAGATCAAATGTTAGAGTCCTAATGTATCGATACGTTGACCGCCGCACCAACACAGGTTTCCCTAAACAGATAACCAAACCCAAAACATTAAAATTATTTCCATTAAAAGAATCAGAGTCCATGTTCTGCGGTAGAACCAACTCCTCTGATAACAATTTGTCAAGACCCATCGTCGGGGCCTGTGTCGTGACTACCCCAAGCCTGACATCCATATGCCAGGGGATGAAGACTATCACCAAAGGGGTAATCCCTATAAAAAGTAAAGTCATTTCTTTTTAACCTATAACAAACATAATGCTTGAAAAAAAGAATTACAATACGCAACTAAAAGTAAAAACTGAGTAAAACTGTATTCAAAACTATGTGCTGAAAGGAAAGGGTCCGGAAATACCAGCCCAATAGTTATGTACAACAATTTTAAAGCTAGTACAAATGAAAATAGGTAAACAGAAACTACTGGGTCATCCTCTAGAAATCCCACCTGAAGGGTGGGTACATATGGCCTCTTTAGAACCCCAGGTCTAACCGTCCAGTATGTTTATATCTCTCCAAGTGGTCCACCATCGGTTAACTTCCAACTCCACAAGTCTCTACCTCAATCAGTGCTTCCTATTGTCTGTAACCAACACAATGATGTGCAGGCATATCCCATGCAGGGGTGAGTATAATGATACTGAGTAGAGACCTCAAGACCCCAAAAGGTCTAACAAAATCCAAAAGGACATACCAAAAAATAAATATTCAATCACAATGTATCAACCAACCCAACATAGGTATGTGACCATTCATATAACTAAGTTATAAATCAAGGTTCAGCTCCAACTCTTGAGCCCAAGCACAACCCAGTCCACATAGGAAGTAAGTCAATCACCTCGAAGTTAGATGATTGAAATTCAAGACTCAAATCAAACATGTATACATATTTCATAGAGTGATACATATAATCAGATGTCGTCACTGATTCTTCTATGCTATCGGACCCACAGATGATACAAGACAAACAATGATGTCTTACCCACACCGGATACAGGACCAGCTACTCTATCGAACCCATACAAGATACAGAAATAGAAGTCAGAACTGTCAAACCCACAGAGGATTCCAGTGTAAATGTCATCACTATCATACCCATGAATGATTATAGTACAGAAGTCATTTTTGTCAAACCCCCTTAGGACTCCGGTACAGTAGTTTTCACACTTGAACCCATAGAGGATTCTAGTACAATAGTCGTCAAAACCAGCTCTAGTGTTGCCGCACACAGAAGGCTTGATTCTGAGAGGGTCCTCTCCTCGAGTCAAGTTTCAATAAATCAACTATTAGGAAGACCTGATTTGAAGTATCACATAGTCTCGTCTCATCATAAGGAACCCAACACGATTTACAGTGCGTCAATCGGACTCACGGTCTGAGAGTTATTGGAATTTATGATCCAAGGGTCTGGTTGGATGTACGCTCATTAAAAACCCATATCTTTTTCAATGTTGTCCAAACATACTTATAGTATCTCAAAAGAACCACCTCGGCCTGCTGGTTCACCAATCAGAGGAACCCGCACAATCGGGCCATGGTTCTTCCGCCGTGAAATGCCTACGGGCGCCGCAATCCTCAATCTTGGCCTTTCGTAGTTGGTTAGTTCTTCCAGCCCGGCCGACATGAGGTTGACTGGTTCTTCTCTGGTCGAGCGATCTATGGTTCCAGGCGACGATACTCCTCTATGTGATGCCTTTTGGCGCCACAATCATCCAACGGGCCGGTCGGTCGGCTGACCGATCGTCCCGCTGCACGGCTCCACGACGGCCAGCTCGGTCGGACACCTCCGCATTTCCACAACGGCGCGATGGTTCCACGGTCCCACTACCCTCTGTGCGACGGGACATCAACACACTACCTACACCTCTGATGTAAAACAATATAAACCAATGGAGGGACATTAGGCCATGTTTGTTTGGCCCGCACCCTATGCAATATATGATAACAAAAGTCTACTGTTGAACAATGTAAGTGTCGAAGAGGGTGAAAATAATTTAAAGTAATCAAATCCACCAACCGCGATCTCAATGTTCGTTTGATGGTGTCACAGACAGAGAATTGGAATATTTCATCGTACGTTGTGCACATCACATCCCGCAGATTCCAGGATCGAGCTTCTTCCTTGTTCTTCGTCGGAGAGGACATCGTTCTTCTTTGGAGATGTTCTTCACGATAAGAACACTTTATTTCTAATTCTCTCAAATCCCCCCAATAGAATAAATTCCAACATAAACAAAATCATAGGATCCCTAATATTTTAATGTTTCCATCCTTTAAAAAGAATTCAAAAACTCCATTTAATTATTGAAGACATTCATTAGTTGTGTTGGCACAAATAATGAGAATGGATGTGGAGAGTTCACCAAAATTAAAAAAATGGGATGGCTCATTAAATTCAAGGGGTGTTTATGGGGTTCAAGGGGAGTTGAGCAGTTAGGTGCTCATGTGGGCCCCACCACCTAAATCCTCCCATGGGAGGCTATGTGGGGGTGGGACCCACCTCTAAATTCCCTTTGGAGAAAATAACCACCACATAAAATAAAATTATGTCATACATAATTTTTTTTAATTTATTAAGAATCCTAATAATAAACGCCCACTCCTAATAAAACATAACTATGGTAGAGGTCTCTTTAAGCGAATATTGGCACTGCGAGTTCGTCGGTGTCATCATATTTTAATTCCGAGAACCAGTTCAAAAGATTGAAAAACCATCATGTACTTCTACTGAACATACCTGAAAAAACATCAGAAATTAATTATGGGAACTTCAGGCCTCAGAATCAGGCACCGTCAGAAAATATGGACTCGTAAAATTCCCATGTATTTAAGAAAAAAAATTTCCATGGAATTTACGGTGCTTTAAATTCTCTCCAAATCAAGGTTTTACATCCCTATAAGCTACAACACACACTAAGGGAACAAATGGGGGTACTGAGCATGCATATGAGCCTCTCACTCCCATGTGCTCTCTTGGAGGATCCCGTGCTGCCATCGAATGCGAACTAGAGGAATCAACCATCCTCGTAGGACCTGATCCTATCGATTCAAGATATCTACTGGGACCTCAATAAATGTCTCCTCTTTATCGATGTCTAGCTACCCATGGTCGATAATGTTGGATGGGTCATGCACATATCTCCTCAGCTGAGATATGTGGAAGACGTCGTCCACCCAGTGAAATTGAGGTGGAAGGTCCAGGAGGTATGCCACCTCACCTACCCAGCTGAGGACCTGAAAAGGTCCGATGAATCGCAGAGAAAACTTGTCGCCTTCGGAAAAATCTCCATAGAACACGTCGAGGTGAGACCCATAGAAATATGTGGTCTCCATCCCCGACCTCCTGTTTTCTTCGTATCCTATCAACATAGGAATTCTGTCTGCTCTGTGTAGCCGTAATCTACTCTTGGATGATTTACACATTCTCTGTCGTAGCCTGAACCATCTCTAGTCCTATAAGTGCTGACTCCCATGGGTTAGTCTAGCACAGAGGTGATCTTCAAGGTTGGTCATACAGTGCCTCGTAAGGTGCCATCCTGATGGTGGTGTGGTAGCAGTTGTTGTGCGCAAACTCCACCAAGGGTAAGTGATCCTCCTAGCAGTGACCAATGTCAAGGACACATGAACAGAACATGTCATCGAGAGTTTGGATTGTCCTTTTTTCAGAACACATCTAAGTATGACATTGAGACACATCAGATAGAGGTAGCTGAGTCCCTTCATAAGGACAAGGGTCTTGGGGTCACACCCTTCTAACTTAAGGGTTCTAGGATGATCCATTAAGTGGGAATGATTTATTGAATTGGATCAGGGCAGTGAAGTTGCCAAGCAATATGTGTCGTTCCCATAGGGAGATCTTAGTTTATGGTCATAGATCTCGGACCAGGTTGGGAGAAGACGTGGGAGGCACATGCTGTGGACTTTTCAAAACCTGTCGTGAATGAGGACCCATAAGGTACTCGATACACCACATGTTCCTGTGAGTGTTCAGGATGAGGGGCTGAAATAGAGGGGACTAGATTTTGGATTCCTAGGGAAGGACCCAAAGACAAGATGTCTAGGCATTCCTACATATCACATGAGGATTTGAATCAAGCCATACATAGTTCTGGAAGATGTCGTGAATTATAATGACATGCATCAAAAAATGTGTATTGGTTTTAGTTTGTGGTCATAGATCTCGGACCATGAAGATCATTAAGGTGTGTAGGGGACACATGGTAAATTGATTATGAAACTTGACATGAATGAAGACCCAATGTCCAGATTACCATGTGTTCCCAAGGAATGTTTTAGTTTGAGGGACCAGACAAGAGAGTCATGTTGTGCCCATGTGGGAAGCACTCGGGTGATCTTACGTATCTCATGAGAATGAGAATCAAGCTGTACGTAGTTCTAAGAGGTGCCATGGTTGGATACCAGTTCTCGGGATAAAAGAGGTGTGCTGGTGTTGTCCTCGAACCAAAAGAAGTGGTATTTTATGTCTCATGTTTGACTTTTATGGTGAATGGGTTTTTTTGAGAAGTGATTGGCCTATGATAGGATGTTCGAGAATCACCACAAGAATCATGCCGTACGAAGGAGTATGCAAATGGTATGGAATATTAATGATACCAAATATGGTGTTCCCTTGAGCGAGTACATCACGATGCATTTCCATTTTTCGTCGTGCGTACAAGATGGTAATGTCACAGTTTAGGGTCATGTGATGGGACCATGCATGCATTTTAGCGTTATGTAGAACAAACATAGTATATATGAGTCTATTGGGGAAATATGTAAGGTGCAATAAAACATACCCGACGTGAACAAGGGCAGAATCCCATACCACAATGTACCCAATTTTGTGAAAGTAACCTGGGGCCAAGGGGCCATAATAGAGGTAAGTGGGTAAGGGGAAAAAGAAATTATCACCCAATTGAGCTGAACCTGAAAACGAGACGTCTGGGTGTTCCTACGTATCCCATGAGGATTGTAATCAATCCACATGTAGTTCTAAAAGAGATCTCAGTTTATGTTCATTGATCTCGGACCACGGAGAAGTGGGACTACCCCATGTATAGGAAAACCATGGCCCAATCCATATGATATGTGAGTTGAACTCGGTGTAGGAACAATGCCATCGCTACATTTTTTCCCCTTACGTTTTAGTGTGAACTGAGCAGTAGTACAATTTTTTTTTATATTTTACTTTGACATTATGAGTTGGATTAGGATTTGAAAACTGTAACCGACATTTTGGGATTAATGAGGTTGGTTTTGTGATGGGGGATTATTGTTTTCCATGTTCGTAACTCATCTTCCATGTCCCATTAGACTAAAATGGGGACAAACAAATGAACATCGACTACAGACCAAATTCGCTACACGGGACCTGTATCGATTTTTTTTTCATAACCCTATAGGACATCGGCCCATAATGGTATGAGGGCCCATAGGCTTAGCATCCATGCCATTCGGGTGTCCCTTTCGATGTGAAAGGTTATGGAAGCTATAACGAGGGAGAACAGTAAGCTTGAAATATGGGTGAAATCATATCCATGTAAAATCCAACAACCCAGATGCTAAACCAATGTACTATTCAGTACATTGGTGAAACACTAAATAGGGCGAGGATCTCATCATGGGAGAGGCCGATTTTAAATGAAGTGTATAACACAAGGGGATTAAAAAATATCTAGAGGAAGTGGTAAATGGAAGGGTTGTTACAACACCTGACATTAGTGAGAACATAATCCCATGCCACACCATGTATCCTAAGTGAAAACCTGGGTCGGGGGCCTGAAAAATCCAAGGGGACTAAGGCTGGGCCTCACATTGAAAGGCCCGACTGGTTTTCCATTTAATGTCTTGCAGTGAAGACGAATAAAGGGATAAGATACTCCTAACAAGGGAGATGTACGATGCAGCAAGTAACCTGACATGAATGGGGAAATAATCCAACACCACACTATACAACCCTATGTGAGAACTTTGGCCGGGGGACTAAAAAGTCCAATGGGCCCGAGGTTGGCCCTTGAGCGGAATGTCACGGCTAGTTTTCAGTTTATTGTCATGTGAGAATAGTGTTTGGTGGTTTTATGTCCTTCAGTTGGGATGAATAACACAATTTAACATCATGTGGTATGGATATTTTGGATTTTAGTTTAAGGTCGTAGATCTCAGACTGTTTTGCATTTATTGTCATGTGGTACCATAATGAGTAGTTTAACGTCATGACATATGACATAGAGTTTAACGTCATATTGGATGATGAGTCGAATTAATGTCATGCAGGATGACAATGAGAATTTTAATGTCATGAAGGACGTGGATAAATAGTTTAATGTCATGCCTGATGATGATGCAGTTTAAAGTCATGCAAGATGTAATGATCATTTTAACATTATGATGGACATTGATTAAATGTTTAATATAATGATGGACAATGATGCTGTTTATTGTCATGCATCACGACAATGAGCAGTTTAACATCATGATGGATGAAGATGAACATTATGAAGTCATGTTGGATTATGATGAAGTTTAAAGTCATGGAGGACGATAGTGAGTAGTCTAACGTCATGACGAACGAAGATAAACAGTTTAACATCATGTAGGATGATGATGTAGTTTACAGTCGTGGAGGATGATATTGAGCACTTTAACATCATGAAAAAAAGATTAAAGGTTTAACGTCATGCCGGAAGATGATGAACAGTTTAACGTCATGCAGGACGATGATGAACAGTTTAACTGATGCATGACGATGATGTAGTTTGACATCATGAAAGATGATATTGTACAGTTTAACATCACGATGGACAAAGATGAACATCTTAACTTCATGGAGGACGATGATGCAATATAATGTCATGTATGAAGATAATGAGATGTTTAACGTCATGATGAACAATGATGAACTGGTTAACATCATGCGGGGTGTTGATGTATTTTAATGTTTTGTAGGAAGATATTGAGCAGTTTGAGGTCATGACAGAAAATGATGAACTGTTTAACATCATCCAGGACAATGATGCATTTTAATGTCATGTAGGACGATAATGAGAAGTATAACATCATAACATATAAAGATAAATAGTATAATGTCATGCAGGAAAATGATGCAGTTTAATGTCGTGCAAGACGATATTGAGCAGTTTATCATCATGACAGACAAAGATGAACAGTTTAACATCATGCAAGATGATGATTTAGTTTAATGTACTACAGGATGATAATGAGCAGTTTAGTGTCCGGACAGATGAAGATGAACCCTTTAACATCACAAAGGATGATGATGAAGTTTAATGTCGTGCATGATGATAATTATCATTTTAACATCATGACGGGTGAAGATGAACAGTTTAACATCATGTAAGATGATGATGCATTTTAATGTCATGCAGGACGATAATGCCACACATATTGTGTCGGTAGAGGGATAGTCATATCTACCCCATTCTGGTGGGTTGGGATGAGGGGGGAATCTATATGAATTGATTTCCCTAAAATCCCCAGATCATAATGGTCTTTCCACGAGCTGTGGTTATGGCCACATGGAGGACCTCTATGATTGATGCAACATGGTAGTTGGAATGACACAGAGTGCCAAAACGGTGGTAGGGACTACAAAATTACATCAGTATGGAGGGGAAATGAATCCATGATTGTCGGTATGATGGGTAGATGGAGCCTGAAAGTCATGGAAGCCTGATGTTTCGGTACAACAGGGGTGATGAAGCTGTAAAGGCATTGAAGCCTGGAACGTCGGTATGAAGGGTGAGGGATAGTCAAAAGGCATGGATTCTTGGATGTCGGTACAATGTGGGTGATGAACCACAAATGGCGTGGAAGCCTAGAATGTCCGTACGATAGGGGTGAGGGAGCCCAGAAGGAATGGAATCCTGGACGTCAGTACGATGGGGGCGATGTAGCTCGGAAGACATGGAAGCTTGAGTGTCAATACGATGGGGGGGAGGGAGCTCGAAAGGCATGAAATCCTAGAACATCTGTATGACATGGGTGATGGATCCCTGAAGGCGTGGAAGCCGGTAACGTCAGTACGATGAGGGAAATGGAGAACAGAAGGCATGGAAGCCTAGAATGTCAGTACGACGCGGCGATGGAGCCAAGAAGGCAAGGAAACATAAAACATCAGTACGACGGGGCGATGGATCCTAGAAGGCATGGAATCCTGGATGTCAGAATGATTGGGTGATGGATCCCAGAAGGCATGGAAGCCTAAAACGTCGGTATGAAAGATGAGATAGATCCCAAAAGGCGTGTAAGACTGAGCATCAGTAGGATGGTGGTGATGGATCCTGGAAGGTGTGGAAGCATGGATGTCGGTACGATGAGGGTGATTGTTCCTGGAATGTTTGGAGTCTTTGAGCGTCAGTAAGATGGGTGAGATGGAGATCGAAAGTCATTGAAGCACGAATGTCAGTACTATAGGAAAATGGATCCTAGAAGGCATTGAAGCATGGAGCATCAGTACGATTGGGTGAATGAACCTAGAAGGCACGGAAGCCGCTGTGCAGAAGGGTAGCTATGTAGGGAGCACCTTCGCAGTTGTTTTTGGTACTATTGGAGATGCACCATTTGATTGGGGGTGGTTTTCCCCTATGAATCCCATTATGGAGGTGAAGTTGGCGAGGAGCCGATAGAGTCTTGGGAGGATTCCCCCTGTTCGGCCTCTTAAGGCTACATATTCGATGAAGAGACCATTCAGTTGGTGATGGAGATGATGGGGTCATGTTGTGGATTCCACCTACATAACCTCTTCAGGCGGTGGAGATGGCGAGGGGCCAATGGATTTGGTGGTGTATGCCACCTCTACAGCCTCTTGAGGTTGCAGGGTCGGCAAAGGGACGATGTTGTCAGGTGGCAGATGCCTACTGTGCGGCCTCTTGAGGTGGCGGAGTCGGCAACATACCGATGGTGTCGGGTGGCTGATAACACCAACGCGGCCTCTTGAGGCTATAGGGTCGGCGAGGAGCTGATGGTGTCGTGTGGCGGATTCCACCTACGTGGCCTCTTGGGGAGGCAGAGTCTGGGACAAGCAGATGGTGTTGAGTGGAAGATGCAACCTGCGAGACCTCTTGAGGTGGTGGGGTCGGTGACGAGCGGATGGTGTCGGGTGGGGGATGCCACCTGCACAGCCTCTTG
Organism: Viscum album; assembly: GCA_963277665.1. Lineage (NCBI taxonomy): Eukaryota > Viridiplantae > Streptophyta > Magnoliopsida > Santalales > Viscaceae > Viscum > Viscum album. The sequence continues at coordinate 1,249,387,093 of OY728148.1, forward strand.
AGGCAGAGGAGTCGACGAGGATCCAATAGAGCTAGGTGGTGGATACCACCTATGTGGCCTCTTCAGGCTGTGGGGTCTGTGAGGAGCCGAAGGAGTCTGGTGGCGGATGCCACCTGCGTAGCCTCTTAAGGCGGTGAGTTTGGTGAGGTGCTGATGGAGTAGGGTGGAAGATACCACCTGCGCAGCCTCTTATGGTGGTGACTTTGGTTAGGAGCTGTTGGAGTCGGGTAGCGGATACCACCTACACAGCCTCTTAAGGTGGCAGTGTCTGTGAGGAGGTGATTGAGTCGGGTGGTGAATTCCACCTATTCGGTCTCTTGAGGAGGAGGAGTCGGAGAGGAGCCGAAGAATTTGGGTGGCGGATGCCACCTGCCTATCCTCTTGAGGCTGTGTCGTTGGGGAGTTGCTGATGGATATGGGTGGCAGATGCCACCTGCCCAACCTCTTAAGGCGGAGGCGTCGGGGAGGAGCCGATGGAGTCGGGTGGTGGATGCCATTTGTGCGGCCTCTTCAGGCGGCAGAGTCGGTGAATAGCCAATGGAGTTGGGTGGCTGATGCCACCTACGCAACCTCTTTAGGCGGCAGGATTGGTAAGGAGACAATGGAGTCTTGTGGTAGATTCAACATGCACAGCCTCTTAAGGTGGCAGGGTCGGCAAGGAGCTGATGAATCAGGTGGCGGATGCTACCTGCGCGACCTCATATGGTGGTGGGTTTGGCGATGAGCCGATGGAGTATGGTGGCAGATGCCACCTCCGCGGCCTCTTAAAGACATAGTGTCATTGAGGATCCGACAGAGTTGGGTGGCAGATGCCACCTACACGACCTCTTAAGGCCACGGTGGTGAGGCGCCGATGGACCGTAGTCTTCACACAACTGATGATACTCATCCTCTCAAATTTAAAGAAGAGGGGATTCCTAAGGGTGATGCCACAATTTTCCCAATGTATTAGTTCTACTCGGTAACGTAGGAGATGTGATTCACATCAAGTTCACAATTTATGTTTCTGATGCTTTTGTCAGGGCATGCGCGTCCGTCATTGGTGGCTACGCTACTGTTTCCCCACATTCCCTCTTTCCAAATGCAGACGACATCAGTCAATTATTCAGGAACATTTGATCCTTGATCGAAATGGGATGATGGAATGTCATTTATTTATTTTGTGGATTCCTCCTTAGAACTCGTCACCTAGTCTGGGTCTCACTTATAGATTATGTAGTGGTTCATAAATCTCGTTCCCTATGCCATATCTTTATGGATGCTGGTTAATTACACTACATCTGTCCGGACATTCCATGTGGTCTTGACATGGTAGCAGCCTACGGTTGGAGTAGACGGATACATAAGGCATTTCGAGGAATATTGGAATGTGAGGACATTGGAGAACTTCTATTCTTCCACATAAGGGTAAATCTCTAGGGTGAATAACCCGAGGAATCCCATGTCAAATGTAGGGAATCATATTCTGTAGACATTTATCTAAGGTTTTATTTGGCTTCCCATGTTTAGCATAGGGTATGTCCCATGTTAAACATCTTGTTGAGACGGTTACTCCATAGGCGTGTCTTCTTAGGTTTTCCTCATGCATCTCATGTTTATCATGAGGTAGGCAGTGAGTTTATCGTCTTGTGGTGATAGAATGAGGGTAATCATAACATCTCACAGAGATTGATCATAGGTGTTGTGTCTCGTAGACGGGAGGTTTCACACAATAAAATATGGTTTGGACACCACTGATGGCGAATCAGGGAGTTTGCACCCTAGAATGGGGGAACACCAAGGTTTACCATTGGCTACGATTGAACTACAGGGTGGTTTCCTACATCACCTGTGCAAACAACAGGTTTCAAAACCCTCGTAGTTCGAAGTGGTGATGAATCAGGGTGTACACAGAGGACAACAACTCTAATAAATGTTGGGTCATACACATGGATAGTGCCCCAGGTACTGCTAAGAGCAGTGAAAAAAATGGATGGCATGATCCCACAGGGATGTGGCGGCAGGGGTAAAATTAGGATCGATAATGGAGAGTTGAATGAAGTAGAGGGAGGATGAGATGGAACCAACATGATGATTATAGTGACATTGGGATTGAGCCTCGAAGAGTCTTCCTACATATCCCTCTAACAAAGAGTTAAATTCCACATTGTTCGGTTGGATGGTGGGACAACTAAGGAGGTGACCCAAGAGAATGGATGCATGGATGGGAACCGAAAGAAGTAGAACCTCCATGTAGCGGAATGATCTTCCCCAAACACATGATATTGAGGGATAGATTAGTATGAGACATGGGTGCTGGTCCTGAACCACATGGACGCTTCCAATGTATCCTCGTGGCAGTGAATCAAAGTCCACATTGTTTATCAGACAACAACATAATGTCGATTGGGGACGTCAATTGATTATCACCGAATGAGGTTGACAATGACTTACCGATGAATGGGGGAACAAGGACATACATCTGATTGTGGTCCAAATATTAACGTCATGCAGGACGAGGGTGAACCAATATGAAGGAGGATTAGGGGCTCAGATAGATGGTGGGATTGATCCGCAGGGAGGCTTCCTACATACCTCACCTTGGCCAGTATCAAAGACAATGTAGTTCAGGTTTTGGGAACTGGAATGAATGTGTTCGAAACCAATGGGGTGTTGGGCATGACATCAGTGAGGCTTCCTACGTACCTCACATTAGTAATGATAAAATTACACATAGTTCAGGTTGGTGTTTGGGGCTTACAATATAGGGTGCCAAAGGAGTTGGTGAACTGATGTGAAGATGGTGGGAATGACCTGGGTGGTGGGATTGGACCTTATGGAGGTTTTATACGTAATCTACCTTGGTAAAGATCAAAGTCATTGTAGTTCAAACAGTGAGATTTAGGCTAATGCTTTGAGGTGGTCCAAGGTGTTGGTGAACTAACATGAAGGGAGTCAGGACTACCAATGGATGGTGGTCTTGAACCTTAGGAAGGATTCCTACGTACCATGCCTTGGCATTTATCAATTTCCCCGTAATTTGAAATGGGGGCATTGGTGCACCGAAGTGAAAGTTGTCTGTACCAATGAGTGTTGGGAATTAAATTCTATGAGGATTCCTACATAGGATTCCTTGGCATGGATCAAATTCAATGTAGTTTGGAATGGGTCGGTGAACTCACGTGAAAGAAGACATGTGGTCCCATAGGTGGTGGGCTTGATCATCGTGGAGGATTCCTACGTACCCTGCCTTGGAAAAGACTAGAGACCACATATTTGAAGTTGGAAGAGATGGGGCTTACACTCTAGTCTACCCAAGGAGGATGTCATGGTCGGTGCTTACTCTAAACCCACGTGATTCATGACTGATGTGAGAAACAAGAGGCATCAGAGACCTTAATATCGTGTCACAAAAGGTGAGTCTGTGAGAAGTAGAGTGTGGCTTACACGTGATTGTAGCCCAAAGAGGAAGTAGAGGATTATGTGTGGTTAGCAGCACAATGAGGATGGGACTTACTCCATAATGGATGTTCGGGTTCCACAACATAGTGAAAATGGTGAATGGGGCTTACGTAAGGATGTTACCCAGGTGCCTGTAAAGATCGACAATGGTGGATGTGGCTTATGCAAGGAAGTAGCCCGTGTAATGTTATGGAGTGGAAAATAATTAGGGGTGTATGCAAGGATTCCACCCATAATGTCTTCCTCATGTCTTGCCATGAGGGCATCGCAACCCATTGGTGGGTTGAGGCCTTCTCCTTTACAGTAGTGCACAAGATGGATAATGCTGAGGGAGTTGGAATGAGCTCGAACTAAGGGAGATGAAAAGTGTGAATCACATTCCCAACATTCAGAACACAATGTAGGTGGAATTATTGTAGAGGATAACTGTTGAATGTGTCCAAAACAAACATCCATATTGCGTTAGCCAAAAATGGGGACAAACAAAAGAGGGTCTACTATTGACTATGTTTTGGACCAATGGACTTGACTCGATGTGTTGTCCAAAGTCTTACGGGGTGTTGGCCCAGGACGGTCGATGAGATGAGGAGGCCAATGACCATGTCATTAGAGGGTCCCTTAATACTTGGAAGGGGATGAAGATCTAAATGAAGGACACGCAATGCATGAGGTGAAGTGATGGAATTATTTAACAGATTCTAACACTCTTGAATTTATGCCACTGTAATCATTACATAAGCATCTCATTCTTGGTGAATATAAAATATCTTGTCTTGAGAAAGAGGCATCTTATTTTTGGAGAATAAGGTGAACTACTGTTAATAGTCATGTACAGAGGACTCTAGGCATCTCATTCTTTGAGCATAAAGAATCTCTTATATTGAGTAAGATGCATCCTATTTTTGGGACATAGGTAGTACTATAGTTTATAGTCATGTAGAATGGATTGTTTGCATCTTATTCTTGGAGAACAATGCATCTCTTGTTTGGAGCAAGAGGAAACCTATATTTCGAACATAGGGTGTACTATAGTTTATAGTCATGTAATGAATAATATTTTCAAAATATGCTTGGAGCATAAGGTAGCTACTGTTTGGAGCAAGAGGCGTCCTATTGGCGTTACTACACAACGTAAATTAAATTCAATGATGTGGTTTCATATTATCTTTGATGACACATTGGTAGAATGAGGGAATTATACTATGAGAATTTTATGTGGAAGATGTGATGAATGTCATCTCCAATGATGAATGAAAAACACCAATGTACGTTAATCATCTTTGACGCACCTCGAACAATGGAGCCAAAAAAGATGAACAACTTTGATGACTTGAATATTAGAGGATGTAAAACTTCAGTGATGAACGTCAATGAGTTATGGGTTAATTTAAATAATTTATGTACCCATTAATTTATATAAATTAATAATATAGACCATCCCAAGAATAGGTTGATTCTTGAATCAAATTTTTTATGAATGTAATATTTAAGGGTTTCTATTATCTAGGATTGAAATTATCATTCGTTGACTAAACTGAAATATTTGGACCTCCCATGTTTTTAATCCTCTAAAGCAGAGGGCACATGCTAGGATGAACAAGGCCCTAACACCCACGATGTGTGATTTTTGTGTGGTTGTATCCTCAAAGTGGGAATAAGTGGAATTTGGGGACATAATAGTTATGGAGGTGACTCGAGAGGCCCATTGGATTAAAAAGATTAGAAATTAGACCACCGATGTAGTTATGATGGCCAACAAAAGAGACCGCTAGCAACTGATGAATTCCTATAGTGGCGGACATGGGTGGAGGATAGTGGTGTGCAAATTGTCACACCACAGTGGTAGGAGTACAGCACTTGCTGGACACGACTGCAGGATGACCCAGTGCCGGGAGTGTGACATGTAGAGGGGTGATCCACATCCGAACCTCCCTCATAGATAGAAAATTAATGTCGCCTAAATGTGTATAGAGGAGACTCGTGCATCTGTGGGGAAGCCAAGATGACATTTTGTCCAGCTTTTGCATCCAATGATCTCCCCATTGGCCACCCATGTGGCTGATCTATGGGCTGGAGGGTTGTACCCCAACCTAGCGGGCTGTACCACCAGCCACTGGTTGGGGCTGGTCTTATGACACAGAGGGCCGATCCAACAACCTAGTCAGATAAACATGTGTTTTCAGGTTGTCCCCATGACCATTGGGTTAGAACATCACACTTCAGGCTGAGATCGATGAGACTAGATTGTCAGGAAACCCGGTGGGTTGGACACTCAGCATAACTAGGACGGGTCCTCTTAGGCTGGTTGGTCCGGGCCCTCAAGATAGGCTAGAGCAGATCGACTGAGTCATGAACCGCTCCAGTTCAAGTCAGTCGAATTTAAAGTAGGGCATGTCAGACCCGCCTGCTGGGATGGTCGTGTATGTCTGATAGGGTTGGACTGGGCCCAGACACAAGAAGCCCTTGTTTACTAGATCATCCATATCATGAAAATTACACGTTGAAATGATGATCCTTTTGAAAAATTTGGACCCACTCAAGGATACAGATCTTTTCAAATTACATATATATATGCTTTAATGGATGTTTAGATGTATAAAATGTCTTGAAGAATGGTTTTTCAAATCACATTATATACGGAACCATGCTGTTGGATGAGACCTAAAAACTGATAACTATTGACTCTGTGTGACACCATGATGGCCCAGTGGGATGAAAATCATGTTGACTTGGAACAAACATGGTGACGAGAGACACTGTGTGACCTTGTACAATCATTAAACTCAATAGGAGGATTATCTCATTAAGGCCATGGTGGGAAGCATCTTTGCGTGACCTGGTAGCCTCACAATGGGGAGAGGCTCAATGTGACTCATAATAACAACTACACTCAACTGGGATTAGTACCATAACAGTCAAAGGTACTCAGAAGTGGATTTTGTGTGACCTAGAATATCCATTGTACATGATTGAGGAGGAGTTCTTCAGCGGTCGAGGAGTTCGATGATGTGATAGATTATTCATCTATATCTACCCTAAATGTTTACCTTATGTGAGTTGTCCTATTCTAGGTGATTTACATTTAGGATTGTTCTATGTTATTTTCATTATTTTTTCGGGTCCCTATTGAGTATCATGTTATTCAACCTGACTAAAGATCCTCTCACTTATGGAAGGTTCAATCTAGGTGATCAAAATTTCAATATATACTTTGTGGACTATGACCAATATGTGCTAATGTATATGAGACAGATAGACACTATGTTAGTGTACATGGTGTCCTAGAAGTAGGCAAGGCCTAATAGAATCAAGTGGAGAAGAAGTTCTACATTATCTTATAGTAGCTGCACAACTCTCACGATCATGTGGGGTTTCCTATAGATGACCATCACATTTTCCTTTTTGTAATTTTTTGATTTTAGTTATTTTATTAGGTATATATTCTAGACTAATAGTATTATTTATACTTATAATTAGTTACTTTCATAACACTTGTTTCATTTTCAGTGTGTGGAAAATGGTTTGGTGTGTGTGTGCATACAAGTACAAAGAAGAATTCCTCCCATATGCCTGTTGACGCCTTCTACACTAGTCCCTTACCTTAGGCCTTCAGATGACAGGATTGGGGTGGTCACAAACATGCCCAAGGGGATGGTTCATGATATGTTTGGATCCCATAAAGAATACTCTATATTTTCATGTTTTTGGGTGTTCATTTTTTTATTTGTGGAATTTATGTAATGTATTAGTACATGATAGTGCATTGTTGTTTTTCATATTTGTGATATGTTTTCAATTTAATTAATCTAAATTTTTTAATCATTTATACAAATTCAATTTAATGAAATATTTTTAGCTGAATCATATGAATCAACGACATGTAAATATAATATAAAGAAAAAATAATATCCATTCACTTCTATTAAATATATTTTTATGTTTCTTATTCAGTTTTATTATTTTATTATTTTTCTATGGAGAATAATTCAAATTCATATTGAAAATAAAATGTTATGAATAGTTGTAATAGTAATGTATCTCAAAAATTAAGATAAAAAGTAGATATATCATTTTAGTTTTCCAAAAACATAGATAATATTAAATAATTCCCAGTGGTAGGATAATTCATTACATGATATTATAAGAGTTACTAGTGATGTTGATGGAGGTTAAATTTTTTATTTTGATATGGACACATAATTATCCATTTGAATTATACATCACATATAGAGACCTGGAAATTAATGATACTAAGGTCAGTATATTTATTTTTTTATTATCTATTATTGTCTCTTATATGATAGATTAAACTTAATCTATGATATTTTATTTCAGTAATTTTTTCTTAATTCTTTTTTCATTTGATCCCTTCCACTAATAGTTATAAAAACAAATAATTTAGTTTTGTGGTCATTATGATAAAAAATGATCCCATTATTAAAATTAATTGAAATATATCGGTTTTAAAAGACATATTCTCCCACAAAATATTCAAAATATTTCATATTTTTCACACATTAGTATATTAAATGAAAGATATGTTTTATTATTACATTCTTATTATGGATCCTATGTGTCCTAATTCTTTTCACATTTTTATTCCATTTCATTTTGTACTGTTTCAATTCTAGTTTAATTCATTTTATTTTAATGTGAATTTGAATGATGTCCTTTTCAATATTTTTCAATATAGGGTAATTTTATTTGTTTAAAATTTTCCCACTATTTTAAGATAATCCATAAATTACACCAATATTTTACAAATGATCATATTGAATAAAATTCACTATTTAAAAATTATTAAATTTATTAATTTAATATTTCATTGTATTTATAATTCAGGTTTAATTAACTCACAATATTTAGATGATAGAAAATTATTTTGAAATAATGGGGAAATATGTAACCATTTATATACATGAATCATTTTAGTGTTCATCCATTATGACCTAAATAGTTTTTCTTCAATTTCTAATATTTTTTGCTTCTAAATGTTAATTTAAAATTTTTTTTTTTTCTTATGATAAATTAATATGTTTTGAGAAATATTTTTATTTAGGTCTCTTGAATAAATTCTCTTTCAATATAAAAATAATCATCGAAATTCAATTACAATATGTTGTTTGATATATGAAACGTGCAATTTTTAAATATAAATTGATTCAAAATCATATAGTCTTAATTTATGATTTCTAAATTATTGTTTTTTTCATATATATATATATATATTGACAACTCAAAAATATTAGGATGTTAATTATAATTTTCAATTAAATTATTATATCATTCATGTGCACAGGTGGGATTAAATTGAGAAACAACACACCAATGAAATCTCTTTTCACTTTTTTCATTTAATGTTTTTAATTTTAATGATTCGTGTTGTGGAAACAAAAATATCCTAATCATGTGTACTTATAGATCATATTCCATTTAATATATTTAATCAAATCACCTATTAATCAACACTTGTTTTGGAAATTGTCATATTCTCCAGTGTGTGGATTTGATAAATCATTTTCACCATTTTAAATTTATATAACTATAATCTCGTTCGGGTTTTTATATCTATTTTTTAATTTCAAATGCATGATGTTGTCCAAAGAAACATACCCTATTCCTATATCCATAGACATTACAAACTTTTAAATTAAAATATAACATTGATAATTTTCATAGATCAACTAAATAAAAAATACAATATTTTATTGTTATTAAATAATGTTCATAATATAGTTTTAATTAATACTCATGGAAATGTTGTACTTATTTTTTCAATTAAAAATTTTATTATTATTTTTATGGTCTTTAAATTTTTTATCATTTTATCATCTTATAATATGTTTTTACCTTAAAACTTACATCTTGTTAGTTGCATTATGAAATTTCAGTTATAAATAAATTTAATTCAATCATGCAGTAATTTTTTTTGAGAAATATTTTCTTCATGAATTTTTAAAAAAACCTAATATATTTTAATGAAACAGAATTATGATTAAATAATAAATATTAATAGAAATTGTATCTTATTATTTTCATTAGTAATAAAACCATTTTACAAAATTATTACACAAATATATATCTTACATGACCTTTTTTCATAAAAACAAAATTCATGGCGGAGACACATGTCCAGACATTATACTGAATAAAAAATCATTTCTTCCAAATGGTTTATACTACATTTTTTAACACTATATTATGCCATGTTATTTTCCATTAAATGTTATATATTCTGAAATTAATTTCATATATACCTATCATATAAAATCATTTTATCTATTGTAAAAAATCATTTTATTCTTATTCTATAAAAAATCATAAAAAAAACATGTGACCTTTCTAAAATAAGTTATTAATTATAATTTTTTATATTTTATTTTGTAAAAGGTATTGTGATTTTATTAAATTGAAATTTAAATATGTTATATGTTGATAATTATGGTGTATATATATGTAATAATAATCCTTAAAAATGATGAAAAATATGACTATTTCATTAATTTGTTAACTAAAATGTAATTATATTAGTTTATTTCCATTATTCATTTACATTATTACATATATCTACAACACATTGTTATAATAATGATTGTATGTAATTTGATTCATGATAATCAATTTTATTCAATTTATATGTATTACAATTGTCTATTGTTTTTCATATATACTATTAAACAAAACTAAATATTCTATATTTATAGTGGATTACTGAATATAATATTTAATGTAGTTGTGAATTTGACGATAATGTTTCAATCTAAGAAGAATTTTTATTATAATATTTTTTATACAATTTTGTTTCTTCTATAATTTTTATTTGAGTTCCATATATTTTTATCAAAATCATCAAAAAACCAATGCTATATATTCATTTCATGTTACTACGTGACAACACCATATGAATTCCTACACCATGTAAAAGTTTACAGTAATATATATTAATTTCATATGATCCATGTGATACCAGATATAATATTTAATGTTGTTATAATTATTAGTATTCCATATCATTTTACCATTATGATTATGTGTATAATTTAAAATATATTATTTTATAGTTTTCTTAACTAATGAAAATTATATTATTTTTCTATTCTCTAATTTTCTCATTGTCGTTTTGTAATAAAAATATAATTAAAATTATATTAAAATATAAATTTACAATGTTTATCCTCTATTGTATCTTTTTTATCAATTATGTCAATAAAAGTATAAGTATACTTTTTATTCTTAAATTTATATCCCATATTGGTTGGCAAAATATTTATTTAATCATAAAGAATAGTAAAATTTTTTCTAGGATCATGGTTTAAATAAATATAAAGAGATTTATTTATTTACTATAATTCCACATTTACTCCGTGGTTTACCATATATTGTTATTTACTCTTACCATGTTATTATTTTTGACCCGTGTGACACTATTCATAATCATCCACACCCCCAAAAATTCCCAAATAATATATTCCATAACAAAGGATTATTCAGTTAATAATAACCCGATAAAATACTATTTATTTTCATTATAACATGTTTAATCTGTTTAACTGTATTTAATGCACTAAACACTAGTTTTAAATGAAACATGTTACAATATTAAATTCTTTTTAACAAAACCATTATATACCAGCCAATAAATTTGCTGTCATGAATTATACTAAAATAATTTTAAAATATAAATATCTAAACTTTTAATTGTTTATATATTGATTATAAATAAAAATAATAATCATTTAATTTCTCAAATAATCATATAAAATTTATTTTAGTGTGATGTTTTGTCATTTTTCATAAAATTTATGTTTTTTGATTAATAGTGAAAATATATATTTGTAGGGAAAAAATTGTATTCATTTAATTGATTTAAATAGAATATTATATTTTAAATTTTTTTTATTTAGAATATTTTCAATATATTTTATGTAATACATTTTTTATCTTCGAAAAACAATATAATATTGAATTATGATAAAGAAACATTCTATAAATATGGGATATTTTACTTTTGAAACCATCAATTTTTCAAAGGTTATGGGTATAATTTAAAAAAAATATTCTACCACTTATGTGAATTAAATATACAATAATGATTACATTTTTGGAGACATAATAATTTATATGATATTATACATACAACTTATTTCATGATCATTATGTACAAAAAGATAATTAATAATTAAATGAGACACATAAGGTAAAAACTGATTTACCAGTGGATATCCTAAGAATGTATGGTTTAGAATAACATAAACATTAAAAAAACCTATTTTATTGAGATATTTTGATCCTTAAAATTATAATATTCTATAAATAATTTTTTTAGGACTTCTAGAATGATAGAAATGTTGTCGTATTTTGTTTATTTTTAAAATCCAATATGAATATCCTCTCCCCCCTAATAATGACCGCCAACTATCTACCCATAATTTCAATATTACATACAATTAGATAAGAAAATAATATAAATAATAAATAAATATTCCAATAACAACATCATAGATTATATTTTATATCATTAATTTATCCTATGATGAATTTGGTGTCAACATAACGATGTTACCCAAAGTAGATGTAGCATTCTTAAAAAAGTTTTTCATTTTTCTATTTTTCCACATCCTTATAATAATATTAAACCATGATAATATAATAAAAAAATTAACTTAAATATACAGATATTTTATTATTTTCTTCAATAATTTCTATCTATCTCTTCTAACATCATATAAGAAACAAAATCGTCGATCATGTGTATGTTAGAAAGCCACCTCATCAACAAATAGGACATGTTTTCTATTAACACCTCTCAATTAATGATATTATGAAATATTTATGTCAATTATTTAATATTAAAAATATTATTACATTAAAATAATTATAATATCACATATACATTAATAATTTCCAATCCATATAAATAAATTAACTTCACTCGTGTGTATGACAGCCTGATGCCTCACAAAGTGATTCGATTCATTTTTTCACATAATCATTACATTGAAGGTAAAATAAATAAATTTAGTGTATTTATGAGATATTTATTAAATTAAATAAATTATTTTAAATTAATATATCAACATTACCTTAACCATTCCCTTGTTAAGATAATGATATCATTACTCGTATGTACGTAAAACCTTTGGTCTCTTAATATAATAAGATTCCTTTTCCAGGATCAACATTAAAAAATGATTTTAAAAATGAATATAATGATAAAATATATAATTTATTCTATTATTATATTATTATATTTCATTATAAGAAATATTTATATCCTAGGTATAATAATTGGATCATTAATTATAAAAGATACATTATAAAATAAGTGAATTAACACAAAAAATAATCAAAATAATTTAACATTATAAGTGAATATGTAGTAAAATGTTATAAAAAGATAATATTTGATATTATTAAACTTATATTGTTTATTTTATAAATAAATAAAATTCATAAAACGATTATATAGAAGTTTATACCATGTTAAACTGATGGAAAACAAAAGACAAGGTACTTCATTTCAATTTCCATTCATAGAGGCACATGATAATGTTATGCACCTTATTGGTTTTATATGGTTTATATACTAACCATTTTATATGTAATATATTTAAACCATTATAATTAACATTATTTTAAATGTTTTATTTTATTTATATCAAAGGTATTTGACTTGAGAATAACCATGTGGTATGGGACTTCGTTGTCTCTTTCCTTCATTGAGAGTATTGTACTTCAATGCGCCAAATTTCATTTATAAAGATTATATTATTCCAAAAATACATGACAAATAAAAAATAATAAAAAAAAATATATTTTTATGTGTAAATGTTTATTTATTTCATCAAATGGTATTTTAAATGAAAATTACATAGAGGTAATATTTTCCATTTGAATGTCCACAATTTTGAGATATATATGTTAAAATTCACACATTTACTTTTATGTAGTGTATATACAGTGCAATTTATTAATTTAACATGAATAAAACTTATATTGATGATATTTAATTTTTAATTTCATAATTATTATTCAAGGGGTGATAATTTAAAAGTTACCAATGGTGAAATATTTATGGTAAAATCACACTTGTTTATGATTATTAACATTATCTTAAAACATTAAATTGTGATAATTTTCATTGTGAAATCACAACCACATAAATATCCATATTTGAGAAAGATATATATTATTATTTCTTATACTATAAACTATTTTTAGTTATGGTATATACTATAAATGGCATTTATTTTACTAGGGATTAATTGATAAATTTTTATCCTTATTCAATACACATATTTAATGAGAAGGAATATTTATTCATGAATTAAATTAATTATTACATATGAGAGGAATTTTTTGGAAATGAATTTACAAGTGGTTATTGGTTATAGATGTTACCTAGATTCATCTATAGGTCTCATGGGAAATATCAGATAGCCAGCCCTTATTATATTTTACCTAGTTGATTAAAAATGTCTTATTAACGGACATATGAATAATAATATCAGGATTCATGGGATCATGATGTCCAATAATTAAGAATCTATGTCCTCTAGAATTTATTTATATTAATTATCTATGATATGGTTTCTATCATATAATCCATATATTAATTTCATTCTTTGTTGATTGATTTAATGGAATGTATTTTCAGTTATTCACCATTAAATATTGGATATTCCTTATACAATTATGATAGTAAAGTTATATATTAAATTGAATTTTTATAATTTAAATTTATATATTGATTGTGCTTTATTAATTCATAATATATTCATATTTATTTCATTCTTATTTAGAATTTTATATCAACCTTTTTATCATTCCTCATGTTATGAAGAATAATTATTGGAATTAATTAAATGATGGTTTTTCCAATAGTACACTTTTTATATTATTTCCATATATATTATTTTTATCATAATTTATGTTGTTTTAAAAATCATGTAAAATGATATGTAATTATAGATTTGACCCCATGTATCTATGTAATAGTATTAAACTAGGCACCAACTATGGGTTACTATAATTGGGGTTGATATAGATGGTATTAGAGGAAGTTATGTAGAAACTATGGGAGCAAGACTACTTAACAAAATATATGAGGGGGCACACACCTATAATTAACATTGAGAATATTTATAGTGTAACACTATAATGTTTTTTATGAAATATATCATTTGATTTTTTCCTTTTAATACAACCATGTATAGATACTACAATTGGAAATAGTAGTAGAATTGATGTATCGTGTAGTATAACTCAAAAACGTTTTATTGGGATTGACCTAGTCATCACCTGATGCATGATAACCTGGTTTATTACTCAATTGGTTTGAAATTATTAGCGGATGTTCTTAGGATAATTCACATTTTAAAATCCATTATTATGTATTTTTAAATAATTATTTCCCCTAGAAATTTAATTTTATGATAATGAGATAATAAAATCATAAATCTAAAAATATTTTTATGTGTTACACCATATTTAGAATTAAAATTTATGATTTAAAATTAATAATTTTATGATCTAATCTAGTATATTCCATTATTTAGAAATAGTTCTTCGAATGAATATTGTTATCAGAACATATAGTCAATTTTATCACTTCCACATAATGAAATATAATATAGTCCTTAACAAAACTTCGTAGATCATGTCTATATTAGGGAAACATAATCAGGATATGAATAATATAATTTCAAGGATGGAGAAATCTATAGAAAGTGATAATTTTATAATTTTTACCATGTCATCTGATAGAATACTCTATCATTTAATGGAACTACTAATTAAACTATGGATGATTAATTGATTGCATCTCTTGATTGTATATTTATATCCTTGCGATGAAATAGATTGGAATATGGTATACATTTTTCATATTTCCTAAATGGCGATGATGATCAGGGATCATTATTAACCAATAATACTAGGGGGAGAGGAAATGGAACTCATATAATATAATTCTTTTATGTATTAATTAATAAAAATATATTTCATTCATTATTAACAAACTAAAATAACTAGAAAGATCTATATAATAATTTAAAATGAAAAATAATGTGTGGCTTAGTATGAGAAAACTTTTACAAGGTTATCTATGTTTTATATATATTACATTCAAAATATGAAGTGTGAGATGGAATATTTCCTTGGAGGCCGTAATCAATGTCTCTAATGTGTGTTGGTGTCTAAAAAATTTCCATAATACGATGAAATAATTTCTTCTGATATCTAAATGAAAATGTAATTTTTTGGATCCTATATATTCAAGTCAAATCTAGTAAATTATATGAAAAAAGAGGACCATGGAAAATGGAATCATCAATTAAAGAGAAAATAAAAGGTAATTTACACCTTTTGAGATATTTTTAAATAATACTATTAGTAAATTCTTGAAGGTATTGTGATTTTATAATCTATATGATGATAAGATTCGTTAGGTTGATTAATTAGTGGCGAAGAAGGGAATTCTTTTAGGTGTCCGACTACATGTAGATGAAGAATTTTGTAATTTTGTTCCCCATAATGCAATATATTCTACCATAGAAGAGGAAAAATGGAGATGTCGACGATAAATTCACCACAACCACTGAGGTTGAAGTGAATTGTTTTTGGTTTAGGGTACATTAATGATAGCTTCGAATTAAGAAATATTTTTATTTGATTCTGTATCTTGGTAATCGTTTATTTAATTTATGGTTTAAAAAAATTTATATGTTTCCCTAGAACATTTAGATGGGAGTTGTTTTAAAAAACATATAGTGGTTGTATCACTACAATGTGTATGTATCAATCGGACCCCATTACGGCATGTAAACATACCGCATTTACTAAACATATTATCATACATATAGTGGGAACCAATATTATACTTGGTTGTTAAAAATATGATTTTAAATTTAATTTATATAAGTTAGAAATTAAAATTAATTATCAAGATATATAATTCATTGTCTCTAGATAAGTGACTCAGTAAAATGATTCATGTCTACTAGCTCCTCTAATAATGATTTGTGAAATGATTATTAGATATCATGCTAAGACCAAAAAATGGATATAGAAGTTAATTATGAAATTGATGACGTACATATTTCATAGTACATCCTTGATGTCTTTCTTGATGAAATACCATTAAATAATGCAGAGCATGATGTTTATTATAATATTGATTTAATCCTTGATTAAATTCCAATATAAAATTATACATATTGAATGGACACTATGGAATTATATTATCAAACATATTTATAAGAGGAATTTTCATATAATGGGTTTATTCACCCTATTTTTTACTATGAGTTTTTTTCTTCTCATTACTAATTAGGGCGATGGATAGATGATGAAGTTTATAAATTATATAGATATCAATTTAATTACAATAAATAAAATATTTCATATTCCTCACATTGAAGTTTAATTAGATCAACTTAATAGAGACAAAACAATTCAATTATTTACTTTCATTTTTGGAATCATTTATTTTCACTAAATAAAGACGAATTTAAAAAAAGATGTTTAAAAATGTGGTATGAACATTATGATCCTATGAAATTTCAAATTTGAATAATTAATTAACCTATTGTTAATAATGATCTAATGATCATAGTATTAAATGAATATATTGAAAATGTTTTTATGTATTCATTGATAGTATATTGGTGAATTATAAATTTTACGAAGACAATTAAAATAAAATGACGATCAATATTTAGTCTCATAATAAGAAAAAGTTATATGAGAAATTTAGTATGTTTTATTTCTATAAATATAATGTTTTTTTCATGGTCAAAATGTCTCCACGGATGGAACCTCGTGTGATAATGTAAATAAAAAGGTAGAAAAAGAATGACCTACATCATTGAACCTAACTATGGTATATTGATTCATTTGTTTGGAATGATAGTATATGTGATTCATTTATAATTTTTTAAAATTTGATAACAAATTTTCCTTAATCACATACAAACGGGTTTTTTAAGAACGAATGTCAAGAACGTTTGGTCGAAATGAAGCTGACATTTCTCAATACTCTTATTTAGAATCTACGTTGTTGAAATTAAGTGTTTGTGATATAGAGTGTTGTATAGAATAAAGTAATAGGTTGTGTCAAATATCCAAATGATCAATTTATATTGCATGAATCAATAAAGTTGAATATGTAGGAATAGAACTATCCAACTTATTATATTGAGTTGGTAGCTATAATATTCACATCAAATATTTCGAGACATTATTTATATAGACAATGATGATTAATTGACATGGATAATAAATTTATTAAATTAATATTTTCAAAGAATGAGATCTAAATGATGTAAATTAGATAGATCAAGCTACTCATGTATTAACATTTTTTGACAAAGTAAAACCAATAAAAAAATTTAGCTGACACATATAGAAGAAAAGGTCCTGGAGTTCTGATCTAAAATGGGATTTAGGTTTATCTGATTATCATGGTTCATATAATTATGGATATGGGAATAATAAATTAAGTAAATAAATCACACATTTTTCAAATTATTTGGAAAGACATTTTTTAGAAAATATAAAAAGTTATAGATATGATGATGAGACCCTTTGGAGGAAAATTCAAGCATTGAATTATGTGAAATTAGAAAACATCATTTGTGAATTTTGTTTTATGATATTCAGAATGTAATTATGTGTCATATCTATAAATGAGATAAAAACAATTTTTTAAGGTGATTCTATTATATTGATCATTTTTGGACACACTATTATCCCAAATATATATTGGGATTTTTGGGAAAAATTTGTGTAGGATAACATTATATAAAAAATTATGATTATCTGTCAAGATGATGGGTTATTTAGAAAAGTGAAATATTTGAGATGGGATAATATATGATTTGTAAAACCTCTTCTTATTGTTTTGTTTAAATGAGATGATATTACAGTGTATTTTTTTATAAGACTACCAATAAATCCTAGAAAAAATGACACGATACGTGTTATAATTTATCACCAAACCAAATATTCCCATTTCATATATATAAAAGAATATTTACCTCTTTATAACCTTCCAAGGAGAAATATTAATGTATTTTTAAGGATTTCTGATGCTCCTATTTTTATTGTCTATTATCATGATCCCTCTTTTAATTCATAATTCTGGAAGATTCCTCAAAAGTTTCTTCGTACTGAGATTCATTAAGGAACATCATACCATACACAATTTTTTGTACCATATGAATGGAATACATAAAAAATTGATTCCATGATGATTTCCTTCTCTCATTACATTTAATGTATCTATGAATAATATATTCCATCAGTAGATATTTTATATAATAATAGTTCCCATTAAATATTCAACTGGCTCCATATAAGGATTTATATATAAAGAGATGTTGTACACCAATGTTTTGGTATGATTTTGGTGATATAAAACATATATTATTAGAACACATTGAATAAGAAAAAAGAATATTTTATTTATGATTATATTAATTTAGATATTTTTAAGAAAAAATTATTACAATAATCGGTGGAAGGATTTTGAATTCGTATTGGGAGATACCATTTTATTGAATGTATATCCACATAAGTGTGTTAAAAGGACCTGAACAAGTGGGAATATATTCCCCATGTATACTAGTAACATTGAGATCCATGAAATAATATTATATGTTATTTTACATTATAAAATTCCTCTAATTATCTAAAATGTTCATGATGTATTCCATATATTATTGATAATGAAGTGCATGATAGAACCAACAAATGGTGGAACCTCATATGGTATATTATTGAAACCTGATAAATCATACATTAAAAAACCATCTAGATTAGTGATATCATATATAAATTACTGTTCAATAATATGATATATATGTTAGGTGGATTTAGAAAAATTATAAAATGGAAGAAGAACTATGGGTACAAGTTAATTTTAATAAAACGAACTACCCTTATCTATTTATAAGGAATTATCATTGAAATTTTATAGATAACATTTTCTTTGGATGAATGATTGTGAAACCATTAAAATATATGAATTTTTTCCTTAAAATCAGTTCAATCTTATTGATAAAATTTGATGCACAAAACACTAAGTGAAAACACAACATGGAACACTATTCACATATTATTAGAAAATGAACATTATAACAAATATGTCAAATTCATGTGAAATAATTAGACTAGAAGCATTATTTAATATGTATATTTTAATCATTATCATTGTTTATAAGTTGACTATAAATAAAAAGATAAATCAATTTAATGATAAATATTTTTTTTTGATGAAAGAATTATTTTTTACAATGTGAATAGATTCATAATTTATTATGATCATATGAAAAAATTTATTTTGTACACTTTTATGAATATTTTAATAAAAAATGTATTTTAAATCATAATTTCAAAATTTAGTTAGGGTGATTTTTTGTACTTTTCTAAAAATATGATTTTTTCAAGGAATTGTGAAAAAAAAATTATTTTTATAAAAAAAATCATTTAATTTATATAATGTACAATGTAAACAAATAAATTAAAAAACTCTAATGTACTATTAGTAAAATTATATTTAATTCAATATAATTTATGAAATTTAAATCAATTTCATACTAGTTTTACAATGTAATAGTTTTTTTTCTTATGAGATTTTTCATTTTCAAAACCCACTTTTTCATCTCATATTTAGGTATAATATTAAATGTGATTTTGTAATGTATATGAATTTTAATGAAAATATTTTATTATATATTTCAAATCAATATAATTTATATTATCTGATATGTTCAACATAGTTTATCACCATTAAGAATAGTCAATGTATTAAAATATAATTACTATAAATAAGTTAATAACTGATTTTCCATGGGATTAAAATATGAATATAAGTGTTTATAATAACATAAATATTCCTAATACTGGGTATATTGTCATTTATTTTCCCTTGAATCACATAGACTTGATAATGACACATTGTTTCCTTTTTTCCATGATAAAAACAATGTCCCAATCAATTCTTTTGAAAATTTAATGTGTGCCATCTCCTCCTATTGTATATTTTTAAACTATCTTCCCTAATAAACTGTTAAAAAAACATTTGTATTATTAAATAACATTTAAAATAGACTTCTAATTCTAAAATAAATTTCCTATATACCATTAGTCGATAATAAATACATACTAGGTAGAATATTGGTGAAACCAAAAGATGTTTCCTAATGATGTTGTGATGTTATTAAACAAGCATCTTCATTTTATTTCTTCTCGAACTCTTTAACAAGTAACTATTTTTTTAAAATATAATAAAAAAAATTTATATAATATAATTATTCTTTTTTATTTTCTATAATAACCAATTTCTATAACATATTCCACTCTATGGGAAATTAAACTTTTGATTATGTGTACAATGGACAATCATGTCATGAAAAGATGGAACTAATTTTCCATCGACACCTATCTGGTTCTGATATAATAATTTTTTTAAACAAATTATATGATATAAATATTATTATAATTATTAAATTATAATATAATATATATATTCATTATTTCTTATATGTTCAAATTATTATAACTTCATATGTGTGTATGAAGAACTACCACCATAGGATGTGTGGGGATTTGTCTTCTACGTACTCATTATATGGATGATAATAATGAAAAATGTATTTAATATATGGGATATATGAAAAATTTAAAAAAATTAATATCAATATATGAACCACTTATATATAATTTAAATCATTAATGGAATGATATCGTCTCTTGTAGGTATGTATGGTCTACGGTATCCATGATGTTATGAGATTCATTTTCTATGAAAAATCTATAAGTATGGTTTTAAAAATCATAAAATGAGCAAATATAAATTTTATAAAATTATTATATTTATAGATTTGATTTATTTTTAACCTATGCACAAAAACCAGATCCAGAAATACAAAACACATTTTAGAAAACATGATAATTATCTACCGAAACATTAGAAATATTGAATTATTATTAAAAAATTTGTGGTATAATTTTATAATAGGATATAATACAATATAATAAATATTATTATTGTTATTTTATAAATTAATAACTTGAATAAAACCATTATCTATAAGGATAAATCAATTTTCAACTTCATGATAGAGTATGGTAAAGGAATTCATCTCAATTTTCCTTCAATAAGGATTTTTTTTATATTATAAACCTTGTTTATTTTATATTATGTCCTAATACCAATTTGATAAGTAATATCATGAAACCATAATAATTTATCATATTTTATGTAGTAATTTTAAATATTTATTCAATATTCTATTGACCAGAAAATTACCATGTTGAGTATTTATCTTAATTTCCCTTCATTAACGATTATTATAATGTCATGACCTTAATTTATTTTATATGATCTATATATATCGGAATATACATGAAATTTCATGAATCCTTAAAAACTATAGCAATTTAATATTTTTATTTGAATTAATGCATTCAATGAAATGTACTTGAAAATTACCAAGTTGAAAGGGATTTAATCACAATTTTCTTTTTCATTGGGACATATTTGTTAAAGATAGCCCATTCATTTTTATCTTGGGTATATATTTCCCAAATTATGTATTTAAAATGAATAATTATATAATAATGGTGGTTTAACATTTCATTCAATTAATTATTCATTATGTTGCAAATTAAAACATATGAATGATGTAAAACTTATTATACAATCTCACATTTTTTGTGATTAATAACATTTTCCTAAAATAGAGATAGTTTTGGGATCATATTCAATAGATTTTTTTATATTAAAGATCAATATTATTTTAATATGATATTATTATTTATTGAAACATATAAAATTTTACCATATAATGTTTTCTTTGTAATTTATATTATTTAATCAGAATTGTTGATAAATATTTATCATGTCTCAACACATATATTTGATGATAACTAATAATTATTATAGTATTAAATATTTTAATCAATATATGATTAATTATTTTGATATGAAGTCATTTTTGTGTAAAAATTTTTTATATCAACTTGATTCATTAATACATCACATGAGAAAATTATGTTTCCCAAATCAGTTGAGTTTTACTTAGTAGATTGAAATTGTGTTATAAATTGGCATCATGGTAGGGGTTACATGATGGAATGTATCATGTCTTCCAATAGTAATGAATAACATTAATTTGGTATTGGTATATTATAATTATCAATTATCATTTCAATAAGTTATCATCTATATATTAATTTCACAATTAGATTATTGATTAAATGGACTATATTTTTAGTTATTTACCATTCCATGTTGTTTATATCATATCTAGTATTGCTTGTACTGTTATTGATTCAATGTATTATGTGTTAAATTATTTATCTTTCTAAATTTAGTAACCATTTTTTTAATTATAGATTAGGTTTTCTAGAATCATTACGAATCATTTTATCTAACAATTTTTTTACTTCCGCTAGGGCATGAAGAATAATTCATACAATGAGTACAAGCATGACAATTTTCTTCCATTAATACTATTTATATTGTTTTTACCTATGTGAAATGATTATTATGAATGTATATGGTGGTACAAAACTATTAGACTGATTAATATTTCATTATTTGGCCTCTTGAATCTACGACAATGTAGTAAAGTAGGCACCAACTTTATGTTAGTTGATTCGGGGTCATTGCATATATTAAATTGATACTAAGTATCTAAATTGACAAATAATTGGATATATGGAAAGATAATAAGTTACTTAGGATATCCTAAAACAATTATACATTTTATATGAGTTCCCCATGGAATAATGTTTTTATATTTCATGAAAATTACAATACGTATGTTTATTGACTGCGGGGATATACTTATCCATCGATATTTCACATAATTTTGATGGTAAATACATCACATATGTCATATTGGTTATATTTATCTCCTTTAACTAGAACTACATTATGTATTTTTTTACATATCATATTATTTGTACAGATATTTATAATATGATTTCGATCTTGAAATACTAAATGTAGAGGATGATGAAAAAAATAATTTCACAAGAGTCTATTCACATGAAAACAAAAGTAAAAAGTTATAAAAAATAAAAATTGAATATGAAAATGTATAATATTATTATATGTTAAAATGTATCTCAGAAATGTAAATAAATATTTTGAACTATTGATTATTCCTTATTCCATGAATTAAATATAATTTACTATTTTATTTCTCTCCCTTTCTGTATTGAATCCATATATAAAATTAATACGTTAAATATATGTTTTTATTACTTTACACATTTAATTTTATTATTAAATTATATAGGGAGGGTTCTAGATATCATATGTATTCATTAATAATAACCTTAAGAATAATCCCATGATATAGTAGTGGAAAACCCAGTTTGACTCATAGTGTTGGTATTCCACACATATATTCAATAGATTTTATAATTTTATCTTAGTAGAGATTGTTAGAGTGTAGATAATTTTATAATTTTATATAGTCATATATATGCCACAAAAATTACATATATTATTTAATTTTATCTTTATTTTTATTCATATACATATTAATGAAAAATTAATATTACTATATTGTATATGTTGTAGGTATAATATATGCATTAGAGGTGAGTTTGGAAAATGTGATAAAAAAGGGATAAAAATAAAAAATATTCAATTATAGTTTATTGGAGATACTAATGTTATTATTATAACATATTTAGGATATTATTTTTTATAAGAAAAGATAAACATATTAATATTCAATGAAAATGATTAATTATATTGGATTTATTCTTATAGAGCCCATATTGGATCTTTTAAGAACAAAAGAAAATATATAATGTGTATACATGATTTTATATTTTTTTATGGAATATTGTGATTAATATAAGTTAATAAATAATGAGGGAATATTGTAGGATTTCATTTTTCCATTATTATATGATGGGATTGGAACAATTATAAACATTCTATGAATTAAAAGATTTTAAGGTTACATTCTAGTAAATTTTTCTCAAATTGGATTAATATCACTATAGGGATGAGGTATTGTAGATATATATTCATCCAAAAGTATTTAGACATGATTTTTTGTAAATTTATCACTTATCTCTTCATTTTATCCCATTGTTCACACTTTTACCCATAAATGAAGTAAAAATATACATAGTATTTAGGAAAAATTGTTTCATTATAAATGGAATAGTGTAACATAATTGCATCTAAGGTAAAATTCTAGACCATTTCCAATTAAATTGATATAATAAATTATTTCATATGATTTTAAATTCTAATTAATAAATATCTTATTTTAATTAATATAATTAATATCATTTTCAAAACAAGTCATATAATTTGATGTTAAAAACAAAAAGATTATAATGAACATTGAATTTAAAAATAAGAAAAACTATATATCATTATTGTTGATAATTAAACTTTTTTATTAATTACAATTTCCATGGAAGATCACATTTAATATTTTTAAACTATTTACCTTGATTTTTTATGTGCTTCTCGAAGCAAAACATTTCTAATTCATTATAGGTTAATGTATTTATACCATTATAAAAAATTAACATTAAATAAATTTAATAGAAATATTGTTTTTATATTTAAAATTTAAATCTAAATGAATTAAAACTGACTTTTTATTCAGATAAAAACATTTTAATGACCTAAAAAAGAGTTAAAATTTTACATATTAATTAGTTAAAAAATTAAATGTAAAAAAATTGAATACATGTGGTACAATATTTCAATATTTTTTATAAGATGACAAGGATTTCAAATATCACATAAAATATTATTTAATGTTAGATTTTCTATCATTATGACAATGTGTAATCAATCGTTAATCTGTTTTATTATAACACCCCGACCCCATAACCCTAGAGCAAGTGAAATACTTATTACATTGGAATGAATAAATGGAATGAAATACTGATGAAATTATCAGTTGAGTATTATATTATATACTAGATATATATATATGTAACTCATATTATATTTGGAAAGGTAAGAAACACAATACAAAACCAAATGTAATAAATTGTATCCATGAGCACTAAATAAATGGTATCCTCTTAATATCATGTTGATGCTTAAAAAATGAAAGGGTTGAGAAAAAATATTCACGTAGGGACAAAAATAGAGGAATCAGGAATCAAATTTATTTGAATTATAGTCATATTGGCATAGTCCACATAGCATGGTGAATAAACAAAAAATGCATGGCATTAATAAAATGTTAATAAAACTACATCCTTTGACTTTTCCAAATTAAAAACATCATGTATATTAATAATAAAAGATGAATAATTAGAAATCATAATAATTCGATGTCATGTATCCAGAACATTGTACTGCTATTCCTTTGAAAGGGTTTATGTTTTTGGGTAGATACATGTCTGATTCTATTTTGGAAACAAACTCGAAGGGTTAGTCGCCAATAGATTTGTCTCATGAGAGAAAACAATGCATCAAATGTCTATAAAGGTCACTTCCCTTCACTTATAAAACCAATATATCTTTATATACATATTTAATGCATGCACAATATGCTTTCTGAATATCCGTATAGATTAGTGGATATGGATCCATCAATATTTTCATAGTTAAAACCACATTCCAAATAAACACTATATGTAAAAGGGTATGAATATTATGACAATAATCATATCATAGAAACGATAATAATTATATATAATATATTTAAATATGAAAATGTAAAATGATCAAAAAATGGCATTAGATACACCATTTATGAATTAATCATTACACAGTACAAATTAATCCACAATGAAATGGAAACCGTATAAAATTCCCTTAAAACAATGTAATAAATCGAGTTCATAATCAATGAGTGAATCACTAAATACTATGAATATAAATAGATCATGATATTTTATATCAAATGGAAGTTATAATACATCAAATACAAAAAATATGTGGTGAACAATGAAAATATCACAGAAATAAGTGTGACATTAGAAACCTTATACCCAATGAATAATTGTGTTCTTCATTTGATCTAAATGACATAATTAATCATATTTATTATAATTAATTAAAAATTATTTAACCTAGTATACTATAATTTTATTTATTTTGACCATAATATGTTTATTCATTACTTTTATGGTTATAATATGTATAATATTTTTATTTCAGATGCATCTCCTTCCTTGGTTTTCATGATCAGTTCACTTGTATTCATGAATTGTAGTTTGTTTGAAATGTGGTTAAACAAACTGAATTGTTAATATATATTATTATATTTTATTTATAATAGTGATTGATTTCGTTGTCAATAACATGTCAATGTTTTCTTGCTTATTGAATGACTAATCCAATGAAGATTGGGGCATACATAACTCTAATGATTATTTAACTCATCGTATGTTCCAAGATGTTTATCAAGGAGATACAATGTCACAACATGTGAATAAACACATGAAATACTCAATTTCATAAGTAAATAAGTGGAATCCATCAATATTCACTAAGTGGGTGAACAGCTAAAGGCCATGCAAAATGTTTTAAAACATTGGGAATGAAAACATGATCTATGCAACATCCAAGATTGGATTTAAGAAACTGACTGAAGATGTTCGAGATTTGTGATTTAAAAATAATGGAATTGATGATTTTTTAGGATGAAGAAGAGTGGAGAATGGGATTTTAATAAAGAAGTATAATTTGGCATTTTATTGTGAGATTAATACTTGGTTACATAATAGTTATACTAAGTACTTAGACTGTTCCTTTACAAAAAATTGAACCAACCATGGAGGGCTTGCTGAGGTACCCACCTCAAGCACTTGCAGGACCTGTGGGATTATTGTGCATGATAGAAGCCCTTGAGGCCTTCCCTGCATGAGGCATATATGTTTATGCTTGCAGCTTCTTCAAGTTGATGAACCCACGCATAATGGGTGAAAGGTGTGAACCCAAAGGAGTAGAGTTGGCGTTAAGAGTGCTCATGCAGGAGAACCTATGTAAGATGACACCAGAGGGGGGAGAGGAGTAATCTGGAATCAAGGCCAGGACAATTTATTGTTAAAATATGAGAAAAACGTATACCATTTTGATGTGGGATAATTTTTGAAAATTAGTAACTAATCATGGTTGTCCATTTGATATCCTGAGAAATAACATGTGCATGATCCATCTCATGACCCACGATCTAATCACGGACATCTGCGATTAATTCAATCTAATCCAATATATGTGTGTCATCATCAATTGTGGTTCACATGAATGGTTGCCCGATGCAACTTCTTGTTGTAGTGACTATCAATCTACAGAGAGCGAGCCACCATTCCACCATTGAAGCTCAAATAAAGTTCATTATTATCATTTGAACAAACCAAATACATGCATGCATTAAGAGTTGCATTCATGCATTGAGCTGAAGAATTTGAATGTGGCCGAAGAAAATAGTGTTACGAGGCCACATCAGAATACTCCTGGCCTTCATGGAAAAAATCTACATGATTTATTAAATTCCCACACTGGAGGACCAGGCTTCAATGGATAATTTAGTGGTTGAAAAGGAAACAAACATGATTTAAGAAAATTTTTAATCACATTTTCAAATTATGATGTCGTAGATGAAAAACATTCAAATCTCGATCCTCGTGGTTGATACACAAATTATTAATGTGGTCCATGCCTATAAAACGAGGAGCCTAAGCCGTGAAGAGTTTGATTCCATTATTTGGGAAAGATCCTGTTTTCCAGACAATAGTGCACCAAGGGTTTCCATGCATCCATCCAACATGAAGGTATGACATGATTCTATTGCTCGATGGAGTTTTGTGCATCACTAGCACAGTGAGAAGTAGTGTGAAACACCTTGGTTTACAGAAGATTACATCCGCACACATGTGTGAAGGAACCCATGATCACATGATATGATCCTTCCAGCCCTTGTTGTGCTTTCTAAGAAGCTTTTAGATGGTATAAAAATCGGGGTCTTATCACCATTACTGTTCCCTTTCATAGAGAAAACACATATCTTTGGTTCTGTGAAGGAGACCCACGAAAACTATCAGTGTGAAGGGGATCTTGTTCGCTTATTTTTTCACAAAGAAGAACACCTTTGTGTTAATATACACACACCCATATATATATATATATGATGTTGATGATTTCAAGTGTTGTTTCTAGATGAATAATGGGTGTTCACATAGGAAAATATATACATACACTGCCCTAGCAGACGAAAAAGGCACCTGAGGCTTCATGTCACCACGAAAGAGAGTAGATAATGCACATATAATTCACATTCATGGATATGCATTAATTGAGACTCCAAACTATGCAAGAACAAATCCAAATGTTTAATACACCCATTCGGGTTTGAAAAATAACTAAAATCTAGTAAGGATTGTATGTTCACATTTGAAGGAGAGAGGAAATAATAATATCTCAAAAATACACACACCTATATTGAATCCAAATATTAAGTGTGTGTGTGAAAAGAAAAAATGGTGAGAATGCATTTTGTGTGCAATATTATTTGAGCAATACTGATAGATACAATCAGAGTTAGTTGAAGATACATAAACATAAATAATACTATCAATAAATTTAAATGAATCAATTGAATCTATGGTGTATAACAATATTCTAGAAGAAAGAAGAAGGTGAAAAAAATTTGGGGGGTTTGACCAAGTTTTAATTGGGGGGTAAAAAATTAGTTTTTGTTATCATCTTTGATTTAGCGAAGAATCCGTGTTAGGGAGTATAAACAATAAGGAAAGGGGTAGGACTTTGTACAAAACATCATAAATCCTAGTGTCTTGTACATTTGTTTCATTGCATTATTTGATGAGTAGATCAATGTGTTAACCAGCCATAGAGGCTGAACTGACAATGGATGCAATTCATAAATGTAAAAATACAATTTTTAAAAGGATATCACTAATTCAACCCTCGCCTCTTAGTGATCGGGAATTATTAATGGTATTTCAAATGCATTATATAAATATAATTGATCTTATAATGATTTTGGGTATATACCATGAGGATGACTCAATAGTTAAAAGATAATGATTAACAAATGGATTAACATGTAGGTTAGGTGCATAATGAACCAATTTTATATTTTTATATTATATTAATAGTTTGTAAGGATTAAAGAATATTTCATAACATAAAATACATATAATATGATATATATCAACAATTAAACTTTTTTTACCAGTATTGAATATATTAATAAAAATCGAAAACAAGTCATCCTTGAATGTGATAAATATAGATTTCTCGAAGGATATTTTTTATTTTTATAATTTCTGTAGGGGAAAAATAAATATGATGATGAAATATTTCATTTGAATATAAAATTAGAGTCCATGAATGTTACTATAATTATCAGAGCTTTATAATGAGAGGAGATGAGTAGATTGAAACAAAATAATGTAACACATAAAATATTTTGAATGAAAAATGAAGAGAGTTTCACCAACTGGGTATTCCTCCTTGAAAATATCATTAAGGACTTTTTTGTCTTTTTGGTGAGACCAAATAGTCTTGGATATAGGGTTTGGTATTGGGTTATGTATTTGGTAGAACTTTGGAGTGGCTAAAATCATGAGTTATGTGGGAGGAAGAGGGGGTGAGGGGTGGTTTGTATAGTTGATGGGATGTGGGTTTTCTTAATATTATATTCATTAATTAATTATTTCTCCACATGAAATGAAATTGTGAGGATTCCAGTAACTATAATTTTAATAAAGGAATATTAGTTTGATATTCTATTTCATACATTACTCATACTTCTAGGAATAGTGTAATTAAATTATAATGTATCTATTTCATAAATTAATGTATTTTACTATTGAAAAAAAATATGTATTTTAAAAAAATCCAAAAAAATCACCCTAAACACTTTTTGATTTGTAAAATCAAAAAATTAAATCCACTTTTCAAAAATAATTTTCTAAAAAAGAAAATCATTATTTTTAATCAAAATCATCATTTTATCAAAAAGAAATACCAACACATAAAATATTCATCTTCATTTTTAAGGTGCCTATATTTTATTTAGATTTTTTTTACTAATCATACAATTCCTAAGGTTCATATTACTATTCAAACCAGTATGTTACTATTAATAAGTTTATATTACTATACATAAGTGTATTGTAATATTCAATGAGAATTGTGTGCATTCTATCAGACTACAAATATCACTCTTATCGCAACTAGATATGTGCATTTTTTCCAAATTAAAAACACAAAAGTTTCACATTTTTTGTTAATGGCTAGGTTATGACTATCTCATATAACCATGTGTTGTTTAAAAGAGACTCAATACTTAATCAAATATATGTTATCTAATGAATTTAATTCATTTAAGAGAAACATAACATTAATATTTTAGAATCCTATAATATTTACACCTTTATAATTTTTTCCTTTAATTAAATATTCTTCAAAAATAGTTGGTGGTTGTTATTCATAACATCTTCTGGTTACCTTATTTCCTCCTACAATTTTTGTTTTCTCCAAAAAAACACTTTTACCAAATGATTCTTCAAATTTCTCAATAAATTCTCTCTAGTGTCAAGAATTTCAATAGTCTCTTCACTGTAGGAAAAAAATAGGTTCCATATCTTTTTCATTGAAGGTGAGTACATGTATTTGGTTCAGAAAGTATTTTATTAAAAATGAAACATGGATCACATTATGACCATTAGAGTGACATGGTGGAATTTCTAAATGGTATGCTACAACTCTAATCACATCATGATTTTCAAATGGTCCAATGTACATGGGGCTCGAAATCCCATTCTTTCTGATCCTTAGGACACCATTCCACTAAGATACTTTTATAATGAAAAGATCTCATACATGAAAATAGAAATACTTTCTGCAGTTTTCAGAATAACTCTTTTTCCTAATTTGGGATGTTTTAATATTGGAAGGAATTTTCCTTAACATTAATTTTTTAGATTTAATATTTTCTTTCCCTATAATTTCCCTCTCACCAACCTCATCCCAACAACATTGATTTCAAACCCTCTTACAAAATAATGCTTCCTATGGAACTATTTTATTTCTATAATGGGACATATTATTGTAGTAAAATTATTCCAAAGATATATATTTATGCCACATACCATGGTAGTCATGATAATAAGATCTCAACAGGTCTTCCAGTAATTAAATAGTACTTTTAGAATGTCTGCATCTTTTTAGGTGATAGGAAATACTCATATAAAGCTCATTATACAAAGCCTTCTAGAGACTTTTCTAAAATTATTATTTAATGATGGGATCTGAATTAGACACAATATATAGTGTTTCACCATGAAGTCTTATAAGATCAATAATTGAATTCTAATCTAGGTGCTCATGTGGTAAATCATCTATTATAAAAAATGTAATATTTTTGTTTTACAATCAACAATTACCCTTGTTGCATTATTTATTATTGGTTTTCTTTGTAGTCTTGTAACAAAATCCATCATAATTTTATCCCACATCAACATTGGAATCAGTAGAAGTTTCATGACCCTCAAGGATGTTTTCTAATAGTTTCCACCTGTTGACAAACTAAACACCTTGAATTCTATTTCTCACGTCATGTAATCCCATAAAAATGTTTTGTAAGACCTCTATATATAATAGTTATACAATGATGTATAGATAAATTTTATAAATGTGTATCATCTAATGTTTTTCTCTTTTTTCTCTAGTACCAATGGAATGAATAACCGCACCCCATATTTATAACTCCATCCACCTACAATATGCCTACTAGTTATCCATATTTAACAGAATAAATTTTCTGTTTTAGATTCTCTTCATCGGATCGAGTGTTTTTTATATTTATAGTAATGATGGTTTAGAAATAATTTGAAAGAGGAAAGATGTTTCCCCTTCCATAACCATTCCCAGAACTATCTTATGTACATCATTTTATTAATGATATATTTCAGTCCTCGTTTCGGTCATATGTCCATGATCGTTATGATTTAAAACACCAACCACACTATTTTATATTAATTGGTGGTAGTGTATTGAACAAATTATAATATTTGAGTAACTTAATCGATAACAATTTTCTCATGTTGTGTTTTTTATGCATAAAAATTTATTTCAAACTCATGTTATCAGTATATGTCTCACATATTTCACTGTATAGACAATGTCTACATATTTTCAGAGAAAAGAGTATGTAATATGTCTTAAGATTAGGAGTTGGATAATTTTTCTCATTAGTCTTCATGATCTATAATACATAAGAAATAACATTATCATTTTTCATAAGGACACAACCAAGTCTATTCATTGATGCAGTACTCTCTATAAAAAATCCATTATTTTAAGAAGGAAGATAAAAAATTGGAGAATTTAGCAATATTAATTACAATTCATAAACTCATTCCAAACAATCTTTATTCTATACCATCATAACCCCATTATGTGTGTTCTTGGTTTTCATAATAGTTAGTCTTTAAAAATTATGAACTAAATGCCAATAGTATCCAACTACACGAATGAAACTATGTTCCTCGGTTATGTTCTTTTGCATGTTCCATTCTTATATTCCCTTTATCATCATAAGGAAAAAAAATCATCGTTAGAGAAAACATAAATAAGAAAATAATCTTATTGAAGCCAAAATTCACAATTTCGTAGTTTCCCATATCATTTAATTAATCTAATAGTTTTCAGAATACTCCATAATTTATTCTCATAGTCATTTTATCTTTTGTAATTAATGAGGATATCATCTATAAATACAACAATAATGTCATCAATTTATTCCTTGAAAACTCTATTCATTAGAACCCTGTAAATATAGGGTGCATTATTTAGACCAAAAGGAAGTATTGTATACTCATAATGACCATATAAATCTTAAAATATTTTTTGTAATATCTTTTATCCTTACACATAGCTAATTATATCTAGATCGATGTCTAATCATGTTAAAATATTGATATCCCTGAATATGAAAATAAATCATAAATTCTTTGTATGGGATAGTTTTACATTATTTTAATAGAATTTATTACCCTCTAATCAATGTCTATCTTCATAGATAAATATTTCTTCTTGGGAAAGATGATAAGGGATCCCCATAGTGAAACACTAGGCCGAATAAATATAGTAACCCAATTCCTCTATTAGTTTCATTAGCTGTACAATTTTTATAGTGGCCATTCGATAAGGATTATTTGATATATATCATTCACCTGGAATTAAATTAATAGAGAACTCAACATCCCACTATAGAGGATACACATGTAAATCATCAATAAATACAATTATTTTTTCTTCCACAAGAATAACTCATTAATTTTATGATTTCATTACTCTCATATTTGTATTATGCTCATTTCCTCTACAATAAATTAATTTAATTGAGATACTAGTGGTGTATCTTGATAAGAATCATATGGTGATATTTCTACTCTATAGACAAGGGATTCAACACCATTCTCAAAAACGTTTATCTTCATTATAATTTCAATTGATCTTCAGATAATAATTTTACAACCAATTCATACCACAAATTTTATCAAAGTCAATAATTTGTATGATGATAAGGTTATCAACTAATGAACATTTATGTGTAATGGGAGGGGGGACTGATCGAAAAAAATTAGTTGAAATGATACATCCGGTATGTAATTTGACTAAAATCTGTTTTATTAAATCAAATTATAAGTGTCTAAATTTAATGAAAAATTGGGAATATATAAATTAATGTGATGATCTATAAATAAATAATGTATTGGATATTTTTTAAAACATTTAATTTACATGCCACTACATTATTTGAAAATTCAATAACCACAGTTGAAATCAAATAATAATTCCCTTGCCCTTATGGCCTTTTTTGAGGCATGATTCCTCAAATCATAGGACACCCATTTGCATTGTTTCACATCTATATAAAATTGGATCATTTTAAATCATTGAATATTTGCTTCTCTTTGCATTCACTTGACTGATGACCCTTTTCTCCACAGTTATAGAGAACATATAATCCTTTCATGCATTCCCTTAGATAATTTTATTCACATTTCTAACATAATGGAAATTTCTTCATTCCTTTATTCTTAAATGGAACATCATATTTGGCATGGTTATAATAGTTACTATTATTTTATTTATTTCACTTGATCAAATTTGATCTATAAAACTCCCTCTTTGTTTTGATGGAACATTATAAAATTTTATCGTACGATAAAAATGATATAGAAGGCAATTCCCATGAATGAATTGGCATAATAACATAAAATAAATGATCAATAATTTATTCTAAATCATTTATATAATTTATTTTATACCTAGATAATCATAGAATGGTATCCTCATACTCTACAATACATTTTTCTTCTATTTGCATTAGGATAAAAAATTTCCTCTTGATTTCAGTTTTTTTACTCAAGGGACATATTTTTTGATGAATATATCATTAAATGTTATACATTACCTGTCTTATATTTCTTATTAATTGGTGGTATTATTGAGAATAGACCATCGTTGATCATCATCACACTAGGGACAATATACATCAAGTACTATCTTTTCATTTTCATTGCATCTTATTTCTTGAAAAACTTATCAAGGGACTTGATTCATTACTAATCTAGCAGTGTATTAGTTGTGTGACTAATTGATAGGGGATTTTTCCAAATGACACTATATTGTATAGATTTTTTATGTTTATTCATCACAAACTGTGTATGATGTCCAAATATGGTCATGATATAATCTGCTCCAACATTAACAGTGTTGACCTGATCAGTAGGGAAATCCATACATTGTATCATGGTATTTATTCCCCTTCATCCATTATGATCCATCATTGTAAAATATAATACACTAAATTAGGTTATAATTAATTATTTCTAACTATAAATAAATTATCATATTCTAAAAATTTATGCATAACTAATCTAATAATCATAACGATTGTTTCTATTTAACAATAAACACATCATCATGGTTTGTAATGAAATTTTTTTATTATCCAATGAATATACTCCAAGAGTCTCAAACTAGTTACATATTATAGAACGTTTTCATATACCAAAATTCCATTGTTCCTGAATGAAACTCTTTATTGGTGTTGTTACTACTTGGTACATCTATTCTTGAACAACATCAACATTTAGTATCTAGAAAGGGATATGTTTTCATTGAAGACCTAAATAATATCTACATTAACAAAATAACTAAATTTCTGTCTTTGTTTATCCCCATTTTATAATATAGGGTTATTTCATCTAAACTATGTTTGTTAAATCTAGTTTCCATGATTGGTACTAAAAATTATCTGATACCAACTATAACACCCTAACCCCAACAACCTAGAGCTGGTGTGTTACTTATTACATTAGCATGATTATGAGTAATATAATCCAATAATAATAATTAGTATTGTGTTATTGAAGAAACTAGATAAACATTTGTATATAATATTACATTAGTAAAGGTAAAAAAACACAAACATAACAAAAACTAAAAAATTTCATCCAGGAGAACACAATAAAACGTCTTTTTTTCATAATCAGTTGATGGTAAACAAATAAAAACGATGAGATAAAATGTTCAGTAAGAGACACAAATATAGGGAGAATGAATCAATAATAATTTAATCATTATAAAATTGGATTATTAAAAATTTCATGGTGATGTAATGAATAACACCGAACATTAATAAACTAAGAATGAAACTACATCCCTTGATTTTTTCAATAGTTAAATCTTCGTCGATTGTAATAACTGCAAATTAATAATTAGAATTCCTATTAATTTTATGTCATGAATCTGGAACATTATTCCACTATAATTTTGAATCATTTTAATTCTTTGGGTAGAAACTCTTCTGATTATATATTTGAAACAAACTTGACGTGTTTTATCACCCACTGATTTTCCTCATGGGACCAATCGATGCATCAAGGGGATATAACATGGCCCTCAAATCACTAAATTTCCAAATAATTATTTATATATATATTTAAAACAAGTAAAATATTCATTTTCAATATCCATATATAGAATTGGATAAAAATCCATCAATCATTCTATAATTAAACCACATTTTAAATAAATAATGAATGTAAAAGGGTATACGACGTAAGAAAATAATCATATCAATAAATGTAAATTATTGTTATATAATAGTTATAAATTTTCAAATTAAAAATGATCACAAATTGGTAAAAGTTGGAACCCATAATATTTATTAGGTGTATAATTCTAAGTTTATCATAATAAAATGGAAACCGAAACAAAAAAAATACAACATTATAATCGATCGAGTCAAATATCTGCAAGTAAATCATTTAAGAAATAAATATAATGACCCTAAAGAATATATATATCAATTGATTGTAAATATATAGTAAATAAAATAAATTAATGGGGAACATTGTAAATATCACAGATATAAAAGTGAGATGAGAAACCACTTACCTTTAGACAAATTGTGTTCTTCGTTTAATCTTAATGAACTGTGTAATAAAATTTAGACACATTAGTTTATAATTGTGAAACAATATATACTTTTAAATGATTTATTTAAATCATGTTAGGTATAATCATTTTCTTTTATGGGTTTAATAGATTCTATTTTACTGTTTTTTAAGCATTTTCTTATCTGGTTTCTTTGATGTGTTTTTTATTATATATTATCAGTAAAATTAATAAATATTTAAGATCTTATAATTATTTTATTTATATACCATGAGGATTACTCATTAAGTAAATGATAATAATAAACTCTAGGATTAACATGTGAGTTTTGTGCATAATGATATTTTTCATTATTACTATTTAATATTATGAGTGTGTAAGGATTATAGATCACTAAATAATTTAAAATACATAAATTATGATCGGGTTTAACAATTAAAATGATTTTTTGACTAGTCTTCAAGATAGTTAAGGAATTAGAAAACATGTCTTCCTTAAATGTGATAAATAATCAATCATGAACAATAATTTCATTTTTATATTAAGAGATGGTGTGAAAGAGAGATGAATATTAAATATTACATTATAATAATAAAAATACTTTCCCTATAAGGTAATGTAATTATCTATGAATTAGTATGGGGTGTGGTTAGCATATATTTAAAAAAGATTACAACTTGTAAAAGAATTTTAATGAAAAATGAAGAGAGGTTCACCTCTTTAGCACTCTGCCTTGAAAATCACCTTAATGACATTATTTATATCATTTTGGTGAGACTTGAAGGACTTGTATGTCGAGGGAGGTATTGGATGTTTATTTGGAAGATCTTAATCATTGCAAAAATCATTAGTGGTATGGGAGGAATAGGGGGTGATAGGTGGATTATATAGTTGAGGGCAGGAGGGGTTTCTTAATATTATATTCATTAATTTAATATTTCCCCTCCATAAAAGAAATAATGAGGAGTCTCTAAAATTGATAAGTAATAAGCGAATATTAGTTCTAGATTTGGGTGCTTACATCACTCATTATGATAGAAATAGGGGATTTAAATAATACTTTATTTATACAGTAAATTAAAGCATTTTACATTTTACCAAAATGTATGTATTACATAAAATTATAAAATTTTCTCCATATTCATTTTTCAATGTGTATAATATAAAAAAGAACAAAACATTTCCAAAAATATTTAAATAAGAAAAATTTAATTTTTAATTAAAATCATTTTTTAATCCAAAAATACAAACCCTTAAAATATTTATCGATATTTTTGTGGTTCAAAAATTATATTTACAGTTTGATGGGTATGGTTATCGTTCATAAGGGTCGTATTAGTATTCATTACTGTAGGTTCCTATTCTCAAGGGTATGTTACTATTCATAAGTTTATGTTAATATTCACCTAAAATTATTTTTATTATATTATACTCAAAGTATCTATGTGATAGAAACATTGTCTGTATGTTTTTCAACATTAAAAACCCATAAGTCCCACATTTAAGAGTAACAGATAGGTGATGAAAATCTTTTACAACCAAGTGTTATTTCATAAATTCTCACTTCTTTTTGAAATATAGGGTATCTTATTAAAGGAAAAATTTTAAGAGAAACATTCCATAAATTTTTTGGGGTATTTCATTTACCCCTTATCGTTGTGATAACATTTTACCATGATTATAATTCATTACAAATAAAAATGTAATTCATCTTATTATAAAATTTCAACATATTATTACCAAATATGGAATCCATTTCCAAGTATTATGATTCTGTTTGAGGGAAAAAATAATTTCATATATTTCAAAAAAATGCAATGTTGAACCATTTTTTATAGAAATGCACTTATACTAAATATAATTTTATTTCATTCCAAATTTATTTCATATTTTGATTCAAATGGAAATAAATATATTTCTTTTAATAAAATTAAAATTATTTTAAATTATGAAATGATATAAAAATAAAAAACCATTGAAAATACCTT
This sequence comes from Viscum album, assembly GCA_963277665.1. Classification (NCBI taxonomy): domain Eukaryota; kingdom Viridiplantae; phylum Streptophyta; class Magnoliopsida; order Santalales; family Viscaceae; genus Viscum; species Viscum album. The sequence goes on from OY728148.1 coordinate 1,249,425,973, forward strand.
TATTAAATTTAATAAAATTATTTTTTACATAACTATATTTTTCACTATTCAATAAAAAATAATCCTTATATAAAAAATACAAAAAATATTATAAATTTTTTATATTTTTTTATAAAAATTCATTCAGTTATATATAAAAAATTCTATAATTGTTGAAATATAATCATAATATATGCAATAAAAATGGAATAAAACCATTTTTGAATATAATGTATTTTTTTTTAAATAAATTTACACTAATTATTTATCGAGTAACCACTATTATTTAATTGTTACTTTTACTAGTTAAATATATAATCTATACATTTAATTAAAATCATTCATCAATGGTGATTAATATAATATACATTAATAAAAATACATTTCCTAACAATTTATTTATATAATAAATTACTTCTATATTAATATATTATTTTAGTTATTATTGATTTTTTATTTAATAGTAATTAATATGTACATTTTTAATGAAAAATTCCCAAGATATATTTCATAATATGTTCCATGTCTTTTAAACTCATTGATATGTTGTTTACGATATAATGATAATTTTTAATTATATTAATAATATATTATTATGTTATAGTTCATTTTAAGGTTTGTATTTCATGTGATACACGCAGTCAATCATATTATAATTTAATTTATAATTACATATTTAAATATTTAAATGTTAAAGATAAAATAAAATAGTGCTATTGGGGTGTTATATATAAAATGTTTAGTAGTGGTGATAAAATTTTCATCGTGTTGTTTATTTGGATTTTAGATATTTCAGTTTCCTTTTATTTATTTTCTATATATTATAAAAAACTAATGATTTTATATATTATTATAATTTTTAATGACATTTTCTCTACATTTTATATATATACAATGTTATTTTTTAATGTATTATTTATTAGCATTTACTATATCACATTCAGCATTTCATTATTTCATTGGCCTGAAAAGTATTATCTTTTTTTTTCTGTAGTTCGAATTGGGATGACCTATTAGTTTTTTCAATCATTAAAATAGGATATAACTAAATCACCATTATATCATTTTATATAATTTTGTATAATTTCTCACTGTTTCATTATTTATGTTGGTGGATACCAATTTTACTTCATATTTTCATGGACTGTTAGTGATGATCCTTTCACTATTTTAATAATAGATTATATGTGATAACCCTTTCTCTATGTTAATTATTGATGGGTAATATCTTATTCACCATAGTATTATTGGATTGAGGTGATACACATTTAACCCAAGATAAATATGGCAATTAACTATTCCCTATTGATATTAGTTTTGGGGAACCATTCACCTACACTGAATTATTAATGGGGATACACCTTTCACTAATGATACAATTATGATATTTTATAACTCATTAAACTTCATATAGATTTCATAATATTACCATGAACCTTGAAATATAGTGTTTTCTAAAGAGGATGTGATTTTCCCATCAAGGATTCATCTAGAGAACACAATGAAAATACTAGTGTTTGTATGATGCAATATTAGGGAATCCAATTTCCCCAAAAAAAATAACATTTATATTTTTTTATTTGAATTGCATTAGTGGTGGTATAATATGGTTTATTTCATCACCCTATAGGTCCACCATAGTGGGAATGAAATGGAATGGATAACATATAAGACATGGCATAATCCTTGTATGGAGGAGTGGGTTGGTGGAAGACGGTTAGGGTTTAGAGAAATCTATGGGATATGAAAATAAGTATTATAATTGGTATAATTCTATTAGTTTGTTCTTTATTTATATACAATCATCCCAAATGGTGATTTTTCACTATTTAAGGACACTACGACCCTAAAGGGAGTCAATTATCCTTGAATGGTTTTGACTTCTTTTATTCCTAGTCCTTATTCATTAAATCAATTATACATTGACATTATTCCCATTATGAACTTTATGATCATAATGTTTATATATTATCATTATGTGGTGGGTATATTATACCTTGGTTTTATATTCAACGTCTTTAATTTTTTCAAAGAAACTAGAGTATAATAAGGCATACATCCAGTCACATACTGAGGCGAATCAATTATTATATTGGTTAAGTAAGGCATATACAATACGTGAGATGATATTATATGATAAATTAAATTTCTTAATATGTATTTATATTTTTATGTACTCCTAACTCATTCAATTATTTTTAATCTCTTTGATACAACATTAAATATTCATAACACCCACTCTAAATGCACTATTGAGATTTATTTCCCATTAGATATAAAAATATACACATCATCAAAATTATAAAATTTTCAGCTCAAAAATAATGTAATAATTTCATGATATTTAAATTTTGTGAATAGTAAAGTGTCTCATGAAAAATATACTAATCATGAAATATTCAATATCCATTATTATTAAAATAATTTTTATTAGTTTTAAAATGAAATAAAATATTGAAAAAATATATATCATTCCAAAATATCACATTTAATTAACTATTTGTATAATATTTTTTTCAAAAATAAAGTTAATTCAATTTTATTAATATGAAGATGTTTAATCTAATGGATAACCCAAAATATATTTAGTACCTTCATAATGTAAAATTATTAATAATATTTGAAATGTAATCACCTGACCAAAAATACATACAAGAAATTTACAAGACCATATATGCTTTCCTATACCCCTAATAACTAAAAATAGTTATGAAAGATTCCATAAAATAATATGGAATGTATTCTAAAATTTGGTTAATTATTATATATAATTAAATATAGTTACATATTTTTATAATATTAAACTGTTATTTAAAAAATATATTCAATAAACCATATATGGAAAAGCTATGTAAAATAACTCAATACTTCAAAATGTGATAACTAATAGTAGATGAATGAAAAATATTCTTATAGAATGTTTTTTTATAAAATTCTCTAAAAATGTTTTAAATAATCCATGGATAATAGAATATTGAAAAATAATCCCCAAAGGTAATAATGTAATTAATGTATTATATAATTATTATATAATCCCTTAGCTAGAATTCTATTTTTAAAGGGTGTGATACTTTATATCTATTCTAAATATTCAATATGGGATTCATACATCACATTCTATGTATATAGTGAATACTATATTATTTAGAATAACACAGTAATGATAATAAATGATTTATGATAATATATTTTTAATAAATAGTAATGATTAGTAATGTAATATATATTATCAAATAATGTCATTGAAATTATAAATGATAATGTAATTAATATTTTCAAAATTAAAAAATAACAGTTAATATGTTCTAATATTATGTAATGACATATATAATTAAAAATAAAAAAATAAGTATTAATAATTTATAATACATACCAACGGTTGAGAGATGGAATTACAAAAAATTAATTATTTATAATCCTGAATATAATAAATGTAATTTAGAAAAGAAATTCATAGATATTTGAAATTTTTTAGTAATAAATAATAATACAATTGTAATGATTTATTATTAAGAATTTTTTTTGAAAGATATTTTATAATTTATTATATTAATGTAACATGATGATGATGATGATGATGATGATTTATATAATAGTATATAATTATATTATTTTTAAATAATATAATTCACATTTTTTAAAAATAATTTTTATTATTATATTTCAACTATTTTCTACCATGAACATTGTAAACCATGGATTAAAATTGATGGTGTCTATGAAATTTTTGAGAGATTAATGAGTAAAAACATTGAGTGGGTGATATTGAAAAAAATATATGTGGCATATTTACAACCACTAAATTGATATCTCATTGAAAAATCATCTTATTTTATGTATACCACCACTTATTCTAGAGTTATCCCGACAACTAGATTGTTTTCCTATATTCCCATTTATTAGGTACTTCTTAGAGTCATCCTATTCATCCATGACTAATTAGTCATCATCCTCATCATGACGATTAGTGTATTGTTCTCCAATGGAATCATTTTTTAATATCAAAATAGTTTGATCATGATTATTCAGATAATAATAAATCATTTCCAATACATCCACAATGTCAATGGATTGTCCTATATTAAGAATAGATCTTTAATATATTGAAAATTACATTGAAAAAACAACCATACATTCATATAAATTTAATATGTGAATAATACTAATGCGTTCCTATCTTCCTTTATTTGATCCCTGATCAAGGAATAATTTTCCTTCACATCTAAAACATCCACATAAATGTTACATTTATCATTGGAATCTGAATGACCTTCCCATATGCAATATCACACCTAGGGGAATGTTTAAAGAAGTATTAACTGTCATATTGGGGATAAAAGCTTCTAGTATGAATGGGTACATAACTTTATCATATTACACCCACTTAAATCCACCTATATCCAGATTCTCATTCTAAATAAATGATTCTGGTAGTTAATAAATAGATTTTGGTAGGATTGTGCCTCCAATTCTAAGATTTTTCATATTTAAATATGCTTTCAACACATTAGCACCCTTCCCCATTTCATTGAAACATCATTTAATTTCTAATCATATAATAAATTAGTTAAATATATATCATACAAATTTGAGAACATCCTACAATATGATACATACAAAAAGGGATCCAACTTGGAAGCCTCCTCATGCTCTTCTACAATGATGATCCACCAATAGTGATAGAGTAGACGTCATTACAATCAATTATTCCCCTGGAATTGTATATCTCTATGATTTCATATTACCAAACTTCATCCTGAACAATTCTTTTCCAGAATACATAATGATCTAGATTATGATGAGATATATATATGCCCTAATGTGATGTAGGACACAATACTACATCATGGTAATCATTGAGAAGATTCAAATTCTCAACTAGAAATATTTCAATTGAATAAAATAGTGTTTGGTTTGACACCTTGTCCATAACATTAGTCATTATAGGCTTCTATAGTATCAAAACCACCACCCATAATCTCAACAAAGGCTTAACATCATTGCATCCTTGCACTACATCTCCTAGAATCCTAACCAACTCCAGCAGGGGAAATCCAAAAATCCAAGACACACACATTTGATTGTGTGTCCTTCAACTAATTTCCCACCACATTTCATGGTTTTATGAATATAAAATGATCAATTGAATGACCCATATTTTAACAATTACTAAAAATTAGGTTCCATCAGAAATTTTAAACAAGATATGTGATGTTTTCACCACTATAGATAAAATCTAGTAGATTCCCTTGTATAATTTGTACTTAAATTATAAACTGACCCACAAATAACATAAATATATCTGTGAGGGGATTATGATTATAAAACATGATTATAATACTTGAAAATTGACCATAACTTTATTTTCAGTCCCTATTTCATACATGACGGTGATTCCAAGCATATAATTAAATCACCAAGTGGATCATTAACTGATAGAAGAGAAAAAATAAACCCTTTATATAAAACCACAGATGAAAATATTATTCATGATTTTTTTGGGAGTAAATTATTGATCCAAATAATTAATCCTAAGACTGTAAAGTTTGAGAGACACCATAATACACCTCGATACCATTGAATTACATTTTTTTAAAGGTAAACTGAAATTAAATAAGAACTTTCCTATTGAGGTAATGATCAAATATTTCAAACCCAAAATTTGGTAGTGTTTTTTACAATGCGCCTCAATCTTCTATTATATATCAGGATAAAAAGGTGTGACCTAATATATTTTTGAGTTTTTAAAAGCTCTTATAAGACCTTGAAAAAAGATATGGTCAACCTAAATTATTATGAGAGTGTCGTTTCTTCGTATCATTGATGGAACAATTATTGATGTCGAATATGAATTTGCGATTCCTTTTTATTTCATTCAAAATGATTTATGAATCCCTTATTAGGTGATTTCCTTCCAGATTTGGGTTCTCATCTATGTTTAATGTAATTGATCCTTGTTTCTTTTTTAGACTATATATAAAAACATTACATAGTCCAAAATATCTTCAATAATAAATCGTGATTCAAATATAGACACCATGAGATGATATATAGGGAAACTAATGAATTGTGACCTTTCTACATTAAATTTATATAATATATTAGAAAAATAAATATTCTATTTTTATGAAACAAATTTTCAAAAATAAAACTTGTAATTACAATTACTATTAGATAATATTTTTGGCCATAAACTAATTTTGACTAAATGATTTTTCCAATTATTTAAATAATTTATTATATTACTATTATATTATATTACATTCAAGTATATTTAGATTATGTATAAAAACCAGAATAATTATTTTTGTCTTTATTTTGATTAAATAATAATTATATAATTATTGGGAATATTAAAAATAATTAATAATTATAGTAAAGTAATTAATTTTTATAAATACATTAAAAAAACTATAAATATATTATAGTAAAGTAATTAATTTTTTTAATAAAAAGATCTTAATTAATAATACTATATAATAATTTAATTAATAATATAATATTGAATAATAATAATTCCATTACATATTTTAAATTATACATGTTGTGTTTTTAAAAAATATTTTTTTGAAAAATGTAAATTAGTTATTTTATATTTTTTATATTATTTTCATGATCCATTATTTATATGTTTACTAACTACGTTATATGTCTTCTTTATGGTATTCATACATTATAATTCATTTGCTTTCAAAGTGAGGTATATTAAATATAATAATGATTTGTGTAGTTTATTTTTAAAGCCTATAAATTATAATGTTTGAAAATAATATAAATAAAATTAGAATCACTGACTAAACATATAAATAATTGAACATAAAAGTAATTTATTTATAATAATTATTGAATACTAATTTTAATGTTACTTAATAGTGTTTTATCAAACCATAAAACTTATATATAAATTTTCTTTTAACAATCCTTTTATTATCATTTATTTTTTAATTTTAATGTTATTGATTTAAATTGTATTTTTATTTTTCTTTATATTTTATTTATTTGAAAAAAAATTTGAACAAACAAATATTTTGTTTTTAACCATAAGTTAATTTTTCCATGAATATTTATTTTCTTCTTTTATAATGATGAAATTAATTTAATTTTAAAATAGTTATTTATATATTTAGTATATTTTTTATTCTTTATTTAGATTTTATTTATAGTATCTATTTATTAGAATTTAACGTCACAATCATGAAATTTATTAAGTTTTTATATGTATTATTTTGGTAACTAAAATGTACATAAAAGTTAAATAATAAATACAACATAAATTAAATTAATAACTTACATAAAAAATATAATATAAATTAATATTCAAACACATTTTTCTAAATAATAGAGAGGATAAAATGTTTATGATGTGATCCATTATTGTTTTAAAACATAAAAAATTGATTTTTAAATAAGTATTTTTAAAAGAATAAAATATAAAATATATAATATGATTCTAAATTAACTAAAATCCATGCACAGAATACAATTAAAATAATTGAAAATGATAATTGTTTCAAAAATATTTAAAATAGAAAATGTTATGTATCAATAATAATATAATACTTAATAATAAAAAAAAATTAATTAATTAAAAAATTAATATTTTATAATTTTTAATTAAAATAGTATATTTTTATTAATTCATTTATTGCAATTAATAAATAATTATTTATTATCATTATATTATTATTTATGAATATTTTAAAATAATATTCTTATTTAGAAAATTAGTTACAATAATGGGGAATTTAATAAATAAAATTAATAACAATATAATATGTATTATTCAAAAATAATAACATTATTAGTATTATTATCATAAATTTAAGATAAAATAATCATCATCACATTATAATCATGAATTTAATATCATGCCACTTTTATCATGACATTGTTTTATTTTAATAGTTATCTAAAATTTATTAACAATAACATCATGAAATAAAATATAAATTATTATGCAATATTATCTTTTATATTAGGATTGTTAGACATATAGTTCATGATTTTTTTGCCCGGATGGTTTAGGTACCGTACATACTTAGTCTCATAATTTTTTAAAAAAAATATTAGAATAAATTTTTGTTTCAAATTTAGCTCCACCAAACCCCAAATGATTCAAAATAATGCCACAAAAAATAAAAGCAATTTTCATGAAGATCTACACATAATGTACCATAGTTCCATAAAATAAAATAAAAAACCTGATATAAAAAAACCTCTCTGTTATGAGACCATGGGGTATAATGAGGTCTGGTGCCCCTAAAATCCTTACACATATTTCCCCATCAACAAGGATGACCAAAAGTATTCAACCCCAATTCAATCTTGAATGAGGCACAAACAACACGTGAGGAAATTTTTGTACTAATTAGTTTTGTCGGCCACATTATCATCATTATCATCAATATACTACTGTAGAGGTACTATGGATAATTTCATCATCATAACTTCCTCACCATTGGTGTCCCATACCACTTCTATCCTATTGATCTCAAAAAATTAGTACCTATTAGAGTGCCATGCCAATGTCTAGCATCCTGCGACCACCATCATTTCCATTATATCATTAGGACTTCCCAATAAAATTAATATGTCCTATGACCCCCAGTACTGGACAATAAGATCATTACTCACTACAAAATATATTATTAATGTTCCAAATGTTCATTTTATGTAGAGGACTACCAGAAGAACATCCACCCCTTCATTAATATTTATGATATTCACTAACATTATATTCTATATGCTACAATGACTAATAAATCTTTATGTCATCCCGCTGATGGGTGGGGCTTCCGCCATCACTTTAGTGGGGTACCATTTCTATTCACCGATGTGGATTCCCATAATCTATCATTTATCGTAAAATACAATAAGAAATCACATCACTAGAACCGGACATCATCATATCCCACAATATTTCCTAGACCCACAGTGCCACATGTCACTTGTGACTCACTCTCCAGAAGACCATCGTATCTACTAAGTCTAAAAACCCAAAAAAAAATTATCCATTGAAAAGGAATGATGAACCTTAACTATGGTAATCATTGCAACCTGTTCTTTAGTTTGGTTGATCCCATGAATTTCATCATTATATTCTTGAATAATTTTATGAGAAACTCTCAATCACAATAACCACTATTATTAGGCGAAAGACAATGTCACACATTTCATTGATTATGTTTCCAACATAGAATAGACCCCCACCATGTGAATTACAGTGTCATTGTAGGACGTCATAGGATGTACATTGATACAATCACAAATCATAGATCTAGAATCACAAATCCTCAAATAGTGATCTGGTTGCTATAAATCACATCCAATTATATCACAATGAATGTCAATCTAGTAAATATAATATCATCACATGAGGCCACACGCTGTAAACATATCAATAATTTCCAAAAATATCATCAATAATGATCTTTATTTAATTCTAGAGAAATGGAAAAAAATCGTGATATATAAACTCACTATGTTTGAGATATAATATATCCTTCTAAATTTATATTTAATAATTAAATTTTCATTACTATTTTATCTTAAATTTATTATAATGAACTTATTATCATACAATTTTTATATGGAAATTATTATCCCAAACCAATTATTTTAATGAATTACTTATTCATAGTCATATCTCAATACGCATCTATTTTTTTTATCTATATGTGTATATATCTACTAGTAAATAATAATATAATACTTAATCATTTTTTATTATTTTTATTCCTATATAATAAAATTTAAAAAAAAATGTACATGAAACAAATCATTATTCATAACTGAAAATTATATAAAATATCATTATTAATGTATATTTTATCTATTAATAATTACAGTATTATTTATTGTTCTCAAAATTATTATTATTAAAAATCCATCAATTTATAAATTATTATTATTATTATCATTATAACATATTATTTAAAAAAATAAAATTTATTATATTTTTAATTAATTTTTGGAAAGAATATGTTGTGCTCAAAAGATAAAGACGCGTTCATTGATATAACGAAACAAAGTTACTAGAGTTCAAAAGAATAAATTTTACATGGATCCATCTAATGATGATATATAAGATCATCAGGAACCCGACTAGACTACATAAATTAAATTTCATAAAAACCATTATCAATAATACTATATATAATATAATTATCCTCCATGTAGTCATTACTAAAATTGTTTTCAAAATAAAAATGAATATCTATACAGTTGATCAATTTATTCATTATCCCCCATGAATGATTATTAGATCCATCCCTGAAGGATTGAGAAATAATTATGTAACAAAATTACAACCAGAAATTATTCCAGCCCCTTTAATTATATTCCTAAGACACAATAACGAATCCATACATATGAAATTAATGTAAATACAAAACAATTCATTATCCAAATAATAAAACTAAAATATTTTCACGATGACCACTAAATATTTCCCTATATGCTGATAGATGTCGATTTCCCCTTGAAGGCCCATAAATTTTAACGGTGACCTCCCAAGTAAATGTGTTCTACTATAAAAAACTCACTTGTTTCAAATGGTGGGAATAATTTCCCATTTATACAAATCATACATATAATATACATATCATGAAACATGGTTTTATAGATATCACATTAATATTTAATGGCTTCCTGAATGTTCACAAGGAATAGGAACCAAAGAGCTATAAATCATAAAAGGAAAATGATCATGCATCAATTTTTTATATATTTTGTTATTAATATAACTATCACTCATGTATCAACTTGAAATATTCCAAAAAACTAATAGAATAATTTTATGTTTAAATAACCATAGTGGAATGATTTTACATATTTAGTGTGAGGAATGAATATCTAAAAAAATTAAATGAGCATTTTACATAGTTTATTTCATGAAACAACATATAAATTTATGATCAACATTTACATGGTGTTGATAATACAGAACAATTATATAGTAATTGTAAATGCCACATTTCAATAGATAAACATCCATATGAAATTTATTGTTTTCCAACCTCTCTATATGATCAAAACTGTAAGGAATAATAATATTCATATCCATCCTGATAAACAAACAAACGTAAAAAATAGAATAGATTACATGAGGATAAGGATGTATATAATCAAGTTTACCATTCACTGGAGGTCCCCATTACCTAAAATTAACCGTCAATTAAAACTATATCTACAAGAAATATGTATATTGGGATTAAGAAAAATATCCAAATTCATCAATTAGTAAGATTAATTAATTATTATAATTAATGGAATTAATTTCCCTATCAGTAATCTCTACTTTTTATATATTAAGTAATATTTATTAACTTATTTAATAGTAATTATTTATCAAAATTATGTCATCATTAATATTTTATATTCATTAAAATGATATAATAAATAATTTATGATTCCGAAAAATTATGTTAATGTGATACATGTATCCTAAATAAAAAATTTGATGATTTCTTAAATGATCATACTCTTATAAAAGGGGTTATTTTTTGAAATTTTGAAAAAAAAAATCGAATACATGATTAAGGTAGTAATTAATATAAAAATAGTTAAATAATATTAAATACATATATATATATTAATTATTTAAAACCTAAAATTAAATTTATATTAATATATATTTAAAATTATAATCTAATATTAATAGTTGTTATTTTAATTATTTGGATTGTGAAATTTTGGTATGGAATTAATATAACAAACAACACTAGACTATATTAAAATGGTCAAATGTGTTTAGAGGCCTTAACACTATTATTTTTTAAATATTAAAATATACTAGTGTTATAAATATTTTATGGAACAATATATAGAAAAAACCCATCCCTAATAAGAAAATAACTTAAAAATTCATGAATATGAATTTTCAAATCCAACAAAAAATATATCACAAGAGAACTACCATTGATGAATAATATAGCATGGGGTCTTTTTCCACAAAACCGATATAGATATATTAAGTGACCCCTTCAATGTTACTTTATAGAACCCCATCCAATATTCAGGTATAAAATATAACTCTTCATTATTTAATTCATTATGTCCATGGTGTTATCTATCTTAAATCATCTGTTCTGTATCATTATCCTCTATTTTATACTATTTTTATTTTCCATATGTCCAACATTCTTGGATCTATACTCCTATATTTTTATTTCACCAATTATCTTTATTTATAGGTCAATTTAGTTATCTTCCATCATCCCTTGTGTGGTAATTTTTTCCCAATTTGTAGAGTCATCCTATTTCATATTTTTTTTATACCAAAATGACATTGTTATTAGATACATTTGGTTATTATTTGTAATTGTCTATGTATAGATCCCATTCTGATGTACTATATTAACATTAATTATGAATTTTGTATGATCATCAATGATAAGTATTATTATTTGTTTAAATTCATCAATCCCAATGCGGAATAAATTAAAATACATTTTTTCAATGAAAACTAAATTTTTCGTAAGAATTATCCCTCTATATATAGAGGTGAATGGTAATATCTATCATAATATTCTTTGGTTATAGTGTAATTTTAGGAGATATATGAATTAGGTGGTCAATGTGATCAATTTATCCTTTATCATTGGTGGAATAAATGTATTATTTTCCCTGTCAGATTTTTTATTGTACTCATAGTGATATTTTAACTGACTAAATTTTATTTTTGTGTGGTTTTCTGATATTCTTCAAAAAATTATATTTCATTGGGAATTTGGTATTATTTTTTCCAAGGAAATTTTCCATGTTTTTATAAAAAGAAAACAAGGAATATAGTTATTGAAAAGTAAGATAATATACTCAAAATATTCCATGGATTTGATTCTTTAATATTCCATGTTTTTTTGATAAGTTTTCCATATTTATCATCTTCTCCTTCAAATGATTAAAAAATTAAATAATTCATTAATGATAAAAAAACTAGAGAAAAAAAGCAACTCAGTTGTACTACTCCAATTATTGGAAAAATGTGGATCAGAAAAAGCAGTAAATGAAGGTACACATTTCTTCATGAAGTACTCAATGAAATGTTCTTCATTCATTTTTATGTTTAGAATTTTATCCTTCTTTGAAAGTTGATAAATTAGTGTAAGAATTTTGTATAATTGTATTCAATAAAACTACCATGTCATAAGGATTATCATGAGAAATTTAATTTCTTCTTTCAATCACATTTATTAATAACATTATTCCATTAGGTTCTATCAATTAAATGAAATTAAAATTCATATTGAGAGAAAAATTATAAATTTTTTAAACCACATAATCACAAAGAATCAATTATATGATATCATAAATCACATCATACACTTCAAAATCTATGACACTTAAGGATTATTCAAGGTTATTCATGATCATCATCTATTTAAAGACATCCTGATGGATCATAATGAGTCTCAGAATTTCTAAAACATATCCCTTGAGAATGATATACAGGGTATACATCACAAATCATTCACATGTAGTATTTAACAATAATGTCAAAGATTAATGTTACATTTTATATGTTAGTAACCCTAGGGAAAACTATGACATATCCTCATCCACTTGTTTTATCTACAAATTGATACAGTTTCATAGAATCAAGTAACATATCCATTCACCAAAATTCAAATACATTTTCACATACTTTGACTTATACTTATTATTCTCACAAATTTTTTCTTATCATAGTTTCCAATATTTAATTAATATTTCTCTGAGTCCAACTTTAGTGACCCAAATGATTCATATATAGATATCATATCTAAAGAGATAAATATTCATTACTTAACATAACAATACATTACATAATGATATAATTATCCAACCCATTAAAACATATATAAATTAACAGCAAGTTCATGTGTGAAATAAATAATATTGCACTATGTTATCTATAATTTAAAAAATTCAATGACATGTCAATAATAATACCAATATTCATAACATAGGTATATGAACCATATTAAATGATATGATCATATCATAATTTAGGGTAAATAATAAAAATAGAATTATATAATAATTATAAGGGTCATAGAATATGGGATAATAATCAAAATCTATACCCTATATATTGTTTATCATAAACACGGTTCATGGAAAAATTTATGGAATTTTAATAAAAATAACTCATAAAAGATTCAAATAACATAATCCTTGTGAGAATAAAATCATCATATGAAATATAATTTAAGAATACTCATAAGAATTTAAAATATTATATCATGACCACCCAATAGGACATTCATAACATGTTAATAATTAGATAACCACACAATTACGTTATTTTTTCTTAGGATAACCACTCGTGTGCCCTATTTTTAGCATGATATGAACTCTCATGTATAGTTTAAGATCATAGAATATTTATCATCAACTAATTCCTTAGAGGGATATATAATTACATGCCTTCCCATAAAAAAATAAAAATAATATAAATGTGTTCCTTAATTACATAAAAAAGAATCCTAAAAAATTAAATAATAGAAATAGGTTTCATAAGCATTTCACAAAACATATCATAATGAAATGAAAAATGATTCAAAAAAATAATAATTGAATCTATATATAATAACCTACAGAAAAAAACTTGTTTCAAAATAATATACCAAAAATAATAAATGTTTCTTGGAAAAAATAATTATGGTATCTTCATATAATGTGCCTAATAATGCATGAATTACATCAATGTGTGTCCTCTTAGTTGAAAAATGATTTTAAAAGATTATGTGGATCATTTTTTGGGAAAAATAACTTTTACACTTGGAATATAATTATTTAAAATGTAAAAATTTACCATATACAAATGAACAAATATTATTTGAAAAAAGTAATTTAATCATGTAAAGGATGTTTTAAAACATATATTGGCCATGAAAAAAAGAAATATTTTTCACACCGCACATGTTAAAAAAAATTATTCATTTAATATTTCTGGTTAAAATCCAAAATACCCTTTTCAAAAAAACATCATTCCATTAAAACCATATTGTAAAAATTTAATCATTTGTTAAAAAGTAGTTATAAAATAATTTTATAGTAGTAAATGGTTTCTTTATAATTCATTACAAAATATATATAATAAAGAAAATGTCTTTTTATATAATGAATGAAACAAAGGAGATTTTCATTAAAAGTAGATTTTTGGACTGTTATGTTCATAGAGGGAGACTATAAATGGAAAAAACATTTCCACAAAATAACTCTTAGATAAAACAATCCGTACATTTATCAAGATATTGATCATAATATTTTATCATTGAAACAAAAACATAACAAACTCTGATAAAAAATGAGATTGTAATCAATAATTATGTACATTTTGGTAACTATTGTGCGATAATACCCATGAAATAAAAAACACTTATGTGATATGTATATCATGAATTTTTTTGGATAATAATAATAATATTCATTAATGGGAGGTATATACAACACAAAAAATAATAATGATTCGAATATGGAATGTCTCTCATGGAAAAAATGTGGGATGAAAATACCTTAAATATAATGTCATAATTATCCATTATCACTAACAAACCAAAATTTTTAAATATAGGTGTAATTTATATCCACTTACAAGAACTAATCTTATATATAATTTAATATATGATTTACTTATTATATTTTATTATATATTTATTAACAACTCATTGTTAAAATCATGTTTTGAGAAATATATGCTCCCTTTTTCTTGTATGTTTTGGTTAGGTATTGATAGGATTTTTACATAGAAAATTGTTACTTCATATACATTATTTTCATCATGATTTAAATATCATATGTACTCATTAATCGAATATATATAGAAAATTATTATTGTTAATGATATAAAATCAATTATATCTATTGTGATGATGATATGTTGTATGCACACATGAATGTTCATTCAATTCTCTAAATATATTGAATGAAATAACAATTAATAATAAATTATTTTCATTGAATAATATTTAAAATCATATATATAATATATATTATTTAATTATATACATATTACCATCCATTTGAAAAAAACTAGAAAACACATTAGGCTTATTCATCGAATCAGCAGTCAAAATATAAACATAAGAGCATCATTGTGAATTTTCAACTGATTATACGGTAATAATATAGATATGATAATTCAATTATATAATTATAATTATTCCATAAATTTAATATATATATATTTATATTAATTAAAAATATCATTATATAAATTTTTTAAAGGATTTTATTGAAGAGGAATTTCAACGGTTTACGAGAAAGAAGTTCGTTATACCCGCAATTGAATTTTTTTCCCATTTCAAAGGGGAAGATATAGATATCGATTAAATAGAATATATGAGTAATATATGAAGACATTTTATATAATTATTTTTTTATATCATTGTATTTTAATAATAATTGAAGGTGGTGGAAGAAGAAATAATATAAAAAAAATCAGTTATGAATGATAACTCATCATTAAAAACCCATTTTAGGTTATCACCAAATTTTTTATTATAATTAATTCATAATATATATAAGTCCTACAGTATTTGGTTATGTTTTTAATATATGTATTTTTAGGATTTTAATTGGTATTTTAAGAGGATAAAATATGGGGTTCAATTTTATAAGTGTGGGAGAGAAAATTCTTGAAATTTATAAATAGAAATATTGATATCAACATTTTACATATTCTAAAATCCCCAAAATAGAACATTAAAAAACCATATAGGTATAAAGGTAACAATATATCAATCCAACAAAATTTATATACGTTTTAGTTTATTTAAATCCTTATCATTTTAATTTTATCCTTGAGAATAAACATTTTAACATTAACTATGGTTATTAATATTTACTCTTATTAATGTTCAATATGACCAAACATTATGATGAATATATTATATAATTTTAATAAATTTTATTAGATACATATAATTTATTTTATAAAAATAAAATCATTTATGTTGAATAATTTATTTTAAAATTAAAAGATATTATAAAATTAAAAAATGGTTTCCCAAAGAAAAGATTTTAAAAATATTAAATATTTTTTATATAAATATTATATATAAATTTTGTTATAATATTATAATTTGGATAAATATTTGTATATTTGAAAGAATTTACAATTAAATTATTAAATTATAACATGTATCATTTAAATACATTTACAAAAATGTAATATTCGATAAGTTTCTTATTGTTCAATACTCATAAATAATTAATCATTTCATAATATTATCAAAGATCCACTATAATATTATTTTAGAATTGTAGATTTCAAAAAATATGTTAATATAATCAAATATATTACTTGTTCAATGAAAAAATATTTTTTTATAAAATAAAATATATAATTTTTTATTTGAAAAAATATATTTTTCACACATATATTAAACATTCTAAAAAATACATATTTTTTATCAATTTTGTTTTAAAAAATGATTATAATTATTTCTAAAAATGTGGTTATTCTTATTCAGAATATCAATTTTATTGGTTTGGTTATAACCGATATATTTAAATAATAATATTGATATTATATTCAGATTTGTTAAAACATTTTGTTGTGTTTATCCCATGCTATCAAAATTAGATCTACATGATAATAATATTTCATAAAATATCATGATATTATAGTACATTATACATGTTAATGATATTTAATGTACAAAAATCGTATGTTGATGATTCATGTAATAATAAACTAATAAAATCCACAATTATACATGTTATCATGATATTCAATAATGATAGTTGTATATAATGTCAACGATGATTTAGAACTAGCCACACGGATCATAAAAATGACTCTCATCAGTCATCGTATGTGAATTAGGATTAGAACACAATTCCATCACATATCTCATACATCATGGGCCGCACCACCAATTTTCCTAACCCTACATCAGTCATATGTTTATGCATAAGTTCATCATATCCTATCTAATCCATGGTTTATTTTACAAGGACATAATAACCCTTATATCACAACAATGACAAATTTTAGAGGTATAATTCATTTAATTTTCATTATTTATTTGTTTTGGGGGTTTCCCATGAATTTTTTGAGGAGTGGGGGAGTTTTAATGATTTGGACCAAATAGTGAGCCAATTTCCATATTTAAAAACCAATTTTGTTTATATTTTAAACATTTAATTTTTCAATAATTTTCACCCCTTATACTTCTATAAAGGTCTCTATGTCCTTCTAAAACGAAAATTTTAATTTGGGCCTCTTTTCCTTTATTTAAAACCTTTCATTTCATTCTGTTTTTGTTAAGACATATCTGGACCTAGAAATTTCAGATTTTTATTGTTGATTATTGTTATTGTTTTATGCTTTCATACTCAGGTAATTAATTCCCAAACACAGGTTATTGATACATGGGGACTTGTGCTAGCCCTTGGGGATAGAGAATTCCCTTTTGGCCTCGTCATGGGATTGATTTGTTGATGGGACTAGTGGTGAACAAACTTGGTTTGTGTAAAAATTGTTTCAAAGTTCGATAATGTTTTTGGGTTATATTACTATTTTGTGTTGTGTCGGGACAGACAAAATCTAGGGCTATTGGGGTCATGTTTTGGTCACGAGTATGGTTCCTTGTCCACACCTTTCATTACAGACCATGATTCACTAGAGACTGTTGATATTGATTGATTCATGTCACATCTATGAGAGAAGTGTGGGCAATATACCAAACAAGGACATCAGGAGGGACATGGAGTTTTTAATTGATCTACTTCCAGGAACAGTGAAAAATATCTCTTCCCTCATATCTAATGGCCCCTACCCAGCTGAGGGAATTATAGTCACATCTAGAAGACTTGGAATATAATGGATTCATTCTCCTGGGCATCTCTCCTTAGGTCGCTCCTTTGTTGTTCACGAAATTCTAGATGTATCCCTCTTGTAGTGAATTGACTACCAGTAGCTGAATAAGTTAGCATATAAGAACAAATTCCCTTTTTCCATGAATTGTTGATTTGTCTGATCTGTTTAAAGGGGAAATATTGTTATCAATAATAGACTTTCATTAAGGATAACACCAACTCTGGGTGAAAGAGGCAGATCTTTTGAAGACAACCTTCTGTATAAGGTATGACCACATTATGTAGTTGGTCATGACCTTTGGATTGTACGATGATCCTGAGGGCTTTATGGAATTGAAGAATCAGATGTGCCATCGATATCTCAATTCCTTCGTTTTGGTATTCGTTGATGATATAATCATATAATTTATCATTGAGGAGGAACATGAATATCACTAGAGGATCCTTATGGCCACATTATGGGAACACCAACTCTAAGAAAAGTTCCCAAAGTGTTTTGAATATATCATGGAGGTGATGTTTATAGGGCATGTGATATTTGAGAAGGGGTATTTAGTGTATCCTGAGAATATCAGTGCAGTTGTAACATGGGATCAGCTAGAGAATATGTTTGAGATCATGAGTATCCTTAGCCTGGGTAGTTATTACAGGTGATTCAATCATGATTTCTCTCATCATTATTCACCAATTACTTTGCTCACCTTGAATTAGGTAAGATCATATGGGGCTCAGAGTGAATTAAATCCTTCGAGGAGCTGATGTGGTGGTCGAATACCGCCCTGTGCTGATATTTCAAGAATCTAGGAAGGGGTATGTGGCATTTTACAATTCTTCGGGTATAAATTTTGGGTGTATGCATATACAGGATGACCACATGGTGGAATATGGATCTCATCAACTCTGAAAAAATGAAAATAATTACCCAAACCATGACTTAGAGTTGATACGTGTGATTTATGATTTGAATACTTGGTGTCATTATCTTATTGGGTAAAATTTTGTGGTCTACTCTGATCAGAAAGGATTTTACTATATCATCATGTAGAGGGACCTCAACATGAGATAGTGTCCTTAGATCGACTACAAGAAGGGGTTTGAAATTGACATTGTCTATACCAAATAAATGGGCAATGCGGTGACCGATTCCTCAAGTATAAGAGTTCTAGTAAAGGATTTGAGGATGTCCAATGATGACTGGATTTAGATGGTACTCAGTTCTAATATGACAGTTGAAACCACAGAGGAAACTGGAGGATCATTCCTAGGGAGTTAACAATTGACTCCTCTCTAGGAATTTATTATGTGGTAATAAAATAGTAATAATTTTTGTCCATAGTTGAGGGAGTTATTTCCTGATCAGGAGGCTTCTACTGATTGGCCTACGTCTCCTTAGGGACTCTTGTGCTTCAAGCACCAATCTATAATTCCATGGTCTCTGTAGAAGCTGGTGACGGAGAATAACCACCAATCTTAATGGGATGTCCATCTGGGTGACACCAAGTTGTATTATGATGTTCGATGATGGTTCTGGTTACTAGGTATGCAACGACATATAAAAGACATTATTTTGATATCCTACACATGCCAGCAGGTGAATGAAGTGCATTCACATGCTATTTGGTTTTCTCTAGACATTATCTATTTTTACCTAGAATTGAGATGAGGTTATTATTGACTTCATTATCGGCTTTCCTTGTACACCTCAGTGTAAGAATTCCATTTTCTTGGTGATTGATAAACCGACCAAATCAGAAAAATAAATTCTGATCAATGATATATCTAATGTGGATGAGTTGGGACATTTGTAACATTATGAGGTGGTGAAACTCGATGGAATTCAATCATTAGTTGTATTATATTGATACCCTAATTTCAATTCTCAGTTTTGTGATTTCCTTCAAAAATACTTGCTATCTCAGGTAAATATGATCATGACATAACACCCTCAAACAGATGGTTTGATAGAGTGGGCGAATCATATTTTGGGGGACATTCTCCATGCATTTGTTCTACATTTTTGAGGTTCATAGGATAACCATATTTATATTGGTTGAGTTTTCTTATAATAATAGTTATGAATCATTTATTTTAATGGATCTTCTTGAGGCTCTCTATGGTCAACCTTGTAAGTCCATGCTGTGTTCGGATGAGGTATGGGAGACCTCACTACTGGGGCCGATTCTAGTACATGAGACGTTTGAGATGGTCTGTTTGATCAGACATCATTTATTGACAGCTCATTGTCTAAATAAATATTATACAAATAATAGTTGTTGAGAGTTGGCATTTTATGTAGGTGAAAGGGCATTCATAATAGTGGCCAATCATCTTGGTCATCATCAATTGGTAATGTAAGGAAAGATGATAAAATGGTATGTCAGACCCTTTGAGATCACATAGCATATTGGAAAGGTGGAATATAGGTTGGATTTACCTTCCTAGTTGACATCTTTCCATGAAGTATTCCATGACTACTGGTTAATCAAATACAACCTAGATCATTCCCACCATCTGTTTTGGGAAGAATTGAAGATAAAGCATGACTTCCCAATTTTAGAGTGGCCAGTAAATAGTGGACTCCAAAGAAAAGGTGCTTTGGGTAATTTATATTCCATGGGTCCACATTCTATGGAAACAATAAAATGATACATAGGAGACATGGGAGTAAAATTCATTGGTTGGGGAAGATCATTTATTCATGTTTTCTAATCAAGCATTATGTTGACCTTCTGGGGAGAAAAATCATTCATAGTTGGATGAATTCTCAAAACAATAAATTATTTTAAATTTATTTTTCAATTAATTGTCAATATTTCTTTATTTTGGGGGTTATCTAAGCATTTTTTGAGGAATATGAGAGTTCTCATGATTTGGGCCAAAACATGATCCCATTTCATGATTTAAAATCTAATTTTTTTCCTTTATAACTCTTTCATTTTTCAATATTTTTCACCCGTTACACATCCAAAATGGCCCCCTTTCTTAATAACACCACCATATTTATTTGCACATCCTATAAATTTTTAAAACGATGTATTCAATTTTTGTTCTGTTATGTTTTATTTGGCCTGAAAAGTTTAGATTCATATTAATTATTGTATTTAATGTTTTATGATTTCATACACAAGTAGATTGTTCCCAAAACTAATTTATTAATACCCAGACACTTGTACTAGCACATGGGGATATGTAATTCCATACAAGACTTAACAATGGATTGATTTCATACATGTATTAGTGGCAAGCAGATCCAGTTTCTGAAATCCTATATCGCTACCAAAGGTATAACCTTTAAGATATCAAGCCCCAACACTATGTTAAATTCTAATAAAACCCTCGACATGTGCCATGTGTCATCCCCATCCAAATGACAATGTTATCAAAATGGTCAACCTAATATGAATGTTTGTACTAATACCACTAATTGTATGATAAACACACATAACATGGTAGAACATAAATATGAATAATAATATAGTTCATCATAATAATCTTTATAAATATACAACTAAATGAAACTAATGTTAAACATATCCAAACATGGTACAAAATTATTTTATTGGAATAATGTTCCATATATGGTTATCATAGGATACCCATGAACAAAAATGAGATCACAATGAATAATTTTTCAATTATGATATTTTAAATAATGTTTCATATTATTTCTGCATGGTTATAGATGTTCTTTGCATGTAAGTAACTGACTTAATTAATATTGATGAAGACAGTCATTCAAAACCAGTCATGGAGAAATTCTTGAGTCACACAGAAGCATTAATAGGATCGATCTGACATCCCAAAAACCTCTAGAACAAATCTTAATTAATAACATTATGATTTTATACTGAGTTTGATGATTATTAATTTCTATGAAAAATAATATCTTACATACTATGATTGTATGATGATGATTGATTTGTGATTGATAAAAAACTTATAATAGACATGTATGATGTAGTCACCATAATAGAAATAACCTAAGAATATAATATCAGATGGATTCATTATAGATAGATATACATATAGACAAACAGTTTTATATTTTATCTCAATATTATATCATTATTCCTTTATGGTACATAATGAATAGTTGTTTTCATTCACATACCTTAATTTCCCAATCACTAATATTCATGGATTAGCCCAGATCAACATCTAAATGTTACGAAATCCCTATGTGAACTTGTGGTGTCTTCATACTAAATATTTATACATTAAGAAACAAGAACCTATCAAATAGGTTAGTATACTATCCTTAATGTGGAATTTCAAATCATTAATTCATGTGAAAATAGTTTGGTCTCAATATTAGAGAAGCCATGTTCAAACAGTGGAAGGATTTCTACCTAATCAACACACCCACATAGTTTGGTGACAATTTTTTTCAAAATGAATCAAAAATTATATTTTTTATAGTATAATTATTCTCATAGTCTCTATAGTGTCGCTATATGGAGTAATCAACCCATAATCCTTAATATTTCTCTAATCCATACACGTTAAAACGACTACATGCTTTACTGGAGGATCACCATTTTTTTAAAAACTCTACTCTCATTGTGAAGCCATATAAATACCTCATTCACACTCCATAACTAACCATAAACTAACAAAAAATATCCCTATAAATTAATTGTTAATTACATCATAAGTAATCTCTGAAATTTACTGATAACAATCATAAAAAAATATCATCCTTATATCCAAAATTATTTATATTTATTTATATCCATCTAATTAATTTGTAATTAAATATAATACACAAAATTTATGTCCTCAAATTAATTTTTTTAATCTTACACATTCTAATATATATATATATATCAATAATTCACATATCAAAAAAATACATTGATTACAATATAAAACATTATAAATATTAACTACATTTTCTTGGAAAACTACTTAAATAAAATATACTTAATTATGGATCCAAAATGATTCAAAAATAAAAATATAAAAATATAAAATTCTCTTAATTATAGTTATTTTGACCACTAAATCATCACTGTCACCGCTTTAACTAATAAATATCTCTCCTCTATT
This sequence comes from Viscum album, assembly GCA_963277665.1. Classification (NCBI taxonomy): domain Eukaryota; kingdom Viridiplantae; phylum Streptophyta; class Magnoliopsida; order Santalales; family Viscaceae; genus Viscum; species Viscum album. The sequence continues at coordinate 1,249,449,811 of OY728148.1, forward strand.
ATCACATTTGATTTTATTTCCCAGAAGATTCCAATTATTAATTTTCATGAATCTATAAAACTTCATCCAAAAAAAATAACATTACTTTTCAAAATATTCACATATATATCAATCTTAAATACTGATATCATATTATAAGTATCTAAATTCACATAATTTATTATAAAATAGGCATAATCAATATTATATTAACTATGAATCTTAAATAAAATCAATAATCGTAACATAAATTGGTGGAATCCAATGCTAATTAACATTAAATATTAAAAAAAATTAAATTGTTTGATATAATAAGGTGAAAAAATTAATTAATTTTTGAATCTTCTATCTCCTGGCAATTGAGAAGCTTTAAAAATGACTCAATCAAAAACCAAAAAACCTATTGTTTATTATCAATTGTAAATATAAGTCACATGTTGAATTTGAGTTGTTATTAATATTATCTCTATTAGTTCAATATGATTTTCCCTCCCATAGATATGATTAATAATTAATAGAGACCAATCTATAGCTTTTTCCTCAAATAATTGTGAATGATTATTCTTTTTTAATAGTTTATTAAAATTATATTATAAACATATATATATACTTTTTTTCTATTATTAGTTGTAAAATATACGAAAAGAATATGAAAATTTGATGAACACTAAAATCTAAAACACCTACTCTACGAATTTCCACTAATGTCAATATTATCTTTTTTTCTAATATATTTGACAATAATAAAATTTATTTATTAGAAGTCTTGTACACAAAACCCAATATAATACTATAAAAATGTTACCCGATTATCCATATTTAACAAAATTCAATGATATAACTCAATAAATCCTTAATTTTCCTTTTATATTGATCTTACCCCAGTAATCTTCGAATAAGGGGCTTGAAATGTTTAATATGTGAAAAAATGTTTCAAAATATTCTACACTCACTAAGAATTAAACATGATTTTGTTACTATAATAGTAAAACAACTATAAAATCAATTGAAATTTGATATTAATGTTGTGTAGAAACTTTTAATAGATGTCTTAGTCTCACTGGTCACTGATGCTCAACCATCATATCAGAAAAATTAAAACACAGATATAAAAACCATGTCATCTTATTGTTTATTACTATCAATTTTTTTTTGTATAATGAAAAAATAAATATTTTTAAACTGATTATATATATCCATACTATATATATATGCAATTATAGATTCTTTATCAATTATTAATTTTATTTAAAAAATATTATCATTGAAATATGTTATTATATTTGCTTTCATATAGCACTGATAATTGTTGTCCATATATTTTTAGAATTAAAATTAATGTTATATTATGTATGAGGTTTTTATAAAAATATATCCAACCAAACATGTATTGATGTTTTTAATCTAGATACATTACCACCATAATTATTATTATATTCCCCTAATATTAATTGTATTAATTGTTTACTTCATTCAAATAATGATATCCATAATAAAATTTGATGAGCTCTCTACCCACACCACTAGATCTGATATTAAAAATTTATTTTTTAAAAATTTATTTGTCCCCAAGTGTGATGAAGATATCATTATTTTTCAAAAAAAATATAATTTATGAATTAAATTTATGAAATATTCAACCAATTCCATGAAGAGAAGTTTTAGTGTCTTATATGATCAGTTACATATTAATCTTTTTTATGAATCATGCCAATATTTATCTATAATTAAACCATAATAAAACTCATTATAGATTTAGAATAATTTATTATCATCCTAATAACCTATAGAATGTAATACTAATAATTTATTGATATAAAATTCATAGTAATATAAAAAATAACAAATATTTCTTTAATGTTATTGTCATGAGTTGGAGAGAATAATTTTTTTTAAAATAATATAAAATAAAACATGATTTAGATAATAATTAAAATAATGAAATGAAGTCTAAAACGATTAAACATATACAATTCAATATGATTGTATAATCCTAAGACAATATACATGATTTGTGGTTGTATAATATTAGAATATAACATAAATAATAGGATTAAGATAAATCATTTGATATCATAATATTGTTGAGTGATCATTTCATCCCGATTCTCATAGAATATTGGGAAATGGTTGAAAAATTGCATTCCATATTAGTAATATGAAACAACAATTTTACCCTCTTATGATTTATTCACAACAGGTTTACCATTTTTTTATTTGGATTCTTCCCATATACCCTTCAGGTTATATGATCTAGCATATGTACCATCATTGTCTTGGTCTTAAACCCACACACCCAATTATTCTATGGATACTAGTCATATACCCCCTTGAATTAGGGATACTACCTATAAATATTTCTGGCATAGGGTAAAACTCATGTATTGTTTTTTATCATAATATATAATACATTAATCCCCAAATTTCATGATGTTATTGGATGCAACAATAATATAATGATAACCTATACATATGTGTTCTATAAGAAACCAATTCTTATCTATATAAAAATGAAAACAGTAAAAGGAAATGGGTATCATAGCATTTTAATGATGTATGAAATAAAATTGATTAAATAATTATATTTATTCATATAAAAATCACAATATCCCTAAAATTGTATTTCAAAAAGTAAAAAATGAAGTGATTTATAAAACGTAACTCCATAGTAAAAAAAAATATTTTGAGAGTAAAATATTAATAATATCATATTATATATTTTTAAAAAATTCTTTTCTCTTTGGTATAAGATATATTGTTTTGAGTGACATTAAAAATAAATTTCATAGAGGTTATACTGGAGAATATGAAAGGGGAAAATTAATAAATTAAATTTTTTTAATGAAATATGAATAATGAATTAATTGTAATACATCAGTATTTAAAAATGATAATGTGAATATATATCTAATGAATTTATACAAAAAATAATTATCATGAAATGATCCTGGAAAAATAAATAATTGATTTAATAAATTAATGTGATAACAGTAGAAAACATTTTCCTTGGAAAATAAATTCTTAATAGTAGATCCACAAAAATATTTTAATGTTATCTAAAATTAATCTGAATTGGATGATAATAATATGATTTTAAAATAATGGAGATAATTTTGAATAATATAAAATACTTTTTTTCAAAACTATGATAATAAAAAGTGGAAGAAAAATTACAATCTGAAAATTGTTAGTGAAAAATATTTAATTCACATTAGTAAATACATAATTGGATTTCAAAATATTCTTGAAAACCATTTTTTTGAAATAATTATCATTTAAAATGAGGAAAAACAATGATTAATTTGATGAGATTTCTTAAAAATATAACACTTATCTTTTGTTAGAACTAAATTCCTCAAGAAAAGTCCATTGAGTTAAAAAAATAATTCTCTTATAATATAAAATAGTAAATATCAAATGAAATATGAAATAAAATAATTTATTAGGCATAAATTAATGATACTCAAAGTATAAAATTTTAATATAATTAGTGGAACATTGATTTATAATAAACCATTTAATATATCATACCTTATCAAGAAAGAGATATTTATAAAAAGGATTAGTGGTTAAAAATGTTGATCCCAAAAAATAGATAATGAGCCATAAAATATAGATGAATAAAACAATTCAAACTGATATTAAGTAATTTCAAGATGATAAATCTAGTATCAATTAATTATAACTGTGTTTAAGAAAAGTCTTTATGTAATTGTAACATAAGAACAAAATGGTATCCCTGAAATGGTCACTCAAATATCATGAAATAATTGAAATTAATTATACCTAAAGTTAATATGGATAATAATGCATCATATAAAACTAATTATGTAGTGAAATATCTACTATGGATCATGGAATTAAAAATCGAAAGAAATAGCCATAACATTAGGTTTTTATTAAGTATTCATGTGTAAAAACATATTCAACTTGTAACTGATGTTTATTAAAACAAATTCGAGGATATTTTACATATAAATTTTTTATGATATGTTTTTCATTTATTAAATTTCTCATTATTTTTTAGGATACATGAGTTTGTATGGTCAATTCTTATAAAACATTCATAGTATATTAAATTTGGGAAAATGTGTTATTGTAATAACTTCCTAATATAAAAATTATATAGTTTTATGTACTTTATTATTACGTTAGAACAAAAACTATATATTTGTATAGATTATCCCAAAATGGTCACATTTTATGAATCATGCCTTTATAGGTTCATTTTATATAGTTATACTTAATATATAGTTTATTATTAATACCAATTAAAAAATGTACACTATTATTTGAGAAATAGTTATTATTTCAAAAATAAAAAATATCATCATTTTGTTAAATTTTTAACCACAGTTGAAGTGTTGTGATGACAAATAACATTCATCTATTGTGTAGGCAGTAGTCATTATGTACATAAAATTAACATTACCACTTCACAAAAAATGGATGAAATGAAGGTATATGATAAATTACCATATAAAAATAATATTATTTAAAAATTAATCATATTAATTTTTTAAAAAATAATTTTTATTTTTGTAGAGAGGTGGAGATGAATAACATACTGCATTGATTATAAGAGATAATATTCTACATATATGCATGATTTGTGTTTTTTATAACTGATGAAATGGATTGAATAATGGTTGATACATTAATAAAATCAGTTTTCAACATATTAATGATATTTATTTTGTTATTTTATAATTTTAGTTACTATTATTAGGTGGATGATTAAGATAAAAAGAGTAAGGATCATATAATACTCATATTGAAATCCTGAGATTTCTAATGGAAATCCCGTTTTAAAATAGGGCCTTTGGAATCCAATGTTATGATAAATTATTATAAAAGTGAGGGGGGTTATAAAAGGAATTAAATAATATATTTTATGATTTATAATTTATTTAATAGGTATATAATGATGTGTTTTTTAGATCCCCTTTAATAATTATTTTGAATGACAATTTTGGAACTAAACATTACATTTCAACAATAGTATTTTAGAATTAAAAGATGAAAAAATTTAAATGTTAAATATAAAATTATTAGAGGTGTTATTTTGCATATAAATACTCTACAACTCATTTAGACACTTTTTTTTAATCATAATTCACTCATTTTAAAACATTGTTTCTATATTTTAAAATTTGGGATTGATTACCTTGGTAACTACTTTTTCCAAAGTATTATATTTATTAAAAAAAGGTTATATTAAAAATATTCCTATTTTTAATTCTTTTTAATCCACATTTAGAATCTATATAATACAATCGTAATTTATTGTATGATAAAATTAACTATGAAATAAAAAATTATAAAAATTTGAATGTTCAATTTTAGAAAAACGTTCTTTTACCATTAAGTGTTTTAATCATATTTCACATTTATTCTCAATTGACTGAGTATTATTAACATTATCTATATGTTTAAACACTATATTAGAGTCATTTTTTAATTAATTAATTTTTTTTTATTAAAACAAATTTACATTATCTTAATTATATAATTCATTCAAAATAAATGTTTTATAATTATCATAGTGAATGACATTAATCATAGTAATCATATTTTTGTATCTAAAATAGGAATTAATATTATAAAATCAAATGAAAATAATGATATAAATCAAATAAATATTTTTATGTTTAATTTTTATATGTAATGAGAAACAATTTTTAATCTAAGTAAATCAAAATATTTTCTTGAGTAACATATGAAAATATTTTACAAAATATTAAAAATAGTTTTTATAAATTAATCACAATATATTTTTAAATCTAAAATTTTTATTTAAAATTTATACATTCTAATGAAATATTTTTTTTAATATTTTATTAATTATTTATTCATAAAAGTGATGTAATAAGAAACATCTGTATAATTTACTATTCACCTTAAAATAAAATTATTATTAGTGAATATGATAAATTATATCAAAAAACATTTTACACAGTAAATTAAAAAATTATAATCATCTTAAAAAAATGAAATTTTTTAAATTTACCATTTAACATAAAATAAGTTTTATAATTCAAATACTATTATTTGAAAATTACCTTTTTAAGAAATGTGTGGTCTAAAACCTACTGTATGTTATCTTATAATTTATATCAATATTTTTTTAATAAATATCATATTATTGTTATATATTTATTAAACATATTCATCTAAGATATCATGACTCTTTTTTATTAGGAGTTCAATGTGAAAAAAATATATCAAAAATTGAATTAAATTAGGGGAAAATATATTCTCGTATTTTTAATTACTACAAATTAATAAAAATTTAAATGGGTATCTAAAGTTGTTATGTTACTAAAGACACAATTCCAATAGATATATAAAACCTAATATATTAGGAAACATATATCACCTTATAATATGATTTTCAATAAAAATACATTAAAAAAACCATTTTATCTAAGACTCTATCATTATTTATTATCAAAACCCACATTATATGACGTTATTCTACTATTTTTTCATTATCAGGAAAACTTTTATAGAATATATAAGTCTGATATGAGGTTTTATTTAATTAATCCAAATAGTTTTTCATCCACGTAGTGATAGACAAATTATTTCCAAATTATCATTAAATTCTTCTAATTGAAGGATAATTACATTTTAATTAGAAATGTTTCCATAAACACTATCATGAGATAAAATATAACAAGAATATATCAGTGACAATTAAAAAATTGATACAATGATTTAATGTCTCTAGAAACCATCCTATCTACAATATATAATAATCGACCGTGTCATCCATGAATATAAAGTGGAGTACAAATGATCCTTAGTTATCATGATCCACAACAGTAGTTGATATTGTATAGTATTTCCATTGATTATTTTTTTAGGAAGATGGTGATACAAATAATATAAATTAATTATTAGTATATGGAATTTATATTCATAATGTTCAAACTATTTATTCTTTAATCATTTATATATGAGTGGAAAATATGACAACTCATCATTAACATACATGGATATTAAAGGATTTTCGATGAATATTACACACATTACAAAAGTTAAATTTTTATAACAATAACAGTTAAGTTTATTTAGAAATATTAAATCATAATTATATATCATGGTGAAATATATCCATTAGTATCTTTAAAGATATTACTATTTAGTAGTCTTATTGGAAGACATTATCTATATTCATTGGAATAAAATCATAAAAAAATGGTTGAACATAGATGCTACGTAAGGTTGAAAAGGGACATGTGTATATATAAAAATAGAATAAGGGAATGAGAACAAAATAGTATGTTTGGTATATCATCCATTCTAATGAAATATCAGATACATGGAAAATGGAGAAATAAATGTCTTTTCATTATAAATAAATCATAATGAAATTTAATTACATGTGTTGTGAGAGAATAATATTATAATAACATAATGTCATGTAGAATCCACATAAACATAAATATTTGTGAAAAGTCTTAAACAGAAACAGGTACATACATTAGGCATATTACAAGAAAATAAGATATCATTTTTACCTGGGGAAAATAAAAAATTTCAATGCATATAATTGTGAACATTTAATCTAGTATTCTATAAACTAATTATCATGTAATTAACATCATGCATAATATTTTGAACATGTAATCAGGTTCGTTCATAACATTTTGAACAAGTAATATGGTTCTTGCATAATATAATGGACATGAAAACTTGTCCAGACATAAAATTGTGAACATGTAATTAGGTTCACACAAAAACATATCCACATGAATCTAGATCCATGAATAACATTATTATAATTTATAGGTTCATACATAGAACTTATTTACATTCAGACATGTTGAAAAATAACATTTATGTTAGGTAATCATGTTCTTGAAAAATCAGTTTTACATGAAACATAGTCCATGAAAAACATTGTGAACATGTAATAATATTCTAACATAAAAAATTGACATGAAACCATATCCATTCAAAAAAATTTAAACATTTACTATGGTGCACTCATAAAAGTGTGATCATCTAATCATATTCACAAATAAACATATGGATATGAAACAATGTAAACTCAAAACATTTTCAATATGTAACCCAGTTAATGTAAAAACATAGGGACCTTAAACTAGGTATGATCATATGATTTTTAACATGAAATACTATTTACGAATAACTTATATATTCATGATGCATCCATAATTATCTATTTTCTTCATTGAAGATATATGTCCCACCCATCCAATAATAAAATCAAACATGCATATTCAAGAGTGTAAAATAACATTCTTCATACAATGATCTATAAAATTATATGTCTTTACTACACAAAATATCATTATCTAGGAAATTAAATGGGTATTAAAAAAATTCCAAACATCATTACTTGTTAAAATAAAACATGTTTCATAATTATTTCACCCTAGAATATAACATAGAATGGATTGGATTTAATATTTTTTATATCATTGTATAACCCATTGATGATAAATGGTATTTGTAAACGACTTCCCCCCAATAAAAAACCATTAATAGGATGATTAATATTGGTGTCTTACAATCATATCTCCAATAAATAATAAATGTTATAAATTGATTTCAATATATAAGGGGAACACATTTTAATGATCACATGAAGCATTTCTAAATAAAAAATCATTATTTGAGAATTACTTTTTAAAAAAACGTTTTCAATTTACTTTTCAAAAGAAACAACTTTGATAAACTACTAAAAGAAGATATTAAAAATCATTTAAAACATTTCATAAGAAATTATTCATCCATATTTATAAAATGATTTATAAATCTTCAGAACTTTTGAAAATAGTTTTTATTTGAAACAATAAATAAATAACAAATTTCCCGAATATTTGGGGAAAATGTTTCTATAAAAATAACACTTTAAATATTCAATATACTTGTAAATGAAATTAATGTAAAAAATGTGTTTAATTATATACATATCTAACATTTATTTGTTAATATAAATTGTTTAGAATTTGACATCATCATAATATAATGAGGTTTTTTAGAACCCTTTTTTTAAACGGTAAAACAAGGGTAAAATTATCTTTTATACATCATAGTAAATATAATAAAACGTTTTATAAAATTTTTATTTGTAAATAAAAAAATCGTTTGAAGAGACAAATAACATCAGATCTTCATAAAAGAACATTCATAATCATCTTATGTATCAAATAGTGGATAAATGGTACTAATACCTGTTTATATAATTGATTACTAAAGGTATAGAATCATCATGACTGTTATTGAGGTATGTATAATAATATATAATCAATGGATGAATAATCATAATCGATCTCAATAAACTATTATTTTATTGTTATAAATTCTAACAACATTAGTAACATTAACTCATAATAATATGAGAATAATAACATTAAATGAATCATAAAATATCATTAAAAGAATGATATTAAAATTTTGACATGTGAAACTATATTATATACACCACATCAATAAATATAAGTGAATAAAATTAAATTTATATTAATGAATAAAAATTGAGATGAATTTATAATAATAATTTGGTAACTTTTAAACCGTAAAACCAATGAAAGATAGATCGTCAGATGGCTTTTTAGATAACAATAAATTTAATAATAAGAGTAATATAATACAGCCATGGGTATTATAAAGATAAAACCAAATAAATTAGTGTTTAAAAATTAATAAGTATCATATAAATAGATGTTAGATTATAAAAACTGCAAATAATGTCTAGACTCTCGTCATGCTCATTCAAACATCCTATTTTTTCAGGAATTTCTTTTTATAATTCACCAATGGGTTTCTATCTATGTATTTACTCCTAGTGATATGATTTTTTGATGAACAGAGGTAATTTGGTACTGGATTTGGGCAGGGGTAGGCTGAACCAAATAGTCTGAGAGGTGTGAATAAAGGGGAGGGGAGGAGGCCTTTTATATGTGAGGAAATGGAAACATTATGTATCTATGGAATTATTTGAGTGCTTACCACATTTTACTTGTCTATCAAGGGTTATAAATAGTCCCGTATATATCATTAGTCATTTAAATTTCTATATATGGATAAATATTAATTCTTAGGCATGTTTAGGGTCTTTTTAACATCTTAAATTCTATGTTTGTTCATTAATTAAGCATATTTCAACTTTAATTGATATAATTAAATTTATTTAATTACACAATTAATTTTGGAGAAAATTTCAGTTGACCAGACAAAAATTTTTATGTTATAATATTTCTAATTATTGAATAATTTTTCAAAAACTGTAATCCATGAAATAGAAAAATAAATGAAAAATTAATCCTATAGAGAGGACAAGAAAACATTTTTATCATGTTTAAATGTTCAAATGTAACCATTGTTTCCATATATAATTTCATTTTGAAAATTATTATAATGGCAGGAAATTTATTACATTATGAATAATGGATATAAATATAATTTAAAACATATTTGAAATATAATTTTACTACATAATAAATTTACATTAAGTAATATATTTCATTTTTTTTTTCACTATTCATAAATAAATAAAACATCTTATAAAGATAACAAAGAAGTACAAAAAGTTAATTATGTTATTTTCATTTAAAAATGATGTCTATTTTTAATTATAAATATTTATTTACTTCCAAAAATCATATTAAAATATGTTTTCCATTAAAAAGCATAAAACTACATTATAGAATAATACATATTTTGAGTTATATAAGATGAATTATTATTTAAATATTTAAATCAAATCAATAATATGATTGTTAAACACATGATTGAATATAAAACATATAATATTTAAGAAAACATTAATAAAAATAGTTTTTTTAATTAATTGTGACAAAATGATGTAAGTACATTGAGAAATATATTTCATAGAAAATGGATTTATTTATCATCATATTGTAACAACACGTGATTTTCTGAATTATATTGTTTCTTATTTATTTACAGTTTGCGATATTTTGTCATTTCATAAAACACAGAATGTAGTATATTTCATATTAAATCATAATGTTTGGATTTCATTATACGCAATAGAATGTTAGACTTTCAATATAAGAAACATGAATTTTATCATTCTTTACACAGTACACTGGGGATATCTTTTGTTAAACACAACAATTTATTTCTTCAACATCTTTGATATCAATGAAGACATATTTTTACCTAACAATGGTATATAATTATAATTTTATTACTCAGTATAACAATATATAATTTAGATGTCAAATTTTAGGTTATGGATATTTTTTCTAATTTATGAAAATATATTTTTTGCACATTATAATATGAATTAAAATATTACCAATTAATTATAAATTAATATATACGATGAATTAATTAAATAAAAATTATTATATGTGAGCTTCCATATATGTTTTAACCTAATAAATTAAAATAAAAAATATTTATGATATGTATTAATGTAACATATATGTTATATAATCAACCAAATATATTTTTATTAATCCAATAGATTCGATAGAGATATAATAAAAACAATCCTAACGTTTTTATTGACAAAATATTTTTATAAGGGTTATATTAATTGAGTTAATTTACTATCCAATATGAAATAAAATATTTGTATATTTTTCATATTTAACATGTCATCATAAAAAATATATATGGAATTAAATCATTAAAAAAATTACAATAATTTTATGGTATTGTTTAGTGATGTTTAATTATTTATTGATAACTCAAAAAAACTAGACAATAATTAAATATAATTTGTGCATTTAAAATAATTATAAATTTAAATTATATATTAAATTAGTTTAAAAGTATAATTAAATACTAAATTTATAATTTAATATAATTTTGGCAATTTTAACAAATTACAAATACTTATTGATACAATAACTTAGAACTCATTTAATCTAATTTTTTTACCCAACATTATCAACCCAACATTGAGATTAATTTTATATTAATTTCGGAAAATTCAATGATTTGAATTTTAGGAATGGGTTAAATATTTTTATTAAGAATAATTTATAATATTTAATTTTTGATTCTTTGTTTTGGAAAAATAATATTTTTCAATTTGATTAAAATTAATTACATTGATTAAGATTAATTATGCATAATATGGTACTAAACCATAACCTTAAGTTCAAAAATACCTATTATACTTTTAGACATCCTTTGGATGGATATATAGAGACCCAATCATCCCTTCTAATTGAATGGGAAAATTATTTGGTCGATGTGGAACATGAAAATTTTGGGTATAATTATCTCTTTAAATATTTAAAATAGTGACACTCCATATTCCCTATAAATTGCCACCACATCTACCTATTATTCACAACTCTAAAAAAACTTATTTCCAACCACAATAAGCCCAATAGAAATCAAAAAATTCCACACACATTAATTGAATAAAACCCTTGAGAATAATTCTATCCATGAAATCCATTGCGAACAAACAAAAATAGTTTCCTGATTAAGAGATAACATCTTCTCTCAAGTCCTTTATTATCATTCTCATACCATCAACACTCATTATTAATTTTTTTAAAATTAATATAGTATCTTAAATATTATATTAGTTTTTTAATTTTTTGTTGTCAACCTACACATACAAACACCTCAAACTAATATTTATTGAACAAACTATTTATGTGTATGACGATCTATAACTTCACAAGACAATGATTGTTCAATTATCCTTACAAAATCTAATGGTGTAAATTATGATGGAAAATATATTTATTTATGTTATATATTATATTAGTTATTTATTTATGAAAATTTATTTCTTTTATATACCATTTATATTTTTAATTTCTATTATGTCTTAATATAATAATATTATTTGTGGAAGTGTGGAATACCGCTCCTTCAAAGTGATATGATACATTCAAACACAACATGAATTGTATTAATGATAGTTATAGTGATGATATAAGACACTTATTATATCAAAATTATAATATATTAATGAAATATAAAAACACATATTACTATTACTTCCATTCCTAAAACATGATAATTAAATGATAACAGCATTCATGCGTACATACGACATACCGTCTCAATGAACGATGTATCACATTTCATACCTATATATTATATATATTATTATAATAAAAATATAATGTATTCAAATGATATTTATATCTTATTTTTCATTTTTTAAATCATTATATAAACTATACAAATAAATGGTATATCAAATAAGACCCATGAAGGGAATAAAGAAAACATTACCTAAAGTGAAACTAAAACATATTAATTTTAACAAGATAGTAATATAGGGAATGAATAAAACAATATATGTTATTTGATATAATAATATGGTTCTTTGAAATATTCATAATAAATTTATATTTAAATAAATTTGGTTTTAATTGGAACAAAGATAATCAAGACATAAGTTAAAGGGTTTTCATATAACATTTTTTCTATGTGATGCATGATTCATACAAAAACCATTACATTGTGTGGTTTTTAATTCCCTTGAATTTATTAAAATATTATTATAGATAAATTTATGTTTAATTATATATACATTCAATTATGATTTTTTCATGGTGTGTTAGATTATAATTTTACCATATCAAAAAAAAGTTTTGTCTCAATTTTACGTGATTAGGATTCATGTTTTTTTCATTTAAATTTATTTTGGAGGACTATATAGATTAATTTTACCTTTAGCACAATTAATATAACACATTTAATTAAGGATTAATATTAATGAAAATTCATGTTCGTACATGGAGAGTATTATTAGATGGTAGCAATTTGTAAAAGTTTATTTAAACAATCATAGCAATTTTTGATATTTTTTATTTTTATGATTTATTTGATGAAATATTTTTACCCATATCTCATGAATAGTTATGAATTTTTCCATAATTATAACTATTATATAATTATTTATTGGTACCAGTTTTATACATGTTGAATAAAAGATATTTAAAAATTATTTTTATGGAATTCGATATATTACCCTCTCATCGGTCGTAAATATAAGTTCTATTAATATAATTTTTTCTAAAAATAATTTCCAATAATATTGTATCAGTAACACCCCATGATTTCATAGGGTGTTATTTCTTCAAAATAATTCAATTACTTTCACTACACGCAACACCGAATTAAAGTGCACCATGACTTACCAAAGAAACTGTTCAAAAGAGGTTATGAATAGTATTAACTAAAATTTAAACATTATATAATCCTTATAAATTTACAATCTATATTATTAGTTTCTTAGACATAATGTAAGAACACATTCTTTTTTAGATAAAAGTAGTATTTTCCAAAAATGGACTTTTACCAACTTTAATAGTGATTCCTTTTTAAATCTAATAACTTAAACTCTTATATATTCAATTTGGATAAATTAATTTATTCGTTTGAATGGGTAAATAAAGAAAATTTCAATGTAACACCACAAGCTTCTATGGTACGCTTCTCTTTGAATAATGTGATAGCATGTGTTGTACGCAACATCGAGTTCTAACACACCACAACCAATCAAACCAGCTGTTATGAATAGTAATTCTTACTTTTTGAAATTTTATAAATTCTATCTCTCAAAATGGACTTCATTTTTGGATTCGGAATATCGAAATTAGCCTAGGGTGATATTTTGGTACTTTTCGGATAACTTTAATATTTTGATGAATAGTAAAAATTACTAAATTTTAATTAAAAACAACTTTTTTAATCAAAATAATTGATAGTGATAAATTATGAATTTGAATGGTTTTAAAGTATATTTAGAATATATTTTTACCATTTAATAAAATGTTGGTCATTGGACATTATTTCACAATTAAACCGAACATAAACAAGTATCACTCTTTTGATAGTTATTATATCTTAAAAACACGGTTTTTTGTTTTGACAGCAGGAATTTATTTTAAATTAATTTTTGCCACTTCTGTGTTTTGAATTTGGAAAAATGGATTCTATATTTGGGATCAGGATGTTCAAATTTTGTAAATAGGTAACTTTTATTTTTAGACAATTTGAATAATTACTTTGGTAAATATTTTATTTGCCATGGTTGAAAGGTAAATCCGGTAAATAAGAGTTAACAAATAATATTATAATAACAAAAAATTACCCTAAGAAGTGTCCTAAACTTATTCGATGATACATGTCCGACCATGGGCATCTTTGGGTCGATTTTGGGACCCCATGGAGCCACTTGTAAATGATAGGAACACTTTATTTTAATTAGGTTAAAATGAATACAAATATGACACAAGAATATATCTTTTAGAAAAAAATTTTAAATAGAGTTATATATTTTGAATTTTTGACTATAAATATTCATTACAAATATAACAATATTTCCTATATATTGGTATTTTATTTATAATTTTTATACATTAAATAATTTAATTTATTTATTACACAATGGTTATGAAGTAATTAATATAATAGTGAAAAAATAAAATAATTGATTTTATAAATACTCAAATAAATATAATTTGAGAGTTTTAATGAATTAAAATATTTTTATAGGTTAATATGACATGTTATAAATTATCTAATTAACATTGTTAGAAGTAATCATTCTGGTATGATTTTTTACAAAAATCAATTATTGAGTAGTGTCAAAATTGACATAAAAGTGTTGCTAAAACAAATATTATATTATTAATTGATTTTAAATTCTTAAAAATATAAGGTTCGTCCAGGAGTCTTATATCATAATATTTTTATCATTACTTGAACACTTGGGGGTCTCTTGGATGTATATATTTTGTTTATTAACCATATAATATAAAAAAACAAAGAGACATTGTAAATGAGAAACTAATTAACAAAGAGTTATTACTTAAAGATAAGGTTAGTATAATGACCCAAACCTGTCTATATTCTGTTGTTTGAGTGGTTTTCAAACTATCCCCACCTTATCATTTAAATAATCCAATTTAGAAACATTAGAAACAGAATCTGAATTTATTATAAAATAATATTTCTAGCCTTTCCAAAGGTGCCCCTCACCCCTCTTATAAAAGGGAACTCCCCCTTCTCATTAACTCACACCAAATCCTTTTGGTTCGACCAAACTCTGCCCAAATACTCTCATAACATCCCTCACATCATCCTAGAGGCCTTCCTTTAGTCAGAAAGCCATCTTATGGAGCCCTTTTGATCAAATCAAAAGGAAGAACCTGAAAAAGAGGCAATGATTTCACCACCCTTTTCCAAGTTCCTTTCTTCTTCCAATTCTTCTTCCTTTGTTATTATAAATCTAAAATAATAACATTAGTATCTTATATATACTGTGATGTTATTATAAATATGGTACAACCATATTCAGTATTCTATCAATCCTTTGAATAACATGTCACCATATGTCCGTACGTACGACTTACCGTCTCCACGTCGTGGTGTAATTGTTATTCAATAAATTATTATTTGGATGGGTATAATAATAATTTATAATTCATGTAAATAAAAAATATAACATGATAATAATTCTGCATAAATGATATACCATCTAATTATATATTATTTTAATATCAAAAGAATAATATTGTCGCTCGTACATACGTACGGACTATCGTCTCTACGAACGCGATGATATTAATTCTCCATCGTATCCATTCATGTAAAATTATCATTTGATGATTTAAAAATAATGTTTAAGAACTTTATATCATTCTGGATATGAATATGATACAACCTATCCATTACAAACATGGCTTATGTAACAAAACATATAAAAGAAAATGAGTAAGTTAACAACTGAAACAATGATAATACTAGGATATTATTAACAAATCAATGTTAAAAAATCATATGTGATATCATATTAATGTATATGATTCATGTATAATTTAATAACAATTATTTCACAATAATACAGGAGTTTAACCTACCCCCAACCAATGAAAAGTATAAGGCAAGGGTTTATTTCACAATCTCTTCATTATCTTAGGTAGTTTATATGTAATAATCTACTTGGACTTTTTTATCATCCACATACATGTTTCTTAAAAATGTATTTCAAAAAAATATTAATATTTTACAGAATATGGGTTAATGTCATTTATACCCTTGTTTGACTTTTTATAAGAGGTTTATAAAAGAATATTTTCGTTGTTTTCCAAACAAGGTGCTTTTAACCTTTTCGACAAAATTAAGGTAAGAATGTTTTTTTAATTTATACGACGGGTGTGGAAATTATTCACCGTTATAAATTCGTTGAAGCTTTTGATACAAGATTATAAGAATATTTTCAAAGTAAATGTTTTATTTTATAAATATGTGACTTTGAATGATTTCAAAATGAATATTTTACGAATTTGTGAAAGGTACTCTTTATCAAGATCAAAATTTTAAATGTTTTAAAGATTTATCTTTCTAAATCTTTTAATTAATGTCCATGTTATCAAAATGATTTTAAGGATTTATTTATATGAATGTTTTGAAATGATATTTCATTTCAAATGTATCAAAGTGGTATGGGACACTTTGGTACAAAAAACTCATTTAAATTACTTCCTTTATAAATGTGTGACTTTTCAATGATTTCAAAAAAAGAGATATTTCTCTCAAGTAGTTTTTATTTAATCTCTTTCAACATCCTTTGATCAATTTTAAGCTTATTTGAAGTTGATTTATTATAAAAAACTTTCGTATTGTATTGAATGTTTTGTGATATGTTTTACTGTGGATGTGTTATTTTCATACCATTCATGATTTATAGAGAAAGTATTGAAATTTTGTATGCTAGTTTTAATAAGAATGATTATGTTATGTTTAGACATTTTAATATGAGAATGAATTTGACTTAGTAAGTGACAGGTGGAGCCAACTATAGCTCCTTGATGCATCGTTAGGTATCATGAGACAAACTAGTGTCTTGGCACAATTCCTTTGAAAAATCTTATTTGTATTTTTGGAACAACGCCTTGGATATGTGGTTATGATAGTCTGGTATTATTCATTCCATCATTATGAAAGTGGTAATTGATATTGCATGTGATTATTTGATTAGTAGATTATCTATGTGATTAAGTAAATGGCATTTTTTTATTTTATTTATTCCATACTATGTTGAAGTTCATGTTTAAAAGGCTTTTGTTTTAGTTACACACTGCGTTAAATTTTTATTCTTATTTATGTAAGTTTCCGCTATATTGTTATCCTTACTGGGAATTTGAGCTCACCCCTTTTCTTTGTTTTATTTTTATGAGGATGTGAAGAAGTAAATTATGAATGACCTGCAGGGATATTATGAGAGGATAATAGTGTCGACTATGGAGAAAATATGTTGTTGTAGTAGTTTTTCACTTTATAATGTAATGTAAACCTTTTTGAATATATCTAGTGTTTCCATGTCTACTAAACCAATTAGTCTTTCGAGATTTTATTTCTTGTAATCATGCCAATGTATTAAAATAATGCACTGACTCTGGGTAACTGGGGTCGGGGCATTACAGTTGGTATCAGAGAAAGATTAGTACAAACCTTGGAAGGTAGATTTAGATAAACTCTGATTAGAGCATGTAGACAGAAGATGAACATTGAGGATTAGTATAGAATAACTTCCTAGAATTTTGGTATTGTAGAGATTTTGGGATTTTTCCGAGCAATACATCTCTATCTGGATATGAGAAGGTAGAGGCGGCTCTGGCATAGATGTACCTAGGGGTAAAACCCGAAAATAACGATTTGAGTTAGACTCGAACGGGAACTGGTGCACAACAACGGGCCTTGCTGCACTCTTGGTTACGACACTCCCGGGGGATATGCTTAGGATGACTCTCATTTTATTTACAAATCATTATAAAGGGTTTATGAGTATATACATACTCAAAGGAGACATTTTTTATGATTATGGATTATATCCATAAACTACATAAATTATGTTATGTGCTTTACAAGTTTGGGATTAAGTATTTTTATTCATAAACTAATATAATGTATTCCATTGTTTAGAAATGGCGCCCAGTAGAAGGAATGAGAACTCCAGCAATGGACATGATCCAAAGATAAAGAAGGATCATATCTTTCATGGTCTTAATCCAGAATTTATAAGTGAAATAGTCTCCCATGTATTGTCATCATATGAAGAAATAATATCATGTGTTGACAAGATAAGTAAAGAGTTTACTTAGTCCTGTGGCTTTGAAGGGAAGCAAGATAAGAAAAGGACAAAAGAGAGAAAGATGGATAAAGGGAAGATGGAAAAGAATAATTTTCCCATATGTGATAATTGTGGGAAGAAACACCCTGGAACTTGCCTGAATGGAATGTGAGTTTGTTATAAGTCTAGAGGTAAAGGGCACAAAGTACATGATTTCAAGGGTAATAAAATGGTTTCAAACGTACAATGCTTCATTTTCAAGGATTTTGGACACTACGCGAACCTATGTCCCCGTCATCAGACTATGCCACAAAATGATGATATTGGATAATAATCAAGTTATGATACTTCCACAGACGAAGAGGAATGATTAGAGTTCATATGTTGATTATTTCATTTGAGTGTTGTATCAACAACGCACTTCTTAAAATAATTATGGAGTATATAGGGATTGTACTATAGTACTAATTCATTAAGGACTTGGGATTGTGTGGAACAAATAAAAGTGACTCAATAGCAGGTTAATTTTTTTTAAAATATATGTTTAAGATAAAGATAAACCATAATATGGTTCTGATACCGAGGTAGTGATTTAGAATAATACATGATTGATTTGGATAAATTATATTGGATATTCTTTACTATCTTGAAACTGATTATTGATTTGTATATTAGATCATTGTTGGGGTTTAGAACATATTTAGATTGAAGGATTATATCTATTATTCTTTTCGAAATAAGGGATCATGAATGTAATCAATAAGGACTTATGGTAATTCAGGATGTTACAGTGTTTTAATAGAATACATGATGAAGGTGTTCACATGTTATTACAGGGAAAAAAGGATCTTCATTGTATTTAGCTTCAATAAAAATTTTGGACTGAAGTATTTTGGATAGTTCTATTTTGGATTATTTTGG
This sequence comes from Viscum album, assembly GCA_963277665.1. NCBI lineage: Eukaryota > Viridiplantae > Streptophyta > Magnoliopsida > Santalales > Viscaceae > Viscum > Viscum album. The sequence goes on from OY728148.1 coordinate 1,249,469,777, forward strand.
ATTTCCACAAAAAGACAACCCAGAGGTCGGGTGGCAACCCGTCGCATCCGGTAAGGCCGTGAGACTTGAACCCACAACTGAAGGGAGACAAGGTTGTATCACCTACCAGTGACCCATGTGATGTCATGGATTGAATAATTTCATTTTTTATTGGTTATACTAGATGAATTATAAATTCATTTTTTTACCCTATACGAATAGGATAAATAGAATACTTTTTTAAGTTCTATTATCATTTATAGTGAAATTAGAATTTGTGGTAGAACGTAGTTAAAGGATGAGAATCTACATTTCAAGTATATATTTTTCATGTTCTCTTATTCAATGAAGAAATTAAGGAACCTTAAAACAAAAAATATGTTATCCCAATACAATATGTTTTGTAAAACGATGGTATTTTAAATCATCATAGATTGATGAATTTGTAGCCCTCTATTTTGCACTTGTTTGTGATTGATGACCTCAATCACTACCTATAAATATTTACATTTTCCCTCCAATTATATGTCTCTAATTTCCACCAATGTTCTTCTAATCGAGATCATAATTTGGTGGTGACCCTTTCATTTCACTTTTCCTCATATTAAGACTAAATGTTTGAAAACCAATTTTTGATGTGGGTTTTTCCACAAAGATATTTTCTATTTTCAACCTTTTATTTTCGTAGAACAATTTCCAATTGCGAGGACGCAATTTATTGAAGTAGGGGAGAATGTAACACCCCACGATTTCATATTGTGTAATTTATTCAAAATAATTCAATAATTTACACTACACGCAACACCGAGTTAAAGCGCACCATTACATCACAAACAAGTCGTTCAAAAGATGTTATGAATAGTATTAACTAAATTTGAAACTATATATATTCCTTATAATTTTATAATCCATATTATGAGTTTCTTAGACATAATGTAAGAACAAATTCATTTTTTAGATAAAAGAATTGTTTTTCAAAAATGAAATTTTACCAACATTAATAGTGTTTCCTTTTTAAATCTAATATTTTAAACTTTTAAATATTCAATTTGACTAATTAAATTTATTCTTTAGAATGGCTACATAAAAAATTACAATGTAACACCCAAAGCATCTGCAGTACGCTTCTCTTGGAATAATGCGATAGCGTGTGTTGTACGCAACATCAAGTTCTAACACACCACAACCAATCAAAGTAGTCGTTATGAATAGTAATGACTACTTTTTGAAATTTTATAAATTTTATCTCTCAAAATGGACTTCATTTTTGTATCCGGAATATCAAAATTATCCTAGGGTGAAATTTTGGTACTTCTCAGATAACTTTAATATTTTGATGAATAGAGAAAATTACAAAATTTTAATTAAAAACCACTTTTTTAATAAATATAATTAATAGTGATAAATTATAAATTTGAGAGGATTTAAAGAATATTTATAATATACTTTTACCATTAAATAAAATGTTTTTAATTGGACATAATTTTACAAATAAACCGAACATAAACAATTATCAATCTTTTGATAGTTATTATATCTTAAAAAGATGCTTTTTGTTTTGACATCGGAAATTAATTTTAAATTAATTTCTGCCATCTCTGTTTTGAATTTGGAAAAATGGGTTCCAAATTTTGAATCAGGATTTTAAAATTGTGTTAATAGGTAACTTTTATTTTTAGACATTTTGAATAATTACTTCGGTAAATATTTTATTTACCATGGTTAAAGGGTAAATCCGGTAAATAAGGGTAAAAAAAATAATATTATAATAATAAAAAATTACTCTAAAACGTGTCCTAACCTTATTGGATGATACATTTCTGACAATGGGCATCTTTGGGTCGATTTTGGGACCCCATGTAGCCACGTGTAAGTGATTGGGACACTTTATTTTAATTAAGTTAAAATGAATACAAAAATGACACAAGTATATATCTTTTAGAAAAACAATTTTTAAATAGGGTTATATATGTTGTATTTTCGACTATAAATATTCATTAGAAATATAAAAAGTTTACTACATAGTGGTATTTTATTTATAATATTTTAGACATTAAATAATTTAATTTATATATGACACATGGTGATGTAGTAATTACCATAATAGTAAAAATTTAAATAATTGATATTATAAATACGCAAATAAATATAATTTGAGACTTTTTATGAATTAAACTAATTTTATTGGTTAATATGACATAATAGGAATGATTTAATTAACTTTTCTCTAAGTAATAATTCTGTTATGAGTTTTTACAAAACTGAATTATTGAATAGTGTCAGAATTGACATAAAAAAGTTGTCTAAACAAATATTATATTATTAATTGATATTAAATTTCAAAAAATCTATGGTTCGGCCAAGATACTTATATCATGATATATGTTTCATTAATGGACCACGTGGGGGTCTCTTGGATGTATATATTATGTTTATTAACCATATAATATAAAAATACAAAGAGACATTGTAAAAGTGAAACTAATTAACTAAGAGTTAATACTTAAAGATAAGGTTATTATAATAACCCAAACCTGTCTAAATTCTATTGGTTGAGTGGTTTTCAAACAATCCCCAAAATATAATTTATATAATCCACTTTGGAGACCTTAGAAACTGAATATGAATTTATTATAAAATAAGATTTCTAGCCTTTTCAAAGGAGCCCCACACCCCACTTTTAAAAGGGAACTTACCCTTCTCATTAACTCACACCTTCAAAGCCTTTTTGTTTGGCCAAAAACATCACAAAAACTCTCTCAAATTCCCTCACTTCATCCTAGAGGCATTCCTTTAGTCAGAAAGCCATCTTATGGAGCCATTTTGATCAAATTAAAAGGAAGAACCCGAAGAAGAGGTAATGATTTCACCACCCTTTTCCAAGTTCCTTTCTCCTTCCACTTCTTCTTCCGTTGTTATTACCATTATAAAATAATAACTCCAGTATCTTATATATACTGTGATGTTATTATAAATATGGTACAAACATATTCATTATTCTATCAATCCTTTGAATAACATGTCACCATACGTGCGTATGTACAGCTTACCGTCTCCACATCGTGGTGTAATTGTTATTCAATAAATTATTATATGGATGGGTATAATAATGATTTATAATTAAGGTAAATAATAAATATAACATGATAAAAATTATTTATATATGATATAACATCCAATTATATATTATTTTTATATCAAAAAATGATATTTTCCCTCGGGTGTACGTACGGACTACCGTCTATATGAACACGATGAGATTCATTCTCCATCGTATCCATTCAAGTATAATTATCATTTGATGATTTAAAAATATTTTTTAAGGACTTGATATCATTATGGATATGAATAATATACAACCTATCCATTACAAACATGGCTTACGTAAAAAAACATATACAAGAAAATGAGTAATTTAACACCTGAAACAATGATAATACTAGGATATTATTAACAAATCAATGTTAAAAGATCATATGTGATATCATATTAATGTATATGATTATTGTATAATTTAATAACAATTATTTCACCATTATACAGGAGGTTAACCTACCCCTAACCAAGGAAAAGTATAAGGTAAGGGTTTATTTTGAAATCTCTTCATTATTTGAGGTTGTTTATACGTAATAATCTATTGGGACTTCTTTATCATCCACATCCATGTTTCATAAAAATGTATTTAAAAACATTAATAGTATTTTACAGAATATGGGTTAAAGTCATTTATACCATTTTTTGACTTTTTATAAGAGTTTTTTTAAAGAATCTTTTAGTCGTTTTCCAAAAAAGGTGCTTTTAGCATTTTTCAACAAAATTAAGGTAAGAATGTTTTTTATCTTATACGACGGGTGCGACTATTCTTCACTGTTATAAAATCATTGAAGCTTACCTTACAAGATTATAATAACATCTTAAAATTAAATATTTTATTTTATAAATATGTGACTTTAAATGATTTTAAAATGAATATTTTAAGAATTTTTGAAAGATACTCTATATCAAGATCATAATTTTAAATGATTCAAATATTTATCTTTCTAAATATTTTAATTAATGTCCATGTTTTCAAAATGATTTTAAGTATTTATTTATATGAATGTTTTGACATGAAATTTATTTTCAAACGTTTCAAAGTGGTACGAGACACTTTGATTCAAAAATCGTTTTTAAATTACTTCATTTATAAATGTGTGACATTTCAATGATTTCATGAAAGAAGATATTTCTCTCAAGTTGTTTTTATTTCATCTATGTCAATTTCCTTTGATGGATTTTAAGCTTATTTGAACTTGATTTACTATACATAACTTTTTTATTATATTTAAGGTTTTGTGATATGTTTTACTATGGATGTGTTACTTTTATACCATTCATGGTTTATGGAGAAATTTTTGACATTTTGTATGCTAGTTTTAATACGAATGTTTATGTTATGCTTAAACCTTTTCATATGGGAATGCATTGGACTTAGTAAGTGACGAGTGGAGCCCGATATAGCTCCTCGATGCATCGTAAGGTCTCCTAAGACAAACTAGTGTCTTGGTAGAAGGCCTTGGAAAAATCTTATTTGTAGTCTTGGAATGAGACCTTGGGTATGCGGTTATGATAGTTTGTCATTATGCATTCCATCATTATGAAAGTGGTTATTGATATTTTATGTGACTATTCGATTAGTAGAATATCCATGTGAATAAGTAAATGGAATTATTTCATTTTATTTTTACCACACTATATTGAAGTTCAAGTTTAAAAGGCTTTCGTTTTAGTTATACACTGCCTTAAATGTTTATTCTTATTTATGAAAGTTTACGCTATATTGTTATCCTTACTGGGCATTTGAGCTCACCCCTTTTCTATGTTTTATTTTTCCCAGGATGTGAAGAAGTAAATTTTAAATGTCCTCCAGGGATATTATGAGAGGATAATAGTGTGGACTATGGATACAATATGTTTTTGTAGTAGTTTGTTCCCTTTATGATGTAATGTAATCCTTTTTGAATATATCTAGTGTTTTCAAGGCTACTAAACCAATCGGTCTTTCGAAATTTGATTCCATGTAATCATGCCAATGTATTAAAATAATGCACTGACTTTGTGTAACTGGGGTCGGGGTGTTACAGTACCATCATCCTTTTATATTTAAAATAAATTTATACACTTTTCATCTTTTATCAATATCGTAAATGTAATATTCTGATCAATTTTTAGACTTGTCATTTTTCTATCCATTTTACCATTAAATGGAAAGTTCCTTCTACATCATACCACATGTATGGGTCTTTCTACTATCATTTCATTAATTATTCCTATATATTATATAATGTTAATATTTTAGAAAATATATTTAACATTTATTTTCAAGGAAAAATATTTTCAATATATATTCATAATTTTTATATATGTTTTCATCATAAATTGTGGTTAATCTATATTCTAGATTTCTTTAATAGTATAAAATGTATTTTTTTAGAATATTGGTTTTATAATTTCTGTAATAATTTTTATATGATTTGAATATATATACAAATAAATTTGATTAAAATAAAATTCATGAGTTATTGACAAGTCTACAAATTATTTTCAATGAAATGGTTTCATAAAATCAATATTTACTTATATGTATTTAAGGTGTTTTAAAATAAATAGTTTTTATAATGTTTTAAAAATATTTTATTTTTTAAGGAAAATTATTTTCAAATTATTTCATGTATTATTTATTAGTTTAATTGTATATTCTATAAAAATGATTTTCAAATGTTTTTATGTTTTGAATATCCTTAGTCAAAAAAACATAGGATATTGTTATCAAGAAACATCTTAAAAATATATTTCAAAAAATTTATCCTTATAAGATGACATCCATTATTCATGAAAATTACATTTTAGGGAATTATATAAATTTTCCACTCATATCATCTCAATGAAGGTGTTACTAATAATGTCATGGTATTTATTAAATATATTTCATTTTAATGGGTTATATACTTTTGAAACCCTGTTCTTTTTATAGGTTATGTCTAAGATGATATTATTATGAAACCTATCTTTTTCCATTGAATATTATATGCTTACATTTTTATAATACCCATTTAATTTCCTGGTACATGATATAATTATATATGATTTTGTGGAACATATATGTATGATTTCTTTATGAGATTGGTGGGATGTATATCTCCCAACAATGCATCGGTTAAAGATTTATATCTCATGAGATCTACTAATATGGTCTTTGAAATGAACCTTGACTAATAATATGGACATAAGAATGAGCCATTACATCCAAGATTCTATGTGAAGGGATCTCATGCTACTAGGACTACCATTAGAATGAACCCGGACTACGTGGATGGTATGAGTAGTGAACTTATGCTGATGAGATTTCAATAGGAGTGAACCATATCTACCAACACGGTATAGTGAGTGAACTGATAGTACCAACATGATCTTGGAAGTGAATCATTGAAAACATTTGAAATCATATTATATGATTATGTGTCTTTTACAATTCTATGTTTTATTCATATATTTTTATTGCATGGATTATGTTCCGTATTTATTAATGATTCATGTCATAGTAAGATACAATATTTATAATGATCATTAATATTCCTAGTATAATAATTAAATGATATGATGAAGTTACATACCCTATTGATCATTTTATTCATACACATTTCCATCATTTTCCATACAATGCTTCGAAGCGTGTCCCTTTATTATGCTTTCATTCCCCATGTTATGATGAAATGTTTTTGGTAGAATTAATAAATGTGGATATCATTATTTGAGATGCTGATGTTATTTTACTAGGATAAATATATTTGATTCAATGTCCCAAATAAAATAATCTATTATAGTCCTTGGGCGCATATTTTAGTAATGTAAATAATTATTATCTAAAATGATGTAATATCCATGCACAATAATCTTAGTTCACAAAATTTGGTATCACAATAAATGTCATTCATAATTTAGAAACTAGGATTAGTAAACTATAGTGAGATCCCTAGTTATGTTTCTAAGTATAATTATAGGGATGCGTCTAATGGAAATTTTAAATATGAGTTATTGTTTAAGAATATTTCCAGAATTTTGTTAAATTATTGAGATAGTAGTTTCATAAAAATACGCCTAGGTCTGGATACTACAGGTAGATTCTGATCTAGAAAAGATGTAATTAGGGGTAAATAATCTAACAATATATTCTTGTCCTCGCTCAGGGTAGTATTTAAACAACAAAGGAACATCCTTCACAAATGGTTTGACACTTATAGGGGATATGCTTTGATAATTAACACAAACTTCTTGAACCATAATAAAAAATTTAAATATATTTTGGGTTTGAATAGAAAAGGATAAACCATTGGCATCATCAGTTAAAGATGTTTTAGTAATTTAAGCCTAATAATAGGTAATTATTTTCATTAAAATGTGGTTTTCTTTTATAATAAGTAATTGTCACACTGTGCTTCTATTATTAGTCAATGGAGGGAACCCGAACATATTGGATTAATGTTGACTATAATCTACTATTTGATGATGATAAATCAGATAGTATGATCACTGGAGGGACTGATGTAATGATCATTACTAATCTAATTTCATCGAACATGATTATTAACATATACATTAGCCAACTATCAGACTCCCCAAAAACGTGAACAAACAATTTTCTAAGAGTTCTGGTTATAGAGTTCCAGGATTAATGATGATTCAGTTTCCTCTATTATATGAATGTTGAAAAAATAATCTAAATGAATGTCTAATAGAAACTATGAGGTGTTTTGATTGTTTTAATGACGTGATCAATGAAACTGTATATATGGGAAATTTGACAAGAATAGTTTACATAATTAATGAGAATATTAGACTCCAAAAGAAATCATCGAAGGTTTTTCATATTATGTATGGATTAAATAGACATTATACAACTCAATGTCCCATGAGGAATCCCTTTAAAATGATCAACATAATGGAATGAGTAATGATTACAATGATCATGATGAAGATATTAAATTTAGAATGTCAATGGAAATTTGTATTGTGAAATAAGATGAGGTATCCTTGCTAATGGAATAAGGATTATATTGAATAATAATAGAATTTATGTATTTTAATTTACAAGTATGTTATATGAAAGGTGAAATATATAAGGAATATTCAGTTTAAGTTTTTCACTGTAGATTTAGAATAATGTAATGAGTAGTTATGATGGAATAGAGAAGTTATATAATGTAATGGTTATTTCCATTTAGAACACACGATAAATGTAATGATAACTCTTAAAAGGTTTTTTATATTTTGAATCTATTATTTAGATAACGATATGGGGGTATGAATAAATGAATTGAATGGTACCAATTTTATTGGAAGTAATTACTTACTTTTTTAAAGATAGTTTATACTATATGGGGTGAGTTGTATAAAATAAAGGTTTTATGGAATATATCTAGTAATTTATAAATTAAGTATGAATCCATGTTTTCCATAAGTATTTTTTTAATTTAGGTGGTCACCAAGTTCTAAGATAATTTAACACGAGGGTATTCACATTCTTTTTAATGTTGCAACCATAAGCTACATTGTGACTAATGGGGGATAAATGTTAAGATTATGTCATTAATCTATCTATAATGTATTGTGTTTTCATCATTTATATGGTTTATAGGGTTAACTATTAATGAAATGTTTTTGTTTATATTCAGAGGATGTATTAATGCATGGTGATTTTGTTGAATTTTTTATTTCAAATACTATTTAGTGATAAATCTTATTTCGTGAATGTCGATAATAATTTGGAAATTATATTAAATTGGATTTAGAACGAGAAATCATGAAGGTATGATTACAACCATTACTTATTTACTGGGCCCCAAAGGATGGACCCATAACTGAAAATCAATAAGCATTTCACGCATTCCACTATCATACATGATGTCTAGGTTGGTATATAATTATTTATGATGGATTATTAATTCAAAATAAACAATAGTGTTAATATGTAAGAGTTTATATTAAACTACTAACCATATTTATTTTTATGAATAGATAGAGGAAAATTGTAATAATTGTAATCCTTTTATGGGCCTCAATATCTGCTAAATGTGTATTTTAGGGCTTTGAGAAGAAATTTTAATTTCTAAACAACCATTTCATAATTAGATAGATGAATTAGAAAGTGTTCAATTAAAAATAAAAAAATTAATTTTTGGTATATAAATATATAAATTATATTTCATTATAATATTTTTTAATAAAATAATAACAAAATGATAGAATATTTACCACAGAAAAATGTGTTTTCCTAATGAATTAATTTTGTTTAACAAATGGATTTTTAAATCATCATATATTTATGCCATTGATACCCTAAACATTTAATTGATAATTCGCATGTTTTTTATTCATTACATCAATAAATCCCTATAAATATTTATGATTTTACACCATGTCCAATATTTACAACCAAATAATGTACTACTATATAGAAAACTAGTTGTCTGTTATTTGGGAAACCGTTATAGTTCCATCAAACTCTTTTTACGGGAATATGTAGTATCCAATTTTAAAATGGGATATTCTATGAATGAATCATTAAATATATAATCAATGGATAATCCAGATGAATGTTTAGGTTAAAAATAATTTTATGAGGGTTGATCATAAGAAAACAATATTTCATAAATGATTATTTTCAAAATAATTTAACCATTTAAATATTTTTCATTTCACATGACACTAGATTATTTATTTTAAAATAAATTACAATTTTTAGATTTCATTATATGAAATTCCATATAATGTTTTCAATAAAAATAAAATAAAATTTAGATTTTTATACATGGAACACCAACGTTATCATTCATTACATGAAATAATGAATTTCTTCAATGTATTTCATAACACACATGAACAATTTTTACCAAACAATAAAATTTCATTAAGATGTTGTTATTTAACATAATTATATATATCGTAGTTGTTAAATTAGAGGTTATGGAAAATATTAATTTTTTTTTCAAATATATCGTTTTGAAAATATATTAATAATTCATAGGATTATAATGACATAAACAATAATATGAAATATAATTGAATAAAACAATATTATTATCATATTTCTGATCACATAACTGTTCTAAACACAGTAACATAAATTAAGTAAAATTGGTTCTTTATATAAATGTAATATTATATTATATGTTTAATAAAATATTTTTTATATTCATACATTAAATTGGATTAAAAAACATAACAACAACAATAATTTTTATCAAAAAAACATATATTTTTATAATGTTATGTTTAATGTCATTTAACAAAGAACACGTTTTAAATCCAATTTATAGGACAATAATAGATTTAATAAATACATATAATCAGTATTTATGAGCAAAAAATTTAGGTTAGGTGATTTTTTGGTATTTTTCTATGAAGAGAAATTTTTTAATGAATAATTAAAAATACTGAACATTAATTCCACACTCTTTTTTCATTTAATTTATGTTTAAAGATATTTTAAATTTAAAAATAATTGAAATATAATGTAGATAAGAAAATTAAAAATTTATATATTTACGTTCATTGGAACCAATATCACATTGAAATTGGATATACAAATTTATATAACTTTTGATATGTTTTTAAACCTGCATTGTTGACCCTACATTTAGATTAATTTTAAATTAATTTATGCCAAATATGTATGTAAAATTTATAAAAATTGATATAATATTAGGAATAATAAAAAAATTAATATCTATAATGGTCAACAGAGTATTTTACAAAATTTACTAGTGAATGTGAATAATATTAATCACATCGATTAAGGTGACATTATGATTAATAAAACACTAAACAATAACCAAAATGCCCAAAATAAACTATAAATTTATCCAAATCCCATTTTATGGCCATATTTTGGTCATATACTTACATGGATCAAATATTTATAATTATATGATCCATATGGATCTTGAAAAACGTGAAGTGTAATTATTTCATCAAATCTGTAATAGAGAGTGACAACTCATTCTCTATAAAGGCCACCACCACTTCCTCACATTCTACACCACTCAAACCACATCAGATCAGTCGATATCTTCACAATACCTTCAAAACATCACAGATTATTCCTATAATCCTCTCATTTTGATTAAAACAATTAATTTAATCAATTTGGAACAAATATAGAAAACATACATGAATAAGAGGTAACATCTTCTCTCATGTTTTTTTATTTTCATTATCATTTCCAACCACTCTCATTATTAACATATTGTACAAAAAACCCCAGTATACACAATATAAATGGATTTATTTATGCTATGTTTTCATCATAAACTTACACACACCCAAATCTAATGGATAACGAACAATGTATTTATGTATACGATGAACTACTACTTCACAAAAAATGAATATTCAATTTTGGTTACTACCTCTCATCGTAGAAATTATGAATGATAATCTATTTATGTATGTTATTTATTATTTTTATTATTTGATAAATTATATTTATTAAATTTTACAACACTTATGTTTTTACATTTGCATTGGTGTTAATCTGATAATTTCAATTAAGAATGTGTGAACTATCGTCCCCTAAAAGTGATATGATTCATTCATACACTATATGAATAGTATTATTGATAGTTTTAGAGAATATATAAGGAATATATGGTATAATAAATATAATTTAATATATATATATATATTTCATTTAATTTCATTCTTTAGAATAAGACAAGTAAATAGAAATAGTGTTCATGCATACGTACGATCTATCGTCTCATAGAACATTGTATTCTGTTTCAAACATACATATAATATATATTATTATAATAAATATATAATTTATATATATGATATTTATATATGGTTTTTAATTATGTAAATAATTATATAATTAACAAATACCAATTGCATAAAAAATTAAGGAACATGAGATGAATAAAACAGATAATAAACGATGTGAATCCTTAAAAAATGATTGTTAAAAATAGTAATATAAGGTTATAGTAAAACCATATATGGTATTTTATATAATAATATTGTTATTTAGATATTTTATAACAAATTTATATTTTTTGGCATCTATTATGAATTATTATGATGAGGGATAGAACATAAGGTTTGGCAATTTCATATCACATTTTATTTCCCTGAGATACATGCTATATTCAAAACCAATTTCACTGTGTTGTATATTTTATTACTATGGATATATAAAATTATTAATATACCAAATTTTTTTAAATTAATATATATATTTATATGTAATTATTTCATTTGGTTTAAGATTCATTAGTTATCAAATTTGTAAAATAGTTTTTTCCTTATAATCTTTCTCTGCTACTCTTTTTTTTTGCAGCTACATTAATTTTCATGGTACATATATTTCCAATTTATATGTTCTATCACAAGTTAAATAATTTTCATCATGTGTTAATATTCTTGTAATTTACTTCCCTTATATGTAGATTATGATACCATGTTACAATTTTATTAGAGGTTAATGAATCAATCTCATTGTCTTTCGAGATTGTTTATATTTACACTTTATGTTATTATATATTATAACCTAACTATCAAATAGATCGATGAAATTGATTATTCTCTATTTATTAATAATATTATAATGTATTGGTAACATTTATCTACTCTTTGGTATATAAGATATTTATGAATACATTATTAAGAATACCCGACATTACCCTCTCTATGGTCGGAAATATATATTTGATCAAAATAATATTTTCAACAAAGGGTATACAATAATATTATAACATTATCAATTATTATTTAAAAATATTTTTAGTTTTTTATCAATTCCTTCAAATTATTCATGTTTTCACTTTCCAGACATTCCATTTTCTTTACCATTTTAATGTAAAAAATAAATGTTCATTTTACATCATACGTCATGTATGAATTTACCCATAGTAAATTAATTAATGATTTATTTTAAATTATAAAAGGTTTAAATGTATGAAAATATTTTATTTTTTTTCAAGTATTATATTCAAACTATTTTCAATTATTTATTTTGTTTACAAGGAAAATATGTTAAAAAAGTTTTCAATCATTATTTATACCTTTTAAAAATATTTTCAATTAATATAGTTATCAAAATTATTTGAAACATTATTTATTGTTTGTCAATATATTTTTAGTGAAATATTATTTAAATTATTGTCAATAATTATTTATAATTATTAAATTTATTTTCAATTAAATGGTTTTCAAAAAGTTTATATTCTTCCTTTATATGTTTTCAATGTTTTTTCAAAGATCACTCTTTCTAAATTTGTTTGAAACTTATTATTTAATTGTTGAAGGATATTTTTTTTAATATGATATGGAATATTAATTATATGTTTTAAAGGTATTTTCATTGAAAATTATATTAAAATTGATTTATGTTTTGAAAAATGTTCACAATGTAATGGTATTTTCCCTAGGAAAAATTTTGAATTTTATTTAAAAATTATTATCAAACTAAGATAATCCATTGTTTTCTCCTATTAAATTTTAAAAAATTATATAAAAGTCCCATTAATATTTATTTAAATAATGGGTAAATATTAATTTCATGGTCATTATGAATTTTTTTTCTTTTTCACATGTTATATGTTTTTAAAACACACATCTTTTAAGGGGTTCTGTTTATGATTAAATTATTATGATGCCAATATTTTCCACATGTTATGATATGATTTCATTGTTCTAATACCCATTTAATATCACCAGTTATGATATTATTTTTTACAATTATTTTATAGATGTGGGTAATTTTACATTTCAAGATGAGTGGGACCTATATCTCCCACTAATGCATTGTATAAAGATTTATATCTCATGAGATATAATGAGATGAAATAATGAATGAACATTAACTATTATGATGGACATGTAAATTAACCATTATAACCAAGATGGAATGTGGATTGAAAATATATTGGAAATATGTCCTTGTGAATGTACCATTACTTCCAAGATGGTCTATGGAGTGAAATGATGCTATTGGGATGTCCGCGGTAGTGAACCATGACTAAAAAGATTATATAGGGTGTGATCGAAATCTACCAAGACTGACTTGGTAGTGATTCCCTTGATATTAGAGAAATCATATTATATGGTTAGTTGTCTTCAACATTTCCATGTTTTGAATCAATGATATGATTTTGTGTAATATATTTAATTTTATATCATTATTAATTTCTTATGATTCAAAAAATATTTATTATGATCTGTAATATGTACGAAATGAACATTAAATGATATGATAATGTTATATACCATTTTCTCATGTTATGATTACACATTTCATTCATTTACCTTGTTGTATTTATAATCCAACACCTTTCTACGAATTACATTCCAAAGGTTATGATGATCCATTTTAGGTAGAAGTACTATAGTGGTAGATCATTTAGGGGATGTTAAAAATCATCCATCATGATATATGATTTTATATCTTTGTTTCTAAATACTATAATCTGTTACAGTCCTCAAGCATGTATTTTCATAAATTAAAAAATATTCTTAAAAAATTATGTAGTATCCACGAATATTAAGAATGGACCTCTAAAAAAATTATTATATTAATATCGAACAAATTTAAAAATACATTAATAATATTAATGAAATGTGTACATAATATATTCAAACAATAATTAATCCAATTAATATTGATTATTCTAATGTCTAGGTGGTCGTTATATTGATATTTTAATAAAAATATTTATAGTATATAATAATTTGTTTAAATATTTTTTTATGTGTATCTCAATCTATCGATGGAACTCAGAATTATAGGTAACACAATTCAGAAATTGGTTTATGTTTATCAAAAGCTAATATAAGTATTTCGTGTTGTGAAATCCAAACTTATTTTAGGATCCAATTAAACCCATAATGTAAAATTAATTTATTTGAATAAATAATTAATAAAAACTACTGTATTACATTTTACCCCTTCTAAATGAATATAATCCTCAAAATTAAAATGCTGCTTCGAATGATTACTACATGAATATTTTTTTCATAGAAATCCACCTCGTAAAATTGAGTAATGATGATTCTATTGATAACATAATGTTGGAAACATCACATATACCAAAAGTAACTACCAAAATAGTTTTTTCCTAAGAAAACATAGGTGGAAAGTGAAAACATGGTAATTTAATATAAATATAGCATTCATATTCTAATTGATAGTGATAGAGAAAATGAAATTATAAGCTCAACGATCAATACAATATAAACATTAGTGGCATGAAAACTATCATTTATATCAAATAAAAGGTTGATAGTATGAAAATTATATTCTTCATGAGCCTTTTCAAAATATTGTATTATTTTTCACATAAATATATACAAAATTTATTTCATTCAACAACATATTAACTTTCTACCTTTTTGGTTATAACATGATGAATTTATATTTCATATCTTACTCTATGAAATGAATGTGAATTTTTAGTTATAGAAGCACTATCATATTATGAGATCTAGAAATAGAATTATATTTTATATCAACTAACTTTAGTTTCATTAGAAAAAAATTGTTAATAATTTTATTCCAATATTTATAAATTGTCACATAGAATGAATAAATAATAACTTCTAAAACGAAATCTGATTTTTAAATCAAACCATTTCATAAATTTTTAATCTTATTACCCTTTTAATCTATAAATCATCGTTCATTCCATAAATATATTTAAATAATCTATTTTCTTATACCAGAAATATTTTCATTGGAAACATGTGTCCTTCCTTCTATATATAAATCATCAAATGTGATTTTAAATAACTAGAATTATCTGATAGGGATAGAATCACATGAGATGTTAATAATGTATGAACAAAATGATTTTCATTGATCTTATTCATAAAAAATAAAACACTAAACATAAATATAAGGAGGGAACCATAATGAAGAAATAATTATTGTTATTATAATAATTCATTATTGTTTAATAATCATTATATTTTCTCATTTTTCATTAGTAGTTTTTTGTATTTTCACCCATATTATCCATTGGATTGGGTAATTGATTCATATAATTCACAAATTCAATGACTAAAAACACTAATGTATGGGTAGTGAATTCTATTGAGATCTCTCTCATAATTTATTTGGAATTCCATTTAACATTACGTGTATATTATATTTCTCAATGGTTGGGATTACGAAAAATGAAACACCATCTTATATTGTTCTATTACAAACATAAGTTAATATTCCAACAATTATGCATGTTATATGATTGAAATTATTTTCTCTTTATACATGACATATCTTTTGATTTTAAATGGAACCCCATTTTCTATTTTGTATCCATAGAACTAATAAGAACTCAGTATTACATTCAATATTTATAACATATCAAATGTATTTTTTTATTCAATGTACCTTTTGTCTAATACACATCAGATATCTTGTTTCAAGCCACAATATAGTCGATAAAAATTTCATTAATGATGCATGTTATCACACTTAATGTACCTTTAATGTCTTATAATCTTTTAATCATAGTCACCAACAGACTCATCATCAATTTTATAAGATCTATGAATTCCTTATCCACTATAATATGAAAAATATTAGGTATTAAATTATTAAAAAATAATATATCAATCTCATTTCACTTAACAGATTGAATTTTACATTATTTTATCTTACTAAAAATAAGAATCCACCAATGATACACCTTACCTTTCAAGATATAGAGATCTAGAGTGACTATTTTTTCTCTAGACACTGGAGAATGGATAAGATCATTTTAATGATACTAATCCGGTACATAGAAACTAGGAGGTATATGGAACAACAAAAATATGGAATCTGATTCCTCACTTTGTAATCAACATAATGTCTTTACATCCTTTTCTTATTTTGATGTTAACCCTGATTTCAAGATTGATAAAATCTGTGATCATATAAATGAGTTTTTTTATTATGTATCTCATAATAGTCAATATATCAAGTGGTCAATCAATATATTTTCTATTAAATATCACATACACCGGGTTCCTTTGGGTTCTATACATCGACTAAAATAATAAATTACAGAGTATGAAACAATCATCATAGTGGGGAACCACATAATTATGATTTTTTTTATATCATGTTTAAATCATGAAACCATCCATTTTAATCTTGGACCTCTAGAACATCCCTGTTCACTCATAGTCATTGTTTAATTTAAATCAATATGATTATGAAAAAACGGTTTTTAAATTACAAAATCATACCCCTCAGGAGTATCAAAACATGGGTGGAGAAATTCTTAGTGATCAACACTATTTCAAGATTGAGTATTGATCAATATAGTTTTTTTGTTATTTTTACCTCTAAGTAGATCGATTCAAATTCCACTTCCTCTTTTATTAGACATACATGGGTGTAATTTCATAGAAAGACTCACTCCATCCTTATCCTATATCCATGAAATTTTCCTATACATGATTATTCTATAGACCTACCTTTAGAGACATCTGTAAACATGTACTATAAATATTCATAAGAATCTCATTAATTATTTCTCTTTAAATTTTACAAAGCATTAATAAACCATTCATTTGTTAAAAATTATTCTATCCTAGAATTCACATACATGAATATTACATAAATTTTTTTGAGTCTTCACCACATTAAAAATTACATTCATGAGGATCATAATATTTTAGGGTCTTTGGAATCATAGAAACATTGTCTACTATAATGTTGAATATTCATCAACATATCCCTTAAAGGTATTACTCAAAATCACTCATACATAAAAATATTATACATAAACATATGGATGAAAATATAATAAAGTGGTTAGATTAGATTATTAGTAAGGTTATAAAATGTAGACATGAATGTATAACATGATAGAAAAAGGATTGAGAACATGATAATATTATTACAAGATAATATATTTTTTATAAAATATAAAAAACATGAATCATTGAGTATTGATTGTAATTTCCGTAGTCATGAATCATTAAAAAATAAAAGAACACTAGACGATAGAGTATAATATTGGAATACAATATAGACTTTTGGAATACACATCAACATAAACATTGTTAAATTGTGTTAATATAAAAATGTTTAATAATTAGTCATTGGACATGAAATGATCACCTCATTTTAACTTATGGACATGAAAACATGTCCATGCGTAACATTTTCAACATTTAATCCAGTTTACACATAATAATTTGATCAAATAATCAGTTTCAATCCTAACATCGTGATCATTAAAACCGGTTCCCAGAAAACATTTTGAACATCAAATCCGGTTCAATCATAAAAATTTGTACATGAATCCCATTCGACAAATAACATTGTGAACATGAAATCATGTTCAATTGTAATCATATGGACATATAACCTATTGTATTCATAACATTATGAATATGAAATATATTCAATGAATAAAATTATTAACTTGAGACAATTTCTATACATAACATTTTGAACATGTAATCGGGTTCATGCATAAACATATGGATATATATCCAGGTCCATGAAAGATATTTTGAACATTTTATTTGCTTTAAACGAAAACATATTAACATTAAAAAAGGTATATGAATTATATTTTCTACATGTTACCAATTCCATTCTTAACATCGTGAATAAGTGATAATGTTCAAACATAAACATATACACATGCATCTAGGTCCCAAAATAACAGTGTGAACATGTAATAAGGTTCATGTATAAACTCATGTAAATGTTACCATGAGAATTCATAACATTGTGATGATGTGATAATATATACGAATATACTAATAGACATCAATCCAAGTCTATAACTTAAATTTTAACCATGTAATTATGCTCACAAATAACCATGTGAACATGTAATTAGGTTCATGCATAAACTTATTGAAATTAAACTTGATTCATGTATAACATTTGGAAAATGTATACAGGTTCATAAACAAACATATATATATTCAAGTAGGTCCGACCATAATGATGTCAATATGTAAAAAGGTTATGGAATGACATAAAAAATCATGAGCCACCAATTATTTCCATATTCATTAGATGGAGATATTTTCCCAGTAGTCAGGTAATAAAATCATGCATTCCATTTCTAAAAGAAAAAAAATCATGATATCATATATAATAAAAATAGATGGTTTTCCTGAACATCATATCATAGCCATGAAATATATTAAATATTATAATCATTTTATCAAATTATAATATATAAAATGTATATGTGTTTGATAATACATTCATTATAAAATACATCATGGGAAGAAAAATATTTAATAATTATTTATCATAGAATAATCTACGGGAGAGATTTGAGATTCATAATCATCTTTCCAACATTATCATAATCGATTCATAGAATATAAAAATATGGTGTACATGTTTAATTTACCTAATAAATAATAAAATATAACAAAGGGATTAAAATTATATAGGTATGGTTTTTTAAATATCACAAGAATAATATCATAAGGAAAATAAATTTTCATCGAAATTCAAAAATTAATATATGAAAAATTTATAAATTAAATTCATTAAAATATTCTTTAGAGAACATAAAATTGATAATTATCAAAATAATATATAATTTTTCTTGAGAAACATTTTTTTTTTATATAAAAACTCTTTCAAAGTCCAAAAACTTTTTGAAAACCATTTTCATTTAATACTACATTAAAAAATGAATTTTAAGAATATGATGTTTGTTTAAAAAAATAAGATAGTAAATATTCCGAGGAGTCATCAAGGAAAATATAATAGTAAATTTGGCTAAATAAATACATTAAAATCAATTTTGTTTCATCATTTTTTCTAGGAAATATCTCAAAAAAATAATTGATATTGAAATTCATTTCAAAACATTTTATATTAAAATGTAAATACATGGGTAAATGTTTTTTACACAACAAAATTAATCATTTTCTAATTATTTTTATAAAACAAAATATTTTGAATAAGAAAACATTATGGAATAGGATTTAAATTACATTACATATTATTAATAATAAATTATTAATAATTTTAATTACCATATTGTTGGAAAATTTATAACTATATATAGATAACATAGATTACATGAGGAGAATAATATTCTAGAGAGTTATTGAGATACAGATAATAAAATTGTGTCACTGGAGTTATGATCATAACCAATGTTGATATATTATGAGATTATACAACAAGTTTTTAGTACATTGATAACATCGAATCATTATCTAATAGTATGAATAACAATACATCTAGTATAAAATATCATAAAATTAAAATAATTAATTGTGTAATATATCAAAGTGAATCATATACTCCACCTAAAGAAATATATTTTTATAACATTGAATTTATCTGAATAAAGATAAATTGAAACAAAATTACATTATAAATTTGATTACTTTTGAAGCATAAACCCTATTAAAGAATAATCATCATCTGGATTAATAAATAAAAATAACATTAATTATAGGAATCATAGAATAAATTAAAGGTTAGTAAAAAACAAAAAAATTGGATGTTAATATATAATTTGTATCACATAAAAAAATATAGAGGAGAAAACAAAAACTATATGTCTGGAGTCTCATCATTCTTGTTCAAACCTCCACATTTTCAATAACAAATTAGTTTAAACCAGTCAGATTCCATGTTTTCCTTTATTAAAAAGTACTGGATTCAAGAAATAAGGGAGGTAAATTTGGAGGATTTTTTGTTAGGTTTTTACCAAACCAATTGACATGATAGGTGTGTTGAAAGTGGGAGGATAATAGTCCTTTATAAGTGGAGAAAATGGCACATTGGGTATTATTTAATTGATTAGAGTTCCCCCCCCCCGTTTTACATATCCCCCATGGTTAAAAATGAACCGTTATATATAAATATTGGTATTATGGTAGAAAAATGTCTAGCTAATATATTTTTAAAATGTGTAGGGTTATTTTTACTCCTAATATTCTACATCTACTTATTAAATATTATCATTTTTACCTTAATCACAAAAATCAAGTTGACCTTCATTAATTAGACATTATAGTTAAAAAATAAATTGATGTTATTATAAATTATTAATTTGAATGACTCAAAAAATATAATAAATTTTTCAATGTTCTATTTATAGTAGTGGTTGAAATTAATTTAAAATTAATCCTAAATACAGGATGAAACACAGAGTTTTCTATTGGTTCTCCATTAAAAATCGTTAAAATTACATTTTCAAAAAATAAATCAATTAATTCATATTAAAATATTTACATTTGTATTGTGCCTTTAAAATAATTTAGATGAAATCCAAAAAAATAAGATTGAATATATAAAAAATAATTTCTATTAATAACAATTTAAAAAATTGGGCTTTCAGTTTATTGAGATAAAATGATGTTCCTACCTAGAGGAGTTGTATTCTTATAATAATAATTTTGTACTATCCTATAGTTCATATTTCTATATCCAAATATCTGATTACCAATGATACAATTTCATATACATGTTTGAATAATATTTTCACTTATTTGTTAATACTAGTAATAAATTTAATTGCAAGGAACATTATTTAATTATAATAATATTTTAATAACTATATTAATAGTATTTTTTAAATTTAGAAAAACGCAACATAGTGTGTAACAGAAACAATTAGATGTACTCAAAATTTTAGTTAAGACAATAATAACATAGTATTTTATATAGAAGAATCCATTATAACTATTTATTTTTTTTTAATGACAGACATTCTATAGAATCCAATTAAATCCATCAATGAAATTTGAGTTATTCAAAAAATAACATTTCCTAAAAACATGGGGTATTATTGTGTTGTTGTTGGGACTCTAATACATTACATTGTATTTGAAAAACACTTTAACTATATTCAATAATAAAAAGCATGATGGTCAATACATTTATGCTGGAAACATTTTCATATTCTATTAACATACTCACATGGTGATTCACTGCACAGTTTTTATATGCACGAAAATTAATCATCATTCCTCTATTGTCCTCATCACCTGATAATATATTAATCTCCACTCTTATCATAATTTATATGTTATAATGTAAAAAAATTCATAACTTTTAATCATAAAATGAGAAAGGTGGGATATAAAAATATTTAATATTTTAAAATAATTTCAATCCCATTTTATTCATCAATAGTAAAATTTCAACATTGTGTACCACTACCATTGTCCACATGGTTCCCTTTTCATTAATACATTAATAAAATGAATATTTTATTATATTATTAATCAAAAAATAACACCTTAATTGTTCTTTTGTAATCTTATTAATCTGAAAATTATACAAAAAAATCTATTCATCTTTTGATACCATTATATTATATTTACATTTTAGCTAAATCACTCTCAGTTCATTATAATATTCATTATGTTTGTTTATATCATGCTCATTATCATAATTTACTATCAGAAGAAATCAATTATAATAGATAGTATATATTATTTTATCGACCAAATTATATAACTCATATTATGTATCTTGGTGTGCAGTCTTACGATCACTCATCCTGAAGTGACTGAATATTATATTGATATTCAACTAACCATATTCAGCACTATTATAAATATGAGGATATGTTACACTCCCTCATCCACTTAATAATGTCGAAATATTGACACAACTAGGTGGAAACTAAATAGTATTGAGTTCACCATAATTTTAGGTTGTTTCTTCAATACAGAGTTTGCTCTAGGTATTTCCAAAATGATCCACCACCATAATATGTGAAATAACTAACATAATCATCACAAATAATTGAACTCCACACTAATGAATACTATTATTACCAAGACAATATCCAACATATGTGGTTAAATGAACACATTTTTTATATAATATATTTGATACAATGAAAGATGAAACATTATTTATTATAAAGTAGTTTTATATGTAAAACATTTCATCAAATAAATTATCACTAATCCCATGAATTTACAATTTACATTAATTGAATACCATCTATATATGAATATTTTATTATGATAGTTTTCAAGATTTTCACTTAATTTAGGCATATAATATTATATTCTAGACTTCAAAATAGATAAACTCATCTAAATAACCTTGGTAATGGAATAATATAAAATGAAAAGATCATATATGTTCAAAAAGAGGAAATTTAAAGAAACCTCCAGGTGTAATATCATTCCATAGGGAGAAATATCCCATTAAAAGGAACCTTTTCCATGATGATTAATCCACGAGAAATAATATAATAACCAATATTCACAAATAATCGAACATAGAAAATGTCATAGGTGTGTAGAAACATAACTCATGGTATTACATTGTAAGAATATAAAGTAAAAATTTGGAAACAAAGATTTATTATGAAATCATAACCTAATGGAGTAGTACATGGTACAAATTCTAGAATCCTTGTCTGCTTAGGATAAAATCCAATATATATTTTTAGGAATATGGTATAATCATTGTAGCTCTTTGTAATTATTACTACCCGTATAGAATTTTTTGAGTAGGCTACTGACGAATATTTCAAAGGATAGTAAAAGATATAAATTATTTTCCTAGTGAAGCATATTGGATTGCCACGACTATTAATCATGAAGAAATTTGTAGTCGATCAATCAATAATCGTAAATTAATTTTTAAAATGTTTTATATTATTATTTTCGGAAAATTTTTTATTCTAAAATAATGTATATTTAAAAAATAATATTCAATAATATTCCAAATTTTATTTGTGTGGGGAAGAATGATCTAGGTATTTATGGTTTTGTTACATGAGTTCCTTTTTTATTCCTTTATTTCATTTAAATTCATGTTCCAAATTTATTTATGATAATAAAAAATTATTTTTCATTTATTTATTGAGTGTGAAATTTTATAATCCTTAATAATCCTCTTTAGCAAAGAAAATTCCATGACCTATAGTATCAAACAATGATAAAACACCTCCCTTAAGAATGTTATACCATAAAGAACATGGATCCAACATACGTTGTTCCATCACATCTTCAAACCTAAAATCCAATATATGATGAATTTACATAAGAAATAAATAAAGAATATAAATAAAATAATAAGGGGGATTTTAATATCACACTCCTTCAATTTTAATATTTCAACCAAAAAGATATCTAAATTGTTTTGAAATTAAATGAACAATAATTTTAGAATTCCTTGAATCCTTTGTCAGGACATGCCTCATGTTAATTTCTCATCATTATGAATGTAATAGAAAATATACTATTTTTATATATAGTGATTAAAATATAAATATAAATGGATATGTATTAATAAAGATGACACACTATAATAAAAATATGCATTTAGGGTTACATAAACGGTTAAATTTAAAAAAAGGAAAAAAATAAAAAAATTGTAAGATCCTTATTATTTAAAATGTTGGATAACTCTATATATTTTATAATTCTATTTCAACAACTCGTTTAAATATATTTATTGACCTTTTATTTATCTCTAGGATTCATAATATTTAAATTAGTTGGTCCTAAGTCGACTCGAGTAATATTGGGATCATAAAAGCATCATTCGACATTAATTTCCTTAAGAATCATTATTAAGTCATGTTTGGGGTGTTTGTCATTAATAATATTTTATTCTGGTAAGCTATTTTATGTCTCAGAATCTAGTATATTTTTTCACACTATGAAACATTCCCAAGGAATTTGTTAATTGTGTTAATTCATAATCATATGTGTCATTCTATAACATATGACATCATAATCCAAGATAGATTTTTATATACATGCATTGATTTACGTCCTTAACTCCATAAATGTCTGAACATGAATATTAAATTAATAAAATAAATCTTTCTCAAAATTATTGAGCCCCATTTCATAAAAAAAAATACAACTGAGATCCTAGTGGTCTTTTGACTTGTCCATTATCATCGGTCATCATTGGTATCTTAAAATAATTTACATTGAGTGATTTTTCTATAAAACATGTCATATTAACCTAAATCACTAAAATATTTAAGTTCTAGTATGGTTAATCAATTAATGTTTAAAAAAATTTATTTAATATTAAAATATTTCGGAAAAAAATATTTTTCTATCAATTCCCCAGACATATAACTCGCTTTATCTCAAGAATGTAATCTATGTAACCTCAAAGAAGAACATCACTCTACCAGTATTGAAATTTAAAAATATAAAAAATAAAACTTTATTAATGGAAAATAATATTTCATAATTTAAAGAAAATAATTCCTCAACATCCTCCTTGTTTATAGTGAATGAATGAAACATTAATTTAATTTAATATTTTTAAAATAACAATTCTTTTCATTCTTTCAATTATTATTATTTAATTAAGTAATTATATTAACACCATGCTAAGATTTACATCACATTAAATTATATTTCATTATTATTTAAAGGATATTAATGTAATAAAATTGTTCTCATACCTCAATTAAATATGACTTATTAAATTCTTGTTGAGGATGTTACATCACCAACACTTAAAACAAAATTTTATCATGAATAAATTGAATTAATGTTCAACACGAATTTTAGGATTATGGTATGATGTCATTGAAAACAATTAAGGAAAAAATATAGAATTTATGAATGTACATATTTTTTATTGTAATGAAAATATAATATTAATTCAATACACCTATAAAAATTGTATCTCCTAACCATAAAGGTCAAAAATGGCACATGATATAATTACAGATGATTACCAATGACTCGCTATTAGATTATTATTTATCTCTTTTACATTAAAATTATTCTCAATTGAAATATATTTTATGCACATCCAAACCACGTATGATTAAAATATAATTGGTTTCTAATGGTTATTTCTTATCCTCACAATACATAGATCTTTTTTTAATTTTTTTAATATTTTTTAGAAAAAATAGTTGAATAACAAATTAAAATTAATGACCAATGGAAACTCCAAAAGTAACACGAAACCACCAATAATTTCCCCTAAATGAATCATGTACCCTTGAAACTTGGTAAAACAACCCCCAAAATTATTCTGTTGAATAACATTTTAAATTATATTAATATAGAAGCAATATATATATTAAAATTTTAATAAATAAAATTTATTATCAAGGTCATTCATAGTTAATTTTTTAAAAAAAATATTCATATGGAGGGTCCAATGATAAAGGGTCATAAACAATAAATTTTATGAATATTATTTTAAAAATAATATATTAATTTATATATCTTAAAATATTCTTTGATTGTTTATAAATAAAAAATGCTTGAGTTTCTCAACAATTGTGATTTATATGCAATTAGAAATTATTATTTATGAGTTTTCATATGAATGGGGATACTTTCATTAGGGAAATTAAATATATATTTGAAAAAAAGAATCAATTTCGATTTTCTAGATTCCATACAAGACATATTTAAGAATAATTTCATTTACAAATATTATTTATTCAAAAATAATAATAAATATTTTATAAATTTATCCCCTCACTATTATATTTAAACTATAATTTTAGCATTTCACTAGAATAATGAAGCCAATGATAAAAAATAATATAAGTAACAATTTTTATCTTAATCGATATTTATGTCACTTATATCATTATTGTAGTCCAAGATTACAAATATGTGCCTAAAAATTTACCATTAGGTTTATAATAACCCTAAATTTATAAGACAAAAGTTAAAATAAATGTTTGAAAATTACAATACCCATGCCAATATTCAGTAAGTTAGGTTGAAGGGGTTCTATTCATCTAGGTCATTGTTATATCATGTAATATCAAGAATTCTCACACATGACATTATTTGTTTTTATAGTTTGAATTTATTTTTTACATTATTTTTTGAATTCATTATTAACAAATTAAATTACATTTCAACATATTGGAAAATGTAGTGATTATTTAGGTTGTTAATGTATCATAATTATTCCATGATTGCAACACTAAAAGATATATTTACTAATTAGTTCATAGGGACAACATAATTGTAATATTCAAAATATAAGGAAAATAGTTTTTCATGAAAACATATTCGTAAAACTAATAATTCAAATATTTATTCAATAGATGTAAATAAAATATAATAAAGATAAATATTGTTTAAACCCCCATGTTATTTCTAGGTTTTTAATTATGTAAATGGGTTATACCTACTACTATCAGAATTATGATTGTGGTCGGAGTTTTAACAATTATATCCAACATATTTTGTTTCTTACATCCTTTATTACTTATTATTTTTTTGGTAAGGAACCAACTAATAGAGTACACTAGATCTATCCCCTCCATTCTGAGATAATTATTATGTGTTGGTGGCATAATAAATCAAAGGTCCCCCTCTTCTTCAATTACTAGTTTTGAAACATTACCATCACTTTCTATTGTTTACTCTAGATACACTTCCTCAAAATAATATTACATGATAATGTAATAATGAATGGTAATTTTGAATAAAATTTCAAGATAAATCAATATCAAATTATTTCCTTTTTATGAAGGCATATTCTATCTCTATTTATTTAATAAAATCTAGTTATATCCATTTCTATGATTCCATCAATAAATTTAATTATGTTTGGGAATCTCCTAGTACACCAATCCAATATTATATTACAATTCATTTTCTTCTTCCAAGGATTCCCCTGGGATGATTGATTTTAAAAATTAAAAATATATAGGAGGGATACTCAAAAAAGATTTGATGACATTAAATGAGATAGAGTTCATGAAAAGGTAATATATATGATATAGTTCAAATATAAAAAAAATTATTAGATGAAAAAATATATTGGTGTTTATTTTCACTATATGGAGTTAGGTAGATACATAATATATTATTTTTTTAGAACATTACCAATTGGGAGGATTCTTATTATTCCAATGCATGAGATAATAACATGTTTGATAATACCTCATTTTTTCATAGGTTGGGGAAATCAAGTGAAATGTAAATTCAATTATGATCAGAAAAAATTTTATTCATATTACCATAATATCACGTGCCGATATAGATTGAGTTTATATTTAATATATATCCTCCAGAGATGGATGAGATTGGAGTAATGGGTATTCAAGAACCTCCTACACTACCTCATTTGTTTCTTCAACGTCTTGCATGAGTTTCGAAAAGATATTCTATGAGAGGTTTGGGTTTATCATTGGTTATAGATTAGGTTTTTTCAAATAACTATGAATTATTAAATCGATTTAGATATAAACAAATCAATATTTTTTCAATCCATTAAATGTGATGTATTAAATAATTGTTAATAACTTTTTGTTATTAATTTTGATCTTGTGAGTATTCAATCCATTTAAAATATGTAGATAATTGATAAATTACAAAAAATCGATATTTTTTTATTCTATTTGTTAATAAAAAAACACAAATATTTCAATATTATGAAAAAATTGAATATAATTACGAATTACATAATATTTAACTATAAATGGATGTAGTTTTGATGATCATTTTTCGAATCTTGTACAACAGAAGAAAATTATATAACACAGTGGGTGAATAGGGCTACAATACATGTAGATATTTATAGATAGTCAAACACTTCTCTATGCCACTTTATATTTTTTAAAATTTTTAATGAAAATAATCATTTTTGAAAATAAGTTAAATTTTAAATCTAAAATTACGATGAATATTGAATGATATACATTTTCAAAATAAATGAATCTATTTAATAATAGGTAATATTATATTCTACTAATAAATTTTCGATCTTACTCTTTATTATAGGCTAAATGTGAATGCATGTTTAGATCATCAGAGTTTATGGGGGTTTCATGTGCTTGATCTTATCTAATATTCCATCCATCAATAAAACACAGGTTTCAAAAAATGTATGTAGACATATAGAAGCATAATCTAAATAGTTTGGGGAAACAGTGTGGTAATAATAAAGGGAATTAGGGGGCCTCCCAATTTGAGAAAAGGTAAAGTCTTGGGAGAAATATTTTGTGGAGGCTCTGTAATTTTTAGCTGTAGAAGAGCTCAATATCGATATATGTTTTTTCTTGACTACATTCCATGATATTATGAAGAATACCTTATAGAATTGATTGATGTGCGATTGGTGAGAGGATTCTCCATCCATGAATCCAAGCCACTAAAACCACATAAAATTTTCGAAATTATCATTTTCATAAAAATGACATATATCATAAATCTATTTCCTTTGATACACTCGTAAAGGATCTATCAAATCGGGTTCTCCCATTGATGGAATAATCATAGGATTGGATAGTGTTTATGAATCCAAAATCAAATTCAAACACTTTTTTCATATTGGTTCTATATTGGTATGTTACCCATTCATATTGTCATATTATTATTTTGTTTTATTATAGATAATGTTATATGTATGAAATATAGTATACTATTTTTATGATATTATCATACATTCACTATTTTGATTATGATCCGAATGAATAACATAGGTCGAAAATAAATGAGTAATCTTCCTTGAAACTATGTTATGGGTTCTATAACTTTTCCATCAAGGATTACATTTTTTAAATCCTTTATTTTTAGTGTCGTATTCCATACCTTTTAGAGATTCCCCTAATAAAAATTTACCACCATGATATAATTTTTTGGAACATCGTTTGTTTCTTCTATAACATCCCAGGTAAATAAAGAATTAAACATTTGAATATTTTTTAATATTTATAAACTAAATATTAATTTTACATTAAAATGGATTCTTTGTTTGATAGCATACCCAATACGCTACAATGGATTTCATTGAAATCTTATATTGGACACTGATAATATAATATTAATATTTTAAATGGTTGTTAACGCCTTGACATTGTATCGGTGGGAATGAATATATGTAACTAAAATATTATTATACACATTTCTAAAATGTGTTTACATTTATCTAATAACATTAAGAGGCTTAAAATGTCAATTAATCGATGAAAAAATAATCTAATATTCTTAAAAAGGATGATTTACCTCCTTTTGATTAAGAACCCCCATTAAATGTAGTTTTTGTAATTTTTATGTTTTCTATTTGAAAAAATAAAATTATTATTTAGATTTAGGACATTAATATATAATTTGGGTTAATTTTTCTATTTTCCGGATAATGTTCATTTTTTAATGAATAGTGAATACTGATGTATATCATTTCAAAAGTGACTTTTAATATAATTCATTTATATTATTAGGTAATTATTTTAATTTGTTATAAAGTGTAATTAGAATATATTTTTACTCTTTAATCCAATTTTGGACATTGGAATTAATTTCACCTTAAAATTGGAAATAAACAAGTGTCTATCTTTTGATAGTTATTATATCAAAAAAACTCATTATGTTTTCACAGTGGGAATTTATTTTAAATTAATTTTTTCCATTTCAGTGTTTTGAATTTAGAAAAATTGAATCCATATTTGGAATCAGTTCATCCAAATTGTGTAAATAGATAACTTTTATTTTTATATATTTTATATATTTACATTAGTAAAAAATTTATTTACCATGATTAAAAGGTAATATATCGTAAATAAGTGTAAAATATAATATTATAACAATATTAAATTACCCTACCATGTGTATGAATCCTATTGGAAGATACATAACTGACCATGGTCATCATAGGGTCCAATTGGGACCCCATGGATCCACATGTGAGTAACAATGACACATTATATTAATCAATTTAAAGTAAATACAAAACTGAAATAAATAAATATGTTTTAGTAAATAACTTTTTACATAGGGTTATATAAGTCATCTTTTAGACTTTAAATATTCATTGGAAATCCAAACAGATTTGATATAACAAGGTATTTTTTTATAATATTTGGAAAACAAATATATTAAATTATTTATGACACAATAATGATAACATATTTGCCCCATTAATTATTGATTTAAATAAATATGGTATTATATATTAATACAATATCCAAAACCTATCCAATTCATAATAGATAATTTTATTTCTACCATGAGTCATCTTAACATCGACTTTATCAATTATTTGACCTTTTGAAATTGATAATGAGGTTATAATAAAATAATTGTTTCAAACGTTCCTAAAGATCTCCCCCACTCCCTTATAAAAAGCCCTCATTTATAACCCATTTCATACACCTCTCAAGCCTTTGGATAGTGAAAAATCGTCTCCATTAAGCTCCCAAGACCCCTTTATGCATCCTATAGGACTTACCATATTCATAAATCTCTTCAAGAATCTATTTTCGTTCAAACAAAAGAGAGTAACTCGATTTATAGGTAACATATTCTCTTAAGTTCTTCTGTTTTATTTTACATCTCCAACCCCATATGCTCTTTTTATTCCTTTATTATTAACCAAACTCATATATTAAATATTCTAGTTTGTTTTTATAATAACTATTCTTACTAAAATTACACACACCTTTATCTAGTGGGTGAACAACATACTCTTTCTGTGGATGTAAAACTAACACCTCACGAAATGATGATTGTTCGATTATCTCTTACCACCTTTCATGGTGGCCATTATGAAGGAACTATATTTATATATGATATATATTATGATTATGATTTTTCATTATTTAGTATTTACCATTTATACCATACCGTTATAGTTTATATTATGGGTAAACGCGATAATTTCATTTGAGGACGTGTGGACTACCACCCCCTCAAAGTGATATGACTCATTATTTCCATATGTAAGATGTATAAATGACTGAGTTAATAATATTATATATAATATTATATAGGTATTATAATATAACGTTGTATCATTATGTTTTAATTACATTAAAATATGAAATATAAATGAAATTATTGTTAATGCGTACGTACGACTTATCGTCTCCATGAACACTGCATTCCATTTTTTATCTCCAAATGTTATGTATTGTCATAAATACATGTATATAATAGATATATTTGATATATATCAGATCTAAATAATGAATATCATTCTATATATAATTTACTATGGACTACATGGACAACTTGTACATATATGGTGTTCATTTTTTTCTCAAGTTTCAAATATCAACAAAATGACCATTATTAACACAAATGATTACATGATGTTTATAACATAGTAATAAGTGATATAAAAGGAATAATAAACCAGAAAAAGGTTCTTAAGCAACTATATATTACCATTAGTTTATTATTCATGGGAATACATGACAAACGGGTCAAGTTAGACATGAGTTAATGGACATCATCTCAATCTCCTTTCATTGAGGCATATTTTGGTTTAATGCATGATTTTCTATTATAAATTTTATAAACACCATTGAAATTTCATTTCATTCAAAGGGAATATTTTTCTATTAAGTGTTTTAGTAAATGAAAAAAGCTAATATTTCTTTTTAACATACGCGGTGACAATGAAATTTCATTCACCACGAGGATTATTTGATCTTTTCCTTTATTAACAAGTCATAGTGTTTTTAAAAGAAAAATAAATACCATATACTATTTTACGTATTTTGTTATTGAAAATTGTTTTGATAATTGATTTTTTATGTCAATATATTAAATTGATATATTGTTATTAGAATATGGAAATGTTATCTTTCCTTTATGGTTATTTTATGTGTTATGAATATGTTATGGTTCTTAAGCGTGATTTACCTACACGAGTGGTTTCGTGTTAAAACTAGGTTATGTGAGCCCGGTATAGCTTTCCTATGAATTGTGTAATGTGACTGAGGTAAAAATGAATGATTCTCCTAAGAGATTTCTGAAATATACTATGACGGGTATTCCAAATGTAACTCCCTATGTAACTGTGATAGTTACAATGTAGGTATGATATGGATTCCACAAGTTATCTTTATGATTTATGTTTTCTATGTGTTATTCATAAATAATATTATTACATGAGGTATGTTAAATAGATTATGTTATGTATGAAATGATGAACTAATGTATTCATTCTTTGTTTTATAACCGTTACTGAGATTTTTATTCCCATTCCTGGTTTTGAAATTTTTTTCATAGGACTTAATGACGAATAGGGTCATGGATGGGATTAAAGAAAATTCATGTAATCTAAAACATGGAATTAAACATGACTCTTTTTTTAATAGATTATATTTATTTGAAAATAATGGAAGCTGAGTGGATGTTTCTACTTTGTAATCCTTTGAGATGTCCTAGTTTACAAAAACTCTAAACCAAAAATGATTATAAATGTGAATTGTCCATTAAATTAAATATTATGTAATGTTTTAAGGTAGGGTACTTATAGTTGGTTTTGGAAGTTAGTTTAGAGAACACCCAGATTTAGGGTATTGTTAATTTAATATCTATAAATTAATTTATGTTAATATTGAAATGATATATTATATAATGATTACCATGTTGCTTTGCATCAGATATTTCTGTGTTTAGAATGGTATTTCATAGAGGAAATAAGGAAGCAATGTTGGGACAACATCAGGAGGAAGATAACCTTGCAAACTAGCAACCTAAGATAGTAAGAATCAGAACTGAATAGTTTTTTTGTAGTGATGGATCATTTGAATCAGGTTACAGATGGTGGCGATATACATCAACGTTATCTTTCAAATCAACCATAGAAGAACATGTTAGTCGTAGAGCATTTCATGAGGAAATACCCCCATCATTCTGAGGATTGTTCATCCCTATGCTAGAAGAAGTGTGGATTAATCACTGGAGAAAATTTTTTATGTTGTGGGGTGTTCATAAAAACAAAAGGTTTGTATTTATGTTTACCATTTTAATGGTGAAGTTGATCAGTGGTGGTCTATAGTAAAAAACATCAGGGATATTGATGATATTTATGCTCTTCTTTGGGATGAAATCAATGGTATGTTCCTTGAGAAATATTTTCCTATGGTTTTTATACTTATGATGGAAAAAATATTCATATAATTGAGACATGAGGATAACTAAGTGGCTGTATATGTAGAAAAATTCACTCGAATCGCAAGTAATTCTATGAATTTCATACTTGATCTTGATAGTAAAATCATTCATTTTTTACTCTAGATTAAAGACAATGTATTGAATGGATTTTACTTCTCATGAGTTCAAAATTTATGAAAAACTTCTTCGTTGTGAGGAAAATGTGTAAATGGAGTTTTGCGATGATCAGTTGTTCTTTCAAAAACTAAATAATAAGAGGTCAATGTTGCAAGTGAAAGGTAAGAACACTTCAATCAAATCTTATGGTAAGAAACATATTTATAGATTTTGTGAAAATTTTGGTAAAAATCATGTTGTGGAATGTCCTTGGAATTCAGGTAAGTTCTACCGATGTGGTAAAATGGGTCATAAGGCTCATAATTGCACTAAAAACAATCAAGGTAATGGTAATAAAAAAATATGATTAGCAGTCATTAAAATGTTTTATGTGAAATTAAATAGGACATTATGAAAATGAGAGTCTAACAAAGAACTAAACTGAGGGAAAGCAACTAGACTATAAGCAGAAAAGGGTGGTGAAATCCATTGAAACTACATCAGAAGATGTTGGGACATCAAATGAAGTAGTATCAGGTACATTTTTTGTTTGTTCAGATTATGCCAATGTGTTTTTTGAATCAGGGACTACATACTCTTTCAATATTGGGATGTTTTCCTGTAAATTGGGAATTCCATCTGATGATACGAATATGGAAATTTGTAAAAAAAAAACCCTGTAGGCAATAATGTGACAAAATGAAACCATAAGAACCTTTTTTCCCTTGTGTGTGGAAATAACCTACATCTAAACCTTATTATTTTCCCTCTAGAAGAGTTTGATGTTATTTTTGGTATAGATTTGACTTCTGTTTATCATGCTAAGTTTGAATACAGAGCTAATGATGTTTCTTTTTTGAATGATTTTTAGTTTGTGTTCATGAATGAAACCTCACTTTTTATAACATATAAAGAAGTAGATAAACTAGTAAAATATGGAAATGAATGTCACTTTACACGTATTGTTGACAATAAAGTAAGTGTTAATATTAATGATATGCCTATGGTAAATGATTACCTTTTTGTTATTCTTGATGATTATCCTAGTATTATACCTGATCGAGAAGTTTATTTTACTATTTATTGAGTGCCTGCTGATGAACCAATTTTGAAACCCACCTATCTAATGGTTCAAATTGATCTTTTAGAGTTAAATAAGAAATTTCATGAGTTATTAGATAAAAATTTCATTCTACCTAGAACATCACCATGGGGTGATTCTGTCTTATTTTTTTAAAAATTTGATGGTTCAATTGGACATTGAATTGATTATAGAGTATTTATTAACATCACTGTAATGAAAAAGTATCATTTTCCTCATATTTATGATTTGTCTGTTCACCTCCGGGAGCTTATTATTTATCAAAATTTGATCTATGGTCGGGGTAGCATCTGTTGAAAGTAATATAAGTAGATATTCTAAAGACCATGTTTTATACTAGATAAGGCCATTATGAATTTGAACTTTTGCATTTTCGGTTAACCATTGGTCCTTCTGTATTCATGGATTTTAAGAATTGAATTTTCTGTTACTTCATAGATATGTATGTTGTTGTGGTCATTGATGATATAATAGTTGTTTATAAAAGTAAAAAGGATTATGAAATTAATTTAAGGGTGTTCTTGAAAACAATAAAAGAAAAGAAAATGTATGGAAAATTCATCAAGAGTGAGTTTTGGTTACAAAAAATTTCATTCCTAGGTCTCATTGTTTCAAAAAATACCATAACATTTGATCCTGCTAAAAAAAGTTGTTAAATAATTTCCTTGACCCAAAATATAATGGAGATTCGTATTTTTCATGGTTTGGTAGGTTATTCCCAATGGGTTGTGAAAAAATTTAAAGGTTATCTATTCCAATGACTAATTTAACTCGTAAAGGTGTTAAGTTCATCTATACAAAATGATGTGATGATTGTTTTCATGAATTGAACATAATATTGGTTAATTATCTATTTGTGGAACTACATTCCTGAAATAGAGATTTTTTATCTATAGAGAAGCTTTGTCGAAACGACATGTTTGTTCCCTTATGTTGAATGATATGGTAATTTCTTATGATTTACGTTAGTTGAAACCTCATTAGTGAAATTACCCTACACATGATTTTGAATTAGACAATGTTGTTTTTGCTTTAAAAATTTAGAGGAATCATTTGTATGGAGTGAAATGTAAAATTTATAATGACCAAAAAAATTGAAGTATATATTCACTAAAAAATAATTGATCATGTGACAGAGGAGATGGTTGGAATTAATCATGATTTATGATTGCATGATCCATTACCATCGAGGAAAGGTAAATAATGTGGGTGACGCTTTGAGTTGAAAAATTAATGCTTTATTAACTATGCTATGGTTGGAACGAGTTCCTTTGGTTTTAGATTTGATGATCTTTGGCATAGAAGTTGTTGGTGAAGGAAATTATTCTTTTTTGTTTTAGGTGTCAGTGGAATCATCTCATTCAGACAGTGAGTTACCAAAAAAGGTAGAGTTGGTTCAGAAGGGTATGTTTCCTGATTTTATCATTGAAAATGACTGAGTTTTCAGTTTTGGAAAATATTATGTGTGCCTTGTGATTCACATTTGAAGAATGTGTTGTTATGTAAAGCACTTAGTTCCCCATTTTTAATTTATCATGTCAGTACTAATATGTACAGATATCATTAGGTGTATTACTGGTGGGATGGAATGAAACGTGATATGACTAATTTTAATGTGAAGTGTTTGACTTGTCAAAAGGTTAAAGCAGAGCAATGTTACTGAAAGGGATGATTCAGTCATTACCAGTTCCAGAGTAGAAATGGGAAAATATATCCATTGACTTCATTGATATATAACCAAAGACATATATAGGAAACAATGAAATTTGGGTTTTTGTTTATCTATTGAATAAATCTAATAATTTCCATCCTATTCAACATACATTTTCACTAGATCAACTATCTCAGTTGTATGTTAAAGAGATAGTCAGTTTTCATGGTTTTCCCCACTCCATTGTATCTATTCGTGATCCTAGGTTTACTTCTTACTTTCAGAAAGGCCTTCAGATGTCGTTGGGTACTGAATTAAATTTTAGTAAATCTTTTTATCCTCAATAAGATGGGATATCAGAACAAGAAATTCAGATCTTGGAGGATATTCTATGAGCTTGTTCACTATATTACCCAATATGTTGGTTCCGATATATTTTTTTGTTTAATTTTTGTATAATAATAATTTTCATTCTAGTCTACTAATGACTCCATTTGAGGTATTATATAGATAGTTATGTAAAACTATAGATTGTTGTGATTTAGTAGGTGAAATAATGCTGATGGGACCATAATTGGTAGAAGAGATGGTTGGAAAAGATCATTTGATTCAAAAGAACATGAGAACAGCTTAGAACAAGCAGAAAAGCAATGTGGATAACCGGAGGAGGGATCTATCTTTCATGGTATGTGATCAGGTCTTTCTATTAATTTCTCCATTGAAAAGTGTGATGTGTATTGGTAGGAAGGGAAAGATATGTCTGAGGTTCATTAAACCTTATGAAATCTTGGAGAATGTTGGAGCAGTTGCATATAGAGTGGCTTTACCCCCATGTTTATCTTGTGTACACAATGTTCTTCATTTTTCAATGATGAGAATGTATATTCAAGATCCATATATTGTTTTAAGCACATAGGATGATTATTTGGAAGAGAATCTCTCCTTTGAAGAATAATCAGTCCATATTCAGGACCATAGAGAAGAGTTGCGGCAGAATAATGTAATTTTTTAGGTAATGGATTTGGGGAAAACCATATGGTTGAAGAGGCAACGTGGGAATCTAAAAATGTTATTAGGTATAAATACCCCCACTTATTTGATAAGTGAATAAAAATTGCGAGGACGAAATTCCTTATATGGGGAATGATGTAACATCCCAATTAAATAAAGAATAATTCATTTGAATGTTTATTAATATTTTTGAATTAAATATTAATTTTACTTTAAGTGGGATTCTATGTTCGATAGCATACGCAATATGAAACTACGAGTTTAGTGGAAATATTACCTTTCACACTAATAATAAAATATTATTATTTTAAATGGTATTTAACGCCTTTCCATTGTATCAGCAAGGAATGAATAAAACTAACTAAAAAAATGAGTATTCCTATTTGTAAAATGTTTTACATTTATCTAATAAATTTTAGAGGATTAAAATGTGAATGAATCAAGCATAAAAACTCTAATATTAATTAAAATTTCGATTTAATGCCTTTTGTTGGCGAACCCAATTTAAATCTAGTTTTGGCCATTTTTTTATTTTATATATTAAATAATTATTTTTTTTAGATTTGGGACATCAAAATTTACTTTGGCTAAATTTTTGGTATTTTTCTGATAATGTTCATTTTTAATGAATAGTGAAAATAATGTATTTTAATTCCAACGTGCCATTAAATATAAATTATTTATATGGTTCGATTATATTTTTATTTGGTTATAATGTTTAATTAGAATATATTTTTACTTGTTAATCCATTTTTCTACATTCAAATTATTTTTTCTTTGAAATTATATATAAAAAAGTGTCAATATTTTGATAGTTATTATTTCATAAAAACATGCTTTTTATTTTGATAGCGGGAATTAATATTAAATTAATTTCTAACACTTATGTGTATTGAATTTATAAAAATAAATTTTTTATTTTTAATCAGATGGTCCAAATTTGGTAAATATGTACCTTTTATTTTTAGACATTTTAAATATTTACTTCAGTAAATATTTTATTTACCATGATTGAAATGTAAATATAGTAAATAAGGGTAAAATATAATATTATAATAATATTAAAATACACTAACATGTGTCGTAATCTTATTGTATGATATATAGCCAATCATGGGAATACTTGGGTAGACTTTGGGACCCCATGGAGCCACATAAGAGTAATAACGACACATTATATTAATTTAATTAAAATAAAGACATAAATGACATAAAAAATATATTTTAGTAAATAAATTTTTACATGGGGTTATATAAGATATCATTTATACTATAATTATTCACTGGAAAGGTAAATATATTTCCTAGATCATTGTGTTTTGTTTATAATTTTTGGACATTATATAAATTAAATTATCTATGAAACAATAATAATGCAATAATTGCCTCATTAATAAATGATTTAAATAAATAAGATTATAAATAATTAAAAATATCCAAAACCTATCCAATTTATATCGGATGACATTATTTCAACCATGAGGCATCACAGATTCATCTTTAATAATCTGCTGAATTCTAAAACCGAATATGAGGTTATTATTAAATAATTGTTTCAATCTTTCTTCAAGAGTCCCTCCTCTCCCTTATAAAAATCCATCACTTATAACCCATTTTTCACACTTCTCAAGCCTTATTATTTTGTAACCTTTACTCCAATAAGCTCCCAAGATCCCTCTTTGCATCCTAAAAGCCTTACCTTATCCAGAAACCCTTTCAGTACAAACCGAACAGTGTTACCCGATTTTAATGTAACATCATCTCTTAAGTTCTTTTGTTTTATTTTACTTCTCCAACCTCATAAAATCATTTTATTCCTTTATATAATAACAACAGAATTATCATAAATATACTAATATGTTGTTACGAGATGTATTCAAACTTAACTTACACACACCATCGTTTAATTGGTGAATAACATACTAATTATGTTGATTGAAAACTTACTCCTCACGAAACAATGATTGTTCGATTATCTACTACCATTCTCTCATGGTAGACATTATAATAGCACATTAATTTATATTATATATATTATGTTTATGCTTTTTTATGCTTATGTATTTTCCAATTATAGCATACCATTATTGTTTCCATTATTGGTAAACAAGATAATTTCATTTGAGGAAGTACGTACAATCACCCCTTAAAAGTGGTATGAATCATTAATGCCGTATGTAGGACATATAAAATATGTTGTTCAAGATATTATAAATAATAATATACTGAAATAATTATATACCTATGTATCATTATGTTCTACTTCCATTAAAATACGAAATTGAAATGAAAGTAGCGTTGATGTGTACATACGAATTTCTGTTTCCAAGAATAGTGCATTCCAATTCTTATCTCCAAATTTTATATACAATTATAAATACATTTATATACTTTATATATATATGATATATATTATACCAATATAATTAATATCTTTATGGAGATAATGGACTATTGACCACATGGAAAATATGTAAATATATGGTGTTAGTTTTTTGACTCAAGTACCAAATATCGACAAAATGACAATTATTAACATAATTGATTACATAATGTTTATAAAATAGTAATAAGTGATATAAAAGGAATAATAAACTTGAAAAAGGTTCTTAATAAATTATAAATTATCTTTAAATTATTATTCAAGAGATTAAAGGACAAACGGTTCATGTCGAATGTGAGGTAAAAGAATTTATCTCAATATCCTTTCATTTAGGCATATTTTTTTAATACATGATTTTCATTAATATGATTTATAAAAACCATTGAATTTTTTTCATCCAAATTGGATATTTTTCTACGATGCATTTTACTAGATGACAAAAAAAGAATTATTTTTTAACATATGTGGTGACAACAACCATTCCGCCGCCGCTAGTATTATTTGATCTTTGGATTCCTTAACAAGGCGTAATGTTTTTAAATGGAAAATAAATACTTTATACTCTTTTATCTATTTTGGTATTGAATATGTTTTTGATAATGGATTTTTATGTCAATATATTTAAATTATATATTGTGACTAGAATGTGGAAATTTTATATTTCCGTTATGTTTATTTTATGTGTATCGACTATGTTATGGTTCTTGGGAATCATCTACATATATGGGTTGTTCCATGATAAACCTAGGGAAGGTGAGCCAGAGATAGCTCTCTA
This sequence comes from Viscum album, assembly GCA_963277665.1. Taxonomy (NCBI): domain Eukaryota; kingdom Viridiplantae; phylum Streptophyta; class Magnoliopsida; order Santalales; family Viscaceae; genus Viscum; species Viscum album. The sequence goes on from OY728148.1 coordinate 1,249,510,635, forward strand.
TTGCATTTGGTAACCTGATGGAGGTAAACGTGAATGTTTATCCTAAGATATTTAGGGAATATACTGTGATGGTTATTCTAAATGTAACTCTCTACGTAGCAGTGATAGCTACAATGTAGGTATGACATGGATTCCACAAGTTGCCTTTATGATTTATGTTTTCTATATGCTATTCATAAATCTTATGATTTCAGGAGGTATGTTAAAGAGATTTTGTTATGTATTAAATCATGAACAAATGTTTTAATTATTTTTTATAACCCATACTGAGCTTTTTATGCTCATCCCATGAGTTGAAATATTTTTCACCAGATTAAAGACAAATAGATCCAACAATGGGATCAGGGAAAAGTCATGATATCTAAAACATGGAACTAAGCATTACACTTTTTTCATGAGTTTTTTTAAAAAAAGTGGGAAGAGAGTAGATGTGTTTACTTTGAAATCTTTTAATAAGTAATCGTTATTTGCTAATTTTCTAAAACTCTAATCCTCAAAAGATCATCAATGTGAATTATTCATTTAATTCAATAGTATATACTATTTTATGGTCGAGTCCTTATATTTCCTATAGTTACCTTTTTATTATTGGAGGTTGTATCCCCAACATACGCCACCTAGGGTGCCTTTCTTTGATACCTCCATATTTTATATCTCTCTATTGGGTTCATGTGAGATATGCCAAAAATATTTAGAGACATGATACATTTAATAACTATTGAATTAATGATTATGAGATGGTTTTTCCATCATCACATTTGAAAAATGATGTTAATTATATTAATAGTTTAGATTTAGACTGTTAAAATAGTTTTATGATCTAATGTAATGTGATTGGTTATGAATTATTTAATGAATTTTGATGATGAAATGAAATGTATGTGGATACCATAGATGATCTCACAAAATCATGATTCTATTAGATGTCGAGGATATTTTTACTCTATATGTATTGTTTATGGTAGTGGATACCATGGACTTGAATACGATTGGGATCATAATTTTATATGATATCAAGGACTTGAAAACCCATAAATCTATACTTCATGGGAATGCATGGAACATGAACTTTTTAATTTCTCCAAGGACTCCACCCAATAATCTATCGACGTTCCATTAACAATATTATAAGACATGACATGTATAAAAAGTTCATATATACCTTATATATGAATCTTAATCATATGAATATTTATTACATGGTGTGGCTATTATGGATTTTAAAAATGGATGACATTGAATTAGAAAATGTTTATTTTATACTCTAAATTACAAGGTGATAACGATGTAGCTATCTTTTATATCCTTATAGAATGCCCTAGAATGGGTATCTGTTTAAATTTGTTCGATATTAAAATGTCAGATTTTATTTCTTTTGTATTGATGACCTTATTTATGGGAGTTTGAATATTGTCCACATGGATCCTATTTTTCTAGAATTTATCACATCATCATCAATAAATATTGTTAGTACTATTATAAATGTTCCATAATTCCTAATCATTTTTTTATAAATCAAATTTGATTGGATATTGAAATAATTGGTGGTGGCCAAAAAATAGTTATCTCAAACCCAATTCAAGCCTCCTAGGGGTATCAATACATACTTCATGATTACAGTTAGGGACTGTGGTGTTTTTCCACTATATGATGCTTGATTGGTTGGGCATAGGAGTTATGGCGCAAACAGACCAATTATGCTCATATTTCTATAAGGATATATCACTTTTTGTATTTTTTTAACCTTTTTATACATGTATTATAATGGTTTATTATACACCTAATTTCCTATTTTATGGAAACATGAAATGATCAACATACTATACATGATAGATTTTATCAATAGAGTATTATGGTCTTCTGTGCGTATATCTTCTTTCCACCATTCAATTATTTGTCTTCTTCTACTACATGATTGATATGATTATTACCACTATTCTAAACTATGAAATGAGGTTATAGTGAATCAACAAACAAAAATTAGTCTCTTCCTTCTAGTCATAATCATCTTCCATTAATTTATTGGTTCGTTAAAAAATGAGACCCACTTGAAGAATAAATAATTTAGTGGATCTATGTTCGGAACATTTCAAGTTGTATCAAACTAGTTTTCATTTCGAAATATATTATTTTGAGTCAATAAATAAGATATTAGGGAGTTTTGAAATTTAGAAAATATTTTTCATTGGAGTAGCTATTCCACATTCATAAAAATCATAAATATGATTTAAAATAATATGTTTTTCAAGACTTTTTCGATTATAGTTCATTTAATTTCACTGTTGGGTGAAGAAATATTGGTTTGATGGTTATTTTGATTACAAATATTTAGAGATTCCCTATTATATGAGGGTATTTGATGTCATGTATCATTTTAGTAACATTATAGGATTCACATTCCAGGAATTATGGAATTCAATATAGGATGCATGAAATGACCACATTACATTATTATGTGTACATTGAGTGATATACAACATGTTTGGTAAATAAATTTTTTCTAGGATTGAGAAACATCATTTGAACATAGTGTTATTTTCATAACAATTTTTTTTTCTATAATGGAAATAGTAGACACCCTATATAGCCAATTATGGAATGTTGAGTCATGGGGAATTAGTCACGTTGGTTAGAACATGTTATATTTTATATTAATTTGACATGATGCTATGGTTTTGGAGGTACATGGGGCCTTATAGACCAATTATCGTGGAAACATTGGTTCTAACACCCACTAATATTTTTAAAAAATATATTCATAAATAAAATTTTAATTTTTAAATATAAGTCATAACCCAATGCATTATTACGAGTTGTTAGTTTGTAGTGACTCTATTAAACATTAATGTTTTCTCTATTAACTAGTCTCAACATTAGGAGATGACGAAGAGGTGTTAATATTATAAAAGAAGTAATTGGACTATCCGAGGATTTTATCTATGATATTTTCATTATTTTTTCTTTTATAGGGATTGTTATTGGAATTGTAGCAACATGCCACCATGAATACTTCAATCTATTAACTAGGTTGGTTTTGAAAACTACACTAATGATGTGGAAGGCCACTAGATAGCAGTAGATCCTCATATAATGCTTGTGGTCATAAAAATAGTAGGTCCAAATACAGTTGTTGAGTCACAATTGGTGGAGTGTTTTATATTCATTTTGGATATCATTTAGTTAACACTATAGCTAGAATTTGTATATAGTGGTGGTAACACCTATTTTCTAGTAAATAAATATGCCCATGTTTTTGGGGGATGGAGGTCCACAAGTTACTAATTTGTTTTTAGAGAATAAATTTTTTATACTCATTAATATTGAAAAATCATCTGATATGGGAGTCATTATAATTAAATTTATTATTTTGGGAATATCTAATCAATGTTGGGATGTTTTGGACTAGGAAGATATTCTATGAGTTATGGGTTGGAAGGATTTCAAATCTAGATTTTATAAATTCATATTTAAGACTCCCTAAGAGAAAAAATGGACCAAATTATTATGCATCCACTTAATGGAATGATTACTATTATTGAATTTTTGCAACAATTTATAGTTCTCTTTTATTTTATTATAATTTACATTTTTTATGATCTATAAAGGGTGAGAGCATCGTGTATGGTCTTAATCATTCCTTTCAATCGTAGGTAAATGATATGTGGTTTATTATGTTTATAGATACAATGAATCATGTTCTAATTAATGAATGTATCCCAAGGAAATATTGGTATGTATAGTAGGTATTTCCATCATATTGACATAGTAGTTCAATAACATCTAAAAGACTGACCCGTTTATGGTTTCTCGTGAGGGGGGTACAAACCATAATGATTGTATTGGTAGTGTTATATTCTATAATAACTGTATTATATGAGATAATATAAGGTATAAATAAGATGGAGTCCCAATCACATTCCATGATTTTATTAGAATGGACCACATATATTATTTTATCATGACTTTCCCTCAAGTAGGTAATGGAAGGGAATAAAATCTGACTTGAGGTTCAAGAGTATGATTCAAACATCCCTATTTGGATGGGAGCTAGTGTAGGATTTATTGTTCAATTCTTGGCGGTGTTCATCACATTTGGGTTTTACTAGAAATATTTGAGAGATAGACTACATAGTTGTTGTTCAGGTGGCCTAGGATTCCACAAGTTATAGATGTTTTCCCTGTAATGGTATCCATATATCAATAGGTGATTAAGGAATATCAATGACTAGTAAGGATTTTATAGGTATAACACATCCATGAGTTGAAATGGTAGGATGTTTAATTGGATTTCATGATTTGGGTTTTGAGGTCTCCTATAGGTAGTGAGGTTGTATGGGTTGTTGTGGAATGACTCACTATGGTATGTCATTTATTTTTTTGTCAAAGATGACTTCTCATTAGATTACCATTGGTGATTGTATATGTAATAGATTTTGACCCATCATGATGTTACTTATAAAAATGTATATGATAGAGACTAGTGGTATTAATATTTATTATATAAATTCATAAATATTGTATTGGGTAAATAGGTTTATCTAGGAATGGTATTCCACACATAGAAATATTGCGAAAAATAGTGAAATATGATTATGTTAGAGTTAATTCATTGATAATTAATCCTTAATATAGAAGGATCTTTGTTGAGTAATAAAACCATATTTTTGGTTTCTTAAAAAAATAGATATAATCAGACTTTTTAGGGAAGTCCTTATGTGTAATTACATGGTATTCGATGCTTATTAACTTTTTAAATGTTAGATCTCAGAGATCCAGTGTTTTCTAGACCATGAATCTTGTAGTTGACATTGGATAAAGTCTCATATATCAAAACTTCCATAGCTACTACCTAGTATAGGAATAAGTCATTAGAAAATCATCATGACCACATATTGATTCCATTAACTAGGATGAGGTATTTTTAAGAATATCATCAAGGATAGGACATAGACCGATTGGGAGACTTGGTAAGTAATGCCTGTGATATGTATGGCCATTTGAGACATGTATCTCATCTAGACAATTATCACTACTGCCCCTCTCAAAATATTTATCTAGATGAGTGTTAGTTATAGGTAGAAGTTTCCATTGAGTAGAATCCTATTCATATCATTTATATGAGTTTTACTATTCACATAAGCTATTAAATTCCTTTAGTATGGATTAAATGAAAGAGAAATAGTTTATAAGATATGAATAGAGAGTAAGAGGACTATGTTCTTCCCCTTTGGCTGAAGTTATTCTCAATATATTCATGATCATGCATTTAAGGTATATTCCAATAATAGTTTCTTTATGTTGGGGATATTGTATGTTTTTATTTATTCATATGATATATTGATCTTTTTCTCAATTTTATTCCTTTTTTGGACAAATGTTAAAGGGTAAAGTTATAATTGTAGTTTTGTTGGTATTTGGGACATTTTTTTATCTCTTCCCCAGAATTTTGAAGGTAAAATTCTTGTCCACACTGTTAGATGAAAATGATCTCACCAAGCCATTTTTTTTGGAATGAGTGCGGAGATAGACAGATGGCTGAAGGATACTACCTAGTTTGAGGAAACTATGCCCACATGGGAAAACTCCTCTATGGGGGATGTATTGTTTTTTAGAAAATCGGTGAATAGTTACCACATGTTTTGGCTAACTATACACCATGACCATGTGTGGTTCCCCTGAGAATTATATGGGTTCTTGGATGGCACACTTTTTAGACAAACATGCAGAAAAACTATGAGATCCAATTTAATGTAGTGAAATTAACTTTATTAAATTAAATTTATTTATAACCAAAATAAAATTTATTTTATCTATTTGTGGATAGACATCACACATTAGGGTATCCAATTAATTTTAAATATAATTCATGGCTCCCATTTCATTATCTGATTATTGATTTGAACACATTTTTTAACATATAATCAATTCCAGTAAGTCATTTGGTCCTATTATGTAAGTATACATATTTCATTGTATCAGCAGAGTTATTTATCTGAATTTTTTTCCCATTTCTCTAGGTTTTTAAAATATTCATATTTTTTTCATCTGATCTATACAAAATCAAGGGTCAATAATTGATGTTTACTCAACCATAGATACGAAGGAACCAGGGTACATAAAACAAGAATGTTGGCTGTGGATTGAAAATTTCTCCATCAGCGAACAAAGTAACATTATAATTTTTCATGATGCACTACCCTTGTATGTCATGAGGATCTTGCGTGAAGAAACATATGATCAAAAAAAGTACAAAAAATGGTTTTATCTAATTTTTTTCTTTATTTTTTCTATTCATCGATGACCACAACAATAAGAATGTAATGTTAAATTCTAATATATCATCCACACATGCATCAAAATTTTTTGGGAGTTTCAACTGTTGATGTTCAATTTATTTCAAAGTGATCATAGGAAAACATTGATTCCATGACAATCATTACCTCGACATACCGTCGATTCATGTGGTAGAGACAGATCTGGTAACCTAGATGTAGATAATATTTGTCTTAAAATTTGTAGATGAGATATATTATTCTAATGGAATGACATTAATATTCATCATTGAAATTATATCTCCTTCTTTCATATTATATTTAGAATGTTCCCAAAAGGTTCCCCCATATGTTTTTATGAACTATGCCTATTATAAATTGGATACTATATTGATTCATAATTATTAATTTATTTTTTATATATTTCATATAATATAATAAATACATTATAAGATAAAACTAGAGAAATTAATTCATATCTTTATTCCCACCAATATTTAATGAACCCTGAATTTTTAAACTATTATTCATTCATATAGTATTTTACATCTTTGTAAATTAAATCATATAAAAAAATTTAAAAATAAATTCAATGCTAATTATTTTTTAACATTTTTAACATTATTTTATTTTATCCACGGGTTATCATTAATCCTTGGAAAAATATTGGATCTCGGTGGGTCCAAAAATGTCATATATAACTATTCAATAGAATATAGATGATTTTTCATATTAATTTATTGGGTGTTACCCTCTAGTCCCTTATCACAGAAGTACTACATACTATTAATAATCGAAAAGGGAAATCTAGTACCCTATATTTCGCAAAATAATATAATGTGTAGTCATAACATCAACAAATAAATTATTAAAATTCATTATGAAATATCATATATCATTATTTAGATATCATATAATGAATGATTTTAATGGCCCGATGCTTTCCATTGGAAAATTATTTATATTAAATATGTTATAATCACATGAAATCACAACATAAAGAACTAGTATGTTCTATGAGACCTATATACATATGTTTTTAAATACTGTGATCTGAATATTGAAAATCTAACATATGTGATTATGATCAGTACCTTATTTGGAGTCTAATATGAAAAAAATAATTTTTGGTGAATAGTAAAATACCATTATTAATTTTAATGTTACCCTAGGGAATAGTCACATAAAATAATTAATATTAAAATTAACTATGGTAGTATATAAATAATATATATGTGAATGTATGATACACATATATTGTTTGATAAGTAAATAAATGCATTAAAACAGTTTTTTCAGAATAAATTATGAATAAAATTGAATATTAAATAAATCTTATATAAAAAATTATTTTTCTAAGATAGAATATATTTTTTTGATTTTACATATTATAAAATGGTTAGGGTGAGTGTTTGAGATTTTTCTAAAATACATGATTTTGTGATGAATAGTATAATAAGTTTATTTATCATATATATACATTATAAGCTAAATAGGCTATTCATATCATCATGGATGATTTAGCCAACATTTGATTGAATTTATAGTCCCCATTTACTATTTTTGGGCATGAAATCATCAGTATTTATGGTCTTGAGGGAAATTAAAAATCTAATGATTGAAAAATTATGAAAACCATCCTCATCTCCTCTATAACATCCCCCCAGCACCCCCCCTTCAATTCACTCCACTAAAGCCTTGTGACATGACAATATTATGACCAAATATCTCTTCGATATCATCACCCATTACCAATAGCCCTTAGTCTCTTCAAAATAACAAACCCTTTCCCCATAAGATGATTGTAAATACTTAAACGCATGAGGCAAATTCTTGTTTCCAATTATTCTATTTCTTTTCTGTTCTTTTCTATTTTTTTATTTCCTCAATTGACATTTCTCAAATTTTACGATAACTCTAGTAACAAAAATGTATTGAAATTATATAATGTTTATGGGACAATTTATTATATTATATATATTCCGCATTTCTTAAATTAATTGCAAACACCGATTAAGATGTGTTAATTTAGCACAATCAAAAACCACATGTTTTCAATTTCCATTACCGTCTATAATAATTGTCATGAAATCATTTTCATGGATTAACCAGACCATAATAATTGTATTATACTTCATATATAGTTTTGTAATCATTTTTTACTCATGGAGATTACTTATAAAATATAATGTGTTCTTTGTGGTCAAAAACTACCTGTTAACACCAAACGATGTCACTAATGTTTTTATTACTGATTCAACATCACTTCATGTAAAACAATTATGTTATATTCCATGTAAAATTATGTATTTTAAATTACATAATATAACTTCAAATCTAGAAAACCAACTTCATCATACATGTTTATCCAAACATGAACATATTATTAAAACCATGCATGAATAACGGACCTGAACAATTAAATTGAACCTCTTATACAATGAAAATAGTTATAAATGAAATTAAAATAGTTATTATAAATGTATTCAATATATAATGGGATCTAAAATTATTATGTAATGAAAAATAATTTGATTGTTCATTTCATTAATAACAAGTGGAGAACACTATCAGAATTAAGGTATGGGATCCTCTCTAGTTCACTTTTATTTAGGAAGATCCTCTATGCTATGACATTTTATGGGTAATCCTTAATTATGGGGTATAATTATGCAGATTCCTCATACATCCCACATTATTTATAAAAGATGAGAAATCTAATTCACTCATGTTAATCATTCTTAAGTACACCCAATATCATGTCGATAATCTATAATGAATTCAACATGAATGACATTCTGTTCAATAGATTTCTCTATCTTCGATTTTACCCAAATTATGTTTCTTTTTAGTTTTATACAGAACAAATTCACACAATTTATATACCCCAAACTCATGTTTCATGATCCAACCCTCATTATCATTCATTGATCAATATGATTTTAGGTGATTCCCTCCTCAATACAACCCAATAAGAAAACTAGTGTGAATGGTACATCCAAATTTTTTAAACAATTTCATGTCCAATTTATCCTATGTTTAAAGAGACAATAGTATTTATTAAATCATCATTTTTTATGAGAAAAATCTTGGTTCACTACAGGTTTTATATAATGTATTTTCCCCTTTTATATTTCTAATATCCCATTTCTGTTATCATTAAAACAACACTAAAATGATTTAATTCTACGATTTTCCTAAATACTCATATTACATATTTTAAAATATATTTTACATCACATACAATGAAATATTCCTATTTTACCTTATTAATGTTCTTGTATGTTTTAAAACCATTCACTCATAGGCACTACTATGATACCCCATTTATTATGATTTATGAATTGATTGTAATAAACATTTATATCCATGGGTACAATTATGGTTATGTCTAGATTGTTATATTTGATTATTTAAGTAGAAATAATCTTCATTAAAATGATAAAATGTGTGATCCCAAATATCACTCCAAATCATTGGGTAATGTTAAGCCTCGTGAAATGTTATGTCCAATGGTATTTGTGGTTACCCTTATGTTGTGCAAGTATGGGAAACAATCTTGGTATCTATCCTTGAAATGTACTAAAGTCTTGAGATTTGTTGCTGCAACATTTTTATGATACCATGTTCACTTTATCACATGATAATATGATTTAATGTATATATGATTCCATGTTTTTATGTTATGATTCCATATGTCACATGCTTTTGATATCATTAATTCATTCCTCTTAACTAATGTGCTTACGATTTATTCGTATGATCATTGCTATTGTGTGATTTTTAACTCATACCATTGTTCATATGTTACCCATGGTACCCTATGTAGATGTAAGGGAAAAAATAATATTAGTAGAACATTATTGATATTAAATAAATAATTTTGTTTATATGGGTCCTATGATTTCTGTTTATGTACCTAGTCTTCCAATACACTAGACATAATAAACCTTGGTTGTTAATATAATGTATAATTATGATTAAAATCATAAATTTTTATATGTTAAATAATATTTTCAGTATAATTAGATACACTTGTTTCATTTTCCTTATCATCCATTATTTTTTCATGATCTAAATGGATGGATTTACATTTTACTACAATGGACTTCTATTTATCAAGGTAATATCATCTTGTTCTAGCATACCTCATATATAATACTTTATCAAATCATAAGTGAATTATTATATAGTTTTTTATTAAAACAATTCTATTACATAAATTATGCACCCAACACAAGCAACCCACATGATTTCATTATAACAGTTTATTATATGAATCAGAATTTGAGATAAAATTGAACTCATTAATAATGATGTCATGCTAGGATAGAGATATTAATGTTCAGTTATAGGAACCTCCAAAGCCACCTAAATAATGTGTTATTCCTATTAAATGACTTTTTATAATGATCTCAATTACTAGAATACACCAAGTGAGAACTTCATTATAATAAATCTCATTGCTTATGATCCTCTAAAACATGATAGTAAGATATGCACTATTTTCAATCTATTTGATGTATCTATATCATGAAAGATATGTTTATGATTAATTTAAATCTATATCAAGGTTCTTATTATAGCTATGGATATTCTATAAAATTTTGATACATAAAATAATCAATGGAGATTTCCCTTAATTAATGGATTCATAAATATCTATAGTCTTATGGTAAGAGAAAATCAATCATATATAAACATATACATGAAAAGATAATAAAAATGTACTATATAATTATGTCTAGGTAACCAATTATTAGAACACTCACACTTTCACGATAATAAACGCAATAGAATTTTTTTCCCTCACATGCACTCTGTAATGATTATGCCAAGTAAACTCTTTAAACACTATGAATTCCATGTCTCCAATAGATGGTTATTCTACTTTGTGTGGAAAAATATCCTATAATAAAACTCCTCATGAAATGTTATCCCCAAATATATTCCTTCAATACACATTCATAACATTACTTATTCTCTAGGAAGATGATCAAAATTTAAAATAAAAAATAAATACATAAAATTGTTGGATTTAATGAACATTTATTAATCATTGTGCCCATCGAATTATTATTAGTTGTCTTAGAAGTTTCAAAATCATCATTATTTATAAATTTATCTACCATTGCATTTAATGTGCATATATATCATATTAATTTGCCGTAACTATGATATAATACAATATGGATCTATGGAGTACATGTTTACGTCCAATGTGAACTATTATCCTTGCCTCTCACCTTACCATGTACATTTCATATCTACATCCTCAAGTAGAATATGATAGTTAATAATACCTCAATTTATATTCTCATGATTATAATTTATATTTTTCTAACATAATGTATATCATGTAAATATAAAATCATGTATGTATCATGGAATATGTGATTTCTCCATCACAAAAGCATATGTTTTTCATCATGACCTGTTATTATCATCCTATATCCAAGATATGTAAACTATGATGGATATATTCCTTATGAAACATGTAATAATTATCTCAAAAATAATACCATATTTTATATTTCAATACCATTTAAGTATATTAATGGTTTACTAGGACAAATAAACCATTATTTCTACTTCATTTGATGATGTTCCATCTAACATAGGTTCATACCTTATGTCAATCTTTAGAGAGACACATAAATCATATTCTTAATTAACTATAATTAAAATAGTTATTTTCTATATTCTTCCAAACATATTATACAATTAAAATAGTTTCCCTCCTACTATCCACAGGTATACACATTGAAAATATTCATTTTCAATGAATACTCGATGATCTTGTTCCTTACATCAATCCATAACTTTATTTGAGTATCATTTACACTTTATTAGCATTCAATGTTGTTTCCATTAATTTTCTATTGTGATGTATATTCCACTTCAATGATTTCTATTTTTGACCTCAAATTCTATGTAAAAATATCATAGGGATTATGAAGGCAATTTTATATTCTAATGGATTTAGGCACAATGACGTAATATAAGTAACGTATCCATATTAGTACCATTCTTGTACCATCAATGTATAGTTATAATTTAATACTTAGTGAAGTATTCAATATAATAACCCCCTTACACATTGATAAATGTAATATATTAATTAGTCATAATTTACCAATTCAATACTATTTAATTTCCAAATATGACATACATGTAGTATTTTTTATTTTAAACCAATAATGGATCATTGGCTATGGGGAAATCAAAACTGTGTACATGGGATTGTATTTTCTATTGGTTATGTGACTTTTTAACTTTCCTCCTCCACACATCTTTTTGAACATTTTGTTATGAAAAATACATGTTCACCTTAGTAATTGACAAATCTCAATTCCATTTGTATCCCACGATCCCAAATAGATTTTTCCACCCTCATATAGAAAGATATTATATAAATTCAATCTATATTTTCTATAATATGGATTTATATAATATCCTAATGAAACAATGTGGTCATTCAAATGAAGGTACAATTTTGTTTGTACATTATGAAGGTTTTCTTATATCGTGAAAATATCATTGCATCTCAAAACATGTTCTTTTAAAATAGTGTATTCTCATCCTACTAGGACCTAAATGATATATATTTTTCATTTTAGAATTAATATGGTTATGAGATATCATAGTTATTTATTGGGCATATCATGAAAAATAATGTGTGTTTCAATGACACTAAAAATTTATACTACATACATCATGACTGTAATGTATAAAATATTCACTTAAGAATTTCACTATAATAAATTCTGTTGATAAATTATAACATTTAAGAATAATCATAAAATATACTTATAAACATCATTTTTTTAGGTGGATAATGTAAATTTAATTTAGGAATGACCCCATTTAACATTATACAAATTGATGACTACATGGTCATGAAAATCATTAGCATTCAGGAACAATGAAAATAATATCATAATTCTAGGAAAATATCATATGTTATTTTCATATTCCTTAACTAAATAAATGATTCATACAAAGTATATTTTCCATTAGTATAACATTGGAATAGTCCTTCCTCTCTTGGTGAACACATTCTGAAATATATATATATAATACCATTATTTTGAAAGGGTAATTTCACAAAAATAAAATCATATATACATCAATAATACCTAAGGTGTATATTAATAATGAGACTAAATTACAAACAAATAATATCCTTGATTTTCACTTTTATTCTTTTTTTCGGAACAAGTTTTAACCTTTTAATATTTGGTAAATGATTCTAATATAATTTCATTATCATTTAATGGATATGATTTATGTATCACTGAACTATAACTTGAGTAATATACACCATGTACGAAATTTATTATTTAACATATAATAATGTTTTATTGGGTCTATAATATAAATGATATATTTTTTGGGTGTAATCAATAAAAGTTCTCAAATAATAATTCACATAAAAATATATAAGCTATGAACATCTCATAGTTGACTTAAAAATCACCCTTCCATAACCTATTAGAGATTAGAACATAATTACAAGAAATTATCTATACTTAATTGGTTATTGAACATAGATGCACATATCTGATAAGAATATTTTATGTAATTCCAAATTTGTAAAATGGAAACTTTAATTATAGTGATGAATAATAACTGAAGAAGAATAGAGTAGTTGTTTAATCAATTCTGTAAAATAAATTTATCTTTTATTTGATTATTAGATGATATGAGTTAAAAATAACAACCTTAATAATACAAATTTTCTATGTATAATATAACAAAATCATTATTGGAATTCCACTTTGAATTGAAATTTTCATCTTGAAATTCATATTTCCACCATAATAATTAAATAACAATATATCATTAATATTATTATAGTTTGGATAATTTGAACAAATAGTCAATGAATAGTGTAATCCATCCGATCATATTCTTAATACTAAACGAAACTAGAAAAAATGGTAGAAAACATTTAATGAAGTGATTTATTATAAACTCACGGTTTACATTCCATATTTTAACAAAATAAGGGAAATATAATCCCTTTAATGATACTTAACTTTCTCCTCACACTATTTTCATAGATGAGACTACCTGTAAAATCCTCTATGTTATGATATAGTATCCAAAATATTTGACTGATGTTCATTAAAGAAATATGAAAAAACAATCATTTTCATAAAATAAGAGTCTCTTGTATGAATTAGACAAATTCCATCACTCTATGACATGTATTAACAGGTTTGGGTACACTAGCATCATGAATTTAATATATAATTTTATGATGAGTAGTTGGATATAATATTATATGGATAACACATACTGTATAGGAAAATTATTTTTTTCTAAATAATGTTTAATTCTGTTTTGTGGTATCACTTATATTTTTATTCAAAAGATTGAAAATATTAGTAATTTTATACATAATTAAAAATTTATTTAGTGTAGAATAATTAATTATATAATCAAATTTAACCCTCTATTTTATTTCATTCTATGAACCCTAGAATCATATTACTCTAACTCTTATGCTATATAGTCGAATGGATCATGAACCATACATCATAGTCTACATGATATGGGTGTGAAATTAATCGTAGATTTTAAGGTGGGTGTTTGAATGGAGAACATCAATAACCCGAGTATCCCTAATCAGTGTAGTGAAGTATCATCCTATCATAATCGCATTGTTAACCACTTCAAAGCTTTTACTCTAAAGTGATTGATTTTTTATATGGATAATCCATACAAATAAATTTTGTTATATCAACCCATCTGTAACATCCCAGGGATATGAAGAATAAGACATATTTCATATTTTATTATTATTTTTTAATTAAATATTAATTTTACTTTAAAAGGGTTTCTATGTTCGATAGTGTACCTGATACATAACAACGGGTTTCATTGGAATATTACGTTGCACGCTAATAATATAATATCATTATTTTAAATGGTAGTTAATTCCTAGCAGTTGTATTGGTGGAAAAGAATGATATTGACTGCAATATTATTATACATATTTTTAAAATGTATTTACATTTATCCAATAAATGTTAGATGATTAAAATGTGAATGAATCTCATTTTAAGCATAATTTACATTAAAAGGAATATTTATCACTTTTTAATGGAGAAACCTCTTTAAATATATTTTTGGTTAATTTAATACATACTATATGACCAAATAAAATCCTTCTTTAGAATATGGACATCAAATTTTTTGTTTGGGTAATTTTTTGGCATTTTTTCTAATAAAGTTCATTTTTTAATGATGAGTGAAAAGTATTGTATTTTAATTCAAAAGTGCCTTTTAATAGAATTTATTTATATGGTTAGATTATCTTTTTATTAGTTTTAATGTGATATTAAAATATAATTTTACAACTTAATCCAATTTTGGTCATTGTAATTAATTTCACTTTGGAATTGGACATAATCAAGTATCAATCTTTTGATAGGTATTGTTTCATTAAAACACACTATTTTTTTATAGCAGGGAATTAATTTTAAAATTAATTATTCCAACCTCTATGTTTTGAATCTTGTTAAATAGATATCATTTTTTTAATTCGGAATATCATATATAGACTAGGATAAATTTTTGGTATTTTTCTAAAGAACATTAATTTTTGATGAATAGTGAAACCACATAGTGGTAGTTAAAAAAACTGAATTTTTCATTTAAATGAAATTCTACCACTTTTGTAAATTGAATTTTAAAAATCCGACATACATGGTTGTTATCAAGAAGTAAAATGTGGTTCATAAAATGAAAACAATTTTTTGTGAATAATTACTGTTGACTATTATTTACTGTAGTTATCAATAAATAGGGTAAATCAATGTAAAAAGAATATTATAATAATTATAAATTATTTTAACACTTGTCCAAACATTATTGTTTGAGTCATTAACGACCATGGGCATCTTTGGGTCGATTTGGGGACCCCATGGTGCCACTTGTGAGTGAAAATTTCAATTTAGATTAATTACTTTAATGTGAATACAAAATTGACATTAACCAAAATATTTTATTAATTAATGTTTATATGGTGTTATATAAGTCATATTTTTTAATACAAATATTCTTTGGAATGATGAAAATATTAGATATATCATGGTATTTTTTTTATAAATTTTAGACATCATATAAATTAAATTATTGATGACACAGTAATGATGTAGTATTTACCTCATTAATAAATGATTTAAATAAATAATATTATAATGATTAAAATATTATCCAAAACCTGTCCAATTCCTTTTTTATGATTTTATTTCTAATATGAGTCATCCTATCTTCTACATTAATGTTTTTTTGACCGCTTGAAACTGAATATATGTTTAAATAAAATAAGGTTTTCACACTTTCTTAAAGGGAACCTCATCTCCCTTATAAAAAGAGACTACTTCTATGAAACTCCTCACACCTATCAATAATTTTGGATAGTCCAAACTATCCCCAATTAGTCTCCCTACATCCCTCTCCACTTACTAAAATCCTTACCTTAGGCAAGAGGCACTTCAAAAAATCCTTTGGTTTAAACCAACAGGAGTTCCCAAATTAAAGGTAATGGATTCTCTTAAATAGTTTTATATTATTTTTACTTCTCAAACACATAAAATATTTTTATTTCCATTCTTTCGTAAGAACACTAGTATCCTCAGTATACTATGATGTTTTTATGAGGAATATTTGAACTACACTAACACAAAACTCCATCTAATGGATGAAGAACATAATGATTCTGTGGTGGAAAACTGACGCCTCACGAAATAATGATTGTTAAATTACATCTAACCATATGATGGAACTATATTTATATATTATATATATTATGTTTATGTTTTCTTTAATCTCTTGTATTTTCCATTTATATGAAACCATTATGGTTTCCATAGTGGGTAAATATGATAATCTCATTTGAGGAAGTGCAGACCACCACCCTCTTAAAGTGATGTGACACGATAATGACTTATGTGGGATGTATAAATGATTGAGTTAATGATATTATATATGATATTATACTGTAATTATAATATACCTATGTATCAATTTGTTTTAATTCCATTAAAATAATAATTATATATAATAGTAGCGTTCATGCGTACGTACGACTTACCGTCTCCATGAATGGTGAATTTCATTTCTAACCTCCAAATGTTATGTAAATATATGTATATACAGGATATATATGATATATATGATAAATAAATAACTATTTTCATTCTTGATTTAATGAACTATTGACCACTTGGACAACTTGTATGTATAAGGTGTTCATTTTTGACTCAAGTACCAAATATCGATAAAACGAACGTTATTATGTTAAATGATTAAATAATGTTTATAACATGGAAAAAAGTTATATAATAGGAATAAAAAACTTGAAAAAGGTTATTATGAAACTAGAAATTAACATTAGTTTATTATTGAGGAGATTAAATAATGATCGAGTCAAGTCAGACAGGAGGTAAGGGACTTCGTCTCAATCTCTGTTCATTGAGGCATATTTTGTTTTAACACATGACTTTCTTTTATACACTGTATAAGCACCATTGATTTTTCAAAGGGAGTCTTTTTATACTAATTGTTTTACTAAATGAAAAAAGGTATTTTTTTTCGTAAGTGGTGACAGTGTACTTTCCGCCGTCATGAGTATTATTTGATCTTTGTCATCCTCAATAAGTCGTAATGTTTTTAAAAGAAAATAAATACCACATACTCAATTATGTATTTTTCTATTGAAAATGGTTTTGATAAGGGATTTTTTATGTCAATATATTTATGTTATATATTGTGATTGAAATTTGGAAATGTTCTCTTTCCATTATATTTGTTGTATGTGTTATGATTTTATATTGATACTTGGACATTTGACGGGTGGTTATATGATAAAACAAATGATGGGTGGTGTCGTGAATACTAGGAAGGGTGGTTACATTATAACCTCCAATTCATTGGGTATGAAAGATGGTCATATTGATATTTTATTTAGTTATATGTGTTGAAGTTGACCGCATGGTTATTCCGTTAATGATGTTTATGTCCCAAGTTACCTTTATATGTTATGTGTTCTTTATATGGGTTTTATGTCAATCATTTGGTTACAAAAGGGTAAGTAATGATCTTTTATTCAATTAACAGTATTTAATAAATCATAAAGGTGAAAAGTATTACTTATGTTTATGTATTTATGGTTAACTTGTTTTTTTGAAAAACTAAAAGTTTTCCTTCATTTTGTATCCCTTGCTGAGCTTTTAATGCTCATCCCAAGTTTTTGAAATGTTTTTCACAAGACATAATGTGGAATAGCGTCATGGATGAGATCAAGGAAATTTTATGATTTCATAAACATGGAACTAGACATGACTTTTTTTTCAAGATTTCTGGTTTTGTAAAAAAAATGAATACTGGGTAGATGTATCTACTTTGTAAATTTTTGAGGGTTAATAGTTATGTCCTTATTCTCTAAAACTCTAAACCTGAAAATATCCTCAATGTGAATTATTCATTTAATTCAAAATTATGTAATGTTTAAGGCAGGTTCCTTACAGTTTCTGTGAGAGGTCAGTTTAGATATCTTTAGGAGTTAGGGTATTGTTAAAATAAAATCCATAAATTAAAATTATGATAATATTAAAAGTATACATAATTTATAGATTACAATGTTTCTTCATCTAGGATATGTCTTTGATAAGAATACTTTTTCGTAAAAGAAATAGAACAACATTTCTAGGAAGGCATACAGAGGATAATGACCTTCCAAATCAGCATCCTGAGATGGTCGAAATCAGAACTAAGCAGTTTACTGCAGTGATAGATTAGTTGAATTAGGTGATAAATGGTGGTGGTGTTTATTGATGATATTTTGGGTTTAATATTAAAGTAAAAAATGATCATGTAAGTAAATTAAGGGATATCTTTCCAACCATAAATGAAAAAAATATCTATTTTATGTTCATCAAGTGTGAGTTTTGGTTATATCAAAGTTCATTCCATGGTCACATTATTTCAAAAAACTGCATAACTATTGATCATGATAAAACAAAGGATGTTGAATAATGTCCAAGACCCAAAAATATAACCGAGATTCATAGTTTTCTTGGTTTGGAAGGTTATTACTAAAGGTTTGTTGAAAAATGTTCATGGTTATCTAGTCCAATTAATATGTTAACTCAAAAAGTTGGTAAGTTCATCTGGACAAATGAATTTGATGATTGATTTCATGAATTGAAAAGAAGATTGGTGAATGCTCCAATTTTGGCACTGACTTCCAGAAATGGTGAGATTGTTATCTATAATGATGATTCATTGAAAATATTGGGTATTGTCCGCATATAGAATGATCAGGTAATTTATTGTACTTAACGTTAGTTGAAACCTCATGAATTAAATTACCATACACATGATTTGGAATTAGCTGTTGTTGTTTTTGCAAAAAAAAATTGGAGGGGTCATTTTATAGAGTGAATTGTAAAATATATACTGATCAAAAATGTTTGAAGAATATATTCAATCATAATGAATTGAACATGAGATATAAGATATGGTTGGAATTAATCAAGGATTATGATTGCCTGATCTATTACCATCTAGAAAAAAAAAATAATGTGGCTGATGCTCTATGTCTAAAAATTAACGCCTAATTAACCATGTTATGTCTGGAACAAGATCCGTTGGTTTTTTATTTTATGAATTATGGAATAGAAGTTTTTTGTGTAAGAAATTATTCTGTTCTCTATCAGGTGTATGTGAGATCATATCTATCAGGCAGAATAATTCAAGCACAGAAGTAAGACTGTGCGTTGCAGAAAAAGGTATAGTTGGTTCAAATGGGTATGTGTCCTGAATTTAACATTGATAATGATTGTGTTTTGAGGCTTGGAAAGAGATTATGTGTGCCTTGTGGTTCACAGTTGGATAATGAGTTGTTATGTAAATCTCATAGTTCCCCATTTTCAGTTCATCCTGGTTGTAATAAGATTTATAGAGATCGTCTGGAGTATTACTGGTGAGATGGAATAAAAAGAGATAGTCCTAATTTTACTATGAAGTGTTTGACTTTTTATCATATTAAAGAAGAGTAACAGTTACCAAAAGGAATGCTTCAGCCTTCACCGATGCCAGAAAGGAAATGGGAAAATATATCCACAGATGTCATTTAGGGATTACCAAATACATCTCGATGTAATTGTGCAATCTGGGTTATAGTTGACAGATTGACTAAATCTGCTCATTTATTTTCTATTAGAGATACTCTATCTACAGAACAATTTACTCGGTTGTATGTTAATTAGATAGTCAGGTTTCATGGTGTTCCCCTCTCCATTGTATCTGATCGTGATCCTAGGTTCACTTCTATCTTTTAGAAAGGCCTTCAGAAAACATTGGGAACTGAATTAAATTTTAGTACAACTTTTCATCCTCAATCAGCTGAGCACTCAGAACAAACAATTCAAACATTGGAGGATATGTTACATTAGTTCTCAATGGATTATCAGGGAAGATGTGACCAACAGCTTTCATTGGTTTAATTTTCATATAATAAAAGTATTCATTCTAGTATACAGATGGTTCTATTTGAGGCATTATATGGAAAGCATTGTTGAACTCTAGATTTTTGGGGCGAAGTAGGTGAAAGGAAGATGATGGGACAATAATTTGTAGAATAGATGGAAGAGAAAGTTATGTTGATTGAGAAGCACATGAGAACAACTTAGAATAGACAGAAAAGTTATGCAGAAAATCGGATGAAGGATCTTTCCTTTGAGGTTGGTGATCGTGTCTCTCTCAAAGTTTCACCAATGAAAATTGTGATGCATTTTGGTAAGAAGGGAATGTTGAGTCCGAGGTTCATTGGACCATTTGAAATTCTACAGAAAGTTGGATCAGTTGTTAATATAGTGGCTTTACCCCAATGTTTATCCTAGGTACATAATGTTTTTCATGTTTCGATTTTGAGAATTTATATATCAGATCCATCTCTGTTTTGAGCCTAGAGACAGTTCAGATGGAAGAGAATCTCTCTTATGATGAACAACCAGTCCAGATTCTTGACCACTGAGAGCAAGTGTTACGTAGTAAGGAAATTAACCAGGTAATGGTTTTGTGGAAAAACCATATTGTTGAAGAGGTAACATGGGAATCTGAAAATGATATGAGGGATAAATACACCCAATTATTTTGATATGTGAAGAAAAATTGAGAGGACACAATTCTCAAAAGGGGTGAAGGATGTAACTTCACAGGTAAATGAAGAATAAGACCTATTTTAAATTTATTAATTTTTGTGAATTTTATATTAATTTTACTTTAAAGGGGATTCTATGTTCAATAGCATACCCGATATGCAACAACGTGTTTCATTGGAATCATTCATTGCACACTAATAATATAATATTATTATTTTAAATGGTATTTAACTCCTACCCATTGTATGGGAGGGAATGAATGATACTCACTACAATGTGATTATACATATTTGTTAAATGTATTTACATTTATCCTATTAAAGCTAGTGTCTTAAAATGTGAATAAATCTAATTTTAAGCATATTTTACATTAAAATGATGATTTATCTACTTTTATGACCAAACACTATTAAAATATAGTTTTGGATACTTTAATACCTCTTATATGACAAAATAAAATCCTTTTTTTGAATGGGGACATCAAATTTTACATTGGGTAATTTTTTTGGTGTTTTTTCTGATAAAGTTCATTTTTTAATGAAGAGTGAAAAGTATTGTATTTTAATTCAAAAGTGCGTTTTAATAGAATTTATTTATATGGTTTGATTATCTTTTTAATTGGGAATAATGTGAAAATAAAATATATTTTTACCATTTAATCCAATGTTTGTCATTGGAGTTAATTTCATTTTGAAATTGGGCATAAACAAGTATAAATCTTTTGATAGTTCTTGTTTCTTAAAAACACACCATTTGTTTTGATAACAAGAATGAATAATAAAATTAATTAATTCCAATTATATGTTTTGAATTTGTAAAAATAGACATCATTTTGGAGTTCGGAATATCAAATATATCATAGGATGATTTTTTGGTATTTTTCTGAAGAACATCAATTTTTGATGAATAGTGAAACCACTTAGTGGCAGTTAAAAAAATTGAATTTTTCATTTAAATGAAATTTTACAACTTCTGTGAATTTAATTTCAAAAATATGATATACATTGTTTTTATCAAGAAATAAATTTTGGTTTATTAAGATGAAAATTATTTTTGGTGAATAGTAACTTTTAAATTTTATTTACCACGGTTAATGGTAAATAGAGTAATTTAAGGTAAAAAGAATTTTATAATAATTTACAATTATCTTAAAAATTTTCCAAAACTTATTGGTTGCGTCACTAACGACCATGGGCATATTTGGGTCGATTTTGGCACCCCATTGAGCCACATGGGAGTGAAAATGACAATTTAGATTAATTAATTTAATGTGAAGACAAAATTGATATTAACCAAACTCTTTTAGTAATAAAATTATGTATGATGTTATATAAGTAATATTTTAGACTATAAATTTTTTTAAAAGAAAAAATGATTGCTTACATCATGGTATATTTTTTATAAATTTGAGAGATCAAATAAATTAATTTATTTATGACACAGTAATGCTGTAGTATTTACATCATAATTAAATGATTTAAATAAATAAGATTATAAGGATTAAAATATTATCCAAAACCTATCCATTTCTTATTGGATGATTTTATTTCGAATATTAGTCATACTAACATACACATTAATGTCTTTAAGACCTCTTGAAACAAAAGATATATTTATAATAAAATAATGCTTCCACACTTTCCTAAAGAACCCCTCGTCTCCCCTATAAAAGGAGACCCCTTCTATGCAATTCCTCACACCTCTCAAGCCTTTTGGATCATCAAAACTCTTCCCAATTAGGCTCCATAAATCACTCTACTCCTCCTAAAATCCTAA
The DNA here is from genome assembly GCA_963277665.1 of Viscum album. Lineage (NCBI taxonomy): Eukaryota > Viridiplantae > Streptophyta > Magnoliopsida > Santalales > Viscaceae > Viscum > Viscum album. The sequence goes on from OY728148.1 coordinate 1,249,533,862, forward strand.
TATTAGGAAGAAGGAACTTCAACAAGTTCTTTGGTCAAACCATAGGGAGTTACCCAAATTAAAGATAATGTTTTCTCTTAAATTGTTTTCTTTTATTTTACTTCTCCAACCCCTAAAATAATTCTATTTAATTTATTTTGTAACAAAACCAGTATCTTAAATATATTAGGATGTTGTTATGAGAAATTTTCTAACTACACTTATACACAACTTCATCTAATGGATGAAGAACATAATGTTTCTGTAGATGGAAAACTAACGCCTCACGAAACGATGATTGTTTAATCACAACATACCACCTATCATGGTGGCCATTATGATGGAACATTATTTGTATATGATATATATTATGTTTATGTTTTCTATACGCTTATGTATTTTCCATTCATAACACACCTTTCTGGTTTCCATAGTGGGTAAATATGATAATCTCATTTGAGAAAGTGGGGACTAACGCCCCCTTAAAGTAATGAGACTCGTTAATGACTTGTGTGAGATGTATAATGGATAGTGTTAATGATATTATATATGATATTATACTGGAATTATAATATACCTATGTATCAAAATGTTTTTTACTCAATTAAAATAATATATATAAATGAAAGTAGTGTTTATGCGTACGTACGACTTACCATCTCCATGAACGGTGCATTTCATTTCTTACCTCCAAATGATATGTAAATACATGTATATAATGAATATATAAGATATTTGTGATATATAAATAATGAATTTCATTATGGATATAATAGACTATTGACCACTTGGACAACCTGTAAATATAAGGTGTTCACTTTTTACTCAAGTACCAAATTTCGATAAAATGAACGTTATTAAGTTAAATGATTACATAATGATTATAACATGGAAAAAAGTAATATTCAAGGAATAATAAATTTGAAAATGTTTCTTAATAAAGTATAAATTATCTTTATTTTTTTATTCAGGAGATTAAAGAACGATCGTGTCATGTCGGACACGAGGTAAGGGACTTCATCTCAATCTCATATCATTGAGGCATATTTTGTTTTAATGCATGAATTTATATTATACACTGTATAAGAACCCTTTACTTTTCAACGGGAATCTTTTTATATTAATTGTTATACTAAATGAAAAAAAGGAATGTTTTTTTCCATAAGCGGTGACAACGACCTCTCCACTGTTGTGAGTATTATTTGATATTTGGCTTCCTCAACAAGCCGTAGTATTTTCAAAAGAAAATAAACGCCACATACTCTTTTATGTATTTTGGTATTGAAAATATTTTTGATAATGGATTTGTTATGTCAATATATTTAGGTGATATATTGTGATTGGAATTTTAAAATTTTATCTTTCCATTATATTTGTTGAATATGTTATGATTTTATATTACTACTTGGACATTTGATGGGTGTTTACGTGATAAACGAAATGATGGGTGTTGTCGTGAATACCAGGATGGGTGGTTATGTTATAGCCTCCAATGCATTGGGTATGGAAGACGGCCATATGGCTATTTCTTTTAGCGAAATGTGTGGAAGTTGACCGTATGGTTATTCTATTATGTATGTTTATGTCCCATGTTACCTTTATATGTAATGTGTTATTTATATGGGTTTTATTGTAATATTTTTGTTATAAAAGGTTACGTAATGATATTTTATTTAGTGATTAGTATATACAAATTCATAAAGGGGAAAATTATTACTTATGTTGAAGTATTCATGGTTTACTTGTTGTTTTGAAAAACTAACAGTTTTCCTTCTTTGTGTATCCCCTGCTGAACTTTTTATGCTCATCCCATGTTTTTGAAATGTTTTTCACAGGACATAATATGGAATAGGGTCATGGAAGGGATCAAGGAAGAATCATGCTATCTTAAAGATGGAACTAGACATGAATTTTTTTCATGAGTTCATGTTTTGTAAAAAAAATCTATACTGGGAAGAAGTGTCTACTTTTTATTTTTTTGAGGTGTTATAGTTATGTCCTAATTCTCTAAAACTCAAAACCTGAAAAGATCCACAATGTGAATTATTAATTTAATTCAATATTTTGTAATGTTTAAGGCTGTTTCCTTACACGATCAATCATATATGAACTCACATGTAGTAAGAGGAACCCTAGGTAGGGTGACTCTACATCACAATCACATAGTTGTGTTTAACTTAAAATAATGGAAGGCGTTTTCTCTTTAATATTTATTTGGGTTTCATATTGTTACATGATGAAAAGAAATAACATTATATTTTATATGAATTCACTATGTCATCACACCAAGAACTAATCATGCAGTGAAATGAAAACATATATTATGTAACATGTTTATGTCACTTGGACATGCTTGTATATTATTCTATAGGATGTCAAGTAATCTTTACATACATAAAATAAAAAATAATGCTAAAATAAAGAAGAAGAAATCAACATGAGCTAATATTAATGGTTTATCCATTAATTTAATAATGAATCAACATAGACCCCATGGTTAATTCGTTGAGTACTTATACATCACTATTAAAAAATCTAGCCTTTAATAGAGATGAACATTAACAGCACTAGAAAAAGTAGTAATAAAGGAACACTTTCTCATCACAATATTTTATCACCAATCAATGAAAACATTTATCAGCACACTTATTTAGCACTGATTAAGGGTGTCCCTTGTCATCACGTAATGTTAAGTGATGATAAAGGAATAACTTAATCTATTCTTTTTTACCAATAAAAAAAAATACGCAGATATTTAAATAATTTAATAAAGAAGAAATAAAATAATTTTTATTAATAAAATGTTAAAATATTTATTAATCAAATAATTATTGATTATAATAAAAAATGTATATACAATATATAAAATATAAATAAAATATAATAAATATATAGATATATGAAAAATTAAAATTTAGAATATATATATATATTTGTAAATTGATAAAAATATTAAAAAAATTTAATTTAAATATTTAATGATCATTGTAACAAATATTATATAATATATATACATACATATATATATTATTTATATAATTCAAAATATTATGTATTATCTAAATTAAATAGTAGTATATTTAGTGAATAATAGTTTATAGTTACACATTATTATGAATTAAAATTTTCACTAATTATATTGATGACTGGAAATAATTAAATGTCAATTGATTTTTCAATCTTAGCATTGATCAAATGTACATATTATATTGATTTCACGTATTCATAATTAATGAATTTTTATATAGATACTCAAGCACATAAATATTTTTTGGGTATATGACTAATTTATATTATTTATTATATATGTATATATATATATTTCCAATGTTTTAATGTTTTATATATGTAATAATCTTTATTTCAAAATAAATCCATTTTTAATGAATTATATTAGTCAATATTATCCAAATTCTCAATATTGTATTAATTATTAATTATTTAATTTTACTCATTTTATATATTCATGAATGTAATATTAACTATTCATTAATAATGATTAAAATAAATTTGTAGAAAAATATTTATAAAAAAATTGATTTGAAAATGTTTATTTACTATTCCAAAAAATTTATAATTATAAATAAATAATTTTAATTTTGATCAAAAGTATTCATATAATTATAAATAAATAATATTAAAAAAATAATAAATATTTTCAAATAATGAATATATTTACTAAATTTTTATATATATAATTACATTAATATATGTTAGGATATACATTTTATTCTTGAAAAATATTTTTATATAATTATTAATGATTAATTAGTTATTAAAAAAATAATAATTAGAATGTTAATTTTTTTATAATTATTATAATTATACATAATAATTATTCTTGTCTTTAAGTTTTTATTATTTTCAATAGTAATTTAAGTATATATCAGTACACTTATAACACTTTTAATCATATTAATTTATCGTTGATACTCATTTGTCACTTAGCGGTTTAAAATATTCATCGGTGATAAAAATTAATCATTGGAGAGTGGTTTATACACATTAATAATAGAATCATATATTTAATTATAATTACGTCATTATTTAATAAAAAAATAATTTATAAAAATTATTTTATAGATATTATATATCACAATAAAAAGTAATACATAAAATAAATATACTCACAATAACTAATGATCAATGACTTAAAAAAATCCCTCCAAATTAGAAAACTTCACCATAGATTCCCCTATATATATTATCACATATGTAAATGAAAATGTCTCTTTGTATGCTTCATTGAAGATGAATTAAGCCTAAAATTTTCTTTTAATAAAATTAATAATATCTACATAAACCTAAACATATTCATGTAGAAGTGAGTCAAACATTGAATTATATGATTTCCCTAAATCACATTTTGGTGCTCTAAAACATAATATATTCTAAACTATATAACCAAATCATTAATAAAATCGAGAAAATTTTTGTATAAATGAATAGTTTATAAATACAACTTCCCAAAATACAAAATACTATTAATGAGTGGCATATAATTCAAATTTATATATCGATAAAAATTTTATTTTAAACAAATAATTGATAACAATATATATAAATTTATCATTATAAAGTTTAAATTTAGTCAATCATTTAGGTATGACTAAATTGAATCAAATAAAATTAGTGTGTAACTACAGTGATTAACATCCTTCCTGATGAATCATCATTGGTGTTTACACTATGTTTAGGTCAATTTTCTATTCTTCCATAGGATTATTTTGATCAATAGAGTTCTGGATTCTCTTTCAATTGCACATTATTCCAAAAATAAATTTCCTTTAAATATGATTTTTAATTCCAAAAATTACCATGATTAATGTCTCTTAAATTCAATGTTATTTTTATTTAAAAAACACATATATCATATCAATAAATCAGATATTGAGATTACAATATTAAATGTTGTAATAAAATAGAATTATTTCCCATTTTAAAATAAACATAATATACCATCATTTTATCAAACACATTCCAAATAATTATATTATAAAAACTACTTCTAAAAAATACATTATAATGAAAATAAATCACATTATAAAAAATCACCATGATCATTGATATTTGAGCCACAAATATTTTAATCATTACATTAGATTCTCTAAAATTTCCGATGTGGGTCACTTTTAAAAAAATAAATGCATTTATATTTTATTTAAATTCTCTATAAATTATTTTTTTAACCAAATAAAAAAATAAATAAATGAAATAAAATTTTTCCTGGCTACCACACTAATTATATTTTAATCACCCTTATTTATATAACATAGATGTACTGTTTACATTATTTGGTTGGTACATGTTACAAGTGATTCCAATTAAAATTATTGATTAATTTAAACGTTTTTGGAGACAATATACATATATTGTACCTTACTAAGATTATAAATAAAATTCTTATATCCTGGAAATATTTTTATTAGTTTTTATTTATATCCTTGGGAAATTAAACAAACAAAGATCTAGATAAGGTGATTGGTAATATAATTACAAAAATAAATTATATCATTAGTACAAAATTCATAAAAAATATGGATTATTGGATTATCAATACATACGCTAGTTAATCAGTAAATAGAGTTCAAAGATATTTTCCTAAAAAATACCATCATGAAATTCGACTGGATAGTAATGATAAAAATATTAATAATGGAAATTTATAATGTCCATCATTAAGATAATATAATCATGTCCTCTTAGTGATACATCAAGATCATTATCACCAGCGAATTATTTCAATTCATTTCATTGAATTGGAATGTACACATCAAACATCCCAATTAATTAGGAAATCTATATTTCTTATGGGACATTACATTACATTAAGGGAATATCAATAACTAAAAAACACCAATTACTTATATTTGTCTAATAGTATCTTGACTTAACCCACCAAGGCTTGACTATATAGTGGTATGTTGAGTGAGAAATCCCATTATTACATCCAATAATCATGGGTCTGAAAAAATTGTGGGAACTTATTTCCATGATTTGAGTACATAACATATTTACATGTCTGTATTCAAAAAATTATCCTTATGAAATAATGAAGTTGTATAATAAAAACCAATAATTTATAATGTTAAACATGACTATTAGTATCTCAATGAAGCATAAATGTACCTCCCCAATGTAAAATGTAAAAAACGATAAAAAATCACTATATAATAGAAAATGTGATCACAAATATACAATAATGGAAAAGGGACATTAGGGAGAGACTAACTCACAATATCCAATGAATACCACCAGAAATAGTTATCCACGTGAGATTAAATTATGAACCTCATAAACATGTTCATCCAATATCAAATATGATCGATAAATCATATACATAAGAATATACTCATATTGGTGACGAAAATGTGTTGGTGGTTATATACATTCCCAATTGAATGCCAAAAAAATCATGAATGGACAAATATAATAAAATAATTGTCACCTCTACCGACATGAATGAGGGAAACAGAAGCCATCATTTTTTATTCTAATAATTAAATCCATGATATAAATAAATGGTATCTCCATAAAAATATAAAATCTATGAAATATGTGTCTATATGATTGTCTAAATATCCATTTCTCATACCCAATATAACAAAAAACTCAAAAACATTCTATATGGAGGGTCTGATCCTCTCCACTACACATTACAATCAAAGGTGTATAATCTACACTTAATGACACAAACCCATGCAGATATCAATGGTATACGTATTTCACACTATAGATAACATAATAATTATATTTTAATTATGTGGGGGTTCCAACCCTACCCATGTAACAAGTATTGGGGGACCAACATACTAGTGTGTCATGGGGGTTTCCAACATCAGTAACAATCTAAATCCCACTACAAATCACTATTTATAAATAAGTGTCATTAAAATATGATTCATAATCAAATTACATCATTTCATATATTTAATGTCAAAATTTTTGTAACCATCGTGTTCTATTTTAAAAAATGCATAGGATAATGTACTCGTGGGAAAAAATTTGTGTCCAAAAGAATGAGATATACATGGTGGATTGACTTTAGGAATTTACAGAAAATTTATATATGGTTATATGGTGTGTCAAATCACTAGGAAAAATTATCATACAATCTCCTTTACATGAATTGACTATCCCCATTAGACTACATGGATAATAAATTATTTACAAGATGTTTCTTAAACGTTGAGGGTCTACCCATATCTTCCAACCCGATCATAAGAACTTTATACCATGCCAACATACTATATTCATGCAAATATACATGTTCATTATTAATTTCATGGTTATTCTTGTGTACTGTGGAATTTATTGTATACGAAGACCTGTATATTCCCAAGATCTCTTAAGGTATAAATTGAGAAACCAACACTGGGCCACACATCACGTATGGAGTAATAAACTATATATGATATTTAAATCCAATCGAAACCCTCATTACAACAACATATGTTATACATGGAATGTGTTCCTTGAATAAAATCATTTTATATCTAAATTTAATAAAATTGAAAAAAATTCATTTTTCTCCCTCATGAAATCACTACAACATTCATTGAAATAAATGTTACCAGGAAAGTCTGATATGTTTTTGACCACTCCAAATCTATTAGTACTGGCTAGATGTTTTCCACCTAAACCTGGATGTGAAATATACCATTAAACATTTTTTATTCTATACACAAATAAATGATATCAATCCCATAATACCCAAATTCATACATCCGAATCACATTTCATCATGATCTATCTAGAAAAAAAATTATCAATAAATTGGGAATGCACCTATAAGGACCCGGCCTTAAACCTTATGAAATCATGAGTTATTACAAGAATACACATTGAGGATCTTATCAGGTTTAGAGTTTTAGAGAATTATATCATAAAACATGCATTACATTCCACATTTAAAAGAATTGGTAACATAAAAGATAGTATTAATTTTTTTCCCATCAATGTAAATATATTTAAAAATAAAGCATGGATTCTTTCTTGACACTTACATTACACTATCATAATATCATGTACGTTTCCCTTGACCAGTGAAGAACATTTCAAAAAAAAAACATGGGATGAGCATAAAAAGATCAGTAAGGGTTATAAAAATATGTAAAGGAAACATGATTTCATATATACATAAGAATAAAATCATACTTTACCCATAAAACAAAGGCACTTTAACATACCTAATCAAATCATGAATAAATCATAGAAATCATAAGACATAAAGGTAACTTGATGCATTCATAACATTCTTACGTAGGGAGTACCCCTCTTGGTTACGTGTGGAATACCCACCACATTATATTCCCTAAATCTCTTTGGGGAAACCTTAACGTTTCACACCTTTGCATTACCTAATGCATTGGAGAGCTATATCGGGCTCACTCGCCCTTAGTTTATCACGGAACCTCCCGTCTTCATAACAATTCCTAAGAACCATAACATAATCGTATCATTTCCTTCCTCCATATGAATACACCTTGTACAACATGGGTCATATGGGTGCTCAAAGAAAAACAGTTTTGGAAAATAATCATGTATGACATATAATTCCAATACATCTGATAAAACATGATTTCTATAAAATAGTCGAACAGAATTTGAGTTGAAACTTTTTATTATTGGTCCTTTTAAAATACCATAAGTATGTGCAGAGAGACTATATTTTAAAAGCAAATATAAATAGGTTGCGCAAGGGTATCCTTCTTCAACACCATTTTTAAAATCATAATATTCTTTAAATTCTTGCGTTAAGGTAAATTTTTTGAAAATAACCTGACAATATTTAACTTTCTTGAAAATATGAGAATATTTTGAAAATAGTATTTTTTTTAAAACAACCCATGATCCACGATGATAACGAGGTATAGTGGAGGTGTTTGATATCTCAAACAACTGCTTGCAAGTGAGTTGTATTCTAGAAAAAGGTTCACAATCATCTGAACATGACTTTGCAATAATTATTGCAAGCATGTCATCAGGAAGAGATAGGGATGTCGTTTGAGATCCTTCTCCTTCCATTCGTAACATACTTTACCTGACCTGAAAAAAGTTATAAAACAAGTATTTTACTGAAATAATAGATATATGGACTAATCACGTGTCTTAAAAAAACTCCTAATCCATAAAGTTGTTTAAACTGAACTCTGATACCAACTATAAGGCCCCAGCCTTAAACCTTACTTAATCGTGAGTTATTACAACATTACACATTGAGAATCATTTCAAGTTTAGAGTTTTAGAGAATTATATCATAAAAATTTCATTACATTCCACATTTAAACAATGTGGTTACATAAAAGATAGTTTTCATTTTTTTCCCATCAATGGAAATATATTTAAAAATAAATCATGGATTCTTTCTTGACACTTCCTTGACACATCCTTGACACTATCAAACATGGGATGAGCATAAAAAGCTCAGTAAGGGTTAAAAAAATATGGAAAGGAAACATGAGTTCATATATACATAAGTATGAAATCATACTATATCCATAAAACATAGGCACATTAACATACCTCATAAAATCATGAATAAATCATAGAAAAAATAAGGCATAAAGGTAACATGAGGCATTCATAACATTTTTACGTAGGGTGTAACCCTCTTGGTTACGATTAGAATACTCACCATAGTATATAACCTAAATCTCTTTGGAGAAACCCTAATGTTTCACTCCATCGTGTTACCCAATGCATTGGAGAGCTATATCGGGATCACCCGCCCATAGTTTATCACGGAACCACCCATATTCATAACAATGCCCAAGAACAATAACATTATCGTATCACATAAAACATCCATAAAGGAAACATAACATTTCCACCATTCAATCACAAGATATCAATACAACACATTTATATAAAAACATTATAAAATCCATTTTCAATACCAAAATAAATGAACTGAAAACATGGTATTTGTTTATATTTAAAAAAAGGTATGGCTTGTAGAGGAATCCAAAACTCAAATAATGGTCACGGCGGCGGAGAAGTCGTTGTCGCCGCATACGTATGACAAAAACATTCCCTTTTGTAATTTAGTAAAAAATCCATGTAAAAAAGATTCCTTTTGAATAAACGTAAAATTCAAAGTGGTTTATACACAGTATAAAAGAAATTTGTGTATAAAACAAAATATGCCTCAATGAATGGAGATTGATATGAAGTCCCATACAAAGACGGTATCCTTAGATTAAGGATAAATCAATTACATAATTATGTGTGACAAATGAATACACGAAATATAAGAGGATATTAAATGTAAAAAAATCAGAGGTTATTCACACATATTCAATGAAATTCAAATTCCAGGAGTACCAGTTTATCCAAAAGAATCAAATTTGGGTTAAAAAGTTCCCTTGCAAAAATTTGACAGCATAACAGCGTCACTACAAAATTCAGAAAATGAGTTGATGAGATAAAAAATGGTATCTCATCAAATGGAAATAAAATTTAAATCAAAAAGGATATAGAAGAACATATCCCAACATAATAGTATGTGAATTAAAAGACATAACCAAAGAAGTCTTTTTAAAAGAGGAGGGTGAAAGGTTCCCTTACCGACATGGGTATCTTTCAAGACATTCACCCCATGAAATAAGGACAATAAAACTTTGATGTAAAAACTCATAAATTGAAGTATATTACACATTGATTAAAATAATGGGCAGTACATACACCACTAAAAAGAAATTGTGGAAAATATAGCATAAATCTCTCGGGGATAAAAGTCGGATGAAAAATCCCTTATGAAAACTCGGCATCCTAACGGCGCCACTTAAAACATCCAAAATGGATTGATGAGAGGAAATAGTGTCTCTCATCATATTAACATAATGTTTACAGAAAGTGGAATATAAAATAACATCCCCCAACATAACAAATATGACCTTAAAAGATGTGACATAAAGGAGAGTACTTAAAAAGAAAGAGAGAGGTTGGATCTCTTACGAAAATTCGGCAGCCTAACGGCGCCACTCAAAACATCCAAAATGGGTTGATGAGATATAATTTGGTCTCTAATCATATGAACATAAAAATTACAGTAAGAGTAATATAAAAGAATATCCCAATTACAAGAAAGATGGACTTTAAAAGGAATGACATAAAAGAGTGTAACTAAAAAGAATGATAGGGGTTGGATCCCTTACCCCACGTCTGACTTGTCTTGTTCGTTTCTTTATATTCCCGAATAATATACTTTGATAAATTAATATTTTCCTAAGGAACTCTTTTAGAGATTATTATTCAGTTAATATCACATATTATAATGTTATATTAATTGATTAATAATGTTAGTTCATATCAGACGTTTTTGCCGATGTTTGGTACATGAGTCAAAAATGAACTTGTTTGAAAAATCATTGCCCAAGTAGTTAAAAGTAAATAATTTCAAGAATAGTATTAATAATTAAAATATCATATATATCCAGAAAATATTAATTTTATACTATTCCATATCAAAAAATGAAAAGCACCGTTCATGGAGACGGTAGGTCGTACTACGCATGAACACTACTTTCATTTTTTATTTGTCATATTAATGGAATTAAAAATAATTGATATATATATATATATATATTATAATTACAGTATAATATATATGTTATATAGGTCATTTATTTTCATTAATTACATTTTTTATACATTCCATGTATTGCATGTACGAGTCACATCACTTGAGGGGGCGGTAGTCCACACTTCCTCATATGAAATTATCGCATTTACACAACATGAAAAGAATAAAGGTATGGTTTAAATCTAAAATACGGAAGAATATAGTAAACATAAACACTATATAAATCATGTATAAAATACAGTGACATCATAATGGCCAACTTTAAAGTTGTTAAAAGAATATTGAACAATCATCATTTCGTGAGGCAGAAAATCGCCAACCATAGAAACAATATGTTCTTTAACCATTAGACGAAGGTGTGTGTAAGTGTAGCTAAAATACTTCTTATAAAAATCCTAGTATATTGATGATACTGTATTTGTTACAAAAGAAATGAATAAAAATAGTTTAGGGGGTTAGAGAAGAAAAATAAAACAAAAAGGACTCAAGTGATGAGATTACCTTAAAATCGGGTAACTACCTTTGGTTTGAGCTCAAAGGCTTCATTGGGAAGACTTTTGCCCAAAGTGAGGCTTCAAAGAGATAGAGATTCATGTGGAGAGTCAAAATGGGCAAGGTTAGGCCGAGACAAAGGCTTTTGATGTGTGGGTAAGGAGGTATAGGTGGGGGCCTTTTGTAAGAGGAGAGGAGGGGCGCTCTTGGAAAGGTATAAAATGTAACTTTATTTTCAAATGAATTTCAGATTTTAATGATCCCAAATTTATTTGTTTCAAGTATAAGTTGATAAGGGTTCGAAATCCACCCTTAAAATAGGTTTTTGAAATTTGTAGGTCTTAGATTTTACATTATGATTCCATTTTATTTAAATCCTTTATTAATTAGGTAATCGCTGCATCATCATGATGTCATAAATAATTTAATTTATTTAATGTCTAAAAATTATAAAAAAATACTATGATGTATGAAATATTTTTATCTATAAAAAGAGTATTTATATTCCAAAAGATCATTTACGTAGAAAAAATTTAAAAATATTTTACTCAAGTTATACATTCTTTGTTACATTTAACATTCTTTAAAAATAAAAATATAAAAAGTCACTTTCTCACAAAATTGATTCCATGGGGCCCCCATGTTTGGAACAAGGCATCCCATGGTCGGCCAGGAGACAAATAGTATCCTTAGGACACATTTTGTGGTAATTTTATATTATTATGATATTATCTTATTATCTTTAACTACCTAATTACTCATTAATCAAGATAATTAAAGATAATTACCATCGTTACTATTCATTATGTCCAAAAACAAAAGAGACTTAATTACATAATTTGGACCTTCTGATTCCAAATATGTAATCCATTTTACCAAATTCCAAACACATAAATTTCAATAATTAATTTAAATAAAACTTCCCATTTTCAAACCAAATAGCGGGTTTTTTAGATACAATATTTATGAAACGATTTGCACTTGTTTATGCCTAATTCCAAAGTGAAATTAATCCCAATGACCATCATTGAGTTACATGGTAAAAATATATTCTAATTAAACTTTAAAACAAATTAATAAGATAATATAACCATATAAATAAATTATATAAAAAAACAGTTTTGATGTAAAATGCAGTATTTTTCACTATTCATTAAAAAATGAACATTGTCAGAAAAATATCAAAAATTAACCCAAGGTAAATTTCATTGTCCCAATCAAAAAATAATATGATTATTTTGAAAAATAGATCTTATAAAGTTGTCAAAAGTTTGATTAAAAATGGTTTTCCATCATAAGGAAGTAAAACAATCTTTTAAAAATACTAATGTATTAAATGCTTAAGATTGGATTCATTTTCATTTTAAGCCTCTAAAATTTATTGGATAAAAGTAAAAAAACATTTAACAAACACATATAATCATATGTTAGTTATTTCCATTCATTCCTGTCAATACAACATCTATGTGTTAACTACCATTTAAAATAATATTATTATATTATTATAGTGCAACGTAAGATTCCCCAGAAACTCGTTGTTGTGTGTTTGGTACGCCATCGAGCATAGCGTCCCATTTAATGTTATATTAATATTTATTTCAAAAATATGGATAAATGTGAAAATTTCATATTTTTATTCACATGGGGTGTTACAACATCGACTATGAATCATTCAATTCAACAGTTTATGAATCCATCCATTAAATGTTTATCTATGATCCATAGTCCAATTTTTAATAAAATGAGGAATAATGGGATGAATTGTAAATGAACAATGACATATAAGTATTAGATTATGTTATCCCAAAAAATCAAAAAAAATTAGATAAAAAAAAGGTAGAATAATATGAGAAATAAGAAAAATAGTTAGGATTCAATAGAACATAATGTTTAGTCTCATTAAACTATTGATATTGTTGAAAAAATAGATAAATCTAGTTTGAGAAATAAAATATATAAGAAAAAATAAATTACATAGTATATCCTATCTCTTGTATGGATATATAAGGGGTAAAGAATTCATCATATATAAATGTAAAAGTCTATATCAGATTATTTATCACCTATATCATAGTTTACCTCGCAATATTCTTCATTGGTAATCAATCATAATCTGACAACTATAATGAAGAATGCTCAATCCACATATCTAATATCTTAGGGTTATGAGGATAATCAAAAATGATAATAAAATTATATTTATATAGAGTTCTAGGGCTTTAGTTCATTAAATAAAATTACTATTATATTTTATATATTTATCATGATTTTCTACTAACAATTTACCTCAAAGAGAATAAAAAAAATCACCAACATTATATTTTTCATATACTGAACCTCACTATCCATAATCAACATTTTTATTATATTTCCTAAATTATTTCCTAATCCAATGGAGACAAATTTATTCCCAATTATGTTTGAGAGTGATTAAATAATTTTTAATATTGGTAATAATGTAGTTCTATTGTCTTGAGACACATATATACCACACCGACTTAAATGAAAATTAAAAATACACACATATATAAATAAAAAAAGGGATAATCCTATAAAAACTGATTTATAGCATTCTCCTAGAATTCATTAGGTTTAACCACAAAAATAACATTGTAAACATAATGGTTGTGTTACTTTTTCCATATATGACACTCATGATTCTAATGTATCTCTTTCATGCTACTAGGATTCCAAATCCCATTAAAAATATGTATGTATTGTTCATTGATGATATTCTTCTACCAATCCTCAATCACCAATCCATACCATAGAAAGGTGGATCCTTCCTCAGTGTAAAACACACCTGATTCATTAATGTGTGTAGGTTCTTTCATTTATATAATCATCTATTAGACATAGAATTATTCAATCAATAGGTCTATATATGGTCGATACACATTGACACATGTAATCTTTCCCACACAAAATAATAGCTCAAATTTCCTAATGAACCATGTAGAAAACTAGTTTCTATTGTCAAACCACTAAAAAACTCATCATATTATGACTCTTTGGAAAACATGGTCTTTATTATTGGACTCCAATGACATTAAATATAGATCAAATTATGATTTTTTTATGATTTGTGATTTCATCATATGTTTTTATCAAATAAACATTATCATTTATCCCATGTTCCTTATTTTTCCAAAAAATATATGTATCCACGATCTCATTTTATCTGTAGAGTGACTTAGTGTTTCTCAAAAAAATTCTACAAATTGGGAAATGATGATCATGGAGTGATATTTATCACTATTAGAAATTCATTCTAAAGAAAAGTGATCATCCTATAATCAATATAAGTCTAACAAATATGCACCCAGTACATTCACTAGTACATGTATAGTCTCTTTAGTCTGGCCATCTTCTATATAATGAAACATTATTGGAATTTGTAAATTAGTTCTAAAACTCTATTCAATAGGGTCATATTAGTATTCATATCACTATTGATAATGGTAAGTGACTATTCACCAAAAATCAAGTTTGTTCCATTAGAATCCTAATAAATTTCTTATATTAATTGTAGATGACAATTTTTTGATGTTCAAAACATAGATGTAAAAAACATATATTTTTCATATATTATTATACCAATATTCCTAAAAAACATTCATGAATTTTAATTTTATATTTAATAACATTGGGTGTTATATTATCACCATCTTCAAAAAATTGCATCCCCAAAATTTTATTTACATATTAAACAGGTGGGGGTACTTTTCCCACATATCCTTTTGAGGCTCCCATGTTGCTTATTAAACCATGGGGTTTCTCAAAAAAACCATTACTTGGTATGTTAACTTATTCAACAATACATATTCCTTTCGATGAAGATTCTAAACTAGTTTCTCTCTATAATAATGGTTCTCTACTATTTGAAATTCTTATGTGCCCAAGAGATGAATTGAATATGTAAAATAATTTTTTGACATCGAAGAGTGAGAAGCATTGTGTACTTGATATAAACATGGAGGAAATACTACTATGTAGGAAAATAGTCCAAAAATCCGTAAAATTTTATTAGGTCTAATAAATGGGGGACTTAGACATTATTTTTGACCAAATTTCATATAACTTTTCCATAGTGAGATTCATAGAAAAATATGATCACCTACTTCAAAAAAGTTAACTTTTATCATGTTATCTACTAAATGTTTCTGCCTACTCTGAGCTGTTCTCAGGTGTTGTTGGATCATATTCACATTCTCATCCTCTTAATCTTATAATTTTGGTCACATCAACATTGTTTCGTCAGCATCATCACAAAATATAGATTTGTACACCATTTCCCATGTAATGTCTCAAATGGTTCCATCTGTATAATGGAATGAAAATTGTTATTATAATAAAATTAAAATAAATAATGATGTTAATCCTAACTTCTCTGGTATTCCATTGAACATGTGTGAAGCATATACTCCAATGTCTGAATCATTCCTTTTGACATCCCATCTGATTGATGATGAATGGATATAATGAAATTTAACTCTCTACCAAATGAATTATAGAGTCCCTTAAAAAATATACAAGTGAACATGGGATCCCAGTTAGATACAATAGAATGAGTAACTCAATATAACCTGAAAGTGTCTTTGAGGTATAGTCATGAATGCTTATCTAAGTACAAAGTATCACAAATATTAAGATAATGTGCAGATTTAGTCATCTAATGAACATTATCCAAGATTGTATTGTTACATAGGGAATTCATTGGAATTCCTACAATAATTACCACAAATACGTTCTCTCATTTCTAATGTGGCAATTTTAATTGGTGATGCATCCCCTTATGTAACTAAAACTATTAATTATTCTTTTTACATATCAAATATTTCATGGTAAAATTAGAAATATAATTTTCAATCCATATCACCAGGAATACTCGTGATTTTCCATGTCTATCATTATACATTCAGGATAAACTATAAATGGAGAACTATGAGTATCACAAAACAATTATTTCTCAACTGGGAATCATAAGTCACACATAACCTTTTAAAAAATCATAGAACAGAATAATTATACTGATTAATTTCTAGAAACATTCTAATTTTAATTAATTCTACCATTTTATATTGGTCACAGTCATCTTTATGTGCCTTCATAATTCTATCTGATAATGATGACTACACTAAAACCTGAACTATTCAAATGTATTTATTGCACCGAAAATTTCTAATCCAATATTCATCAAATAATTAATTGAGGGACCATGTTCCAAACATTACATGGTTATTGATGCATGATATTTTGTTCTCAAATCAATCACCACAATTTTATAGTTTCATGGATTGTGCTTCTTTGTGAAATTATAATCCATTATTATTTCCATCAATCTTTTATTCCCCATGTTTAATTCCTTCTGGGTGAATTTATACTTTGGAATTTTATTTTTAGTATATATTTGTCATTTGGGAAAATATAAATGATGCCTCCAAATTTTCAAATAAAAAACTAAAGAAATTATTTTTAAATCATGTTTCAGATAATTCAAATAGTGATGTTTTAGTTTCCATGAATCATAAGAAATTAACATATCATTCTGCATCAAAACACAACCAAGTCCCTTCAATGAATAAACACTATAGAAGGAAAACTCAACATTTCGGAAATAGGAGGCCAACACTGGAGCATTCACCAATCATTTCATTATTACCTAAAAACAGACATCTCATTCTACTATTTAAATATATTTAATCCATTTTCTAATTAACTTAGATAGTTGGATATATCATTAGGAAAAGAATTTAATAGAACATCGGAAATAATATTCTAATCCAATATAACTACAAATATATTTTACATTTATTGGTATTTTACATTAATCAACCTATTTTTTTGGCTAGATAAACTATTAGACCATCCTTATTTACAATGTTCCCAATATTGGAAATCTATTGCTTCCAAAAAACTAGCAATAGAACCCCTAGGTGAAGTTGTAGGATGAATGAATCATTCATCGTGATAATTCGGAAACTAATTTTTCAACTATAGTGGTTCTATTTGAGCCATTTGGAAAGGGGATTAGAAATTGTCCTAACATCATGAACTATGTCAATTGTTAATTTGACATTCTGATCATGTATGACCCTGGTTAACTAATCAGAAAGAAAATCATGGTATTAATTTATAGCTGAGACATCATTAATCTGAACAATTCACTTATTTTCAATAATATGAGGAAGATAAAATTCATTTCCATTAATCAACAATTTATTAGCTTCCTAATATGTAATCGATTATAATGGTATGTTCATTATAAAAACTAAAACTATTTCTGGAAAACAACTTCTTTATCTCTTCAATAAGTCTTAACAGGATAAAGATAAATTCAATCCATTGATAGAATGATGTATATCTCTATTCATGAAAAAAATATTTACTGTGAAATTCATTCCATATTCAACAATTTAAATATTCTTATAATTTTTCATTTCCATAATATTTTTCCATTGTGTTTTTACAATATGTTCTTGTCTCATATAAAGAGGTGATATTTCTAATTTAGCAGAAAATTACTCAAAAATAAAGGAAATTTCATAACTTGTATCGAAGAAAACATTTACAAAATATGAGTAAACAATAAAGGTACATGATAAAGCTTCATTTTATGGACCAAAATCTTCTAATGTAGTCGAAATAGATCTTACTATAAATTTCTAAACATTTTATGGTTTTTTGGCATTATTCAGATCTCTCTTTGTGTTGGAAATTTCATAATGACCCATCTCCTGACATTTTAAAAAAATAACTATTTTATTATCATGATTACTCATCTATAATATTAATTACAATATAAGACCACATATCAAAATTTATAACATCGAAAAACCTTCCTAGTTTTGGTAACACATTCCCTTGATTGTTTTTTTCTACACTTTTCACAAACAAGAAACTAGAAATTCTTACCATCATATTTATCTATTTGATTATTACCAATATCATTCCATCTAGACACTTTCTTATCATTTCTATCAATGTGCATGTGATCATCAGAAAAATCCCTCTCTACCATCTTATTACATCAGATATGTATTTAATAACATTTAAATACATATGAGGTCAACAAACATTAGTACGTTGGCTTTAATCATGAGTAAAAGAAGGTGATTTTTCTATCGTTGTCAAGAATATGATTTAGATCATACATCACTAGACAGATGGTTTTTTCTTAATACACACACCCTGAATCATTCACATTTTAATTAAATTAATGATGTAATTATCCAACATATGTTTCACCACCTTTGGAATATAATTTTTAAGGAATATATTTTTAAATTCATACCACTCTAATAAATCAATATCCTCTCCATAGTTTGTATTCTTGACCATTGACCACCACCGATCAAATTCACCTTAGAATTTTTAAATAGAAATACACACTATTTTATTATCTAAATAGACCATATCATTGAATATCTTATCAATAGACTTAATCAATCCCACAACTATTAATAGCTCAGAAGTTCTATTTGATGTAGGAGGGTGTTGTCTCATAAATGTTCCATTGTATTTATGTTCCTTTGTGGTACCTCTATATATTCTCATGCATAGATTCCACCACCATTTATTTCATACAACAGCTAGTCCATTATCGTCCCAAACTATTTCGTTCCAAATCCTACCATTCTAGGCTACATATTAGGTAGGATAACATTATTTTAGTTCCACTTTTCTTAAACTTCCCTATTTCTTCTACAGAAAACCATTCAAAACAAGCATAATATATTAAATAATACAAGATAATCATTAAATTGTATATCATTTCAAATTAACCATAGAGTAAAAATAATTTATGGAATTTTATTAACATCATCATAGCCCCTAAAGTTATATAAACCATCCTTCGATACCAACTATAAAGAGAAGGCATTATTACATTATATAATCTTTAATATTAGCCAAAAACTTATTTTCGTTAAAATATAAGATATTTTAAAAATTATAGTTTTATATAATTGGGATATAATACAAACATAACATTATATATTTATATAGAGAAGATAACCCATAACAAGTATCCATATTAGAAAAATGAAAAAACTTTTTAAATAAAACATGTTTTCTATGAAAAATATTCATATCTCTTTGCTAGGCATCCAAATTTTTCTAAAATCTTTATATACTATCAAAATGAATTGAAAACATGTAATGAGCCCAAAAATATCACTCCGGGATATAAAAAAGGGTTAAAAACATTATTCCATGAACACTTGTAATGTGTGAAAATCTTTAAGAAAAACATACTTTTACCCATACAATCATACATTGAGAAACCTGAGATTTCCATGAGATTCCAAAGTATGAATATAGAACAGAACTTGAACCGCAAACTAATACAAGGGAATTAATTATAAAATCATATAAGCCTCTGTATTAAATTATAATTTATAACCCTCATAAGAATCAAACAATTTGGGTAACAATCACAGTTACACTTGGAGTAACCATACGACTGACATCCAACAAACTCATAACCAATGCCTTACAGGGAGATATTGGTCCCACTATTCATCAATAAAATATACACGATCTAGAAAATAATCATACAATATAAATTATTGCAAAAAAACAATTCTGAATTTCATTGAAAAGACATTTAAAAATGGTTTTTAAAAGAAAAGTCCCTTACAAATATCATATCATTGAATATAGTTTAAACAGAATGGATGGAATATGTTTACACACTATAAATACACATATGATAACCTAATATAAACAAAAATCATCCCAAAATCCTGTTTAGAAACATATAAATAATGAAGTAGAAGGTTAACCCAATGAGTGGGAATCAGGTTAAGAATACTTTACGAGAAATTGGAAAACAAACGATGTCGTTAAAAACATTATAAAATCATTTGATGAGATAAAAGGTATATATCATAATTATTAAATAATATTCATTATACGCGAGATATAGAATGAATAATACCAACATAAACCAATTGAAATTAAGGAGAATAACATAAAATGAATGGTTGAAAATTATAATGTCGGTGGATTCCCTTACCTTATAGTGTAACTCCTAAAACAAGGAGTCTTTGACCTTGGGGAATAGTGGAAACCTCGGGAGGACCCATAGGGATTTAATAATTCCATGTCTTTTAATATGATGTCTTCAGAATGATAGAAAATGAATTTATGAGTGGGTATTAATAGTAAATGAGAGTTAGTTTTTTATTAATTTCAAAGGACACCATATTTGGATTTTTTTAAAAACGAAGGGCATCCCATGGTATATGGCCATGGTATTATCCACATAGGACAACTAATGTTAGGTTTTACTATAAAAAAGTTCGCCTTCATATTATATTAATTTTTATATCATTATGATATCATTAAATATACCAAAAACCCCAAACTGTATTTTTACTATCCACAAAAAATTCAAGAATATTAGAAATATCCCAAAAAATATCTCTATAAATTTTATTAATGTGGTTAACACAAATGTGAACTCCTTTATTGAAATTAATTTTTTTAAATTTATTAATTTAGTTTTTAAATAAAATCATACATTATGAAAAAATTGTCCCTTTTTGAACTATAACTCATTTTATATCACCTAGAAAATTAAATCAAGATGTAATTACCATAAATAAATAAGTAAAAAATAATAATAATACAATTTACTATTCATTTGGTTCATTGTAATACTCAAAAGGATATGTTACAATTCACCAAAAATCATGTTCTCTACATCAGATTCCAAATAACATACTGATCAATATTTTAGATAAACATTTTTTGAAATATAAAACAAAGAATCGATAAAATAATATATTTACAATGGATAGTTATTACACAATTCTTAAAAAAATGATTCATTACATTGAAATTTAATTTCAAAAAGGTAGGGGGTTACATTTTCAAAACCATTTAAAAATTTCATCCCTTCAATTTTATTTAATTTTTAAACAATTAAGGGTACCTTTACTTCATAGCGTTTTTGACTCTCATGTTGCTTCCTCAAAAATACGGTTTCTCTAAAGAAACCCATTACATTATGGATTAAATTATTATAAATACATGTTCTCTCCAATAAAGAATATGAACTGGTATCTCTTTATATGAATGTATCTCTTCATACTTAATTTTCTCTAGGCTCAAGACGTGAGATTAATCAGGCACATAAATTTTCTTCCTCAAAATATGAAAAACATTGTATTATTTAGATAAACTAGTAGAAAATAATAATCGGTAGGAAACTGGTAAAAGTTACTAAAGAATTTTAGAAGGTCCTACAAACCATGCACTTTTTGTTCCATTTTATCAAAACTCATAAACTATTCCATGGTAAAATTATAAGAAAAACATAATCACATACCTAAAATGAAAACGTTTTCCTTCTGTTCTCTGCATAACTTTTATGTTTGCACTAAGTATGCCTTCATTTATTATTGGATCATCTTTACTTTATCATTCCCATCCTCTACTAATTTAGGTCCCATCAACTTCTGTTCCATGACTTCATCCAAAAAAGATGGGGTTCTACACCACATTCTATTACAATTACATAAAATGTGCCATATCTATACATTTATGAAAGGAGTTATTATAAGAAAACTCAACTAATGAACGAAAATGATCGCATCATCCCTAAAAGTCTATTGATGAATTTTGAAGAATATCCTCCAATGTATGAATTGTTTGTTCAAATTTACTATATGATTGAGGAATAAATGTTTTAATGAAATTTAATTCATTTCACAATGAATATATACATCCCTTCCAAATTTTTTTGAACCTAGGATCTCAGTCAGATACAATGTAAAGTGGAACTCTATATAACCTGATAGTATTTTGAGATATAATCGAGAATGCTGATCGAATGAAATTGTATCTCAAAGGGAAATGTGTAGATTTATTTAGCTAATCAATAACCACCCACGTCACATTATTAACTCGAGTAGTATTTTGTATTCCTACCACAATATCGAGGTATAAATTCTCAATCTTTACTTTGGCACCATGAAAGGTTGAATCATAGACATCGTTAATACCGACATTGCTTTAACATTTTTACATGTAAAATATTTCATTCTAAAATAAAAAATAGACCATTTCATTCTTGACCACCAGTAATAGTCTTGATGGTCTTTTTTCATCAATGAACATACAAGATGAATTAAAAATGGAGAACATGGAGCATCATACAACAAATAATTCATCAAATGGGTATCAAAATAAACACACAAACTGTTACCACTTTTTAAAACACAATCCATATCAATGTTAAATTCTTGAAACATACCCATTATAACAAAATTATACTATTTTCTGTGGCTCAAATCCTTATTTCTTTGAATTCATTATTTTTTTTCATAATTATTAATGTTCAAAAACCTAAAACACAATAGAGATATTTACTACAAAAAATACTTCTAAACAAAAATCAATCAATTCATTAATCAAGGGATTATGTTACAAAGGTATCATGGTAAATGATGCATGATGTTTCTACTCAAGGAATCGTTCATTATTTTTTCTTTTCCAGGATGGGAGATGATTGTGAAATCATAATCCATTATCATTTCATGAAATATTCATCCCTCATGTTTAATTAAATTTTAGTGAATATATACATTATACTTTTATTGTTAGTATATATTTTACATTTGGATCCATATAAATGAATTCTAGAAATTTACAATGAAGAAACCCATAGTTGTTATTTCCAAATCAGTTGTGGGAAAATTTAACACGTGAGGTTTTAGTTGTCATGAACCAGAAGCCATTTAATAATCATTATATATCAAAACACAACCAATTCCCATAAATGAAGCATTACTATAGATGAGAAGATATCCATTATAGGAAGGCATGTCCTACAATAGATCATTAACCAATCTCTTCATCAGTTCATAAAAAAAAATATTGCGTTTTTTAGTCAAAATAAATTTAAACCATTTTATGTTAACTCTTTTAGCAGGATAGATACCTATGAAATGTTTTTAACTAACTGTTAGTAATAACCTACTAATCCAATAATACTATGAATCTATGTAACATTATCTTTTCATTTACATTATTCAACCATACAATTATTGGTATTATCAACTTCTATTCCATCTACATTTATAATCTTCCATGAAATTAAATCTCTTGTATCCAAATATCACCTATTCAGAACTTTCCATTATGTTTATTTTATATTAATGTTTTGAAAAATACCCATCAATTATTTCATTCACCTATTTTCTTTTAGAAATAAATGAATTCCATAAATACACACAACCAAAACCTCATCCAAAAACTCATAAAGTATTCTATTGATAAGATCAATTAATATAAAAAGTGCATTCGTTTACCAAAAAAACATAATAAATTAATAATTCAAATATATAGTATACAAATTCGTTTTTGGGAGGTCATCCTACCTCACCTTTAGCTGATGGTATCAGGATCTCATATAAATATAGGAAAAGTACTGAGCTCCCAAGAGCTCATCAAAAAATTCATCTATATGACGAAAATGTTACTTTTTTATATAGTGATGTAATTCATTTCTCTATAATCAATGCAATGTCTGATGGAATCAATTTTTTTTAATGAAAAAAATAGGATGACACCATGGTGAAGTACTAGGAATAAGGAAACCATTATCACAAAAAACCAAAAACTGAGTACTCATCACAAGAAGATCTATTTGAGCTATTCAATAAAGGGGTTATTATATTGTCATAGCATTAGTAACTAATTCAATTATGAATTCAACATAATAATTAGGTATCAAAATGGATAACTCATCAGGAAAATCTTTATGGAATTCATTTTCCTCTAGTACATCATTAATTTAAATAGATCCCTCATTTTCAAATATATGATCATGATAAATTTTATTACCATATTTCAATAGTTTCTCAATTTCCAGATATGTTATCAATTTAATGGATTCATTCTTGTATACAAACAGAAACACTTTATAAAGAAACATTTGTAGCATTACAATCAATCATTTCTTGATAAATAAAAGGCCAATAAATTCCAAAAATAAAGATTCATATAATTTTTCAATGCTATACTATTTGCCCTTGTATTTTAGCAATAATATATCGTCTCATTTATTGTGGTGATATACCCAATTTACAAATAAATTCCTCAGAAATAAATAATGTCTAGTCCCATATCGAATATACCTTTTGAAAAATTCGATTTAAAAAAATAAGGTACCAAACAAAACATCATTAGATATTATAACATCTACTATCATAGTTTCAAAGGATATCACAACACCTTTCAACATATACATTCTCTTTGTTGCATAATTCTGATCTCTTATTGTAATGAAATTTCCACAATGAAATATCTATCCACATTTAAAACAAATAATAGTTTTCTTATTGGGATTAGTCATGGGATCATTTTTATTAAAATCCTGCGTCATTCAACTAAAGAAACCACATCTAAAACACTTCCTAGTTTTGGTAAATAATTCCCCACGGTGTGTATTGCACACATTTCACAAACTGGAAATAAGAATTTCATACCATCATATTTCATTGAATGATTCTTACCCTTCACTTTCCATCTCGACCACTACTTCTCCTTTTTTTTACATGATCCTCGGAATACTCAATATCAACATTTTCAACACATAAAAAAAGTTTCTCATAACATTTTAATTCATGGGAGGCCAACACCATTGGATACATTAGATTTAATACCAATTAATAATGATTTATTTTTGTATCATGATATAGAATAATATTTAAAGGATTCAACACTAGTCGGGTGAAGCTTTCTTTATAAAAATCCCTTGAATCTTCCTCTTTTTATTCAATTCAAGAAATTTATTTTCCATATTATGTCTCACCTCCTTTTTAAAATATTCTCCAAAGAAAATACTTTTTAAATAATCAAACTCTAAAGAATCAATATCCTATCTACTCATGATATTATTGACCATTAACCACAAATGATTTCTATAAATTACAAAATGATAAATTAAAAGAATTAATTTTTTATTATTTGAACATCCCATTACATGAAATATATTTTCAAGGGCCTTAATCCATTATTCATAGGCAATATTTTCATAAGATAAATTGAAATTAGAAGTGTGTTTTCCCATAAACTATTATACTATTGTTATGTTATTTTTTGGAACCACATGTTGTTCTCTTTCATGGAATCCACAACCATTTATTTCATACATCCCCTGATCCATACATTCACAAAATGGTTGGTTCCAATAACAACTATTCCATGCTGCAGATTCAAAAGGAAATCGTTCTGTCAGTGCCTCTCCTCTATAGCTCCCCTATTTCTTCTACGAAAAACCGTTCTGAACAAACATATCATAGTCTAAGAAAACTAATAATCTATATATTATATATAATTTCAAATTAAACATATAGTAAAAGTGATTTATTTTTTTATATTTACATCATCCTATCTTGTAATTTTTTCTAAACCATCATTTTATATCAACGATAAAGGCATGTCCTTATTAGAATAAATTTTCAGGAATTGTATTCAATAAACCATTTCCCTTAAAATTGAGGATCGTGTAAATTATAGAGTTCTATTTAATTAATATATAATATAGATATAACATTAAACATTCATACGGAAATAATGCCACAAAAATAGTATCCACATATTCCTAAATTAAATTTTTAAATTAAACAATTTTTCTCTAACAAATCCTCATATCAATTAATATGGTTTACTTCTATGTCTTACAAATATTTAAAACCTTATAAAATAATTTAAAAACATGGTATGAGAATATATAGAATAGTAATAAATATAAAAATTATGAAAGAAAACATTAATCCCTGAATACTTGTAGTGTGTGAATCATTTTAAAAACAGACCTTTACCCACATAAATATACTTTTTGAAACATGAGATTTCAATGAGACGAAAAAAAACATATTGATAATAAATAAAACGATAATGTTATCATAGGGAATTACTTTCAAAATCATGAAACTCTCTTGGAAACCTTATATTTGTAACCCTCATGGATACCATACAATTTTTGTAACTATCACAGTTTCAATAGGATTAACAATATGACTGACCTATAACATGCATATACAAAATACATTAAAGGTGGATATTGGTCCCAATTTTCATCATAAAAAATTTCCATGAACCAATACATAATAATACATCATGAATAACATAATAAAAACATTTCTTTTGAGTTTTTTAAATTGGAGTTTGAAAATTGTATTTTAAAAGAAAAGTCCCTTAAATTGTTATACAATTGATGTGAGACATAATAGAGTGGATGGAATATGTATATAAATTATAAATACAAAAAAATTAACATAATATAAGCAAAATTAATAACACATGCACTTTTAGTACCACATAAATAATGAGTTATAAGTTTAACCAAAATAATTGAAATCGGGTTACAAATTTCCTTACAAAAAATATATAGCCAAACAATGTCGATAAAAATTACATAATATATTTTAATTATAGAAACGATGTATCAAATCATAAATAAATTATATATAAATTACGGGGTTTATGGAATGACATATCCTGACAAAATCCAATTAAAATAAAAAAGAATAACATTAAATGAAATCTTGAAAAAGAGAAGGGCGGTGGATTTCATTACCTTGTACATTAAATCCGTAAATATGTTAATTGGCAACTTAGGGACTTGACATCACCTTGGGAGGAATCAGAGAGGTGTAAAACAACTAGTAATTTGAGGATCATATGAATATAATGAATGAAAATGATGGAATGATATGGTATTCAAAGTAAATTAGAGGGATTGTTTTATTTTTTTAAGGACACCTCCTTAATGTTTTTGGGATAACAGTGGGTGTGCTCATGTTATGTGGAAATATTCTAATCCAAATCAGACACCTAAATTCTCATTTTATATAAAAAAGTTGACAAGAATTTTATATTAATTATAATGTAATTATTATTTCATTAAACACACCAAAAACTCGAAACTATATTTTTACTATACGCACAAAATTCAAAAATTACATAAAAATCACAAAAATTACAATATCAATTTCTCTACATGATTAAAACAATATTCAACTCTATTTATGAAATTTTTTTCTGAATTTTACGAATTTTAGGAATTTATTATTTAAATATTATCATACATTATTAAAAAATTAATAATTTTAAATAAATAACTCAATTTATATAACCTTGAAAAATTTATCAACATGTCATTATATTAAATCCTTCAAAAATTAAAAAATTAATATAATTTACTATTCAATAGTGTGTTATAATATTCACCAAAAATCATGACGGTTCTATCAAACTCTAAATAATATGTTAATCATAATTGTATCTGATCATTTTTCAAATTAAAAACACGGAACTGGAAATAATATGTTTCAAGGACAGTTGTAGTTATCAATATAAAAAAATTATTAATTTATTTCAATTTTATTTTTAATCAATCGGAGTGTCACATGTATAACATAGAAACTAAATTGAATCTCCATCATCAACTCCTAATTTAATGTGACTAAATTGGCTATCCATATTTCAAAAAGGTTTAACTACTCTAATAAAATAGAAAATCTTTTATAGAGCATCTCTTGGAGACATCAATTAATGTCGAACCTCACAACCAGTGTCTACCAATTTATCATATATCAAATGATAAGGATGAGAAGCAATCACCACAATGGACTGAAGAAAAAAATCACCACCCTTCACCAATAGGTTTAGATATAATGAATCAAACTACTCATTTGTCTCATACACCAATACATAATGAGACTTCTTAGTAATATATTTAGCCACCATGTTTTCCATCCAATTAATAATTACAATTTCAATGTAAAAGTCATGTGAAATCCCAAACCAATGTATCTTTATTTTTTTGTAATATATTTGAGTTAAAATATAGTTGTGAATCTAGTGGTCTGAGTAAAAAAACAATTGATATCCTATAAGGTTGTTCCGCTACATATTTAGAGCGAATACTACCGCTTCTAACTATAAATAATATGTTGCAAAATTATACTCATAGGGTATGGACAACCATGGCCCATAAGTGATCACGTACATTCTCTACATAAATAAAAAATAATGATATCTCTATAGGATTTAATGAGACACCATGAAATCAATTTCCTTATTTTTCAGCATTAGGAAAGGAGCACTAGTCAAAATAAAACTCAACTAATCAAAGGATCAATTAAAGTAATCATCCTCGAAATTAAAATGCGATTCAAATGTCAAGAATTTCATAGAAGGTTATATCGCAGAAAATCATTACACAAAAATAATATAATACCCCACTATACCATGTAATAATAGAACCTAAGACATATTATTTGGTGGTTCCATGAATTCCCTATATAAATATTTTCTATATCCATAGAAAACAATTCTCAGAGATGACATTTCCCATACAGTGGACCTCATGCATCCACAATATGAACATCTTATTATTACCATAATGTCTGTATATCCATTGTATATCTAGGACCATCCTATGACACACTGTATGCTCCTCCTCTATCCCAGAGGAAATTTGTATAATCTCTTTAATGAAAACTATGAATCCATCCATGTATGATTTTATGAGAATTTCATTAGAGCCATGATAACTTCATGGGAATAAGACACAAAAAACTGAATCATGAGTGAATAATTATTTCATTGTGGAACCAGAATGCTGTCTTTATATGAGCATCATTGGAAACCCACAACTCATGGTATCAATAATTGAAAATAATTTTTATGAAAAAACACACACATTTTTTTTCAGAAGAGGACATATATAATTAAAAAAATGAATTTTTTTTGTTACCTAATTTTGAAATTTATTGGTAACAAATAGTCATTAGGTTGCATATGTCTTTTTAGGAAAACAATTGATGCTTCATAGGGGGACACACAAGGATTGATAAGACAATTATATTACTGGTATTCCATCTAAAAAATCATTTCTGGAATATTGATGGAGGTTATAAATTATTCCATAGAATATATCAGTTTGGTTCCATGGTAATTTTGGATGAAAAATTATAACAATTAATATATATGTACTACCAAAAAATCAATAGAGAATACAAATATATAATTATACAATATGAATATAATCTATATTTTTTAGTATTCCACTCAACCAAGGTATAATCTCAACAGCATATGGGGATATGTTTTTGTTTACTGCTCATGATACTCACTATCTTAAATATAAAATCGGTATTTCCACTAATGGTTAATTTTGTTAAATGTTGCCAAAATATCAAACCCTCCTATTAGCATAGTAATTTTTAATATGATCATTTGAAAACTACATTTTACCTAGGAGTACATAATGGTGATTCACTACAGTGACAAAAATTTCCCTTGAGAATCTATCATCATTGAATTCTAAATCACCTTCTTCGAAAATGTATGATATAGAAGAATAATTCCCAAAAGAGATAATATTCTAAATCATTGAATGGAATCTCAATCTCTCGCATGGGGATACAAATATAATGGGAACTGTTTTTATGTCCATACATGTACTATAGAAAGAGTTTAAAATAAATCTATAATGGCTTAAATAATATCTTGAGAAGCCTTGTCATGTCCCGCTAAAGCCAACAAGATTCATTTACAATGACTGAAAACCCAATAAGACTTTTGTGTGACATATATTGTTGGAGGGATACATATCTCATAGAATTACAAACCACTATATGCTCCTACCTCTAGTGCTACACCTACTGATTGATTAACAATTCCTTCCATGTGGCTACCCTGGAAATACCTAGCAAATCATTTCTCAAAAAACTGCATCTTTGATGGTGGTCCATCCATTTCTTATCTACCCACCTCAACCCATCTGGTTGGGAAATCATATTCCATGTGACCTCACCAATCTCAATTATAGCATCACCCATCTCATGTATAGATAATCCTATTTGATAACCATACACTATAAACCAAATTTTTTAAATTAAATCATATGGTGTATATTTTACCGATACATAAATGAATGACTATTTCAATATTTTTTAGATGTCTGAAGAACATGATTCTAATTGTAGGATCATGCCACCAGGAATACATATTCAATGATTCTATATAAAAATATATTATATTTTAGTACACTATCACAATTATGAATTTATATGTTCAGTATGATATCTTATATGTCACTTTGGAGGATAGGATCAAATTTTACAACTAGAAAAATCCATATCATCCCATATCGACTGAGTAATGCATGTGGTTGAAAAACCTCACGATGTACTTACCAACTAACATACCATGTTAATATTGGGTTAGATTCCCCACAATCAAATAAAAGTGATATTAGAAATTTTATTACTCACTTTAGAACAATTCATAGAGTATAACCATGAGAGAATCAAGTTAGAATGAGTCTTTGTTATAAAACTCCACTATCACCCTTATTCTATATGAATATGATTAACTACATCCACAACCATATTATGAGTTGGGTTTGGAACAATCATGATGATTTATATGACCAAATCAAGCCACCCATTCACTACATAATGGAATGTATCACCCTGTATCTTTTTCAGTATCTAATGATGAAACTAACATAATTCACTATGATTGTTTAAATTATTATCCTTCCCAAGATGAGAAATAAAATATCCAAAATGCATATGTTTTTACTCCTCGACAATTGGGTGAAACAGATCCTAAGAAGTTCCGAAAACTATGGGTTCATCACACATGTTATGATCTACATGAAAATGAATCTACAACCTATATGGATGTCATCATGGAGGAATTTTGATATTGATCAAGGGGTACCATGATTAAATGATCATATATCAAGAGATGACTTGGAATGGACATTAATGTCAACATATCTAATCTAGTACAATGAATATAATGTTTTATCCCTATAAATGATGAAATAATATTGAATCAAAAAGTTGGTATTCAATTCTATTGTTAATGGACACATCAGTTATCACGCCAATACAAGTTTCATATCCTAAAATCCAAACATGATATTCTCCAACATCTTTTCCCTAATATCAAAAACCAATCATCACAATATGCATAAACTCTAAACACCATCATGGAAGGTGAAAATACCTCTTTTACCACAATATTTTAAATCTACACATCACGACCTATTTGTCAATTATATTCATGTGGGACACCCTAATATTTCCTCTAATAAGAAAGGTCCTGGTGATAAGTATTTAGTAGGAAATTACAAAATAGAAGGACTAAGATTATGTTACTATTTGAATATTCATATGATGCTCCCTTAAAAAGTGTATATATTTAACAATTATAGAACATGTAATGATCAAACCATGAATGTATTATCCTTTGAAGAATTAATCATGGTACAAATTAAATGTACAAAATTAGAAATAGATGAAATAGGCTTTACAAGAAATGATGTCTCAAACAGACAAGACATGGATAAAGGTCGATTGATGAGGGAAAGTCATTAAATCTATATGGTGAAACTTTGTTCATTTTCAGTAACACATGGAACATATATTCTCCCATAAAAACCGGTCGTCCAATATCACTATTGATTTTCTTATCCTAACAATGACAAACAACACATATGGGGGAAGCCCATGAATGGGTGTGTATATACACACCTGGCAATATTTCCATAAAGAAATAAGGGATAAATTTTAATATATAATTGTTAGATCTATCAATAATAATAATGAAATTGAACCCATTAATTGATATAATCATAAATGAAAAAAGATATAAGGGGATTTTTATCTCTATAGAAAAAATAAGAATTAGGAATCTACATATATCTCTAAAGGTCCAAATATAATTACCAAAATAAGAAATAAAGGAACATGAATCCATGTGGAATGATAATATGTTACCACTGTGATCCACAGATTGGGATGAACAATCTATAATGGGGGACACACTCTCCATCTGATCTTAATGATAGCGGGTCCACTACATAGATATAGTAATAATTCCCAATGTGTTAATGGGGATTTGTAACATAAACTATATACCATATATGGGATACCTATTACCTTTTTTGAGAACGGGGTTCCTATAATTGATAACACATTGATGGTCACTCCTGTTTGATATCATAGAACATATGTTTTCAATATATGTATTCTACACGAATGACCTCATTTCATATATTTGATTATAGAATGTGATCCAAAATTATTTTTGACAAGGAAAAACTAATGATAGGATACTCATTATACCATATATGTGTCTCAAAGATAGAGATACTCAAGTTGAAAGAACATGAGGAATGTACAACATGTTTATATAGGGTCACATGTTGTGTGACCATTCCTTGACACCTAGGTGTGTCCTATAGTACACATGGCATGGATAGATAGATGGGTCAACATGGTGTGTAAATTAAATATGGGAAATCTCTTTGATACCTATGTTTTACCCCTATTTATTTTTTCATGCTTATGTACTTTGGTTCATGATAACATAAATTGGTTATTCTCTTATACCTATATGTTTTCATGTAAATGGTTGTGCTCATGTACTCTTTTTTTATCACATGTACCTATATTTTCATGTCAATGTACTAATACTGTATAAATGTATCCACCTAAAAGGGGCCACATGGCGTGAATGGTATTATTCATAGTATGTGATATTAAACACCACATAAAATTCAAGATGCCATGGCAAGGGGGATACATGAAGGTTTTTCATTTAAAACACTATGTGTAAGTCATAATATTCTAGAGGCCAATTAAAACCTCATGTGTCTCTCCAACATAATCATTTCTTCCATTTTATGTCTCATGAATGATAGATATATGTGTGACTATGTCAAATACAACACCATATCCTAGATTATGACCACCAGAAAATTGATGTGGTACATCCCATCACATAATGCCTTTCACAAGGAAAATTAATTATTATAGAGAATGAAATTAATTTTGTAATAAACTGTGACCCACACCACATAATTATAAATACAAAAAACAATGAACCATACATCATCCACACATCATTCATAAATATGGGGGTTTCATTTCTCAAGAATCTAACCTGGAAATTTCAAATGATGATCATATGGGACAATGGTGACGAATATGAATACATGTAGAGAAAATTTACAAAAAAAGAATTGATATATCAATTAATCAATATGATCCTAATAAATATGCATGAATTTTGGAAAGAAAAATGGCTTAAATCATATGATAAATAAAGATAAAAATGTTGTTATATAATAATAAAAATTATCCACTCAGGAAAATATCTCAATTGGAGAAAACATGAAGAAAAATCCATGGTTATAATTTAATTAAGTATAGTCAAAATCCTTGATATAGCATATACTACCATGATTTTTTTATACATCATCGGTGAATAATATTTTTGTAAGTGATAAAATTGGTAATCTTATTATATACATCGTCTCCCTCATGACTCACATCAATCCTGATCATCCCAGAAAAAAAGTAATAACACCCCCTAATTCTATCAAATATCTATGGGTTATGAAAATAAACCGCAATACATTATATAATTGCATAATTATAGATATGGATAGGGTATAAGGTCAATAATTAATACAAGTAAATTATTATATTTTCTTTTCATCATTTAGAGTTAATAGAATAAATTTATTGAAAACATGAGATTAGTTAACTTTATATCATTCATAGGGTAAACCCCACATTATAGAATCATATAGGGTGTTATATTTCACATTTGCAGTCCAAATGTACACTAAATCCATTTAAATGGAATATATATATGTGCATAAATATACATACATTAATATGTTCAATATATTTTTTCAGAGTTCTACAACACTAAATCATTATGTCATATATAAGGATTTATTGAATTATTCAATGTAATAAACCCAAAAAACCTGATTCCCTACATATAAATTGAAATTAAATTAAATTAATAAAAAATATATAATCAATATGACGTTAAAATAAATAAATATATGTATTAAATAGATAATATGGACGAATAATTGTCCCTAATAAATAAAATAATTTTACCAATATGATTATTTAGATATACAACATATATTGAAATTGTATATTGTTATGAAAATATCAATGTAATCAAAATTAATAATTACAAATCCACAATACTAATATTATGGATATTAATTTTAAAAATTTAATTTATAATTAATAGTGGTAGTGGTTGATAACATTATCACATTAAAATGAAAGATAAAAAATAGGCTTTAATCCATAATCATATAAAAGTTCCTTTAAGATCATCAATTCATCAAAAATAAGGTTTATAAAAACGAAATAATTTTTCAAAATTATGGATGAAATAATAATTTAACCTTTAAAAATAAATTCCCTAAATCATTAATAAATTAATTATATAAGAATTATTTTAAAATATTTAGAATATAAATTCCAACCATTTATAAAATCCTAAATTTTTATTTTAAAAAAATAATGAAATAAATGAATAAGGTGTAATTTTATTCCAAATAAAAATTGAATCACATGTAGTTATTTAAAATTTTCATAATTGATGAGGATAATAGAGAATACACATTCAATATATATGTATAAAAGATCATTCCTTTTAAAAAAATTAAATATTAAAAATGGATTCATTATAATAAAATTAAAAACTATATTTTAAATGATTCAAATAATTGTCAAAGGTAGTAGATGAATAACATTACCAGTCATTTTAAATTAAATCAAAAATTAAATAATACAATTTATGTAAATTTATGTGGTTTTAAAGGATTCAATATCAAAAATGAGAAATAATTATTTTTTTATTTGAAAACTAATATTCAGATTTTATTAAAAAATAGATGAAATATTAAATGAAAAATATGAAAGCCCAAAACTAAATAGATGATTATAAAATTTATAGGATTTTATAAATAAATACCATTAAAATTAATCCATTCTATGTTTAAACATGAGTAATATTTAATAATATTGAGATTGTAAAATGAATCTTTACATCAATAATTACATTTTAATCAAAACTAACAAAAATTAAAATAATAATTGAATCATAGAAATATATTAAAATGATTAAACAAAGAGATATTATATAAATGATGAATTATTTAGACTATATAAATGAAATTTGGATCGTAATATGAAACATAAATCGATTTTGTGGAATATATATCAAAAGTCATTACCTCGTATTCTTACATGGTCTAAAATGTTTTATCCTCTTAAATAATATATTTAATTTTATTAAAACTCTTTAATTAAACATTTTCAAATATATTATGTTTTATTATTTTATTTTAGAATCATTTTATATTAATTAAAAGTATATGTATTTCATTGATTGACCACGTAATTTTGTTAACTCAGTATATCTAGAAATACAATAGAATATTAACCATGGATAAAAGTTTTATAAATTGAATCAGTATTCCCCATAATGTTCATATTTTTTGTTTCATAAAAAATATGTTTTAATAAAATTCTAAATGTGGTAATAGTAAAACAATAATCATCATTTCAGGGAGGTGATAGTCTACATGCATGCATGAAAATAATTTAAAATTTCCAATGGATCAAAGGGTAACATGTAATATGGTAAATTATTTTTTAGAATATTTATTATGTGTAATATTTCATATATATTTATTAATTATATATTCATAACTCATCATGCGTGGTAGTAGTGAAAAATAAATTACATCTCTATATGGAGATAATAGTCTGTACGTACACACAAGCATTTTTTTCATTTCTCATAGGATAAAAATGAGATGAAAATGCATGTAAAATTAGCATTAAATCATAAAATTATAGTAAATATACTTATTTAATTATGTTCACATGGTTATAAAATATTTGGATAATGTTTAATAGGTATTCACCATGGAAAATATTGGTAATATCATATACATATTCTTTTAGTAATCTCTTCTAGATCACACCTTATAACATCTAGAAGATTAATTTCGTAAAGAATATAAACTATATGATTTTTTTAATTATGTTAATTTTATTATTTAGATGTTGTTTTTAATAATATTCTCATTATCTATATAAAATATAAGGGAGGGGTCCCATTCAATAAGCTAGGTGGGAGGAAAACATCTAAATATTTGAAACATTATTTTATAATATATGTATAACTCAATTCAACGGATCTAAGTTGTCATAAAATTTATGATGATAAGGGTATTTTAAAAATATTGCCAACGAATGATATTCATGAGTGTTTTTAACGTCTTATCCATTTATTATATCCCTTTTAACACATTTTACCCCTAACTGAGGTGTTTAATATTTACCACGATTATTATTCAGGATTTCCAAATAAGATGTTGAATTCATTACCTTATATTAATTATGGAGGATCAAACTATAAGACCAAATATATAATATTCAATTCATATAAGTATAATAATTCACATTTAATATAATTTGATAATATGAAACATTAACATGTTTATGAAAAATGGCTCACTAATGAATAAAAGTAATTTTATACTAAAATCAAGTATAAAATTGATTCATATAAAATTAAATGATTTATTTTTTATAAAAGGATAAATAGTTATCATTATAAATAAAAATACAATTGAATTCGGTTAAAATTAAATTAAGATAGAGGATAAAAAATATTATTATATTGACTTTTAAATTATAAACATATATTTATTAGATAAACAATATATTTTTAAATGAATTGTGTAAATAATTAATTATATATTTTTCCTATCAAAAATGTTTCATAAAAATTTCATTCATTTAAATATCCTAATAATTTCAAATGTGAATGTATTTCTAATATAATTATTTTCAATATGAAGAAAAAATATATTATAATTCATAAAATTAAAAATAATTCAAAAGTTAAATTTTTAGTTTTGAATAAAAAAATTAAATAATTTTAATGAAAATAAATTCAAAGTTTTGGTGATTTATTTTTTAATTACATTCAATATATTATTTTTGTGTAATATGTTACAATTCCTATATAATGAAGTAATTACATACATTAGTTTTTGATTATGTGTAACATTCATCCAATTTAAAAAATTGTTATCCAAAAAATTTATAGAATATTGAATCATATAAAACGCGGTTTATTATTAATAAAAACATACTTGGGGTCCCATTTATATTCTTCTATAAAAAATGTTCTCCAAAATACTATTACCAGGAAGAAAATCTGATTCCAAGACACAAGTTCTCTATTTTCATGAATATAGAAAATCATTATTTTGTAACGTAATACAATTTCCAATTAAATTTCATATTTACAACATTTCATAAAGATTTATGTAATAGGGATTTGGATTAAATTTCCTTCCAACCCATATAACATCATTATATAAAATAAATTGATGAAAAATTTATCCTATACATTAAATTCAAAATATTTTATTCAATTATATATATATATATATATTTTATAATTTCAAATTCATTTATATTATCCTAATTAGTTCACCATTCTTCTATATCTCATTAACAAATACTTATTATAAAATATACTTTTGTCAAATTCCTCACAAAAATCTTTTATATTAAATATTTACCCATATAAAATATCTTAATATGTATTCAAATATATAAATACACTTGTTGGATAGTATATCAGATTGATAATGATAAGATATTATCAAATATATCATGGTTCTAAGTGAATTTGAAATAAATTTTAAATTTTTTATGTAAATATTTTATCAATATGAGATACAATAAAACAATTATCCACGTGAATACTTACAACATTATTAATAGTGATTATATTGTTCAAATTAAAATGTAAAACCACCTATATTACAAGGAAGAGCATAAAAATGGTTAGGAAATCCATAACAAGTCATATGGAATCGATTCATTTAAGAAATTTGTAATTTGGGGATATTTTCCAAAGTAATATAGGTGAATTATTAAATAGGTATACACATATGTTTCATGAATCCTTTATTATATTCACACTCAACCATTACATATTGATAAGTAAACCATACTTAGTCATTGTCCAGAATCATGTATATTGAATTATTCCACCAATGGTTTTATCTTAAATATATAAATATCATGGGGTTTCTGTCGTTTATAGAGAAATGTATGTTATGGTTTTGATTAATTAATTCCTTATCCATAGAAGCTATTTAGGGAATATATTTCTTATTTGAATATTTTAGCACATCATATTCATTAAAAGATGTCTTCCAATTTTCCATAATTGTAAACATTAATTTTTTTAAACACTTATCAAAATTATATAATTTTTTATATTTTTTAGTCCATATTGTATGGTAATAAATTTTAAAAATCATCATTTATTTATGTCCATAAGTATTTCAATATTTAATATTGTTATATCATTGAATATTGATAATATTTATCTTCAATTTATTCATAAATACAACATAATTACAATGTAATGCATTAACAACATTGTATTCTTTCCTATGGTTGTTTTTATTCAGAAATCATAATTCATTAGTATCTCTAGATGTCTAATTTTACTCATGTTGATCAGTTTCTCTTAAAAGTTATGTTCCAAATAAATAAATAAATATATATATATAAACATCCACCATATTGATAATTCCACATTATCATTATTTGAAATATTATAGAATACAAATAAATATCATTGGTTAGATAAATTTTATCATACATATTTAAATATAAGGATTCATAGTATATAAATATTTCATTATATATAAGGATAGAATTGTTTCATTTAATTGAAGCATCACTATAACTCAAAATATCAGTGCTTAACATTGTTTTTAATAAACCGTGTTCATTGTTAAATCCCCGATAGGGTTTATAAAAAAGTTATTCAGATTGTTCTATCTAATTGAACATAAACCCATGATAGGTCAAATTTATTAATGGGTTAGTTAGTAAATATAAAATTTAAACAATTAACAAATAATAACATATACAGATAGAGAAAACAATGTAACATTGTAATATTAAATATTTCATGATATTATTTAATTTCTCTTTTCATTGAATAATAAATTTATATACCCACATTTGAAATAATATTTTGAGTAAGAGAAACTTCATGAAGCCATAAATATCAATTTTTATTTCCCATAAAAGTTGGTTTTTCTAAATTATTAAATACTGATTCGAAAATAGATTATCTTCTCATCCCAAAATATCATTTATAAATACTAAAATGAAAATATTAATAAAATATTAGAATAAT
The DNA here is from genome assembly GCA_963277665.1 of Viscum album. Taxonomy (NCBI): domain Eukaryota; kingdom Viridiplantae; phylum Streptophyta; class Magnoliopsida; order Santalales; family Viscaceae; genus Viscum; species Viscum album. Next base: position 1,249,574,030 of record OY728148.1, read on the forward strand.
CAAATAATGATATCCATAAAAATAGAGATATACTTAGTTAAAGAAGGGAATTAATATAATTTAATAATGACAATAAATTATTTAAAATATATTCATTGGAATATATTCATTCAATTCATTCACTTTTTAATTCAATATATTAATGTCAGTATTAAAAAAAATATCACTTTTAAATTGACAGAAAAAGACATCATTTCATGGTAGAGGATACATGTTCAAAAAATAATGTAATGGATTTCCCGGTAATCAATCAAAAAACTCATAAAAAAATACATATTTAGTATCAAAAAATAATATATTATCACCATGGTGAAACAATAGGGCTAATGAATCCCTTTTTACAAAAACCATGGAGATGTAATATTAGTTCCACTAATTCAACGATTTCCATTTCATGAGGAGTATTAGATATAGGTTTTTCATCAGAAAATATTTTAGTATAGAATGTATCAACAAAATTATATATATTTACTGGAAATTCTTTCGAAAACAAATCAATTTATTCCTAAAAAATATGTACATATTCTTTTCCAAATAGATATTTTCCTTTCATGGGATGGGTTTTCTATTCATCCCCCAAAATATCATTAAGGATTACAACTATACATAAATTTTAAAATTATTTTTGATATTTAAGTATATCCTATAAATGTAGGGGATTAAATATAACATTTTCTAATCATGATCCCATTATCTTAGAATTTATTTTTTTCGATTTTGTACTATATTAAAATACAATAAATTGATTATATCAATTCCAACTATGTGTATAATTAATATTTTTTAAAATATGGTTTTTTATGAAATAAATAAAGACTAAATAATATATCCTCATTATAATAAGATTTTAACATTTCATCCTAACATTAAAAACATTATCAAGGTACATGGGAATTATTTAATGTTATTAACATAAATATATGATAGAAAAGGGAGTTAATAATAGAAATAATTAAAATCATTAGAATATTTATAAATTATTATCATTGTACCTGTCATCTCATATATAGGATCATAAAATTCACCTATTGTAATAATATAATACTTTTTAACCCAACTTATCTTCTTATAAAGTAGGTTTCCTAATTCTTGGTGACTGGTTTTTATAGTGACCCATGTCCCTATATTTAATGCATTATATAGTATTGGTTTCCATGATACACATGAATTGTTGAGCCATATTTTAATTTTATATAAAAATATAGAAAATTAAAATTCCAATTGATAATTTAATAGGATATTTCATTCAATAATTTTAGCATTAGAAGAATATAATATTTCATGTTTTTTTGGAACATTTCATTTTCCCATGTTCTAAGTTGTTTTCCCAAATATATGTTTATTTGAATACTATCTAAAAAGACTAAAATGTGACATTTGAAATTTTCCCCTATTCTAAATCGTCAACCAACGAGTAGTAGGGGTAATATTTTAACATTGAGGAGACTTTTGGCGCATGAATCAATGTGAAAAATTAGGGCTAACTCTCAAACAACATCTATATCATCATTTATAAGATCACAAAATAAATAAGAAAATATATCAATCAAATATTAATGTTTAAGTGATACATGATCTAAAATTAATTATAATATACAATATAATGACCGTTACATTTTATATCTTGATATTAAACATTAATTGGTTGATAAGAATTACATAATATAACTATCAATTCCAAAATGATATAGTCATTATTACTATAGAAACAAGGATATGTAAACAACTACATTATCAATGAACTACATATTATCAAAATAAAATCTAAATAAATAGAAATATTGTTTAACATATCATTCATAATACCATTATTCATAACCTTGTGAAAAAACCTAATAACGTGTCAGTTCATATCATTAGTAATGGTGAACAGCAGAGATTGAAAATAACATGAATATAATGGGATTAGAACATGAAAATAATATTTGAAACTCAAACCCTTTATATATTAGATCATAAACATGAGTCATGGAAATTTTTATCCAATTTATAGTACATGAATTATAATGTAATCAAAGAACAATATCCATATGAGAATAATATCAGCATATGATAGAGATTTTTGGCATACACATAACTATATAAAATATTTGGTTGAGTATATACACTATAAAGAAATAACATATATATTTGGGATAACCACCCATGTACCAACATTGGGATAGATATAAATGAACGTATACCTGATTTTGAGATTATAAAATGCTTTTTTAAACCCCCTTTTAGGCATAATATATTATTCCATATACCCTATGTTCTCATAGAACATTATGCAATAAATATTTAATTAAACCCTGAGATATGGTACATCTATCACAAAATAAATACATTTCTCTATGAAACGATCATAAAATATTTATTATATCATATCAAATAAGAAAAGTGTTTCACAAAAAAATCAACATATATTAACCTATAGGAAATAAACAGGTTTCATAAAAAATTCATTAAAATAATTATTCATCTAGGGAAATAATAAGGATGGTGTATTTGATCTAGTCCTAATTAAGCTTATGTGAAAACAAATGATATCATTTTTTAGGGAAAATTATTTTGAATGATTGCAATGAAAATTTCATGAGAAAATTTTCCTTTTGACATTGTAACAACATATTGAAACTCTAAAAGTCTCCCTAATATTAAATAAAAATTAATATTTTTAAAAATCACTTGATACATGAAAAAGAAATATTAAATCATTAATTAGTCATGAAATCATTAAATAATGTACATTATGTACTTGTTAAAACAACAATTCATATAGAATTAATGTTAAAAAGTCAAATAATTATTATTCATAAATGAGTAAGTATATTTCATTAAATTAATATTTAAAAATTTAAAAAATGGTAGAAAATTTATTTAAATAGTCATTGGAGAATAATAAAAACTCTCATTAATAAACTATTAGAATTCATGAACTTGGAATAGAAATCATTTTCAACAGAAGTATGATATAGATATGGTTTTTTGTAAAATAATTCATTTAAAAAATTGAGTAAAAAAGAAGGTAAAATTAATAGAAAAAACACTTCATCAAATAACTAGATGATTATAAAATTCATGTTTTTCATTAGGGGATAGAACATGTTATTTAAAAATTATAAAAACACTATAAACAACACTAATTAATAATGACGTCCAAATGTAATACCCTTACCAATTTGATAAATTCTAAATCACATTTCCTAGAAAATCAATAACCATATATTTATATATATATAAAATAATATTAATGTTATTAATGATGAATTTTATTCATCTTATGTTAATAAAGAACAAAAAAAGTGATGAGCATGGAATGTAACCCACCAAAAACGTGAGATGAAAATCAATTACCTAATGTGTTAAATTTATTCATATACATAATAAAACAGTATATAATAATGATAGGATTGTTATAAATACATTACAAAATCATAATCATATATATAACTCATCATAATATATATATAAATTACCTTTTAATAAACATTTATTAATATTTTCTTGTTAATATCATGTTTTAGAAAATAACTTTTTGATTCTTTATATATGTTTTTGTTTATTATTTTACATCCTTATAATTTTTTCATGGTTGAATAATATCAAAAAAAAATTAAATTATTTAAATTATATATTTATATTGTGTTTTTTCAATACATATTATTTATTTTTGGAAGATAAATTACATTATTTATAGAGATGATATATTTTATGTACTAATGAAATATGTTTCCATTTTATCGACAGATAGAACAAAAGAAAGGTAAATAGTTTATCATATTTAAAGAATAATTTTTATTCCATAGATACCATAATTATTCACTAAATATATCTATATCACCATCCATGAAAAAATAAACTAAAAAATAAATCTTATCACACTGTGGAGGCATTAGTCTACACATATGAACAAGAAATGTTTATGATTTCCAATGGCTAGGGAGGTAAGAAATATGATGTGATAAAATAATTATAAAATTATAAATGTTACATAAATATATATATATATATATTTAAATACATAATTATATCCATATGTGTGAAGAAATTATGTGATATTAATTACATCAGTTTACAATATGGTATCCCACCATACAAATGATTGACTTTTTAGTTTTACATTTGATAGGGGAAAATATGGATATAACATATATAATTAAAATAATATAATACTATTATACGGTAGAATGTAATGTTATTAACTCATAATATTTGACATATATTTGATGTTGGTGGAAATAAAATAAAATAAAAATGATCGATTATGAATGATACACCTTTATCAAACAACCGCTAATGGGAATCACAAAAATATTATAATAATGTTATCCCAATAGAAATTAGAAATGGTTTATGAAATAAATTAATACTTCTACACTGATTAGGATCAAACCAACAGTCATTCGGTGTTTGATGTGGAATTTAAAGGGGAGCCGTTTTATTAGTGGGGGAGAGGACAAAATTGGAAAATTTTAAAAGATAAAGTTATATTGACATTTTACACATCAATATAGGGTATAAAATGGTTCATTCTTGAAGCATATTAGATATATTGTATAAATATATCAATAAAATAGTAATTGTGAATCTGTTATTGTCATTTATGTCAGTATTTTTTAGTATATCCCTCTATAACAGTAGTTTTAATTGTAACAATTGTAATTCATTTTTTATTGTACATTGTGAAAAATATTATGTTGAAATTATTCTATAATTTTATTTATATTTATTCTTAATAAATAATAAAATTTTCAAAATATATTTTATATAATTTTTATAATTTTATATAATATTAAATCATCAGGCCTGTTAATAAATGTTTTAAAAAAAATGATTCAATTGTCATAAAAATATTCTAAATATAAATTTATCATTAATTTGATTATAATGATATCAAATTGTAGAATAATATCATATTTTTTACTTATGTTACTTTTAAAAAAATGATAACGTGATGTAACTTGTAAATACATTAAACATAAATTTTAGATTTTAATAAATTTCAATATTTCCACTATTCATTGAAAAATCATATTTTGAAAATTTAATAAAAACTCACAAAAACATAATATTTACGATATGAATTCAAAAAATAATTTAATTTATTAAAATTAATTTTCATAATGTTAAAAAAATAATAATAATATTTCATTAAAAAGGGAAAAAAATTAAAATTATTTAAGCATATAATTAGTATAAAAAAATTGTGTAGATTTTGTCAATATGTTCTTTATATAAAATATTAATAAATTATTTAAATAAAATATATATATTCATAAAACCAGGATTTATTTTTTGGTTATATAGGTAATTTGTATATAATAAAATTAATAGTATATAGTAGTTTATAAAATCTTGATGTCACATATAATGAAAGGTATGAAATGTAAATCAATAATTAATATAATTACGAAAATGTAATTTTAATGTATTATGCATACCCTAAAAAGAAAACTTCCCTTCAAATTTTATCCCAATGATATAAAACCACAGGTTTACTTTTTTCTCATCATATACTATGGTTTCTACATAGCTATATTAAGTTACTAATTTCTCTATAAAGATTTTGAATAATGATTGTTCATGTCATATTGAATATTTTATCTATGATCTAAAATATCCAATGTTTATTGTTTATAGTAATTATAATAGTACATTGGTATGAACATTGAGTTCATTACATGAAAGAGGGGATTGAATAAAAATAAGAGAGGGAGAATACCTTACTGAATTTCGACAAGGTAACATGTGTACATAAAGGATCGTTGATGGGATTAATGAGAATGAAAGAGTTATATAGTCAATTATAAAAAAATTTAATGTAAGGGGGAGTTTTTAAAAAAATATATCAATACAAAAACATTATAATTACGAGGCATAACATAAAAAGGTTCGTCAATAAAAATAAGGGAGGCAGAATCCCTTACTAAATTCCATCCAAGTAAATTGTGTCAAAAAGGATAATGAGGGTGATTACTGGGACTAAAATTAGTTTATAATAAATTAAAATTACTATTTAAATTAATAGGGATATATATGAACACAACGCAACATGAAAAATAGATATAAATAGGCATGACATAAAATATATTCCCAAATAAAATTATTAGTGGGAGAATTCCTTACCATGAGAGGGAGATTCAGAATGCTTGGGATGAGATTGTTTATGTATCAGGGGATCCATGTGAGGTCTATATATATGGTAGGGTATGTTATGGGCGTTCTTTATTGTTTTTATTGTGAAGAGAAATGGGATTATGGGTGAGTTTATATTGGAGTAGTGTAGGGCGAGGATTCTTTATTATTTCTAAAACATATATTATAGATTCTATATAATAAAATAAACAAAATCATAATCATTCTAATGGGTTTCCCTTTTTTACATATATGTGTGTTTTCCATAATTTGTTTATTTCATGACCAAATGTTTTAAAATAATACCTTTACTGTGGTGGAAGTGAGTCATGTCCATAAATTAATGGTTTTATAAGTTTAAAATTTAATATATGTTTTGGAGGATACATAAGGGATTTAGGAAATGCATATAATATACATAAAATTACATAATAAATATTGGTAAACATATATTCAGTTTTTGATACCATTATGTTATTTATTACATCATTTTTGTGTCATTATGATGTCCTAATATACATTGTATATTAATACATTTTGTATTTGTGATAGGATAATTCAGCAGCTGTCAAACTTTTGATAAATTAAAAATTGGATAATATAGATTTTTATATTCCAAAAATAATATATGTTTTAACCAATGATGTTTCTAAATATTTTTATTTCAAATTTCAAAAAAATAATTGATATTTATTGAGAAATTATGGGGTTTTTTTAAATTAAAATATTTCAAACCGTTATAAAATTTATATTCGACATCATATGAATTATTTGTTCATTAGTTTTTAATAAAAATGATTTGGATATATCATTTTATTTTAATTTATTTTATTTCAACAATCCATTAATTAATGAAAGGGAATAACTTATTTTAAATTTTATATTACAGAAAAATAATATTTGAATTTTTTTGTATTAAAATATAATTTAACCAAAGTCATTAGATAATCATTTTTAAATTATAGTAGATAATTAATAAATATAACCCAATTTTCATTTAAAAGAATATATAAATATAAATATAATTAGGTTAACATTGATTCTAGTCTTTGATAAATTAAGTTTAATCTTAATTAAACTACTTTTATTTTAATATTGTAAAATATACATATTAATGTTATTATTCATTATGTAGAACTTATTATAGAATATTAATTATTATGATTTAAAATGATGAAATAATTATATCATTGTCTATTAAAGGAAGTTGAAAATTTAAATTTAATATAAAATATTCAAGCACGATGGACGGTGATTTTCCTCGAAAAAATCATTCTTTAAGAAAGATATGATTTCCAAAAACTCTATATATATAAATCATCATTATATAAATAAAAGCTTATAAATATATTTATATAATATAAAATGTTAATTTAAATCATCAATCAATTTATTTTATTTTAATTAATTATGATGGATAATCAATATTTAATTTAAAATGGTTTTGATTATCATTTTATTTGAGAATAATGTCAAAATTATAACTAATAATCATATAAACACATGGATCACATTCATTCTAAATTAATCAATATTTTATTATAAAATCAACTAATTGAATGTTCTTTCACCATGATTCATACATAAATAAATATATATATCTCTAAAAAATGATAATATTTTTGGTATCACATGGTGTCACAAACCCATATAGTTGTGTCATGTAGTGATTTTCTTGATGGTTCTAATTAATGAAACCCTCTTTTTTTATCTAAAAAAGTTCATAGTTATAGTATGTTGTTATAGAATGTAGAATTAGGATTTAAAAAAAATAAAAAATTGATCAAATGTTTTTAGTCGTAGAAATTTTCATGAGGAGTTTTAATGAATTTATAAAATTTCAATTTTTTTCTGTATTTACATTAGCATCCAAGTGTAGTTTATTCTAGAACTAGTACTCTGAACGTGAGATGCAAGACACTACAAAATAATTCTTATTATTAACTATAAATTACTATTTATAATACATAATAGTTTAAATTAATATTGAATATATTTGAAAAGAAAATGACATACATAATAAGGAATAAAAGTTATAGAAATTGAGGGATGAAAATTAAATACTGAGACGCCTTCTACATTAAATTAACAATGAAGGATCCAACGGTGAAATAGAATGAAATTTAATAAATAATATATTGAAATGTTAAATGTACAAAATAGTGATATATAATATTGGAATACTTGTACAGGTTTATAAAACATCATCACATAATTTTTAATTAAAAAAACATATGGAAAAGAATTAAAATTTATTTTTACCATTAAGAAATCATATATATAATGTGACATACTATTCAAATAAGAATCAATAGTAATAAACATTGAAACATGAAAACAATAATTGTGAATTTCAATATAATGGATATAATTTGTAGACAATGAAAATATAACAGATCATTTACTTAGAAGCATTATATTTTGAATAGAAGGGGATAAGATGTAATTGTAACCATGACTTTTTAAATTAATCTGTTGTTCCAAGTCGTACTGGCAGTGTACTAGACAGCTGTGTAGGTAAATTCATGCATTCCCAATTAGTATACATTGTCAACACATTGTAGAACTTCCGAATGATGGGTTAACACAAACGATCATCCCTACAACAGATAATTCAGGTGAGAAAATTGAAAATGGGGATTCAGTTTAGTGTAAATGATATAGGCATCTGGAAAAAATTGGTTACACATGAACATGTTCTTTCATTTTATTAGATGAGTAAATTTATAATTTCAGTTAGAACTGGAAAAAAATTAATACATTAATTTGAAATAATATAAACATATATGTATTCAAATGATACCTGGAAATTGAATCATAAAATATCAGTCAATCTTGTCAGCCTTTTGGTAAACAATATCCTTCATACATGGATGTAGTTCATCAGCAACCCCTCCCTGCATTGCAGCCCTGACCTCTCCATCGCTCCTCCATTCCCCCCTAGCCCAGCCCCTCCCCTCCCTCCTGCCCAATCCCTCCCCACCCCCCACTGCCTAGAGTGTCACCTCCTCCTTACCCAGCACCTCCTCCTACCCCCATGCCCATATCTACCCCTCCCCTCCCCACTCCTCATCCTGTCCTCCCTCCCCTGTCGAGCCCTTCCTCCCCCCCACCCTGCCCAGTTTGTAACCCCCCACCCCTAATTTCCAAGCACCTCCTCCAACCCCGTACCCAGACCTACCCCCCTCCCCAAATCCTCTGCTTGTCTCCCACGCCATCCTAGAAACTCCCCCTCCCACCTCAGCATTCCCCCTGCCCAGCCCCATCCCCCACCACTCCCCCTGGCCAACCTGTTTCCCACCAGCACCCTCCCCCCTCCCCTCCCCTACCCTCCCCTCCCCTCCAACCTACCTAGCCCCTCATGTCCCCCCTTCCCAACCTATTCCTCCACCATCCCCCTCCCATATGCCCTCATCTTCCACTCCCCTCCCCTCCCCTCCCCTCCCAGCCCCTCCCCTCCCCACCCCTCCCCTCCAACCTACCGAGCCTCTCCCCTCCACTCCCCTTTCGTCCAACCTACCCAATGATGAGTAGCATCCCTGAAATTTAAATAATATCAACAGAGGATATAAGATAAATATCTCGAATTAGATAAGAGAAATTAAAATTGATAAAATGAAATTATGTATAAAATAACTGATCCGATGATATAAAAAACATCCATTGGTCATATTAAAATTATCCAGAGTATATGATTTGGTTTTCAAATACACGTATCACAAGTATTATACACTAAACATAGAAGAAACTATTAACTAAGGGAAAATAAAATGATCCACTGATCATGAAATCCCTACAAGCTTCAATGTTCTATAATGTAGAGTGTATCTCCAAAATCCAGTTATTGTAAAACCTATCACATAGAATACAAGAAAGAAACAATTCATTAATATTTAATAATTGAAATGAAATATCTTAATCAGAGGTACAATGTACATTCTTATGTAAGGAGGAAGAGATATAGAAAATTATTTAACTAAAAAAACTGAACATGAAATTTCATTTTGTTCCTCCCCACGCTATGAACCCCTTATCCTTCACGCTGCTATACAATTTTCATTGTAAAATGAAAGGCTAAAATGAAACTTGGTAAAGTCATTAATACACTGAAAACACCTTTTAGAAATAAAAAACAGTAAATGGTTGTATCAATAGGCTATTGCAACATCACCTTCACATGATTCAGTGCAAGGTCCCAGTATTGAGAAAACCGCGTGTTCAGTGCAAGGTTCCATCTTAGAGTATGTACATATTCATCCAATATATTTACGAGCACAAAAAATAATTCTAAAAAACACCAAATATATGTAAAAAAGTGCATCAATTTAATATGAAATAATGAAATATGTATGAAATATCTGTAAAAACACCTTTTTCTCAATAAAGATACCATTCAATAAGAAATCCATAAATACCAATTTACAACTATTATGGATACACACATATATAAATAATCTCGAATCTTTTATGCTTCAACCTGTATGAAATTTTGTAATGTTTAGTCCAAGGTATTGTCCTGCATTATGTTGTTATAATAATATATTGAATAAATTTTGTGAGACATAATTTTTTTTACTACAATAATATGGAAATAAAATACTTACATTGAAGATTTTAGTGTGACTAAAAATAATATTCATGGATGGTTTGGATATTGCATCTTGAGATTTAAATTTTATTTACAAATAGAATTACTTATTGGTTACATAACACAGAAACTTCCCTAAATGTCCAGATTTGTTGCTCTTAAAATGATTCATTTGTATAATGAAGCACATGATCCACTGCACAAACTAATAACATGATCTAGTACCAAAAAATTGCATGATTCACATGCTCAAACATGTTCCACTGCTCTAAAAAGTTATCTGTTACTGAATTAAATTACATGATCCACTAATCAAAAAAATACAAGAGTCTATGTTGTGTAAAATTAGTTTCTTCTATAAAACATGACAATTTATATTTAGTAGAAGTAAAAGAAACTATTAATTTTTAGAAGTTAAATTCTTGATGGCCCATAAGAAAACATTTATAGAAAACAAATAGGATTGTGTACCTAGTTTTTTTGTTCCAATGATAGTGTGGATTCCAGCTACCAATATTTGCCTCTAAAATCACTTGTAAACATCCTAATATAAATATGAAGACATTAACAGATTATATTTCATTAGATAATATCATATATTAATAATAGAATATATTTAACATACACAAAATATGGAGAAAATATAATCACCAAAATAATGACCAATTAAGATTTAATACAAAGAAATTCAACTAAAATCAATGTAAAAAAAATAATAAGTGAAATTAAATTAATAGACATAATATTTATTAAAAATAAATACCACAACACTATATTTATTAGTCACATTGACAAATACATGGGTTTTGTTTTGAAATATTAAAAATGTTAACAATAATAGATGGAAATGATTTTAACAATCATTAAGTCAATATATAAAAAGATAAGATGGAAAATATATTGCTAAAATGTTTTCCAAATTATACAACATAAATATTCATCGTTGTATCTGTATAATTGTACCACTCATCAATAGAGACTTGAAGTTGTATATTATAACCAAATTATCATCTTACATTGTACAAATATTCATCTTCAAAAAAATTTAACAAAATTTTCTACCTAGTAAAAAATGATTAAAAATAAGAATACATATTAATGCCTAATGAAAATGCAGAATCCAGAATATGAATGTAAAAATAAACCTAGTGTAGTCCACATAGTGTGATACAAAAAATAGATTTAGTAAGATTATATTAATAGGTAATGTAGGTTACAACAGTATGTGTCTTTTTTCACTAATATTTAATATCAATTAATATTTCAAGCAGTGAATATCTATAAACATCTTGTAAAATGTTACTAATTAAAATGAACTTCCATATTTCTAAAGTTGTTATGTTGAATATATAGATACAGTATTGTAAATAACTGGTTAAACCAGTATATGTGCTATGGATATGTCATAGATATGATAAAATAAAATTCCTTGGAATAGTAACATGTCTAAATGATATGGAACAGAAACATGTTCAAATAATATGTGAAATAATCAAATGAAATGGATGTTTTAAACATTATATGGATCATAGAAAACACATAAACATGAAAAATATGTTATGCATCATCCATGGTAGAGGCTAATTTAGAAAATAGGGTAAACATATTACATTAACCCTAATATAAATAGAAGTCCAATATAGTTTTTGAATGATTAAAAATAATACAGAACAAAAAAATGAAGAAATATGAAATGGTCAATATGTAGTATTACCATGCAATTACAACTAAAAAAATTCAATCAATTGTTTAACTATTCTTTGCTATATTCTCCATCCATAAGAGTTGAATCTGTACATAATGCCTAAAAAACCAATTACAAAACATGAAGAAATACATTTTTATCTACATTGAAAAGGTATTACTATAGATTTACTGTTTCGTCATCCCCAAGCCCTCATCCTCCCCTCCCCTCCCCTCCCCTCAAACCTGCCCTGCCCCTCCCCTCAATTCCCCTGCCTAGCTGCTTCCGCCACCATCCCCTGCCCAAACTCTTCCCCCAACAGCCCCCTCTGTCATCATCCTACACTCCCCTTCACTTCCCTCCCCTTCAACATGCCCTACCCCTCCCCTTTATTAACCTTCCCACTAAGAAGATTCTTCCCGTAGCCATTCCTCCCTCCTCCACCTCCTCCCTCCTCATCCTTCCCTTTCCCATCCCCTCCTCCCCCCGCCACCCGGCCCAACTTGTCAACCCCTGTCCCAAATTCCCAGCACCTCCTCCTAACCCACACCCAGTTCCACACATCCCCTCCCCCGACTCATGTTGTTTCCCACCCAATCCCAGCACACCCCACCTACATATGCGTCCCCCCTACCCAACCCCTTCCCCCACCACTCCCCCGATGCCCATCCTTTTCCCCCACATGACCCCTCCCCCTATCCTCATCCTCTGTAGAGACCCGAAGCTTGAACTACATGGAAATTACATTACATTTGCACAATACTTAGTACATAACAAAAACACACACACAAGGATCATAATAGTTTAGTGTCTTTGGAAATTCGGAATATAATCATCTAATCCTGGTGAGTGATCTTCAATATCTCCCATAAAGATCTTCCTTTTTTTTATCTCTAAAACCTTTCTTTATATCCATGGGAAAAGAAAACATAAGAGGGTGAGTTCAAATGATCAGTAAGGGTAAAAAAATATCAATCACATCCTATACACAAGCACATAACTTTTGGGAATCTTAACCTGCAAAAGAGATTATAATTTCATAACATGGGATAAATCATGGCAGTGAAATGTAATCACAATAATCATAACTTAAAACATGAAACTTTGTGGCATACTCACATAATCATAGAGAATCATTTCTTGTTAGTCAAGACTCATTGCCAAGATTATCTTAGTGGACAAAGTCCCTTTCTGAACCGAGTCACCCTCGTTCCAGTCCTGTTTCACTGAACCGGTATAACCTACCGTTCCAGCCATGTCTATCTAATGAGATATAAAATCTTTACCCAATGCATTGGAGGGAGATATAGTTCCCACCCATCTCGTAATGATACCATTCTTATGTGTTCCACAAAATCATAAATCATACATCATTGCATAACCCATGTAATACAAATGGGAATCTTAAACATCATGACATCATAAATCAATTCATATAAGATAAAGGAATTCCTAAAAATAATTCCATAACAACATGATCAAATCAATGTAATAATAGGGACAAAAACAGAACCCTTTATTATCTTATATGGATAATAATTTTGATAAAACACTTGAACTCCATTCTTGAGGAAAATATCATTTCTTCTTCAAAAACATTTTTCCTTTCATAACATGTCATACGACTTTAAAATAAAAGATGTTGATTAAAAATAAACTTGAAAACTTGTAAAGGGAGCTTCTTGGAAATACTGTTTTAAAAATCCATTCATGCCGTATATGTTAAAAAAACATTCTTCGTACATTTGTCGGAAAAATCAAAAAGTACCTCGTACGAAAAACGACAAAAGATTCCTTTCATATTCTTTACTAAAAACTCACCGAAGGGTAAAATTGGATTTAAACTATTGTATGTGGATGGAAACAATATTATATATTGATGGAACATGGATGTGGATGATAAAATACACCCTAATAAATGCCAAAGTAAAAACAATCTCGGATAAAAATGAGATTGTGATATTTTCCCTTACCTTAGGTCCGACTTGCTTTGTAAGTGTCTGATCCTCCTGTATAATGATTTAAATCATGTTATTGACTTATTAAAGAATCATATTCATTGTTATTATATCATATATGGTTCACATATGACTTTATATTACCCATTCTTTTGTAAATTTATGTTAAAATAGCGTTTTGTGTAAAATCGTCTCATTGGTCGTTCGTGTTGTTAACTTGTAATTATTAATATGATTACATGGATCATGATTACTTATATCCAGAATTTAAAACATTATTTATATATAATATATTTTCAGAATATATATATATATAATATATCGATAAATGGAATGAAATACAGTGTTCATGGAGACGGTAGTCCGTACGTACGCATGAACGCTGTTTTCATTTCCTTATTGAATTGAATGGAATTAAGTAGATGACATACATATAAATATACATAAATACAGTATCATTATTATGTCATATATTTCATTAGTACTTAGTATATATACTTTATAATCATTCAAGAATGGTCAATGTGGAGAATGAATCTCATCGCGTCGTGGAGACGGTAGTCCGTACGTACGCACGAGCGATGATATCGTTCCCATGGTCGTGGAATTGTGTTGAAGTGTATGTATACTATTTAAGTATCAATATCAAAATATAATAATCATATATAGTTACTCATTACACGATTATTCCCATCCAATTAAGGTGGTGGTGGAAAATAGATTACACCACGGCGTGGAGACGGTATTTCGTACGTACGCACGCGCGGTGATTTCCTTTTTCCGTTGGATGGATATAAGGTTAATTAGAGTTGTTTCATATTTATAATAACATATCAATATATAAGAAATACTGATGCTATTACTTTATCATGAAACAAATAAATAAGAAGAAGATGAAGAAGAAAGAAATTGAAAAAGATCGGTAATGGATATTACCTCTTTTTGATGCGCCTTTTCTTAACCTCCACATAAAGAACTAAGGATGGTCTTTGAAGAAGACCAGGACCTCTAAGATGATACTATGGAAGTGGAGATGAGATTTTGTCAGGGTTTGGCCGAGCTTGAAGGATCAATGTTGTGTGAGGAAGAGAGGGAGGAGATGCCCTTTTATAAGGGAGGAGAGGGGCACCTTTGGAATAAATAAATATATTATTTTATTATAAAGTCAAGTTCGGTTTTAAATAACTCCAAATTGATTTATTTCAAGGCTAAGGTGGGGCTGGGTCGAAATACTCTCATCCAATAAGATTTAGACAGGTTTAGTTTATTATTGTAACCTTATCATTTAGATATAACTTTATGTTAAATAATTTTACTTTTATCGTGTCTTCTTGTGTTCTTATACTATAAGGTTAATAAACATTCTATATCAAGCCAAACGAACCACAACATGTTTATTATTAATATATATAACTTTATCTATGTAATTTGGCCGAACCTTAGATTTTTAGGAATAAAATAACAATTAATAATATAAAATTTGTTTTAAAAACTATTTTCTGTCAATTTTGACACTATTTAGTAATTGATTTTTGTGAAAATCATAACAGAATGATAAGTTCGAAAAAAGTTAATTAAATCAATAATAACATGTCATATTAACCTATAAAATTAGTGGAATTCATAAAAAGTCTTAAATTACATTTATTTCGGTATTTATAACATCAATTATGTAAATATTTCATTAATAAGATAATTACTGCATCATCTTTGTGTCATAAATAAATTAAAATATATGATGTCTAAAAATTACAAATAAAATACCATAATGTAAGAAATCTTTGTAGCTTTCTATGGAATATTTATATTCCAATATATCTTATGTATAACCCCAAATTAAAAATGTTTTAGTAAATAAACTTTGATTTTAGCTCTTTTAACTCTTCTTTGAATTAAATAATAATAAATGTCCTAATCTAATCCAAGTATGCCTAAATGATAATATTTTACACTTAAGGTTGTTTTTGGTCGAGATACACTTGTCCAATAGAATTAGGAAATGTGTTAGGGTAATATTAATATCATTCATACCCTTAATTACCGTATTTACATTTAACCGTGGTAAATAAAAGTAAAAAGTTACAATTCACCAAAAATTATTTCCAACTCATTGAACCACATTTTACTTACTGACATCAACCGTGTCTCTCGGATTTTTGAAATTCCATTCACAGAAGCGGTAAAATTAATTTTTATGAAAAATTCAGTTTTTTTAACTACCACTTAGTAGTTTCACTATTCATCAAAAATTGATGTTTTTCAGAACAATGCCAAAATTTCATCCTAAGCTATATTTCATATTCCGAATACAAAAATGAAGTCTATTTTACCAAATTCATATCATATAAGTTTCATTAATTACTTTTATAATTAAATTCTGTTGTTATAACAAATAGCGTGTTTTTAAGAAATAATATCTATCAAAAGATTGACACTTGTTTATGCCTGGTTTAAATGTGAAATTACATTCAATGACAAACATTGTATTAAATTGTAAAAATACATTCTAAATATACTATAAAACCACTAAAATTAACTATTTATCACTATTAATTATTTCGATTGAAAAAGTAGTTTTTAACTAAAATTTAGAAATTTTCACTATTCATCAAAATATGAAAGTTATCCGAAAAGTACCAAAATTTCACCTTAGGCTAAATTCGATACTACGAATCCAAAAATGAATTCTATTTTTAGATCTAAAATTTCTAGAATTTTAAAAGGTGGTTATTACTATTTATAGTGGCTAGTTATAATAATATTATAATAGCATATCGTTGTTTAGTGAAACTCAGTATTGCGTACTACACACGCTATCGAGGAAGTTCGCGATTGCGTGTAATACAAGGCAAGTCAAGGATGCGTGTTGTGCAATCTTTTTTTAGTGTAGCGTACAACACAAGACATTAGTGAAATTAAAAAGAATATTTTTCATAAAATCATGTGCTGTTACATTCTACCCCCCTTAAAATGAATTTCGCCATCAAAATTCATCGGGGTTATAAATGGTTTACTATTTGAAAGTTTCTTTAATAGAAACCCACATCGTAAAAAGGAATACCAAAACCAATATTTAAAAACGAAAGTATGAAACGTAACGGTTACCCAAATAAACTAATCACTGGGTTTCCACATAGGTGAAAATATGGACATGGAAGAAAAATCTAACAATCATGTTCTGATGAAGAGTGGTAGAGAACATGGCTAGGGAAAAGACAGCAATCACAAAGCCATAAATTTGTGACGATCTAAGGTACCATCTGATTCATCAAATATAAGATCACTAGGACATCATTTTTGGTTTTCAAGATCGTTTCCCTAAAGTTAAAGAATTTGAATTAGAATAAATACTTACTTTATTTTGGTACAATCTCACTGTTGTTCATGCCTTGAACAATTTCCACTTCATCTCTTAAATAAATGAAGTTGAATTTGTCATTCGTGAAGTATTAGCAGATCATGTGATAGAATGACTGGTTATTCCATCTGTCTCAAACAAAAGGATAGCAAAAGTTATTAAATATACATAAGTCATTATATAGTGAGATTAATCATATATGGTTCCTAAAATGGAATTATACTTCATATATCGTACTGTTTAGAAAAATAAATCTAGTTTCTACTAAACAGGGACTTCATGTAGGCCAGTGGTAGGCGATAAAGGCCAGTCGCACTTCGGTTGTGGGTTCGATTCCCACATCCTTTTCCGACGCGATGGGATGTCGCCCGTCCTGCAGGTTGTCCTTTTTCTAAAACTACATTAACATCACATCAATAATATCGAAAAAAATTGTATCCTAACATATGTCCAACATAGTCCATTCTAATTTTTAGGCTTATCTAAAATATTGCAGTCCACTCTCATAACATAGTGAAAATGATTACCAGAGATTTAATACAATCGTTGATCCTCATATATCATAAGATATGTCTTGTTGGTCACATTCCAAACATTCAAAGGACTTAATCATGTATTCTCTTGAAGAATGAATACCCATTGAACCTTAGTGAAAACATGAATACTGTCAAAAGTTAACTCTTTCCACATACCAAAATCCAAAAACTCTATATACTCAAACCATAATATAACCTTCTTTTTATATCAGTCATCAGCTCATGAATTCTATCAAACATTTAATTTTCTCATTATCCCTTCATTATGCGCATATCATCTACATTCCAAAAATATCTGAATAACCTTTCATGGATACCGGTAACATTAATCATAATGTTTCAAAACTCAAGGAAAGACAATAGTGTAACAATCCTTAGATGTCTTTTTATCCCATAGTACCATGAGATTACTTATACAACATTACACATGATAAACATGTAATCATCCCACAACATTCTTAAACCATTAACCGAGCTTCAACAATTCTTTCATCTCACATATCATTTGTAGTCTCTTCATCATCATCCACATTAATACTACCCATACGACCATACTGATTCTCTTCATTAGTCATTCCCTTAGGACATTGGTTTGCATAATGCCCATACATTCCACATTTAAAACACTTAACCATTTTTTATGTCGTAGAAATACCATTATCCTCATCCATGGTGTTAACTGAACCTTTTCCTTTGCACTTACTTGCTTTGTGTCCTTCTTTTCCACACCCAAAGCATCTTCCAGTTCCCTTGAAACATTTTCTTTGATGCCTCTTCCCACATGATTTACATAGGGGAAATTGAACTTTCTTTCCTCTATGATCATCATGAAACTCCATCTTTCTCTTATTATCCAAGTCAGGAAACATACCAAATTTGAGTTTATTGATCATATTATGAGATTGCTGATTCGGCATACTAATGATGGTTGGAATTCCAAATCCTATTTCATTTGGTTTCTCATGAATAATATCATTCCATTGTCCATAATATCCTCCATTATCATGTATCATCTTGTTTCCAGCCATGTTCTAAAACCCAAAAAGAATAGTGTTAGAGGCAAAAATCATAATAAAGGGGGAGTAACTTCAATATCTAATATCTTAGGTTTAATATAATATCGTTACCATAGTTCTAGGACTATATCCTATACGTATACTTATCGTTAGGGACATCCCTAGACATACCTTAGAAATATCTCTAGGGATCTCACTAACGTTTTCGCATCCTAGTTTCCAATGGTTGACTAAACCTTTCCTCTGATACCAACTATAGAGACCCAAAGCTTGACGTACATGGACATTACATTACATTTGCAGAATACTTAGTACATCACAAAAACACACACACAAGGATCGTAATTGTTCAGTGTCTTTGGATACTCGGAATATAATCTTCTAATCCTGGTGAAAGATCTTCTACATCTCCCATAAAGATCATCCTTTTTTTATACCTAAAAGCTTTCTTTATATCATGGGGAAAAGAAAACATAAGAGGGTGCTCTCAAATGCTCAGTAAGGGTTAAAAAAATCTCAATCACATCGTATACACAAGCACATAACTTTTTGAAATCTTAACCTTAAAAAGAGATCATAATTTCATACTCTGTGATAAATCGTGGCAGTGAAATGTAATCACAATAATCATAACATAAAACATGAAATTTTGTAACATACACACATAATCATAGAGAATCATTTCTTGTTAGTCAAGAATCATTGCCAAGACTATCTTAGTGGACAAAGCCCCTTTCTGAACAGTGTCACCCTCATTCCAGTCCTGTTTCACTGAACCGGTATAACCTACTGTTCCAGCCATGTCTATCTCATGAGATATAAAATCTTTACCCAATGCATTGGAGGGAGATATAGGTCTCGCCCATTTCATAATGATACCATTCTTATGTGTTCCACAAAATCATAAATCATACATCATTGCATAACCCATGTAATACAAATGGGAATCTTAAACATCATTACATCATAAATCAATTCATATAAGATAAAGGAATTCAGAAAAATAATTCCATCACAACATGATCAAATCAATGTAATAATAGGTTTAAAAATAGAACCCTTTATTATCTTAGATGGAAAATAATTTTGATAAAACACTTGAACTCCATTCTTGAGGAAAATATCCTTTCTTTTTCAAAAACATTTTTCCTTTCATAACATGTCATACGACATTAAAATAAAAGAAGTTGATTAAAAATAAACTTTAAAACTTGTAAAGGAAGCTTAATGGAAATAATTTTTTAAAAATCCATTCATGCCGTATAAGTAAAAAAAACATTCTTCGTACTTTTGTCGGAAAAGTCAAAAAGTACCTCGTACGAAAAACGACAAAAGATTCCTTTCATATTCGTTACTAAAAACATACCGAATGGTAAAATTGGATTTAAACTATTGTATGTGGATGGAAAAAATATTATATATTGAGGGAACATGGATATGGATGATAAAATACTCCCCAATAAATGCCAATGTAAAAACAATCTCGGATAAAAATGAGATTGTGATATTTTCTCGTACCTTAGGTCCGACTTGCTTTGTAAGTGTCCGATCCTCCTCTATAATGATTTAAATCATGTTATTTAATTATTCCAGAATCATATTCATTGTTATTATATCATATATGGTTCACTTATGACATTATATTACCTGTTCTCTTGTAAATTCATCTTAAAGTAGCGTTTTGGGTAAAATCGTCTCATTGGTCGTTCGTGTTTTTAACATATAATTATTAATATGATTACTTGGATCATGATTACTTATATCCAGAATGTAAAACATGATTTATATATAATATATATTCAGAAAATATATATATATATAATATATCGATAAATGGAATGAAATACACCGTTCATGGAAACGGTAGTCCATACGTACGCATGAACGCTGTTTTCGTTTCCTTATTGAATTGAATGGAATTAAGTAGATGACATACATATAAATATACATAAATCCAGTATCATTATTATGTCATATATTTCATTAGTACTTATTATATATACTTTATAATCATTCATGAATGGTTAATGTGGAGAATGAATCTCATCACGTCGTGGAGACGGTAGTCCGTACGTACGCACGAGCGATGATATCGTTCCCATGGTCGTGGAATTGTGTTGAAGTGTATGTATACTATTTCAGATATAATATCACTTTATAATAATCATATATAGTTACTCATTACACCATTATACCCATCCAATTAAGGTGGTGGGGGAATATAGATTACACCACGGCGTGGAGACGGTATTCTGTACGTACGCACAGGCGGTGATTTCCTTTTTCCGTTGGATGGATAGAAGGTTAATTAGAGTTGTTTCATATTTATAATAACATATCAGTATATAAGAAATACTGATGTTATTACTTTATCATGAAAAAACTAAAGAATAATATGTTGAAGAAGAAAGAAATTGAAAAAGATCGGTAATGGATATTACCTCTAGGATGATACTAGGGAAGTGGAGAAGAGATTTTGGCAGGGGTTGTCCGAGCTTTCAGGCTCAATGTTGTGTGAGGAAGAGAGGGAGGAGGTGCCCTTTTACAAGGGAGGAGAGGGGCACCATTGGAATAACCAAAAATATTATTTTATTATAAAGTCATGTTCGGTTTTTAATTGATCCAAATTGATTTATTTCGAGGATAAGGTGGGTATGGGTCGCAATCCTCTCATCCAATAGGATTTAGGCAAGTTTAGGTTATTATTTTAACCTTATCAATTAGATTTAACTCTAAGTTAAATAATTTTACTTTTACCGTGTCTTTTTGTTTTCTTACAATATATGGTTAATAAACAAGACATAACAACCCAAACGAACCCCAAGTTGTTTATTATTAATATATATATCCTTATCTATGTCATTTGGCCGAACCATAGATTTTTAGGAATTAAATAACAATTGATAATATAATATTTGTTTTAAAAAATAATTTATGACAATTTTGACACTATTTGGAACATGATTTTTATGAAATTCATAACAGAATGATAAGTTCGAACCATGTTACCTAAATCAACAATACCATGTCATATTAACCTATAAAATTAGTTTAACTCATAAAAAGTCTCAAATTACATTTATTTGGGCATTTATAACATCAATTATGTTAATTTTTCTTAAAAATGTAATTACTGCATCATTGTTGTGTCATAAATAAATTAAATAATTTAAAGTCTAAAAAATACAAATAAAATACCATTATGTAGGAAATATTTTTAGATTTCTAATTAATATTTATAGTCGAATTTATCTTATGTATATCCCCATATTAAAAATGTTTTAGTAAATAAACTTTGATTTTAACTCTTTTATCTCTTCTTTGAATTAAATAATAATAAATGTCCTAATCTAATCCAAGTGGGCCTAAATGATAATATTTTACACTTAAGGTTTCTTCTAGTCGAGATACACTTGTCCAATAGAATTAGGACATGTGTTAGGGTAATATTAATATCATTCTTACCCTTAATTACCCTATTTACTTTTAACCGTTGTAAATAAAAGTAAAAAGTTACTATTCACCAAAAATTATTTTCATCTCATTGAAAAACATTTTACTTACTGACATCAACCGTGTCTCTCGGATTTTTGAAATTACATTCACAGAAGCGGTAAAATTATGGTTTATGAAAAATTCAGTTTTTTTAACTACCACTTAGTACTTTAACTCATCATAAAAAATTGATGTTTTTCAGAACAATGCCAAAATTTCATCCTAATCTATATTTCAAATTCCGAATTCAAAAATGAAGTCTATTTTACAAAATTAATATCATAGAAGTTGCATTAATTAATTTTATAATTAAATCCCACTGTTAAAACAAATTGCGTGTTTTTAAGAAACAATATCTATCAAAAGATTGACACTTGTTGATGCCTGGTTTAAATGTGAAATTACATCCAATGACCAACATTGTATTAAATTAGAAAAATATATTCTAAATATACTTTAAAACGACTCAAATTAATAATTTATCACTATTAATTATTTCTATAGAAAAGGTAGTTTTTAACTAAAATTTAGTAATTTTCACTATTCATCAAAATATGAAAGTTATCCGAAAAGTACCAAAATTTCACCTTAGGATAAATTTGATACTACGAATCCAAAAATGAAGTCCATTTTGAGAGCTAAAATTTAAAAAAAATTAAAAAGTGGTTATTACTATTCATAATGGCTAGTTATAATAATATTTCAATAGCATATCGTTGTTTAGTGAAACTCGGTATTGCGTACTACACATGCTATCGAGGAAGGTCGTGAATGCATGTAATACAAGGAACGTCAAGGATGTGTGTTGTGCAAGATCCTTTTGGTGTAGCGTAGAACACAAGACATTAGTGAAATTAAAAAGAATATTTTTCATAAAATCACGGGCTGTTACATCCTCACCTAACCTCCCCTCCAACATACCCAACCCCTCCCCCCCATTCCCCTACCCACTAAGATGAATCTCCCCAGAGCCATTCTTCCCCCCTTCTCCTCCCACTCCTCATCCCTCCCCTTCTCTTCCCCTACTCCCCAAACCCGCCACCTTTCCCACCTTTTCACCCCACCCCCCAAATTACCATCACCTCCTCCTACCCCCCAACCCAGCCCTACCCCACCCCTCCCTCTCCGTTGATTGTCTCCCACCCAATCCCAGAACCACCACCACCTACGTATGCCTCCCCACACCAAGCCGCTTCCCCCACCACTCCCCCTGCCCAACCTCTTCCCCCACTAGGCCACTCCCCCCTGACCTCATGATCCCCTCCCCTCTCCTCCCCTCCCTTCCCCAAATTCCCAGCACCTCCTACTTCTACTGACTATGAATGAAAACTCATATAGTGAATTGAGAATTTCTATATTATGAAAACTGAAGGACATAATTTATAATAAGCAACATGCATATACTGTGTATGCAGTATGCATATTGTTAATTGAGAATATGTATATTATTATAATTGTATGACTTAATTTATAATAAGTAACATGCATATACTATGTATATAGTATTCATATAATGAATATTTAATCTGTATATAATAAATAAGTAGATCATTAAATATAGTACATAATGTAGTTGAACCATGTTCTGTTTTCAATTATCATATCTATAGTATGTGAAATACATATTTATCATATTAAAAATTCAATATTACAATATTAATACATATTATATGGTCTTTCATGTTGAAATTTCTAGATTGACACCACATGAACATATAGTCAGTACCTAAAAAGATAATTACTGTTAGATGAAACATAATATACCTTGTTTGCAATTTGATATTTGTATGAATATAAGTTGTGGTATATTTCATATTCAGAATACGCAGCACCTCTTGGAGATTTCTGAAATCAACATCCATAATCATTATTGCACATATCATTACTTGATCTAGGTATTCATGTTGAGAAGTCGCATAGATTAAATCATGTTTATCAAAATACATTATTTGTGAGGCATTTTAAATTATATATAAAACATTAAAACAATCTTCAAATAAATAGGGATGATTTTGGCTACTATTTTAATAAATCACCAAGAAAAATAATAGTGTTTAGGGTTTAAACAGAGGAAGATTCTACCAGAATCCCAAACTCATCATTTTTCTAAAATAAACACCTATGTAGACATCATTTTTATGTATTCAGTATGATCATACTAAATATTTAATCTATATATACTTAAAATCTAAAATTCATTAAATATGATACAAAATGTAGTATAACCGTGTTCTATTTTCAGTTCTATTTTCCATATTATGTAATATAAAAATTTTCCTTATTACAAATTTGATACTAAAATATCAATGTGATATTTCTTGTTGAAAATACTATATTGACACAATATTAAATTATAGGCACTACATGAGAATCCACATGCACAGAAATGAAGAATACTATACCTCGTTTACTATTTGATATTATTATCCTTATGATGAATATCAGAAATTCAATATTAGAAAAAAAATATTAGTAGGCATGTGTTAAATATGCAATACACATATATCGAATATGTAAAATGAATTAAATATACTATTTCAAAATCTTATATGAGAAATATCTATATTAAATATTAGGAAAAATATAATTGGAAACACATAATTTAATTGAACTCGAGAAATCATACCATATCTCTGAAATCAGTGGGTGATTGAGGCGAACCAGGTGGAGGGGGAGGCAGAGGCACTGGTGGCGGAGCAGGCTTAGTGAGACTGAGGTGTAGCAGGCGGAGGCGGAGATATTTGAAAGATGGAACATGTGAAGGGAACACCAAATCTGAAAATTAAAAATAGAAAGAGGAAAGATGGAATCTATGAAGGATATATGAACTTGAATTACAAAAGGGGAAAGAGTTAAGTGTGAAATTGAACATGAAATCCCGAGAAAAAGAGAAATAAAAATTGTAACATTGTGGGAGATTGCCGATATAGAGAATTATTAAATGAACCTTGGATTTTTCTGTCTATCAAAAAAAATTAAACAAATATTATATTACCGTAAAAGATGATAACATAAAACAATCTTGAATCTGCAACATCCAAATCTGGGCGATATGTTACTGCCCACTAATAGTTTTCCAACGATAGACATACATAATACCTTTTAACATTGCATATATATCAACACAAAATTCAAACCATTTATCCTATATTTAAGTGAGAATAAATAACTACATATTAACCTCTAATGGGAAGTTACTAGGTTGTTGGTGTGGAGAAAAAATGAAACTCCTTCCTAGAACATCTTATCGGGCCCCCAGTAGGATCCAAAGGGTAACCTGGTGGTTTAGGCCACCAAAACCATCCAATTAATTGATCAACATCTTCCTTCTATATCCAAAAATAAAACCTGAAATAAACTCAATTGAAACTGTTAAAACAATAATTCAAGAAATATATAATTTTGTAGTCATAAAAGTACAATAGATTTGGGCCAACATTTGAGTACCAAAATGATCGAGCTAGACATTTATGCAGTTATGAATGTTTTCGATAATCTTATAATATTTCCAAGTCAGTAATTACCACACAAATATGACATCTATAACTAAAATAATTATCAAAACATAGTAGGTAACATCATCAAAATAATGCACATTATAGAAGCATATGTACAATCTGTTTGGGAAATTGGGCCGTTAATGTCAATAAACAAACAATGGAAAATTTATGATGTTTAGAAATTCTACTTTCTAAAAAAGTAGAAAGAAGGAAGAAGCTAATCAAACCTAAAATCATGAGAAATAGAGAAATCTATCATGTGAGGTTGTGAAAGGTTTCCAGAACAGAGATGCTTCAAATAACCATGGATGTTTTTGTATATTGATAACTATTAAGGGAAACAATATATTGTCGAAAAATATGTTAACATAAAACTCTGCAACATCCAAATCCAGTGGGGTATGTTACTACCCATTAATAGTCTTCAAACATGTGTTTTAGAATACCACCTTATAATTGAATCTATATCAACAAAAAATTCATACCATTTATCATAAATTAAGGTGAGTATAAATAACGACATATTAGCTGCCAACAGGATGTTACCAGGTTAATGATGTGGAGAAAAAAAGCACATGCTTCCTAGCACGTCCTATAGGGGCCCCGGTAGGATCCTAAGGGGAACCTGGTGGTTAAGGACACCAAAATGGTCCAAATGATTTATCATCTATTTACATGTATATCCATTCTTAAAACCTGAAATAAACTCAATCCAAACTATTAAAAAAAAGAAACAAAATATAATTTTGTAGAAGAAAAATTAAAACAAATTTGGTCCAAAATTTGAGTTCTAAAATGATCGAGCCATACTTTTATGCATTTATTATTGTTTTATATAATCTTATAATATTTCCAACTTTGTAATGATCACACCTATCTTAAATCTATAGCACTTGTAATCATCAAAACAGAGTAGGTAACATAATCTGAATTCTTCACATTGTAGAAGCAGAACTACTATAACTTTGGGGGAACTGGGAATGTTACTGTGAGTCAAAAAAAGTAGAGAAATGAATTACGAGTAAATCACCAATGGAAGAATCCTGTGGTAAGAAATGAAAATATCTCTACTAGATTCCATATGTGGCAGCCCCCGTGACAATGTTATAAATGTATGTTGTGAAACTGGTAAGTGAAGCCCCTAGAACTGAAACAACCAGAACATATTTAAGAATTTCCATAAAACATAGTAGGATTATAAACTGAACAGTTTCAAAATAAATATTTTAAAAATATCTTAATATTGATCATTTAGAAATAATTAATCCCAATCGTATGAACAATATCATTTTTTTCCTGGATTGCCTAGTATTGAAGGAAAAAACATAAAACACAACATTTTTAATGAATAGACCCACAACATTAGAGAATATAATCATAATAAATAATGTTCAAGAAACAATGGTTGAGAGAATATAATCATACCATTTGTGGACTGGGCAGCACATTGTTCGAATGATCATTGAGTAGAAAGAGTCAACATATATAGTTGCGGATGGAAATCTTGAGCTTTAAAGAATTAGGGAACATATTGAAGTAAATTTGGAGGGTTTCTGAATTATGTACTTCAAAGAAGTATTTTGAAGAGGGAAATATAATAGGATCTAGAAGTTCCAGAAGGATGAACCACAGTAGAAGATGGATGATGGGAGGGGAAACATGAGCTTGATTAATAGGAGACATGATTGAGGGGTAACAGAAGTGGGAGCAATATAAGGATGGGTGTCGAAGGCGAAATGGGAGCGTGGGATGCCAGAATTGTTGCAAAGGTAATTTAGGAGTAGGAACCCTAGAATAGGAAATCGTAGGAGCACCGCCATATTTGAAACAGGAATAACCCTAGGAGTAGTGTAATATCTCGTACCGAGAACCCTAAAATTGTGGGATTTAGAAGATGCTATTTTGGGGGAACATCGAGTGGAGTGGCGGAACCGAAGGTGGAGCAAATGGAGGCAGATGCACGGATGGAGAGAAGATTGGGGAAGGGGAGTTGGAGGGATGGGTAGCAGATGGGAGCGGGAAAGGCGAGTGGCTGATAGGAGTGGGAACCCTAAGAGACTAAATCCTGATCGACAGAGTGACTGCTCGAAGGACTCTGGTACCCGTGAATCCCTAACTGAGAAGGAGCAGTGGACAGCGCGTATGGGGGAAGGTGAAGGTGTCTCAAGAGGGAGGATGGAAATGTGGAGGGAATGAGATGGGAGCGAGATGTGGAAGAAGGATAATTTTACACATAGTGTAAGAAGAAGTCTAATTTAGTATTGATTGTAGATATCGATTTTCACCATATTGGATTTTTATCAAAGTGAACATCCACTAGAATAAAAATATGGTTCAAATACATGGAATCCACTTCAGAATTCATAAAATTTCACCATTGTGAATCTTCCAATCTTTCTAATACATCATTCATGGATATAATATCATAATATTCAACCATTAATCATTCACCATCATGTATGGCTAGAAAATCATATCTATGTGCATCTATTACACCTCAGGTTAAAATTCACAATAAATATAATTCAAGAACAACTTCTTCTATGGGTACATATAAAATTTATTCATGTACCAACCCATGTGTATCATTAGAACCATCATTATAAAATTAAATATTGATCCTACTATACTTTTATATATTCTTCTCTTTCTTAATAAATACATCATGTCTAAAAGTAATAAATTTTTTAGGGTTTTTATTGGTAGTATCTCTTTGTTTCCATATGATAAACATAATGATACAATTATTTCTAAGGGGTAATTGTTGGATTCCAAATAATACCTTAAAAAATCCATACAACCCTAGGAATTTGTATATGAAAAAATGGGATTCATATGAAAACATAAAATGACGAGAGTATAATTTTAAACATTAGTTAGTACTTTGATTATTTTATATGCCCCAACATGTAATTCATAACCACAAAAGTTTGATGGAATATTTTCAGGAATCATCATACATATTACTATGTATAACAAGTTCTGGATTATTTATTAACTAACAAGATTTGAATTTGGTGTTTAGTGTGGGTTGCAGTGAGATAGAATACCGAACTCCCAAAATAGTTGATAAACTAATAATTCTGATATTCCACACCACAATTTAATCAGAATATTGTCTGATACATTGATAGTCTATTTAGTATGGTCATCTATCATATGATGATTTATTGTAGGAATTTGAAACAGGTACTAAAAGAATCTTATATACCCCTTAACAATTATGTCATTAACTGTGCACCATGACCGAAAACAATGATAATGGGAACCCCATGAAGTGGGGTGATCTCCCACACATAGAACATCCGCAAAATATCCATAAATATATAGTCCCTTGTGGTATAAAAGTGTGAATACTTAGTGATTCGGTCAATCATCACACATATATCATTGTATCCAATTAATATATCAAGAGTCTCTATCATATATTCAATGATACCCCATCTAACATCAATTCCAATATCTTAATAGTTTATGTGAAATCTTTTATAATGTCATGATAGTCCTTTACATTCCACTAGGTGTGTCCCTGAGAGGATAACTCATCAATGATCCACTACATTCTAGCACACTATAATTAATATAAGATGACATGTACATATTCATCCCATCGAGAAGTATAACCAATAGATAAATTTGAAAACCCCACATCAGCCCATCATGATTTTTTACTTGAACAACAATCTTTATTTGGAAAAGTACCACCTCCTAAAATAATTTAGAAAATACTCTTACTGAATTAATGATCTATATAAGGCCGATTGTAACTGTATCACCAACGTCTCCCAACTAATCCTATATCATATTCTAAGGATGAGAATTTGTAATCACCATTGTCTGAATAATTTTTCTACGTCACTCCACCACTAGGAAATGATTCTATAGAATAAACTACTCATATCTCTCCTAATTCAAGATATAATGAGAATTTCTATTAATTGAATTGACCCCCATGTTTCTCTTCGAATTATTATACACCATACCAATTTAAATGTCTTGTTAAAACACAAAAATGAAACTTTTTTATGCTGTCATCTCTATTAGTTAAATTATATTGGAATCTCTATGGGTAGGAATAAATCCAAATGTTTTCCCTTGAGACAGTTTCCCCCCATATATATGGTGTAGACTACATCTTCCATCTATTAATCATGTGTTGTACACTTATACTCATTGGGTATCGCCACCATGACCCATAAGTGATCACTTACTGCCTCTACATAACTTGGAAAATAAAAATAACACAAGAGCCATCAAAAAACACCTTGATGTCAATTTACTCTATTTGTATTTTCAAGATAGGTGAACTGGTCAAATTGAACCTAAACTCCATGAAGGATCAATGAAAATACCCAGTCTATGAAATAATATTAGATCTCCATGTCACGAAATCCAAAGTGGATTATATCCATTAAATTATTACCACAAAAATCCAATAATTCCCCATCCAAACTATGAAATATTAGCTCCTCTATCGAAATCATATTTGATCACAGGAAATTGCTACATCTATTTTTTTAAAATCTTTAGAAAACAATTCTCAGAGATGCCATGCCCCATAATGTGAGCCTCCAGGATCCAAAATAAAAATTTCATGTGATTATAATACACTAAATAATCCTACTCTAACATAGACTGAATGAGTATTTCCTTTTTGAAGGAAAATAAGAATCAATCAATATGTGTTTCGAGGATCGGGTTGATAAGAGCCAAGTAACAATCATGGAAATTAGTCACATTGAATGGAATCCTGAGTAAATAACTATTTCAATTATAGAATCAGAATGTTATATTAGGAATATCATCATCACAAACCTCAATATTGTAGTAATCATACATAAGATAAATTATTGAACACAAACTGACACCTTTTATCTTGTAAAACTGGCAATAAATCCTTATAAAGGGTTAATTATTCTATATTGATACCTAATCATGGAAATTATTATTAATGTAAACACTTAATATAGCATCTAACATTTTCAATAACAATACATGAGCTTCCTAGAGGGACACACTAGGACAGATAAAACATTTCTTTGGATGGTTTTCGTAATACACCCCCTTCTCCTGATTCATGATGTTGGTTATCATGTATGCCATAAAATATACCAATATGGTCCCAATGTTCATCATGATTAAAAATTTTATATAATTATATATATTTAGCGCTAAATAAATCTTATTATATGTGATTTATATAATCCTACAATACCACTAGAATCCATATTTTTGAATAGCTCACTCATCCAAGTGAAAATCTTCCCAACTGATAAGTGCTAAGTAATAATGTCATTCTCATGATATTGAACCACTTAAAAATTATATCTCTCTTTCTTGTAAATGTGATTCTTTTTTGATCATTCAAAATGTATCTTACTCACCCATGATTATAGTAAATCAGATTTTTAACATTAGAATTGTATTCAATACATAGGAATACGTCATAAGGATTCAGCGTAACAAACAAATATCTCTTGAGAAACTCTCATAATAGAATGAATACTCACAATATCTAAAAATGTGTGACATTAAAGAATCATTCCTAGAAAGAACCTCTAGAAATATATAATAGTTTAATCATCAAAAGGATTCTATATATTTCACATGATGGGTATAGAGATAATGTAATTAAATTTTTTATATGTATATAGGTATAACATGAAGTGTTTAAAACGCAAAATTTTTACCATAAATAATATCTTCAGAAGCCTATTCATGTTTTTATATAGCCAAAAAATTCAATATCATATTATAAAAAACCATTTTCTATTGGTCTGGACCACCTGGTGTTGGAAGAGGATGTGACATGTAGAGTAACCCATCACAAGTAGCTCCTACTTCCATTACTGTACACATTCACCTTTAATGAATTCCTTCTTGGGTGATACCTGAACCATTCTAAGGAGATCCCCTCTAAAAAAAACCCCCATTCCTGGTGGTACAACCATTTCAAATCTACCATCATCATAAAATCTGGTTGGGAAATTTCAAGCCTTGTGACCTAACCCATCACAAAAATAGAATCACTCATACCATGTATGAATAATACTCTTCCTAAACCATAAACTATTGAAAATATTTTATAAATTCTAGAATGATGGTTTATATTATAACAAGACACCAATGACAGATTACAGATAGTTTATATATATATATATATATCTAGAATATAATTCCTACTATATTATATCACTAACTAGCATCCATTTTATATAATTCTTTCTATGACTACATCATATTTCAATACTCAATAACTAGTAAAAATTCAAATGAAGACTATGATAGATTATATAACCTTATGAAGGAGCTATTGAAATTACACACATAGAAGAAACCATTCCATACCATACTGAGAGAGTAATGAACAAGTTTGTTATTCCTTATAGAATACTAATCGACTAACATCCCATACTTATATAGTTCGAGAAGCTCAAAAATACAAAATAGAAATTTTGGGATTGGTAATATTCATATTAACAAAATTTATAGATGTCTAAACATGAGATCATAATATCAACATGAGTATTTATAGTAAAATTCTATCATCTACCATATTATCAATGAAAAATATTTACTATAACAATAATCATTTGTCCGATAGTGCTCTGAACCAGCTTGAAGTCATAGATCACAGTCTAAATCCAACCATACACTGTAGTGGGTTATGTGTGACCATTAAAACATATTAAGAAAAAATTATTACACTCACATAAGGCATTAAGATTCTGTATAATTAAATCCATCCCTAGTAGAGATATTATCTGTCCATCTTTCAGTTGATCCATGACCTCAAAAAGTGGGGGAGACACATCATGATAAGGTGCTTCAACTGTGGGTTCATCACAAATGTTGTGATAATCATGGTCATGTTTCTACAACACATCTAATAATAATCATGAAGGAATATAGAATGTGATCATGAAATTACATGACTAGATGATAATATATGTGGTGATTACTCATGATAGGCATTAATGTTAAAAGATCCAATACTATATAAAAAATGTACATTTTTCCCTATAAATAAAATCTTACTATATCATTTTTACAAGATAGGATCCAATTTCAAAGTGAATGGATCCATTAGTTGTGACACCAATACTAGTTATTCTATCCTTAATTCCCCACATGAGATTCTCCAAACATCATTTCCCTAAAACCCCCAAAAAATCACAACAATATTAATCTCTAAAGGCCATCATGCAAGGGAATCAAACCTATGATCCCACTCAATTACAACCCATCCCATTGTGGACTTCATGGCCAATGATAATCGAGTGAGACACCGTAGGACTACCTCCAATATTCTAGTTCATATAGGCAAGTAATAAAAAGGAAATTCCAAAATCTAGGACAATATCATATGTTGCTTTATACACATGCATGAGAATTTCAATGAAATAGTTTATATATTTTACAAAAAATGAACAACTATAGGGAAAACCACGGTAGGAAAAATTATGTATAAATCATCAAGATATTGTAGAAAAAGTAAAAATGATGAATAGTGGAACACATGCCTAAATAGAAATGCGGTCTCAGCCAAACAATAGTAATAAAATTTTATACTTCCTAGGATATGACTCGTAATATCCATTATTAAACTATGAATATATTTATTAACATTATGAACATCTATTCTACTAAAAAAATAAATCCACCAATATCATCATTTTTTCTATAGTGTTTATATGAAGTGATAGATGTGGGTGAATCCCATACAAGGGTTTGTATATACATACCCAATACGATTACAATAATCCAATAAGGGAGAAATAAAAATATTCAATATAAAAATCTTCCCATATTAAAAAAGGATATTGAAAACATGATTTAATATACTCATAAAAAACCATAACAAGAGATTATGGGAATTTCCATCAATATATCACAACTAAAAATGATGAGTCTTCCTTTAGCTCCCATGGTACATCTCTAATTCCCAATACTGAAAATAAATGCACATGAATTCATATGGATGCACCACACATTTTCACTATGAACTATAATCATGGAGGAAAAATCATGATTGGGGGACACACTCGCCATCTGAGCTTGAAGCCATGGTGGGTCTACTCCATGGATAGAGGACCAATTCCAAATATAGAAATAGAGTTTTATAACATGATATATATAATATCTATGGTAGACCTATGCCATGTTTCTATATGGGGGTTCCTAAAACTGATAACAATATAAAGGGAAACACTATATTGATCTCGCCGAATACATGTTGTCGATAGATGTATATTTCATGAACGATGTCATTCCATATATCTAATTCTATTATTTAGTCCATCATCATTTTATAAAAGGATATAATTTATGATATGATACTCTGTATCACAGAACAGAGTCTCAAATAAGAAGTTACTCATATTGTATGTTCTTGAAGAATGAAAATGGAGTGTATATTAGGTCACATGTTGTGTGACCTATTCTAGAAACCTAGTAATTTCTGATACTACACATGGAATGAATATTAAAATAGTGCTACATGGGATGTACATTATGTAGCTTGTTTTTAATTTGAATGTTCTAACCATGTCTCATGGTTTGTGCTCTTGTACATTGTATTATTCAAATAAACATTGGTTATTCTATTGTACAAATCATTATCAAGGTACATGGTAATTCCCATGAACACTTTTTGCTCATGTGTAACTATTTTTAACATGTCTATATACACCTAGTATATGCATTAATCAACAAAAAGGGTTCTTGTGGAATATATGGACTTATGCTTAGTATGTGATATTTTACTCTTGTTGAAAACCTAGCTACAATAACAAGGGGGATACATTACATATTTGCATTGACTACACTTAAAGTAATTAATAATTTTTCTTGAAACTGCATAAAACTCCATGTATCTCTGTTACATCAGATTTTCTATAGTTCCTTCTATTATAAATTTAAAAAATGATAGATCTAGGTGTTACATTGGTGAATTCATCACCATTTACTATTTTCTGACCACTCATAAATAGATGTATTAAATCAAAGCACATGACACCTCTCTCAAGGAAAAAAACCCATGATCTAGACTCTAATTATTATTGTTTTCATGTAAAAATCAAATCACATATTGAACTATTATTATGAAAATGATCCTTACATTATTCAAAAATCTTCCATAAATCAAAGGTTTTAATTGCACTAGTATCATACATGGAAATTTCAAACCAAGATCAGGTGGGACAATGGGAAATTACATGAATACATGAGGCCGGAAATTACAATAAAGAAGTGATATTTCTTTTGAATAATATGAACCCAATAAATAACCATGAATTTAGGAAAAAACATGGGTTCAAATCGTATGGTAAATACAGATAGTAATTTAATTTACGTATTCCAAAATTTATCAACTAATAAAAATAACACAATTGTAGAATAAAAATGAAAATTTCCATGATTATAATTTATTTTTGTATGGTATAATTCCATTTTTTATACCCTACCATGATCTTGGATTTATCATTGGTATAGAATATGTATTCTTGTGATAAAGATGATGATCCCATTATATTCATCATCCACCTCATGACTCACCATGTTCCTAATCAACCAACGAATTTGATTAGTGGTCCCTTATTCACATTAATCTCCATGTGTTATGGAAATCTCCCAATATACTTTTCATAGTTGAATATTTATATATATGTATAGGGTCTTATGTAATTAAATAATAAAAATAATTTTTTATTAACTTTTAGGGATGTACCATTAATGGTATCCATTGAACAAAAACATGACATAGAACAAATTTATATCATTCATAGGGTAAAAATCATATTGTGGAATAATATGATTCATATTTCCCATCAAGGGACCAACTGAATTGGAAAAAACATATAAATGACATGCATGGTAATGATTTATTAAATATTGATATATTTAATATAAAATTTCGGTGACTTTTGACCCCAATATAGTTCATTGGATTTAAGTATTTATAGAAGTGTTAAATGTAATAAACCGAGAAGATTCCACTAATTTCATAAAAATTCCTAATATAATAAATCAATGATAAAATATATAATCAATATGTTTTTCTAATAATTAAATATCGGGTTTGAGTCCATAAAAAGTAAAAATTATATTTCCCATGTAAAGGAAATAACATTGTTAATAATATTGTTTGGATACAAAAAAATATTAAAATATTATATGGTTAAGAAAATATCCATGTACCAAAAATTATACTGAACACATCCATGATAAATATTGTATAGACATGAATGAAAAATATATATCCAATGAATAATGGAGACTTATTCCTAATATGATCATAATAAATTGAATGATAACAAAATAGGATTTAATCCATAATCATTTAAGTAGACCTAAAAGATTGTTAAATCATCAAGAATAACACATCTTAACAATGAAACATGTTTTCAGAATTATAAAGGAAAACATATGTGAAAAATTAAAAATAACATTCCTTAAATATTTTATTAAGTAATTATATAAAGATAATACAAATCATTTAAAAAATTCATTCCCACCATTTATAAATTCACTAATATTATTTTATAGGAAATTAAATGAATAAATAATCACATGAAAATTATATTATTAATAAATATTTATACATGAAGAGGAATATAAATTGTGAATAATGGTAAAAGATGAAAGAAAATTTATCGAAAATATATAATTCTGAAAAACTTGTATTTAAACATTTGAAAATAGTCAATATGGATTCATTAAATATCATTGGAAAAATAATATGGAATATTAAAATGAATGTCAAAGGTAGAAGAATATGACCTTTATGAATCTTTTCAAATTAGATAAAATAATTCAAACAATTAAACACAAGAATATATGAATGTGAAATATTCCTATAAAAAATGATAAATAAGTTCAGATGAATTTAAAACATTTCAATTGGGTTTTTAGTATGATATAGATGAAATGTATAATAATTATAATGTAATCCCCATAAATAACTTTGGGGGAGTAAAATAGAAAATTTTTAAGAAAAAAAAGTAATAAAACTCATCCATTGTAAATTTAAAGAAGAAGAATATTGGATAAGTGTGTGAATTTGAAATACATATTTACAAAATTAAGAACATAGGAATCATAAACCAAAAAATATAGAAGAATAATTGAAACATTGATATATATAAATAATGAGTAACTGATGATATAATATTTCAATTTGTAATTATTTAAACAACATAAATATAATTTGGTTTAAAGGATAAAACATGACTCAATGGTGTATAATTGAGATTAAATACCATAACCTTGGATTATTTCTTGGTCTAACATGTCATATCATCCAATATAATACATTTAAATTTACTAATCAGTTTCTATGTAAATAATTAAAAATATATTATATTTTTCTTTTCCATTTAAAATCATTTTACATTAATTATATGTATAGTTATTCCTTAGATTTACCACTAAATTTTTGTAGTCATATTATATATAAATTCAAATGTATATTAGTCGTGGTCAAAGGTGTTAAATAATGGTTCATATTTGTCTTGAATTATAATAATTTAATTAATTTAATTTTAATCACTTATAAAATATTTTAGAATATCCCTCTCAATGTTGTAATAGAATGTCACGTCACGTCTCAGGGGGGCCCGCAACATGAATCCCCAAGCCCGCCTCCAATAGGCTACGGGATGGTGAATAGCACCTAGTAGGCATATTACTACATGGGAGGCATTCTTTAAGAATCTATACACATGAAAACATCTGCAAGCCCACAAATACTGAAATATAAGAACCACTAAGGAACAAAATGCATGCATACAACTAAACCCAACCAACCGAGTAAGATTGAAGGTAATATAATGAAAGTAAACTGGGCCAGAATACAATTCCACCAAAAACCAACTGCCTGGAAACTACAATGTCAATCCGGTAAACACAACGTGGTAATAGGACTACTCCTCGAAGTTGAAGGACTGCCTCAGCCTATTGGGAAATCAGAAATCTCGGTCCTATCCTGGTCATCCCTATACTCGGTCAAAAAGATTCTCATCTACACAAGACATGACATGTGCGGAAAAATCCAATGCAGGTGTGAATATAACTGTACTGAGTAGAGGACCCCGAAAAACAGAAAGAAAGTACACAGAGGAAAGGAACAATCAGATCTACACAATATATGTCTATTGAACAATTAATAGGAGATCACAATCTAGATATACTCAAAACCTAGACCAATATTCTAGATACAATTCACACAACCACATACCCCCAATAAAAAATATAGTTCGATGATTCAATGAATTAATCATTCCAGGAGAACACCCTCCACGAGTCTGGTTTCTCTAACGACGTCCGTCCAAGATTTATTGTTCGTCAGGAAATGTCATGAGAGGTAGATACACTCATTATAGCATACACACTCTTGAGTGTGAAGATCAATCTAGATAGAAGAACTCATTACAGGAGAAACACTCTTGAGTGGGAAATATCATGATACAAAAATGAGGATCACTTCCAGGGTGATGGCGGATACCCTACTCATCCAGGTTCACTAAAAAATTGATTCACTAGCTACGTGATTAACCAGCTAGGTATAGGATCAACGCTTGGTACAGTTGGTCACGTCGCTGCCGGACTCTACCTAGGGTCCAGAATGGTTAGTGGATCTCACTCTGGGCCTCTCAGAGGGATGCCAACTCTATCACAGAATGTACTGCTGAAGGGATCATAATCATGTAAAAGGAAACGATGCACGGAATTTAGTGGAATGATAAAAAGGGTCACTAAACCAAATTATATAAGTAAAATATTCCATGATCAAGAGGACAATTCCATTTTCCAAAAAGTACACTATGTGTAGAGATGTTACACACCGTGTTTTCTGACCCCTTGTACTGCCTGTGTTCATTGGCCTGTGTGGTAAGGCTGGTCGTGTAGAAAAGTGAGTATACATCATGTCGTATGGTGTACACACTGTGTCCGAGGGATTGGTGTTGGCTCTGTGTATGCTAGACATGTGTATGTACATAGTTATCAACTACTATATTCCAAACCAAGTAATTGGGGAAAGTGGTCTCCCACATAACTATCCTTGCATGGTCGTGTGATGTATTAAATGGTCGCGTATTCCATCCCATGTTCGTGTACTTCCCAAAATACACGCCGAGCTTTGGGGATTGACCATCATGCCATGTGACTAGGGTTACATGACCTGTGATTCCTCTCTATCCCCCAAAACCCTAACCACTACCGCCAGTACTCTACGGCGTGTTCTATGTATGTTCATTATGTGCATTTTGGAAATTTCCAAAATCGACGCTCCTCACCGGCATGCCACCCGTGATGCCCCATTCATCAATTCAGCCATCTGATTGCCATGAAACACCCATGACTTGTTCTCTCCAACAACATGATGTCAATTCCATTGTTTTTAGACCATTGTTCGGCTCTAAAAACATGCAATGATCTACACACGCGAAGAACACTCAAATAATGGTGCTCCTCGATCTGGTCCGATTCATCATCGCTATCATCGTCTCACATCCGCAAGGTGGTTGTGGTGTCGAATCCTTAATTGGGATTGTGGCGACAAATAAAAATGTGCAACGATCTGTTGTTCTTCTCCCCATGAATATAGTGAATAATTCTTAAAGAAAAGAAAAGGGGAAGAAATCCAATAAACAAATCGAGGAACAATCCTCCACCTTCATTCATCAAGGAATTGATCCACTCCAGTTAGTAGGATTAAATGGAAGAGAATAAAACAACAACAATTCCACAGGGATCAATTCCCTTGAATCATCCTAACTAAACCCACCCACCATAACCTACGAATTGGGGGATCAACATGTTCATGATTGATCTGCATTGGTCGTTAAAAAAATTATAAAATAGGGAAAAGAATTTAATTGAAAACCCCCGACCTCAACTAGAATCTATCAATGATGAAGGTGTCGAACTGCATCCATCATCTAAATCATTTAACTTTGTTGGCATAGCGATTTGAATATTTGATTCATCGTCATTCATCTCCGAGAGTTTTCTCTTGAGTTTTCAATAAATCTTCCGCCAATGATCAACGTTCGATTATCCCAATAAAAAGGGAAACGTGTTTTAGAATTACAAAAAACACTTAGTGATATTAATGAATCCATCTTTCCATTCATGTCAAATTATGATGTTGCATTTATTAAAGAAACAGATGACCCATCGCCGTGCTGTGAATGATGTTTCCAAATAAAATAAAAATTGAAAATTTATTTAATTTTATTTTACTGAAAATGATTGAAAATTAACTTTTTCCCTTGACCCGTACCAGTGTAGGATAGTCCCATTATTAGGTAAAGTTATTTTCCCAGATTCAATGGTGCCCTTATATTTTTAATTCGGGAATCCATTTGGAATCTACCACAACGGCACACAAGTGTCGACTCACTTAACTAAAAAAAAGTTTGAACCACCATTAAGGGATCACCAGGACTCGAAATTCGGTGTTGTCTTTATGCAATGTCTCGTAATAATTCCATAAAATATTTAAAAATAATTCATTGGAAAACTGAGACATTACATTCTCTCCACCTTGGGGCTTTTCATCCTTGAAATGCCAAAAAAAGACTACTATAAAAGATGTGGGTACTAGGCACAGAAATGATCCTCCCACTCCCACGTGCTCTTCTGATGATTCCCATGATGATAATAAATGCACACCAAGGGAATAAATCACCGATAAAGGATCCTCTCCTACCACTCCTTTATCTTCCCTGGGTACTCAGCAAAGGCCACTCTATCCTCGATGTCCATATGGCCGCAGTCGATGATGTGCGAGGGGTAATGCACGTACCTCCTCAGCTACGAGACGTAGAAGACATCATGTACTCGATGCAAATATGGCAGTAGAGCTTGGATGTATTCCACATCACCAACAATTCATAGTATTTGGAAAGGTTCAATTAACCTCAGAGATAGCTTGCCACCAATTCCAAATCTTTGTAACCCTCATCGAGGTGAGACCTGAAAAAAGATGTGGTCTCCCTCTTCGATCATTGAATGTCTCCATCGCCTGTTAGCATAAGACCTCTACTGGCTCTGTGCAGTATTCATTTGTTCCTGGATGATCCGCACCTTCTCAGTGGTAGCATGCACCATCTCTGGATCCATGAGCGCTGACTCTCTAAGGTCAGTCTTGCAAAGTGGTGACCAGTAGGGTCTTCCATAAAAGGCCCCAGACGGTGCCATACCAATGGTGGAGTGGTAGCTATTTTTTTTACAAAAACTCCACAAGTGGCAGGTGGTCCTTGAAACTGTGACCAAATACTAAGATATAGGCCCGCATCATATTGTCCATAACATAAATAGTCCTCTCTATCTGACCATCTGTCTGGGGATGCAAAGCTGTGCTTATGCATAGCAGGGTCCTAAAGGCATCATGTAATCACTTCTAGAACCAAGATGTAATGCGGGAGTCTCGATATAAGAATGTCTTTGAAGGTACACCATGAAGCCGAACTATCTCCTGCACATAGTGGTGTCCCAATAATTCTATAGAACTCTACTCCCTGGTATCTAACAA
Organism: Viscum album; assembly: GCA_963277665.1. Lineage (NCBI taxonomy): Eukaryota > Viridiplantae > Streptophyta > Magnoliopsida > Santalales > Viscaceae > Viscum > Viscum album. Next base: position 1,249,615,826 of record OY728148.1, read on the forward strand.
GTGGGCTGACATGATGAGTCCATCAATGATAAACTAGATGTAATCATTCCCCTTGGGCGACCATGGTATTCCTATCACGAAGTCCTTTAATGTTCCATCCTACATCCACTCTAGAACATCCAGTGGGTGAGATAATCCCACTGGAACCTGGTTCTCAACCTTCACCTGCTGGCAGGTGACGCATTTACAAATGAACTCTGCTACTTCCTTCTTCATGCCTACCCACCAGAACTATTGTCGATGATCCTGGTACATCATTGCCTCCCCAAGATGTACCACCAAGGAGTACGTATGAAACTCTATCAGGACCTCCTCCTGCAACGCTACTAGTACAACTGTCCATCCTCTGAAAATAATTATGTGCTCCCCACTTTGTGAATATCCATCAAAAGCATGTTCTGTGGATAAAAGAGCATGTAAAGCCACATAGTCAATATCTACTAGCTGCACCTCCCAAGCCCACTGTAATAGTGGAGGGGCAACAACCATCGAATGTAGGTATGATTTTTCATCTCTTTCCACATAGGATAACTACATCATGGATAATTGCTCTATTGCCTCACTCAATAGTTTTGAGATGGACCTTCTTCTAAGATCATCCACCACCTTGTTCCATTTTCCAGAGCTATAGATGATCTTGAAATCATTATCTTGGATGAACTCTAGAAAATGACTCTTCCACAGATATAGATCCTTCTACGAGAAGATGTATGTGTGGCTCTTGTGGTCAGAGTAGATGATGAACCGCTCTCCCATAAGTTAGTGTCACCACATCTTCAATGCGAAGACTACAACTACCAACTTGAGATCATGGGTCGCATAGTTCTGCTCATGTGGCCTATGCTGGCATGAACCAAAAGCACTCACCGACTACCTTTGCATTAGGACATAGCCAAGACCAATCCCTGATGCGTCATAGAAAACTATGTACTTGACACCCTCTTCTAGTAACCTAATAATTGGGGGGCTCGTCAAACTCTGTCTCAACTACTCAAAAGCCTTCTGGCACATCATCTTCCACATGAAGGGTTTCCCCTTCTTGGCCAAGGCTATCATCGGTGCTGTTATCCAGGAGAAATCTGGAATTAATATATAGTAATATTCTGCCAACCAAAGGATGCTCTGCACCTCAGTCACGCTCTGAGGTGGATCCCACGCTAACACAGCCTCCACCTTGGCTGGGACTATAGCAACACTATCTACTGAGAAGACATGTTATAGAAATTGGACATCGTGAATCTAGAACTGGCACATTGAGTACTTCACATAATGTTGGTTATCCCAAAGTACGTCTAAAACCATCTATAGGTGTCATGTGTTCTCCTCATCTAATGCATATTACACAAGGATGTCGTTGATGAAGACCACTATGAACCGGTCCAGGTACTAAAAAAAGATCTGGTTCATCAGTACCATGAACAATGCGGGGGTGGTCGTCACACAAAAAGTCATCACCTAGTAATCATAATGACCGTAGATGAATCTGAAAGTCGTCTTCAGTATATCCTCATCCCATAATCACAAATGGTTATAATGTGATCAGAGGTCAACTTTTGAGAACCAACATGCCCCTTTCAGCTGATCGAAGAGGTCACCAATTCTCGACAGTGGATTCTTATTTTTCACCTTCACCTGGTTGAGGAACTGGTAATACGTGCACAAACTCATTCTCCTATCATCCTTCATGGAAAAAAATACTGCGGCTGCCCACAGTGAAAATCTAGGTCATATAAAACCCTTGCTCTAAAAATCATCCAACTGCACCCTTAACTAACAATTCATTACGGGGGCCATCCAATAACCTCGTGAATAAATTAGTGTCTTCCAAAGGTGTAAGTTGATACATAAGTTGATTTCCCAGTGGGGAGGTAATCTTAGAACATCTTATGAAATACATCCTTGTACTTCGCCACTACTTCTAGGAAATGAGATTGGACATCATCTACTGCTCTGAGGGAAAGGATATTCATCTCATGAGTGATCGACTACACCCTCTTATGCATGAACACATTCTGTGTTACCTGGATCTCCTTTTCTCTATCCCTGGAAATCCTCATTTCATCTTGGTAGACACACCACCCTATTCACCTAAAACAGACAATCTCGTCATGGACTGAAGATAACCAATCCATAACGAGAATGAAATCAAAAGGCCTCGATGCTACCACCAAGAGGTTCCAACATAAACTCTCACATCCAAGGGTAAGATAACATTTTCATAAATTGTTATTGATCATTGAGTCTTATCATATAGGTGTCTCCAAGCATATGGATTGAGTCAATAGTTGTACCAGAATCTCAAGGTTTCGTACAAGAGATATGGAGATAAAGGAATGATAGTCAACTGTTTCTTTAAGTATGGAAGCTAAGGTAGAAAGAACACAAGTTATACTCACATCATCCCTGGATTCTCTTGGTCATACGCCTCGAACACATGCAGATGCCCCCTCCCCTGTCCCCCAGCTCCCTGATCCTGGTACGGACCTCCTGGTGGTAGTGGTGGAGGTACATCATAGAGTATTCCACCACCTACAGCTCTCCCCGCTCCTCTGCCACGTCTGCCAGATGGAGGGTCTGTCTGCTCCTCTCCCTACCTCTACCTCGGTGGTCCATCCACCACTTCCCATCCAGCAGCTCGACAGGTTAGACAATCATTAGCTAGATGCCCCTACTGTCTCATGTGTAGCACCGCTTCTCCCTAGGGTGACTGAATTGAGCATAAGAGCCCTAGACTATCAATCCCATGTCATGTATCCTCCTTTTATGTCTCTCATGATTTGATTCCAGTGTGTGATGTCGGCTCCATGCTGCTGAGGTCTTTACACCTATCTACCTACTACTGACAGTTGTCGACTGTCTCAGCTCCCCCAAGAGGCTCTCGATCACCAAATCCTTGTCATGAACTCTATCATACGTCAAAATTCATAGAGACATGACAATAGCTCAGATGCCTTATCGTAGATCCCACTCGAAGGTATAAGATCTGATTTCCGATCTTTGACCATATCCATTGAGTGTCGGGCGAGATTAGTGATCCTTGATGAATAGTCAGCTACCATTCAACTACCCTACAAGAGATGATGAAGCTTCTGAATGTGTACGAATCATAGTGTAACCAGAGATAACTCCTCCCTGAAGAGTCTCTCAAGATCTGTCTATGAAAGATTCTCCTCTTCATGAGTCTGTGTGGTCAGAATCCACCATTTTCCTGTCATACACTGATGAAGGATCATCCCTAAGATCACCATATAGACTGTTGGTGTCCTCAAATGACGAAAAAATCTTGTCACTGCCTCAAGCAGGTCCTTAGCCGCCTCAGGTTGGGGCTCGCCTCGAAACCTCAGGGGGTCTATAACTCTGGAATTCATGGAGCATGCTCAGCCTACATTCCTTGTCGGTCGGTATTGCGGGTACCACAAGCTCCTACACTGGTGGTGGTATAGTAGGTGCACCACTTGGTGTAAATTCCTGGGAGACTGGTCCCTGTATCAAATCCTGATCAATGAGGGGGCCATCCACTTGATCATGCTTCTGAATCTTAACGTGTGCATGTCACATAGGCATCCTGTAAGAAACAAGATGTACCATGGTAAATGAGTATATCTGGATACTAGACACAAATGATATAGAAAACAAAACCCATTCTTAAAAGATGCATGTACCATTCTTTTATTTTCCCGCATCCAGTGTTTTCATGTACCGAGTCGAAAAGCGTGTTATCAGAGTCCTACTGTGTGGATACGTCGAATGCCGCACCAACACTGGATTCTCTGGACTGAATGCCAAGCTTGAAACACTAAACACTGTTTCCCCAAACCAATCTCACAGACCCTTGGTCGTATGGTATAACTAACCACCTATCATACCACTCTGTCACAACCCATCCCAGTGGGCCCGTGCCCAGACCCCCCAAGCCTGCCTCCAATAGGCAAGTGGCAGGTGACTTGCGATGAGTAGCCATATTTCTACATGGGTGACATTTACTATGAACATGCACACACACACACACACATATCTCCATGCCCACAAATGTTAAAATGTAAAAACCACTAAGGAAGAAAATTCATGAATCAAACTAAACCCATACAACATAGTATGATTATAGGAAAAGTATTGAAATTAAACTCATCCAGAATACAATCACACCAAAAAACAACTGCCTGAAAACTGTAATGTCCATAATGTAATCACAACGAGGTACTGGGACTACTTATCATAGCTGAAGGAACACCTCATCTTGTGGGGAAATCAGAAAGCATATTCCTTTCCTGGTTCACCCTGGACTCTGTCAAATGGCTACTTTTCCACACAAGACTTGGCAGGTGTGGGAAAATCTCATGCTGTGGAGAGTATAACAACACTATGTAGAGGACTTCGATAATCACAAAGAAAGTACCCAAAGGAATGGAACATTCATCTCTACACAATATATGTCTACTGAACATATAATAGGAGAAATCAATCTAGATATACTCAAAACCCAGACCCATAGTCTGGAGCCAAGTCACACTACTGGATACCCCCACTGGGGATTCAGTTTGATGATTCCACAATTTACTCGTTCCAGGAGAACACACTCCACGATTTTGGTAGCTCTAATGACATCCGTCCGAGAAGTGCTGTTCTTTGGGAAATTTCATGAGTGGTAGACACACTCATTATGTGAGACACACACCTGAGTCTCATGATCACTATTGATAGATTAAATCAATATGGGAGACACAATCTTGAGTGGGAAAGGTCACGATACACCGATGAGGGTCACATTCAAGGCCATGGAGGATACCGCAACTCATCCTGGTTCACCAGTTAGGTGATTCACCGGCTTGGTAGAAGATCAATTCCTGGTAGAGATGGTCAGGTCGATGCCTAACCCTACCGAGGATCTGTAATGGATAAAGGATATTTCTCCAGGACTCTTGGAGGGATTCTGACTCTATCATATAAAGTCTTGCGGAAGGGATCATACTCATATAGAAGGAAATTATGCCTAAACATCAGGGGAATCAGAATAACGTACCCTAAACAAAAGAAATGTTGTCCATGATACGGTGAATAAGAGGACCAATACATTTTCCAAAAAGTACACAGTGTGTAGAAAAGTTACACACCGTGTTGTCAGACCCCGGGTATTGCTGGTGTACAACGGCCAGTGTCGTAAGGCTGATCATGTAGAAATGTGATTATATGGCACATAATATGGTGTACACGCTGTGTATGAGTGACTGTGGTTGGCTTCGTGTATGCTGGCCATGTGCTCGTACATGGTTATCAACCCGTGTACCCCAACCCAAGTAATCCGTGAACGGGGTGGCCCATGTTACTGGCCTTTCCGGGTTATGTGATAGAGTACACGATCGTGTACTCCATCCCATGTCCGTGTACTTCCCAAAATACACTCCAAACATCGGGGAAAGTCCAACATGCCTTGTTTCTAGGGTTACAAACCATGTGAGACCTATTTGACCCTTGAAACCCTAGCTGCTCCTACCTGTACTACACGGGGTGTTCTTCAGAGGTACATGTCGTGTATTATAGAAATTTCACGTATCGATGATCCTTGTCGGCGCACCTCTTGTGATGTCTCGTTCCTCGATTTGGCTATCTTATCACCATGAATCTCCCATGTTGTGGTAGCCCTGACAACACAAAGATTATTCCATTGTTTTCATACCTTTAATCGGCTCCAAAAACATGCAACGATCCTCCCATGTGAAAAACTCTCAAAGAACGACCCTCCCTGATCCGATCTGATTCATCATCCTCTATCATCGTCACAACTCCGCATGTTCGTCATGGTGTTCAATGCTCAAATAGGGATCATTGTGTTGCAAAACCGATGCACACCAATCTGTTGTTTGTCGCCCCACGAATACCACATAGAGAAAAGAAATGGGGATGAAATCCAATGAACAAATCAACGAATGAAAATCAAATGTTGTTCATCACAGAGTTGATAATCTCCTGTTAGTAGGATTATATAGAGTAGAATCAAACAACAATATTTACACATGGATAGATTCCTTGAATCATCCTAGAAAAAACCTTGCGCATGAACGTATGAATTTCAGATAAATATGTTCTTGTTTGATTCATGTTATTTATTTGAAAAAAAATATCATAAATGGGGAAAAGAATATAAATAACAAATCCCTACCTCTACTGGGATCGATCACTGATGATGTTGTCGTTTTATTTTCATCGTTGAGATCATTTACCATTGTTTTCGTAACGATTTTAAGATTTGATCTGTAATTGTTCATTGCTGCGAGTTTTCTCCAGAGTTTCCTCTGAATCATTTTCAATGATCGACATTCGATTATCCCAATAAAAAGGGAAACATGTTTTGGCATTCAAAAAAATTACATGCCTTATTAATGAATCCAACATTATATTCTTGAGTCATCATGATGTGGCATTTATTAAATAAACTGCTTCCCTTCACTATGTTGCAGCAGATGTTTCCATATAATATAAACATTGTGAATTTATTTTATTTTATTTTACTAAAAAAGTCTAAAAATTAACATTTTCCCTCAACCAGTGCCGGTCGAGTTTAGAACTGTTCATAGGTAAATTCATCACCCCAGACACAATGGTGCCATTAGTTTTATAATTCCGGCATCCATTTTGAAACTACCACAACTACACACAAGTGCCAACTCACTTAACTAAAAAAAGATCAAACCACCATTCTGGGATCACCGGGCCTCGGAATGAGGCTTCGCCTCAACACCTATCCCCGTAATAATTTCAAATAAAATTTAAATATAATTCATGGAGAACCAAGACATTACATAGAAAAACAACTAACAGCATTTCATGGAGGTGATAGTCCACACCATCCCATGAGAAAAATTATTATTTTCCAACTTATCAAAGGGTAATAAGTAAAATGGTATAATATATTTATGTAATCATTCATATGTGTAAAATATAATATATATTAATTTGTTATATATTTATAATAAATATTGTGATGCAGTGGTGAAAAACAATTACATCGCTACATGGAGATGATAGACTGTACGTATGAATGAAAATTATCTTAATTTATAATATGATGGAATAGAGATGAAAAATAGATGTAAAATTAGAATCAAAGCATATGATTATAGTAAATATATTGTGGTAGTTGTATTTATTTGGAAATATAATATATTCATAAGGATTAATGAGAAAGGAACATTAAAAGTATTTGAAATATCTAATACATTTTCATTTTGTAAACTTCTACAGATTACACATTATGACTTCTTGATGTCATATTTTTGGTAGAAAATAATATCTATGATTTTTATGGAAGTTTTTTAAATGTTTTTATTATAGATTTGTTTTGATACATTTCCCTTGACAAATAGAAAATTGTGGGGAGGGGGTTTCAATTAATATATGAGGTGGGTGGAAAACTAGTAAATATATGAACAATTATTTAATAATATATTTATTTCTAAATTAGTGGACAATAAATTGAAATTAATTTTTAGATAATAATGGTAGGGTAAAATTATTTCCATCATACAGAATATATGATATTTGTTTGTTAAATCCTTTTCCAATTATAATAACACTTTTAAAACATTTTACTCTTAAGTGAGATGATAAATATATTATAATGTTAATATTCCTGAAATTTAAAAATTATATAGAATTATTTAATTATTATTAATTATGTTGGTTCAAACTATATGTCAAAGTTTATAATATTCAATTCCTATAAGTATGGAATATCAGATTTAATATAATCGTATAAAAATCAACCAAAAATTGTTTTTGAAAAAAAATCAATCTAATGAATAAATCTAATTTTATACCAAAGCAAGGTACAACTATGGTTAAAATGGAATTAATATGAATATTTTAAATAAAAGGAGAAATAGATATCTTCATAATTAAAAAACTATTGGACATTGTCAATATTTAAATAAAATAGAGGGAAAAATGTTTTGAATAGAATAATATCATTTTATAGATTTCGTAAATTTTAAACAATGATTTATATGTTAAAAATTATTTTCTTTAATTAATTTTGCAACATATTATTTATATATTTTATATATCAATATTTTTCCAAAATAGTTAATTCATTCCTATATTATGATAAATTAAAAATCTCTAAGTATTTGTATAATTGGTGTTTATCACTATTTAACCAAAAATGTAGTATTTTTAAAAAGTACAAAAAATATTTCATTAACTAATATTAAAAACATTAATTAAAAAATGAAATATATTTCATAAAAATAAATTTTTAATTTATTATTTAAAAACATTCATGACTAAATCATTGTTAATTATGTTACAATTCCTTTACAATGAATTATTTACATTCAATAGTTGATGATCATGTGTTATATTCATCCCATTTAAAAATATTTATCCATATCATTTCAATAATATCACATTATAATAAATTGTTGTTTTTATTAATCCTAACATCATTAAGATACCACGTTGTTTCATATTACATACATGTTCTACCTGCATACTTTACCAGCCGAGTAATCTGATTCCACAACAAATGTTTTCTAGTGTCAATAATCTAGATAATATCTTTACAAAATGATAATATAACGTTGAATTAAATGTTTTCCTTTAAAATTATCAAATGACCTGATGTACTTGGGTCTTATTTCACTTTCGTTCCAAACTATATACAACATTTATATAGACTACCATAATGAAAACATGATCCCCTACAGGAAATTTTATATCTATCATTTGATTATCTCTTCATATATTATTATGATTTTATATTAATTTATATAATCATGAGTATTTATTAATTTCTTCATTTTCTCATTAACATTTCCTTATCCTAAAATCTATATTTAATAAAATTTAGGCGCACAATATTTTATATGAAATATTTTTCCTTTTAAAATTTCATAAAATATCATTTGAATGATTTAATAGAAAAATTTATTATAATAAATTTATATAAAAGGTAATTATTAAACCCACATAACATAAATGTCATGTTCTATAATACTTGTAGTTTATTAAAATTTATAAATATTCCTCTCAAATGGTCCATCCCTCAGAGGATGATAAGATGTTATTAAATATAACATTCTTTTAAGATAATTTGGAATAATTATTTACTTTTTGATGTTAACATTTTATAAAAAATATAAACAATAGAAAAGTTTTTACCATGATGTCTCAAAATATTAATTATATTGATTTTATTGAGAAAATACAAGGTAGAACATCCCTCATTGCAATGATGTATGCAATCATGTTTATAAAATCATTAATAAGTCAAAAGGATTCATTTCATTTAATAATTTTTTTATTATAGCTACAATGTATATAGAAATATCATCTATCATATATAATGGAAAAGGGGGAGGATTCTTGAATACTTTAAGATATTTTCTCTCAATCCTTACATGTATAAAATTGTGCATACTGGGACACATTCAACAATTTCCATCTTTGAATTAACCAACCAATAATTTTCTATAATATTTATGAAAAACATAGTGTTTATAGGGTGTATAGATAAATTGATGCTATGTTACCCATCGATTAATTCCATATATTTATCATGTATTTATGTATAAAATAGTGGAATTCAAAATTTTAGCACATAATATTCAAAAAATATCATAAATTTTCCATCATTCAGAAAAGTAATTTTTATTTATTATGAAGAACTTATCATTCAAATGATATTTTTATATATTCATGTAAATATGATATGTCACTAAAGTTATAAGTTATTAATTTATCCAGATACACCTAGATTTCAAAAATTAATATTGTTAAATCATTTATTTTGGAATTGTTTATTCTCGTTTTATTCATAAATAAATTATTATTCTAACATAACCATCACCCACATTATATTACATTTATGGATTTTTTATGAAATCTAAATCATTTATTATCCCTATATTTCTCCATTTCATCGTGTTGATCTCTTTCAGTGATCAGATGTACATTAAACATTTTTCTGTATATATAATTGAACATCAACTATATAAATAATTCATCATTTCAATATGGAAATTATTATATCATCAAAATAAATATCAGGGGTTGAATAATTTCCATCATAGAAAATTCACTGTATTTACTCCTTATGAACTAGAATTTCATTATATATAGGGATATTTTTTCCTTTCATTGATAAATAACTATTAATCACAAAATCAAACATTCAATTTGTTCTTTTTAAAACTAACTCAATGACTAATCCCCTATTTTTAGCGAAATATTAATTAAATTATTCTTAATAAATGAACATAATACTAATACGTGTTATATTTTTAATGTGTTAGGTAATTAAGAAAAAATTTAAATAAATAATTAATAGTAACATATATAGTCCAATAAAACAACGTATCTTGGATATATTCATTGTTGTAATAAATTATTTAATTATCCATTTCATTGAGTTGTAGACTTATATTCCACCCATAGAAATAATATGTACAATATGAGAAACTTCATTAACCCATAATTATCACTTTGTGAATATCCCATATAATCATTTTCATATAAAGGATTAATGAATTATTATAAAATAGATTTATTTATCATCCCATAATGTCATCATTAAATAATAAAATGATGATATTGCGACAATATTTGAATACTCAAATATTTATGTCTAGAAAAATAGAGAGAGAATTAGTTAGTGTAAATAGGATTACTATAGTTTAATAATGTCCACACCATACTTATAATTTCTTCATTATATTATTTCAATTATAAATTCAACAACTGATAGTTAATATTGGAAAAAATAGCACCCTTATGTTGATTTAAAAAGTCACCATTGAATGGTGGTGGATACATGTTCATTATAATAATATCATTGATTCCAATTTAATCATAGAACACCCCCTTAAAAATATAATTTGTCTTTACAAAAATGAATATTATCTCCCAATGGTGGATCACTAGGGATAATGAATCACTTTTTACACAAATCCACTAGTTGTCTATTTAGTTCCAAAAATTACACTATAGCCATTTTCTAAGGATTCATGGATATATGTATTCCATCATAGATGATTTCAATAAAATAATTAGAATAACTGATTAGATATATTTATAAAAAATTCTTTAGAAAAAAAATAATTTATTAATATAAAATAGGCTCATATTCTTAACCAAATATACATTTCGCAATCATATATTTTGTTTTCCATTATTCTCATAGAATTTCATTATGGTCATCTACTATATATGAATTTAATATTTAATTTTATATTGAATTATCCCCAAAAATGATAAGATATTATATATATCTTTATTCAATCATGATCAACATCTCTTAAAAAAAATATTCATTTTATACAGCATTAAAATACAAACCAAGCATTATATTAGTGTAATCTATATGTATAATTAAATGGTTTATACATATAGAATTCCAATGAATCAAAAAATCAATGACTAACATATCATTATTACCATAATATTTTTACTTGGTTTAATTATTTTAAAAACCATTATTACTGTATAGGGGAATAATCTATTGTTATTGTCATTAATTTATGACATAAAAGAGAGTGAATAATAAAAATTAGAAAAATAATTTTCTCAATTTCATTTTATGATCAATGTACCAATCAATACATCATTAAGATCTACAAATTAATATTTAGTATTTATATAAACCATTAAAACCCCACCAAATCCCTTTTAAAGTAGGTTCCCTTGATTATGGGTGCACTTGTTTGTATTGTGAAGCATATCCCTATAGTTAATGCACTGTATTGTAATAGTTTACTTCATACACATGCATTCTTGAACAATATGGTTCTTATATCCATATATATAACAAATTTATATTCTAATAAAATAACCACATTGATAATTCATTCTAATGTTATTACATTATAAAAATTGTTGGGCAAAAATCCATCAAGGTATCATTGAAGCATTTTTGAGGTGATTGTGTTTGTTGACAAAGTAGACATCTAAGTAGTGATTGTTGACAAAGCAAAACAATGACATACAAATTTGTTGACAAAGAGGAATTCAGGGGGGAATGTCGAGTTCAAGAGTTGAGTTCAACGATCCATGTTTGATTCAAGAATGTCGATAAAAGGAATGGATGATCTGGAGGCGGTACAATACAGTGCATTAACTATAGGGAAATAGGTTCGCACAAGTTTGGGAGTCGGTCGCGCAATTGTCTAATAGGAGAGAAGACTTGCGCGCCGAGATTGGGTCGGGCAGGTGACTTGCACACCGTCACACAGGGTGGTCAGATTGCCTATAAATACTGGACCACCCCTCCTCATTTTCACCGGAGTTCAACTCAGATCTCCCGTCGCGCAGGTGTGGTGGTCGCGCAAGTGGTGTGTGTGGTCGTGCAGGTGGGACTTGCGCACCAGTGGTTGAAGTTGTGCGACGGTGTTAGTAGTTGCGCGCCAGTTGGTAGTTACGCGCCAATATTGGTTTGGGCATAAAAGGAAGAGTGTCGCGCAAGTTTGGAGTTGAGGAAGCTTGTGTCGCGCAAGTGTCAGAGGATTACTTGCGCGCCCGTTGTGACATGCGCGCCGATACTTGCGCGTCGAGGTTGACTTGCGCGCCATGTAAGGTTTGTTCCAGCAGTGTTTTCGGGCTGCGTGGAAGCTGGAAGTTTTCCCGATACCTTCGGTGAAAAGAGATATTCATCTATGGGTGAAAGTTGTACTTCAACAGAGCATCTACACACAGAGGGAGATGCATTCATTCATGAAAATGAAGAGACCTACAGGTCTATAAACTGTGAGTGGATTCCTTCCAAGAGCAGTGAGCTTAGTAAGAGGAAGAAGGTGATCTTCTCCACCGGCAGTGAGCCAGAGAGAGAGAAACAGGGAGTGACCCTTGGGAAACTAGTGAGCTGACCCTTAACATTGTAAAGGCAGTGAGCCTAGGCATAGAAGTGATCTAGCCCGAACCATGTAATCCACAGCTAGTGAAGATTAGTGGAATTTAGTACGACCGGAAACCTGTCGGCGTATGCTCCTTGGACGTAGCCCTTAGCGGTGAACCAAGTAAAATTGATGTGTCCTGCGCTTGCTTTACTTTCTGTTTATATTGTGTATCAGGAAAGAGAGAGAAGAGCGTTTTGCTTAACAGCGAAACAAGATCAGAACGGGCATTAATTTTTAATTAGTCATACCTTGATTCACCCCCCTCTCAAGATATTCAGCCTAGTGGACCTAACAAAAATATAATATTTTTTTCATTGGAAGATTTAATTTTAGTTTTTTTTTAACATTCCATTTCCCAAAATAAATCTGTTTCATTACTTTCTAAAAAGTAATCAATGTGACCTTAGGCGTGCCAATTGGAATGATAAAGGATACAAACTATCAATAGGGGTAATAATTTTTATTTTTAGTAGACTTTTACCCATTGTATCATAGTGAAAATTTATGGATAAATACTCAAACAATATCCACAAAATAATGTATATGTTCACATATGAAACAAACACATCCATCAATAATGAATTATTTTTAATGAAATAAATTCCTGAAAAATATTTATAACATACCATATAATGAAACACACATTTCATATATAGATATTAAATATTTTAATATTGATATAAATTACATAACATAACAGTCAATTCTAAATTTGAAAAGATATTATGCCTTGGGACACATGGATATGTAAATAACTAAATTATCGATGAACTACATCATCTCCACAAAACATCCTTATAACTAGAAACTTTATTAAACATATCATACATGGTACCATTCTTATTATCATATGTAAAAAATATTGGTAGTTTATAATACATGAACCATAATGGAATTAAAGAACAATATCCAAAATAGAAAACCATTGATACAAGAAATAGATTTTTTTCATTCACATATGTATATAATTTTTTTTAAAGCTATATACAATGAAAAGAACAACATGTTTGGTTTGGGATAACAACCCATGTACCTGCTTTGGGATTGAGATAAATGATCATATACCATATTTTGGTATTAGAATAACATATTTTCCCCCCAATTTTAGGTATAGTATATCATCACATGTACCCGATATTCTTATAGAACATTAATAATTACCCAATGAATTGGATGGTGTGATAGGTCCCACCCATCACATAATCATCACATTTTTGTTCCACATGATCTTAATATTTTTATTATATCAGATCCTATCAAAAAAATGTCTCAGAACTATTTTTCAAAGAATAACATATGGAAAATAAATAGGTTTCATGGATATTTTTTATTGAATTCATAATCGATCATGAGAAAGAATAATTATATTATCTTGGATCATATCCCAATTAGGCCTATGTAACATAAAATGATTTCATTTTATATGGAGAATTATTTTTAATGAGTACTTTGACATTTTCATTTGAAAAATGATTTTTCCACCATAAGAAAACATATTTAAAGTCTAAAAATTCCCAAAATATTAAATAAAAAATTATATCAAAAAATATACATGGAAACATGGATGAGAAATATAAATCATTTAGTGGTCATAAAATTGTGAAATAACATTCATGATATACATGTTAATATGATGATTCATTTCATATTTAATTTATAATGACAAATCAACTTTATTCAATAATGTATAAGAATATTTAATTAATATAATATTATAATAAATAATACAATGGTGGAAAATTATTTAAAAAATAATTGGTGGATAGTAAACGAATTACAAATATTTTTTCAAAATCATGGAAAATGAAGACAAATAATTTTTGACCGAGGAAAAGAGTAATGTTGTTTTCCAATAAAATATTAATTTTGGTAATTTTAGTTAAATATATGATATAATTATTTGAAGAAAATAATTCCTCAAATAAATAAATGATTATAAAATTAATTTTTTAGGGATATTACATGTTATTTCTTTATCATAATTTAACTATAAATAACCACTATAAATAACGACATTCGGACATAATATCCTTAATAGTTTGGTAAATTCTGAATCACCTTCATTATTAATTAAAGATCTATCTTTTAATATTTATATAAAGTAATTTTTATTTGAATAATGGTATATTAAATTAATTGGAAGTGAATACTGGACATAATATAAGAACATGGTGAATATGGAATGTATCCCACATAAATAAAATTTAGATAAAAATATCTTACCTAAATCCTTGAAAATAGTCATATAAATTATAAAATCATTAATAATAAATATATGTTTATTATGAATCCACTAAAGAACTATTATCATATATATAATAGAAAATAGAATTTATATTTGACCTTTTAATAAACATGTTAGAACAATTCGTTGTTAAAATCATGTTTTTGTATTAACTTCATCATTTATCTTGTATGATTTCAAATAGAATATTCCCTCCTTTTAATATCGTCATGTTTTAATAGTAAATATATAGATAATTATTATATATTTAAATAAAGTTCAACATAAATTATTTTCATGAATATATAATATTTTTAAATACAAGATGAATTACACCATTTACGGATATGATAAGTCACACATATGAATGAAAATTGTTTCCATTTTGATATAAGATGGAATGAATAAAAGTTAAATAATAAATAACATTAAATGAATATACATTATTCCATATGTACCACATTAATTCATTGAATATGTTTTTTCACCATCTGAGGAAAAATATAATGAAAAACAATTCATATCGCATTTTGGAGGCATTGGTCCACAGAAAATCACATGAAATGTTTATGTTTTCCAAATGATAATAATGTTTGAAATAAGATGTGATATTATAATTATTGAAGTAAAATTATTTCATAAAAATCATATATTTATTTCAAATCCATTATTACATACATAATTGATAGGCAATTATGTAAAACGGATTACATTGGTTTACAATAAGGTATCTCTCCGTACAAATGATGGACAGTTTATTTTTCCATTTTATGGATGAATTTATGGATATACATTAAGTCATGAACATATCAAAATATCTTTATATGGGATATTATAATTTTATTAAATCATAACTGTTTACTTATATTTGTTATTGGTGGATGAATTAATAAAATAAAATAAATGAGATAAGAATGATACCTCTTAATGAAAAAACATCTTTGGATAAGCATATAAATTTTTTTTAAGATGTTATCCCTATAAAAATACTAATAGAAGATTATTTTATAGAATAATGGAATTTTTTTTGGCATTTCATGTGAAAAATAAATAACTTTTTGAGTTTGATGAGGAAAGGATATGGGTTCCCTTTTTTTGTGGGGGAGAGTACGCATGTGGAATTTGTGAAAAGGAAAAGTTATACTGACATTTCACACATACATAAAGGGTCTATAATTGTTCGTTAATGGAATTTAAATTATATATTTTATAAAATTTAAATAAAATAGGATTTTGGATTGTTTAGATTTTATTTTAATCATTCTTTTTTAGTTTAACCCCCATTACACTCATTTTATCATTAACAGTAGTAAAACAATTTTAATATTTTTACAATAATATTTGATAAAATATATGATTAAATTATTATATAGTCTCTATTATTTTTATAAATAGTAATAAATTATTAAAAATTTATTTTATATACATTTTATATTTTAATTAGAAATTATATCACAATATGTGATGATGAAATGTTATTATAATGAAAAGGTATTCATATGTGTAAAAAGACTATGTATGATAATTTATTTTAAATTTTCTTATAATGATATTAATTTTGGTAAAAATAATATATTTTTACATATTTTAGTTTTTAACTATTTGATAACAGGGTTTAAGTTGTAAATACATTAATAACTGATGTTTTTAATAAAATTAAATATTTTCCCTATTCATAGGAAAAATAGTATTTTCATGAAATTATCAAAATACCATGGTAATAAAATATTGACACTGTGACATAAAAAACTAGCATATGTTTTTAAAATAATGTTTACAAAGTTGAAAATATTATTCTTATTAGTTTTTTATAAAAGAAAAAAATTTCCTGATAATAAAATGTTATTCATACATATAAATACATCACTAAGAATTAAGTAATTTTAATCAATATGATTTTTTATATAAAAATTTCATACATTATTAAAATTCAATTATTAATATTCATAAAAAATTTATTAATAACTTTTTTATATTGTTCATCAATAAATAATAAGATTAATTGTATATAGTGGTTCATTAAAGTTCAGAACTTCATGTAATCAATGGTGTCAAAATTAAATCTATTTGAAAATCAATTCATAAAATTTTTTATTTTTAAGATATACCAACCTTAAAATTATTTTTTACCTTGAAATTCCATCACATTCACATAATAGAATGCATATATTTTTTCAACATCATATAATAAAGTTTCCACATAGAATTTTAATACTGTTGATTTTTTCACAAAACATTTACATGGTGATTGTTATTATTTTATTTAAAATTCATTATATGATTCGTAATATCCATAGGTTATTATATATAGGATATATCATTATACACTAGGTTGAACATTGTGTTTTTTAGATTTGATGTATCAAGTATGCACTTCCTTAGGATGGATACATGGAACATATTGTGAACATGAGAGAGGTCCGGCAGAAGCTCCATGTGATATGATATTGTCCCAACTAAATCATGAATCACAAAAGAGAACATACAAATAGGTATTGCATTTCCATTCTTATAAAATCTCATACCTTTAATGTATTTAGATATTCATAGGAAAACCATCTTACTAACATTAAACTAAAGAACACAAAAATAATTCTTAGCACACCTTTTCTATCGACTATGATATGTCTTAAGGAGATATTGAATGAATCTAAATATATATGATATTTCCTTAACAATATCATGTCCAAAAAAAAATATTTCCTAAACATCATCATAGCAAGTTGGATTTGTACACGTATTTATATAGACATATTCATAAGGGTCTATTTTAATGCTCTGGAGAAACATAATTTCATTATAACACTCAACTAGTGGAATATATTAACCCCATCAAACAATGATACCATTGAACATGATATCAATATATCCTCTATGGTTTGAATGCTCCTCTCCATCTATATATCCATATAATTATGAAATGTATTTTAGATATATAACTATATATGAAGGCCTTGATAATTAATTTTATAGAACTCTATAGAAATCCTAAAATATTGAACCGATACAATAGAATGTGGTAACCCATGAAAAAAAACACAGTTTTAATGTATATAATTTAAATATTATCTAGAGAAAAATATATTATCATAGTGAGGATATGTAATAACATTTCAGGAAAATTGACTAGAACTCATATATTTTTGTTCTATTTGTATGATTTGAGGATCGGGAAGAAAAAATAAACATTATTTATTTTCTATTTCAATTATTTTGTAGCTAATGGTTGAAACACCCCTTTAGAATTTATATTCATCCTTAACATGCTGACAAATAATGCATGAAAATATATACTAGGAAATATCTATCATTATTATAAGGCCCCAGCCTTAAACCTTACTTAATCTTGAGTTATTACAAGATTACACATTGAGGATCTTTTCGGGTTTAGAGTTCTAGAGAATTAGATCATAAAACTTGCATTACATTCCACATATAAACAAAGTGGTTTCATAAAGATAGTATTCTTCATTCCCATCAATGGAAAAACATTTAAAATAAAACATGGATTATTTCTTGACACTTCCTTGACACTATCATCATATCATTCACCTTTCCCTTGACCTGTGAAAAACATTTCAAAAAAACATGGGATGAGTATAAAAAGCTCAGTATGGGTTATAAAAACATGGAAAGGAAACATGGGTACATATATACATAAAAATGAAATCATACTTTACCCATAAAACATAATCACTTTAACATACCTCATCAAATCATGAGTAAATCATAGAAATCATAAGACATAAAGGTAACTTGAGGCATTCATAACATTCTTACATAGCGTGTAACCCTCTTGGTTACGTTTGGAATACCCATCACAGTATATTCCCTAAATCTCTTCAGAGAAACCTTAACATTTCACTCCATTGCGTTACCCAATGCATTGGAGAGCTATAACGGGCTCACCCGCCCTTAGTTTATCACGGAACCACTCGTCTTCATAATAATTCCCAAGAACCACAACATAATCGTATCACATAAAACATGCATAAATGAAACATAAAATTTCCTCATTTAAATCACGAGATATCAATACAACACAATGATATAAAAACATTATGAAAACCATTTTCAATACAAAAATAAAAGAAATTTAAGACATGGTATTTATTTTTCTTTTAAAAAGAAGCTATGGCTTGTAGAGGAAGCCAAAACTCAAATAATGGTCAAGGCGGCGGAGAAGTCGTTGTCGACGCATAAGTACGACAAAAAAATTCCCTTTTGTTGTTTAGTAAACTCTTCGTATAAAAAATATTCATTTTGGATAAACTTAATAGTCAAAGGGTTTTATACACCGTATAAAAGAAAGTTGTGTATAAAATAAAATATGCCTCAATGAAAGGAGATTGAGACGAAGTCCCTTACCTCGTATCCGACATGACCCGACCGTTATTTAATCTCCTAAATAATAAAATTGAGTTAATCTCTACTTGCTTAAGAACCTTTTTCAAGTTCATTATTCCTTTTATACCATGTTATGAACATCATTTAATCGTTTAAGATAACAATGTTCTTTTTGTCGGTATTTGGATCTTAAGTTAAAAATAGACTTCTTACACTTAGATGTTGTTAATTTGGTCAAAGGTTCGTTATATCCAGATTGATATTAATGATTTGGATAACATATATATCATATATATTCATCATATACATGTATTTATAATATTACATCACATTTAGAGGTAAGAAATAAAATTCACCGTTCATGGAGACGATAAGCCATACGTACGCATGAACGCTACTTCCATTGCTATTTCATATTTTATGGAATGGAATCATAATGATATAAGAGTATATTATAATTCCAGTATAATAACATATATAATATCATTAACTTTATGCTTTACGCATCCCACATATGGTATTAATGAATCAAATCACTTTCAGGGGGCGGTAGTCCGCACTTCCTAAAATGAAGATATCGTGTTTACCCATAATGGAAACAATAATGGTATGCCATAAATGAAAAATAAAGAAGCTTAAGGAAAGAATAAACATATTATATATCATATATAAAAATAGTGACATCATAATGGCCACTAATGAAGGTGTTAAATGAGTATTGAACAATCATCGTTTCAGGAGGCAGAATTTTGCCATCCGGTGATACCGTATGTTCTTTAACCATTTGATGTAGTTGTGTGAGAGTGTAGCTCGAATATATCTTATAAAAACATCCTAGTATATTAAAGATACGGGTGTTGTTACAAAAAGAAGTAAATAAAAAGAGTTTAGGGGGTTTGAGAAGCAAAATAAAACAAATGAACATGAGAGAATGAATTACCTTTAAAAGTGTAACTCCTATTGATTTGAGCCTAAATACTTCCTTTGAAAGGATTCTGCCCAAAGGTAATCCTCTAGGATGAGGAGAGGGATGTGGAGAGAGTAAATGGGCAGGGTGTGGCCGAGCCAAAGGCTTGAGGAGTGTGTGAAATGAGGTAGAGTTGGGGGCCTTTTATTAGAGGAGAGGAGGGGCACTTTTGGAAACCATGAAACTATTATTTTATTTGAAAAGGTGTTTCGGTTTTAAAAGGTCCCACATTGAAATAATTCGTGGATAAGGTGATAAGGGTTCTAAATCCACCCATCCATTATGTTTTGGTCATGTGTAGTTCATACATATTACATTATCTTTCTATTTTATTTAAATCGTCAAATAATGATGTCATCGCTGCATCATTATTATGTCATAAATACATTAATTTATTTAATGTATAAAAATTATAAAAAAAACCTATGATGTAGGAAATATTTTTAGATTTAGAATGAATATTTATAGACAAAAATATGATTAGTATAACCCCTTCTAAAAAATGTTTTAGTAAAACAATTTATGTTAGTGTCATTTTCACCATTATTTAAAAAAGGCCTTAAAATCATTATCTCACCCATGTGGCCCCATGGGGTCCCCTAAATCGACCCATGGGTTTTATTGGTCGGAAATGACTCATCCAATAGGGGTAAGACAAGTTTCATGGTGTTTTCACATTTTTATAATATCATTTTTACCTTAAATTACACTAATTATCTCTAATCGCGATTAAAAACTTAATAAGTTACTATTCACCAAAAAATTATTATAATCTCATTGAACCACATTTTACTTCTTAATGACAACCATGTATGTCGGATTTTTGAAATTCAAAACACAAAGATGGCAAAATTTCATTTAAACGAAAAAAATCAGTTTTTATAAGTACCACTTAGTGGTTTCACTATTCATCAAAAATTGATGTTTTTCAGAAAATTACCAAAAATTCACCCTAAGATATATTTGATATTATGAATTCAAAAATTAAGTCTATTTTAAAAAATTCAAAACATCTAATTCATATTAATTAATTTAATAATTAATTCCCGCTGTCATAGCGAATAGTGTGTTTTTAGGAAACAATAAGTATCAAAAGATTAACACCAGTTTAAGTCCAATTTCAAAGTGAAATTGATTCCAACGACCACTATTGGATTTGATGGTAAAAATATTTTCTAATTTCACTTTAAAAAAAACAAAAAAATAATCTAATCATACAAATAAATTAGATTAAAAGAGGTTTAGAATTAAAATACAACATTTTTCACTTATTCATAAAAAATGAACTTTATTAGAAAAATAACAAAATTTCACACAAAGTAAATTTTGATGTCCCAATCATAAATAATAATTTTATTTTGACAAACATAGCTTATAAAATTGTCAAAAAGTAAATTTAAAAAGGGTTTTCCATCAAAAGGCTGTAAAATAATCTTTTAAGAATATTAGTGTATTCCATGCTTAAGATTGGATTTATTTTCATTTTAAGCCTCTAAAACACTATCTAATTCATTAATAGACATATCTATTATTAATTACTTAATTGGGATGTTACATCCTTACCCCCTTTAGAAAATTGCGTCCCCGCAATTTATTTACCTATCGAATAAATGGGTGTACTTATCCCTCATTGCATTTTCAGATTCCCATGTTGCCTCTTCAATCATGTGGTTTTTCCACAAAACCTTTACCTGGTGAATCACCTTATTCCGTAACACTTGCTCCCTGTGGTCAAGAATCTGGACCGGTTGAACTACCTCTGGACTCAAAACATGAGATGGATCTGGCATGTACTTTCTCAACATCGAAATGTGAAAAACATTGTGTACCTGAGATAAACTCGGAGGTAAAGCCACCAGGTATGCAACTGATGCAACTCTCTCCATAATTTCATATGGTCCAATAAACCTTGGACTCAGCTTTCATTTCTTACCAAATCGCATCACACTTTTCCCTGGTGATAATTTGAGAAAAACATGATCACCTACCTCGAAAGATAGATCCTTCCTCCGGTTATCTCCATAACTCTTCTGCCTGCTCTGAGCTATTCTCATGTGCTTCTGAATCAGCTGAACTTTTTCTACCATCTCTTCTACCAATTCTGGTCCCATCAACTTTCTTTCACCCACTTCATCCCAGAAAGCTAGAGTTCGTCACTGCTTCCCATATAATGCCTGAAATGGTCCCATATGTATACTGGAATGAAAACTGTTATTAGATGAAAATTCAACCAAAGAAAGATATTGGTACCAACTTCCCTGATAATCCATCGAACAAGCTCGTAGCATATCCTCCAAGGTCTGAATTGTTCATTCTGACTACCCATCTGATTGAGGATGAAAAGCTGTACTAAAATTTAATTCAGTACCCAACGACTTCTGAAGGCCTTTCCAAAAGTTAGAAGTAAACCTCAGATCACGATCTGATACAATGGAGAGAGGAAGTCCATGTAACCTGACTATCACTTTAAGATACAAACGGGAAATTTGATCAAGAGAGAAAGTATCTTATATAGCAAGGATATGAGCAGACTTGGTCAATCGATCAACAATAACCCAAATTGCATTATTACCTCGAGATGTCTTCGGTAATCCCACAACAAAGTCCATGGACATATTCTCCCATTTCCACTCTCACACTGGTAAAGGATGAAGCATCCCTTTGAGTAACTGCCACTCTGCTTTAACCTATTGACATGTCAAACACTTCACAGTAAAATCAGCAATATCTCTTTTCATTCCATCCCTCTAGTAAAACTCCCGCAGATCTCTGTACATCTTAGTACTGCCAGGATAAACTGAAAATGGAGAACTATGAGCTTCACATAACAAATCTCTCTTCAACTGTGAATCACAAGGCACACACAATCTCTTCCCAAATCTCAGAACACAATCATTATCAATGATGAATTCAGGCAACTTACCTTTCAGAACCAGCTCTACCTTTTTTCTACAACTCACTATCTTGCTTCTGTGCTTGCTTGATTCAGCCTGATAGAGAAGATCTCACTGATACCTGAAACAAAATAGAAGGACTTCCTGCACCAACAACTTCTATTCCAAAGTTCATCAAATCCTTAACCAAAGGATCACATTCCAAACGCAACATTGCTAATGAAGCATTTCTTTTTCGACTCAAAGAATCAGCCACTTTATTTGTTTTCACATATGGTAATGAATTGTACAATAATAATCTTTGATTTATTCTATCCATCTCCTTTGTCTCATGTGCAATTATTTCTGAGTGAATATATACATTAAACTTTTGTGATCAGTATATATTTCACACTTTACTCCATACAAATTATGCCTCCAAATTTTTAAAGCAAAAACAACAGCAGCTAATTCCAAATCATGTGTAGGGTAATTTACCTCATGATTTTTCAACTGTCGTAAAGCATAAACAATTACCTGATCATTTTGCATTAGGACACAACCAAGTCCTTTCAATGAAGCATCACTGTATATAACAAACTCACCATTCCTAGAAGGTAGTGCCAAAACTGGAGCATTCACCAATCTTCTTTTAAATTCCTGAAAACAATCATCACATTCTTTTGTCCAGATAAACTTAACACCCTTCTGAGTTAGCTTAGTCATTGGACTAGATAACCGTGAAAAATTTCTAACAAACCTTCGGTAATAGCCTTCCAAACCAAGGAAGCTATGAATCTCAGTTACATTTGTGGGTCTTGGACAATATTCAATAACTTTTGTTTTTGCAGGATCAACAGTTATCCCATCTTTAGAAACAATGTGACCAAGGAAAAAAAGTTTGTTGCAACCAAAACTCACACTTGCTGAATTTTCCATACAATTTCTTTTCATTTAAGGTTTGCAAGATAACCCTTAAATGTCTTTCATATCCCTCTTTAATTTTAGAAAACACCAAAATATCATCAATGAAAACCACCACAAACTTATCCAAGAACTCATGGAAAATTCTATTCACTATGTCTATGAATATAGAAGCTGAATTGGTTAGCCCAAAAGTCATTACTACAAATTCATAATGGACATATCTCGTACGGAACGCGGTCTTCGGAATATCTACCTCCTTTAACTTCAGCTGATGGTACCCCGATCTCAAGAAAATCTTTGAGAAAAATTGAGCTCCCTGTAGCTGATAAAACAAATCATCGATATGAGGAAAAGGATATCTGTTCTTAACAGTGATATTATTCAAGGCTCTATAATCAATTCAAAGTCTCATAGAACCATCTTTCTTTTTAACAAATAAAACAGGAGCACCCCATGGTGATGTTCTAGGTTGAATAAAAACTTTTTCTATTAAATCTTGCAATTGCTCCTTCAAATCTAAAATTTCAATTTGAGCCATTCGATAAGGAGGTTTTGAAATTGGCTTAGCATCAGGAACTAAGTCAACAGTAAACTCAACTTCCCAATCTGGTATTATTCCAGGCAACTCATCAGGAAAAACATCAGGATACTCATTTACCACTGGCACATCATTAATCTGAATAGTTCCTTTATTTTCAACGACGTGTGAAAGGTAAAATTCATTTCAATCTTTTACAAGTTTCTCGGCCTCTTGATATGTTATCAAAATTAAGGGTTCATTCTTGTACACAAAATGAAAGTCTTTCTGAAAAGAAACTTCTTTAGCCCTACATTCAATCTTAGCATGGTAAATAGAGAGCCAATCCATACCCAGGATAACATCAAACTCTACTAGAGGTAGAACAATAAGGTTTGCAAGTAGGTTCTTTCCACAAATAAGGATAGGAAGATTCTTAAAAATTATTTTTTCCTCAACATTTCCCCTAGGTGTTTTTACCACAAGTTCAGGAGTAACTTCTTGAGATGGTATTACAATTTTACTAGAAAAGTTTTCAGAGATGAAAGAATGTGTAGACCCCAAATCAAACAACACACTGGCATAATCTGAAAAAACAAACAAAGTACCTGATACAACTTCATTTGATGACCCGACATCTGCTGAAGTAGTTGCAAAGGATTTCACCACCCCTTTCTGCTTGTAGTCTAACTGCTTCCCATCACTCAAGCTCTTTTCCGGACACTCGTTTGCATAGTGACCCATCTCATTGCACTTATAACATTTCACTAACTGTAAATCAAATTTTTTCTTACCTTCACCTTGATCCTTTTCAGTGCAATCACGAGCCTTATGTCCCATCTTACCACATCATTAGTACTTTACAGAATTCAGAAGACATTCCCCAGCATGCCTTTTGCCACATTTATCACAAACTGGAAACATAGTTCTCTTACCATCAGACTTTTTTGAAGAATTCTTACCTTTCTTCTACCACCTCAGTCTCTTCTTCTGCTGGTTGTTATAGAACACTTGGTCGCCAGAAAACTCCATTTCCACCTTCTCAGCACATCGAACATGTTTTTCATAACTTTTAAACTCACGAGAAGCTAATGCCATTGGATATTTTGGCTTTAATCCTAAGTAAAAATGATTGATTTTACTATCAAGGTCTCGGATAAAATTTGGAGCATACTTTGCCAATCGAGTGAACCTTTCATCATAGGCATCCACTGAGTCTTCCTATTGCCTAAATTCCAAGAATTGTTTTTTCATCCTATGTCGAACATCCTTAGGAAAAAACATCTCAGGAAACATACCTTTGAATTCATCCCTGTCAAGAGCATCAATCTCATCGGGGTCCCTGATATTTTTAACCATAGACCACCAATGATCTGCATCACCCTCCAAACGGGAAATAGCAAGACTATCCATTTGATTGTATGAACCCATCATGACATCAAAAATCTTTTCCAGTGCTTTAATCCACCCTTCAGCTAGCACAGGGTCAGATGATCCTCTGAATGATGGGGGATGTTGCCTCATGAAATGTTCCACCACTGACATGTTTCTTATGCGGTTTATATGGCTGATCTCGTGCATGGATACCACCACCATTTATAGGCTGAGTCAACTGTTCCATCACTGCAACAAACTATTTAGTTCCAATTCCGACCATATCGGGATGCTGATTTGGAAGGATATTTCCTTCTGTTTTCCTTCCTAGCACTGCTTCCCTATTTCTTCTGTGGAAAACCATTCTGAACAAACATGTCTTAGATTAAGCAACATGGTAATCTTCCATTGCTATATCATTTCAAAAAAAGTATTTTTTGATAATAATTTAATATAATTCTTACTCCTAAAGTTATCTAAACCGACCTCGGATTCCAACTATAAGGCCCCAGCCTTAAACCTTACTTAATATTGAGTTATTACAAGATTACACATTGAGGATCCTTTCGGGTTTAGAGTTTTAGAGAATTAGATCATAAAACATTCATTACATTCCACATATAAACAAAGTGGTTACATAAAGATAGTATTCTTCATTACCATCAATGGAATCACATTTAAAATAAAACATGGATTATTTCTTGACAGTTCCTTGAAACTATCATCATATCGTGTATCTTTCCCTTGACCTGTGAAAAACTTTTCAAAAAAACATGGGATGAGCATAAAAACCTCAGTATGGGTTATAAAAACATGGAAAGGAAACATGGGTACATATAAACATAAGAAGGAAATCATACTTTACCCATAAAACATAATAACTTTGACATACCTCAGCAAATCATGAGTAAATCATAGAAATCATAAGACATAAAGGTTACTTGAGGCATTCATAACATTCTTACATAGGGAGTGACCCTCTTGGTTACATTTGGAATACCCATCACAGTATATTCCCAAAATCTCTTTGTAGAAACCTTAACGTTTCACTCCTTCGTGTTACCCAATGCTTTGGAGAGCTATATCAGGCTCACCCGACCTTATTTTATCATGGAACCACACGTCTTCCTAATAATTCCCAAGATCCTCAACAAAATTATATCACATAAAACATGCATAAAGGAAACATAAAATTTCCACATTTAAATCACGAGATATCAATACAACACATTGATATAAAAACATTATGAAAACCATTTTCAATAACAAAATAAAAGAAATTTAAGACATGGTATTTATTTTTCTTTTAAAAATAAGGTATGGATTATAGAGGAAGCCGAAACTCAAATAATGGTCACGGCAGCGGAGAAGTCGTTATCGCCGCATACGTATGACAAAAACATTCCCTTTTGTCGTTTAGTAAACGCTTCGTATAAAAAAGATTCATTTTGGATAAACGTAAAAGTCAAAGGGTTTTATACACCGTATAAAAGATTGTTGTGTATAAAATAAAATATTCCTCGATGAAAGGAGATTGAGATGAAGTCCCTTACCCCGTATCCGACTTGACCCGACCGTTCTTTAATCTCCTGAATAATAAACTTGAGTTAATATCTACTTTTTTAAGAACCTTTTTTCAAGTTCATTATTCCTTTTATACAATTTTATGAACATAATGTAATCATTTAATTTAATAATGTTCATTTTGTCGGTATTTGGTTCTTAAGTCAAAAATAGACTTCTTAAACTTACATGATGGTAATTTGGTCAAAGGTTCGTTATATCCATAATGATATTAATGATTTGGATAACATATATATTATATATATTCATCATATAGATGTATTTATAATATTAAATCCCATTTAGAGGTAAGAAATCAAATGCACCGTTCATGGAGACGGTAAGCCGTACGTACGCATGAACGCTACTTCCATTTCTATTTCATATTTTCTGGAATGGAATCATAATGATATAAGAGTATATTATAATTCCAGTATATTAACATATATAATATCATTAACTTTATGCTTTACACGTCCCACATATGTTATTAACGAATCAAATCACTTTCAGGGGGCGGTAGTCCGCACTTCCTAAAATGATGATATCATGTTTACCCATAATAGAAACATTAATGGTATGCCATAAATGAAAAATACACAAGCTTAAGGAATGAATAAACATATTATATATCTTATATAAAAATAGTTACATCATCATGGTCACCTTTGAAGGTGTTAAATGAGTATTGAACAATCGTCGTTTCGGGAGGCAGAATTTCACCATCCACAAAAACCGTATGTTCTTTAATCATTTGATGTAGTTTTGTGAGAGTGTAGCACGAATAAATCTTATAAAAACATCCTATTATATTGAAGATACTGGTGTTGTTACAAAAAGATGTAAATAAAAAGAGTTTAGGGGGTTGGAGAAGAAAAATAAAACAAATGAACATGAGAGAATGAATTACCTTTAAAAGTGTAACTCCTTTTGATTTGAGCATAAAGGCTTAATTTGAAAGGATTATGCACAAAGGGAATCCTCTAGGATGAGGAGTGGGATGTGGAGAGAGTAAATGGGCAAGGTGTGGCTGATCCGAAGGCTTGAGGAGTGTGTGAAATGAGGTAGAGGTGGGGGCCTTTTATAAGAGGAGAAGAGGGGTACATTTGGAAACCATGAAACTATTATTTTATTGGAAAATGTGTTTCGGTTTTAAAAGGACCCACATTGATATAATTCGTGGATAAGGTGATAGGGGTTCTAAATCCACCCATCCAATAAGTTTTTTACATGTGTAGTTCATATATATTACATTATCATTCTATTATATTTAAATCGTCAAATAATGATGTCATCGATGCATCATTATTATGTCATAAATAATTTAATTTATTTAATGTCTAAAAATTATTAAAAAACACTATGATGTAGGAAATATTTTTATCCTTCCAATGAATATTTATAGTCAAAAATATGATTAGTATACCCCCTTCTAATTTTTTTTACTAAAACATTTTATGTTAGTGTCATTTTCACCTTTATTTAAAAAAAGGCCTTAAAATCATTATCTCACCCAAGTGGCTCCATGGGGTCCCCCAAATCGACCCATGGGTTTTATTGGTCTGTCATGACACATCCAATATGGGTAGGACATGTGTCATGGTGTTTTCACATTTTAATAATATCATTTTTACCTTAAATTACACTAATTACCTCTAATCGCGATTAAAAACTTAATAAGTTACTATTTACCAAAATATTATTATAATCTCATTGAACCACATTTTACTTCTTAATGACAACCATGTATGTCAGATTTTTGAAATTCAAAACACAAAGATGGCAAAATTTCATTTAAACGAAAAAAATCAGTTTTTATAAGTACCACTTAGTGGTTTCGCTATTCATAAAAAATTGAAGTTTTTCAGAAAATTACCAAAAATTCACCCTAAGCTATATTTGATATTCCGAATTCAAAAATGAAGTCTATTTTACAAAATTCAAAACATATAAGTCAGATTAATTAATTTAATAATTAATTCCCACTGTCATAGCAAATAGCGTGTTTTTAGGAAACAATCAGTATCAAAAGATTGACACCAGTTTAAGTTCATTTTCAATGAGAAATTGATTCCAACGACCACTATTGGATTTAATGGTAAAAATATTTTCTAATTTCACTTTAAAAACAATTAAAAATATAATCTAATCATACAAATAAATTAGATTAACATAGGTTTAGAATTAAAATACAAAATTTTCACTTAATCATAAAAAAATGAACTTTATCGGGAAAATAACAAAAAATTAAAACAAAGTAAATTTTGATGTCCCAATCATAAATAATAATTTTATTTTGACAAACATATCTTATAAAATTGTCAAAAAATAGATTTAAAAAGTTTTTTCCTTCAAAAGGCTGTAAAACAATCTTTTAAGAATATTAGTGTATTCCATGCTTAAGATTTGATTTATTTTCATTTTAAGCCTCTAAAACACTATCTAATTCATTAATAGTCATCGATAAAAATATCAATTATTCATTAATTACTTGGGATGTTACAATTATGTTTTTAGACTATAAATTTTCATTAATGTATCTATGAAAATATTAACATATAGGATGAATAGAGAATGGATGACTATATGATTCATCTAACAACTCCTTCATATAATCTATTAAGGATGGAATATATAAATTGTTTATAAACTACATCATTACATAATAATCATGCT
Source organism: Viscum album (assembly GCA_963277665.1). Classification (NCBI taxonomy): domain Eukaryota; kingdom Viridiplantae; phylum Streptophyta; class Magnoliopsida; order Santalales; family Viscaceae; genus Viscum; species Viscum album. The sequence continues at coordinate 1,249,646,178 of OY728148.1, forward strand.
CAAAATAATTACATTTTTGACTTTCTTATAAAAATCTAGATATTCCTTTTATTCTTATTTAATTTTCAATTGGGTAGTTGGATGAACACTCGTATGAAAAATATAGCATTTTCCCACTTCATTTATGATTTCAATATATATTGTTTGAAAATACCAAAATACTTGATCTTTTGTGATCCTTATCAAATATAGGACTACATGATCCTTTCAATGCTAATTTTTATCCTCCTTTTTTTATTTTCATGGTTTTTAATGTATTTAAATGTCATAATATTTAATCAGATACAAATATTTACCCATCACAAATTAAACCATATCTAATTGAATATGTGCTTCAAATAATTTTAATAATTTCATATATGAAATATGACTTTTTGGAAATAATTCATTTTTATGTTTCATGAAAAAAATATGAAATATTCTTTAATCCATGAGTTGATTATATTTTATCATGGATATTCACTTTTTTATAGGCCTATGATAACATAATGTAATTCTATATTACAATTCTTTATATCAAATTATTCAATTAATCAACATATTTTATAACCCCATATATATTATTGTGTATCAAAAACATTGATGCACAAACTAATAATCTATTTCTTTTCTTGAACTTTTCCTCACAATCAATTTTCCATAAGAACATAGATCCTTCATATGATAACATAGTGAGTGAATTATATAATAATGATAAATTATCCATACATAGTATATATTATCTAAATAAACCCCAAAAACTAATTTTCTCAATAATATTCTTTTTTGGACAAATGTCTAACACTATATATCTCTATTGAAGCTACATATATATCATCTCTTGATATAATATTATCCAAAAATAAAAAATTTTATGAAAAAATGCACACCTATTAAAATTATTATTCAACTTATATTTCATATGGTTAATTAAAAAATACATGGCTAACAACCATTATAATCCATTATTATTAAATATAATAGAATAACGCCTATAAATAACAGATCAAATTGATTTCGGCAATATTTAATGTCTTTTCGTCAAATTCATGAACAAATTTTGTGGATTAGTATGAGAAAATTTATAATTTACATATTAATAGTGTCATAACATTTTTTGGAATTCAATCATGGAAATACCCTCCTCATTAACCCTTAGTTGATGATATCAAAATCTAAGGTCAATATTGTAATTGTATTGAGCCATATATCGTAGGATAAACATGTAATTGAAACATGATAGTGGATATATATTCTTTAATAAGTTATTTTTCAGATATCGATTATCATTAAACAATCACCTCAATTCATATTTCTTCTTTTCCAAAATGATATGTGAACCCCCAGGGTATAAACTCCCCACCATAATTGTTATATTATCTAGTAAAATTTATAATATAATTAACATTATTACCTTTCTAAATATCTTTTAGGTATAATGTCTTACAGATATTGTTCATAATTATTACATTAATAATTCATATATATTTAGTGGGTACAGTTTAAATCAATACCCATTTTCCCATGATATGAAACATTTAAAATAAAAAATGTTATCGTTTTTGAAAAATTATCACTACATTCAAAATGATATCATCCAAACTCATACTCAACATTATACCATGAGAAATATATTCAAAACATGGAATGAGTTTAAAAATGTAATTAATGAACATAAATTATGAAATCTATCAGTCCCATGAAAAACATGAAAACCCTATTAATGGTTATACTTATCATTAATCTGATTTGAGTGTATGAAATAATACATTTCCAATAGAAATACATTCAACTATTTTCTCAAAGAAATAATATAATTCCCAAAAATAGAAATTAAAAACCCTTTTTGGAAACACAGGGAATCATATTCATGAAACCATTTAAACTCCATTTCATTTGGAATAATTTTATTGAAGATTTCCAATATAATTTCATTATAACATAATCATTATCTAATTAATTGGAATGATATAATAGGTATCACCATTTGTGTATACTATATCTGGATCCCCATTTATATGCATTGGGTCTTGAATAATTGTATAATACCTACGTGGGTAACCCATATTCCATGATCGATAATTGAGTCGCCCATTTGAATAAGCTGATATGATTGGGATCAACCCATTATATAAGATTGGTCGGGATAACCTATTTTCCATGATCTATAATGGGGATCACCTATTTATATAACCCATATGATGATTTACAAGGAACTATAATGGGTCTCCACATTTTTTATATGTTGTACCACGCTCAATAACATTTTTATAAAATTCTCAAGCACCAAAATATAAATAAATTGTATTATACGTTCACATTTAATCATTAAATACATGAAAAATACTATTGAACCCATATGAAATTTTTTGTGATATCAAAATCCTATTTTATTTTAAATAAACATTTTCAATGAAAGAATAGCTAAAAATACTCATTTTTGTTGAATAAAGCATTTGGGAATATAATAGAATCCAATCATAAAATAATAGTTATACAAGAAAGAAGAGTTTTTGTTTCCATATATGATTAAATAAGATAATTTTTTACCATTTGTAAATAGATTACATCATTCCCTACAAAGAATAAATTTATAAAAAAAATTAAAAGAGAGACAAATTTCAATCATAAAATTATCATTCCTATATAATTATTTTAAAAACATGGACCTAGAAGAAGAAGTGATATATAAAGAAAGCATTAAAAAAAATTAATTAAAACTCACTTACCACTTATAAAAAAATCAATAATAATTTCAATGAATGAATATCATTAAAAACATTACATATCTTTAGAATAGATATATTAATGATATAACATTCCCAAGGCTGTAGTATATACACATTATTATTTAATATATTGATATATCAACAAAATATTACTGCCTGAAATGAAATTCATATAAAGACCCAAACAGTTAGTCTGACATTTCACATATGAAGATTAAGATGAAAAATACTAAATTTATGTTAATTATTTGTTCACTAAAGATCAATTTTATGTATAATTTAAAACATATTTTGCATCATACCATGGTATATGTAAATTAATAATCATTTATGTTCACAATATATATTTTGATAGTATTTGGAATATGTGTCAAAAATGAATATGTTAGGCTGACTAGGTCAAAGAGGAAATTATTCCATCATCTCAAGAATACTAATCATGAGGTAATTGTGATTTCTAAACATAATTTACTCTCTTAAAACAAATAAGTAATTTATTGTTTTAACAATGAACTATGTTACTTTCCTGGAGATCGTAGGCAAGAGATACGATTCACTAACATTTCAATTTTTCCCGGATCATTATATAAATATGGTATGAATTATTTTAACATTTAAAAATTATAATATATAAAAAAAATACTATATTATTTCATTACTAATTATTATAAAAATCTTCAATTTAATTCCATGACGATAAAATAACCACTTGGGTAAGTGGTGTCGGTAGTCCACACAAATGCATGATTAACATTATTATTTATCAGTGAATCTAATGGTTAATGTAAATGGAATATATTATATTTTTTTTATGATAAAAATGTAATTAATATCATAAATATTTCACACATATGAAATATATTCATTAAATTAATCTTCATTTCTAACCATGAAAATGGTTTCTAAAAATCGAATAACATCGCTTTACGAGGCAATATTATGCCATATACATAGGCAACATTATTGTATCTCCCACAATGTTGAATATAAGAAGATATATGTGATATATTTATTATAAATAAATATTTATGTTTGAAATATAGTGTATATATATATATAATAAATCAATCACTGTAATAATCCATGAGAAAAAATAATGAAAAATGAATAACATATTTTCGCAAGGTAGTGGTCTATCTTAAACATAAATGATGATTTTGATTCAAATTAAATGGATGTGTATATTTAATTAGCTTATTAAATTAACATAATAATAAATCAATATATTTTTGATAATTTTATTTTTATACCTCCTTTTTTCAACATTACTTAATAATGTTGTAAGAATAAATAATGTAATAATTCTCAATTAATCATTAAAACTATTTTACTGAAATACTTTTTAAGGTAGAATTAAAATATAAGGCCCAAGCCTTAAACCTTAATTAATCTTGAGCTATTACATGATTAAACATTGAGGATCTTTTCAGGTTTAGAGTTTTAGAGAATTAGATCATAAAACATGCATTATATTCCACATTTCAAAAAAAAACTTAGCATGAGCACATAAAGATGAGTATGGGTTATAAAAACATGGAAAGGAAACATGAGTTCATATATACATAAGAATGAAATCGTACTTTACCCATAAAACATTGGCACATTAACATACCTCATATAATCACGAATAAATCATTGAAATCATAAGACATACAGGTTAATTGAGGCATTCATAACATTCTTATGTAGGGAGCAACCCTCTTGGTTACATTTGGAATACCCATCACAGTATATTCCCTAAATCTCATTGGGGAAACCTTAATGTTTCACTCCTTCACGTTACCCAATGCATTGGAGAGATATATCGGGCTCAACCACCCTTAGTTTATCACGGAACCACCCGTCTTCATAATAATGCCCAACAACCATAACATAACAGTATCACATAAAACATGCATAATGGAAAAATAACATTTCCACAATTCAATCAAAAGATATCAATACAACACGTGAATATAATAAAAAATATTATGAAAACCATTTTCAATACCAAAATAAAAGAAAACTAAAACATGGTATTTATTTTTCATTTAAAAAAAAGGTATGGCTTGTAGAGGAAGCCGAAACTCAAATAATGGTCATGGCGCTGGAGAAGTCGTTGTCGCAGCATACGTACGACAAAAAAAACATTACCGTTTGTCGTTTAGTAAACACTTCAGATAAAAAATATTCCTTTTTAATAATAATAAAATTAAAAGGGGTTTATACACCGTATAAATGAAAGTTGTGTATATTACAAAATATGCCTCAATGAAAGGAGATTGAGTCCAAGTCCCATACCTCGGGTCCGACTTGACTCGATCGTTCTTTAATGTCCTGAATAAAAAACTTGAGATAATTTATACTTTCTTAAGAACATTTTTCAAGTTCATTATTCCTTTTATATCACTTATTATCATGTAATGAACATTATGTAATTATTTATGTAAATAACGGTCGTTTTAACGATCATTGGTACTTGAGTCAAAATATGCTCTTTATAATTACAAGTTTTTCATGTATCCATTATATCCAGAGTTATAACCATGATGTATATATCATATATATCATATATATCCAGTATATACATGAATTTATAATATTACATAATCATTTACAGGTAAGTAATGAAATGCACCGTTCATGGAGACGGTAAGCCGTACGTACGCATGAACGCTACTTTCATTTCTATTTCATAATTTATAGAATGGAATCATAATTATATTAAGGTATATTATAAATCCAGTATAATACCATATATAATATCATAACTCATTCCTTTATACGTCCCACATATGGTATTAACGAATCAAATCACATTGAGGGGGCATTAGTCTGCACTTCCTTAAATGAAGATATCGCGTTTACCCATAATGGAAACCATAAAAGAATGCCCAAAATGACAAATACAGAAGCTTAAGGAAAACATAAAAATATTTTATATATCATATATAAATATGGTGTCATCATAATGGCCACCTTTGACGGTGTTAAACGAATGTTGAACAATCATTGTTTCGGGAGGCAGAAATTCGCCATGCACAGAAACAGTATGTTCTTTAACCATTAGATGTAGGTGTTTGTAATTGTAGATAGAATACTTTTTATAACAACATCCTTGTATATTTATGATACTGGAGTTGTTACAAAATAAATGAATAAAATGATTTTAGGGGGTTGGAGAAGCAAAATAAAACAAAAGGGCTCAAGTGAAGTCATTATCTTAAAATTGGGTAACTCTCGTTGGTTTGAGCTCAAAGGCTTCCTTGGGAAGACTTCTGACCAAAGTGAAGTTTCAAGTAGTAATAGAGATATGTGGAGAGACAAAATGGGTAGGGGTTGGCCGAGCTAAAGGCTTTGGAAGTGTGGGTAAGGAGGTAGAGGTGGGGGCCTTTTATAACAGGACAGGAGGGGCACTCTTGGAAAGTAAGGAAATGTTACTTTATTTTCAAATGGGTTTCAGATTTTAATGGTCTCACATTGATATAATTCTAGTCTAAGGTGATAAGAGTTCGAAATATACCCACCCAATATGTTTTGGACATGTGTAGGTCATAGAATTTACATTATCTTTTCATTTTATTTATATCCTTTATTAATGAGGTAATCGCTGCATCATCATGATGTCATAAATAATTCAATTTATATACTGTCAAAAAATTATGAGAAAACTACTATGATATAGGAAATCTTTTTAGATTTCCAATGAATATTTATAGTCCAGAATATCATCTATGTAGAAAAAATAAAAAAAAAATTAATCAGGTGATACATTTTGTTATATTTACATTCTTTAAAAAAAAGATAACAAATCACATTCCCACAAAAGTGATTCCATGGGGTCCCCATGTTTGGAACAAGGTATCCCAAGGTCGTCCAGGAGACAACCAGTAGAATTATGACACATGTTGGTGTCATTTTTTATTATTATGATATTATTTTATTATCCTTTACTACCTGATTACTCATTAATCAAGATAATTAAAGATAATTATCGTCGTTACTATTCATAATGTCCAAAAAGAAAAGATTCTTGATTACATAATTTGTTCCTTTTGATTCAAAATATGTAATACATTTTACCAAATTACAATCACATAAATTGCAATAATTGATTTAAAAATAATTCCCGTTGTCAAAACAAATAGCGGGTTTTTTTGAAACAATATCTACGAAAAGTTTGGAATTAATTTATGCCCAATTCCAAAGTGAAATTAATCATAATGACCACCATTGGATTACACAGTGAACATATGTTCAGAATACACTTTAAAACAAATTACAAATATAATCTATCTATATAATTAAATTAAATTAAAAAGTAGTTTTGATGTAAAATGCAGTATTTTTCACCATTCATTAAAAAATGAACATTGTCAGAAAAATACCAAATATTTATCCAATGTAAATTTCAATGTCCCAATCATAAAGAATATGTTCATTTTGACAAATAGATATTATAAAATTGTCAAATTTTTTATTTAAAAATGGTTTGCCATCACAAGGCAGTAAAAAAATCTTTTAAGAATATTAGTGTATTCCATGCATAAGATTGGATTTATTATCATTTAAAGCCTTTAAAACACTATCTAAATCATTTATATACATAGATAAAAATATATATTATTCATTACTTACTTGGGATGTTACATCCTTCCCCCCTTTAGAAAATTTCTTCCCCGCAATTTATTTACTTGTCGAATAATTAGGGGTACTTATCCCTCATTTCATTTTCAGATTCCCATGTTTCCACTTCAATCATGTGGTTTTTCCACAAAACCATTACCTAATGAATCACCTTATTCTATAACACATGATCCATGTGGTCAAGAATCTGGACTGGTTGTTCCTCATAAGACAGGTTCTCTTACAGCTGAACTACCTCTGGACTCAAAACATGAGATAGATCTGGCATATAATTTCTCAACATCGAAACATGAAAAACATTGTGTACCTGAGATAAAATCCGATGTAAAGCCACTCTGTAAGCAACTGATCCAACTCTCTCCAGAATGTCATATGGTCCAATGAACCTTGGACTCATCTTTCCTTTCTTACCAAATATCATCACACTTTTCCATGGTGATACTTTGATAAAAACATGATCACCTACCTCAAAAGAGAGATCCTTCCTCCTATTGTCTGCATAACTCTTCTGCCTGCTCTGAGCTGTTCTCACGTGTTTCTATATCAGCTGGACTTTTTCTGCCAACTCTTCTACCAATTCTGGTCCCATCAACTTCCATTCACCCACTTCATCCCAGAAAGCTGGAGTTCGACACCGCTTCCCATATAACGCCTCAAATGGTGCAATCTGTATACTAGAATAAAAAATGTTATTATATGAAAACTCTACCAAAGAAAGATTTTGGTACGAACATCCCTGATAATCCATCGAACAAGCTTGTAGCATATCCTCCAAGGTCTGAATTGTTTGTTCCGGCTGCCCATTTGATTGTGGATGAAAAGCTGTACTAAAATTTAATTTAGTACCCAATGACTTCTGAAGGCCTTTCCAAAAGTTAGAAGTGAACCTAGGATCACGACCAGATACAATGGAGAGAGGAACTCCATGTAACCTGACTATCTCATTAAGATACAAATGAGAATGTTGATCTAGGGAAAATGTATCTCGTATAGAAAGGAAATGAGAAGATTAATTCAATCGATCAACAATAACCCAGATTGCATTATTACCTCGAGATGTCTTCGGTAATCCCACAACAAAGTCCATGGATATATTCTCCCATTTTCACTCTGGCACTGGTAAAGGCTGAAGCATCCGTTTCGGTAAATTCCTCTTTGCTTTGACCTGTTGACAAGTCAAACACCTCACAATAAAATAATCAATATCTCTTTTCATTCTGTCCCACTAGTAATACTCCCGAAGATCTGAATACATCTTAGTACTGCCAGGATGAACTGAAAACGGAGAACTTTGAGCTTCACATAACAACTCTCTCTTCAACTAGGAATCACAAGCCACATACAATCTCTTCCCAAATCTCAAAACACAATAATTATCAATGTTGAATTCAGGCAACTTCCCTTTCTGAACCGGCTCTATCTTTTTCTGCAACTCATTGTCTTGCTTCTGTGCTTTCTTGATTCTGTCTGAGAGAGATGATCTCACTGATACCTAAAACAAAACAGAATAACTTCCTTCACCAACAACATCTATTCCAATGTTCATCAAATCAAAAACCAAAGGATCATGTTCCAAACATAGCATGGTTAATGAAGCATTACATTTTTTACTCAAAGCATCAGCCACATTTTTTTCTTTTCCCAGATGGTAATGAATTGTATAATCATAATCCTTGATTAATTCCAGCCATCTACTCTATCTCATTTTCAATTCTTTATGAGTGAATAAATACTTTAATCTTTTGTGATCAGTATATATTTCACACTTTACTCCATACAAATGATGCCTCCAAATTTTTAAAGCGAAAACAACAGCAGCTAATTCCAAATCATGTGTTGGGTAATTTACCTCATGAGTTTTCAACTGTCGTGAAGCATAAGCAATTACCTGATCATTCTGCATTAGGACACAACCAAGTTATTTCAATGAAGAATCAATGTAGATAACAAACTCACCATTCCTGGAAGGAAGTGCCAAAACTGGAGCATTCACCAATCTTCTTTTCAAATCCTGAAAACAATCATCACATTCATTTGTCCAGATAAATATAACACCATTCCGAGTTAGATTCATCATTGGACTACATAACCATGAAAAATTTCTAACAAACCTTCGGTAATAGAATGCCAAACCATGGAAGCTACGAATCTCAGTTACATTTTTGGGTCTTGGCCATTCTTTAACAACCATTGTTTTTGCAGGATCAACAGTTCTCCCATCTTTATAAACAATATAACCAAGGAAAAAAATTTGTTGCATCCAAAACTCACACTTGGTGAATTTCCCATAAAATTTCTTTTCTTTTAAGGATTGTAAAATAACCCTTAAATGTCTTTCATGCTCTTCTTTACATTTATAAAACACCAAAATATCATCAATGAAATCCACCAGAAACTTATCCAGGAGCTCATGGAAAATTCTATTCATTATGTCCATGAATTTAGCAGGTGCATTGGTTAGCCCAAAAGGCATTACTACAAATTCATAATGGCCATATCTTATACGGAACGCGGTCTTCATAACATCTTCTTCCATTACCTTCAACTGATGGTACCCCGATCTCAGGTCAAACTTTGAAAAATACTGAGATCCCTGGAGCTAATCAAAAAAATCATCGATATGAGGCAATGGATATTTGTTATTAATAGTGATGTTATTCAAGGCTCTGTAATCAATGAAATGTCTCATAGAACTATCTTTTTTTAACAAATAAAATAGGAGCACCCCTTGGTGATGTGCTAGGTCGAATGAAACCTTTCTCTAATAAATCATGCAATTTCTCCTTCAACTCTAAAAGTTCAATTTGAGCCATTCGATAAGGAGTTTTTGAAATTGGCTTAGCAACAGGATCTAAGTCAATAATAAGCTCAACTTCCCAATCTGTTATTATTCCAGGAATCTAATTAGGAAAAACATCAGGATACCCATTTACCACTTTCACATAATTAATCTGAAAAGTTCCTTTATTTTCAATGATTTGTGCAAGGTAACATTCATTTCTGTCTTTTACATGTTTATCAGCCTCTTGATATGTTATAAATAGTAAGGTTTCATTATTTTACACAAACTGAAAGTCTTTCTAAAAATAAACTTCTTTAGCTCTACAATCAATCATATCATTGTAAATAGAGAGCCAATCCATACCCAGGATAACATCAAACTCTACTAGAGGTAAAACAATAAGGTTTGCAAGTACGTTCATTCCACGGATAAGGATAGGAAGGTTCTTATAAATACTTTTTGCCTCAAAATCTCCACCAGGTGTTTTTAACACAATTTCAGGAGTCATTTCTTGAGATGGTATTCCCATTTTACTAGAAAAGATTTCAGAGATGAAGGAATGTGTAGACCCCGAATAAAACAACACACTAGTATAATCTGAAAAAACAAACAAAGTACCTGATACATATTTATTTGATGGCCCGACATCTACTGAGGTAGTTGCAAAAGATTTCACCACCCCTTTCTGCTTGTAGTCTAACTGCTTCCCATCACTCAAGCTATTTTTCGGACACTCGTTTTCATAGTGACCCATCTAATTGCACTTAAAAAATTTCACTAACTATAAATCAAATTTGGTCATACCTTCACCTTGATCTTTTTCAGTGCAATCACGAGCCTTATGTCCCATCATACTACATCAGTAGCACTTTCCAGAATTCAGAAGACATTCCCCATCATGACTTTTCCAACATTTATCACAATATAGAAACTTAGTTTTCTTACCATCAGACCTTTTTGAAGAAATCTTCCCTTTCACCTGCCACCTCGATCTCTTCTTCTGGTGGTTTTTGTAGAACACTTGATCATCGGAAAACTCCATTTCCACCTTCTTAGCACATCGAACAAGTTTTTTGTAACTTTTAAACTCATGAGAAGACAATGCCCTTCGATATTCTAGAATTAATCCGGAGTAAAAACGATTGATTTTACTATAAAGGTCTCAGATAAAATTTAGAGCATACCATGACAATTGAGTGAACCATTATTCATAGGCAGCCATTGAGTCTTCCTCTTGCCTAAATTCAAAGAATTGTTTCTCCATCATTTGTCGAATAGCCTTAGGAAAATACTTCTCAAGAAACATACCATTGAATTCATCCCAATCTAGAGCATCAATCTCATCAGAATCCCTGATATTTTTAACCATCGACCACCACTGATCTGCTTCACTATCCAAATGGTAAATAGCAAGACTAACCTTTTGATTGTATAAACTCCCCATGACATCGAAAATCTTCTACAGTGCTTTAATCCAGCCTTCAGCTAACAAAAGGTCAGATGATCCACGGAATGATGGGGGATGTTTCCTCATGAAATGTTCAACCACTGACATGTTCCTCTAAGGTTGATCTGGCTGATCTCGTGCATGGATACCACCGCCATTTATCGCTTGAGTCAACTGCTCCATTACTTCAACAAACTGTTTCGTTCCAATTCTGACCATCTCAGGATGCTGATTCAGAAGGTTATTTCCTTCTGCATGCCTTCTTAGCACTGCTTCCCTGCTTCATCTACGGAAAACCATTCTGAACGAACATGTCTTAGATGCACTAACATGGTAATCTTCAAATTCTATACAATTTCAATTTGACCATAAAAAATTATTTTTAGATAATCATTTAACAAAATTCTAACTCTTAATGTTATCTAAACCGACCTATGATACCAAATATATAGACCCAGCCTTAAACTTTACATAATCTTAAGTTATTACAAGATTACACATTGAGGATCATTTCAGGTTTAGAGTTTTAGAGAATTACATCATAAAACTTGTGTTACATTCAACATTAAAACAAAGTGGTTACATAAAGATAGTATTTATTTTTCCCATAAATGGAAACATATTTAAAATAAATCATGGATTATTTCTTGACACTTCCTTGACACTATCATCTTATCATGTACCTTTCCCTTGACCTGTGAAAAAAACTTCAAAAAAACATGGGATGAGCATAGAAAGCTCAATATGAGTTATAAAAATGGAAAGGAAACATGAGATCATATATACATAAGAATGAAATCATACTTTACCCATAAAACATAGGCACTTTAACATACCTCATAAAATCATGAATAAATCATAGAAATCATAAGACATAAAGGTAAGTTGAGGCATTATAACATTTTAATGTAGGGAGTAACCCTCTTGGTTACATTTGGAATACCCATCACAGTATATTCCACAAATATCATCAGAGAAACCTTAACGTTTCACTCCTTCGTGTTACCCAATTCATCAGAGAGCTATATCAGGCTCACCCGCCCTTAGTTTATCACGGAACCACCCGTCTTCATAATAATGACCATGAACCATAACATAAGTGTATCACATAAAACATGGATAAAGGAAACATAACATTTTCTCATTTCAATCACAATATATCAATACAACAAATTAATAAAATAAGAAACATTATGAAAACCATTTTCAAAACCAAAATAAATGAAAAGTAAAACATGGTATTTATTTTTCATTTAAAAAAAGGTATGGCTTATAGAGGAAGCCGAAACTCAAATAATGGTCACGGCGGTAGAGAAGTCATTGTCGCCGCATACGTACGACAAAAAAACATTCCCTTTTGTCATTTAGTAAACACTTCATATAAAAATGATTTCTTTTGAATAATCGTAAAAGTCAAATGGGTTTATACACTGTATAAAAGAATGTTTTGTATAAAACAAAATATGCCTCAATGAAAGGTGATTGAGACGAAGTCCCATACCTCAGGTGCGACTTGACTCAATCGTTCTTTAATGTCATGAATAATAAACATGAGTTAATTTATTCATTTTTATTAACCTTTTTCGAGTTAATTATTCCTTTTATATCACTTATTACCATGTTATGAACATTATGTAATTATTTAAGTTAATAATCATTGTTTTAATGATCATTGGTACTTGAGTCAAAATATTCTCTTTATAATTACAAGTTCTTCAGGTATCCATTATATCCAGAGTTATAATAATGATTTATATATCATATATATCCAGTATATACATGCATTTATAATATTACATAATCATTTAGAGGTAATAAATGAAATGCACCGTTCTTGGAGACGGTAAGCCGTACGTACGCATGAACACTACTTTCATTTCTATTTCATATTTTAGAGAATAGAATCATAATGATATAAAGGTATATTATAATTCCAGTATAATATCATATATAATATCATAATTCCATCCTTTATATGTCCCAGATATGGTATTATAGAATCAAATCACTTTGAGGGGGCGGTAGTCCGCACTTACTTAAATAAAGATATCGCGTTTAACAATAATGGAAAACATAATGGTATTCCAAAAATAAAAAATATAGAAGCTTAAGGAAAACATAAACATATTATATATATCATATATAAATATGGTGTCATCATAATGTCCACCTTTGAAGGTGTTAAAAGAATTTTGAACAATCATCGTTTCGGTAGGCAGAAATTCGCCATCCACAGAAACAGTATGTTCTTTAACCATTAGATGTAGGTGTGTGTAAGTGTAGCTCGAATCCTTCTTATAACAACATACTAGTATATTGAAGATACTGTAGTTGTTACATAAGAAATGAATAAAAAGAGTATAGGGGGTTGGAGAAGAAAAAAAATACAAAAGGACTCAAGTGAAGACATTACCTTAAAATCGGGTCACTCCCTTTGGTTTGAGCTCAAAGGCTTCCTTAGGAAGACTTCTGACAAAGGTGGGGCTTCAAGGAGTAAGAGAGAGATGTGGAGAGACCAAATGGGAAGGGCTGTCTTAGCCAAAGGCTTTGGAAGTGTGGGTAAGGAGGTAGAGGTGGGGGCCTTTTATAAGAGGAGAGGAGGGGCACTCTTGGAATGTAAGGAAATATTACTTTATTTTCAAATGGGATCGGATTTTATAGGTCTCACATTGATATAATTAAAGGATAAGATGATAAGGGTTAGAAATATACCCACCCAATAGGTTTTGGACATGTTTATCTCATATATTTTACATTATCTTTTCATTTTATTTAAATTTTTTATTAATGAGGTAATCGCTCAATCATCATGATGTCATAAATAATTTAATTTTTTTAATGTCTAAAAATTAAGAGAAAATTACTATGATATAGGAAATCGTTTTAGCTTTCCAATTAATATTTATAGTCTAGAATAACATCTATGTAGACAAATTTAAAAATGTTTTAATCAGGTGATACATTTTGTTATATTTACATTCTTTAAAAAAATAAAAAGATAACAAGTCACTTTCCCACAAAAGTGATTCCATGGGGTCCCCAGGTTTGGAAAAAGGTTTCCAATGGTCGGCCATGAGACAACCAGTAGCATTAGGACACATGTTGGTGTCATTTTTTATTATTATGATATTATTTTATTATCCTTTACTACCTGATTACTCATTAATCAAGATATTTAAAGATAATTACCATCGTTACTATTCCTAATGTCCAAAATCAAAAGGGTCTTGATTACATTTTTTGGACCTTCTGATTCCAAATATGTAATCCATTTTACGAAATTCCAAAGACAGGAATTGCAATAATTTATTTAAAAATAATTCCCGTTGTCAAAACAAATAGCGGGTTTTTTAGAAACAATATCTATGAAACGTTTGGCATTAGTTTATGCCCAATTTCAAAGTGAAATTAACCCTAATGACCAACATTAGATTAAATGGTAAAAATAAGTTCAGATTACACCTTAAGAACAATTAAAAATATAATCTAACTATATAATTATATTAAATGAAAAAGAAGTTTTGATGTAAAATGCAGTATTTTTCACTATTGATTAAAAAATGTACATTGTCAGAAAAAATACAAAAAATTTATCCAATGTAAATTTCGATGTCCCAATCATAAAGAATATGTTTATTTTGACAAATATAGATTATAAAATTGTCAAAATTATGATTTAAAAATGGTTTGCCATTAAAATGCATTAAAGAAATCTTTTAAGAATATTAGTGTATTCCATGCATAAGATTAGATTTATTGTCATTTTAATCCTCTAAAACACTACATAAATCATTAATATACATAGATAAAAATATATATTATTCATTACATTCTTGGGATGTTACATAAAATCCTTATTAAAATATATTTAAAATTAAATATGGGATCTAATTAATTTTAATAAATTTATTTTGGAATGTATTATATATAGGAATTTATATTTTAGGATCTTAGATGAGAGGAGTGGATGTGACAATATATTTTGGAGTTCAGTAGCACATGTGACATGTTTTACAAGAAAAAGTCATAGCCATGATTTTAACTTACAAAAAATTTCCAAAATGAACAATTATAGAGCCTCAGATGTGGAAAGATAAAAATCTTTCCATCCAATAGAATATATATAATTATTTTAGGTCAGTTTGACCCTTAATTTTGACATTAAACCCACGTTAATTATATTTTTACCATAACCATGTGAATAAACAATTACTTTTTTCATTATTTATTAATACCAAAAACTAATTCTATATTTTTTGTTAATATAATTTTATTTATCCTAATTATGCAAAATACATTCCAAAATTAAATTTAATTTCATGGAAGAATATTATTTAATGTTAAAATCCTAAGATGTGATAAAAAACATTTTTTCCAGAACTGTATATTTTAAGAAAATGTTGATTTTATATTAACTATATGATTATCAATAATCATTGAATGAATTTAAAATTTATATTTATTAATATATAATATATAAATTTATTTTAAATAATTACTCATTGTAAGTTGTTTTAGTTTATGAATGTTGAGACACATTATTCAATTTAATGGTTTTTTCTAAACAAAACTCTTTTAAAAAAATATATATATATTTAAAACCAAAGTAAAGATGATTTAAATGTAATTATTCTTTTTAAATATAACTACAGCGTAATTATATTACATGAAATAATATTCAAATAAATATTTCAATATGAAATTAATTAATATTTTGGAATGAAATGATATTTTTACATATATTGGTATTTATAACAGTTCACTAAAAACTTGATATTTTCTTAAAAATTACAAAAATATTACTAGAGTAAATTATTTATTTTGGTCTTCAAAAAATAAATTAATTTCTTAACATTCAATTTAATAATTTTTAGACTAATATTTTATGTAAATAAATTATATTTATTGATTTTTATGATAACTATTTACTTTTTTGGAGTCATAAATTACATAATATTTATATAATGAATACAAGAATATAATTAAAATTAATAAAAATGAAAACGGTTTTTTACATCAATCCCTAAATTTTTACATTCTTCCTCAAATTATTATAGATTTTCTTCATATACAAGTGGAGATGTGATTCCCTTATATAATTTTCTTATTCCGATGTTTCTACCTTAACTATAATTTATTTCAAAAATCAATTAACATGAATAATTACCTTGATTAAAAATAAATTATCCCCAATTTATAGAATCTAAATAGTTAATTATATATTATAAATGAATCCTTCCAACTGAAATACATTAGAGATAAAGGCATGATATGAATCTATCACATATTTTCATAACATTTATCAATGAGATGTGTTTTGTACATGTGATAAAATAATTAGGAAGGATTTTCAATAATAAAATTATCTAATTTACATTAGGATTTTATATAGTCCAATGAAATATGAAAATTACCTCCCTATATCATAAATGATTATAACAAAATAAAATGATATTAATTTAATAGATACCTGATCACATATATCGAAATAAATATCCTTCCTTAGGTTATTTGCAAAAATATTAGGCCTTTTATGACCCATCATAATATATTTATAATTAAAAAAATTATTATCCATATCATCAAACAATGTGTGTCTCATAAACTTCCTTTTATTTAAATAATCACAAAAATTAGGCATCCTATAAAACATTATATATAATTCCTTAAATAGTACTATTTGTGTACTACAATGAAACATCGTTTTATTAGAAAACTCAAAAATATTAATTTATTTATAAAAACATCCAATACAATCCATTGAAAAATATTGAATAAAATTTCCCATGTTATAAGTAATCCTCTGAGAATGACCATCAGTGGGAGAATGAAATATTGTACTGAATTTTTGTAATGCTCCAAAATATTTTTGATGTCTTTTCAAAAAAAATATATGTGATCAGGTGATCATGATATAATACAATAGAGAAAAGAACTACATGTAACCTAACTAACTCTTGGATATATAGTAATGAAATAATATCCATTATCCAATATCTCAAATGAAAATTAAATGTGTATATTTTTTTATCCAATCCACAACAACCAAACACATATTATTACCTTAAGTCGTCTTTGTAAATCCCATCATGAAATCCAATGATAATTTTTCCAATTTACTCTATATGATTGGAAAATATTGACTCATTCCCTTCATTAATTTTCATTATTATAAAACCTACTAAAAATTAGATCATTTCATGGAAAATTATGAAATATATCATTTAATATCAGCCTACCAATAATACCCTCTAAGTCCTTGATTCATCTTACTGATTTTATGATTAATAAAAAATAGATAACAATTTCCTTTACATAATCACTCTAACAATATTATGTTATAACATGGTAAAAATTAATTATTTTCTAAATTTGATAACTCTATTTTCAAAAAAATTAAAAATATAGTACTTAACCTTTAAAAACGATTCTACTATTCCTGAAAAACATGATCCATATTTTTTTCATGCGTAATTATGTTTAACATAATTGATTTTACTATAAACTAATAATAAATAGGTGATTTTCCGCCATCATAACTTTTTTACCAAAATCCTTTAAATCATTCAACAAAGGAGGATGTTCAAAATTTTACATGTTTAATATTGAATTATTTTCCCTACTAAATCCATCATTATTTTTTTCCATTTTTAGGATGGTAAATTATTGTAATATCATAATCCTTAATCAACTCCATTCATCTAATCCATAACATGATAAAATACATATAAATGAATATGTATATAAATTTTTTTAATGAATATATATTTCAGTCATTAATCCACAATAATGAAGCCTCTATAATTTTAATGAAATAATTGAAAAAGCTACACCTAAACCATGTGTATGTTTATTGAAATTGTGTGCTTTCAACTAGAATTTAGAATAATATATTATCTGATAATTATGTAGAATTGCATGACAAAGTCACATTAATATAGAATCCCAATACATTAAATAGTATCCATTCATACAAAGTAAGGAAAAAATTGTTTCATTCACTATTCTTATTTTTAGTTACTATAAAAAATCATCATATTCAATTGTCCATATAAATTTTACTCATTTTATAAATAGATTATATAGCATGCATTAAAGTTTTTCAAATAATTGAAAAAAATAACAATAGTAATATTGTAAACCACGAATACTACAATTGTATATCATTAGTTTTTTACCTAGAAACATCATAATCAACTTTATAGTTTATAGGGGAATCAATATTTATATCTTCATAAACAATGTTGCAATGAAAAGAAATTTTTTGTAACCAAAATTCACACTTTATAAATTTCCTATGTAAATTATTTTATTCTATGATTTGTATATTAATATGTAGGTGTCTTTCTTTTTCATATTTAATTTTAGAATATTCTAAATTATCAATAATAAACACAACCAATAACACATCCATATAATCATGGATGAAATTATGCATGAAAACCATAAATATAATTGGTACATTATAAAACAAAAATGAATTGACTAGTAAGTAATATTTTACAAATATATTTTAAAATTAATAATACATAATATCATCCCCCTTTACATTCAATTTATGGTGCCCCAAACTAAAATAAATCATCCAAAATTAATGTACTCCCTAGGGATTATCAATATAATCATACCAATGATAAATATGATATGTGTTTATAAAATTGATTTTATTTAATATCAATAATCAATAAAATGTCTCATTGAGCCATATTAATTTTTAATAAAAAAAATTATTCTCACCCCAAATAGATGTTATTGGTAAAATGAGACCATTATCTTTCAAAACGTATAATTGATCATTCAACTAAAAAAGTATTCTGTGATAAATTTGAAATGGGATTCATTAAATTTAATTAACATTAGAAAGAAAATAAATTGCAATCTAAACCTCTAGAACATAAAAAATACTCAGTATGTCATTAAGAAAAACATATATTTGTTCCTTTACTACTAGTAGTTCACTAAATTATTCATTTTATTTCCCATCAAGCTCATGATCATGCTAACATTTAATGCCATGACAATTAAATTAATTTGATTCTCAGTAGGTTATCAAAAATATGAGAATATTGAAAACAATTCATATTTCAATAATATATAATATTATTTTAAAATAAAATATAATCCTAAACAATGAAAACATAAATATAAACATTGGATTATTCAATTGTTTTCATATTAAATATCCCAAAAATAATACAATTATAAAGGACCATATGAATCTATAATGCTTCAACATTTCAACATTAAGATCCCACCATGAGTTATGTATTCTTTTCACGTGGTTAAATTCAAAATTTACATGAAAATTTCAGTGAAATTTATTATTGTGATGTTCTAGAGTTAAATATATAATTGGAATTTTTTTATAAATAATGAACATTCATGTCCTAAATTCCGTTTATGGTCAAAAAACAATTTTATTAATTTAATTTAATTTAAATGAATCCTTTCTATTTCTGACCATGATTAATTCCACCACGAGTAATGAAATTTGACTATTGATTTCAAAATCATCCCATTCACATAAGATAATAACTATCACTATTTATTTCTCATGCATTTTATCATTCGTTGATTATTTATGAATATTATATTTATAGTGAAGAGAACTTTATGAAAAAATACTACACTGGTAAACCATTAAAAGTAAAAAAAAATTATGAATTTTTTCTTAAGTTGAAACATGTTGGGGGGATTACTTCCATACTTCATAGCTTATTTTTCCAATCAATTTTCTACTATGGTTATTTTTAACAATTTTCTTCTCAATGAAATTTTTTTTTGGAAACATCCACCTTATTATTTTTTTCATAAGGAACCACATTCTTGTTTATTTGAAATTATAATGTGGAAAATAATATTTATAAACATTGTTTCAATACTAAAAAAATTATTTATTTTAATATCATTGTCCTATATAAAGTCTTGTATATAATTTTCCATTCATGTGATG
This sequence comes from Viscum album, assembly GCA_963277665.1. Taxonomy (NCBI): domain Eukaryota; kingdom Viridiplantae; phylum Streptophyta; class Magnoliopsida; order Santalales; family Viscaceae; genus Viscum; species Viscum album. Next base: position 1,249,666,694 of record OY728148.1, read on the forward strand.
TTTTCATTTTTCATAGCCACATAATCATCATCATATATCATATATTACAAAAAAAATCTAAAAAATGAGTCATATTAACATAGTGATGAATTTTCTAAATAATATATTCATAAAATTGATCCATTCTGTGGAACTAAGCAAATATATCTATTTTATATTCATAAAACAATTACATCATAAGCTGCATCAAAATAGAAATGAAAAAGGTAATAGATAATTTTGATATTAATTAACACCCCATGTCCAAAAAAATATTCTCATAGGCATTGATCCATCCTTTAGATGATATAGTGTCAAATGATCCACTTAATGATGGTAGATTTTATTTCATGAATTGTGCCACAATTAGCATGTTATTATACAGATTATTTTTATTCTATGTAGAATAAATAAAAACAACATCTATAAATTCTATCAAATAATATATCTCAAAAAAACTATTCAATTCCAATTCCATCAATTATTGTATTTGAATTTAGAATGACAAAATCAACTTGATGTCATCCCTAAAAAAGTATCCTTTTTTTCTATGGAAATATTTTTGAAAAAAAAGACATTGGATAATTAGAAATCTTAATTATCAAATTCAATATCAATTCAACTTTAAAATAGAGTAAATAATTATAGGAAATACTATTAACATTATCTGATCCTCTACAGATATCATAAACATTCTATGATACCAAATATATGAACCTAACATTAGACATTGCATAATTTACTGAGCTTAATGTAGACATCACGGTCTTCCATTCACAAATTTCATTTAGTTTTAGTTAAATAGATACATGTTACAAATCATATAGAAAATCTCTTTATATCTATATTGTTGACCCTTTAAATTAATATCAACATTCCCCAAAGTATCATCCTTAGAAAAAAATTCTTGAATATTCGATATGTCTTTCAAAATGAATTATTTATTTTCCATACAAATTCATGTTAAATTTGAAAAAAATTTAATTAATGGGAAGTTAAAAAAATAATAATTAAGGATCATAAATGAAGAAGTATGTTTTCTCAGTGAAAGAAGAAAACCCATACAATCATTACCTATATCATTACTGATATGTGAGTGTATGAAATTAAACATATCCATGTGAAAAAATACACACAATTATCTCACATAAAACCATTAAATCCCAAAAAAACCCATTTATAAGAATTACCTGGATGTTTATCTGAGGTTTTTAAGGGGGGTTTGAATAGGAAAAGTTTAAGAACATTGTGTTTTAAGATGGATAGATGTAAAACATACATAGTATTTATTAGATTTGTGGTGAAAAAAATATGTTATTTTTATGATGTAATAATTAGTTGTGTCTCAATTCATGTATGGTGATATATTTACAATGTAATAAAATCTAGCCGAACAATTTTTTTATTTGGTGTCGGTAAAAATATATGGAAATTATGTTTGATAATGGAATTTTATTTTTGGAATTGAATCATTGATAATAAATTTTAATTATAAAATTAAATAAAGTATTAATATATTTGGGCTGTGATGATGTTTTTTTAAAAATACATGTTTATAAATGTTTTTTACCATTTATATTGGTGATACGATTAATAATTAATGTAATGATGAATATTTGGAACCAATTATTGTTGAATTGAGTTTAATAAGTGGAAAAAACATGGATTTTTAGATGAGTTAATCTAAGTCATTTATAGTGAGGAAAATAAATATGGATTATCCACTGAAATAACTAACAACATTTCTAAAATCACTGAATAAAATGTCATTAGTGATCAGATTGTTTGGATGAAGACTCTAAGGAGTGATAATCTACAAAATAACCTCATTTTTACATTTTAGATCTGAAATAATTTTGAGAGGATGAAAATGATGATAATTGGCACAAATATATGCCCAAAGAGCATGATCTATATAATAATAATGATACATCAGATATTATTCAAACACTCAAAAGCAGAAATATTACATGAACCATGTTGGTGTTTAGTAATAATTTCATTGCCCAATGAAATGTGGATCATAATAAATAAAGGATATTATGTAAGGGGAACTTATAAATCAATGGAATTTATATTTATCAAAAATTTATTCTCATATACTAGTTGGAAACTATTTGTATATTCTATTATATTTCTAGGAAAAATTGTTTAAAATAATTCAAAATGGATTTCAAATAAATTTTACTCAATATAATCTTATAGGGTGAGTATACAATGAGAAAATATATTGGTATATTATGGATGAAAATGGGGGAATAGTTTTCTAGTTAAATAATTCAATATATAAGATATATAAGTCATTGTGGACATAATATTTATGGTTGGATCAATTACTAAGAATTCATGGTTTTTATCATGGTAAAAATGATTACATCATCTACATCAATAAGGGAATGATTAAAGGATGGTGGTACAGATTTATATCAACGAATTTATATTTGAGTGTGGATCAAAGTAAAATGTAGTTTTTATAAGTATCATATAAAGTAAGATATTAATATTTCTTAGACTGGTATATAATTTTTCCTTGGTTTATAGAAAAATCATGGAAATTGTATAACATTATTTTCCAAATAAAAATATGAAAAAGTTGTTATTGTGTGATTTTTAAGGGAATAATCCTAGTCAATGAAATTTCCTACTGTTATATGGATGAGCCTTTTAGAATTTATCAATTAGAAAGAGGTGGATGATTTAGAATAGAGTTATTGGAGTCTATTATACCTCCCACCAACATGACCCAACATTGGGTTTGATATATTTATAGTCGCAATGTACCAATGGTTTCCCATAGTGAGACACATGCTATTGGAAAAGAAATTATATAAATATATTTAAAAAATAATGACCATTGAATTCCCTTATAATAAGATACATAAATTATATTCATTGGGACACATTGGTGTGGGATGATAAGGATCAGTTGGTATCCAATAGAACCTCCAGATAACAAGAAATATATAATTATTTTGAGTCCAGGCATCAATCGTCCCCCAATTCACTAGATACTAGGATATAAGCCTTAATTACAGACTAGTTTCAATAATGGATTCGATAAAATGGATCACTAGAATTAGGTTTCCTATGTGCTGGGAAACATATACCACAAGCAAGTCCACAATACATTGTTTTCTCAAAATAAATAAGGACTATTTTACTAGAGCTTCAAAAAAATTGCTTATAAAGATTATTTTTATCACTGCTAAAATAATAAAAACTGATAAAATGAGTCTGTATCAGTGCATTATTTAGTTCAGATTAAGATTTATTTTTATCAGTGCTCATGAAGAATTGATAAAATATATCATTATCAGCACAAATACATCATCACTAATAAATACTCATCATAGTATTTATTTAATTTTTTTAAATAAAATAGTATAATTATTATGTATAATTATATTACTTATAAATAATAATTTTTATAAAATAATAAATTTATAATTCATTTAATATATAATTATTTATTTATAATTATATGTATAACATTTTAAAAAATAATATGTATATCAACATATATTTATATAATTATATAAAAATATATATATAATAAATATATACATGTATTTATATTTCAAAATATATATAAATATAAATATAGTAAATATATCTACAATATAATTGAATTTATTATAATTCTGTAAATATTCCAATATAAATGATTAATTATTTATAAATATTTAAACACTTTTTTGACAATAAATATTTATATATTTATAATCGTACATAGATAAAAATAGTTAATATTCATTTATAAATATTTTTATTTATAAATAATTTCAAAAAAATATATTTTTAAGATTATTAATCCTTATTTAATCTTAACTGCATGGATGTTAAAATTCTGTCCAATTAAATAATTTAAATATATTAAAATTTATAAATATTGAAAAATTGAAAATGATTGATTAATTAAATAAAAATATTTAAAAAAGAATATGCATTTAAATAAAGATGAAAACATATTGAAAATATTATAAGATGGTAAAATAATATAAATTCAAATATATATAATTAATACTAGTAACTCATAAAATTCCCAAAAAATATTGTGTGTATGTTATATATTAAAAATCATCAATTAAATATTTCTGAAATCAATATAATTCCTTTGATCTATTTTAAATTTAAAAATCTAACTACATTTAGAAATTCTAATTACTTAATGCAATTTGTGATTGTTTTGAATTCAATTAATTTTTAATTATAACCCAGTATTCATTAAATATATTATTATTTAATGAAAATGGAAAATATTTTATATTATATTCCCCATATTTTAATAAATTCATATATATATATATAATATACTTTTATTATCACTATCAATAATTATATAGATAATAAAATGTTTACTATTTTTCACAATTTACATATTTTTATTTTTTAGCAGTTTTATTTTCTATGTTACAAATTTCTATATATTTAAAATATACTATTTAGTAGTATTTATTATTTATTTTTAGTATAATCAATTTATTCATATTAATCTGAATTTATTTAATTATTAATATTATTATGTATTTCGAAATATATACAATTTTATTTATTTTTTTGTCAATTATTTCAATTTATTCAAACTTTTATCTGTGTTAGGTCATCACTAATAAATGATTCCTTTATTTGCAATAAAAATTAACAAAAGGTAACATATGTCCACTTTTAGTGAAAAAAATTTATCCTTGATAATGAGTCTCTTGTATCTGTAAAAAATATACTTCGCTAATAAGGGGTACCCTTTATCACTAATTTTATAAAGTGCTGAGAAATCAGGACTGATATTAATGGCCCGCATTGTAGTAGTGGAGGAAAAACATATTCTACAATAATCTAAAAATTCTCTTATATGGAGTTCCATTGTTGGGTGTCAACATTTATAGTACCATATATTTGATATTCCTCTATATGTCACGGAAGATGTTTCTTCCAACAGACCAATCATTATCATGCAATAAAGATCTCCCTAGCGTTCATAATGTGGGTAATGAAAAATATCATTCATCGAAAAGGATGACATACCTACATCATTTAATGTTTTTTGTTATCATATCCCAACCTAAAATAATGTACTGAAATATTTTTTGAGTGCCACCACATTAGTCTCTTCGTATAAGGGTGAAACATCATACTATGGGAATATTAATATTTTCCTATATAATGATTATTGTAATATCCTAAAGAACAATGAAAAATATGATAGTGATCATACTAATAATTATGTTGAAGATAAAAATCAAAATATTTTTGAAACAAATGAGTAATATGATATTACTACCTATACTAATCTTTACAATCAGAATATTCTAGATACAACATATGAAATCCCACATAATTTTGTATTAATTAATCAGTTATGTGAACATATTCAGGCACCCAATATTGGATTACCTCCTTCTCGTATTCAAATAGTTACTCAAGAAAAAGTCTATAATATTTCAGTTATTAAAGAATATAATAGGAATATTTTTTGTAAAGGATATGGAATGTTATCTGGAAAATATTCCATTTCAAACTAAATACCACCAAAATATCCAAACAAATACATCTAGGTAGGGACATACCACTACTATCATCATATAGTCCATCTAATGGTATATTTCATTGGAAGATAAAAATCATATTTCATCTCATGTTCCATTCCATATCATGAAGCTCTTCAAAATATTTTAGAAGTGATATTAGGTCTAGACAATATCCCTAATAATGAATTTTAAATATGTCAATATATCATGGATTAAGTTGTTAATGAATATCATAATCCGAACCTAATGTATAAAACGATATATTTGTAAATAACTATATTTTCCAAATAAAATAATGATTAGTGTGATTTATATAACACATATGCTATGGTGGATAATCATTCTCCCATTATGTTTGGAATTTTTATGTGTTTTAGTGATGAATGAAAATATATTCAAGAAATGTATACATATTCTAACTAGACTCCATCAATATATATTTAATATAGCCACATGATAAGATCATCTTACTACCAATGAATCATTATTTAATTGGAATACATAAGAATCCATTCAATAGAAGGATCATATTCATGTTTAAAATAAAAATGGTTATTATCATAATCGAATAATGGAGAAATAATAGGACTATATCACTTTTATATCAAATATATAGTTTTAATATCCTAATAAAATATTGATATATCCAAAATCAATGTCACCAGGACCTGACACTATCATCTACCAGAAGCCTCTGTCATATCAAAGAGAATTTTGAGAATGTGATCTTAACATGCATATAATATTTCATTATCATTTCATCAAATCATATCCCAGAAATAACGCTAGTTTTATATACATTCATTCCCATTAAATAGAAATGGGTTTCAAATACACCATATCTAAAAAACTATAAACCATTTAAAAATTATGATGAATGGATCATTAATTTAATTTCCTAGAAATGCACTAGAAACATCAATGGATTTCATCATTAAGGGAAAATAATATTTAAAAGTCATTAATAATATTACTTATTTTTTTATTTAAAAATATATATTTAAAAATAAAAATCCTTCTTAGAAAAGTTTTATTGAAAATAATAATGAGAAGATATAATTAATGAATAAAAAAATTGAAAAACATTTCATACAAATCATATAAAATATTCCTGAATACATTTTGAAACCAATTTGTCATTAAAAAATGTAAAATATTTTTTTCATAGAAAATAAAATCCTTTTTCATCAAAAATTTCTTTAAAAACATATAATAGACGATTTTATGTACATATCATTTCTAAAATCATTTTTCCATGAAGAAAATATAAAATATAATTTCAATAAAAGTAATATATTTTTGATAACATGGTTATTAAGATAATAAAGACTTATGATTAAAGATAATTGTAATGTATTAATTTATAAAAGAAATTTTTATAATAATAAAAATTAAAAAATGATTAGATGAAATTGAACTAATAAATTAATACAACAAAACTAACCAGGAGAAAAAAAAATATTAAGTATTCATGAAGGATTTATCATATTATTTCTTCTAAAAAATGGTAACCATAAACAATCTTCATAAACAAATATATTATTTCAATAAACTCTTACCACATGGTAAAATTGAATTATACTCCCCATATTGGAAAATTAAATTACATAGATATTAAAATTTTATGAAAAGTAGGATATTCATTATATAAAATTGAGCAGGTATTTTATAAACATCCTATAAATATATAATTTTATAACATGGAATGTTTCTGTACAAAGGGTAATTGAGAAAAAATTTATTTTACAAATTTAGTAACATTTTAAATAATAATATAGGATATAATTATCATAAAATGTATATGTAAATAAAAATACATTAAAAAATGATACATATAATATATTAATGGGTAGTACAAACACCACATAAAATAGTTAACAAATGATTGAGGCTTGTATCTCAGTGAACTAAAAGTGTGACAAAATTCTCTTACCTGGTGTTTTAACTCTTGTTGTTCTCATTCCAAAGCACTAGATAATAAATATATATTTATTTTAAATGTTTCACAATACCATATAATTAAATTAATACTATATATTGATTTATTATGACATTTTATTAATTACTTGTTTACAATTAATTGTTATGTTTTCACCTCGGGTATTATACGCTTTTTTTACATGTGCCTTATTTTTTTATATATTTCCTATACATAATTATATCATGATTTATATAATTTAATACATTATTTAAATATAATCTATTTTAAATATAATTATATTATATTTATCAATTTTGCATAGCACCATAAAATGGAATACACAATTCATTGTTATAGTAAGTTTTACGTATGCATGAAAAATATTTATGTTTAATTGTTCGGTCGAAAGAATTATGTAAATATCATATAGGTATATATATGTATATATATATATATTATAGTTACTTAATAATATAATTTATATCATATTTATTCACTGAATACATCTTTAAAAAATTCCTTGTAGTGTATGGATGAATCATATCGATGGGCGGGTAGTCCACATATCTTTAAATGAAATTATCATACTAACAGAAAATGGAATGAAATAATATATGAATTTTTTACGAAATATAGATAATTAAAATTTTAAAAAAGATAATATATATCATATATAAAAATATTTTCCACAATAGTATTCATTATGAGTTGGGGTATTAATAAAAATTAACAACCATCATTTAGTGACTTGGTAGATTGTTGTAAACATTAAATGTTTTTTTATTACACATTAGATGGAGATATGTGTAAGTATAGGTAGATAAAATTACATAAAAACTTCATATAATGTTTCTGAAATTATTCATTTAATATAATCAGTGAATAATAATTTTTTAGTTAGTGGAAAATAATTTAAATGAATGATGTTTGAGGTAGGGTATTACTTCTTAATTTGTTAAATCCATTTGGCTTGTAGAAAATAAATTACATAGAAGGATTTTGTACCAAATTTAGGATTCAAGAAGAAATGAATGGACTTTGGGAGCTAATTTGTAAAACATTGGTTGAGCCAGTGTGGCTTGATAGGTGCACTGATGTGGGTTGAGATGATACCTTTTATAATAGTGGAGGATTTCTACTCTTGTAATATTTTTGGAAATGGTGAAACCCACCCATGATTTTTATTGGAAGTGGATCATATAATGGTAAAATGTAAATCCAATGGAGTATAGGGTCAATATATGTCCATAAAATGGATTTTGAAAATGTTTACAAATACTTCTAGGTCATAAACATTGATTTTAGTCATTAGTTAAGCTAAATTTTACATTAATCAATGAAATTAATTTAAATTATTTTCACTATTTTTTAATAAAATTATATATTTACTATATTAGAAATTATAAATTATGTTTATTCAAAATATGTGATCTATTTTTCCTAATTTCAATAAAATAAGTATAAGAAATTATTTTAAAATAAATCACACATTTGATTCAATAATATAGAGTTCTAAAGTAAAAACATTCAAACATCTGCTTGGTTTTTATACCCAATATCAATGTGAAATTTATCTAAATGACCCAATTTTCATGATAAAATATTATATAATTAAAATTTTAAATATATTGAAAATATAATTTATCCTTATCAATCAATGAAATGATAATAAATAATAAACTACAACAAATTATTTTTCAGTATACATTAAAAAACAAATAATCAAAAAAAAATTAACCAAAAATAGTCATATATTCCAATTTAAAATCTGAATTTTATTTCAACATATTAATTCAATAAAAAATACAGAAATTTAATATAATGTGGTTTCATTATTAAAATGTGGTAAAATTTTGTTAATAACATTATTGGTTTTTATGTATAAAATTAGGTTTCTTATTATATAATGTCTATAAAATATATTGGATAACAATAAAATTTATTTTATGGAATATATATCATATATATTTAATTAATATCACTCTATCATTGAAATTAATTAACTTTATTAAGATAAAACAACAATGTTATAAGAAAAATTAATAATATTTCCCTTAATATTAAATTGATTTTCAACGTCATTTCTAATTAATTGGGATGTTATGAATTCATATTATATTTTTTAAAAACATATAGTTTTATAAATTAGTTAATAATATTCATAATTTCCATGTTAAATACTATATTATATGTTAATATATCATTGAATAACGTTTTAATGATATATTATTGTTTAGTAAACCTTAGTATTTTATGTTACACATTCCCTCAGAGAAAGCCATGGGTGTGTGTGACGTATGCTAATATAGGTTCTATGTGTAGAAAAATTTAATTTTTTTTATTCCTTATTAACATGGTTCTTCATATTAAGATATACATACATAGTTATTTAATATAAAATAAAATATCAATAGTGTTGCAGGAAATGAAATATATTCCAATGCTTAATTCCATTAAAAAAATCACAAAATATTAGAGTGTTACATTCTAACCCATTTAATGTTATTTCCCCCCAAAATTCATCTTGGTCATAAATGTATTAATTCATGAATTTTTCATTCATAATATCACACATATAAAAACGATACCAAAAATTCTCTTTAATTGTTATTTTTGGAAACTGAAGGGTAACCCAAAGTGAAATTTAATAAGGATTCCTAAAAAGAAAATTTTGGTTGTGAGTGAATATTATTTAGAGATGAAAATAAGAAATAGTTATAGGGTGCTACTGATTCCATCAATCATATACTAGTGAATTATCAATGAAAATTTCAGTGATTCAATGTAATAAGTCTGTTATACTTTAAAGGCATGTAGTTCAAAAAAATTAATGTTTTGAGATTTTTTTTCATTATTATATATTTAAATAAATCATATATTGAGAAATAATATAAGGAATACTATATATCTGATATCATTCAATAAAAAATTTAATGTTTTGGTTTCTCTATTATCTATTTCTACTTCATCCATTACATCAAGAAAAATATGACCAAAATGTTAATTCTCTACCTAAAGTACAAAAATAAACTTTTAGTGGGTATTAAGTCCCATAAAATAAATAAATTCATAGTTTTTTCCTATAAATATTTTTAATAATTAATATTTTCAACCCATGTATAAGTAAAAATAAAACATATCTCTACTTGTTCAATGTTTATAATTATTCCAAAATAATAATTACGCATTAACCAAGATATCTCTTCATCTAGTGGTATGCGTGAAACCCATATTGTTCTTTGTTCAAGGGATCATGACCCATGTAATTGACATACGAGAATGTTTTTAACCTTAAATACATGATTTCATTTTCTTATACATTTAAAATATACATTACAAAATAAATGAGATTGAAATCCTTGAAATTAGGTTGATCACTAAATAGCCATTTAAACATGGTTTCCAATACCAATTCAATGCATAAATACATTCAGTAACATTTTAAATATTTTTGTAATGAGTGGATATCCAAATAAACATTTACAGTGATTAAAATCAATACCATTAGAATTAATTTCCTAAAATTATCTTAACCATGATTCCCCGATATATCACAGTTTTTCTCTATGATTTCACATTAAAAACATAGGAATACACTAATCGTATATACTCTTAAAAAATTGTAATGACATGATTTACCATAAATTCTTCTAGGAAACATGATTTGTTCATTATTCAACTTATTACATTATATATTCTATAAATCTATAATTATTTATACTTAATCCATGATAGCATAAACTAATTTTAAATATTTCCTTAATTATTTTCAAGATAATCAGTATCATAAAATTTTCATATATAATATATATCATAATCTAAATAACATTATCTAAACTTAATGAAGATAGTAATTTTTATCTTTCCATTAATCATTCATTTTACAAGGACATCACCATACCATTAAATCATTCTACTATTCCATGATATCCATTGATTGTATTCATTAAAAAAATTGTAGAAGAAAATAAAAACATGATGATCCTTATATATTACAACTTTCATATAACATAATTCTTGAATCAATATACATATGAATTTTATTATTCAACTTTAATCCATATTCCATAAATAAATTTTCCTCGTCCTGTTAAATAAAAACTAGTTTCTTTTCACATTTCAACATTATTATTGTCATCATCCATACTATAACTGTTAATCGCACCACCATGTTGATACTATTGTAAATATTTCTTCATTGGACATTGTGTTTCATAATTGAAATTCATTCCAAAATTATAGAACATAATATTTGATTACTACTTAGGGATTCCATTATTCTCAACAATTTCATTAACAAGACACTTATTTTTTCACATTGTACTCACTTTTATTGTTTCATTCTTTTTCATATTAAAACATCTCATTGTTCTTTTAAGATATTCTCTTAGATTATTATTTTTAATTTTTTGACCTGAAGAAAATTGAATATTCATTACTTCTTGCTGTCATAAAACTGAATTCTCCATGAACTCCTTATTTCCATTCCTTGTGAATTCGAAGATTTGGTTAAGGTACTCATTGTTAATCATGTTTCATGAAAGATGACGAGGCTTCATCAAAACTTATTTTAGTATATTAATCAACCCATATGACTACACATTATAAAATATTCCATCACATTCAATGTTAATGTTCTTATTTTTGGTTTTCATTGTTTATTATAATGAGAGAAATAGTTTGATCATTACATAACAATGTATAAAATGGCTTCATCATAAAAATAATTACTTATAATATTTCAAAATCATTAAAATTTCATTAATATATGACACCATAGTTTCATATTATTTTATTCAAATCCAATTTCTATTTAAATCCTTCATCCTTTATCATCAAGAGTTTTGTGATTTCCCCATGAATAACCACAAGGATTTTCAAACTAGCTATGAAGAATGTCTCATTGTAATGTACAAGATTAACATAAGCCACACCTAGAACATCTGGTTGGAGTTTTACAATTAGGAACATCTATTACAAAGACACATCCTATTTTATTATCTATACAAGGATTCATTTTTTTAGTAAATCACTCATCCATCCAAAAAAATTTGGATATTTTCTTAAAAGTTAACTCGTCCATATACTTATCTGTATTGAAATCCCTAGGCATATCCTTAAAAATATACCTATGGATATCAGTAACGTTATGTCATCCTTTTTTCCAATTTTTAAATAATAATATCCTTTGATACCAACTATTTTAATATAATATTATAATACATTAACATCAAATTACTTTTGCAGAATATGGCATGCATTATACAGATAAAATTTCCAATGAACATATTTGTCCGATTCGTTGTGAAACATAGAATCACAAACAATTGTACATAAATCTAGTGCATTATCTCCCACATGGTTCTTCTTCTCAAGAATACCTTCTACAAACAACAAAAGGAATACATATATTCATAACCGTTTTATGGAAACATTAAAATGGGTGAGATCAGATGCTCAGTATTGGTAATTGAGGGAGACATGTATACAAAATCATGAGCATAAGTTTATGAGAACATTACCAATAAAATAAAATATCAGACCCCACATATCAAATAACATAAACCTAAATCATGTATTCTATCATGACAGTTCATAATATACGAATCATATAATAATAAATATCAAAATACTTGAATTCATTATAATGGAATAAAACATAGAATTTTGGAAAAACACATAACCATATCATATGATTTATATATAAAAAAAGTCTTCACAAGAAAGACTATATCAGTTGTATGGGTTCACTCACCATACCATCATAGAATTCATGGATCACTCCAATGGCTATCTTAGTAGAAAGAGTTCACTCTTAATTAAATAATGGTAGTCATTTCTCACTCCTATACATATACTAGTATTAAATGTAAATTCCCAAAACCATCTTAGGTTCTCTCAAGAGATAGAAATCATTAACCAATAAATTTTAGGGATATATATGTCTCACCCATCACATAATTATATCATACATACAAGTGAAAATAACATACAAATAATCAAATAAAAACCCATGAAATTATATAGGAATAATAATCAAGAAATATAATCATAAACTATCGAAAAGAGACATGTTTTATTATCATTTCATCAACTCATAACCCATGAAAATTATTATTTAAAAAAAACATCATGTGAATGAGAAACGTGTTTCATAAACATTATTAAATAATAATGTAAACCATTTAGAGAAAATATATAAATGGAACAATTACATAATTTCCAAGAAAATATATATTTAAATCAACATAAATATTCTTAAAATGAAAATAATTTATAATTATCATTAAAAACATCATTTTTAAAAATTTACATACTTCTTGGAAAACCACTTTTTAAAAGTGTAAATCAATTTGAGAACAATTTGCATGAAAATAATTCTGAAAACAAAAATTGAAAAATTGAAATCTATTTAAAAACCATCTTCCATGAAAAATTATAATAGATGCTTGAAAAAAATATTAGAATCCATTTTCATTGAAATCATACAAATTAAACTTGAAAATATTTGGAAAACCATTTACATTAAAAATATATAAATGCAGCCGAAAACCAATTTTTTAATATAATTTATTTGGAAATATTTTGGAGACATTATGAAGAATAAATTTAATACAAATTAATATATTTCAATTAATTTACAAATTAAAAAGTTATTCATATATCATTTGGAAACTTTTTTCAATTTTTATGAAGCTTTATTTTTAAAATAAAACAAAATTCTATTAGAAGAGTAAGGTAATATCATGTTTTTATTAAAACAAATTTTGAATTTTTTAAGTAATAAATAGACTAAAAAAGGCACTAATAAATGAATACATCAAGACTATTCATATGAGAACAAAATTCAGGAGTTTTCTTTCAATATAGTTCTTATTATTTCAATAATAAAAACAAGAACATAAATAGTCATCAACAAGGGTGAGTTTTATTCTACAAACTCTTACCACATGGATATGTGAAATAATAATAAAAAGGTACAGAAATAAAATTACAAGGATCATCATATGTTATTAAAAGAAATATATTTATATATAACATTTTAATCTAATTTTATACACCTTATATAATAATTTTGTTGTATAATATGATATGTGTCTCAATGAAAGAAAATTGATGGAAATTAATTTACCTAGTTGCTATCATTTGAACATAAACCATTTTAAAAAAAATAATAAAATGGATTTGTAAATACCCATAAATTTATTTATAATATAAACATAATAAATTAACAAGATGTACAAGAACCAATGAAAATATGTGACTGATGACTAAGGAATGTTTCTCACCAAAATAGAAGTGAGTTGAAATTAACGGACCTTAGATTAGACTATTATCATAGATGTTCCTAACTACTTAACAATAAATATGAATTTATTATAAATATATTACATTAACATATTATTAATTAAAGTACCATATATGGTTATAGTATGTCTTTATATTACCTTATTTTTAACAATTAATTGTTATTGTTTCACTTCAGGTAATATCCTCTTTGTTTTTCAAAAGTGTCTTAATTTGTAATATATTTGGACCCTATACCTATATCATAATTTATATAAGGTAAAAAATGATGTATATTCAATTTAAATTCTTTATATTTCTACTATAAAAATCGATTGAATATATAAGTATGAAATAGAATACACCGTTCAAAGAGATGGTATGTTATGCACACACGTGAACTCTATTTCTGTTTATTTTTTGTGCATATTGAAATAAACTAAACATAGTATATGTATTAATATATATAAATGTAATTATTATAGTATAATTATAATATCATATATATCATATATATTCACTAAATTTATCCATATTACATTCCATGTATTGTATTAAAGAATCATATCTCTTTGGGGGTGGTAGTCCACACTTCCTCAAACAAACATATCATAGTAACAAAAAATAAAATGTATAAACATATATATTTTGAAATAATTATAAATAGTATAAATATATTAAAAATATAACATATAAATAATTTAATCATAGTTTAAATCATAATTTCTACCATGACATGTTGTAATTGAAAAATCAACAATATTCATTTAGTGAGGTAGTAGTTACATTTAAATGGAAGTAGTATGTCTATTACCCATTAGAGATAAGTGTGTGTAATTTAATGTCGAAACCATATTTTCAAAAAGTAATATTATATTTATTATACTATTTTTTATACATGAATTAAATAATAATATTCTAGGGAGTCGATAAAGATAAAAAAATATGTTTGAGGGAGGGTGTTTCCTCTTAATCATGTCACACATTTTTTAAAGAACAAATGTGATCCCATAAGAATGATTTATTATCAATGGGAGGATTCATGGAGTAATGTTGGGATTTGAGGATATAGTTTTGGAATGTTTTTGTGGACAATGTTTTTTGAGATGTTTGGTGATGTCTGATGATTATAAGCTTTTTATAATAGAAGTGGAGTGGCACTCCTGTAGTAATTTGAAAAAGGGAAAACCCAACAACATTTTTTATTGCAAGTGGATACAATTAAATTCTAAAGTTAAAAAAATTATATGGTCTATATATGAACAAAATATAGATTTTAAATAAGTTTATAGGTGATTTTGGGTCTTAAATATTGGGTTTAATGTTTACTTAATCATTGATTTACATTAATAAATGTAATTAATTTTAATTACTTTCACAAATTGTTTTTGGTGAAAATAAATTTTTACCTTATTAGAAATTATAATTCAGTTTTATTCAAATTATTTAATCCAATTTTAATCCTTACAATCACCAATGGGGCTGGAATTATTTTGAAATTGATCTAACAATAACGCCGATAGTGCATGTTTTAAAATTTAAAACATTCAAATGATTGTTATTCTTTTATACCCAATTAAATTTTAAATTATAAAAAAATTACCTTTATTAACTGAAAAATATATTATTGAATTATAATGTCTAAAACTTTTATTATATAATTTATTATTATAAAAAAAATTAAGTGAAAAGTAGTTTGAAAATAAAATTTTACATTTTTAACTATTTATTGAAAATATAAACATCCCAGAAAAAAACATACCTTAACATAATTATTGTGTTAAAATTTCAAATATAATATTATTTTGGACAGATTTCATGTTTAAATGTTCCAAAAATTATATTTAATATGTGTTTTCCAATAATAAGGTTTAAAAATTCCTTAATAAAAATATCATTTCTAAACCTAAAATTGAGTTTATTCTTATATTATCTATACATTATAATTTGGATGGATTGAAAAATTACTTTATTGAATAAATAATTTATAAATTACAATAATACCAATTACTAAATTTAATTAAAATAATTTATTATGTTAAAAAATATTTGTCACTGTATAAATAATAATATTTCTCTTTTTATTCAATCTGTTTTCATATTCATTTCTAATTAATTGTAAAAATATTAATTAATATTATATTTTTGTAAAAAAATAATTATCATATATTTATTTATTATATTTAAATATCAAATTTAAAATCTTGGTTAAATATTATTTTATTTAGTGATAAAGTTTTCATGATAGAATATTGTTATATAAAACATGGTCTTGAATTTTATAATAACCATAGATGAATGTTATTTATTCATATAACATAAGTTAACTAGAGTGTTCCATATACAGATATGTAAAGTTTATGTTTTGTGTTTTGAATGATTAAATGGTGTTGTGTATAATTCAATCCAACCATAGAAATTTAAAAATAAACAAACTATCATTATTGTTCTGTGAATTGAAAAATATTAGAAATCTGAATTCAATATAAATAATAATAATTTGTAAAATCTAGTTATGTGACAATATATATAAATATTATAATATTTTTATCTAAATATTCCCCTCAATGGGTCAATAGTCATATTTTCTATAAGTAATTTATTCAATCTCATACCAACTTTCTTATCAATTACAAACTCTTATTGGAAATAATATCGGGATTATCATGTATATTTTTTGGCTCAATTGATTGTTCCTATATATATATTTGATGGAATTTATGTTATTATCACTTGGATATAACCAATATTGGGTCAAATATTTCATCTACCACCATATATGAACCATTATCTTACGTGGGAGGAAGAAACTCCTCCTCCAACAAATTTTGGTAATCCTACCATTGCTTTATTAAATAGAACAATAGACCCTAAGAAAGAAATGAATAATTTCATGTATTATTATGAACCATTGATAAAAAATACAGCAACTATACTTTACCATGAATCAATATCTTATACACACATTGAAATCCCCAACCATTTTATATTTAAAAATTCTTCCACTTAAGTTAAGCCCCAAATTGAATGATTTGTGCTATCAATATCTTTATCGTTTAATATCTATGTTTTGATAAATGAACAACATTGTCCCTTTTCCAAGTAGTGAGATAATAAGAATATTTTTTATTTAATTATACATTGTATTGTTCAAACTAATTCCAGATAAATGATGCTCTCCAAAGAGTAGATAGAAAACCTATAAAAATCATCTTTTATAGTAATAAAAAAATGATTCAAAATGTATTATAAAGGATTATTATAGTAGTAGGTGGAAGTTGCTCAAAACCTTGAGGCTTCCATCCACTTAACCAGAGTAAAAATAATCTTGATACTGGAGGCTCAAGGGAAAACAATCGGTTGGTCAATGTAGAAACAATTTCCCTTTATCCATATAAATATCATATTGGGAACCAAATAACAATCAATAAAATATGAAACCCCATCAAAAATAATGAAATATATATTAAGGTTGTCACCTTAGAGGTACAAATGAACAAGGCCACCAATTATTCAAATACCATGGGAATACTAAATATTTATTCAGGAAGATGAATTCTATACTATTTCAAAAAAAACTAATATCCCCAAGAAGATATAATCATAGAGTCCCAATGAGACTTGGATTGTTTAAATGGAATATCATTTTACCTATAACCACATATTGATTCATATTATTCAACACTAGTTTTTGAATAATGATTTTGATAAAAATTAATTATTACGAGGAATTAAATATAGGTGGGCCATTGGATCAATTAATATATATATATATATATATATATATATAAATTATTTTTACAATTACGAACGTAAATTTTGATCCCAAAAAACTATTCAAAATTTATTGATTCTAATATATCTCAAAAAAAGATTGTCGAGTATGTAAAATATATTAGTCCTGGATGAATTTGTCTTATAAAACCCCTGGTACATTCATGGCATCTGAGTAATTTACATTGACATAATAAACCACAAAAGGGATTAAAATATGAGAAAATATAATCAAATAAAAATGGAGGAATATAAAAAAATTATCATGTAAAAACCCATTTGGATTTAAATGATCCAAAATTGAAATAATGTGTATCAAAACTACGAAATGAGTCTTTTGGAAAAATAATTCAAAATAAAATACACATCTTATGAAGAGTAACTATATAAACCATTCAACTTCTTTCATTAAATAAATGGTATCTCAGATGAATAATATTTATAAAATCCTCATAGAAGTGAACAATGTGATGTCAAGAAAAATGATACATTCTTCAATGAATATGAGGCCATGATAGGACATAAAAATAAATAGAGAGTATTTTTAGTTGGTAATTATTTTACTAAAACTCAAATATTTATGCTGAAATTAGTGCAACAATAATGTCAATCAAATATTTTGACATTGAAATATCCCTATAGACAAATAATCTATAAATATTGACTATAAATCATATATTTTACTCATTTCAAACAAGAAATAGTGAAGCCAAATATTATATCAGTAAAACATTAAAAAATCACTTCATATAAATCCAATGATGGACTTTATTAGTAAAGTCACATACGATATATAAACCTCATATTAAAGAATATATCCTTCATATGTCGAAAAATATACATGAGATAAAATATTATAAATTGAATACACATACCTCTAGTCTATAAATTATTTTAATCCATGAATATATATTCTTTTTTATGATCTCCAAGAGGCCTTGATTGTATCCCAATATATTACCCAAATATTTGTGTCTTAATATTCCATAAAATAGTTACACAATGTAGATGAAAATCCTTACAGTTACCTATAGATCATATCATAAATAGAATGATATTGTGAAGATTATATATTAGGTAATATAAAACAATTATATATACCTTGAAATCATATTGATATCAATTTCACCTAATACTAATTAGAAAATTCATCTAACGTCACACTTTTTTTAATATCAATTTTATGAAAAATAGGATACACAAATAGATTTCTATCACAATACTAGTAGACCAATGAATGGTATAAGAATAATGAGATAAATTTCCATTAAATGATTGTTATAGAGACGCGGTTTGGAGGTATCTTCTTAGAAATAGAATTTTTTGGTCCAATAGGAGACAATATTTAATGTTATATTATATAGTATATTGATACATATGTATATCATCTAAACATAATCATTCAATAACATAAAAATATATGTATTTAATTGGTCTGTTATATTATTGAATGCTAATGGTTTCCCTTTTAATTATAGGAATAAAAATATTATTATATCATTCATCTATAAAAATCATGGGAAATAACTAATTGTAAATGAAATAGTATTTTTTCAGAATTGATTTTTATTATGTCTTTACAAATATATGTTTCACACATGGAAATAAATTTATTCTCTCTTTCGACATGATTGAGTCCTACACACTAATAAAAAACCAACAATAGGGTATATCAATCAAACATGACATAGAGTTATGTATCCATGCATTTATGATATCTAATGTGTCATATAATTTAGATTTTATAAATTCCTCTAAAGTAAACCCCATAGGGATCCTTCTTGAACCTCATGTGATTAAATAGTTATCAAAAACTATAAAAAGAAAATATAAAGGCATTATATCATGAGATAATTAAATATTTTCATCTTATGATCTCAAAAAGTGAAATTCATCCTTGAAAATACTGGGGCTGCCCACAGTGAAAATCTAGGTCATATAAAACCCTTGCTCTAAAAATCATCCAACTGCACCCTTAACTCAAAATTCATTACGGGGGCCATCCAATAACCTCGTGACGAAATTAGTGTCTTCCAATGGTGTAAGTTGATACATAAGTTGATTTCCCAGTGGGGAGGTAATCATAGAACATCTTATGAAAGACATCCTTGTACTTCGCCACTACTACTAGGAAATGAGATCGGACATCATCTACTGCTCTGAGGGAAAGGATATTCATCTCATGAGTGATCGACTACACCCTCTTATGCATGAACACATTCTGTGTTACCTGGGTCTCCGTTTCTCTATCCCTGGAAATCCTCATTTCATCTTGGTAGACACACCACCCTATTCACCTAAAACAGACAATCTCGTCATGGACTGAAGATAACCAATCCATAACGATAATGAAATCAAAAGGCCTCGATGCTACCACCAAGAGGTTCCAACATAAACTCTCACATCCAAGGGTAAGATAACATTTTCATAAATTGTTATTGATCATTGAGTCTTATCCTATAGGTGTCTCCAAGCATATGGATTGAGTCAACAGTTGTACCAGAATCTCGAGGTTTCGTACAAGAGATATGGAGATAAAGGAATGATAGTCAACTGTCTTTTTAAGTATGGAAGCTAAGGTAGAAAGAACACAAGTTATACTCACATCATCCCTGGATTCTCTTGGTCATACGCCTCGAACACATGCAGATGCCCCCTCCCCTGTCCCCCAGCTCCCTGAGCCTGGTACGGACCTCCTGGTGGTAGTGGTGGAGGTACATCATAGAGTATGCCACCACCTGCATCTCTCCCCGCTCCTCTGCCACGTCTGCCAGATGGAGGGTCTGTCTGCTCCTCTCTCTACCTCTACCTCGGTGGTCCATCCACCACTTCCCATTCAGCAGCTCGACAGGTTAGACAATAATTAACTAGATTCCCCTACTGTCTCATGCGTAGCACCACTTCTCCCTAGGGTGACTGAATCGAGCATAAGAGCCCTAGACTATCAATCCCATGTCATGTATCCTCCTTTGATGTCTCTCATGATTTGATTCTAGTGTGTGATGTCGGCTCCATGCTGCTGAGGTCTCTACACCTATCTACCTACTACTGACAGTTGTCGACTGTCTCAGCTCCCCCAAGAGGCTCTCGATCACCAAATCCTGGTCATGAACTCTATCATACGTCAAAATTCACAGAGGCATGACACTAGCTCAGATGCCTCATCGTAGATCCCACTCGAAGGTATAAGATCTGATTTCCGATCTTTGACCATATCCATTGAGTGTCGGGCGAGATTAGTGATCCTTGATGAATAGTCAGCTACTATTCAACTACCCTACAAGAGATGATGAAGCTTCTGAATGCGTACGAATCTTAGTGTAACCAGAGAGAACTCCTCCTTGAAGAGTCTCTCAAGCTCTGTCTATGAAGGAGTCTCCTCTTCATGAGTCTGTGTGGTCAGAATCCACCATTTTCCTGTCATACACTGATGAAGGATCATCCCTAAGATCACCATATAGACTGTTGGTGTCCTCAAATGACGAAAAAATCTTGTCACCGCCTCAAGCAAGTCCTTAGCCGCCTCAGGTTGGGGCTCGCCTCGAATCCTCAGGGGTTTATAACTCTGGAATTCATGGAGCATGCTCAGCCTACATTCCTTGCCGGTCGGTATTGCGGGTACCACAGGCTCCTACACTGGTGGTGGTATAGTAGGTGCACCACTTGGTGTAAATTCCTGGTGAACTGGTCCCAGTATCAAATCCTGATCAATGAGGGGGCCATCCACGCGATCATGCTTCTGAATCTTAATGTGTGCATGTCACATAGGCATCCTGTAAGAAAAAAGATGTACCATGGTAAATGAGTATATCTGGACACTAGACACAAATGATATAGAAAACAAAACCCATTCTTAAAATATGCATGTACCATTCTTTTATTTTCCCGCATCCAGTGTTTTCATGTACCGAGTCGAAAATCAGGTTATCAGAGTCCTATTGTGTGGATACGTCGAATTCCGCACCAACACTGGATTATCTGGACTGAATGCCAAGCATGAAACACTAAACACTGTTTCCCCAAACCAATCTCACAGACCCTTGGTCCTATGGTATAACTGACCACCTATCATACCACTTCGTCACAACCCGTCCCATTGGGCCCGTTCCCAGACCCCCCAAGCCTGCCTCCAATAGGCAAGTGGCAGGTGACTTGCGATGAGTAGCCATATTTCTACATTGGTGACATTTACTAAGAACATGCACACACACACACACATATCTCCATGCCCACAAATGTTAAAATGTAAAAACCACTAAGGAAAAAAATTCATGAATCAAACTAAACCCATACAACATAGTACGATTATAGGAAAAGTATTGAAATTAAACTCATCCAGAATACAATCACACCAAAAAACAACTGACTGAAAACTGTAATGTCCATCATGTAAACACAACGAGGTACTCGGACTACTTATCATAGCTGAAGGAACACCTCATCTTGTGGGGAAATCAGAAAGAATATTCCTTTCCTGGTTCACCCTGGACTCTGTCAAAAGGCTACTTTTCCACACAAGACATGGCAGGTGTGGGAAAATCTCATGCTGTGGAGAGTATAACAACACTATGTAGAGGACTTCGATAATCACAAAGAAAGTACCCAAAGGAATGGAACATTCATCTCTACACAATATATGTCTACTGAACATATAATAGGAGAAAACAATCTAGATATACTCAAAACCCAGACCCATAGTCTGGAGCCAAGTCACACTACTGGATACCCCCACTGGGGATTCAGTTTGATGATTCCACAATTTACTCGTTCCAGGAGAACACACTCCACGATTTTGGTAGCTCTAATGACATCCGTCCGAGAAGTGCTGTTCTTTGGGAAATTTCATGAGTGGTAGACACACTCATTATGTGAGACACACACCTGAGTGGCATGATCACTATTGATAGATTAAATCAATATGGGAGACACAATCTTGAGTGGGAAAGGTCACGATACACCGATGAGGGTCACTTTCAAGGCCATGGAGGATACCGCAACTCATCCTGGTTCACCAGTTAGGTGATTCACCGGCTTGGTAGAAGATCAATTCCTGGTAGAGATGGTCACGTCGATGCCTAACCCTATCGAGGATCTGTAATGGATAAAGGATATTTCTCCAGGCCTCTCAGAGGGATTCTGACTCTATCATAGAAAGTCTTGCGGAAGGGATCATACTCATATAGAAGGAAATTATGCCTAAACATCAGGGGAATGAGAATAACGTACCCTAAACAAAAGAAATGTTGTCCATGATATGGTGAATAAGAGGACCAATACATTTTCCAAATAGTACACAGTGTGTAGAAAAGTTAAACACCGTGTTGTCAGACCCCGGGTATTGATGGTGTATAACAGCCAGTGTCGTAAGGCTGATCATGTAGAAATGGGATTATATGGCGCATAATATGGTGTACACGCTGTGTCTGAGTGACTGTGGTTGGCTTCATGTATGCTGGCCATGTGCTCGTACATGGTTATCAACCCGTGTACCCCAACCCATGTAATCCGTGAACGGGGTGGCCCATGTTACTGGCCTTGCCGGGTTATGTGATAGAGTACACGGTCTTGTACTCCATCCCATGTCCGTGTACTTCCCAAAATACACTCCAAACTTCGGGGAAAGTCCAACATGCCTTGTTTCTAGGGTTACAACCCATGTGAGACCTATTTGACCCTTGAAACCCTAGATGCTCCTACATGTACTACATGTGGTGTTCTTCAGAGGTACATGTCGTGTATTATAGAAATTTCCCGTATCGATGATCCTTGTCGGCGCACCTCCTGTGATGTCTCGTTCCTCGATTTGGATATCTTATCACCATGAATCTCCCATGTTGTGGTAGCCCTGACAACACAAAGATTATTCCATTGTTTTCATACCTTTAATCGGCTCCAAAAACATGCAACGATCCTCCCATGTGAAAAACTCTCAAAGAACGACCCTCCCTGATCCGATCTGATTCATCATCCTCTATCATTGTCGCAACTCCGCATGTTCGTCGTGGTGTTCAATGCTAAAATAGGGATCATTGTGTTGCAAAACAGATGCACACCAATCTGTTGTTTGTCGCCCCACGAATACCACATAGAGAAAAGAAATGGGGATGAAATCCAATGAACAAATCAACGAATGAAAATGAAATGTTGTTCATCACGGAGTTGATAAGCTCCTGTTAGTAGGATTATATAGAGTAGAATCAAACAACAGTATTTACACATGGATAGATTCCTTGAATCATCCTAGCAAAAACCTTGCGCATGAACGTATGAATTTCAGATCAATATGCTCTTGTTTGATTCATGTTATTTATTTGAAAAAAAAATCATAAATGGGGAAAAGAATATAAATAAAAAATCCCTACCTCTACTGGGATCGATCACTGATGATGTTGTCGTTTTATTTTCATCGTTGAGATCTCATACCTTTGTTTTCGTAACGATTTTAATATTTGATCTGTAATTGTTCATCGCTGAGAGTTTTCTCCAGAGTTTCCTCTGAATCATTTTCAATGATCGACATTCGATTATCCCAATAAAAAGGGAAACGTGTTTTGGCATTCAAAAAAATTACATGCCTTATTAATGAATCCAGCATTATATTCTTGAGTCATCATGATGTGGCATTTATTAAATAAACTGCTTCCCTTCACTAAGTTGCAGCAGATGTTTCCATATAATATAAACATTGTGAATTTATTTTATTTTATTTTACTGAAAAAGTCTAAAAATTAACATTTTCCCTCAACCAGTGTCGGTCGAGTTTAGAACTGTTCATAGGTAAATTCAGCACCCCAGACACAACGGTGCCATTAGTTTTATAATTCGGTCATCCATTTTGAAACTACCACAACTACACACAAGTGCCAACTCACTTAACTAAAAAAAGATCAAACCACCATTCTTGGATCACAGTGCCTCGGAATGAGGTTTCTCCTCAGCACCTATCCTCGTAATAATTTCAAATAAAATTTAAATATAATTCATGGAGAACCAAGACATTACATAGAAAAACAACTAACACCATTTCATGGAGGTGATAGTCCACACCATCCCATGAGAAAAATTATTATTTTCCAACTTATCAAAGGGTAATAAGTAATATGGTATAATATATTTATGTAATCATTCATATGTGTAAAATATAATATATATTAATTTGTTATATATTTATAATAAATATTGTGATGCAGTGGTGAAAAACAATTACATCGCTACATGGAGATGATAGACTGTACATATGAATGAAAATTATCTTAATTTATAATATGATGGAATAGAGATGAATAATAGATGTAAAATTAGAATCAAAGCATATGATTATAGTAAATATACTGTGGTAGTTGTATTTATTTGGAAATATAATATATTCATAAGGATTAATGAGAAAGGAACATTAAAAGTATTTGAAATATCTAATACATTTTCATTTTGTAAACTTCTACAGATTACACATTATGACTTCTTGATGTCATATTTTTGGTAGAAAATAATATCTATGATTTTTATGGAAGTTTTTTAAATGTTTTTATTATAGATTGGTTTTGATACATTTCCCTTGACAAATAGAAAATTGTGGGGAGGGGGTTTCAATTAATATATGAGGTGGGTGGAAAACTAGTAAATATATGAACAATTATTTAATAATATATTTATTTCTAAATTAGTGGACAATAAATTGAAATTAATTTTTGGATAATAATGGTAGGGTAAAATTATTTCCATCATACAGAATATATGATATTTGTTTGTTAAATCCTTGTCCAATTATAATAACACTTTTAAAACATTTTACTCTTAAGTGAGATGATAAATATATTATAATGTTAATATTCCTGAAATTAAAAAATTATATAGAATTATTTAATTATTATTAATTATGTTGGTTTAAACTATATGTCAAAGTTTATAATATTCAATTCCTATAAGTATGGAATATCAGATTTAATATAATCGTATAAAAATCAACCAAAAATTGTTTTTGAAAAAAAATCAATCTAATGAATAAATCTAATTTTATACCAAAGCAAGGTACAACTATGGTTAAAATGGAATTAATATGAATATTTTAAATAAAAGGAGAAATAGATATCTTCATAATTAAAAAACTATTGAACATTGTCAATATTTAATTAAAATAGAGGGAAAAAATGTTTTGAATAGAATAATATCATTTTATAGATTTCGTAAATTTTAAACAATGATTTATATGTTAAAAATTATTTTCTTTAATTAATTTTGCAACATATTATTTATATATTTTATATATGAATATTTTTCCAAAATAGTTAATTCATTCCTATATTATGATAAATTAAAAATCTCTAAGTATTTGTATAATTGGTGTTTATCACTATTTAACCAAAAATGTAGTATTTTTAAAAAGTACAAAAAATATTTCATTAACTAATAATAAAAATATTAATTAAAAAATGAAATATATTTCATAAAAATAAAATTTTAATTTATTATTTAAAAACATTCATGACTAAATCATTGTTATTTATGTTACAATTCCTTTACAATGAATTATTTACATTCAATACTTGATGATCATGTGTTATATTCATCCCATTTAAAAATATTTATCCATATCATTTCAATAATATCACATTATAATAAATTGTTGTTTTTATTAATCCTAACATCATTAAGATACCACGTTGTTTCATATTACATACATGTTCTACCTGTATACTTTACCAGCCGAGTAATCTGATTCCACAACAAATGTTTTCTAGTGTCAATAATCTAGATAATATCATTACAAAATGATAATATAACGTTGAATTAAATTTTTTCCTTTAAAATTATCAAATGACCTGATGTACTTGGGTCTTATTTCACGTTCGTTCCAAACTATATACAACGTTTATATAGACTACCATAAAGAAAACATGATCCCCTACAAGAAATTTTATATCTATTATTTGATTATCTGTTCATATATTATTATGATTTTATATTAATTTATATAATCATGAGTATTTATTAATTTCTTCATTTTCTCATTAACATTTCCTTATCCTAAAATCTATATTTAATAAAATTTCGGTGCACAATATTTTATATGAAATATTTTTCCTTTTAAAATTTCATAAAATATCATTTGAATGATTTAATAGAAAAATTTATTATAATCAATTTATATAAAAGGTAATTATTAAACCCACATAACATAAATGTCATGTTCTATAATACTTGTAGTTTATTAAAATTTATAAATATTCCTCTCAAATGGTCCATCCCTCAGAGGATGATAAGATGTTATTAAATATAACATTCTTTTAAGATAATTTGGAATAATTATTTACTTTTTGATGTTAACATTTTATAAAAAATATAAACAATAGAAAAGTTTTTACCATGATGTCGGAAAATATTAATTATATTGATTTTATTGAGAAAATACAAGGTAGAACATCCCTCATTGCAATGATGTATGCAATCATGTTTATAAAATCAATAATAAGTCAAAAGGATTCATTTCATTTAATAATTTTTTTAATATAGCTACAATGTATATAGAAATATCATCTATCATATATAATGGAAAAGGGGGAGGATTCTTGAATACTTTAAGATATTTTCTCTCAATCCTTACATGTATAAAATTGTGCATACTGGGACACATTCAACAATTTCCATCTTCGAATTAACCAACCAATAATTTTCTATAATATTTATGAAAAACATAGTGTTTATAGGGTGTATAGATAAATTGATGCTATGTTACCCATCGATTAATTCCATATATTTATCATGTATTTATGGATAAAATAGTGGAATTCAAAATTTTAGCACATAATCTTCAAAAAATATCATAAATTTTCCATCATTCAGAAAAGTAATTTTTATTTATTATGAAAAACATATCACTAAAATCATATTTTTATATATTCATGTAAATATGATATGTCACTAAAGTTATAAGTTATTAATTTATCCAGATACACCTGGATTTCAAAAATTAATATTGTTAAATCATTTATTTTGGAATTGTTTCTTCTCGTTTTATTCATAAATACATTATTATTCTAACATAACCATCACCCACATTATATTACATTTATTGATTTTTTATGAAATCTAAATCATTTATTATCCCTATAAGACTCCATTTCATCGTGTTGATCTCTTTCAGTGATAAGATGTACATTAAACATTTTTCTGTATATATAATTGAACATCAACTATATAAATAATTCATCATTTCAATATGGAAAATATTATATCATCAAAACAAATATCAGGGGTTGAATAATTTCCATCATAGAAAATTCACTGTATTTACTCCTAATGAACTAGAATTTCATTATATATAGGGATATTTTTTTCCTTTCATTGATAAATAACTATTAATCACAAAATCAAACATTCAATTTGTTCTTTTTAAAACTAACTCAATGACTAATCCCCTATTTTTATCGAAATATTAATTAAATTATTCTTAATAAATGAACATAATACTAATACGTGTAATATTTTTAATGTGTTAGGTAATTAAGAAAAAATTTAAATAAATAATTAATAGTAACATATATAGTCCAATAAAACAACGTATCTTGGATATATTCATTGTTGTAATAAATTATTTAATTATCCATTTCATTTAGATGTAGACTTATATTCCACCCATAGAAATAATATGTACAATATGAGAAACTTCATTAACCCATAAATATCACTTTGTGAATATCCCATATAATCATTTTCATCTAAAGGATTAATGAATTATTATAACATAGATTTATTTATCATCCCATAATGTCATCATTAAATAATAAAATGATGATATTGAGACAATATTTGAATACTCAAATATTTATTTCTAGAAAAATAGAGAGAGAATTAGTTAGTGTAAATAGGATTACTATAGTTTAATAATGTCCACACCATACTTATAATTTCATCATTATATTATTTCAATTATAAATTCCACAAATGATAGTCAATATTGGAAAAAATAGCACCCTTATGTTGATTTAAAAAGTCACCATTGAATGGTGGTGGATACATGTTCATTATAATAATATCAATGATTCCAATTTAATCATAGAACACCCCCTTAAAAATATAATTTGTCTTTACAAAAATGAATATTATCTCCCAATGGTGGATCACTAGGGATAATGAATCACTTTTTACACAAATCCTCTAGTTGTCTATTTAGTTCCACAAATTCCACTATAGCCATTTTCTAAGGATTCATGGATATATGTATTCCATCATAGATGATTTCAATAAAATAATTAGAATAACTGATTAGATATATTTATAAAAAATTATTTAGAAAAAAAATAATTTATTAATATAAAATAGGCTCATATTCTTAACCAAATATACATTTCGCAATCATATATTTTGTTTTCCATTACTCTCATAGAATTTCATTATGGTCATCTACTATATATGAATTTAATATTTAATTTTAAATTGAATTATCCCCAAAAAAGATAAGAGATTATATATATCTTTATTCAATCATGATCAACATCTCTTAAAAAAAATATTCATTTTATACAGCATTAAAATACAAACCAAGCATTATATTAGTGTAATCTATATGTATAATTAAATGGTTTATAAATATAGAATTCCAATGAATCAATAAATCAATGACTAACATATCATTATTACCATAATATTTTTACTTGGTTTAATTATTTTAAAAACCATTATTACTGTATAGGGGAATAATCTATTGTTATTGTCATTAATTTATGACATAAAAGAGAGTGAATAATAAAAATTAGAAAAATAATTTTCTCAATTTCATTTTATGATCAATGTACCAATCAATACATCATTAAGATCTACAAATTAATATTTAGTATTTATATAAACCATTAAAACCCCACCAAATCCCTTTTAAAGTAGGTTCCCTTGATTATGGGTGCACTTGTTTGTATTGTGAAGCATATCCCAATAGTTAATGCACTGTATTGTAATAGTTTACTTCATACACATGCATTCTTGAACCATATGGTTCTTATATCCATATATATAACAAATTTATATTCTAATAAAATAAACACATTGATAACTCATTCTAATGTTATTACATTATAAAAATTGTTGGGCAAAAATCCCTCAAGGTATCATTGAAGCATTTTTGAGGTGATTGTGTTTGTTGACAAAGTAGACATCTGAGTAGTGATTGTTGACAAAGCAACACAATGACATACAAATTTGTTGACAAAGAGGAATTCATGGGGGAATGTCGAGTTCAAGAGCTGAGTTCAACTATCCAAGTTTGATTCAAAAATGTCGATAAAAGGAATGGATGATCTGGAGGCGGTACAAAAGAACAGACTTGGGAGTCGGTCACACAAGTGTCTAAAAGGAGAGAAGACTTGCGCGCCGAGATTGGGTCGGGCAGGTGACTTGCGCACCATCACGCAGGGTGGTCAGATTGCCTATAAATACTAGACCACCCCTCCTCATTTTCACCGGAGTTCAACTCAGATCTCCCGTCGCGCAGGTGTGGTGGTCGCGCAAGTGGTGTGTGTGGTCGCGCAGGTGGGACGTGCGCGCCAGTGGTTGAAGTTGTGCGCCAGTGTTAGAAGTTGCGCGCCAGTTGGAAGTTACGCGCCAATATTGGGCTGGGAATAAAAGGAAGAGTGTCACGCAAGGTTGGAGTTGAGGAATCTTATGTCGCGCAAGTGTCAGAGGATTACTTGCGCGCCCGTTGTGACATGCGCGCCGATACTTGCGCGTCGAGGTTGACTTGCGCGCCAAGTAAGGTTTGTTCCAGCAGTGTTTTCAGGCTGCGTGGAAGCTGTAAGTTTGCCCGATACCTTCGGTGAAAAGAGATATTCATCTACGGGTGATATTTGTACTTCAACAGAGCATCTACACACAGAGGGAGATGCATTCATTAATGAAAATGAAGAGACCTACAGGTCTATAAACTGTGAGTGGATTCCTTCCAAGAGCAGTGAGCTTAGTAAGAGGAAGAATGTGATCTTCTCCACCGGCAGTGAGCCAGAGAGAGAGAAACAGGGAGTGACCCTTGGGAAAGCAGTGAGATGACCCTAAACATTGTAAAGGCAGTGAGCCTGGGCATAGATGTGATCTATCCCGAACCATGTAATCCACAGCTAGTGAAGATTAGTGGAATTTGGTACGACCGGCAACCTGTCGGCGTATGCTCCTTGGACGTAGCCCTTAGCGGTGAACCAAGTAAAATTGTTGTGTCCTACGCTTTCTTTACTTTCTGTTTATATTGTGTAGCAGGAAAGAGAGAGAAGAGTGTTTTGCTTAATAGCGAAACAAGATCAGAACGTGCATTAATTTTTAATTAGTCATACCCTGATTCACCCCCCTCTCAGGATATTCATCCTAGTGGACCTAACAAAAATATAATATTTGTTTCATTGGAAGATTTAATTTTAGTTTTTTTTAACTTTCTATTTCCCCAAATAAATCTCTTTCATTACTTTCTAAAAATTAATTAATGTGACCTTAGGCGTGCCACTTGGAATGATAAAGGATACCAACTATCAATAGGGGTAATAATTTTTATTTTTAGTAGACTTTTCCCCATTGTATCATAGAGAAAATTTATGGATAAATACTCAAACAATATCCACAAAATAATGTATATGTTCACATATGAAACAAACACATCCATCAATAATGAATTATTTTTGATGAAATACATTCCTGAAAAATATTTATAACATACCATATAATGAAACACACATTTCATATATAGATATTAAATATTATTATATTGATATAAATTACATAACATAACAGTCAATTCTAAATTTGAAGAGATATTATGCCTTGGGACACATGGATCTGTAAATAACTAAATTATCGATGAACTACATCATCTCCACAAAACATCCTTATAACTAGAAACTTTATTAAACATATCATACATGGTACCATTCTTATTATCATATGTAAAAAATATTGGTAGTTTATAATACATGAATCATAATGGAATTAAAGAACAATATCCAAAATAGAAAACCTTTGGTACAAGAAATAGATTTTTTTCATTCACATATGTATATAATTTTGTTTAAAGCTATATACAATGAAAAGAATAACATGTTTGTATTTGGATAACAACCCATGTACCTGCTTTGGGATTGAGATAAATGATCATATACCATATTTTGGTATTAGAATAACATATTTCCCCCCCAATTTTAGGTATAGTATATCATCACATGTACCCGATATTATTATAGAACATTAATAATTACCCAATGAATTAGATGGTGTGATAGGTCCCACCCATCACATAATCATCACATTTTTGTTCCACATGATCTTAATATTTTTATTATATCAGATCCTATCAGAAAAATGTCTCAGAACTTTTTTTCAAAGAATAACATATGGGAAATAAATAGGTTTCATTGATATTTTTTATTGAATTCATAATCGATCATGAGAAAGAATAATTATATTATCTTGGATTATATCCCAATTAGGCCTATGTAACATAAAATGATTTCATTTTATATGGAGAATTATTTTTAATGAGTACTTTGACATTTTCATTTGAAAAATGATTTTTCCACCATAAGAAAACATATTTAAAGTCTAAAAATTCCCAAAATATTAAATAAAAAATTATATCAAAAAATATACATGGAAACATGGATGAGAAATATTAAATCATTTAGTGGTCATAAAATTGTGAAATAACATTCATGATATACATGTTAATATGATGATTCTTTTCATATTTAATTTATAATGACAAATCAACTTTATTCAATAATGTATAAGAATATTTAATTAATATAATATTATAATAAATAATACAATGGTGGAAAATTATTTAAAAAATAATTGGTGGATAGTAAACGAATTACAAATATTTTTTCAAAATCATGGAAAATGAAGACAAATAATTTTTGACTGAGGAAAAGAGTAATGTTGTTTTCCAATAAAATATTAATTTTGGTAATTTTAGTTAAATATATGATATAATTATTTGAAGAAAATAATTCCTCAAATAAATAAATGATTATAAAATTAATTTTTTAGGGATATTACATGTTATTTCTTTATCATAATTTAACTATAAATAACCACTATAAATAACGACATTCGGACATAATATCCTTAATAGTTTTGTAAATTATGAATCACCTTAATTATTAATTAAAGATCTATCTTTTAATATTTATATAAATTAATTATTATTTGAATAATGGTATATTAAATTAATTGGAAGTGAATACTGGACATAATATAAGAACATGGTGAATATGGAATGTATCCCACATAAATAAAATTTAGATAAAAATATCTTACCTAAATCCTTGAAAATAGTCATATAAATTATAAAATCATTAATAATAAATATATGTTTATTATGAATCCACTAAATAACTATTATCATATATATAATAGAAAATAGAATTTATATTTGACCTTTTAATAAACATGTAAGAACAATCCGTTGTTAAAATCATGTTTTTGTATTAACTTCATCATTTATCATGTATGATTTCAAATAGAATATTCCCTCCTTTTAATATAGTCATGTTTTAATAGTAAATATATAGATAATTATTATATATTTAAATAAAGTTCAAAATAAATTATTTTCATGAATATATAATATTTTTAAATACAAGATGAATTACACCATTTACGGATATGATAAGTCACACATATGAATGAAAATTGTTTCCATTTTGATATAAGATCGAATGAATAAAAGTTAAATAATAAATAACATTAAAAGAATATACATTATTCCATATGTACCACATTAATTCATTGAATATGTTTTTTCACCATCTGTGGAAAAATATAATGAAAAACAATTCATATCGCATTTTGGAGGCATTGGTCCACAGAAAATCACATGAAATGTTTATGTTTTCCAAATGATAATAATGTTTGAAATAAGATGTGATATTATAATTATAGAAGTAAAATTATTTCATAAAAATCATATATTGATTTCAAATCCATTATTACATACATAATTGATAGGAAATTATGTAAAATGGATTACATTGGTTTTTAATAAGGTATCTCTCCGTACAAATGATCGACAGTTTATTTTTCCATTTTATGGATGAATTTATGGATATACATTAAGTCATGAACATATCAAAATATCTTTATATGGGATATTATAATTTTATTAAATCATAACTGTTTACATATATTTGTTATTGGTGGATGAATTAATAAAATAAAATAAATGAGATAAGAATGATACCTCTTAATGAAAAAAACATCTTTGGATAAGCATATAAATGTTTTTTAAGATGTTATCCCTATAAAAATACTAATACAAGATTATTTTATGGAATAATGGAATTTTTTTTGGCATTTCATGTGAAAAATAAATAACTTTTTGAGTTTGATGAGGAAAGGATATGGGTTCCCTTTTTTAGTGGGGGAGAGTACGCATGTTGAATTTGTGAAAAGGAAAAGTTATACTGACATTTCACACATACATAAAGGGTCTATAATTGTTCTTTAATGGAATTTAAATTATATATTTTATAAAATTTAAATAAAATAGGATTTTGGATAATTTAGATTTTATTTTAATCATTCTTTTTTAGTTTAACCCCCATTACACTCATTTTATCATTAACAGTAGTAAAACAATTTTAATATTTTTACAATAATATTTTATAAAATATAAGTTTAAATTATTATATAGTTTCTATTATTTTTATAAATATTAATAAATTATTAAAAATTTATTTTATATACATTTTATATTTTAATTAGAAATTATATCACAATATTTGATGAAGAAATGTTATTATAATGAAAAGGTATTCATATGTGTAAAAAGATTATGTATGATAATTTATTTTAAATTTTCTTATAATGATATTAATTTTGGTAAAAATAATATATTTTTACATATTTTAGTTTTGAACTATTTGATAACAGGGTTTAAGTTGTAAATACATTAATAACTGATGTTTTTAATAAAATTAAATATTTTCCCTATTCATAGGAAAAATAGTATTTTCATGAAATTATCAAAATACCATGGTAATAAAATATTGACACTGTGACATAAAAAACTAGAATATGTTTTTAAAATAATGTTTACAGAGTAGAAAATATTATTCTTATTAGTTTTTTATAAAAGAAAAAAAAATTCCTGATAATAAAATATTATTCATACATATAAATACATCACTAATAATTAAGTAATTTTAATCAATATGTTTTTTTATATAAAAATTTCATACATTACTAAAATTAAATTATTAATATTCATAAAAAATTTATTAATAACTTTGTTATATTGTTCATCTATAAATAATAAGATTAATTGTATATAGTGGTTCATTAAAGTTCAGAACTTCATGTAATCAATGGTGTAAAAATTAAATCTATTTGAAAATTATTTCATAAAATTTTTATTTTTAAGATATACCAACCTTAAAATTATTTTTTACCTTGAAATTCCATCATATTCACATAATAGAATGAATATATTTTTTCAACATCATATAATAAAGTTTCCACATAGAATTTTAATACTGTTGATTTTTTCACAAAACATTTACATGGTGATTGTTATTATTTTATTTAAAATTCATTATATGATTCGTAATATCCATAGGTTATTATATATAGGATATATAATTATACACTAGGATGAACATTGTGTTTTTTAGATTTGATGTATCAAGTATGCACTTCCTTAGGATGGATACATGGAACATATTGTGAACATGAGAGAGGTCCGGCAGAAGCTCCATGTGATATGATATTGTCCCTACTAAATCATGAATCACAAAAGAGAACATACAAATAGGTATTGCATTTCCATTCTTATAAAATCTCATACCTTTAATTTATATAAATATTCATAGGAAAACCATCTTACTAACATTAAACTAAAGAACACAAAAATAATTGGTAGCACACCTTTTCTATCGACTATGATATGTCTTAAGGAGATATTTAATGAATCTAAATATATATGATATTTCCTTAACAATATCATGTCCGAAAAAAAAATATTTCCTAAACATCATCACAGAAAGTTGGATTTGTACACGTATTTATATAGACATATTCATATGGTTCTATTTTAATGCTCTGGAGAAACATAATTTCATTATAACACTCAACTAGTGGAATATGTTAACCCCATCAAACAATGATACCATTGAACATGATATCAATATATCCTCTATGGTTTGAATGCTCCTCTCCATCTATATATCCATATAATTATGAAATGTATTTTAGATATATAACTATATATGATGGCCTTGATAATTAATTTTATAGAACTCTATAGAAATCCTAAAATATTGAACTGATACAATAGAATGTGGTAACCCATGAAAAAATAACACAGTTTTAATGTATATAATTTAAATATTATCTAGAGAAAAATATATTATCATAGTGAGGATATGTAATAACATTTCAGGAAAATTGACTAGAACTCATATATTTTTGTTCTATTTGTATGATTTGAGGAGCGGGAAGAAAAAATAAACATTATTTATTTTCTATTTCAATTATTTTATAGCTAATGGTTGAAACACCCCATTAGAATTTATATTCATCCTTAACATGCTGACAAATAATGCATGAAAATATATACTAGGAAATATCTATCATTATTATAAGGCCCCAGCCTTAAACCTTACTTAATCTTGAGTTATTACAAGATTACACATTGAGGATCTTTTCGGGTTTAGAGTTCTAGAGAATTAGATCATAAAACTTCCATTACATTCCACATATAAACAAAGTGGTTTCATAAAGATAGTATTCCTCATTCCCATCAATGGAAACACATTTAAAATAAAACATGGATTATTTCTTGACACTTCCTTGACACTATCATCATATCATTTACCTTTCCCTTGACCTGTGAAAAACATTTCAAAAAAACTTGGGATGAGCATAAAAAGCTCAGTATGGGTTATAAAAACATGGAAAGGAAACATGGGTACATATATACATAATAATGAAATCATACTTTACCCATAAAACATAATCACTTTAACATACCTCATCAAATCATGAGTAAATCATAGAAATCATAAGACATAAAGGTAACTTGAGGCATTCATAACATTCTTACGTAGCGTGTAACCCTCTTGGTTACGTTTGGAATACCCATCACAGTATATTCCCTAAATCTCTTCAGAGAAACCTTAACATTTCACTCCATTGTGTTACCCAATGCATTGGAGAGCTATAACGGGCTCACCCGCCCTTAGTTTATCACGGAACCACCCGTCTTCATAATAATGCCCAAGAACCACAACATAATCGTATCACATAAAACATGCATAAAGGAAACATAAAATTTCCACATTTAAATCACGAGATATCAATACAACACAATGATATAAAAACATTATGAAAACCATTTTCAATACCAAAATAAAAGAAATGTAAGACATGGTATTTATTTTTCTTTTAAAAAGAAGCTATGGCTTGTAGAGGAAGCCGAAACTCAAATAATGGTCAAGGCGGCGGAGAAGTCGTTGTCGACGCATAAGTACGACAAAAACATTCCCTTTTGTTGTTTAGTAAACTCTTTGTATAAAAAATATTCCTTTTGGATAAACTTAATAGTCAAAGGGTTTTATACACCGTATAAAAGAAAGTTGTGTATAAAATAAAATATGCCTCAATGAAAGGAGATTGAGACGAAGTCCCTTACCTCGTATCCGACATGACCCGACCATTCTTTAATCTCCTAAATAATAAAATTGAGTTAATCTCTACTTGCTTATGAACCTTTTTCAAGTTCATTATTCCTTTTATACCATGTTATGAACATCATTTAATCATTTAAGTTAACAATGTTCTTTTTGTCGGTATTTGGATCTTAAGTTAAAAATAGACTTCTTACACTTAGATGTTGTTAATTTGGTCAAAGGTTCGTTATATCCAGAATGATATTAATGATTTGGATAACTTATATATCATATATATTCATCATATACATGTATTTATAATATTACATCACATTTAGAGGTAAGAAATAAAATGCACCGTTCATGGAGACGATAAGCCATACGTACGCATGAACGCTACTTCCATTGCTATTTCATATTTTCTGGAATGGAATCATAATGATATAAGAGTATATTATAATTCCAGTATAATAACATATATAATATCATTAACGTTATGCTTTACACATCCCACATAAGGTATTAATGAATCAAATCACTTTCAGGGGGCGGTAGTCCGCACTTCCTAAAATGAAGATATCGTGTTTACCCATAATGGAAACAATAATGGTATGCCATAAATGAAAAATACAGAAGCTTAAGGAAAAAATAAACATATTATATATCATATATAAAAATAGTGACATCATAATGGCCACCAATGAAGGTGTTAAATGAGTATTGAACAATCATCGTTTCGGGAGGCAGAATTTTGCCATCCGGTGAAACCGTATGTTCTTTAACCATTTGATGTAGTTGTGTGAGAGTGTAGCTCGAATATATCTTATAAAAACATCCTAGTATATTAAAGATACTGGTGTTGTTACAAAAAGAAGTAAATAAAAAGAGTTTAGGGGGTTTGAGAAGCAAAATAAAACAAATGAACATGAGAGAATGAATTACCTTTAAAAGTGTAACTCCTATTGATTTGAGCCTAAAGACTTCCTTTGAAAGGATTCTGCCCAAAGGTAATCCTCTAGGATGAGGAGAGGGATGTGGAGAGAGTAAATGGGCAGGGTGTGGCCGAGCCAAAGGCATGAGGAGTGTGTGAATTGAGGTAGAGTTGGGGGCCTTTTATAAGAGGAGAGGAGGGGCACTTTTGGAAACCATGAAACTATTATTTTATTTGAAAAGGTGTTTCGGTTTTAAAAGGTCCCACATTGAAATAATTCGTGGAAAAGGTGATAAGGGTTCTAAATCCACCCATCCATTATGTTTTGGAAATGTATAGTTCATACATATTACATTATCTTTCTATTTTATTTAAATCGTCAAATAATGATGTCATCGCTGCATCATTATTATGTCATAAATACATTAATTTATTTAATGTCTAAAAATTATAAAAAAAACCTATGATGTAGGAAATATTTTTATCTTTAGAATGAATATTTATAGACAAAAATATTATTAGTATAACCACTTCTAAAAAATGTTTTAGTAAAACAATTTATGTTAGTGTCATTTTCACCATTATTTAAAAAAAAGCCTTAAAATCATTATCTCACCCAAGTGGCCCCATGGGGTCCCCTAAATCGACCCATGGGTTGTCTTGGTCGGAAATGACTCATCCAATAGGGGTAAGACAAGTTTCATGGTGTTTTCACATTTTTATAATATCATTTTTACCTTAAATTACACTAATTACCTCTAATTGCGATTAAAAACTTAATAAGTTACTATTCAACAAAAAATTATTATAATCTCATTGAACCACATTTTACTTATTAATGACAACCATGTATGTCGGATTTTTGAAATTCAAAACACAAAGATGGCAAAATTTCATTTAAACGAAAAAAAATCAGTTTTTATAAGTACCACTTAGTGGTTTCACTATTCATCAAAAATTGAAGTTTTTCAGAAAATTACCAAAAATTCACCCTAAGCTATATTTGATATTCTGAATTCAAAAATTAAGTCTATTTTAGAAAATTCAAAACATCTAATTCATATTAATTAATTTAATAATTAATTCCCGCTGTCATAGCAAATAGCGTGTTTTTAGGAAACAATAAGTATCAAAAGATTGACACCAGTTTAAGTCCAATTTCAAAGTGAAATTGATTCCAACGACCACTATTGGATTTGATGGGAAATATATTTTCTAATTTAACTTTAAAAACTATACAAAAAATAATCTAATCATACAAATAAATTAGATTAAAAGAGGTTTAGAATTAAAATACAACATTTTTCACTTATTCATAAAAAATGAACTTTATTGGAAAAATAACAATATTTCACAGAAAGTAAATTTTGATGTCCCAATCATAAATAATAATTTCATTTTGAAAAACATAGCTTATAAAATTGTCAAAAATTAAATTTTAAAAGGGTTTTCCATCAAAAGGCAGTAAAAGAATCTTTTAAGAATATTAGTGTATTCCATGCTTAAGATTGGATTTTTTTTCATTTTAAGTCTCTAAAACACTATCTAATTCATTAATAAACATATCTATTATTCATTACTTAATTGGGATGTTACATCCTGACCCCCTTTAGAATATTGCGTCCCCACAATTTATTTACCTATCGAATAAATGGGTGTACTTATCCCTCATTGCATTTTCAGATTCCCATGTTGCCTCTTCAATCATGTGGTTTTTCCACAAAACCATTACCTGGTGAATCACCTTATTCCGTAACACTTGCTCCCTATGGTCAAGAATCTGGACCGGTTGAACTACCTCTGGACTCAAAACATGAGATGGATCTGGCATGTACTTTCTCAACATCGAAATGTGAAAAACATTGTGTACCTGAGATAAACTCAGAGGTAAAGCCACCTGGTATGCAACTGATGCAACTCTCTCCAGAATTTTATATGGTCCAACAAACCTTGGACTCATCTTTCATTTCTTACCAAATCGCATCACACTTTTCCATGGTGATAATTTGAGAAAAACATGATCACCTACCTCGAAAGATAGATCCTTCCTCCGGTTATCTCCATAACTCTTCTGCCTGCTCTGAGCTATTCTCATGTGCTTCTGAATCAGCTGAACTTTTTCTGCCATCTCTTCTACCAATTCTGGTCCCATCAACTTCCTTTCACCCACTTCATCCCAGAATGCTAGAGTTCGACACTGCTTCACATATAATGCCTGAAAAGGTCCCATCTGTATACTGGAATGAAAACTGTTATTAGATGAAAATTCAACCAATGAAAGATATTGGTACCAACTTCCCTGATAATCCATCGAACAAGCTCGTAGCATATCCTCCAAGGTCTGAATTGTTCGTTCTGAATACCCATCTGATTGAGGATGAAAAACTGTACTAAAATTTAATTCAGTACCCAACGACTTCTGAAGGCCTTTCCAAAAGTTAGAAGAAAACCTCAGATCACGATCTGATACAATGGAGAGAGGAAGTCCGTGTAACCTGACTATCACTTTAAGATACAAACGGGAAATTTGATCAAGAGAGAAAGTATCTTATATAGCAAGGATATGAGCAGACTTGGTTAATCGATCAACAATAACCCAGATTGCATTATTACCTCGAGATGTCTTCGGTAATCCCACAACAAAGTCCATGGATATATTCTCCCATTTCCACTCTGGCACTGGTAAAGGCTGAACCATCCCTTTCAGTAACTGCTGCTCTTCTTTAACCTGTTGACATGTCAAACACTTCACAGTAAAATCAGCAATATCTCTTTTCATTCCATCCCTCTAGTAAAACTCCCACAGATCTCTATACATCTTAGTACTGCCAGGATAAACTGAAAATGGAGAACTATGAGCTTCACATAACAAATCTCTCATCAACTGTGAATCACAAGGCACACACAATCTCTTCCCAAATCTCAGAACACAATAATTATCAATGATGAATTCAGGCAACTTAAATTTCTGAACCAGCTCTACCTTTTTTCTACAACTCACTATCTTGCTTCTGTGCTTGCTTGATTCAGACTGATAGAGAAGATCTCACTGATACCTGAAACAAAACAGAAGGACTTCCTGCACCAACAACTTCTATTCCAAATTTCATCAAATCCATAACCAAAGGATCACATTCCAAACGCAAAATTGCTAATGAAGCATTTCTTTTTCGACTCAAAGAATCAGCCACTTTATTTGTTTTCTCATATGGTAATGAATTGTACAATAATAATCTTTGATTAATTCTAGCCATCTCCTTTGTCTCATGTTCAATTATTTCTGAGTGAATATATACATTAAACTTTTGTGATCAGTATATATTTCACACTTTACTCCATACAAATTAAGCCTCCAAATTTTTAAAGCAAAAACAACAGCATCTAATTCCAAATCATGTGTAGGGTAATTTACCTCATGATTTTTCAACTGTCGTAAAGCATAAACAATTACCTGATCATTCTGCATTACGACCCAACCAAATCCTTTCAATGAAGCATCACTATATATAACAAACTCACCATTCCTAGAAGGTAGTGCCAAAACTGGAGCATTCACCAATCTTCTTTTAAATTCCTGAAAACAATCATCACATTCTTTTGTCCAGATAAACTTAACACCCTTCTGAGATAGCTTAGTCATTGGACTAGATAACTGTGAAAAAATTCTAACAAACCTTAGGTAATAGCCTTCCAAACCAAGGAAGCTATGAATCTCAGTTACATTTGTGGGTCTTGGACAATATTCAATAACTTTTGTTTTTGCAGGATCAACAGTTATCCCATCTTTACAAACAATGTGACCAAGGAAAGAAGTTTGTTGCAACCAAAACTCACACTTGCTGAATTTCCCATACAATTTCGTTTCATTTAAGGTTTGCAAGATAACCCTTAAATGTCTTTCATGCCCCTCTTTAATTTTAGAAAACACCAAAATATAATCAATGAAAACCACCACAAACTTATCCAAGAACTCATGGAAAATTCTATTCACTATGTCTATGAATATAGAAGGTGAATTGGTTAGCCCAGAAGTCATTACTACAAATTCATAATGGCCATATCTCGTACGGAATGCGGTCTTCGGAATACCTACCTCCTTTAACTTCAGCTGATGGTACCCCGATCTCAAGAAAATCTTTGAAAAAAATTGAGCTCCCTGTAGCTGATCAAACAAATCATCGATATGTGGAAAAGGATATCTGTTCTTAACAGTGATATTATTCAAGGCTCTATAATCAATTCAAAGTCTCATAAAACCATCTTTCATTTCAACAAATAAAACAGGAGCACCCCATGGTGATGTTCTAGGTTGAATAAAAACTTTTTCTAATAAATCTTGCAATTGCTCCTTCAAATCTAAAATTTCAATTTGAGCCATTCGATAAGGAGGTTTTGAAATTGGCTTAGCATCAGGAACTAAGTCAACATTAAACTCAACTTCCCAATCTGGTATTATTCCAGGCAACTCATCAGGAAAAACACCAGGATACTCATTTACCACTGGCACATCATTAATCTGAATAGTTCCTTTATTTTCAACGACGTGTGCAAGGTAAAATTCATTTCCATGTTTTACAAGTTTTTCGGCCTCTTGATATGTTATCAAAATTAAGGGTTCATTCTTGTACACAAACTGAAAGTCTTTCTGAAAAGAAACTTCTTTAGCCCTACATTCAATCTTAGCATGGTAAATAGAGAGCCAATCCATACCCAGGATAACATCAAAGTCTACTAGAGGTAGAACAATAAGGTTTGCAAGTAGGTTCTTTCCACAGATAAGGATAGGAAGATTCTTAAAAATTATTTTTTCCTTAACATTTCCCCTAGTTGTTTTTACAACAAGTTCAGGAGTAACTTCTTGAGATGGTATTACAATTTTACTAGAAAAGTTTTCAGAGATGAAAGAATGTGTAGACCCCAAATCAAACAACACACTAGCATAATCTGAAAAAACAAACAAAGTACCTGATACAACTTCATTTGATGACCCGACATCTGCTGAAGTAGTTGCAAAGGATTTCACCACCCCTTTCTGCTTGTAGTCTAACAGCTTCCCATCACTCAATCTCTTTTTCGGACACTCGTTTGCATAGTGACCCATCTCATTGCACTTATAACATTTCACTAACTGTAAATAAAATTTTTTCTTACCTTCACCTTGATCCTTTTCAGTGCAATCACGAGCCTTATGTCCCATCTTACCACATCAGTAGTACTTTCCAGAATTCAGAAGACATTCCCCAGCATTCCTTTTGCCACATTTATCACAAACTGGAAACATAGTTCTCTTACCATCAGACTTTTTTGAAGAATTCTTACCTTTCTTCTGCCACCTCAGTCTCTTCTTCTGCTGGTTGTTATAGAACACTTGGTCTCCAGAAAACTCCATTTCCACCTTCTCAGCACATCGAACAAGTTTTTCATAACTTTTAAACTCACGAGAAGCTAATTCCATTGGATATTTTGGCTTTAATCCTAAGTAAAAATGATTGATTTTACTATCAAGGTCTCGGATAAAATTTAGAGCATACCTTGCCAATCGAGTGAACCTTTCTTCATAGGCATCCACTGAGTCTTCCTCTTGCCTAAATTCCAAGAATTTTTTTTTTCATCCTATGTCGAACTTCCTTAAGAAAAAACATCTCAGGAAACATACCTTTGAATTCATCCCTGTCAAGAGCATCAATCTCATCGGGGTCCCTGATATTTTTAACCATAGACCACCACTGATCTGCATCACCCTCCAAACGGGAAATAGCAAGACTATCCTTTTGATTGTCTGAACACAGCATGACATCAAAAATCTTTTCCAGTGCTTTAATCCACCCTTCAGCTAGCACAGGGTTAGATGATCCTCTGAATGATGGGGGATGTTGCCTCATGAAATGTTCCACCACTGACA
Organism: Viscum album; assembly: GCA_963277665.1. Lineage (NCBI taxonomy): Eukaryota > Viridiplantae > Streptophyta > Magnoliopsida > Santalales > Viscaceae > Viscum > Viscum album. Next base: position 1,249,711,647 of record OY728148.1, read on the forward strand.
TGTTTCTTATACGGTTGATATGGCTGATCTCGTACATGGATACCACCACCATTTATAGGCTGAGTCAACTGTTCCATCACTGCAACAAACTATTTAGTTCCAATTCCGACCATATCGGGATGCTGATTTGGAAGGATATTTCCTTCTGTTTTCCTTCCTAGCACTGCTTCCCTGTTTCCTCTGTGGAAAACCATTCTGAACAAACATGTCTTAGATGAAGCAACATGGTAATCTTCCAATGCTATATCATTTCAAAAAAAGTATTTTTTGATAATAATTTAATAGAATTCTAACTCCTAAAGTTATCTAAACCGACCTCGGATACCAACTATAAGGCCCCAGCCTTAAACCTTACTTAATATTGAGTTATTACAAGATTACACATTGAGGATCCTTTCAGGTTTAGAGTTTTAGAGAATTAAATCATAAAACTTTCATTACATTCCACATATAAACAAAGAGGTTACATAAAGATAGTATTCTTCATTACCATCAATGGAAACACATTTAAAATAAAACATGGATTATTTCTTGATAGTTCCTTGACACTATCATCATATCGTGTATCTTTCCCTTGACCTGTGAAAAACATTTCAAAAAAACATGGGATGAGCATAAAAAGCTCAGTATGGTTTATAAAAACATGGAAAGGAAACATGGGTACATATAAACATAAGAATGAAATCATACTTTACCCATAAAACATAATACCTTTGACATACCTCATCAAATCATGAGTAAATCATAGAAATCATAAGACATAAAGGTAACTTGAGGCATTCATAACATTCTTACATAGGGAGTGACCCTCATGGTTACGTTTGGAATACCCATCACAGTATATTCCCAAAATCTCTTTGGAGAAACCTTAACGTTTCACTCCTTCGTGTTACCCAATGCTTTGGAGAGCTATATCAGGCTCACCCGACCTTATTTTATCACGGAACCACACGACTTCCTAATAATTCCCAAGAACCTCAACAAATTCATATCACATAAAACATGCATAAAGGAAACATAAAATTTCCAAATTTAAATCACGAGATATCAATACAACACATTGATATAAAAACATTATGAAAACCATTTTAATTACCAAAATAAAAGAAATTTAAGACATGGTATTTATTTTTCTTTTAAAAGTAAGGTATGGATTATAGAGGAAGCTGAAACTCAAATAATGGTCACGGCAGCGGAGAAGTCGTTATCGCCGTATACGTATGACGAAAACATTCCCTTTTGTCGTTTAGTAAACGCTTCGTATAAAAAAGATTCATTTTGGATAAACTTAAAAGTCAAAGGGTTTTATACACCGTATAAAAGATTGTTGTGTATAAAATAAAATATTCCTCGATGAAAGGAGATTGAGATAAAGTCCCTTACCTCGTATCCGACTTGACCCGACCGTTCTTTAATCTCCTGAATAATAAACTTGAGTTAATATCTACTTTCTTAAGAACCTTTTTTAAGTTCATTATTCCTTTTATACAATGTTATGAACATAATGTAATTATTTAAGTTAATAATGTTCATTTTGTCGGTATTTGGTTCTTAAGTCAAAAATAGACTTCTTACACTTACATGATGGTAATTTGGTCAAAGGTTCGTTATATCCATAATGATATTAATGATTTGGATAAAATATATATTATATATATTCATCATATACATGTATTTATAATATTACATCCCATTTAGAGGCAAGAAATGAAATGCACCGTTCATGGAGACGGTAAGCCGTACGTACACATGAACGCTACTTCCATTTCTATTTCATATTTTCTGGAATGGAATCATAATGATATAAGAGTATATTATAATTCCAGTATATTAACATATATAATATCATTAACTTTATGCTTTACACGTCCCACATATGTTATTAACGAATCAAATCACTTTCAGGGGGCGGTAGTCCGCACTTCCTAAAATGATGATATCGTGTTTACCCATAATAGAAACATTAATGGTATGCCATAAATGAAAAATACACAAGCTTAAGGAATGAATAAACATATTATATATCTTATATAAAAATAGTTACATCATAATGGTCACCTTTGAAGGTGTTAAATGAGTATTGAACAATCGTCGTTTCGGGAGGCAGAATTTCACCATCCACGGAAACCGGATGTTCTTTAATCATTTGATGTAGTTGTGTGAGAGTTTCGCTCGAATAAATCTTATAAAAACATCCTATTATATTGAAGATACTGGTGTTGTTACAAAAAGATGTAAATAAAAAGATTTTAGGGGGTTGGAGAAGAAAAATAAAACAAATGAACATGAGAGAATGAATTACCTTTAAAAGTGTAACTCCTTTTGATTTGAGCATAAAGGCTTACATTGAAAGGATTATGCACAAAGGTAATCCTCTAGGATGAGAAGAGGGATGTGGAGAGAGTAAATGGGCAGGGTGTGGCTGATCCGAAGGTTTGAGGAGTGTGTGAAATGAGGTAGAGGTGGGGGCCTTTTATAAGAGGATAAGAGGGGTACATTTGGAAACCATGAAACTATTATTTTATTGGAAAATGTGTTTCGGTTTTAAAAGGTCCCACATTGATATAATTCGTGGATAAGGTGATAGGGGTTCGAAATCCACCCATACAATATGTTTTTTACATGTGTAGTTCATATATATTACATTATCATTCTATTATATTTAAATCGTCAAATAATGATGTCATCGCTGCATCATTATTATGTCATAAATAATTTAATTTATTTAATGTCTAAAAATTATTAAAAAACACTATGATGTAGGAAATCGTTTTAGCTTTCCAATGAATATTTATAGTCAAAAATATGATTAGTATATCCCCTTCTAAATTTTTTTTACTAAAAACATTTATGTTAGTGTCATTTTCACCTTTATTTAAAAAAAGGCCTTAAAATCATTATCTCACCCAAGTGGCACCATGGGGTCCCCCAAATCGACCCATGGGTTTTATTGGTCTGCCATGACTCATCCAATATGGGTAGGACATGTGTCATGGTGTTTTCACATTTTAATAGTATCATTTTTACCTTATGTTACACTAATTACCTCTAATCACGATTAAAAACTTAATATGTTACTATTTAGAAAAATATTATTATAATCTCATTGAACCACATTTTACTTCTTAATTACAACAATTTATGTCAGATTTTTGAAATTCAAAACACAAAGATGGCAAAATTTCATTTAAACGAAAAAAATTAGTTTTTATAAGTACCACTTAGTGGTTTCGCTATTCATCAAAAATTGAAGTTTTTCAGAAAATTACCAAAAATTCACCCTAAGCTATATTTGATATTCCGAATTCAAAAATGAAGTCTATTTTACAAAATTAAAAACATATAAGTCAGATTAATTAATTTAATAATTAATTCCCATTGTCATAGCAAATAGAGTGTTTTTAGGAAACAATAAGTATCAAAAGATTGACACCAGTTTAAGTTCATTTTCAAAGAGAAATTGATTCCAACGACCACTATTGGATTTAATGGTAAAAAAAATTTCTAATTTAACTTTAAAAACAATTAAAAATATAATCTAATCATACAAATAAATTAGATTAACAGAGGTTTAGAATTAAAATACAACATTTTTCACTTATTCATAAAAATATGAACTTTATTGGGAAAATAACAAAAAATTAAAACAAAGTAAATTTTGATGTCCCAATCATAAATAATAATTTTATTTTGACAATCATATCTTATAAAATTGTCAAAAAATATATTTAAAAAGTTTTTTCCTTCAAAAGGCTGTAAAACAATCTTTTAAGAATATTAGTGTATTCCATGCTTAAGATTGGATTTATTTTCATTTTAAGCCTCTAAAACACTATCTAATTCATTAATAGTCATAGATAAAAATATCAATTATTCATTACTTACTTGGGATGTTACAATTATGTTTTTACACTATAAATTTTCATTAATGTATCTATGAAAATATTAACATATAGGATGAATAGAGAATGGATGACTATATGATTCATCTAACAACTCCTTCATATAATCTATTAAGGATGGAATATATAAATTGTTTATAAACTAAATCATTACATAATAATCATGCTTAAAATAATAACATTTTTGACTTTCATATAAAAATCTAGATATTCCTTTTATTCTTATTTAATTTTCAATTGGGTAGATGGATGAACACTCGTATGAAAAATATAGCATTTTCCCACTTCATTTATGATTTCAATATATATCGTTTGAAAATACCAAAATACTTGATCTTTTGTGATCCTTATCAAATATAGGACTACATGATCCTTTCAATGCTAAATTTTTATCCACCTTTTTTTAATTTCATGTTTTTTAATGTATTTAAATGTCATAATATTTAATCAGATACAAATATTTACCCATCACAAATTAAACCATATCTAAGTGAATATGTGCTTTAAATAATTTTAATAATTTCATATATGAAAAATGGCTTTTTAGAAATAATTCATTTTTATGTTTCATGGAAAAAATATGAAATATTCTTTAATCCATGAGTTGATTATATTTTATCATGGATATTCACTTTTTGATAGGCCTATGATAACATAATGTAATTTTATATGACAGTTCTTTATATCACATTATTCAATTAATCAACATATTTTATAACCCCATATATATTATTGTGTATCAAAAACATTGATGCACAAACTAATAGTCTATTTCATTTCTTGAAATTTTCCTCACAATCAATTTTCCATAAGAACATAGATCCTTTATATGATGACATAGTGAGTGAATTATATAATAACGATAAATTATCCATACATAGTATATATTATCTAAATAAACCCCAAAAACTAATTTTCTCAATAATATTCTTTTTTGGACAAATGTCTTACACTATATATCTCTATTGAAGCTACATATATATCATCTCTTGATATAATATTATCCAAAAATAAAACATTTTATGAAAAAATACACACCTATTAAAATTATTATTCAACTTATATTTCATATGGTTAATTAAAAAATACATGGCTAACAACCATTATAATCCATTATTATGAAATATAATAGAATAACACCTATAAATAACAGATCAAATTGATTTCGGTAATATTTAATGTCTTTTCGTCAAATTCATGAACAAATTTTGTGGATTAGTATGAGAAAATTTATAATTTACATATTCATAGTGTCATAACATTTTTTGGAATTCAATCATGGAAATACCCTCCTCATTAACCCTTAGTTGATGATATCAAAATCTAAGGTCAATATTGTAATTGTATTGAGCCATATATCGTAGGTTAAACATGTAATTGAAACATGATAGTGGATATATATTCTTTAATAAGTTATTTTTCAGATATCGATTATCATTAAACAATCACCTCAATTCATATTTCTTCTTTTCCAAAATGATATGTGAACCCCCTGGGTATAAAATCCCCGCCATAATTGTTATATTATCTAGTAAAATTTATAATATAATTAACATTATTACCTTTCTAAATATCTTTTAGGTATAATGTCTTACAGATATTGTTCATAATTATTACATTAAAAATTCATATATATTCAGTGGGTACAGTTTAAATCAATACCCATTTTCCCATGATATGAAACATTTAAAATATAAAATGTTATCGTTTTTGAAAAATTATCACTACATTCAAAATGATATCATCCAAACTCATACTCAACATTATACCATGAGAAATATATTCAAAACATGGAATGATTTTAAAAATTTAATTAATGAACATAAATTATGAAATCTATCAGTCCCATGAAAAACATGAAAACCCTATTAATGGTTATACTTATCATTAATCTGATTTGAGTGTATGAAATAATACATTTCCAATAGAAATACATTCAACTATTTTCTCAAAGAAATAATATAATTCCCAAAAATAGAAATTAAAAACCCTTTTTGGAAACATAGGGAATCATATTCATGAAACCATTTAAACTCCATTTCATTTGGAATAATTTTATTGAAGATTTCCAATATAATTTCATTATATCATAATCATTATCTAATTAATTGGTGTGATATAATAGGTATCACCATTTGTGTATACTATATCTGGATCCCCATTTATATGCATTGGGTCTTGAATAATTGTATAATACCTACGTGGGTAACCCATATTCCATGATCGATAATTGAGTCGCCCATTTGAATAAGCTGATATGATGGGGATCAACCCATTATATAAGATTGGTCGGGATAACCTATTTTCCATGATCTATAATGGGGATCACCTATTTATATAACCCATATGATGATTTACAAGGAACTATAATGGGTCCCAACATTTTTTGTATGTTGTACCACGCTCAATAACATTTTTATAAAATTCTCAAGCACCAAAATATAAATAAATTGTATTATAGGTTCACATTTAATCATTAAATACATTGAAAAAAACTATTGAACCCATATGAAATTTTTTGTGATATCAAAATCCTATTTTATTTTAAATACCCATTTTCAATGAAAGAATACCTAAAAATACTCATTTTTGTTGAATAAAGCATTTGGGAATATAATAGAAGCCAATCATAAAATAATAGTTATACAAGAAATAAGAGTTTTTGTTTCCATATATGATTAAATAAGATAATTTTTTATCATTTGTAAATAGATTACATCATTCCCTACAAAGAATAAATTTATAAAAAAAATTAAAAGAGAGACAAATTTCAATCATAAAATTATCATTCCTATATAATTATTTTAAAAACATGGACCTAGAAGAAGAAGTGATATATAAAGAAAGCATTAAAAAAATTAATTAAAACTCACTTACCACTTATAAAAAAATCAAACATAATTTCAATGAATGAATATCATTAAAAACATTACATATCTTTAGAATAGATATATTAATGATATAACATTCCCAAGGCTGTAGTATATACACATTATTATTTAATATATTGATATATCAACAAAATATTACTCCCTGAAATGAAATTCATATAAAGACCCAAACAGTTAGTCTGACATTTCACATATGAAGATTATCATGCAAAATACTAAATTTATGTTAATTATTTGTTTACTAAAGATCAATTTTATGTATAATTTAAAACTTATTTTGCATCATACCATGGTATATGTAAATTAATAATCATTTATGTTCACAATATATATTTTGATAGTATTTGGAATATGTGTCAAAAATGAATATGTTAGGCTGACTAGGTCAAAGAGGAAATTATTCCATCATCTCAAGAATACTAATCATGAGGTAATTGGGATTTATAAACATAATTTACTCTCTTAAAACAAATAAGTAATTTATTGTTTTAACAATGAACTATGTTACTTTCCTGGAGATCGTAGGCAAGAGATACGCTTCACTAACATTTCAATTTTTCCCGGATCATTATATAAATATGGTATGAATTATTTTAACATTTAAAAATTATAATATATAAAAAAATACTATATTATTTCATTACTAATTATTATAAAAATCTTCAATTTAATTCCATGACGATAAAATAACCACTTGGGTAAGTGGTATCGGTAGTCCACACAAATGCATGATTAACATTATTATTTATCAGTGAATCTAAAGGTTAATGTAAATGGAATATATTATATTTTTTGTATGATAAAAATGTAATTAATATCATAAATATTTCACACATATCAAATATATTCATTAAATTAATCTTTATTTCTAACCATGAAAAAGGTTTCTAAAAATCGAATAACATCACTTTAAGAGGCAATATTCTGCCATATACATAGGCAACATTATTGTATCTCCCACAATGTTGAATGTAAGAAGATATATGTGATATATTTATTATAAATAAATGTTTATGTTTGAAATATAGTGTATATATATATATAATAAATCAATCACTGTAATAATCCATGAGAAAAAATAATGAAAAATGAATAACATATTTTCGCAAGGTAGTTGTCTATATTAAACATAAATGATGATTTTGATTCAAATTAAATGGATGTGTATATTTAATTAGCTTATTAAATTAACATAATAATAAATCAATATATTTTTGATAATTTTATTTTTATACCTCCTTTTTTCAACATTACTTAATAATGTTGTAAGAATAAATAATGTAATAATTCTCGATTAATCATTAAAACTATTCTACTGAAATACTTTTTAAGGTAGAATTAAAATATAAGGCCCAAGCCTTAAAACTTACTTAATCATGAGCTATTACATGATTAAACATTTAGGATCTTTTCAGGTTTAGAGTTTTAGAGAATTAGATCATAAAACATGCATTATATTCCATATTTCAAAAAAAACTTAGCATGAGCACAGAAAGCTCAGTATGGGTTATAAAAACATGGAAAGGAAACATGAGTTCATATATACATAAGAATGAAATCATACTTTACCCATAAAACATAGGCACATTAACATACCTCATATAATCATGAATAAATCATAGAAATCATAAGACATACAGGTTACTTGAGGCATTCATAACATTCTTATGTAGGGAGTAACCCTCTTGGTTACATTTGGAATACCCATCACAGTATATTCCCTAAATCTCATTGGGGAAACCTTAATGTTTCACTCCTTTGTGTTACCCAATGCATTGGAGAGATATATCGGGCTCAACTGCCCTTAGTTTATCACGGAACCACCCGTCTTCATAATAATGCCCAACAACCATAACATAACAGTATCACATAAAACATGCATAATGGAAAAATAACATTTCCACAATTCAATCAAAAGATATCAATACAACACGTGAATATAATAAAAAATATTATGAAAACCATTTTCAATACCAAAATAAAAGAAAACTAAAACATGGTATTTATTTTTCATTTAAAAAAAAGGTATGGCTTGTAGAGGAAACCGAAACTCAAATAATGGTCATGGCGCTGGAGAAGTCGTTGTCGCAGCATACGTACGACAAAAAAAACATTCCCTTTTGTCGTTTAGTAAACACTTCAGATAAAAAATATTCCTTTTGAATAATAATAAAATTAAAAGGGGTTTATACACCTTATAAATGAAAGTTTTGTATATAACAAAATATGCCTCAATTAAAGGAGATTGAGACGAAGTCCCATACCTCGGGTCCGACTTGACTCGATCGTTCTTTAATGTCCTGAATAATAAACTTGAGATAATTTATACTTTCTTAAGAACATTTTTCAAGTTCATTATTCCTTTTATATCACTTATTATCATGTAATGAACATTATGTAATTATTTAAGTAAATAACGGTCGTTTTAACGATAATTGGTACTTGAGTCAAAATATGCACTTTATAATTACAAGTTTTTCATGTATCCATTATATCCAGAGTTATAACCATGATGTATATATCATATATATCATATATATCCAGTATATACATGAATTTATAATATTACATAATCATTTACAGGTAAGTAATGAAATGCACCGTTCATCGAGACGGTAAGCCGTACGTACGCATGAACGCTACTTTCATTTCTATTTCATATTTTATAGAATGGAATCATAATGATATTAAGGTATATTATAAATCCAGTATAATACCATATATAATATCATAACTCCTTCCTTTATACGTCCCACATATGGTATTAACGAATCAAATCACTTTGAGGGGGTAGTAGTCTGCACTTCCTTAAATGAAGATATCGCGTTTACCCATAATGGAAACCACAAAAGAATGCCCAAAATGACAAATACAGAATCTTAAGGAAAACATAAAAATATTATATATATCATATATAAATATGGTGTCATCATAATGGCCACCTTTGACGGTGTTAAACGAATGTTGAACAATCATTGTTTCGGGAGGCAGAAATTCGCCATGCACAGAAACAGTATATTCTTTAACCATTAGATGTTGGTGTTCGTAATTGTAGATAGAATACTTTTTATAACAACATCCTTGTATATTTATGATACTGGAGTTGTTACAAAATAAATGAATAAAATGATTTTAGGGGGTTGGAGAAGCAAAATAAAACAAAAGGGCTCAAGTGAAGTCATTATCTTAAAATTGGGTAACTCTCGTTGGTTTGAGCTCAAAGGCTTCCTTGGGAAGACTTATGACCAATGTGAGGTTTCAAGTAGTAATAGAGATATGTGGAGAGACATAATGGGTAGGGGTTGGCCGAGCTAAAGGCTTTGGAAGTGTGGGTAAGGAGGTAGAGGTGGGGGCCTTTTATAACAGGACAGGAGGGGCACTCAAGGAAAGTAAGGAAATGTTACATTATTTTCAAATGGGTTTCGGATTTTAAAGGTCTCACATTGATATAATTCTAGTCTAAGGTGATAAGAGTTCGAAATATACCCACCCAATATGTTTTGGACATGTGTAGGTCATAGAATTTACATTATCTTTTTATTTTATTTATATCCTTTATTAATGAGGTAATCGTTGCATCATCATGATGTCATAAATAATTCAATTTATATACTGTCTAAAAATTATGAGAAAACTACTATGATATAGGAAATCTTTTTATATTTCCAATGAATATTTATAGTCTAGAATATCATCTATGTAGAAAAAATTAAAAAAAAATTAATCAGGTGATATATTTTGTTATATTTACATTCTTTAAAAAAAATAAAAAGATAACAAATCACATTCCCACAAAAGTGATTCCATGGGGTCCCCAAGTTTGGAACAAGGTATCCCAAGGTCGTCCAGGAGACAACCAGTAGAATTATGACACATGTTGGTGTCATTTTTTATTATTATGATATTATTTTATTATCCTTTACTACCTGATTACTCATTAATCAAGATAATTAAAGATAATTATCGTCGTTACTATTCATAATGTCCAAAAACAAAATATTCTTGATTAAATAATTTGGACCTTTTGATTCAAAATATGTAATAAATTTTACCAAATTACAAACACATAAATTGCAATAATTGATTTAAAAATAATTCACGTTGTCAAAACAAATAGCGGGTTTTTTGAAACAATATCTACGAAAAGTTTGGAATTAATTTATGGCCAATTCCAAAGTGAAATTAATCATAATGACCACCATTGGATTACACAGTGAACATATGTTCAGAATACACTTTAAAACAAATTACAAATATAATCTAACTATATAATTAAATTAAATTAAAAAGTAGTTTTGATGTAAAATGCAGTATTTTTCACCATTCATTAAAAAATGAACATTGTCAGAAAAATACCAAAAATTAATCCAATGTAAATTTCAATGTCCCAATCATAAAGAATATGTTTATTTTGACAAATAGAGATTATAAAATTGTCAAATTTTTGATTTAAAAATGGTTTTCCATCAAAAGGCAGTAAAAAATCTTTTAAGAATATTAGTGTATTCCATGCATAAGATTGGATTTATTATCATTTAAAGCCTTTAAAACACTATCTAAATCATTTATATACATAGATAAAAATATATATTATTCATTACTTACATGGGATGTTACATCCTTCCCCCCTTTAGAAAATTTCGTCCCCGCAATTTATTTACTTGTCAAATAATTAGGGGTACTTATCCCTCATTGCATTTTCAGATTCCCATGTTTCCACTTCAATCATGTGGCTTTTCCACAAAACCATTACCTAATGAATCACTTTATTCTATAACACATGATCCCAATGGTCAAGAATATGGACTGGTTGTTCCTCATAAGATAGGTTCTCTTACAGCTGAACTACCTCTGGACTCAAAACATGAGATAGATCTGGCATATACTTTCTCAACATCGAAACATGAAAAACATTGTGTACCTGAGATAAAATCCGATGTAAAGCCACTCTGTAAGCAACTGATCCAACTCTCTCCAGAATGTCATATGGTCCAATGAACCTTGGACTCGTCTTTCCTTTCTTACCAAATCTCATCACACTTTTCCAAGGTGATACTTTGATAAAAACATGATCACCTACCTCAAAAGAGAGATCCTTCCTCCTATTGTCTGCATAACTCTTCTGCCTGCTCTGAGCTGTTCTCACGTGTTTCTATATCAGCTGAACTTTTTCTGCCAACTATTCTACCAATTCTAGTCCCGTCAACTTCCATTCACCCACTTCATCCCAGAAAGCTGGAGTTCGACACCGCTTCCCATATAACGCCTCAAATGGTGCCATCTGTATACTGGAATAAAAAATGTTATTATATGAAAACTCTACCAAAGAAAGATGTTGGTCCGAACATCCCTGATAATCCATCGAACAAGCTTGTAGCATATCCTCCAAGGTCTGAATTGTTTGTTCCGACTGCCCATTTGATTGTGGATGAAAAGCTGTACTAAAATTTAATTTAGTACCCAACGACTTCTGAAGGCCTTTCCAAAAGTTAGAAGTGAACCTAGGATCAGGACCAGATACAATGGAGAGAGGAACTCCATGTAACCTGACTATCTCATTAAGATACAAATGATAAAGTTGATCTAGGGAAAATGTATCTCGTATAGCAAGGAAATGAGAAGATTTATTCAATCGATCAACAATAACCCAGATTGCATTATTACCTCGAGATGTCTTCGATAATCCCACAACAAAGTCCATGGATATATTCTCCCATTTTCACTTTGGCACTCGTAAAGGCTGAAGCATCCGTTTCGGTAACTTCCTCTTTGCTTTGACCTGTTGACAAGTCAAACACCTCACATTAAAATAATCAATATCTCTTTTCATTCCGTCCCACTAGTAATACTCCCGAAGATCTGAATACATCTTAGTACTGCCAGGATGAACTGAAAACGGAGAACTTTGAGCTTCACATAACAACTCTCTCTTCAACTAGGAATCACAATCCACATACAATCTCTTCCCAAATCTCAAAACACAATAATTATCAATGTTGAATTCAGGCAACTTCCCTTTCTGAACCGGCTCTATCTTTTTCTGCAACTCACTGTCTTGCTTCTGTGCTTTCTTGATTTTGTCTAAGAGAGATGATCTCACTGATACCTAAAACAAAACAGAATAACTTCCTTCACCAACAACATCTATTCCAATGTTCATCAAATCAAAAACCAAAGGATCATGTTCCAAACATAGCATGGTTAATGAAGCATTACATTTTTTACTCAAAGCATCAGCCACATTTTTTGCTTTTCCCAGATGGTAATGAATTGTACAATCATAATCCTTGATTAATTCCAGCCATCTACTCTATCTCATTTTCAATTCTTTCTGAGTGAATAAATACTTTAATCTTTTGTGATCAGTATATATTTCACACTTTACTCCATACAAATGATGCCTCCAAATTTTTAAAGCGAAAACAATAGCAGCTAATTCCAAATCATGTGTTGGGTAATTTACCTCATGAGTTTTCAACTGTCGTGAAGCATAAGCAATTACCTGATCATTCTGCATTAGGACACAACCAATTTCTTTCAATGAAGATTCAATGTAGATAACAAACTCACCATTCCTGGAAGGAAGTGCCAAATCTGGAGCATTCACCAATCTTCTTTTCAAATCCTGAAAACAATCATCACATTCATTTATCCAGATAAACATAACACCATTCCGAGTTAGCTTCATCATTGGACTAGATAACCATGAAAAATTTCTAACAAACCTTCGGTAATAGAATGACAAACCATGGAAGCTATGAATCTCAGTTACATTTTTGGGTCTTGGCCATTCTTTAACAACCATTGTTTTTGAAGGATCAACAGTTCTCCCATCTTTATAAACAATATAACCAAGGAGAAAAATTTGTTGCATCCAAAACCCACACTTGGTGAATTTCCCATAAAATTTCTTTTCTTTTAAGGATTATAAAATAACCCTTAAATGTCTTTCATGCTCTTCTTTACATTTAGAAAACACCAAAATATCATCAATGAAATCCACCAGAAACTTATCCAGGAGCTCATGGAAAATTCTATTCATTATGTCCATGAATTTAGCAGGTGCATTGGTTAGCCCAAAAGGAATTACTACAAATTCATAATGGCCATATCTTATACGGAACGCGGTCTTCATAACATCTTCTTCCCTTACCTTCAACTGATGGTACCCCGATCTCAGGTCAGACTTTGAAAAATACTGAGATCCCTGGAGCTAATCAAAAAAATCATCGATATGAGGCAATGGATATTTGTTCTTAATAGTGATGTTATTCAAGGCTCTGTAATCAATGAAAAGTCGCATAGAACTATCTTTTTTTAACAAATAAAACAGGAGGACCCCTTGGTGATGTGCTAGGTCGAATGAAACCTTTCTCTAATAAATCATGCAATTTCTCCTTCAACTCTAAAAGTTCAATTTGAGCCATTCGATAAGGAGTTTTTGAAATTGGCTTAGCAACAGGAACTAAGTCAATAATACGCTCAACTTCCCAATCTGTTATTATTCCAGGAATCTAATTAGGAAAAACATCAGGATACCCATTTACCACTGTCACATAATTAATCTGAACAGTTCCTTTATTTTCAATGATTTGTGCAAGGTAACATTCATTTCCGTCTTTTACAAGTTTATCAGCCTCTTGATATGTTATAAATAGTAAGGTTTCATTCTTGTACACAAACTGAAAGTCTTTCTAAAAATAAACTTCATTAGCTCTACAATCAATCATATCATTGTAAATAGAGAGCCAATCCATACCCAGGATTACATCAAACTCTACTAGAGGTAAAACAATAAGGTTTGCAAGTACGTTCATTCCACGGATAAGGATAGGAAGGTTCTTATAAATACTTTTTGCCTCAAAATTTCCACTAGGTGTTTTTAACACAATTTCAGGAGTCATTTCTTGAGATGGTATTCCCATTTTACTAGAAAAGATTTCAGAGATGAAGGAATGTGTAGACCCCGAATAAAACAACACACTAGTATAATCTGAAAAAACAAACAAAGTACCTGATACATATTTATTTGATGGCCCGACATCTGCTGAGGTAGTTGCAAAAGATTTCACCACCCCTTTCTGCTTGTAGTCTAACTGCTTCCCATCACTCAAGCTATTTTTCGGACACTCGTTTTCATAGTGACCCATCTCGTTTCACTTAAAACATTTCACTAAATATAAATCAAATTTGGTCATACCTTCACCTTGATTTTTTTCAGTGCAATCATGAGCCTTATGTCCCATCATACTGCATCAGTATCACTTTCCAGAATTCAGAAGACATTCCCCATCATGAATTTTCCCACATTTATCACAATATAGAAACTTAGTTTTCTTACCATCAGACCTTTTTGAAGAAATCTTCCCTTTCACCTGCCACCTCGATCTCTTCTTCTGGTGGTTGTTGTAGAACACTTGATCATCGGAAAACTCCATTTCCACCTTCTTAGCACATCGAACATGTTTTTCTTAACTTTTAAACTCACGAGAAGCCAATGACCTTCGATATTTTGGAATTAATCCTGAGTAAAAACGATTGATTTTACTATAAAGGTCTCAGATAAAATTTGGAGCATACCTTGACAATTGAGTGAACCATTATTCATAGGCAGCCATTGAGTCTTCCTCTTGCCTAAATTCAAAGAATTGTTTCTCCATCCTCTTTCGAAAAACCTTAGGAAAATACTTCTCAAGAAACATACCATTGAATTCATCCCAATCTAGAGCATCAATCTCATCAGAATCCCTGATATTTTTAACCATCGACCACCACTGATCTGCTTCACTATCCAAATGGTAAATAGCAAGACTAACCTT
The DNA here is from genome assembly GCA_963277665.1 of Viscum album. Taxonomy (NCBI): domain Eukaryota; kingdom Viridiplantae; phylum Streptophyta; class Magnoliopsida; order Santalales; family Viscaceae; genus Viscum; species Viscum album. Next base: position 1,249,727,259 of record OY728148.1, read on the forward strand.
TTGATTGTATAAACTCCCCATGACATCGAAAATCTTCTCCAGTGCTTTAATCCAGCCTTCAGCTAACACAAGGTCAGATGATCCACTGAATGATGGGGGATGTTGCCTCATGAAATGTTCCACCACTGACATGTTCCTCTAAGGTTGATCTGGCTGATCTCGTGCATGGATACCACTGCCATTTATCGCTTGAGTCAACTGCTCCATTACTTCATCAAACTGTTCAGTTCCAATTCTGACCATCTCAGGATGCTGATTCAGAAGGTTATTTCCTTCTGCATGCCTTCTTAGCACTGCTTCCCTGCTTCCTCTGCGGAAAACCATTCTGAACGAACATGTCTTAGATGCACTAACATGGTAATCTTCAAATTATATACAATTTCAATTTGACCATAAAAAAATATTTTTAGACAATAATTTAACAAAATTCTAACTCTTAATGTTATCTAAACCGACCTATGATACCAAATATATAGACCCAGCCTTAAACGTTCCATAATCATAAGTTATTACAAGATTACACAATGAGGATCATTTCAGGTTTAATGTTTTAGAGAATTATATCATAAAACTTGTGTTACATTCAACATTAAAACAAAGTGGTTACATAAAGATAGTATTCATTTTTCCCATAAACGAAAACATATTTAAAATAAATCATGGATTATTTCTTGACACTTCCTTGACACTATCATCTTATCATGTACCTTTCCCTTGAACTGTGGAAAACATTTCAAAAAAACATGGGATGAGCATAGAAAGCTCAATATGAGTTATAAAAATGGAAAGGAAACATGAGATCATATATACATAAGAATGAAATCATACTTTACCCATAAAACATAGGCACTTTAACATACCTCATAAAATCATGAATAAATCATAGAAATCATAAGACATAAAGGTAACTTGAGGCATTATAACATTTTAATGTAGGGAGTAACCCTCTTGGTTACATTTGGAATACCCATCACAGTATATTCCACAAATATCATCGGAGAAACCTTAACGTTTCACTCCTTCGTGTTACCCAATGCATCAGAGAGCTATATCAGGCTCACCCGCCCTTAGTTTATCACGGAACCACCCGTCTTCATAATAATTACCAAGAACCATAACATAAGTGTATCACATAAAACATGCATAAAGGAAACATAACATTTTCTCATTTCAATCACAATATATCAATACAACACATTAATAAAATAAGAAACATTATGAAAACCAATTTCAAAACCAAAATAAATGAAAAGTAAAACATGGTATTTATTTTTCATTTAAAAAAAGGTATGACTTATAGAGGAAGCCGAAACTCAAATAATGGTCACGGCGGTAGAGAAGTCATTGTCGCCGCATACGTACGACAAAAAAAACATTCCCTTTTGTCATTTAGTAAACACTTCATATAAAAATGATTTCTTTTGAATAATCGTAAAAGTCAAAGGGGTTTATACACTGTATAAAAGAATGTTTTGTATAAAACAAAATATGCCTCAATGAAAGGTGATTAAGACGAAGTCCCATACCTCAGGTGCGACTTGACTCAATCGTTCTTTAATGTCCTGAATAATGAACTTGAGTTAATTTATTCATTTTTATTAACCTTTTTCGAGTTAATTATTCCTTTTATATCACTTATTACAATGTTATGAACATTATGTAATTATTTAAGTTAATAATCATTGTTTTAATGATCATTGGTACTTGAGTCAAAATATTCTCTTTATAATTACAAGTTCTTCAGGTATCCATTATATCCAGAGTTATAATAATGATTTATATATCATATATATCCAGTATATACATGAATTTATAATATTACATAATCATATATAATATCATAAGTCCGTCCTTTATATGTCCCAGATATGGTATTATAGAATCAAATCACTTTGAGGGGCGGTAGTCCGCATTTACTTAAATAAAGATATCGCGTTTAACAAAAATGGAAACCATAATGGTATTCCCAAAATGAAAAATATAGAAGCTTAAGGAAAAACTAAACATATTATATATATCATATATAAATATGGTGTCATCATAATGTCCACCTTGGAAGGTGTTAAAAGAATGTTGAACAATCATCGTTTCGGTAGGCAGAAAATCGCCATCCACAGAAACAGTATGTTCTTTAACCATTAGATGTAGGTGTGTGTAAGTATAGCTCGAATACTTCTTATAACAAAATCCTAGTTTATTGAAGACACTGTAGTTGTTACATAAGAAATGAATAAAAATAGTATAGGGGGTTGGAGAAGAAAAATAATACAAATGGACTCAAGTGAAGACATTACCTTAAAATCGGGTCACTCCCTTTGGTTTGAGCTCAAAGGCTTCCTTAGGAAGACTTCTGACCAAGGTGGGGCTTCAAGGAGTAAGAGAGAGATGTGGAGAGACCAAATGGGAAGGGGTGTCTGAGCCAAAGGCTTTGGAATTGTGGGTAAGGAGGTAGAGGTGGGGGCCTTTTATAAGAGGAGAGGAGGGGCACTCTTGGAATGTAAGGAAATATTACTTTATTTTCAAATGGGATCAGATTTTATAGGTCTCACATTGATATAATTAAAGGATAAGATGATAAGGGTTAGAAATATACCCACCCAATAGGTTTTGGACATGTTTATCTCATATATTTTACATTATCTTTTCATTTTATTTAAATTTTTTATTAATGAGGTAATCGCTCAATCATCATGATGTCATAAATAATTTAATTTTTTTAATGTCTAAAAATTAAGAGAAAATTACTATGATATAGGAAATCGTTTTAGATTTCCAATTAATATTTATAGTCTAGAATAACATCTATTTAGACAAAATTAAAAATGTTTTAATCAGGTGATACATTTTGTTATATTTACTTTCTTTAAAAAAATAAAAAGATAACAAGTCACTTTCCCACAAAAGTGATTCCATGGGGTCCCCAGGTTTGGAAAAAGGTTTCCAATGGTCGGCCATGAGACAACCAGTAGCATTAGGACACATGTTGGTGTCATTTTTTATTATTATGATATTATTTTATTATCCTTTACTACCCGATTACTCATTAATCAAGATATTTAAAGATAATTACCATCGTTACTATTCTTAATGTCCAAAATCAAAAGAGTCTTGATTACATTTTTTGGACCTTCTGATTCCAAATATGTAATCCATTTTACCAAATTCCAAACACAGGAATTGCAATAATTTATTTAAAAATAATTCCCGTTGTCAAAACAAATAGCGGGTTTTTTAGAAACAATATCTTTGAAACGTTTGGCATTAGGTTATGCCCAATTTCAAAGTGAAATTAACCCTAATGACCAACATTAGATTAAATGGTAAAAATATGTTCAGATTACACTTTAAGAACAATTAAAAATATAATCTAACTATATAATTAAATTATATGAAAAATAAGTTTTGATGTAAAATGCAGTATTTTTCACTATTCATTAAAAAATGTACATTGTCAGAAAAAATACAAAAAATTTATCCAATGTAAATTTCGATGTCCCAATCATAAAGAATATGTTTATTTTGACAAATATAGATTATAAAATTGTCAAAATTATGATTTAAAAATGGTTTGCCATTAAAATGCAGTAAAGAAATCTTTTAAGAATATTAGTGTATTCCATGCATAAGATTAGATTTATTGTCATTTTAATCCTCTAAAACACTACATAAATCATTAATATACATAGATAAAAATATATATTATTCATTACTTTCTTGGGATGTTACATAAAATCCTTATTAAAATATATTTAAAATTAAATATGGGATCTAATTAATTTTAATAAATTTATTTTGGAATGTATTATATATAGGAATTTATATTTTAGGATCTTAGATGAGAGGAGTGGAGGTGGCAATATATTTTGGAGTTCAGTAGCACATGTGACTTGTTTTACAAGAAATAGGCATAGCCATGATTTTAACTTACAAAAAATATCCAAAATGAACAATTATAGAGCCTCAGATGTGGAAAGATAAAAATATTTCCATCCAATAGAATATATATAATTATTTTAGGTCAGTTTGACCCTTAATTTTGTCATTAACCCCACGTTAATTATATTTTTACCATAACCATGTGAATAAACAATTAATTTTTTCATTTTTTATTAATACCAAAAACTAATTCTATATTTTTTGTTAATATAATTTTATTTATCATAATTATGCAAAATATATTCCAAAAATAAATTTAATTTAATGGAAGAATATTATTTAATGTTAAAATCCTGAGATGTGATAAAAAACATTTTTTCCAGAACTGTATATTTTAAGAAAATGTTGATTTTATATTAACTATATGATTATCAATAATCAATGAATGAATTTAAAATTTATATTTATTAATATATTATATATAAATTTATTTTAAATAATTACTCATTGTAAGTTGTTTTAGTTTATGAATGTTGAGACACATTATTCACATTAATGGTTTTTTCTAAACAAAACTCTTTTAAAAAAATATATATATTTAAAACCAACGTAAAGATGATTTAAATGTAATTATTCTTATTAAATATAACTAAAGAGTAATTGTATTACATGAAATAATATTCAAATAAATATTTCAATATGAAATTAATTAATATTTCGGAATGAAATGATATTTTTACATATATTGGTATTTATAACAGTTCACTAAAAACTTGATATTTTCTTAAAAATTAAAAAATTATAACTAGAGTAAATTATTTATTTTGGTCTTCAAAAAATAAATTAATTTCTTAATATTCAATTTAATAATTTTTAGATTAATAATTTTTGTAAATAAATTATATTTAATGATTTTTATGATAACTATTTACTTTTTTGGAGTCATAAATTAAATAATATTTATAAAATGAATACAAGCATATAATTAAAATTAATAAAAATGAAAACGTTTTTTTACATCAATCCCTAAATTTTTACATTCTTCCTCAAATTATTATAGATTTTCCTCATATACAAGTGGAGATGTGATTCCCTTATATAATTTTCTTATTCCGATGTTTCTACCTTAACTATAATTTATTTCAAAAAACAATTAACATGAATAATTAACTTGATTAAAAATAAATTATCCCCAATTTATAGAATCTAAATAGTTAATTATATATTATAAATGAAACCTTCCAACTAAAATACATTAGAGATAAAGGCGTGATATGAATCTATCACATATTTTCATAACATTTTTCAATGAGATGTGTTTTGTACATATGATAAAATAATTAGGAAGGATTTTCAATAATAAAATTATCTAATTTACATTAGGATTTTATATAGTCCAATGATATATGAACATTACTTCCCTATATCATAAATGTTTATAACAAAATTAAATGATATTAATTTAATAGATACCTGATCACATATATCGAAATAAATATCCTTCCTTAGGTTATTTGCAAAAATATTAGGCCTTTTATGACCCATCATAATATATTTATAATTAAAAAAATTATTATCCATATCATCAACCAATGTGTGTCTCATAAACTTCCTTTTATTTAAATAATCACAAAAATTAGGCATCCTATAAAACATTATATATAATTCCTTAAATAGTACTATTTGTGTAATACAATGAAACATCGTTTTATAAGAAAACTCAAAAATATTAATTTATTTATACAAACATCCAATACAATCCATTGAAAAATATTGAATAAAATTTCCCATGTTATAAGTAATCCTCTGAGAATTACCATCAGTGGGAGAATGAAATATTGTACTGAATTTTTGTAATGCTCCAAAATATTTTTGATGTCTTTTCAAAAAAAATATGTGATCAGGTGATCATGATATAATACAATAGAGAAAAGAACTACATGTAACCTAACTAACTCTTGGATATATAGTAATGAAATAATATCCATTATCCAATATCTCAAATGAAAATTAAATGTGTATATTTTTTTATCCAATCCACAACAACCAAACACATATTATTACCTTAAGTCGTCTTTGTAAATCCCATCATGAAATCCAATGATAATTTTTCCAATTTACTCTATATTATTGGAAAATATTGGCTCATTCCCTTCATTAATTTTCATTATTATATAACCTACTAAAAATTAGATCATTTCATGGAAAATTATGAAATATATCATTTAATATCAGCCTACCAATAATACCCTCTAAGTCCTTGATTCATCTTACTGATTTTATGATTAATAAAAAATAGATAACAATTACCTTTACATAATCACTCTAACAATATTATGTTATAACATGGTAAAAATTAATTATTTTCTAAATTTGATAACTCTATTTTCAAAAAAATTAAAAATATAATACTTAACCTTTAAAAACAATTCTACTATTCCTGAAAAAAATGATCCATATTTTTTTCATGCGTAATTATGTTTAACATAATTGATTTTACTATAAACTAATAATAAATAGGTGATTTTCCGCCATCATAACTTTTTTACCAAAATCCTTTAAATCATTCAACAAAGGAGGATGTTCAAAATTTTACATGTTTAATATTGAATTATTTTCCCTACTAAATCCATCATTATTTTTTTCCCTTTTTAGGATGGTAAATTATTGTAATATCATAATCCTTAATCAACTCCATTCATCTAATCCATAACATGATAAAATACATATAAATGAATATATATATAAATTTTTTTAATGAATATATATTTCACTCATTAATCCACAATAATGAAGCCTCTATAATTTTAATGAAATAATTGAAAAAGCTACACCTAAACCATGTGTATGTTTATTGAAATTGTGTGATTTCAACTAGAATTTAGAATAATATATTATCTGATAATTATGTAGAATTGCATGACAAGGTCACATTAATATAGAATCCCAATACATTAAATAGTATCCATTCATACAAAGTAAGGAAAAAATTGTTTCATTCACTATTCTTATTTTTAGTTACTATAAAAAATCATCATATTCAATTGTCCATATAAATTTTACTCATTTTATAAATAGATTATATAGCATGCATTAAATTTTTTCCAATATTTGAAAAAAATAACAATAGTAATATTGTAAACCACGAATACTACAATTGTATATTATTAGTTTTTTTACCTAGAAACATCATAATCAACGTTATAGTTTATAGGGGAATCAATATTTATATCTTCATAAACAATGTTGCAATGAAAAGAAATTTTTTGTAACCAAAATTCACACCTTATAAATTTCCTATGTAAATTATTTTATTCTAAGATTTGTATATTAATATGTAGGTGTCTTTCTTTTTCATATTTAATTTTAGAATATTCTAAAATATCAATAATAAACACAACCAATAACACATCCATATAATCATGGATGAAATTATGCATAAAAACCATAAATATAATTGGTACATTATAAAACAAAAATGAATTGACTAGTAAGTCATATTTTACAAATATATTTTAAAATTAATAATACATAATATCATCCCCCTTTACATTCAATTTATGGTTCCCCAAACTAAAATAAATTATCCAAAATTAATGTACTCCCTAGGTATTATCAATATAATCATACCAATGATAAATATGATATGTGTTTATAAAATTGATTTTATTTAATATCAATAATCAATAAAATGTCTCATTGAGCCATATTAATTTTTAATAAAAAAATTATGCTCACCCCAAATAGATGTTATTGGTAAAATGAGACCATTATCGTTCAAAACTTATAATTGATCATTCAACTAAAAAAGTATTGTGTGATAAATTTGAAATGGGATTCATGAAATTTAATAAACATTAGAAAGAAAATAAATTGCAATCTAAACCTCTAGAACATAAAAAATACTCAGTATATCATTAAGAAAAACATATATTTGTTCCTTTACTAGTAGTAGTTCACTAAATTATTCATTTTATTTCCCATCAAGCTCATGATCATGCTAACATTTAATGCCATGACAATTAAATTAATTTGATTCTCAGTAGGATATCAAAAATATGAGAATATTGAAAACAATTCATATTTCAATAATATATAATATTATTTTAAAATAAAATATAATCCTAAACAATGAAAACATAAATATAAACATTGGATTATTCAATTGTTTTCATATTAAATATCCCAAAAATAATAAAATTATAAAGGACCATATGAATCTATAATGCCTTAACATTTCAACATTAAGATCCCACCATGAGTTATGTATTCTTTTCACGAGGTTAAATTAAAAATTTACATGAAAATTTCAGTGAAATTTATTATTGTGATGTTCTAGAGTTAAATATATAATTGGAATTTTTTTATAAATAATTAACATTCATGTCCTAAATTCCATTTATGGCCAAAAAACAATTTTATTAATTTAATTTAGTTTATATGAATCCTTTCTATTTCTGACCATGATTAATTCCACCACGAGTAACGAAATTTGACTATTGATTTCAAAATCATCCCATTCACATAAGATAATAACTATCACTATTTATTTCTCATGAATTTTATCATTCATTGATTATTTATGAATATTATATTTATAGTGAAGAGAATTTTATGAAAAAATACTACACTGGTAAACCATTAAAAATAATAAAAAAATTATGATTTTTTTCTTAAGTTGAAACATGTTGGGGGATCACTTCCATACTTCATAGCTTATTTTTCCAATCAATTTTCCACTATGGTTATTTTTAACAATTTTCTTCTCAATGAATTTTTTTTTGGAAACATCCACCTTATTATTTTTTTCATAAGGAACCACATTCTTGTTTATTTGAAATTATAATGTGGAAAATAATTTTTATAAACATTATTTCAATACTAAAAAAATTATTTATTTTAATATCATTGTCCTATATAAAGTCTTGTATATAATTTTCCATTCATGTGATGTTTTCATTTTTCATAGCCACATAATCATCATCATATATCATATATTACAAAAAAAAAATCTAAAAAATGAGTCATATTAACATAGTGATGCATTTTCTAAATAATATCTTCATAATATTGATCCATTCTGTGGAACTAAGCAAATATATCTATTTTATATTCATAAAACAATAACATCATAAGCTGCATCAAAATAGAAATGAAAAAGGTAATAGATAATTTTGATGTTAATTAACACCCCATGACCAAAAAAAAATTCTCATAGGCATTGATCCATTCTTTAGATGATATAGTGTCAAATGATCCACTTAATGATGGTAGATTTTATTTCATGAATTGTGCCACAGTTAGCATGTTATTATATAGATTATTTTTATTCTATGTAGAATAAATAAAAACAACATCTATAAATTATATCAAATAATATATCTCAAAAAAACTATTCAATTCCAATTCCCTCAATTATTGTATTTGAATTTAGAATGACAAAATCAACTTGATGTCATCCCTAAAAAAGTATCCTTTTTTTCTATGGAAATATTTTTGAAAAAAAAGACATTGGATAATTAGAAATCTTAATTATCAAATTCAATATCAATTCAACTTTAAAATAGAGTAAATAATTATAGGAAATACTATTAACATTATCTGATCCTCTAAAGATATCATAAACATTCTATGATACAAAATATATGAACCTAACATTAGACATTGCATAATTTACTGAGCTTAATGTAGACATCACGGTCTTCCATTCACAAATTTCATTTAGTTTTAGTTAAATAGATACATGTTACAAATCATATAGAAAATCTCTTTATATCTATATTGTTGACCCTTTAAATTAATATCGACATTCCCCAAAGTATCATCCTTATAAAAAAATTCATGAATATTCGATATGTCTTTCAAAATGAATTATTTATTTTCCATACATATTCATGTTAAATTTGAAAAAAAATTTAATTAATGGGAAGTTAAAAAAATACTAAATAAGGATCATAAATGAAGAAGTATGCTTTCTCAGTGAAAGAATAAAACCCATACAATCATTACCTATATCATTACTGATATGTGAGTGTATGAAATTAAACATATCCATGTGAAAAAATACACACAAGTATCTCACATAAAACCATTAAATCCCAAAAAAACCCATTTATAAGAATTACCTGGATGTTTATCTGAGGTTTTTAAGGGGGGATTGAATAGGAAAAGTTTAAGAACATTGTGTTTTAAGATGGATAGATGTAAAACATACATAGTATTTATTAGATTTGTGGTGAAAAAAGTATGTTATATTTATGATGTAATAATTAGTTGTGTCTCAATTCATGTATGGTGATATATTTACAATGTAATAAAATCTAGTCGAACAATTTTTTTATTTGGGGTCGGTAAAAATATATGGAAATTATGTTTGATAATGGAATTTTATTTTAGGAATTGAATCATTGATAATAAATTTTAATTATAAAATTATATAAAGAATTAATATATTTGGGTTGTGATGATGTTTTTATAAAAATTCATGATTTATAAATGTTTTTTACCATTTAGATTGGTGATACTATTAATAATTAATGTAATGATGAATCTTTGGAACCAATTATTGTTGAATTGAGTTTAATAAGTGGAAAAAACATGGATTTTTAGATGAGTTAATCTAAGTCATTTATAGTGAGGAAAATAAATATGGATTATCCACTAAAATAACTAACAACATTTCTAAAATCACTGAATAAAATGTCATTAGTGATCAGATTGTTTGGATGAAGACTCTTTGGAGTGATAATCTACAAAATAACCGCATTTTTACAATTTAGATCTGAAATAATTTTGAGAGGATGAAAATGATGATAATTGGCACAAATATATGCCCAAAGAGCATGATCTATATAATAATAATGATACATCAGATATTATTCAAACACTCAAAAGTAGAAATATTACATGAACCATGTTGGTGTTTAGTAATAATTTCATTGCCCAATGAAATGTGGATCATAATAAATAAAGGATAGTATGTAAGGGGAACTCATAAATCAATGGAATTTATATTTATCATAAATTTATTCTCATATACTAGTTGTAAACTATTTGTATATTCTATTATATTTCTAGGAAAATTTGTTTAAAATAATTCAAAATGGATGTCAAATAAATTTTACTCAATATAATCTTATAGGGTGAGTATACAATGAGAAAATATATTGGTATAATATGGATGAAAATGGGGGAATAGTTTTCTAGTTAAATAATTCAATATATAAGATATATAAGTCATTGTGGACATAATATTTATGGTTGGATCAATTACTAAGAATTCATGGTTTTTATCATGGTAAAAATGATTACATCATCTACATCAATAAGGGAATGATTAAAGGATGGTGGTACACATTTATATCAACGAATTGATATTTGAGTGTGGATCAAAGTAAAATGTAGTTTTTATAAGTATCATATAAAGTAAGATATTAATATTTCTTAGACTGGTATATAATTTTTCCTTGGTTTATAGAAAAATCATGGAAATCGTATAACATTATTTTCCAAATAAAAATATGAAAAAGTTGTTATTGTGTGATTTTTAAGGGAATAATCCTAGTCAATGACATCGCCTACTGTTATATGGATGAGCCTTTTAGAATTTATCAATTAGAAAGACGTGGATAATTTAGAATAGAGTTATTGGAGTCTATTATAACTCCCACCAACATGACCCAACATTGGGTTTGATATATTTATAGTCACAATGTACCAATGGTTTCCCATAGTGAGACACATGCTATTGGAAAAGAAATTATATAAATATATTTAAAAAATAATGACCATTGAATTCCTTTATAATAAGATACATAAATTATATTCATTGGGACACATTGGTGTGGGATGATAAGGATCAGTTCGTATCCAATAGAACCTCCGGATAAGAAGAAATATAGAATTATTTTGAGTCCAGGCATCAATCGTCCCCCATTTCACTAGATACTAGGATATAAGCCTTAATTACAGACTAGTTTCAATAATGGATTCGATAAAATGGATAACTAGAATTAGGTTTCCTATGTGCTGGGAAACATATACCACAAGCAAGTCCACAATACATTGTATTCTCAAAATAAATAATGACTATTTTACTAGAGCTTCAAAAAAATTGCTTATAAAGATTATTTTTATCACTGCTAAAATAATTAAAACTGATAAAATGAGTCAGTATCAGTGCATTATTTAGTTCAAATTAAGATTTATTTTTATCAGTGCTCATGAAGAATTGATAAAATATATCATTATCAGCACAAATACATCATCACTAATAAATACTCATCATAGTATTTATTTAATTTTTTTAAATAAAATAGTATAATTATTATGTATAATTATAATACTTATAAATAATAATTTTTATAAAATAATAAATTTATAATTCATTTAATATATAATTATTTATTTATAATTATATGTATAACATTTTAAAAAATAATATGTATATCAACATATATTTATATAATTATATAAAAATATATATATAATAAATATATACATGTATTTATATTTCAAAATATATATAAATATAAATATAGTAAATATATCTAAAATATAATTAAATTTATTATAATTCTGTAAATATTCCAATATAAATGATTAATTATTTATAAATATTTAAACACTTTTTTGACAATAAATATTTATATATTTATAATCGTACATAGATAAAAATTGTAAATATTCATTTATAAATATTTTTATTCATAAATAATTTCTAAAAAATATATTTTTAAGATTATTAATCCTTATTTAATCTTAACTGCATGGATGTTAAAATTTTGTCCAATTAAATAATTTAAATATATTAAAATTTATAAATATTGAAAAATTGAAAATGATTGATTAACTAAATAAAAATATTTAAAAAAGAATATGCATTTAAATAAAGATGAAAACATATTGAAAATATTATAAGATGGTAAAATAATATAAATTCAAATATATATAATTAATACTAGTAACTCATAAAATTCCCAAAAAATATAGTGTGTATGTTATATATTAAAAATCATCAATTAAAAATTTCTGAAATCAATATAATTCCTTTGATCTATTTTAAATTTAAAAATCTAACTACATTTAGAAATTCTAATTACTTAATGCAATTTGTGATGGTTTTGAATTCAATTAATTTTTAATTATAACCCAGTATTCATTAAATATATTATTATTTAATGAAAATGGAATATATTTTATATTATATTCCCCATATTTTAATAAATTCATATATATATATATAATATACTTTTATTATCACTATCAATAATTATATAGATAATAAAATGTTTACTATTTTTCACAATTTATATATATTTATTTTTTAGCAGTTTTATTTTCTATGTTACAAATTTCTATATATTTAAAATATACTATTTAGTAGTATTTATTATTTATTTTTAGTATAATCAATTTATTCATATTAATCTGAATTTATTTAATTATTAATATTATTATGTATTTTGAAATATATACAATTTTATTTATTTTTTTGTCAATTATTTCAATTTATTCAAACTTTTATCTGTGTTAGTTCATCACTAATAAATGATTCCTTTATTTGCAATAAAAATTATCAAAAGGTAACATATGTCCACTTTTAGTGAAAAAAATTTATCCTTGATAATGAGTCTCTTGTATCTGTAAAAAATATACTTCGCTAATAAGGGCTACCCTTTATCACTAATTTTTTAAAGTGCTGAGAAATCAGGACTGATATTAATGGCCCGCTTTGTAGTAGTGGAGGAAAAAAATATTCTACAATAATCTAAAAATTCTCTTATATGGAGTTCCATTGTTGGGTGTCAACATTTATAGTACCATATATTTGATATTCCTCTATATGTCACGGAAGATGTTTCTTCCAACAGACCAATCATAATCATGCAAGAAAGATCTCCCTAGTGTTCACAATGTGGGTAATGAAAAATATCATTCATCGAAAAGGATGACATACCTACATCATTTAATGTTTTTTGTTATCATATCCCAACCTAAAATAATGTACTGAAATATTTTTTGAGTGCCACCACATTAGTCTCTTCGTATAAGGGTGAAACATCATACTATGGGAATATTAATATTTTTCTATATAATGATTATTGTAATATCCTAAAGAACAATGAAAAATATGATAGTGATCATACTAATAATTTTTTTGAAGATAAAAATCAAAATATTTTTGAAACAAATGAGTAATATGATATTACTACCTAGACTAATCTTTACAATCAGAATATTCTAGATACAACATATGAAATCCCACATAATTTTGTATTAATTAATCAGTTATGTGAACATATTCAGGCACCCAATATTGGATTACGTCCTTCTCATATTCAAATAGTTACTCAAGAAAAAGTCGATAATATTTCAGTTATTAAAGAATATTATAGGAATATTTTTTGTAAAGGATGTGGAATGTTATCTGGAAAATATTCCATTTCAAACAAAATACCACCAAAATATCCAAACAAATACATATAGGTAGGGACATACCACTACTATCATCATATAGGCCATCTAATGGTATATTTCATTGGAAGATAAAAATCGTATTTCATCTCATATTCCATTCCATATCATGAAGCTCTTCAAAATATTTTAGAAGTGATATTAGGTCTATCCAATATCCCTAATAATGAATTTTAAATATGTCAATATATCATGGATTAAGTTGTTAATGAATATCATAATCCGAACCTAATGTATGAAATGATATATTTTTAAATAACTATATTATCCAAATAAAATAATGATTAGTGTGATTTATATGACACATATGCTATGGTGGATAATCATTCTCCCATTATGTTTGGAATTTTTATGTGTTTTAGTGATGAATGAAAATATATTCAAGAAATGTATACCTATTCTAACTAGACTCCATCAATATATATTTAATATAGCCACATGATAAGATCATCATACTACCAATGAATCATTATTTAATTGGAATACATAAGAATCCATTCAATAGAAGGCTCATATTCATGTTTAAAATAAAAATGGTTATTATCATAATCGAATAATGGAGAAATAATAGGACTATATCACTTTTATATCGAATATATAGTTGTAATATCCTAATAAAATATTGATATATCCAAAATCAATGTCACCAGGACCTAACACTATCATCTACCAGAAGCCTCTGTCATATCAAAGAGAATTTTGAGAATGTGATCTTAACATGCATATAATATTTCATTATCATTTCATCAAATCATATCCCAGAAATAACGCTAGTTTTATATACATTCATTCCCATTAAATAGAAATGGGTTTCAAATACACCATATCCAAAAAACTATAAACCATTTAAAAATTATGATGAATGGATCATTAATTTAATTTCCTAGAAATGCACTAGAAACATCAATGGATTTCATCATTAAGGGAAAATAATATTTAAAAGTCATTAATAATATTACTTATTTTTTTATTTAAAAATATCTGTTTAAAAATAAAAATCCTTCTTAGAAAAGTTTTATTGAAAATAATAATGAGAAGATATAATTAATGAATAAAAAAATTGAAAAACATTTCATACAAATCATATAAAATATTCCTGAATACATTTTGAAACCAATTTTTCATTAAAAATGTAAAATATTTTTTTCATAGAAAATAAAATCCTTTTTCATCCAAAATTTCTTTAGAAACATATAATAGACGATTTTATGTACATATCATTTCTAAAATCATTTTTCCATGAAGAAAATATAAAATATAATTTCAATAAAAGTAATATATTTTTGATAACATGGTTATTAAGATAATAAAGACTTATGATTAAAGATAATGGTAATGTATTAATTTATAAATGAAATTTTTATAATAATATAAATTAAAAAATGATTAGATGAAATTGAACTAATAAATTAATACAACAAAACTAACCAGGAGAAAATAAAAATACTAAGTATTCATGAAGGATTTATCATATTATTTCTTCTAAAAAATGGTGACCATAAACAATCTTCATAAACAAATATATTGTTTCAATAAACTCTTACCACATGGTAAAATTGAATTATACTCCCCATATAGGAAAATTAAATTACTTAGATATTAAAATTTTATGAAAAGTAGGATATTAATTATATAAAATTGAGCAGGTATTTTATAAACATCCTATAAATATATAATTTTATAACATGGAATGTTTCTGCACAAAGGGTAATTGAGAAAAAATTTATTTTACAAATTTAGTAACATTTGAAATAATAATATAGGATATAATTATCATAAAATGTATATGTAAATAAAAATACATTAAAAATGATACATATAATATATTAATGGGTAGTACAAACACCACATAAAATAGTTAACAAATGATTGAGGCTTGTATCTCAGTGAACTAAAAGTGTGACAAAATTCTCTTACCTTGTGTTTTAACTCTTGTTGTTCTCATTCCAAAGCACTATATAATAAATATATATTTATTTAAAATGTTTCACAATACCATATAATTAAATTAATACTATATATTGATTTATTATGACATTTTATTAATTACTTGTTTACAATTAATTGTTATGTTTTCACCTCAGGTATTATACGCTTTTTTTTACATGTGCCTTATTTTTTTATATATTTCCTATACATAATTATATCATGATTTATATAATTTAATACATTATTTAAATATAATCTATTTTAAATATAATTATATTATATTTATCAATTTTGCATAGCAGCATAAAATGGAATACACAATTCATTGTTATAGTAAGTTTTACGTATGCATGAAAAATATTTATGTTTAATTGTTCGGTCGAAACAATTATGTAAATAACATATAGGTATATATATATGTATATATATATATATTATAGTTACTTAATAATATAATTTATATCATATGTATTCACTGAATTCTTCTTTAAAAAATTCTTTGTAGTGTATGGATGAATAATATCAATGGGCGGGTAGTCCACATATCATTAAATGAAATTATCATACTAACAGAAAATGGAATGAAATAATATATGAATTTTTAACGAAATATAGATAATTAAAATTTTAAAAAAGATAATATATATCATATATAAAAATATTTTCCACAATAGTATTCATTATGAGTTGGGGTATTAATAAAAATTAACAACCATCATTTAGTGATTTGGTAGATTGTTGTACACATTAATAGTTTTTTTATTACACATTAGATGGAGATATGTGTATGTATAGGTAGATAAAATTACATAAAAACTTCATATAATGTTTCTGAAATTATTCATTTAATATAATAAGTGAATAATAATTTTTTAGTTAGTGGAAAATAATTTAAATGAATGATGTTTGAGGTAGGGTCTTACCTCTTAATTTGTTAAATCCATTTGGCTTGTAGAAAATAAATTACATAGAAGGATTATGTACCAAATTTAGGATTCAAGAAGAAGTGAATGGACTTTGGGAGCTAATTTGTAAAACATTGGTTGAGCCAGTGTGGCTTGATAGGTGCACTGATGTGGGTTGAGATGATACCTTTTATAATAGTGGAGGATTTCTACTCTTGTAATATTTTTGGAAATGGATAAACCCACCCATGATTTTTATTGGAAGTGGATCATATAATGGTAAAATGTAGATCCAATGGAGTATAGGGTCAATATATGTCCATTAAATGGATTTTGAAAATGTGTACAAATACTTCTAGGTCATAAACATTGATTTTAGTCATTAGTTAAGCTAAATTTTACATTAATCAATGAAATTAATTTAAATTATTTTCACTATTTTTTAATAAAATTATATATTTACTATATTAGAAATTATAAATTATGTTTATTCAAAATATGTGATCTATTTTTCCTAATTTCAATAAAATAAGTATAAGAAATTATTTTAAAATAAATCACACATTTGATTCAATAATATAGAGTTCTAAAGTAAAAACATTCAAACATCTGCTTGGTTTTTATACCAAATATCAATGTGAAATTTATCTAAATGACCCAATTTTCATGATAAAATATTATATAATTAAAATTTTAAATATATTGAAAATATAATTTATCCTTATCAATCAATGAAATGATAATAAATAATAAACTACAACAAATTATTTTTCAGTATACATTAAAAAACAAATAATCAAAAAAAAATTAACCAAAAATAGTCATATATTCCAATTTAAAATCTAAATTTTATTTCAACATATTAATTCAATAAAAAATACAGAAATTTAATATAAAGTGGGTTCATTATTAAAATGTGGTAAAATTTTGTTAATAACATTATTGGTTTTTATGTATAAAATTAGGTTTCTTATTATATAATGTCTATAAAATATATTGGATAACAATAAAATTATATTTTAGGAATATATATAATATATATTTAATTAATATCACTCTATCATTGAAATTAATTAACTTTATTAAGATAAAACAACAATGTTATAAGAAAAATTAATAATATTTCCCTTAATATTAAATTGATTTTCAACGTCATTTCTAATTAATTGGGATGTTATAAATTAATATTATATTTTTTAAAAACATATAGTTTTATAAATTAGTTAATAATATTCATAATATCAATGTTAAATACTATATTATATGTTAATATATCATTGAATAACGTTTTAATGATATATTATTGTTTAGTAAACCTTAGTATTTTATGTTACACATTCCCTCAGAGAAAGCCATGGGTGTGTGTGACGTATGCTAATATAGGTTCTATGTGTAGAAAAATTTAATTTTTTTTATTCCTTATTAACATGGTTCTTCATATTAAGATATACATACATAGTTATTTAATATAAAAAAAAATTATCATTAGTGTTGCAGGAAATGAAATATATTCCAATGCTTAATTCCATTAAAAAAATCACAAAATATTAGAGTGTTACATTCTAAACCATTTAATGTTATTTCCCCCCAAAATTCATCTTGGTCATAAATGTATTAATTCATGAATGTTTCATTCATAATATCACACATATAAAAAAGATACCAAAAATTCTCTTTAATTGTGATTTTTGGAAACTGAAGGGTAACCCAAAGTGAAATTTAATAAGGATTCCTAAAAAGAAAATTTTGGTTGTGAGTGAATATTATTTAGAGATGAAAATAAGAAATAGTTATAGGGTGCTACTGATTCCATCAATCATATACTAGGGAATTATCAATGAAAATTTCAGTGATTCAATGTAATAAGTCTGTTATACTTTAAAGGCATGTAGTTCAAAAAAATTAATGTTTTGAGATATTTTTTCATTATTATATATTTAATTAAATCTTATATTGAGAAATAATATAAGTAATGATATATATCTGATATCATTCAATAAAAAATTTATTGTTTTGGTTGCTCTATTATCTATTTCTACTTCATCCATTACATCAAGAAAAATATGACCAAAATGTTAATTCTCTACCTAAAGTACAAAAATTAACTTTTAGTGGGTATTAAGTCCCATAAAATAAATAAATTAATAGTTTTTGCCTATAAATATTTTTAATAATTAATATTTTCAACCCATGTATATGTAAAAATAAAACATATCTCTACTTGTTCAATGTTTATAATTATTCCAAAATAATAATTACGCATTAACCTAGATATCTCTTCATCTATTGGTATGCGTGAAACCCATATTGTTCTTTGTTCAAGGGATCATGACCCATGTAATTGACATACGAGAATGTTTTTAACCTTAAATACATGATTTCATTTTCTTATACATTTATAATATACATTACAAAATAAATGAGATTGAAATCCTTGAAATTAGGTTGACCACTAAATAGCCATTTAAACATGGTTTCCAATACCAATTCAATGCATAAATACATTCAGTAACATTTTAAATATTTTTGTAATGAGTGGATATCCAAATAAACATTTACAGTGATTAAAATCAATACCATTAGAATTAATTTCCTAAAATTATCTTAACCATGATTCCCTGATATATCACAGTTTTTCTCTATGATTTCACATTAAAAACATGTGAATACACTAATCGTATATACTCTTAAAACATTGTAATGACATGATTTACCATAAATTCTTCTAGGAAAGATGATTTGTTCATTATTCAACTTTAATAAATTATATATTCTATAAATCTATAATTATTTATACTTAATCCATGATAGCATAAACTAATTTTAAATATTTCCTTAATTATTTTCAAGATAATCAGTATCATAAAATTTTCATATATAGTATATATCATAATCTAAATAAAATTATCTAAACTTAATGAAGATAGTAATTTTTATCTTTCCATTAATCATTCATTTTACAAGGACATCACCATACCAATAAATCATTCTTCTATTCCATGATATCCATTGATTGTATTCATTAAAAAATTGTAGAAGAAAATAAAAACATGATGATCCTTATATATTACAACTTTCATATAACATAATTATTGAATCAATATACATATGAATTTTATTATTCAACTTTAATCCATATTCCATAAACAAATTTTCCCCGTCCTGTTAAATAAAAACTAGTTTCTTTTCACATTTCAACATTATTATTGTCATCATCCATACTATAACTGTTAATCGCACCACCATGTTGATACTATTGTAAATATTTCTTCATTGGACATTGTGTTTCATAATTGAAATTCATTCCAAAATTATAGAACATAATATTTGATTACTACTTAGGGATTCCATTATTCTCAACAATTTCATTAACAAGACACTTATTTTTTCACATTATACTCACTTTTATTGTTTCTTTCTTTTTCATATTAAAACATCTCATTGTTCTTTTAAGATATTCTATTAGATTATTATTTTTACTTTTTTGACCTGAAGAAAATTGAATATTCATTACTTCTTGCGGTTATACAACTGAATTCTCCATGAAATCCTTATTTCCATTCCTTGTGAATTCGAAGATTTGGTTAAGGTAGTCATTGTTAATCATGTTTCATGAAATATGACGAGGCTTCATCAAAACATATTTTAGTATATTAATCAACCCATATGACTACACATTATAAAATATTCCATCACATTCAATGTTAATGTTCTTATTTTTGGGTTTCATTGTTTATTAGAATGACAGAAATAGTTTTATCATTACATAACAATGTATAAAATGGCTTCATCATAAAAATAATTACATATAATATTTCAAAATCATTAAAATTTCATTAATATATGACACCATAGTTTCATAATATTTTATTCAAATCCAATTTCTATTTAAATCCTTCATCCTTTATCATCAAGAGTTTTGTGATTTCCCCATGAATAACCACAAGGATTTTCAAACTAGCTATGAAGAATGTCTCATTGTAATGTACGAGATTAACATAAGCCACACCTAGAACATCTGGTTGGAGTTTTACAAATAGGAACATCTATTACAAAGACACATCCTATTTTATTATCTATACAAGGATGCATTTTTTTAGTAAATCACTCATCCATCCAAAAAAAATTGGATATTTTCTTAAAAGTTAACTCGTCCATGTACTTATCTGTATTGAAATCCCTATCCATATCCTTAAAAATATACCTATGGATATCAGTAACGTTATGTCATCCTTTTTTCCAATTTTTAAATAATAATATCCTTTGATACCAACTATTATAATATAATATTATAATACATTAACATCAAATTACTTTTGCAGAATATGGCATGCTTTATACAGATAAAATTTCCAATGAACATATTTGTCCGATTCGTTGTGAAACATAGAATCACAAACAATTGTACATAAATTTGGTGCATTATCTCCCACATGGTTCTTTTTCTCAAGAATACCTTCTACAAACAACAAAAGGAATACATATATTCATAACCGTTTTATGGAAACATTAAAATGGGTGAGATCAGATGCTCAGTATTGGTAATTGAGGGAGACATGTATACAAAATCATGAGCATAAGTTTATGAGAGCATTACCAATAAAATACAATATCAGACCCCACATATCAAATAACATAAACCTAAATCATGTATTCTATCTTGACAGTTCATAATATACGAATCATATAATAACAAATATCAAAATACTTGAATTCATTATAATGGAATAAAACATAGAATTTTGGAAAAACACATATCCATATAATATGATTTCTATATAAAAAAAGTCTTCACAAGAAAGACTATATCAGTTGTATGGGTTCACTCACCATACCATCATAGAATTCAGGGATCACTCTAATGGCT
Source organism: Viscum album (assembly GCA_963277665.1). Lineage (NCBI taxonomy): Eukaryota > Viridiplantae > Streptophyta > Magnoliopsida > Santalales > Viscaceae > Viscum > Viscum album. The sequence goes on from OY728148.1 coordinate 1,249,749,312, forward strand.
ATCTTAGTAGCAAGAGTTCACTCTTAATTATATAATGGTAGTCATTTTTCACTCCTATACATATACTAGTATTAAATGTAAACTCCCAAAACCATCTTAGGTTCTCTCAAGAGATAGAAATCATTAACCAATAAATTTTAGGGATATATATGTCTCACCCATCACATAATTATATCATACATACAAGTGAAAATAACATACAAATAATCAAATAAAAACCCATGAAATTATATAGGAATAATAATCATGAAATATAATCATAAACTATGGAAAAGAGGCATGTTTTATTATCATTTCATCAACTCATAACCCATGAAAATTATTATTTAAAAAAAACATCATGTGAATGAGAAACATGTTTCATAAACATTATTAATAATAATGTAAACCATTTAGAGAAAATATATAAATTGAACAATTATATAATTTCAAAGAAAATATATATTTACATCAACATAAATATTCTTAAAATGAAAATAATTTATAATTATCATTCAAAACATCATTTTTAAAAATTTACATACTTCTTGGAAAACCACTTTTTAAAAGTGTAAATCAATTTGAGAACAATTTGCATGAAAATAATTCTGAAAACAAAAATTGAAAAATTGAAATCTATTTAAAAACCAACTTCCATGAAAAAATAAAATAGATGCTTGAAAAAAATATTAGAATCCATTTTCATTGAAATCATACAAATTAAACTTGAAAATATTTGGAAAACCATTTACATTAAAAATATATAAATGCAGCCGAAAACCAATTTTTTTAATATAATTTCTTTGGAAATATTTTGGAGACATTATGAAGAATAAATTTAATACAAATTAATATATTTCAATTAATTTACCAATTAAAAATTTATTCATATATCATTTGGAAACATTTTTCAATTTTTATGAAACTTTATTTTTAAAATAAAACAAAATTCTATTAGAAGAGTAAGGTAATATCATGTTTTTATTAAAACAAATTTTGAATTTTTTAAGTAATAAATAGACTAAAAATGGCACTAATAAATGAATACATCAAGACTATTCATATGAGAACAAAATTCAGGAGTTTTCTTTCAATATAGTTCTTATGATTTCAATAATAAAAACAAGAACATAAATAGTCATCAACAAGGGCGAGTTTTATTCTACAAACTCTTACCACATGGATATGTGAAATAATAATAAAAAGGTACAGAAATAAAATTACAAGGATCATCATATGTTATTAAAATAAATATAATTATGATATAACATTTTAATCTAATTTTATATACCTTATATAATAATTTTGTTGTATAATATGATATGTGTCTCAATGAAAGAAAATTGATGGAAATTAATTTACCTAGTTGCTATCATTTGAACATAAACCATTTTAAAAAAAATAATAAAATGGATTTGTAAATACCCATAAATTTATTTATAATATAAACATAATAAATTAACATGATGTACAAGAACCAATGAAAATATGTGACTGATGATTAAGGAATGTTTCTCATCAAAATAGAAGTGAGTTGAAATTAACGGACCTTGGATTAGACTATTATCATAGATGTTCCTAACTACTTAACAATAAATATGAATTTATTATAAATATATTACATTAACATATTATTAATTAAAGTACCATATATGGTTATAGTATGTCTTTATATTACATTATTTTTAACAATTAATTGTTATTGTTTCACTTCAGGTAATATCCTCTTTGTTTTTCAAAAGTGTCCTAATTTGTAATATATTTGGACCCTATACCTATATCATAATTTATATAAGGTAAAAAATGATGTATATTCAATTTAAATTCTTTATATTTCTACTATAAAAATCGATTGAATATATAAGTATGAAATAGAATACACCGTTCAAAGAGATGGTATGTTATGCACACACGTGAACTCTATTTCTGTTTATTTTTTGTGCATATTGAAATAAACTAATCATAGTATATGTATTAATATATATAAATGTAATTATTATAGTATAATTATAATATCATATATATCATATATATTCACTAAATTTATCCATATTACATTCCATGTAGTGTATTAAAGAATCATATCTCTTTGGGGGTGGTAGTCCACACTTCCTCAAACAAACATATCATAGTAACAAAAAATAAAATGTATAAACATATATATTTTGAAATAATTATAAATATATAAATATATTAAAAATATAACATATAAATAATTTAATCATAGTTTAAATCATAATTTCTACCATGACATGTTGTAATTGAAAAATCAACAATATTCATTTAGTGAGGTAGTAGTTAAATTTAAATGGAAGTAGTATGTCTATTACCCATTAAAGATAAGTGTGTGTAATTTAATGTCGAAACCAGATTTTCAAAAAGTAATATTATATTTATTATACTATTTTTTATACATGAATTAAATAATAATATTCTAGGGAGTGGATAAAGATAAAAAAATATGTTTGAGGGAGGGTGTTTCCTCTTAATCATGTCACACATTTTTTACAGAACAAATGTGATTCCATAAGAATGATTTATTATCAATGGGAGGATTCAAGGAGTAATGTTGGGATTTGAGGATATTGTTTTGGAATGTTTTTGTGGACAATGTTTTTTGAGATGTTTGGTGATGTCTGATGATTATAAGCTTTTTATAATAGAAGTGGAGTGGCACTCCTGTAGTAATTTGAAAAAGGGGAAACCCAACAACATTTTTTATTGCAAGTGGATACAATAATATTCTAAAGTTAAAAAAATTATATAGTCTATATATGAACAAAATATAGATTTTAAATAAGTTTATAGGTGATTTTGTGTCTTAAATATTGGGTTTAATGTTTACTTAATCATTGATTTACATTAATAAATGTAATTAATTTTAATTACTTTCACAAATTGTTTTTGGTGAAAATAAATTTTTACCTTATTAGAAATTATAATTCAGTTTTATTCAAATTATTGAATCCAATTTTAATCCTTACAATCACCAATGGGGCTGGAATTAATTTGAAATTGATCTAACAAAAACGCCGATAGTGCATGTTTTAAAATTTAAAACATTCAAATGATTGTTATTATTTTATACCCAATTAAATTTTAAATTATATAAAAATTACCTTTATTAACTGAAAAATATATTATTGAATTATAATGTCTAAAAATTTTATTATATAATTTATTCTTATAAAAAAAATTAAGTGAAAAGTAGTTTGAAAATAAAATTTTACATTTTTAACTATTTATTGAAAATATAAACATCCCAGAAAAGAACATACCTTAACAAAATTATTGTGTTAAAATTTCAAATATATTATTATTTTGGACAGATTTCATGTTTAAATGTTCCAAAAATTATATTTAATATGTGTTTTCCAATAATAAGGTTTAAAAATTCCTTAATAAAAATATCATTTCTAAACCTAAAATTGAGTTTATTCTTATATTATGTATACATTATAAATTGGATGGATTGAAAAATTACTTTATTGAATAAATAATTTATAAATTACAATAATACCAATCACTAAATTTAATTAAAATAATTTATTATGTTAAAGAAGATTTGTCACTGTATAAATAATAATATTTCTCTTTTTATTCAATCTGTTTTCATATTCATTTCTAATTAATTGTAAAAATACTAATTACTATTATATTTTTGTAAAAAAATAATTATCATATATTTATTTATTATATTTAAATATCAAATTTAAAATCTTGGTTAAAAATTATTTTATTTAGTGAGAAAGTTTTCATGATAGAATATTGTTATCTAAAACATGGTCTTGAATATTATAATAACCATAGATGAAAGTTATTGATTCATATAACATAAGTTAACTAGAGTGGTCCATATACAGACATGTAAAGTTTATGTTTTGTGTTTTGAATGATTAAATGGTGTTGTGTATAATTCAATCCAACCATACAAATTTAAAAATAAACAAACTATCATTATTGTTCTGTGAATTGAAAAATATTAGAAATCTGAATTCAATATAAATAATAATAATTTGTAAAATCTAGTTATGTTACAATATATATAAATATTATAATATTTTTATCTAAATATTCCCCTCAATGGGTCAATAGTCATATTTTCTATAAGAAATTTATTCAATCTCATACCAACTTTCTTATCAATTACAAACTCTTATTGGAAAATAATATTGGGATTATCATGTATATTTTTTGGATCAATTGATTGTTCCTATATATATATTTGATGGAATTTATGTTATTATCACTTGGATATAACCAATATTGGGTCAAATATTTCATCTACCACCATATATGAACCATTATCTTACGTGGGAGGAAGAAACTCCTCCTCCAACAAATTTTGGTAAACCTACCATTGCTTTATTAAATAGAACAATAGACCCTAAGAAAGAAATGAATAATTTCATGTATTATTATGAACCATTGATAAAAAATACAGCAACTATACTTTACCATGAATCAATATCTTATACACACATTGAAATCCCCAACCATTTTATATTTAAAAATTCTTCCACTTAAGTTAAGCCCCAAATTGAATGATTTGTGCTATCAATATCTTTATCGTTTAATATCTATGTTTTGATAAATGAACAACATTGTCCCTTTTCCAAGTAGTGAGATAATAAGAATATTTTTTATTTAATTATACATTGTATTGTTCAAACTAATTCCAGATAAATGATGCTCTCCAAAGAGTAGATAGAAGACCTATAAAAATCATCATTTATAGTAATAAAAAAATGATTCACAATGTATTATAAAGGATTATTATAGTAGTAGGTGGAAGTGGCTCAAAACCTTGAGGCTTCCATCGACTTAACCAGAGTAAAAATAATCTTGATACTGGAGGCTCAAGGGAAAACAATCGGTTGGTCAATGTAGAAACAATTTCCCTTTATCCATATAAATATCATATTGGGAACCAAATAACAATCAATAAAATATGAAACCCCATCAAAAATAATGAAATATATATTAAGGTTGTCACCTTAGAGGTACAAATGAACAAGGCCACCAATTATTCAAATACCATGGGAATACTAAATATTTATTTAGGAAGATGAATTCTATACTATTTCAATAAAAACTAATATCCCCAAGAAGATATAATCATAGAGTCCCAATGAGACTTGGATTGTTTAAATGGAATATCATTTTACCTATAACCACATATTGATTCATATTATTCAATACTAGTTTTTGAATAATGATTTTGATAAAAATTAATTATTACGAGGAATTAAATATAGGTGGGCCATTGGATCAATTAATATATATATATATATATATATATATATATTATTTTTACAATTACGAACGTAAATTTTGATCCCAAAAAACTATTCAAAATTTATTGATTCTAATATATCTCAAAAAAAGATTGTCGAGTATGTAAAATATATTAGTCCTGGATGAATTTGTCTTATAAAACCCCTGGTACATTCATGGCATCTGAGTAATTTACATTGACATAATAAACCACAAAAGGGATTAAAATATGAGAAAATATAATCAAATAAAAATGGAGGAATATAAAAAAATTATCATGTAAAAACCCATTTGGATTTAAATGATCCAAAATTGAAATAATGTGTATCAAAACTACGAAATGAGTCTTTTGGAAAAATAATTCAAAATAAAATACACATCTTATGAAGAGTAACTATATAAACCATTCAACTTCTTTCATTAAATAAATGGTATCTCAGATGAATAATATTTATAAAATCCTCATAGAAGTGAACAATGTGATGTCAAGAAAAATGATACATTCTTCAATGAATATGAGGCCATGATAGGACATAAAAATAAATAGAGAGTATTTTTAGTTGGTAATTATTTTACTAAAACTCAAATATTTATGCTGAAATTAGTGCAACAATAATGTCAATCAAATATTTTGACATTGAAATATCCCTATAGACAAATAATCTATAAATATTGACTATAAATCATATATTTTACTCATTTCAAACAAGAAATAGTGAAGCCAAATATTATATCAGTAAAACATTAAAAAATCACTTCATATAAATCCAATGATGGACTTTATTAGTAAAGTCACATACGATATATAAACCTCATATTAAAGAATATATCCTTCATATGTCGAAAAATATACATGAGATAAAATATTATAAATTGAATACACATACCTCTAGTCTATAAATTATTTTAATCCATGAATATATATTCTTTTTTATGAACTCCAAGAGGCCTTGATTGTATCCCAATATATTACCCAAATATTTGTGTCTTAATATTCCATAAAATAGTTACACAATGTAGATGAAAATCCTTACAGGTACCTATTGATATTATCATAAATCGAATGAGATTGTGAAGATTATATATTAGGTAATATAAAACAATTATATATACCTTGAAATCATATTGATATCAATTTCACCTAATACTAATTAGAAAATTCATCTAACGTCACACTTTTTCTAATATCAATATTATGAAAAATAGGATACACAAATAGATTTCTATCACAATACTAGTAGACCAATGAATGGTATAAGAATAATGAGATAAATTTCATTTAAATGATTGTTATAGAGACCCTGTTTGGAGGTATCTTCTTAGAAATAGAATTTTTTGGTCCAATAGGAGACAATATTTAATGTTATATTATATAGTATATTGATACATATGTATATCATCTAAACATAATCATTCAATAACATAAAAATATATGTATTTAATTGGTCTGTTATATTATTGAATGATAATGGTTTCCCTTTTAATTATAAGAATAAAAATATTATTATATCATTCATCTATAAAAATCATGGGAAATAACTAATTGTAAATGAAATAGTATTTTTTCAGAATGGATTTTTATTCTGTCTTTACAAATATATGTTTCACACATGGAAATAAATTTATTCTCTCTTTCGACATGATTGAGTCCTACACACTAATAAAAAACCAACAATAGGGTATATCTATCAAACATGACATAGAGTTATGTATCCATGCATTTATGATATCTAATGTGTCATATAATTTAGATTTTATAAATTCCTCTAAAGTAAACCCCATAGGGATACTTCTTGAACCTGAGGTGATTAAATAGTTATCAAAAACTATAAAAAGAAAATATAAAGGCATTATATCATGAGATAATTAAATATTTTCATCTTATGATCTCAAAAAGTGAAAATCATCCTTGAAAATGGCTAATGAAAATATACTTCACTTCTATAAATTGATATTATATCCTACCATCAATAGTTCAAAATATGTGGAGGGATGATAGAAAAGAAGAATAATATCTTTTGGATGCCCCAAATATTTTAGGAAGGTATCCCAACCTCTATAGAGTAAATATAATTATTGAATATTAGCACTGAATAAGATCAATATCCAACCAGGATCAATGTCATCATGTCCCCTAGAGACTTGGAGGAATACATATTATTCTCAAAGAAACACTGAGATTTTCTTTTCTAGAACTACATTGAGTTACCCTAATTAGACACTTTTGTAACCACCAACCATATATGGATTTATAATGACCATTGAGTCTATAATACACTAAAAATAATGAGTCATTTGACTGTAAATGTAAATGAATATTTTTGGTTGATAAGCACATTATGACACATTTATTTAATGAGTCCAATACACAATTTTCCCAATATAGTCTCATTGATGAACAAGTATTACAAAACATGTGTATAAAATGACAAAATATTTTTAAATTGTAAATGTTTTGTGGATAATATCCCGATCACAATAATAGAATTTTATCTTTATGTGATACATAATTCTTAATCCATATACATTATGTATGGTTACTTATAATATATCCAACTACACAAGGATTAAAAAGATGAATAATACACCTCCATCATAAAACCATATGGGTTATATTTTTATTATGATATTTTAATTGTAATAAATAATTATTTTTCCATTTATCCATGATTAATAAATCATATTTTGAATCGACTTCTATGAAAATTAATCAGACTGATAGGTGGGTGATTATGTGGTAAAGTTACTAATATATTTTGAACAATATATATCCTTTAGATATTATTAGTAAACCTAAAAAATACAATAGAAATAATAGTGCACTAAAATTGTTTTTAATGGAGACTTCATTAATGGAATAATGTTTCATTTTTTTCACCATAGAATTGATGTTGATCCTAATAATAGGACAATTTTTGACATGACATTTCCATGAATTCTAATTTAATTAAGGGGGCATCAAGAACATCATGAATATAGTTAGTTCATCATATCTATAATTTACATGAATAATATTTCATTATATATATTTATTAATTAATTTACTCACCTAGATTGTGGACAATAAATTTCATAAAAACATTGACCAACTAAAATTTTTTCATATAAATCCACTCATCCTAATGGTTTATGTTACATTAATGTCAATAATGGGTTTCATGGAATAAATATAGTGGATACATGGGATTATTATCACCTAGAAATTTTTATGAGAAGCAAAAAAATCCTATATTATATATGTAGAATAATTATTGATACCTAGAAATGGTATTCTATCATTGAGAAGATCTTCCTCAAGATGGACTTTATAGTAAAAATGTTGAGGCATTAAAAGAAGTACTATATTGTCTATTTGGTGTCTAATTTGAACCCAATCATGAATATAATTATCCATATGATGTATATTAGATTTTTAAAAGGATAAAATTTTAATTAAAAACAAACATATTTGTTTTATATAATAAATTATTTCAAAGGAAAATCCATGGAAGTTGTTTTTTTAACACATCCCAATACAAGAAAGAAACTGGTAGAATTGAGAATCCCACATGAAGTTGTGGTTGTTGTGTGAATCACTCCTCAAGTGTGTAAGAATTAATTTTATTGTTCCACCCGTGGTCCATTAGGGAAAATAATAGAATATATAAATGAAAACCATTTTGGATTGAAAATGATGTCCCATAAAAAATTGGGGAAATCCTTATGAAATCATATTTTCAATATATATGCTTGTTGAATAATTATGTTTAATATAAGGCTCACATCACAGAATTAGGTTTATATCCCAAGTAATCCATTGAGAATATATATTTCAATGGAGACTCAGAGATAGTGATTATTCAAATTAATGATTCATGGACATGAAAAATGAGGAATTTACCCTTATGAATTCATATGCTCATGATATCATTTCAAAAGACCAATTAGATCCAATTTAGTCTCATGTCTCAAAATGACATAACAAATATTATACTAAACATTATAATATAACACCATCTTTGTTAGATCCATTTCATTATAAATCCATCATCAATATATCCCATTCTTGGATCATTAAGAAATTTATTTTCAACAATATTGAGTAAAATATAGATTCAATTATCCCTAATCCTAATGTGATTTTACCCCTAATGTCATAATTATTTAACAATATTTTGTCTCTAATTATTAAAAACCTTTTCAATTGGATAATCTATTGTGATATGTATAAATAATAATTTATTTTTCATCAACCGGTGAGCATCATCTTTTATAGAAGACAATACCTTCAAATTTTTCTCTATAATTAAGGATTTAATGTAGTCCTCATTATATTAATTAAAAGAGGAAGGCCCTATCATTATATTATTTTTCCCTTTAACCATATACAACACCCTCCAGATATGGTTTGATCTTTCATATCATATCATAGCACTAATATAGGTATATAAAAATATGAAACTGAACATCATGGAATTCTTTTAAAAATCCATGAAATCTATTCACTTGGAATCATCATTAAACAACCTCTAGATATGATTTTTACCACATGATATTCATGTAAAATTTAGTAGTTCTATAATTAATGACATGAGAAAATATCCCCACCATAAATGGCTTAGATGTTCAAGTGACCGCAGACTACCTTTGATTTGTTCTGCATGTTGGATGAGGTTATACCCCTCAGGTAGCTTGGAAAAAATACTCTATGAACGTTGAGATATTGAGTATCATCCAATGATTTGGTGACCCTTACATGATATTGAAAATACAATGGATAAAATTACTACACATACATGTTGATAGTGTATAATAAAAACTAAAAAAATTAATCCATTTGTAATGCTACCATGCAGTAAAAAATGGAGAGATAAATGTTTTTCATAAAACTATTTCTAAATTCAATTAGAGGATCATTGATAAAAAAGAATTACTAGCCCAAAAACAGCTTTCCTGATTTATGGGATAATTCTACCATAACCCATTATTCCATTAAATATAATAATAATTTCTTTTATATATGATTATTGTTGTTTTACCAATAGATCAGAAAATTACCTCACTCTTCATATGTATCTGAAACCATTTCTCTACAAATGAACTATCAAACAAATGGATGGATTAATTAAATTAGCATGTTAAAAAGATATTTCATGCACTACAGTATTTGGAGATAAGTAATTTCTATGTTGTTTGAGCATTTGTTTAGAAATTCATCTTCATTGATTCTAATAAGGAGAGTGAGTTTTGGTTCAAATAGCTCCAATTAAACTAGAAATTATGCCTCTAGAATGGGTGAAAATGTGGGAATGACATTATATCATGTGTAGGGTTTAACCCAATGTCCCTTTATTCATTATCACTATGTTTGTAGAGAACATCATGCCCCTAAAAATGAAAACATATCAAGAATTAATTAACATGATATATCACATCGAATTTAAAGTTGTAGGATTCTAAATTTCATAGAAAAATAAAATTTTGGACGAATTTAGACTTTTTGAATGTCTTCATAGTCAGAAAATATTAAACTACTTGTCAATATCCTACCTAAAAATTTTTAGAACTGGATAGTGATGGTCCATTACACATTGAAATATATTTATTCTATCTTTTTCCTTTCAAAACACCATAAACAATACGAAAAAAATGATTCATGAATATGATATTAAAAAAATTCCAAGTATGTATATCATTCATGTAATTCAAATTAATTTGATTTTATCATTCCCTATATATTTTTTATCCCCTACAAAAGAGATCTATCCATGTATATGTCTTCATCAAAAAATCATCCCATTCCCTCGAGCATCAATTCCCTTTCTTCCATGCATTTGACTCAAATTTATTTTCAAAAAACATATCAAAATAATAATCCTTTTCATTATTCCTTTTAGTATTCAATAACTAGTAACATAATGATCTCATATCACAAACCCAATTTTAAATTTCATCTATAAACATTTCCATCATACTTAAGTATGTGTTTGATCATTCTAAGCAGATGAAATATAAAAACAATGTGTATATTAATTCATTTAATTATGTGATATATATCGTCATCAAAAATTATTAAACTAGGTCAATCAATAGAGATATTATATTCAACCACCTCAACATATGGCCTAATAATTTGTTTATATCTGTGGTGAGTTCCTTCACTTTATACAAGAATCATATTTTTGATCAACTAGAAATTTTATAATTTCTCTATTTCATATGATATATATAAGTGTCTTCAATGTGGGTTCCATTTTTTATGGACCTATGCTTACAAAATTCAATTTTACTCTATATATGAGTCATATTATTTATTTGAAATTTATTTCAAGAACAATGTGTGGATTATTTATTTATATCATGAAATAAATAGTTATTCCCATATATCTAATTTTGGGCCCATCCACATTTCTAAGAAATATCTTTTAATTTGTATGTGCAAAAATGATTTAGGATTAAATTATTTTTAAGAACTACATGTTAACTGATTATTTATGTCTCATAATATATAAATAAATACAAGATATTTTACATAGGATCCATTCATATGAAACCTAATATTTAATTTATTTTCCTCGAAGAATATTCTTGAAATTTTGAGCGGAAAACAATCGTGGCATATTATAGTAACTCCATTTAGAATCATTTTGGTACATACTCTATTATCATAATATATATATATATAATACAATGAAAATTAATTAGAACCACACTAATTTGAATTATATCTCATAAATATCTTAATCCATGTCGAGAAATGCCTCTATATACAATAAATTGATTTTAGAGTGAAAATATAAAATTCCCCAAATTTTTTCTGTTTTCCATTTACATTTTCCAACACGAAACATGATATATCCCCCAAAAAACCCTTTTTATAACCCCAACCATTTATAATATGATCAAAATTTTTATTTGTGGATTTTCATTTAATGAATGATCATGATTTAGAAAATTAAAAAGATGGTCAAAATTTTCATCACATTAGGATGATAAAATATGTGTTATAGTTTATAGTTGTATGACCATGAATTACATAATAATTATAAAATTACTAGAAATAAAAAAATATGACAACTTATTTAACATTCTTAAAAAAATATATGGATTGATTACTACTCTACTCTAATACATAGTGAAGACCAATTTTCATTCCATGGGTGCATGAACACTATTAATAATCATTAATCCCATTGATTTGGGATTTATACTTTATGGAATTGAGCCAGCAAGGGATGTTTCTAGAAATCATTAAAATTCACCCAATAATATATATATGTTTGATCTATATATCATTATTTAGAATATTTAACATTATCAATGAAGCAGTTCCATTATAATTACCCAATATCTCATAAACTATTTTTTTCCATGAATCTTGTTCAAAATATATATATAGTAACATCTATATTATATATAATTTATAACAAACTATATAATTAAATCATCCATGTAAATTATTAAATATAATAATAATCTCTAAGGAAAAATTCTAATTATTTATTATGAATTCCAAAACAAAGTTCGTCCTATGTTCCTCCATTTAGGCCTATGAATTAAAATCACCTTATCAAAAGAGTAAATACCTCTATTTTATAACCCATGATATAATCATAGATGATCCATTATTTTAATGTGATAAGTAGTTGATGTGAGATTTTTTTGTAAAACCCTCAATCAATATTTTCCCTTTTAATGTAGCATAATGGTGACCACAGGGTTGTCTCTCGAGGAGGTTGCAGTTTTAGTTGTAAAACTGTCACTTTTGTTATTTTATTTGTTTTTAATGAAAAGAAAATGGGGGCTTGATTAACAATTTGAAAATGGAATTTTTATTAAATACTAAACTAAAATAATTTTAAATAAAATATAATGTGGGTTTGAAATCAAGAATAAAAATAGCAGTCGCAGACAAGATTCACCCTCTCAGACACTCCCCTATTCCTTGTATATAAAAAAATATCTCTTATTTTAAATTCCTAAATGTACCCCCAAGGACACTCAGGTTTACACTCAAATTTGAAAATAAACCATATTTAAGACTTCAATATGATTGTTGTACCACATATGAAAGTGATTCAATTACTTAAATACCTCCAAGTAATTGAACCTAATTGAATTCTCTATGCTCAATGGTAAAACCTCACCAAAGAATTTTAAATAGAGAAGTCAATTATTATACTTTACAGATGGAAAAACGATCAAAAAATGTGTTGAAAATATATTTAAGAAAAAAACCATATTCATCCAAAAATATAGGTTCAAGAGAAATTCAAAAAGAGATTACACATTATAATCCAAACTCGGAAGAGAGTGTCTGTCGGGTGTCACTGACCGCAATGACTTGCCGCTTATCCTTGCATCACCTTAGAAGACTTCATCATCTATATTGAATCTTCAAAGGAATTAATCATCATAAGGATAAAAATATCAACCTTCCCCTTCACTTTCTCAAGCCAACTCCCTTTTTGACGGATGGTGTGGTGAAGAATGGAATATGTCTTGAGAGGTAGGAGCTCCCCTCTTTTTATAGGCAGATTTTATCTTTAACAGGTTGTCACGTTTCTGACCTATTACATGGACGATTCACACGTGGACCTCTTCATAAATATTGTTCATAAATTTCTTGGACATCCACCCTCAATCGTTAATATTAATTGGATGCATATTGAAGGAGTTATGGTTTTTCTATTGAAAATCTATTTCTCTGGAGGAAGCTTCCTGGAAGCTTCTTTCAAACTCTTATTACTCAATGGAAATCATAAAGGATTCCAAACGGCTTGGAATTTATTTTGGAGACGCTTCTGGGAGTCCTCTATCATATCCAGGTGGAATAGCATCATTTAGAGTAGTGTAGGCCGAAATTTGTTTCCATTACCAATGTAGGGTCAATGCTGTCTGCCCGAAATATTTATCAAATTCATTGATTTTGTTGGGCATGTAGAATATCGACTCAGCCCCTAGTCCTGTAGTCAAAGATGAAGGAATTAAAATAAGGTATCCAAAAAAATTCGAATAAAAAAAATTGGAAATATATTTTATAATAAATGACCAAAATACCCCTATGATAAAAATCTGTTAAAAATCCAGAATTATGCAATTTAAACTTTTTATCAAAAAACACACTATAAATCCAAAATTATTACAAAAAAGATCAAATTGTTAAATTTTTGAGGTTTAAAACATTTAAATAGACATTTAAAATATTGGAAATATTAGCTCTATCAGTAGTCATCCCATATACAGAATTCTATAATAATTATTTTTAATTCAAAAACATCTCCATGAAATTTAACTCATATTCCTCATTATTCCTTCTCTAAAACATAACTAGGGTATATTTGGCTACATATCCCAATATATGTTGTTTTAATTGTATGACCTATTCACATTATATAAATTATATATGACCATTAACTCACCCTTCAATGTTTCAAATCACAAAACATTAAATTTGATGTGAAAATTAAAAAAGAAACTCATCATGTCGATAACACCAAAATGTATGCCTATGTAACATCTTATTACCTGATTACTATGAAAACAATATATATGGGTTATAACAAAGATATAGTTAAAAGGAAAGTGAAATAAAGATCATGGAGACCAATAAATTGTTCAACTAATAGTTGATTTATGATTTTTGGAATCTCTTAGAAAATATAAATGATAGATCTGCTAAATAAAATATATCATAAAAATAATAATGTGGTCAATATTTGATGACGTGTCTATTAGGGTACCTTAAACATCCTCCAGTTCCACACTATCATTAAAAAAATGTAATTTCTATGATATTTTGTAACCTTAAATATTCCATGTTTAATAGTAACAATCATATCACACTATAAAGGATACTTTTTATTATATATGCATACATTCCTCAAATAGATCTGCACATGTGACCCCATTTTTCCCTATCAATCAAGGAAAATTTATCTTATTGAGAATAAACTCTAATTATTATAAAACATGATGGAATATTAGAAAACAAATATTTTATAATATAAAAGATGCATTATTACATTTTATTTCAAAAATTAATGGTTTCATGTGTGATGAATAAAAAGTTATCCACAGTGCATGAATATGGAATTGTGATTTAAAAAAGGTGAATATCTACAATTGAATATAATATTTTTTAAAGTAGTGTACGATCATATATTATTTATAGATGTTGAACCAAAAATAATTATGCCCCATCAAAGACTGCATGGTAGCTACGCTAGCTCCCATCTATTCGTCAGAACCATCAACTAATCATCCTGAATGAAAAATACAATAAGGGATGTTTTTTGGATTACCCAGATTCCAAACCAGTAAGAAACATGAGGGAAATCATTATAAAATATGAAAGGTTAATAATTTTAGATATAATAATATGTGGATCCCCAGTCCTTATCGGGTAAATATAGCTCAATTAGTTGGGTCACCTTATTTTCACATTATCACTGTCATGATGAAGTAGGTGATCAACATTGACAATGGTCATTTCTTATGGAATCCCTCACACCATACAATCGATGTTCAAACATTCTTGTATTAAAAATATTTATGATATGGGTAACATTGAGATCACCTCTTAATATGTGACTCGATGAAAAACCAGTCAAATTCATGACCTTATGGTTCCAACCACCTGAAAAAAAATGATTATGTGATCCCCAACCTATATCTCCTAGTGATCACATACACATACACTTTATTGTTTTCCCATAGTCCCCAATTAAATCATCTTCATAGCAAAATTATTGGAAATGGGTATATTCAATTTTGATGAAAAGCATTGGGGATCTCTAATTTGGTATACAAAAGGTATAATATCATTGAACATCCACCAGAATTAGAGGCCAAATATCTGTCATATAACTATAAATACACTCCTACCATCATAGAATGGAATAGATATATATGGATAAAGGAAGATATTATATATACTATTTAAAGCTTATATAGATAAAAACTGGTGATTTCAAATTCTATGTGACTAATAAGATAACCTTACCAAACTATTTGTTACATGTGGATAAAATTTTTTTATAAACCTCAACAGATTTACCTTCTTGTAATATGTTCCATTAATGATATCTTCCTTTTTCAATGGTACAATGGTAATTACCAATTACTAGTATAATTTAATTATTTTAAGTGGTTTATTATTGAATAATGTGAGTAACAATAAAATCATAGTATTTTAATTATAATTAAAATGTTACCATTTTAGTATGTGAATTACAATTTTAATGGATGAATTTCTATCAATATTATGGGAATTTCATGATCTTAGAAAATTATTGTTATAATGTGAAATGGTAAAACCTATAATTATAGAATTTATAAACCTTACATATATCAAATTAATAACATGTCTTATTTCATGACTACTATTTTAGTTATAATGGTTGGTTGAATTACCTCATAATCCAATAGAATAAAAATAATGACCTCCTCTAAATACACAAGAAAAAAAAGCATAGTGCATGTGAATCAACACATAGATAATAAATCATGGATTACAATGATAACAATGGACTATTTTTCTTCATATTTGATAGGCTGAACAAAGAGGGAATCTACTATAATGGATTCCCATGAGGATAAATAATACAATTGGAAAGACGCTAATGTAATTTATCATAGTTTGATGGGGGATTTCCATCAGAATATTTTCAGTCAAATAGGAGAGAATAACACTCCTCTAGTATAAATTTTTCATTGGAATTAATTATACTCTTAACTCAATATTTCATACCATAAAATTTCCAAGATATATATAGTTAGAAAGTAGGGTGAGTATGAATTCCATAAATTAATACTAATAGTTTTTCATTGAGGGTTTAATCAATCATTATTCATCGACAAGATTAGGGTACTGAAAGATCCTTCAGAAACCTTATTGTGTATTCGCCACTAAATCCCATTATCAAAATAACATTAATGTCTTAAAACATCATTTACCTCTTATTTATCACATCATTCATGAATCACATAAACTTATATATATATAGATTGATTAAACCAATTAAATCACAATAATGTTTTATTGGGCGTCCTTCTTCAGTATAATCCATAACAACCATATATTCTTTTCCCAAAAGGGTTATATTCTAGATGATTCAATCAAAATGTTAAATATATTGGTAAATCGTCCTCGTTATTATTTTTTTATTCCATTCATGACACAAATATCCTCTATGTATTGTATTAAAATTCAGGTCCAATAAAATTGACTTGAGATGCTAACCATTTTTACAACAACCTTATTTTTTCATGATAAACAACATAGTAAGTTTCCTACATGTGAACCTAATATATATTACTCACAAATCATGGGATATTATTCCTATAAATCCAATTATTTATTGGACGAATTTTCATTTTTCCATCCTAATTTTCCAATATAAATATAATGACATAAGTACCCCAATTAGATCATGTACCGAGTATAGTAAAACTCAATCATATAGATATATCCATGATGAAATTATATCCCCACATGGAGAGTCACATACCCTTAATATTTTATTATATTTCCTTCATTATTCCATAATTATAATAAAATTATACTTATTCATTATTGTCCAAATCCCTACTGGATAACCATGTCCATACCCATTAGACAATATTTCTAATATAGGTCATCAATAATGTATACATACATGTAAATATCACCCAAATTACTTATAAAATCCATTCACCTTGTTTTTATTCCATATCACCTTAATCAACATAAAATCAATCCTAATCATAGTTTCTTTAGTGAGAGAGACAGATTTCCGACCCATCAACTTAGACGAGTTTCTTATTGTGATGATGTGATGCCAGGGACATCTCTCTTGTCCCCCCCCCAACTCCCCTCTCCGGTTGGGTAGGGACACAACCCATTTCCACTTGCTTCTCAAATATATGTTTTAAATGTATTCATTGTCCCTTTTCCACTCAACAACATAACTGTAGAGACCTGTATCTTGACGTACATGGACATTACATTACTTCTGCGGAATACTTAGTACATAACAAAAACACACACACAAGGACCGTAATAGTTTAGTGTCTTTGGAAACTCGGAACATAATCTTCTAATCCTGGTGAAAGATCGTCAATATCTCCCATAAAGATCTTCCTTTTTTTTAACTAAAACCTTTCTTTATATCCTGGGGAAAAGAAAACATAAAAGGGTGAGTTCAAATGCTCAGTAAGGGCATACAAAATAAATAAGAATCATATCATATCTTTTTGAAAATCATAACCTGCAAAAAGAGATCATAATATCTTAACATGTAACAAATAATAGAAGTGAAAATGAGATCACCATAATCATAACATGAAACTTGAAACTTTGTGGCATGCACACATAATCATTGAAAACCATTTCTTGTTAGTCATGACTCATTTCCAAGACTATCTTAGTGGACAAAGTCCCTTTCTGAATCGAGTAACCCTCATTTCAGTCCTGTTTCACTGAACCGGTATAACCTACCATTCCAGCCATGTCTATCTCATGAGATATAAAATCTTTACCCAATGAATTGGAGGGAGATATAGGTCCCACCCATCTTATAATGAATCCTTTCTTATGTGTGCCACATAATCATAAATCATACATCATCGCATAACACATGTAACAAAAATGGGATTCTTGAAACATCATGACATCATAAAATAAATCTTATAAGGAAAATGACTTCATAAAAATAATCCCCTCACAACATAATCAAATCAATGTAATTAAAGGGATAAAAACAGAACCCTTTATTATCTTAGATGGAAAATAATTTTGATAAAACAATTGAACTTCATTCTTGAGGAAAATATCCTTTCTACTTCAAAAACATTTTTCCTTTCATAACATGTCATAAAACTTTAAAATAAAAAAAGTTGGTTAAAAATAAACTTGAAAACTTGTAAAGTAAGCTTCTTGGAAATAATGTTTTAAAAATCCATTCATGCCGTATAAGTTAAAAAAAACATTCTTCGTACTTTTTTTAGAAAAGTCAAAAAGTACCTTGTTCGACAAAAGATTCCTTTCATACATATTACTAAAAACTCACCGAAGGGTAAAAATGGATTTAAACAATGGAAATAATATTACATTTTGATGAAACATGGATGTGGATGATAAAATACACCCCAGTAAATACTTACGAATAAACAATCTCGGATAAAAATGAGATTGTGATATTTTCCCTTACCTTAGGTCCAATTTGCTTCGTATGTGTCTGAACCTCCTGTATAATGATTTAAATAATGTCATTGACTTATTACAGAATCATATTCATTGTTATGATATCATATATGGTTCACTTATGACATTATATTACCCGTTCTTTTGTAAATTCCATGTTAAAAAGCGTTTTGGGTAAAATCGTTTCATTTATCGTAGGTGTTTTGACTTGTTGTTCTTGACATCATTATTACTTATATCATGATTTACTTACTTCCAGAATATAAAATATGATTTATATATCATATATATTCAGTATATATATATATATATAATAGATAGATAAATAAAATGAAAAACACCGTTCATGGAGACGGTAGTCCGTATGTACGCATGAACGCTGTTTTTCTTTCCTTATTGTCTTGAAATGGAAGTAAGTAGATGACATACATATGTATATATATAAATAAATCCAGTAGCTTTATAATGTCATATATTTCATTATTATTTCTTATATATACATTATAATCATTCTTAAATGGTTAACATGGAAAATGAATCTCATCGCGTCGTGGAGACGATAGTCCGTACGTACGCACGAGCGATGATATCATTTCTATAAATGTTGAATTGAATTGGAGTGGATTATACAATATATCAGAATAAATATGATGTTGTAATAACTATTTATAGTTATTCTTTACACCATTATACCCATCCATGTAAGGTGGTGGTGGAAAATAGATTACACCACGGCGTGGGGACGGTATTCTGTACGTACGCACGCGCGGTGATTTCTTTTTCCGTAGGATGGATAGATGGTGAAATAGGGTTGTTTCATACTTATAATAACATATCGGTATATGAGTGATACTGATGTTATTACTTCATAATGAAACAACCTAAGAAGAATAAGTGGAAGAAGAAATAAAGATAAAAGAATTGGTAACGGTAATTACCTCTTCTTTGAAGTGCCTCTTTGAGACCTCCTCTTAGGGCACTAGAATTGGTCTTTGAGGAAGACCAAGACCTCTAGGATGTTGCTAGGGAAGTGGAGAAGGGATTTTGGCAGGGGTTGGCCGAGCTTGAGTGCTCAAATTGGTGTGAGGAGGAGGGGGAGGAGGTGTCCTTTTATAAGGGAGGAGAGGGGCACCTTAGGAATATCTTAAAATATTATTTTATATTAAAGTCAAAATCGGTTTATAATGGTTCCAAAGGGCCTTATTTAGAAGCTAAGGTGGGGATGGGTAAAAATCCTATCAACAAATAGAATTTAGACAAGTTTAGGATATTATTTTAACCTTATCAATTAGATTTAACTCTAAGTTAAATAATTTAACTTTTACCATGTCTTTTTGTTTTCTTTCACTATATGGTTAATAAACTTACTATAACATGCCAAACGAACCCCAAATTGTTTATTATTAATATATATATCCTTATATAAGTCATTTGGCCGATCCTTAAATTTTTAGGAATACAATAACAATTAATAATATAATATTTCATTTAAAAACTATTTTGTGTCAATTTTGACACTATTTGATATATGATTTTTGTGAAAGTCATAACAGAATTAAATGTTCGAACCAAGTTGATTAAATCAACATTAATATATCATAGTAACCTATAAAATTAGTGGAATTCATAAAAAGTCTCAAATTACATTTATTGTGGTGTTTATAACATCAATTATGTCAATATTTCATTAATAAGATAATTACTGCATCATCGTTGTGTCATAAATAAATTAAATTATTTGATGTCTAAAAATTACAAATAAAATACCATCATGTAGGAAATCTTTTTAACTTTCTAATGAATATTTACAATCGAATTTATATTATGTATAACCCCATATTAAAAATGATTTACTTATTAAACTTTGATTTTAACTATTTTAACCTTTCTTTAAATAAATTAATAATAAATGTCCTAATCTAATCCAAGTGGGCCTAAATGGTCATATTTTATTCCTAAGTTTGTTTTTGGTCGAATTACACTTGTCCAATAGAATTAGGACATGTGTTAGGGTAATAGTAATATCATATTTACCCTTAGTTACCCTATTTACTATTAACCGCGGTAAAAAAAGTAAAAAGTTACTATTCACTAAAAAATTATTTTCATCTCATTGAACCAAATTTTAGTCCTTGATATTAACCATGTCTCTCGGATTTTCGAAATTCCATTCACAGAAGCGGAAAAATTAAGTTTTATGAAAAATTTAGTTTTTTTAACTACCACTTAGTAGTTTCACTATTCATCAAAAATTGATGTTTTTCAGAACAATGCCAAAATTTCATCCTAAGATATATTTCATATTCCGAATTCAAAAATGAAATCTATTTTACCAAATTGATAACATAGAAGTTGAATTAATTAATTTTATAATTAAATCCTGCTGTTAAAATAAATAGCGTGTTTTTAGGAAACAATATATATCAAAAGATTGACACTTGATTATGTCTGGTTTAAATGTGAAATTACAACCAATGACCAACATTGTATTAAATTGTAGAAATATATTCTAAATATACTTTAAAACCACTCAAATTAATAATTTATCACTATTAATTATTTCGATTAAAAAAGTTGTTTTTAATTATAATTTAGTAATTTTCACTATTCATCAGAATATGAAAGTTATCCGAAAAGTACCAAAATTTCACCTTAGGCTAAATTCGATACTCCGAATCCAAGAATGAAGTTCATTTTGAAAAATAAGATTTACAGAATTTTAAAAAGTGGTTATTACTATTCATAACGGCTAGTTTTAATAATATTTTAATAGCACATCGTTGTTTAGTGAAACTCGGTATTGCGTATTACACATGCTATCGAGGTAGGTCGTGATTGCGTGTAATGCAAGGCAAGTCAAGGATGCGTGTTGTGCAAGCTCCTTTTGGTGTAGCGTACAACACAAGACATTAATAAAATTAAAGGAATATATTTTTTTTATAAAATCTTGGGCTGTTACATTCTACCCCCCTTAAAATGAATTTCGCCCGCGAAATTCGTCGGGGTTATAAATGGTTTACTATTCGAAAGTTTCTTTAATAGAAACCCACATCGTAAAAAGGAATATCAAAACCGATCTTTAAAAACAAAAGTATGAAACGTAACGGTTACCCAAATAAATTAATCATTGGGTTTCCACATAGGTGAAAATATGGATATGGAAGAGAAATCTAACCATCATGTTCTGATGGAGAGTGGTAGAGAACATGGCTATGGAAAAGCCAACAATCACAAAGCCATAAATTTGTGACGATCTAAGGTACCATCTGATTCATCATGTATAAGATCACTAGGACAACATTTTTGGTTTTCAAGATCATTTCCCTAAAGTTGAAAATTTGAATTAGAATAATTACTTACTTTATTTTGGAACAATATCACTGTTGTTCGTGCCTTGAACAATTTCCACTTCATCTCTTAAATAAATGAAGTTGAATTTGTTATTCGTGAAGTGTTAGCAGATTATGTGATAGAATGACGGGTCATTCCATCTGTCTCAAACAAAAGGTTAGAAAAAGTTATTAAATATACATAAGTCATTCTATAGTGAGATTAATCATATATGGTTCCTACAATGGACTTATACTTCATATATCATACTGCTTAATATAATAAAACTAGTTTCTACTAAACAGGGACTTCCTGTAGGCCAGTGGTAGGCGATAAAGGCCAGTCGCACTTCGGTTGTGGGTTCGATTCCCACAGCCTTGTCCGAAGCGATGGGCTGTCGCCCGTCCTGCAGGTTGTCCTTTTTATAAAACTATATTACTATAACATCCCATCAATAATATCAAAAATCTTCTATCCTTAAACAATACTAACTTATGTCCAACGTAATCCATTCAAGTCTTTAGGCTTATCCATAATACTGCCGTCCATTCTCATAACATAGTGAAAACGATTACCAGAGATTTAATACCATCGTTGATCCCCATATATCATAAGATATATCTTGTTGGTCACATTCCAAACATTCAAAGGCCTTAATCTTGTACTCTCTTGAATACCCATTGAACCTTAGTGAAAACTTGAATGCAGTTAAAAGTTAACACTTTTCACATACCGAAATCCTCAAAATTCTATATACTCAAACCATGATATCACTTAGTCCTTATATCAATCATGAGCTCATGAATACTATCAAACATTTAATTTTCTCCTTATCCCTTCATTATGCGCATATCATCTACATTCTAAAAATATCTGAATAACCTTTCATGGATACTGGTAACATTAATCATACACTTTCAAAACACAAGGAAAGAAAACAGTGTAACAATCCATAGATGTCTCTTTATTCCAAAATTACACATGATAAACATGTAATCATTCCACTACATTCTCAAACCATTGACCGAGCTTCAAAAATTCTTTCATCTCACATATCATTTGTAGTCTCTTCATCATCATCCACATAAATACTACCCATATGACCATACTGATTCTCTTTATGAGTCTTTCCCTTAGGGCATTGGTTTGCATAATGACCGCACATTCCACATTTAAAACATTTAACCATTGTTGATGTCGTAGCAATACCATTATCCTCATCCATGTTGTTAAATGAACCTTTTCCTTTGCATTTACTTGCTTTGTGTCCTTCTTTTCCACACCCAAAGCATCTTCCAGTTCCCTTGAAACATTCTCCTTGATGCCTCTTCCCACATGATTTACATAGGGGAAATTAAACTTTCTTTCCTCTATGATCATCATGGAACTCCATCTTTCTCTTATTAGTCGAGTCCGGAAACATACCAAATTTTACTTTATTGATCATATTATGAGATTGCTGATTCGGCATAATAATTATGTTTGGACTTCCAAATCCCATTTCATTTGATTGCTTATGAAGAATATCATTCCATTGTCCATCATATCCTCCATTATTGTGAATCATCTTGTTTCCATCCATTTTCTAAAACCCAAACAGAATAGTGTTAGATGCAAAAATCATAATAAAGGGGGAGTAACTTAAATATCTATCATCTTTGGTTTAATCTAATATCGTTACCATAGTTCTAGGACTATATCCTATACATATACTTATCCTTAGGGGCATCCCTAGACATACCTTAGAAATATCTCTAGGGATCTCACTAATGTTTTCGCATCCTAGTTTCCAAAGGTTGACTAAACCTTTCCTCTGATACCAACTGTAGAGACCCGTATCTTGACGTACATGGACATTACATTACTTCTGTGGAATACTTAGTACATAAAAAAAACACACACACAAGGACCGTAATAGTTTAGTGTCTTTGGAAACTCGGAACATAATCTTCTAATCCTGGTGAAAGATCTTCAATATCTCCCATAAAGATCTTCCTTTTTTTTACCTAAAACCTTTCTTTATATCCTGGGGAAAAGAAAACATAAAAGGGTGAGCTCAAATGCTCAGTAAGGGCATACAAAAGAAATAAAAATCATATCATATCTTTCTGAAAATCATAACCTGCAAAAGAGATCATAATATCTTAACATGTAACAAATAATAGAAGTGAAAATGAGATCACCATAATCATAACATGAAACTTGAAACTTTGTGGCATGCACACATAATCATGGAAAATCATTTCTTGTTAGTCATGACTCATTGCCAAGACTATCTTAGTGGACAAAGTCCCTTTCTGAATCGAGTAACCCTCGTTTCAGTCCTGTTTCACTGAACCGGTATAACCTACCATTCCAGCCATGTCTATCTCATGAGATATAAAATCTTTACCCAATGCATTGGAGGGAGATATAGGTCCCACCCATCTTATAATGAATCCTTTCTTATGTGTGCCACATAATCATAAATCATACATCATCGCATAACACATGTAACAAAAATGGGATTCTTGAAACATCATGACATCATAAAATAAATCTTATAAGGCAAATGACTTCATAAAAATAATCCCCTCACAACATAATCAAATCAATGTAATTAAAGGGATAAAAACAGAACCCTTTATTATCTTAGATGGAAAATAATTTTGATAAAACACTTGAACTTCATTCTTGAGGAAAATATCCTTTCTACTTCAAAAACATTTTTCCTTTCATAACATGTCATAAAACATTAAAATAAAAGAAGTTGATTAAAAATAAACTTGAAAACTTGTAAAGGAAGCTTCTTGGAAATAATGTTTTAAAAATCCATTCATGTCGTATAAGTTAAAAAAACATTCTTCGTACTTTTTTTAGAAAAGTCAAAAAGTACCTCGTACGACAAAAGATTCCTTTCATACATATTACTAAAAACTCACCGAAGGGAAAAAATGGATTTAAACAATGGAAATAATATTACATTTTGATGAAACATGGATGTGGATGATAAAATACACCCCAGTAAATACTTACGAATAAACAATCTCGGATAAAAATGAGATTGTGATATTTTCCCTTACCTTAGGTCCAATTTGCTTCGTATGTGTCCGAACCTCCTGTATAATGATTTAAATAATGTCATTGACTTATTACAGAATCATATTCATTGATATGATATCATATATGGTTCACTTATGACATTATATTACCCGTTTTTTTGTAAATTCCATGTTAAAGAAGCGTTTTGGGTAAAATCGTTTCATTTATCGTAGGTGTTTTGACTTGTTGTTCTTGACATCATTATTACTTATATCATGATTTACTTACATCCAGAATATAAAATATGATTTATATATCATATATATTCAGTATATATATATATATATAATAGATAGATAAATAAAATGAAAAACACCGTTCATGGAGACGGTAGTCCGTACGAACGCATGAACGCTGTTTTTCATTCCTTATTGTCTTGAAATGGAAGTAAGTAGATGACATACATATGTATATATATACATAAATCCAGTAGCTTTATAATGTCATATATTTCATTATTATTTCTTATATATACATTATAATCATTCTTAAATGGTTAACATGGAGAATGAGTCTCATCGCGTCGTGGAGACGGTAGTCCGTACGTACGCACGAGCGATGATATCATTTCTATAAATATTGAATTGAATTGGAGTGGATTATACAATATATCATAATCAATATGATGTTGTAATAACTATGTATAGTTATTCTTTACACCATTATACCCATCCATGTAAGGTGGTGGTGGAAAATAGATTACACCACGGCGTGGAGACGGTATTCCGTACGTACGCACGCGTGGTGATTTTTTTTCCGTAGGATGGATAGATGGTGAAATAGGGTTGTTTCATACATATAATAACATATCAGTATATGAGTGATACTGATGTTATTACTTCATAATGAAACAACCTAAGAAGAAGAAGTGGAAGAAGAAATAAAGATGAAAGAATTGGTAACGGTAATTACCTCTTCTTTGAAGTGCCTCTTTGAGACCTCCTCTTAGGGCACTAGAATTGGTCTTTGAGGAATACCAGAACCACTAGGATGTTGCTAGGGAAGTGGAGAAGGGATTTTGGCAGGGGTTGGCTGATCTTGAGTGCTCAAATTGGTGTGAGGAGGAGGGGGAGGAGGTGTCCTTTTATATGGGAGGAGAGGGGCACCTTAAGAATATCTTAAAATATTATTTTATATTAAAGTCAAAATCGGTTTATAATGGTTCCAAAGGGCCTTATTTCGAAGATAAGGTGGGTATGGGTAGAAATCCTATCAACCAATATAATTTAGACAAGTTTAGGATATTATTGTAACCTTATCAATTAGATTTAACTCTAAGTTAAATAATTTAACTTTTACCATGTCTTTTTGTTTTCTTTCACTATATGATTAATAAACTTACTATAACATGCCAAACGAACCCCAAATTGTTTATTATTAATATATATATATCCTTATCTATGTCATTTGGCCGAACCTTAGATTTTTAGCAATACAATAACAATTAATAATATAATATTTGATTTAAAAACTATTTTGTGTCAATTTTGACACTATTTGATATATGATTTTTGTGAAAGTCATAACAGAATTAAATGTTCGAACCAAGTCGATTAAATCAACATTAATATATCATAGTAACCTATAAAATTAGTGGAATTCATAAAAAGTCTCAAATTACATTTATTTTGGTGTTTATAACATCAATTATGTCAATATTTCATTAATAAGATAATTACTGCATCATCGTTGTGTCATAAATAAATTAAATTATTTGATGTCTAAAAATTACAAATAAAATACCATCATGTAGGAAATATTTTTAGATTTCTAATGAATATTTACAATCGAATTTATATTATCTATAACCCCATATTAAAAATGATTTACTTATTAAACTTTGATTTTAACTATTTTAACCTTTCTTTAAATAAATTAATAATAAATGTCCTAATCTAATCCAAGTGGGCCTAAATGGTCATATTTTATTCCTAAGTTTGTTTTTGGTCGAATTACACTTGTCCAATAGAATTAGGACATGTGTTAGGGTAATAGTAATATCATATTTACCCTTAGTTACCCTATTTACTATTAACCGCGGTAATAAAAGTAAAAAGTTACTATTCACTAAAAAATTATTTTCATCTCATTGAACCAAATTTTAGTCCTTGATATTAACCGTGTCTCTCGGATTTTCGAAATTCCATTCACAGAAGCGGCAAAATTAAGTTTTATGAAAAATTTAGTTTTTTTAACTACCACTTAGTAGTTTCACTATTCATCAAAAATTGATGTTTTTCAGAACAATGCCAAAATTTCATCCTAAGCTATATTTCATATTCCGAATTCAAAAATGAAATCTATTTTACCAAATTCATAACATAGAATTTGAATTAATTAATTTTATAATTAAATCCTACTGTTAAAATAAATAGCGTGTTTTTAGGAAACAATATATATCAAAAGATTGACACTTGATTATGTCTGGTTTAAATGTGAAATTAAAACCAATGACCAACATTGTATTAAATTGTAAAAATATATTCTAAATATACTTTAAAACCACTCAAATTAATAATTTATCACTATTAATTATTTCGATTAAAAAAGTTGTTTTTAATTATAATTTAGTAATTTTCACTATTCATCAGAATCTGAAAGTTATCCGAAAAGTACCAAAATTTCACCTTAGGCTAAATTCGATACTCCGAATCCAAGAATGAAGTTCATTTTGAAAAATAAGATTTACAGAATTTTAAAAAGTGGTTATTACTATTCATAACGGCTAGTTTTAATAATATTTTAATAGCACATCGTTGTTTAGTGAAACTCGATATTGCGTATTACACACGCTATCGAGGAAGGTCGTGATTGCGTGTAATGCAAGGCAAGTCAAGGATGCATGTTGTGCAAGCTCCTTTTGGTGTAGCGTACAACACAAGACATTAATAAAATTAAAGGAATATATTTTTTTTTTAAAATCTTGGGCTGTTACAATAACAAAAAATAAATTTCTCAAAAAATTATTAATAGAATAAAAATAATAATGATTCCATTATCCTTTGTTTAATTATTGAATGACTCATTTCTATTGAACATAAAATTATGGGATTTATTCTACAAGATTCTACACTAAATTGATTCTTTAGATGAGTATTATTTTTATTAATATGGTTTGAATGAATGGAAAATGTAATAGATTTTAGATTGAATTATCTTTTTTATGTTTGTTACAAAAGTAAACTTATATCATCCTGGGATAATACTCCAATTTAATTCATTGTCATTCATTTATAAATTTTTTTATTGTCTTCTAATTTGAACATTAAATGAAATCATCCCTCAATAATGATTTATATTCTCCTCCCTACATTTCCAATACCTTTGAATAATTTTATATTTAATATATTGATTTATAATATGTTTGTTTTAATCTATTGTATTGCTAATAAAACCCCATATTTCAACCACCAAATTTTAATGAATTTTTGTTTAAATTTTATCTTTATAAGAAATATTATAATTATATATTAATTGAGATTAAATAAGGGATTCCATAGAAGTATTCGGTCAATTTTAAATGTTGGGATGACATTAATTTATAATGAAATATTTTGGTTCTTGGTTTAACTAAAAAAATAATCTATGGATAAAGAATATATCCATGAAGTCCTCTCACTAGTTATGTAAATTATGTAATGTAATGGTAATATTAATTATAAATTTAATGGGATTAGGTAGAAAAAAAGATAACTAAACATCACATGTTTCTTATTTTTTCCTAACAGAGACTTTGAAGTATCCAATATGGTTTTCTATTTTATTAGTGAGGTTGTGATGTGATAATCTGTTATTGTAATAACCTATGCTCAAATTGTGATGTATTAACACTTTTATTTGGTAAATAGATGAAAGGTAATGTCATTTTATCCAATAGAGTACAATTATCTCAATAGAAATATTTCAATTGATCAAGGTTTTAATTTGGAATCATTTGTTATATATCATCAATGTTCTTATAGTGGTATGATGTTTTATAGAGTTTGAATTTTAATATCAAATGGTTTATTTTGAGTGGTTCAATAATTTAATATCATGAGGTATCTAATATATGGTCTCTTCCCCAACATTAGTGTTGGTTCTTGTAAGGTTTTGGAAGCTCATGGAGCTGGTAAGAAATTGTGAATTGATTATGATGGTCCTTGAGTTTCTTAATGGAATTAAGTAGTTCTAGGAACACAATAATACTATGATACAAGTTATATATAAAATGTTATCATCGATGTAACAGTCCGAAACATGTTCCAAATTTAACTTTTTGATAGCTGGGGTAATTTCAATGATTAAGGATGTGAAATATTTTTTTTCTAAATATAAAATACTGAAGTTAAATATTAAGGGATTTTACGAAGAACACACATATCATATGTAAACTAACTAGTGAGACTCGGAGGGACCATCAATATAATGGGATCTATAATGGTGTTCATACTATAGTTTGGAATTCTCTTAGTGTCCAATGTATTCTAAATATAAAAAACACATATGTATAACTAAAAAAATTTATAATGGGATGACATGACTTGAGGTGATACCTTATTAGAAAAACAAATAACACATGAAATTGAAAGGATTATTATTCCAATATAAATCTAATATAGTGATTATTAGAAACAAAAGTGAAAGGAAAAAATACTTTTGAGGATCCCAATATCTAAACCCCCTAATTGAAAATGGTTGGAGGGTGATACATTGGGATTAGTAAGTACATGTATCCCTGATCACAATGCTAAATAAATTTAGTGTAACTAAAATATGTGATATTTTTTCAATGATAGAATTTGTGTCAATATTAGGAATCCCCAATTTCATCACATAAATATAGATGATCTTCGGAGGTAAGAGGTTCATGTTTATATGTAAAATTTAGTTCTTCATAAAAACTCTATGGAATGTTATAGGTAAATGTTATGTAATTAAATAAAACTAAGGGGTGAAGATAATAAAATTAATGAAAGAACAATCTTGGATTACATGAATGAGAAGAAAATTACATAGATCAATGTTCAAGAAATAATTTAAATATTTTTCTTCTATGAATGCATGATTATCTTATAATTATACATTAATTATATGTACTAAGTGGTTTATAAGTTTAAGAAAATAGTTTTAGTAGAACCAACATGAAATTACATTACCATTGAATGGATCCTATATAATTCTATGACCCAAAATTTAATAAATGAAAATTTATTTTTTATTTATTTAATTACTCATCATGAAATAGATTTTTAGAAAAAATTTGCACTACATCGATCATTTTTGAACATTATAACTAAATAGATTTAAAATACTATTAAGTGTCGTATTTTTTGATTATATAGTAATTGAATAATGATTTTATTCAAACATTATATAAGGGTTTATGAAAAACTCTAATTGAAAATGTTGGGAAAAGTTATGGCTTCGACTGGAAGAACCTTACCCTATGAATCCCATTTATCCAATCTTCTATGAAAACAATAACTAGGAGTTTCCCTTGACCATCCTCAAGAAATGATTCAACTACTAAATCATTAGAGAAATCATTTATATGAGACATTTGGATACATTTAAATCCTAGTCCATACCATTTTTCTTTAACCACCCTAAAAAAATCCCAGCAACCCACACTATAGCACTAGGCCATTCACTAATTTGGGAAAATGTTATATATCGGGGCCACAATTGTGTGAATTTTTATATTTTCATTCAATAAAAAGGATTAAATTTATCAAATTTTTATGATTACTTTTTAAATTACTAACTCATGGGTTTTATAGAAGTTATATTTTCAATGAATCGAGGGTAAATTCTTTTTTTAATGTATATTTTTTCAATATGGACATGTATTATATGAAATTCTGAATTTTTGAAATAATAGAAATTTTAAGGACAAATTATTTCGAAATATTGTATATTAATTGTAAATAATATTATACTATTATCAAGTGAAATTAAATTTTTATATGGATCATAAAAAAGTTATTATCAAAAAACAAATATTTTAATTAATTCATATTTTTATTTAAAATTGTAAATTATATTATTTAAAAAATTTATTTCATAAAATAAATATTAATTTTAAAAGCATCATTTATATATTATCCATTGCTTACTATTTTCTTAATTTTTATATATATTTCTTTTTTTATGTAAATATTAAATATGGTTTATATATTTTTTATCTATTAAGAAATCATAGTGACATAAATGCGAGTTAATATGTTCTATAAATGTTATTAAATACCAAGTACATATTTCCACTTTACAAAAATTATTTTCAAAAATAATTATAGGATTTTTAATCCCGTATTGATTTCTCCAAATCATATATTATATTTTAAGGTTTAAGTAGAATTATTTATAAATATGACTCACTACAACATAACCAAGGGTGTTATTTTAATGATATATGATCCTCAAAGTAGTATAATAATAAAAATAAATTATTTTTATTAGAAATAATAGGAAAAGAATTTTATGTATTGTGTATTGAATAATTTTTCATATAGATTTCATTTTATATGTTTTCAAACTAATAATATATTATCGAATCATTTTATATATCAAATCAAAAAAAATATCATCAATCCTAAAAAATCATTGTATAATTTCATTAATTTTAACTTATAATTCTATATATTTCCCAATGTATCAAAAATCCCTTACTAAGATCCCCTAGACATTTTATAATCTCCCTCTCTAGGAAAGGGATTTTCTTCTTCTCCACCTTTTTCGACAAATTTCATTAAATTATTCTTGTTTCCGAGAATAAAGGTTGGGATACATTTTCCGGAATCTATATTATGATACTTATTATTTTCATGTGGGGAATTTCCAATTTCAATATCATTTAACCCTTCTATGAATGCTTCTATACTGCTATTATGATACCTAAATCATTATATGATTTCCCATGGAATTCATTTTTTAGTGCATAGAAATTTTCATATCCATTAAAAAAATATTCACTAATATGAAAATAACATTTATGGATTTTGAGTATCTATATATGTCTCTTAGACTCCATAATTATGGTAAATTTTTTATATACTATCATCGATAGTTATGTAAGATACTCTTCAATTTAAAATCATGGTAATGAACTCATGGATGGGATTAGATAACCCATTCACAGGGGAAGAGTGTAGTGAAAAGTGAATGAAAATTATAATCATGTTTCTTCTCTAGTTAAATTTTTTATTTTACATCCCATTGGGTTATTAACTTGTTATCTGGTGCTACTTTTTATTGAGATTTTAATCATAAACTTAATTGGAAATAGATGAGTGTGAATGAATTAGAATAGAAAAATAAGGATATATTTTTATATGCATTATATATTTCAGTTATATATTTGTTACATGTAATATATAATCTTAGAATATTTTTTAAATTTTATCACTTATTATAGTCAATAATAAATAAATATAAAGCATTGTGATTTTTTATTTCACTATCTATGAAAAATATTAAGAAATAATGAGCCATTGGTAATATAATTACTTTTATACTAGTTTAATGATTATATTGTTGTAACACCCCAAGCTTCTATGGTACGTTTCCCTTCGAATAATGCGATAGCGTGTGTTGTACGCAACCTCAAGTTCTAACACACACCACAACTAATTAAACTAGCCGTTGTGAATAGTAATACCTACTTTTTGAAATCATATATATTCTATATTTCAAAATGGACTTCATTTTTGGATTCGGAATATCAAAATTAGCCTAGGGTGAAATTTTGGTACATTTCGGATAACTTTCATATTTTGATGAATAGTGAAAATTACTAAATTTTAATTAAAAACAACTTTTTTAATCAAAATAATTAATAGTGATAAATTGTGAATTTGAGTGGTTTTAAAGTATATTTAGAATATATTTTTACCATTTAATATAATCTTGGTCATTGGACATAATTTTACAATTAAACCGAACATAAACAAGTGTCAATCTTTTGATAGTTATTATCTCTTAAAAACACGCTTTTTGTTTTGACAGCGGGAATTAATTTTAAATTAATTTCTTCCACTTATGTGTTTTGAATTTAGAAAAATGGATTCCATATTTGGAATCAGGATTTTCTAATTGTTTAAATAGGTAACTTTTATTTTTAGACATTTTGAAAAATTACTGCGGTAAATATTTTATTTACCATGGTTAAGGGTAAATCCGGTAAATAAGGGTTAAAAACAATATTATAATAATACTAAATTACCCTAAAACGTGTCTCAAACCTATTGTTTGATACATGGTCGACCATGGGCATCTTTGGGTCTATTTTGGGACCCCATGGATCCACTTGTAAGTGATAATGACACATTATATTAATAAAGCTAAAATAAAAATAAAAATGGCATAAGCTTACATCTTTTAGAAGAACAATTTTTACATAGGTTTATACATGTTGGATTTTCTATTATAAATATTAATTAGAAAGCTAAAAAGATTACCTACATGATGATATTTTATTTATAATTTTTAGACATCAAATAAGTTAAATTATTAATGACACAATAATGATGCAATGTTTACCTCATTAATAAATCATTTAAATAAATAAGATTATAATGATTAAAATATTATCTAAAACCTGTCCAATTCTTATTGGTTGATGTTATTTAGAATATGAGTCATCTTATTTTCGACTTCAATGATTTTTGGACCATTATAAACCGAATACAAATATATTATAAAGTAATACTTTCACACTTTCCTAAAGAGCCCCTCCTCTCCCTTATAAAAGGAGACCACTTCTACTCATTCCTCACACCTCTCAAGCCACTTGGATCGTCCAAACTCTGCCCAAATAAGCTCCCCACATCCCTCTACTCCTCCTTGAAGCTTCCCCTTAGGCAGAAAGCATTTCAAGAAGTCCTTTGGTTCCATCCAAAGTGAGTTACCTAAATTAAAGGTAACGATTTCTCTTAAATTATTTTCATTTATTTTGCTTCTTCAACCCCCAAACTCTTTTTATTTCCTTTCTTTTGTAACAACACCAGTATCCACAATATACTAGGATG
Source organism: Viscum album (assembly GCA_963277665.1). NCBI lineage: Eukaryota > Viridiplantae > Streptophyta > Magnoliopsida > Santalales > Viscaceae > Viscum > Viscum album. Next base: position 1,249,784,151 of record OY728148.1, read on the forward strand.
TTGTTATAAGAAGGATTCAAACTACACATACACACAACTCCATCTAATGGATGATGAACATAATGTTTCTGTGGATGGCAAACTAACGCCTCACGAAACGATGATTGTTCAAAAACATCTTACCGCCTCTCATGGTGGCCATTATGATGGCACTGTAATTAAATATGATATTAATGATATATATTTTATATATAATCTTCTGTAATTCCATTTTATTTCATACCATTATTCGTTTCATGTTGTATATACATACGATAATTTCATTTGAGGAAGTGCGGACTACCGCCCCCTTAAAATGATATGACTCGTTCATACCACACATGGAACGTATAAAGGATGGTGTTAATGAACTTAAGTAACATATATAAAATATTATATTATACTGGAATAGTAATATACCTATGTATCATTTGGATTCAATTCTTTTAAAATAAAAATTAAATGGAAGTTGCGTTCGTGCGTACGTACGGACTACCGTCTCCACGAACGCAATGAGATTCATCCTCCATCGTATCCATTCAAGTATAATTATCATTTGATGATTTAAAAATTATGTTTAAGGACTTGATACCATTCTGGATTTGAATAATATACAACCTATCCTTTACAAACATGTCTTACGTAACAAAACATACAAATGAAAACAAGTAAGTTAACACCCGAAACAACGATAATACTAAGATATTATTATCAAATCAATATTAAAAGATCATATATGATATCATATTAATATATATGATTCTTGTATAATTTAATAACAATTATTTCACCATTATAAAGGAGGTTAACCTACCCCAACCAAGGAAAAGTACAAGGTAAGGGGTTTTCATCTCACTCCTTATTCCCGTGAGATTCATGTCATATTGCCACCATCACCTTTTGTGTGGTGTATGTACTACCCATAATTATATTCTTTGTGTAATACACTCTAATTTATGTTTATTTACATATTCATTGTATGATACCTCTTTCATGGGTTGTATGTTTCATAAGTTACCAAATTGGTAAGGGTTATTTCACAATCTCTTCATTATCCGAGGTTGTATTATACGTAATAATCTACTGGGATCTCTTTATCATCCACATCCATGTTTCTTCGAAATGTATTTCAAAACATTTTTACTATTTACATGAATATGGGTTAGAGCCATTTATAACCTTGTTTGACTTTTTATAAGAGGTTTATAAAGGAATCATTCCATCGTTTTCAAAACAAGGTCCTTTTTAACCTTTTCGACAGAATTGAGGTAAGAATGTTTTTTTAACTTATACGGCGGGTGCGGTTATTTTCCGCCGTTATAAAATCGTCGAAGCTTTCCATACAAGCTTATAAGAATATTTTCAAAGAAAATGTTTTATTTTATATGGATCTTAAATGATTTCAAAATAAAAGGAGATACTTCTTTAAAAAGAATTTTGATTTTATCTATGTCAACATCCTTTGATGGATTTTAAGATTATTTGAAGTTGATTTATTATGATACAAAACTTCTATATTGTATTGAAGGTTTTGTGATATGTTTTACTGTGGATGTGCTATTTTTATACCATTCATAGTTTATGGTGAAATTATTGACATTTCGTATGCTAGTTTTAATACGAACATTTATGTTATGTTTAAACCTTTTCATATGGGAATGCATTGGACTTAATAAGTGACGGGTGGAGCCCGCTATAGCTCCTCGATGAATCGGTAGGTCTCATGAGACAACATAGTGTCTTGGCACAAGGCCTTGACAAAATCTTATTTGTAGTCTTGGCACGAGGCCTTGTCTATGTGGTTATGATAGTCTGGCATTATGCATTCCAACATTATGAAAGTGGTTATTGATATTGCATGTGATTATTCAATTAGTAGAATATCCATGTGAACAAGTAAATGGCATTATTTCATTTTACTTTTTCCATACTATGTTGAAGTTCAAGTTTAAAAGGATTTTGTTTTAGTTATTCATTGCCTTAAATGTTTGTGCTTATTTTTGAATGTTCCGCTATATTGTTATCCTTACTGGCCATTTGAGCTCACCCCTTTTCTATGTTTTATTTTTCCCAGGATGTGAAGATGTAAGTTATGAATGACCTGCAGGGATATTATGAGGGGATTATAGTGTGGACTGTGGAAACATTATGTTGTTGTAGTAGTTTTTCATTTTATGATGTAATGTAAAACTTATGAATATATCTAGTTTTTCCAAGGCTACTAAACCAATCGGTCTTTCGAGATTTGATCTTTCTTGTGATCATGCCAATGTTACGAAGTAATGCACCGACTCTGGGTAGCTGGGGTCGGGGCGTTACAATTGTTATATATCAGGGGTTTTAATGATGGTTTTGACCCATTTAGGGAATCTGATTCAATTTTATCGTTAAAAATTACCTCTAGAATGTGGTACTCAGAAAAATGTTAAAATAATTGAGGAGCAACTGCCTATTGCTTCTGAGAATTAAATGGATGATAATATTCACAGAAAGTTAATATGGTTCATGTGATCCATAGAGAGTGCAATAAACTAGGTTGGTTCTCCCAATCAACAAGACAGCTAACCTGAACTATGAAATGGACATAGAGAAATTCCCTATCTTGCTGATATGCAGAATAAAATTTGGAATCAATGTTTTGATAATGGAATTGATTAATAAAAATAATCTATGATATTAAAATAATCTAAAATGATTATATATAAAAATAATTTGGATCCATAAACACTGTGTATAATAAAAATATGAACAAGATCAAAATATATCTATTGAAGAACAAAACTAAAATAACAAACGAACAACCAAATCAATAAAACAAAAACCAGATATCAAAGTTACATCTTTGTCACCATAATTAATTAGAACAATGTTAATCTGTAAGAGAAAATTATAATCCTAAACAGGTAAAGATATCTATTTATCAATTACGGAGTTGTACACGTAACATGAGAGCATAAATAGCACAGTCGGTATGAACCATAAAATCCATACATGAATATTCCTAAAATAGTTCATAAAGTGATGTTTGAAATAAATTGTAAAATAGGATGATATCATTTGAATATCCAAAAAAACATGCTGGCGATAAAAATTTTATAAACCCCAAACACATAAATCATATTTAAAACAATTTTCAGTTATAAAAATCAATTTATAAATCAAAAAATCTATGAAGCAAACCAAGTGATAAATAGACTATACTGAAAACAATGTCAACAAAAAAGAGGAAACAACATTTAGAGTAAACAACCAATGTGAAGAAATAATGTTGAATATAAATATTGGTAATCATCTTAATTTTCCGAACATAATAAAATTAAATTCAAGATGTTATCTCGTTAGACTCACCTATTAGAAAATGGTGAAGTTCTATAGTCAATGACCAACAACAATTCCCTGATCTACTATCACTAGTGGAAAATATGGCATGGAATCTCAAAACAATATTTGGTTAACCCATCCATCTAATTAATAATAGATTGAAGCCATCACTTGACCCCATAAAAGATACCTATGAATCAAAAAAAAATTATTTTGATAATGTTTAGGTCACCAAAAGTCTAGAATAAACCAATAAACCAACAATTACATTGCAATTTAATATCCTATAATTTAACACCACCAATTTTATGACCCTCCCCTAAGAGGGGAAAATTTAATAGTTCCCATCACATTACCAAAAATTAAAACGATACAACTATGCCTATGCATCCCATAATTTCAATACAATTTCAAAATATCATATGTTATAAACTAGTTAATATCTTTCACAAAACAAATTTTATTAAAAAAATAAATATTTTAACCAAATAAGAAGCATACATCATACTATAATGGTTAAAAAAATAAAATCATTATCATTTAGTTATGAAACAATTTTCCAAGTCTCCTACAGGAAAAATAATTTGGAAATGCATTGGGAATCACATTTAAAATCACTAGGGAGATATGAAATCATTTAGAGAAAAAATGTGTTTTAAAATATAAAATTGAAATAAGTAGATCCATAGAAGAGAATAATAAAAGAAAATGTTTTTTAAGTCATAGTTTTATAGTGATTTTCTACACAAGGAAATATAATCACATTGTATATCCACATATTATCCCAATTATGTTTTGAATATTCCCACATCCAATGGAACATCTATTTTAATACATAAAAAATACAGAAAACCCAATTTTTTGAGTTACCACATTTGTTACAATAAAACACAAAAAAATCAACACATATGATCCAAACAATGTAATGGGACAACAACCCACACATACAAGGTTCAAAAACCCATATAACCAAATAAAAAAACATAAATGAGGCCAATAAAAATCCAAAATACCAAATTTCAACCAAATACTCTAATTTTTGTTTTATCAAACACCATGCATGGATTAATATAAATCCATAATTAAATAAAATATTTGAGAATTAATTTTCATCAAATTATAATTATCAAAACTCTAAAAAAATATTTTACCACACCGAAATAATGAATTTAACATTTTGAAACCATTTATTAAAAACATGCACCTATCAACATTTTAAGAATCTGAAATAGATGGGATAACTTACCTCACTAGTATGTAAATGTAATAAAACACAATAAATGGAATGAACGTATCCCAAAAAGAAATATCAAAACCCTATAATCAATTAAATCAACCATCATTTCCCATTCTCTAATTCTAATGTTCATCAAAGGGAGAGCCAAGCTGAAAAATACAATGAAAATAATCAAGGATGATAAAAGGATGATAATGTTGGACCAATACTCTTATAAACACAACTTAAAAACATTGATTGAAAGATATATAGATGGATGAGACAATTAAGAGGATCTAGGGAAGCCATATCATTAACCTAAGTTGATGAAACAAGATGAACATTAAAAATGGATTTAAATGTGGGAGAGGAAAAATAAACTTTAGTGTTTTAAGATCCATAAAAAGGATGAATGGGTTTAATTAATAGTTTTGGGAAATTATTGTTTGATCATTATGAAAGTATTCCACACCCTATACTAAAAGTAGTACCCCAGTATGGGCTGGCTACATTATTTACCGATCCATGTGCCAACCATGAAAAATATCTCTCTCAAATTTCAAAGCCCTGCTACAGGCTTTTAATAAGGTTTCCTCTAACCCAGTGCAATTCATTCACCATTCCAAAAAAAAGACACTTTCTGTTTTTCTATTGCCCTGACATAATTTGGTCCAAAGCATGGTCAAACAATTTATAGGGATAAAAACCATCCAAACTACCAAAAATTAAAAATTCACATTGATAGATCAATTATAAAATCATCCAAAAACCACGAATGGTGAAAAAGAAAAAAGGAATTTTTTTTGTCAAAGTGGGATAATTCTCCCCATGGAAAACACTTTATATCCCAAGAAATTCCCCCAGTTTAATGAGAGACAAACTGAGTCCAAAAATTCAACGTTTCACATTAAAATCCCAAACCTTTGAGTGACTCTTTTAACTTTTCAAATCTCACTAGACCATCGGTAGATAAAAAAACTACAAATGCAACCTTGGTGAAATGAAATAATGGGTTATAACAACAATAATAATCATGGAAACAACCTAATTATCACAAGGGATCTCTCGTACCATTAAACAATACTGACATTCGAACACCCAATATGACCAAAGATTTCACCTTTATGAGTAGAAAAAATTGAATAATATCAATATATGAAAAGAAAACCATGATTCATAAATTTCTCAAGACTCAAGAATCTAAAAATAGAGCACAAATGGTATCTAAAACCAATCATTAAAAATCATATGCATCCACAATAATGAAAAATTAAATTATGTCTTCCTTCCAAAAATGCACAACCACTAGATCTATAGGAGAACATGCTCACGAATCCCGGAGGAAGATGATACAACTTTGATTTTTATGATAAGGAGGAACTTAAAATAGAAAAAAAATTATAGTAGTGAAACATAAACCATCTCAATTATAAAATTAGTGAAAATATTTTTTCAATGTTTCTACACCTTAATTCAACAAAATTTGAAAAACATAACTCTAAGACTTAAAGATGGATCCCTGATGTTTTCAAGCCTTCTCTGTCCCAAAATCAAGATATGAAAACACCTAATTAAGTCTTTTTTTGGGAAACACTTCTTATAGAACATCAGTAAGTCACCCAGATGCCCCCATCATTGAAAAGTCTTCAAAGGATTATAATAAGACATTCTTAATTGGTGGAGCTGACCACACCAAATAAAACGTGGAACATTCCAAGTAAATACAAATATAGATATAAAAAATTATTATCTTATTGAACTAGTTCCTCTTTTACAACCTTTTAATCATATGGGGAACCTTCATGAGAACCACGATACACCAAATTTATAAGTACAAAAGATTATGATCTGTGAACAAAATATTAATGAAACGACTTATCCACCAGCATACAAATGAATAAATCACTATATGAGATAACTCACTAAATAATATATAAAACATGATCTATAAATATGATATAAGCTTTCATCAAGTCATTTGTTTAAAAAATGATGAAAATAGACAACCTATTTAATGAGATTACTCACTGACCATAGAACAAACCCATAAAAAATATTTGAGAGTTCTCAAAGACCAGGAAATGATTTCCACTTCATCTAGACACTCTATAGATTCTTAATGACTTTTATCAGAAGAAAACCTAGAAAAAAACAAATATTAACTTGACTCATCCATCCCACTTGGATTTCGGGTAGGATACAATAATAAAAAGAACTCATTGGAAACTATGTGGACCTTTCTAGTTGTTACAATCAGATGTAAATAAATAGAATGAAAATCAATATTCATCCAAAAATCAACCCAATAACACCCCTAACAATAACAATATGTCACAAAATATTCATCATAAAAAATTTCCTAATCATATTTCAAAAACATACACTTTTATTTCAAAATGATTTTTATTTCACTCAATAGAATCCTTTAAAAATAAAAATAACTCATTTCAAAATCCATCTGAATCACTAAATCCTACGTTTAAAACAAATAAATAACCCAAAATAAATTTTCTTTTGAAAATCCATATAAAAAAATATATTTCCATTTAAATTGACTCTTGTTGGTTAAATGAAAACAAAACATAACCTAAAAAAACTCCTAGATTGAGGAACTATTATCCACTCATACCATGAAAAATGGTTTAGAATTCATTTTCCTAGGCTAGACCCAACCAATAGTATCATATTTAAATGTTTACATAGGATATAAATTGTTTACAACCATGTGAAATCCCACTATAGAACATCATATCACTTCTGTTTTCTTTCATCATTCATAAAACCCAAATTCCTAGAAAAAAATCAAATATGAGAATACCCTAAGAAACATGAGGCTTTAAATGAAAAAGGGATCAAATTGGTTTGAACCTAACTATCAAATCCCAAATATCATAATCTCAAAAACACCTGATTCCATAAAAAGATCCCGCTTATAAATTATTTTCACAAACCAGGTCTAGTTTCCATTCAATCAAACAAAATACCAGGCCTATAATAAGTCATGATAGGTGAACTTCATCTTCCTAGGATGGTGGCTAACATCGGGATTCAAATATATCGTAGTGGGAATGATTAATAACAATAATAAAAAAAATAAAAATAAACCAAAAAGTGTATGTAACCAACCCTAGTGGATCCATAAACATTGAGTACAAAAATATCAACATGATCCCAATATAGAAACTGCATAATAAAAATAATGACAAAAAAACTAAAACCAAACAAAACTAGTAACAACATGATCTTCTTGTGACCTTTTGGTCACCACATTCCACAAGAATGACAACTCTCTATAAGAAATACAAAATATGACTTGATCCTCCAAAATAGTTCATTTCTACTAATTATGATTTACAAAAGTAGGGTGTGACCATATGATGCTCAATAGGTTATAACCACTGAATAAATACATATACATTCTGTAAAACCTCTAAAAATAGATAATAATTTATTATTAAATATTTTTCAATAATTTAATGATACAAAAATTTCTTTCTAGGAAAAAACACATTTAGAAACAATAGACACATCGTTTCTTTTAAAAATACATTTCCCTTCCAAAATCCTGATTAAAAAACCAATACCCAAATTGGAACCCAACAATGTTATAAAAAAATATGTTGAAAATAATGGAAATAAAAAAACAATAAATACTTGTCTAGAAGAAATCCTAAGAACATAAAAATAAAGGAAATCATATAGATAGTTAATCATGATAATTTTGTAAATATATTTAGAAGTAATCAATATTGGAACTCTAGTAAGACTCACATGCTAATATATAGTTCATCTCCCTAGTCAATTAACAACATTCCTTCTCTAATATAGCCATACTAGTGGAACCTTCCAACATGCCTCTTAATAAATACGTGCTTACCAGTTCATATAAATAGAACTATTAAATAACTATCACAGGACCCCCAATATGATTCCCATGAATCCAATTCTAATACTTTGATGATAATTAAGAGTTAATCCCAAGTATGTAATTAAAAACATAACCCACATAATACATTGTTCATTCTTAGCCTAGACTCTATCACCACATATGCAACAACCCTCTCCTCATTTGGACATCCATAGAGGATCCAATCACATGACCATCCACTCACAGATCCCAAATTCAGGTACACATAACATGAATTCCAAAAACAATCAAAATAAACAAATGTAAAAAATGTCCCTTAACCTTCCAAAAAAATTCATTTCCAAATCAACTTATTAAACCAAGTAGGATGCGTGATACATTTTTTAATGTTTCAAAATGTTCCTTAGCGATTAATATATTACCAAGAAAAATTCCAACATACATATTTGGACAAGATATAGTAAACATATTAGGAAACCACATTTAAAATAATTTGTGAAATTACTAAATCATGTAGAACTCATTGTGGTTTTAAAAGAGTCATTTGAAATAAGGGGATCCAATTATGAGAATAAAAAAAGGAAAAATTTGTTTTGAAATATGGGATTCAAAGTGAATTTTTTCATATAAAACTATCATTTTTCGTCAAATCCATATATTTACCCTATAAAAATATGTATATGTACACACACAATGGTATATCCATGGAAAACCATAAAAAATCAGAAAAAAATTTGAGTGAGTAACACATTATATTCTCACAAACCCAACAAATAATAATATGAGAGAAAACCATATAATGGAACAAATAACAACACATACCATGATCGATATCCATGTAAACAAAATTCAAAGGCCTAAATGCAGCAAAAGACAATCTATAAGGCCAAATTTATTTCAAAATGACCCATGTGAATTTATTTTGATACCATAAATGAATAAATTAATCATCCTAAGTAAAGAAATCCATTGATAACTAATTTTCATAAACTTTCTTCTGTGAAAACAACAAATTAAATTAAAATAGAACACTAAAATCTTGACTATCACATTTATAGTCCATTTGAAAATGTATGACTAGAAATAACAATTCTTTGTTTATTAAATGGATGGATACACCTTCCTCAAAGATGTTAGAATTCAATTATAACCCAAAATAGGAATGAAATAATCCAATTAAGAAATAAACAGATCATGACATCATGTAAAATGAACTACAATAGCAAAATTCGGACACTATGGTTCAACTATGGGACATCCAAGCCAATTGATACCATGAAACAATGGAAGAAAAATAAAAGGAGGATAAAATTTTCCAAAACATTGGTGAGATCAACCTTAATGATTTGATGAAAAACAATAAAGGAGGAGGTACAAATGGAAAGGTAATCTAGAACACAAATCATGTGCCCAGGTCACAAAGAGAGGAGGAAACCAGAAATCGGATAAAAGATAGTGTAAAAGATGAATTTAAACATTTTATGAATCCTAGTAATGTATTGTGGTTTGGCCTCAAATTTGACCAAAACATGTTATAATTGTGCAGACCATACATAAAGATGAGTAAATGAGCACGAGGTGGCAACAAGGTTTACAAAATCATGCGTAAACCATAATAAATGGTTTTTATCAAATTGAAGAGCCTCCCCAAAAACATCAGATGCAATAATAAAACTGTGTGTGTTTACAATTCCATTACCCAATTACTATAACATGTCACATGATTTCCCCTTGGCCTCTCATGGGATGGGATAGACCATTTTGAACCAACCAGAGGGACAAAAATCAAACAACTAACACTGAATGTAAAATAATCTCATCTAGGACTATACCTGATCCTCATACAAAATTGAATGTTCTTGGAGAAGAATAATAGAAATGAAACATTTTAGTTTGTGTGTGGAATATATGGATACTTCTGGAACCAAAAATTGAATAGATGACCTAAAAAAGATTATTTCATATATAGTACCTTCTATTGTTTAAATGGTATATATGCTTCACAGAAACTGTGTTCTATAACAATTATTTCATTAATATCATTAAAAACCTTAATACACGCATAGATATGAGGGTATTGGTTTCTTCTTATATACCACCAGGACAACGAATGCGCTTGTGTGATATCATAAAGAACATCATATCCCAAGAAGAACTGTCTTGTAAAGAAATAAATAATCATTTTAATGGGTATTTCTATATACATATGTTTACTTATGATAGGTATTAAGAGTTTATTAGAATAACATATAGGATAATGTCATTTAGGGACAATGCTGAATGAATCTCTAACCTGATGTGTTTTTCTCTACCCTTTAGAGCCAGTGAGACATCATGGGTGAATTTTTTCTAGGATTGGAATTATTTCAAGATAAATTCATAAGGGAATTTATTTTTAACAATAATTTTAATTTTTAGATAAATTCAACTTCCCAACATGATTGGGGACTTTCAGAGGTCTAGATTGGAGACTATAAAATCCCATAAATGTGATTCGGGAGATATTCTTCAGCCTGCTATAAGTATTGCATTAATATTTACCTTAAGAGAACTAGTTCGAATATTATACATGAGAGTGGGATGTAATTTTAAGATAATTACTATGTATAATGTTATCCATTTGGTAAGGTAGGTCACTTGTTCTATCAGTTTCCTTATCCTAAAGTTGGATGTTTTTTTATTATAGAGTGTTCCGTAAATAACGGTTTTTATGAACCCTTATTAGATTAAAATCTATTGAGGATCACTATATGAAAAATATTATATGAAAAACATAGATACCCTTTAGATAAATACTAGATTTAATTCCACCTGATACTTAGGATGAGGTAAAGGACATACAAACACAATGTTAGAGAGATATAAATAGCTGAAGTGATCATAATATGGGAGTCATACAATAGTTCATGATTGTGGTAAAATTCCTTTTCATAAAGTTTATTCTATATAGAGAATTATTGATATAGGACCATCCACCATTACAAGTAATACTCTAGTGTTATCTACCCTATTATACATTTTTCTTGATATAAGATAATCTCATTCATTTTTAACTTGTCCATTTAAAAATATTAAAATATTGATATATTTATCGTAAATTGTTTTATGAACATGTCCAAACTGATTGGTGTAAAACCATAAGATTTGTAGTGTTTCACAGAGTGTTATCTAAAAATTGAAGGATTCTATTTTTTTAATTTTTAAGAAGGATGTGGAAAGATTATATTTGATTCTAGGTACAAACTGTACAGTTCTGTAATTGTCATGTATCGAATATTATCAAGGGATAATACCATTCATATCACTTGAATATGGGAAATGTAGTGGGCAAAAGTTTTCATACATGGTTGTTACATCATTTTAATGATAAGAAAATAATAGTAATAATTTCATGATTTGAATTGTTTAATATCTAGTAAAAATTATGATCATACCTACCTTATACATAATTAAACCAAAAAATAATTAAAATAATTAATGTTTATTCATATAAATGATCCCATCTTCATATTGTATATTTAATCAACTAAGGATACACTTCAAAAAATGTATTTTGAATAAATCCCATTACGATTGGGAAGAAGGGCCATAAATAAGTAGTACAATGGAGAGAATAATCATCAACATAAAATCAAATGAATGGTATCATCATCCTAAAATGTGGAGGATATTTTTAAAACATAATATAATGTTGTGATAGATATAAATGAGGCATTTTTTCATAGTTCTCAAATACCCCATTTAGTTTTAGACAAATCTTTCCTCAAGTTTAAAAATAAAATATTCACATTAACCATAACAATAATCATTATGAACAAATATAGAATTATTTTCATGAATAAAACACCTAATATCATTAGATACATTACATTACACAATTAATCATATTGTTAAATAATTCTAAAATATTAATTATATTATAAAATATACATAATCATGAAATCTGAATATAATGTATAAAATTTAAAGTCAGGAAATATCCAAGAGATATGAATTTATTACATAATGATTTCGTAAATAATATATTCATAAATAAAAAATGGGGATCCTCAATTAAAAAATGATATTTTTTTATAAAAATCTTCATTCTCGAATAATAATGAAAAGGTTCAATTAGAGTTAAATATTTTTTTTCGAATGAAATGTATTTTTTTAATGATTTTTGTATATGGGATGAAAATAAATATGGAAAAATGAATTCCCTAAAACCAAAAAGAAAAAAAATGAAATTATATTCAAGAATAATTTAATAATATTAATACTGAATAATAAATGATTGCGGGATAAACCAAAGGAATGGAGTTGTGTTCGACAATACCCTAATATTAAATCCCACATGATTGCATCCCTTTCCTGACTCCTAATTAATGAACATAACTTAATTAAATCATCTAAAAATATATGCATTATTTTAATATGTACAACTATTTAGATAACATAATCATTAAATTATATTTCTGATATCAAATTTTTAAAGGGATGTTATTTTGATATCATGTTTTCCTGAAAATTTTCCTATTTTCAATTGATTCCACGATATTGTTTAAGGAAATTTATATATTAGTAGAATTAATTCGAGAAAATTGAAATGAATATATTAATAAATGTAAATATTATAAATAATTTATTATCACTATCTATAAGTGTGGTGGTAATAAAAATTTTCCGGAATCTGTCTTGGTGGTCAACCAAAAATTATCGAGAACTTTGTCAAATAGAGGACAAAGATAGGTATAAAATATAAATACATAAAAAATATACTTTTCATATAACGTTAAAATAATTAATATATAGATGAAATAAATTATAATAATTATGGAAAGATTATTTTAATTTTATAGAGAAAGAGAGGAAGTGTGGTTGAAAACAAAAATAAGTGAGGATGAATACATACACACTTCCTATTTTTTCTTCCCTAGTATGACACTAGACCATCTTGGTGACTGGAGTGGGATTATAGCATAAAATACATTTTTATTATAAGAAGAATCATATATAGTATTTGGGAAGATATTTTTCTTTATAAATTTTGGAACAATTTGTCTTCCAAGTGGAGTGAATGGTGTTATATATACATGAGTATAAGTTTATTTTTGAGTTAAAATATTAAAAAACGAATTATATGTTAAATATTTTTATAGAGGAATTACTTACATTATAAACCATATTTTAATTAAATACAATTTAGTTATTTATTTTTTAATTAAATTTTAATTCTATTGCATTATTTTACTCAAAATGAAAGCAGGAGAAAAATAATAATGTATTATTTTGTTTTAACACATTATGTTTTATAAATTGGAATGTAATATTTGGATTGAAAATAATATTTATTGAATTTTAAAGTATAATATATCAAATTAAATAATTTTTTTCAATGTCTCAAGTTATGTAAATGAAATGGTCATTATTACATCATGAATTACATAATTTAATATATACGAATTAAAAAACAATATTTATACTATTCATCTAGAAATTGATGTATTTCAATAATATAACAAAAAATAACCCTTTATAAATATGGATGTGTTGAGTTGAAAACTGATATTAATTTTATAATAATAAATTTATAAAGATGATATATTAATTTTTTAATATAAAAGTTATGAACTTTTATGAAATGCAGAAAAATACATTAAAATTACAATTAAATTCTCTTTGAGTATTAAGTAATGATATTTATTTTATGGAATTATAATATTTAAATTTACATTAATTATTCCTGAATGATATTTTTTTATTCAATTTTATTATATTGGAGTTGAAAAGAACTTTCAACTATCTACTTATTATTCTCAACTATCATTTCAATATTCTTAATAGTTATATTACTATTCTAATTGTCGTATTAACATTACAATAGTCACATTTACAACTAACAGTATTAATTTAATCATTTATTCATTATAAACATCAATTTCATTAGGTGTTTTACATCTCAATATTATATATTTCATATTGGATTAGTATTAGTATTATATGTATTGATTTTTTCATTGAAGGGATAATTATTAATTAGTAGGGTGATTAAATTGTTACCATTTTCATGTTTATATTTTTTCATTTTTCCCAACAATTAAATTTCATTAAATTTAAAGGTTTTAGTCATATATTAACGTAACTATTTTCATTAATGAAATAATGTATTATTGTTTTCATTATATATTGAATATGTTTGATAATATACAATATAATAAAACATAATAAACATTTTCACCATGAAATAAATATCAACTATAATATTAGGGTAGTTGCAATATTACACATTTAGAAATTTCATCATGAAATTGCAAGTCATGTTCTTGGTAATGAATGGGTGAGTGTACGTATTTTTTTATTGATTCCTTTGGTATACATGTCTCTTATTAAAACATATGGTTCCTCCACAATACCATGACATGGTGAGTTGTCTAGTTATAAACAACTTTTTCACTACATTCCAAGATCATCTTTAATGGATCTTTATTTGTGAGGTCCTCCAATAGTATACAACAACTAGATTTAGTGTAGTTTAGGGGGTAAATATATTCATCCACCAAAATGATTCTTTGAACACATCTTGAGCTTCAAATATATTTGGTGGAAGTGAAAGTTGATATGCCACTACAACAATTCCATCACTGATCTCAATGGGGTTAATGTACCTTCGTATAAGTGTCCCTCTCTTTCTAAAATTCATGAATATCATCTATGTTGATATTGAAAGGAAAAAATGTTATCAATATTTAAAATCATAATCCCCTTAATTGTTATCAACTTATCTCATTAACTGACTCTAAGATACATATATATGTTTTTGGATGTCTTAAACCCTCTCTATCATCTGTTGCACAAGATTAGATCTATGATTCTTTCTTTATTTAACATTATTTTAAGATTTAATAGTTTATTCTCTATTACCATACTGATTATCATATAGAGATTTTTATATTTTTGATTTGAAAATTATACTATATGACATCTAAACAATTTCGATATATTGATCATATCTTTAATTAAATTTTGATGACTGGGTTATTAAAATTTCATCAAGAATATAAATTGAACATTTTAATTGGATATCATTTTGAAGGAGAATTTTCATATTATAATTAAATTCATTAATCAAATCATACTCAATAATTCTCCAGAATATATATTTGGTCCTTTGATTTCAATTTTATATTTTGTTCCATTTAATATTTTAAATTTTAATGGGTTTCGTCATTAATGAAAGTGATATTTTGTCGGAATGATAAATTAATTTGTTTGTTTCTCTATGAGATGAAGGTGTATAATACTATATAATATAATATCATATATAATTATATAATGAAAATAAATATATACATAAACGGTGGGTTATTATAGAATCTATGTTCACTATAGTTAATTGTATGATTAGGCTACTATCTATATATAATTAAATGAATATTTTTAATCATAATTGATTAGATAGAGGTATATGGTTTGGATAATGATGAGTTTTAATTGATTGCTTTTTCCTCCCATAGTTAACATTTGTCAAGACATTTTCAGGATGATATCTCTAGCTAACCACACAATAAAAATATCTACATCACTATCAAGGTTTTGTTGGGAGTTGATTTAGTTTCAAACCCAAAATATAGGATGAATATATATATTCACACTTTTAAAGTGATGATAGATAATTTGGAGCCAATTTAATTATATGGACTAGTACTTGTCTGTGGGATTCTCTAGTGCATTTCTCATAAAAGGTAATTGGAATTTTCACTTGCGTGAGATTATTAAATTATTAACCAGGTAATTCTCAAGAACATGTATACCCTTTAATGAATACAAGATCTCATTGATCAACTAAGAAGTTTAAATAGTTTAATTAAGATTGACCTGATTTAATTGTACTAATATTTCAGGGTGAGAGAACCAGAAATAATTTAGAATACATTTAGGATTAGGTATGGATGGTATATGTCTAAGAGGATTACTTTTTGCCTAAAAAATTCAGAATATGTATACATGGTCATAATGAATATTATCTTACATCCATTATAAAATATATTTGTGGTGGTTTTCATTGAAAACATATTGGTGTACTCCCATTATATAGATGATAATTCACAAAATAATCACATTATTCTATATACATTATGGTAGAATCAACTTTATTACAAGCTATATAATGAAGATTATGGATTGGAAAAGATCACATATTGGGACATGTTATCATAGAGGATGGTTTTATAGTGTATATATAGATGTTTTTGACATTATTATTTAGTAAACAATACTCAAATTCCTTCAACATTTGATGTTTTCTTGAACTATAACTATATTATGGATGTTTTCTCTAGGACATATCCCATATAGAAGCACCAATGGCTAGACCTTCATTGAAGAGGGTGAAATTTATTTGATCATTTTATTGTGAAAGATATTTTTACCAGCAGATGAGTCTGCTGATCTCAACATTGATCACCTCCTTACATACAATAGTTATGGATGATACCACATACTATATTACGTTATAATTCATATTCAGATTAGTTATAATTCACGAGGATATAGTATTTGGTTATGGACCATTGAAGTCGAGGTAAAACTATAGGAATAATCCTACACATGTTCAAATTTTGGATATCTATTATGCACAATTATATGTGGCAGAAATAATATTTTTGATAATATGTTTGTGGATTACAAGAATAAAAAAATCTTCATGTATATCTTTTCTCAGAATTAAATAAATTGTAGATAGAGGAGGTTGGGTGAGTATCTAACTTATTCCAATTTTATACTGAAATACTCTCCATATATTGTAAGAATTTATTCCAATTACATCTTAATAATGAAACATAAATAGTCTATAAAAATGTTATAATGAGTGGTTGATGATATAAATCATTGAAAATATGAACCTTGATTTTTATAAGTCTCGGGGATGATTAGTTCATGAATTCTAGTATCTTTTACCTATTATTATATACTAGATCACGAAGATAATTTATCTAATATGACTATCGTATAATTAATAGACATTATACGTAGTGGGGATCCAACATCCTAATGGTCTATTGGTTTTTATGAGGCAATTCAATCCATGTATTTGTATGGGTTACATTGGGGTTACAATAGTAGTTATTGAGAGATTTATAGGACAAAAAATGAGTGAAAATTCTGGACTGGTAGTGATTTATCATGATGTATTTAAATATTACTATTTACTAGGTATAGAGAAGGAGTCATATAGATTTATAATGAGATTACTTTCATATTAGATATTTAAGATGATGCATTAGAGGCATATTAGTTATTTTGTATCCTTTTCCAATTTTGTAATGGTTGTTATATTATTACAAAATGGAAATAATTATTCATTTATCATAGTCTCAATGGAAAAACTATAGATTTGTATGATCATATATTTATTGATGAAGGAATCTCACTCCATTTGTATTTGGGTGAGAATCACTATTGATGATCTGATTTGTATCCATTTGGGGGATTTTTTCCATTATATTCTTGTTTCAAGGAGCATCATTTTTAATATAGACCCACGTTTCATATTTCATTTCTGGAAGGGACTTCAAAAGAAACAAATATCATAGTTTATTTCGTGTATGACATATCATGCATATAATGATCGTTAAACTAAATGTATGATTCCTATTTTCTATAATTTTTTACGAGAATGTGATTGGGAATTTAATTGTTATTTAGTGTAAAATAAATTTCTTATATAGATTTTTTAATAATATCATCTAGTAATAAATCTAAAAAACTAATTTTTGATGTTTTATGGAATATTATGTTGGTTTCTTCTTTGTTAGATGGAGATATGTGTGTTAAAACTCATTGTACAAATCTCATAAAAGAGTTGTCTAAGTAGGATTAGTTTAACTAGAAGTGGTCGATAATAATCTATATCTCCTAAAAATAATATAGTAGCCTTTTTATATGACCACTAGAGTTCAAAGATGGCCATAAGTGTGTTACATAGGTGATTACATTGAATGAAAAAACACTATATAAAAAATTAATATAATAGGTCACCCAGGGTTCTAAGATTATTTAAGATAGTAGAGAGGGTCAGTCATGTGGAATAATGTTTTGAACGTCTGATGTTATATATTTACATCTATTATGTGTTTCATATATCATATAATTTTTGATATCTCATTTTCACTTATCATTTGAATTTTATTGATTAATTTTAGATAGATGCCCACACCACCTTTGGTCAGATTCAGCTACATATCATGTAAGTATTGAGATGGATCTTCATAGGAAGATTGTATCTATAGGGTGAGTTTAGTGGTAGTATAGGCCATTGTAAGATGGAAATTGTTATAAGGATACTGATATCTGATGAATGTTTTCAATATTGTTCATTGTTATCCCACAATGACACATTTGAGCCTTAGTTGAGGCGAGATATTATATATTAGAGAGTTTTAAATAATCCTACCTTTTTAAGAGAAATTATAGAATAATATTTTGGTTAAATCACATTCCATTTGAATTAATAATTAAAAACATCGAAATAGGGCATTATAATTAGTTGGGTTATTGTTTTAGAAGATTTATGATGGAAAAATACAAGGTAGATGATGTCTGGATATAAAATATAATTCACACCATGAATTATAATTTCACAATGTGAATGGTTCTTATTTTTCCACAGAAATTTAATTTAGCAAATGAATGGTTTGGTGGAACTATGTTTTTGAATGATCCCATGAAATTGAGAATGATAATTATATTAGGATGAACCCTTTAAATTTCATTTGGTGATGTGAGATTACATTATTGACATGAACTCGTTTAAATGGTTTTGAAAAAATGTTTATGGGTTTTTTCGCCTATGTGAAAATATGAAGATTCACATAATTACATCAAGAATATGTAATTCCCAAAAAAATATCTTAAAATATCAATTTCATTTATTTTTCAAACCACGTTATTTATTTTTTCAAAAATTTCTTCCTAACCATAAAAATTTATTGGGTGTCATTTTGATCCAATGAATGATTCGGTGGTATCTGTGTGTTCTAAACCTAATGAATGAAGGTACGATTGTCAGTTCATTTACTATTTATTCCAATATTTATTTTCAATTTTGAAAAACAATGATTTTTGTCTCAGATACCCTAGATATATTACCAATGTCTTTTGTTGATATATAATTCATGTCTTCGTTATTTGAAATGACGGAGGATCCTAGATCAACCATGATTATTATGGAATTTTTTTTCACCTTCTATACGAATTAGGTGGGTGGATGAGAAGATCCCCATTATGTAAATTCATATTGTATAAATATATAAAACAATTATAATTGTTTTTTCACATCATTACCATGATCTAACAGAATTGGTATTAGAATGGATTGATGTAACCATATATATAGACCTCTCCCAAACAATGTTTGGTCCATTAAAATTGAGGATAGGACATGGTGCCACCACTGGGGTTTAAAAACCCAAGAATTTAGTTTGATACATGATCAAAATAAACATAAATCCCCATGATTATTTTGAAATTGGATATAGCAGATTATAAATTTAAATATTTTGGCATATGATTTTAAAAATTGTCTTGATATGTAAAATTCTCAATTTGGTAATCATGGTGAATATATATTAAGAATAAATTACAATGACTAATGGTGGTAATTATTCATGTAATTGGTATTGGTAATATGGTGTGATATTATAGGTTTATGATGATATATAATATTATAATTAGGCTTTAATGATATGTTTAATACAAATAGTCAAAATTTATTTCATAATTTGTAATAATGATTAATTTTTTAATTTCCATGTTTTTGGTTATTTGTATTAGTTAGATAAATCAGTTAAATATAGATATAATTATATAATTTATGAATTAATCAATAAATAATAAGATAAAATGTTGTCCATCTTGTTATTTTCTATTCTTTATGGATTACATGGAATTTTGGGTTATTTTTAATCATTGGTCACCTAATTTCTTTGGATGAAATTATGTGATGGAAATGGAATTCTTCCATAGATTACACAATAGGGTTGATATTTTATTCATTTATCATAGAAATTATATATTTTTAATAGTGATCAATTCTAGTTAGAAAATATTGGATGCATAAAATGTTCCTCCTTGTATGAAATTATATGATAGACATTGCATTTTACATTGGATGAAATATTATATCAGAAAATAACTTCATAACTAGACGAAAATATGTATTTATTTTAGAATTCCTTCCAAGATGATATATTATTTTTTATGTAACTCCCCATAATTTTATAGAGTGTCTCTTCATAAATACTTTTTTTGTATTGGTAATACTGCTAAAAAACCCCAGTTTATTTGAATAATAATGTATTTTTTTGACATATCCATTAAATCATCTGGAATGAATAATATTAAAAAAAAAAATCAATTTATATATTATATATTCAATGAATGTTTTTCTATTAATACAATATATTTGATTGGCATAACAAAAGTATAATTTTACACCTAAATGAAACATTTTTAGAAAGATGGTTTTGTAAAATTTTAATGCCATATATTTTTTCATTTTATCTAAATTTTATAAATTTTATTGGAAAGAATAACATTACTTTTTGAAATAGGTATATCAATATTTACATTGGGTTAACATTTTATCTTTTTTTATTTTTTATTAAAAGTGAAACTAAAAGATTTTAATAGAAAATATACTTTTAATGAAAAAACATTTATAGTGTTAAATTGTATTATATTATTATATTAATGTAAAAATACAACATTTTTGTATAATTTAATAATTATTTTATTATTTCATTCAATTTTACATTGAATCGGGATCTGATAACATTTCAATAATTTTCACATTTCACATTAATAACCTATTTTCTCACCCCGCTAATGTGATTAATTTTAAATTAATTTTATCCTATTGTATGATTTTAATTTTAGAAAACATAGTCCAATTTTTAAATCATAAGGTCCAATTTTTTTAAATATTTCCATTTCATTTCTGGAAAATATGAAATGTAACTTTCGTAATTTTTATAACAATTATTATGGTTAAATAATGTAATTAATGGTAAACAAATATAATAAATATTATAAAATTATAATAGAACTCATCTTGATTATATTGGATGTGTTATAGTATGTTAAAATAATCATGTGGACTATTTTATGGTCTCATAGATCCACAAGGATGACTTTATTAAATATATAGCATTTTATTTAAAGAAAACTCAAATATGTCATAATCATGTTTTTAATAAGTATAACATTTTTAATATTTCATTATTCAGAATGTTTCTTTGACTATATATATTCATTTCAAATATAAAAATTTTATATTCATAATAGTGATTTTTTATAATTTTTTTCAAAATAGATATTTACTTTATTGTATTACACAATGATGATGCATTAATTATTTAATTAATTTAAATATCAAATAATTGATATTAACGATATTAAAATTTATATAACTTGATATAATTAATGTCATCTAAAAATATCATGAAGAATTTTATGTGTCAGTTATGTTTTAAAAGATTTTTTTTGAATAATATATATCTTTATTATTTTTCAAAAAATTCATTGATTGAATAGTATAGAAATTCACATTAATGGTATTTAAAAAATATTTTATTAAATGATATTAAATTCAAAATAATATAAAAATGACAAAATTATTTTTGTATGGATGATACATAATTAAATAACTATTTATTTGTTTTTTTTCAATTTTATAATTACCAAATTACCAGTTAATGACTATAAACACATATGCTCATTGTAATAGTAATGGGTATTAAATTATAGTTGAATCCAAAATAGTTGATTGATAATGTGACCTAAAGATATCAGAAAATTCTGGAATGATACTATTTTGATCCATTATAATAATAAATTCAAAATTTAAACCATTTATCACTTTTAAATTTAAAATTTATTTGTATTAATTTAATATTTTTGGAGTTTTCGAATTTTCCCCTCACCTCAATTATCAATGGGAAACTAGTTCCTCATATATTTACACAACATTGATCCTTAAATATGTACAAATATAAAATTATATTTCATATCAACTACCTCTATTATTTTATAGAGGACTTCGTCCTCCATAATGAAAAACACTGAATCCCATAGTAAGAGATATATAAGATGTTCATCGAAGAATATGTAATCTTCTATATCGACACATTAAATGATATTATTCCTTATAATTACAATTCATGGGTTCTCCACATTAAAATAAATATTAATAACATCATATATATGATAAGATGTTATTATTATAATGTTATAACCATATACCACTTTTTCAAACCTACAATAAATTAAATCCCCATGTGAGCGTACTTATATCTTACCATTCCAACATCATGGTATAATCTATTTTTCATCACCAAATTAAATGTACCGGTAGAGTTATTGAAATAACTGAAACATATAAAAAATATAAGATGATATATAGTTTCTATCCATTAATATAGATTACACTACATTCTCTTTCATGATTAAAGAAATGGTATCATCACTCCTGAGTATATAGAACCTACTATTTACATGATGTAAAGCTATTCATTTTACGAATTCACCATTCATGGATGATTACAATAATGTAACTAACAATTTAATATAATAATTATAAAACTAATATTATTTTGGTGATTTTGGATCTAGACCCTATAAATGATTAACAATATATTCATGATAAAAAGTGCCTTGGAAAATAAAGCAGTTAACACACAAAACAAGGGTAATAAAAAATACTAATTACAAATATATGGTTAGATAAAATATAAAGATCCTATATTATATCATATATAATAATTTATTTTCACAAGACACAATTAAATTACTTTAAACCATTATAAATTAGTTCTAGATTAAAACAAATGAAATCTGACTTAAGATAGGGGTTATTTCACAATCTATATATTATTTGGAATTTTTTATGTAAAATTATCCACTGGGGAACATTTCTGTTCCATTTATATATTTATTAATTAATATATAAAAGTGGTCTTTATAATTATACTAAAAAAATTTATTTCTCGTTAGTCCTTTTATAAATTTCATAAAATGGTTTGAAATTTACATTTTTGTCATTTTCTAAAAAATTAACTTTATGAATGTTTCGAAAAAATGGAATTAATTAATTTTTAACTTATTTTAATTGATCTTATAATTCCACCATTATTAAAAAATAATATTTTGAAGATTCCATTATACTTTTTAAAGGTTCCTTTTTGTGAATATTTTTAATAATTGATATAATTTTTAGATAAATTAATTGAACGTATGAAATGGAATTTATATTATAAATTTTTAAAGATTATGTTATAGTATTTTAATATATTTTAACACCCTTGGATTAATATTATGCTTCATTGAGGTTGATATATTAGGATATCTACTATCATATTTTTTAAAATATTTTATGATCAGTTTGACAATGCATAATCTATTATTATACCATTTAGCATATTACACGTAATGGTTTTTGATTTAGTTAATTGAGTAAAGAAAATTTAATTACATTTCATATGTACATGACATTTACATTTCACCAAATTCAAATGATGATTGAATTAGGCATAGAAAGTGATTGGTGGTTCTAGATATTGATACTATATGTGTCAGTAGGGATCATGAGTTAATCCAAATTGGAATTTATCCGATGACTTACACATTTATTTTTAGATTTATTCCATGAGACCATAATTATATGTTGCATCTTTTCAAAATTATGCATTCTATAATAATGAGACATGTTATTAATTTCCATGTGTTTATCAAATTACTAGAATACCCATGAATATTATTTCTATCAGATAATATTTTTTAAATATAATTACTATCATATATTTTATGTTATCTATATTATGCATATTTTAGTGATTAAATTGATTGGGTTTCTTTTATTTAACATGCAAAATTTTTCATGTCTTATTACCCATTGTATGCATAAACTTTTTAAGTGTTTGGGATCACTAATTTCATTTGTTTTATTATTCACCATGATACTAGGATGTATATTATGACTGATGTGCATGGTAAATCATGGGGATTAATGTGGTTTCCAATAATGTTTCTATATGGAATTTTATATTTTCAGTCATAATGTAAAATTCCATAATGTGACTAGTTATCTAATATTACTAAACCATCCTTTCATTTGAGATAAAATGAACAGTACCTAGTAATAATTTAATAATTCATGTCATTTTATATGGGTTTTAAGAGTCTAGGTCTATATCGTTTATATTAGTACAACATTACTAGAAATGTTATGGATCAGATTTCAAAAAACATATATTACTAAATGAAACCCTATGTGGCAATTAAGAATATAATCAAATAAATAATTCTTATGATTTGGATACATGTTTTTGCTATATTTTTAATTTTGGTCATGTGATTCATTTATTTAGTTATTATACATGATGTTCCACAACATTTTACTCCAATCTGGTGATTTCCATTTTATAGAAATGGAATCTAGTTGAATATCTAGAACATGTATCAATACACATAATCTATGTAGGGATTTCTCTCCTATAGAGGATAATTAATTTTTTAACATTTTTAGAAACTATATATGTACAACTTATGACTATACAAGGAAAATTATCATAGGTTATGAAAAAAAATCCAAATATTGAACATCCATATCCAAAATATTATGGAACAATGTTAGAACAAATCAAGAAAAAATAATATATATCATTCAATGGGATTATAAAATGATTCATATCTTAAAAATGGATATCACCATTATATATTATATTTCGTTCATTATATTGAAATGAAAGGGGAAATGTTCTCACACATGTTTCTCATCTATATCAGAATGCCTATCAATTATGGAAATTTATTCAAATCATGAACAAGGATGAAAAAATTGAAAACATAGAATATATTAATTTTAAGGAACATTTAATTTTAAAAATATTCCCTTGGGATCATTGAAGAGATTTAGGGAGAATATTATTGAATCTATTGAAAAAAGACTATGAGTGTGATGACCCAAACCTGGAAGCCACTTAATGGTTGCCTCGAGAACGGTGGGCCGCATGGCTTCATGGGAACCCCCAAACTCCATAGGCTTCCTACTAGTTCTGATGTCTTAGGGTGTGTTTTTGGGGATACTCTGCCCTCATTAGATGAGTGTGTCACAACGAAAATAATATAAATACATAGTGAACCTCAGAAGAAAGATAAATAAAAAACTAAAATCAAACTAATCCAATACAAAAATGATAATAATAATAATTTTAGAAAATTAATCAATCATCTTGTAATGTCATGACACAAGAAAACAGTAAAAAATGGATACGAGTAAGTATTTTTAACATGTTCCTCAATGTAATGGAACCAGATTCTACTCCAAGGATCTCAAGATCTAACTCGATCATCTGTTATCATGCTCCATCCTTTCAGAATGTATTCAATTTTTGGAAGCTATATTATTCCCAATGTTAATACCTTCAACCATATTATTTAATTTGTGAAGAAAATGGGGCCCTGAGAGGGTGTGAGATAAGTCATTCTGGGACACCACTGATGATGTCTATAACATATGGCCCATGTAATGCAATATAACAGCATGCAGTTATGAATATATATGTATAGAAAGAAATATAATAAAACTAAATACAAAATAATTTTATTAATCACTTAGATGTTTCCTAAACAAGTAACCAATTCATTAATTTTCAAATTACCATTAAATATTAATAGGTCAAGTGATGTATAACTAGAATTTACATCATCTCATAATATTATATATAGTGAAGGTCCAAATATGAAAAAGGAAACCCAAAAATGATATCATGTGAGGGGGTTCTACGGTAAAATAAAAGGTAACATAGATCTCATAGAACACTAACAGAGTATTAAATATGCCTATATAAGGGGTAAGATTCTAATCCAATGATCTTAATCCAAGGTAATACAGAATAAGCAGCATATTGAGTACATAGTGATCGACCATTGAAAAATGGTTCTAAGCAAGGACATGGACCTATTGGCTATCACCATGTGACCTACTAGTCATTGATGGATCCAAGGATTGTATATGAGGTATTGTTTAATAGTTAATGGGACCCTAGGTTAGTATATATAAAATCCTAGTAATAGTTTAGAAACCAAGTCATGGAGGGTTTCAACCTCATAAAACCACATTCTTTCTTCAGAATGGGGTTACCAAGACCCAAGGTATTCTTTTCCCAAAATCCATGGCAAGCACAAGTCATTCCATTTCTTTTTGATATTGTAATCTTGAAATCAATCATTTAGTTGAATACTTGTATTCCTATTGTTTGTATTGACTATGTTGCATTGAATTTATTTATTTATTGGTCCAAGACATGTCTCCCATTAGTGTGGATAGGCCTAGTAGCATTGCAACAATTAAATCTAAGTCATAATTAACAATTAACCTCTATTCAATCAATGAGGTTCACATCGATACCTTCCATCAATATAGATTTTTTTTATGGACATGTATCCTTTACTCCAACTCATTTTATATGGACATGTTATGTACATAGTATAATTTCCATTCCACATTCCACATTTCGCATTTAATAATCAATTTCAAAGAACATACCTTTGGAGGTTCAAGTGGTGAGAATACATGCTACATGCCATTATGAAATTTTCAATAAACACATCTCATTTATTATGGAAAGTCATTCCTTTAGAAGGTTCTTGTAGTAAAACACCCAAATGATGACTCTAAAGTGTCAAAAAACAATAAATCCAATTGTGGATTAACCTTCAACATTATTTGGATTGAGTTATGTGTATAACCACTAACAACTAATCATGTATTTGTAAACTTCCTAAGAATATGATTCTATCATGTTTAATCATGGAATGTTATTTTATGAAATGACCACTTATGAACTTGGTGGGCCCCACATGTATATTCCCAAAATAATGAACATTATGGAAAAGATATTCACCACACACCTTACGGTTTTATGACAATCCTCCTCTAATTTCGACCAATGATTTTCCTCATATTTGAATAGATCTATGAAAATGTAAAAAATAATCTAATGATAATACCATGTTCAAGAGATAAAGGGAATGAAATAGTTAAATATGACCTGAGTACTTACGGTTGAATAACAAATGTTGAAAATAGATGGTTGATCGGATGTTTGATGATGGAGAGTTCTTGATTCCAAGATAAGATCAAAAAATATCAACAAATTGAAATCGAAAAATTACAATCTAGCATAAAATGTAAATAAGGATTAATGAGTGTCTTAATTAGATCATTAATGTCAAAACTGAAAATACACCCAAAAATTTAGCATTCACATTATTTTTACACATGGTTTGTCAAAAAGTGTGAAAATCCACTGGGTCGGCTCTAACCAAATGTTTTTATCCACATGGTTATAAAATAGTGTGAAACACATGATTTAGTACCTAGAAAAAAGGGTCTCTAACATGGTAATGTCACATGTTCATGCGCCAACTGTGTAAGGAGGATCTGCGTGAATGTTTTGGTATGTACGGTTAGACAAATTGTGTGCTAATAATGTGTCTTATATTTTTTTCAAAAAAATATGGTTTCCAGGCTCCAAAAAATCCCTAGAATCCCATTGGAACCTATACATACACAAACCACATCCATTTTAATTTAAAATGTAATATTTATATTTAAAATTTATGGATACAAACCTGATTGAAAACCAGGATCTTAAAGTCTTCCCACCATAAAAAAAACACCCCATGAGTTAACCCTCCAAGGGTAACAAAACACTATTTGAGAATAACTCTAGCCACATGAAATTTACATTAGGTTCCCTCTACTATTTCTCATCCTGTATTTGGAAATTCTTCCATATCACCCATATGAGAGGGAAAAAATTTCTTTTTAGATCCTTCGTGACTCAGTCAGTGATGTGTATTGGTTACTTCTCAAAGGTGGAATTGACATCTAACTCAACATCCTCATAAAAAATGGTATGAGACAGTTCAACATAATATTGGAAAATCAATTAGACAAGGAAGAAGATGTGAATGGTATGATACCTCTCAGGAATTAAGAACAAATAGGCTACCAGCCTAACTCTCTCACGAATTTTGAAGGGCCCTATTTAATTAGAAAAACCCTTTCCCAACATTCGTAAACATTTATGCCTAATTATGGGTGATACCCAATGAAAAAAATGATCTCATACCTCAATATCTAGAGGTTATAAATGTCGATCGACATAAGATTTCATTCTAGACTGAGCAATATTCATATGTTTATTTATCAGATGGGATTATACTGAAATCTTTTGAATGATAAAAGAACATAGTAGGCCTACCTGACCTACCTCTAGCTATCACATGGGTGATATTTATAGAATACCAACATGCCTCAAAAGGACCAAGCTAGATTGTCACCAGAAAACTATTGTTATATGTTATCTTGGCTAAAGGGATATGCTTCTCCCAATAACCTATAAAATCAAGGACACATTCATGGATCATATACTTTAAAACCTATATATTATGTTCCATTTGTCCATCATTTTGAGTGTGAGAAGATGTGCTTAGAGGCACGTGATTCCACTTATATATATACAAAAACATCCAAACTATGATGTGAAATGAAATTCCCAATCTGAAATTATTGTATGAGGAACACTATGTAGTCATTTGATCTCACAGAAATATAGACATTCCATATCATCAAATGAAAAAGTCTCATAAATATGAATGTTGTGGAATGATTTTTTCAGTTGGTCCTTGACAACCCATCTAGAATCACTATCCCTCGGTGACCTAGCATAATCATCTAAAAAATCCATAGAAACGTTTTCCAATATCTATTCCAAGACTGGAAGTAGCTGTAACAAGATTTCAGGTCTTTGGAGCTCCACATTCATATGCTACCAGGTGGAACAACTAAGGAGAAATCCTATAATTTAACAATTCATTTCAGGACACCAATAATGGCGTCAGATATCTCATCACATCATTGATATGTCTAGATAAACATCCCATTAAGAAACTTGGGACTCTTTCATCAACTCCTCTCTAATATATGTTCGAACCCAGATATTTCCACGTAGATAAAGGATGTTGTCTCTATCAACATAACAATCTAGAAAAGTGTTATCTCTTAATATACTATCATGGAGAACCAAACCATCTGGATTTAAAAAATTCATGCTCATCGACATTTCAAGGAGGGAAGAGGAAACTGTTAAGACTACAAGATAAGACTTATCCTGACTATCCTAAAACTCAAGATGATATTCATTAAAGTAGTTCATTAACATCCATTTATCTCTAGATTCATGTATGACATGAATTGTGTTTTCTGACTCAATGAATCAGTGACCACATTTCACTTTCCAAATGTCTAAACAGGGTCAAACTCAATATATTGTAGATATTCGAACAATTTCAACTATCTATGGTTAATGTCAAACTAGAAAAAGTTATTTGTGAGGATCTAGTGATCTGTGCACACCAGAAATCACTCAATCAATAGATAATGTTTCTAAAAATGTAAGGATGGACTACTGCAGCTAGATTGAGGTCATGTGTTATGAAATCCCGCTTATGAGGCACCAACAACTGATATCCTTGCACTTTGGGTTTGTATTCATACATCATCACTTCTCCAAGTCCAATACATGATGCATCGCAGAATATGATATAACTTTTCCATGATCTAGAAGTGACAAAATTAGTGTCGACACAAGTCTTCCTTTCCACTCTTGAAAGGATTTATCACATGTTTTTGTCCACCAGAACATAACACCCTTATTTTTATATCTATAAATAGGTGATGATAGATGTGTTAAGTCCTATTTTAAATTCCTCTAATATCCTGAAATCTACAATAAAATACTCATAAAAAACATGTTCATGGGTTTCTCCAGGGAAACTACTAGACTATCCATTTTAGGGACAATAGATACTCTTAATTCTAAAATAATATGAATCATGATGTGGACCATTTTGATTGAGATGTCTCAGTTTTCAAGCATAACATAAATATAATGCTCTCTCAGTGTACCTAGAATGATCTCAAGAATTTTGGCATGTTTATTATGAGTCAAATAATACACCATAATTTGATCCATGAAGAAAATGGAAAAATATTCCAAATAGGGGATGAAAATCCTATTTATAAATTCCATGAAAATTGAATGTGTGTTCATATAAAGTACTGAAATTAGAAGATTCATAAATAGAACATACCTGCTAAAGAGTTCTATTTGTGGTATTTTCAGATGGTTTGAATCACACCTGATGATAACTCAATATCTTGTCAATATTTGAGAAAACCAATGATACTTCGAGCTAGTCAATGATTTTATATATTTGAGGAAGTGGATATTGGTTCTGGATCGTATGCTGGTCCAAATTTCTATAATCCAAGAGTAGATGAATATTTCCATCCACTTTCATGGATAATAGAATAGGTGAAACCCAAGAGGATGTACTGGGACATTTAAATCCTCTGGTGTCTATTTCCTTTATCTATTGCTTTATCAAATGATGCTTAGTAAGTGACATCATGTTAAGAGGAATGAACACTAGAGACACTCTATTAACAAGATCAATTGTAAAAACTACCTCTATCTATGGGGGTAAGGGATGGATGTCATCAAGAAAGACATCTGGGAAACAATCAAAGTCTAGAGTACAATTATATTGAAAGAAACCCTAATACTCCATCATAATATTGGCAATATGGGCAACCACATTACCTAGAACATGATGCATCGGTTAGTCTCTACTAGCTTGGACATCCCATTCACCTTTGAAAAAAATAATTCTCCCCTCAGGTGATGTAAAAGAGACCCTATGGTTATTGATGTCTATGGAGGTGTGATAATATACTAACAAGTTGATCCTTACAATGAAATCAAAATGTTTCATCTAGAGAACAAATAGATTCCAAAATAATGGTTAACTGCCTACCTCTATTGGATTG
This sequence comes from Viscum album, assembly GCA_963277665.1. Lineage (NCBI taxonomy): Eukaryota > Viridiplantae > Streptophyta > Magnoliopsida > Santalales > Viscaceae > Viscum > Viscum album. The sequence continues at coordinate 1,249,815,474 of OY728148.1, forward strand.
TACTACAATGGAACATTCCCTCTGAAAATATTAAAAATATTTTATCGAGGATCATTACAGAATACTTATTTTGATTCACTAACTCGACACATTCAATTATAGATAAAAATTAAAAGAATTTGATGCAATTATATCAACAAAAGATGATACAATTGTAGAGTCGACTAATATAATACCTCATACTGTAGATGGTCCCGCATCTTGATCCTCTGGTGTTGGATGTAATGCATATAATTGACCGGATCCATGTACACATTCTATAATTTTACTACCATGATCATGACTGCTCAGCTGGTGTTGTTGGTGATTAGGGGTCAGACTACCATGGTCATGAATTCCTCCTCATCCAAACCTACATGTTGTGCTCTAATTTCTTCCCTGTCAGAGTGAAAAATATCTTGCTCCCCAAGGTGGAAGGGATTTTGATCCTCTTTCTCCCAAAGCTGGTGGATCGGTCTTTCAGAAATGCTGAAGATGGCCCATAAGATAGAACGCTCGACACACCATAAAGTATATATAACATTGGGTATTCATATCCCATGGTCTTCCATGTTAATGAAACCCCACATTTCAATAAAACTAGATACTCTGAATTTCACTTCCATAATATAAAATCTCAAGGGATCCATTACTACCACCAGATGAAATGTTATCCTATGATGTCGCAGATCAATTAAACTCAATACTCATGCCACCCATCGTGTAATTCTCAGTGATAATATACTGATCAGTAATTATATGAAATTTTTTAAGGAGATAATCATTCAATTTAGTTAATATGGCATACTAGAGCCATTACTCAAAATGACTAGCACACAAAAGCTCATCACCATCATGAATCAGTGAAAACATCACTAAATTCGTGAAACATGGAATATATTCCATAAATGACAAAGAACAACACTCAAGATCCATGAACTCTCTGGCTCTGTCAGCATTCAATGACTGAGGAATGAACTAATCATAAAAGGCAGTCTGGAAATCCACCCATAACATGCCTTGATGATGACCTGCATGGGTAACCACATCCCACCAACTATGTCTTAAATTCCAAAGAATGTATGTATCATGATTGAATAAACACTCTATATGTTGTTTCATATGCTCAATTAAATACATCAGGGACTAATTCCATGATTGCGCTGCTTGAAAACTGTTATCCCATGAAAAAGATGTAGGATGATGTTGTTGGAACTTGTAGGTCAGATCAAACATCATAGGTGAAACTCGTGGAGCACCAATCATAGACTACACCATACATAAGAAACTATCACATACGTTGGAATCCATGGCTCTATCGAGTATAGAAGGTGATTCTTCATGTGGCACACTTGGAGGTAATACTGGAGGTTTAGGGTCCACTATCTCAAGAGCATGTTTATCAAAACCATCATGGAGAATGAAAAAAGGACATTGTGGAATCATTGATCTACAAATGCCAATATCATGCCTTTGGACAAGCTTATAAGAATATGAGAGAGTAACTAATGAAAGATGAACATATGAATTATCTCCTCCACTGGAAAACAACCTAAACCACAAGATTAGATTGCTAATTATCAGTATGTTCTCATGTATATGATTCATGTCATATTCGACATAAATTATATGTTCACTCCTTTACATTCCATAAAAACATGACAAGGTGGGATAAGAATGTGCAACCAGTATATTATTAATTTCATGAATAAATTTATAATACATTTCCATTTCTGATGAATCAATACCCATACTCCTATCACAAGAAATGTCACCCACTTATTTATAATATAATTTCTCCACTCTATAAATTTCACATACCAACCTAGGATGGCATATAAACCATATGAATTAAGACAATAAATCACTCAGTTGCAACCAAGAGCATTACATGTATGGGAAACTATAAAAACATCAATCAACAATCATAGTCATATCTAGAAATGCAAGTAGTGAAATGAACCTACATGGCATTTCAATATGCATAAAATATGAATTCTAGTTGCCTATAATGATGCATGTAGTGTTGATCTTTCCCTCATATCATCAGGTCATGAATGAAATAAAAACCTCAATACGTGTAATAATCAACCACACCACAAAACATGTTCATCAACCAATGATGAAATAATATCAACTGTAAAAGGAAAAATAGAACAATAATTTCACTTTCTATAATGTAGAGTTTACCCCAATCATGGGTATGTGACGCCCAAACATAGCTTATAAACAAATCCCAATATTTCATATTCTCTAATATATTGTCTCCAAATAGAAAAAAAACAAAGGAAACTAGCACTAATACCACTTGAGGATGACCCAAAAATGATGCCACATTATGGGTGCCCTGAACCCAGTGGTCCACATTGCCTCACACACCCCCCCCCCCTCATGAAAGGATTCTAACTCGTACTGATGTCCTAGGGTGTGCCTCTAGGGACACTATGCGCTCATTATAAAAGTGTATCAATTCAAAAAAGAATATATATTGAATATAAATAGTGGAAGATATATAAATAATCAAATAGTCGAATAAAATTATAGAAATAGATAAACTATAACAACTATAAAGGTACAAATTGAAACAATCCGGATGTAATTTCAGGTCACTCAAAAATAAGATAACTTATATATGAGGTAATATTCATAACATCATTCGAAAAGTTATGGAAAATAAAGACAACTACAGGCATCACACGAGACAACTCTGTCATCTACCAGTAATATCCATCCTATAATCACACAATAAACAATTAAAAGTCAAATGCTTCTATTTCTCAATACCTTGGACAATGATATCTACTACAGTTACCAAAAGGAGACGAGAGAGGGTGTGGGATAAATTGTAGTTGGCCACCGCCAATGCTATCTATATCATATGGACCATGTAACTGAATATATCAGCATGCTATCATGTATATTAATATTTAGGGAATTTTGTAAAATATAACTATATACCCATGTACCTGCTTCATCCCTCTACTAGTGATTTAACATTTAACTAGTGCATTAATTATGAAATTAAAATTTAATATTAACATGTCACATTAGGCATATCTAGCTCTATCATCATATCGTTATTTTATAAGTAGTGATGGTCACACTAGGTAACAATGAAACCATTAAATGATATCCACTGAGGGAGAACAAGTATAATAACAAAGGTAATGTAGATCTAATGGAATTAAAACTAAATATTACTTGAGTCTATGTAAGTGGTAATAGTGTAATACAAGGAGCTCAATCTAAGGTATTCCATAATTATCCACCTCTAGAGTCCAGGGATATTGACCAATCAAAAACGATGCTATGTATGGACATGGGCCCATTGTATTTCACCTTGGCACCTAATTGTAAATTCTAGATCCAAGGAGTGTATATGAGGAATTCATTAATAATGAAATTTACCCTAAGGTAGTTTACCATGTATCCAAAAAAATATATAATAGCTGGAGTCTAGGTGGGTATCAACCAATGAAAACCACATTCTGGAATCAGCATGGAATTCCTGAGACCCAATGTGTTCTCCTCTTATAATACAAGGTGAGGTCGAGTCAGTCCATTCCTTTTTGATATTGTAATCAGGTAATATCTCGTTATGTTCATGACTTGTCTTTAATTAGTTAGGATAGTCCATGTAGCATCACACACATAAATGTATTGGTCCAATAATTGTATTCCATTATTGTGGAAAGTCCATGTATCAGTGAAACCATTTAATCATGTCTTAATAAACATTTATGTTGTATTCCTTCATAGTGGTTCACTCTACTACCACCCATCATTGTGGAAAGGGGTACTGTGGACATGTAAACATTACTCTAACTAAATTTATAAGGAAATTTTTCATACATTCAATTCATTCAATTCCACATTTCAAATTTTTCAATAAATAATAAATTTGGAATCACTTATCATATGTAGGTCATGTGGTTAGAATACATGGTACATAAAATTATGCAATTATCATTAACAAATATTCATTTATTATGGAAAGTATCATATTTAGGATGGTTATACAATGATTGACCCGAGTGGTGGCTTAATAATGTCAAAACAGTAAAATGCCAAAAACAGTAAAACCTTCGTTATGAGGGAGATAGAGTTGTTGGTGTAACCACTGACAACTAATCAAATATTTGGAAAAATCATATCTATAATATTATACGACATATAAACATGGAATATGAATTCCAGATATAGCTTCCAATTAATTTTTTTGGACCCACACAAACATTCTAAAAACCACGAAATTTGTACAAAATTTCTAGACCACCCACCTTAGAGTTGTATACTCCTCCATAGGTATCAACCCTTGATTTCCTCGGATCTACGTAGATCTAAGAAAATTTTTACACACTGACAAAATGATACTATGGTAAATAGAGAAAGAAAATATTAATGACTAAAGAGAACTCTAGTACATACCATTGCCCATCCAACACGACTAACAAAAGATCGATCAAATTTCTAATGATGGTATTTATTGAATATACCATTAGATTTTAAAAAATCCCCAAATTGAGAGAAAAATGGGTCATTCCCACATAAACTCGGAATAAGGGGAAGGAGTGGAATAAATATATCAATATGGGGAAATAAGAAATTTACCTAGAAAATTTTCATGGGCACGGTTTGTCACACCGTGCACCAACCATACAGGATGGCTCCTCCTAAAATGTTTGGTCTACATGGATTGTCAAACCGTGCATAACCAATGAATGTGTACAAGGAAAAAATGGGCGCTCAGTTGTTTATTCCACACACTTGTGCGCTAACCGTGTGAGGTGGCCCTTCCCAAATTGATTGGTATACACAGTTTTTACACATTTGCAGTAATGGTGTGACTAGGAAAAGATTCTTAAAAATATCCTTTACAGGTTTGAAAAAAGACACATACAACCTCATAAGCATTACAATCACAAAAGGCATCCATTTTAAGTCAAATGTAATGATTCATAAAAAATTAAAGGATCCAGACCTGATTGAAAATTCAGGTTCTTATAATGAGAATGGTTCTAAATATGAAACCAACATTACCAAGATAAAAAGGTAACATTTGGATTATGCGTATAATCAAACGAGTATTCTTGTCAATTTCATTTATGGGATTGAACTAGTTATCTAAGGGGAAGTAATATCCCAATAAAATTCATCATATTAGGTTATAATAGCATGTTTTATAATGAATGAATATATAATTCTAAAAGTTCAATGTTTTTTTATCATAATTAATATAATATGATCATGAAAGACAAAATAAATTGATAAGTGGAATAAAACAAAGAATAAAATTTCAACATATAGCATCTATTAAATGAATCATAGAAGTATTGGCTTCATGGAAATTGATGTTTCGTATTAATGTGGGGATTAAGGCCACCATGATCATGATTGAAAGGTAAACATAGAATCTGCGTATTTCAAATGATTCAAATATAATGACATTAGAAACTATAATTGAAAATGTCCCAATAATAAAATTACTATATATCATAATAAACAAAGGGATGATGTTCGAAATTACGTTGTTACTAAATTGAATGTTGAATTATTTAATTGCATCAGTTTCATGTTATTATTTTTTTTTCAAATTATATTCTCAAGGATATACTTTTTTATACAATAATAGTATATATAAGGATCATACTACAATACTTTTACATTATTTAATAGAGATCTTATGTAAAATGGTACAAATCATTATGAAAACTGATTTAGTGGAAATTTTTTATTCATGAAAACAATTTATTAGGGACATATAAATATTAATATAATCTTGATGTTATGATAGTATAGAAAAATAAATGATTATGGGATTTTATTCTTGAATATTCCACTAGTTATTTATTTTATGGATTATGTTATGTTTTTTAGTTTTACCTAATGTTTTGATTTCGAAATATAATTGGGATATTATTAATAGAAGAATCAATGTTTTCATTAAGGATTAAAAGTGATAAATGAATTCATATTTTATGTCTGAGAAAAATGTATTCATTATCATCTTTGGAAAATTTCTGTTGCAATTTTTATTTAGAATATTTAGTTACCTTATTTAAAAATTCATCGAATTTGAATTTAAAATGTTGTATTTTGGAAGAGACTAATGGTTGGAATTGTTTAAGATGAACATTATATATATTTTTGGGATTTATTAGATATATGATCTATAATTTTTTGATTTATTAAATATTTAGAGGACATAAAAAATACTTCTACATATTATGATTCATTAAATGTTCTTCATGGATATAACCTCATCTTGAATATCCATCTCCATGTGTATGAAATGAAGGGAGTATTGGTTAAACCGCAAAAAAAAAAGAAATTTATTTGTCTTAGGACACTAAAATTGATCATTTATTTTCAGTATCTAAAGTGTTTATATGAATATTAATTGATTACCTCAAATCTTGGAAAAATATTATTGAACAAAAATGTAATTTGTTTAAATTTCATTCTGAAAAATTTGTGTTCTTTTAATCGATAAAAAAGTAAATATTTTGTGATGTTCAATTATTTAATGACCATGTAATCTATCACAATACATTAATCATTGGTATTAATATATCTCTTATAAGTCAATGTTTTAATTTATTCCTAATTTTATCCAATTCTAAATCAATATATTTTTGGCCCTTTTTTGTTCCCTTCCATTCTTATTTAGACTATATTTAATTAACACAATTAATGATGTGTGTTTCCAACAATGGAATTTTAAAATATCAATATATGATTTTATAAGTGAAAAAATTATTTTACTGGTGTCAAATTATTGAATGATAATAGAATTTTACACTTTAATACTTTATGGATTGGCTATTTTTAAATAAACTCATTTTCATTGACAGGTGATGGTGCTCAAACTGCCATGTTGAAATAAACCCTGATGTATAATTATAACCAAGAAGTTAATTTACAGACATTGGATAATATTAACTATATTATTAAATTTAAATATTAAATATTTAATCAATTGTTCTTAAATTCATCCAAAATATTTTATAGTCTCAAAATTAGGGTACTTTTTTATGTAAAGCTATTTTTTATAAAAAAAGGTTTTTCTACCTTTTAATTGTGAACGTGATATAAAAATAAATTTAGACATTCATAAAAATTCTATTTGACAAAATGAATATCATTTTTCAAATCAAAATACCAATATTTACATTGGGAGAGTTTTTTGTACATTTTTTAGATGTTGAATTATTTTCTGATTAGTTTCATATTATAAATAGATAAATTATTTTTATTTTAATAATATTTGGTTTTTTGGAATAGATTTCACATTGAATTTAGATATATAAAAATATCAATATTTTTAATTAATTGACAATAAAAACCCATTTTCTCTCCCCTTCAGTGACATTAATTTTATATTTATTTTATCTAATTATGTGTTTTTAATTTGGAAAAATATAATCTAGAATTGGAATCTAAATTTTAAAATTTATTAAATAGGACCCTTGTATTTTTTGACAACATGAATTGTAACTTTGGTATAATTTTTTACAATGGTTAAATGTAAATCTGGTAATTGTGGGTAATAATAATATTATAAATATTAATAAATTATTATAAAATATGTAATAATATTTTTTTTTTTGAAATTTGAAATAAAAAACCATTTGGATGATTTTATGTCCACTTGGAGCCACTACAATAACATTAATAAATTTAAAGTATTTTATTTTAGGACATGTCATATGTGTAATACACACATTTTAAATAAGAATTATATTTTTAATATGTGGTTACTCAGAATATAAAAATGAATACAGATATTAATTCTGAATAATTTTTTTTATCGTCATAAGGATTATTCATTTTTTATTTGTGATAAATAATTAATTACATTAATGTCACACATAATGATGATGTTGTCAGTATTTTGTTAATGGAAAAATAAAAAATATTATATAAGATATTTAAAAATATATATTATTTGATATAATTACATTTATTCAAGATTATTAATGATGAATATAATATTTTGGTGATTTTCCAATGTAATTTTTTTTGAAGATATTCTGTTTTCATAATATTTGATTAAAATATAATTAATTAATAGGGTCCAAATTGACATCAAAAATTTTTTATAAGAAAAACTATTTTTGATAATGTTCTAAAATAAAATAAAACCTAAATTTGGTCCAACTAATATATTTAAGGATTAGTAATTAACAATTTATCCATTTTCATTAGTTTAGCATTTTATTGTAACTATATTGACCCGTAATTATTAAAAAATTATATTTCCATTATATGATATACATGTATTAAATAAGTTTTAAATAAAAAATATATTGTTAATAATGTGAAAATAACTTGTCAAAAAATTATTAAATTAAAGGATTTCAACCAAACCTAATTATAACACCACCAAACAATCGTAAATGAAAATTCCTCTCGATATGATTAAATGTTTTACTATGTAAAATTGTTATATAACATATAAACTTCATTAGTTTTATTTTTATGGATTTTAAAATACTATTATGAATTGTGAATGTTGGTAATATATCCACTAAACAATGATATCATTAATAGAATAAATATAGGGCTCTAACAAATCCAATTTACTCAGTCAAATGATGTGATGGATTCATCTAGTGGGCTTCCAGTGTATGAAGCACATTTTTTAAGCTTAGAAAGGAGGTGGCATCATAGGGCTTCAATTTTTACCAATCCCAATTATAGGTTCAACTTGTTATTCTCAAAAAGAACATCCTATGATAAAAGTGGATGTTGATAGAGATCACCACCCGAGCGATGTTATCCGAGCCACAGAAAGATTCAGTCACCATCACGCACCTCACCATAAGGTCATATGAGGGTGTTATAAGGGGTTTTGTAACAATACCATAGAACTATGATAATGTTCATTATTTTTGTATATAATAAACAATATACATTCATTTTATTATTTTTGTTACTTTGTAAATAGATTATAATGGACAAATATTATTTTTAGTTAATTTCCAACTAATATATATGTATTTATAAATTAATGTATTTTTCAACTAAATAATAATTTTTATAATAATATATTATTATTAAATTACTTTTTATTATGTATAAAAAATCGTATAAATATATGAATTCAATTGTAATTTTTATTAATATTTGAAAGGCGTTTTTGTCAAAACCCATGATTTTTTTTATAAATGTCAGTTTTTATTTTAAAAGTGATAATTCACATATATAGTAAATAATTTTGATAAAATTAATATAATTTTTGTAATCAGGATGTCGAAATTATCCAATGATGATGTTCTGATAATTTTTTGATATAGTTGAAATTTGGGGTAAAAATTAAATATAATTAAAATTTATATTGTGTTTTATGACAAAATAATGAGACAATAGTAATGTAATAAAATAATATAAACATTACAATCGACCAATATATGTTTAAAATTTAATATAATGTGATTTTAGTTTTGATTGATTTATTTTTCAATGCTTTAGTAGACAGTCCAATACATATAAAACATTTTAGGTTTTTAAATTGATTTTCTTGAGAGTGTGAATAACCTCCACATAAGAAACCTTGTTATTTTAATATATTCATCCATTGAATATATATAATATTTTTATTCACTCCATTTTGAAAAAAACCATTCTCAATTACAACTGGCTGGTTTGGGGTTTTCATATGTTTAATTTGTGGTGTCCCACACATAAATAATAATGAAATCCCCCTCCTTTCTAATATAAACCCCCAATGATCCCACTTCTTATTCACTCCTAGCCATTAGAGTTCTCAAAAAAAATTCCCTCCTCTTTCCATAGTCAAGCCAAGTCTCCCCATGCTCCCAAGAAGCCTCTCTCAATCCCCTCCTAGGCCTCTGAAATTACACTTCCAAGTAAGGGATTTTTTCTTTTCTTATTTTTTTCCAAATTTCATTATGTTTTCATGCACTTTTATTTTCAATATCAAATTTTGGGGAATGATTTATCATCTCTCACATACTAACCTCTTAATTTTTTTAATAATTTTAGACCAACTTTTCTATATCATTAATTACTCCCATGTTTACTAGTCACCATTCCTATATTCCCTAAGGTATTTCTCTCATTTCATTTATACAGAATAAATTATTTTATCTTATGATAATAAATTACATTACATATGTCTGTATATTATATAACATGATCCCCTTACTTCCTATTTAATGTATAAATAAATAGATACCCCTCTCACTCTCATCAAATCATTTTTACAAGTCTCTATTTGACATCATTATGCTGCCGAAATTACTCAAACATTTCCATGCCAAAATCATTATGTACTGAAAACAATAAACACTCCTCTATCAATGGTATTCACCATTATGACTATGTAAATGTTGATTGAGGACATAAATTTATTTATTACACATCTCTTATTATTTTAATTAAGTATGATGTTAATGATTCCATACTATATACTCTATGTGGCATAGTTATGCATTGAATGAAATGATTAAGAAGGGTGCACCCTAATTGTGCTCCAATGCATTGGGTAAAATATAACATCATGATAATTAATGAAAAATGGGTGTTTACTCATTATAATTCATGTGTAATGAGGTTTTACCATTGATCCTTATGCAATGGGGCTTTACCCATGCTCCATGTGCAATGAGACATGGCTCATGCTAATTCCATGTTATGTGTTGTTTCCACATCTACATGTTTTGATTATATGATTTATCATGCCTTTATATTCATGTTAAAAATTTATATCAATTGATATTCCTATTGGTATATATATATTTTATTTCTCATGTTACCCCATTTTATTCCATTAATAGGATTTATAGATCACAAATTTCTTTTGTGTGTCTATTGGTTATCCCAAGAAATGCTAAGTAAAAGTGAATTTAGTAGTCATGTAAAGGATGTTTTAAAAAATATGTTTCATTTTATGTTTTATGTTTTTATGAAATGTTCCAATGAAATAAATACAATATACCAATTGATCTTAAATGTTGTATAATGTTATGGTTTTACGTATTAATTTAAATTTAGTGTGAAATAAAAGCAGGGTTGTTATAGTTGCTATAAGAGGATAGGTTTAGTTAGATTTCAGATTATGATTTTAAATCACTAGTGAAAGCCTTAGGTATATTACTAAGAATAATAAGAAAATCCTTATGTTTTTGTGAGTATTGACTATGTGGTTTATCAGGAAAATAAATCCCCATCTGGATACGAGAAGGTAGTGGCGGCTCTGGCACAGATGTACCTATGAGTCAAATCTCGTATAAAGGAGTTAAATTCTTGACTTGGGGTATCTAGGTACACGAAAAAAAGCCTTATTACACTCTTGGTTAAGACACACATATGGGATATGATTTGATAAATTCAAAATTTCCCTACAAACAATTATTAATGGAATAAAAAACGACCCTAAGAATATATGTGATAAAGTAGATCCTAGATATCATATACTAAATCCTATAGATTTATATGTTATGGAAATAGAATCTATTTACATGTCCTATGTTTTTTATCTGGATTACCCTTTATGTGTTATGACTATAATTCCATTTATTCTATCCAATTTTCTGTAATAAGGGGACTTGGGTTAACAACCGATTCGAATATCAATGTAATGACTACTCTAATGAGATGCACAATCTGATGGGAGACGGAATAACATAAATTGTTATGATTATATATCAGTTAACTCAATATTTGAATAAAAACATGGGTCAAGAAGAACATTACCCCCCTCATGATTGAACATGTCACAATCGAGATCTTCATGAGACTAATGGCCTCTTAATTTTAATGGATCATATGATCCCTCAATCGCCCAAAAAAATGGATCAAATCCCTTTAAATAATCATCCCCATCCTTCAATATTTTTATCAATAGAAGGTTCTTCCTGAATATTTTCATATGGATGGTGAAGCATATCAATGATTGACATTGATCCAAAATTAGAATCCGGATGAGGATATCTAGGTGTTGGAATTGAATGATTTCTGAAAAAAAATCAATAAATATTTCCCTCAAACCCTCCAACTAAATATGGAATACGAATTCCTTTCCCTCAATAAAGTAGACGAAGAATACATTGATGCATATTAGTCAACATCACAAGGCTTGACCAATATGCCTCCAGCTTTTCTATTACCCCCAAATGCATGTATGACTGATTCTTTGATGGCCTGAAACCAAGCCAACAGAATTCCCATGAAATCCATAACTACGAGACTTATGACGAAGTTGTTTGATGTTCAATCAATGCTGAAATAGAGATCAGTGAATCTAAGGGGTATCATGGGTAGAAATATCATAAGGTGGATCATAATTATGGATGTACGATGGATAAATCAAATGGTTCTAAGAAAATCCAGCACCCCACAAGCCAATTATTCAAAAAGACTCTACCTAGAAATTTGTTGAAGGGGACAAGGAAATGTTTTAGGTGTGGAAGAAAAGGCATCCTAACCGTTAACAACTGACAAGAAAAATAGACAGTTTTGAAAGAGTAGAGGAATAATCTGTTTGACTCTCAACACATTGTTTATTGTTTCCACTACAAGGTATTAGGGCCCCTTGAGAATCAGTGCCCCAAGCTTTGTGTTTTCGGAGGAAAACAACCTCCAAGGGAGCAAGGGAACATTTTTTTATCAATACCATTGAAGTGAAACCTTACAATTTAGTGGTGACAGGTATGATAGTTACTCATTCATGAATATAGAATGTACCCGTTTATTCTAGTACTATTTATTGTTTTATATCATGAATGTTTAGTAAACAATCCCTAAACCACCGAATATCATGGATGTGAAGATGTTAATGAGTACATAAATGGGGAAATCATTTCATCCCATGAATATAACTCATCCCCTATCATAATTTGTGGATATAAATTCTCGGTGAACCTCATCATACTCCCTCTCATGGAATTTGATGAAATCCATGGCAGGGATTGGATTTTTATATATAGTCCCATCATTAATTATCGTTAGAAGAAATTTACACTCCATAGAGATAATCAAACCCTGATTATATACAATTTCAAGGAAGAAGATGTATCTTATTTATCGCCATAATCTAATGTGTTGATATAACTACATAATGAGCGCGTGTATTTGGTTTAGATTCTTGATTACGAGGAAGCATCTGTCCTTGAAGACATTCCTACTTTGAGAGAATTCGTTGAAGTGTTTCCCTAGGAGTTGACCTTTATTCCTCCAATAAGAGATGTTGAATTCTCAATTGACCTTTAACATGTGGAATTTACAATATCAAAGACAGTATATAGAATGGATGTTGTGGAGGTTGAGGAGCTGACGAAGAAATTACTGGAGACTCTGGATAAACAGATTATACAGACAAGTGCATCACCGCCAGGTTCACCAGTCCTCTTTGTGAAAGAAGAACGATGGGTCAATGCGCCTATTCATTGATTATTTTTATCTCAAGAAAATCAATTTTAAAAACAATTTTCATATGACACAAATTGGTGACTTGTTCGATCAATTGTGTAGAGAACAATATATCTCAAAGGTAGACATGTGGTTGAGATATTGGCAATTAATTGTGAATATAAAAGATATCCCCAAGACTGATTTTCGTACAAGATACAAGAACTATGAATTCATTGGAATGCCTTCAGGATTCCATTAATAATTATAGACATTATGAATATAGTTTTTAGATATTACCTTGAAAAAATTTAGTCTCTATAGATGATATTCTAATATACACTGATGCCAAGGAGCATCAAGAGGATCATCTAAGAAAAATACTTGTGACCTTACAGAAGGTGAAGCTCTAAGAAAAGTACAGTATGTGTGAGTTCTGGATGAAGGAGGTCTAGTTATTAGTCCATATAATTATAAACAATGGGATATATATGGATCAAACAAATATAGCTATATTAGATGGATTTCCAAGGCCAACATTGGTAATAGATATCTGTAGGTTCTTCGGGTTAGCTGGATATAATGGATGATTTGTGAGAAATTTAACATGATTTTCCATCCAACTTACGATGCCAACATGGAAGGGGAGAAATTTTTATTGGATTTATGTATATGAACAATTATTCAAGGAAGTCAAAAGGGAGCTTATCACTGTACTCATGCTCACATTATCACAAGTGGAGAAGTTTTTCTTGTATTCAGTGATGCTTTAAAGAAGGGGCTGGGTTTTGGGTTGCTGAAAAATGACAAAATCATCAACTATGTTTTAAGGAAATTTAAAATTCATGGGAAGAATTACCAAACTCATGGTATAGAGTATGTTGAAGTGATATTTGGATTAAAAATTTTGTGGAATTAACTCTTTAATGAGAAGTGGGAAATATACACGGATCACAAAATCCTCAAGTGTAGATTCACATAGAAAGAGTTGAATATTCACCATTGAAGATGGTTAGAGCTGATCAATGATTATTACTGCTATGTATAATACCACCCTGGGAATGGGTACATGGTGGAAGATGCATTATGTAGAAATGATCCAGAAATTTTCCCATTGATGAGAATTCAGAAGGATCCACTCTTCTTAGATATCTAGAGGATGAACATCGGAATAATTAAGGGAGAAAAATTATCAATACTTTCCCAAATGATCACTCAACTATCCATCTTGGAGAAAATAATATATACTCAAAGAAACGATGTCGAATTTCTGAAAAGGGTGGATATTATCCGAATTGGTAAATCCTCAGACTTCTTGGTTGACGCGGATGGAATTTTGAGATTTGGGTCATGATTATGTGTACCACATGATCTAGAGATAATAGAGCATATGAATGACACAGATAGATCAGCCTTATTTATTCACCCGAGGATCACAAAGGTATATCATGATCTTCAAGTGAATTTTTTTTGTGACCATATGAAAAGGGAGATTATTGAATATACATCAATGTGGATAGTATGTTAGCATGTCATGTCTGAGAGGAAAAAGTCTATGGTGATGATGCAACCACTACGCATATCAACATGGAAGTGGAAAAACATTATTTTGGACTTTGTCACTAGACATGCAAGGACATATAGGGGAAACAAGGTCATATGGTTTGTTATGTATCATCTTATGAAGAAATATCACTTTATCACTATTCTAGAGAATGTCTCATTGGATCAAATTGCACATATTTACATCAAAAAAATTATTATGGATGCATGGAGTTACATATTCTATTGTATCTAATTTTAATATGAGATTCACCATGATGACCTGGAAAAGTCTCCAACATGCAATAAGAACTGAACTGAACTTTAGTATAGCCTATAATCCTCAAACAGATGACTAATCTAAGTGAACTATTCCTACAATGGAATCTTGTTATTATCATGTCCTACAAACATCAAAGGAGGATGAGACCAATATCTTTCTTTGGTTGAATTCACCTATAATAATAGTTTCCACATGAGAATCTGAGTTAACCCATATAAATTATTTTATGGGAAAAGGTGCAGAAAAAAAGGTGTGGTGGTGTAACATCCCAAGATTGCATAGTACGTTATTTTATCTTAGTAATTCAATAACTTCCATAACACGCAACATCGAGTTCAAGCGCACCTTGACTTACCAAACAAGCCATTCAAAAGCAGTTATGAATAGTAGTAACTGAATTTTGAACAATATATAATCTTTATAATATTAGAATCCCTATTATGAGTTTCTTAGATATAATGTAAGAACAAATACATTTATACAGTGAAAAGAACTATTTTTCAAAAAATGCAAATTTACCGCCTTTTAATGGAAAAGCATTTTTAAATCCATTATTTGAAACTTTTATATATTCAATTTGACAAAATAAACATCATAATTAGAATCGGGACAAAATTATTTAGTTTCAATAATGTTTTTGTGTATTTTTTGATAACTTTCATTTTTAGGTGAACAGTGAAAATACTATATTTTAACTGAAAACATCTTTTTAAATGAAATTAACTTATATTGTTAATTTAAAAATTTTAATGGTTTGGAAGTATAAATAGATTATATTTTTACCATTTAATCCAATTATTGTCATTTAAAGTAATTTCTCTTTGAAATTGGATATAAACAAGCGTCAAAATTTATGTAGTTATTATCTCTTAAAAATAAGAATTTTTGTTTTGATAGTGGGAATTAATTTAACATTAATAAATGCAACTTCTATGATTTCAATTTTCTAAAATATAATTAATTATTGAATTTGGAATATCAAAATTATCTTAGGGTAATTTTTTGGTATTTTTCTGAAAACATAAAATTTTTAATGAATAGTGAAAAACACTGAGTAATAGTTTAAAACCGAATTTTAATTTAAATAATTATTTATTTCATTCAAATTTATTTTATGTAAATATATATACATAATAACTATATATGTTCAATGTAATTCATTGGATTTAGTTTGTAGTAATTTTAGATATATAAAAATTTTATTGATATTTTCGCCGTCTTTTACCCACCTCCTAGGAAAATTTTCAAATTCACATAAAACATAATTTTACCCCTTCTATGAGGGTAATTTAAAAAATCTGAGAGAAATTATTAATATAAATAAGTAAAATTTGGTTCAATAAGATAAAAATATTCTTTGGTGAATAGTAACTTTTTATTTTTATTTACCACGGTAAAAATTAAATAGTGTAATTAATGGTGAAAATGATATTATTATTACCCAAACACATGTCCTTATTTTATTGTATAAGTATAATTCGACCATAAAAAACCTTAGGAATAAAATATGAACCTCTTTGGTCCACTTGAATTTGATTGGGACATTTATTATTATTTAATTCAAAGAAGTGTTAAAAGAGTAAAAATTAATGTTTATTAACTAAAACATTTTTAACATAGGGTTATACATAAGATAAATTAAAATATAAATATTCATTAGAAATATAAAAATATTTCCAACATAATGGTATTTTATTTATAATTTTTAGATATTAAATAAATTAATTTATTTATGGCACAATGGTGATGTAGTAATTACCTATTTAATGAAATATTAAAAATAATTGATATTATAAATATCGAAATAAATGTAATTTGAGACTTTTTTTTAATTACAATAATTTTATAGGTTAATATGACTAATTATTATTGGTTATATGATTTTTATTTGAAGTAATAATGCTGTTATGAATTTATCAAAAACAAAATACCCAAAAGAGTCAATATTGACATAAAAGTGTTTTTAAAACAAATATTGTATTATTATTGATATATATTCATAAAAATCTAATGGCTGCCCAAGAGCCTTATATAATGATAGGTGTAACTTTAATGGATCACTTGGGGGTCTCTTGAATATATATTGTATGTTTATTTACTATATAATATAAAATTACAAAGAGACATGGTATATGTCAAACTATTTAACTAAGAGTTATATCTAGAAGATAAGGTTACTATAGTGACACAATGCTATCTAAAATCTATTGGATGAGTGGTTTTCGATCTATAAACACTTTATACTTTGAATAATATACTTTAGAGCCATTATAAATCAAATATGAATTTATTATAAATTAATACTATATGTATTTCCTAAAGAGACCCTCCTCCCCCTTATAAAAGGACCCCACTTGTAACCAATTCCTCACACCACTCAAGCCTTTTGGATCGTTCAACTTCTGCCCAATTATCTCCCAACATCAATCTACTCCTCCTAGAAGCATTAACATATTCATAAGGCACTTAAAGAGTCCTTTTTGGTTCAAACCAAAGGGAGTTACCCAAATTAAAGGTAACGATTTCTCTTAGCTTCTTATCTTTTATTTTACTTCTCCAACACCTAAAATCATCTTATTATTTTCTTTTCTAACAAAACCAGTATCCAAAATATATTAGGATATTTTTATGAGAGTTATTCTAACTACAATTACACACACCTCCATATAATGGGTGAAGAAGTTAATGTTTCTGTGGATGGAAACCAAACGCCTCACGAAATGATGATTGGTTAATTATCTCCATCCACCTCTCATGGTGGGAATTATGATGGAACTATAATTAAATATGATATTTATTATATTTATTTTATATATAAGATTCTTTAATTCTATTTTATATCATAACATTATTCATTTCTTGTGGTATATATATATGATAATTTTATTTTAGGAAGTGTGGACTACCGCCCCCTCAAAGTGATATGACTCGTTCATACCATACATGGATTGTATAAAGGATGGTGTAAATGAACATAAGTAACACATATAAGATATTATATTATATTTGAAAAAAATTATACCTATGTATCATTTGTTTTTGATTCCTTTTAAAACGGAAAATGAAATCGAAGTAGCATTCGTGCATACATACGGATTACCGTCTCCACAAACACGATGAGATTCATTTCCCCATAATATCCATTAAAGACTAACTCTTATTTGATGATTAAAAGTAATGTTTAAGGACATGGTATCATGATGGATATTAATAAGATACAACCTATCCATAACAAACATGACATACGTAACGAATCATAGAATGGAAAAAGAATCAGTTAACACCTGAAACGATGATAATACTAAAATATTATAAACTAAGAAATATTAAAAGATCATATATGATATCATATTTATGTATATGATTCATATATATTTAATAATAATTATTTAAAAACTATAGAATATGTTAACCTACACTCTATCAAGGAAAATTACAAGTTAAGGATTTATATCACTATTTCTTCATTATCTGAGGTTGTTTATATGTAACTATCTACTAGTACCTCTGTATCATCCACAAGCATGTTTTTAAAAATGTACTTCAAAACAATATTACTATTTTACAGAATATGGGTTAAATTCATTTAGACCCTTGCTTTACTTTTTATAATATGTTTATAAAGGAATCTTTATGTCATTTTCCAAACATGGACCTTTTTAACCTATTCGATAGTTTAATGTAAGAATGTCTATTTTTAACTTATATGGTGGATTCGGCTATTTTCCACCATTGTAAAATCATCTAAGCTTCCCATTCATGATTATAAGAATATTATCAAAGTAAATGTTTTATTTTTTATTATGTGACTTTTAAATTATTTCAAAAAAATAAATATTTCTATCAAATAGTTTTGATTTCATCTATGTCAACATCCTTTGATGGATTTTAATCTTATTTGAAGTGGATTTATTATGAAACAAAACAACCATATTGTATTGAAGGTTTAGTGATATGTTTGACTATCGATGTGTTATTTTTATACCATTCATGGTTTATGGAGAATGAATTTACATTTTGTATGATAGTTTTAATACAAATATTTATGTCATGTTTAAACCTGTTCCTATGAGAAATGCATTGAAATTAGTAAGTGACGGGGGGATCCCACTATAGCTCCTCGATGCATCGATTGTTCTCATGAGAAAAACTGGTGTTTTGGGATGAGGCCTTGAAAAAATCATATTTTTAGTCATGTAACAAGGCCTTGGTTACAGAGTTATGATAGTCTAACATTATGCATTTCATCATTATGAAAGATGTTATTAATATTGCATGTGATTTTTCTTCAAGTATAATATCCATGTGATTATGTAAATGGCATTATTTCATTTTATTTCTACTATATTATGCTGAAGTTATTGTTTAAATGGCTTTTTTTAGTTATAAATTACCTTAATTGTTTATGCTTATTTATGAAAGTTTTTTCTATATTGTTATCCTTACGAGGCATTTGAGCTCACTCGTTTCTATGATTTATTTATCCCAGGATGTGAAAAAGTATTTTATAAATGACCTGTAGGGATAGTATACGGGGATATGAGTGTGGAGACAAAACATTGATGTAGTTTTCACTTTATGGTGTAATATAAAATTTATGAATGTATCTAGTGTTTCCAAGGGTACTAAACTAATTTGTCTTTTGAGACTTGATCTATTGTGATCATGCCAATGTTATGTATTAATACACCAAATCTAGTCAATTGGGGTCAGTGCGTTATAGTTGGTATCACAGTATGTTTAGTACAATCCTTGGAAGCTATATGTAGATAAAATTTGATTAGAGAACATAAACCTAATATAAACTTTGAGTATTACTATAGAATAATTTCCTATGATTTTTCTTATTTTAGAGATTTTCAGAGTTTTTTGAGCAATAAATCCCTATCTGGATACGATCAGGTAGAGATGGCTCTGTAACAGATGTACCTAGGGGTAAAACCTACAAACACTGCTTTGAGCTAGACTTGAACAAGAACTGGTGCACGACAACGAGCCTTGCTTCACTCTTGGTTACAATCATCTTGGGGGAGATGCTTAGGATAATTGTCATTTTCTTTACAAATTATTATGAAGGTTTTATGAGTATATTATTCCTCAATGAAAACATCCTTATATTTATGTATTATATCCATTAACCATTCAATTTACATTAGTTATTTTAAAAGTTTGGAATTATTCATTGCAATTCATAAACTGACCTAGTGTATGCTATTGTATAGAAATGGTGCCTGGTAGAAGGAATGTGAGATCTAGTAATACATATGATCCAATGAGTAAGAAGGATCATATCTTTCACAGTATTAATCCATCATTTAGAATGCAAATAGTCTCCCATGTATTCTAAATATATGAAGAAATAGTATCATGTGTTAATAAGATAATTGAACAATTCTCCGAGTCATGTGGCTTTTAAGGGAAGCAATAGAAGAAAAGGATGGAAGAGAGAAAGATGGATAAATGGAAGAGGGAAGAGAAGAATATTCCCATATGAGATAACTGTGGGAAGAAACACCCTGGAAATTTCCTGAAGGGAATGGGAGTTTGTTATAAGTGTGCAGAAAAAGGAAGCCATATACATGACTAAAAGGGTAAGAAAAAGGTTTTAAATGAACAATGCTTTATCTGTAAGGAGTTGGGACACTACGCGAACTGAAGTCCAAATAATCATAGTATTCCCCAAATGATGCTATTGGATAATAATCAAGTTATGATACTACCACATGTGAGGAGGAATGATAAGAGTACTTATGTTATTATTAGCGAATTTTGTCATTTGTGTGTTTAATCAATAGTGTACTGGTTATAATAATTATGGAGTATATAAGGATTGAACTGAAGTACTATTTCATTAAGGACATGATATTTTTTGGATCCATGAAAAGTGACTTAATTGCAGGTCAAATTTTTGGAAAATATATGGTTGAGTGAAAGATAAACCATAATATGGTTATGATACTGAGGTAGTGATTTTGGTATAATACATGATTTATTTGGATAAATTATATTGGATATTATTGATTACCTTGAAATTGATTAATGATTTGTATATTCTATCATTGTTAGAGTTTACAACAATTTTGGATAGATGGAGTATATCCAGAATTCTATAAGGAATAAGGGATCATAAATGTAATCAATAAGGTTTTATGGTAATTCAGGATATAGCAGTGTTTTAAAAGAAGACACGATGATGGCAGTCACATGTTAATACATAGAAAAAAAGAACATCATTGTGTTTACCTTCCTTATAAATTTTGGAGTGTGAGTTTGGACAGAAGTATTTTGGATAAGTCTAGTCTGAGGTTATCTTTGGAATTCCATAAAAGGAAAACCCGGAGGTCGGGCGGCAACCCGTTGGGTCTAGCAAGGCCATAAGACATGAACCCGCAACCGAAGGGCGACAAGGGTGTATCACCTACCACTAGCCCACGTAATGTACAGGATTGAATAATGTATTTTTTTTGAAAAAAGATTCTGGTAGATGATATTTAAATTCATTTTTAGCCCTATACTAATAGGATAAAATGAATATTATTTTTAAGTTCTATTATCTTTTGAGTGAAAGATGAGTTTGTGGTAGAAATTTGTAAAAGGATGGGACTCTACAGGGTAGGTATATATTTTTATTTTTCACTTATTATATGATGAAATTAATTATTATACTTTATTGAATGGATTATAAAACAAAAAATGTATTATCCTAATACCATATGTATTATTGAACTGATGTTATTTTAAATCATCATAGATTGATGAATTTAAGAACCTCAATTTTTCACTTGTTTTTTATTGATGACCCTAATCACTACCTATAAATATTTTCATTTTCCTCCAATTATATGTCTTTAATTTACACCAATGTTCTCCAAATTGAGATCATAATTTGATGGTGACCATTTCATTTCCTTTTTCCTCTTATATAAACAAAGTTTTATTAACCTAATTTATGATTTGGGTTTTCCCAAAGGTATTTTCTATTTTCAACCTTTTTATTTTCTAAAAATAATTTCAAATTGATAGGACTCAATTTTTTGAATGAGTAATGAATGTAACACCCCAAGATTTCATAGAACGTTATTTTTTCAATGTATTTCAATAACTAGCATTACACGCAACATTGAGTTCTAGCTTACCATAACATACCAAACAAGTTGTTCAAAAGTGGTTATGAATAGTATTAAATTTATTTTTAACTTTGTATTATCCTTATAATTATAGAATCTATATTATTAGTTTCATATACATAATGTATGATCAAATAATGTTTCTCAGATAAAAGAAGTATTTTTCAAAAAATTCAATTTTACAGCCATTTAATGGAGAAGCCTATTTAAATCAAATATTTGTAACATTTATATATTCAATTTTACAAAATAAACTTCTTCTTTTGAATAGGGACATAAGAATTTAGTTTCAATAATTTTTTGGTGTTTTTCTGATAACATTAATTTTTTGGTGAATAGTGAAAAATTCTATATTTTTAACTGAAGACAACTTTTTAAATCAAAATACTTAATATTGGGAAATTATAAATTTTAATGGTTCAGAAGCATAAATTGATTATATTTTTACTATTTAATCCAATGACGGTCATTTTAAATAATTTGACTTTGAAATTGGACCTAATTAAGTGTCAAACATTTGGTAGTTATTGTTTCTTAAAAATACGTCTTTTTGTTTTGTTTGCAAGAATTAATATTTAATTAATAAATGAAATTTCTATTATTTGAATTTTCTAAAATATAAATCATTATTTATTTCAGAATATGAAAATTAACTTAGGGTATATTTTTTTTATTTTTCTGAAAACTCTTAATTTTTGATGAATTGTGAAAAATACTGAGTTATAGATTAAAACCGAATTTTTATTTAATTAATTAATTATTTTATCTAAATTTATTTTATGTAAAAATAGATACATAATACCTATATAAGTTCAATGTAATTAATTGGAGTCAGTTTATAATAACTTTAGATATATATAAATTTTATTGAACTTTTCACCGTCTTTTACCCACCTCCTATGAGAATTTTCAAATTCACATAAAACATAATTTTACCGCTTCTGTGAGTGGAATTTCAAAAATCTGAGAGACACGATTAATATCAAGGTGTAAAATGTGGTTCAATAAGATAAAAGTAATTTTTGGTGAATAGTAGCTTTTTCATTTTATTTACCACGGTAAAAAGTAAATAGGGTAATTAAGGGTAAAATGATATTATTATTATCCTAAAACATGTCTTAATTCTATTGTATAAGTATAATTTGACCAAAAAAACCTTAGGAATAAAATATGAACCTCTTTAGTCCATTTATATAATATTATTATATTTATTATTATTTAATTCAAAGAATATATAAAGAGTTAAAATCAATGTTTAATAACAAAAAAAATTTAATATCACGTTATACATAAGATAGATTCGATAATAAATATTCATTAGAAACAAAAAAAGGTATCCTATATAATGGTATTTTATTTATAATATTCAGACATTAAATAATTTTATTTATTTATGACACACTGGTGATGCAGTAATTACCCAATTAATGAAATATTAAAATAAATGATATTATAAATATCCAAATAAATGTAATTTGAGACTTATTATGAATTCCAATAATTTTCTAGGTTAATATGACATATTAGTATTTATTATATGAATTCTATTCGAATTAATAATGTAGTAATGAATTTATCGAAAACAAAATACCCAATTGATCAAAATTGCCAAAAAAGAGTTTTTAAAACATATATTAAATTATTAGTTGATATTATATTCATAAAAATATATGTTTCGGCCAAAGGTCTTATATAATTATAGTTTTATCCTTTATGGACCACTTGGGTGTCAGTTGGATTTATATAGTAAGTCTATTAACTATATAATATCAAAATACAAAGAGACATGATAAATGCCAAACTATTTAACTAAGAGTTAAATCTAAAATATAATGTTACTATAGTGACCCAAACCTATCTATAATATATTGGTTGAGTGGTTTTCGACCCATACCCATGTTATAATTTTAATAATCCACTTTGGAGTCATTAGAAACCTAATATTAATTTATTATAAATTAATTCTTTATGTTTTTTCTATAGAGCCCCTCCTCCCATTATAAAAGAACACCACTTATAACCAATTCCCCACACATATAAAGCCTTTTGGATCATTCAACATCTACACAATTAATCTCCCTACATCCCTCTACTCCTCCAAGATTCCTTACCTGAAGAAGAAGGAACTTCAAGAGACCTTTTTGGTTCAAAACAAAGGGAGTTACCCAAATTAAAGGAAACGATTTCTCTTAGCTTCTTTTCTTATATTTTACTTCTCCAACGCATAAAATCTTCTTATTAATTTCTTTTTTTAACAAAACAAGTATTATAAATATACTAGGATATTTGTATTAGATTTATTCAAACTACCCTTACACACACCTCCATCTAATGTGTGAAAAACATAATGTTTCTGTGGAAGGCAACTGAATACCTCACGAAATGATGATTGTTCAATTATCTCCTACCACCTCTCATGGTGGCCAGTATGATGGAACTATAAATAAATATGATATTAATGATTTTTATTTTATATATAATCTTCTATAATACATTTTTATAGAATAACATTATTCGTTTCATGATGTATATATATATATACGAAAATTTCATTTGATGATGTGCGGACTACCGCCACCTCAAATTGATATTAATTTTTAATACCATACATGGAACGTATAAAAGATAGTGATAATGAAATAAAGTAATAGATATAAGATATTATATTATACTAGAATAATAATATACCTATGTATCATTTTTTTATATCTTTTAAAATGAAAAATGAAATGGATGTAAGGTTTCTGCGTACGTACGGATTTCCGTCTCCACGAATACGATGAGATTAATTTCCCCATCGTATCCATTCAAGACTAATTCATGTATGATGACTAAAAGTAATGTTTAAGGAAATGATATCATTATGGAAATGAATAAGTTACAACCTATCGATAACAAACACGATTTGCGTAACGAAGCATATGAAGGAAAACGAATCAGTTAACACATGAAAAGATGATAATACTAAAATATTATAAACAAAGCTATATAAAAAGATCATATATGATATCATATTTATGTATATGATTCTTGTATAATTTAATAACAATTATTTAACTATTATATTGGATGTTAACCTACACTCTATCAAGGAAATGTACAAGGTAAGTGTTTATTTCACAATCTCTTCATTATCTGAGGTTTTTTAAACGTAATTATCTACTGGGCCTCTTTATCATCCACACACATGTTTCTTAAATATGTATTTCAAAATATTCATAATATTTTACATAATATGTGTTAAAGTTATTTACACCCTTTTTTGTCTTTTTATAATATGTTTATAAAGGAATCTTTATGTCATTTTCCAAACAAGGACCTTTTTAACATTTTCAACAAATTAAGGTATGAATGTATTTATTTTAACTTATATAATGGATGCCGCTATTTTCCACTATTTGTAAAAACTTTTAATCTTTTTTTACATGATTCTAAGAATATTTTCAATGTAAATGTTTTATTTTATAATTATGTGACTTTTAAATGATTTCAAAAAAAGAGAAATTTCTCTCAAATAGCTTTAATTTCATATATGTCAACATCCTTTGATGGATTTTAAGATTATTTGAAGTTGATTTATTATGATACAAAACATAGATATTTTATTGAAGGTTTTGTGATATGTTTGACAGTGGATTTGATATTTTTATACCATTCATGGTTTATAGATAAAGTATTTACATTTTGAATGCTAGTTTTAATTTGAATGATTATGTTTCTTTAAACCTATTCATATGAGGAATGCAATTGACTTAGTAAGTGACGGGTGGAGCCCGCTATAGCTCCTCGATGCATCGGTATGTCTCATGAGACAAACTAGTGTCTTGTCACAAAGCCTTAAAAAATCTTATTTGTAGTCTTCGCACGAGGCCTTGGATACATGTTTATGATAAGTCTGGCATTATGCATTCTGTCATTATGAAAGTGGTTATTAATATTGCATGTGATTATTCAAATAGTAGAATATCCATGTGAATATGTAAATGGAATTATTTCAGTTTATTTCTACCATATTATTCTGAAGTTCATGTTTAAAAGGATTTTGTTTTAGTAATACATTTCCTTAAATTTTAATTCTTATTTACGAAATATTTCTCTATATTATTATCCTTACTGGGCATTTGAGCTCTCCCCTTTCTATGATTTATTTTTCCTGGGAAGTGAATAAGTATTTATTGAATGACCTATATGGATAGTATAAGAGGATATGAGTGTGGAGACAAAATGATGATGTAGTTTTCAAATTATGATGTAATTTTAAATTTATGAATGTATTTAGTTTTTCCAAGGCTACTAAACTAATCTTTCTTTCGAGACTTGATCTTTTGTGATCATGCCAATGTTATTTAATAAAGCACCAACTCTGGTTAACTGGGGTTGGGGAACTACGGGTTGGATGAATTCAATGATCATAATATTATTGGACCAACACTGGTCAAAGAAATGGGGGAGAAGGTGAAAAAAATTCAGTAGCATATCAAGGCAGCACAAAGTTGGGAGAATTGTTATTCATACAACCAAAAATGATACCTTGATTGGTAAGATGGGAAAATGGTGTTCATATGAATATCTAGGGGGAAGAAAGTCATGAGGTTTGGAAAGAAATTGAAGTTAATTCCTAGGTAAATCGACCCCTTGGAGATTCTTGATCATGTCGGGGATATGGCCTATAGACTAGATCTTCCTCCTACTATGACCCATGTACATGATTTCATTCATGTACCACTATTAAACAATTATATACTAGACCCTTAACATGTAATCCCTTTATACGTAGTACAATTAGAAGAACATTTTTATTATGAGGAGTAACTAGTGAAAATCATAGATCGTAGAGAAAATGTTATCTGAAATTACACAATGCGCTTTATAATGGTGTTAATGCGAAACAACAAGTGTGAAGAAGAGATGTTGGAATCAGATGAATTGATGAATCAATGTTACCCACATATATTTTAGAGTCGTAAAACAATATTTTAGGGATAAATATCTTATGGGGGAATTGTTTTACATCCCAAACTATCATTAATGAAAACCCATCTGGATCTGATTAGATGCCTTCTTATGTAATATAATTATATAACATATGAAATTACATGGGTATATCTTTATGGATTTCAAAATACCATTATGAATTGTGACCATGACTAATATATCTGTTGAACAATGATAACATGATTAGTATAAATATAGTGTTTTTACATATCCAATTTACTCAGAAGAAGGAAGTGATGTCCTCGTCCAATAGACTTTCCCTATATGAAGCCCAGTTGTGGGAGCTTGGAAAGGATGTGGTATCATAGGTATTCACTAATGGACAATCCCATGCTGAGCATCAACATGTTAATCTCGATCAGAACGACCTATGGAATATGTGGATGTTGATAGAGATTACCACATGAGTGAGGATATTTGAGCCACTCAAAGAGTCGGTCACCATCGGGCAACGTACCCTAAGGAATTATATGAGTGTTATAAGGGGTTATGTAACAAGACCCTATAAAAATTATTATGTGAATTATTTTTGTAAACAATAAATAATATACATTCATTTTATTTTTATTGTTACATTGTAAATATTTTTTAAATAACAAATAGTATTTTTATGTAATATTCAACTAAGAAATATATTTCGAAAAATTAAAGGATGTTTTAATTAAATAATATTTTAATAAAATAATATTATTGATATAATACTTATTATTAATTATAAATGATCATATAATATTAGAAATTCAATTTTAGCTTTTATTAACGTTTGACAGCTGTTTTGGTAAACAAATGATTTTTCAAAAAATATTGGTTTTTATTGAAAAATACAAACATCAAATATTTAGATAATTATTTATATATTTATAATATTTTTGTTGGAATTAGGACATTGGAATTAACCAATCAAAAATTTTACTTAATTTTATAAGACAATTATATTTTTGGGTAAAAATTAAATAATGTTTAAATATATTTTGTGTTTTAGGACATCATAACGACACAACAGTGATGTTATATAATACTATAAACATTATTTTCTACAAATATATGTCTCAACATTAAAATAATGTCATTTTAATTATGCTTTATTTATTTAAAAATTCTTTAGTGCACCCTCCTATACATATAAATCATTTTTACATTTTAAAATTATTTCCTTGAGAGTGTGACTCACCGCCACATAGGCAACACAATTTTTTTTAGAATTTAGTCCACTGGCCTTATATAATATTTTTTTTCCACTCCCCTTGGGGAAAACCATGTGCTGGTTAGTGGTTTTGATTTGTGTATTGTGTGATGTTCCAAACATAAATAATAAAGAATCCCCCTATCCTATATAAACACACACAATCTCCAACTTTATTATCACTAAATGCCTTCAGAGTTCGTCAAATTACTTCCATCCTGTTTCTATAATCCTCCAATGGGTTCCCAAGATCCCCATAAGCCTCTCTAAAGCCCCTCCCATGCCTTTGGGTCAGAATTCCATATAAGGGATTTCTTCTTTTATCATTTTTTCCAAATTTAATAATGTTGTTATATCCTTTTATTTTCAATTGATAATGTTGGGGTATGTTTTCTATCCTCCACCCATATTTCCATCATTATGTTTGAATGATTATAGACCCTTTTTATATCTCATTATTTCTTCCCATGTACATATTTTTCCATGCCAAAATTCTAAATGGAATTTCTCTCTTCTCATTTAAATTCAAGAAATTATTTTATATTATGTATCTAAATTCAATTCCATATGTTGGTATATTATGATCCATAATCCACATTCTGTCTTTTTAATATATAATTTATGAGAGATCCCTTTCACTCTTATCAACCATTTTTATGAATTTCAATTTGACATTGTTATGCTACCAAAATTACACTAAAATTGTCATAACATAATTATTTTCTAGTGAATACCATAACCAGTCCTCTATCTTGGGTATTCACCATTATGAACATGTACTTGTTAATTGGGAACTTACATTAATGTATTCCACATCACTTATTTGTGGAATGAAATATGAGGTTAATGAACCCACATTGTATAATCTATGAGGCACTATTATGCCTAAAATGAAATGATTATGAAGGGTGTGCCCAAATAGCATTCCATAGCATGGGGTAAAGTATAGTATAATGATTAATCTTGTGAAATGTGTTTTTACACATGATAAATAATTTGAAATGATGCTTTACTCATGTATCATGTGAAATGATGGTTTACTCAAGATCTATGTTAAATGAGCCTTCGATTAGGATATTTCCTTGCCTTGTGTTGTTGCCACATCTCTATGTTAGGATTATCATTGTTTATCATGCCTTTAAGTTCATTTTTCTCGTGTGACACATTGATATTGATATTGAATAACATGTATTATATTCCTCATTTTATTCCATGCTTATTCTTTTACTGGGCTTTATAACTCCCCCATTTCTAATGTATGTCCTCAGGTTATCCCATCCAATACTAAGTATGAGAAAATGTAGTGGTCTTGTAAATGATGTTTTTAATAATATGTTGACTTTTATGTGTTATCATTACATGTAATGATCCTAATCAACAAATACAGTAGACCTATTAATCATCTATGATGTATCTTGTGAGGTTATTAAGTAATAATTTATGTTTAAGTGTGAAATAGAAAAAGGTTGTTTTACATATCATATCCTATAAATAAATCACCATGGAGAAATGTTTATTTGAATATTAATTTATATTAATTGAATATATTTTTTGTTTCTAAAAGTACCCGTAACCTCAATCATATAAAGAGACCTCCTATCTAATTTATTAACTCCACATTGTTCTACCTAGATTAACCAATCAATATACATATCCCTTCTCGGAGTACTGATGATGTTTGTATTAGTCCTAGGATTTTAGAAATACAACCATAGATCCCTTAAAAATATGATACTTCTTTTTATAAACTCCCTTCTATATAGTATTGAATATCATAAATTAATTTTTATAAAGGAACTACACCCCGTGCATCATTCGAAGTTCTCTGTCTCACAACCTAAATAAAAACTTGATACTGTAATGGTTTGAGTACTCCCAAAAGGTCACCCCCAGAAGATGGGAAATCCAAATACATTGGGAGAATACTACAACTACAATTTCTAGATCATGATTCACATAGTTATTCTCATGGGGTATTAATTGGAGCATCAAATATATTATATTTCTATCCACCTAATCAATACAAAGTTTGTACATACTATTGATGAATTGAAATACAGTAAATATTCCACAACATATTTTGGTAGTATTATAATCGTATCATTCAACAACCTCAGAATTACTACATAGAAGTTTATATAGAAAAACTCTATCTAGATAAATAGCTTCCACTTCCGCATTAATATTATCAATGTAGATGATATCTAAGATAATTCAAGAACAAAACTATTCTAGTTCCCTACCAATAAAAGGAATCTTCTTACATATGAAATTCTCTATGTAGGATACCCTGAAATCACCACATCTATCTTCATTGCATCTATGGATAATACAAGATTTTAAATGACATGTCCCATAATCTGTACATCGTGAATCCATAAATAAAACATCTATATCATTAAATAAATATGGTTTTCATGAAGTAAATTTAGTAATATTTCATGTTATCTTCATTATATGCCTCTAACATAGAGTATAAGAGTTTTTCATCAAAGAAGATGACCCAATAGTCTATGTATGATGAGAAGACCTGTTTTATCAAAGAAATTATATTTTATGGGGAATTCGTCACAAAAATTTAAATCTCCAGAAACTCATAGCTCTAATAGCGACTTTAAAATTCAATATTTTGAATATCATATTCACAAACTATCAACTAGATGTAGTTGGACATGAGATTGACTGTTGAGAACCAACTCTCACCTCAAAATTGATAAAATATGTTTTAAATCTTTAGGAGTGGGTACATGTTCATTATTATGAAATTTTTCATGTGAATTTTTTTTAAAATCCCACACAAACATGTTATAATTTTTTATGCAAAATAATAGAGACCCCTAGGGGACACACTAGTTCTGATAAAAACCGTCTCTTGAAGGTCCTCTATCTACTACCTCATATCCTAAATCTTGGTATAGGTAATTTAATGTGCTACACAATATATCAGTGTTGTTTGGGATGTAATTTTATGAAAAAATCCATCTCCCAACTCAAAGGGTAGTCACAGAACATCCTTTGGTTATATATAAAAAAAATCTTCATGGATAAAATAATACATGTGCTTTAAGATATTGTTACACTTAGGAATACACTCTGTAAATGATGGGTGATGGTCTATTTTATCCTTATATCAGAACTCACATTTCCCCCATGATATCATTCTCTACCAACAAGGATAATATTTTCTCATCATAAAAAGGAATCTGACTCTTCTATGGTTATAGCCTATCGTTTAATTGACAATAAGAAACCAATCCATACCCATGTTGATGTCATATATTTCTGTTATGAGAACAATAAGATCACACGAGAACCACTCTACAAAAACTGAATTGTCAGACTACATAAATATAAATGATATAGAATAATAGTACCCCTTAAAAACCTCAAGTCAAAGTCAGTGGGCTATGTATCTAGCCTGGAGATCCTATACATGCACCCTGAGTAAAGAGATGAATGAATGACTCTGAAATGTCTCTACTAATAGAGATTAAATTATAGAATAAAATTTTTCATACATGTAATCATCGTATATTATTTTGGTTCATAATCCTTCACAGTATGTAACTATATATGTCCCCTACCATCATATCGTTATGCTTGAAATTTCACGCCTAGTGGTGGTCTGGGAAACCTATCAGAGCATCATCCAATAGCTTATGTCTACCTCATAAAGCAACTACTAATCCTCTGTTATCTCTTCCACACATGGGTACACACATACGTCACTTGATAGAACAATGATTATAGTGTTTCCTCTTCCTCGACATTATGTTTGTAATCTTACAAGGCACCAAATCAAAACATGTTGGGAAGTCACATGCCATGTGACCTCACCTATAACACGCATTCTATTTTCCCTCTATGGGATTCAATGGTCCACCATGATACCCTAAAAAATTTCATAATCCTAATATAAGGATGAACTCATATGATATGATATAGTTTAATAGTTCACTTTATCAACTATGGATGACTCCTCCATAATATTCCCACTACCATGTCTGACATCCTAGCTACCATATTATTGGAAGCTCTCTAACCCTTCCATCTAATCCAAAACACAGTTAATGGTTTAATTGGATAATTTTACCCCACTTGTATAAATATATATCCAAGGTCCCTTGAAAAAACATTCATTATTTTTTTATCCATATCAGATAATATTAAGGGAGTACCATATAATTTTGTGTGATCCTTAAAATGGAATTTGTGACATTCACCCCACCAAATTGTCGTTCATGAATATAAACTAAGCACAAGAAGGTGGGGTATTACTCCTCACAAAATAAATTTGATTTGTCAAAATAATGCATTGTTGAATCATCATGAAGATGTTTCACAAGACTTTATCAATATTGTTTTACACCTTCGAAAATGATATATTATAGTACACCCACATTATTTTTTGGTGACCTGATATAACTAATAAAATGGACCACCGACGCTCTCTAATCCTCGACTGCCTAGTGATCTGGTATTCCATTCAAACATAGTGGACTCTAGCACTAGAAATAACATATAGAACTAAGAATGTTTTCATCTATTGACTTCTCTAATTGTATAAAAAAAATTATAATAGAAAGGGATGTTGACCCCTATCCACATAGAGGAATGATCTCATAGTGTGGACCCAAAACTGAGGCATCATCACTCATTGGATTTCTGTCTGTATCTTGAACTCGTAACATGGATGGATGGAATTATGGATGTATCATTAAAATATTTATCAACATGTATCGTGGTCTAATGAACATATATATATATATATATTAAACAGATAATTGGACAAGGATAGTCAAAATTCACAATCATATATCCTACATTTACAATTTAACCCTATAATCAATGTCTCGGTATTCTATATTGACATGAATATAATCAAAGTCATAGTCAATAGAAAAATTATCCATTGCACAACCACATGATTCCTTAGCCTGATAGGTACACTTAAAACACTATGATACTATTTACCTAAATCCCAACATATTTTATTAACGATATGACTATAATCATTTTCTCAATGATCGAGGAATATCTAAATCAAATATATCACAGCATTTCCCAATGGGGCTCAATCAAAAACATCCACATACTAGACTCTATAGGTATAGGGCTAGTGATAGGAATAAAAAGTCATATCCTATATAGGATTCATTTTTCATGTGTGCCTATAAAACACACCATGTCATCTTAGTATAGATGTGAAAATGAATAATAATATAATGAGTAAATGTCATGTAAATAACAAAGCATGAAAAATTCCTCTCAGTTCTATAAGTGTAAGACAATGTATAAAAAATTGTAATGGAAAAAATACACACAAAATTATAATGATATATTATCAATAAAAAAGTAGAAATGTAAAATTATTAAAGAGCACAACTCATGATATCAATGACCTGACCAAGGTTTATAGTCCAATGCACCTTGTATCTCAATGCTCATATATAGTTTGTAACATCCCATGTAAAAAAAGAAATAATATATTTTCATTGAAGTTAATATTTTGTGAATTAATTATTAATTTTACTTTAACGGGATTACAATGTTCGATGGCGTACCTAATATGCAACAACGAGATTCTTTGAAATCATAAATTGCATAATAATAACACAATATTATCATTTTAAATAGTATTTAATTCCTATCCGTTGTATTGGCGGGAATGAACAGAACTAACTAAAATATTATTTTACAAGTTTGTTAAATATTTTTACATTTACCAAATAAATTTTAGAGGCTTATAATAAGAATGAATTTTGATTTTTTTAATAATTTACTTTAAAAGGTTGATTGACCGCAATTTGAGGCGAACCCTCATTATATATATCTTTGGAAACATTTATATATTCTATTTGAAAAAATAAAATAATTATTTCGAATATGGAAATAATAATTTTCTATGGGTTAATTTTTTGTATTTTTCTTTAAAAATTCTATTTTAAAAAAAACATAAAAATAATGTATTTTAATCCAAAAATACTTTTAATATAAATTATATATATGTTTAGATTATAATTTAAATTAAATTTAATGTTTAATTAGATTTTATTTTTACCATTGAATCCAATTTTGTTCACTGGAAATATTTCTTCTTTGAAATTAGACATAAATAACTGTCAATTATTTGAAAGTTCACATTTCTAAAAAACACCCTTTTTGTTTTGACCATGGGAATTAATTTTAAATTAATTACTTCCACTTATGTGTTTTAAATTTGGAAAAATAAATTTCAAATTTTGAATCAGGAGGTCCAAATTGTGTCAAAAAGTAACTTTTTTTAGACATTATGTATATTAACTTTAGTAAAAAATTAATTTACCATGGTTCAAGGGTAAATCTGATAAATAAGCGTAAACAAATATTATTATAATAATATAAAATTACCCTAACATGAGTCTTAATACTTTTGGTTGATAAATATCCTACCATAGAAATCTTTGGGTCAATTTTGGGACCCCACAATGCCATATGGGTGTGATAATGACACTTTATTTTAATGAACATAAAGTAAAGACAAAAATGACATAAAAAAATATATTTTAGTAAATTAATTTTTACATTGGTTTATATAAGTTTTCATTTAGACTATAAATATTATTTGGAAAGGTAAAAATATTTCCTAAATAAATGTAAAAGTTTTATAATGCTTAGACATCAAATAAATTAAATTATTTATGACACAATAATGATGTAGTGTTTTCCTCATTAATAACTGATTTAAATAAATAAGATTATAAATATTAAAAGAATGATCAAAACCTGTCCAATTCTTATTGGATTATTTTAGTTAGACTATTAGTCATCTTATATTTTACTTTAAAATGATTTGGACCTTTATAACCTAAAATTCATTATATAATAAAATAATTGTTTCACACTTTCCTAAAGAGCCCCTCCTCCCCCTTATAAAAATCCCTCAATTCTAATAAGGTTCGGAAATATGATCACCAGGATCATACAAATATATGTTGTCTAATACCTAATTCATATCCAATTGAGGATGATGAAATTGAAAATTACCAATTTATGGTATGGATTATATCATAAATTATGTTTAGACATTATTGAATCTTAGGTTATGACTCACGATAATGTATTTAGGAAAGAAGTATTTCAGAATAAGTTTTAATGAAATGGTTAGTGGACCATGAATAATTTTGAATCAGTTAGAATTCAATATATAATAGATTCAAGAGTTTTGGTAGATTTTAGTATGGTGAAATGGTTAAAATTATTAAGGCTCTCTTGATGATGGGATTACATTATAAAATTTATTATATTATGTGTATCCCTGATGTTTGATATATGAAAATTTTATTCAAGGAATAATTATCATTTATTTTTTGTATATAGTAATAAAGAACCATTTGGGTTTATATGATTCTTTAATTTGAGGAATTTGCATGTTAATACTTTTTGGGATGCAAAATGTAAGTTATTGGATTACCATTATGGTTAAAATATGTTATGGTTATATTTTATGAATGTATCTCTTTTTGGGAGTGTTATAAAATTATATAGTGATTTAAAAAGGACAACACACAGACCTCATGACAACCTATCATGTCAGACAGAGCTGTGGGAATCGCACCCACCACCAAAGTGAGACTGTGATTTATCACCTACAACTGGACTACAAGTTGTCCCTAGTTAGTATGACTAATTCTATTTAGTTATATGATTTTATTAATAAATAATAAGTTGATTTTGGGTTATCTATGGAAATGATTAACCTATCATGGAGAATATGTGACTAGGTTAATTACTTTTCAATATGAAACTTTATAGTAACTAATGTTATTTAGAAATAAGTGGTAAGATTTATCTTGAAGTATATGTGATTAAATCATTATTAGATTCATGATTCAATATTAGTTTTTAATACTTTTATGAATTTTATGGACAATTGTTTATCGAGTGATCTTTGTAGAATATAGTGTATTGTTTGGGTAATATTCATGATTAAGAGTAATTTTTCTTTTTGTAAAAGATTATCCTTTTTAGAATCATCTGATCTTATACTAACCATTTTGGATGTGGTTAATTTCTAATGAAATTAGAAATGTACAGTTAATATTTTCTGTATTATGTTATTCTCTTCAATTTTATCATAGCACTTTCAATGTGAACTATTCATCTTGAATACTCATCGTTTGAAGAAAAAATGAGTTTGTGGTAGGAATTTAGAAAAGGATTAAAGTATACATGAAAATTAAATATGTTTCCTTATATATTTATTTAAGATCATAAATAAATTTGTCAATATTAAGGAATGTAACTTGAAACAAAAACGTTGTCTATTAACTTTTCCTACTGGGGAATCAATGATTGTTTAACACTTCACAAGTTTGTGATTTTTGGCGGTTAAATTCTCTTAATCATATTTTCTATCACTCTACAGTAGAACATTATGATTTATTTCAACTCTATATCCATGATTTCATTGAATCCTAGTATCTTTTGTCTTCGGTGACATTTTTACTTCTCTTCCATTATTTTAAAGTGATAGATTTATTAACTCTTTTTTCGATGTGGGATATTCAATGAAGCAACTGAGCCAAATTTTAAAATTGTGAGGATGTAATTCTCAAAATAGGGGAAAGATGTAACTTCCTAGCCAAATAAATAAATAATAAATTTTCTTTTTAATTAACATTTAATTAATTAAACAATAATTTTACTTCAAAGGGGATTCTTTGTTTGATGGCGTACCTGATTCACATCAAAAGGTTTCTTTAACATATTACGCTTTATAGTAATAATATAATACTATCCCCTTAAATTGTAGTTAATGCATATACTTAGTATTGGATTCGATGAACAAAAATAATTAAAATATTATTATACATATTTTTTAAATGTTTCAAGATTTTCCCAATAATTTTTAGAGGGTTAAAATAAGGAAAAATCTGATTATAAACATAATTTACATTTAAATGATTATATATAACCATTTGATAGAAGCCCCTATTTAAATATAGTTTCGGTCACTTTTATATATAATATTTTACAAACAAAAATTATTTTTTAGAATATTTAAAACAGAATTTACTTTGGGTGAGTTTCTGGTATTTTTCATAAAAAATTCAATTTTTAATAAAAAGAGAAAAATATTGTATTTCAATTCAAAACATCATTTTAATATATTTTTTTTATATTCTCAGATTATCGTTTTATTTGGTTTTAAAATTTAATTAGATTATATTTTTTCCTTTTAATCAAATTTTGGTCATTGGAAATAATTTTTCGTTGAAATTGGACATAAACATGTGACAATATTTTGATAGTTTAAATTTCAAAAAAAACTTGCGTTTTGTTTTAACTACGGCAAAAAATTTTCAATTAATTTATCCAATGTATGTGTTTTTAAATTGGGTACATGGATTTTATTTTTCATGTAATGGGGTCCAATATGTGTAAATAGGTAACTTTTGTTTTATTCATTTTTAATATTTACTTCAGTAAAAATTTTACCTACTGCGGTTAAAGTGTAAATCTGGTAAATAAGGGTAAAAAAAATTATTATAAAAATATAAAATTACCCTAACATATGTCATAGTCATATTGGTTGATACATGTCCGACCATGTTCATATTTTGTGGGATTTTGGGATCCCATGAAGCCACATGGGAGTGATAATGACAATTTATATTAATCAACGTAAAGTAAAGACAAAAATGACATAAACAAATATATTTTAATAAATTTATTTTTACATTGTCTTATATAAGTTATCGTTTTGACTATAAATATTCTATGAAAATCAATAAATATTTCTTTCATCATGATAATTTTTTTATAATTTTTGGACATAAAATAAATTAAATTATTTCTAACATAATTATGATGTAGTGTTTACCTCATTAATAAAAGAATTAAACAAATTAGATTGTAAAGACTAAAATAATGTCCAAAGCCTGTGCAATTATTAATGGATGATTCTATTTCGACCATGATTCATATTATCTATATAATTTATATTTTTTGGACCATTAGAAACAGAAAATCATTATATAAAAAATAACATTTTCACACATTCCTAAAGAACCCATCCCCCTTATAAAAAGTCCTCAATTCTAATCCATTACCCACACCATTCAAGCCCCTTGACTCATCTAAAACCTGCTCAAATAATCACTCAAGATCTCTATCTTCCTTGTAGAAGCCTTTCCTTAGGCATAATGAACTTCATGAAGTCTTTTTGGTTTAAACCATAGAATGTTACCTGAATTAAACGTATCAGTTTCTTATACATTCTTTTCTTTTATTTTACTTCTCCAACCCCTAAACTCGTTTCATTATTTTTTTTATAATGACATCATTATCCAAAATATACTAGGTTGTGGTTATGGTATGTATTATAACCACACCTACACATGCCTCTATCCAATTGGGAATATAACATACTCTTTCTGTGGATGGAAATCTAACGCCTCACAAAATGATGATTGTTCAATTATCTACTACCGCCTCTTATGGTGGCCATTATGATGGACCTATTTTTTTATATGATATATATAATGTTTATGATTTCTTTATGATTATTTTTTTTAATTTATACCATACCTTTATGGTTTCCATTTTTAGTAAACATGATGATTTATATGATGATGTGCGGACTACCACCCCCTCAAAATGATACGACTCATTGATACCATATGTGGGATGTATAAAGGATAGAGTTACTGAAATTATATATGATATTATACTTTATTTATACTATAAATGTGTATAATTTTGTTTTAATTCCAATAAATATGAAATATAAATGAAAGCATTGTGCAAGGGTGCATACGACTTACCGTCTCCAGGAATGGTGCATTTCATTTCATACTTCCTCATGATATAAACTATTATAAAAAAATACATTTAACAGATATATAAGGTATATATGATAAATAAATCATTAATTTATTTCTACATAAAATTGATATTTGACAACATTATCAACTTGTAATTATAAGAAGTTCATTTTTGACTCAAGTACCCAATATTGACAAAATGGTCATTACTAACTTAAATGATTACATAATATTTAAATCAGGGTAATAACTGATATAAATTGAATTATTATCCTGAAAAAGGTTCTTAATAAAGTAAAAATTTACTTATGTATATTATTTAGGAAGAATAAGGAACAAACGATCCAATTCGGACAAGGGGTAAAGGGTTTCTTATCTCAATTTTAATTCCATTTGATTTCCATTGTTCACCACTTATTTTTTGCCCATGGTGTATTGCGTACATCCATTTGATATATATTTTCATTATTCACTTTTTATTCATGTATTTTTTTTTGAATCATTTTGTGGTTACTAACATTTGTTCATACGAATAGATTGGTTACAATGTGGTAAGAGATATTCATCTCACTTTTTATTCTTGTGAGAGTCATGCTATATTTGCCACTATTTATTTTTGTGTGGTTTATTTACTACCCATGATTGTATTAATTGTTTAATATACATAAATTTATGGGAATTTTCATCTTCATTTTATTATCCTTGTTTCGTGGGTTGTATATTTCGTATCATACCAAATCGGTAAGGGAACCATTCACCCTATTCTTTATAAAAGACATGTTTTTTATTTTGTCTTTAAATTTATTTACTATTTTGATGGGAAATATTCTTCTATATCCATATTGATGTATATTTTCTATCCAAGTGATGAGATAACATATACCCTCTCATCAAATCAATTTCTAAATTTTAATCTGACGCCACTAGGCTGTCGAATTTCTGTAAGGGAACCTCTTCACCCAATTTCAATTCCTTGGGTTATAATTTTAATTCTTGATTATTCCATGCTATTATTATGTTTGTAATCAGTGTTTGTGTATTTATTTTGAAAATTACACTCCTTTTTGTTTTTATATAAATTTGATACACATAACCACTCCATTCATAAATTCTCATGTCATCGATATGAACATGATATGAGTAATTTTAACTCAATTTGCATTCATTGAGATAATGATCCAAGTCATTGGTTATGTCATAAAAATAACATGTGCAAATTTACTATGATTTATTTACATTGAATATCCAATCATAATGATTTTATTTATATAAATTACATATTATTATGTAATATATTTATCCTTAATATAAAGATAAAATTTATATATGGTATTTCATCTCAATTTACCATACACTGAGACTTCATTGTTTTTATGCACCAATTCACTATTATGTGGTGTATATAATCTCATTTGGAATATTATATCTTTAATCCATTTATTCACATGTTATTATAATGTTATGATTCAGTGTCATTCCTCAATTATTGGTATTCATTAGTCTATGATTTTGTTAAAAAGTATTTTACTGAAATATCATTTTAAATGTTTTAATTATTTATTCTTATAAAAATTTATTATTATGGTACATTTTTTAGAAATGGTTTTAATGATTTATTTATATAGACATTAATTTTTTTAAATATATTTTATATAAATGTTTCAATGTGATATGGTATAGTTTTATTTCAAAATCTAATTAATAAAAGTTTTAAATTGTTTTGAAAATGGGTTCATAAAACATTGTTTATTTCAATAACCCGATTTTGATATATATTAATTAGAAGGTGGAAATTTAATCTTTCCATTATTATTGTGTTATTTGTTATGATTATGTTATGATTATTGGTCATTGACTACATATACAGGTGGTTCCATGATAATTATAGGGTGGGTGAGCCCAAGATAGCTCTCCAATGCATTAGGTAACACGAGAGAGGTAAACATTAATGTTTCCCCTAAGAGATTTAGGGAATATACTATGATGGGAATTCCCATTGTGGATCCATATATATATGTGATAGCTAAAATGTTTGTATGATATGAATGCCATAGGTTTCCTTTATGAGTTATGATAAGTGTGTGTTTTTAATAAATCTTATGATTTCGAAAGGTATGTTAAGATTGAAAAGTATGGTTTTGTTGATTTGTATTTAATGATGGGTTAATGTTTTTTTCCTTATTTTATAACCCTTAATGAGATTTTTATGCTCATACCATTTTTTTGAAATGACTTCCATTGGAATTAATGATCAATATGATCATGTATGGGATCAAGGAAAAGAAATGTTGTCTAAAACAAGGAACTAAGCAAAATTAATTTTTCAGAGTATTCATTTTATGATAAAAATGATATAGTGTAGTAGTGTCTATATTTAATATTCAATATTTTATGTAATTTTTATGGCATAATTATCTTGAACTATAAACCTAAAAAGATCCCCAATGTGAATTATTCATTTAATTTAGGATTATGTATTGTTTAAGGTCAAATCATTATACAGTCTATTCGAACAAATCCTATTATGGCATTGGACTGAACATTTGTAAAAAAATTCGTTATAGGGGTGAGTATATACATACCCTAAATGATACTCTGAATGATGATAGGGGTGGTAAGATACATGATATGATTAAATAGTAGAATGCTCAACCACATGTAGGAGAGTTAAAAATTGAATTACAAAGACAGATAGACAGACACATTTATATATATTCTCTAACTAAAGAAACATGAAAAATAGGAATGGGGGATCTCCATCACATAACCCCACTGAGGAAATAGTGTCATCGATACAAAAAGTCCATAAATGATTCCCAATTTCGTGTCAGACTATCTGAAGAGAGATGATAGAAAGGACACACATCACCACTATGTCATATAGTCAAATTGAAGAATATTTAAGTAGTGTGTCCATGATTATCCAATCACAAGGGTGAAAAACTAATAGATAGCTACAATCCTCATGTGGTATCCTGGTAGTTGGGTTCCACTCTGTAACACCCCAGGTAAATAAAGAATATGACATCTTTATATTTATCCATATTTGTGAATAAAATATTAATATTACTTTAAAGGGGATGCTATGCTCGATGGCGTACCCAACACGCTTCAACGAGTTTCTTGGGAATCTTACGTTGCACTCTAATAATAAAATAATATTATTATAAATGGTAGTTAACATGTAGTCGTTGTATTGGCGGGAATGGATATAAATAACTAAAATATGATTATATATGTTTTTAAATGTTTTTACATTTATCCAATTAAAGATAAAGTCTTAAAATACAGAAAGAATTCAATTTTAGGCGTATATGCCCTAGTTTTCACTAAAGGTTCACTTATCGCCTTTTGATGGCGAACTGTCATTAAATATAGTTTTTATCACTCTTATACATTCTTTTGGACCAAATAAAACACTTCTTTAGAATTGGGACATTAAATTTTACTTTGTGTAAATTTTTGGTATTTT
This sequence comes from Viscum album, assembly GCA_963277665.1. Classification (NCBI taxonomy): domain Eukaryota; kingdom Viridiplantae; phylum Streptophyta; class Magnoliopsida; order Santalales; family Viscaceae; genus Viscum; species Viscum album. Next base: position 1,249,858,237 of record OY728148.1, read on the forward strand.
CTGATAAAGTTCATTTTTTTAATGAATAGTGTAAAATGTTGTATTTTAATTCAAACCCTCTTTTTAGTATAATTTATTTATATGATTATATTATCATTTGAATTGGTTTTAAAGTGAAATTAGAAAATATTTTTACCATTAAATCCAATAGTGGTCGATGGAATCAATTTCACTTTGAAATCGGACTTAAACTAGTGCCAATATTTTGATACTTACTGTTTCATAAAAACACTCTATTTGCTCTGACAGCGGGAATTTATTATTAAATTAATTAATATGACTTATATGTTTTTAATTTTGTAAAATAGACTTCATTTTTTAATTCTTAATATCAAATATATCTTAGGGTGAATTTTTGGTAATTGTCTAAAAAACTTCAATTTTTTATGAATAGTGAAACCACTAAGTGGTACTTATAGACTGATTTTCCATTTGAATGAAATTTTTTCATCATTGTGTTTTGAATTTCAGAAATCCAACATACATGGTTGTCATTAAGAAGTAAAATGTGGTTCAATGGTATTATAATAATTTTTTGGTGAATAGTAACTTATTATGTTCTTAATCACGATTAGTGGTAATTAGTGTAGTTTAAGGTAAAAATAATTCTTTAATAAAACGAGATGAGCTTGACAATGTCCTAACCTCATTGGTTGTGTCATGGCTGACCAAGAAAAGACATGGTTCAACTTGGGGACCCCATGGAGACACTTTGGTTGGGAAATGACATAAATATCTTTTTATTTAATGTAAAAGTAAAAATGACACAAACATAATATGTTTTAAGAACAAAATTTTTACATGGGGTAATAAAGATACGATTTTTGATTATAAATAGTCATTGGAAATCTAATATGATTTCCTACTTCATAGTATTTTTTTTATAATTTTTAAACATTAAATAAATTAAATTATTTATGACATAATAATGATGCAGCGATGATATCATTATTTGACGATTTAAATAAAATGGAATGTTAATGTAAAATCTATGAACTACACATGTACAAAATCAATTGGATGAGTGTATTTCAAACCCTTATCACCTTATCCACGAATTATATCAATGTGGGACCTTTTAAAACCGCAACACATTTTCAAATAAAGTAATATTTCTTTACATTCCAAAAGTGCACCTCCTCTCCTCTTATAAAATGCCCCCACCTATACCTCATTTCACACACTCCTATAGCCTTTGGCTCGGCCAACCCCTGCCCATTTACTCTCTCCACATCCATATCTTCATCCTAGGAGATTCCCTTTGGGACTAATCCTTTCAATGGAAGCCTTTAGGCTCAAATCAAAAGGAGTTACACTTTTAAAGGTAATTCATTCTCTCTTGTTCATTTGATTTATTTTGTTTTCCAACCCCCTAAACTCTTTTTATTTACTTCTTTTGTAACAAAAACAGTATCTTAAATATACTAGTATGTTGTTATAATATTTATTCGATCTACACTATCACAAAACTACATCAAATGGTTAAAAAACATACAGTTTCCGTGGATGGCGAAATCCTGCCTCCCGAAACGATGATTGTTCAATACTCATTTAACACCATCAAAGGTGGCCATTATGATGTCACTATTTTTATATATGATATATAATATGTTTATTTTTTCTTTAATCTTCTGTATTTTTCATTTTGGGAATACCTTTATGGTTTCCATTGTGGGTAAACACGATATCTTCATTTAAGGAAGTGCAGACTACTGCCCCCTCAAAGGGATGTGATTCGTTAATGTCATATGTGGGACGTGTAAAGGATGGATTTAAAGTTATTATATATGATGTTATACTGTAATTATAATATACCTCTATATAATTATTATTTCTTTACATTAAAGTATGAGATAGAAATGAAAGTAGCATTCATGCGTACGTTCGGCTTACCGTCTCCATGAACGGTGCATTTCATTTCTTATCCCCAAATGTAATGTACTATTAAAAGTATATGTATATAATGGATATAAATAATGAATGATACATCTAAATGATGAATATAATTCTGGAATAAAAATATACATACCTCCCATTTAATTATAATTCCATTGATATGAGAACGAAATGAAAGTAGCATTCATGCGTACGTACGGCTTACCGTCTCCATGAACGGTGCATTTCATTTCATACCTCTAAATGATAATGTAAAATTATAAATACATGTATATGCTGGATATATATGATATATATGATATCCAAATCAGGAATTTCATTCTGGATATAAAGAACCTTTGACCACACGAACAACATGTAATTGTAAGATGTCCACTTTCGACTTAAGAACCAAATATCGACAAAACAAACATTATTAACTTAACTGGTTACATAATGTTTATAACATGGAAATAAGTGATATAAAAGGAATAATTAACTCTAAAAAGGTTCTTAATCATGTAGAAATTTACTCAAGTTTATTATTCATGACATTAAAGAACGATCGAGTCAAGTCGGACCCGAGGTAAGGGACTTCGTCTCAATCTCCTTTCATTGAGGCATATTTCGTTTTATACACAACTTTCTTTTATACGGTGTATAAACCCCTTTGACATTACTTTTATACAAACAGAATCTTTTTCTATGAAGCATTTTACAAAACGACAAAAAGGAATGTTACTTTTAACGTATGCAGCGAAAACGACCTTCTCCGCCACCGCGAGTATTATTTGGTCTTTGGCTTCGTCAACAAGCCGTAATGTTTTTAGAATAAAATAAATACCATATACTCTTTTATGTATTTTGGTATTGAAGATGGTTTTGATAAAGGATTCTATTATGTCAATATATTTATGATATATTGTGATTGAAATGTGGAAATGTTATCATTCCTTTATATTGGTTTTATGTTTTATGATTTTATATTGGTACTTGGACATTTTAATTGGTGGTTACATTATAAACCATATAATGTGTGGTGCCGTGAATACCAGGACGAGTGGTTACGTTATAACCTCTAATGCATTGGGTATGGAAGTCGGTCGTATGACTATTCCATTAAGTATGTATGGAAATTGGCCGTATGGCTATTCCATTAAGTGATATGTGTGGGAGTCAACCGTATGGTTATTCCACTTAAGTATGTTTATGTCCCAAGTTACCTATATATATGTTATGTGTTCTTTATATGGGTTTTATGGTAATACTTTGGTTACAAAAAGGTAAGTAATGAAATTTAATTCATGAATAGTTTTTACTACTTCATAAAGGTGAAAATTATTACCTTGATAAAGTATACATGGTTTACTTTTTGTTTTGATAAAATAATAGTTTTTAATCTTTGTGTATCCCTTACTGAGTTTTTATGCTCATCCTAAGTTATTGAAATGTTTTTCACAGGACTTAGCGTGGAATAGGTTCAAGGATGGGATCAAGGGAAAGTCATGGTACCTAAAACATGAAACTAGACATGTTTCTTTTTAATAATTTTTATTTTATTGAAATTTAGTAGAAGAGACTACATTGTAATATTTTGAGATGTAATAGTTATGTCCTAATTCTCTAAAACTCTAATCCTGAAAAGATCCTCAATGTAAATTATTAATTTAATTCAATTTTAAGTAAGGTTTAAGGCTGGGGCCTTATAGTTGGTATCAAAGGGAGGTTTAGATAACTTTAGAGGTTAGGGTATTCTTTAAGCATAAGGGACATTACCATAATGGTTAGGATTTCAGACAGAGTACTAGTTTTAAATGAAGTGAATGAGTAAGAATATCTTATTGTTTATCTTCCTCATTAGTACATGATGGTTTTGTTGTTATACTCACACTGACTATTTTTGGTTTTAGTAAATGGTTGGATCTAGCAGGCACCAAGGTAACGGTGGATGTGAAGGAAACGATGACAGGTTTCTGAGCGAGCAACTGAATGATATGGCAGCTGTAATGAGAACTCTTGTGTTTATCCTCAACCAACTATCTGGAGTTATGATTGACCACCTAAACCTTGGTGATTTCTATAAGGAATCATGTATGCGAGAAACAAATCCCTACAGAACTACAGGTAATAATCATAAAGGTAAGTCTGTTCAAAAACCAATGTGTCAAAGATGTGGAAAGAAACACCTAGAAAAATGTTTCAAAGGGACAGAAATATGCTATAGATGTGGAAATGAAGGTCATAAAGCAAGAACCTACCATGGAAAAAGGAAGCATCCAGTTGAATCGAGGAAAGGGAAAGAAGTTCTTTCTGAGGGATCAATTGAATGTTTTAAATGTGGTGTGCATGGACATTATGCAAACACATGTCCTATTAATATGTTTTGTGAATGGGGTCACCAAGAGCGTACAAATGTTTGTTTACCACTACCTAATTCCATTCCGATTGAGGATGAAGAAACTGACAATGACCAATCAAAGGTATGTATTATTTAATGACTATTGTTTTCATATTTTGGAATCATAGGATAGGATTCATGATTTTGTTTTTAGGAAAGAGGTATTTCAGAATAAGTTGGAAAGGAATGGTTAATGGATCATGAAGAATGTTGAATGAGTTAGATGTCAACATATTAGGGCTTCAAGAGTTATGGTGAAATTATTAAGAGTATTAAGTCTCTTTTGATGATGGGGTTACATTAGAAGAATTTTTATATTATGTGTAACCCTGATGTTTAACATATGAAATTTTATTCAAGGAATAGTTATCTCTTCTTTTGTGGACATTGTTATAAAGAACCATTTGGGTTTATATGATCCTTACTTTTGAGGTAATTATGGGTTACTATATGTAATGATTGAAGTGAAAGGCATGAGATAAAATTGAGGATAAATTATGTTATGTTTATTTTTGATGATTTTATCCCTTTTTGGGGAATGATTTAACAATTATATAGTTTTGGAAAAAGGACAACACGCAGACCGTGTGACAACCCGTCGCGTCGGACAAAGCTGCGGGAATCGAACCCACAACCAAAGTGCGACTGGTATTTACCGCCTACCACTAGACTACGTGAAGTCCCTAGTTAGTTTGACTGATTCTTTCTGGTTATATGATTTTATGAATTAAGAGTAAGAAGATTTTGGGTTATTTATGAAAATGATTAACCTATCATGGAGGATATGTGATTAGGTTAATTACATTTCAAAACGGGACTTTAGGAGCAACAGATTTTGTTTGGAGATAAATGTTACGATTTAACTTGGAAGACTATGTGACTAAATCCTTCAAATGTTTGGGTTTCAATCATAGATTGATTTACATTGAGGAATTTTTATGGACAAATTAGTTTATCGGATGGTCCTCGTTGAACTTTGGATTTTGTTGGACAAATTTTGGAGATTAAGAATAGATTTTCTTTTTATAAAGGGTTATCCTTTTCTGGATTATCTGACCTTGTACTAACCTTTTTGGTTTTGGTTATGGTTAAGGTCTAAAGATATGGGAAGTATATAGTTCTCTTTTGTGGATTAGGTGATTCTCTAGAAGTTGATTATAGTACTCTTAATTTGAACAAGTCTTCCTAAATACTCACCTTTTGGAGAAAATATGAGTTTGTGTAAGGAATCTAATAAAAGATGAGAGTCAACATGATAAGTGATTATGTTTCCTTTTGAATAAATTCCTCAATAAAAAGTAACTTAAAACAAAAATGTTTTCTATTAACTTTTCCTTCTGGGGAATCGAATACCGTTTAACCCATCACAAGTTTGTGATTCTCTCATCGTTAACTTTCTCCTAAACATGTTTTCTATCACTCCCCATCAGAACATTACCCTATGTTTTCTCCTCCATGTCCATGTTTTCATACTTGTAATCCTAGCATGGGTTATCTCGGGTGACCTTTGTACTTATCTTTCTTTATTTTAAAGTGATTGTTTTACCGACCCTTGTTCCGATGTGGGACTTTCAAGGATGTTTCCAAGCCCAATTTTAAAATTGCGAGGACGCAATTCCCAAAAGGGGGGAAGGATGTAACACCCAAGGTAAATAAAGAATATGACATCTTTATATTTATCCATATTTTTTAATCAAATATTAATATTACTTTAAATAGGATTCTATGCTCGATGGCGTACCCAACACGCAACAACATGTTTCTTGGGAATCTTATGTTGCACTCTAATAATAAAATAATATTATTTTAAATGGTAGTTAACATGTAGCCGTTGTATTGGCGAGAATGGATATAAATAACTAAAATAGGATTATATATGTTTTTAAATGTTTTTACATTTATCCAATAAAAGATAAAGGCTTAAAATACAGAAAGAATTCAATTTTAGGCGTATATGCCCTAGTTTTCACTAAAGGTTCACTTATCGCCTTTTGATGGCGAACTGTCATTAAATATAGTTTTGATCACTATTATACATTATTTTGGACAAAATAAAACTCTTCTTTAGAATCGGGACATTAAATTTTACTTTGTGTAAATTTTAGGTATTTTCTGATAAAGTTCATTTTTTTATTGAATAGTGTAATATTTTGTATTTTAATTCAAAAATTATTTTTAATATAATTTATTTATATGATTAGATTATCATTTGAATTGGTTTTGAAGTGAAATTAGAAAATATTTTTACCATTAAATCCAATAGTGGTCGTTGGAATCAATTTCACTTTGAAATTGGACATAAACTAGTGTCAATCTTTTGAAACTTATTGTTTCATAAAAACACGCTATTTGCTCTGACAGCGGGAATTAATTATTAAATTAATTAATGTGACTTATATGTTTTTTATTTTGTAAAATAGACTTCATTTTTGAATTCGTAATATCAAATATAGCTTAGGGTGAGTTTTGGGTAATTTTCTAAAAAACTTCAATTTTTGATGAATAGTGAAACCACTAAGTGTTACTTATAAAGACTGATTTTCTGTTTAAATGATATTTTTCCATCATTGTGCTTTGAATTTCAAAAATCCAACATACATGGTTCTCATTAAGAAGTAAAATGTGGTTCAATGGGATTATAATAATTTTTTGGTGAATAGTAACTTATTAAGTTCTTAATCGCGATTAGTGGTAATTAGTGTAGTTTAAGGTAAAAATAATGCTCTAATAAAATATGATGAGATTGACACCTGTCCTACCCTCATTGGTTGTGTCATGACCGACCAAGAAAAGCCATGGGTCATCTTGGGGACCCCATGGAGACACTTTGGTTGGGAAATGACATAAATAACTTTTTATTTAATGTAAAAGTAAAAATGACACAAACATAATATGTTTTACGAAAACGATTTTTACATGGGTTTATAAAGATCAGATTTTTGATTATAAATAGATATTGGAAAGCTAAAAAGATTTCCTACATCATAGTTTTTTTTATAATTTTTAGACATTATATAAATTATATTATTTATGACATAATAATGATGCAGAGATGACATCATTATTTGACGATTTAAATAAAATGGAAAGATAATGTAAAATCTATGAACTACACATGTCCAAAACCAATTGTATGAGTGGATTTCGTACCCTTATCACCTTATACACGAATTATATCAATGTGGGACCTTTTAAAACCGAAATTTGTTTCCAAATAATGTAATATTTCTTTACTTTCCAAAAGTGCCACTCCTCTCCTCTTATAAAAGGCCCTCACCTTTACCTCATTTCACACACTCCTCAAGCCTTTGTCTCAGCCAACCCCTGCCCATTTACTCTCTCCATATCTCTCTCCTAATCATAGAGGATTCCCTTTGGGCATAATCCTTTCAAAGGAAGCTTTTAGGCTCAAATCAAAAGGAGTTACACTTTTAAAGGTAATTCATTCTCTCTTGTTCATTTGTTTTATTTTGTTTCTCCAACCCCGTAAAATCTTTTTATTTACTTCTTTTGTAACAAAACCAGTATATTAAATATAATATGATTTTGTTATAAGATTTATTCGAGCTACACTCTCACACAACTACATCAAATGGTAAATGAACATACGGTTTCCGTGGATGGCGAAATTCTGCCTCCCGAAATGATGATTGTTCAATAATCATTTAACACCTTCAAAGGTGGCCATTATGATGTCACTATTTTTATATATGATATATAATATGTTTATTTTTTCTTTAAGCTTGTGTATTTTTCATTTTTGGCATACCTTTATGGTTTCCATTGTGCGTAAACACGATATCTTCATTTAAGGAAGTGCGGACTACCGCCCCCTCAAAGTGATGTGATTCATTAATGCCATATGTGGGACGTGTAAAGGATGGATTTAAAGTTATTATATATGATATTATACTGGAATTATAATATACCTCTATATCATTATTATTTCTTTCCATTAAAGTATGATATAGAAATGAAAGTAGCATTAATGCGTACGTACGGCTTACCGTCTCCATGAACGGTGCATTTCATTTCTTATCCGCTAATGTAATGTACTATTTAAAGTATATGAATATAATGGATATATATAATGAATAATACATCTAAATGATGAATATAATTCTGGAATTAAAATATAAATACCTCTTATTTAATTTTAATTCCAGTAATATGAGAAATAAATGAAAGTAGCGTTTATGCGTACATATGGCTTACCGTCTCCATGAACGGTGCATTTCATTTCTTACCTCTAAATGATTATGTAATATTATAAATAAATGTATATGCTGTATATATATGATATATATGATATCCAAATCAGGAATGTCATTATGTATATAAAGAACCTTTGACCACACGAACAACATGTAATTTTAAGAAGTCTACTTTCGACTTAAGATCCAAATATCGACAAAACAAACATTATTAACTTAAATGGTTACATAATGTTTATAACATGGAAATAAGTCATATAAATGGTCTAATGAACTCTAGAAATGTTCTTAATCAAGTATAAATTAACTCAAGTTTATTATTCAGGACGTTATTGAACGATTGAGTCAAGTCGGACCCGAGGTAAGGGACTTCGTCTCAATCTCCTTTCATTGAGGCATATTTCGTTTTATACACAACTTTCTTTTATACGGTACATAAACCCCTTTGACTTTACCTTTATAAAAAAGGAATATTTTTCTATGAAGCGTTTTACAAAACGACAAAAAGGAATTTTTCTTTTAACGTACGTGGCGAAAACGACCTTTTTCGCCACCGTGAGTATTATTTGGTCTTTGGCTTCCTCAACAAGCCGTAATGTTTTTAGAATAAAATAAATACCATATACTCTTTTATGTATTTTGGAATTGAAAATGTTTTTGATAAAGGATTCTATTATGTCAATATATTTATGATATATTGTGATTGAAATGTGGAAATGTTTTTATTACTTTATATTGGTTTTATGTTTTATGATTTTATATTGGTACTTGGACATTTTAACAGGTGGTTACGTTATAAACCATATGACGAGTGGTGTCGTGAATACCAGGATGGGTGGTTATGTTATAACCTCCAATGCATTGGGTATGGAAGTCAGCTGTATGGCTATTCCATCAAGTATGTATGGAAATTGGTCGTATGGCTATTCCATTAAGAGATATGTGTGGGAGTCGACCGTATAGTTATTCCACTTAAGCATGTTTATGTCCCAAGTTACCTTTATATATGTTATGTGTTATTTTTATGGGTTTTATGGTAATAATTTGGTTACAAAAAGGTAAGTAATGATATTTAATTCATGGAGAGTTTTTACTACTTCATAAAGGTGAAAAGCATTACCTTGATAAAGTATACATGGTTTACTTTTTGTTTTGATAAACTAACAGTTTTTATTCTTTGTGTATCCCTTACTGAGTTTTTGTGCTCATCCCATGTGTTTGAAATGTTTTTCACAGGAATTAGCGTGGAATAGGGTCAAGGATGGGATCAAGGGAAAGTCATGCTACCTAAAACATAAAACTAGACATGTTTCTTTTTAAGAATTTTTATTTTATGGAAATTTAGTAGAAGAGACTACTTTGTAATCTTTTGAGATGTAATAGTTATGTCCTAATTCTCTAAAACTCTAAACCTGAAAAGATCCTCAATGTGAATTATTCATTTAATTCAATTTTAATTAAGGTTTAAAGCTGGGGCCTTATACACTCAATTAATTTATATAGGGCCCATGCCAAACCCAACTAGAGAGTGCCACTCTAATTGTTGATAGAAGACCCATTCCTAGTCAAACAGGAGGGTTCCACTATAGTAGTCGGGGACCCATTACATGATATCATATGGGGTTTCCACATAGATAGCAGAAAGAGGATCTATCACCTACCCAACATGAGGGTTCAAATACCATATTATATTACCCATACCATGATTCCAATGTAGGGTACCACTCAATGGATGGGTAGATGACCCATTCCCCATCTATGTAGGAGGGGCCGAAAAAAATATTAGGTAGAGGAAAAATTCCTATATTAGAAGGAGTTTTATTCTCTAATTTTTTATAGAATACCAATTCCAAAATCATCTAGAGGTTTCGACTCTATAGAATGGTAGAGGACCAATGATTTATCCCATTTAGAGTGTGTTAGTCAAGATGCATATTGTGATCCTGCCTAATCATCGTCATGAACAGGAATTTCATAATGAAAATTCATTCCTAAAACATATCATATCAAGTCAAAATGAAAACAAGATATTCCATTATAAATTCCATTGTGGAAGAAACTCTCCTGATAGGCTACCCATGGGCCAAATTTTGAGTCCAAATGAAAGAGATATATTGGAGATAGAAGTATCCTCAAAAAATGAGTATGCGGTGCACAATATAAATGGGAACCCACATTTCAGGTTTTCCTACTTCTCTTCCAAGACATATCGGAAATGGGACACATATCACAAAACATGTGGAATTACACAATCTGTAGTTGGACTACACTGTGTTCCTCAACAACCTAGGGTCCTATCCATTCTCTTGTCCATGTTCATGGAAATCATCCTATGTTCATGTACTGATGAACAATATGGTTTCTTCCCCAATATATAACTCCCATGTCCCTGGCGTTTCCTGTGTACATATATAAATGATATGGGACTGACCATGTCTATCCACATGGGTTTATTCAAATGTGGTCCACCAAATGGATTTTATACCTAATAAAGTATATATATCATGTGGGAAACACTAGTTATTTTAATACATAACATTCTCAAAACCCTAATGTCACAACCAAGGGGCACAACACAATATGTGCTTATATTAATATAAAAAATGTAGTTAATTTTTTCACATATATTCCATATCTTATCTGCATTTATTGATGCAGGTTTTTCACCATGGATAGCTCCATCATGCCTTCATGAATTTGTGGATAAGGCCTTATTTTTTCATTTATGTCCATCCAATGGTATAAAATTGGATTACCAGTTCACCTATGTGAAATATAATGCGCATTATCGCCCCTAATTTGAAAAATGCCTCATTAGATGAAATAAACCCATGGTGGAATAAAAACTATCTAGTTATCAATATGAACATGTAAATTATTCATAAATCCATCTTAAATAAGTTAAACTATCATGATTTTGGTTTTTTGATCAATCTTAGACTCACCTGGAAATGATTAATCATCACCCCATGGTCCACAGATGACTGACGAAAATAATTTTATTGGGAGAATTCTATAAAGAAATGGAGTGATTATTAAAAAAGAACTCTATAAAATAACACAATCTTGGATATTCATGGTGATAAACATTTAAATATTAAAGTTATTATCATTACATTAGAACATGAAATTGATTTATTTGAACAAAAATCACTGATGCATTATGATCATTAACAATAATTTAATCAAAAGTGTAATAATACCAATAATGATCATTACTAACTTGTTTTGGATTATTCATTGATGAATAATTATCTCTCTAATTATTTATAAGGTTTTTGCGTTCTCAATTTCTCAATCTTCCAAGACCCTGAGTCTCTTCATCATTTGATTTTAATTTACTAAGTAGTTGTGTGTCAAAATCATCTTCATTCTCCAATGTATTTTATATATAATCCTCTAGTATTTTCAAAATTAGAAATTTATAGAAATAATCTTTTTTAATTAATTTAATTAAGTAAATAAATTTTATTACATAATTTCATTAACATACCCTCCTATAGATGCATTTATCTGAAGGCCCTACACCTTCCGATTTTATATCACTCATAGGGTAAACCACATATTATAGACTATACTATGATATTATATTTCAGATCTAATATTACATTTTAGATTTTTGAAATATTATTTAAGAAAATAATCCCTTATATTAAAAAATTTAGTTAATATATTTTTAAAGTCAGTTTATAGAACACTGGTCCACAGAATCGCATGATGAATCTTATCCTGGTTCAAAAATATATCTAAAAATATTTCAAATTTTTTAAAAGAAAAAATGTTCTCTACCATTGATATCTAAAATACAATATGAAGTGCAACAATTGGTATTAGTTGTGTAGATCCAATGGCTATAAAAGTTGAGTGATAGTGGTTTTATATTACCGGTGTTTCACTAAGGAGAGGACCACTATTTTTTCAAAAAAATGATGAGCCTCTATGAATGTGCATCAATTATAAAGAGATCAATTACATTACCAATAATTATAATTCCCATATAATGTATTGATGAATTATTTTACCACCATCAAAGATCCCAAAACGTTTCTAATTTATATCTTCTATTTTCTTATCATCAACTATTGATGAATAACAATGATATAATACATATTATTTTTTTAAATGGGAATGTACGAGATGATTTTACATTAATTGCATCGGGATTATCTAATAAAATGTAAACCTCATAGCCCTATTGAATATTGTATTCAATGAGTATCTTGATGAAATTTAGGTGGTATTAATTGATGATATCGTCAAACACTATCGGAGATGTGAAGAACATGAAAATTGGTAAAAATGAATTTGCAGACCCTCATAAGAAACAAATTATATTTTATGTATAATCTTGATTAATTTTATCAAAATGAAATTTCTATCCAAGCATATAATTTCATTAATGATGAAATATTTTTTACCCTTAAATGTTAAATGTACTGGATGAATGACTTGCACCGATGAACATAACAAATGTCCCATGATTCTTGGACATATATTGTTCTTATATTCTTTTTATTATTTTATTCATTTACATCCCATTAATAAAATTAACATTTACAATTGGTAAATTTATAGGGTCATTGGATTTTGAAAAACGAATTAACAACTAATTAACATAATGAATAATGAACTAATATTGACCATACAATTAGGTCATGAATTATTTTTATCGTATAGTGGTTCATTGAAAAATGTGCATGGTTATATCCTTATAAACAATGGAAGGGTGATTTCTTATTTATTATTGTAGGTGAGAAATTATAAACAAAATTTTCCAACTCATGATCTCGATATGGTGTATGTACTATTTTATTTGAAAATATAGAGCCACTACCTATTTGTAATATTTTCAATATATATATACTATATGATTTTAAATTTTATATTATCAGATAAGGATCTAAACATTACGAAATGATGATGGTTGGAAATACTCAATGACTATAATTCCTAGTCAGATTATAACCTTGGGAAGAAAAATAATGTAGGTGATGCATTGATTATGAGGTATCATGGATTTCTATCCAATATATATATTAACATGTATTAAATGTGCACATATTCATTAAATATTTTTTTTATTTTTATACATGGAGATCCATAGTTAATTTTTTATCAAATTTGTATACCATAAATACCAAAAAATAAGAAGGAACATGTGGTAAAAATATAAATTTCAATCGAAAATTAAAGTAGGGACCGATGAGAAGCTAGTATAATTAACTAATAGAAATAGAGTTTTGGTGGTTGGAAAGTAATTTTATATTCCATTTATATTAGAGTTCAAACGAGAACTATTTGATGATGTTCATTTATTGAATTTACATATATTCCATTTTAATACAAATATGTATATTCATTTGTGATAACATTTATAGGGTGTTATTTGAAGAAGGAAATTTCCTATTACGTGTCCAATTTCTTGGTAGTCCATTAGGTAATGTCGAAATTATAACATATTAAAGGAGTAATGAAATATATTACAATGACTATATTGATGTGGGAAAATGTAACAATTGACATTTTCATAATAATCTCAACGAATTCATGTTTGGATGATGTTAAATGGGTCATAATTGAAAATCTCAATTGTATGATCATTTTGAAGATATAATTGAATATCTACCATATGATCTCCTTACTCGCCTCCTTATCAACGAAATAGTATTAATTATAGTGAATAACAATATATATTATATTATTGAGGACAATGGTTCATAACTAATTTTTAGAATATTATACAATTGGTCCTCAATATTTAGACTCATTTAAACACCACATTTCATATAAAGAATAAATGAAAATATGAAACGATAATTCATACATTGGAAGACAAGATATTATTATTTTATCCCGATATTCATGGTAAATGGAATCCAAATTTCACTTTGTGGGTATTTCACTTCAAAAATAGTTTCCACTTGAGTATAAAGATGATACCAAATAAAAAAGTTTATTAAAAGAGATGACATATAGTATCATAGTGGGAAGTATTTAAAGAATAAAATCAAGTCGGATTAGAAATTTTTGTGGAGAAAAGAATTAACCTATAATCTATTCAGGATCGCATATTATATATCAATAAAAAAAGGTGATATTCTGATAATCTATGGAATCACATAAAATTTCAAATTTAGGAAAAAAATATTCTTTGAAATTTCACTATTGAAATGAATTATAATATTTGATAAAAATTGGAAACTAATACCTATTTATATTTGGACATATCAAATATTAGAAATATATAGTGTTGTTGCTCACTAATTGGCTACACCACCTAACAATAATAATGTACATGATGACTTATTTGATTCATTGTAAAGGTAATAGATTTTTTATCAAATAAATATTCTTGAATATGAGGGAATAGAATAAGAAACACAATTTAGTTGTAATTATGAGTCTTCTTAGATTCCTGAAAAATTTATGATTTATTATAGAACAAGTACACTTATTTGGTGAAATTATTTCCACGAAATAAAAAATTATAACCAGAAACCTGAGAGAATGAAGAAAATATAAGGAATGAGTATCTATATTTTAAAAATATCTATTATAAACACAAATTTTAATGAATTAATTATTAATAGTTTGGTGACAATTCAATACCTTGAATGATAATATATCATTTAAATTCTATATCCCAATACAATTACAAAAATACTCTTTTTAATGATCTTGTATTAAATAATTTATTTAAAAGATAATTTTTTGACATTTCAATTGACTAAAATAAAATAATTATAATATTCATCATATAAATATATTTTTAGGTTTATGTTTTGTAATCCATCCAAAATAATTTAGTTTTTTACATAAATAATGAAAATACATTTTCTTCTAAAATCAAGATTTTTTTCATATATTATAAAAATTTCGAAGGAAAAAGTGTTTGAAAATTCTACTGATATACATGTTTTATTGATAATAGTATTAATTTCAAAATATTATTTTAATATTATAAATCACATTTCACGATATTAGGACATATAAACAAATATTGATGACTTAAAAATATTTATCATTTTATTATTTTAATATAATAATTTCATTATTAAGTGAGGTTTTTTATTTATTTTGTATAAGGGTATATTTTTATTTTTATTACTATATTAATTGAAATTTTTAATATTTATTTATTATTGGTAAACATTTAAATGAATAACTTATGGTGGATTGAATTTATATACCTTAACAAGACCATTATACTATCTATGGATTATTCTTGATTCTAGAAATTCATACATGTATGTAATTGCAAACATTCCTCACATAGATCATCTAAATATCATTAAGATCTATTCTTATACCCAATAAACATTATTTTCCATGAAAAATCCCCACTTAATCCCCTATGAAAGGAGGTCACTTCCAATCATTAAATTAAACACTACCATTTTGACATTGACATCAATCACACTATATTTTCACTTCAAGGATGTACATTTAATTACCTAGTTCACATTGTAAGTATATCTATATTATGTCCCCAAAACATGAGTCCTTCATCAGGATGTAGTTTATGTTTTAAATTTTTGTTATACATATTTCTTAATAAAACATTCAGCTTTTTTCAATAATAGCCCAACCATAAAAATGATTATATGATATATTTATTTTTAATAACAAGCTGATATGTTATGATCTTGATGGTAAAACACTTAACTATTAAGAAGGAGACATATTTTGTTTTCCATCAATCGTCCCAATTTTGGTAGTGATGCATAAATATGATATATATTGTATAATTATTATTTTTAAATTTCTTTAGTATACCCCTCCTCTCCCACTCATGATATTATAAATGGGAAATATAATCATGTGTACTAGCGGATAACTGACTATTTGATGAAATGTTTTACATTTTTCATCATTATTTAAATATATTATCTATTCATTTTAAAATATGGTTCATAAATTTAAAACCAAATTAATAGATTAATTATTAATATATGATAATGAGATTTTGTCATTATATGTAACTTTTTAATGATACTCTCCAATCAAGTAAAATCTTATTTTAGTTTGGGATGGTTTTATAACATATATGATTAGTTCATCTAAATTCAAAGATGGATTAAAATGGGAATATTAAAACTAATATATATTTAATATATTATGAAAATAATGATTATGATACAGTTTTGAAAAAATGTATTATGTATTTATCATGTTATTAAATCAACATGTTCATTTGCTTACGTTACCAAAATAAGGTATTATACTATTAGTTTTAGTATAACAGAACCAAAATGAATATGGAATAAAATCATAATATTTTACATAACTATATGTCATATATTTAAGAATATTAAATGATGTTTCTATATTGAAACCGGATTAATGTACATAGATATTACATTGGTTCAATAATTTACCCAAACTCACAGCCAAAAAACTTATTTGTTTAGTTTTGTTGGAAAATTGGAAAATAATATTATTATTTGGTGAATGATCATCCGCATATCTCTTAAATATCATTGTCATTTCATTACATACATAAAACCATTTTATATATCACGGGGAAAATAAATCATATAAAAAGATTGATCTTGAATTCTTCTTAATGGTGAAAAAGGGAAATATTAGAAAACAGGAGTATAACATTTGAAAATAAAACCATGTATAACATATATAAACATCTTGAGTCATGGAATAAATTTTACTAGTTCATAAGGAACAAATCATAAAGGAACACTATCTATGAGAAAATAGAATTATAATAAAATATAGAATTATATAAAATATATAAGAATATAAGATCATTTTAATTGAAGACATTTCCCATTACAAAAATTCTCCTAGTGGAATGGGCTCACTCCCTAAACTGTCATAGAGGAAAAATTCCATTACTCTTTTGAGTTCACTCCTTGTTCTAGCCCTACATTACTAAACAGAGTTTACATCCTATGTCATACGTGTATTACTAAAATGTGATCATTTCTCATTATATCCCTAAATATATGATGATATATATTTTTTATACAATATTTTTGGAGATATAGTTCCCAATCAACACATAATTAAAACATTAAAAATACAAGTCACAACAACCTAATTAATTCATCATTCTAGAACCCAAGAAATAAAATTGGATTTAGAAAAATCATTCAATAACAACACAAAAAAATGGGTATCGTATTTATCATTTTAGTATAAACAAAAAACAATCATTGGACTAATAGGGATAAAAACCTCCAAAATTATACCCATTAAAAAATTAATATGCTTTGAGATATCAAATGAAAATAATTCTTGAGAAGAATTCCATTTCGATATTTTAAAAAAATTTCCTTACATAAAGTAATAAACAATTTTAAAGTTATAAATTTTGTTCATAAATAACATTATAAGACATTCCGGTATGCTTCAAGACATAGGTGTCTTATGAATGTTGAAAAATATATTCATTCCATATAATTTCATATAACAATTTTCATGTACATTTTATAGGATAAGAAAATGAAAAAATCCCTTATCATTAAATAAAAATTAACACATGGTTAATAATTACTTTAATCAATTTTAGAATAATATTATAAATCATTTCGAGAACAATTATAAAAGACCTAGACATAGATGAAAAATAATAATGATTACAAAAAAATGTATTAGTAGTCTTAGATAATGATTAGATTGTAAAATTAAACCTTAACACATTATATTATCTCAAATATTATTCCCTGTGAAATTAAGAAAATTATAGGCATACGATGATACCAAAATATTCATAATAATACTCATAAAAACATTCATTAGTAGTGTGTACTCCACACAAAATAAGCATGTTGTGTATAAGGCACCTGTCTTGAAAAAATAAAAGTGAGAAAAAATCCTAATCCTTTGGTATGATTTAATTAGTATGTATCTAAATATCATATATAATAGTTTCATTATTATTATGAAATTATTATAGAACCATATTTATATTTATAATATTATACACGATTATCTTATCACATGCTTATTAATATCATTTAATTATTAATGTACTCTCGGTTGTTAATTGATTCTATTTCCTATGCATGATTTGTCATAAAATTCAATGTTCTTGCACATAAAATATAATTATTTCATTTAAAAATGATATTATCATAATATATATAATATTACACATTCAAGAAATTTTTTTAAAAAAATTATTTAAATTTGATTATGGATAATGTACCGCATCGTGTCTTGGATATGGATGGATGTATGTACGTATAAGGGACGTTGTTATTTACTGAGTTGTGAAATTGTATGGAACAGTATGGTGTATATATTTTGAAATAGAAAATATCATATTATAATGATCATATATACTTTTATTTCAATCCTTATAATATTTTATGTACAGTGGTGTTGAAAAAAACATTACACCACGACATGGAGATAGTAGGTCGTGTGTACACATACCTAGTTGTTTCATTTTACCGATGATGGATAAAAGGTGAAATACAGTTGTGATATAATCATAATAATATCTAATTATATAAGAGATAACATAGTAATTAATTTATCAATGAAACAACCTATATAAATAAAGGAAAATAAGAAAAATATTTTAGATGAGTTATTATTGATGATTAAATCTTCTCTGGAAAATATCCTTTAGATCTTTTCCTCGAGATAATTGGTTAAAAAATTTGTGAACAAAATAATCTATTTTATTTTTATAGGGAATTATTGAAGAAAATAATATAAGGTGATGGTTGAGCATTACTTCTAAAATGATTCAATGATGTAAGGGATTAAGTACCCTTTTATAATTAAAATGGGAAAATATTTTGGAATTTCTGAAAATTTTAATTTTTTAGATATTTAATATCATTAAAAAATAAAAAAATTAAATTTATTACAATATATGATTATATTAGTTCATAATATCATTAAAAAAGTATAATTTACACATTCTTTGATGTTGTTTTAAACCTTATCTATTTCATCATCATTTAATTAACATATTATAATTTTAACAAAGGTAAAAATTATTTAAATATTAAAAAGTTTTAATTTTTAATGATTTGAGGTCATATAAACCATAATTGAAAAATTTATTAAATTTTTAAAAATATATATATTTTTATGCATTCATATCATTGGTTTAGTATTTTTATATAATTTTATAAAATACGGTTTTCATAAAATATCAATACTATTAATTTTTTACACTATCTATTTCATGGATTTCTACAAACATCAAGATAAAAATTAGTTGGGAAACCAATATTTTTTATACCCCTATGATTTTGATGTAATTTTTAAAATTATTTTATATCCTTAGCTATCTAAAAATAAATTTATATTATTATTTGTATTAACATTATTTTATATTTCTATTAATAAAATATTCATTACTTCAATGTTGTCTAATTATTTAGTATACTTATTTATATACAAAAAATCATTATGACAAATATAAATATTCTTAATTTCAGAATCATATTTATATTATAATTTATCTTCTATATTATCCTTTATTAAAAACAATATATTATTTAAGACATGATTGTGATATCTTTTAAAAAATTTAGATAAAATGTTATAAATATCTTCATTTCACCAATGTGTTACAAAAAGAAAGAAATAAATTTATATTTTTAAAATATGTTTATTACATTTAAAATTATTAACTCATTCATAAAATTCATCTTTTCTCATTTTGTAGCATAATAGATATTAAAGGAATTGAAAAAGACAATTTGTGTATTTCTAGGAATTAATTATTATATTTCACTTTTCTGAAAATGTGTCCATTAAATGACTTAATTTTGATACATATTTTTTAGTTGGATAATTTAATTTATCCACTGTTTTTTATTTTGTTTGGTACATGTAATAGTATTTATACTTTAAATTTTTACTTAACTATTTAATTTACCATTTACAATTGAATTTATAAAATAATTTCACTATTCATATTGGAAAAACAAACAATCCTTAATAAAATTGCAGATCTTATGAATTTAAATTTTAAATCAATATTCATCAATTCAAAAAAAATATTATAAAAATTTCAATTTAAAAAAATTGTTAAACTCTTATGAAAAAAAGTTTTTCGAATAAATTCCATATTAAAAAAAATTGGGTTTTTAACATATTCATTTATAAAATTATTTACAAAACCAAAATTGAATTAATAAAAATAAGAACGAAATAATAATTTATTAAAAATAATCATAATCATATATTTACCTAGATACAACATTAAAGGAAAATATAGTTCTTAAAATAAATCAGTATTTTCACTTTCCATCAACAAAAAGAATCATTTATGAAAAATAAAAGAAAATAAACCAAAGTAAATTTATATATTATAATTTTATGTTATTCATTAATTTCAATAATAACTATAAAAGTTTAATAATTTTAATTTAAAATTTGTTATTTAATAAATTATTATAAAAATACCATTTTGCGAATAATATTTTTTATACCTAAAATTGGATTTATTATTATATTTTGGATATAAAATATATTGCATTAATATAATAAATATGTGATAAAATATATACAATATATATTTCTTTAATATAGATCAATATTTTTTATTTATTTTTCTTATTAATAAAAATTGTCATTTGGATAATAATAAAAAATTCATTACAGTAATCTGGTATTTTTTTAATATTTTATTAATTGGTAACCAATGAATTCATATAACAGAACATATTTTTTTAATTTATGTAATACGATTCATTAATACTATTTAAACATATAGTTAATTATATTATTTAAATAATAAAAATTATGTTTTTCAAAAACATTGTGTTGTGTGTAACAGAAGATTAACTGATGTTGCGTCTAACCCAAGACATCAATGAATTTATATGGCATTATAAAAAATATACCATTATTACCATAATAACATAGGTTGTTACATAATATTTCCCCTAACATGAATTTCTCTTGAGAATATTTTAGAGGCTATCAAAGGTTTAGTTGCTGAATGTTTCATTCATAAAACCCCACATCGTAAAAATGAATACTAAACAATCATATTAAAATAATAATTTTAATAAAATAAAATTTTTCTAATGTAACATTTTATTACGTATCACTAAGGATAATATATATTGATAATGAATACATTGACATCTAAGACAAATCAATCCATTTATTTTTTATGGAGTCTCATAGAGAACATGACCAAAGATATTTACAATCACAAATCCATTAATCCATATTGATATAGAGTTACATTTAATTCATTATAAAAGATGAATCTATGATAATATTTTTGGTTTGAAAATATTTTTCCACTTGTTATTGAATTTTTTATAATATGAAAAACCAACATGGTTTAGAATAATCTCATCATTTCACTACGTGTTGATCAATTTACACTATTACTAATTTGATGAAATTATGTTAAAATTTGAATTCCTCAAGATTTAAAATATCATCATATCTATATAATTATAGCTTATTCAATCATTCATAACCTCATAATAACAAACTATTACTCATTTTATCAAATATTCAAAATTACTTATATTCAGTTATAGTTCTATTATATGAAAATATTCAAAAAAAAATCATAAATATTTAGTATAATGACCCTTCCATAATAAAAAACATTAGAATATAGTTCACTAAATTCTCAAATAATAAAAATCATTCGTCACCATAATAACATGACATAGTTCTTAATTATCACATACCAAACATGTGAATTTTTTTTTCATGTATTCTCAAGATATATAGTAATTACCTAAATTAATATAAAACTGTAGTGGAAAATGAATGAATTCAATGACATAACACATTACACATTCCATAGATTAAAAAATTCTACAAAATATATCAATGATAAGCTACACCACATCTTTATTATATCTGTCCCAAGGCCATTAAAACTCTCAAACATCCTATCATTACATTATACAAACATTATTCACATATTAAGGGTTATCCTTACCTTAACCAAATGTTTTATAAAAATATCTCAATCGCATTTCATGGTTACCCTTACCATTCAACATAGTCTTTCAAATCCTTAAAGAAAAACTATAGTGTATCATCCCATATATATTTTATTTTTCCACAATATGATTACCTATACAACAATATTCTCGAAAAACGATACTTTATCACATTGTCATTACAACACTTGTTTTTCATACTAAACATTTCCCATAGTTATTTCATGATATATACCATTATCTTTGTTCTGATGAGGTTGTTGAAGTTGATCATAATATATAACACTTGGATTAGGAAATTGATTAGAAAAATTGAATTTTCCTTGAACATGAATCATTGAAGCAATGGAGGTTCATTATTTTCATCATTTTCATTATTCATGCCATAAGATATCTTACTCCCATCACATTGGTAGTAAATTTCCTAATCAATTGATTACCTAAAATGAAAACATTGAACAATTCCATTATGTTGGTCTCCACCGTGATTCTTTCCACTCATTTAGCATTAAGAAATGTTCATTTTATAATGATCATTGATTTTATAATTTCTATTAAACTCTACATTTCATATCATTTCAAAACAATGGGATTTAAATGTAACTCCAAATTCTATTTCTACTATTATAGAACAAGTCAGAACCCCTTCATAGCTATTGAAATCTCATATGGATAATGCGCTTTGAAAGATTTTTTTTAAAAATATATTCCAAGGTTGATCAATTATTTAATTCATTAAAACCATATATGAAAAGGGTGTTATCCACAAAATAAATCAATAGATATGAAGAGATTTTGTGTTGTTCTATCATCGTAGAAATGCATGTTGGATACTATATGTTGAATGTATGCATGAGTGACGATAACATTTCATTAATTCTGAAGTAGTATGGCATTGTATGGTGTATATATTTCTAAAAAAATCAAATTATTATAACAATCATATATATTGTATATTTATATCATTATATCCATAATTAAAAATTTTGGGATTAAAAACATATTACACCATGACGTGGAAATAGTATGGAATATGTAAGCGAGCGTGGTGATTTATTTTTTCATAGGACAGAAAAAGGATTAATATGGATGTACCATAATAATAATAACATGTTATAATATTATTTATATTATATTTTTTACATTATAATTGAAAAAAATTATAAAGATGTTGTATACGAATAAATATATTTACAATTGACCTTAATGATGACTACATCTTCCTTGGTGAATGTCTTTTTGCTGCTCTCCAAAGGAAGTAAGGGTTATTCTTTTGATGATACAATAACACCTAGAATGTGTCTACAGAATTTCATAAGGAAAGTTTATATGTGATGATTTCATATTAAGGCACAAAAGTATAAGAATAATTGAGTAAGGAAACTCCCTTTAAAAATTAATTTGAGGTGAACTTTTTGAATTTCTAAACATATTAATTTATAATAAGTAAATATATATATTTATATACATACAATTTCCATTAATTAAAATATACGAAAATAAAAGGGTGTAGTCTCCTAAATTTATTAATTTAGACATGATTTGATATTATATTAATCCAAATTATTTTTTCCCATGCATAGTGAACCTATTTTAATTTCAATGGTGTCAAAAACTATTTAAATTTTAAAATGATGTCATTTTTTATTATGTGATGAAAATTGAATTCTAAATTAATGAAATAACATTTTTTTCAATATATTAATTGTTATTTGAATTTTTATATATTTTTTGTAATGTAAAAATAATTTAGTAAAACATTATTTGGATAAAATATCTATGGTTTCAATTTTGATACTGTTCATTTCGTGAATTTTTTAAAATATCAAGGTTATAAGTTTACATCAAAGGAAATGTTTTTTTATATCATTGAGAGGTCTCATTTATGTAGTTAATTATTTTATTATATTAATAATATTAGATTAATTTTTTAATATTTATAGTTAATTTTATTTTATATTTTTATTAATAAAATAATTATTATGTCATTGTTGTATAATTATATACAATAACATATTTAATTAATATTTATTAAAAAATACGATGAATCTAAATACTATAGATTTCTTAAAACTAATTATTTTCATATTTATCTACTGTATAACCCCATATTAAAATTTTATAATATATAAAAAATGAATGTGATATCATTAAAGTTTTATTAAATAAAACATTGTAAATATATTTATTTCACCTAATTAACCCAAAACATAAAAAATAAATATATTTCATGAAAAAATTTTATATTATGTTTAAAATTATTTTTTATATTTTTTTATTATGATAAATTTTCCTCACAAAGTAACAAATTAGATATTATAGACAAATAAAGTTACATTTTGTGCATTTCAATGTTAAACTTATTATATAAGTCATTTTCATACAAAATATTCTATAAAATTAATTTATATCAAACAATAATATTAATTTGTATAATTTCATTTATCCTACAAAATGTTTCTGTTTGTTTGGGTAATTTTATAGTCATTATAATTTGATATTTAACATTAATTAAATATTTTAATCTTTACCTTGGTAAAACAAACATACCTTGGTAACTGTTAATATTTCCTTACAATTTAAAGAGAAGTAAGTTCTAAATATTTACCATATAAAATAAATTTCCATCCATTTTTAAAAATTCAAAACCTATATGAGGTATAATTAAATTTAAAATAAAACTAGAAACCTACTGTGGAAAATAGTTTCATTTTTAAATTGAATTTTTTAAACATTTAAATTTTTTAATTATAAATTCATGTATAAAATACATTCGAAAACATTAATTAAATTATTTAAAATAAAACATCATAAATTATATCATAAAACTAATCAAATGTATAATTTTATTATGTAATGACTGTAAATGGAAATAATGTTGGTAATAAAAATATGTATTTTTATTATTCATAAAAAAATGTAACATGTCGATAAATGTCTAGAAATTCAACCAAAAAAATTAGTGATAATATAAAGTTTTTTTCTAGATAAATACAAATAATATGTGTTTGATTTGAATTAAAATTACTCTCCAATAAAAGGAGAACATATAATAATTAGAATAAAATATATGCTTTGATTCATTAAATTGTCTTTGTTCCTATATAATTTTCTAATATAAAAAATAATATATTAAATATATAACATATTTTTTTAAATAATATAATTCAATAATTTTAATTTATTTAATTTCTGAATTCAAAATGTCATTGTGATAACAATAAAAATATTTTTTTCTCTATGATAATGTGGTATATATATTAATTTATAATTAATAGGTACCAAATGAATTCATATTCTAAAACATCTATTTTTATAATTTTGTAATTTAAATTATTTTTCAATATATCATTAGGTATACCTTTTACTTATTTAAATAATAATAAAATGATGATTTTTTGAAACACAGTGTTGCATGTAATGCAAGACATCAAAGAAATTAATTGTTTCTTAATATATATATATATATATATATATCATAAAAGTATTATGGTGTTATAATATTAATAATAAAAATGTAATCAAATGATGGGTTATTATATCAAAATTAGGTATCATGCACAACATATTAAATCTAATTAACCACTAAAGTCGATAACAAGCTATAAATAATTAATTTACAGTTGATAATCTATTAAAATGAGCATAATAAAGTTTTAAATTTATCATTATAGTTTTCAAATAGTATATAATGTTACCCATGTTTATTATATATGAGTTTAAATTTCAATCATGTAATAAAGATAATATATAAAGGCTTTTCATAACAAATTACATCATTAGAGACCTGTTTTTTAAAGTAGATATAATTTACCTTCATGGGGTGTATATAATACCTATTTGAGATGTTATACCATGATATTAAATTATTCACAATTTTTTGGGACATGTTTAATTCAATGTTTTCAGTATATTATGATTAAACTTCACCCCACTCTATAAGTGCAGTTTTCCGTCTCCAATTTTCCATCTTTGGGACTCAGGTTATAATCATCTTATGTTATAATTTCTATGATTCATAAATTTATATGGAATATTTTTTAATATTTAAAAAATAAATTTAATTAATTTTCATGTTTATATTATTATCAATGTCTAATATACTGTTCATTCAATTTTAACCCTTCCGTGGTAGAAATTTGTCATATGTTTTAGTAAGGATAATTTTTGTGTGATTTCATATAAAATAAACCCCTTTATTAATTCTTGAATGTTTTTGAGGGTATGGAATGAATGTATCCATAGATAATAAACATAAAAATCATTTTTTACATAGAATTTATCATTAATAGGATTCATCATGTGTGCGCCTAAAACTACACACCAAGTGATACACTAATAATGGATATGCTTTGAAATAATATTATACTCATAATGAACCGTGATGATGTATTATTACTAAAATTTCTTTGTTATTATATCAAATTACATTATTATACAAAAATAATATCTTACATTGGCAAACTAACACATTGATTGAACTCCACCTCTATGTTTATTCAATAATAGTAGATCATATTATATTGAGGTTACCCCACATCATACATGATTATTCATGGATGTTCCCCAAAAGATAATGAATGTATTCTATAGAATATGCATATGTTTTAAATATATATTCCTCAAAATAAGGATAGAAATGTTTTATTTATAAGGAAGTTACTACATGAATGGTATGAAATTTATTTTTTAATATTATGGTTTATTCAATGGAATTAAAAAAGTTACCATTGCCATCTGAAATTATATAGATCATCAATAAATCAAAATGCAACATGATAAGAAACATATTTAATTTTTTTGTATCCTTCATCGCATAATAAGATATTGTCTAATCAGATGGATTTTAAAGTTGGTTTTTGATGTATGGAATTATTTACTCCACCGTTATGAGATCAATTATTTTTTTTATCTTCGTTATCCATTTATAAATTTGATAGAGAGTTCACAAAGTTTCATTTTAGAATAGATTTGTGTTGTTCATTTATTCTTATCATATAACTTATATCCTGTTGATATTATTCATGTTTCTACTATATGTTATACATTAGTGAGTATCATATATCACCCTAATTTGTTTTTAATACCTCCAGAATCATAATGTTGGACTAAATAAATTTTTTAAGGATATAATTAAATATATAATATTTTCATTTTAATATGTTCATATTTTTTTATGTCTCCAAGTATAACATATATATTTATCTTGAAATACAAAACTAATATACTATTTTTTTCCTATATGAACTCATGTAATTTGTAAAAAAATTTAACCCGACTTCTTAATTTGTGTTCCAAGATAATGAGATATTTTATTCGCTGGAAATTTAATATTATTATCAGATTTGAGGATATGATTTTTGTGATGAAATAAATATATCAAAATTAATACAAAAAGAACAACATCACTTCAATTGAATATTCTATAATTTATTTAAGGAATTATATATTTCAATACAATAACAGGATTTATTTTTTTATATTAAATTTTTGACAGATGCTGAATAACATGGGTAATAAGAACATATCAACATTAGTATTCAATTTGTCAATGATCCCATAAATATGTATATAATGCTGTTTTTAGATAGAATTAGATTATAACCATATTATTTTAGATGACCTAGTTTTTGAAAAATAATTTCACTCATATAAAGATAACACCAAATGCAATGTATGGTGTAGCTATGGCGGATCGATTCATGTAAGAATAACTTCTACCATTTAGTGAAACGATTAATCCTTATGTAGATGAAAAATTGTTCATGTTACTAGAGAACATATTTCATGTCATGACCCCCTCCACACAAAGTGTACCCCTCCTCGTCTATAATGTGAGAAGGTAGACAATGACTCCCAAGTCCCACCTCCAATAGGCCCCGGGTTGGAGACTAGCACTGAGGGTATAATAAACACACAAATGGAAGGCATTACCCTCTAAAAGAACACATGAGGAAGAGAGGGACAATATTGACACCAATCAACTCCAAATCAGAACTAGAATATAATGAATCCCAAGTGCATATATGAACTATCATGATAAAGTACTACAACTAGAAGAGAAAAACATAAAGTACCCAAACGACTATAAAAAAACAGCAACCCTAAGCCCAAATAGCTCCAGAAACCACAAGCTAGTAGTAACTAGCCTGATCTTCATCCTACTCCAACTATCCTGAAAACAGTTTATATATACATAGGGTGAGTATAACAGTATACTCAGTAGGATCCTCTATGAATCCACTCATGTAAAACTATAGAAAGCATTCTAAAGCACAATGAACAACATGTGAAACTAACTCATCAACTAAATAGGTAAATTGAGTTCTCTACATCACCATGGATACTCTCACCATGTTACACATACAAGAATATTACATATAGTAACAAATATCAAGGGTACACAGCTACTACTTCCTCACTGGTTTGCAGCTTTTCCCCAACGTCACACGTACTATGAATCTCTCTCCAAAAAGGATATAATGCATACACCAGGGTGAGGAACCACAATATGAACCTCCTGAAACATAGAGGCTGGCCCACAAACACATGGGCGAATCACCACTACATCCTCACAACCAAAAGTAACCAGGTAGGTTCTGGGAGCCAGCACAACTCGCATAACATGTATCAGACGTCAGATATTATACTCAAGCCATTACAGACAATACACCGAGTAAAGATCCCTAATACATCACAGCCTATACACATTATAGCTATAGTATTCCAAAGGATACTATATCCAGAATATATGTGTGTGAATAACTACAAGCCATTATATCCATCTAAACACATATTTGGGGAAAATTAACTGTTGTTCCTACCAGCACAAGTATCTACCAAGTGAAGAGAGTGGTGCCAAAGGGGATATTAAACCATTCACCCTCCCATCAGAATGGTGGGGAAAACACCCCCCCCCCCCCTACAGGGCTTAGAATCCTCGGGGTGTCAGTTTCCCTTACTGATATGGTGGAGTAGCATATAGAAACACCAAAAGTACAGAATATACTATATCTCACAACCACACCATGGGCATAACCTAGTCATAGACACAACTGCAGCTTACATCTCTCAGAATCTAGGCTGATACTTCTAAGACTACGTATCTTATAAGCACCAAACCATTTAAATAACTTTATTAGATTACATCATTCCAATTTTATTAGTTCTACTTTTCATTATTTAATTCATTAACATTAATTATCCATGAACAATTCCACATTAAAATTATTTATCATCACAGACAAAATCCAACGTCCCTTCAAAATTATAACCTCATTATTAAGTTCCATAAAACCCCTACCCCATGGATTGACACCATTTATTCAAATATTCATTTAGAAATTACGTTCACACATTCCCAAGAATTCTATAAAAACATTCTGAGCTTCTAAACAAAAGGGGGAGCAACACGGTTAGTATATGTACTACCCGCTGAGTCTTTGTCGCCTATAGAAATTGCCTAGACCCATCTCCCCTTGAGAAACTAAACACCGAATGAACGTGGCATACCCAGTGCATATTTGTCTCTTTTGGATGATGGGTAAGAAAGACCAGCTACCTTGAGAAGTGGGGAAAAGTATAGCAGATAATCAAAAAATATGAAACAGGAAGCATCCAACAGTCACATCCATCCAATTCCATCATCTCTAGTGTCCTCACTGAAACCCATATGCATAAAATGATGCATCTCAACACTCTAGGTTTCATCTTCTACTACAACCAAAATCCTCCATGCCCCCACATATCACAATCTCCATCCAGGATCACATCACATCACAAGCAGTAGGAAAACAGAACCAACATTAATTGGGATCTTGGACCTTTAACAATCAAGAGGTTAACTCAAACCCCTTTAAGTAATTATCAAACAATCAGTTCCTTAATCCATCGTTAATTAACAGATTTATTATTTGTAGTTTCCAAATTCGGGATACCTAATCAGTAAGCTATCACAATTAATTAAACATGCTTACTGCTCCAATATGATTGACATTAAATTCTAACAAGAACAAAATTTGTTTACATACATCATTACCTTTAACTGATAAATTATCAATTAATCCCAATTTAATAACATTATCTGTTTCCATCAAGAACAAACATCAAAAAAACAAGAATAGATATCCCAGTATCTAGAAAAATTGGAGGGAATAACATACGATCGATATCAATTTATTCATCTGGCTAAAATATTTATTATGTTAATTCCATTGTAATCCAGTGGGATTAAACATGATAACAATATAGTTGCACATAAAATAAAAGAGAAGTAATGAATCCCCTACCTCAAACAGTTTTTCACATTCTTTATCCACAGAATGGGTCACAATCCTCCTCTCTTGACAACTGCAACCACCCGAGGATTCCACGGTACGATAGCACTAACCAAACCCCAAGAAAAACCCTTTAAAATCCTGGAGATTACATGCTATAAAATGGAATGGATAAATAGGAGGATAAGATCCACTAAAATAATGATGATAAAACATACCTTATATCGATGATTGACCGATACAACTTGGTTGCATCCAAAATAGAGCGGAACCAATCTGAGGAGAAATGTTTGATTTTGAAACACCCATGATAAGGATTGCAAGGTTCTAGCGTCTCATTGCTGATAGCAATGAGGAAGAACAATGGAGGATGATATGTTGACCCTATTGAAGATTTAACGGGGTGACGGTTTAAGATACCCTTAAATCCTCATTAAAACCAGATCACATTAACTCATGTGGGTTGACATAGGAAAAACATCCCGAGCCATAGGAATAATTAATATAAGATTTATGGCATCTGAATCGGCCTTAATTTTCCATAAAATATAGCTTTAAATGTATTGTATGTCAAAGGGAACGTCAAAGGGGTGAAACTGTATAAAGTGGGAAACATTGTTCACAAACTCAAAATTTGGAAAAGGAAAAAAAGGTCACCATTATACCTCATCGTTATAGGTAATTGATAGTCCTAACCATTAGATTTTACTGATAGACCTCACAGTTAGAGGATACCGATAGACCTCACCATTAGAGGTTACCAATAGACCTCACTAATAGAGGTTACCGATAGACCTCACCGTTAGAGGTTACTAATTGACCTCACTATTCTAGAAACGCTGTACACCTACGGTTCTGGACACACTATTCTTGACTATGTATAGAAGGTCACCGTTAAAACCTCACCATTTTGGAAACACTTTTCAAGCCTACCATTAGGAGGTCACAGTTAGAACCCCACCATTCTGGAAACACTCTTCAAGTCTACTGTTATAATGTCACCATTCAGGAAACATTGTTCATTGTCACCATTATAAGGATTCTGTAAGAAGGTTACCATTCTAGAATCACCTTTCATAGTCACTGTTAGAAGGTAACCGTTCTGTGAACACTGTTCAGAGAAGTAAAAAATTAGAAAACTATTGTGGAAAAAAGACACCCTATCCTCCCAGAACACCTCAAAAACCATAATTCAACAATGGTATTGACCGGAGAAGTCCGGGAAATTACATTAGATACCTATCGAAACATTAATATCCCAGATAATTCAAAAACAACCCATAATAAAAGAGGGTTCTGAACAACCACCTCGTAAGATACCACTCAGGGGAAAAACACCATGAGTTGTTAGAATGATGAATCAAAACCACGACATCCGAGAGAAAGGGAAAAAACATTCCACATCCAATAAATTTAAGCATAACATCACATAAAATGTACATAAAATAAATGATCAAAGAAAACTCAATACAACAACTTAAATCAAACTTGGGTACTGGACATGAATCTGTGACTCACATTCCAAGGTACTATCCTACATGCCACTGTGTCGCCACAAGACATGAACTAATGGAATAGAGAATCCACAAAACACCTTATTCTTTCAGTCTTGGATCTCTATAGGACATTATTCAATGGTTGCATCATAATCTAAATCGATCACTCCCCAATCGATGATATGAGAGTCATTATAAGGATAATGATAGAACAATGATATGTGGAAAACATCATGTATCTGACTCATCTATGGGGGAAGTGCTAATCGATATGTCACATCTCCAACATGATGTAACACCTCAAAACTCCCAACAAATATGGGATAATTCTTACTTCTATGACCATACAACTGCTTCCCATGATGGGGAGTCACCTTCAGAAACACATGTTCGAAAACATTAAACTCTATGTGTCTCCTCCTTTGATGAACATATGATTTTTGATGATAATGAGCTGTCTTCATCCTCTCATGAATCACATGAACCATCTCTGTTGTATTATGCACCTGTTCTGGTCTGAAAATTGCTGACTCTCAGAGCATAGTCCAGCACAACAGAGAATGGAATGACCGACCATACAAGGGTTCAAATGGTGCCATTCTGATGGTGGAGTGAAAACTATTATTGTAAGTGAACTCCACCAAGGGTAAGTGACTCATCCATGAACCTCCCAAATCAAGAACACAAGAGTGTAACATGTCTTCAAGAGTCTGGATGGATCTCTCTGTCTGACCATCAATTTGAGGATGAAAAGCACTGCTAAGGCATAGTTGAGAACCAAAATAATGTTGGATACCTCTCCACACCTTGGAAGTAAAATAAAGATCTTGATAAAAAATTATCATCCTAGGGACTCCATGAAATCTCGCCACCTCTTATAGATACTGCCTCAACAAAACATCCACTATGCTGGAATACTTGATTGCTATGAATCAGGCTGATTTTGATAAATGATCCAATACCACCCAAATATAATCATGCCCTTCCAGAGCTCAAGGTAAACCAATAACAGAGTCCATTGATATGTCCTCCCACTTCCATTGAGGAATCACTAATGTTCGGATTAGACCACCAGGGACACGATGTTCAACCTTCACCTTCTGGGAGACAAATCATTGAGACACAAACTCTGATATAGCATGCTTTATCCCAGGGCTGCAAATATCGCTGCTCAAGGCTCGGTACAACTTTGTCACAGCAGGATGTGCAGATAAAGGCGAACTATGAAACTCTTCCATAACCATATCACGCAACATCAAAAGAACAAAAAGCCTTTCGTGAAACAACACTCAGTGTTGTTCATCCTCTGACCAACCATTAGGGGCCTCACCAAAAACAATTTGGCCTCTCCAGACCTCTACCTCTAGATCTCCCTACATGCACTCTTCCACATTTTTCATTAGAGATGAATTTTTTATCATCTGAAATATAAATCCCCTACACCCAACATCTCCCATATCATGACTTAATGTTGACACTGCTTCCATTACTCTCTAGGAATCACCAAATTCATGCACAGCATCACTATGTGACTTTCGACTCAGTGAATTAGCTACAACATTCCCCTTCCAAGTGTATACAAGATTGTGAAGTCGTATTCCTGCAGGAACTCTGTCCATTTATGTTATCATAAGTTCAAGTCAATCTTGGAGAAAAAATACCTCAATCTCTTTTGATTAGTGAAAACCAAAAAGCTATCACCAGTGAGATAATGTCTCCACAACAACAGAGCAAACACCACGACTGCCAACTCAAGATCACTATTGGCATAGTTATGTTCATGGGGATGAAACTGCCGAGACCATAAAAAACAACTAGAATCTTCTTCATGAGAACACATCCTAGCCCCATATGTTTTGCATCGTAGAAGACATCAAATTGAACTCCCTCAGATAGAAGACAATAGACTGGACCACAAAAAAACTTCTCTTTTTGATACTCAAAAGCTTCCTAACATTGATCAGTCAATATAAATACCTGACACTTCCTAGTCAGAGATATCAGTGGATTTGTAACTCATGAGAAATTGGCTACGAACCTCCTGTAGTATCCAATGAGACCAAGGAAACTATTCACCATTGAAACTATCTTGGGGGATTCCAAATACACAAACTCTTCTATCTTTTATGGATCCAAAGATACTCCCCATGGGGACAAAACATGACCCAATAAACTGACTTCTCGAGCCTAAAACTCACACTTTGTCAACTTCCCAAATAGATGATGTTTACGAAGAACTCCCAAAATAGCATGTAGATGCTCTACATGCTTCTCTTCAAATGTGGAGTACACAAGTATGTCGTCGATGAAAACTAACCAAAACATGTCAAATAACTCACAGAACACAACATTAATCACTCCCACCAATATAGTTGGAGGATTCGTCATGCCAAATGGCATTACAATGAACTCATAATTATGACGTCAACAACGGAAAGTAGTCTTCGAGATATCCTCATCCATCACACGCATCTAATGATATCCTAACTGCAAGTCAATCATTGAGACCCAACTTCCACACTTCAGTTGATCGAATAAGTCATCAGTCCATGGAATAAGACAGAAATTATTTATTGTCACTTTTCTAAGTGAAGATAATTAACACAAAATTGTAAACTGTCATCGCCCTTCTTCACGAACAAAACCGATGCACACCATGGTGACACACTTGGCCGAACAAAACCGCACATTAATAGATCATCATGCTATATATGTAGCTCTCGTAACTCATATGGGGGAATCCTATATTGAGACATAGAGATAGGAAACATTCTTGGCTGTAGCTCGATCCCAAACTCAATCTCTCGTTGAGGTGGTAATGCTACAACATCATCCATAAAGACATAAGGGTACTCTTCTATGGCCTTAGGAAACACAAACTATTGAACCTCTGAAGAACTCATCATCATCTCAACAATCATGGATGATAAGGACGGAACATGCCTATGACCCATCCGAGGATCTCGATCACCAAAAAACACTAGATTCTCTCCATCTGCACCAAGGAAGAGGACCTTCATCCTAATGAAATCCACGATAGGATACACTAATTACAACCCATCTATGCAGAGGATGAAATTATATTGTTGTATTCTTAAATATATGAAATATCCCTAGAGTAGTGATGCCCCAACAATAGCTCACAATATCTATATACTTCAAACAAGTCAGCTTGACCTCCAACTGGAGTAGTCAACACAATGGGCACTAGAAGCCTCTCTACCTCAATTTCCAATGAATGGACAAGGGTTGGTGATATGAAAGAGTGTGTCAGTCCTGAATCAAAAACCGTATACACCAAAGTGGAAAACAAGCAAAGGGTACCACGAACGATGTCTGGATCACCTGGAGCTGGGAACGCTACAGCATGAAGGTGACCACGACCTCTTCCACGGCCTCTCTGACCTAGATGATGACCACCACCATGGCCTCGCTCTGCTCTCTGAGGATGAGGAGAATCATGGGGCTATCCTCTGCCTGTCTCATCTACCCTCTGTTGATCTAATGTTGGTGCAACTAGCTGCTGTTGCCTCATATAGAACTGCCTCAATGGAAGAACATGGAGCATAGCACCTGGTCTGTGATGACCACTCTGAAAGTTAGGGCACTCACAATGCTGATGGCCACAAACAAATCTAGAAAAAATGTGCCTCATCCCTTGGCATAGAACTGAGAGTTTCTTACCCTGGAGAAACGAGATGGGAAGGGATGGGACCTACCCTCGGGCAAATAGGAACTCTTCTGCCCTGAAAACCTGGAAACCCGGACCACAGCTCTGCTTTGTGATGAATCATGCTGATTCCCCTCTCATGATGATCTTGTCCTGGGCTAACTCCTCTCAAAAACCTCTGCCCTCGCCACTACCTCAAGATATTTTTTAGCATAAATGGGGTTACCTGGCGCTGGATCTCTAGACGGAAAGCCTCCTTGAAATGCCTTGCCCTAGCTTTCTAATTTGGAAGAAGGTCTGAGGCATATCGCAAAGGTTTCTTGAAACAGATTCCAAACTCTCGAACACTCGAGGTCCCCTATAGAAGGTTAAGAAGCTCCTGTTGACTGGACACCTTCGTATTTGAAGAAAGAAACTCAACTCTAAACCTATCTCAGAACTCCTCCCATGAGATCACTGAATCCTCACGATCCCCATTTAACCAGAACCACCACTGTCTCACTACTCCACACACCATCGTCACAACCAAGGACACCCAATGCTCCTTACGAGCTCAAATATAACTGAAGACGATCTCGACCTACAAAAACCAATCTTTTGTGACTGCATCAGAAATGGAGGACTCGTACTTCTACAAACTGTGTTGATGAAACTCTCGTAGTGTCTTCCTCCTAGTGTTGTCGTCGTCAACCTCTACCCTGCAGAAATATGCTGAAAAAGCTTGCTGAACATTTTCTTGCGCGTACCTGAGGAGGATGTCGACCTGGATCCATACCAATAAAATAAAAAACCATTATAGCATTTAAACCTATAATATGGATGACACTGTATTAATTAATTAATTAATTAATTTCATTGATCCTTTTTAGGTTAACCTATCTTATGATCTACCCATTAAAACACAAGCACAATGATGAATGATGCATGATCCTTTCCTAGGTCTCTACCCTACAACTAGTATCACCTAGTTTAGCAGCCATTATAAACATAAAGGATCGTACATCAGATCATAGGGGCCCTAAATTCCTATGTCCCATCCGATATCTAGAGTTTAACTCACTTGATAAAAATAAATGACATCATTTCCCAACCAACCCATGCAACCTCACATGTGCCTAACTCCAAACTCCATCCTATCCCTCAACCAGACATCTAATACCACTCTGTCAGGACCCCCTCCCCACAAAGTGTACCCCTCTTGGGCCGAAAATGTGAGAAGGGAGATAATGACCCCCGAGCCCCACCTCTAGTAGGCCCTGAGTTGGCGACTAGCACAAAGTGTGTAGTAAACACACAAATGGGAAGAGTTACCCTCTAAGAGAACACATGCGGAAGAGAAAGATATGATAAAAACCAATCAACTCCAACTCAATAATAGAATATAAAGAAACCCAAGTAAATATATGGAATGTCATGAAAAATTACTACACTGGAAGAAAAAAATGGAAAGTACCCAAAAGAATGTAAAAACAACAGCAACCACAAGCCCAAACAGCTCCTACAACCACAAGCTATTAGTAATCAGCCTGATCTCCAACATCCTCCAAGTGACTTGAAAAATATTGTATATATACATTGGGTGAGTATAATAGTATATTAAGTTGGATGATCTCCAATGCCTCACGTGAAAAATTAATGAAATAATGCTAAAGTAATGTGAACAACATGTGAAACTAACTCCACACCTAAACATGTACACTATGTTCCCAACCTCACCATGGATACTCTCACCATGTAACGCATAAAAAAATATAGAATATAGTAATGAATATAAAGGGTACCCCGCTACTACATCCCCATTGGTTTGCTGCTTTGCCCCAACTTCGTATGTCCTATTAATCTCTCTAAAAAATGGCTTGCCCGCAAACACCTGGGCGAAGCACCACAATATGCATATCATGTAACACAAATGCTTGCCGGCAGACACCTAGGAAAATCACCAAACCATCCTAACAACCATAAGTAACCAAGTAGGTTTCGAGAGCCACCACATCTCTCATAACGTGTATCATACATCATGTATTATACCCCAAGCCATTACAACCCATACACCGAGTAAGGATCCTCAAGACATCACAACATATACACGTTACACCTATATTAGTCCCAAGGATACTATATCCATAATATATGTGTGTGAATAAACACAAGCCATTATATCCCTCTACACACATATATGAGTAAAACTAACCGTTGTGCCTACCAGTACAACTATATACTAAGAGAAGAGACCAGGGCCAAAGGCAGTATTAAGACATTCACCCTCTCATCAGAATGTAGAGGAAAACACCCCCAAGTCTCAGAATCCTCAAGGTCTGGGTTGCCCATTATTAACAGGGAGGAGTAGCATATAGACAAACAAAAATTATAGAATATAATGTATCTCACAACAACACAATGGGCATAAACGTGTCTTAGACACAACTGCAGCTAAAATATCTCAGACTCCGGGCTACTAATTCTAAGACTAGTTGTCCTACAAGAACACATCCATTTAAAGAATGTTATTATACTACTTCATTCCATTTTTATCAGTTCCAATTTACATTAATTAATTCATTATCAATAATTAACCATGAACAATTCTACATGAAACTTAATTAGCATCACACACAAACTCCACTCTCCCTTCAAAATTACAACATCATCATTAAGTTAAAGAAAACCCCAACCCCATCGATTAACACCTTTTATTCAAAAATTCATTTCGAAACTACCTTTTGACATTCCCAGGAATTCTTGAAAAACCTTTTGAGCTATTGAACACATGGGGGATCAACACAGTGAGTAGATGTACTACCCGTCGAGTCATCACCTTTTATAACAAGAGCCTAGACCCATCCTCCCTTGAGAAGCTAAACACGGAAAGAATATGGCATACCATGAGCATCTTAGCCTCTTTCGGAGGAAGGGTATGTAAGACCAGCTACCTTGAGCAGTGGGAAAATGTAAAGCAGATAAACAACAAATAAGAAGTAGAAAACATATAACAATCTCATCCATCAAATTCCATCATCCCTGGTGTCCTCCCTGACACCAACATGCATAAAACGATGCATATTGCCACTCTATAAGTCATCTGTTTCCATAACCAAAAGCCTCTATGCTCCCACATATTACAATAAAAATCTAGGTTCACATCACAACACACGCAGTAGGAAAAAAACATCGCGTTTATTGGGAACATGGACTTTTAAAAATCATGTGGGTAACATTGAACACTTTATGGAATAATCAAACAATTAGATCCTTAATCCATCTTAAATTAACAGATTTATTATTCATAGGTTCCAATTTTTGGGAAACCAAATTAGTATGTTATCATAATTGAATAAACATGCATACAACACCATTCAGATTGAAATTAAATTCCACAAATAAAAAGATTCATTTACAAGCCTCTTTATGTTTAGCCAGACATTAATAAATTAATCCCAATTTATGTACTCTACCGATTTCTATCAAGAATGAACATCAAATCAAAGCAAGCATAGATATCACAATATCTAGAAAAACAGGAGGGAATAATATACGATATATTTCAATTTATTTAACAGATTAAAATATTTATAATGTCAATTCCATTGACATCACGTGGGATTAAACATGAAAACAATACATTTGACGTAAAAAAAAAGAGAAGCATCAAATCCCCTACCTCAAAAAATTCCTCACGTTCTTTTTCCACACAACGGGTGACAATCCCCCTCTTGTGACAACTGCATCCACCAGAGGATTCCACGGTATGACATCACCCACCAAACCCCAAGAAAAACCGATTAGAAGAATATATATTACATTATATAAAATTGAAGTGAGAAACATGAGAAGATGAAAGGAACGAAGATAAAATATACCTTATATTGAAGATTGCCTATACAGCTCGGTTGCATACAAAATAGAGTGCAACCAATCAAAGTAAAGTGTGATTGTGTAAATCCTAAAGGAAGGATTGAAAGGTTCTAGAATCTCATTGGTGATAATAATGTGGAAGAACAATGGAGGATGATATCTGGTCTATTTTTAAGATTTAATGGGGTGAGGGTTTAAGATACACTTAATTCCCCATTAAAAAATGATCACATTAACCCACGCGGGTTGACCAAGTAAAAACATCCCGAGCAATATGAATAATTAATATAGGATTTATGGCATTTGAATACACCTTAAAAGTCTATTAAATAAATATTCAATTGTATTTTACGTCGAAGGGAACATCAAAGGGGTAAATCTGTAGGAAGATGGAAACACTGTTCACATACTCAAAAATTCGCAAAGGAATGAAAAGGTTACCATTAGAGGTTACCGATAGACCTCACCGTTAGAGGTTACCAATAGACCCTACTGTTATTGGTTACCGATAGACCTCACCAATAGAGCTTATCGATAGACCTCATGGTTATGGAAACACTCTACACCTACCATTCTGGAAAAACTATTCAAGTATACCATTATAATGTCACTGTTAGAACATCACCGTTCTGGAAACAATGTTCAAGTCTACCATTAGGAGGTCATAGTTAAACCTCATCATTCTAGAAAAACTGTTCAAGTCTACCATTATACGGTCACCGTCCTGGAAGCACTATTTATGGTCACTGTAATAAGGTTATCGTTCTACAAAGACTATTCACAGAACTGAAAAATTGTCAAACGTTTGGGAAAAAAGACACCCTACCCTCCCAGAACACCACAAAAACCAAAATTCAACAAAGGAAAGGACCGGAGTGGTCCAGGAAATTATATTTCATGTATGAATAAGTATTGAAAATGCAAACTACATTCACTGATCTTTTTTGTATAAAGGGATATCTAGTCTAATAATGGTTGTTAATTAAAATAAATTAGTAATGTCAAATTCAAATCAATAGATAAATATAATATCAAATGAATATAGAATTTATCCATGGTACAATATTCCATTAATTAATATCTCCAGATTAATTTCATGGCTGTTATTTTATGTATAATGTTGAGTACTCCTTTGATCTCATTTTGGATAACCGATATATTACTAAAAGTATAAAATAAAACTAGTATAGTATGTAGTGTTGATGAAGTAGAAATATTAATTTAATGATTACTGGTGTATATAATTTATTGTTTTCCTATGTAGAGACACTATTCTTTTCAAAAGGAATGATTTGTCTATGAAATTATTCATCAATTATATGGAGATAATTTCCTTTAATATAATAAACTATCATGATTTTAAATGAATTTTTGAATTTTCATATCAAATTGAACAATCTACAGATATTTAAATGTTTTTCCCTCATGTGACCTATCATTAACTATGTTTTAATAATGTTGATATAACAAATACATAATTTCAATAAAATTATAGATATTATAATTTTATAGTAATATATTTATGATTATTTAATTGACCTTATAATTTTATGAATCTAAAATATAGTGTATTATAATAGTATCTTGTAAATACTTTTATAGAATTCGTTATAATTAATGTGACCCTAAAAAGGATTTATATATGAATTATAGTTTGTGTGGATTTTTTCTCAATGATATTCCATTTATATTAGATGTGTTATCCTATGATAGAATATCTGTTATCCATTAATCCAAATATGTAGTCAAGAGTATCCAACACATAAAAACATAACTTATATCTACTGTTAACTAGAAAAAGTAAGTTAATATAAGACATTTGTTTAATAGATTTCTAAATTATCCAATCAATTACCCTAGTTAATACAAAATGGGTTTAAATTTTAATAGATAATGTAACGTGAATAATGCTAGATGATAGAATTTTGAGACTAACCAATGCCCAATATTAACTCAACAACATGGTAAAGAGGGATTTTTAATATATAGTGATTAATAAAATAATGTACCATGTAGAGTCCTTATAAAAATTATATGGTGATTTATTATTTATTAAGGTAGTTAGATGTCCATAAATTAAACTATATAACTAAATACATTAAGATGAATTTTTTAATATTATCATTGAAAATATGTAGGAATTATATCTATGGATAAATATGTGATATATATATATTACATAATAATTTGATATATATCATCCCTCAGAAAAATACCAACATGAGTTAAATAAAATGGATATAATAACTCAAGTACTATGATTGATATAGCACTAACACCATGGGATGAAATCCTATATATAAGACACATTAAGTGACTAGGTTCATGTAGTTATATCCATGATGAGTATTAACACGTATCTGATATGTTCTGATCTTGTAAATATGGATATGGTGATTTCTAGGATGGGGAATTACACATGCAACATGATTATGGAGACCCGCAAAGTAATGAGTGATTTGAAATTGACATACATAAATAATACAGATTGGTTGTTGATGTTTGGAATGATTTTATATTTCCAATATAAAACATTATTGAAAATAAAACCTTTAAATTAATCTCATGGATTCAATTTCATTATACACCAAGGTCACATAATGATGTATTGACATTTAAGAGTAAATACCAGATGGGATTCTATGTTTTTGGATATTACATATATTTTTCATGATTATTATTATTCTGATAGGGAGAGGCTAAAATAAAAAAAATACTAAGTGGGTCATTATATCTCTACATATACCTATATTGATGTGGGATAATGTCACAATGGTCCTTATCATTGGACTCTCTCAAACTCTAATGAAGAATGGATCTATATGGTTCATATCTGTTGTTCATACTAATTCATCTCATTTCATAGTTATAAGGGATGATATAATCCGTATTCTATTTAAAAATTTATATATAAATGAAATATTAAGGAATCTTTCATAACATCTATCAATTTTAATTCATACTTTCCCCCATTTCACAACAGAATTTTGGATGGGTTTAAATGGGATCACAACATTGTGATACAATTAATGGATTTTTTATCCCCAAACTGATTGGATGTATAAAATGAAAATATAGACATTATAGAACATTATAATATCACATTCCCTTGACAATAAATAAATGTGGTATTAATATATAGAAATGATGGAATTTTCATACAATAATAGTTAGCATATGAGAATCCAGATTATAAGGCCCCAGCCTTAAACCTTACTTAATCATGAGTTATTACAAGATTACACATTGAGGATCTTTTCGGGTTTAGATTTTTAGAGAATTAGATCATAAAACTTGCATTACGTTCCACATATAAACAATGTGGTTACATAAAGATAGTATTCTTCATTCCCCTCAATGGAAACATATTTAAAATAAAACATGGATTCTTTAATGACACTTCCTTGACACTAATATCATATCATGTACCTTTCCCCTTATCCTGTGAAAAACATTTCAAAAAAATAGGGGATGAGCATAAAAAGCTTAGTATGGGTTAAAAAACATGGAAAGGAAACATGGGTACATATATACATAAGAATGAAATCATACTTTACCCCTAAAACATAAGCACATTAACATACCTCATGAAATCATGAATAAATCATAGAAATAATAAGACATAAAGGTAACTTGAGGCATTCATAACATTCTTACGTAGGGAGTAACCCTCTTGGTTACGTTTGGAATACCCATCATAGTATATTCCCTAAATATCTTTGGAGAAACCTTAACATTTCACTCCTTCGCGTTACCCAATGCATTGGAGAGCACTATCGGGCTCA
This sequence comes from Viscum album, assembly GCA_963277665.1. NCBI lineage: Eukaryota > Viridiplantae > Streptophyta > Magnoliopsida > Santalales > Viscaceae > Viscum > Viscum album. The sequence continues at coordinate 1,249,901,710 of OY728148.1, forward strand.
CCCGCCCTTATTTTATCATGGAACCACCCGTCTTCATAATAATTCCCAAGAACCACAACATAATCGTATCACATAAAACATTCATAAAGGAAAAATAACATTTCCACCTTTCAATCACAAGATATAAATACAACACATTGATATAAAAACATTATGAAAACCATTTTAAATTCGAAAATAAAAGAAAAGTAAAACAAGGTATTTATTTTTCTTTTAAAAAGAATGTATGTGTTATAGAGGAAGTCAAAACTCAAATAACGATCACGATGGCGGAGAAGTTGTTGTCGCCGCATACGTATGACAAAAACATTGCCTTTTTTCATTTAGTAAGATGCTTTGTATAAAAAAGATTCCTTTTGGATAAACATAAAAGTCAAAGTGTTTTATACACCATATAAAAGAAGGTTGTGTATAAAACAAAATATTCCTCAATGAAAGGAGATTGAGACGATGTCCCATAGCTCGAATCTGACTTGACCCGATCGTTCTTTAATCTCCAAAATAATAAACTTGAGTTAATCTATACTTGATTAAGAACATTTTTCAAGTTCATTATTCATTTTATACCAAGTTATGAACATCATGTAATCATTTAAGTTAATAATGTTCATTTTGTCGGTATTTGGTTCTTAAGTAAAAAATAGACTTCTTACACTTACATGTTGTTAATGTGGTCAAAGGTTCATTATATACAGAATTATATTAATTATTTGGATAACATATATATCATATATATTCATCATATACATGTATTTATAATATTACATCACATTTAGAGGTAATAAATGAAATGCACCGTTCATCGAGACGGTATGCCGTACGTACGCATGAACGCTACTTCCATTTCTATTTCGTATTTTCTGGAATGGAATCATAATTATAAATAAGTATATTATAATTCCAGTATAATAAAATATATAATATCATTAACATTATCCTTTACACATCCCACATATGGTATTAACGAATCAAATCACTTTCAGGGGGCGGTAGTCCGCACTTCCTAAAATGAAGATATCGTGTTTACCCATAATGGGAACCATAATGGTATGCCCAAAATGAAAAAAAACAGAAGCTTAAGGAAAACATAATCATAATATATATCATATATAAAAATAGTGACATCATAATGGCCACCTTTGAAGGTGTTAAATGAGTATTGAACAATCATCGTTTCGGGGGGCAGAATTTCGCCATCCACGAAAACCGTATGTTCTTTAACCATTTGTTGTAGTTGTGTGAGAGTGTAGCTCAAATAAATCTTATAAAAACATCCTAGTATATTGAATATAGTGGTTTTGTTACAAAAGAAGTAAATAAAAAGAGTTTAGGGGGTTGGAAAAACAAATTAAAACAAATGAACATGAGAGAATGAATTACCTTTAAAAGTGTAACTTCTTTTGATTTTAGCCTAAAGGGTTCCTTTGAAAGGATTCTGCCCAAAGGGAATCCTCTAAGATGAGGAGAGAGATGTGGAGAGAGTAAATGGGCAGGGGTTGGCCGATCCAAAGGCTTGAGGAGTGTGTGAAATGAGGTAGAGGTGGGGGCCTTTTATAAGAGGAGAGGACGGGCACTTTTGGAAAGTAAAGAAATATTACTTTATTTGAAAATGTGTTTCGGTTTTAAAAGGTCCCACATTGATATAGGTCGTGGATAAGGTGATAAGGATTCGAAATCCACTCATCCAAGTGGATTTGGACATGTGTAGTTCATAGATTTTACATTATCTTTCCATTTTATTTAAATCGTTAAATAATGACGTCATCGCTCCATCATCATGATGTCATAAATAATTTAATTTATTTAATGTCTAAAAATTATAAAAAAATACTATGATGTAGGAAATCGTTTTAGCTTTCCAATTACTATTTATAATCAAAAATCCAATCTTTATAACCCCATGTAAAAATTGTTTTTGTAAAAAATATTATGTTTGTGTCAATTTTACTTTTACATTAAATAAAACTTTATTTATGTCATTTACCAACCAAAGTGTCTCCATGGGGTCCCAAAATTGACCCATGGTTTGTCTCGGTCTGCCATGACACAACCAATGAGGGTAGGACATGTTTCAAGCTCATCTTATTTTATTAAAGTATTATTTTTATCTTAAACTACACTAATTACCACTAATCGCGATTAAAAACTTAATAAGTTACTATTCACCAAAAAATTATTTTAATCTCATTTAACCACATTTTACTTCTTAATGACAACCATGTATGTTAGATTTTTGAAATTCAAAACTCAATGATGGCAAAATTTCCTTTAAACGGAAAATCAATTTTTATAAGTACCACTTAGTGGTTTCACTATTCATCAAAAATTGAAGTTTTTCAGAAAATTAGAAAAAATTCATCCTAAGATATATTTGATATTCCGAATTCAAAAATGAAGTCTATTTTACAAAATTAAATACATATAAATCACATTAATTAATTTATGAATTAATTCCCACTGTCAGAGAAAATAGCGTGTTATTATGAAACAATAAGTATCAAAAGATTGACAATAGTTTAAGTCCAATTACATAGTGAAATTGATTCCAATGACCACCATTGGATTAAATGGTAAAAATATATTATAATTTCAATTCAAAACCAATTCAAAAGATAATCTTATCATATAAATAAATTAGATTAAAAAGTAGTTTTGATGTAAAATGTAGTATTTTTCACTATTTATAAAAAAATGATCATTGTCAGAAAAATGCCAAAAATTAAGACAAAGTAAATTTTGATGTCCCAATCATAAAGAATAAGTTTATTTTGACAAACATAGATTATAAAATTGTCAAAAGATAGATTTAAAAATGGTTTTCCATCAAAAGGCAGTAAAACAATCTTTTAAAAATATTAGTGTATTCAATGCTTAAGATTGGATTTATTTTCATTTTAAGCCTCTAAAACACTATATTAATCATTATTAGACATAGATAAAAAATATCTATTATTCATTACTTACTTGGGATGTTACATCCTTCTCCCCTTTAGAAAATTGTGTCCCTGCAATTTATTTACTTATCGAATAAATGGGGGTACTTATCCCTCATTGCATTTTCAGATTCCCATGTTGCCTCTTCAATCATGTGGGTTTTCCAAAAAACCTTTACCTAGTGAATCAACTTATTCCGTAACACTTGCTCCCTGTGGTCAAGAATCTGGACCGGTTGTTCCTCATAAGATAGGTTCTCTTCCAACTGAAATACCTCTGGACTCAAAACATGAGATGGATCTGGCATATACTTTCTCAACATCGAAACGTGAAAAACATTGTGTACCTGAGATTAACTCGGAGGTAAAGCTAGTCGGTATGCAACTGATCCAACTTTATCCAGAATTTTGTATGGTCCAACAAACCTTGGACTCAACTTTCCTTTCTTTCCAAATCTCATCACACTTTTCCATGGTGATACTTTGAGAAAAACATGATCACCTACCTCGAAAGATAGATCCTTCCTCCGGTTATCCGCATAACTCTTCTGCCTGCTCTGAGCTATTCTCATGTGTTTCTGAATCAACTGAACTATTTCTACCATCTCTTCTACCAATTCTGGTCCCATTAACATCCTTTCACTCACTTTATCCCAGAAAGCTGGAGTTCGACACCGCTTCCAATATAATGCCCGAAATGGTGCAATCTGTATACTGGAATGAAAATTGTTATTATATGAAAATTCAACCAAAGAATGATGTTGGTCCCAACTTTCCTGATAATATATAGAACAAGCTCGTAGCATATCCTCCAATGTCTGAATTGTTCATTCTGGCTGCCCATCTGATTGAGGATGAAAAGCTGTACTAAAATTTAATTCAGTACCCAACGACTTCTGAAGGCCTTTACAAAAGTTAGAAGTAAACCTAGGATCATGGTCCGATACAATGGAGAGAGGAACTCCATGTAACCTGACTATCTCTTTAAGATACAAACGGGAAATTTGATCAAGAGAGAAAGTATCTCGTATAGTAAGGAAATGAACAGATTTGGTCAAGCGATCAATAATAAACCAGATTACATTATTACCTCGAGATGTATTCGGTAATCCAACAACAAAGTCCATGGATATATTCTCTCATTTCCACTTTGGCACTTTGTAAAGGTTGAAGCATCCCTTTCGGTAACTGCCGATCTGCTTTAACCTGTCGACATGTCAAACACTTCACAGTAAAATCAGCAATGTCTCTTTTCATTCCATCCCACCAGTAATACTCCCGCAGATCTCTATACATCTTAGTAATGCCAGGATGAACTGAAAACGGAGAACTATGAGCATCACGTAACAACTCTCTCTTCAACTGTGAATCAAAAGGCACACACAATCTCTTCCCAAATCTCAAAACACAATCATTATCAATGTTGAATTCAGGCAACATACCTTTCTGAACCAGCTCTACCATTTTCTGCAACTCACTCTCTTGCTTCTGTGCTTGCTTGATTCTATCTGATAGATAATATCTCACTGATACCTGAAACAAAACAGAAGGACTTCCTGCACCAACAACTTCTATGCCAAAGTTCATCAAATCCTTAACCAAAGGATCACGTTCCAAATACAACATTTTTAATGAAGCATTACTTTTTAGACTCAAAGCATCAACCACTTTATTTGATTTTCCCGGATGGTAATTAATTGTACAATCATAATCATTTATTAATTCTAGCCATCTCCTTTGTCTCATGTTTAACTCTTTCTGTGTGAATATATACTTTAATCTTTTGTGATCGGAATATATTTCACACTTTACTCCATACAAATGATGCCTCAAAATTTTTAAAACAAAAAACAACAGCAGCTAATTCCAAATCATGTGTAGTGTAATTTATCTCATGAGTTTTCAAATGTCTTGAAGCATAAGCAATTACCTGATCATTCTGCATTAGGACGCAACCAAGTCCTTTCAATGAACCATCACTATATTTAACAAACTCACCTTTCCTGGAAGGTAGTGGAAGAACTAGATCATTCACCAATCTTCTATTCAATTCTTGAAAACAATCATCACATTCTTTTGTCCAGATAAACTTAACACCCTTCCGAGTTATCTTAGTCATTGGACTAGGTAACCGTGAAAAATTTCTAAAAAACCTTCGGTAATAGCCCACCAAACAAAGGAAGCTACGAATCTCGGTTACATTTGTGGGTCTTGGCCATTCTTCCACAACTTTTGTTTTTACAGTATCAACAGTTATTCCATATTTAGAAATAATGTGACCAAGGAAAGAAATTTGTTTCAACCAAAACTCACACTTTCTGAATTTCCCATAAAGTTTCTTTTCTTTTAAGGTTTGCTAGATAACCCTTAAATGTCTTTTATGTTCCTATTTACTTTTAGAAAACACAAAAATATCATCAATGAAAACCACCACAAACATATCCAAGAACTCATGGAAAATTTTGTTCATTAGGTCCATGAATACAGCAGGTGCATTGGTTAGCCCAAAAGGCATTACTACAAATTCATAATGGCCATATCTCGTATGGAACGCGGTCTTTGGAATATCTGCCTCCTTTACCTTAAGCTGATGATGGTACCCCGATATCAGGTCAATCATTGAAAAAAAATGATCTCCCTGGAGCTGATCAAACAAATCATCGATATGAGGCAAAGGATATTTGTTCTTAACAGTGATGTTATTAAAGGCTCTATAGTCAATGCAAAGTCTCATAGAACCATCTTTCTTTTTAAAAAATAAAACAGGAGCACCCCATGGTGATGTGATAGGTCTAATGAAACCTTTCTCTAATAAATCTTGTAATTGCTCCTTCAACTCTAAAAGTTCAATTTGTGCCATTCGATAAGGTGGTTTTGAAATTGGATTAGCATCAGGATCTAAGTCAACAGTAAACTCAACTTCTCGATCTGGTATTATTCCAGGAAACTCATCAGGAAAAACATCAGGATACTCATTTACCACTGGCACATAATTAATCTGAACAATTCCTTTATTTTCAACGACGTGTGCAAGGTAACATTCATTTCCATCTTTTACATGTTTCTCGGCCTCTTAATATGTTATCATAAGTAAGGGTTCATTATTGTAAACAAATTGAAAGTATTTCTGAAAAGAAACTTCTTTAGATCTACAGTCAATCTTAGCATGGTAAATAGAGAGCCAATCCATACTCCGGATAACATCAAACTCTACTAGAGGTAGAACAATAAGGTTTGCAAGTATGTTATTTCCACAGATAAGGATAGGAAGATTATTATAAATTCTTTTTGCCTCAACATTTCCCCCATGTGTTTTTACCAAAAGTTAAGGTGTTATTTCTTGAGATGGTATTCCCATTTTACTAGAAAAGGTTTCAGAGATGAATGAATGTGTAGACCCCGAATCAAACAACACACTGGCATAATCTGAAAAACAAACAAAGTACCTGATACATCTTCATTTTATGGCCCAACATCTGCCGAAGTAGTTGAAAAGGATTTCACCACCCCTTTCTGCTTGTAGTCTAACTACTTCCCATCACTCAAGATCTTTGTCGGAGACTCGTTTGCATAGTGACCCATCTCATTGCACTTATAACATTTCACTAACTATAAATCAAATTTTTTATTACCTTCACCTTGATCCTTTTCAGTGCAATGACAAGCCTTATGTCCCATCTTACCACATCGGTAGCTCTTTCCAAAATTCAGAAGACATTCCCCAGCATGCCTTTTTCCACATTAATCACAAACTGGAAATTCAGTTCCCTTACCATCAGACTTTTTTGAAGAATTCTTACCTTCCTCCTGCCACCACGGTCTCTTCTTCTGCTGGTTGTTATAGAACACTTGGTAATAGAAAATCTCCATTTCCACCTTCTCAACACATCGAACAAGCTTTTCATAACACTTAAACTCATGAAAATCTAATTCCCTTCAATATTTTGGCTTTAATCCTGAGTAAAAATGATTGATTTTACTATCAAGGTCTCGGATAAAATTTGGATCATACCTTTCCAATCGAGTGAACCTTTCTTCATAGGCAGCCACTGAGTCTTCATATTTCCTCAATTCCAAGAATTTATTTTCCATCCTAAGTCGAACAGACTTAGGAAAATACTTCTCAAGAAGCATACCTTTGAATTCATCCCAGTCAAGAGCATCAATATCATCGGCTTCCCTGATATTTTTAACCATAGACCACCACTGATCTTCTTCACCCTCCAAACGGTAAATAGCAAGACTAACCTTTTGATTGTATCAACACCCCATGACATCAAAAATCTTTTCCAGCACTTTAATCCACCCTTCAGCTAGCACAGGGTCAGATGATCCTCTGAATGATGGTGGATGTTGCCTCATGAAATGTTCCACCACTGACATGTTCCTCAGCGGTTGATCTGGATGATCTAGTGCATTGATACCACCACCATTTATAGCCTGATTCAATTGTGCCATTTCTGCAACAAACTGTTCAGTTCCAATTCTGACCATCTTAAGATGCTGATTTGGAAGGTTATTTCCTTCTATATGCCTTCCTAGCACTGCTTCCCTGTTTTCTCTGCGGAAAACCATTCTGAACAAACATGTCTTAGATGAAGCAACATGGTAATCTTCAAATGCTATATCATTTTAAAAAAAATATTTTTTGATAATCATTTAATATAATTCTAACTCCTAAATTTATCTAAACCAACCTCTGATACCAACTATAAGCCCCCAGCCTTAAACCTTACTTAATCTTGAGTTATTACAAGATTACACATTGAGGATCTTTTCGGGTTTAGAGTATTAGAGAATTAGATCATAAAACGTGCATTACATTCCACATATAAACAATGTGGTTACATAAAGATAGTATTCTTCATTCCCATCAATGGAAACATATTTAAAATAAATCATGGATTCTTTCATGACACTTCCTTGACACTATCACCGTATCATGTACCATTCCCCTTGACCTGTGAAAAACATTTCAAAAACACTTGGGATGAACATAAAAAGCTCAGTATGGGTTATAAAAACATGGAAAGGAAACATGGGTACATATATACATAAGAATGAAATCATACGTTACCCCTAAAACATAATCACTTTATCATACCTCATCAAATCATGAATAAATAATATAAATCATAAGACATAAAGGTAACTTGAGGCATTCATAACATTCTTACGTAGGGAGTAACCCTCTTTGTTACGTTTGAGAATACCAATCACAGTATATTCCCTAAATCTCTTCAGAGAAACCTTAACATTTCAATCATTCGCATTACCCAATGAATTGGAGAGCTATATCGGGCTCACCCGCCCTTAGTTTATCACGGAACCACCAGTCTTCATAATAATACCCAAGAACCACAACATAATCGTATCACATAAAACATGCATAAAGGAAACATAACATTTCCACCTTTCAATCACAAGATATCAATACAACACATTGATATAAAAACATTATGAAAACCATTTTCAATACCAAAATAAAAGAAAAGTAAAACATGGTATTTATTTTTCTTTTAAAAAGAATGTATGGCTTGTAGAGGAATACAAAACTCAAATAACGGTCACGATGGAAGAGAAGTCGTTGTCTCTGCATATTTACGAAAAAAACATTACCTTTTGACATTTAGTAAAACGTCTCGTATAAAAAAGATTCCTTTTGGATAAACGTAAAATTCAAAGGGGTTTATACACCATATAAAAGAAGGTTGTGTATAAAACAAATTATGCCTCAATGAAAGGAGATTGAGACGAAGTCCCATACCTCATATCCGACATGACCCGACCGTTCTTTAATCTCCTGAATAATAAACTTGAGATAATCTCTACTTTCTGAAAATCCTTTTTCAAGTTCATTATTCCTTTTATACCATGTTATGAACATCATGTAATCATTTATGTCAATAATGTTCATTTTGTCGGTATTTGGTTCTTAAGTCAAAAATAGACTTCTTACACTTACATGTTGTTAATTTGGTCAAAGGTGCATTATATCCAGAATGATATTAATGATTTGGATAACATATATATCATATCTATTCATCATATAAATGTATTTATAATATTACATCACATTTAGAGGTAAGAAATGAAATGCACCGTTCATGTAGACGGTAAGCCGTTCGTACGCATGAACGCTACTTCCATTTCTATTTCGTATTTTCTGGAATGGAATCATAATGATATATAAGTATATTATAATTCTAGTATAATAAAACATACAATATCATTAACTTTATCCTTTACACATCCCACATATGGTATTAACGAATCAAATCACTTTCATGGGGCGGTAGTCTGCACTTCCTAAAATGAAGATACCATGTTTACCCAAAATGGGAACCATAAAGGTATGCCCAAAATGAAAAAAAAACAGAAGATTAAGGAAAACATAAACATACTATATATCATATATAAAAATAGTGTCATCATAATGGCCAACTTTGAAGGTGTTAAGTGAGTATTGAATAATCATCGTTTCGGGAGGCAGAATTTCGCCATCCACGGAAACCATATGTTATTTAACCATTTGATGTAGTTGTGTGAGAGTGTAGCTCAAATAAATCTTATAAGAAAATCCTAATATATTGAAGATACTGGTGTTCTTACAAAAGAAGTAAATAAAAAGAGTTTAGGTGGTTGGAGAAACAAATTAAAACAAATGAACATGAGAGAATGAATTACCTTTAAAAGTGTAACTCCTTTTGATTTGAGCCTAAAGGCTTCGTTTGAAAGGATTATGCACAAAGGGAATCCTCTAGGATGAGAAGAGGGATGTGGAAAGAGTAAATGGGTCGGGGTTGGCCTAGCCAAATGATTGAGGAGTGTGTGAAATGAGGTAGAGGTGGGGGCCTTTTATAAGAGGAGAGGAGGGGCACTTTTGGAATGTAAGGAAATATTACTTTCTTTGAAAATGTGTTTCGGTTTTAAAAGGTCCAAAATTGATATAAGTCTTGGATAAGGTTATAAGGGTTCGAAATCCACTCATCCAATTGGTTTTGGACATGTGTATTTCATAGATGTTACATTATCATTCCATCTTATTTAAATCGTTAAATAATGAGGTCATCGCTGCATCATAATGATGTCATAAATAATTTAATTTATTTAATGTCTAAAAGTTATAAAAAAATACTATGATGTAGGAAATCTTTTTAGCTTTCCAATGACTATTTATAATCAAACATCCAAATTTTATAACCCCATGTAAAATTTGTTTTTGTAAAACATATTATGTTTGTGTCATTTTTACATTTACATTAAATAAAACGTTATTTATGTCATTTCCCAACCAAAGTGTCTCCATGGGGTCCCCAAGTTGACCAATGGCTTGTGTTTGTCGGCCATGACACAACCAATGAGGTTAGGACATGTGTCAAGCTCATCTTATTTTATTAATGCATTATTTTTACCTTAAACTACACTAATTACCACTAATCGCGATTAAAATCTTAATAAGTTACTATTCACCAAAATTTTATTTTATTCTCATTGGACCACATTTTACTTCTTAATGACAAACATGTATGTTGGATTTTTGAAATTCAAAACACAATGATGGAAAAATTTAATTTAATCGGAAAATCAATTTTTATAAGTACCACTTAGTGGTTTCACTATTCATCAAAAATTGAAGTCTTTCAGAAAATTACCAAAAATTTATCCTAAGCTATATCTGATATTCCGAATTAAAAAATGAAGTCAATATTAAAAAATTCAATACATAGAAGTCACATTAATTTATTCAATAATTAATTCCCACTGTCAGAGCAAATAGCGTGTTTTTATGAAACAATAAGTATCAAAAGATTGACACTAGTTTAAGTTCAATTTCAAAGTGAAATTGATTCCAATGACCACCATTGGATTAAATGGTAAAAATATATTCTAATTTCACTTCAATACAAATTCAAAAGATAATCTAATCATATAAATAAATTATATTAAAAATCAGTTTTGATCTAAAATGCAGTATTTTTCACTATTCATAAAAAATGAACATTGATAGAAAAATGCCAAAGATTCACACAAAGTAAATTTTGATGTCCCAATCATAAAGAATAATTTTATTTTGACAAAATTAGCTTATAAAATTTTCATAAGATAGATTTAAAAATGGTTTTCCATCAAAAGGAAGTAAAACAATCTTTTAAAAATATTAGTGTATTCCATGCTTAAGATTGGATTTAATTTCATTTTAAGCCTCTAAAACACTATCCTAATTATTAATAGACATAGATAAAAAATATCTATTATTCATTACATACTTGGGATGTTACATAGATTACATTGTATGATGCATATTATGGAATGATTTTTAATACTCCAAACTATTGAAAATAATTTATATAAATAATTCTAGACATCCTTTACCCAAAAAGAGGGAAAATATTAAATTAGTGACAATTTAATATCATGTTAAACTATCATAAATCTCAAAATCGATCTATGTTGATAATTAATGGGAATACATAAAATTTAAATTTTATGATTAGATATGCATCAAAATTTCTTAACTAAAGGTAGTTATATCGTGAAATAGAGAAGTGAATCAATAGGTATATTAGTCCATTTTAAATATTATAAATAACTGGGGTTCTAGATCATTAATTTTATATACTACCCACCGTTTCTAATGAATTTGATGTCTTCATAGATTCATTATCGAGGAAATACATCCCAAATAAAAAGAACATTTTGACATATGATGGAATACATTTTGGTCATGTATTATTTTATAAATTTAGTACTTTCCAGATTCATAAAATTATATAACATGTATTTTAGAACGCAATAACTCATTTGGTGAAATTTATTTTAAAAAAATTGATGATGAGAATTAAGAGAATAAAAAAGCTATGAGGATGTATAATCTAAATTTTTTTATATATGATATATATCTTAATTGTGAGTTATAAATTATTCATATATGAAAAATGCAATACCCAGTATGCTATTATAGTTTGTAAATACTACATCTTGATACTATTACACAAAATCATATTAAAAAGCTTTATTCAAGGTTTCATTTAGAAGAAAAAATTTATAATTTTTTTTGACAAAAAAAATATTTTTTTGTTATATCATTATATTATAATCATAAGATGAATTTTTCAAATTTTTAGTTAACTAATTTATTTTTTTCATTAATAGTGAAAATTATTTTTTTCAAAATGGTGAATTTAATCACATTACCAATACATTTTTTATGCCTATCATTCTATAAAATTATATATTATATAATTTAAAGGAATAATTAAGAAATATAAAATATTTTTTTTAACATATATATCATATTTTAGTATTTTACAATATAATAATCATTTTATTATAATTTAAAATTTATTTTGATTTTTTACAATTAAATTTTATCATGTTGAAATTTTCCATTGGATTACAATTAATGACACATTCTGTTTATTATTTTATATTAAATTGATTACTATCATTAAAATCAATAACTATAAAAAATATATCATATACATAATTAAAAAGTTAAAATATCTATTTTAATTATAAATAAGATTTACTTGACATAATTTTTTAATTAAAAAACATTTCTCAAATATATGAAATGAATTTAATTAATTAGTGAAACAATTTTGAATAATCAAGATTAAATTTGTTAATAAGGGTCCAATTATATTTTTAGAATGAAAAAGATTCACATGATTAAAATTTAATTAAGAGTAAAATCGGTTTAAAATTATAATCACAGGTAGCTATAAATTCAATAATTTAACATGATCTTTATACATTTTAGAAATATATTGTTTGTTTAACGTCTTACCCACATTTCTTACCAACCATACCCCACATAACCCAAATAAAATACATTTCATTTCATTCATACCCCTTACATAAGATTCATTCACTTTGAAAAGTCCCACTTCATCACTTTTAAAAAATGGATCACTTCCACAATTTGAATAAACAACTTGTATTTTAAAATGTAATTGGATTTGTAGCCAAATTTTCCCCTATTTTTTTATTTACATGTAATATTTATCATGGTTACAACATCATCACCTATTTCCATAAAATATAATTTATTTATATAGAGGAAGTTCACGTGATTAATGTAGGATAAACATCTATCGTGAAAATTATTTGATATTATTTACATTTAAAAAAACCATAACCATGATAATATTATTAATTATGTGAAAAGTTTACACAGATATTTTTAATTAATGGTAAAAAACTAATTTAATAATTTTAATTCAAATATAAAAACCTGAATAATATTTTTATTTTATTTCATGGATTTCCACCACCACCCTGTTATATCAATTTTATAACATTAACACTATTCATGGTTAGTCAAATTAGAAGTAATTATGGATAACTATCATATATATCATAATATTATTATTATAAAAATTATACATAGTATCACCCTTCACCACCTCTTGTGAATTGAGAAACAATAATTTTAATCATGTGTATGTGGAGTTTACCACCTCAATGAGTTAAAGTTCTTTCATGTTTGGGTATGTTTCACCAACTATGTGAAACATGCTTTGTAATCCAATTATAGATGACTATAGATTCATGAAAACTTATATTATTAATATATATATATATATATAAATTGATCATTATATGGTTCTGAATATTTATTATTTTTATTTAACTTAATTTTTAAATAATTTTTTTGTTTACTAAAATGACTAAAATACGTCATTATAAATACAATTTTCATATGACATCACGTAAAAAATGGAATAAAATAATATCTATACATGTAGTATTAATTTATACATTATAGATTCATGAATGATATATTAATAATTATATTGGTATATAATAAATGACAATGATATCAAAATTATTCAACATGTGAAAATTTATTAATGTTATTAACACATGATTGACATAATATGATATTACTAATTAATGTCATAATAATAATGAATTATAATAAGGTTAATAAAATTGTTCAATTTTTTAGTATGATTCTAAAATAAGATAATAATTTTTTAATTTTTATGATATATGTGGTTAATGTACATTAATGGAATTCAAGTGATGAGTTAATGAGATTATATCTCAAATTTGACATATTAAAACACATATTGAAATGTGATCCTTATTTACATTATGATGTTTATATAACACTTATTTGGAATCATTTTGTAATAACAACCTATATAATTTTTTGTGACGCATACATTTACATGGAAGACATTTTCCATGTAAATTAAAAAATTTCAGGGACCTACATGTCTATATTTTAATCCCCCTCTCTTTTTTTATTATATTATAGAGTTTCCTATTCAAATGTGGATAAATCAACATATGTTTTGTTGAAATAATATTGTCTTTAATTTATTTGAAAATGAACCCATGTCTCGATGATAGAATATGTATATGGAAACATTACAAATGCCCTTTGGGTTAATCACCCTGAAAAGGTATGGTTTGCATTGACTAAATCATCACCCTTATGATCATTGAGTATGCCAACAACTATAAACCAGGATATAAAATCTTTTGGTTATTATTTATAATATCCAAATTCTCATAATGATGTATAAAGAATAATGTTTCAATAATTTTCTAGGGTATCATCCCAATGAAAATTATTAAACCCTAATACATTATTCAATAAATAATATAGAACAATTAATGTACTCTCAACCCTATAGTTTTTTGATAAGTTAACTACCTATTTAATTGATAATATGACATGGATTTTAACATTTGTATGTGATTTTATACCTTAAATAAGAATTATTAAATTTAATGATGGAGTATTTATTTTCTATGTTACTTAATATATAGAAATCGATGATTTATTTTGGAAGAGGACCCTCACGGAATATTACATAATTTATTTCAACTCATGTTTTTAATTCATCGGACTTATATAAATTATTATTGGAGACCAACATTATATTGCCTCTTAATTTATTTATATGACTTAGGAGACAAAAACAATTTTTGTTTCAGTGTATTCCTCATCCCATTATAGGAAAATGTCATTACATGAGGCCCTGATATTATAGTTTTTATGTATCGAATTATGAACTCTATTGGTATGAGGTCAATGATTATTTTAATCAATATTTTTATTTATATTCAAGGATAAAGAATTCCCTATGTTTATATTATCTATGGATTAATGTCATTAACTTTTCTATTCAATATAACTTATTCCATGTTTATTTAATGTATGAATATATTTTATGTCACCCATTACTAAGAATCTAAGCTGAAATATTTTTCATCATCCCCGTGAATCCTAATTGTGTATTATATGTAATTTTTTGGTGTATTATTGATGGTTGAATCTCAATCTCATAATATATCTTGGTTGAATCATTTGTTTTCATGTGTAATGTATCTATCTATCAAGTCATACGTGATTAATATACTATTATACACATTATAAACACTTTCACATTATACTGAAAATATAATATTGTTATTGGACCAAGGATCCTTCCATCCGGGGTGTTATATATGGGTTTAATTCATTTACTTAATAGATATCTTATATAAGAAAAAATTCAGTTAGAGTTTATACATTTATCCAAGTGGAGATTCCTATGAAAAAATATATAGAACCACATGATGTTTGGAATAAAATATAAAGAATAAGTTTTTTTGGAAGGTACATTCTTCATTAATTTTTTTAATAAATATAAATTTTTTTTTGAAATAATAAAACTACATAACATCCGAAGATGAGTTATGCCAGGAATCATCGATGATATTTTTTGTTTGAAGTAAATGAATATGTATTCCATTCAATATCACTATTTATGTGGTTTATTTTTTTTTACAAGAAGTTATATTTAATTCATATATACATTAGAATATTGAAAATCAATGAACAGGTTGAAATATAATCATATCATATTGAAATTACTCTACACCTATCTCATTTTCATGATGTGTTTCACATATCAATTTTGAAAATGTATGTACCAGGATAATCACATGTACTAAACAAAAAGGTTGTATAGATGTAACAATTTATATCTTATGATAAAAAACTAGTATAATAAATGGATTATATAGATAATTTTCCACAAAATAAAACAAATCACTTTCTTGCAGGGAATCAAATGTTTGAGGAGGCAACGTGGGATCCTGGTAAAGAATTGAGAGAAAATACCAATTTTTTAGGGTAAATAAATTAGAATGGATAAATTATTTTAAGGGGATGAATATAACACCCTAATTATTTATAGTATATTTATTCTTAAATAAATTATTTTCATTTGATATATTATGATTAACACAACAACAAACTATTGTAATCAATCGGTTATTATTTTAAATTAATGTGATAAAAAATAAATATTATAAACTAAAAATAAGGAAAATTATCTAATGAAAAAATGAATTTAGAAATAATTTTATAATAACTTTTAAATATGAGATTTACTATATAAATATCTCATATTTTAAAAATCAATTTTTTATTAATTTTTAATTTTTAATAATATTATTAATTAAAAATAATTATTCAAATATAATATGTTGATAAAATTTAATGCTTAATTTTTAAAATATAAAAATATAATAATAAATATATTTGTCTTTAGAAATGAAATTTTAATTATAATTGTCTTAAAAAAGTGGTTTCATTATAGAAATATATTTATTATCTGTATTATTAAAAACATTAAATTCTTATCTTGAATGTGCTTAAATTAAGTTAATATATTTTTTAATATGATGAAATTAAAAAAAAATTATCAATTAATAATTATCTTGTAATATATATACAATAATATGTTCTTAAAATAACTTTCTTTTGGAATTATTTTTAATATATATTTTGAATTTCTATTTTATTTATCTAAAATGATACTTATTAATGAATTATTTTATGAAAATTAGTTACTTATAAATATATGAACCGAATAATTACACTTTTAATTATTATTACTTTTCATGTAATAATAATAAATTCATTATATTGATTTAAAATACATTTTTTTTATAATATTTTCCATTCAATATTCATATTTTATAAAAAAAAATTATTATCAACCTCAAATATTCAACCCAATGAAATGGATTACTTATTTTTAATTATAATTTAAAATTTGTTAATAATTTGAAATTCATTTTCTGATTTATAAATTAGGTACAAACGTAAAAGTTAGTCAATTTGGTGAATGCAATGATAATTTACTCATGTCTAAATAAATGTTAAAGATAGTAAATAATACATAATTATAAATATACGAGTGTGTGAGGTGATTATTCTCCAAATCATATCATATATTTTTTATTTTTCATCTTTGGACACACATTAATTTAAATTGACATTCCATTTATAATAAATAATGTCTATTTACATAAATTCCACCCCCATCACCTATACTAGGAATCCTCCTCTCCCCACAAAACCCATAGAATACATTTGTTTTATATTTAACATCATCAAAAACTCTCCATGTATTATAAATATACATTATTTTGTATCCCTTGTATTCAATAAGTATTCTAAAATATCATATTTTTAAGGGAATGTCTTTGAGAATATTCAAATTTTCCGCATATGTTTTTCCATTTCCTTAATCATCATTATTTGATTAATTCGAAAATTTATTCTTAGATTGGATTAATATATATAATAAAATGTTAATAAATTATTTATCTTTCCATAAAAGAATATTAGATTATGTTTTAATCATTGTATCATGTTCATGTCTATGTTGGATTTTCAACCAACTATAACATTATAATAATGTTTACCTAATGAATGAAAAAATAAAACAAAATTAATTAAAATATTATATAATAATGATTTTTTAGTACAATGGGGATATCATAATGTGTATTGAAAAAATTGGCACTATTTTTTAAAAATCACTAAGCACAGAAATGGTGACATTTTAAGTGTCATACAAAAATATCAAATAAAATTACACGAAAGTTCTGTGGGAAACCATTAATTTCTTACACATATATTAAATAATTACAAATATTATTAATTGTATGAACCCAAAAATAATTGGTTATTACTAGAACCTCCTAACGGAAACATTCATGGAAAAATAAAAAAAATTAAACTCGAATATTAATGTTAATGATTAAAAATAATATATTTTTTTAATAATTAATTAATAGTTAAATGTATTATGTAAAATAAATATAAATAATGTTTATATATTAGAATAAAAGGAAAAAATTATAATAATTAATTTTTGAATTTATTTCACAAAGGAAATTTATGATGTAAGGATTTCTTATATCAATTTACCTTTTGGGAGATATAAAACATAATCTCAATTGGATTTCTTTAGTTTAGTTTATATATTAAACCTAAATTTTTTATCATAATTTTCATAAGATTCAATGAATTAAAAATCATTTATAATTTTTAATATATAAAATTATTTTGATTCAATGATACCAAGTTGTTAATGTTTTTATTTTAATGAATATTTTAATTCAAGATTATTTTTGACTTGATTTCCTTTATGAGGAATTTTATATCCATTATCTTTAACATTAATTGAATTATTTTATAAACTATTTTTAATGGTTTGAACAAGTCATAAAACAATTTCAACCAAATCAGGTTTACATGTCATTCATAATGTTCTATATAAGTGGTGTCCAACTAATTTAATCTTTTTTAGTTTGGAATATTTAGCATCTTTGCCTCAATATTTTTTATTTTATTATTTTATTTCCACCGGTATAATTCAATTATATATTAATATAATTCATTATTGATTATTATTCAATATAAATTTATATGAAATAAATATCATAAAATTATTTTGTAGATATTCCATTTTCTATTATCATTTATTTTCTTTGAAAAGAAATTAAACGTATATTGTATTAATTTTTCATTATCACATTTTCCGAAAATGTATTATATTTTTTATGAATCATTCCTCCTATATAATTAAGGTCTTTTTAACTAGTCTTTATGACCATTTATTGGAAAATTATTGTCACTAAAATCTAAGTCATTAAATATTTAATGTGTTAATATTCGTATTTGTAAAATATAATATTATAAATTCTATTAACAAGTATGATTCCTCATTTTCTGCATCCCATGATTATTACTATATTTCACTGTGGATATTCTGTAAAGATAACATCCACATTTTTTCTCCCTATATATTATGTTCATTTTAATTATGTTTTCATGATTCATACTTATCTCACTCTTGTTAATTAAGGTATGAAGGAATTACGAAATATTTCAAATTTATTTGGAATAAAAATGTATTATTTTTCATTATGTTAAGGTTTTGATCAAACATATATTCCCTACAATGAATTGATTAATATATCATATATCATGATATAGAATATACAAGAGTATTTATAGAACCAAATACAATAATTCTGAATGGGAATTTAGAGAAACCCAATCCACTGGGGAATTCCATTCAATCCATGGAAATCGTCATTATATTGATCCATTGAATATGACCTAATTGAATATTATTTTGTTTACAACACAATTTATTAAACATTTCTAACACATTACATATTTCAATGTTCATGTCTCATTAATATAGAATCATGTTTCCATAATCATAATATTCATGAATATATATGTACTAAATCATTATGATTTTGAAGCATGTTTTATTCAGTATGATTTTCATATGTTATTTTCATTCACCATGATCATGTTCTCGCACAAAAATGTTTGAATCTTGATCTATTATGATCTCTTACTTCTATATCTTATGATTCCCATTAAGAATCACCTATGATCAACCTTTTATAATATTTTTATTCTATAGGATCATAAGATTAATATTATGTTTAACATTCCAAGATGGGTATCATATGTGAAGTATATATGTTTTTAGATGTTGGAGAATACTTTACAAATAATTTTTTATGTATCTAGATTATAAATAAATATACTCATCTGATCAGTGATATATTTTATTGTTATATATAATGAATATACACAAACAATGATTTCATTTATATATATATGTTTGTATTTATGTATGTTTCTGTGTTCGGGTTTGTTCATATCATATACCCATATGAAATAACTCTGATAGAGGAAGAACATCCCAATCATTAATATAATATCTTAAATGATTGAAGACAAATTATTGATTGATCTTATATATTAATATAATTTTATAAAATTATTCTGGAAATATAAATCTCATGATTAATTAAAAACAGTAAGTAGAAAAATAATAATTATTTCTCAAATGTTATTGTCAACATTATACCACTTCATTGCTTCAACATCACAGAATCTATTTATTCTTTTATGGTTTTAAAAAAATGGTCATGCATTATATGATTTAAGAATTTTATTTACAAAAATAATTATATTATCTTTATGTACCACGAACATTGAGATTATTTTCAAAAATATCATAGAGTAAGATGTTTTTAATTCATCAAAAAATGATATTGTGAAGTATATTTTTTTAAAAAGTAGGAATATTATTATCCTCACTAAATTTGGATCACTTTCGGGAAGACGAATAAGTTTTTTAAAAAATTTAATGAATTTTTAGTGAATTGTTTATTTATTTTAGTACTCTATTCATTATCTTTGGGTATTTTTCATTCATTATACCATTATCCATTAATATTGTTTCTTATATGTGAAATAGTTATCCCTTTTCTTTGGGTGGGATTCCATTCATACTGATAGTATATTATTTAACCATCTAATCATCAACATTATAATCTATCCATTATTTATTTATTCAATAATTAATTAATCATCTTATACTAGTTATGGAAATTCAACCTTATTTGGGATCATTTAAGTTGTACAGTGGAATTTCCCAATTCATGTTATTGTATATATCTTAATAATATACTCCATTTGTATTTCTATATTTATAATTTTAAATAATGGAAAATAAACCAATTTATTAATCATTAATATGTTTTTTTAACGGAGTAATATAAGTTCTTTTTATATAATTCAAATTTTCAACCCAATTTTATATGATATAAGTCCCTTGGTCAAATTAGGTTGAACATGATGTTTTTAAACATAATTGATCCATTTACTACACCTATAATAATAACATTTCTTCTATCCTTGAAAACCATATGTTACTCCTTGTTTAATGTTATCATGATCAATTTATGATATGTTAGGTTTATTATTCTCACCCATGTTGTATGTTATATAAAATGGAATTATCATAACATGAAATGTCACATAATTCACCATATAATTTATCTCATATTTTCACCAAGAGACTAGAGATGGAATATTTTTTTTATTTAGTGAAATTATAAAAAAGTATACTATGGTAGGTTCATTATTTCTTATCTCATTGATATTTAAATAAAACACCCTATATTAAATATTAATGTTTTTCAATATTAATTTTCATAATAATTGTGATAAGAATTTCACATAATTTATCTCTCATAATTCTAATAGTTTTGTTTTGTGGGTTCATTTAAACAATTTTGAAAATTTATAAATGATAGTGTACTATTATAACACCATAGCAACCTCTAATGACAAATACAACAGATGTTTTTTCGTACATCATTAAATATTTATTCATAAAATTTCAGAAGTGTTGAATATGAAAACAAATAATTTTTCCATTACTGATTGTTGTAACATAATATCTAATTGGACTCATTAAATTACACCTCAACATTTTGAATTAAAAATTATATATCAGGATTCTTTAATTTATTATTCTTTATGATAATTAAAAATTATTTATGATAAAAAACATTATAAAATCTCATGTAACAAATAATTTTTCATCTACTTATTAGATCTACTACTATGAATGACCATTCCTACAACATGTAAAACATTCCCTCATCAAATATTATTATAAAATTCTATTTAATATTATATAGATCATTATGGTCGGAAATTACTTGTTGAATGAAATAGAATCCCCAACATGAAGACTATTAATATTATAATAATAATTAAAACGTTTTTTCAACACTTAGATCTTTGTGTTTTTTGATAACAAAAATTTTTTTAAAAAAAAAACTCACAATGCTATCAATATTACAATTTCAACTTGATATTGTAACACAATTTAAGTAACTATTAATTTTATTTCCCTCGTTAGACTCTAACTATATGATACTATTTAATGTGTTTACTTTTTATATCCATAAATTGCTGGAAAAATCATTCAATATAAGAGTTAAAACATAGAATATCAATAGTCAATAAAAATATAATTATTTTAAATATAAACTACTAACATATTTTAATTAATATCATTTAAATTATATGCCTCTAAAATAATTTTAATAGAAATCATCTTCATGAATTTGTGGGTTTTTTTCAAATATAATGGGTTGTATTCCAAAAATGTCTATGTGGTAATAAAAAATGGATTCATATTGATTGGAGGATATATAAAAGAAAAAAATATTTTATAATTATATATTTTAGATACCATCCCACAATACCATGTATCCTATTATCACATATGTATTACAAAAATGTTTTTCATCAGAGAAACATGATATTTTTGAAAATATAAAAGGATGGGATATATGTGGTTCTTGAGTATTGAGGAATTTAGTGATATAATTTTATTAATCATGACACAACAATTTTCAGCTATGATTAATTAATTATAACTTGAATTTTGATGGAAGTTTATTTTTTTCAATCGTATGTGATTGCTGAAGATTAGAACAAAATATACCTAAGATATATTCAATGAAATATTTTAATAACATAACTGTTTGAAAGATTGAATAATAAAATATCATTTAATGGATTATGTGACCATGTTTGGAATTAAAATAGTGTCTTATCTTGATATCATCATAGAATATTGGGGTTGTACCATAAATAGATAATCCATGTTGTTTTCAATTATATCACTATGTTGTGAATGTAATTGTCTATAATGTTAAAGATAAAGGATAACTGATTTTTAACTATAATGGAAATGATCATAAGATGATGATTCCATGGTGATATATAGATAAAATATGGGTTATTAAGTGAATTAAGTATCTATGTTATAAAGAATATGTTTATTTCAAAATATATTCAACTCTAGAATAATGTTAATGATTCATTGATCATATTCATTATATATTTTTTGGAAAATAGTTAAATGCATTTAAAATATCATTTATAATATTATTTGGATGAATATATGAATCTTAATAAATTATAATTTATGATGAATTATATGGGAAAAAAATTAAATCTTATATCTTCTCTTAGGCATATCATAACGATTTGTTCAAGAGAGAAATTTTTTGTACTGCAATGAAATATCCCACCATTATAAGGGGACTATATACTAACCAGATGGTGTTAATTCAATGTGGATTTCTAGGGACATCGATGCTGAAATACAATATTATATTTTATAATTCCATACTAGTATAGAAGATGGTTATATAAAACCCTTATACTTTTTTTCATTCAGCATTGACTT
The DNA here is from genome assembly GCA_963277665.1 of Viscum album. Classification (NCBI taxonomy): domain Eukaryota; kingdom Viridiplantae; phylum Streptophyta; class Magnoliopsida; order Santalales; family Viscaceae; genus Viscum; species Viscum album. The sequence continues at coordinate 1,249,925,033 of OY728148.1, forward strand.
ATTGGCACACCATGCATCTAGATACAAATTCTAAAAACATAAACTTCATGTTTTCCCACCAGAATTTTATCAACATCTCCCTAGAGATATTAGTTATTACAAGATAATTAGAGACAGATGAGTCATTTTCATCAGGTTGAATGTTTTTATTTATTTGTTTTTTTCAATACACATATATGTCTACAAAACACTATAATTATATCCTCCTCAAAGCTGAGCATTGGATTTTTCACCATAATTTTTGTATCACATCGTTATCTTATTGGGCCTTATTGATCCTACATATAATGTTTATATGAACCATTATTTGAAAACCTTTTGGATTCAAATCCTTTAACTACTCTAATATCTATAATTATCAATTATATGAAGATTGGATCCTTCATAATTTTAATATTTTATAAAATTATTGAATCTTTTCTTCTATTAGCATCTTACACCTTGTTTACATTTATAGGGTATTAATGGATTGAGAAATCACATTCATTGATCATCAGTATTTTTTTGTCTTTTTTTAATATCCATCCATGTGAATATATTTTATATCTCTTATGATATGAAAATACTTCAATATATTCCCTCAAATGATAATTTCACCAAAAATAAAATCCATATATTACAGTAACAAAATCCTAGTACCAATTGGCATTAGTTTTCATATATAAAATAAATTACCATGAGGAATATTTTATCACTTTATCATTCTTTATTAGTATATAGTCCAATCCGTTCTTTATGTTGTCATTGTAAAACAAAAAACTTTCCCCATGTGGGAGAAGTCTATGTATTAGTGTTGTGATAAGAATCATTTCCAAATACTTACATCTCTCTTCACATTAACTAGTAATAAAATGTACATCCTTCCATGTTATCTATGAATATTTATAATCAATAATTTTTATATACAAATCAATACTTATAACTAATTAATTTCAATAAGTAAATTATATTCGTCTCACCTATAGGTCTATGGTACCACTTGATTTCCTTTTTCAATGTAGGGTCCATTGATATCTATTATCTAGTGATATAATACCCCTATAATGTTAATTACTTCATATATACATCAAATTTACTGAAAATTGTATTTAGATTCTATTTTGTCTATTCCCTTATAATAGTATTCAAATCCACATCATGTTCTTCCATTCTGTTGGAGTATATCAGTATATCAACTATAAATAATAATAAAACATTTCTCAATGTAACCCCTAAAATCTATATACATTATGTCAATAAATAATATCCGACCATTGGTGATTATGAAATTAATAACTATTAACGCATAGTGATTGTAACTTGTATAAAAGGATGTTTTCAAAATATATTCCTTCTTCATCCATAAATTGTGATATAGTAAGTGACATTCCACCATTGAAAATTATTGAATTCCTTGTAGTTGATCGAACTAGTCAGCCATCAATGGATACTGATACTTGTTCATTGCAGGAATGTTTTTTCAATTCCTAATAATCAACAAAGATGTTCATTTACACATCATTATTCCTTATGAAGAGGATTTGAATACCCCACGGTTAATAAATCAATCATATTAAACCCTTTTAGATATTCTAAGGTAATAAATTCATTATTATTCTAATTGAATGAAAGAATTAAATACGGAGTCTTGGATATGGTTATATATCTATGAATAATATTTATTGAGAATTTAAAATCTCGGTTAGGATGAATACCAGAAAAGTATTTTGGGGGAATAGATCAGTATAATCCCTCTTAATTGGATGTTAATCAACTCTGATTATCTCATTTTTTACAACAATTTAAGATATTTATTCTTTCTCATAATGAAATAATATATATTATTTAATTGAATATTATATTTCAGATTCATCCTCCATCATTAAATCTTTAAAAATTGGAGGATTAGGTTTAACCAGAAGACAGATCTCCCACAATCGATAACTGATGATAGCATTATATAATGAAAGACAATCCATGACCAATATTATATCCAATTCTACTGAAGGATGTCAGATAACATTTACAAGAAGTCTATGTCCACACACTTTGATTGTGGAGGAGTTTTATACATGGTATGAAACCTTATCATAATTTTCAATTTTCACAAATATCACATCCCTAGGATTTGATTTTGTTTTTAGGTAGTTATACTAATCATGCATGATATGAGTGAATGCATAAAACAATATCAAAAAAATAATAGGATATACATCAATTAATAATTTTTACACATATTATTGCATCATTGCAATCTTACAACCCATCCATAGTGATAGAATATTATCATACAAACATTTTTCAAGGTTGTTATCAATGATTATCTCTTTCCACCCCTAGAATTGGGTAATGGATTAAAAAATTCCCATTTTACTTATGTTTAAAACTCTATAAAGGAGGAATTGTTTTCCTATAAACAATATTTTATTACTCATCAATAGTGGGATTATTCAATTACCCACAACAATATTTATAATAATCCCCACTTTTACAAACATAAATCAACTTATGGATCCCCTTAGGCAGATTTCAGGATACATAATTCCATGATTTTGTTTACTAGGATATTCAGTTTTCTTTCATTGTTCATATTTATTTGATGATGGTCGCTATGGAAACTCCATTTCATATTAATGGTCTCTATCCCCATAAAGATACATTGAGTCACAAATTTTAACTAAAATATTTAGGGAACAACATAAAATCTATTCGTATGTATAAAATTATTGATTCCCCAAATCTTTTAGTAGAATATTATTTTAAACACTAATGAAATATTAAACCATACATTAGATTTAAATAAAAAATAATGGGGAATACCATGATATTATTTCAAATTTTCGGTTATATTTTCCCATAGAATCTTCTTCATATTTTCTTCATATTGGGAATGTGCCTTTCCATTTTAAGATGAAGAGTACATTGAAAATATTTAACGAAACATATTTTATTGATGTATTTCCATTGAAAGGGAATTAGTATCAACATAGGATTTTATGAAAATGATTAGTTTCCACCATTAATCATTTTCTCCCTCAATGAAAAATAAAAAAATTGACATTCTATTTTTCTATACATTGGATGATAGTCAATATATTATCATTATTGATAATCCATTGTTAATAAATGATAGAATCAGAATATATTTTAAATTTAGAGGAATTTGTTGTTTAAAATAGTTGACTCAACCACTATTCTTATTAAGGGGATCAGAGAAATTTATAGGACTCCTTATATTAATAAAAATTATATCTTTTTGAGCAATAATTTCCATGATGTTCCTAGTTCCGACTCTTATATGTTTAAACATATCATGGGGGTATTAAACACATTTCCTATCATGATGGAGGTTGGAATGGTTTCCTATATTTCCCTCCAATTACGAACACAAATGGAAACAAAATATGATCATAAAATCTCATAATAAAGTTAATCTTATAATATTAAAAATTAATAACTCATAATTCATATGTATTTCCTAACTTATTGTACTCATGTTTTCAATATTCTTTATACATGATAATGTTTCCAATTATGTATTCTAAAATAACAATTTTTTCATGTGATTCATAATTTTTTAATGATATTTTTAATTTTCATAGTGCACCAGTTAAGGATTGAGTCCAGCACGAGGATCCCTTTTATGATTTATTACCCCATGATTCTTTTATAAAAGGGAGACAACAAATTTTATTATCAATATATGTATTTATTTTCATTTAATCTTCTTGATCAATAAATCCAGTAGATTCCATCATATTTTAAAACATATTTTATTATCCTTATATTTAGACTTATATTTGTCGCATAGGCTCACAATAATTCTTTGTCATTTCTTTTACAAAGGATGACTACAAGAAAACCTATTTTACTAACTATAGTGATACAATCATGTAAGGCATATTGTTTCACTAATAATAAATATAATTATATATCATTACAATATGTTGATTTTTATGGCCTATAGAATTTAAATAGCATAATTTATTTTAAATAAAACAAAAATCAAAACAAGATACCATTATTTTATTCTTTATAAGGTGGTCCTAAAATCAATTTAAGCTCTTATAAATAAATGGTATAACCTAGGGAATATATAAATAATAGCATAGAGGTATGAAACCTTATAAGGGAATTAAAATTATATGGAATCATTACATGAGAGGATACGATATAACATTATTCTATAAAATAAATGCCTCATGAGTAATTTAATGGAAGAATATCATAATGAACATGGAATCATAAGATCATGAAATGTAGAGAATGTGTCAAAAACATATAATATAACATAAATACGAATCTTGTTTAATTAGATAGATAATATCATAGGGTGTAAAAAGTCATAAAATTGAATAGTTTTACTCCCTAGTAACATACATAACACCTCTTGAGACTAAATAATTATCAAATGGATTAGTGGACTATATTAGTGAACTAATAAAAATGATTAAATGACTAATTTCTATCAAATAAATGAAATAAATAAAATTGAATAAGATAACAATTACCTGTTTAAATAAAATGTTTTACATAATCATTCCTCATATCATAATAAATGAAAATAACATAATGAATATATTTCAGAAATGATAATGAAGAATGTATTTCACTATAAATGAATAATATAATATGTGAGGCATATAAGGGAGTAAAATATAAAATTAATATTGAATAATTCTATGACATAAAACATTGTGATAATTTGAGTTTGAGGGAGAAGTTTCATATCCGAATGGAACGGGTTGTTTAGATAGATCCCATGCACCGAGCTCAACATTCCACATGCATTATTTTTTATCCCAAAGAATGAAATTATTTTAATCATTTGATTTCTTATGAACAATTTTTCATTTTTATTATTCATATTATTTTAATTGTAACCATGTAACGTTAAGTATTTTAGACAATTAATTTAACAATGGATGTTTAAAATCTAAAGGGCTTATTTTTTCAGAATATCTTTGGTATGATGACAATTTTCAATGTTATTTTTAATTATCAATAACCAAAATGGTAACAATGAAATAAATATAATTTTATTTATTAATTATACTTTCTAGAGAATCTATAAAATAATTTTATGAAAAATAATCACCAGTAAAATGATGGAGACGGAGGGATGTACGTATGAATGTGTAAGGATTCCCTTTTACAAAAATAATAATAGAAATAAGGTATGTAATTTTTATTCTTTATAGGATGATAAGTATATTATAAATATAATATTATTTATTTAAAAACACTTACACATTTCATCCATGTGATGTCCTGATAAAAAAAATTCACATTACATCATGAGGCAGTAGTGTGCATTACACATGAATGGCATTATAATTTATTCCACGGATGATAATATAAGAAATTATATGATATAAAACTTTCGAAATAATGTTTACTAATTACATAATATCATATATTATTATAATATTTTTCCAGGTTATTTTACATATAAATCATATGTGAAATTGAAATCTCATAACATCCAGAGGCGTTAGTCAATCGTACCAATGAGCGATGTGATCATATTCACTAAAAAAGGTTATTTAATAAGGTATATGTGATATTATAATTTGAAAATTATAATTATATCAAAAATATCATATATAGACCTTATTCACAACATTATATCGATCCATGAAATATGTCGATTGAAAATGAATTAGGTTGGTTCATGATGTGGTTTTCTCACAAACACAATCAATGGTTTTATATCACATTTAAGGGAGGATGAGTTTATAGGTCATTAAAATAAAAAAAAATCTTATTAGTGCTTCTAATATAAATAGTTTACTATATAATAATGTTTTAAATAATAATTTATACATGATGAAGGATAAATAAAAACTGTTGCATTAGGATGTTACATCATTATTGGAAAATTTTATTTGGATTAAACCAAAAAACCATAATATTTTGGATTTTTGAAAATTAGGGGTAGGAATTATGTAATTTATTTTGGGATGTTATTTTAAAATTTAATATGTTTTAGAATCATTGATATAAGAGGATAATGGTTATAATATTATAATTGGAGGATGTGACAGACATGTAATATTTGAAAAGAAAAAACTCCACCCACGTTTTTCTCATCAAAAAATGATACCAAATAGACTATTTTAGAAATTTATAAAATATAAGGTCAAAATATGACCCAAAAATATGAATTATACAATGTTTGGTTTTTTAATAGTTATATTTATTATTTATCCCCTGATAAAATTTTTTTTACATTAACCATTATAAATAAATTTTAAATATTTCACATTTCATTTCATTAAAAAAAATTTATATTATTAAATAATATATATAATGATATTTACAAATATCAAATTCATTTTTTTAAATTCTAAAAATACAATAAGTACATTTTAACTTAAAATTTAACTCATCCACATGCCGAGAAATTTCTTTCTGAATGAGATAAACTCAATAAATGAAAATGTTTTTATAACCAAAATAAATATTTAATTTTTCAAAATAATATAATATTGGTTAATGAATAAATAATATATATAATATTACTTTTAACAGACAATTAAAATAAAAAATTAATTATAAAACCATTAAAAAAATTTATTATTTTATAAAAATTTGTTCTTTTTCACTATTAAAAAATTGATTTTTTTTCGAAAAATACCAAAACATTAACATATGTTAATTATTATTTTATTATTTAAAAAATAGTGTTAAATTTTATTAAATAAAATGTAATGTTGTTTAAAATTAATGTTAAATTACTTTTTTGAATCCCGACTAGTCCTCTTTTCAAGAAAAATATTTATTGTGCTTCAAATTTATAGTTTCTTCATTCAAATGGTTATTATTTTTCATATAATAAGAATATACCAATTTGATTTATTTTATTAAAGTGTAGAATATAAGTTATATAATTTATTTATTCCCATTTTTACCTTCCAATTTAATGATTATTTTATAATAGTCATGTTTAAACTATAATTTTTTAATAGAGTATTGTGTTTCGTTAAATCTAAGTCTTCTGTGAATCAAAATCTAAAAAAGTGTTTCTATATAGTTAAAAATAAATGTATCATAAATTATCAAGGTCTCAAAAATCAGTGTATCATAATTTTATATAACATCTTATCAATCAACCAAATGGATTTGTTCATCAACATCTATCATATAGTAGAAAACATGAATTATGGTAGAACACATAAAATAGTAATTAAATTATCATGTGGATATATTTACTGAGTATGTCTAAGTATAAATGAATTATCCCATTGATTCATACAAAATTCAAACTATTTTTTATATTTTTTAGAGTAAAAGAACATTATATCCTATATCTAAAACATATTGTACAATATAATATAGTCTAACAAAGGAATATCATGTCAATTATGATATGGATATATTATATCCATTTATATATATCATATAAAAATCATTGTATATTAAATGGGGTACATCTTATTATATGAAATAATCATCTCCCCACCTATTCAATAACACCTTGAATAATATGGTGATAATTGAATGAGCACATGATATTGCTAAAATATCATGTTACAGTATCTAACTGTCTTATATTTTCTAAAAAGGGAAATGTTATGTGAAACAATATTATATACATTATAAGTATGTGTAAATGTTTTCAATGATGGCGAACATATATGTTACTAGAATAATATCACATAAATCAGTGGATGAAAAAAAATTTGATTTATATATTAGTTACTATTTTATATTATAGTATTTAATGATAATAAATATTATGTGGTTATGTTTATGGAAAATTATCATAGTTTTTAGGATACATATAATAAGATGAATATTCCAATAAATTGCACTAATTATGTCTTGGAAGTTATATATATTAAATGGAATGATTGTCATAAACTTAAAGGAAAAATGTCACCATGATTCAGTATTGAGGACTTCTAAGGAAAATGGTTTTTCCAAGAGGAGGATCAATACCATTTAAAACATAGCATCAATGATTGAAATTGAAAATTACTTATCAATGGTATATTGGAATGATATATTCTAGAAATTATTGTATATTGTTAATATGGAATTATTGGTCTTATGTGAAGAAAAGATACATTTTGATATCTAGTATTAGAGGAATAAAATAATTGAATGTTTTCTAAATTTTTATAGAAAAGTCATTGTTATCAATAAGGAGAAACAACAAGTAATGTTCCATCGCACCATACCACTGTTTTTTTCCTAGACCGAGGCTCACAACTATACATCATGCATAAATCCCATTATTATATATGTTAGAAACTAGTATCAAGGGTCTAAAAAGGTATTATTGGGAGACAATACCCAATTTATCATGGTTTTACATAATTAAAAATATAAAAAATCATAATGTATAGTAAAATACACATAAGATTAAATAGATTGAGCATTAAATAATTAAATTGATTTTATTCAAACAATAATTAATGGTGGGTCATCCAATAATTTAGTTACATATAAAAATAAATAATATAAAAAAATATACAAAGACACCACTATTGGTCTAAAAAATGCCTCATCCCAAAGAACACATATAATTACGGATGTTCCATCATGATTATAAAATCTCAGGTCAATGCCTAACCCAAAATAGAAACATGTTAATATTTTATGACTACCCAAGCACAGTGGTGGATAGAGTATTACTTGAGTGCATAACTCAGTAGGTAAAAATCACAATTGACCCATAAGATATAAAAATTACGGTGGTCTGAAAATGTAATATTCTCATAATAGAGAAATAATTTTTTTTAAAACCAAACCACCAACAATACCTACTCAAGTATGAGGTTACAATGAAATTTTTTACATCATGTGGACTATGAAATACCGTATACCATGTTCCAACTCTTCAGGACCATATATATGTGAAACTTTTAAACCAAACAAACATCATCTAATTTGTATGAATATACGAGAATGTAGATGTGATCACACCTCCCAATAAATCAGGCATTGTTATCCCTGACATACATGTCAATTATCATAATTCTCTCCTATGAAAGTATTCATATGTGGTCTTTAACAACATAACTATCAAAAATACAATTCAATACCTCTATTTATCTCTATCCAAGAATATTGGGTCCACCACATCTCTTTATTCGTCACATCCCTACTAATAAAAACATTTCCCTCCTCTACAATAGTTTTATTTTCCAGTTATCACATATGACACCTTTATGAATTTTCAAAACTAGTAGTAACATAGAGCACCATAGAAGTGATTTCAAAACCACAATAATATGTCTTTAAGGAATAATAACATACCTTATTAAAGTTCAATTATCCATGAAATCATGAACACCTCGAGGTAATTTTTTGTAACTAAAATAAAATAACACTTGTAAAGAATTTTACAAATTGATATAAAAATACTACTCCTAGTGGTGTTTTCCCAAATATGAAATACTTACCACCCCTATGGGAGTTTTCCAAATAATATTTGAATACATCCTTATATTAAATTTCCAAAATAACAAATAAATACCACCACAAATATTTTTTGCTAAATAATTAAATAAAGAGAACAACAATGATAATTTTATAATAAAATAAATAATGATATCAACTAATTTAATTCTCCAAAAAATAAACATTGACAACAACTATGGTATATTTAAAATACATAAAAAAATACTGCCCCTATGGTTGTTATCTATTTACTAAAAAAATAAACTTGAGCCATATATGAGTCCCAACACAAACCCCTATTATTGAGGTGTTTAAGGATTCATAGGCAAGGACCACTATGTCATGTCATGTTTATGTAATATAATTAGAAACCCTCATGTTTTTCAAGTATAAGTTCCTCACTATACATATATTCCTTATCCATTAGTGAATAAAGCTTCAATATGTATAGAAATTCCATATTAACCTCTGTAGATTTATCTCGTTACACCTACGTCTTCATACATTTCAAATAATTAAATATATATTAAAATGATTTTATGTAATTAACCAATCTAATAAATAAAATTCGACTTCTCCATGGTTGGAAAACCATAAAATCACATTACCATAATCATAATTTATAATGTTGAATGATTATAACCATGAACACATACTTAATTTAAAAACATTCCATTTCATATCCACTATTGGATAACACTACCAATTCATATCTAACTTCCATAACATATTCCTATAAATTGAAAATTATTCATTACATAAAAAAATTTATAATTACTTGTAATATAAATTTAAGGAACATTTCATCAATTTTTTTTATATTTAAATATTTTAATTTATTTAGATAGTATTACATAAAAAAATTGAATTTCCATTATCTCCAAAGGTGTTCCATGATACATGCTTCATTGGAAAATAGTGTTCCAGCTTTGCAGAACACAATTGTACATAAATTTATCCAAATACCAAACCATCAACACCATTAAAGCATGAAATTTAATTGAATTTAATTAAATAATTGAATAAACTCACCGTTATATCATAACACATCAAAATAGTGTGCGGTGATGAGTGGACTTTATATGAAGAAATCCATAAGCTAGACTAAATAGAGCCCCCAAAAATTTATATTAATTTCACCCTTCTCTAAGAAATTCAATAAAAACCCTAACCATAGAAGATATAAAGGAGAAGATAATGTAAAAATAATAATAGAATATAATAGATGTTGAGACTCATCATAAATTCCAAATGATTGCAATAAAAAATATACCAAATCAAAATATGAACAAAATAGGGAGAGTATGTTATGTGGTTTAGTGTTCCGTTGATTTAGTAGTAGGAAAATTTTCTTCCCACTTGATAATTTATAGGATAAAATAGTAAACACCTACTTTAATGAGACACATGATTTTGATTCAGTGTATACAAAACCACTCACCAACAATGATGTATGAACTATCTTGGGGAAACCCTGTCAAATTATCAGTCTACATGGTTTACCCTACCAAGAACCAACCTTGAAATTTACTGATTATTATTAAGTAAATATTTATATAGTTTTTATGAAATCATGTTCAAACCTTGCATTAATCGCCCCAACCCTAATCTAGGTTCGCTGTTCACCATAGAATCCACATAGATTTCTCAATGCCAAGCATTAACAATTATAGAAAATTATATATTATATAAATTGAAATGAAGACAGCATCATGATTAGGGTTCTTCATTAATTCTCTTAAACCATGCGCTCCAATCTTTATCCCCTGGATAGAACCATATGATAACTCATAAAACAAAACCCAAATCTCCAGAGACTAACTCGATCACTTGAATGTACTATTGATCCGACAAAATATCTAAAAGTGTCACTATGATATGTTCAACTATAAAAATTATATTATCCTAACTAGATCCAAATATGGATAACCTATTAATTTTAATTTCAAAATCCCTATGAAATTTTTGTGCCCTTATAGAGATAGTGAATTACAATCTCTCCACCATATTATAGGTTCTAGTTAAACCAAAATCATTAGATGGGTTATTCCCAAGTTTTTATCTTTCATGTTCAATGATCAATATGATATTAGAAAAATAATAAAAATCATGAAAAATGGAATATAATCAATGAGAATAGTCAATGGATAGAACTCCAAACCACAGCAAGGATCATAAAATTTTATTAATAATTAATTTATTCAATTAAAAAAAATTTAATTATTTTATTATTGATGATTATAACATCATATCTATGGTATGACATTGATTCAGTGATAGAATCAATATAATATCTCCCTCTAGATGTGATCCACATGTGTTCCACAAATCGTTGGATGTTACCATAGGAATACCTATTTATTATCATAACAAATCCTATCACTAAGTTGTTCAAATTTTATTTCCATGAGAACCATTTACAAATTATTCTCTAGGATCACCCTTTACATGAGGCAGAATGGTAGATGATGACTGATCTCCATCCTTATGACTGTTATTGGATAAGGTATATACCTTGGTTAATATAGGATTCTCCAAATCTATTGTGATTAATTGAATAAGTCAACTGGATCTAAATGAAAATAATACAATAGGGTTCATATATCACTAGGGTTTGAAATAAATAATTTCCAAAGGACCCCTTATTATTTATTTAATCTCATGAAGAACCCCATGTCTAAAATAATAATAATATTGTTATTTATTTGATATTAATTTAATGTGAAAGTGAAATTAAATATTTTGTTATGAATTAAAATTTAATATATACTTTTTCTAACCAGACCATTATAAAATGTATTTAATTCCTCCTCAATAATTATCAGAACATGAGTAATATATATTTATTTATTAAAAAAATATCACTACATTATTCACCAATAAATTCTTAAAAATAATATTTACTAAGTAAAAAGTTAATATTTTGTCAATATTATACTTACATTGTATACGCATGAATAACTAGTGATGGAATACATAAGATTAGAAAAACATGATTAATTAATGACAAATGTGTGAATAATAGTTATGAAACTTGTTAAATAATAAATAATGATAAAAATATTTTTCAATGAATCTAGATACGCATAGGGTTTGAAACTCTTGGACTCTTTCTCTTTGGTATTGGAAGAATTAGACTAACTTCATAAGTTGGTATCTAACAACAAGCCAAGGCACCCATGGATAAAGTTATTAAGGCCACAATGAAATAATATATCATTGAGATGATTAAATTATAATATAATTTATTTATTATTAAATAAATAATCAAGTTGGTTTCATTTTATTTCCATCAACCTATGTGATCAATGTTTCTTTCCTTGACATCTCAAAAATTGAACATTCTTATTGAATTCTATTGATTTGGATTTTCAATGGATATATCATTTCCTTTAATGTTATTAATATATCAACATAAATTAATGAATAAGAGGGGATAATCATTTCTCTTATTATTTACCTAGCAATTTTACTCGTGATGAACAGAACATATCCTACATCACTTTGATAAAATTTCAACATTTTTTTCATCAATACATAAAACTGTGCAACTCTTAATATTCATTAGTAATAATGATCTATTTCATGGATCAAAACAAATGTATGTGAATAGGGTATCCAATGACACATATAAATGTATATTTTCTACTAGAATATCTCATTTTAAAAATACCTTACACTTGATATTACCATGGGTATACACCATGAAAAGGTTCCTTAAAGACTTCTGAGTACCCACCCAAGATAGTTTATACCATTTGAGTCCCAAATTTGATATCATCTGACAAAAACCCATTTAATAAAATATTTATTTTTAATGTGTGGATCCATTAAATTCTATCAGATCTAAAATTATATTTTTAAAAATGTTTTAATGATTATTATTTTCCAGGTGATAGAGGTGTAGTGGGTATCTTGAAATAGATTGGAGCCAAAACCCATTAGGTAGAACTAATCTAACACCATGGTGAGATAAAACTATGTGAGGATAGTTAGTGGTATTCTACATTCTGCATGATTAATGAAAAATATGCTAATTAGGCCTCACAACCATGTATATAGGTCTATAATTTTTAATTTGGTGGATTTCACAGGTTGTGAATGGGTAGTAAAATCATGTGGAAAACCATCACATTGTTCCCCTCCATACAACTATTTATAGTTGGTTGGCTTGTGATTTGGGAAAAGGTTCTGGCCAAACTATGAGCCATTGATATTTCGGAAAAAAATGTTCATTTTTATTTTATGATTTGTTTTAATCTAATACAAATTTATTTTCCCTCCCTCACAAAACACTTTTTATTGGGATATATCTTTATCCAAATTCTAGTATATTAGATAACACCACATCTAATATCTGATTGATGTTTCACTCATATCATGGGATCTACATCGGTGAGTACTTGATTCCATATTATTATTACTCATTTTATTTTTTATTTTTTTCAAAATTTTGGTGCAATTAAATTTTTCCAATTAATAGGTTATTTTTCAGTTACTCAAATTTCTCATTATCTGAGCTGAATTAAGTGATGATACTAGTTGAGATATAAACTATGGACATGTGGATTTTTTTATAGTGATTTTCTATAAATGTTGAGTTTTTAAATAAATATCAATGTTCTACACTCCCAATTCTTAATTAATTCCATAAAATGAATTTTTACCATTGAGATGATTGCTTTAGAATTGACATTGTAATTATAGTTGACCATAATTGAATTTTATAACTATAAAAACATGTAAAAAACCATAAAATTTGTTGTTTTGATTTTTATAAATAGATCTTAATAGTTTCCCTTGAATCTTAGAAACCTGTGATGTTTTCATTTTCTATAGGTTTCAAGTGGATTAATTGAATGATAAATATAATTTCAATACATGTTATAAGTTAAAATTGATATCGAAAAAATAAATTGAATATATGGCATGCCCCTATGTTATGACATGTAATTTTTTCTTATATTATAGACATGACATTATGTTTTATTTCCCACGTGAGTAAAATAGATGTGAGCCATCGAAGATTGTCCTTTTACTTTAGTTTTCATTTTAGGCGTGATTAAAGTAGATGATAATGGAATTGAAAATGAAATACTAAATGAATTTGAATAAATTATGAGATTAAATTTTATTGAATCGATTAAATTTTCAAATACCTTATTTTAGACTTGGATTCATATTATAATTCAACATATAGGGTCAATTTTTATTTACCATGTTTATGAACGAGTGATAGTTAGACTCCTGATATTGAATATCAATTAAATAATTATGAGGGCCTGGACTATTATATGTTAGGTAACACATGGAATACATATGGATTTCAAGGAAAAAATAAATGGAAATTTAATCATTATGACATGATTGATTCTTGGGCTCCCTTAGTGGACATCCAAGGATTTAATTGAATGGTTTGGATGTTATACCACAACTAGAGTGAATCTGGGTTCATGAGAGGTTTTTCATGGATGATAATGTAGGGTGTATATTTATATTATAACATTAGTCATACCTATATTCCAAATTAGGAATTACAATGATAATCTCATGTTATAAATAATATAAATAATGAATGTAATTTTATGACATATCTCCCATGACAATGCACCATATTTTCTTAGGTTTGAGACTTATATTTTATACATACTTCTTAGGTATCTTATGTATATCACCTAGGGGGATGTTTTTCTAGAAACCAACTCCCAAGACATAAAACATTATCGAGGCTTATAGATTAAATTTAATTTAATTATTAATTGAACATCTATAAAAATGACACAGCTCTAACTCTTAAATTGGATACATATTTCATTAAATAAATTGATTAATTAAACTACTTATAAATGAGATTATAAAAAAATAGTACGTAAAATTCTGAGTATATCCTTGCATTATTATTATTATTATTTACCATATACAAATATTAAATATATTAATTTATTAGATGGAATACTGGGTGGTTTCCAACTATGATTTAACCGAACACCATATTTGGTCGACCTAGGGTACCTGAACAGACTATTAATTGTAGGAATCGATAAGGGCAAGAAAAAATATAAATTTACATTATTTCATCTAATGAGCTAGATTTCATGGGATTCAGATGATGCACGCAATACTAGATTGGATTCTTTTTAGGATTATTTTATATTTTTTATATGTGTTTTACGTCATAAATTTAAACCTTTTTGTTTGTTTTTGTATAAATATGATATGATCATCATTTTTATATGATATGACTTCTAAAATAATTTATTTATATCATTTTTCTACTTTTTTGATGATTCATTATCATATTTCTTCTCACACATGATTGTATTTAATATTCTATTCTGCTACAATATGGAGAAGAGGGAATAGTCTACCCACGAACAGACATAGGGCCTTAGTATTATTAATGATCCTCTAGAATATTGAGATATGGGATTTAGGCCATGTATATAACTGATCTCTGAGAACATTTAATGGAATATGGTGTTGGGACATAACAATGTGGTATTAGATAACTTTTTTGGTTTTGGGTTAATGATTTTTGTAATAGACATGGATAGGATAAAATATGACATTGGTAATTAGTTTCTCTATTATGGTTGAGTTGATTTCTTTTTGGGGGTGTAAATAATTTATTCTATTATTATTAAATTGAAGTTAGATTCTATATGGTTGCAGCCGGAAGAGATATGGGTATTCTAATTAATTCATCACATTTCGCACAATACATAAAACACATGTCATGCATTATGTCATTCCATTTATGAAGAATAACGTGTGTCATATTATTGTGGTAGGTGTTGTTATAGTTATAACAAAAATTTTACTAAATTTATAAAATTTCATATAGTGGGAATTAAGTGGATGGAAGATATTAGTTCCTTAAGAGTATAGTCAATCATGGATCATAGTTTTCTGATCCATTGGTTCTCCCATTAAAAACAAAATTGTGATATAATGATAAATGACTATTGAATAAAATGGAAATTAAAAACAAGATCATGTGAAAGGTAAATTGAATCTAAATTGCTTATAGTAGATAACATGACCATGGTCCAACCACAATAATATGAAGTATGTATTATCTCTTTTTTTAAAAACTACCTGAAAAATGAACAGGCATGATTCATAGAGATTGAAGTGGGGTGTGTACTTATATATGAATAAATGTGCCTATCCTATTTACTTTCTAGTCATTAAATTATTAAAAATGACAATGATATTCAATAGTGGTGCCTATTTATAATTTTATTTGAATTAAACAAAGAATACATCCAGTAATACTCTTGTATGGTGGTCCCAACCACAGTCTTGATGTTGTGTTCCATGGGATATTGTTATATCCTCTATTCATTCCAGTTATGTCACTAGTTTATTTACTAGACATAGGTGTTCAGTCGCAGTTCCACAATGGTTTAATTCACATTATTCAGACCTTTTAGAGAGAAGTGTGTCCTACCCTAACACTATAAGAGTTGATGTTTTAGTTTTACATATCACATGTAATCTTGTTTCTTAGGGATTGAGGACCACAAGCTTCATTTTAATGGATAGAGTATAGTCCATCAATTTCTGAGCACCTAAAGAAGCCCTGCGGGTGGTGGTTAAATCTCCCTACAAATATACTACACAATTCCACCAAGAGATATTGGGATGATATAATTTAGGTAAATCATCATTGGTTCATGGATTGGAATAATATTTATATATCAATCTATAAATACTTCTATATAGATTTTTTTTAGGACGGATTGGTCCATGGTGATCATGCACCTATAGTATGTCTCCGTATCATTGATGGATTACGTAAAGACCCGTAAAATTAAAGGGAAATTTTTTCTTAATTTTCATTGGAATTTTACAAGAATGCGGTTCTGACGGCACTTGATTCTGAGGCCCAGAGTGCCCGAAATCAATTTTTGATGTTTGGCTTGGGTACATTCAGTGAATGAATGAGCGGGATTTCTTATCGTCTGAACCGGTGCTCGGAATTGAAATCTTATGGCACCGATGAACTTGCAACGCCGGTAATCACTTAAGGAAACCTTTACCGTAATTGCGTTTGTGCGAGAGAAGAAGTTAATTAATGGGGTTTAATTAAAAATAAATAAAAATGTTGGATCAATTTTATTTCATATGAAGGTGGTTAATTTCTCCCATTGGCAGTTGGTGGTGGGGCCCACATCCACCCAACATCCCATGTGCGAATAATTGAAAGGGTGGGTCCCACACGAACCCCCCACCTTTTCAAATCTCTTAACTCCCTAACCCCTCTTAACCCATCACCTTCCTAACTCCCCATTAACTCACTTTAATTAATTTTTTTACAACTTGTTATAATTAATAAGGTGAGTTATATAATTTCAAACTCGTTAAAATCAAATGGTTAGGTTGTGTTAATAAATTAGGACTTGGTCTTATTTTATTATTGTTAGAGTTTTTGCCACCATGAGAGGATTGGGAAGCGTGAAGTCTTCTTCTTCTTCAACCTCGACGAAGAACGCGAAGAACACCGTTCTTCAACAAAGAACATCTCCTCCAAAGAATGTGATGTCTTCTTCCAACGATGTTTCCTCTTCGAACGCACCTCGACGACAACGAAATTGACGTTCGTTCCCCACGACGCCCGACCACTGTGACACTCATCTTCTACGGCTCGAATAACGTGAACCGTTCCTGAACCGAGGTAGGGGTTTATCTTATTTATTTATTTTTATGATCTTGAAATCTAGATAGTCGTTCTTCGTGGTTAAAACGACTAAATGATAACGATTAAAGAGAGGGGGTTGGACCGCACAAACACGGCCGAACCCCCTCTTTATTTCTTGTTTGATTATTTGGGGATGGAAGGGAATGGTGAGGTGTTGTCGCACCAAGCGGGAATTACACGACACATTTTACGTGACACCGTTGCGCCACGCCGTGGAGTTGAACGAGGACGTGACGCCGTCACGCCCTGTCAAAGAGAACAAAAGACACAACGGCCGGAGTGGGGCCTCGGTGCCTTCGCACTGCACCGGAAGAAAAAAGTCACGACCGGTTCTGGGCCACAGCGGAGCAGGGTGACAGGCGGCCGGTTCCAGGCCGCCGGTGTTGGTGAAGAAGGGGACCGGCCATCGTCGGTCCCGTGGAAGCCGGAACTGGCCGGCCAGGGTGGGCCGACTGGACCGGTGTGCAACCGGGGGTTCAAACCCCCATCTGGCTAGCCAAAACGGCCCCCCTTAACCGGTCCTCAGCGGCGACACGATCCTTGGAACGAGACATTCGTTTCGACATATCACACTCAAGGTTTCAGAATACTTTGAGTTCGGCCGGGTTGGTTCATACACGAAACCAAACAGGCACTCGGAGCGGAAACACTCATATCATGAGGTACAAACGTCCGATTGACGTGCCGTTGACTTTGTTGAGTTCCTCTTAGTGAGACGAATCTTTTGGCTTACTTTTCCCGAGGTTTGGATGCAAGAGGAGTACGGTTGGGTTGGTTTTGCCTTAAAAACCAACCAGGCCCCTAGGACGAAAAAGCCAATAACTCTCAGACCGGGCATCCGATTGATGCGCCATCTATTGCATTGAGTTCCTATTGACGATACAGAACTTTTGTATCCATCAACTTTGGACTATGTGTCAGTTGATGTATCAGCCACTCGGCTCGTGGAGCGGACCCTCTCGAGCGAGCTTCCTATGTGCGGGAACCCTAGAGTCGGCTGCGTTTTCTACTGGGACTGCGACAACGACTATGCAGAGATCCTCAGTGGATTCGACAATGAAGACTACAGCACTAAACGATCCTATGTGGATCAGTGCTACCGATCCTGTGTGGGTCCGATCCTATGTGGGTCAGTGCGTAGCGGTTCTGTGTGAGACAACACCTACAGATCCTGTGTGGTTCTGATCCTGTGTTGGTCTTTACGGGGGTTAGTTTCCTACTGATCCTGTGTGGGTCTTTGCAGGGGTTAGTACCTTTCGATCCTTTGTGGGTCTGACGACTTAGATGGATCAGTGATCATCTCTATCGTCTTACAAAGATGTATACCTATGTGAGATGAATCTTGTTTGCTTTCCTATGTGGATTTTGTTGTGCTATCCGGTGTGGATTACGTTTTTCTTTCATTTGTGGAATATGTTCGCTTTCCTTTGTGGACTGGGTTGTACTTGGGCTCGGAGGTTGGAGCATATTGGAATTGATGACTTAGGTATATGAATGGGCATATACCTAAGCAGTGTCAGTTGTTACTTCGTGATTGTATCTTTCCTTTGTGGTTTATCCTTTGTGGATTTTGGGAGACCTTCGGGGGTATTTGGGTCCCTACTGAGTAGCTTATACAGACGACGGACAGCGCTGATCGTGGTTGAGGATTGTGGAGCAGGTTGGTACCCGGAGGTGGACAACTGGGCTGGACGTACTCGGAGTAGACGGTGGGACCTGAGGAGCTATGAAGGCTATCTGTACTCACCCTTCATGAGGGACTTCCAGTGGATGACTCGAGGCTGCAGTTTTACTTTACAGTTGCTCTTTTTCATTTCGATTTATAATTTACTTTCAGTTTGGGTTTGTATTCTGGCTCATTTACTTTTCCGCACTTACTATTGTACTCAGTTTTTACTTAGTGTTTACTTCTATTACTTTCTTTCTCAGTGGTGTTTGTTTACTTTACAAAGGAAATGCCTTCCATTTTTACTGGGATTTACGCCTTGGTGCTAGTTGCCAGCCCCTGGCCTATGGAAGGCGGGCTTGGGGTAGACACGGCACGGGTCCCGAGGACGGGTCATGACAGATTATTTGGCCCATTATAATGATATCTAATTATTACAAACTATTATGATGGGGTACGGGTTATTTAATTCTATTTGATTCAAGGGTGGAGTTAGGTATGACATCCGATAATATGTGAATGTCATTCAGATGAAAAGAATTTCTCCAGTTGTGAATAGGGGGATGATCACATAGCATAACCTGATAGAGGATGGAGGATAGAACCCGGGTAGTTGGGCATCTGAATCTATTACTACATCAACTGGTATTTGGATGAATCATTTAGAGATTTTATTTGATGATATTATTTATTTAAGACATAGTCATGTATCCATGTGTAGTGCTACCATTCTAGTATGTGTGGACATATAACACCACAATATATGAGTGACACTGTGGAGTGTTCATCAAATGATTTGATAGGAAATCTACAATAATTCTATAGAACATTTCCTATAGAATTATGTGAGAGATGGACTCCACTGACATTGTATTATGGAGTACGTTCAATAGCTTCTCTGCATTGGAGGATTTTCCTAAAGCTAGACATAGTTGTTCGTGGAATGTGTTGTTGGAGACACTATTAACTGGGTGAGGATTTTTTGTTGTACATAAACCTGAAAAACATCAATTGTATATTTACATGGCATCATATTAATCTTCATTATTAACGGTTGGTTGAAAACCTATTGTATTTTGACATAATGCTTTTCATCACATATAGTAAAATTAATGTAGTGGATAATGCACTGAACATGGAAACTTTGAAACTTGTATTGCAGCTGGCCAGTAGTGAGCGAGTTTTTATTTATTTAATTTTTTTTTGAGATGCACATAATGGTCAGGGAGAATCTGGGATATAATTATTTATCATCATTTGATATTACATATATACTAATTGATTGAGTAATGATGAATGAGATATCTAATTCCTAAATAATAGTTCTATGTCAGAGTGTGGTGGTTGAGGTCCCTCCTCTAAGATGGAACGTAGGCACAAATGAAATTATTGGTGTTCATTAATTTTTATGTCTTTCGATGGACATGTGTGTGGTGCTGATGAGAGACTTCCACACTTCATATTGGGATGTTCATCCAAGAATCCCCATAATGTATCTAGGTTTATATCATTAGTACTATTTTTGAGGAATTTTAAAGTATGTAGATGATTATTTCAAGAGAGAATTTAAATGAAAGTAGATAAATGTAGAATACCAGTGACCAACTGGGATTTTATAATACTTTCCCATTCTTGACTAGAATTGGTATGATTTTGTGATGGAGTTACTATTATTTTTCCTAAAATAACCATGATGTAATGTTGTTGTATGAGTTTTTATGTAGTATCACAAATATGATCCTTAACTACCTCCCAGGAGGCCTTTAGTGTTTTTTTCTTGGGAGGATTTACATCTATGAGATAGTACGTCATCATGTGGTCCTCCAAGATATTGTTTTCAATTGAGATTCACTTTTTACATATCATTTCTTGTAGAGTTTGTAGAGATAACTAGGTACACATGTTATTCGAGGCACACCATTCCACCATTTTAATGATGAAATGTCAGATTGTTTGAATCTGATGATAGAGAAAATGATTGGGGCAAGCATCTTGGATTTTGGGGCTCTATGGAGAGGTATATTCATCTTCTATTATTCTAAACTACATCATTACTATTCTAAGATGTCTAATTCAATTCAGACTGATGAGTTTTAACTACATGTATATTCATCCATTGAGGAGCATCTAATTTGAATTTTGGATCGAAACATTATGGTTCATCATGGCTAGTTAGTTCCTCTAGTATGGGTGATATGATTGCATGACCTCATATAGGATGAGGCATTGGTTTGGGATAGGGATATATGATCACTTTGGGATTTGTAATTCTCCTATAATGCATCACCGCCCTTGGAATGGTAGTTCAACAATGAAATTCTTTATATGAGGGAGAGTTTGTATGAAATCAATTATCTATAATGTTACATGAACTTTTTTTAAATTATCATTTTTAATGTATATATTTACAAATGTGAAAAAACTTTTAGGTTATTGATGTGTAGTAGGTGTAAGAGGATATAACGGAACTCGAGACAAATGTTTTGGGGGAGAAACAAGGATTATGCACAATCAGATTACACTATATGGGGTAGGGTGCACGATTAGATAAAATGTAGCATGGCAAGATATTTGGAGGCTATAGAAAAAAAATTTATAAAAAAATTTGTTAATTGGGCCACACTACCTTGAAGAAATGTAATCAATTATTATAGTTTGTTTTAGAATGGTTTGTTATTGGGTATTCAAACCATGTACACAATCCATATGATGTTCCCCACTGTATAGCTAAGTGTGCAGGGTTATAACACTACTTAGAAAATCAATGTGGCCAAACATGAGGAAATTTATAAATTGGATAAAATGAGAAAGTTATACGTAAAATTAAATTACACCTAAAAGACATTTTTATTCTCTCCCATATAAGAAAGTCATTCCATTATAGGTCATCCATTTAACATATTCATGTATAACATATAAATCTTTTGTACGATATCAAAAACAAGCACCACTCATATTATTAGTTCTACATTGGTGATTACCTAGTTTCATTCAATCCATTCCACATTTAATTAGTTATGGGATGTTCTAAATAGGTGGAAGATAATTATTTATATTAATTAGTTATTCATCCATTCATCAAATTTATCTAGATCTTCTGTGAATTAGATACTGATAATGAATGAGCTATATATTATGGGCCTACATTAGGTGATTTGATGTTTTTATTCTAAATTTTAGTGTTTATAAAAATTTCATTGCGTCTCACAACAAATTCTCAGGATACTCATAAAATTTATTTTTACACTTGAATTGAATTGGGAATCATTTATTGTTTAGGTAATTACATATATAATGGAATGTTATAGGTTGAGAAACATGTACAGAACCACCCAATTTTTTACATTCATTATTATAAATAGACCACCATAGGTGGACATAAATCATGAATACCTATGAGTTTTTCCTTTTCTATGGGTTTTAAAAGGATGAGATGAATTTTAAATTGTATTACCAAATGATTTGTAAATTGTATTTGATATTGAATAATGAAATGGAATTTCTGACATAAAGCTAGTATATTCCATGTAATAACATAATAATTCTTAAATTGGCCATTACTTTGGATTTACCATTTGACTAAAATAGAGTGAAGGTTTCTAATCTTTGGGTTTGAATGAGTTTTCATTTGTGTGGGGATTAAATTTTATATTCTTGGTTTTCCCCCAATATATTAAATGAATTTGATTAAATGATTTTCTTAAATGGTATTTAGTTGATTGAAGGTTTATATACCTTTTTTGAGGCATTTATTCAATTCATAATGTCATGGATATACTCATTTTGAATTTATCGTGCTTACAACTGAGTGATTCTTAGACACTTGATATGGACATCCAAGAAAATTCACAAGAACATCCTAACTAGTTTATATAGAGTGAAACATGGAATCTATATAAATTTTTAGAATGGGATCGAAGTGAATTTGATCATTATACCGTGGGTGATACTTGAACACCCTTATTAAACTTACAAGGATATACTCAAATCAATAGGATGTTATTCCACCCCTTGAAAGATACCAAGGTTCATGACGGTGTTTCCGTGTATCATCAAGTATTTTCTTAGATTATAATATATCAAGATTTATATATAAATTCGAAATTAAAATTCCATGGAAAACTCAGGTCCAAATTTGAATAAACAATGAAATAAAATATATGACATGTCGTCCAAAAAAAATAATATTCTTGGATCTTTTTTGAGACATATCATTGTTGTTAGATTTTTTTGGCATCAAGATCATGTCACTAAATGTGATATTTGGATATGTACCAAGTCCATGACATATAAATTGAATGATGCATACTTATTAAAATTAATTGAATCATTAATTCATCGTGTTTTTAATAGTCATGGGATTTCTTGTTAAATCTTATAATTATTTCATAAATGTAATTTATTAGATTAAATGAGTATATATGTGAACCTGGAATTATAGTATGTTTAATTTTCAGTAGTTACATTAATTATTATTATATATATATGTACACTATTTTAATTTTTATTCACTTACTAGATGGCACAAACCCTTGATGCTTTCCTACTATCATTTTGTCTCAAACCATGTTCCAGACACCATGGATAACCAAACATACTATATCATTGAATGCATGGATAATGGAAATATTATTTATATAGGTTCATGATTTCTATATAGATGTTTGGGAGCATGGGACATAGCTGGGTCTTGAAATATTACTACTATAAATCTTGGACAATTTGTACATTTGTTATAGGTATTTTGTATCATTCATGTATATATGTTTTGGTTGTCATTGTAGAATCATTACACGTTAATCATTTTTTAAATGATATGGCTTCTAGAAATGATTATATATATCATTATTCTAATGTTTACATCATTTATGGTTACTATACTTCTACGTCTACTTTACTGTTGTTGAAATTCTATTGTGGTTTAGTGTGGTGATATGAGAATAACCTCTCAATGGACAAACCCAGCCCCTCAATGTTAGATGGAAGCCTCTTGATATTTTTTATATGTGATTAAGGCTATGTGGACATCTTATCTTACGACACTATTAAGTGGTATTTTGTGATGAGATGTTATCGAACATATTTTTAATTATAGTGGAATAACACTTCCAGGTTGTCATCATTACAGAGAACTATTATATCTTTTTATTTGAATGACACTCACGGGCTATTATCATATGTTATGTTATGCATATTACTAATCATAATGTGATAAAATTTTTATTGATATTTAAAATATTCAAGAGATGTTATCATAATGCACATAGAAGTTTGTTCTAGTGATCTAACTACAACAATCTCTGACATGAACCATTTCGAACTACTAATTACCTTCAGTATGCTATGTCTGACATGATTTTCATGATTCTTTTGAGATATACCTTTAGTCAAGGGGTTCACCATGGTAACATCCATGGCTACCCGTCTCACTAAAACATTACCCCTTTGAGAAAATTCAAAATATGAGGTGATACATCCGGAGTATATGTTATGTATAAATTTGTGACTATGGATATTTTGAATGATCCACCATTATATTATTATATCAACAGAATGTGATTATTACATTACAAATAGGTATGTATTCATAGTCCCAGCATGTGTTCCATATCCAAAAAGCATTCATGTATTCACCATAAGAACCTATATACCTGGACACCAATGAAGAACAATTGAAAACATACTTCATGGAATTAATCTAGATCACTAGGCCACTATTGAGATAGAAACATATAATGGATAGAACGTCAGATCATTATGACCAAACTAAATAATGCTTCAATATAATCCCTGATGACCATCTCCCCATATATTCCATACACAATGATCATATCTTATGTTCTTCTCATATCATTAGGTATATCCTTAGTATCATAACAATGATGTTCTACTAGATTATCTTGATTTATTCCTACCATACCCAATGCATAAAGAACATCATGTCTAATATATAACTTGTAATAACAGATGGATCATATCTTCAAAGAATTCGAGGTCATAATTATTCTATCTTTCCTATAGTGTGTCTAAGGATATATATTCATAAAAAGATGATATCTGTGTGACATTGGAATCAATACCATCTTGTATTTTTGCAAAAAATCTATTTATAATATATTAATTATAGATAATTACACTTAATCCCAGAATCCAATTGGATCTATGATAAATAATCTTGAACCATAGAATAAAGGATACTGAACATATGTTCTTCATGAAGAATCACATGATTAAAAAATCATTAACAAAATGTTAGATTGGTATGTTGTTTCCAAAATGTTTTATGTATTAAAAATATACTATTTTTTCAAGAAAAGACATCCTCTAATAATCTTGTAAACCCATGAATCAAATTTATTATTAATAAAAAAACATTGTTTTAGAGCTTTAGGGAATCAAATGTCTAATGTCCAGGATGCTTACATCAACACATTATTGGATCTCTACAACCATGAAATAATTTGTTAATCTCCTAGAGTAACAAATCCTTTAGGTGTATCTTATATGAATATTCTTGAATTCTCCCATTAACCAATGTAGTTTTAACATTTTTATTCCAAATCTCATAGTCATGGTATGTTAGTATAGCATGTAGAATTCTAACGGTTTTAAACATGGAAACAAGGGAAATGGTTTCATCATTATCAAGTTATTGATTCTATTTAATCCCATTAGCTACTAGCCATGCTTGATAATTATTTAATTTACCATTCATGCCCTATATCCCCTTTAATACCCATTTTGGACCAATGATAATTACTTAAACTAGTGCATCAATCTAAATTCATACATGGATCCGATATATGGGTTCCATTTCATAACATATGGTTTTTTTCTGTCTTACAACATTTGCGAACTCCAGATCCTCTTTACTAGAGATATGTTTATATTTGACTGCAAATAATGATTCATCATATTTAGTTAATAGAAAACCTTATCTCCATGGTTATCATACTTTTAATATTCACATACATAGTACTTGTTTTTTATAAACTACTTTATCCAAGTTCACATGTATAGAATGTATTTATAATATATCTAGTGTATCATGAGGATTAATTTCATTGATGTCAATATTTCTCCATGTATCATTTTTTGGATGACAAACCTCTCATGAAAGATGATTTTTCTAAGGAAAATCATGTTCTTTTATGATGGGTTATGTGGGTAGTATCTCTTTTTATCATTTACATACCCTATAAAGATATAGTTAATACATTGGGGTGCTAGTATGTCCTCAAAGAAGGCCATAACCAAATACATGCAACCCCATACACATGTACTCTACAAAAAGGATTCTTTATACTCAATTTCATGAATGGAATTAAATATTAATCTTTAATTATTAGTTTGTTTAATTTTCATGCCAAAATTTATATTTCCTATCCTTAAAATTATAATTGTAGATTTTCATGACTCATTTTAAAACATACCATGTCTAAAAAGAAACAGTTCCTAAATTCACTAAAACCATTATAATTTGATGTATAAGGTTGATTGAGTTGAGAAACATTCCTAAAATACTATATGATCTTTATAACCTATTGGTTAATATATTAACTGCCTCTATCCAATTGATATTTGTTTATAGTATTTCATTGTTTAATCCTTAATTTTTTATCCAATTTAGGGAACATTACAAAGGAATCAGAATTATACCTCATTAGGTAGACATAACCTTATCAACTCATGTCATTGATAAATGTTTTGATGTAAGTATATAAAATTATGTCTTCTACTTGAAATGGTCCACAAGCATATGTGTGCCAATTTTTGAAGCTCAGTGGACCTCCTACCTTGTCTACAGAATGAAAATTTGTTCATTTTTTCATTTAAGAACATGTGACATATTTCAAATAATTATATATCAAAGGATTCTAAATAACCACCTTGACATGTCCTTTTCAAACAATTCTTTTTTACATTATCATAATGATGATGTCATATATGGGTGTTATATGAGATGCATGAACATTATTTGTAATCAATTATAAATATATTCTTTTAATAATTTAATACATTTGGACCATTATTCAAATGTAGGATACCAATACAAAATTTTTCCTTATAAAAGATACAACTTTTATTTGCAATCATTAAAATAAACCATTCATCATCTATGATTGATAGATAAAAATTATTCCGGGTAACTATTTTCACATAATAAATATATTTTAAAACCAAAATCAGACCCTTAGAAAATGAATTGTGGTAGTCATAGATGGATAGAGAGTCCATCCTCACACCATTACTAGACCTCAGATCCACCTATCATCTTGAAATATTCTGGAATTTACTTGATTCATATATTTATATGAATATGTTATCACTACATGCTTCGTATGAATACAATGTGTTGGTAATTAATGATTACAGTAAATAATTAACACACCATTATATTCCCCTTTGATATCAGTGTAGTTCCTAATCCATAGTCCAATATTAATACATGAAAAATAAAGTACATTCTTTTGGTTTCCCTACCATTGGATTTTCCCCTTCAAAAATTGATGGTACTCGGTATATTTTGACTTATTCTGATTCTTGGTCCCCCATTCATTTTTTTTCTAATTCTTATTCACAATTGGGACCATGGATTTATAAATAGATGTTTCATTATGATCTTATATAATCAATGTAAGAAACACTTAAAGACACATCTCATTCATTCTCATATTTTAATTAATAATAACTGTGGTTATGGTCATGGGAAGTGATGAATGATTGAATCTGTACACAAATCATCCTAAAATTTAATCACTATGAATTTTGTGCATACAATGTAGCCAATAAAATTGAATACATGGGTCCCACATTGCGTATAGTCTTTAAGATTAGTTTTCATCATTGAATTAGTGATCTTGTAACACTCTTATCTAAGCATCTCTTAATTGTGATCCAAAGGTGAGGCATCTTGTTATATACATGCATGTACCCATATTATTTAAATGATAATTGGATATTAATGATTTCATGAATCATTGAAAATGTGTTGATTCATTAAATTTTTTCTCATAGATTTATAAGTCGTCATCACTTTTATCATTACTAGGATCATCAGGAATTGCATATTCTAGTATATATAATTTCATTTCTTGTTAATGGAATAATTATAATTGTCTATTAAACTCATGTAAATATTTTTCCATGATATGGTTATCCCTAGTATATATGGATCATATTGATATGTTTTTGGCCATTTTATTGGAGTTTCTAAAAACAATATAATGAAATTTTTATTCCATTATTTGATAACATTTTGAAAAATAAATAATTATTATATTTTTTAATATCAAACTATTTTATCAAAAACTAATATCCCCCGAAATTGGGTTCAGAAAATCTAGTTTTTTTGTAATTCTATTATAAATGATCTATATTACCCTTCAAATAAGCCAACATTGATTGGTCAAGCAAAATAACTCGTATTTGTTTGGAATTACAAAGGCCAATTGTATTATCTCACACATCCTTCCTCAATTTAGTGGAATCCCCTATTCATAAATACTTAAATTGGATATACTCATCCATCATTTTTCATTTAAATCATGCCTACATTGGCATTCAACCATTAATGTGAACCAAGTAATGTCAGCACATAACATCATGCTAGAATTTCCCAATAATTGAAATCACCCCTAATTTGGCGACTAAATAACTTTAAGTTATAGTTTGATTTTCGCTAATGTTGTGGAAGGAAATACCATCATAAAATATATAATTATGTGAATTTATCCTTTTATGGGAATATTTACAATTATTATCTTTATTATACTTTTTAATTTTATTTTAACATTATTAATTTATCAACCTTGTATTATATGATATTTCCGCATAAGAAATTTTATTTTGCTTAAATATTATATGATAATTAATTTCATTAATGTCATTGATGACAAAAACAAATATAATTAAAAAACCATGAATCTTCAGATAAATAAAATAATAAAAATGGTATTATCAAGACCTTTATTAATTGTTATTTTATCTAGAGTTTGTTAACTAACCATTGACCTGGGAAGACATCATTTTGAGAATTACGTTTCATGTTACATATTTCCAACTATTCACCTATGTGTGTTTATTAGATTGTATTGAAACCTAATATACCTCCATTATCATGGGGGCACCATCCATTATATTTATTATTTTCTCACACATATGTGAGGGTAAAAGGGTTTACATAAAAGAAATAGTTTTCATTTATGCCCCTACATAATAAGTGTATATAAGGCATGATTTCCACCATTATGATTTAATAATAAATTAAATAGAACCAATATCCTAAAAAGTTATGTTATATGCTCATTATCATCCACATTCAATCATTGACATGCTCATTTAATAAAACTAGAAGTAAATTATAATTCATTCTTATTTAAAAGTAATTTCCCTCAAATAAATTAATTAACCTATGTTATTAATAAATTATTTTATAATAATTCTCATTCTAATTTACATTATATTCTCATTCATCATAATTTTTTAAAAATAAAATTAATTTCTTAAAAATTAACTCTATACGAATACTTAAATTGGAGGAAACATGGTGAATAACCATAAAAATATATCCTACATGTTTTACAGTCATATATAGTTTACTCTATTGATATATGGATTATATAAAAGAACATGTACTTTCATGTTGTGTACTATCACCTTAGTGAGTAAAAAATTACAAAATATTCATTAATATTTTTTAATTTTATTCAGGTATTGTAATATCTATTATACAAGTCACAGATAATTTAAATATCTAATAGTTTCATAAAAAATAATTGAGTAATATATTTTTTTAAACCCATTACCCGGACTATCATAATTATTTAATGAGCACACGCAACAACCTATTGATAATTATTACATAATTATTAATTAATTTTAATTATTTATAATTTGGTATATGTACATAAAATGTATATGAGATCAACATTTTATATACATCTCTTGTAATTTTTTTGAGGCACACACAGTTGGGATCAGAAAGTAAATAATGCATTGGAAAATTGTTATCACATGTCATATATTGTGGAATACATGTTCTGTGGTCTCCAAATTTTATAGTCAACAGTCAGGCATTCCTCGAATGGAATTACACGTACCATCTTTGAATTAATTTATTACATTACATGTATGTTGGATACCCAGAATTCACTCAAGATTATCATGTTTAGAAATTACCTAGTCAACATGTGTTGTAAGAAATATAATGCCCCTTGTGTAATCTAAGAACATGGTTTTAGTAAATTAAATACTAATTCCAAATTCCTTGAGCACTATTACATGACATGTGTCTCTAAAATCATAAAATGAACCCTTATTATATCCAAAATGAATCCTTACAACTTCAAGAATTGTTCTTCATTTTAATTTTGTTCCAAAAATCAATTGATTGATTACATCTTCTAGAAACGAAGTAGGATGAATCAGATTTCATAATTCAGATTTAATGAATGGTTATAAGTTAATTGAGAACTAAATAAAATGGAGTAAATAAATAAATGATCCTTAAATAAATATAAATAATTTAGCATCCCCTATTTTTCAACTTGTAGGTTTTGGGAATAGAAATTGTGTGTCATGAGTAATCCCAATTTTTTTTGTATAATGATCGATGAAAAATAGGAGATTTATTAAATGATAAATATCATGATCAAAAAAATTGAATCAAAGATATTGGAAAATTACAAGAACACTTTAACCAGAGGGATAATCATCACATATTATTTATAATTTATTTAATCAATTAAAGATATACCTTGTTGGAATTATTCCCTCGTTGATGTGTCAATCAAAAGAAGGATATTGAAACTATGTTTCATTGTTGGCATAAATAGTAGATTACCTCAAGAAGTGATCCAAATCTGTTCCAAAAATATGTGAAAATCATTATTGGAGTCTTTGGGAGATATAACAACATATCCTATAACATTCAATTATTTCCATTGAACTCCTCAAAAACCACTTCCTATGAATTTCTATGGTTCTCTCTTGACTTGATGGTGAATGGTGGAGAAAAATTTCTCTCTGTTAATGGGAGTGTAAATAAATAAAGGAACAACCTTGTTCTTTATAGTATTCTTCAAATCCATTCCTCAGAAAAAAAATTAATTAGCTCAATTATAAAATAAAATAATGTGTTTTTATATTTCTAGGGTTAGAAATAAATAATTAAAAAACCGCAAATTCTAATTTATTTATCCCATGGAGAACCCAATGTTTCAAATAATAAGAATACTATAATTTCCATTATATTCCAATAAAATTTGTATGAAAATTATTATTATTTAATAATATAATATTTAATATATATTATTTCTCACCAAAACATAAAAATTGGTCTTCTATTACTCCACAATACTTATTGGTCCATAAATTCATTGTAATTATTTATTAGACAAATTTCACTATCTTATTCACCAAATAAAAAAGATTTATTATATCAGCTAATTAAAAAACAAATATTAATTAAATAATATGATCACATTAAATTATCTATGATAACATATGCAGCAATATATTCATAGATATATTTAATATTTTAATTCCATAACACCTAATATAGAAAGTTCGCATCTAGAAACATTCAATGGAACACATAGATAATGGATTTAATATCTTAATTCTCTAATACCTCAAATAGATTCATTATTTGCAATATAATATTTTTTTAATTATATCTCCAATCAATCATGTTTCAAGCTGAATCCATCAATCTTTGTGCTGAACATCTCTTTCTTTGACTTCTATGAATTTGGAATTTTTAATGAACACGATGGTAATTTTTAGTCTATATAAGTTCAATCAAAGGGACAATGAGAAAAAATTATATTATAGAATTGAATGAAAGTTTATTTCTCACATTATTCATTAATGAAATTATACTCATGATGTACACAATATATCATGGATCACCACAAACATATGTTCTCAATGTCTTCATTAATACATCAAATTGGATCCCACATAATATTCAATAATTATAATCATAAATTCTAAGGATAAATATACATTTCCATAGATAGGAACATACATAAACTCATATATATGTGGATTTCATAATACTATGTCGCATTCAATAAAATGCTACACTAGATATTTCCAATATAATACACCATTAGAAAGTGACTCAAATTCTTATGAATATCCACCCATGAGAGCATATATAATTTACGTACCTCAAATGCCACTATCTGATTATATAACATATATTTAATTATAGTGTCAAAGAGTTTCAGGGTTTTCATGATAGTGGGGAACTAATATGACTATTTAGTGAGATGATACGGTTGTGAAATTATCAGAAACTATGTTACACAAAATATGAATTTTTATGTGATATGAAGATAATTTATATTCATGACTTTGAATATAGGTATTCATAACATACACATAAGTCTATTATAGGGTACCAACTCCAACACATAACTATTGTCATATATGAGATTATCTAATTTCAATCCAAAAACTCCATCTGATACCTTTTAGTCGACAATTCATATAATAATTTTCTTTTTATTTTACTGAACACTAAATGTCCTTATAAAGAACCACTACAAAACCATTTTGTTAAAATGTCCAAAACCAATCGAAAACTCATTTTCATTAACAAAACAATTATATGGTTTATACATAATGCTCATTTATCATGATACAACTGATTTTCATCTTACAATTAATCATCTAAATTATTATACTACCTTATATATTCTTTTCTCACTATATCCAATAATAATTCCTTGGTAATATCTATTTATTTAATTCCCTATCAAAACACTATAACATAATTCTCAAGATGCCTCCATCACTTTTCCCAACTCAATGTACCGAAATATACTTATGTCCTCCACTATCATATCAGTACCAACATCAAAATACCATTTCCTAGTAAAAAATATATGTGATCCCATAACCCATAAAAAACAAAAAATTTCAAACATTCCTCAAATATCCCCATCGAATGCCTAAAAATACCTATTATATCATAAATGAAATTATTCTTGTGGTTCTTTCCCCATTGGGTCAAATAAAATGATAACCCACTGATCAGTACTGCACATTTTATCCTTCCCCAAAATGGCACGGATTCATCCAATAATTTACATTCAATTTTAACAGATCATAATACTATTTCTTATTAGAGGCATCACACATTCATTCAATACAATCATCAAAGTCTATATCTATGTTCTGCTAAAAACTGACACTTGAGTCATCCTCCAATTACTGCACCATCATTCCATGTCATGATAAATGATTCTCACCAATCCAATAATACCCATATCACAAAAAAAATTATACCATGCTTATATATAATACATAGTTTCTATCAAATGTGCAGATCAAATTTATCTTTGAAATTAACATACTCATTAGAATTAAATTTCTATCACATAAGTATAATGACTAGTCTCACACACAACTGATCCCCCTAACATGATTATTGTATCAGCATGAATATAATCTCTCTCCACATGGTAGGTTTGATATTGTAATCACATTTCCAGGTAAAATTTCCAATAATCATGGCCTTCATCTAATCCATAAAAACATCGTGGTCGAAAGTGGCGAAACACTCTCATTCAAAAGATTCAACCCAAAACATAACTAACCACCAATTTCAAATAAATTAATATTTCATCCAAGATCTATATTGATATTTAATCATACATAAGGGACACAAAAACCATTTATCCCCTGGTGTGATCTCTTCGTTATGAATTTATCCAATAATCTCATCGATTATAACCTCGTCATGTTCATCCATAACTATATTTGTATCTTCATTCCTGAATCACATTCATTTTGATGTCATCAAACAATATTCTATTTAGATAAAATTTATAAATATATATTCTTTATAGGACATATATTTATAAATTGGTAATGTTTTATAGATTCCCAAATTCTACTTTGTCATATTGGGCTATTATGGTTACATTAGTGTTATTTAAAATTATTCTAAAATAACATAATACAGAGAATATTCTCATCAATGATTATCATCCTCAGATGGATGGAAATCTGGGAGAACCATATAAATCTATATGGAAAGGATTAGATCTTATTAAATGAATTTCAAATATTTATGGGTTAAACGATTTCCTAAAATTAATTTTCATATGATAATATATTTCACATTAGAATTTGAATTCCTTTTATGATATACTATATGGATGGGATGGTTGAATTGTAACATGCTTTGAGAAGAGGGAGAAAATATATATTAGAAACTGATCTAGATAAATAAAATTTAGTTAAATTACATTTTATTAAATAGATACATCATGATAGATCTGAGTAGAAAAACATTTATATTGATAAATGGTGGTGAGATCATACCATTGATGTTGGAGAGATGTTTTTCCAATATAATTTATCTGGGAATAAGGTTATGAAATTCAGGAAGAATTTATGTATCGCTAAAGGTGTATTGAACCTTTTGAGATTATTGATCATGTATGATGTTTTATTGTCATTTTTTAATTCCCATGAACCTCTATCAATTAAAATATGGGTTAGATGTATCTCTAATTTGGTTATACACACCTAATTTAATAGTACACGATTAAAATAACATCAATGATGTGTGGAGACCCATTATATCTGAAAAAATGTGATGATCATGATACAACAAATTTGATGCTTTGATCCACATTATAGGTCATAAGTGAGCTATTTATTGATTATATAATGGTTTATTTCCATTATGGATGTCTTAAACATTGGGTAATAATTATATTGAATGTCTGGAAAATGGTTATTGTAATTAATGATTTTTTGGTTGGTTTTTATGAATATTAAACCCTGTGTTTCCAAAAGTAGTTTTCCATTTTCATTATATGTGTTTTATGGGTTTTTCAAGGGAAAATGCTTTATTATAAGCACTCAAGAAATTTGGAGATAATTGTTATCATTTAATGGGTTTTCCCATTTTTCATTGGACAAATGGAATTCATTATTTATATATCCCTTACTAATCATTTGGTTTTCATATAAATGTTTTTTTAAAATCACTACGATAAATTTTTGTTATGCGAAAAGAAGAAGTAATGTTCACATTTTTGAAGATTAATCATGAAAATGAATCATGTTTTATTTTAAATGTTTTAAATTGTGGGAAACAATAATAATGTTTGGAATTATCCTCTCTAAGTGACTTGGATTTTTATAAGATTGAGTAATTAGATAACACTTTAATCAACTAAACATAAAAATATCTTTTAAGTGAGTGAATTTGATTTTATAAAAAAACTATATTATTTAATTTGTATAGTTGTTCCACTAATGTTAGTATAATTGGATGGTTTAGTATATTTTAGATTTTTAGGATAATATTAATAACATTTCCTTTATTTATTTTACATTATGGTTAATTTGAAATGATAAATAATATACGGTTTACATTATTGATTTAAAAACTATTTATATTCATAGTTTTTTTCCATAGAGGACACCAAAAACTATAATGGAAAAGAACTATGACTAAAATATACTTCCTAATCAGTATCCTAATTTGTATCAAATTGGAATAGAATTTTTTTTGATTGATAATTTGAAACATAATATAAATGGTGGTGTTATCTATGATAGATATTCACCTTATATACCGTCAAAATTTATTTTTATTGTGTATAATTTTATGAAACAACACCCCCATAATTTAGTAGATGATGTTACAATGTTCTATCTGAATGATTGACTAATTAAATATATTATATAATTGATGTAATGAGATATTTTTAATTCTAAAAGATGGATCATTCCATTTATCATTTCAATGATAAATCCTATTTATAGTGGCCTTGGTTTAATAATTCCATAGGGAATGATGATATTGATTCTATTAAATTTGAAATATTTATGTATAGTTTACATGATTTATATTTCCATAAGATTATATGGATGTGGGTGGGAAGAAATTAAGAGAATTGAGGAATGAAATAAAAATATTTCTTAGTTTCATGTTAATAAAACATCCTACATTGTCTAAGAATTTGTTAAATATTATTTAGATAAATAATAGTAAAATTAATTTATTTTACTCAGGAATAAAACCATTTTTAGGATTATCATTTAGTATCTTCATATTTAAATGTTAATATAATATTGATCGTTTTGTTGAGTATTTTATGTTAATGTTTTTCTTACACTTAGTTCCTCAAGATCACAGGATTAAGAAATGATCTCAGTTAAAGGAAATATATATGAAACCATTTATGATATAACTCACCGACCCCAGACGCCTAGAGCTAGTGAATTTTTTAATCAAGTTGGAATGATTACAAGTAATAAAGTCCCAAAGGACCAATCATTTATAAGTATTGGAAAATATATTACAGACATGAATAATATATTACACATTCAATAAAACACAACATAAATAATATCTTGTGAATGGAATTATTACGCTAACATATCCCTACATATCAATCATCATACATGTCATGGGATCTAGGAAAAACATAACATAAGATAGGGGTGAGCTTAGATGCTCACTAATGATAAATAATTAATCGGATGCTTCAATATTTTATGGAAATATGTGTAACAAAAACAACAACCTGTTATACATGAACATAAACGTAATATGGAGAATATGAATCACAAATTACCATTTAATCATGCACATGAATATTCCAAAAGTCGAATAATCACATGTAATATCTAATTTCATAATTATGTAATGCCTAACACTGGACATCATTACCACATAGTCAATGCCTCATGCCAAGACTACAAATAAATTTTCATTCAAGCCCTTTTCAAAAGACACTAGTTTGTCTCATGAGACCTACAGATGGATCAAGGGGCTATAGCAGGCCCCACCTATCACATACAATGTCCACTGCATTCCTCATATGAAAATGATGAAATATAACATAAACCATCGTATTAAAACTATCATAAGAAATGTTTATAAATCAACAATAAACCATGAAGGGTATAATTATAGAACATCCAGAGTAAAACATATCCTAAACCATTTGATACAATATTGATGATTTTATTATAATAAATCAACCTTAATAAAAAATAATAACCCGTAATGAATTTTGAGAATGTTGAAAATGATAAGTAAAACTATTTGATAGAAATATCCATTTTTATGAAACAATTTATTAATCAAACATATATAAAGGAATTCATTTAAAATATATTTTTGAATCAAAGTGTCCAAATACAAATTTGAAACTTTTTAATGGAATTTCCATTTTAAAAAAATGATGTCTATATAAATAATTCCTTAAAACCATTTTGAAAACATGTAAATTAATGAGAATGATTTAAATGAATAACCATTTAAAACCTTTAAAATGATGTATTAGTTAAAGTGTACCTTAAAAGAATCATTTTGAAATGTCTTTTATGAAACATGGACATGAATATTAACTATGTCCAAGAAAATACATAAACATAAATAATCTCGTATAATATTTAGATTGTAGAATTTACACTTACATTGCACTTTCCGTAGGTCGAGGGTACATTTGACCACTTGAATATTGAACATTGTATGTTATTAAATTATAAGGAAACCATATTAATAATTATTATATCATATATGATTTATTTATTACTTTATACATCCCATTTTATAATGTCTTTCAGGAAAAATATACA
Source organism: Viscum album (assembly GCA_963277665.1). Lineage (NCBI taxonomy): Eukaryota > Viridiplantae > Streptophyta > Magnoliopsida > Santalales > Viscaceae > Viscum > Viscum album. The sequence continues at coordinate 1,249,963,417 of OY728148.1, forward strand.
TTTTGTGTAACAAACACTCTCTTTATCGTGCGTGTTTTAACTTGTTATACTTGATCTTATCATTTAGATAATGATTTAAATAATTCCTTACTATAAAACATGATTTATATAATATATATATATATAATATAATATATATATATATATATAAATAGGATAACACCGTTTATGGAAGTGATATGTCGTATGTAAGCAAAAATGTTATTTCTGTTTTCATATCGTATTGAACAAAACTAAGTGAATAAGATATATTTATGTACATATTTATATATGTCTCCAGTAAAATTATTATTTCATATATGACATGATTATTAAAAAAATTAATAATCATCATTGAACGGTGAACCGGGAAATTAATCTCATCGTGTCGTGGAGACGGTAAGTTGTACGCACACACGAGAGATAATATCATATCCTTAATGATTAAATGGTGTGAAATTGGATGTTATATAAATTTAAAATTGAATTTATCATGTCATTTTAATTATTTATATTCATATTACTCATCTTTATATCAGTCCAATTAATATAGTGTGGAATAATAAATTACGCCTTTTCGTGGAGATGGTGAACTGTACGTACACACTCATGGTGAAATTATCATTAATGTGACATTATAGTATAATGATCATGGTTGTACCATTTTTATAATATCATAAAAATATTTTTAAGGTACTGGAGTTATTATTATTAGTATATATATTACAGAGAATGAGAAAGAAAAAATAATTGAAATAAGTGATAAAATAATTACCACTTCTTTGGGTGTTTCCTTTTGATTTAAACAACATGGATCATAATGTTTCCATTCAACTCAAGGGAATGAATATAGGTGGAATTTATGGGAGTTGGCAGGATATTTGAGAAGGGTTTGGGTAATCCAAATGGAATTGGATGTGTGATTTTGAGAGAAGGGGAAGTACCCTTTTATAAGAGAGGTGGGGATCACATTTGGAAATGTATGAAATATTTTTATATTATAAAATCATTTTCGGGTTCTAATGAATAAAAATTGATTTATTTCAAAGATAAGGTAGGTATGGGTCGAAATAAACTCAACCAATCGGTTTTACATAGGTTTAGGTCACCGTTTTAACATTATATTTTAGATTTAACTATTCGTAAAATTGTTTAATATCTACCATGTATCATTGTATTTTTATATTATATGGTCAATAAACACACAATAAAATGTCAGAAGAAAACCATGTGATTCATTAATGAAATATATATTATTATATTGGTCATTTGGCCGAATATCATATTTTTAGGACTATTATATAAATTTATAATATATTATTTGTTTTAAAAACACATTTATGTAAATTTTTTCATTATTTAGTATATGGTATTTTTAAAAGAAATAAAAACATTTTCACAACAAATAATAAATTATTTAATCATCCCAAAACATTAATATTAATCTAAAAAATTGTTTAATATCTTATGAATAATTAATTTTAATTTAGTTTTATATTTGTAATATCAATTAATTTAATCATTCGGTGTTAATGTAATTACTACATCATCATTGTGTCATAAATAAAATTAATTATATAATCTCAAAAAAATATAAATAAAATTAAATATTTTAAGAAATATTTTTATATTTATAATGAATATTTTTATTTATATTTATCTTATTTATATTAACATATTAAAAATGGTTTAATTATAAAACATTTAATTTAACCACATTAACCCTTCTTTAAATAAAATAATAATAAATTTCATAATATAATAAAAGTTGACCAAAAAGATCATACTTTTTTCTTAATGTTGAATTTCGTCAATGTACAGTATGATATAGAATTAAAACACGTGTTAGGGTAATTATAATATCATTTTTACCTTTAATTACTCTATTTATTTATAATCGTGGTAAATAAAAGTCAAAAGTTCTTATTCACCAAAAACATTAATCTTATTGAACCAATTTTTAAGTACATATATCAACAGTTCCTCTCGTCTTTTTGAAATTTAATTCATAGAAGTGCTAAAATTACTTTTTTTTCAAATATTCATATGTGTCAAGATGGTGGGTAAAAGTGGTTAAAATGTTCAATAAATTCTATACATCTAATTTCACAACATAATTACTCCAATGAATTAAATTGAACTTATGGGTATTATATATCCATTTTGTTGTAAAATAAATTTAAAAATAATAAATTTTAAAATAAAATTATTTAAATAAAATGTCAGTTTTAAATTGTAACAATGTTTTTTTCACTATTCATAAAAAATTTGGATAATTACAAAAAAATAAAAAAAATCACAAAAATATAATTTTGACATTCAGAATTCGAAAAATAATTATATTTTGAAAAATTAATAACATATAATTTTATTTATTTAATTTAAAATTAATTCTCATAGTCAAAACCAAGAATTAATTTTTTTAAAAGTAAAAACTATCAAATGGATGACAGGTGTTTATGTCAAATTTAATTGTGAAATTAGTTATAATAAACTAAATTGTATTAAATGATATAATCAAAATCTTATTATACATCCAAAATATTAAAATGTATATTTCAATACTATAAATTATTTGTATTAAAATCATGGAATTCTATTATAATTTGGTATTATTTACTATTCACCAAAGTATGAAAATTTTCACAAAAACACAAAAAAATTATCCAAACTAAATTTTCATTTCACAATTCTATTTCAGAAGTTATTTTGTCATATTTATTATATTAAAGTGTCAAATATTTAATTTAAAAAAAAAATTTCATTAAAAGTTGGAAAAATTTCATTTAATGAAAAATAAATCTTTTAACTGAAAAATTTGAATTTGTTCATATAGTATTTCTATGAAACACTTAATATGGATGTAAAATTTATATGGACTATATTAAATTCAAAATGATGATAATAATATTCATAACTGATATTTGGATGACTAGTTTGGTAAGTCAGAGTGTGCTCAAACTCAGTGTTTCGTGTAGTGCATGTTATTGAATTACTTTAAAGAGATAACGTACGATGAAATTTTGTAGTGTTACATTATCATATACTTTAATAAATTATTTCTTTTTAATATTAAATTATTATTGGAAAATAATATATCATAAATATGAAAACACCATTACTGAAAACCGACATCAGAAATGGGTTTAGTAAAATTTCGTCTTTATAAGAGGGAAAGTGATATGATAAAGTCAACACCCAATTATGATTTAGATTAGGAACGAATTTTTGGAAATTAGAGAAAAATAATTGGAAGAAAAACATAAATATTTATTTGGAGTGATGGAGGTCATCACTAATGAACAATTGTAATATCGAGGGCCACAAATAGATCAATCTATTAATATTTAAAAATTCATCAGTTCCACAAACCATAAGGTATTCGGATAACAAATTTTTTTTAGGACCCCCTCTAGAATGTTTAATAATTAATTTATTATAATAATAAGTGGAATAAAAAAAATTGGATGTAATGTTTCTTACATCAACTAAATGTTACTACAACCCCATCACTCACTCCAAACTATAATAGAATTCAAAAATAATCTATTTATCAAAATCATATCAGGTTTCAAAAGTAATTAATTTATAATTCATTTGTATAAAAATGTAAATAACTACATTATACAAACAAGGTCATCACATTATTCTTTGGTAGGTGAAGCACATTTTTCGCCCTTCTGTTGTGGGTTCAATTCTTAGGGCCTTGCCGGACAATACATGTTATCACGTGAAATCTGTGTTGTACTTTTTATTAAAATCCAAAAATAATTTTAAGAAATTTGTTAACCATAATAATACTATACAATTTAAATCTTAATCCATTCCAACCTTAAGACATATCGAAATTACTTCTGTCCAAACTCACAGTCCGTAATATTTGTGGAAGGTAAATGAAATGAAGATATTTTTTTCCATGTAATAACATGTGAATACCTTTACCATTGTTCTTTTAATACATGTTAACATTCTAAATTAACAGAAACCCATATTTTTTACATTCATCCCCACTTATTATTTATATAATACATTATATACTCCTTATATCCAAAAATGTTGTAAAATCCAACAATAATTTAATATATAAAAAATTAATTGGTTTCAGAGTAGTCAAAAATATAGAATATAATTTTTAAAATTATCAAATATTCTTAAAAAATCAATACCAATGTATTAGAACCATATTAAGGGTTTTCTTTCATTCAACCATGAATTTTCCAAAAAAAAAATTAACTTGCCCATTAATATCTTTTCTCAGAACCATATAGTCTGTAATCCTCAATGAAACTGTATCGCATTATAATCCGTATTTATTTCAATAAATCATATATCAAGACCATCATTGATACAACTCTCAAAAGAAATAAATCTTCAAAAACAACATAAGAACACTAGTCATTATTCTTCTTCTATGGTAGTGTCAATACATTATTATTATCCAATAGCATCATTTGGGGCATACTCTAATGATTTGTACATTGATTTTCATATTGTTCCAACACTATGTAGATGAAGCATTGTACATTTGAATCATTTTTCATAACCTTGTAATCACGTACATAGGGCACTTATTTCCACACATATAACAAAATCACATTCCCATCATGTTTTTCACAGGGTGATTCTTTCCATAGTTATCACATATGGAAAAAAACATCTTTGTTTTCTTCCTGTTATCCATCATAATATCTTCCAACCATTCCTTCTCTTGCTTTCCTTCAAATCCATATGACTGAGAGAGTTCATTAAATATCATATTAATACATGAAACCAATTCATCATGTAATAAGAATACTTGGTAGACAATTTCCTTTATAAATTTCTTCTTAATACCATAAAAGATATTAATTGTCTTAATCTTTGGATCATGCGTATTGCTGGAGATCTCATTAATTATACTGGTCACAATTTCTAAAAAATGGCATACACTAGGATAGTTTTTCAATCAAAATTCAAAATTACAAACATGTAAAATAACTATCATAATTTTGAATGATTAGGCATATAATATATAATAATAATTTTTTTTTCATTGATAATTTATTTACTCCTAAATCCTTCAAAATGGATTATAAAGAAAATTTGAATTATCCTAAAAGTATCTCCCAGGATTCTCGTAACCAAGAGTTCAGCAAGGCTCATTGTCGTGTACCTGAGTACCCTAGGTCATTCCCACAACTACTTATCATAGTATTCACTCCTAGGTACATATTTTCTAGATCCTCTTATACCTTCTCGTATCCAGACAGGGAGGTATTGGTTGAAAAAAAAATTACATTACAAGAATTCATGGAAGCTCATTTATAAAAATCATAAAATCCCTTATTAAGATAATGTTCTCTAATCATAGTTTTATAAATATAGTTTCCAAGGATTTAAATAAACATCATTTGATACCAACTGTAACATCCTGCCCTCATAGGCTCAGACCCAGTGTATTATTTTAATACATTGGCATGATTACAAGAATCAAGTCCTGAATGTCCGATCAGTTTAGTAGTATTGGAAAATAGATTACATTCCTGAATGTTACATTGCATATTAAAACAAAAACATTACATAATTAATCTGTTTAGAACCTCGTTATTCCCCTGTATTAACCATTCATATCAACCATAATACACTTTTTAGAAGCTTTATAAGACAAAACATAAGAAATGGGTGAGCGAAGATGCTTAATATGTTTAAATAATTTAGTTGAATATATAACCTTTTAAAAAAGATTAGTAAGAAAAAATCAGCCTTTTGAACATAAAAAGAAACATATTATGGGGAGAATAAATTAAAAATTACCTTATAAAAATCAACATGGATATTCTACTAGTATAATAATCACATGTAATAATTAATTTCATAATATGGTAATTCTTAATTCCTGGAATCATTACATATAGTGAAGCCCTCATTCCCATACTACAAATAATTTTCTAAGACCTTCTTCCATGAAACTAGTTCCTATTATGATACCTACTGATGCATCAAGGGGATATAGTGGGACACACCTGTCACTTACAATGTCCAATGCGTTCTTCATATGAAAATATTGAAACATAATATAAACATTCTTATTAAAAGTAGCATATTAAATGTTAATACTTCAACCATAGACCATGAAGGCTATAAAAATAAGACATCCATAGTTAAAAATATCAAAACACATTATATACAATATGAAATATTGTAATATAAAAAATCAACTATAATAAAAAATAATATCTTGTAAATAATTTTGACATAGTTGAAAATGATCAGTAAATTTTTTTAGAGAAATATCCCTTTTTGTGAAATCATTTCAAAGTCAAACATTTATAAAGGAAGCAATTTAAAAAATAATTCTAAATAAAATTTTCCATAGCACATTGAGACATTTGAAAGGAAATAACATTTTAAAACAATAAATTCTATATAAATAAATCGTTAAAACCATTTTGAAAAATGGATATTAATGAAAATGATTTAGAAGAATACATTTTAAAAATGTTTAAAATACTGATATAGTAAAATATTACCTTAAAAGAATCATTTCAAAATTTATTTTATGTAACATGTACATGGATAATAAATATGTCCCATACAAAACTTACATATAAACAATCTCAGATAATAATGAGATTATGGAATTATACATTACCCTAAACATTCTATTAGTCAAGGGTATGTTTAGCATCATTTAATACGACCATAGTATGTTATTAGATTATATCAAAACCACATTCATATTCATTATATAATACATGATTTATTTATGAATTTATAGTACGCATTTAATAATGACTTCTTTGTTAAATTAGTATTTTTGGTAATAATGGCTTTATTTATCATACGTGTTTTGACAAGTTATTCTTGACCGTATCATTAATATCATGATTTAAATTCATCCTAAATATAAAAAATGATTTATGTATAATATATTTTCCAAATATAAATATTTATAATAGATATATATAGAAATGGAAAACAACATTTATGGAGATGGTAGGTCGTGTGTACGCATAAACGATGTTTCAGTTTTCTTATCGTATTGAAAAGATGTAGGTGAATAAGATATATGTATTTACATACATAGATACATACATACATAAATATATATATCTATAGTATAATTATTATTTCATATATTAAATACTTATTAATAATATAAATATTTATAATCTTAATTGAATGGTGGACCTGGAAATGAATCTCATTGTGTCGTGGAGAGGGTAATATATATGGACACAAGATGGAAAATATCATTTCTTTAATGATTATATGTTGTAGAATTGGATGGTATATTAATGGTATAGAAAAATTTTCGTTATATTTTCATTATTAATATTCATATTACTCATCATTATATCCATAAAAATAACATTGTGTGGAATAACATATTACACTGCGATGTGAAGATGGTAAGCAGTACGTATGCACGAATGGTGGCATAGTCATTCAAAGGATGGATAAAATAATGAGTATGGTTGTACAGTTTTTATAATAAAATAAAAATATGTTTAAGTTACAAGTGTAATTATTTTGGTATAGAAATAACAAATAATGTCAAAGTGGATGAAGAAAACAACATTGAAAAAGGTTATCAAATAATTACCTCTTCTTTGTGTGTTTTCTTTTGATTTGAACAAAAGGGTTCAATTGGTTGGATTTATGCTTAAGGGAAGGACTCTAGGATTTAGTGAGGGACATTGGGAGGAGATTTGGGCAGGGAATGGCCAGGAAAAATGGATAGAGTGATATGATTTTGCTAGAATGGGAAGTACCCTTTAATAAGAGAGGCGAGGGTCACTTTTGGAAAAGTATGAAATATTATATTCTTATAAAATAAATTTCAGTTTATAATGACTCCGAATGGATTTATTATGATTATAAGGTTTGTATGGATTAAAATAATATCAACTAATAGGTTTTAGACATATTTTGGTCACCATAAAAACCATAAAATTTAGATTTAACTCTAGGTTAAATAGTTTAATATTTACCATGTCTCCTTGTTTTTTATATTATATGGTTAATAAAAATACTATAAAATTTAAAGAAATGCCCAAGTGGTTCATTAAATCAATATTTGTTGTTATATAAGTCATTTATCCAATAATATGGGTTTTAAGACAATTATTTATTTCAATAAAACAAATTTTTTAAAAATACTGATTTATGTCAATTTTGACATTATTTAGTATTTGGTTTATGAAAAAGTCATTACGACATTATCCTTTCAAAAATAAATTATTTAATAAACCCAAAAATGTCATATTAACCTAGAATATTATTTAATGGCACAAAAATCATCAATGTAGATTTATTTATATATTTATAATATCATTTATTTTAATCTTTTATTGAAATTGTAATTAATGCATAATCATTGGGACATATATAAATAAAATTATATAATATATAAAAATAATAAATAAAACAAATAATTTTAGGAAATATTTTTAGATTTCTAATTAAAATTTTTAATGGAATTTATCTAATGTAGAAACCTATATTAAAAATGGTTCAGTTATTAATCATTGAATTTAAAACTTTTAACTATTATTAAAATAAAATTATAAAAAACAGCCAATTCTAATTGAAGTTGACCATAAGGATCTTATTTTATTCATAAGGTCAATTTTGGTCGAATTAAATTTATACAATAGAATTAGGACATGTCTGAGGATATATATAATATCATTTTTACCTTCATTTACTCTATATTCTTTTAACTGTTTTAAATTAATGCAAAAATTACTATTCACAAAAAAATATTTTCATCTTATTGAACCACATTTTACTTCTCGATGTCAATAGTGTCTTTCAAATTTTTGAAATTCAATTCCTAGAATCAATAAAATTACATTTTTTGGAAATCGTCAAATGTGCCTAGAAGTTGGGTAAAAGACATTAAAATGTTCAATAAAATATTCTACATCTAATATTTTTATAAATTGAATCTAATGAATTATATTGATAATTTATAGTTATAATATATATATTTTTACTTGAAATAAATTTAAATAAAATTTATAATTATTTAAATAAATAGTTAGTTTTAAACAATAACACAATTTGTTCATTATTCATCAAAAATTGAATGTTTTTAAAAAAAATGGGAAAAATTAACCCATAGACAGTTTTGAAATTAAAAATTCAAAAATGAAAAATATTTTACCAAATTAAAAACATAGAAGTTACATTAATTAATTTAAAATTATTTCCTATTATCAAATCTATAAATGGGTGTTTTAAAAAGTAAAAACTATCAAGATATTGGCATGTGTTTCTGTCAAATTTAAAAGTGAAATTACATATAATGACCAACATTTTATTAAATGATAAAAATATAATCTTATTTTAATACAAAACCATTCAAAATTATAATTTAACACTTTAAATTATTTTTATTAAAAAAGCTATTTTCAATTACAGTTTTTTTTTTCACTTTTCAAGAAAATAATAATGATATCAGAAAAAACGGAAAAATCATATAAATTAAATATCTATGTCCTGATTCTAAATAATAATTTTACTTTTTCAATTGAATATATAAACGTGTAAAACATTATAATTAAAAAGGGTTATCCATTAAAAGGCACAAAAATTGCTTTTTTTGAATAATAAATATTTTATCTAAAAAAATTATGTTTTTCATATATTATGTCCAAGAAACACATAATACATGTTATAATTTTATATGTAGTATATAAAAATCAAAATACAGTTAATACTATTCATTACTGCTTTTTGAATGGCTAGTTTGGTACGTTGTGGTGCACTCGAACTCGGAGTTTCATGAAACATAAGTTATAGAATTTCTACAAAAAGATAATGTAGTATGATATCAGGGGGTGTTAACCAAGATGTCTTCAAGTAATCCCAATTAGTCTTCCATGTGTGGAAAAAAAAATTTTGAAGGTTATTTAGGATCCTAAATGTGTTATTGGGGTTGTATGTTTGGCAACATAGTTTGTCAGTCCAATATAAAGAGTCTTGAATAATAATATAATAATATAATATATACCTATTCAATGGTAATATATTTTAGCATTAAGGAGTTGAGAAATTATTGGAACATATGTCCATATATTCCAACTCTACATATGAATCATAATGATAATAAATTAAATGTTTGAAGAAATTATTTTCTACTACTAAAGATGATTTTGAGCTATCTGGTGAAGTGGTGATTACAGTAGGGATCGTGGTATTTTTTAAAGGTTCTTTATTATTGAAATTTGTATAGAATATTTTTGATGCTTTATTTGATGAGATCAAAAATAGATTAATGAAAATTTTGTGAAACATTTCTTTGGATTTATATATATGTAAGGATTTGGTTTATTATCATGTATTCCATTGTATTTTTAGAAATGCATTTTAATTTATTGAAAAAATTTATATATTTTATGATCTTTGTTGATTAATGTTATTTTTATTTATAATCACAATATTTCATGGAATCTTATACGTATTAAATTTTACTATGATAAGTATATTCAATTTTGACATACAACCCATCACATAATGAGTGGAGGGGGCGTAAGCCCATAACTAGAGGTCGATAAGGGTGAAATACCAACCACTGGCCCATGTTTTATATTGGTTTGTTTTACATAATTATTTTAAATTTACATATGTTAATGATTATTTCTGAATTATTTGATTAATTATATGTATAAATCACATGATAAATAAATTGATTTAGCAATTTTGTGATTAATGTTATTTTCGAAGAGAATCGTTCTTATTTTGTGAAACAACTTAACATAAACTAACCATTTTTTGTTATAGTTTACATATAAATATATATAGTATATCTAGTTATCCAATTTTAGTTATGATATATCTTATCATTTTATTTTAGTTCATAAAAATATGAAAAATGCACTTCTGATAGTCATCATTTGACAAAATATGAATGTTCCATGAAAAATGATTAATTAAGGAAATTATACTAGAAAAGTAAGTATATTTTCTTATGGTTTTAGTCAATAGAGAAATTAAATTCCAAAAATTGTGGAAAAATATTTTCATAATTTTTTTTTCTATTATTATTTTTTAGGAAACAAATATTTTTTTAAAACAAAATAGATATATGGTTTTTAGGTCCATAATATTCTTGAGATTATTTACTTTCTTGAGATCAATTATATATATCACACTACATCATTATTTAGAAATTAAACATTATTTCCCCAACCAAATATTCATTTCCCACCTATGTTCTCATTATTATAATCCTAATTATTTTTTTATTCTCTATGGCCTTTGTACTTCCTTTCTCTCTAATAAAAATGATGTATTTTTTTCACTTTTTTATGATATGGTATCCCATAAAAGAAAATTTTAAACATCAATCCATTTATTATTGTTGAAATGATAAAATTTTGAGGATTAAATTTATTAAAGGGATTATTATGAGATAACACAAGATTTTATAAAAAAAATATTTATTTGAGATCATGTTAGACAAACAAGAATGATCATAAATGAAAAATGAAATACAATATTATTCTAGTTGTGCCATTGAATTAGAGAATATAAATAATATTAAATAATTTTTGAAATATATTGAAAAATTCAAATCTAAGTAAAAATTACGAGTATGTTATTATTATATAGTAAATAAAATATTAATAAAATAAATATAATCTACAAAAATAAATTTTATTCAATACTAATTTTAATTGATTTTTAAAAGAAAAAAACAAAATATTTGAAATTATATAAAATGTATTTTTATAAACAAATATAATATTTAAAATAATAATATAAAAATTTATTTATGGTGGAATGTTTTTATTTTTTTGAAATTAGTTTTTTTTTACTGAATTCTTAAATATAATGTATACAAAAACACATTTATTTTCCATAATTTAATTGATATAAAAGTAACATTATAATTATATTTTAATTTAGGTTAATTTAAGTAATTATTATTTACATTTAATAAAATAAATACATTTTAATTAACAATATTTTTTTTTATAAGAATGTTTTTGGGATTGAAAACTCTCATTTTCTGAAAAATTTTCTAAAGTTTATATTAATTATATATTAAAATTAATTAAAAATTTTAATTATAAATTTTTTTAAATGAAATGTATATAATATAAATAAATACATATTAATTTATTTTTATATATTCGTTATTATTTTTGATATAATAACTATAAATTCATCTTTGTATTCTCAAGAAATAATATTCTTGAAACCCAATTTTTTCATTGTGTCTACATGTTTTACGAAATTATTCTTTTCCTACAATGTTAATGGAATTTTTTTAAATTTATCCCATATTGTAAATGAAAGTAATTTATATAATTTAATAAGGTAAACATAATTTTTACAATAACTAAATGTGCAAGTAAAATGTTATTATTGTAAAATTATATATAGATATATCATGGGTTAATCCAAAATGATATGTATTAAAAAGACAAAAAAACAAGTATAAAACCTATTTTATTGAAATACAAATACCATAAAATGCCAAATTTGTTATAATGGTTCGTTTTGGATCATTTTTACAAGTGAAAAACATGCATACACTTATTCTATTTTAGAAATAATGATTGTTCCCCTCACCTCACATATAAAAGGCCACTCACAATCCTCATTGATAAAAACTAAAAAAATTTGGTTTAATGACGTCCTAAAAATATCAATTACTAAGTTACATATATTAATACTAGGATCCTATTTTTGAAATTAAATATTTTGTCATAACAGATAAAATTTTCTTTATAATGGAGAAAACATAATTTATTAGAGAGATGGAGCAAGTGGAAGTAGGTGAGAACCCCAAATCTGGTGACGATGATGATCCCTCTGATCTTACAGTGGGTATGCGTGAAGTGGATGTTGGTGGTAAGAGGCATATTGTTGAAACTCTTAGTCAGAAGTAGATGTTCTCGTTTTCAAAAAGGGTGATGGGAATAAGGATGTCACAACAAAGACAGGGAAATTTTTTTTGGATGTGGTGCGGAATTACGCGGGACCCTCATTCTATAACATTGATGATCCTCCGACTGGGACAGAGATATGAAAGGGGAAGAGTTCCCATGTGTCGGCTAATCAAGAAGCATTGGAAGAGAGGGTAAATTTATGACGATATTCAGTCATTGTGAGTGTAATAATCCCTAAGAGGGAGATTCTGTGGGAATTTTAGGACCCGTCTAAAAGGGTTGATAATGTGGTGGGTTTTGATGACTGGTAGATGATCGCGATGGGTAAGGGATACTACCATGTGGTCTTCCCCTTCGATGAATGTAAGAGGAAAGCATGGAGCAAAGGTTTTTTTGGCTAGAAACTGAGGTTTTATTAATGTTCCAGAATAGGATATGAACTTTGATCCATTGAATGTCCATAGTACTCATAATCAACTATGGATCGGAATTTATAAACTAAATTGGTTGTATTGGAACCCAAGGATTCTATGTGATATTGCATTCTCGGTGGGAAATATGATTCTAATGGACCAATAGACAGACAACCCTAAGCTTGGGAACTATGCTAGAATCTTGGTGGAATTTGACATGTCATGCACACTTGTGGAAGAGGTGGTGCTGGCAATGAGGGATGACAGTATGAAGCATGATATCTTGTATGAGAGGAAGCCAAAATTCGGCTCGAGGTGCTTCATCATTGGGAACACAATTGATGAGTGTCAGTGGGACATAGTATGTCACTCATGCAAGATAAAGGAGCATGATGAGAGCTTGTGTAGGTGAAGGAAGGGGAAGGAGAAAGGTCATATGAATCACCTGAAGACAAATAGTGCTAGTCAGGGGTCTAGACCTGGGCAGAAAAGGGAATCTGGACATAGGGGGCTCTTTCTCTACCGCAATGGTAAAGGACTCAATGCATAATGAGGTTCCCAGTGGACCTGTCGTGGATATGGGGGGTCTGGTTGATGGAACCCAGGTGGTCCCTTCTCCCTGTTCTTCTCCTATGGTGGACAGGGTGGATTTTGTCCCTCATAATGATGACAATGTGGAAAAGAGTGTAGTATTGGGGGCTTCCCATAGTACAAGCTCACATGTGACATGTTTTAAAGGAAATGGTGGTGATGCATGCATTGAACGACAACCGACATCTGACCCAGGAGGAGAGTTTACTCAAATTTTCCCCTTCATTACTACACGAAGGAGGATGACTGTGGGCAGTGATCCTCCCCTTATGTCTAGCAACACCTTTATCCCGCTGATTGGAAGATATTGGTCAGATGAGGAGGATGATGCTTAGAATTTTGATACTGCCAATGAGGCAGGTGAATGGATTCATTATGCCAGGGGCGTAGTGGAGTTGTTGATTGTAACATATGCGGTGGTGTTGGTGGGGGATGCTTGCCAAATTAGTCCAGGTGGTGTTGACGAGATTCCTACTAACAATGATTCCCAAGAACAGTATACTTGTAAGGGTAAAGAAGTCTGTAGAGAAAAAAAGGTACTCAAAGAGCATGATATAGACATTTCCCCCGAGAATGGCATGATGAAGGGATAGGGAGTTAAATAGAAAAAAGTGCACTTTGAAGCCTGAGTGGAGAAGAAAGGGGGAACTCTGACAATATTTATAGATCGTAATAAATGAGGATCGTATTTTGGAATTACCAAGGGCTAGAGAATTCTCACACGGTCTGCGACCTTTGACATTATATCTTGACCTACAAGACAATGTTTGTCGGTATTGATAAACCTAGTGTTTTATTTGACAACTGGAAGGGCTTCAGGTGGGACTCACTAGGATACATATTTGTTGCCAGCAACCAGTCTGCATCCTCTATGGACCACTTGTGGGTGTTAGTACATAACACCCTGCAAATTACATCATGTGATAGTGATCCTCATTGTGTTCTGGTTAACTATACCATTGCTGAGAGAATATTTCTGTATCAATTATTTATTCTTCTAAATCTTATATCAAGAGGAGGGATTTATGGGAGGTTCTCCATGGCATCTCTAGGATAATGGATAAAAAATGGCTACTTATTAGTGATTTCAATACGGTTTTGAAGCCCTAAGAAATAAATGGATAAACTTTTAATAGGATTAATACCTTTGAATTTTCCGAGTGTATTTATTCCAGAAATCTGGATCAAGTTGTAATTTATGGAGGTGATTTCACATGGTGTAGATACACTTCAGAAGGGAAATAGGCTAGAATTCTTGATAGATGTTTTTTATAGATTGATGATCAGGTTTCCGCACATGGTGTTTCCAGATTCACACTTCCTAAGCACCACTCTGATCACAACACAATTTTTTTTGATATGGAGAATCATGTGAACAGGTCGTTCCCTATTCCTTTTCATTTCAACAATGGATGGCTTGTGATTCCAGGCTGTAGGGAACTTTTTTTAGAAGCATGGAAACTTGACACTATTGGAAGTCCACTGCAACGAATGGATACAGAAGTTAATAATATGAAATGGGATGCTAAGATCATGGTGAAGAGATTCGTTCTCTAAACTATATGAGAATATCATGAAATCAAAGGATTAGTTTGCCAGAATTCAGACTGGTCAGGGGCAACACCTAATGTTGTCAAGATAGGAAATTTCTTCCTAAAACAAGCTCGAGGATCTATTAATGGTGAAGGATATATTGGTGATAAAACAACTGAATGTGCTATGTTTAAAGGATGGTGATATAAATTCCATGTTATTCAGGATATTGCAAAAATAAAATAGAGTTTGTGGAGGACCAAGGTAATTAGCATTGATGGAAAACCCTACACGGAAGAGAATGAGTTTGCAGTGGCTGCGGTTGAGTACATTAAGGGAATATACTCTGATAATGGGAATTCTAGGATTCACTGTATGGTGGAAAACATCAGCTACTGCATTGATGACCAGTCAAATCAGCTCCTATCAGCTTCCCCATGTAATGAAGAGATTAGATCTTCCCTTCAATCTCTCAATCTGGAGAGTGCCCTGGGCCTGATGGATTTAGGAATATGTTTTTCATGTTTTACTAGGAAATTATGCAGAATGACATCGAGCGGGCCATGAAAGTCTTCTTCTCTCATTCCATCATGCCATATGGTATGAACTCATGGTTTATTGTGGTCATTCCCATGAAAGAGAATATCATTCACATCACGGACTACAGTTCGGTGGCTCTGGGGAATACAATATAAAAACATATAAGCAGGATCTAGATGAGAAGTAGAGGTGGGATGGTTGATGGTATGATCCCCATGAACAAATTCGGTTTCATCCTGGGGAAGAACATCCAAAAGTGCTTATTCATTTACTCTGAGAGAGTCAATCTTTTACGAAGGATGTCAAAGGAAGGGAGCTTTTCTATCTAAATTCATATATCCAAGGATTTTTATATGTTGAAATGGGATTTTATTTTGGATATCCTCATGAGTTATGGATTATCTTCTATATCTGTGAGCATGATTCCCATTATTCTTAGTTCCACAAGGATGTCAATCCTTATCTATGAGGTCCCAAGGGGAATTTTTCTGTGCACCAGTTGGGTGAGGAAAGGTGATCCACTCCCTGGAATTCTTTTTGAACTTATAGAGGATAATCTCAGTAGGTGTATCAACGACCTTGGTCAAATGGGATGGTACAATAAGATCAGGGCTAGTGTGAGTTGGCAGGCCCATCTCATCTCTTGTATACAGATGACATCTTATTGCGTGGACAAGATTCAAGGAGAACTATATACTCAATTAAGGACATTTTCAGTATTTTGAGGAGGTGGTTGGCAAGGCCATTAACCGGGATATGTCTTTGATTGTCTTTGGGAATGGGGTCCCACTCGGCAAAAGGAATATGATTGTCAGGTATCTTGGAATGAGGAGAGGATCACTTCCTTTCGAATATCTTTGGGTCCCTCTGTTTTGGGGAAATGTGAAAAGACGGTATTTGGAGGGAATATCTTCTGGTATTATACATTAGCTGGCATGTTGGAAAGGAAAGGCTATGTCTCTAGCTGGGAGGGTCTGCCTAGTGAATTCAGTAATCAATTTGAAGTTCGCTTACTCCTTCTTCTTCTATAGATGGCCGAGAGGGATTATTAAGGATCTTTAGAGCATAGTGTGAAACATCATATGGATGTTGTCACCACAAGGGATGATGCTGATTATAGTTGTGTGGAAGGAATGCATAAAGCCTATGAAAATTGGGGGACATGGGGTAATGGACATTCACACCTTCAATGATGGTTTAATTTGGAAATTCGCATGGAACCTTATCACACATGAAGCTGATGATGATTTCCTTTTGAATCAAATAACAAAGAGGTTTTTAAATGGTTATAAATATTATCTTTCCTCATCGGTTTGGGAATATATCATGTTTTCATATGGGAGAATTGTGCATGATACAAAATGGTTGGTCTGTAGGGATTCCACCTTGAATGGTTGGATGACAAAGTGGCTCACACAGCCCCTTCGGGTGCTTAATATTCCAACTAATGTAGCCCCTATGTCCATCTCAACACTTATTTCACAAATTAATGATCTTGTATTTGGTATCCTTGTGCAGGTGGCTGATAAAATCAATGGATATTCTTCCATTGATGTTGATACTTTGATTTGGGTCCCTGCAATGTCTGGGCAGTTTAACTGCAAGGATTTTTATAGAGAAACTTGTGGGGGTCTCAATTCTACACCTTCTGGGTTGCCGAAGTTCAAGGATGCTTTCATCCAGCCAACAAGTTTCTTCTTAGTATTGAAGATGTGGAGAAACTGGATGCCAACAATTGATGTTTACTAATAGTCTAGCCTACAAATGGCTTCTATGTGCTCTATCTGCAGGGCTGAGGAGGAATCGATGCAGTACATCACCATGGACTGTAGGCGGGCCAGAAAGGTTTGGGATTATAGCAGATATTTGTATGAAACTGTGGTTGAAACATACATGCCAGTTTTGGAGCCGCTGTTCGGCATGGAACATGCTCCATATAGTGCGCAGATTCACAATCTGTTGTTGGTGGATGTTGTTGTGATTATTGCAGATACATGGGAAGCTCAGCACAACATGCTGTTTGGTGATGCACACTCCATGGTATAACAAGGGAATATGCATGTCCATAGAGATATTTATTTTGCCTCCATGATCCTGAACAACAATATATATAACTCTTTATATGATCTACTAATTTTAAGAAAGCTTGGTGTTTTGGGTCAGTCCCACATGCCTCGAATGCTGAAGCATATTCGGTGGATTCCACCCATTGTGACTTGCCTCATGGTGAATTTTAATGGGGTTTCATCAGGTGCACCAGGTACGTCGGGGTGCGGGGGAGTGTTTTGGACTTACCGTGGGTTTGTAAAGGGATTCTTCCACAACGCCATTTGAATTGTAAAAGAATTTGAAGCTGAAATCCGGGCCATGATATACGCTGTCAGGTACGCTGTCTGGATTAATTGGAAGTGTATATGCCTTGAATCTGACTCCCAGTTTGTGGTTCATGCGTTGAGGACCAAGACACGTAATGTGTTGTGGTGCGTGAAACCTCAATGGGTTGATTGTCTCAACCAGGTTGCGCAAATGTTCTTTGTGGATTCAAATTTCTACCAGGAGGCTAACCAGGTGGGGGATGCTCTGGAAAAGGGGGCACTTATTGATCTTGGTGGAATGTTGTCTTTCACATCGCCTGATTTTAGTGCACCACTTGTTGAGGCTGATAGATGTTGGGTGATGTACACTAGACAATGTAATGACCCTTTATATGGAAACCTCTCAAAACTTTTTTATTTAATTTCTTAGGGGTGGCTTCCACCGGTTCCTGGTCTTTTTTATATATTATCGTAACATACTAGGTATAATACAAAATATGTTTTCCAAGAAGTTGTTATTTTTATATCTATGTGTTTCTTAAAAATTATTCCATTTCCTTAAAATATTCTTAAACTATGATAATATAATCGAATGATTATATAAAATATAATTATATTTTAGTTGGTTAATTTGAAAACATAAATCCATTTCCTCTTACTTTAAATTATATATGAAATCATCATTCTTATTTAAGGGGGGGTAAATACATTGTGAACCACTATCAATTGTTTTACATTATCCCCCATCATATGGGGTTTTATTGATAGATTTAAATATTATATATTTTATTTTAATCATATTTATACATATTGAGTTATTATATAACATATAATGTTTAACATTATATTCTATGGGGGATATTATATAATCAATAATGTGCTTGTGGAACTACCACATCCAAAACCAATTTGATTGATTATTCAATAAAATTTAAAATCGAGGGTAATAAAGAAAATGTTAAAGAATTAATGTGATATAAATGAAGTAATAATGATATTAATTACATATTCATCATAATAAAATTATATTTTTCATTATCATACTTACATTATGAAATGATATCATTATTCATGTATGTTTGGGAACCTCCTCCATGAGGCAGTGTTATGTTTTTTCATCACCAAAACACATGGATTATGTATGTCATTATATTTAATGAAAAATTATTTTATTTATGAATTTATTACCAAAATAAAAAAAATAACATATCAATTAACAATTCTCTATAATCATCATAGAAAAATGGAAACATTACTCTTACATATGTATGACATACAATCTTAATTATTGTAATATACTTCATTTTTCAAAACCATCGTTCATGAGTTCTTTTAAAAAGTATAATTCATTTATATATATGATAATTATTCCATGATTATTATTCCTTAAATGTATATTATTTAAATATTTGAAAAAAATTCAACCAACCCATTTCATTTTTCATATATAATAGATATATTTGTGAAACACATGATATATACTTAATTGATTAAAAAATATTTTATATACAATAATAAGTTACAAAAAATGGAATATTAAATACAATTTTGGTTCTCCATAATGTAACAATTTTATAATATGATTATTATCGTGGAATATAAATAATTTATGTGAAATTTGAACTCAATGTAAGTGATTTCATCTCATGTTCCTTTCGTTGAGGCATGTTTTGATGTTATACACCTATATTATATTACACACTGTATATATAACAACTTTTATATGTTATATCATGAATTGGTCTATTATCATGATCTTTATTGTCTTGTTTAATATTATTATTTCATGGGTCTTATGATTCACATGTTTCCCATGTGATATGGGAAATTAATTTTAAAAATCCTTATTAAATGTTTTAATTCCAAATATTCCTCTTCCATGAAAATATATTTTAAAAAAAATTCAGATAAAATTTATATTTTCATAATATATATATAAATGTATTTTCATGTCACCATTTAAATTTTTTCAATGGTTTTCAAAATTAATATTTTTAAATGTTTTATATAGAAAATTTTTACAAATGACAGAAGAAGTGTTCTATTTTTAATATATATTGTGATAATGAAATTTTCCCCACTATAACCATAATTATATATTTTTTATTCCATTGAAATATTTCGTTTTTTATGTAATGAAATATCCTTTTTCCTATTATATGGCTATTTTTGTACTGAATGTGTGTTCATAATAGTAATTTTAGTTCGTTATTTTTAGGGGATGTTCTTATGGGTTCTAAATAGTTTATAAAAGAAAATTATTAAAAAAGTTTAATTCACATTATATTTTATTCATGATATGTTACTCAAGTATTATACAAATAAGGTATGAGCCCAATATAGATTATACGATTTGTAGCCCCATTTTATATTACAGGTGGGCTCGATGTTACATATATGAAGGGTTGAGCCCCGTTATTGCTTAGAAAATATGAGTGATCCTAGTATATCTTATATGACGGGTAGAGCCCTATTATAGCTCATAAGTGTGGATTATATATACTATAAAAAAGGTGATCACCATTAAATCTCTCTAATTAATTGGTGAATAATTATATTGGAATTTCCCTATTTAGTTTTTCTAATTAGAAGTTCTTTATGGATTTTTTAATATGATTCTCTATGTATCCTAAAAAGGACTTTGTTTTCATTCTATTAGTTTTAAAGGATTTTTCAGTTGAAAACTATTATTTCATACAATCAACAACATTGAATATAATGTTTAACATTTCACGGTTCTCATGTTTTTCATGAGTCTGTCATTTTTCATTATTTTTACATCATTTACTACGTTTTTTTGCGAACATACAACATATTTAAGATTTTCTTTGTGGGGTTTATTGAAGGTTATGGGGATGTAATATATCATTTTCAATGTTGGGAATATTTTTCTGGAATATAAATCATTTTTTATTCTAAAATATTATTCTTATAAAAAAAATTAATATTTATCAAAAGGGACTACATTGTATTATATTGTTTTATTATGTATGTGTTATTAGATAATTATCTAAAACAATGAACCTCAAAATATTCTAAAAGTGGAACAAATTGAATTCATGTCAATAAATATTGATTATATAATATTTAAGTCTTGGCCCTTAAACCATAACTTTCACATGTCTTAAACTCATATTTCATTGGATTGGCTAATGATCTAACCTAAAATGAACAACTTGTAGAGATTTTACATAATAATGTTACTGTAATACATAATAATATCACTGATCTAGTAGAATTTTCATAGTGAAACTACCATCATTGTGAAAAAATAAGGGATCCAAAGGATATTATGGGGCATAAGTATCTAAAGTTGTTTATATTAATGTATCATAATTTATAGGGTTAAATTAATTTTAAGGGGGATATAATGTACCCCAATAATATTTTATGAAATATATTTTTTCTTAAATATATTGAAATTTGATATCTTTTATTACATGTAACCTTGATCTTTATCAATATAAAATTTGCGATATGATTTATTATTTGATCCTAATAATTATAACATAACTAGAAAAATTAGTAGCACTAATATAAATAAAATTATTTTTCAAAGAAATTATATTTATGATATATAAATTAATAATATTGATAGAATTTATTTAATTTTTAGTAATATATTTATATGTTATGGTAACTCCTTTCCCTCAAAATATGTCTACTAATGTTGTTGTTGAACAATTAATAAAAAAATTTCCCCAATTTTATAAATGATGTATTAAAAATATAAACATTATTTTTATTTAGACACATAAATCCTTTCTAATATAATGTATTCTAAATTTTTTTATAATGAGTAATTTTTAAATTAATAGCGGATATATGGAATTTTATTGAAAATTGGATTCTCATTTAAGGATTTCACGTGATAGATCATTATAAAAGTAAATAAAATTATAATTAGTTTATTAATATTATTATTAAAAAATGTTATTATTATAATCAAATACATTATGAATTAAAAAAAAGTTTACTAATTAATACAATTATTTGAAAAAACAAGCATACTATTGTATCTATTGTATTAATTTTAAAATACATTCTGTCTATTTTTTTAGTTAAATTTAATAATGTGGACTCCATTTTTATAATACACATAACTAATATAATATAAATGGTCCAAATTTATAACTCCCTAATAATTCCTTTATGTTATTTATATAACTCTTATTTTATACCAATAGTTTTATTATGTGAACATAGAAATACTTTTAAATTTCCTAATTTTTTTTACTTAAATTACTTGATATAGAATAATAAAATGTGAAATAGTAATAATATATACACATGTAATAAAAATGCATTAATTTAAACAATATCAAAAGTTTTTAAATCTAACTTAATATTTCCCCTTCCTTGAATATCGTAAAAACATAATGAAGCATTAAAAAATAAATATACATTTTCAAAGGATTTCTAACAACATTTGTAACAAAAGTATTGAATGATTAATATATAATTATGGTGTATATACAAGGAAACATGAAAATTACATATTTAGAACATTTTATAATATGGATTATGGGGATTATGACCATTGATCAACAAGATAGTTGGTCATTATTAGTATAAGTGCTGCAAAAAGATTATTATTGGGATTATTTTTTAATTTTTTTTAAAAAATATAAAAATATGAAAATAAAATTTTGTTTCATGAAATAATATTATTGATAATTAAATTTTCTTTTGATATATTTATCTTATGTAACAAATTTATATGATAATATAAATTACTAATATTGAGAATAATATTTAAAATTGCCAAAAATATTATTATTCCATAAAAATTATTAATATTAAATAAATTAGGATTTCTATTTAAAATAAATTATTGAAATATATAGAGTATTATTTTGTTAGTTTTAATTTTAATTTTTTGTTGTATAATACCCAAACTATATTAGGGTGAATATTTGACAATTGATTATAAAACATGTTATTTTGGCGTGAAGTGAAAAATACATTTTTTAGGAAATACAATAAATCTTATGAAATATCCATTATATAATAATAATTAAAACATTATTAACCATTATTATTAATATAAATTAATTTATTTAATGAAATAATACATATGGGTTTTCAATTATATACACATTCCTAGAATTAAGATGGTCATGATTACAAATTTTAGAAAAAATATAATTTAGCAGTTATATGTCTATCACATTGGATTTTTATTTTACGATGTTTATAATCTGTCAATTGTAAAATGTATTTAAATTTTTTATTTGTATGGTTTAATTTAACAAATAATTATATTTTTATTTTTAGTCACAAAATTTGAACGATGGAAAAATTACCATATTATATAATATATAATTTTTTTAGTTAAAAGTCAAAAAAATAAAATCATAAAATAAAAAAAATAAAAAATTGGTTTTATGATGTGATAAAATATCATAATAATACTTTGATAGATCAATATTTAACAAAAATATTTGTATTTAATTCCGTAAAATAGTAGTTATCCTTTAATATATGAAAATAATTATTTAATCACATAATATCACTATACTTTAATATAAATACAATCATTCCCTCATTACATTACTTACAAAAATATTTTTATAAGGCCCCGACCTAAACCTTACTTAATATTGACTTAAATGAATAATTCAAATTGAGGATCTTTTCAGGTTTAGAGTTTTAGAGAATTAGGGCATAACTATTACATCTCAAAAGATTACAAAGTAGACTATTCTACTATGTTTCTATAAAATAAAAACTCTTAAAAAGAAACATGTCTAGTTCCATGTTTAAGATAGCATGACTTTCCCTTAATCCCATCCTTGACCCAATTCCACATTATGTCCTATGAAAAAAATTTCAAAATAACTTGGGGTGAGCATAAAATGCTCAGTAAGGGACACACAAATAATGAAAACTGTTAGTTTTTAAAACAACAAGTAATCCATGTATAATTTATCAAAGTAATACCTTCACCATTATGAAGTATTAAAAACTCTTCACTGAATAAAATATTATTACATACACTTTTGTTACCTAATGATTACCATAAAACCCATATAAAGAACTCATAACGTATAAAGGTAACTTGGGACATAATCATACTTAAGTGGAATAACCATACGGTCGACTTCCACACATATCACTTAATGGAATAGCCATTCGGCCAACATCCATACATAATTAATGGAATAGCCATATATCTGACTTCCATGCCCACTGCATTGGAGGTTATAACGTAACCACCCATCCTGGTATTCACGGCACCACCCGTCAAATGGCTTATCACGTAACCACCCATCAAATTTCCAAGTACCATTATTAAATCATAAGACATAAAACAAATATAATGGAAGGAAAACATTTCCACACATTGTTCACAATATATCATATAAATATATTGAAATAAAAAATCCTTTATAAAAACCATTTTCAATACCAAAATAAATATAATATTATATGGTATTTATTTCATTTTATAAACATTACGACTTATTGAGGAAGCCAAAGACCAAATAATACTTGCGGCGGT
Organism: Viscum album; assembly: GCA_963277665.1. Lineage (NCBI taxonomy): Eukaryota > Viridiplantae > Streptophyta > Magnoliopsida > Santalales > Viscaceae > Viscum > Viscum album. The sequence goes on from OY728148.1 coordinate 1,249,988,180, forward strand.
GGAGAAGGTCGTTGTCACCGCGTTTGTTAAAAGAATCATTCCATTTTTTCATTTAGTAAAACACTTTGTAGAAAAGATTCCATTTGTATAAAAGTAAAAGTCAAAGGGGTTTATACATAGTATAAAATAAAGTTGTGTATAAAACAAAATATGCCTCAATGAATGGAGATTGAGAGGAAGTCCCTTACGTCGGGTCCGACTTGACTCGATCATTCTTTAACCTCCTGAATAATAAACTGGGGTTATTTTTTACTTTCTTAAGAACCTTTTTCAAGTTAATTATTCCTTTTATATCACCTATTATCTTTTCATGAACACAATGTAATTATTTAGGAAAATTATGGTTGTTTTGTCGATATTTGGTACTTGAGTCAAAAGTGAACTTCTTATATTTACAAGTTGTTCATGTAGTAAAATATCCATTATATCAAGAATTATATTCATGATTTAGATTCCATATATATCATATAAATCCAGTAAATACATGCATTTATAATATTACATAATCATATAGAGGTAAGAAATGAAATGCACCGTTCATGGAGACGGTAAACCGTACGTACGCATGAACGCTATTTCCATTTCTATTTCATATTTAATGGAATTAAAAAATAATGATACATAATAGTATTATAATTCCCGTATGGTATCATATATAATATCATTAAATTTATCCTTTATACGTACCGCATATGGTGTTAACAAATCAAATCACTTTGAGGGGGCGGTAGTCCCCACTTCCTAAAATGATGATATCACGTTTACCCATAATAGAAACAATAAAGGAATGAAATAAATGGAAAATATGTAAGCTTATGTAAAACATAAACATATTATATATCATATATAAATATAGTGGCATCTTAATGCCCACCTTTGAATGTGTTATATGATTGTTGAACAATCAACGTTTCGTGAGACAGAAATTCTCCATCCACAGAAACAGTATGTTCTTTATCAATTAGATGAAGGTGTGTGTATGTGTAGCTCCAATACTTATTATAAAAACATCCTATTAAATAGAATATACTTTAGTGGTTACAATATAAAGGAATAAAAAGAGTTTAGGTGGATGTAGATGCAAAATAAAACATAAGAACACAAGAGAATACACTACCTTTTAATCAGTTAACTCCTTTTGATTTTAACTCAAAGGCTTCCTTGGGAAGAATTCTGCCCAAAGTGAGGATTCTAGGAGTAATATAGGGATGTGGATAGAAAAAAAGGGCAGAGATTGGCCGAACCAAAGGCTTGTGAGGTGTGGGTAAATAGGTAGAGCAGGGGGCCTTTTATAAGAGGAGAGGAGGGGCACTCTTGGAATGTAAGAAAATGATTCTTTATTTTAGAATGTGTTTTGGATTTTAATGGTCCCACATTGATGGTTTTCGAGGATAAGGATATAAGGGTTCTAAATCCACCAATATAATTGGTTTTGGACATGTGTAGGTCTTAGATTTTACATTATATTTCCATTTTATTTAAATCGTTAAATAATGAGGTAATCACTACGTCATCATGGTGTCATAAATAATTTAATTTATTTAGTGTCTAAACATTATTAAAAAAATATCATGATGTAGTAAATCTTTTTATATTTATAATAAATATTAATAGCAAATACCTTACTTGTGTAACCCCATTTAAATTTGTTTTTAGTAAAACAACTAATGTTTGTGACATTTTTATATTCACATTAAATAAAAAGTTATTAAAGTCATTTTCATACAAAATTTACTCCATGGGGTCCCCAAGTTGACACATGGATTTTCTTGGTCGGCCATGACACATCCAATAAGGTTAGGACATGTGTCACGTTCATTTCATATTATTAAAACATTATTTTTACCTTAAACTACACTAATTGCCTCTAATTGCGATTAAAAACATTAAAGATACAATTCACCAAAAATTTATTTTAATCCCATTGAACCACATTTTACTTCTTAATGACAAACATGTATGTCTTATTTTTGAAATTCAAAACCCATTGGTGGTAAAATTTCATTTAAATGAAAAATGAGTATTTTTAAGTACCACTTCGTGTTTTCATTATTCATCAAAAATTGATTTATTTCAGAAAAATACCTATAATTCACCCTAAGATATATTTGATATTATGAATTAAAAAATGATGTCTATTTTACAAAATTCAAAACATATAAGTTGAATTAATTAATTTAATAATTAATTCCGATTTTCAAAACAAATAGCGTGCTTTTATGAAACAAAAAGTATCAAATGATTGACACTAGTTCAAGTCTGATTTCAATGTGAAATTAATTCCAATGACCACTATTGGATTAAATGGTAAAAATATATTATAATTTCACTTTAAAACAACCTCAAAATATAATATAATCATATTAAAAATTATATTAAAAAGTGGTGTTGAATTAAAATACAATATTTTTCACTATTCATTAAAAAATGATATTTATCAGAAAAATACAGATTATTTACACAAAGTAAATTTTGATGTCCCGATTCTAAAAAAGAATTTTATTTGGTCCAATAGAATTTATAAGAGTGACCAATACTATATTTAATGACGGTTCTCCATCAAAAGATGATAAGTGGGCCTTTAGTGAAAATTAGAGTATATATGCCTAAAATTAAATTCTTTTCGTATTTTAAGCCTTTATCCTTTATTGGAAAAATGTAAAAACATTTAAAAACATATATAATCATATTTTAGTTATTTCTATTCATTCCAGCCAATACAACAGCTACGTGTTAACTAACATTTAAAATAATATTATTTTATTACTAATGTGCAACGTAAGATTCCAAATAAACTCTTTGTTGTGTATTGGGTACGCTATCGAATATATTAACCCATTCAAAGAAGAATTAATATATATTTTTCAAATATTAATAAATATGAAAACGTATTATTCCATATTTACCTAGGATGTAACATCCTTCCCCCCTTCTAGGAATTGCGTCCTTGCAATTTTATTCACTTATAAAAATATGTTGGGGTATTTATCCCTCATAGCATTTTCAGATCCCCACGTTGCCTCTTCAACCATATGGTTTTTCCACAAACCTTTACGTGGTGAATTACCTTATTTCACAACACTTTCTCTCTTCGGTCAAGAATATGGACTGGTTTTTCTTCATAAGAGATATTTTCTTCCAACTGTACTACTTCCGGGCTCAAAACATTAGATGGATCTGGCATATACATTCTCAGCATCGAAACATGAAAAACATCGTGTACCTTAGATAAACACGGAGGTAAAGCCACTTGGTAAGCAACTAATCGAACTCTCTCCATAATTTCATATGGTCCAATGAACCTTGGACTCAGCTTTCCTTTCTTACCAAATCATATCAAACTTTTCCATGGTGAAACTTTGAGAAAACATGATCAACTACCTCGAAAGATAGATCCTTCCTCCAGTTATCTACATAACGTTTTTGTCTACTCGGAGCTGTTTTCATGTGTTTCTGAATCAAATAAACTATCTCTGCCATCTCTTCTACCTATTCTAGTCCCATCAGCTTCATTTCACCCACTTCATCCCAAAAATCTACAGTTCGACACCGTTTACCATATAATGCCTCAAATGGAGCCATATGTATACTGGAATGAAAACTGTTATTATATGAAAACTCAACCAAAGAAGAATGTTGGTTCCAACATCCCTGATAATCCGTAGAGTAGGCACGCATCATATCCTCCAATGTCTGAATTGTCCATTCTGACTGCCCATCTGATTGAGGATGAAAAGCTGTACTAAAATTTAATTCAGTACCCGAAAACTTCTGAAGGCATTTCCAAATGTTAGAAGTAAACCTGGGATCACGATCAGATACAATGGAGAGAGGAACTCCATGTAACCTGAATATATAATTAAGATACAAATTAGAATGTTAATCTAGAGAGAAAGTATCTCGAATAGGAAGGAAATGAGTAGATTTAGTCAATCGATCAACAATAACCGAGATTGCATTATTACCTCTAGATGTCTTCGATAATCCCACAACAAAGTCCATGGATATATTTTCTCATTTCCACTCTGGCCTTGGAAAAGTCTGAAGCATCCCTTTTGGTAACTACCGCTCTGCTTTAACCAGATGAAAATTCAAACACTTCATAGTAAAATCAGCAATATCCCATTTCATTCCATCCTACCAGTAATACGTCCGAAGATCTCTGTACATCTTAGTACTGCCAGGATGAACTGAAAATAGGGAACTATGAGACTCACATAACAACTCAATCTTCAACTGTGAATCACAAGACACACATAATCTCTTCCCAAACCTCAAAACACAATCATTATCAATGTTGAATTTAGGCAACATACCCATCGGAACCATCTCTACCATTTTCTGCAACTCACTATCATGCTTCTATTCTTTCTTAATTCTATCTAATAGGGATGATCTCACTAATACCTGAAAAAAAACAGAAGAACATCCTGCACAAACAATTTCTATGACAAATTTCATCAAATAAAAAACCAAAGGATCTCATTCCAAATGTAGAATGGTTAATGAAGCATTATTTTTTCGACTCAAAGCATCCGCCACTTTATTTGTGCTTCCCGAATGGTAATGAATTGTATAATCATAATCCTTGATTAATTCCAGCCATCTCCTCTATCTCATTTTAAATTATTTCTTAGTGAGTATATACTTTAAACGTTTTTTATCAGTGTATATTTCAAACCGTACTCCATACAAATGATGCCTCCAAATATTTAAAGAGAAAACAACAGCAGCTAATTCCAAATAATGTGTAGGGTAATTTATCTCAAGAGTTTTCAACTGATGTAAAGAAAAAGCAATTACCTGATCATTAAGCATTAGGAATCAACCAATTCCTTTTAATGAAGAAACATTGTATATAACAAACTCACCATTCTTGTAAAGAAGTTCCAAAACTAGAGGATTCTCCAATCTTCTTTTCATCTCCTGAGTCAACCGAGCCATCAATGCAATAAACTGTTTAGTTCTAATTCTGACCATCTCAGGATAATAATTTGAAAGGACATTTCCCGCTGTATTCCTTCCTAGAAAAGACGCTCTATTTCCGCTACGAAATACCATTCTTAACAAATAAATATCTTAGGTGATGCAACATGGTAATCTTTAAATGCTATATCATTTTAGTCATACCATAAATAAATTTATAATTTAACAATTTTATAAATATTAAAGGTGTCTAAACTGACCTCTGATACCAACTATAAGGCCCTGACCTTAAACCATACTTAATATTGAATTAAATAAATAATTCACATTGAGGATATTTTCAGGATTAGAGTTTTAGTGAATTAGAACATAACTATTACATCTCCAAAGATTACAAAGTAGACACTTCTACTATGTTTCCATAAAATAAAAACTTTTAAAAAGAAACATGTCTAGTTCCATGTTTTAGATATCATGAATTTCCCCCGATCCCATCCTTGAACTAATTCCACATTAATTCCTATGAAAAACATTTCAAAAAAACATGGGGTGAGCATAAAAATCTCAGTAAGGGATACACAAAGAATGAAATCTGTTTGTTTTTAAAACAACAAGTAAACCATGTATACATTATCAAAGTAATACCTAAACCTTTATGAAGTAGTAAAAATTCTTCACTAAATAAAATATCATTACTTACCATTTTTAACCAAAATATTACCATAAAACCAATATAAAGAACACATAACATATAAAGGTAACTTGGGAAATAAACATACTTAAGTGGAATAACCATACGGTCGACTTCCACACGTATCACTTAATGGAATAGCCATTCGGCCAACATCCATACATACTTAATGGAATAGCTATACAGCCGACTTCCATACCCAATGAATTGGAGGTTATAACTTAACCACCCGACCTGGTATTCACGAAACCAACCATCATATGGTTTATCACGTAACCACCCATCAAATGTCCAAGTACCATTATAAAATCATAAGACATAAAACAAATATAATGGAAAGAAAATATTTCCACACATTGATCAAAATATATCAATTAAATATATTGATATAACAAATCCATTATGAAAACCATTTTCAATACCAAAATACATAAAAGAGTATATGGTATTTATTTCATTTTAAAAGCATTATGACTTATTGAGGAAGCCAAAGACCAAATAATACTCGTGGTGGCAGAACATGTCGTTGTCACCGCGTACGTTAAAAGAAACATTCCTTTTTGTCATTTAGTAAAATGATTCATAGAAAAAGATTCATTTTGTATAAATTTTAAATTCAAAGGGTTTTATACAACGTATAAAAGAATGTTGTGCATAAAACAGAATATGCCTCAATGAAAGGAGATTGAGACGAAGTCCCTTACCTAGGGTCCGACTTGACTTGATTGTTCTTTAACATCCTGAATAATAATCTTGAGTTAATTTCTACTTGCTAAAGAACCTTTTTCAACTTCATTATTCCTTTTATATCACCTTTTATCTTTTCATGAACACTATGTAATTATTTAGGATAATAATGGTCGTTTTGTCGATATTTGGTACTTGAGTCAAAAGTGAACTTATTATATTTACATGTTGTTCACGATGTAAAATATCCATTATCTCAAGAATTATATTCATTATTTAGATTCCACATATATCATATATATCCATTATATACATGAATTTGTAATATTACATAATCATATAGAGGTAAGAAATGAAATGCACCGTTCACGGAGACGGTATGTCGTACGTATGCATGAATGCTACATCCATTTCTATTTCATATTTAATGTTATTAAAACATAATGAAACATAATAGAATTATAATTCCATTATGGTATCATATATAATATCCTTAAAATTATCCTTTATACTTACCACATATGGTGTTAACGAATCAAATCACTTTGAGGGGGCGGTAGTCCCACTTCCTAAAATGAAGATATCGCATTTACCCATAATGGAAACCATAAAGGTATGCCATAAATGAAAAATACAGAAGCATAAGTAAATCATAATAATATTATATATCATATATAAATATAGTGACATCTTAATCGCCACCTTTGAATGTGTTATATAAGTGTTGAACAATCATCGTTTCATGAGGCAGAAATTTGCCATCCACAAAAATAGTATGTTCTTTCACCATTAGATGAAGGTGTGTGTATGTGTAGCTCGAATACTTTTTCTAAAAACATCCTAGTATATTAAAGATAATGTATTTGTTACACAAGAAAGGAATAAAAAGAGTTTAGGGGGTTGGAGATGCAAAATAAAACATAAGAACACAAGAGAAGACACTACCTTTAAATCAGGTAACTCTTTTTGATTTGATCTCAAAGGCTTCCTTGGGAAGACATCTGCCCAAAGTTAGGATTCTAGGAGTAATAGAGGGATTTGGAGAGACAAAACGTGCCTAGATTGGCTGAACCAAAGGCTTGAGAGGTGTGGGTAAGGATGTAGAGGTGGGGGCCTTTTATAAGAGGAGATGAGGGGAACTCTTGGAAAGTAAAAAAATGTTCCTTTATTTTAGAATGTGTTTCGGATTTTAATGGTCCAACATTGATGTGTTTCTAGGATAAGGTGATAAGGGTTTTTAATCCACCCATACAATAGGTTTCGGACATGTGTAGTTCTTATATTTTCCATTATATTTCTATTTTATTTAAATAGTTAAATTATGAGGTAATCACTACATCATCATGGTGTCATAAATAAATTAATTTATTTAATGTCTAAAAATTATAAAACAAATATCATGATGTATTAAATCTTTTTAGATTTCTAATGAATATGTATAGTAAAAAATATGAATTTTATAACCTCATTTAAAAATTGTTTTAGTAAAACAACTCATGTTTGTGACACTTTTATTTTCACATTAAATAAAAAGTTATTAATGTCATTTTGCTACCTAATTGGATCCATGGGGTCCCAAAGTTGACCCATGGTTTTTCTTGGTCGGCTATGAAACATAAAATAATGGTAGGACATGTTTCAAGTTTATTTAATATTATTAAAACATTATTTTTACCTTAAACTACACTAATTACCTCTAATCGCTATTAAAAACATAACAGTTACTATTCACCAAAAATTGTTTTAATACCATTGAACAACATTTTACTTATTAATTACAACCATGTATGTTGGATTTTCGAAATTCAAAACACAAAGGTGTTAAAATTTCATTTAAATGAAAAATTAGTTTTTTTAAGTACCACTTAGTGTTTTCACTATCATCAAAAATTGAAGTTTTTTAGAAAAATACCAAAACTTTTCCCTAAGCTAAATTTGATATTCCTAATTAAAAAATACTGTCTATTTTACAAAATTCAAAAAATATAAGTTGAATTATTTAATTTAATAATTAATTCTAGCTGTCAAAACAAATAGCATGTTTTTATGAAACAAAAAGTATCAAAAGATTGACACTATTTGAAGTCCGATTTCAAAGTGAAATTAATTCCAAAGACCACTATTGTATTAAATGGTAAAAATATATTTTAATTTCACATTAAAACCACTTAAAAAGATAATCTATTCATATTAAAAAATTATATTAAAAAGAGGTTTTGAATTAAAATAGAACATTTTTACTATTCATTAAAAATGATCTTTATCGGAAAAATACAGAAAATTTACACAAAGTAAATTTTGATGTCCGGATTCTAAATAATAATTTTATTTGATCCAATACAATTTATAAGAGTGACCACAACTATATTTAATGACGGTTGGCCATAAAAAGTTGATAAGTGGAACTGTAGTGAAAATTAGAGTATATATGCCTAAAATTGAATTCTATTCATGTTTTAAACCTTTATCCTTTATTGGATAAATGTAAAAACATTTAACAAAAATATATAATCATATTTTAGATATTTCTATTCATTCCCGCCAATACAAAGGCTATGTGTTAACTAACAATTAAAATAATATTATTTTATTACTACTATGCAACGTAAGATTCCAAAGAAACTATTTGTTGCGTATCAAGTACGCTATCAAACATAGCAACCCATTCAAAGTATAATTAATATTTAGTTTGCAAATATTAGTAAATATGAAAATGTATTATTCTTTATTTACCTCAGATTTTACACTTTTAGAATGATTTCATTCTCCATTTCCCTCCAAATATTCACTCAAATATGGATCCATAGTTTTTATAAATCCATATCAATCTATAAGAATCATATTTACAAGGTATGATACCCCCCCTATTCCAATTTCCATTAAATCTCCTACATTGTATTTATCATAATGAAGTTCAACATTATATGTTATAAAAAATTTATAATTTTTTATTTAGTATAAAATATATGTTAAATAATGAGATATCATTTACCCTCTCTCGTTATGACCATTAACTGACGTGTTAATATGCCACAATTTAGTAAGGGATCTCATCTTACTCCTATTTATTCAATAACCTCCTTTATTTTTTTCCTTTTGGATTCAATTAAGTCATGTTGGATTACCTTATCACACATATATTTTACTACCCACTTGATATTAATGTTTTTAGATATCCCTTTCACAATCATTTCCCCTCTCATAAGCATATTTTTACCCATGTTATGATATTTAAATCTTCCTACAAATTTCAATGTGAAACAATTAGTAAGTGAATACTAGAACCCATTTAAACAAAATGGTATTCAACTATATGTACCGACTATTATTTAATGGGTAAAATTCATGTATCTTACATCACTACTCAATAATGGGGTTAAAAGTATTAAATACATTATTTTTTATATGATATTTTTGGCACACTTATTCATGCATGTGGCAGGATTATGATGGGTTCACCTAGATAGACCTAAAATGCATTGAGAAAAGATATAATCTCATGATATGACATTAATAGGGAACAATACAGAATAATAATCTCACCTTGTTATGAAGGATGTGTGGTTAATAATGTTTTATGCTTATGATGTCAATAATAAAGTTAATGCTACAGACATGTTCTACCTTTTGGTTATCATATTATATCATTCATCATTGACCAAATTTATTATAATCATACCATTTCATGTCTCATTAATATGAATATTTACTGACAAGTTATACATACACCATGTTATTGTTGTGATTCAATTATTTGGATATATAGCCTTCCCCTTTCATTAGTATGACCAAATTTAATATAATGTTGTTTAAAAAGAATAAAAAAACCTTAATATCATGTTATGGTTGATTTCCATTTTTATATTGTATCCCTATTTCATTATGTTATTTTATGTTAAAAAATCTCCCTAAATTACATGGAATATTTGTCTTCTAGGATGTATTGACTAAAAAATTATATAATAAATCATGAATCAATGTGTAAGAATGTTATGAGTTTTCATAGCTGGTATTAAAAAATGACAATATATTTTGGAGATTAGATTTTAAAATAAATAATAAATGACATAAGGATAAAACAGTGAATAAGAAAGAATCTATAAATGTATTGTACATTATAGATTGAGTGGTTTCCATTAAAATACATCAATATTTGGATAATGTAAGTGGATGTGGCTCCAGTATAGACTTACCTTGGGGTTTCAACCTAAGAAACATAATATTCAAATTTACTAAAATGATATTTAGTGCATTCCAATTAGTCTTAAAATATTTAATTACACAATACCATTATTTTAGTTATGTTATGAGTTTTTATTTTGGTTTCCCTTTTTTGTAGGAAGAATTTTCTTAGCCGTGAATTCTGATGATATCAGTAATGGTGTGTTCTAATTGTTTTTTATTTTCATATTTTCCATATTCTTTTCTACTATTTTCTAGGTATTAACAATATTTTAAGTGGTTTCTATGGATTTTTTATGCATATTGGACTCACCCCATGATCTCAAATAACATTGTGAATTTTTATATACCCTGTAATGGTTACATGTCATGTAATGAGAAATTTGGTATTTAATGTAATCTGTTAATAAAATTTGAATGTAACATAAAATGAAATGGATTCATGATGTGTAAAATATTACAAGTCATGTAATTTCCTATGTTCTATATTTTTAGGTTACGTGTAGGATTTTGAGTATTAATTATACACTATGACATTCCCATATCGGCTGAATCTCATTAACAAGGCAATTTTGGGTGTCTTAATTATAATAAAAATGATCCATTCATCGATTACATATCATGGTTACACACTCAATCACTCTAGTCAATCTTTTATCCTAGTTTCTCTCTTTTTGTTAGTTGTAGAACTATTTTATATCAGTATTTGCTTCTAGATTATGTTTAATATCTGTCATTTTAATTCATTAGTCATCCCTTGTTTTATTAATGTAGATCATGTGGTTTCCAATCCCCATTGACAAATAATGTATGGTTTTCTACACAATATAAGGTAGAGTAATCTATTTATATATTATAATTTCATGAATTTTTTTATATAAATTCATTGAGATTTGATGTGTATTTTTGGGAATTTTAATTTAATAGAGAATGAGTAAAATATTGAAATGGTTTTCTTGTTTTGAAAATATAATTCTATGAATTTTAAATAAAAAAGTGGACTTAAAATTCATGGAAAACAATTTTCTCATTGAAATAGTTTAATAAGCCTATGATCAAGGTTTTTAAAATATAAATTACGCAACATTTCATAATTCAAACATTGGGTACATAATGATTGAAACATGGGTAGCCTTAGTGTGTTTTACATCACTCTGATTTATCTTATTATATATATATATGTTCAATTTAAATTATTTATGTTAGTTGAATCCAACCATATTCCTTTTTAGGTTTGTGAAGGTCTTTTATGAACCTTTCCCTTGGCTGGAGCCTGGAAGGTTTGTGGACTATAGTTTCTGGTGGTTTATTACGTTATAGTTTATTTCTTAGATATTAGATCACATTTATATTTATATATTAATAACCTTAAAAATATTTTTTCTCAATGGTTAACATGGAATTAAATTTATAAAAATCCAAGGAATATTTGAAATTTTATTTCAAAATGATTAATTTTTAAATGATTTTGTAAAACTGTTATTTTTTAAAACATGGGGTAGTGCATTCCTATAACTAGATTGTTTAGTGGAATCTTATTGGGATATATTTATCACACACTACTTCTACATGAAGGTTGTTTTAGAAACTATTTTATAGGACATTATTAATGGAAATTACATTCAATAGTGATGTAGGTCATCTATTTTTTCACTATTTTATATTTGGATATTTTAGTGGTTACATGGTCACACTGATACCTTTTCAATATTATTTACTTTTTTCTCATTTATAATTTTTTGATCTATTGTATATTATATTTTAATTATTTTATTACTCTCGTTATATTTCATATTATACAAATTTTCACATTTTTTTTATAAGTTTACCCCACTCCGTATTTGGTTGGCAGTGGAGAGAGGATTGGTTATCCTGGGTTGGTCCATCAGAATTTAGTAGCAGAGACATACTCATCCTGAAGTGTGTCATCAATTTTTTATGTTTCATATGAATATTTTATTACGATTATAGGAAATAAACCATATTGTGCGGGAATGTGTCACTGCATACTCACACCTCATTAATAAATCATAATCTTCATGAATGACTTAAAAATAAAAATTAATTCCTACACAATGTTTTTTGAATGTCTATAATAAATATTATAGTATTATTAAATAATTTTCCTTATCTAAAATGTCTGAGGACTTGGTTTTGGTATGGAAATTCAAATAATCTATGTAGAAATATTCTTAAATGGACAATGTCTTGTAAAATTTGTTTTTTTGGTGATATGATACATAACTAATTTAATGTTATTTTAATAAATAATGTGTTTGAATTCTTATTTTATGTTATATGGTTTTTAGAAATTTTCATGGATAATTGGTTATTGAATTGTGTTTAACAAACAATTGTAACTATAATATCTCTTAAAAATAAAATATTGGATTACAGGGTGAAGGTTCCCTAAGTGGATCCTCTAGTGGACCCTATTTTGGTTGTATCAGTGATTGTTTCAGTCATACTCTAGGGACAGTGGGTCCAATAAACAAAATATAATAATTGGATAATGGTTATGAATTTTTCATGAATTTTCTACTTATCATTTGTGGTGATAGTGTACCACATGATTTAGATGATTTTTTGAATAAATTTAATGTATCTATAATTTTTTATAAGCCACCAGATTATTTTTAGTTGGGTGTTCCCACATATTGGTATTAAATACAAGGGGAGGAATTGTGTAACTCAATAGTGATATATATGTTTCATTAAGGCCTTAACTGGGTCACAATAAATATGATCATCAATAAAAAAATGTATACCATGTAATTATGTGAGAAATTAACAATGAATTTATCGCATTGGTGTATGGGATAATTCAATTATAGATTACTCCACTAGATTTTCTATGTTGGTGGATCTGGTACTCGATTTTTTCCTCAATTATAACATGAAGGCTCAAACATTCTAGATGGGGTTACAGACTTATCTTTAGTTTATTATTCTTATTTTGTACCTTTTAAGGTTTATAGAAATGGGTGATGAAGATTATTTGGCTAATGTAGACCTATATGGTATTATAAATAAGAAATGAGACTCAGTTGGTTTACCAATTTCTTATGGTTTTCATTTGATTATAAAAGTGTGTGAAAGAGTGGTTAGTTTATTATATCAACTATTTCAAGGGAATCTACAATGAAAACAATGAATTATTTTCAACCCATGCGGGTGGTGTTGTCTTAGTAAAAAACCATGTATAGAATATCCTATAACTTGTTACATTTGTAGAGGATTTTTTCATTTGAATCATTTCCGTGATATGATACTTCAAATTAATAAGGCAGGTTCCACTTTTTACAATGTCTCATAGTTTAATTTAGATACATCCAAAGGTAGTGGGTATCATTCTAAAGAGAAGGATGATTCTAATGTGGCCATGTTCATAAGAAATTATGAATTGGAATTTTTACTATATGAATTTGATGTTATGATAGATTTTTTTTGAGTTATAGTGTTTATTTCATCTTCTATGTTGTTATCTTTGTTTGGTAAATGTGGTACTTGTTATTTTATATTTTCAATTTTTGTTTGACAGGTTGGGTTTTCATTTTGAGATTATTTCATTCTTTTTCTATCATTCCATTCCATTAATAAATATGTCTAAACAAGGAATCAGATATCCAATACGACAGGTTGGAATATGAGACATTGAGTTTGTCTAGGAATTCCTAGTTAATGACCATGACAATATAGAATTGATAATGAAAATGTATTGTATTTTAAGAATAATGGACTAGATATGTTTTTATCACAGTTGGATTTTGTTATAATCTAGAATTAGAGCCACACTTGTTTCCCTGATATAGTGGTAATCTTTTACGTGTACCGAAAGGTAATCTCTTCATTATTATAGATTAATATAATGGTAGTTGTCAAAAATATTTTTTGATGAATTTCACCCATGAATGGGGTGTATTCTACATTCTATTGTCTGTGAGTTACCTGATCATTTTTTAGATAATGTTTCTATATTTATACTTAATATATAGGGCAATTTTAACATGACCTATTACATGGGTTGGATTTTAATTCATTGTCATCATATGGAATTGAACATGAAGAGTTGGTGGAACATAATGTCCATTATAAGGACTTGGATCTCAAAGGATTTATTCAACATAGAATTTTTCTATGGAAATTTATTATACTATTTTCTATGATGGATTATGAATGTTTTAGAATATTTATTTAATATCTAATGTTGAATATGGTTACCATTACAAATATATATAATTTACCAATAATTAATGATCTATTTTACCAGTTGACGGATTATCATTGGCTTTCTAATATTGTATTTTGGTAGGGGTACCAAAATTTTTCAATATAAGAATATTATATACCCATGAAAAAATTACATTGTACTTATGTGAATTGTTAGTTTTAGGTTTTTCCATTTGGACTAACTAATGCTATTATGGTATTCATATCATGGATAAATCAAATATTTCCTCGATCATTTTAACATTTGAATATATGTTCATAGATGATATCAATTTTTACTACATATCATAGTCTTATAAGAGAAAACATTATAATACAATTATTATATCATAGAGTTATCACTGTATGTATAGTAATAATTCCATGTGTGATTTTTTTATTTTATATGCGAATTTTTTGGGACATGGGATATCTGAGAGGGGAGTATCAATTGATCCAAAAATGAATATTCCATTTTTAATTGAGGTATGGCCATGATCATGTTTGATATCCAATGATTCTTGGATATGGAACATATGTAAAGTCATTTCATACGTGTCTTCTCTAGGATCACATCATTGATGACTGATGTAACCCATAAGTGTGTAATGATAGAATTTAAAAAAATATTTGAGATATTTTCATTATTTATACCTAGGGATGAATTCAAAACTAGTTTTGAATCATTTAATTCTAGGTTTAGGTTATAATTTTTTTAGTGATACTTCTATTATGGGTGTTGGATGTGTCATGATGAAAGGGAAATAGGTTGTAGAATATGAATTACTCTTGTTTTTCATTCATGAGAATAACATTCCTATCCATGATCATTAGATGTAATTTATTATGAATGATCTCAAAATGTGACATCATTATCTCTTTGAAGATCAATTTATAGTATATTTTGATCAGAAAAGCCTTAACAATTTTTTCACTTACAACGATCATAAATTATGAGAGGAACACTAGGCTGAGAATCATAATAACATATATTTTTATATCTTATATACCCCAAAGTATGTGATTTTGGGGTCTCATTCATTGATACTATATTTACCGACGCCATATGTGAATCAATAAATTTAGAAGTTATATCTATTTAGTTTTTTTGCTGAGATGAGTTTTGGAATTATGGAGGATGAAATACAAGTGTTCAAGGAATCAACAATTATTAAATCTCATCATTATTAACGATTTAAACATATTTAGATAGTAAAAACTAAGATCCAATGCATAGGATAAATCCTAAATGATGGTTAGAACTTGTGTATGTAGTCTCAGTCTCTTATTTGCGTTATGTATTTCCATAGTAGGACGGTTGTACTACTATCTTTGAGGTAATAGATTCATGATTGTGGGCACTAGCCAAATCCTTCTGTGAACCATGGGGATAAAATATTGAAACATGATTCGAGTAGTCATTTTTTGATACCATTGATGAGGAGATCATTTATATATTTTTAATCAAGGTGTCTCACTTGTTATCATGTAAAGGTCGAACACTGTAGAGAATCATGTATTTTGAATCCTTCATTCATTATAACTTGGAAGTGGGGTGAGGTTTATATAGATTTAATCATTGTTTACCATATCCCCAATATGGGAATGGGGAGATTTGGGTGATTATTCAATGGATCATTAAATTAGTTACTTTCATCATATTAAAGTAAATGAATTAATTGAATATATAGGGTAATTTTATGTTCGAGAAATTATGAATCTTTACTAGGATTATTCTGTAATGGATTCTGATATGGATGTGAGGCATACATCATGATTGTGGAATGGATTGAAATTTTAAATGGGATATGAATTGAAATTATCCGCACATTCCTTCTATGGATCGATGGATAAATTGACAATGTTATTCAGATTCTTGATTATATCCTTAATGATTATGATCTTGATTTTAGTCAAACATTATATAGAATTTTTTGGTCGTGTTTTCTATTAATAATTTCAATTAGGATGTTATTAGAATTATTTAATTTGAGGCTTTGGATGGGTATGCATGTAAATATTTCTTCTGTTTGGAAGTGTGGGGAGGGAGGTCATTGGTTGTGATAAGTTTCATTCAGGAGACACACGAGGTAGTGAATTTTTATTAGAGCTAAATGATAAGCCTTGAGAGTTCTCAAAAATAATATGCGGACTATCGGCATTAGTGGGAGGACTTTTAGGTTGGTGATCTGGCCATTATCATAGTTTCACCCTAATCAGTACATCATTAGATGGGTAAGAAAGGTATGTTCAAAATACAGCTTGTGGATCCCATTTAAATCAATGGGATAATGATTAAGGATCCTAATTGGTAATTTTCATGATTGATCATAACTTTTATAAATGAAAAATTTCAGGTTTCCCAAGTGAGGATGTATATACAAGAACCTTACCATATGATAAGATGTGAAGATGTTTTTCTTGATAATTATACCACATTGGTTGAGAATCCAATTCTGATTACAGATTAGAGGGATAGAAACAAATGTGGTAAAACAATTCCCTAGGTATATGTATTGTGGAGGTGAAGACATGATCACCATGAGGTAGGGGATGGTGATTTGTTTGTGAGGTAGCAATTGCATACTAGTTTTTTTGTTCTAAAATATTGATTTATTTCTAAGGATAATGTAATTTTATTATGGGGATACAATAACATATTGATACCTTTCAAACACTTTTATTATGATCAATATATTTTTTTTCACATCTTCAATGGGAGATTTTTCTTAGCGCGTTTTTGGGATAATACCAAAAATGTTGTAGTCATATATTTTTTCATTTTTTATATCTACCATAATGTTTTGTTCTACACTTTATGTAGTTATATTACATGAAATGTTAATTCCTTCAGGACTCATTACATGAATTTAAATCATTATGGGAGATTTTACATATTGTGTAATGGAGTCACATAATATAAAGTGAAATAAACATTTTAATTAAATAGGTTATGTGTTTCTCATGATAATATAAAATTAATGGTACTCAAGACTTGTAAAAGATTACATTTAATAAAGATCCATATATTCTATTTTTTTGTGATTCTTGAGGGTTGATTAGGTTTCAATCATTCATTCATTTTTATTTTCTTAGCTAGGTCTATTACACTATGAAATTTTATATGTCCTCATTCAATTTTGGATTGGATCATTCAGAGATTGATCAGTACGATTTGAGAAAAATGGAAGGACACATAGTTTTATGTAACTATGTGGTGTGGGCCCCATATATTTTCTATCTATATGAGATCTATATAGTTACAATTAGGATCTCAAATGGTTTAATGAATCTATGGGGTGTAGGTTCATTCTTATATGTGGGACCTACAGTTTTTATAGATCCAAATTGTAAGGTTTGTTCACTTTTGGGAAAAGCATGTGCAGTAACGGTTTTCCATTGTATTTTGAGGTAGAATGACATTTTCTTTAAAATAAAAAAATGAATAAATATAATTTTATTATACTACTGTGCAATTAATTTCATGTGTGGGATATCTCCCTTGATATAAAATTTCCTATATTTAGATCTTCATCTACTATTCAAACTTAGATTAAATTAATATTAGTCTCATTGAATTCCTACTAATAATTAATACAATCATGTTATTTTTTTTCATTTGAATTTGTATTAGAAGAAATATTTATTTCATTTTTAATATGACGAATTTTTAGTTTCTTCTATTATTATTTATTTTTCATCTAAGATAAATCAAATTAGAATCTAATTAGAGATGGGAAATCTACTATAGACCTATTGTATATGGTATATTCATTCCCTATTTGGAATGATTCATTACATAGATAGATACCATAGTGTTACACGGTTGAATTCCTATAGTTTCACCTAAAATGAATTATATTTTAGAAATAAATTTAATTGAACCTTTTAGATATTACCAATAATTTATTGAGAATTTTTGGAGTCTGTTTCACAATATAAGTTCACTAATATAATGTGACTTTGAGATTTTGCATTTTAAACCACACAATGGGTGTGCGAATAATATATTATAGTTAGAGTAAACCCAATTATAATTGAATTGAATTAAATTGTTTTATTATGAAATATTCTACCTTATATTCTATTTGATATATGATGTTAATTTTTTACTATTTTTATGTGGAATTGTTATGTGAGGGGGTAAACCCATGGTTTGGGAAATTTTATAAAATATGAAATGAATAGAATGAATTATAAGAATTCATATTATATTGGCTCCCATGGTGGGTCCACCATTGATCGTAACTTCATTTGTTTTCGTGGAAGCTACTTTATGGGTCTTTATAATGGTAGATCATTAATTATAGGAGATTTCATTTTTGGTATTTATTATGTGTAATTCCATGTGCCTTGCTACCGCTTGGATCTAGCATGTCTGGGATAGAAGTGGACATAGTATGTTTTCATACTCTTTGGACCCCTATTCATATTTAACTGAGTTTATATTGAGATTATCCTTGGACTGGAGGAGAAATCTTTTGATTAAATATACCTTTGATCCATACATCTAGGTTATTACACACATAATTATACTGTCCAACCCTGGTTAATATGAATATCATTATTATACGGGTCAATCATGAGTCTTATGACATTTTAGTTTATATGGTGTGGTCATGAATGATATGATATGTTATGAATAAATTTTTTCATTGGTGAATACTTCCATTTTTATCCTTATTCATTGTTATAAGAGACTAATTATTATTTCAATGGTTCCTTGTTTTGTATGATGTTATCTCATTAAAATTTTCCTTTTTTCTATGGTCATTTTACATGTATTAATATCATATTTGTTATATAATACACTCAATATAGTATTTATCAATCAACTAGGAATTTTTATAAACTCATTGGGTGTTAGAAAACTACGATTATATATCCCACCCTATTCATATCGGCATTCAGTACTTAGGTAGACTATATAAATTTATTTAGGGATGGGGGAAAGGAACCATAATAGGATGGCATATATTTCCATGCAAGGGTCAAGGGGATCACATGACTAGTGGGAAACATCTCGTATTCGTGGAGGTGTACATGAGGTCAAGTGACCAACTAGCTTGAAGTCATGTGACTTATAGTTTTATCATAGAATTTTTTAGTTCATATTTTATAGTTTTATAAAAATGATGGATTCTGTGATAGAATTGGAATTTTTTAGAAAGTTGTACCTTTGTGTATATAACCATAATATTGAAATATTTTAAATTTCTAGGAATAGAAATATCTTTTTTTTTGTGATTTTCCATATCATATTTGATTTGATTCAATTATTGTGTGATTAAACAGAATTTTTATGTTATAAGTGAAATGATTTAGGGTTATATTTTTTTAATCAAATTAAAATAGTTTATTGCATCTCGTGCATAACTTTAGTCACTTTATAGTTTTTACATTCGATGAATTATGTTATGCCATACAATGTTCATTCCATGATTTCTTGATGTAGTGTTACATGACATGAATGATATAATTAATATTTTGGTAGATGAGTTGGGTAGTGGATGGAGAAAATCGTAGTTGGTTCTTAGAGTTCATTACATAAACTAAATTGTGTTTTACTGATTATTTTACAAAAATCAACCTATGTAGACAACTATGGAAAATTGAGTCATGGATAATTAGTGGCATGGGCTGGATGGAATTATGGTATGGATTTGGTAGACATAATATTTATGTCCATGAGGAGTATGGGACCTAATAGATATTATGTGGTGAAAAATTTTGTTAAACGATATAAAATGAAATGTAAATTGATGATGAATTCAAATGGGAATTGAAAATTTTAAAAGGATAAGTTGACCTAGTGAAAATATCTTTGTGGGTAGAAAGCAATTTCCCTATTTACAATGGAGGATATTTCTTTTTTAATTATATTATAATAATAATCATCCTATGTGGTATGAATTTATGATATGAATGTTTTGACTAATCATATTGTATTAGTTATGAATTATTCTATATATCTTTTATGTAGTGTATGTTTGGAATTATAGAGAAATCCCACCAATATAACCACCAGAAATATGCCAGGTGCGGGTTGGGACATATATGATTTTGAGGTCGTAGACCATTGGATACTAGTGTATCATCATATATTTTTAGATGAGGAACTAATGTATTTAACAAAAATAGGTGTTGATTCATACATCTAAAAGATGTTTTCTTTCTTTATGCTTCCTTTTTGGGATTCAATTCAACATTATATATCATCGGATGAGATTATTTTCTTTTTAAATATGTATAATAATCCACATTTTTATGCGGATTTATTTTCCTAGGACACTAAGATATATATTGAATTTAATGTTTATATATTTTAGCATCTAAATATATTTCCTTATAGGTGAGCGATGCTTCAAGAGTACATACTCCAGGGTGTAGTGAAGCACTGGTGGGATGTTTTGAAGAAGGATTATAATATATGATATATAACATTTGATGATTTAAAAACTATAGTTCATGAATACATTGACACTCATTCAATTAAATCATAGTGCGATTGTGATTTAATGCATATTGAGTCAGATAATAATAAAATTATAGTTTATTTGGAATAATTTATAGTGATGAGTCATTTTCCACTTACCAAACATGATGGATATAAAACAAGGGTGATATTATTCAAGAATGGTTCGTTAAATGATATTGATATTGGGTAAATATGTTTTTATGATGATTACTATGATAGTAAACCATATGCAAGATATAAAAAATCTTGGGGGAAACTAGGGTGGTTGAACAAAAAAAATTATCCTCTTTATATTGTAGTTTAACTTTATGTAGAAGGATGAAACATTTTGAGGCCTCCAATAAGATGAGTTACATACAATAGATTAGTAATGATAGATCAATTTTTCTTTCTTCAAGGTTGAATATGGAGATCCTAAGGAATTATTGGAATCAAAACCAATTCAAGTGCCAATATCAAAGATTGATGGGCCAAAAGTAGTATTTCTTTCGAAACCTGTCTTTCAATACAATGTAGTAGGGGTTATTCTTTGACTACAGGTTGGGTATAATTTTTTATAGATCCACATCTTCTTGGTATCTAGAATAGTGATGGTCGAACATGTCAAGGTGGTGGTCATTATTGCGGAAACATGTCCATAGTTGTACCCAGACATCAGAGCGGGAGTACATTGGTTTGTGTGGTTGTGTCAAAAGACTATGGATACGGTCAAATATATTACGTACCTCCAACCCCAAGGCAAAGGGTTTCTTACCATATATGGTGAGATTAAAAATCATAATATAATATACATTTATATTTTCTATTTAAGCATGGGTGTATTGCATTGTTTCATAACTCTACCTATTTTGGAGAGCCATGGGATAATGATTCATTTTTTGATATTGTTATGTCACTGAAAACTCTATTGGGGATAAAAACATAGCATCTATGTCCGCACATGGTGTTACCACATGATATTGGTGGGTTTAACCTTGAATGTAATATATTTACCCTCAAGAGGATAAAATTTACATCATACAATGAATGTACTATCTAGTTTCTTATTGAGACAACATTGATTTCAATCATTAGAGGATAAATTTTACATCACTAGAGGGTCATATTTATGATCACAATAATTAAATAGTATGATCATGAGATATGATATGGACCAGAGCATCATGGGCTGGGTTTGATAATAGGACACACTGGTAGTTTTTTATAGATATGTTCAGGGACTCAGTGAGGAGTACTCTCCTATTGGGGTTGATCATTTCATGGTTGTTTTCCACGATGACTTTTTTTTTCAAACAAAATATTGGTGGATTTCTCCACAACTCTAAATCCAGAAAATGAACTACTAAAATTTTGTCATTTTATGAGTTCTACAAAATAGTTTTCGGAAATCAATAGGCATCTAGATAATTTAGTACTTATCTATGTGTATTTCTAGTAATTTTTTAGACAAAGGATGTGATACCATTAAGATAATAATATATTATCATTAATTGAACAAATTGAGGCATAAGAACCCGTATCCATTTCTATTTATAGATTATGTTATTGATCATCTCTAAAGACATTGAGTGTTCTCAAGAATTTATTTGAGAGCTGGATACAATCAAGAACATATTCGACATCCAGACATACCACACATAACTATGCATGGAAGTTATTATCTATATCAATTTCTAGTTGTTTCATTTGGTATCATGAATGCTCATGAATATTTGATGGTTCTGATGAACCGATTTTTCAATCCTTAGATGGTTTTGGGGATTTTGGGATGATATTTTGTTGTTTTCACAAAATTGACATGACTGTACATATAATATTTAGTTATTTTTGGATACACTGAGAGGTAAATATTTACATTTTAAGATCACAAAATGATACATATGTATGTATAAAATTATCTTTATAGGGAATATAATATTTAAAGGACGAGTATCAATTGACACATTTATGTTAAGAGTTGTAGTTTCTTATGAATAGTCTATAAAAGGATTTGAAAAACAATAATTTTTGTGGCTAGTTAGATTTTACAATAATTCCATTCAGTAATTATCACTCTTCTGATATGATTGACTATAGAGGGTTTAAATGTTATATGGATATATACTTGTTAGATATTCATTTAGTTGATAAAAGGGAGATAGACATAATCCTCGATCATGAGTCTACAAGAGAAGGGTATAATATAGAAAATTTATTTTGACACGTTAGGTATTAGGCTTGGATAATTTATGAATAAGTAGTATAGAGATGTTTCATTCGATCCTCGTCCACTGAGGACACATGAGATAAATTACCAAATCAGTTATCATGAATAATCTAATGTTGTTCTGACTTAACAAGATTGGAGACACTATTTACTGAGAAAGAGTTATGTGGTGTATACAGCCCAAAAAACCAAAATTGTATACTTACACATTCGAGTAATAATATATGTCATTATAATGTGGGTTGAGTACCTTCACACAATTCAAATTAGGATAGACTAAATTCTTATTATGGGAAACAGTTTGGAAGATGCACTGATTAAGAATAATCACATATAGACAGTTCAAGAGGCTAGTATTGAGTAGAAAAATAAGGATTTTTTCACTAAGATGCACTTGGAGGGGAAGTATAGTCATGGAAAACAATTTATTTCATCCTTTGTTATGACTACTACCCATTTGGATATAGTTACGATGGGGAAACAGTTAGATTATAATGGCCTATTCCTATGGAAATTTGTGGCAAGTGAAGACCCACCTCCAGGTTAGACCCTTGATGAGGATGAAATTATATATATATGTGGTCGTATTTGGGTTCTAGTGTATTTACACAAATATCTGATGATGGAGTTCCATGCATCATTTTTTGTCGTACATCCTACCATTATCATGAAGTGTATTGATTTTCATCAATAGTAATCTTGGACATGGAAAAAAAGTGACATTATTGGTTTTGGTATACAATGTTTCACCTATCAACTAGTGAATGAGGAATATCAGCAACTAGAGATACATTAATAGTTGTTACCTATTATAGATTGTAAATGGGATTATGATTTGAGTGTTTTTTGCCTAATTTCTAAAATCTCCTTGACTTAGTAATGATTAATGAGTTATTGTTGACAAGATCACATATATTTCTCATTTACTAACGATCATGGATTCATTAAGAGAGAATTAACTTTATCATTGAGATAGTACATATTAGTTGGTTCCCATATACTATCATTTATCATATAGATTATCTATTTACTGCACATTTCTAGAAGTGTATTTAGAGGTAATTAATTACACAGGTACTTTAAATCACAACATACCACCCACCGACTAATGGCTATTCAAATCATAAGATACTTGTTCTTGAGGACATGTTGTGAGCATGTGACCTCAATTTTTGAAAATAATTGTAGTGGTATATACACCCTGTTGATATATCATATAGTAATAGTTATCATGCAACTATTAAGTTGGAACCTTATGAGGCATTTTATAGTATGTCATACTGATTTTACCAATGCTAGATATAGGTATGTGAGGAAGATTTATTGGGACATCAACTTGTAAAAAAACATTTGAGTAGATCCAAAGAATCATAAATAATATGACAACTGCACAGTCAATATATAATTTTTACATTGATCTCCCCAAATGGCCTATATAGGTTTTGATTATTGACAATGTGTTGTCAAATATCCCAAAAACGAAGGAACATAGTTGAATGATGAGCTAGTGTAATATTTATAAGTGATATTTTATCCCATTCAATATTTTGGAGAGATTCATGATGTTAACTAGTCCATTCAAGACATCTTACATGTATCTTGGAAATGTCAATATCCCTCAGACCTAACTTATAATATGCATTCAAATTATGCAGAGTTACATGTTGATGCATCCTTTATGGATAATATTATTTTTATTTTTTATAGGATAAGAAATGTTCTCTATGTCTAGTCAGTTAATCTAGTATGGGTGTTCGGGCAGCACAACCGACAATATAAGGATACTTTATAGAGGGAGTCCAATGAACATACTCAGTGGAAAAATATATTCTATATTGATTCATTACCAAAATTTTTTGGAAAATTTAGGGATGAATTGTTTTATTATGTAATATTATACGATACTAGGTTTTCTAATGAGGTAATAATCCATTAATATTTAGATATCATTCTTCATTATGACAAAATTTGAATACCCTTTGAGATTTTTGAGGGTATCATAGGTGTTGGTAGATATTTTAGAGACAAGAACAAAATGTTTTGGGAAATAATAGTTAGGTACATTAGTTAATAAAAATTGTATTATGTTAGAAGAATGGTTGATTTAACCATGTGAGGCCAGGATATTAGGAAACATGTTCAGGTATGGTTTCAGAAAACAATGAGGATTAAATACAAATACCATGGGAGGAAGTATTAGTATATAGAAAAATCAAATCACCCAGTTTGGAAAATTATGTGTGGTAACCATGCAACCCGTATTTTTGGGGGGAAATGATGATATTCCCCTTAAAATCAAATAAAACATAAATATAATATTATTCTTCTCATGTGGACTTATTTTTCAGGTCTAGGATATTTTTTATAAGTTAATTTCATAGATTATAATTATGTACATCCATTTAAACTCACAATAAATCATTGATTGTATCATTGGATTACTACCTATAAATAATACAATCATATTTATTTGGTAATAATTTTCCTTGTTATCAGTTGCTATATTTTGGTGGAATCTAATATTCCATATTTTATGGTTCTGCATACATTCGTCATTTTTCATCCAATATAGCACAAATCAGATGTTGATATTGGAATATAAATGTACTATGTACCTATATTACGTTGTCTATATATTTCAATAGTCGTTTTCTGATTTATAGTGCAAGAGTCCATATTTTTTCACACCGAACATATTGACATTAACCATACAATGAGTTGAATGTTTGAAATTAATGTAAAGTAAACTATTTAAAATACCTACTTGTTCTCTTAGACATGTTTAGGGTTATTTCATTTAAAAGTCCACCCAATGGGTGTGTATTTGGGATTTCCCATCATAATAACAACCATGGGGTGTTTTCTTGATCATTTGTATTAGAGGAAGTGAATTTATAAATGAATTTAAGAAAATTGATAGATTAAAAGATGATCATCATTCTTTTACATGAAATACATGATGTTTCCTTATTTGAATTTCTGAATATGGATTTTTTATATGAGTGGGTAAACTAATATAATTTTAAATGTTATGAAATAAAAAATTTCTGGAATTAATTAGTTGAATTTATGTTGTAGTGGATTCCTTGGATTGTACTCCATGGATCATAACTACATCTAATTCAATGGATGCTCCTCCATGGATCTTGATATCAATAATTGATGCCTCTGATGATATTTATATGTGTGTCTTGATTCCATCACATGCATTAGGACATTGATTATAATAGATTATGAATATTTAGGCTCATAGTGGATTTTATCTGATGAAATTATAATTGGACCTCAATTCATGTATAACAGGTTTTCTATTAATATAATCATGGGACACAATATGTATTCCATTGGTTCATTGTTCCATGGATCTGACCATGTCAGGTCTGACAGTTCTGATTATTTAACTCGACTGTGGAAAATGTTACATTCTTGATTATACATCAGGACTGGGGGGTTTTACAATTTAGGGGCTAAATGACATGGTTTTGGATGAGAAGAGATGTTCGGTATACAGATATATGTGTCATTTACTACCTTTTTTTAACAACATCTTTGTTATAGGTTATTGAGACCATTTTTTGAGCGAGCCACACTGTTATTGAAAATATAACATTACATCATTAATTTTTATATGGGAATTTTATATGTATTATAGAGATATTTTTTATACTATATAATTTTCATTACATTTACTGCACAACCATGATTTTGTATATACCCCATGGGTGTTGACCTAATGAGATTGTGTCTTAAACCATATTTGGTCAACCATTATGAGTCTTGATAGCCTATAAGGATGAAGATACAGACTAGTGTACGCATATATATGATAATGATTTATGTTAATCCATGATAATTATATGAGAGAATGGGACTAAGCTGAGGATCATGATGCTATTTTTATTTATTGCTTTTGGGCATTTTGGTATATATAATCTTGTATATTGTGTATTCTTGTATACTTTTTTAATAGTTTTATAGACACATTACAGGATATGGTCAACATTATATATGAAATTACTTCATAAATTCTAATATATTCATCTATTTTTTCAATATGGAAGATCTACTACATCAATTATTGGATTTTTCTTTTTATTCCATAATGTTACACTCTAACAGGAGGGTATAGTCTCTTGTTGAACAGACCCCTGGCCCTTAGTACTATACACCACACTTTGTAATTCACGGATATTATCTTGAACCATATGACCTATTTTGTAAAGGACCCTTTTAGTGGAATCTGAGTTGGTACATTTGAATACAACCATTACCCACACCAAAATGTTAATGCGAAGACATAAATGTGTATTTTTTTCTTTAGACATCACCTAACATCTAAAAGGAACAATAACATATGGTTTTTTAGGAACTACATTATGAATTCAACACACATCATGACTATCATATAATAATTTATTTTAGATCAATTTTATAGCACAAATATTAGTGAAGTTGAAATATTGGAGGAACTATAACATTCTATTTTATCTGAATAAGATCTTTGTTTTAACGTGAATTTTGAGAAAAGTAATTAGTTCTATTAGGATATAGAGTTATGTTTCATTACTACATTTCACCCTCTTATGATTGACAATTCATAGAGAACCATTAAAACCTAATAAGATAAATTTTGTTCTTTTTCATTCAGATTCAATGGTGGATGGGATCAACACCATTATCTTATTTCATTTTATAATAATAACATATTTCAAAATAAAATATAAAATTACACATATGAAGACATCCATGTAATGTAGTATAGAAATCCAAAATATAGATTTGGAATTGGAGAAAAAAATTGTTTCATGAGATAGATATTCAAATTTTTTAGAAATTAATATCCACTTAATAAAACATTAAGACAACACAAAGCTGACAAAAATTTATGAAAATTATTGGTCTGATATTTATAATGATGTTGGTGATGATTTTTTTATATTACCTTAAACATGGAATAGGTTTATGAGATTTGGGAATAAGGAAGACGATCCCTAGGTATATTTTCTCTTTATATATTATTGATTGAGTAGGGATGGAATTTTATCACATTACACTTCCTATAAACCTACTCTTAAGTCCATGATGTGTTCCATATGTCCCTCTTGTGTAAGTAAATAATTGATACATATATATGTAATATAATTAGAGATAATACATCTATTTCATGGAACTTTCTATTAATATGAATCATATAGAGAATGTTTTATGAACAAAACCACTCACATGATCATATCATTAAAATGAAACTGCTAACATGATGATGTAATGTAAGAAACTAAGTATATGATGAGGCATACATATCGTATATTTTATAAATAATAGTTATATATTTTACACGGTTAAATTAATTATAATGAACTTTGAATGAAACACCACTAAATATAATGGAATATTTTTTATAATGTATTAAATTTTTTTCATTTGTTACACACAACACCTATCATTCATGAACCACAATGTATTATAAATATAATTATTTAAAACAGACAACTATAAAATGGTAAATAAATATTGAGGTATTAATATTTAAAAAAATTAAATTTATTTATCATGGTTTTATATAAATAACATATTACTTTAAAAATAACATAATTTTTGTTAAATTTATTATATGATTTGAAAATAGTTTTTTCTAATTTTGTTTAATTTATTTTTAAAAAAAATGATGGTGAAATTTTTTTCAAATTTTACAAAATGTATTTGGAAAATTGAAATTTAATATGGAAATATATGTTTCAAAATTATATTTGACATATTTTTTTTAATTTTCTGAAATTTTTTGGTTTTTTGATGAATTATAAAAAATACTGAATTTAAATGAAAACTGATATATCTTTGAAAGAATTTAAAAGTTACATATTGGTTTTAATAGTTTTAAATTTAAAATTATATAATTATGTTATTTTTAATCTAATATATATAATTATATTCAAATTAATATTAAATATAAATATAAACAGGTTTTATACTTTTAAAAATGATTTCCATGGACTAAAATTGTTTTTTTCATATCTGCATGTTTAATTTTAAATTAAATTATTCCACTTATGGTAATTTAATTTTGTAAAAGAGAATAAAATTATATAATTATTATTATTATTACCATAAAATATGTTCAACTTAAATTTTTTATATTTAATATTATAAATAGTAACAATTAATTATTAGTATTATGTTTAATATTGGATTATTTGACGTAACAATTTTAATTAAAAGGGATAAAATGACCAAAAAGCATTACCAAATCCTATTTTATGGATATATTTCTAAAATGTATCCTAAAAATATTTATTTATTTTTAATTTAAGTCAATATTTCTTGTTTAAAATGTTGTTATAAGATTTTATTTTCAAAAAATCATACCGTGTCCCCTACCCAAATTTTAAAAGGGTACCCTCCTCTACACCACACTCCACACTACCATATCATTTTTTTCTACTATTACCTACTAAAAAAATTTTATTCCATGTATATTTCCATGATTCATAATTTTTATTATAAATCCCCCCTAATATGAATTTTGGATCTATCCTAATGAGGTTTTCTTAAGAATATGTGATGGTATTAACCGATCATTTTTTTATTTATTCTTACACCTGGGTCAAATATTCTTATATTATTATATAAAAAATAAATATATATATCATACATATTTATTATTATGTTAATAAAATGAACAATATCTATATCCTACTCAATAAAATGTGAATCCAAAATTGAGATCATGTGTATAGTGGTCTACCACCTCACGAACTAATGTAATTCTTTTTTCATCACCAACACTCACTTATGGATATACAGATGGATTTAAATAATATTTATGAAATTTATGGATTTATTAATATTACTAAATTATAATATAATATCAAACTTATCCCATTCTATGATTTTGGAAAAAGATAATGTCTCCTATTCACACATGTGGACTACCATCTGCACAAAATGATATGATTCATTTATCTTTTAATTTAAACAAGGATCGTAATAATCATATATTTAATGTATATATATGTTAAATTTAAATCAAAAATGATTTAGTAATTGTGATATATTATTTACCTCTGTTTTCTACCTACCATTTCTAAAATGTAAAATGTTTTTGGGAATACATTTGGCCTACAAGATCCATGATCATTGTTATTTGATTATATCTCAAACATCTATAGATTAATGTATATTAAAATAAAAACTATATATATCATTTTTAACTTATTTTTTTAATTTTTATGATTACTGGAGGATGGTTAATGTAAGAGGACTCAAAAATAACAAACAAAATAATCCTAAATAAATGAAGATGTAATTAATCATGGAATTATTATGACATGAAATTGTTAATAAAGCAGAAATACAAGGGTATAAATAAATCTTATATAGTATGACATGTATTATTATGTTTCATTAGTTAATTTTTAGTAAAACTAAATGTATTATACAAGATCTTCTAATGTGAACCATTAATGTAGTGACTAGAGGAGAGGGATTTTGTTCTCAGTTTCGTTTACATGGGACACATTCTGAATTCAACACTTATTTCAATTGTATGAATATATACATCCCATGAATGAATTTTATAATAATTATACATAAAATTGTGAAATATAAATATCCATATAATTGTATTTATTTCATTGGACATATGATACAAATTTATCATGTGTCGATGGCTTTTTGTTACAACATTGTTGTTTTCCAGGGTTGTTTAGGATTATGTTTCGGTGATGCACTATTATGATATGCCTCTGAAAAAACCATGAATTTTCCTCTATTATAGTTTTTTTATGAAAATACATTTTTTCCATTCATATTACCCCCTTTATGCACTCATGTGTCCTAAAATAAGGTATTTAACAAAAAATCACAAAATATATTCTTTTGAACGGAAATATATTCTCTTTTATTTCTTTATTTAATAAAATTTTTATTCTAATTGTTTTTAAAATTCATAAATAGTTTTATGAAGAATTTTTTTTCCAATGAATAATTTTTTATATAAGGGTATAAATAAAATATTATTATAATTTTACTAAATAAATTTAGTGGAATTTTTATTAAGCAGTTTATTGCAACATTCCTTATAACATGTACTACATAAATGATATTTCCCATAGTCATAACCAGTCATTGATTTAATGACCTATTTAATGTTTTCCAAGGATATTTTTAATGTAAATATTTTCTATAATATTTTAAAATTTTTTATATTTTATTTAACTATTTTAATTGTTGAATGGTTATTTTTTATCTCGATATATTTGAGGTTGTCTTTGAAATCAAATTTCCATCTAAGAATAAATATTTATATGTCTCATATGATTTACTGGTAATATGATAAAATGATACCACTATTATTAATTATATATATTTTTTATAATTGCGATTAAATGTTTCAAAAAATCATGTTCTTCCCACAGTTTATTCTATGATACAAATTTTGTGAAACCTGTTTCATTTATTTTTATAATGATATGATAAAAAATATAATCTTGTGGAAGAATTTTTATTGTTTTTTGTTAGTGTGACATAAATCTCACTAAAATTAAATATTTAGTTAATAATATTCTATGACTTCCAAAAGCATATGAAAGGTTATCCTAGTGGAAAAATAGAGCATATTTTAGGTTATCCTGATCCCAAAAATGGGTACACAAGCGTATTTCCAAACCATGAAGTATTATATTGGTATTTATCCCTAAAATAACATGTTATGATTAGATTTATGGTTAAAATTTCAACTCAATTTTCATTTCCTACTTGTATTATAAAAATATATGTCTTATTCTAATATTTCACACTAATATATTATGGTTTTATATTTCTTTATAGTTATTATGTTATAAAATACCATGATTTATTCAATGGATCAATTTTATAATCATTGATGTGAATTCATTTTAAAAAAAAATCACATATTCACATATTCATATATTCATGTTATGGAGATATCAATTTTAGTTTTTCTTACTATGTATCTGATATAACCCTTTCTAGTGATTCCTTTTATAAGGATTATGATTATAGGTATTACGTATGATATAAATTTTAATAGTTATAGTTAGGAATAACATAATTATTGATCATATAATTCAGTTATGAAACAATGGATTATTTATCCATGTCTATAGGAACTAGTACTATGTGATTTTGGAATGGATAATTATATAATGTAATCAATATTATTCTTTTATTAATTAATATATATGTATGAAAATAGTAATTTTTTTATAATAAAATAAGTAGTATTTTATCAAAATCTCAACCAATGGATTGATCAAATGCCTTGAACATAAATGAAAACTAGAATCCATCATTTTAAAAAATGAGAATCAAATCATTTGTTAATAATTACAAAGTAATATTTTTCATTGAAAACTCACATAAATTCATTAGAAAATATGAATCCTTTCAATTATAGATAATTTTCAAAGAAATAAAACAACAAAACTCTTAGGATAATAAAGAAAAACTGTGAGGAATTATTTTCTCTACATAACCAAGTAAGATGAAAATAAAACTAAAAAAATTATTGTATTCCTTTTAAAGAAATCTAATTCAAATTTCCAATTCATGCAATGAATTTAAGGGGTTTGGAGAGAAAATTTATTATCTAAATGAAGATAAAAAAACTCCTATAAAGAAAATAATTTTCCTCACATGAATATCATAACACATCGTAAAGACAGAACACATGAATCACGAATTCAATAAAAACTAATTTTAACTTACCCAATAGCACGGTGTGTCCACAACTCCAAATGATCTTTTTGATGGAAAAATTCTAGAGGGACAATATAAATAATTTTTTCCTAAATAAAATAAATTTATCAACATGAAAATCATCACCTATTAAATATTGAGTCCATTCTACCTATAATGATCCAGGGGTTATTCCATGGTTGAGATTTCACATACCTATATCCATTTATTTCATATCTTTTCAGTCATGTAGATTGCATATGAAAGACACTAACCACTACGTATTAGTGATTTCTATAGTGAACCATGTTTATTCATACAAAGAATCCATTGTTTTGTATCTATTATACTACACAAAATTGATAATTGTTTTTCAGAAAGGAACTCTAGAAACAAAATGATGAACACCAAGGAATGGTGCTACATATGGTTCCCCATAAATTATCTAAAACCAATGTTAAGCCACCAACAATCAATAGATCTTCGTAAAATATAAAAAAACAAAATTTTAATATTATAAATAAATCATATTTATTACTCTAATCTAGGGTATCACAATATACCCACCATACAGATCAATATCCTTAATATGGATGAATGAGAAAATTAATTTGATACAAGGTTAAACCAGTAGTCTATCAAAATCATATTCTTTCACCAATATTTTTAGTGATTTATATATTCTATTAAAACATACATAGTAGAAAAAAATAAACTAATTTTTCTTCATATTATTGTTTCAAAATATTATATCATATGATAACCCAAAAAACCACTCATGGAATTTAAAACACAACCGATACATTTCTATAATTTGACTCATAGTTAGAAAAAATGTAGATAAAAGGGTGAAAAACATTGAATATGATAAATAATAAAATAAACCCAATAACATTCCACTAATATGATCGAGAATCTCCAATGGTCTCACCAATGATGATCTATACATCATAAATTACAAATGTGATTACACTTTAATCCTAATAATATATGAATATTCATGACCCTTCCTTAATGGAACTGGGATAAAAAACCATCTGATTGTAAAAAACATAATAAAAACAAAAGTAAGATGCTACAAAAATGGCCAAATGTAGAATACATGGATAACCATAAACCAATAAAAAATATTTAAAATTAAATAACATAACAAGTACTACCAAGGATAATTATAGACTTCATTATAGAGATAAATGTTTATCACGTGTCCCATTCATAAAATTTGGCATCCTAAAATCATACCTAGATCGATTTCTAAATTTAAATTAATTATGAACTAAACCCTAATGGAATCTATGTATTAGTGATATTCATGGATAAGAGATACTCTATAATAGGTTAACACATACCAAACATACAAAATTACTATATCATCATAGAAAAAATATAGAATGATGAATATAAATAACTAAATCAATGATTTAATAAACAAGAACATGAATAAGAAAATGATTTTATAGAAAAATAATTATAATGCCTATAATATTTCATTATCCCAATTTAATTAGGTATATTTAAATTCTTTGTCAATCACAATATTTGGCGCTCAATGGTCTGTATGTAAAAAACTATCCCAAAATCATAATGGACAATCTAGTTGAGACTGTCTTAACACTAGGAATAAACCAAATTGGATTCTATAAACAAAAGATAACATTTATACTTTATAAAACACTTATAGTCTCTATAAAACTATATTTTTACCTAATATTAATAATATAAGGATTATGACATTAAAAATTCATTAAAATGGTCACCCCATGTTACTAATGATAGATATATTTCCAAAAAACAATTATATCATCATGGTAAATAAAAATAATGTTCATATTAGTGATTTCACCCATGAATCATATTTGAATCCTTTTTTTCTAAACTACTAAACTATGAATTTAAATATAATATAACCACTATCAAAATTATCATTAATAATGGGAAAAAGGTGGTGAATTTATTTTTTAGGCCAAACATGTGATGAAATAACATGTAAATTGAGATATATAACTATGTCCAGAGGGATGGATTACATGATCTATATAAAAAATTAAACTATCATTAAAAATTCAACCAAAAACTAATATACTGATACATAATTTTGAAAAAATCAAAGTAGATTACATTTCCTAATCCTATTCATGACTAATAACAATAATTTGGGAAATTTGAAAAATGTTGGTTCACAATTCCCATATTGTAGTTGTAGTTCATACAGTTCAAATATTGAATTACACGATATAGTTCCCAACACTATATTTGTGACTATTATCCTACCAGACTCACATTCAATTTCAATTAGAAAATGATGAAAAGCGCTATCAAAATGTTTTAGATTAAGTTTTCATGTATTTAAATAATTGTGACATTAAATGCTAGGAATCTTTGAATTTTTTAGATGACAACAACTATATTTATATGATAATAAATTTTACCCATTATTGAATATGTACATAGAAATTTAACATGGTATAAAACCCAAGTAACATAATATTCCGATTCAAACATGATTCAGTAATAATAATCCCTTTGAGGCCTAATTTCATATAATCCTAAATTAAATTTAATTATATTATTCATAACACTGAACATTAAAAACCATGGTAATTAAAACATCAATAAGATGTATCATGAATTTTTAATTAGGACAAAAAAATTAGGAATTATAAAAATATGAAATCCCATCCTTAACCCTAATCATAATAAGTGTATTTATGATAATAAAAATAACAAATGGAAAAAAATTCAATGATATATTCAGTTTAATCATTCATAGTGCAGTAATTCACTAAATGTTATTCCTTGTTGCTATCAAGGTTTTACATTGAACATAAAAAGGATTCAAATATAACATAAAACACATCATTAAAATAATAATAATTTTCAATTGCAAAATCGTGAAGGTGTTTATGATAATTTTGATCGTTGGAATTAACACAATTAAATAAAATATATAAATATTATTTATATACCAGCACAATTAAATCTGTATTAAAATTAATTTTTCAAATTCTCATTAGATAAACTCATATTAAATTATTCCACATTTATAAAAAATTGCAAACAAATATGCATATAAAAATAATAAAATTATAATTTTGTTAGAATTTTTTCCTTTCCTCTACATAATTAATGTTTTTATAATATTTCTACAAATTGAAATCATCTTAAAATATTGATAATCCCTTCCGAAAAATAATTTATAAACCATGTTATAAACCTAGGAATATTTTAAAAATATATCATTAAAATATAATTTTATAATTTAATATAATATTTATCATTAAATCATGTCAAATCAACTCTATCATTATAATCATGAGATGCATCATTTTGTAACTCTAAAGTGTAATGTAATATTCACCAATTCTGTTGAATGAAAAAAATGCCATAAATTTTCATAGTAACTAATAATTTATAATATTCATAATTATATAGAAAAGAATCTTTATATTCCAAAATCATAACTAAATAAAATTATTTTTATAAATTGAAAAATATGAGGGGAGTACTATGATACCATATTTCATGCCATTATAATCCATGGTTCATAAATATTTTGTTAATATAATTTTAAACTTAAATCATGTCCAATAAATCAATGAATTAAAAAATAGGATATCTCTATTAGAAAAGTATATTTTTACTAGTTCTTCAACTTATTATACAAAAAATAATTGATAATTAACTATTCTCAAAATAATAACTCTAACATTATTCTTTTATTATATTAAAAAAATAATAAATAGTTTATTTTATAATATCGACAAGCAATGTAATTCAAGAATCTTAAAATTCCAATACAACAACCTAAAATAAGTTTTATCATTTAAAATGAAAATTTATACCTTTTACACTAGTAATTATACTAAATGTGCTTCAATAATGATATACATAAAAGGAATAACCAAAAAAATATTTTTCTTTTCAACCTCTAATGAAATTTATTATAGAAATAATAATTCCACATTTTTACATTCTAATTGTTTCATCCTAGTCAGTATACCCTAAATTTCATCTCATTATATAAAATTAACCCATTGCATGTTTTTGAATTTTTAAAAATTAATTTCATACGAAAAGACAGTCAAACATGTGTAAATATTCACTATCGTTTTGTCATGGTAATTGTTTTAAGGAAATGGAAAATATTAATAATGTTATTATTCATTTTAGAACTCATTCTAAAAAAATTTACATATGATAAATTATAATGTATTATAATTACTATATTTTCACTTATTTATAATTAATGATATTAAAAATTGATTTTATTTTATATAATAGTTACATATTTCTCTAAATAATATAACAGTGTGAAGGAGAAAATAAATAATTCACAGTATGTATCATCAAAATACACAATAAAAAATCATAATTACCATGTTTTTTAAACATTTTCCTTACTACTCTTTGGTTCATACAATTCACAATTACCCATTAAAAAAATCATATCATGTCACTATATTCCAAAGCATATCATGTTAAATATAGAATAAATGATTTCATTTGAATGGAATGTATCATACCAATTCCACATTAAAAACTCTAAACATATAAACAAATGATAATTATGTGAGGAAAAATATTGAACTATTTCAAAACACATTTAGAACCCTAACCACTATGGTAACAAGAATTTATATATAAATAGGTCAATTACATCATTTTATTCTATACATGTTAGTTTTTGTGGCATCATATCTAATTTTTAATATCTCAATTGATGGATAAAATGAACCCATACCATTTAAAAAACCCCATACTAATCTATAACATAGGAATGAGATCATATTCTACTAACTTAAGGTGACATCCCCCGAACACCAATCACTGGAAATAAAATCCAAGATCATACTAAACCATTTGTGGAAATTTTTCATAAATAAAACTACTACCTTTGAAAAATATATTAGATATAGTTAAACAAAAATTGTATGATTGATAATATTTTTATTTAATCATCAAATGTAATAACTAAAAATATCATAGTAATAATAAAAACAATAAAATAAATTAACTATGATTCCAAGATATTAAGAATACTCACGAACCTTGGTTCCCCCAAATAAAACCTTTATTACATGACCACAGCCCAAAATCAATGTGCCACACTTATGATGACAACAACACTAGGAAAACCTAGTGAAATTTGAAATATTCCAATTTCATAATCAATTGAAAAAAGGACTGTATATTTAATAAATTTCATATTCAAAGACTAATTTACAATACTCAGCAAGTAACCCCTTAGACATAAATCAATATCCACTAGAAGCAAAAAAAATTATCTTCAAAATTATAAAAAATTTGGATATATATATATATATAAATTTAAATAAAAAATAAATAGTTTTACAAAATTTAAAAACTAAAGTATTTCTAATTAGCATGTGAAGAAAATTTCAAACTATATCTCTCTAAATCTCCCTCTCTCTTAATTAAAAACCTCTATATAAAATAAAAAATATTTATTATTATGACTATTGATTCATCTTACCCCATGATGTGACTTGGTGATATACTATCTGATGCCTCTAAAATGGAATTAAGTTCAATTTATGAACTAAAAATGCCTCTTATGAGTAAAATATAAACACATACCACATCAATTATTTTCCATGCTTTAACTCCTAAAACCAATTTTAATCCATAAACTGTCTACCATTTCACAAAATGTAATAATTTGTAAATTACCATTTGGTGGCCAAATAATATAAGGGGGTTTCACAATGATTGTACAATGTTATACATTGAAAACATTAACTGAAAATTACATGTAAAAATAGTCTTTTAATACACATGATTTAATGGGATGTTTAACCAAAACTCAACAAGTTAGTTCTTTGAAAAGAAAATCAAATTTTTAGGAATTATCAATAATTCCAATTCAAGAGAATGTGAATAAATATTGAATCCACCTATATAAAATGAATATTTAGTAAACAACAGAGAAATTATTGATTACATTTCATTGAATAATCATGCAATTTGATAGAGACGAATCATCTATATCTGTATACTGAGGGTGTCTGATTCGAATTCCCTAGACAGGGGATATTTATGATGGTGTTTTAATGAACATAACAAGTCTAAATCACAAAAAACCCCATTATAAAGGACACATATAGCCTCACTCGATGATTGTAATTCGTTTTGAAGATTATATACCTAAATAAGTCACTAAAAAATAATGGTTTGGAAAAACACCATAGTGAACTATTACCATAATGACCATGGTGATTTTAGATCCAATGTTTTTATTATTACTACACTACAACATGTATTATACATCCAAGCCATTTTATAATGGTTATAGATTTGGCTATGGAGTGTTTAATCTGTGCGCCCAATGGTGCATGAGAAGACTCTTCCGCATGTTCAACACCACACTATGCAGTAGCCATTTTGGTACTTTCTTGACATAAAGGTGGATTTTATATTAAACATGCTGTCCACCAATGCTCTATAATGAAATTTTATTACCATAATTACTCATTCCTAAACACCCTGAATTATCCATCTATTAAACAATACCAAAAAAACACCCCAGTTTTTTCACGAGAGAATAATATACAAAACACGATCACTTCCATGGTGCAGTGATACATTTATTACACCTAACAATTATTATGACCTTATATAAGACACCAAGAACCACTATATCCCTACATGACCCAAAAAACTAAAATATTTAATAAAGAAAATTTATAAAAAGTATCTCCATCAAATCAGAGGTATTATATCTAATAAATTATCATTTCGTTGGTTATCTCAATAATCATCAATGTATGTTTAATCTAATAAATATTTAATTATTTATTGATCATACCATTTAAAAAAGAAGAAGTTTTTCTCACTACTTCCATATGAGATTAAAAAATCATCAGTGGGTTTGGGTTGTTATGTTTTGAATCCATTTGATAGTAAATTTTCACATATTTTTTATACTCTATTTATATTTAATTATAATGTATGAAATTTCATTTCTTCCATGTTTATATGAATTAAAATATTCCTTACTCATTTTAATTTTTTTTTATTTTTTTTATTGTGTAGGGTGTGGACCATGGTTTGGGGTTCTTTGATAGATTATATAGACATGTCTTGGGAATGGGTAAGGGTAATATTGAAAAACAATTTGTGGGGTAGAATATGAATGATACAAAGTAAATGATTTACTTCATGATCACTATAAGTTGGTGTTCCAATAGTTTGGCATCAATTTACACATTTTATTATTTCAAGAACCGATTTTGGAGCCATAACATAAAATGTTATTCCCTGTTTTAGATTTTATGTTTCTCTTGATCAGTGGAGTATATAATTATGGTTATATTATTTGTTGTTTCCCAATCATGTTATCGGTTGTACTATTTTGATATAGTTATAAATAAATAATGGAATATTATTTCTTTAAAAAGAGGTTAATTAATTCAAGTATACATTTTTTTGATCATTCTTTTTTAGGTAGTTATATATGATTTAAATATACTAAAAAAATTATTCTTTTTTGGAAAAACTAGGACCTATATCTTGATGCTTCCTTCTTTTATAGATGTTTTGTTCTTGGAATTTTTGTTCTTATATGTCATTTCCAATAACTATTATAAACATATATGTTCTGGAGGTGTTCATATTGTTTTTTGTCATGGCCTAGTTTATGACTCTATAATCACTTATGCTGCTTGATATATATATATATTTGGAGTTAAAAAAATTTAGAATATAATGTATATGTCATACAAAAATCTCATTTTTTATGAACGTGATTTTAGGATTCATATTGCTTTTATTGACAGTAAATCGTAAATATTTTTTAGAAAATTTCCCAAGGGGTGGGTATCTCATTACCCATGTTCTTGGTTTCATGTTTAGAATGTTATACACTAGTTGAGTTCATTATTTTGTGGATTTAATCTTAAAATTTCCATTTACCCTTATTCTTTATGAATTTTATTATTTATGACTATTTTATAGTGGGGAAAATTTTTAAATGTTTGAATTGTTTTTTTATTTACATTTATGTAGTTAATCTCACAGTTGAGTTCAGGGGGATTTGATGTAAATCATTGATATTTCTAAATGTTTTTCTAGGTTACATGGTTTAACATATGTTGCTATAATAAAAGTAGTTGGAACAATGTTAAAATTGTAGTTTTTCTACCTTAGAGACCACATTATCACTTTATAGTTTGGTAAAAAATGCAGCATATCATTCAACTCCACTTTTTTTTGGTATTTCAGACTTATGTTCTAATTAATCATATAATCTCTCAAAGTATTCTCAATTCCATTTACTACAATCCATGATCCTCCTAGACTATTTAACCCCCATTCTATGTCTCCCCATGTTAGATTTAATGTTATTTTTTAGGGTCTTTCTATCCAAATTTAATGGTTAGGTACTCTCCATCCAACTCTTAATTGGTTCCTCTAATTTAATTATTTATTTCTAATATTAATAAATATGGTCAAACAAAATTGATTTCAGTGGTTTTTATATTTGTGGTTTTTGGATCTTAATGGTTTTAATCCATCCTATAATAGCTGATCTGGTGGATTCTATTGATGGTGACTTTCATTAATTTCTTAATGTATTATTTTCTATTATATTTCCTTACATTAATTAGATCCCTGAATTTTAGATACCGAAAAAGTTTTATTGTACTTAATTAATATTGAATATGATATCATTATTTGTTTCTCAAATGTTTTATATGATTTTTGTGGCATTCATTTTAAAAATTTGGAGTGTTTTATAGTATATTGGAAGTTTGTATTAAAATTGTATTTTATTCATCTAATTTTTTTGATAAAATAAGATTGGTAATTTTCCCCTATAAATTTATTTTCCATGACAAGTTAGAAAATTTATTGTTTCTAATGTAGGGTTTTCACTTATTTAAAATGGAATTTATAATTTTAATTGGTGATACTTTTTTTAATAGTGTTTTTGCTTTCTTTATTACTTTATTTAAAAAATACTTGTTTGATTATTTTCATAATTTGGTGATTTCCAGGAGTTATTTAAGATTATTATTTTTTTAATTGTAAGGATTACCTTGTATTCTCAAAATTATTCCAAGGTCGATTTAGAAAATATATTTTCTAAAGGTGTATTCCTTTTTTGCTAAGGAAGAGAAATGATTATAATATAATGTGAGAGATGATTCTTTAGTCAATGTTTAAACACTAGATTATCCTTATGTTACACTTAACTTATCGATACAACATTTTGTTTGGTCTAATTTAGTTTTTATTAATGTTATATGGTTTTGGATAATGGATTTTTAATATAGGGGGTGTATTGGTGGTGGTCAGTATATTATAATTTTTATTTAATTCCTTTACTCTATGTTATGGTTATGTGATTAAAATTATGTTTATTTTTGACCACCTCAATTAACTATAATATGAGGAACCATTGTATTGTTAATGGGGATTCTTGGGACAACAACGATGAATAATAATAGTTATACATTGGAATGATTCCCTTAGTTGAATTTCATGACCAAAATAGTGGGTTTCACTAATGCAACTTGATTAGAGTTATTAATGTGATGAAATTTGTGAATACTATCTTATATATAGTTTATTTTCCCTTTTCAAATCTATTAATTTTCAATTTAGACCATTTGGACTATCCACATGACATATATTTCATGCTAGACATCTTGTTAGGAATTAAAATGCATTTTTGAGATATCTTGTTTTGAACCTACTATGATGTAATAGTTCTTTTTGTTTAAGAACTATTTTTATAATTTATTCATTATGTTGTTACATTAATTTTGTATAACAGTCAATGGATTTCATTTTTTCTTCACATTGATATGTTATATACCCATTTTGAGTATTTTTTATGACATTATTTAAATAATGGAAATGAAGTGGTTTTCTTTTAGTGAAATTCATTTTATAATTTATCCATTGTAATGTTTTATAAACCATTTGATGGAATGTTCCAAAATCAATGATAAAATAAAATGATAATATTTAACAGTTATATTTTGAAATTAATGTACATTGAAAACGTAACAATTTATTTCTAAATAACATAAAATTGTTAAGTCCTATTTATGTATTGTTATATAATTGTTTATTTACAAAATATATATATTAATTATAAATCATGGTTCGTTTTAACACACGTGTCACATACAACTTTCACCACATCCTTCAACCATTTATCTCCAAAATAGTTCCAATATAATTATTTACTATTGTCTCCCCAATCATGATATTTCTCTGTAATCCTAGGTTTCCTACTCTGCAACATCTGCCACTTCTATCTACTCCACTGACTACTCTGGCACAACCTGCTCCATGTCCTGTTACCCCTTATCTCACTTCCTCCTACACATGATTTTCCATGACTCATATTAGGGTTACTGGTTTAGTTCCCAAAATCCCCTCTCCGGTGAAGTCACCGCCTCATCCTCCGTAACTACCTCTGATATCTCCCCGAAATATCCTTCCACGGGGGTATCATCATCATCTTTAACACCCTCACAGATCCCTCTTGGACTACCCTTTCCAGCCACACATCCATTGCTGCCAACACCTTTTATCCCTAAAATAACTTTCCACCATGATATCTTCATATTCTTTGACACCCCCTCCAAACCTTGTTATCATTATACAGCCATCCTCGGAGTCAGAATAACCGGATACCAAACTTCATGACTCTCTACCTAAGACATTGGATCACAACCCATCTTCCATTACACATTTTTTTCAAACATCATCTATGAAGTTATTTATTATCTACTCACCACCTCTAGATATACATCACAACACCAATTCCACCCCATGTATCCTTTTCAGTTCATGTCATTGATTATTTCTTCTCTTCTCG
The DNA here is from genome assembly GCA_963277665.1 of Viscum album. Taxonomy (NCBI): domain Eukaryota; kingdom Viridiplantae; phylum Streptophyta; class Magnoliopsida; order Santalales; family Viscaceae; genus Viscum; species Viscum album. The sequence continues at coordinate 1,250,032,110 of OY728148.1, forward strand.
GATCCTCGGACTGTGTATCTCACATTCCCTCCCGCATCAACATGGCAGTTTAGATATGAGATTAATTACATATACCCAAACCTAAATTGTATATTCTTCATTTTTCAAAACTATTATCTTGTATTTTACTTGGGGTTCAAATTTGTTTTTCTGATTTTTCGTATTATGATTTAAAATAACATACATCTTTTATGGTTGGTTTTAGGATTGTTATTATTTCTTCTCATATCGCTTCATGCATCTCTTATTTCCCTCCGCATCAGCTTCGCACTTCTATTATGAGATTAATTACCAATTCCATTACATAATTCATTGATTCTTCATTTCTCATATAATTTCACTTATATATTACATCAGGTTTAAATTTTTTTGTCTGATTTTTCATTTTATGTTTCAAATTAATGATCTTTTACTATGGTTAGTTTTAGTTTATGCCTTGAAACATATTTTTATTTCATTTTGGTTATTCATGTTGATATCTATTACATTATGTTCACATGGAATGATATTGTTTTAAAATATATCTCTGTCTCAAAGAGGAATATGTGTTCGAAGTTTTGTTTTTTTAGAGTATTTATTTTATGGATTTGGACTTTATTTTTTTATTTCTCAATAATATTAACAAAAATCATATAACCAGGTCAATCAGAGGTAAAAAATTTACACATTCAGTTTTCTTATTGAAATTTATTTTTCTTTGTCTATTTTAAGTGTTATAATTGACATAAAATTTAAATAACTACTATTTCGTGTGATTATTGACAATTTTTTAATACATATTAATGATAAACAATTTTAAATTTCATAATAAATGATGTCCATCTAAATTTGGATAACTATTAATATTATTCATGAATTTCTGTAAATGTCTATTTATTACCACCATAATAACAAACATATATGTAAAAACTCTATAAATGTTTTTATACCATTGTCTTTTGAAAAAATATAATAGTATTTAATATCTATGAACAGTAATTCTATGCATACATTTTTATTTTTTTATCACACATATTCATTTTAATGGCCAATGTACATATAATGTATATTTCAAACAAATTAAATTATAGACTAATTAATAATGGAATGCATAATGATATGTTTAATATTTTTTTTCGTATGATGATAATTTTTTGTAGAAGGATTCATAAAACCCTATAATAAAAAAAAATTTCCAATTTATTTTAAAAACCTTAAGTGTTTAATACGTAGGTGGATCAATTTTTTTCATCTAAATGTCTATTTAATTAAATGGTTATTAATAGTAAATTTACGCTAGAATCATGGTGGTCTTTGATGTGGGGAATTTGTATATTTCAATTACTAAACTCAACCATAGTATTAGGACATTAGTATTTGGAATTTGGATGTGATGAAATGATATATAATGAAAAAGAAAAATATGAATCAAGTAAGGTGTACAATGAAAAATATATTTCTTATTATTAGATGGACAAGCGCTATATATTTTTCTATTTTCGATTACACCATTCATCTGGTTATGAATGAGAAGGATGGATGTTTCAATTTTCAAATGATTTCCATCATAACAGGTCATATAAATCATATATTTATTGTCACTTTTGTGATTTTGATGACCTGTTTGTCATCCATTCCATTTTTAATATTGTTTTTACTTTATTAACATGTTGTTAAACATATCACTCGTGTTTTATTAATTCTAATTATTTTTAAGGATTTCAGTTTCATCATTATTGGTTTCCCAATATCAATTCCATGGATATTTGTTCCTCTAAATTCATTTCCATTATCGGTTACTTATAATAATATGTTCATTTTGAAGGATTTTTTTTTCAAATTCTTTTTAGTCACCAGGATGAATATGTATTCCGAATTATGTTTTTGTTTAAATGTATTTTTCAATTTTATTTTTTCTCATTGGTCAATATTTTTTTCATTTTTATATGATTTCTTGTTTCCAATATTGGTTTCTAATTACACATATTGAAATTTTGAAAGGGGGAATATATTTTTTGGTGTATGTTATCTCATGAAGTGATTCAAACTCCATTTGATTTCAGGTATGAAAAACTACATTCCCTTGATATTTATTTTTTTTATATTAGTTGATATTATTAGATATTTGAATTTCATTTCATTGAAATGAAATTATATTAGATAATAGCTTATAATTATTCTTTGTGCACTTTTCATTGTAATCTAATTTGATAGTATCATTTAATATTTTTCTTAATTTTATAGACTGTTGGTTTATATTTTTGTTTTTTTTTCAATTCCATACAGTTCAAATGGGAGAACATTTTTTGGTCATGTGATCTCAAGAAGTTAATATACATCTATTTGGTCTCAGGTTTGAAGGATTGTATTCCCTTGATAATTATTTTTTCTAAATAACATTTTTTCTATAAGATATTTTATATCCATTTCCCTCAATTGATATTAACTCAGACCATTGAATATAATAAATTTTTCTTATGTAATTTATTTTTTTGTCTTAATATTCATAATCCCATTTAGACTGCATTTTTATCACATTATATATATATATATATATAATGTGCATATGAAGGTTTTTACCCCAATTTCTATAAATCATATATTCGTTAGTTATTTTTAGTTGAATCAACCAATTAAAGCTTAGGTGTGAATGTGAATATTATATTTTTAGTTGGATGATCCCTTTTATCATTATCCTATTACATTTCATATTGTTATTTTTTTGGCTTTGGAAGTGAAAAACATCAAATTACATCCTTTAATATTTTTAACCATCATTTTTACATAAGATATGTAATGTTTTTAAATAAAAACACACACCAACCATGATACATGCTTACTTATTTCCCTACTACTTACTATAGAAATTTTAATATTTTTATTAAATGATTGATTTTTAAGAAACCTATATCTTTCAAATAGATATCGTGTTATTTTATACACATGTATTCATATTTTTATTATCATCGTTTCATTTTAAACATTGAATGGTGGACATTTACATTACACTTTTTTATAAATGATGTCAAACAAGTTGATTTGAAAGAAAATTGAATAGCCCTATGCATTTGGACGGTAAAATTACTAGTGATATATGGTTTTGTAGTTTTTTTATTTTCTCCAATGGAAATTAGAAAATATATTTAATTACATTGAAACTAGTAGGCACAGGATAATTAAATAAAAAAAATAGACTCAAGGTTGTATATTATTTTCTTATGAATCATAGCCTATATTATCATATTGGTGTTTATATATTCATCATGTTTTCTGGACATTCTCAAGTTATGGAGTGTAAGCCAATTTGTTACCACTGATAACTGGGAAGATTTTAATTGGTTATGGTGTTGAAAAGTTAGAAAAATGGTTATATTGGTTTTGTTTCTATAGTTTGATGGACTAGTTGTCTTATATGTTGTGTTTCCATATCTAGTGACCTATTGTTTTGGATATTATCCATTTTTGTAAATGCAATTTGTAAATATTTATCCTTCTATGTGAATTTTTTTTTAATATTATTTGTGTTTACTTTATTTTTGTCATACACTTTCTAGATTATCTTACATTACAGTAGATTATTTAACATGAAATATTTGTCTAATTAATGGAGACCTATTGTATTGTAATGAGTTGTATCCTATTGTGTGTAATGGTTTTATTGATTGTTAAATGATTATAATTTGTTTACATGTGATACCCAGGTGATTTTTGTGAGACTGGGGTGATTAGGAACACGGGTCAGGACATATGGTGGGATTGTATGGATGATGGGTTGCATTAGCCCAGGTCGGTTTACTAAACATTGATATATTGAAAACACATTATTTTAACAAAATATACTAATACAGTAAACACGGTATTATAAAAGAAAAAAATACACAACGTGGTGGTTATATATAGTATTAAAATAAAATATAAAAATGGCACCAAACCATTGTTCTCAACATCACCTCATACTTTTTCAATATATTCAATGAGATCTTTCACACCATATTAGTTCTAGGGTCAACAACATGAAACGAATTCTGAAAATAAGGGTTTCACATTAATCAGTAGTCATATTTTAGTGCCAACATAACACAATGTGGGAAACCATAAATAATAGATCTTATTAATACAAGTATATAAGTACATCTTATAACTAAATGAAAAATAATTCATATGCATCACATGAAATACACCTATCCCACTAAAACAACAAAAAAATTAGCTAGGATGATTGAATAAACCCTTGTAAGGATGGTGTTAAAATGTGGTAAGTTATACCAAGTACTTACCACCAACATGGATGAGTGAACATATTTTTTACCTCTTCAAATATATAAATACGCAATCGAGTATCACTACTAATAGAAAAATGAGAAAGGTGATGAGATTATCACCCCATCCAATAGCGTATGAATGAACAAATTTAAAGTACCCCAATATTAGTCATCTTTGATTGTTTTCATTGCTATTATAAATCCTATGAAAATAGTCACTAGAAAAAAATTGAAAATAAACTACAATTTGGTAGAGTTGACATTCATAACATTCACAATATATATAATTTAAATAAAAATTAATGGTTTTAAAAACCCCAGAAAAATTGATATTATCTTTTTCTAAAACTCTTTATTTACATTTATCAGAGGATTTCCTACCCCTTCATTGATTAGATGTAGTTTTTAATGAAAGTGCAACAAAAAATTAATAAAAAATAATTCAATAAAATCAATAGTCATATTTTCTCATCAAATGAAAATAAATTTTTTACCTGATATTTAATTTTAGCTCCATAACTAGTGAAATTGAAACTACTTAAATTGAAAAAACTAAAATATGATAATATATTTGTTACATTTAGTTTAATATATTTTATTATGGATATAATAGAAATTTAAAATTGACCATCAACATAAAAAAACCATAAATTTTGAACTGGATGTCTCTTTGGTATCTTCCATATATAAAATCAAAACATAAGAAGGTATATATTCATTGTTTATTTGGGAGTCACTATATATTATTACGGTAAAAAAGGATAGATATCCTCCATATCCATTTTTTTGTTTGGATACAAATATTTTTATTATTTGATGTGATTTTAGCTTCATTTATGAGTTTTGTTTTATGTTTTTTGGGTTGTTTGTAATTTTTTCCATGGATATACATACATATCAATTACATTGTGTCTAAATTATTGTTTATTCCTCATTTTGTAATTAATTATGAAATATATATTTACACAGAAATTTCTAGGTATTCTAACAGATTAATGTATATATACTTAAAATATATACATATAATATATAGATAAATTTATTAATTTTATTTTAATATAATATAAAAATAAATATATGAATATATATTTATTTGTATTTAGGAATATTAATTTATGGATATATATATTTATATTCATTTATTTATATATATATATATATCCATTTTTGTATATTTTTATATATAAATTTATATGTGCATATTTATGATTTTAGTATATAATATTTTATAAATTATTTTGGTTAGCTCATGTATCTCATTGTGTTTATATATATAATCATTTATGTAAACTTATATATATTTACATATAATTATTAAAATTTTATAAAATTATCTAAAAAATTCATATATGATTATAAATATTTATTTACTATTTATTTATTTTTAATTACAACTTATTATTTCGTATTTCTTATTTATGACTTGTTATTTCATATTTATTATATCATATTTAATATTTATTCATTTTTTATTCGTTATTAAGTAATTATTATTTTTAATAAATATGTTACTTAGTAGTTATGTATTAATTAATTATTTATTCATTCATTTTTAACTAATTTTTTTATTATGTAAATTTTTTATGGTTATTTCCTATTTAATTTAAATATATTTATTGTTAATTAACTTTTTGATCTATTTAATATATATTATTTATTTATCATACAATATTTATTTATTGATATATATTTTTTATGGTTTATTATTTCTCAGTTGTTATTAATTATTTTTATTCAATAATTATACATTATTCTTTATTAATTTTTATCCATCCTTTATTATTTATTATTTTATCATTATTAATAACTTATTTGTTATTTCATATTTATAAATTATTTATTATTTATTAATAATAAATGTTTATGTATTATCTTTTAATTATTTATTATTAAAATTTATAATTATTTTTATTAAGGTATAAATATTTATAAGTAATGTTATGTGTATATATTGGTATATTAAAAATTGGTTTCTCACCACATGAAGTGCATTCTGGAGTGGTAAAATCTATAGAATAAAAAATAGGTAAGTGGTTTAAATATCACCCAATGTATATATATGCAGAATTTATTAATGAAATGCACTACATATACATGTATGGTTGAACCTACAAATACATAAATAAATAATATAAATATATTAATTAATTATTAATTAAATAATAGTTTTAAAATATTAAGAAATAATAAAATTTTATTAATCTAAAATAACTACCAACAAACATTTTGTGGAAGTTTTAAAATTGTCTCCAAATAAAACCTTGATGATATTTTTAAAATTTCTTTTAAAAATACAAAAATAAAACACTAAATACAATTTCCATATCAAGAGTGAATCATAAATACTCAAAAATCCAGTCAATGGTTTATACATATAGTAACAGAGAATAGATGAAGATTATATCACAGTAATTACAATACAATGAGTATGGGAAATATCAATAATAAAATTCAATGTTGAGTATTCTATCCCAAAAATAAAATTCTTAATTTTAATTGGTTATAACATTAACAATATACAATGGTGTACCTGATATTACTATTATAATTGATATAATTGTAAATTTTTGTTCACCATAACAATATACAGAAATGACCGATCTGTCATCATTTTTAAAAAATTCAAAGGTAAACAATATATATTTGTATAGTACACATTATTGTTCAATAATTTATCACAATTATTAAACAATATATAGGACAATGGTTTACCACCTCAACAATGAAGAGTGGATGGTAGAACTATCAATAATCTAATAAATATCAATGAATTTATTCTCACCATAGATATAACATGGGTAAATAAGTTATCGCCACATTAGTCATAAAAAAAGGTGAACGGTTTATCATTAGTCCATAATCATGGATCACAGTTAATGGGTTATCATTGATAAAACAATATAATAAATATAAATAAAATACCACCAAAAGAATAATAATAAATCAATGCGAACAATTAATCAATACAACAATGACATTAATACAGGGGAATGTATAATCATAAATTAATATAATTAATTATATTTTCAACATAAGGATAGAATATTTTATATCAGTCTATTAATTATTCTACTAATATGAATTACTCATTAATCTACTTACACCCATAATGTTGTAGTATTAGGTCTCATGTTGCATTTCTATACTTCATTGGAACAACTGTAAAAACTATAAGATCACTCATATTACAAAGGACCTTCTATAACTAGATCTAATTATAAAAAATCCAATCAAAAGAGAACATTATATACTTATTATAACCAATAAAATTTTAATTGAAGTACATTTTAGTGCATACATGAATCTCAAATTTGTGTTAAGGATGGGTGTACCCCATAAAGATCCCTTCCATATGCAACTAATCAATTTCTAATGGATACATGTATGTGATTATAAATATTTTAAACTACCATAAATAGTTGACCAACCATAGTAAAAATATATATTTTATATCTTTTATGAATAATAAAAATCCCATTTGTTCTATTATTGGTCATCCAAGCATGTCCTGAATTAACACACATTACAAAAACCTTAGTATGAAATTAAATAATATCACTCTTATAATAACTCTAGGATATTTTTTCAAAGAATTATTGACCTATCTGGGTCAAATAAAACTTCATTTAGTTCTATCACTTTTAAACAGATCCCCTCAATATTTTGTCAAAATAACATGTGACTATGAAATAAAATAATATTATAAAGATAAATACTAATAGTATCTCTAATAGTTATTTTCATACCTCACCAAAATTATAATCACCCATTGTTCCATCACAATATTCTCATAAACATTTACACTCACTTATAATCCAAAAAATTATATACATAACCGTATACATAGGTAATAATAGTGACCACTGAAAACTTATCAGACATATCCTTCAAATAAATTCTTGGAAAACCTCACCAAATATCATACAAGACCATAATATACATTGATATTATCCAATAGATCTAAACTAATTTAGTTATCCAAATTATTTTTTATAAAAATTTATAAATATTTATATATATAAAAAGAATTAATTTCTCTCTATTTTTATTAAGTATAAAATATCAGTATTTTACTCGATGATGTATTGTCGCTAATACTATAATAAATGGGGTTCAATATAATCCTAGTAGAACCCTAACATTAATGAAAATTCCAAATAGTCTTCATTAAATAGTCAACAAATTACATCCAAAATTTATTATATTAATTATTAAATAAATATTGACTAATATAAATAATGTTATTGTGTAAACCAAATTCGTTCAAATTCCTCATGAGTTTTCCACATTTATTAGTAGTTCATTGTAAAATAAATTTCTTTAAATATCATAATGAAATATTCATTCCATTTTCCATTTTCTGATATTATATTCAATCCAGAATAGGAAGACCAATTTTACTAGCAGCCAAAACATATCCAAGGATACACATAAGTCATTGGAAGCCACCAAAACAACTTTAAAATACAATGAAATAATTAAAATAATTAAATGTTTCAAATAATGTTTTCCCAACTATGGGATTATAATTGTATCATAAATTAAAATTTCAAAATGTTTACAAAAAAGACATAACATCATTGAAAAAATATATAGGATCGAGTAATAACAGACCTAAATTGGTGACAAGAATCCTTGTATGATACTACTAAACCTCTCTCATAATGGAAGTCTCATTGAACACACCAGTAATAACTACCTCCATAACTCATTTTTCTACGAGATAATAACACATAACTATCACTAATATCTGATAACCATTTTTCCTTAACCCTGAATCAAAGATCATTGAATTCAACGATGTGATACCCGCCACCTCGGGTGAAAAACTTACTATGTTCATAAACAAAGTTGCACACTCCGTCGCTGACATGCGATCTTGCTTCAAATAGAATAAATCAGTCATACACTGAATTCTGAACGTATGTGGATAGAATTTTATATTAAACAATTCTTCAATGCCTTCCCACATAATAACCTGGTCTGTCCGCATATGGACTACCAACTCCCACAACTAAAGGGAAACATCTTCTAACATATACGTGGCCAAATTCCCTTTTAACTCTAACGGTGTTCCCAAAAACTCAATGATCTTGTACATTCTATTCAACCATACATCTCTCATTTCTGGCTCTGAATCAACCCTGAAGATGGGTGGATTCTACTTTCAAAACTGATCTGCATGATCTACAGGCCTTGGTTCATACATTTTGTTCCCACTTCCCACAACTTGGAAATCTTGCACTATACTTTGCACCAGCTTCTAGTTCACCTAAGGCTTAGGTGCTACCACATTCTCAGCAGCCTCCTCCGGTTTGTCTCTACGATGCCTACCCGGTGCCATTTCTATAAATTAACAACAAATAAGCATGAGTCTCACTTCCGTAAACATCACTAAATCCCATTTCAAATCACATTACATATCTCTATCACAACAAGGCTTGCCACCTTCTCCGCATGTTCCATGTTTCACCATTTTGTAAATCAACCCATTTTCAAAATACTAATTTATTCACAATTCAATTTCACACATTCATATCGCATCATAAATCCTTACACCACAATGAAATATGCATCCTAGTGGGAAGTCATTTCTACAATGCATGTTGTGCTCATCTCATGGGCTACACCCACAACAATGAGATTCACAATGCCTATAAGTGTCTCTGAAACACTTCTATTCCCAACTCCCTGGTAACTTGATTTTCAGCATAAAACGGATAGATAAGTCCTTTTATTCTATAAATTACATGTTCTGACATTATTATGCCTTTCTACCATCCAAACTCAAGGAATGTGCCACAATTAATGTCAACACCCAATCAGAGAACCAACTCCAAAGGACCAAACAAACTAATACCACTTGTAATGACCCACAGATTCTCATTGTATTAAGAGTACAATGTGTCATTATTTCACATTAAGAGACATTACCAAGGCACCAAAGGCTGGCAATAAATGTTGAGAGAATCAAGGAGTAGTGGGGAACAATTTTCCCTTATGAAAAACAACCCAAACCAACAACTAATGATGCATGCACTTTCATTCCCAAAACATTTATTCCTGAAAGATAAAAAATTTGTTCCAAAACACAACTCCAAAACCAATACAACCAACCAATTCTACACAAATGCAGAGTAAAGGAAGAAACAAAACAACAAACACAATGAGAAATGACACCACCATGGCTCCACACTAAGATCCAGGCTCCATGATCCACCGAGACATCACAATGCACCACTAATGGAGGAAGATGCCTTACCTTTTCCCACGTTACAATACACATCATCTGCAACGACACCAACATGCCAATGTAGGCGGTGAGAACTAAAAATCAGTAGGCTTTCCCCAAATGATATCCCTACACATGACACTATGATAAAACCACTTTTACATTTATATAAAACAGTCTATATCAAATAAATCTCAAGTGAAACCAATTTCATAAGCCAATCATTCCCTTACCAAGCCATCACACCCAAACCAAGAATCCATGGGAAAGGCATCCAAATAAGACACAAACCATTACAACCATTACACATTAGCACAAAAATTCCATATGTCAAATCAATTCACAACAAAACAACCATAACAACAAACTGGTGGAGCTACCATCCAACCCATTCACCCATTCACAACAAGCGGCACTTTTTGTCCACTAATCCTTAATGGTGGCCATTCTATCCACTATCCATCCCATTTTTATCTTGGTACTTATTTCCACTTCGACACAACATGAACAACAATTCAATACCAATCATATAACCCACCAATGTCACAACCACATGAAATCAACCAATTCCATTGCATCTGAATCCACTCCAATAAATCACCAATTTATTGGAAACTATTTTCCATGAAAACAACATTTCAATAAAACAACACTTTTAATTGAAACCATTTCCATAAATAATTTTCCAAAATCTACCATAGAATCACATTTTTAAATATCCATTTTAATATCCACAAGAATATCATTTCACCATAAAATACTCGTTCCCCAAAAAAAACCCCAAATTGATTTACAACCAATTTCACATAACAAATCACAATTAATTTTAAGAAAAAAAATTAATCATAATGAAGATAATCTAGTTCTAACCATGTGCAGTGGAGAGAGAAGCCACCTACCGTTAGGGATCTATAAGAATCGACCCACAGGAAACTCCACCTCAAAATCAAAAAATGCCTCCACTGAAACCTCTCTAGATCCCTTTCTCTAGCATCCATAAGACTCAAAATCATCATCCAAGGAAACCAAAACCCTAAATATACAAACAAAAAGTGTAGATCGAAAAATCCAAGAAATATAGGGATATAGATCTAGAGGAAAACACAATGAAACCAATATGATTGTCTTAACCAGGAGAAACCACCTTTAACACACCAAGAACCCTCATCAAAATGCTTCCAAAATATGTTGGAATGCTCCTCCACGCCCTGAGAACTGAAGAACCCGAGAGAGCCACTAGGAGGAAGTTTGGAGTGAAATTGGTTAATATTGATGGAGACCGTAACTTATAACCCAATTTTTATGTGGTCTCACGCTTAATCTCCACGGTTTGGAAACCCATGAACTAACCGGGCGCACGCTACTGCATCGAGAGAAAGGGTCTGTATGGTTTCCTCACACGGGTTGACACACTGTGTGCAGGCCGTGCGAAGCATACTGTCTCCCTTGCACGGTTTCAGGGATAATCCACATAGTTTCCTCTAAATGTGCTCAAACCGTAAATCCCATTAAAAGTCTCCAATCAAATCCAAAACCATCCAAACTATCCCAATCACCTCCCAACTCATCCCATTCACTTTAAAAACATTCAAATGCATAAACAAAGGCCAAATACCTCTAACTAGGTGTTATAAAAAATAGGCTATTAGTCAAGGTAGACTACATATATTCTGGAATCTAATTTTAGATAAATAAAGTCAAATTAATTTTCTTGATTCATTAACTCATTCAGAGATTCCTTTTCCCATATTTTGGAAATGAAACAATATAATGGTTGTCACATATTCTTTGTAAGGATTACATATTTTATAAATTATAAAGAGCATATAATGAATATCAATGTTTGAACGTTATATTAATGGAATGACATGTCATTTAATCAATATCGTGAGAATAAATAATAATATGGACACATGAAATTAAGATCAAATAATTACATATAAATAATGAAAAGAACTTGAAACTTATACATGGATTATACTCATCATAATAACACATACATTAATAATTGTTTCATAATGATAGAATGCATAATGATGGATATATTCATCTTTCTATTGAGGGATGGTGTCATGACATTTTAAATAATGGGTAGTTATACACCCAAGACCAATTTAAATATGTCTATAATATTGGTTTATCTCATGAGACCTACTAATACATTGAGGGGATATGTAAATTTATTCCATACACAACAATTATTAAGTCCAATTTATTCATCATGTTAATTGACATCATTGCTTAATTAACATGAATAATTCAAAAACAATATTCCATATAGAAAGAAACTGTATAAGTAGTATCACTACATTCCCAAGTAAAACATATTATAAACCACTCAGATAAATAATAAGTTGGGTATCATTATAAAATTCATCCATTATAGAATAAAACGGTTATTATAATTGGTTTATAGAAATTGAATAGAATGGTAATTAAAATAACACTTGAAGAAAACAAAATTTCAACTATCTAAATACAACATTAAATATTGAAATATTACAAATTATTTTCAAAGTAATTTTAATTTAAAATATACATGGATGATTTTAATTATGATTTAATGTAATGATAGTCCCTGATGGCAGGATATTCTTTTAATGTCATGTATGTTTGAAAATATATCATTAAATTTCTCGTAGTAAGTCAAATGTACATGATTTGGATAATGACAAGAATATTACTTTGAAAATAAAATTTAAAATTATTACATTGGTAATTTTTTTAAAAAAATTATTAATTAATAGTAAAAAATTATTTAATCATTTTTTTAAATATAGACATATAATAAAAAAAAATTCCCAGATAGTAGAAAACAATTTTTATTTTAAAATAAAAAATATAAAATGGTTTATATATATAAACATAAGAGAAGAATATATTCCATTTTTCAGATATTAATATCATTAAATTTTCCTAGTGAATACTTAAACATAAACAGTCATGAATAATTATGTGATTATGAAATAAATCCCAACCGCATTAGTAACATTTGAATCATACAACCCCTGAATGAAATAACATCAAATGAACCATTAAATAAAATTAATTTAATGTTATTTATTGAAAACCTATCAATTTTGTATTATATACACCCTATAATAGAATATTGATTTATAAAAAGAAATATGCCCCAAAAAATACCATTTGAGATTAAGAACCCCTACAAATGTTATGTCATTCCTAATATGTGTTTGGAACTATAATATAAAAAATAGTGTCTAATTATTATTGTATTAAAAATGAATAATCATATATTTTATACCATATATTAATTAATTTTATATTTTTATTGCACATTTATTAAAAATTCTTTTTTAATTTTATTATCTTGGGTGATATTTGTTTCATTTTTCAAATAACTTATGGTTTAGTTGTTTTGAAAATTTGTTCTAGGATCATTGATATTTAATCCCAATCATATTAATAATGATATAAATATTATATATATTCATTAGATATATAATTATTTCTATAAATTTAAACAATAAATGTAAAACGGATCACATCTCTTCGTGTAGGCGGTAGTCCACGCGTACATATTAGAGACGTTTTTTAATGGAAAGGTTGGTAAGAAAGAATATATTATATTATAATTCAACAAGAATATTTAATTAATAAATGGTTTATAATTTCATTACATCAATATATATAACCACCATGGTAAAACATTATTAAAAATGAATTACATGGATACCTTGAGATGGTTTGTAGTATTTACCCCCGAGCGATTTTTTTTCTTTTTTTGGATGGAAAATTTATTGAAAATTATTGTACCATAATAATAATAACATATAAATATTTTTTTGATAGTTAAGATCTTATTTTATAATAGATTTGATAGATCTAGATGATTACAAAAAAAATAAATTTGAATGAGTGGGTAAAGATGATTACCTCTTCTTCGAAAGTTCCCATTTAGATATTCTATTAATTGACCTAAGGTTGCTCATTATCGAATAATAAATTAATAAAACATGTATATAGATTTTTATAAGATTTTTCATTTTGGTTGGGTCAAGATAATAGTCTTAATTTCATGTATATAATAAATGAGGGGAGGTTCCTTTTGTAGAGGACGAAAGGACACCAATATAGTTAATAAAATATTTAAATATAATGAATTCATTTTCAATTTAATGTTGCACAAATTGGAGATAAATTTAAATGCAATATCGTATATGGTTAATATATCATCAAAAATAAATATTATATAAGTTTATCAAATATTTTAATCAGTATTTTTGGTTTAACTACTTAGTTAACAAACTTAAACCTTAAATATTGTAACAATTGTTTTCCTATAAATGTATTATTATTTTACACATAAGGTAAAAATTGGTTAATAAATGGTGAAGGGATTTCATTTTCAACCATATTTTATCACACTTATTATATTTAAATATTTTGATGACAGCATATAATGGAATAAAATATCATATTTCATGAAATATCAATACTATCATTTTTGAAATAGGTCATTTAATTTTACATTAATGATATGAAAATTATTTAATTTTTATATAGAAAATGATAAAATCACTAATATGACATATAAATTTATAAAATTATTTTATAACAGTATGTCCAAAAAATGTTAGTTTTATTATTTCTAAAATAATATGTTTTATTTCTCTATTAATTGAAATAATATTAACTCATTTTTGTGTAACCATTTTTGGCAAATATATAATACATAAAAATTAAAAATAAATAAATAATATAAAATAATATTTTATTTTTCAAAATGATATTTATAATGATAATTTTCCTATTTATATTCTTTTAATGGAAATTGTGTGTTATCAAAATCCATAAAAGGGACTTTTGTACTTATTCCATAAATAAAATATTTTAGAGGTACTAATTAGATAAAAATAGAAATGAGTGGCCATATATTCGTGACATGTATACAAATAGACCATTGAAATTCTTCCAATACTCTAATTACATGTTTCAGGGTCATTTTCAGTACTTATCATATTATTTTTTACCTTAATTACATGATTTACCCTTTCTATAGTGACAATTATTTAACATGGTTACTATTAGTAATGACCAAAAATATAAGGGACATATTTAACAAATTTGTACCTCATAATTCAAAATATGGAATCCTTTTTTCATGATTCGATTTCTGTAAGTTGTACATATTAAGTTAATATTAAAAAAATTAATAAAAAACTATTTTCTCATGCAAATGTGTTTTTAAGTGTAAAAAGTTATTTATATTATATTAAATATTAAAATTGATATAAATTATTTTAATAGTAGTATTCAAAAAAAATAAGACAAACAATTTTACTATAAAAAATATTTTAAAACAACATTTTCCTTTTCAAATTAATGAAACAAAAATACAATGTTCATTGAAAATTAGTATTTTCACTAATCACTGAAAACCCAATATTTTCTGAAAATATTTAATAATATGATTAATTTAATATTATTAAATAAAAATGATTTTAATTTTATATTATAAAATTCGTCAATTATAATTAATTTATTATAACTCTCACAAAATGAAAAATAAAACCATTTTTGGAAGAATGTGTATTTTGGAAGAGTGAATTTATTTTAAAAAAATTGAGTTATTATTTATAAATAAATTATATACAATATTATAAATCTTTTTATAATGTGGTTATTCCTATTAATGAACTATAATTCAATGACACAGTTTTAATGTTAATTTATTAATAATAACATTTTCAGTTTATATATTCTTAGTGTTGTGGGCCATATATGCTATCAAACATAATTTTCTTATTTTAAAATAATATTATGTTATATTATCCCCAAACCCTATTTATGAAATTTCATTCTCAAAATTTAATTTTTTTCTCAAAAATGTAATTTTTAACATGTAAATTTTAATATGTGGAAAACCAACATCATAATAGGTCATATAATGCATTATCTTAATAATGGTTAAAGGGAAATAAAAATTTCCTCTACCAAAAAACAAAAAAATCATTTAAAATATTAGAAAAATAGTTTACAATAAAAATATTGACATTGAGGCGAAGATTAACTCCATAAGGATTAAAAATGAGTGGTCGAATTCTTGTATGGTATATAGTCAATTATCATAATAACACCAATAAATGATTAATGAAAGAAAAATAATTCATCATAAATTAGTCTAATGGGATAAAATATTAGTTTCAATATCATTTTATAATATTTGAAAAATGACCTCATCAAATAGACTATTAACATTTGGAAGTATACTTACATGATAATTAAAATTACATCCTATAAAATATTTCCTCTATGATTCATTATTTTATCCAAACCATGAGTTTTAAAGTTGATATTTTTCTTACATAATAACATATATCAACGTCTTATTGAATAATTAAAATATATTCTTACACCATTTTGAAAATATAAAAAATTATTTTTCAAAAACTGGTAAGATAATAACTAGAAGAAATAAACATTCATATTAATGAATAATAAGTTAATATATAAAATTCAATAGCAATACCCAAAGATCATAAAAAACATTCAATGAGAATACCTCATTAAAATACCTTAAAAATCATTAATGAGATAAAAATAAAGTGATAAATATTATTTTTCCCCATATTATTACGAGGTAAAATTTAAATTTATCTCCAAACAACTTCAATAACCATAATGTGTCATGTCAAAAATCTATATGACTTTTTCATATGTAATCCATAATATAGTAATAATTTCCAAAAATTAATTCATAATAAAATTATTTATGCTTCTGAAAATTAAATAGTACATTATTAATAAATTGAAAACCCATATTATAGAAAATTATTTCTATTTACTATAATTATGTAATGTTCCACTGATAGTGTACTAACTCAATATAAAATTATACACATGGCCACCGAATCAATTTTCAATCCCATAGTTAACAATATAATAAATCATATATTCCCAAACCGTAATAACTCATAATTACCATATTATCAATGGTAAGATAAACCCTAATGGTTACCAATACCTTCAAAATAATGTTAACAAAATATAAATTCATTTTTCCCAAAAAAACAATTTAAAGCCTTACTAAATCCCTAATTTATTTTACAAACAAATGTCTCCTAAAATACTCTTAGTCATCTTATATGTACATACATTATAACCTCCAATGGTGCATCTATTCCATTAAACATATGATTGATCATAGAATTTTCAATCAAGTACACATTATTTTAATACAATATCACTTTTTAATATCATGTATTTACATAGTAATATTCTCACATAATGGTGGATCAAGAAACTATAAATTATTATATGAATATCTCACCGTAATTTCAAAACATGTTCACACTATAGAAACATCCACCAAGAACCACATTTTTAGTTGATATATATTAGACATAATATTTTTCTAGTATTATATCCTAGATTAATAAGACCCAAATCCATATTCACATATATTATCCAAAAAAGGATGTACATTAAGGGAAAGAAACATAATCCTTATCATACCAAAAAAAATTATTATCATATAAGTATTCATTGACCAAATGATTTATATTATGTTATGTAAATTATTATTTTATTTCCTTAATATATTTCTTATAATTTCTACTAATCATTCAATTATCGCAACTATAAGGACTCCAACCTCAGTATCCCATATATAGTAGAAACATTATTACACTGTGACTTGATAAATAGTATCACATACAAAAGGATTGAATAGTTTATCAATATTTGTAAACAAGATACATGCCAGAATTTACAATTACAAAAAATAAAAAACAATGTCAAAGTCAATATTCATCATCCATGAACATAATAAATTATTCCTTCCCGCTATCCCTGGAATATGAATTAAAAAAACAGTGAGCACGAATGCTCAGTAAGGTTTATAAACAAGCGAATCTATCTTGATTAAATAAAAACTAAAAAATATAGATATGTACATCATCTAAAGAATTTTTTACATAATATATATCTATAGAATGAATAATAATATGGAATGAATAAATTAATATCAAATGATTCAATATAAATAATCTCATAAACATGAAATTTATCAATGGATATAGGGTTGGATTATAGAATGAAAATTTCCAACAAAACCTAGAAAAGCAATTATAAAATTGTTTTTTTTTAATTTTTTCATAAAAACAAATCTTGGATTTGTATAGAAGAGAGGAGAGGTGGTAACCTGTAGTAATGGGAGATAGGAAAAAAATAAAATTTATAAAAATATTTAAAAATAATAAATCCATTTTCAATTTAAAGAAACAAAAATAGGGCATATATTTAATTATATTATATTATGTGGTTTGTATATCATAAAAAAATGGATAGGTTTACATTGTATTTCAATAAATATATTTAGGGTTGACCCCTTACATAACCAATGTTTCACTTAACCATGATAATGAATTTTTTCACTCTTAAAGGGTAATAATTTTATATAAAAGGTAAATTTTTCCCATAAATTGGAAATAGAAGAAATATTATTAAATATATTAAATTTTTTCAATATTTCAATTATTTTACTATTTCAAATATTTTAAGGAAATATTACCATTCATAAAATATAAATAATATCATTTTTGAGACTATTCATTTAATTTGAAATAAATACATATTGGAAAGTAGTTTATTTGAATATAAAATTTTAAAAAAATTATAACAACTACTAACTAAATATAACATTATTGGCCACAATAAATCTTTCAAGATAATTTAAATTATATATTTTAAACCTAATTTTATATTTTATTCAATTGTTTTAATGATTACTAAATATTATTTGTATAAAACATTTATTTAAATATTTAATCACTATAAATAAAAATAAATTACCATGATAAAATACATTTTTATCCTTAAAAAACAGTTAAATTAAAACTATTTTTTATATTGAAATAAAAATATAGAGATACTAGTGTCATGAGTGTGATATTTTTTATTTTATTAATAAATTTATATAATGGTTTTAATAAATGAAATATAACATTACGTGGCTATATATTTGAAAATTGGATGGAATTATCTAAAAAACAAATAAATAGAATAATATAAGGTCTTACATTAATTTTTTAATCGTTGTTATATTATATTTAACGATAGTTACCCAAATTACCCTTATTATGGTGACAATGAATTACTATTGTTATTATTCATAATGGAAAAAAATAAAAAATAATGATATTCACCAAAAATATTCTGCCTCATTCCAAAATATTGATTCCATATATTAATGATTCAATTTCAATATGTTTCATTAATTTATTTAATAGTAGTTAAAAATAAAAATGAAAACCTTTTTTCAGAAAGTTTTCCTTTTAGGTATTACAAATTATACTCACATAAAAAATTTAATATACTATAATGGAAATATTTGTTTTATTGATAATATAATATGGGTAACGTTCCTTTTAAAAAAATATAAAATCAAAATTTATTGTTTTGAATGATTTAAACAACAATACAATTTTCAATGAAAATTAGTATTTTCACTATTTACTAGAAAATCAATATTTTGAGTATAATTAAAAAAATTACAATAAGTAAATTTTTAAAGGATGATATCAAAAAAGAAAATAATTTTATTAAATAAAATTTCATAAACTGGTATAAATTAGTTAAAATATCCAAAAAATTGAAAAATAAAATCATTTTTGAAAAGGTTGTATTTTTTATGTTTAAAATGATTTTACAAAAGAAATTGAATTCTTATTTTTAATTAAATTACATCAAACATTTGAAATTATTTTCATAATTCTTATCACTATTTGTATACACTAATGAACCATGTATATTATAATGAGAATATTTAAATAATAATATTATTGGTTTGTTTATGTATAATGTTCTCTGTTGTGCACACTATCAATCAGAATGTTCTCCATTTAAAAAACAATGTTTCAAAAAACTAGTCATTAAAAATAATCAAATAAATAAAATAATATATCATATAAATTTTTTATAACATACAACCATTTTATGTTGATATTAATTATTTTGATTACAATTCCACAAGAAAATTCACAATAAATTTTTCCCATAATAATATCAACCAAGCCCTTTGGAAGCTATTGGTCCCACAATTACATTCCAATGATAATTCAAAAAAAAGGACAGATAAATTAATACATCATCTTAAATAAATCTATACATAAATTTATTGAAACACACTAGAAAATATTTCAAAAATAGCCCGTACATGTAATCCATTAATAAATTTTAAATTAAAAAAAATTCTACAAATCCAATCAAATTTAAATATACAAACCCTGACTATTATTTTCTCACAAAAAAGATCCAACTTCTATTATATTATTATAATAAAAATATTCAAATCACATAATAATGCACAAAAAGGAGTTACAAAAAAATACACCAAAACCTAACCAAAAACCACACATACCAAGACCCACCTTAACTCATCTCCAGCTTGTGAGGACCTATAAGGAGTGACCTAAATAATAAATTAATTTGAATAAAAATGATTCTGGACTCATCATTAGGGTTTTATGTATCATATTTCATCCATAAAATAATTCCTATATCATTTCAATATTGGGTGTTCCATCACAACCCCGATTTATTAGTTCATACAAACCAACCTCACAACACCAATCCTTATTCAATTTTCATCACACAATCCATTTTATCCCCAAATAAAACTCATAGTACGAATATTAAAGCAAACAAAATATTTATCTGAGGATTCACATCCCAATTTCCAATGAAACTTGATTTTTAGAGAAAAAAAGATCTTGCTAAACACTCCCTTCACGAACCTCTGTAGTTATAATAACTAATAAAAAATGTATCTTACCATAAACCCTAAAATAAAAAACTATATTGTGAAAACTAATCGTATGTCCATATTAAAAAATCAAATAACATATTATATAATTTGTAATTAAAAAACAAAGTAAGTCCATATGACAAGTTCCTGAAGATTCCCCACACAATCCTATTGGGTGTTACCAATCCCTAGGGGCTATAAACATGTTCCTGGGTATCACATTAAAACACATGGGAATGGGTTCACCGACTAATTATTGTAAAAAATAAAACATAGAAGTAACGATATAATTTCATGATCTTAACCTATATTATACATGCATGAAATATCAATTAAAAATTATTAGACAATCAAAATGCAATATAGAGGTAAATAAAATAAAAAAATTTCTTCCACTCACTTCCCATCTTCCTCCACTCTAAATTAAATGATATCTTTATCCATTTTCCTCGTGATCTCTAACATATATAGCAACCCTCTATCTACAAAAATCATTAAAAATTTGGTTAGTATCATAAAAGGAAACAATAAATTAAACAGAGAACACCACAAATAATCAATACTCTAAATAGTGGATAAGAACTGATCCCAAAACATATATATTATATAGTATTAGTGCGAGAATAAAATCACATTTTAGAAAACTATATCCCTCTATGACTGTATATAATTCTTAGTATCAATGATTATAAAATTATTGTTTTAACTATGATAAAAAATTGTTTTTATCATGATTTATAAAGTAAACCAAATCCATATAACACACAAACCATTCCAAAATACCGTATATATTATAGAATAAAAAATAGGTTTTATTCATTTCCTTTTTATATGTAAAATCCAATACTTTTTTATAAAACATTTAAATATGAGGGAATTGGGAGATTAATCTTTTGGAATAAAAACCAATCAAACATTTTACTTATTTCTATACTTCTCATGAAAATCTATTTATCATAGATATTGTTAAGTGAAATTAATTTCCAATAAAATCATAAATAAATATCCAAACAATTTCCATTTTTCAAATCCAATTTTCCAAATCATAATTTCATTCCATTATGAAATAACACATTTTATTGTAAGCCAAAATGCACCTATGGTAATGAATAAATTATCTGAAGGATACCAAACATCATGTAAATACATTCAATGAAAATTATAAATTAGCGATTCCAATAAAATTAATCCAACGATTCATTATAGTCAAATCACAAAACATAATCCCATAATTATTCGATTAATGACCTAGCATCGAGGGAATTTTCTAAAGGATATAGTAATAACAATACAAAACTAAAAATAATAAACCTAGGATGAAATTACTCAACCATTCAAATCTCTTTTAG
This sequence comes from Viscum album, assembly GCA_963277665.1. Taxonomy (NCBI): domain Eukaryota; kingdom Viridiplantae; phylum Streptophyta; class Magnoliopsida; order Santalales; family Viscaceae; genus Viscum; species Viscum album. Next base: position 1,250,054,703 of record OY728148.1, read on the forward strand.
CCTCATTAAAATTATTGTAATTAACTATCCTTATAATGCTTCCATCAATTGGATCACTAAAGATAACTGTAATCATGTAATTCAACCAATTTTAATCTAACCATATGAGAGTATCCATGAATCACTCCCTTGTCAAACCACTATCTCAAAAAATGGTTTCACATATAAAGGTCATATACTATATCCCAAGGTATCCCAATAAAAACCATGTAATGTGATAATTAATCATTAAATAAAGGGATCATATATGGAAAATTTGAAAATAAATCACACTTCTCCTCCTAAAACATAACATGTTACATCCCCATAATTATACATCATCATAATCATCACATCATATAAGTTAACATAAATCATCCCCTCATGGGTCATAATCCATTAAAAGAAGTCTAAGGTAAATATGATTAATGTTGTTCTTTTATGGGGGTAGACTGTAAGATCCTGGATTTTTAGTTAGTTAGAGATTCTTTAAATTTCAATCTAAATCATTACACTGATCATAATATGGATACATAATTGGTTAGTAAAGGATTTAATGGTTTCTAAGGATTTTTCACAGCACGAAACAATATTTAATTATAAAAAACAAACATGGAGCATAGTTTAGTGTAAACCATGTAAGTATTATTCATGATTTGTCTAACCAAGTGGATCATGTTTTTTCTGACAGGAACATCACACATGATTTTGAACAAAACCATGCAGACGCACCAATTTTTCCTAGGTACTTGTGCATGGCTTGTATACAGTTTGACCAAACCCTGTGGATGATTTGATTTCAAGCAATACCCTCTCGTACAGTTTGTGCACGGTTTTATATACATTACAATAGAATGGTTTACTAGGTAAAATCATTGGTAAATTTTTTGTTGTTTCCCATAATTATACATTAATCAAACACTTCCTATCCAATTCACGAACAAATAACATTAACAGATTTTTCTGTTATTTTGGTGATTTATTAATCTTGAGATGGAGATCAATGTGAACCCTTTATCCAACATCCAATCAAGCTTCCATTTATCGTGTTGGATATGCAATGAAAAGAACTCGAGTCCTCTTCCACTGGTCTTCTTCTCTGTAGATCTTGAAATTGATACATTAATGTGATTGTTTTAACTATTTTATATACCTACCCCGATTTGAAGAAATCTACGGCCGATATCGTAGGAGGTGATTCGTGCAACCCTAAGGCGTGTGGTATAATACACATCCATAAGGTTCTCTATATTTTCAATATTTCTGTGGGGCCCAAAAATTTCATCTAAATTCATTACATAAATTTAAAATCCATGATTATAATTGTTAGAATTTTTTGGTTATAATGTATCCAAATAATCAATTAGTTTTTTGTGGTTACACCTATAACTCATTCTGCCTCATGTAGATGGTTATTCCATGGTTGTGTTTTAGTGTTTCGGAACATTGGATAAACTATTCGTGTATTCCTTGGCATAACCATTCCAAAGGTGATACTTAATCTAATAAATGCCTTGTTTTTTAATGAAAATTTTATAATAGAATTTACCATCTATTATATCCACTTGATAGACCTAAGAAAACTGCATCAAAATTATTATTATATGTGAAATGTGAAATGGAAAGTACACTATGTATATAAATTGTATTTAATGAATGATATTTAATAACGATTACGCATCAATAGTACCCATTTCCCTATTTATGGAACTTAGAAGGGTGAACCTCAATAATTGAATAATCTATAATGGTTAATAATGACATGATTAAACGGTTGTAGTGATAATTGGCATAAAGTCACTAACGAAGACGTGTCTTGAACCATTGAATGATTACATGAATAACATATCAAAAATGAATGGATTGACTTTTTCTATCATGGTATTCTGAGAGAATAATTGCACTGGACTTGGGAACCCCATTCAAATTCAAGGATGTGGTTTTATTTGGATGATACCCACCTACACTCAAGATCTTCTCTATTCCTCTAATTCTCTGTATACTCCCATAGAGTCCTGATAGAGAAACTTTACATGCATGTTTTATCAAATAATGAGTATTTTTTACTATTTTTCATTGGTAAACCCCATTTATTTCATTATATTATAAAAATAATGGGGAATTTGGGTTTTAGAATGAAAAGGAGCAATATCTTGAAAAATGACTAATTCTGGATTTTTGATAGATTTTTACATCATCAGCATGTTGTTCATTTCCTGAAAAATACAATTCCAAATTTTCTGATTAAATTTTTTTAGAATCCATATTTTATTTCTTTCCTTGTTTCCTTATGTACTATGAGCTGATTCGTCCATCTAAGGGTCTTAAAAATTCATTGAAATTTGACATTTTTTCGGGCGGGCTGCATGGACAACACCACTGTAATGGAACCAAAACTCGGCCTAAACATCTTAAAATCAATTGATTCTACTTGGGGAGGACAGAGGACTCAAAGAGACGTTCAAAAAATAATTTATATGGAGTTTTGAATCCATTAAGGCTGCAATGGAATGACATATTCTTAATGAAACCTTCCTGGAAACTTCATCCATAAACAGAAGTCTTCAATTAAAAATACCTATCTTCTGCATCCTATTTCCAAATGCTCTGAAATTTTGAGGTTGAACGGAAAACAAATTTATGAACAAAATGTTATAAGGGGTCCATGCGTGAATCATCCATATAATAGTCCAACAACGCAAATAATTTGTAGCACAAAAATCTGCCTATAAAAGGAGAGGAGCTCCGACCTCTCAATTCATTCCTTCACATCCCATTGCAGCCAGCGACAAGCATCAAAGAAGAGGAGAGAATCACCCTACATGTCCTTAATTCATAATTAATTCCTCCATTGTAACACCCCTAGATTTTATGAAAGATATTCTTTTCATTTAATTAAGTTATTGTGTTTTATGCTACACCAAGATTACATTGCGCTATATGCAACACTGTATTAGCTTGCAGTATACGCAACACTATTCTTGGATCGTGTTACACAAAATTTTGATAATAGTTATTCTACGCAAAATTGAGTATATATATATATATATATTCAATGTATAAATGAAATATGGTTGGATTAGGTTATACGACAAAACGAAGGATTTTTGCACAGCCCGCAACCCTGACTTGGCTTGCATTACACGCAATTGCGACCTTCCATGATAGCGTGTGTTGTACGCAATACCAGGTTTTACTAAATAAAGATATATTATTATTATATTATTATGAAATAGCCGTTATGAATATTATTATTAAATAAATTTGGAATCTTATAACATTATTATCTGTCTTATAAATTTTATAAAACATTGTATAAGAACAAAATAAACATTTTGTGTAAAATAAGTATTTTTTAAAAAATGCTGTTTTGACGCCTTTTGATGGCACACCCACTTTAAATCTAGATTTTGACATGTTTATAAGTTCAATTTGACAAAATAAAATTTTTCTTTGGAATCATAAAATAAAAATTTACTTTGGATAAATTTTTTATATTATTCTGGTAACTTTCATATTTTGATGAATAGTAAAAACACGCTATATTTTAATTATAAACAACTCTTTTCATTGCAATAATTTATATGGTTAAATTATAATAGTGAATGGTTTTAAAGTATAAATAGAAAATATTTTTACCATTTAATATAATGTATGTCATTAGCATTGATTCTACCTTGAATTAGTGGGATAAATCAATTCAATATTTTGCAATGGTACCCCTATCCTCCCATATAATAAATCAATTTGGAGCTATTTAAAACTAGATTTGACTTTATAATAAAATAATAGTTTTATGTATTCCAAAGTTACCCCTCTCCTCCCATATAAAAGGTCACCCCCTCCCTCTCTTCCTCACACCACTTTTAGCCTTCAAGCTCAGCCAACCCCTGCCAAATTCTCTTCTCCACTTCCATAGAAACATCCTAGAGGTTCTAGTCTTCCTTGAAGACCAATTTTAGTGCCCTAAAAGGAGATCTCAAAGAAGAACTTCATAGAAGAGGTAATGTTCGTTATGGATTCTTTCAACTTTATTTCTTATTCCAATTCTTCTTATTTAGTTGTTTCATTATGATGTAATAACATAAGTTCCCTCATATACTGATATGTTATTAGAAGTATGAAACAACCCTATTTCACCATCTATACATTCTACGGAAAAAGAAATCACCGCGCATCCATACGTACAGAATAACGTCTCCACGCCGTGGTTTAATCTATTTTCCACCACCACCTTACTTGGATGGGTATAATATTGTAAATAATGACTATATATGACTATTAATATGTGATATTGATTCTGAAATAGTATACATACACTCAAATACAATTCCACGATCATTGGAACGATATCATCGCTCGTGCGTACGTACGGAATATCGTCTCCACAATGTGATGCAACTCGTTATACATGATCTTCATTGCATAATGATTATCTGAATAAATTGAATGACTGAATATGATATATATTACACTAATATAATTATGGAAATGAGGTATCTATATCCTAAAGGGAAGAATAAGAATTTATTCGACAAAACATGCATAATAACAAAAAGTAATAAACACCAGAATAACAAGTAGTAATGAAATATTACTAAAAAGAAGCTAAGAATATTACCATATATGATATCATAACAGTAATTATGATTCTGAGATAATTCAATAACATTATTTAAATCATTATACAGGAGGTTCAGACACTTTCGAAGCAAATCGGACCTAAGGTAAGGTAAATATCACAATCTCATTTTTATCCAAGATTGTTTATACTTTGGTATTTACTGGGGTGTATTTTATCATCCACATCCATGTTTCCTCAATATGTAATATTATTTCAATCCACCTAAAATATTTTAAATCCATTTTTTCCCTTCGGTGAGTTTTTAGTAAAAGATATCAAAGAAATCTTTTGTCGTTTTTCATACGACGTACTTTTTGACTTTTCTGACAAAAGTACGAAAAGAATGTTTTTTTAACTTATACGACATTAATGGATTTTCAAAACATTATTTCCAAGAACCTTCCTTTACAAGTTTTCTTGTTTATTTTTAATAAACTTATTTTAGTTTAGAATTGTATGACATGTTAAGAAAGGAAAAGTGTTTTTGAAGTAGATAGGATATTTTACTAAGGAAAGGAGTTCAAGTGTTTTATCAATATTATTTTCCATCTAAGATAATATAGGGTACTGTTTTTATCCATATTATTAAATTTATTTGATTATGTTGTGATTGAATTATTTTTATAAATTTCTTTTTCTTATATGAATTGTTTTATGATGTCACGATGTTTAAGATTCCCATTTTTACTACATGGGTTATGCTATGGTGTATGGTTTATGATTTTGTGGCACACAAAATAATGGTATCATTATGAGATGGGTGGGACCTAAATCTCCCTCCAATTAATTGTGTAAAGATTTTACATCTCATGAGATAGACATGTCTGGAATGGTAGGTTATACCGGTTCAGTGAAACATGACTGAAACGAGGAGTGAACTCGGTTAAGAAATGGACTTTGTCTACTAAGATATTCTTGGGAATGAGTCTTGACTAATAAGAAATGATTATATATGATTCTGTGTGTATACCACAAAGTTTAATGTTTTATTTTATGATTATTGGGATTACATTTCACTACTATTATTTATCCCATGTTATGATATTATGATCTCTTTTGCAGGATAAGATTTCCAAAATGTTATGTTCTTATGAATATGGTGTGATTGATATTTCTTTTGTTTACCCTTACTGAGCATTTCAGTTCACCCTTTTCTATTTTCTTATCCTCGGGATATAAAGATAGGTTTTATGTAAAAAAAGAAGTTCTTTATGGGAGATGTTGAAGATCTATCACCACAAATAGAAGATTATATTCCAAGTTTCCAAATACACTAAACTATTATGATCCTTGTGTGTCTTTTATTATTATGTATTAAGTATTCCGCTAAAGTAATGTAATATCCATGTACTTCAATCTTTGGGTCTCTACAGTTGGTATCATAGGAAAGGATTAGTTAACCTTTGGAAACTAGGATGCGAAAACGTTAGTGAGATCCCTAGAGATATTTCTAAGGTATGTCTAGGGATGTCCCTAAGGTTAAGTATAAGTATAGGTTATAGTCCAAGAATTATGGTAACGATATTATATTAAACCTAAGATGTTAGATATTGATGTTACTCCCCCTTTATTATAATTTTTTCCTCTGACACTATTCTTTTAAGGTGTTAGAAAGTTGCTGGAAACAAGATGATTCACGATAATAGAGGATATGATGGACAATGGAATGATATTATTCATGAGCAACCAAATGAAATGGGATTTGGAAGTCCATACATAATTATTATTCCGAATCTAAAATCTCATAATATGATCAATAACGTAAAATTTGTTACATTTCTGGACCCGGCTAATAAGAGAAAGATGGGGTTTCATGATGATCATAGGGGAAAAAAGTTCAATTTCCCCTATGTAAATCATGTGGGAAGAGGAATCAAGGAGAATCTTTCAAAGTAACTGGAAGATACTTTGGGTGTGGAAAAGAAGGACACAAATCCAGTAAGTGCAAAGGAAAAGGTTTAGTTAACAACACTGATGAGGATAATGGTATTGCTATGACATCAACAATGGTTAAATGTTTTAAATGTGGAATGTACAGGCATTATGCAAACCAATGCCGTAAGGGAAATTTTCATGAAGAGAATCAGTATGGTTGTATGGGTAGTATTTATGTTAATGATGATGAAGAGACTACAAATGAAATGTGAGATGAAAGAATTGTTGAAGCTCGGACAATGGATTAAGAATGTAGTGGAATGATTACATGTTTATCATGTGTAATGTTGTATAAGTAATCACATGGTACTATGGAATAAAGAGATATCTATGTATTGTTACACTGTTGTCATTCCTTGAGTTTGAAAGTGTATGATTAATGGTACCAGTATCCATGAAAGGATATTCAGATATTTTTGGAATGTAGGTGATATGCGCATAACGAAGGGATAAAAATAAAAATAAATGTTTGATAGTATTCATGAGCTCATGACTGATTTAAGGAGAAGGTTATATCATGGTTTGAGTACATAGAATTTTTTTTATTTTGGTATGTGGAAAGTGTTAACTTTTTACAGAATTCATGTTTTCACTAAGGTTTAATGGGAGTTCATTTTTTTAGAGAATACATGATTAAGGTATTCACATTATTGGAATGTGACCAAGAATATATATGGGGGATAAATGATGGTATTCACATTATTGGTTGATGACATTTCATGTAATCGTTTTCTTTATACTATGAGCTTGGAACAATGTATTTTAGATAAGCCTAATGATTGGGATGGATTGTGTTGGACATAAGTTAGTTTTGTTTAATGATAGAGATTTTTTTGATATTGTTGATGGGATTTTATAGTAATATAGCTTTTGAAAAAGGACAACCTACAGGACGGGCGACAGCCCATCACATCGGATAAGGCTGTGCGAATCGAACACACAACCAAAGTGTGACTGGCCTTTATCACCTACCACTGGCCTACATGATGTTTGTGGTTAGTCTAAACTAGTTTTATTTTTTAAAGTGGTATGATAGATGAAGTATATATCCATTTTGTAATGATATAGGATAGATGGACTTATGTATATTTGATGATTTTTGCTAACCATTTCATTGAAACAGATGGAATGACCCATCATTATATCACATGATCTATTAACACTTCATGAATAACAAATTCAACTTCATTTCATTAAGATATTGTACCAAAATAAGTATTTATTATAATTAAAAATATTCATCTTTAGGGAAATGATCATGAAAACCAAAACAAAATTTGTCCTAGTGCCCTTATATCCGATGAATTAGAAGGTACCCTAGATCATCACAAATTTATGGTTGTCTGATTGCTGGCTTTTCCATAGCCATGTTATCTACCACTCTCCATCAGAACATGATGATTAGATTTCTCTTCCATATCCATATTTTCATCTATGTGGAAACCCAATGATTTATTTATTTGGGTAACCGTTACATTTCATAATTTTTTTAATGATTTGTTTTCATATTCCTTTTTACGATGTGGGTTTCTATTAAACAAACTTTCGAGTCGTAAACCATTTATAACCCTGACGAATTTCGAGGGATAAATACCTTTTAAGGGGGGTAGAATGTAACACCCCGAGATTTTATGAAAAATATTCTTTTTAATTTCATTAATGTCTTGTGTTTTATGCTACACCAAGATTACCTTGCACTATATGCAACACCGTATTAGCTTGCAGTATACGCAACACTATTCTTAGATAGTGTTACACACAATTTTGATAATAGTTATTCTACGCAACATTGAATATATATATATATATATATATTAAATATATAAATGAAATATGGTTGGATTATGTTATACAAAACAACTAAATATTCTTGCACATCACGCAACCCTGACTTGGCTTGTATTAGACGCAATCACGACCTTCCTCGATAGCGTGTGTTGTACGCAATACCGGGTTTTACTAAACAACGATATATTATTATAATATTATTATGAACTAGCCGTTATGAATAGTATTAACTAAAATAGGAATCTTATTACATTATTCTTCGTCATACACATTTTCTAAAACATGGTATAAGAACAAAATAAAATTTTCAGGTAAAATAAGTATTTTTAAAAAAATGCAGTTTTTCCACCTTTTGATGGTGCACCAACATTAAATATAGTTTTTCAAATGTTTATATGTTCAATTATAAAAATTAAAATTCTTCTTTGAAATCATAAAATAAAAATTTACTTTGGATAAATTTTTCATATTGTTCTGGTAACTTTTATATTTTGATGAATAGTAAAAACACGGTATATTTTAATTAAAAACAACTATTTCCATCGCAATAATTTATATGGTTAAATTATAATAGTGAATGGTTTTAAAGCATAAATATAAATTTTTTTTTACCATTTTATATAATATATGTCATTATCATTGATTCTACCTTGAATTCGTAGTGTAAATCAATTCAATCTTTTGCAATGTTTTAAAGAAAAACTCGTTTTCTTTCGACAACGAGATTAATTTTAATTTAATTTCTGAATCTTTTTTGTATTTAATTTGGAAAAATGGATTCCATATTTGGAATCAGTGGATCCAAATTATGTTAATAAGCTACTTTTTATTTTTGGGAATTAGGAATAGTAACTACGGTAAATTTTATTTACCATAGTTAAAGGTAAATCATGTAATTAAGGGTAAATATAATATTATAAAATTACCCTAACACATGTAAAAATCCTATTGGATGACTAAAAGTAGACCCATAACACCTAAGGGTCGGATTAGATTCATTTAATGGACTTTTGTCCATGAAAATAATTTAATTATTATTAAAACCAAAGAATGAGACAACTTGTCACTTTCTTATATCTTATAAGTATAATAATTTTAATTTAGTGATACACTTAATGAAACTTCAAACATGAATAGTCTCCAGAAAGATAATACAATTATCTACATCATATGAATTTATTTAAAATTTTTAGGGATTAAATAATTATCATTTATTATGACACAAAGATGATGCAGTAATTGTCTTATTAATGAAATATTGACATAATTGATGTTATAAATACCCAAATAAATGTAATTTAAGAATTTTTATGAAAATAAAAAAATTTAGAGGTTAATATGACAGGTTAGTATTTATTTAATTAACTATTTTCAAAGTAATCATTCTGTTATGATTTTCAAAAAAATCAATTACTAAATAGTGTCAAAATTGACAGAAAATAGTTTTTAAAACAAATATTATATTATTAATTTGTTATTTTATTCCTAAAAATCTACGGTTTGGCCAAATGACTTAGATAATGTTATATATATTAATAATAAACAACTTGGGGTTCTTTTGTCTTCTTATAGTAATTTTATTAATCTTATAGTATAAGAACACAAGAAGACACGGTAAAAGTAAAATTATTTAACTTAATGTTAAATCTAAATGATACTGTTAAAATAGGAACCTAAACAAGTCTAAATTCTATTGGATGAGATAATTGAGACCCATACCCACCTTATCTTAGAAATAAATTAATTTGGAGCTATTTAAAACCGAATTTGACTTTATAATAAAATAATAGTTTTAGTTATTTCAAAGTTACCCCTCTCCTCCCTTATAAAAGGGCACCCCCTCCCTATCTTCCTCACACCACATTGAGCCTTCCATCTCAGCCAAATCCTACCAAATTCTCTTCTCCACTTCCCTAGAAACATCCTAGAGGTTCTGGTCTTCCTCAAAGACCATTTTAGTGCCCTAAAAAGAGATCTCAAAGAAGCACTTCAAAGAAGAGGTAATGTCCGTTACCGATTCATTCATCTTTATTTTTTATTACACTTCTTATTCATTAGTTGTTTCATTATGAAGTAATAAAATCAGTATCAATCATATACTGATATTTTATTATAACTATGAAACAACCCTATTTCACCATCTATCCATCCTACGGAAAAAGAAATCACTGTGTGTGCGTACATACGGAATACCGTCTCCACGTCGTGGTGTAATCTATTTTATACCACCACCTTACTTGGATGGGTATAATGGTGTAAATAATAACTATATATTACAATTAAAAAGTTATATTGATTCTGAAATAGTATACATACACTCCAATACAATTCCATGATCATGGGAACGATATCATCACTCGTGCATACGTACGGAATACCGTCTCTGCGATGTGATGCGACTCGTTCTACATGATCTTCATTGCATAATGATTATATGAATGAATTGAATGAATGAATATGATATATATATTACACATATACCATACTAGAAATGAGGTATCTATAACCTAAATAAAATAATAAGAATTTATTCAACAAAATATGTATAAGAACAAAAAGTAATAAACACCCGAATAACAAGTAGTAATGAAATATTACTAATAAGAAGCTAAGAATATGACGATATATGATATCATAACAATAAGTATGATTCTGGAATAAGTCAATAACATTATTTAAATCCTTATACATGAGGTTCAGACACTTACAATGAAAATCGGACCTAAGGTAAGGAAAATATCACAATCTCATTTTTATCCGAGATTGTTTATACATTGGTATTTACTAGGGTGTATTTTATCATCCACATCCATGTTTATCAATATGTAATACTATTTACATCAACCTACAATTGTTTAAATCCAATTTTACCCTCCAGTGAGTTTTTAGTAAAAGATATGAAAGGAATCTTTTATCATTTTTCATACGAGGTACTTTTTGTCATTTCCGACAAAAGTACGAGAAGAATGTTTTTTTAACTTATACGGCATGAATGGATTTTTAAAACATTATTTCCAAGAAGATTCCTTTACATGTTTTCATGTCTATTTTTAATCATCTTTTTTTAGTTTATAATTGTATGACATGTTATGAAAGGAAAAGTGTTTTTGAAATAGAAAGGATATTTTTCTCATGAATGGAGTTCAAGTGTTTTATCAAAATTAATTTCCATCTAAGGAAATATAGGTTTCTATTTTTATCCATATTATTACATTGATTTGATTATGTTGTGATGGAATTATTTTTATAAATTTCTTTATCTTATATGAATTGTTTTATGATGTCACGATGTTTAAGATTCCCATTTTTACTACATGGGTTATGCTATGGTGTATGGTTTATGATTTTGTGGCACACATAATAATGGTATCATTATGAGAAGGGTGGGACCTAAATCTCCCTCAAATGCATTGTGTAAAGATTTTATATCTCATGAGATAGACATGGCGGGAACGGTAGGTTATACCGGTTTAGTGAAACAGGACTGAAATGATTAGTGAACTCAGTTCAGAAATGGACTTTGTCCACTAAGATATTTTTGGAAATGAGTGTTGACTAATAAGAAATGATTATCTATGATTATGTGTGTATACCAAAAAGTTTCATGCTTTATTTTATGATTATTGGGATTACATTTCACTACTATGATTTATCCCATGTTATGATATTATGATCTCTTTTGCGGGTTAATATTTCCAAAATGTTATGTTCTTATGAATATGATGTGATTGATATTTCTTTTGTTTACCCTTACTGAGAATTTGATCTCACCCTTTTATGATTTCTTATCCCCAAGATATAAATATAGGTTTTAGGTAAAAAAATAAGATCTTTATGGGAGATGATGAAGATCTTTCACCACGATTAGGAAATTATATTCCGAGATTCCAATGACACTAAACTATTACAATCCTTGTGTGTCTATTATTATTATGTATTAAGTATTCCTCTAAAGTAATGTAATATCCATGTACGTCAAGCTTCGGGTCTCTACAGTTGCTATCAGAGGAAAGGTTTAGTTAACCTTTGGAAACTAGGATGTGAAAACATTAGTGAGATCCCTAGAGATATTTCTAAGGTATGTCTAGGGATGTCCCTAAGGTTAAGTATAAGTATAGGTTATAGTCCTAAAATTATGGTAACGATATTAGATTAAACCTAAGATGTTAGATATTGATGTTACTCCCCCTTTATTATGATTTTTGCCTCTCACACTATTCTTTTTGGGTATTAGAAAATGGCTGGAAACAAGATGATTCACGATAATGGAGGATATGATGGACAGTGGAATGATATTCTTCATGAGCAACCAAATTAAATGGGATTTGGAAGTCCATACATCATTATTATTCCAAATAATAAATCTCATAATATGATCAATAACATAAAATTTGTTAAGTTTCCTGACTCGGATAATAAGAGAAAGATGGGGTTTCATGATGATCATAGGGGGAAAAAGTTCAATTTCCCCTATGTAAATCATGTGGGAAGAGGCATCAAGGAGAATGTTTCAAAGGAACTGGAAGATGCTTTGGGTGTGGAAAAGAAGGACACAAATCCAGTAACTGCAAAGGAAAAGGTTCAGTTAACACCAGGGATGAGGATAATGGTATTGCTACGACATCAACAGTGGTTAAATGTTTAAAATGTGGTATTTATGGGAATTATGCAAACCAATTCCCTAAGGGAAGGCCTCATGAAATGAATCAGTATGGTCATATGGGTAGTATTTATGTTGATGATGATGAAGAGACTACAAATGAAATGTGAGATGATAGAATTGTTGAAGCTCGGTGAATGGTTTAAGAATGTAGTGTAATGATTACATGTTTATCATGTGTAATGTTGTATAAGTAATCTCATGGTACTATGGAATAAAGAGAAATCTATGTATTGTTACACTGTTGTCTTTCATTGATTTTGAAAGTGTATGATTAAAGGTAATAGTATCCATGAAAGGTTATTCAGATATTTTGGGAATGTAGATGATATGCGCATAATGAAGGGATAAGGAGAAAATTAAATGTTTGATAGTATTCATGAGCTCATGACTGATATAAGGAGAAGGTTATATCATGGTTTGAGTATATATAATTTTTGGATTTTTGTATGTGGAAAGAGTTAACTTTTTACATAATTCATGTTTTCACTAAGGTTTAATGAGAGTTCATTTTTTAAGATAATACATGATTAAGGTATTCAAATTATTGGAATGTGACCAACAAGATATATGGGGGATAAATGATGGTATTCACATGCTTTGTTGATGACATTTCATGTAACAGTTTTCTTTATACTATGATATTGGAACGATGTATTTTAGATAAGCCTAAATATTGGAATGGATTATGTTGGACATAAGTTAGTATTGTTTAAGGAAAGAACTTTTTTCGATATTGTTGATGGGATGTTATAGTAATATAGCTTTAGAAAAAGGACAACATGCATGATGGGTGATAGCCCATCATGTTGGATAAGGATGTGGAAATCGAACCCACAACCGAAGTGCGACTGGCCTTTATCACATACCACTGGCCTACAGGACGTCCGTTGTTAGTGTAAACTAGTTTTATTTTATTAAGTGTTATGATAGATGAAGTATATGTCCATTTTGGAATGATATACGATAGATGTTATTATGCATATTTGATTATTTTTTCTATCCTTTTCTTTGAAATAGATGGAATGACCCATCATTCTATCACATGATCTATTAACACTTCATGAATAACAAATTCAACATCATTTCCTTAAGAGATTGTACCAAAATAAGTATTTATTCAAATTCAAAATATTAAATGTTAGGGAAATGATCATGAAAACCAAAAAATATGTTGTCCTAGTGCCCTTATATCTGATGAATCAGAAGGTACCCTAGATCATCACAAATTTATGGCTTGGTGATTGCTGTATTTTCCATAGCCATGTTCTCTACCACTCTCCATCAGAACATGATGATTAGATTTCTCTTCCATATCTATATTTTCATCTATGTGGAAACACAATGATTAGTTTATTTGGGTAAACGTTATGTTTCATTATTTTTTTTAAAGATTGGTTTTGGTATTCATTTTTACGATGTGGGTTTATATTAAACAAACTTTCAAGTAGTAAACCATTTATAACCCCGACGAATTTAGAGGGAGAAATTATTTTTATGGGGGTTAGAATGTAACACCTAGAGATTTTATGAAAAATATTCTTTTAATTTAATTAATGTCTTTTGTTGTTTGCTACACCAAGATTACCTTACGCTATACGCAACACTGTATTAGCTTGCAGTATACGCAACACTATTCTTGGATCCTTTTACACAAAATTATGATAATAGTTATTTTACGCAACATTGAATATATATATATATATATTCAATGTATAAATGAAATATGGTTGGATTATGTTATACAAAACAATGAAGGTTTCTTGCACATCACGCAACCTTGACTTGGCTTGCATTACACGCAATCATGACCTTCCTCGATAGCGTGTGTTGTACGCAATACCGGGTTTTACTAAACAACTATATATTATTATAATATTATTATGAACTAGATGTTATGAATGGTATTAACTAAATTTTGAATCTTATAACATTATTATTCGCCATACACATTTTCTAAAACATGGTATAAGAAAAAATTAAATTTTTCAGGTAAAATAAGTATTTTTTAAAAAATATAGTTTTGCCGCCTTTTGATGGTGCACCCACTTTAAATCTAGTTTTTCACATGTTTATAAGTTCAATTTTACAAAATAAAATTCTTCTTTGGAATCATAAAATAAAAATTTACTTTGGATAAATTTGTCATATTATTCTGGTAACTTTCATATTTTGATGAATAGTAAAAACATGCTATATTTTCATTAAAAACAACTTTTTCCATCACAATAATTTATATGGTTAAATTATAATTGTGAATGGTTTTAAAGTATAAATATAAAATATTTTTACCATTTAATATAATGTATGTCATTATCATGGATTCTACCTTGAATTCGTAGGATAAATCAATCCAATCTTTTGCAGTGTTTTAAAAAAACCCCGTTTTATTTCGAGAACGGGATTAATTTCAATTTAATTTTTGAAACTTTTGTGTATTTTATTTGGAAAAATTGATTCCATATTTAGAATCAGTGTATCCAAATTATGTTATTTAGCTACTTTTTATTTTTAGGAATTATGAATAGTAACTGCAGTAAATTTTATTTACCATAGTTAAAGGTAAAGCAGGTAATTAAGGGTAAATATAATATTATAAAATTACCCTAACACATGTCAAAATCCTATTGGATGACTAAAAGTAGACCCATATCACCTAAGGGTCGGATTAGATTCATTTAATAGACTTTTTTCCATGAAAATAATTAAATTATTATTAAAACCAAAGAATGTGACAACATGTCACTTTCTTAAATCTTATAAGTATAATAATTTTAATTTAGTGATACACTTCATGAAACAGCAAACACGTATAGTATACAGAAAGATAATACAATTATCACCATCATAGAAATTTATTTAAAATTTTTAGGGTTTAAATAATTATCATTTGTTATGACACAAAGATGATGTAGTAATTGTCTTATTAATGAAATATTCACATAATTGATGTTATAAATAACCAAATAAATGTAATTTAAGATTTTTTATGAATTAAAAAATTATAGGTTAATATGAAATGTTAGTATTTATTTAATTAACATTTTTCGAACTAATCATTCTGTTATGATTTTCACAAAAATCAATTACTAAATAGTATCAAAATTGACATAATATTGTTTTTAAAACAAATATTATTTTATTAATTTGTTATTTTATTCATAAAAATCTATGGTTCGGCCAAATGACTTAGATAAGGTTATATATATTAATAATAAATAACTTGGGGTTCGTTTGGCTTTTTATAGTATGTTTATTAACCTTACAGTATAAGAACACAAGAAGACACGGTAAAAGTAAAATTATTTAACTTAATGTTAAATCTAAATGATAAGGTACAAATGGGAACCTAAACTTGTCTAAATTCTATTGGATGAGAGAATTGCGACCCATACCCACCTTATCTTCAAAATAAATCAATTTTGAGCTATTTAAAACCGAATTTTACTTTATAATAAAATAATAGTTTTAGTTATTCCAAAGGTACCCCTCTCCTCCCTTATAAAAGGGCACCCCCTCCCTCTCTTCCTCACACCACATTGAGCCTTCATTCTCGGCCAACCCCTGCCAAATTCTCTTCTCCACTTCCCTAGAAACATCCTAGAGGTTCTGGTCCTCCTCAAAGACCAATTTTAGTGCCCTAAAATGAGATCTCAATGAAGCACTTCAAAGAAGAGGTAATGTCCGTTACTGATTCTTTCATCTTTATTTCTTCTTCCACTTCTTATTCTTTAGCTTTTTCATTATGAAGTAAAAACATCAGTATCACTCATATAATGATATTTTATTATAACTATGAAACAAACTTATTTCCCCATCTATCCATCCTACGGAAAAAGAAATCACCGCGCATGCGTACGTACGGAATATTGTCTCCACGCCGTGGTGTAATCTATTTTCTACCACCACCTTACATGGATGGGTGTAATGGTGTAAATAATTACTATATATTACTATTAAAAATTGATATTGATTCTTAAATAGTATACATACACTCCAATACAATTCTGTGATCATGGGAACGATATCATCGCTCGTGCGTACGTACGGAATATCGTCTCCAAGATGTGATGCGACTCATTCTACATGATCTTCATTGCATAATGATTATTGGAATGAATTGAATGAATGAATATTATATATATATTAAACTAATACCATTATGGAAATGAGGTATCTATAAAATAAATAGAAGAATAAGAATTTATTCGACAAAACACGCATAAGAACAAAAAGTAATAAACACCCGAATAACAAGTAGTAATGAAATATTACTAATAAGAAGCAAATAATATGACCATATATGATATCATAACAATAATTATGATTCTAGAATAAGTCAATAAAATTATTTAAATCATTATACAGGAGGTTCGGATACTTACGAAGCAAATCAGACCTAAGGTAAGGGAAATATCACAATCTCATTTTTATCCAAGATTGTTTATACATTGGTATTTACTAGGGTGTATTTTATCATACACATCCATGTTTCCTCAATATGTGATATTATTTCCATCAACCTAAAATTTTTTAAATCCAATTTTACGCTTTGGGGAGTTTTTAGTAAAATAAATGAAAGGAATCTTTTGTCATTTTTCATATGAGGTACTTTTGGACTTTTCCGACAGAAGTACGAAAACAATGTTTTTTTAACTTATACGACATGAATGGATTTTGAAAAAATTATTTCCACAAAGCATCAATTAAAATTTTTCATGTCTATTTTTAATCAACTTTTTTTAGTTTAGTATTGTATGAGATTCTAAGAAAGGAAAAGATTTTTTGAGTAGAAAGGATATTTTCCTCAGGAATGGAGTTAAAGTGTTTTATAAAAATTAATTTCCATCTAAGATAATATAGGGTTCTGTTTGTATCCATATTATTACATTGATTTGATTATTTTGTGATGGAATTATTTTTATGAATTCCTTTATCTTATATGAATTGTTTTCTAATGTCGTGATATTTAAGATTCCCATTTTTACTACATGGGTTATGCTTTGATGTATGGTTTATGATTTTGTGGAACACATAAGAATGGTATCATTATGAGATGGGTGGGACCTAAATCTCCCTCCAATGCATTGGGTAAAGATTATATATCTCATGAGATAGACATGGATGGAACGGTAGGTTATACCGGTTCAGTGAAACAGGACTGAAACGAGGAGTGAACTCTGTTCAGAAAAGGACTTTGTCCACTACGATAGTCTTGGCAATGAGTCTTGACTAATAAGAAATGATTATCTATGATTATGTGTGTATGCCACAAAGTTCCATGTTTTATTTTATGATTATTGGGATTACATTTCACTACTATGGTTAATCCCATGTTATGATATTATGATCCCTTTTGCAGGTTAAGTTTTCCAAAATGTTATGTTCTTATGAGTATGATGTGATTGATATTTCTTTTTTTACCCTTACTGAGCATTTTAGATCACCCTATTATGTTTTATTTTCCCAAGGATATAAAGGAAGGTTTTAGGTAAAAAAAGGAAGATCGTTATGGGATTTGTCGAAGATCATTCACCATGATTAGAAGATTATATTCTGAGTTTCCAAAGACACTAAACTATTACGATCCTTGTGTGTCTGTTATTTTTATGTATTATGTATTCCGCTAAAGTAATGTAATATCCATGTACGTCAGGCTTTAGGTCTATACATCCATGTTTATTTTTTGTTTTTATTCGATGACCCCACCTTTCATGGAGGGGTAGAATATTTTGTGATTGTATGAAGGGAAGGGGGAAGCCATTTTGTGAAGTTTGAGTTTCTGATGATTAATTCAAAGGAATTGTTTTCTTTTAATTGAATGATTATAAATTTAATTTATTTTTGAATTTAAATTAAATACTATTGTATTTTTATTTATTCTTAAATTTAAAATTGCTTTGATTTATATATTATTCAACACTTTCTTGATCTATTCATTTTTACAACGATTGGTTAATCTTTGAAAAAAATCAACTAATGGAGTGATTTAGTGATTGTTAAATCACATGGATATATTAAGATAGATTAACTTATTTATATAGGGAAGTAAATACCATATTTTGTATTTCCTATGTAATTAATATTAGTCCATTATGATTTCTACAATTTGATAAATAAATAAATCAAAGGAGAAACGAAGAAACAATTGTTTTTCAATTCACATAATTTTTTTCTAAAACCAAATGATTCACATTTTCTTAAAAACTATGATGACATCACAAATGGGGAAACCCAACCTAAATCTAATCACTTCTCTCTCATATTAAATTCAATAACCTTTTTTAGAAAACCTATTTCTTTCTTAAATCATTCAAACTTGTTATTTTTTAAGTGACACAAAGATTAAAACATTGATCCTTGGAGAACGACATTTTGGATACCATTCATATGACACGGTTAGGGGGATTTAATTTTTTTTCCACACCTCACGACAAGAGTTTGTCAAAACTGGCACCACTGCCAAGAAGCAAGTGTAAATCTGAATGACTAGGACCTCTAATGAGGAACTACATGATTTTTTACCTGAGATGGAACAAACATTTTTTTTCTAGGATTAGAAATCTAAATGATGAAATAAATTTTGAAGAAATAAGTTTAGAGGATTTAATTGTCTAATTAGAACCACCAATAATCACACAAAACCCACGAAAAACATTGAGGGACCTCTATGCCCCACAATTTGCTAACCAGCAAAATCGGTTAAACATGCCTAAACAACCAAATGATTTTGAGTTATGAGTAAACATGATTCATGTGCAACGTAAAATTCATTGCCATGCAGGTTAGGATTCTAATCGTAACATTCAATAATTTATCCATGTGTGTTCAAGATTGAAACCAAGAGGAGTAGTGTAGGATCAAGTGAAGTGGAAAGCATTCCCTTTTTCATTTGAGGGAGCAGAAAAAGAGTGGTTGTATACGTTAAAACCTGGAGAAATCCAAGAATGGGATGATCTCCAACAATGTTTTAGGCAAAGGTTCTTCCCGGCCTATCGGAGTACAGCAATCAGGAAGGAGATATATTCCATTCGATAAACTACAGGTGAGACTCTTTACGAGTATTGGGAACGATTCAAGAAGCTTAGTGGGGGTTTCCCACACCAAGAAATAGAGGGGCACCACTTCCTTGTCTTTTTCTACCAAGGACTCTTGGATAGCTATAGAAACCTTTTGGATGCATCCTCTGGAGGATCATTGATTGAAAAATTACGCGGAGAATCCCGAAGCCTAATTTAGAAGATTTCCAAGAATTCACAAGAATTCGGGACAAGAAGCCCTGGTACAAGTGGGATGCATGAGGTAAGAACTTCTAACTCATCTCCACTTCATACAACACGAATTCAATAACTAACAAGATTTGTGAGGAAAATGGCCATCAAGAATGTGAATGAGAATCCATATCCACCTCAAGTATGTGGGTAATGTTCATCACCAAATCATTACACTGATCAATGTGCTGAGATACAGGATACAAAAACCTGTGCAGCTGCATTCCATCAAAGGCAATTCCAACAAAATCAACAATGGATAGAATGTCAAAACCAACAAGGATATGGAGGTCAACAAAACCAGGCAAGGCCACCATTTCAATAAGAAATTTCAGAACCATACACCGTATAAGAAGACCACCCAACCACAACAATCATTTCAACCACCACCATTCCTATTAAGGAATTTTGAACGACATCCTACAAGTTCTGAGAAGTTCCACCAATAGACAGAGATTGAAGAGCTGAAGAAGACTGTGAAAAATTTGGAAAACAAGTTTGATAACCTTATGGATCTTTTAACTAGGAATCAAGGCTAACTTCAGACCCAAACTATCCCAATACAACGTAGAATATTAGTGCAATTAGGACTCTAAGTGGTAAGGAGCTTCCACCACCTGAGCCAATTAATTTTGATGATTCCAAACACAATCCTAAGGAAAAACACATCCACCCCAATAAAAAGGAAGAAACAAAAATTCAAAGGCAACAAATAGAGAAAGGAGGAAACAAGGTATCATTCCCTTCTACCCTAACATGATCATCGAAGGCTGAAGAAGAACAAAATCAATGGGAAATCCATGAAACCATCCAAAAAGTGGAAATCAACATTCCCTTATTGGTGGAAATTCGCCAAATACCAAAATATGAAAATTTTATAAAGGAAATATACACCAATAAAAAGATTCATGATGAGGATTAAAAAATTAGTTTTGGAAAGAGTGTCTCGGCCATTTCCATCCCATCGTTACCCAAAAAATGTCAAGATCTTGGGTCATTTTCAATTGCATGTACATTGGGTTCTTCAGATTTTTCTAATGCTTTGTGTGACCTTGGTGAATCTATAAATGTAATTTCGAATTCAGGTTTCTCTTCTTTGAAAATAGGAGAGTTGAAGCCCACAAGAGTGGTTATCCAACTATTAAATGGATCTACTGGATATCCAGCCGGAGTTGTGGAAGACGTGCAAGTAAGAGTTAGAGAACTGATTTTTCTAGAATTCTTTAACGTACTCACCATGGAGGAGGACAATACACCATGACATTCACCAATAATTTTGGGAAGACCATTCCTAAAAATGGAAAAACAATCATCAATGCACATGAAGAAACTCTGACCATGGATCTAGTAGATAGCAAGGTCAAATTCAATGTCCTTGACTCAAAAAGAAGCCCTACAAACAACCATTCCCTCTTTGTGATTTCCCATGATGATGGAAGCAACTCCATCGATGATTCAGGTATGATTCAAGAATTCGTAGCATTAAAATATCACACCATGGGAGGAGTGAATAATCAAATATTTTAAAATTATGAAACCACCTCTGAATTCGTTGATAATTTGTTGGAAGAAACTAATATTATTATTTTTGTCAAGGGAATACCAGATTTTAATTTAGGGGAAGTGAATTAATTATCATACAGAGAACACCCACCAGGTCTTGAATTAAAACCTCTTCCAAGAGATTTGAAATTTGTATATCTGTTGGTGGGAGAAACATTTCCAGTGATCATTGACAATAATCTGTATGAGACCCAGGAGAAAACCCTAACTGAAATACTAAAAAGAAATTCCCATGCCATAGGATGGAGTCTAGCGGATATACCCAGAATTAAGCCCATGGTTTTCTCATATAGAATATTTTTAGAAGAAGTCTCTCATCTTGTTAAGCTACCCCATAGGATATTGAACCCCACCATCCTGGACGTTGTGAAAAAATAAGTTGAAATGTTGTTGGCGGCCGATATAATTTACCTAATTTATGACTCTCAATGGGTCAGCCCTATCCATGTGGTTCCATAGAAAATAGGTTTGACCATTGTGGAGAATGAGATAAATTAATTAATCCCCATGAGAGTCCAGAACAGTTGGTGGGTATGCACTGATTATAGATGACTACACCATGTCACCCGATAATATCATTTCCCAATTCCATTCATAGATCAGATGTTAGAAAGACGAGCACATAGAACACATTACTGCTTTTTGGATGGATTTTCTGGATATTTTCAGGTTCTGATTTCCCTAGAAGACCAAGTGAATATGACATTCACCTATCCTTTCGGATCCTTTGCATACAAGAGTATGCCTTTCAGATTGTGCAATTCCCTAGGTACATTTCAGCGATGTATGGTAAGAATTTTTTAGGATCACATAGAAGACATCCTGGAGGTATTTATTGATGAATTTACTGTTTTTGGGAATTCATTTGTTCATTTATTGGGAATCCATAAAAACATTGCGAAAATATGTATAGAGAAAAAATAGGATTTAATCTTTGAAAAATTCCATTTATGGTTGAAAAGGGAATTGTTCTAGGACATATCATTTCTCAAAAGGGAATTGAAGTGTATAAATCTAAAATTGAAGTGATAAATTCATTACCATACCCCACATGTGTGAGACACATCAGATCATTTCTAGGGCATGTGGGATTTTATAGAAGATTCATCAAAGATTTCAGTAAGATTTCTCTTCAAATATCATGATTTATATTGAAAGAGTCTGAATTTATTTTTAATTATAATTGAATAAAGGCATTTTATGAGCTAAAATAGAAGATGATCACCCCACTGATAATGCAGCCCCCAAATTCGGAACATCCATTTGAGCTCCTTTGTGATGCATCAAATCAAGCTATTGGAGCAGTTCTTTCACATTGAATTTAATTAAATCCCCATGTCATAACATATGATTCAAGAACCTTGGATTCTACTCAATTCAACTACACATCAACTAAAAAAGAGTTTATCACTTTTTTAATTTCACTAGATAAATTCAGGTCTTATTTACGTGGAACAAAAGTAGTAGTATTTTCTGACCATGCAGCACTCAGGTATTTGATGAAGAAGGATGATTCCAAACCAAGACTGGTGAGATGGATACACCTCATACAAGAGTTCAATATGGAAATTAAAGACAAAAAGGGAGCTGAAAACCAAGTGGCGGATCAACTCAGCAGGCTTCCCAACACTGCTGAGATAGATATTCTAGAGGTAAACCCACTCAATGATCACATACCTGGGGAGAAGCTCTACATCCTGGAGGATGAAGCGCCATTTTGTGATAACATAGTCAATTATTTGTCTACATCTCAGGTACCTTCTTCCCTTAACTCCCATAAAAAACATAAACATATGGTTGAATGAAGATTCTATATCTGGGAGGATCCCTTTCTCTTGAAAATTTGTAACGACCAAGTCATAAGAAGATGTCTCCAAGGAAGTGAAGTAGAATATGTTTTTCAATTTTTTCATACACTTTCTTGTAGAGGAAATTTTGGATCTCAACGAACTGCTAGGAAAATCTTAGAATCTAGAATCTATTGGCCTACCTTATTTAAAGATGCTCATGATTTTTGTAAGAAATGTGAAAAATGTTAATTTTCTGGAAACACATCAAAAATAATGAAATTCCCCAAAAATGCATAGTTTTTTTTGAGATATTTGATGTATGGGGAATTGATTTTATAGGACCATTCCCTGTGTCTTTTGAGAAATCATATATTCTACTTGTTGTTGATTATGTCTCAAAATGGGTGGAATCCAAAGCCACCAAAACTAATGATGACAAATTGGTGTGTGATTTTGTTAGGGAATTTTTTTTGTATGTTTGGAGTACCAAGAGCCATCATCAGCAACCAAGGGACATATTTTTTTAATATAATAATGGAGGCTATGCTGAGGAAGTATTCGGTGCATCACAAAACATCTACACCTTACCATACACAAACAAATGACCAAGCTGAATTATCAAATCGTGTTGGAGAAAACTATCAACCCAAACAAAAAAGGTTGGATCCAAAGGCTTGAAGACATTTTATGGTGATACCGGACAGCATACAAGACTCCAATTGGTATGATCCCATATCAGTTGATTTATGGAAAAAGTTGTCACAGTCAGGTGGAATTAGAGAACCAAGAATATTGTGCTGTGAAAACGGTGAATATAGATTTGGAGAGTGGTGGGAAGGAGAGAAAACTACAGTTTTAGGAGTTGGAGGAAATCAGGAGAGAATATCTTGAAAATTCACGTATTTATAAAGAATGAACCAGGGTGGCACATGGAAAACAGATTCAACCGAAGACCTTTCAACCAGGAGACCATGTTCTACTCTACAATTCTAGATTGATGTTAATGCCTGGTAAGCATCGTTCTAGGAGGGAAGTTCCTTTTATTGTAACTAATGTATATCCTTTTGGTGCCATTCAGGTTGAGAAACAAGGTGGAAATCCATTCACTATCAATGGTCAAAGGCTGAAGAAGATCTATGGAAGTTAACCTCAAGAACCAGTGGAGGAGGTCAATCTCCTCCAACCCATCTACTTATTTCTTCTCATAAGGTAATATCAAGCCAATGACATTAAATAGAGGAGATTCTTGGAGGAAACCCGAGTTTCACTATTTTCATAGTTTTTAGTAGTCAGTTACCTCTTACATCACACAATCGAGATATAATGGAATGGTTCTTATACTTGCATGAGTGGTTTTAATTATTCAAGAACCATCATGGAAGGAAACCACAAGGCAGACCCAAGAACAAGAGGATGAGGAACAATAGATTTATGTCAAAAGGTAGTTCACTTTTCATGATTATCAATTAAACTCACTTTATTTTTTTCATCAAAATCATGTTTTGAGCTTTGAAGTTGAAATTGCATGCCCATACTTGAATTATTATTTTACTCGACTTATCTAGGAGAAATGAGTTTCTTAAGAACCCAGTAATTCCATGTTTTAGATCTCAATGTTGATATGATTGAATGATTGAAATTAAGAATTGAATTTTTAAATATGAATCATAGATATTGAAATGATGACTAATGATTCGAAGGAATTAATTAATTCATGTAAATGAAATTTCCCTGCCATATTTCATGCTTTGAATTTCTGAAGTTTATGTGAATTGATTTGTTATTATTAGTGATGCAATGAGTGATTGTCCAATGTTATATTTCTCATTCTAGAGAGGATTTCTAGTCCAAGTAATTCCTATTTATTCTTGAGCATATTTCTTGAGTGATCATTGGACATGTAACCTACCAGAACATGTATTGAAACTTTTCAAAGCTATGACTATACAAAAACACATTAAAAATGATTGAGGCATCCTTTGAAAAGCTACATTTCCTTAAAATACCACATTTACATCAATCCTTCGTTTAGCCCATAGAGACCATGAATGACCTTTATAGGTATGAGCCATGTTTTAAGCCATATTTATCCATTCCTACCCTACTCTTTGTATTTGCATGATATTTTAATGTTGAAGTGTGTGGGTAAAGGGAATCATGGTGGATGGGATGATATACATTGTACGGTAGAAGTGTGGGGGTGATATTGTGGGAATTTTAAAATGATGTGAAAACATTCATTATACTCTATTGTTTTCCCCTCTTGAATTAAAAAAATAAAAAAATTACAAAAAAAGAACAATAAAATATAGAAAAATGGGTTGTGATTTGGGAGAACCATAAATCAGCTTTTTCGAGACCGATGATCTTCTGATCATATATGGTTAGGTGATGGATGTGAGGTTTGATGTAATCATAAATTTCAATAAAATGAGGAAAAGTACCAAAGTAAAATATTCATGAGGGTGCACAAATCATTCGTTATGTATAATTTGATCACAACCGTTTCATTGAGTTTTGCGAAGTGGGTGTTCCTACTTTGAAGGGGAGAATTTAATTACACTTTTACTTTTGATATCATGCACTGTACTGAAAAGATTATCCTCCTCCTTGATCCTTAATTTTTAAAGCATCAAATCCTACCTACCTTAAGCCTCAGAGTCATTTGAACCATTATTGCAAATCCTCATGGTTTTATGTGTCATTTGTCATTACAAAGTGGAGAAAGTAGTTCATTTACAAGCCTATGGATAAGAGGCATGTTATCACGATATGAGAATTATTTACATGAATTGTATGATGAGTGATGAGAGAAAAACAATTGTGGTAAATAATGACATGACATGTTTAATAATGATGAATCATGGAGCTCTAATGAATGAAAGGATAAGTTTTGTCAATTTTCTAACGGGAAAAGTAAAATATGTGAATTATTGGTTTCTTTGAAAAATGGGAACATAAATTGATATTTTATGCAGATTTTTCAATTTTTGATTTTACATTGAAAATGGTTTGATTTTATTGCATTGGAATTGGAATATTGGTAACATTGGTGTCCTCTGATTTCCATGTTGTGATTTAATGCTTGAGGACAATAATTTTTTATGTGTGGGGGTATTTGAAAGAGCAAATTTACATGCATTTTTTATCAAATAATGAGTATTTTTTACTGTTTTTAATGATACAATCCATTTATTTCATTATCATATAAAAATAATGAGTAATTTTAGTTTTATAATGAAAAGGAGCTAAATTGTGAAAAATGACTAATTGTGGATTTTTGACATATTTTTACTTCAAAGGTAAGTTGTCCATTTACTGAAAAATACAATTCCAAATTTTCTGATAAAATTTTTGTTAGAATCCCTATTTTATTTTCTGCATTTTTTACTACTGGACCAGGAGATTATTTGTCCATCTAGGGTTCCTAAAAATTTATTTAATTTTGACATTTTTCCAGGCAGACAGCATGGACAACACGACTATAACGGAACCACAACTTGGCCTAAACATCTTAAAATCCATTTATTCCACTTGGGGAGGAAGGAGGACTCAATGATACGTTCAAAAAATAAATTATATGGAGTTTGATATCCATTAAGGAGGCTATGGAATGACATATTCATAAAGGAACCTTCCTAGAAGCTTCATCCAGAAACAAAATCCTTGAATTAAAAATTCATAACTTCTTAATCCCAAATCCAAATTCACTATAGTTTTTAGGGTGAACGGACAAAATATTTATGAACATCATTTAAGAAGGGTTCCATGTGTGAATTATCAATTTAATGGTCCAACAACACGCAGGATTTCAGAGGACTGAAATCTTCCTATAAAAGGAGAGGAGCTCCTGCCTCTCAATTCGTTCCTTCACATCCCATTCCAGCCAATGAAAAGAATTGAAGAGGAAGAGAGCATCATACTACTTGTTATTCATTCATAATTCCTTTATCCATGTTTATTTTTTATTTTTATTCGATGAACACACCTTTCTTGGAGGGGTATAATATTTTTTGATTGGGTTAATGGAAGGCGGACCCCATTTTGTGATGTTTGAGTTTCTGAAGTTTAATTCAAATGAATTATTTTGTTTTAATTGAATGATTATCTATTTATTTTATTTTTGAATTTAAATTAAATACAATTTTATTTGGGTTTATTCTTAAATATTAATTTTCTTTGATTTAAATATTATTCTACCCTTGCCTGATCTATTCATTTTTACACTGATTTGTTAATCTATGAAGAAAATCAACTAAGGGAGTGATTTGGTGATTTGTAAATCACGTGGAGAAATTATGATAGTTTAATTTTATTATTTAGGGACATAAATAATATATTTGGAATTTCCTATATAATTAATAATAGTCTATTAAGATTTCTACACTTTGATAAATTATTAAATCGAACGTGATACGAAGAAACAATTGTTATTCCATTTACTTAATTTATTTTTCTAAACCAAAGGATTCGTATTTTCTTAAAAACTATAATGACATCACCAATGTGGAAACCCAACCTAAATCTAATCAATTCTTTCTCATATAAAATTCACAAACCTTGTTAAAAAAACCTCTTTCTTTCTTAAATCATTCAAACATGTTATTTTTAATGTGACACCATGATTAAAACGCTGCTCCTTGGAGAACGACATTCTGGTTACCATTCATACTACACCCTTAAGGGGATTTAATTTTTTTTTGCCAAAACTCACGAAAAGAGTGTGTCAAGTCATTACAATATTACAGAATACCTAGAATAAACTCCTTAGGTCCAAAATTGACTAGTAGGTTCCATGGTGAAATCCCATAGGGCCCTGCCATTGCTTAGCCCTATAATTGAATAATGGTTACATATCCATAGTACACTTTTCCATATCAATGGAAGTTAGAAGAGTGAACCTCAATAATTTAATAATCTATAATGTTTAATAAATACATGATTAAACATTTTTAGTTCCAATTAACATATCCTAACTAATAGAAGACGTGTCTTGAACCTAGTGAATGATTACATGAATAACTTATCAAAAATGAAAGGACTGACTTGTGGTTGACATGGATTTTGAGAGATGAATACCATCAGACTCGGGAACCCCATTCTGATTCAAGGATGTGGTTTTATTTGGTTGATACCACCTACACTCTAGTTCATTTATTTTCCTTGGATGACCTCTATAGTATTGTAGGTTCCCTTAAATTATTATTGGATACCTCAAATACAATTCTTAGGTCCAAAAATGACTAGTAGATTCTATGGTGGAATCTCATAAGGCCCTTTCTTTGCGTAGCCTAATTTTTCCATGGATGATAACCTTAGACTCTATAAGAACCTTATTGTGTAACTCCGGGGACTACACAACATGGATTACACTCTTACAACCTTAGCTAGACACAGCTGCAAAAGTGTTAGCATTCTGTGAGATTTATGTTAGCATAGTCATTTCCATGGAAAATCCTCACTGGATATCTTTGATAGGATGCCTATGAAAACTAGGATCCACCAAACAGTTGCCCCGCAGACTTGTGGTCCCCACCCGGGGGCCCACCCACATGGTCCCCACCTTGGGGCCCACCCACGTGGTCCCCACAATGGGTCCTACCCAGATTCCTGAATGGGTCATCTCACTAATGATAGTACCTATAGAACAACACATGTCGTTTCTAGTGTTCCTTTTCCCCACTCACTCACACCCTGATAAACTTCCCAAAAGGCCACCCAACATGATACCTACTCTAGGACAAGCGTGCATAACTGTGGAGTTTTAATCAGGTATGAACTCGAAAAAGAAGGTTCACACTTTTGACCTGAGTCATATCATTTAGTCATTTAACCCTTTATCATTTAGGGGGGTTACAATAACCCCTATAAATCACAACGCCCTCATTGTGAGCCCTACATCTCAAAGTTGGTGGTGTATACCACTTAAGGTTGGGTGCCACCTCTGATACCAAATGTGACAATTGGGATCCTCCGACAAGTTTCCCCGCAGACATGTGGTCCCCTCCCTAGGATGAAATGTAGGGCTCACAATAGTGAAATTATTGACATACTGGGGGTGATTTTATAACACCCAAATGATAAATGGTTAAATGACTAATTGATATGACTCATGTCCACAAGGTGCACCTTCCTTTTTAGGAGCCTACCTGATTAGAACTCCACAACTAATTGGGAATGGCCTAGAGTAGTGATTAGGATGGGTGACCTTCTAGTATGTTTCCCATGGATTTTTGAGTGATGGCAATGTACACTGGAAATACATGGGTTGGCCTCTGGAGACTATCATTAGTCAGATGACCCATACGGGATTGTGGGTAGGCCCTGAGCTAGGGACCACATGGGTGGGACCTAGGGTGAGGACCATGTTTCTGCTGGGAAACTGGTGGGCAGAGCCTAGTTGTCACATTTTGTATCAGATGTAGTACCTAGCCTTAAGTGTGGTGTACTTCCTTAGTTGATATATAGGGCCGACAACGAGGACGTTGTACTCTAATCGGGGGGGTAATTGAAACACCTCAAAATGATTAAGGGTTAAATTACAAAATTATATGACTAATGTCAACAAGGGGACCTTCTTTTTCAGGTGCTTAACTGATTAGAAATCCACAGTAAAGCATTCTTGTCCTCGAGTAGTGATCAAGATGGGTGACCATATGGGATGTTTATAAGGGTGTCTATGAGTTAGGACACAATAGACGGGAAAGGACATGTGTTGGCTTGTGGGATCGTTCATTATTCAGATGACTTGTTCAGGCATGTGGGTGGGCCCCAGGATGGAGACCATGTGTCTAAAGGGAAACTGGTGGTACCTGATTGGCCATGAACTAAAGACCTTCTCATGGCGGGGTGTTTCTTCTATCACCTGAATCCAGTAGTCACATTTGGCATCAGGGGAATTATATTCTTCAAGACTTATTTTTTGGAGCCTATAGCCAAGGATATGGTAGAATAGGTACTTGTTAATAAGTTGTGCCAAAGAGTAGCTAACCCATGTGTAGGGAAATGCCAATATAACATGTTATTGATTTTTTTTGGTTTTTCAAATTTACTATTGAATTGATATCACTGTCGGTTGATTCACATGTTTTGTGTTGTTATTTTTGATGTTATCGAGTTTCTATTTCTATTGCATCCTGATGAGATGAGGGTATGTAATATCATGAATACTATTGGAACTTTGTTTGAAATCAAATGTCATGCATTCCTACTATTCCATTTAGGGTACATTATTGATTTTATGTTGTTGTGATAGAATTTGTGGTAGATATGTATGTTGTTGTGATAGATGCATTGACAGAATACCTGCTTTTTGATAAGCTATATGTTGTGTATGTTTTTGATTGAATGAATGCCAAACATTGGTTCTAGGGGTTTTATGGACACTCATGAATCAAAAATTGGTGGATCATTGTACTGTTATCCTTGTTTACAACCTGTGTGAGATTCCATTCTTTGATTCTCAAAGAGTATGGGCCCTTACAGATCGGAATATGGCACATGAATATTCATTTCTGTATTTTTTTTGGTTATCGAGTTTTTTCTGAGGCATAAATTCCAAAATAACCTACAATACACAATGTGTAACGATGAATGCACACCATGTTTTCTTCTATTCATGAATGAACTATTTTTCATGAGTACAAGCCATGAACTATATGTAAACGTAGTGTAGTCTCTAATTGTGTTACTAACCGTTTGGGTAGAGACACGAGGTTGGGAAATCATTGGAGAAACACAACAAGTACCAGTTATACATGTTGAGTTGTATGGACTTTGAGTCCACCCATGAGGTTAACGACATAGATAGATGAAAGCATAATTTATACACATTGAGTCATGTTTGAATAGAATGTGTAGTGCAACCCATGTTTCCATCCATGTAGCGAACAACACAGTCAGTGAAAACATTCTAGTACACACCGTGTCTGGCACAAACATGCCGTGTAGAGTAATCCGATTAACCGGTCATGTGACTAAAAACACGGGTCAATGAGATTTTTCTAGTACATGTCACATAGGGCACTAATACATTGTGTAGTTTTGTTCTTGGAGAACCGTGTGGCTTAACTATGTAGACAAACTCATGCAGGGGAAGAGGATTCAAGTAAACGTTGTGTGTTAGGACAAAACTCCATGTGTGTGGTGTGTTACATTATTTGGGATGGCTGAAGTACACACCCATGTTAAGGAATAAGGGAACATGTAATGTATTCATTATAAACATCATGTATCCTTGTTTGAAAAACATGGATTCATTCTTTCTATTGTTCCCTTCCCTCACATTTATGTTTCATCCCGTTTTAATCTTGATCAAATTGTAGGATCGAAATAGTGATGTTGACGCTCAATTTACAAGAGGGGTGAGTTTTAAACTTTAAAAATTCCTTTGGATCCTTTAATATTAGTTATGAATAACTATGTTTTCCTTAAGAAAAGGAGAGGGCTAGGTTTTACAAAGTTAAATTTATGTAAATTCACAACACCTCTAACACCAAATAAAACTTGGAAAGAGATTCCGAAAGTAGGTTCCAGAAATATGGTTTTGGAAATAGAAACTTAACAAAAGATTAAAAAATGATATTCTACCATAAGGTGTATAGAATCTAATTGAAACAGAGCACAAATAAGAAAGTATAAGAAAGTCATACTTTCCTTACAATACAATATGCAGCGGAATATAAACAAGTTTTAGAAATACAAGTAACAAGATATAAGTCTTTTAACCCAAAGAGAAGGGTATCCAACAACCTTGGATAACGGTCCCTTGATTTATACTTTCAAGAAAGTCTGTCTTATCCACACCAGGGTAATCCCTTGATACGAAGATCAGAGTTTCTATCTTTCTATCCCCGCAAGACCTCAACTTCAAGGTAGTTGGCACCTCTGTCTTCCTCAGCAAGGAACCCCTCGAACTTCAAGGTAGTCGACACCTCTGTCTTCCTATCCTTGGAAGTCCTCGAATGTAATCACCAACATTCAGAGTCGCACAAAGCAAAAACTGAACAAGAGGTTCAGTACGCACAAAGCATGAAAAGCTTTCTCTCTCTAGAAATCACCTTATCAGTGTGTGGTCTCTAGATTTATCAACTTAATTGTTCTTTTGAGATCCTTCAAATGAGCTCATATTTATAGGCAACTTTCCAATGGTCGACTCCTTCTTCCAGCGGTCATATTTTCTATGAAATTCAGAAGGACATTTACACATGTAACTCAACCAACAGTTAATAAGAAACAGAATAGATGACATCATTTTATAACAAACTTTGTATAACTTAGTGTACGACATCATTTTGAATGAAGCATATGTAAGTAAAGTATTATTAATAGTTCGGAGTGTAAGCAAGTCCAAGGTTCGGATTCTAACCAAAATGAAGATCGGAGTCTATGTTAAGAATTGATGGTATTCTATTTTATAGGAAATCAGGGTCTGGTTTCATCAGAGATTAGATTCTAAATCTGTAGAGTTTGGAGTCAAACTGCTTAAAAGTTCGGTGTCAGACTTCTTAAGAGTTCGGAGTCTAACTTCTTAAGAGTTCAGAGTCGAACTTCTTAAGAGTTTGGAGTCGAACTTCTTAAGAGTTCGCAGTCGAACTTCTTAAGAGTTTGGAGTCGAACTTATTAAGAGTTCAGAGTCGAAATTCGTAAGAGTTCGAATGAGAACTGCTTCAGAGTTTGGAGTCCAGAATTTTGATTAAAACTATATTACAGATCGCATCCATGAATCAGATCCTAAAAATAGAATGCTCCAACTTTTCATTATAAGGCTCCTGAATTTTGGTTGTGATTCCGGTTTTTGATTTTAAGGGAAAAAATAGCTATGTATAAGAAAATCTAGGTTAAGGTAAATTTGCTTAAAGAGGTAAATTTTCCTTATTTGATAAAAAATAATATTTTCTTAAGTATAAGGTGTTTGTGACTTTCAAAAAAAGAAGGAATGGAAAAGTCATAAGAAAAAACTTATTGACTCAACAATCTCCCCCTTTTTGGAAATCACAAACATTATTTTGAAAAAGTATATAAGGATTTTGAAAATTTTCATTAGACTATTAAAACATATCTCCCTTTGTTCATGGATAGAATTGAATACAACTAACTCCCATTAGGCATTAAAACTGTAAGGATTGTATTCTGGGTTTCCGGAGTAGAGTTTTCATTATTGTAAGAATGAAAAAAAAACGTACTGGGAAACTCCCCCTTTCATTAAGGATATTTCCCTCATAATTTTTTCCTTTCTCCTCCTTAGGAATAGTTCAATTTACTTCTCCCCCTTTGTGATTTTCAAAAAGAATTGAAGGGAATGGAAAATAAATTATGCTACCTGAAACGTTAGAATATAACAAGAAAGAAACCAAACAGATAACCATTTCATTAGAGTTGGGGAAGAAAATTACAAGGAAAGACAACTACAACAAAAGATCGGAGTGGGTTCATTGGTATTCCTTTTCATATAGAATAAGCTGCTTCAACAAGTCTTTGAGATTCTTCAAGTCTCTTTGGTCTTACTCTTATTGCCTCTCCAAGGATTTTACCTTTTCTTCTTGGGCTTTTAACAGCTGTGCTTGAGCCTCTAAGGCTTCTTTTTGAAATTTCAACAAGTCATCCTGCTTTTCCATCCTCTGCTGAAACTCAATCCAGAAATCTCTTTCAGTTTTCCAATTCTGAGATATGAGTTAAGCTTGCCATTCAGATCCCGGACCTATTGATTCCAGATATTTTGTTCCTGGGTCAACTACTCAGAAATTTCTTTAACCTTTTTGTCCACCATTTCAAAAGCACTTCGATCTTCAGCCTGAATGTTTTCAAAGTGATCTAAATCTTTATCCACTATCTTAGACCACTTAGTTACTTTACTACAAGATTTCTTATGCAAGTGATAATCGATCAGAAAACTTTTCTGTTCAGCTTCCAACTTCACAAAATTATCCATTACCATGGATAAAGAATCCGATTATTGATTCATAGATTGTTGCAGCAACTGGCATCTAGAATCTATAGTTGGAAGAATCAGTATTGATTCCACCAGTTTCTCAGAGATTGAACAACAAAATCCTACCCGTGGGATGATGATTCCGAATCATAGACTTCTTTTTGAGATTCCTCTTCTTCAACTGGCATTAGCTTCCTTCTAGAGGTACAACCAACATCTTTCTTTCTGATGATATCTTTAATAGGTGTCTCCATTAATGTTTTCTTGCCTTTGTCGAATTTCGGAATGGATTGCACATTTGGAGAAACATCCTTAGATTCAGAAACGTGAACAATATGATCTTCATCTGGTTGCTGTCTTTCATGTGCTTCTTCAAGAAAGTTCCATTGATAGGATTCTTCTTCATCAAACAGCTCATTCTCTTCTTCTTCCTCTTGATGTTTCTTGTCAGCATCCTCATCTCCCTTCCCTAGAGATACTATTTTTTCGGATTTGGCCTTGTAATCCCAAATTTGTTTGATCAAGGTATCTAGATCTTCACTCTCCTCTTCTTCTTCTTCTTCTTCCTCTACTTGTTCTACTTCTTCCTGAACTGCTTCAGCAAGCTCCTTCTCAGCTTCTACTATAGGTTCTTTACCCCTGTTCTTTTCCGGAGTGACATAATTTTTCATAGGTATTTCTGGTAAAGAAGGTTTGACTCCGAATGTTTCCGGAACTGGAACCCTTTCCGAAGCCAACTGTGTACCTTTTAACAAAGATTTTACTAGTTCAGCTTTAGTCATCTTCTTCCTCAACTTATTTTCCTTCGTTTGACTTTCCAGCTCCTGAGCAGCCTTTTCTTCTAAAGCCTTATCCTCGGCAGGATCAATTCCGAATTGAGGATCCCCTTCCTTCCTCATTTCCTTATCTTTCCTCCATTTTTCTACAACTTCATCTGTATAGATGTTCTGCTTCTTCAGCTTGGGTTGTGCGGATTCAGTTTCCTTCGGCTGAGGAAATTCATCATCAGTAACTACTTCCATAGACATTCTCTTCTTCTTTTGTTTTTTTAACGGTTCCGGAGATTGTGTTTCTTTTTCAGCTGCTTCAAATTCTTCCACATATAGGTGGTAAAATTCTCCAGATTCACTAGAAAATCCCATATTCATTCTCTTAAGCATATCATCACTGAAATGTATGAGCTTGCAATTCCGGATCTTTGATTTGCATGCGACATTGAAAGATTTTAAGCATCGAACAATAAACATTAATAATAAGGCAGGAAACATTATAATCTGAGCTCTCAGATTTCCTTCTTTGATATTCTTGATCGTAACCAAGACATGCATTATCAGATTTATATTTCATAGATTTACCAAAAAATATAAGACATAGATATAACTCTTCTTCAGATTGTCTTTGTCTCCTCTTCTCGGAACCAGAAAACTTTGCACCCATAGTTGCAGTATTCTGTTATTCGGAGTGAGCCGATAAATCTTATTAGTTGAATCATCCTTAAGCCCAAGACACTATAGTGCTTTTTCCTTAATGAATCTTCCTTGAACATCTGGATGTTTTTGAGAGAAAAATTCAGCTTCTCCCTCATATGCTATACCAACCAGGCTTGCTGCCTTAGTTTAAGAAATTTTATAAGTCTTTCCATAAGACATAAAAAAAAATCATTCTCTTCCATCTTCCATTAGGAAGGAAACAGACTCATAAAATTCTATCAACAATTCAGTGTAAACTGAATCCTATTTATCTGACTTGGCTGTGCAGACGTCTTCCCATCCATTTAGTCTAATATTTTTCAAAATAATAGAGTCAAGCTTATAAAAATCAGGATGAACTAACCTTTATCTATAAACTAACCACTTTGAAATTGGTTTGGTAGTTTACATATCTTGTGAAGTTTCTTCAATAGACATTCGGAGTGATGTAAACTGTATGATTCGGATCAGCATCACACGGTTCGGAACCGGCCTTAAGAGGAGCAGCAGGGCTTCGAGGCGCAAAAGCTTAAAAACCGATGTGGGACGAATCTCGGGACCCCCTTTTTATAGGCAAATAAAATCATTGTTGGTCTTCCAATGGTCATCAAAAGGTTGAAAATACTTTTATCTGATCTGACGGTTTAGAATAACCCCACAAAAAAAATATGACTCCGATCATTTGAGGTTTTATTTTAAAGAAAACATTCAGATTTGAGGAAAAACTAGAATTCTAACTAAACAAGTAAGATACCAGTAAACAAAATTTGATTACAAAACTATAAGTAGGGAAATCATAACTTACGGATTGATAATAAATATTATTTGAAATTGGTAATATTATTCTTAAAAAACATTATTATGAAAAGTCTATTACGAAACAAAACGTTACGAAAAGCCCAGTCCGAAAATCTTCGTTCTGAAAATTTCTAGTAGGAGAATTCCATTCCGGAAGTTTTCAATTTGAGAAAACAAATTCCAATTTAGAAAATTTCAGTTCCAGAAATTTCCATTCCGGAAATCATAGTTCAAAAAAGTTTGAAAACAATCTTTGAAAAACATTGTTATTCTTACAAACAAATGTACTCCCCCTATGAAAATGACTTTATTACTGTAAGGAGACTTTTTCAACAGAAATTTAATTAATGAGGATTACCTTATGGTTATCATCCCTAACTTCTGTTTAATGTATTCAAATCTATCAGAAGGAAAAGATTTTTTGAAAATATCAGCAAGTTGATCTTGTGTTCCGATAAATTGAATAATGATATCTCCTTTAAGTGTGTGATCCCTAAGAAAGTGATGCCTAATATCTATGTGTTTTGCACAGGAGTGATGTGAAAGGTTCTTACTTATGGAAATGGAACTTATGTTATCTCAAAAAATTTGAGTTTTAGTAAAACTCAAGCCATAGTCTGTGAGTGTGTGTGGCAACCAAAACACTTGAGCATAACAACTTCCAGCTGCTACATATTCAGCTTCAGCCATGGAAAGTGCTACAGAATGTTTCTTCTTGCTGGACCAAGAAACTAACGAATCTCCTAATAAATGGTAAGTTCCGGATGTAATTTTTCTATCCATTATACACCCACCAAAATCAGCATCAGAAATGCTTTTTAGAACAAAATCATTTCCAAAAGTATAAAATAATCCTAGATCCATGGTTTCCATAAGGTAGCGAAAAATTCTTTTTACTGCCTTTCAGTGAGATTCCTTAGGATTGTATTGATATCTTGCACATAAGAATACTGATAACATTATGTCTGGTCGACTAGCAGTTAAGTAAATTTAACTTCCTATCATACCTCTAAAAGATGTTTGATCTACTGGTTTCCTAGTTTCATCAAGATCTAAAGAGTTTGAGGTACCAATGAGAGTACTTATACTCTTAATGTTTTCATAACCATACTTTTTAAGAAGATCTTTAATATACTTATGTTGAGATATGTAGGTTCTTTCTGGTTTTTGAGAAATTTGAAAACCAAGGAAAAAAGTTAACTCACCCATCATACTCATTTCATACTCAGATTTCATTAGACTTGCAAAAGAGTCAGTCAAAGATTGCTAAGTTGAACCAAATATGATGTCATCAACATAAATTTGAAGAGTCAAAACATTTTTCTTATATTTGTTTATAAAAATGGTTGGATCTTCATTTACCTTAACATAGTTATTTTGAAGCAAAAATCCAGTGATTCTATCATACCATGCTCGTGGGGATTGTTTAAGACCATACAAAGCTTATTTAAGTCTAAAAACATGATTAGGATGTTTTGTATCTTCAAATCCAGGAGGTTGTTCAACAAAAACTTCCTCTTGAACATAACCGTTAAGTAAAGAACATTTCACATCCATTTGAAAAAGTTTGAAATTAAAGAAAGCTGCAAAGGAAAGTAGAATACGTATAGATTAAAGTCTAGCTACTGGAGCATAGGTTTCTTCATAGTATATTCCCTCTTGCTGATTATAGCCTTTAGTGAAAAGTCTAGCTTTATTTCATACTATGACTCCATTTTCATCACATTTATTTTTGAAGACCCATTTTACTCTAATAACAGAAGTTTCCTTAGGACATTCAACCATGGTCCAGACATTATTCGTTTCGAATTCATTTAGTTCATCTTGCATTGCTTTGATCCAATCATCATCACCTAAAGCTTCAACAGTGCTTTTAGGATCTTATTGGGAAAAAAATGCTAGATGTTCTACTTCATTTCTTAAGGAACATCTAGTCCTTAAAGGTTGATTTACATCACCAATGATACTATCACTGGGATGATTTTTAAGAAACACCTAATTTGGGTTTTGTAAAACTTGTTCATCAACATATGGTAGAAAGTCTCCTGGGGTAAATGTTTCAGAAGTACCTTCTAGAACATTATCCTTATCAGAAGGTTCTTCTATCAAAGGTTGATAATCAGTTTTTGAAAAAAAATCTGAAGATGTAGGTTAAAGTGGTTTAAAAAAAAGGATCTGACTCATCAAATTATACATGTAATGTTTCTTCAACAGTACAAGTATTTTTATTAAAAACTATTTAATCCTTAGAGGTTGTGGAATATCCTAAGAAAATCCCTTCATCAGATTTTGGTTCGAATTTATGTAGGTTATCTTTAGTATTTAATATAAATACTTTGCAACAAATAACCTTGAAGTAGGATTGTCTTGGTTTTCTACCATTCCATAACTCATAAGGAGTTTTATTAAGAAAAGTTCTAATCAAAACTCAATTTATAGTATAACAAGTAGTACTTACAGCTTCAGCCCAGAAATGTCTAGCAATAGAATATTCACTCAACATGGTTCTAGTTATCTCTTGATGAATTCTATTTCTTCTTTCAGCTACACCATTCTGTTGAGGAGTTCTAGGTGCTGAAAAATTGTGAGTAATAACTTTTTTACTACAAAAAGTTTCAAAATCAGAATTTTGAAATTCTCCTCCATGATCACTATGAATAGTTTTCAATGGAAGGTCTTTATAATTTTTAACTTGAGCTCTAAAACTTTTAAAATAGGAAAAAGCTTCAGACTTCTTTGCTAGATAATATACCCAAATAAATCTACTTTAATAATCAACTAGAACAAACGCATAGTATTTGCCTCCAATACTTCCAGTTTGTGTTGGACCAAAAAGACCCAGGTGCACTAGCTGTAATGCATCAGTTGTTGAAACTTCACCAATTGATTTAAAACTAGATTTATGATGCTTTCCATATTGACAAGTATCACAAACTTTAGAAGAATCAAATATAAGATCGTGTAGATCCTTAACTAGTTTTTCTTATAGAGTTTATATAGGATCCTAAGATTACAGTGACCTTGTCTTCTATGCCATAAACAGGAGTGATCTTCCATTGCACTTAGGCAAGGTAAATCTTGGATTCTAAGGTCTTCTATTTTCATATTGTTAACATTCTCTTGCCTCTTGGCAGAGAGAATAAATTCTTCCTTGGAATTGTGAACTAAACACTTATCATTCCTAAAATTCACAAGGTAACCTTCATCATATAACTGACTTATGCTAATGAGGTTGTGATTAAGACCCTTAACAAAAAAAAAACATTTGAAATCAAGGTTTTACCAAGAAGATCAATATTACCAATACTAAAAATCTCTCCCTTATCATTATCTCCGACTGTTACCTTTCCTTCATTCGTTTTGATAGTCTTTTCAAAATAGCTTTTGTTACCAGTCATGTGTCGGGAACATCCACTATCCATGAACCATGTATTGTTGCTGTTACTCTCTTTATTTTCTTGAAATTAAGAAGAGAATTAGACTTTCGGAATCCAATCTTGCTTGGATCCATGATTTCTTGATAATAAAATTTTAGGTACCCACACCTTCTTAGAGAAATAAGCTTTGTGAAATCCTAAAGATTGGGTTTTATTTAAGGAACAATTAATTGCCCAGTGACCACCACATTGACACTTTGTACAAAATTGGGCACTTTGAGGAACAAAATAATTGTTACTAAAAATTGGTTTTGCATGGGTATAACCAAATCCAGATTTATTTCTTAAAGGTCGTATTTGGGAATACATTTTATCAAAATTTTCCTTAAAATGGGTAAAGTTTGATAAACACTTATTTAAGGAAAAAATTTTGGACATGAGTATTATAACC
Source organism: Viscum album (assembly GCA_963277665.1). NCBI lineage: Eukaryota > Viridiplantae > Streptophyta > Magnoliopsida > Santalales > Viscaceae > Viscum > Viscum album. The sequence goes on from OY728148.1 coordinate 1,250,095,338, forward strand.
AAGTTTTTCTCCTCATAATCATTAGTTTTATAACTAGAGCTAGGCTCGAAAACATTTTTCATAGAAATTAATTTTTCTAATTCTTTAGAAAGTTTGTTCTTCTCAGAACTTACTTCCTCAAGATTTTTTGAAATACTTTCAAAATCAGCATTTTTCCTATCAAGATATTTAGAAAGATCTGATATCTCTTTCGTAAGAATATAATTCCTGGAGTATTCCTTATCAAGTTTCTTATTGAGTCTTGAATTCTCAATATCATGAAGTTCAGCAAACCTAGAGACTTATTCATAAGTAGGTAAATTATTTTCTTCATTAGAAGAGGATTCTTCATCAGAAGAGTTATAATATTTACTATCATTAGAATATAAAGATACATTGGTCAATGATTCAGCATTTCGTACCTTAGACATAAAAAAATTATTTTCAATAGGTAATCTGGCCATAAGACCAAGATTCTTCGGTCCTGATGATTCATAATCAGAAGATTCATCTGAAGAGTTACCACCACTGGTACTCTAGGTGTCATTATCTTTCAGAACTTTCTTAGATTTGGCTATATAATACTTCTTTCTATTCCTATATGAATGCCTTTCATTCCTTTCTTTCTTTTTGATCGAAGGGAAATCCGGTCTAATATGTCCAGGTCTTTTGCATTCATAACAAGTAACTTCTCCATCTTTTCTATCTTTGCTTTCCTTTTTCTTATACTTTGATTGGAAATTTTTCTGGAAAGATATCTTGTTCATCCTTAGAGCAAGATTTTCTAGCTCTTTTTCTGAGACTTCACTCTCACTAGATTCGGATTAGAAAATGGCTTTCTTAGATTTGGACAAGGTTACTCACTCAATAGTCTTAGCTTTAATCTTATTTGTGGTTGTTGTAAAAGGAATAGAACCATTTCCATTCTTCTTCTTGATATTGTCCGCATCTTTCTTCATTCTGGTCTCATGTTATAGAAGAGTTCCAAATAGCTCATCAAGAGTAATTTGAGTGACCTTCCTGTTCTCATCTATAGATGTTCTTTTGGATTCCCAGTCATTGGACATAATATCAATTATTTTATCCACAAGAGCTTCATCATATGAATCTTTCACTCGAATAGATTATAGGTTGTTGACAATAGTCATGAATCTATGTTGAACTTTACAGATTGGTTCTCCATAAGGAAAGTTGAAGCCATGATATTCAGCTCTAAGCATAGCTCTCCTAGTCTCAATAACTTTAGAAGTCCCAAAGTGTGTAACCTCTAACTTCTTCCATATACAATTAGATGCTTCACAAGAAGAAATTTGGCTATATATATTTCTAGTCATTGAACACAGTAGAGTATTGCGTACCTTATAATTGAGTTGATATTCTTTCTTTGACTGGTTAGTAAAGTTCTAACTTCCTTGTTAGGAATTTTATAATCACCAGTATGCATAACAAAGTTATCCACTCCAGTGTTGATAACAAAAGTCTTAATTCAATCTCTCCAGTACACATAGTCATTACCATCAAAGATAGGTGGTCTTGTAGGATTTAGATTATCAATCGAACCAACATTAATTCCTGTTATACTAGAAACTTTTGATACAAAAACATGTTAGTAGAAAAAAGATCTTAATAACAATGTTCGAAATTAAAATGTTCGGAATGGGAAAGTTCAGAATAGAAAAGTGAGCAAGAAAAACTTATTCATGAGTATAAGTATTTCAGATACCTAGTCTGATACCAATTGTAGGATCGAAATAGTGATGTAGATGATCAATTTACAAGAGTGGGGTGAGTAGTACACTCTAAAAATTCCTTTGAAACCATTAATGATAGTCAAGAATAACTATGTTTTCTTTAAGAAAATGAAAGGGCTATGTTTAACAAAGTTAAACTTAAGCAAATTCACAACACCTCTAACACCAAATAAATCTTGGAAAGAGATTCCGAATGTAGGTTCCGGAAATATGGTTCTGGAAATAGAAATATAACAAAAGATTACAATATGACATTCTACCTTAATTCGTATAGAATCTAAATGAAACAGAGTACAAATAAGAAAGTATAAGAAAGTTATACTTTCCTTATAATACAATATGCAGTGGAATATAAAAAAGTAGTTGAACAAAATGTAACAAGATATAAGTTTTTTAACCCAAAGAGAGTGGTATCCAACAACCTTGGATAAAGGTCCCTTGATTTATACTTTCAAGAAAGTCTTTCTTACCCACACCAGGGTAAGCCCTCAATACGAAGATCAGAATTTCTGTCTTGCTATCCCCGCAAGACCTCAACTTCAAGGTAGTTGTCACCTCTGTCTTCCTCAGCAAGGAAGCCCTCGAACATCAAGGTAGTCGGCACCTCTTCCTTCCTATCCTCGAAAGTCCTCGAATGTAATCACCGACATTCGGAGTCACACAAAGAAAAAAACTGAACGAGCGGTTCAGTACGCACAAAGCAGGAAAAGCCTTCTCTCTATAGAAATCACCTTATCAGTGTGTGGTCTCTAGATTGATCAACTTCATTGTTCTTTTGTGCTCTTTCAAATGAGCTCCTATTTATAGGAAAATTTCCAAAGGTCGACTCCTTCTTCCAATGATCATATTTTCTATGAAATTCTGAAGGACCTGTACACGTGTAACTCAACCAACTGTTAATAAGAAATAGAATAGACGACATCGTTTTATAAAAAACATTGTATAACTGAATGTACGACATCGTTTTGAATAAAGCATATGAATTTAAAGGCTAATTAATCGTTCGGAGTGTAAGCAAGTCAAAGGTTCAGAGTCTAACCAAAATGATGTTTGAAGACTATGTTAAGAAACGATCAGATTCTATTTTATAGGAAATCAGATTCTGGTTTCATTAGAGATCGGATTCTAAATCTGTAGAGTTCGGAGTCGAACTGCTTAAAAGTTCAGAGTCAAACTTCTTAAGAGTTCGGAGTCGAACTTCGTATGAGTTCGCAGACAAACTTCATAAGAGATCGGAGTCGAATCTTCTTAAGAGTGTGTAGTCCAACATCCTAAGAGTTCGAAGTCAAACTTCTTAAGAGTTCGGAGTAGAACTTCTTAAGAGTTCACAGTCGAACTTCTTAAGAGTTCGGAGTCGAACTTCTTAAGAGTTCGCAGTCGAACTTCTTAAGAGTTCGGAGTCGAACTTCTTAAGAGCTCGAATGATAACTGCTTCAGAGTTTGGAGTCCATAATTCAAATTAAAACTATATTGCAGATCGCATCCATGATTTGGATCCTAAAAATAGAATGCTCCAACTTTTCATTATAAGGCTCCGGAAATTTGGTTGTGATTCCAGTTTTTTATTTTAAGGGAAAAAATAGCTATGTATATGAAAATCTAGGTTATGGTAAATTTCCATAAAGAAGTAAATTTTCCTTATTTGAGTAAAAATAATATTTGCTTAAGTATAAGGTGTTTGTGATTTTCAAAACAAGAATGAATGGAAAAGTCATAAGGAAAACCTTATTGACTCAAAAAAAATGTGTGTGCTTGACATGGCATAGTCATTCCACTGAGACGTCCTTCGGTTGTCCACCAGTTATAAAGGAGTGATCAGACACTGGATATGGATAATTAGGGACTATAAGCTGATCCTCCAGTTCTACATGTCTTGGAAAATTTTTTCATTCTGGTCATAGGTGTTGACACATAATTTTTGGAGGGATTTATGAGGTTTATTCAGACCTTATAAGGAATACCACATCATACACCCTCTATGGCAGAACTGACACATGTATTTCTGCAGTAGCATCCTCCCACTTTTTCAGTGGATGGAGAAACCCATGCTGGAGAGTCATGGCTACAATCCATGCTGACTATATTCAAGGATCTAGAGACCCCGTCAGAGATTATGGGGAAGATTTCTATGTATATTGTTCAAGACTATGCCAGAAGATAGTGTGATGTGATCTCACAGGCATGATGACAGTATGTAATGGAATGGGATGAGTTTCAACGTTCCTTCTTTGGCTACATCTACTGAAAGACCTTGAGTGGAAATTGATCCAGATAGTTCATGAGTCTTGTGCAGGGTACTCTTTCTGTTAGGGAGTATTCTTCTGAATTCACAAAGATGCATCACATCAAGACTATTCCAGGAGGTGATGAGTTATTTCAAAGCATGGTTGTTTGAGGATGATCTCAAGAATGAAATCTACTCTACAGTGAACAAAATAATGTTGACTTATATCACTTATATAGTCAAAATTGCGATAATCACGAAGCAAAATCTGAAAGATTGTATAGTTTTGAGATTGGGTGTCTCAACATGCAGTGTTTGTTTCCCTCCCACTGACAAAAGTAAGATCCACAAAGAGTATAATCATAGAGATCTGAGGAGGTGGGACACTTCTTATGGTAGACAGGTGGGGTGCTACTAGTGTGGGAAGAGCGAGCAAATGAGGCTACATTTTCTGAAAGATCCAGTGGAGTGCCAATCATGTGGAAAGATGGGATATCTTAAGAACATCTGTCAGTTCTTCTCAACTGTAGTTGGAGAGAAGTGTTCTTCTATGACCCTATGTTCAAGAGAAGAACCACCAATTTGACATCAGTTTAGGAAATAGAGAACTTCCATCCATTCAGGCTGAGGTGGAGGTCATGGCTATGGTAGCCAATCATCAGGATTTTAGTGACACCATGGTGAATCAGCTTTGTTTGGTCAGGTAGGGTAATAGGACCACGGTGTAAGCTACACTTTTTAAGTGGAGTAGACATAGAAGGGGAAAGAGCCTTGACCCTCTACAGTTTGGGGTACGATTATAGTTGCCTCATTTTTATCTTTAGTTCTATTCGATACACGGGGATTCCCATTTTATTATTTTTTTTTACATTGTGGAGAGTCATCGACTCTTTATATTTTCTTCTAAAGATATCTTGATGCTAGATACAATGTTGGGGAAAAGAAGGGCTAGTGTACATCAGTTCAAGGAGTTCCCACTAGAGGTTATTGGGTGTCCATTATTATGGGACCTCTATGTCATAGAGATGACATGCTATGATGTCATTCTCATAAAAAACTGCTTAAGAACCTTCCAGGCAGTTGTCGATTACTACCATCATAGGGGGAGTTTCACATCAATAGAGGGAGGATTGTTTCTTAACAAAGGTGAATGGGATGTCCAACCGGGCAGAGTGAGACCAGAGCATCATGGGTTGGGAGGATTTATAACCCATATTACTAGTATTTATCTGGATGACTTGGTGACTTCACATATTGACTTTCCTCTAGTGGTGGATCGCTTATGTTATGTCTTTCCAAATGAATTATTTGGGTTTCCTCTAGTGCTAGTGGTGGAATTTTCTATCGAGATTTTCTAGTAGCATCATAGGTCTTATTCCTCTATTTAGGATGGCTACACTAGTGTTGCAGAATCTAAAAAGAAGTTTTAGGAGTTGTAGGCCAAGGGCATCATCCGACCCAGTACCTCTCCTTTGAATTCACATGTCCTATAAGAGAAGAAGGCAGATGATACACTCAATTTTTTTTTAATTATTGTAAGTTGAAATTGTTTACGATTAAGAACTGATATCCCTTGTCAAGGATTAAAAATCTCCTTGATCAACTTTGAGGAGCCCATGTGTTCTCGAAGATTGACATGATACCCAGTTAACATCAGTAGTGTGTTAGTGAATCAAATGTCCCACATTCAACCTTTCAGAGCAGGTATGGTCTATACGAGTTTATGGATATGCCATTCAGTCTCACGAAGGCACCTACAGTTTTCATGGCACCGATGAACCAAGTGTTCCATCCATACTTGGATTCTCTCATGGTAGTCTTCATGGATGATATCTTGGTTTACTATCACACATGACATGACTATTCCCTGCATATTCAAATCATTTTGTGTACCATGAGAGGGCCCCAGTTATATGGTAATCTCTCAAAATTACACTTTTGGATGGACCATATTCACTTCTTGTTTCATGTTATCTCAGATCCAAGAGTATCATTACACCCATAGAAAGTGAGGCCAGTAGATTCCTTAGATCATCTAAAGAATTTCGTTGAGGTACTGAGATTTCTAGGGTTTTATGGTTACTACATACATTTTATGCAAGACATTTCAAGATTTTTTGTTCCACTGACGTGGCTAACTATGAAGGGTGTGAAGTACTTCTAGTCAGATTCTATCGAGTCAACCTTTCAAGAGGTGAAAGGGAGGTTGACTTCATCATCGATACAAGTATTTCAATAGCTAGGAATGAGCTATACTATTTACAATGATTCATCATGTAATATTCCTGGAGTATTACATATGAAAGAGGATGTGGTTGTTGTTTATATGTCTTGGCAGTTGAGTCCACAAGAGAAGAACTACCAGAAAAATAATCTCGAGCTGGATACAGTTATTCATGTTTTACGTTGTTGGAGACATTATCTTCTAGGAGATCATTTTCTGGTTTCCACCAAATATAAGAGTCTCAAGTATATCATTACTCATGTGATCTAAATATGAGACAATGAAGGTGGGTTAAGTACCTTCATTCAATGGATATTGAGTTATCCTAAACACTTGGGAATGGAAATGTTGTGGATGACACATTGAGCATGTGGACTCAGATAGAGGTTGTTGAGGTAGCCAGTAGTGACGAGAATCTTATGGGTTCTTTCTCTAAGATTCATCTGGAGGTTCAAGAATGGAAGGCACATACTTTTAATTCTCCTTTAACTCATACCATGACTCTACATGATCGAGTGCAAATGAGGAAACTATCAGATTCTGATGTCCAAGTCCTACATGACACAATTTTAGGAGAGAAACATATTCTGGATGTACAGTTGACTAGGATGAGATCATGTGTATTCATAGACACGTGTTAGTTCCAGTAGACATATGTGAGGAGCTAATGAGAGACATTCATTCCTTACTTTGGGAAGTTCAACCTGGTTTCACAAATATATATCGTTATCCACATCATCATTATTGGTGGCCAGGTTTGAAAAGAGATGTTTCTTGGTTTGTCATGAGTTGTTCCACCTATCAACAGGTAAAGGTAGACCATCAGTGACCACTAGGTCTTTTTCAGTAGTTACCCATTAAATATAAGAAATTAAATAATTGTGTGATGTACTTTGTGTCAGGTTAACTGAGTTTTCCTCGAGGGAAGGATGTAGTTTCTATTGACATTGACAGACTCACGATGGTTTCTCACTTCTTTCTTATCATGGATACATTCATTGTTGATGATATAAGAGGGTTTTACATCCGAGAGATTGTACCTTTACATGGAATTACACACACCATTGTTTCTAATAGAGATTTATGTTTTACTTCTCAGGTTTGGAAGGTATTATATAAGTCTTTGGGTACAAAGGTATTTCTGAGTATGAAATACCATCCCCAAATAGATTTTCAGTCCGAGCATACGATTCAGGTGATTGAGTACATTCTTCCAGCTTGAATCTTATATTTTGGAGGTTATTGGGAGAAGCACATATCATTTCTGGAGTTTTCCAATAATAATTGTTTTCAATCAACTATTTAGATGGTACATTTTGAGGCTTTTTATGGTAGTCTTTGCTGATCACCCTTATGTTGGCTGGAGGAAGGAGAGGCAGCAATGTTGGGAACTCGTCTTGTACAAGAGACCACAGAGCAGAAATAGTTGATTTGGAATAGGATGGATATTTAACAGTGAAAATAGAAGTCTTATGCTGATTGATGGAGACGAACTCAAGAGTTCGAGTATAGGGATCATGTTTTTTTACTTGTCACACTGAAGTTGGGACACAAGAGAATTAGGAGACGGGGTAAGCATTCACCAAGATACGTTGGTCTGTTTGAGGTGTTAGAGAGATTTGGTCCAGTTTCCTATTGTTTTTAGTTACCTCTGAGGTATTGGTCTATGCACGATGTCTTCCATGTTTTTTTAGCTATGACGTTATTTCTCAGAATTTTCTCACGTTTTTCAACTAGAGGAGGTTGAGTTAGAAGTCGATCCCTAATTTGAAGAGAATTTTATCTGTATTGTTTATCTATGTTTGAATGTTTTTCGTGACTGGTCTATTCCACAAGTATGAGTGATATGGCAGCACGTGAAATTATAGGATGAGACATAAGATTGGGAGGCTGATATAAAATCATAGTGACTGGAGCTTTTTCAGAAGTGTCTTCTTCTTTTCCTTCTTTGACTGTCAGGATATGTTTGGCGCCAATCCTTTCCTGAGCCCCCGATCGAGCATCAGTTCTCTGATTTGACAACCATCGATTGCATTGTGAATTGCATGATCTACAGATGTATAGAGTGATTCAATGCCAGAGGTTCGTGTATATTGTTCTCACGATGCTGATGTATGTGGTGTGTGCCTTTCCGTTGATATTCATTGAGTTAAATGTCCAAAATTTCTCAATACTGTTGGTCAGGGTATTGCATGTTTACAGTTTTAACCATGTTATTTCCTTTTAGGATATATATCCTTTATTAGAGTTCAATTGAATGTGAATAGGGTAATTTCTATGATTTGGATGTCTTGCCCATGTTTTTATTATTTATCACTATTTGGTGTTACATATCTTGTTTGGATGCTTTCTTTTCATTCCAAGTGTTGATAGGATAGAGGGATGTTATTTTATCTGGCATGCTGTTATGTTGTAGAATATTTTTACAAGTTGTTCTTGAGGTATACATTGGCCTTTATATATCACTATGCTTTATTGACATACCCAGGGCTGTGAGAACCTAGTTTAGTATACCATAGGGAGAATGGAAGTCGAGGGCTTATCTAGAGTGTATGTTTTCTTTTACTATGCGAGACCATAGGGGGAATGGAAGTAAGTTCTTCCTTAGGGATTCTATAGTTCCTCAATACGGGCCACATGGGGAATTGAATTTTCTGTGATTCTCCAGAGCACCTTTTAGTTACCGATACGAGTCTATATGGGGAATTTACAGTGAGAGCATCATCAGATATTTTTCGCAAAATCTAAACCATAGGGGTTAGACTGTGTGTACTTCCAGGAGGGTAGCTTGTGTATGTTTAGGTTAGAACTGAGGGGTTAAGCTGAGAGTGCATCTTAGAGGTATCCCATCATATGGATAGCTTCTTACATGATATCTAATAATTTAATGCATTTGATACTGTAGGATTGTTTACTTTTGATTACCTCCTTGTTTATTTCTTAATTATGATAATTGCATACCATATATATTCACAGACTGTTAGGAAGAGATCATTTAATGGTTTTATACTGGGATTTAGTCTCACACATTGTTTGGGTCTTGCTTTTGGGATAAAAAAGATTATATTGCTGCAGGGATAGGTAATGTCAAGTGAACTTCTACTTCAGGTACTTGATTTCTATAGAGCTGGGGATCATGAGACCAATAAAAGTATTACAATGTTGTAGAGTATTTTATCTATTTTCTATAGTACTTTGGTCTAGTATACCATTCTAAAATTTTGAATTTTTTAGATTATTTCCTAAACATATGCATCCTAAATAAGATATATTTATATATATATATCTCTCTCAGTGTGTTTGCTCTAGTTGATTATTATATCTTTTGTTTACCTATTTCATGTTTTACTACTTTTTCTATTACTATCTATATTTTTTAACTCTGTTATACTGTAAATGAGGGAATATTTTCCCCATTATCACACCCTTGGACCCCAATTCTATTTGGATTCCTCTGGAATTTGGAGAAATGTGTTTGTGGTCATGTGACCAACTGGGTATGGCGCACCTCTAGGTGTCTTACAGAACTGGGATGTTTCAATTCCTTGTTATGTATTTGGACCTTCACTATATATACTATCACAAGGGGATTTCAGTTCTAGCTACACCTCATATAATATATTAACATTAAATTGTAATTAAATAATTAATTAATTGGTTACCTATTCCAACACCATCTAAGGGATGATGTAGGAACATGGGTATTTAATATTTAGTATTTTTATTAACATTACATATCTGTGCCTGCACATTGCTATATTACATTACTCAAGACAAATGTTATAGACACTATTGGTTGTGGCACACTAAGATTAATTGTAGACCCTCTTCAGGAGCCATTTGGTAACTGAAGTAGAATATATGGTTGGAGGTGATGACTAGGTGAAGAATACTGCTTCAAAAACATGATCGGTTACTGTTTTGGGAGGAGACTTATAGACGATGGCCGAGATGGATCTTGGAATTCAAGGATTACTTTTTGTTTTATTTTTGAAATTGTTGAACATGATGTGACTATTTTCCTATATCCATGTTTTCTAGTTTTATGGTGACATTACATTATATCATCATTGTTCTAGTGGACACAATATTTATTATACTTAATTATATATTTTATCTGTTTGATTATATTGTTTATTGATTTAGATTTTTCTGTTTAATATTTTTTTATATCACATACACTATTCTAAACTATTCTAAAAAGGGAATAGTCTCCTCATAGACACACTTTTGGCCCACACAGCTAGTCGGTATCCACTGGCATTATGCAAGATGCGTTTGAGGCCATGTGGCCGACTATTCACAGGGCACCCTTTATGTTGCATCAATTTCTAGAAGGTCACATGCGGGGTCCGCTGAGCCTAGGGGGTCGCATATCATGTTTGATGTAGGATGGTTGTTTTATGTGTTTTAATTTTTTTATTTTTAATTTTATTATAAAACTAATTAAAATAATATAAATTTTATATTAATTAAATTGACATCTCTAAATAAACCCACAAGTATGGTCTATCCTGCATGGATTCCAAAAATATGATGAAACCCAAATAAATCCCACCCTGGCCAAAATAGCAGATTCTATATATTAAATGCTAATTGAATCCAAAAGTATAATATCAAATAAATATTTATAAAATAAATCTTGAATGCAAGAATAATATAATGGAATTCAAATGTGGATTTCTTGATAATAAAGGATTAAAATAGTCTGGACCTGACCATATTTATGTTGTGAAAATGATTCCAAGTATTTAATCTTCAATAAGACACATACATGAAAAAATACATCATATCATGTTAATATCCAACAAATAATTTCTTTTATGGATTATATTCTCATATCAGTAATGACCCTAACCCACCTCTAAATGAAACACATTCACAAATTGGAAGTAATACATGGGATCTACCTAGAAAAAAATCATGGAATTAACCACAACTGATGATTTAAGTTATTCTAGTAGCTAGATTCAAACATCCCTAATGTTACCTCTCACACCAAATGACTCCCATTATTAAAATAACTACTCCACATTAGAAGGATCCAAAAGAAACAATGGAATATGATGGACGCTTGTATTAGGGCATGGAAAAATAATTAAATTTCACTCACACCTGTCCTAGGGAAATGCCAAACAATTATTTACTATGTAAAAAAATACAGTTATGTGGTTAAACTACGATGTCTTCTGAAAATGAGTGCACACAAAATAGTTTTTCAACTTAAAAAGAGGGTAAAAATATTTTGTTATTTTAAGAAAATTTTTAATTAAAATGATTTTAAAACTATGATATTAAAATGGTGATTATTTTTGGGTCAGTTTACTAATTTTAATGCTATCCTTGATCAGTTTAATTCAATAATCATCTTCTTATTTTATTAATGTGAGTTTACAGAATCGTTTCATCTCACTTCCTTGGAAAAATTATGATGGTGAGAGAAAATTTTACCATGATCTCGGTTTGGTCAACTATCCTTCCATGTGTAATGTAGTTTTATTAAATATCATTTATTGGCATGGGAAATACTCGATCGGGTATTTTTTCCCAAAAATTCAAGAATATTCAATACCCCTTATACACGTACTGAACATCGTGTAGTACATCACCACTAATCCCTGATCTATTTCATTGTATACAAACCAGAAATTAGTCGAGGGAGATAATGATTATTTTAACAAGGAAAAATTAAAAAACATAATTAAAATTCAATAACAATCACACTTGATAATAAAATATTCTATAATAAAGTGAAATCAACTTTAAAGAAAAATTAAATTTAATCCAATTAAGTCCAAGAACTCATGAATTACAAAAATGAAAACCAACCCTTCCCTAATCACTCAAAATGATTACCACACCATGTTAATGGTAATCGAGATGAATGTGGAAGAAGAAGGAAGTACAAAACTATGAAAAAAAAATTAATGAAAGAGAATGCCAAAACGTTCCTCTTCTTGGTGTCCCAGGAAGAATTATGTTGAATGAGAGATGCTTTGATAGATTACCTCTCCTCCTTTTATAGCAAGAATTCGTCCCTGGAATTTTCATGCATTGTATCCACATTAAATGACCCCTTCACTCATTTTACCCTTTTTGAATGTTTTTTATTATTATTATGGGAATTTCCCCTCAATATATCAGTAGTGTTAGCCATGTATTCCGAGTGTTATGCCTAGTTTACTTTCACAATTTATTCTGTCCATTCAGACTCACCAAATCGCAAAAAACTGGAATAGAATGAATAATTGTAACATAAAAATGACAATTCTTGTGGGGTTCCCTTTATGAAAGATGTTCAAAATATCCTTTTACATCTACTCACTAAATTTCACAAAAACTAGGCCCACCAAGAATGATTTATGGTCCCCACAAAAAAAACATGTAAGATTTTTAAACATATTTCATGCCCCCATTTGTGAGAATCGTTTTTGCTTCCATATGACCAATTCAACTTTTGGACCAAAAGGATTAAATGATCCCCTTATGGGAAGATTTTGTAAAAGAAAGAATTATTCAATTTGGATTGTTGTAGAATTTCTTACAACCAATCTACAGAAATAATATAAAATTGTTATAAATCCGAAATGGGCCATTTTTACTATTAAGCTGAGAATATAACCAATATCATAAAAATGCCACAATTAATCATAAATTAACACTTTGGTTGGATTTAAAACAATTACATTCGACATAAATTAATTGATTATATTGCCTCTATCAATTCCCCCAGACATAACACTTGGACTCCTGAACATATAATATCATAATCAAATCAAATTAAATCCAAAACACATATTAATGAGATCTACCAAATCCATACCAAGAAACAGAAAGATATCATGACTCATAAAATAATATTTCATGTTCTCCATTTCAATTATTTAATATATTTTAACTCATTTTCTTATCCCATCCACAAAAAACACCTACCTCACTCGAATTTTATCTCATCTCAAAAATGTAATTGCTCAATAAAGCCTTTTTTTTCATCCAAACTCACACAAGAGTCACCATATTATTGATAAATTTATACTTCTCCACCTGATGTGAGTCAAGAACATGTGTTTATTATGATGACTTTTTAGATTTGTTCTGTATCTTTATGTTGGTAGGATTTAGATGTTTAAAAATCATGGGTTTCAAAAAGAAGTGTTTGGCTCTTTATGATGAAAAATTGAAAGATTCTGGTTTTCAATGAATTAGGGTCTCCTTCTCCTATGATTTGTTTAAAATTGGCTCCATTATCATGATAAATCAAGGAATGTTCATTCCATTTAGCATTTCACCAGAAATAATTTCTTCTCAAAAAATTTTTTTCTTGAAAACTCCAGATAGGCACACCATTCATTTTTCATTGGAAGATCTAGAATTTCACAACATCTTGTATCATGAAATCTACAGAAAAACAACAACTTTTGAAAAAATTAGATCTTTAGTAGAAACATAAAATCATCAACATTTGATTTTCCACCAAAATATCCACCAAATGATGTAGCACAACACAAGACAACTTCCCCACACTTATGTTCAACTTGATCATGCATTTTCACTTCAAGAGAAGGTTGGATAGGGAAAATTAGATTGTAATGTGGCTAACCTAACGGGATATTCATGGATTCCAGGGGCTACAATGATTAATGTATAGTAGGAAATAATAAAAATGATTATTTTTAAAATAGGTCTTAAAAACAAATAAATGCATCAATCATTTTAAATACATTTACCTAAAATCCACATGTTTTGAAAGGAATAAATCAAATTTTGTTTAAAGAAAGATTGATCTGGTTCTCTCATGAAATTATTTGAATGAATAGAATATGACAAAAATCTTTCAGAAGCCTCACAGGAATGTAATTTAAATGATATAAACTGTAAAATATGGCATGGGATTCAAAAATCTGTATAATTTTCATTAATTTCCAAAAGACTTGAACTTCATACAAAGTAATTTCAACATTTATTTCTGCTATGTTTCATTTTATATAATGGTTAACTCATTTAAATGTGTTTTTAAAATTGTATTGTTAAACATTTCATCTCTTAAGATTTAAAAACACACCAAAAATTTTAAAAAATGACACAAAAATAAGAAAACATGCAATTTTTTTAAACTAACACAAAATGAAAGTCCTAAAATACAATGATTCCATCCCCCACTCTTAATTGATGTATTTTACTTAGTGAATTCAAATGGATTTAACATGTAAGATAATTTTATATTAATTCCATACAATTAATTAAGTATAAAAGATTGGTACAACCTGAATTATTTATAGTGCAACATTGAGTTATGCTACTATGTGTTTCACTATGAATACCTAAAAATAAAAGAAAACATAATATATTTATTGATATAATAATAAGTATAAATAGGATGAAAATAGGAGGATAAAAATATGTTTTATCTGCCAAGTGGGCCCTAGGATTTGACTACCTCCATAGGAGAAGTTCTTATTGTTTCTCCCCAATCTGATGGTGGGAGAGGTTTCATGCTCATGAACAAATTAAAATTCATTATTCAATCATACATATCTTACATTTTGTTGAGTACTCCAATTATATAGAAAGAAATATCCAACCTTATGAGAATTACATAATATTTGAAAGGTGGGGTTATGATAATGAATGAGTCCTATTCCTTCATAGTTTCCACTTTCACAACATCTTCATTATCCTCCAGTGGTTGCTGACGGTATTATAAATCAATTGAAAAATAAAAGGTCATTTTAGAATGTAATTTTATTCGGAAAAAATTAATGCATGATGTGTTTATATAAAATTCTTCCCTTTAAGATTCAATGTATTGTGTCTCTATTTACTCAGAAAAGACCAGTTTGATCTCCTCTTGAACACCCTCTAATAAATGTTCAACATGTTGAGGGAGCTCCAAATGTTCCACTTTAGACGAATATTCTTTTTCATCATCATTTTTAAAGGAAATAAATGTATTGGATGAGTCAGAAAAATTAAAAAAGGGGAGGTAATACTCAAATCAGTTTCATTAAAATCAGAAGATAACGAGTTCCTAAAAAGATTATCTGCCTGAGATTGTTCATATTCAATCTCTTTATCAATGGCCATCAACTATTGGAGTTGATTAGTACTAGTTAGAGGCATGAAGTTAGTCTCCACTTTATCATGGATCTCCATATAAAAACTAGGGATGACTAATGGGGGTCTTCTATGGTCATTGAAACTTTATAAATTTTAGGAATGTATTGGGAGAACACAGTTATCTTTAGGTAAATTTCTTCAAAAACATCTTTTTTCATGTCCTCACTTATTCCATATAATAATTGTTTGAATGTTTTCCCCTAATTATTTGTTTTCCAAAATAACCTTAACTGTCTAACAATAGATGAAACTCCATCCTCCTCAAAAAATGTTGAGTTAATAATTGGATCATTTATCAGTGGGTAATTTTTTAATAAATTAAAGAAACAATCATTTGAAAACAACATGAAAAAAAAATATTTTTTAATTTGAAAAGGGTCATATATTTATAATTATTTTGTGTCACTGCCTCCTCAGCAACAACGGAAATTTTGATGCATGTCTATCATAGGGTGTAGAAAAAAATTGGTTTGATACACGCCTGTCATAGGGAACGGAAAAATTATTTTTTTCTATGTTAAAAATAAAGTAATTTGGTTTACCTAGAATGTCTTCTGAAGAGGAGTGCACAAAAAATAGTATGTCACTTTAAAGCGAGGGTAAAAATGTTGTATTTTTAAATGAAAATTTGAAATTAAAATGTTTGAAAAAATATGACATAAAAATGGTGATTAGGTTGGGGTTGGTTTCCTAATTTTAATTATATCCTTGTCAATTTCATTCAATCCACTTCTTATTAGTTGATTAAAGTGAGTTTCCACAATCATTTCCTCCAAATTCTTTAGTGAAATTATGCTGGTGAGAGAAAACCATTCCAAGATCTTGGTTTCGTCAACTCTCTTCCATGTGTAAAATAGTTGTATTGATTATCCTTAATTGATATGGAAAATACCTGATTGCGTCATTTTTATCCCAAAAAATCATGTACATTCACTACCCCTTTTACATATATTGACGATCGTCGAGTACATCACCACTAATCCCTGGTCTATTCCACTATATATAAACAATAATTAGTAGATGGTGTTAATGATTATTTTACCATGGAAAAAATCAATAACAAAATTAAAAATCCACAATGATCGCACTTGATAATAAATTCTACTATGTAAAATTGAAAACAAATTTGAAAAAAAAATCATTTAATTATGCCCAAGAACTCATGCATTAAAAAATTGAAAAAACACTTTCCCATTCACCCAATATGTTTACCCCACCATGGTAATGGTAATCAAGATGAATGGGGAAGAAGAATGAATTAAAAAACAATGGAAAAGAATATAATAAAAATTAAATCCCAAAAGATCCCATTCTTGGTGACCTAGAAGGAATGGGGTGGAATGAAAGATTCGTTTAGAGGGGGAACCTCTTTTTCATTTATAGCTAGAATTCGTCCCAATAATGTTGACACAATTTATCCCCATTAAATTACCTCCTAACACATTTCACCTTTCATTAATATAGTTCAGAATTTTCTTGGGCGTTTCCCCTCAAAATATCAGCAGATTAGGACATGTATTCCTATATATATGCCTGGTTTACTATAAAAATTTAATATGTCTAGTCAGACTCACATACACCCACATAATTTAACAAAATTTGGACCCACCAAGAATGATTTAAGGACCCCACACAAAAACATGGGATTTAAAACAATGATAATCAATTCAAATTAATGGAAAAAATATTTCCTATAAATTACCCCACACATAGCACTTATACTTCGGGACAAATAATATCAAAATCAAATCAAATCAAATCCAAATCACATAGCAATGAGATCTACCAAATCTATACCAAGAAATAGAATGATATAATGCATCATAAAAAATTATTTCATGTTCTTCATTTAAATTTTTTAATATATTTAAACTACTTTTCTTATCCCATGAACTCAAAACACCTACCTCACGTCAATTTAATCTCATCTCAAAAATTTATATTCTGAACATAGCTTTTCTCATCCAAACACACACTAGAGTCACCATAAGCATAATAAATTCCTACTTCTACACCCGATGTGAGTTATAGACATGTGTTTATCATGATGACTTTTTAGGGTCGTTCTGTGGATTTCAGTTGGTCAGATTTTGATGTTTAATAATTTTGGGGCCGAAAAAGAAGGGTTTGGATCTTTATAAAGAAAAATAAAAAGATTATAATTTTCACTCATATATGGTCTCATAATCTTTCGATTTGTATAAAATTGGCTCCATCCTCATGAGAACTCATGGAATTTGTATTCCATTTAGCATTTCACCAGAAAAAATTTCTTCTCAAACATTGTTTTTCCTGAAAGCTCTTGATAGGAACAAATATCTTTTTACAATCGTGCTCCAAAATGGTAGAACGTCATTTATAATGAAAGCTTCATAATGGCATTGCTTTTAACCAAATTAAATCTTATATAAAAACATCATCTCTTAAACATTTTATTTCCAACACAATTATTCTCCTAATGAGGTATCACAACACAAGAGAGCTTCCCCGCACTTATGTTCAACTAAATCATGCAATTTGAATTCAAGAGCTAGTTGGATATAGAAAATTGTCTTCTAAAGTAGATAATATTACAGGCTATTCATAGTTATTGGGGGAAAATGATTAATGTATGTTTGGACATAATAAAAAAGATTATTTTTAAAATGGGGCTTAAATACAAATAAATGTCTCAATCATTTAAAACACATGTACCCCAAAACCTCTTCTTTTAAATGGAATAAATCAAATTCTGGTTAAAGAATTAATGATCAGGTTCTCTTAAGAAATGAGGTGAATGAAAATAATATAACAATAATGGTTTATAAGCCTCATTGGAATGTAATTTCAAAGATATAGAAAGTGAAATATGGCATGGGATTAAAAAATCAGTGACATTTTTATAAATTTCCAAAAGATTTGAACTTGAAACAAAGTCATTTCATCATTCATTTATGCTCAGTTTCATGGAATATATAGTTTCACTCATGGAAATGGGTTTCAATAATGGTAATGATAATCATTTCAGATCAAAATATTCAAAAAACACCAAAAATTGAAAAATAAACACACAAAAATATGAATACACTACTTTTTTTAATTCAAATAGAAAATGAAAATCCTAAACTACAATGATTCCCTCCCCCTCAATTAATTTATGTTGTGTCCTTAGTTAATTCAAATGGATTTAACTTGTATGAAGATTATTTATTGATTCCCAACAAAGAAATAAGTATAAAGGAGAGGTTCAATCTGACTAATTTGTAGTGCAACATTATGTTCCGCGCCAAGGTGTTGCACTCTGAAAACCTAAAAATAAAATAAAACACAATATATTTATTGAAATAAAAAAAAGTAGAAATAGGATGAGAATTGCATAATATTTGTTGAGGACTCAAATTATATAGCACAAAAAATAAACATCAATGAGAATTACATAATATTTGAATGGTGGGAGTATGATAATGAATTATTCCTCATCATTCATGGCTCCCAATTGCACAAACATACCTAACCATCACCACAACACCCATTCCCTCCCATAATTTAAATAACTATAACACATCAAAAGGTTCCAAAAGAAACAATGGTTTATATCACACGCTTATTGTAGGGCATGTAAAAACAATTCAGTTTGATGCACGCCTATTGATGGGCATGGAAAAACAATTATTTCCTAAGTTAAAAATTCAGTAGTGTGGTTGACCTATGATGTCTCTCGAAGAGGAGTACACACAAAATAGTTTGTCACATTAAAAATAGGGTAAAAATTTTGTGTGTGTTAAAGGAAATATGAAATTAAAATGATATAAAAATTATGATATAAAATGGGTGATTTGGTCAGGAATATATTCTAAATTGTAATTATATCATTGTCATTTTAATTAAATCCTCTTCTTCTTAGTTGATTAATGTGAGTTTCCACAATTGTTTTCTCTCTCTTCCTTGATAAAAATATGATGGTGATATAAAAAATTACCAAGATCCCAGTTTGGTCTACTCTCCTTCCATGTGTCAAATAGTTGAAATGAATATCCGTAATTGACATGGGCAATACGCAATCAGTTCTTATTTATCCCAAAAAATGAAGAACATTCACTACCCCTTTTACATGTACTGACGATCTTTGAGTACTTCACTACTAATCCCTGGTCTATTACATCGTATTTAAACCAGAAATTAGTGGAGGGAGATAATGATTATTTTACCATTGCAAAAATCAATAACGGAGAAAAAATTCAAGAAATATCTCCCATGGTAATAAAATCCTCTAAATTAAATTGAAAACATATTTGAAGAAGAAAGAAATTGTGTTTAACTACATCCAAGAACTCAAGCTTTACAAAATAAAAAACCAACCCTTCACCAATCAATCAAAATGATTACCCCACCATGGTATGGGTAATTGAGATGAATGGGGAATAAGAAGTAATTAATAAACTATGACAAAATAAAATAAATAAATAAAAATCCAAAAATTATCCCGTCTTGGTGTCCCATGAAGAATTGGGTGGAATGGGAGATGTTTTGATAGAGGAAATATCCTCCTGTTATAGCCAAAATTATTCCCAAAAATTATGACACATTGTATCCCCATTAAATTACCTGTTCATGTGTTTCAACGTTCTAAAATGTTTTTCATAATAGGTTTTGGCGTTGTCCCTCACAATCGCATCGTATTTGGACACGTATTCTGAGAGTGATGCCCGATTTTATATCACAATTTATTATGTCTATTCAGGCTCATCAAATAAAAAAACCCTGGATTAGTATTCTTTAATGACACTTAAAAAGGAAAATTCACATGGCCTTACCTTCACGAAATGTGTTACACAACTCCTTTTCCATCCACCCATCGATGTTCACAACAATTGGTCCCACCAAGAATGAATTAGGTACTGCACAAAAAAACATGGCAGATTTGTAAACAGTTTTCATGATATCATTTGTGATCTTTGATTGAGATTCCATATGACTGATTAAACTATTGGTCTAGAAGGATGATATGAATCACATTATGTATAGATTTTGTAAAAGAAATTATGATTCAATTTGTATTTGTGTTGATAATTTTATGGCCAAACTACAGAAATAATATTAAAATGTTAAAAATCTTAAATGTACCATTTTTACTATTAATCTCAAAATATTACCAATATCATAAAAATCCAGCAATAAAACTTAAATTAACCCTATTGTGAGATTTTAAAAAAATGATATTCAATATAATGTAATTGAAAATATTTTCTCTATCAATTACCCAATACATAACACTTGGACTCCTGGTAAAATAATATCAAAATATAATCAAATAAAATCCAAAACACATACCAATGAGATCTACCAAATTAATACCAAGAATGAAAAAGATACAATGCATCATAAAAAAATTTATTTTATGTTCTTCATTTTATATTATTTAATATATTTTCAATTTTTTCTCATCCCATGCACACAAAATAGCTACCTCACATGAATTTTATCTCATCTCACAAATGTTAATGCCCAACAAGGATTCTCTCATCTAATATCACAAAAGAGTTACCATAAGCTTGATAAATTCCTACTTATCCACCATATGTGAGTAAAAGATATGTGATTATAATGATGAATTTTTAGGTTTTTTCAGTGGATTTTGATTTCTAGGATTTAGATGTTTAAACTGTAAGAACTATTGTAAAAAACCAAGAATGCATCCAAAGTCGGTCATACATAACATAGTTTAAAATGGGCGCCAATGTCTAAGCAATAGTAGCTACAACAAGTAAGCATGCTGATATAGAAAAGGAAATGAAACAAAGTAATCCCAACTAGGCATGACCTCAAGGTCCATACCATCTCCATGCAACAAGAAATGTAACC
Source organism: Viscum album (assembly GCA_963277665.1). Classification (NCBI taxonomy): domain Eukaryota; kingdom Viridiplantae; phylum Streptophyta; class Magnoliopsida; order Santalales; family Viscaceae; genus Viscum; species Viscum album. The sequence continues at coordinate 1,250,116,474 of OY728148.1, forward strand.
CAGCTCTTCAAGCTGGCCTCTTTCTTGCACGTAAATCCATAATGTCTGCACGCGTCTCGAAGGGCCCTTGCATAGTGTGAGACAAATCTCAGTAGGATACCACCCAATGATGCGTACCAAATATATGTGTTTATGCAGTCATGTATTACATGGAAAGCAGTAAACATTACTATGAACAAGTCAACACAAACTCGTCTAGGGCTCGACAGCCACCAAGGAGTGTCACCTATATTGGCCAATGCTGGAATCTCTGTCATGTAACCCGACACCATGTTCCACCTGACACCTCGTGTCTCAAATACTGACATCTCGAAGGCACGCCCCAGAATAGTAACCCTGCATCATGTGCCTCCTAACACCTCGTGCCTCAAGTACTGACGTACTGAAGGCACACCCAAGAATAGTAACCCAGCACCATGTGCCTCCTGACACCTCATGCCTCAGGTACCGACGTCCCAAAGGCATGCCCAGGAATAGTAACCTAGCACCATGTGCCTCCTGACACCTCCTGCCTCAAGTACCGACGTCCCGAAGGCACGCCCATCCCCGGAAGGCTCCACACCTCCCACATGGATTTCTATGGAAAGAACCCCCAACCAAAATACCTAACCGGAACTACGGGGGACTCTACCCACACGAGTTATCAAAACCACCTCATCCTGGAGTATCTCTGTGTGCACACTACTAAATTTACTCAGTGAGCCATAATAACTAAAATAGTATGTAAGCCACTAAAACAACTGACACCTCATTTCCTTGCGACTATTTCACTCAAATCTGATGGCCTCGCCATCTATGTAACTCGGGCCAAGCCCCAACCTGAAAGTCGTTCTACCTCAAGATAACGTCAATGATGCCAAATCCCATGATCAGACCACCCAATGGAACCCAGACAAAGCCCCAACCTGTGATCAGCATCCCTCAAGCGTAATCGGGCCAAGCCCAACACAACCCAAAAGGGTCCAGAAGATGCAATTTAGCAATTTAATATATAATATATTAAAACAAAAAACATAAATAGGAAAAACCAACTAAATAGTTGAATTGGACAATACCAGGTGTTGTCCCATACCAGCACTGAGGTCTTAAATGCCTCCAACTATTTATATAAGACATCAATAAATTAAAATATCAGTTTATAATTTTAACATTTCAGTTACACCTATATTGGCGTTCCTCGGCCAAAATGCCCCGACGAGCAACGACCCCTCACCCGGACCTGCTCATGCAAACTCGTAACCGGGCATACCCAAAATCATCCCAGAGTTTCCAGAAGCAATACAGTATGTAAAAGCAGATAAAATGGTTTCTGCTCAAAATTCCTAAAAATGCGCCAAAGGTCGCGTTACCCAAACAACCACAAAACACAAAAAGAATTATGCACCACCTATGTGAGACTTTCATGATGCTACTCCTCTGGTAACACCCGCCAATTCGTTCTAAAATGTGGTAAATCTAAAAAAGATTATATACCGTTCAAACACCTATAACTCATTCCTGAACTAACATAAAAAAAAATTGCCAAAGAGGAATCAAGGCCTTACTGAGGGGGTTCTAACGCATCCATCTGAGATTGGATCTGACTTCGGACGAAGAATCGGGTAGCAATTGAGGGATAGGCCAATTTGAGGGTGGCGGTTCTGTCCAGAACCCCAAAACGATGCTACTGCCCATTTTATGTGAAAAAAAAGAAATTACACAATGTATAAGTTAGGACTAAATGTTGTGTATATTTAATTTAACTGTTCATAAGATAGATGGATTCTGCCAACTTACTTTCCGAACATGCCAACACAAGTTCACGATGTGTACCTAGGGGTACACGACATGTACCTGGTTTCTCTTCCTTTCCTCGTCGATGTACTCACATGCCATGTGGTTCCCCTATACATGGATAGACTACATGGCATGTCCAATGTGAACATGGCATGTCCCTAGTTCTACCCTTCCAATAGGCCAACACACCATGTATGGACTTACACCGTCGTGGGTATACACGACGTGTTCAAAACAACATGTCGTATAGTAATAACATACTAAAAGGTCATCACACGACATGTACTTGGCAAGCTCACGACCGCTCACTCACCTACACATACACAGTGTGTACTTGAGAACACGGTGTGTAGACTGGAAATTTCCAGAAACATTGCAATTTCTCCAGTTTACTCATAGACCAGTCAAAAATTCAAACAGGGTTGGGATTTTGACCTGTTCCAAAAATCCGGGTTCTTACATTCTTCCCACCTTAACGTAGCTCATCCTCGAGCTATCGAACGAATCCTGAAGATGGCACCGAACATACCCATCTCGGTCAAACAACCTCGACTACCCTGTCCCAATGTTCTGGCTAAATCACTCAAGGGGGGCTCCCCCCCATAGTAATTTCCTACTCAGTCTCAACAAACAAAAACGTAAAACAAACTAGTTTTTACTAACCTATTCCGGAATGAGTAGTCCTCCCGTGATGCATCATCACTCCAGCACCTCATTGACACTCACTTGTCGCTCCTGACACCCAACGTAGCCTGCACCGCATTGGTGTCTGCCTCCACGAGGTCCTAGTGCCTATAACCTCAAGTAACTTGCATCCCTGATGCCTTGATTCCCATGTAACCTCAAGTAACCCACATCCATGATGCCCTGATGGCCATGGACCTCATATATATATATATATCACGCTCATGATATGTTGCCGATCCCACTAACTAGTATCTAGTCAGTCCACATGGATCATGTGCACTATGTGCACTCAAAACAGACATGCATTTATAGGTCATGTAAAAAAGTAAACATGGAGATCACGACCACACTGTGGTGAACCTAAAACCATCTTCGTCTCACCAGCCTTCTCAGCCTCTGGAATCTCCAGTACGTGCACCTGGCCTGAGACACAGCTGCCTGAAGCCTGACCTCCCTGTGATGCTGCATCATTCACCAGCCCTTGACCCCTCAGCTGGGTCACACCATCTCTGTCACGACCACCACACACAACTGAACCTCGACTACCCTCTCCAGGTACCGAACCTGAAGGAACTCGAGACGCTGCAGTCTATCAGGGTCCCTGCCTGTCGGCTATCTGATAAGGCTGCATGAAAAATCTATCTAGATGTTCATGCTTTCCACAATCCCAGCACTCCTTCGGAGGCCTATCACATTGCATTCGAACATGTCCTGGATATCCACATTGGAAGAAAATCACCGAAGAACTACCACGAGGTGGACTAGATGAATCCCTAGCCTGACTGCCCTGCTGGAACTGATCTCGTCCTGACTTCCTACTGTCTGAACCATCACCTAAAGCTATCACCCTACCCAAGTGAGACATTTCTCTCTCGTTTCCCATGGCTATGAGCGCCTGATTCACCACCTCGGAGAAGAAACCCAGCCTAAATATGTTCACCTGGACCTGAATGGAATGTCATAATCCATCCTCGAAGCAGCTCACCCTAGCTACGTCATCACTTACCATACCAGGTGCAAATCAAGACAACTCTGTGAAGGTAGGTGCATAGTGCATGACTGACGTATCTCTCTACTGAAGACTCATGAACTCCCTACCTCTCTCTGCTGTAATTGTCTATGGATAGAAGTTCTCATAGAACCTATCCTATGTGTCTTTCCAAGACAGTCCATCGTGCCTTTAAGTCTGAACCTGTACATCCCACCAACGCTTCGCCAGTCCTCTAAGCATGTACGTCGCCAGCTTGACCCTCCACCCTGGAGGTGTTCTAGCTGCTCAAAAATCATTTTCATACTCTCTATCCAGTTCTCAACAGCCTGCAGACCACCCTCTCCCTGAAAAAGTGGCGGGTGCTACGACTGGAACTCCCGCGTCAGATACGCCATAGAAGGATCTATACCCTATGTGACTTTGTCAATCCCCTGCAAGACATGTAATATGCTAGCTCAGAGCTACTTGTCAAGACACATCTTGAACAATACCAAACCCGGCTCCTATCCTTCCTGCATTGGATCCTGGACCTGATCCTATCCCTGACCTTATACCTGCGGCTCATGCTCTGCCCGCACTGAATTATGACCCTGATCCTGTGACACTATCAACTCCTGCCTGAAACGCCATTGAGTTGTGAAGGAGTAACCCGCTGAATACCATTAATGTTCAGATAGCCCATACATATAAAACAATATATTCTACACAGATAAGGAATGTAGTAAAAGGCAGTGCATAACAAATACCCTTACTCCCCCTCACCGCAACCCAGGCCCCACGGCATCCCGGCCCCATGGCCTCCTTACCCACCCTAAACAGAGCCAAGTATCAAATGTACCTAGGGCCATGCCCATTCATACAACTAACGTTGCCTCATCCGATGACCTAGTCGCCTAGTCCTTGTGATAAAAATCTCCTCAATTAAATTACCTACTTGCTCATACAAGAGCCAGACCCAAATATTCTTCCTTATGCAATTTTACAGAAATAAAGCATGGTATCCATATTGAAATAAAGAATAAATTCTATGAATTATTTCACCAAATTAAATTTTAAAGCATATAAAGCATGGAAATTGATATTTCATTCACATGGCATTATCACTTACGTGAAATAATGAAATTTAATTACCATAAACATGTTCCTATTAAAGCCAAGCATCTGAGCCTTTCCAAACCGAGCCAAGGTCCTAGTATCCCTTACCACACCAGGTCAAGGGTCACATATCACACTCAAGACCATCACACACCAAGTGAGCCCCAAGGTAGAAATCTTATAAACTGTAATATGAGCAAAAATAAACAGTAGTTCCAACCCTCAGCAACAAGGTCCATCCCTCATTCCTGGGGCTGCAGGCACCCAAGCACAAGCTAGTAACCCAGTACCTGTAAGAAAGTATCTCCAGTCTACCATATCCCAAACAGTAAAAATAGTAGAAAGGAAGAAGAATCCACAAAATCATTAGTATCTGTAAAACAATGCTTCTAAATCACTGTCAAGAACTCATCTAATACCCCTTTGTAAAGACCCAGACCCGAGCAGCCACTAGAAAAGTGTCAAACGGGACGGGTGTCACTACCTTAGGCACACCTAACCTGAACACCAAAGGATACCGACTAGTAGTGAGGATATGAATAGGTATAGTGGGAAGGCAATACCCTCTCAGAGGATTATAATGAGGGTACTGGTCCAAGTATAACAGTATGGATGCAGCGGAAATAATGACTCAGCAGACTCGAACTACACCTAGAGAGCGGAAGCACAATCAATATAGATAAACAGTGGAAACAATATAGAAAACAACTACAGTGGAATGTAAACAGAACAACATGCTAGAAATCAATTGCATCAACTATTGTAAACAACCAGGCATGCATCCAAAGAAGGTAATACATAACGGAGTATAAAAAGAGTGCTAATGGCTATCCAACAATATGTAATACAAGTAAGCATGATGATATAGAAAATGAAAAAAAAATATGTAATCCCAACTAGGTATAACCTCATGGTCTATACCATCTCTATTAAGCAACTAACATAACCCAGATCCGGAAGCTGGCCTCTTTCCTGCACGTAAATCCTTAAAGTCTGCACGCGTCCCGAAGGACCTATGCAAGGTGTGAGACAAATCTCAGTAGGATACCACCCAACCGTGTGTACCAAATATATGTGTTTAAGTAGTCATTCATTTCATGGAAAATAGTAAACAGTTCTATGCACAAGTTAACACAAACTCCTTTGGTACTCGAATGCCACCATGGAGTGTCACCTGCTTTGGCCAATGCTGGAATCTCTGTCATGTAACTCGGAACCATATGCCACCTGACACCTCATGTCTCAAGTACCGACGTCCTGAAGGAAAGCCCAAGAATAGTAACTAGGCACCATGTGCCTCCTAACACATCATGCTTCATGTATCGACGTCCCGATGGTACGCCCAAGAATAGTAACCTGGCACCATGTGCCTCTTGACTCCTCCTTCCTCAAGTACCGACGTCTCGAAGGCATGCCCAAAAATTATAACCTCGAACCATGTACCTTCTGACACCTCGTTCCTCAAGTACCGACATCCCGAAGGCACGCCAATCCCCTAAAGGCTCCTCACCTCCCACGTGGCTTTCTACGACAAGCACCCCAACCAAAATACCTAACCGCATCTATGGGGCCCTCTACCCACACGAGTGGTCAAAACCATCTCATCACAGAGTATCTCTATGTGAACACTACTCAAAGCCCCAGGTGAGCGGTAATCACCAAAATAGTACCTACGCAACAAAAACATCGGACATGTCGTGTCCTTGTGACCATGTTTCTAAAATATGTTGGCCTCGTCAGCTAAATAACCCAGGCCATGCCCCAACCATACAGTCGTAATGCTTCAAGCCGACGTCCATGACACTCAATCCTGTGGTCAAACCACCCCAAGTAACTCATGAAAAGCCCAATCCTATGATCAGCATCCCTCAAGCGTAACCGGGACAAGCCCAACACAACCCAAAAGGGTCCAGAAGATGCAATTCATCAATTGCATATATAACATATTCAAACAGAAAACATAAACAGGAAAAACCAACTAAACAAGTGACTTGCACTATACCAGGTGTTGTCCCATACCATAAGTGAGGTCTTAAATGCATCCCACAATTTATATCAAACATTAATAAATTAAACTATGAGTTTATAACATTAACATTTCAGTTACGACCATTTTGGCATTCCCCGACCGAAATGCCCCAATGATCAATAACCCCTAACCTTGCCCTTCTCACGTAAACTGGTAACCGGGTATACCAAAAAGACTCCCATAGGTCCCATAAGAAATACAGTATGGAAAAGTAGATAAAACAGATCCTGCTCAAAATACCAAAAAACGTGTCGAAGGCCGTGTTAACCAAATAACCACAAAAACACAAAAAGAAGCTTACACCACGTACCTGCTACTCACACGATGCTAATCCTTCAGTGACACCCGCTAATTCGGTCTAAAATGCGGTAAATATACAAAATATACAATACCGTTCAAATGAATATATCTCAATCAAGATTGAGAATCACGAAAAATAGAAAAAGATGAATTGAGGCCTTACTGAGGGGGTTCCAACGCATCCAACCGTGATCAGATCTGACTTCGGACGATGAACCGTGATGCAATTAAATGTTCAGCCGATTTGAGGGAGGAGGTTCTTTCAACAACCTCAAAATGAGGATAATGCCCATTTTATGTGAAAAAAAGAAAGTACACGGTATGTACTTTAGGATGACACACCATGTATATTTCATTTAAATGTTCATAAGATGGTAGCATTCTACCAACTTACTTTCTGAACCTACTGACACGAGTACACGACATGTACCTAGGGGTACACGGCATGTACCTGGTTCCCCTTCCTTTCCTCACAGACGTACTCTCACACCATGTGTTTCCCCTATACACGGCTGGACTACACGGCGTGTCCCTAGATCTACTCGGCCAACATGCCTACAAGCCATGTATGGCCTCACCCGACTGAGGGTATACACGACGTGCTCAAAACTACACACCGTGTAGTAAGAAACTACTACACGGTCATCACACGACATGTACTCAGCCATCACATGGCTGGTTACTCTCCTACACATACAAGGCATGTACTTAAAGTACACAGCGTGTAGTCTAGAAATTTCCAAAAACATCGCATTTTTCCAGTTTCCTCAGAAACCAGTCAAAAATTCAAATAGGGTCGGGGGTTTGACCCGTTCGAAAAACATTGGTTCTTATAATCTGTTTCTATCAACAATTGTATTGAATTATAATAATTTGACAAAAATGTTTTTTAAACCTCACAATAAAGTTATTTCAATGATACAGACAGTGAAATATTGCATGGTATTCATAAATCAGTGTAATACCCTTGAATTTATGAAATATTTGAACATGAAAAAATTTTATTTCATCATTCATTTAAGCTCAGTTTCAAGGAATATATTTGTTCACTCATTGTCATGCGTTTAAAAAATCGTAATGATAATCATTTAAGCGCAAAAAATTCAAAAAACACACCAATAATTGAAAAATTAAAACTAAAAAATATGAAAACATGGAATGTTTTTAAAACAGACACAAAATGGAAACCATAAACTATAATTATTCCCTCCCCCATGCTTATTTGATGTAGTATCCTTAGTGAAATAAAATTGATTTTACACGAATGAAGTGTTTTTGTCGATTCACAACAAAGATTTAAGTATAAATGAGAGGAACAACCTGACTTATTGGCAGTGCAACATTGATTAAAGATCCTATGTCTTTCACTCTAAAAATATAAAAATAAAAGGAAACATTAGATATTTGTTGATAAAAAAAATTAAAATAGGATTAGAATGGAAGGATGAAACGTGGTTTAATCCCACATGTGGGTCCTGATTTTTGACTAACTCCAGAGAAACAGTTCTAATCATTTTTCCCCAATCTAATGGTTGGTGAGGATTCTTGCTCATGAACTAATTAAAATTCTTTTTTATAGCATACACCTCTTCCTTTTTGTTTAGGACTCCAAGTATATAGCACAAAAAATCCACCCCTATGATAATTACATAATATTTCAAAGGTGGGGGTAGGATAATGAATGAGTCCTATTGTTTATTGTTTTCCACTTACAGAAACATCCATAATCTTCCCCCTTACACCCAATGCCTCCCATAATTCAAATAACATCACCACTTTAAAAGGATACGAATGAAACAATGGTATATGACACACACCTGTCATAGGGCATGAAAAAACAATTACGTATGATGAACAATTTTCATTGGACATGTAAAAAAATTATTTCATATATTAAAAATATAGGGATATGGTTGACCTAGGATGTCTCCCAAAGTGGAGTGCACACAAAATAGATTGTCACATTAAAATGAGGGTAAAATTTTTTTTTTAAGGAAATTTGAAATTAAAATGATTGAAAAACTATACTATAGAAAGGTTGATTAGGTTGGGGCCCATTTCTAAATTTTAATTCTATCCTTGTTAAATTTAATTCAACCCTTTTCTTCATAGTTGATTAAAGTGATTTTCCACAACCGTATCCTCTCACTTCCTTGGTGAAATTATGACAGTGATGGAAACCATTACCAAGATCTTAGTTTGATCAAACCTCCTTCCATGTGTAAAATAATTTTATTTAATATCATTAATTGACATAGGAAATACCTGATCGGGTATTTTTTTATTCCAAACAATCAAGAACATTCATTACCACTTTTACACGTACTGAAAATCGCTGTGTACTTCACAACTAATACCTACTCTATTCCATCGTATATAAACCACAAATTAGTGGTGGGGGATACTGATTATTTTACCAATGAAAAAATCAATAATAGAATTAAAATTAAAGAAATATTGCACTTTGTAATAGAATACTCTATATTATATTGAAGACCACTTTAAAAAATAAACAAATTTCTATCAATTACGTCCAAGAAATCAGGAATTACAAAATAGAAAACCCACCATTTCCCAATCACTCAAAATGGTTACCCCACCATGGTAAGGTTAATCGAGACGAATGGGGAATAAGAAGGCATTACAAAACTATGAAAAAGAAAATAAATAAAAGAGTAATCCAAAATGTTCCCCTTCATGGTGTCCTAGGAGGAATGGGGTGGAACAATTGATGCTTTTTGAGGGAGGACCTCTCCTCCTTTTATATCCAGAATTCATCCCCCGAATTTGGACACATTTTATTCCTATTAAATGACCACTTCACGCATTTTAACATTATTTAATGTTGTTCATAATTCTATTAAGTGTATCCCCAAAAAATATTAGTGGATTTGGACAGGTATTCCGAGAGTTATTCCTAGTTTACTATCACAATTTATTTTGAACTTTTAGACTTCTCAAAATAGAAAACTATGGATTATGATACTTTAATGACCCTTAAAATGAACAATTCCTAATTACATACCTTTATTAAATATGTTACAGAAGTACTTTATCGTCCAAACTCCTAATTGGACAATAATTGTGCTCACCAAGTATGAGTTAGGGACTGCACACAAAAACATAGTAGATTTGAAAACATTTTTTAAGCTCCCACTTCTGAGCTTCGTTTGAGCTTACATATGACCGATTCAAATTTTGGCCCAAAAGGATGAAATGAAGACATATATTTATATATTATTTAAAATAAATAATTATTCAATTTTAATTATTTTAGAAAATGGTAGGTCCAAACTATAGATATAATATAAAAAATTTAAAAAACCGAAATGGTCTATTATTAATATTATATTGAAAATATTACCAATATCATAAAAATGCAGCAATTCATTTTTATGTAACACTTTGGTGGGATTTAAAACAATGATATTCAACATAAATTAATTGAAAATATTTTCTCTATCTGTATACATCAACCTAGTTGTTCTAAAATTTTTCATGGAATAAAATTACTAATCCCCTCCAATATTTCAATGAGATTATTCAATAATTCCAAATATTTTTTATATAAAACTAAATTTTATATTAAAATTGATATAATAGGTGTTTTATTAATATAAATTCTCATAATATTTTTTATAATATCTCAATTCATAATGTTAACCTACATTTTTTAATAATGACTTTCAACATTTTTTTAAAAAACATCATCTTTCTCCTTTTATCCAATATCATGATTGTTTATCATTAATGATTACATTATATATATTATTAGGTGATGAGAATAAAATTATAAAAATTATGGATCGAATAGGTTGACTTTTAATCACTTTTAATCATCCCAAAATAAAATGGTGTGATATAATAATATAGAATAAAAATAGTTATGTAATCAATATATTGTACTATACATTATCAGTGTGTGTGTGTGTATCAATAAATGTTTCCAAATCCTTTTTTATTTATTATCATAGCATATAACTTGATTTAATCATTTATATTTAGTTTAAATTATAATAAATAATTTACCATATTTTCATATTATATTGTACTAAATAACTATATTGATGAACTTTATACATGACACGCTATTTGATTAATCTAAACTACTTTTTTTAGAGAATATATTGATACATGACGTGTTAATGTTATAATTTATGATGAAACACTCCTCTCTACTATATAATTTAATTTTGAATTTTCATATCTCTTAATTAATCTATATAATATTAAAATTCCCCAAATAAACGAGAAATAAACTATATAAATATCACCAAAGGTACCCTATTAATTAAACACCCATAAAGTATATAAAACACTGAAAGAAAAATATCATAATATTTCATATATTTCATTCAATAATTTCAATACAAAAATACAATCAAATCCCCATGGGATAGATAGAAATCCAAAAATGGTGCTTGGTTCCACCTTGGATATATTACTAAAATATAGCGTCTGATATTATCTTTTTAAAAATACTATATTAAATTTATTTTTTAATAATTTAATTTAATTTTCTATTTATGTTATATATATTGATTTATCTTACAATATCTATCATATAATATGATATTATAGTTTTCCCTTGACTTCCATTTATTATTCAATTAGATATTCTTGTATATAAAATTCAATCACAAAATCACATGAATAATTCCTATAATTCCATCCATTATTTTATTGTAAAATGCTCATCAAGTACACATGAAACTGATAAAAAAATTTATTTCAGATCATAATAAATTGAATTATTATCCAACTATAGTGTGTGATTCTCCCTTTTTGGTAAAAAAGAAATAAATTATTACATTTTTGAATAATTATATTTCATGAAATATACATTTGTTATATATATTTATCCTTCCAAACATACACTATAATAACATAAGATATAATATTTTTCCCTTCAGGGCCATTTATAATTCCTTGAGAAATTATTATATCACTAGAGTTGATTTATGTAAAATAATATTGTTTCTCGATATATTTATATATTTCTTTCCATCAATACAAACATTTTTACTAAAATCCTTCAGTGATATCAAACTACTTCATATAGTATTCTTATATTGGATGATTTCATATATTCAGTGAGTATAATTGTTTATAAAAAACCAATTTTCATATTGTCTAATGCCTATTATTTTATATAAAATTACACAATAATACATTTCAATATTATTCACTCCATTGAAAGTTATCACCTTTTGATCATCTTGAGGATTTTTTTAATTCCATTAATACTTCAAAACAAAAATTTAATACAAAACTATATGTTTAATTTCAGTAATCATTATACCCCTATATATGGGGTAATTTTTAGAGAAAAATTATATTATTTATAAAAATTCAAATAATCGTTTGTAATATTATCCAATATATCATTAGATATGTTATTTAATAGACTTCATCAAAATATCTATTTTTCTAAACATATTCAGTTAATAATAAATATTGTATAAAATTTTATAGATAAATAATATAATATATAATATAATAATGTTTATAATTATCATACCATTTTATGTTTTGTCAATGTCCCAAGATAATTACAATAATTCAATCCTTTATTTAAATTCATTTTTTTAGGATTTTTCTTTCAACAATTGACCTTCATATTTCATTACGTCTAATTAATAATAATAGAAAATAAAAAAATAATAAACATTTAATACTACAAGATGTAACATATTATATAAAACAAAATGGTTAACATAATATTTAGATAATGTTCATTAAACTTTTTTAATCAATATTTCTCATGCATAGACATATATCATCCATTTATAAATATGATCCACCAAAACTATATAACTCCTACTGAGTTTGGTAACATTGATTATTCTTAATAGAAAACAAAAAAATTATTTAAAAATTGAATAATAAGAACATAAGATAAGGGTATTATACCACATGTATCATTATAAGAAGAACATTTTTAATATCTTGGGTTACCCTATGATTTTACTTTATTAGAGTCTCCACATATTTATTTGATATTTTAAATCTTCTCAACATATGAAGGGAATGTTTCATATATATTTTACATTCATGTTCAGTGTTTATTAAGATTTATATTATATTTCATAAAGTATTTAATATAATATTAATATTAACTTACTTTACTGCATTTTATGATAAAACGTTTATAAACCACTTTTATTGTGAAGACATTTCCTTAAATCTCTATAGTAAACCTATAATAACAATCTAAACCCAAACTAAGTAAATTATTCAAGGATTCATCACATGTAAAACAAATTTATTAGGAATATCCTTATCACCTACATGACCATTACCACTTCCCCGTATTTTGATATCAGTGTTGTCTTTTTTATATTGTCATTATTATTGTGTGATACATTAAAAATTGTTAATATCTAGACATGTGAGTTAAAATAGACTGTCTACAATCATACTATATGAATTATTAACTCCTTAATATTTAAATAAATATTCTTTGTTTTTTAAGAATTTGTTATCCTTGAAGTTCATATAAATATTCGCAATGTATATTTTTTCATTCAATATTATATATTCAAAATTTTGATTTTTAATTTATTGTTGTGAGAGAAATATATAATTCACATAAATTTTATAATACTTTTCTATTCATTAAATATCTTTTATGTGAATAATTTGTATCTATAAACATGGAATCTCATAGTACTCCTAAATTATTATAATACATTGTTTCTATAATATTCACACATATAATGGTTTAAATATAATATATGAGTATTATTTAAAAATATTATCAAGTTATTTTTTTCACATCTTTTAATTAATTTAAAAAAAACATATTACTCTCTTATATTCAAAACTAGAAAATTCACATTCGGAAGAACTATTTATTGATATCTAATTATAAATATTCTTATGTTTTAAATTTAATAAATTTCTTTAGGAATTTTTACACTATTATATATATATATTTTAGAATAGTTTAAGGAGTTAAAATATATAAAATGAGTTTTTATTTCATTATCAAAAGGCACTTATCCTTCAAACTTCTATATTCAATTATATCATTCATTTGAAATAAATAAACTATATGGTATTTTATTTCTATTCAACATCCAATGAAAATTATATTTTTTATTTTCTATACATTAATAAATATATACAATATATACCTACTAAATTTTATTTTATGATAAAAACACAAATTTTTATATAATTTTATATTCAATTAGTCTCAAAACATGATTTAATTCTTCAATTCACCCACCATGTGTCAATCTATTTGAATGATTGTTATAATTTATTTTAATGATCCAACCTATTTATATACTAAAATTATTATTTACAAGAAAAATATTAATATGATATTTTTTTCTAATTCAAATATGTAATTCAAATACCTATTTTAGATCTTATAATTTTCTTTACAACATGTTTTTTCAAGAATCTTCATCATATAATAGTTAATTGATAAGTAATTTATTATTTTTAAGTAAATATACTTTTCATGCATTTATAGAATTTAAATTGGATCTTCATGGGGCGTTATCATCTTCATTTCACTAAAATCACATGGATAATGATTCTATAATTTATCTAGATCTGATATTATAAAAGTAAAAATTTCATTAAAAATTTCATTTCCTTAACCAAATATTGATCGATGAATATATTAACAACCAATTTTTAACATTTTCATACTCATTTTAAACTAAAATATTTATTATTTTATAGTTTTTTATTATACAGTCGTGAATATATATGTTCTTAATATGTTCATAGTGGTTTAGTACAATTTTATTTGGTTTTTTTGTTAGTATCATTGTTCCATAATATGTTTTGATTTATTGTTCATTTTATGTTGATGATTTTTTTAATGAATTTAAAATAAAAAAACATAATTAAAATTATTATAAAAATTATTATTAAAATTATAAATTACTTTCAAAATGATATAATTTATATTTATATAGTGGTATAATTTAGAGAGGCTTACCTAATATATCAATAAATGGAGAAAATAATTAAAATAATAATATTAATAATTTTTATTGGGAAAATTAAATTATAAAATAATTATTTGAAAAAAAATATTCAACACTACTAAAGTCTTAAACATATTCATTTAACTTTTCAAACAATTAGAAATTCAAACAAGAAGTAGAATGAGTCATTATTTCCATAGAAAATGTTATATGGATGTGGAAATGTTTTTGCAAATCTCGTATTAATAAATATATTTTTTTCCATGTATGTCAAAAAAATACTTTTCATTTTTTTTATGAATGAAATTATTAACTTTATATAAGTTTCATAATTTAAAAATAAAAAATATATAATTCCTATAAAACTGCATGTGGCATTTAGAGTATGTTTATTTCGATAATTCACATAATAGTAAATGGTTTTTGATTTATAATTTCAATTTAGTATATTATTATTTTCATTGTTTGATCATATAAAAAATATTTATAACATTAAAGAAAGCTTTACAACTTAAAATAATACATTGGAATATTCATAGATAAATTTATTTTGGATTAACTTGAACCTAATTAATTTAAAAAAATTTAAAAAAATAATCATTTTCTTATAGTTTATTTTCATTCATACCTCATTTTCTAGTTTGGTCATGTAACACTAATTTTCAACAGTAAAAATAACCACAACATATCTAGTTGAACATATTGGGAAAATGAATCCACTTCACTTCCATTATCTAAATGTTGTATTTATACTCTTTGTGTAAGGAATAATTTCTACAAGTAATCTTGACTTTTTTACCATATACGAATCCTGTAAACAATGGGATGAACTACTATAAAACAAAATATGAATAATATTTGTGTTTAAAATGATGTTACCTTACACCATAGATGGATCTTATTACTTAATCAAATATCCTACTCTCTATCATGAACCATTTTATCAGTTTCCATATAACTTTTGTTATTTCTCTTCGATGGTATCGAGAGGAAAATATATGTGTTATTAGTGTTATCTTGTTTCACCATGATATTGGGATAATAACTATACTGATGATATTTTTTTCTTCAAGTATACATAGCCATTGTATTTGAAGAAATAGTTACACCTATTTATTCTAATTTCCCAAATAAATATCTCTTATGATTTCATTATATTCATCATTATGATTATATTTAGGCAGTCCATATAATTTGAATTCTTATACCAAAGTGAGCCACATTGGAGGCATCTTTGTTTCGGGCAACCACATATGGGAAATAAAATAGGAAAAGTGGATTGATTATCTAATGTTCCGTTACTCAGATAGTAACTCTTCCTACAATGATTATTCCCACTACTAGTGTTCCCTCTTGTTCATTCATACTTCTAAATTTTAATGATAAACCCACATGGAATTTTTTCTCAACTAATGTTTTAATGTCCACATTCTATATCAATTTAGACAATATCTTCCCTTAGTGTTATTTTACCTATGGATCAGGTGGAACCATGTTCTATCTCCTCCCACAAATTGGTTTCTCATTCTCCTTAGTAGTGGAACTTTCAAAAACTAATCATTTAAGACCTTTTTCATGGCTTTATTAATATATTTAATAAATTATCAATACAATCAATATATTACCTGACCAATATCGAGTGATAATGTTAAAATTATAATCATTGTGGGAATTATAATTAATAACTAATGGTACCCGATTCTTTCTGGAAAAACCTAAAATAGTTAGTTGAAAACGCACATAAAATTGATGAAATTTTTTTTGTAACCCGAATACAATGGTTAAAAGAAGATCATCATATGAATTATATCTATATATTTTCATGCTATACATTTCATTTCATTAAGAATCATATCTCCTTGCCACAATAACAACTCAAGGACCAATCTATTTGAGTTCATTTGTAACTTCCCCAGCCAACCCATTGACTTGGAATAGGTTGGAAATTATAATGAAATTATATGATAATCCCTAGAAAACAAAGGCTAAAAATAACAGAATGTGGATTGAATAAAATGTTCAAATGGGGAATTATTTACCTTATTTAGACCCTCGTGTAACAATTATGTGATATTGATGCAATAAATAAAACCCATTTTATCTATAAAAATGATACATGGAATAAAAACTAAAAACAAATAAAGTAACAAAAACAAAATTTAGATAATTTGTGAAATATTGTAAATTATATCCCTAAAAAACCTATGTGTATAGAGTATTATTTCATAATGTATATAATGTATATGTCCAAAATTTAAAAATGTTGTTTAACAAGAGATTAATTTTACTTTTATAAAGTAGATGTAGTTCACTACATTCGACATGGAATAACCATATATGTTCTCATAAACATACATCCATTGATCAAGAATGATATGCATATACTAATGAGTAGTGAATTTTTTTTCAAAGCATTCTATCGTTTAAAATCATTGGGCTAATTTATCCCTAGGACCACGTCTTTTAATGTGACTACCAATGCACATGAACACACAACAACCATGAAATTCAATGTTCAAACACCCAATATCAAATAGATGAAAATTTGTTTAAACTATTTAATCACAAATGTTTTAGTAAACAATCACAACCTAAAAATTCAAAGAACATAATTTCAAAACCGTTATAACACCCACTTACACAATATATCAACCGTATTGTTTGTGAAAACCATGGACTTCTTTTAAAGATCAAACCAGTAACAAAAAATGATTCAATATTTTAATATGGGAATATTGTTTAAAATCATATGAGATTTAATTAAATAATCCAAATATAATTCACATTATTGTAAAATAGGAAAGCCAATAAAATGACATAGATATACTTAGTGTAACAATAATCCCTTAAATCAATGTATAAATTATCAATAATTTATTCCTTTAATGAATCACAAAAAAAATAATTTTTTTTCATCAAATATATATAATGGAAAAATTATTGGTCTCAGATTTCAGTTAACAGAAAATGATAAAATAAAAAACATATGAGAAAAAAATATTTCTTAAATTTTCTTTCAATAACTAATGATCAATGATTCTGTAATGTCATGACCCAACTTACCATCAAACGATTAGTTAAACATGTTTCCATAAAGCCTCCTATGAATCACCCCATATTCTAGAGGCTTCTATGTAGCAGTGAGGGTCTCAATATGTGATATATGGGAGACTATAACATTGTATCAGAGTTTCCATAGTACTATAGTAGTATATAAATAGAATATAATTGAGGATGCATTAAACATATAACAGAGCAAGAGTAGAATAATATGAACAAATTAATGAAGATGTCCAACACTAGATTATGAATCAATTGAATGCATGTTATGGTGATGATAAATAGTTGACAACAGCAAGAATTTTACCATGATTCACAACAAAATAAAAAAATAGGATAATGTTCAAAAGTCTCTACATGTGATCTCCTCAAGAATCCCATGATCCATCTCAGTCCTTTGATCCTTACTCCTTGTACATGAAACTCATCAATCATCCTAATTTAGGCAAATATAAGGTACTTGTGGGTACTATAGACACCTAAGTATATTGTGATATAAAATCGACGTTGGTCGGCACCCACTAGTTTCTATACCCAAACTAAGATGTGAATTCTAATTAAACAGTTTTTAGGTATAGAATTGTAATAAATGAAATGAATAAATAAACAAAAACCTTTCTAAGTTACTAAAGGACAACTAACAAAGATACCAGAATTTGATCGCAGACTAAAAAAGATATTGATTATTTCAATTTTGTATATATATAGTAAATTAGTATAATGATGTATTAAGAATTAAAAATATGTCATAAAGTATGCATATTTACATTTATTCAATTAACCATTATTTAAATGAATATACCTATGTATTTTATAGACAACTGTATCTCAATACCTTCCTTGTCTTGTGCTATTGTATGAATCATTTATCATATTTAGTTCATAAATAATTATATATAATCATCCTTCATTATCCATTTAATTGAATTCCTATATGAAAAATTGGACCCATTGTCCAATGTAAATAAATGGGTGTAGAATTTAAAATTTAGCAGCCCATGATTATTTAGAGCATTAGTTCATGTCTCACAACCCATTTTTCAAATATATATATATATATATATATATATTGTATAATTTCATGTCTATCACACCATGAGTATTTAGAGCATCTGTTCCTATCTCACAACTCGTTTATCAATCAGACACACACACAAACACACCCATATATATATATATATATCATGGCTCTAGAACATCATGTATATCACCTCATGAGTTATCTGAAGCATTAGAACCTACATAACAACTAATTTATTAGTCACACACACACATATATATATGTATGTATTAAAAAATCACAATTTGACAAAAGGAAACATCTTATTGTTTCCAAATTCACATTACATCAACATTGTCACATATTCGGTTCAAATACAGAGGCAAGGCATCTCAGGAATATCACATGCCATTTCCAATTCCCATTAATCATTTCAATTGAGAAAAAAATATTGATGGTTAGAAGGAAGATTAATGGTCCAAACAATCCTAGATGCGTCGATATCACCATATTCATTTGTACTATTATAAGTAGTGGTTATTATAGTAACTCAAGGCATTGTCATACCATCCATGTTTGTTACCTTTCATGGTTAACCATTTCATCTAAAGCATTTAACAAAACAAAAAATATGAATATTCCCACTCATATAAACAATTCCACTCCATATGAGTATACCCTCTCATGTCAAAATTTCATATTTAAATACATCCCGTAAGTTTACCAACTAGTTTACCAATATTCCATTCAGGGAGGGAAACATGTATACCTACTCATTATCCCTCATACATGTTAATATTAAAAAAAATTATAATGAAATTAATCATTCATTAATCCTTATTCACAACCCATTCAACGAAATAGTATTCCCACTCGTTGGTTAATTTCACATTCATTCCTATCACATGGGTAAAGCCACCCATTTATTGACACATAGTATTATTCATTTCACATTGGATTGCCCACCCAGGAATCAAATTAATGTTCATCAGAATCATTTAATTCATGTGAATAAACATGAAAAAGAGGTGGTACGTCTCCTAGCTAACAGAACCGTATAGATATAATTAATCAATCTTCCTATAACATTTCATGCATATGAAATCCATATATCATTAATATATTAAAAAATAGTCAACCCACTATATTTTTAGTTTGAAGAAACACATCTCTAATAGAGGGGTTTTATTAAAAGAACTGGATTTTTAACTGTAACAAATCATTTAACACAAATAGGAAGTTCATTATATAATTACAACAGAACTTATCAAATGTAGTAAATATAAAAAAATACAATATTATTAAATTAACTGTATGTTTGATGAACCAAAATCAGGTAGACCAAGCCAACAAATGGTATTCAACACATTCTAACATGAGAAGCCTCCTCCTCGCATGCACACACTTGCATATATATATATATATATATATATGTTTGTGTGTGTGTGTGAGTGTCTATATATATATATATATCCTTAAACTGATTCATTTGTTCCCACACCATGATGGAACACATACATTGAAGGCATAAATATCAATATATATATTCATTCTAGGTAATATGAGTGTGTATACTGCTAATTGGATTCAACACCATATAAAAACATCCCCATGTATCATAAACACCACAAGACTCTAAATAAATGGTTGGAAAAAAATAAGTGGTATAAAAACATACAACAAAATGTCAATGGCAGACAAAACCGACCATAACTGTATCTCCTTTAGAAGTGGTTGTCGGAACATGGACCTATTATTATAGAGACATCCCTTGAAATCCCTACTACCAAATTAAATAAAAAACCAATATCCAACAAAAAATATAGTTCCATCCAAGAATGTATTGTGATGGATATGATAAAATTTTCAAAAGAGATTCTGTAGAATGAGGGAGAAGAATATAAATCATAGTTCAAAAGGGATTCTATGAATAAGTGAACATTATCTAGCAATCAGAGAGGAGGTCATAGGTGGAGGGTGTGGCATGCAATGCGATGAGGGTTTATACCTGGTGTGAATTATATAAATGTGAGTGCCCAATTGAAGGATTTTGTCGAATGTTAATCAGATGTGAGGTTCAATGAGATAATTTTATTTTTTATTATTATATTTCATTTTATTTAAAACTAATTTATAATTAATAAATTATAATATTAATAAAATTGAATTCATTAAAAGACCCACCGACATAGTCTAACACATGATGTTTTTTTAAATTATAGAATCCCTTGAAACCCCCACCCGTTCCAAAACATGATATTCTAAATTCTACCCACCATAATAAATATTGTCCCTATGAAGCCAACAGGAACTGCGAAAACATCACCCACCCAGTAGAGGCAATAAAATTCAACAAAACCACTACATTGAATTTCCCATTCCAAACTAACCCTTATGAATATCAGAATCCTAATGTGAATACGACTTTATAAACCCCAGGCATATCTCAAAATCCAAACCAAAAATCAAAAAGAATTTAATATTGCCTCTATAACTAGAAACATGATTTTAGTCATCATATAGTAAACTATATACATATCTGTTCTTTTCATCAGTGTTATTGATTTATAATGGAAAATTTCAATCCATAGATCTTCTAATGCTAGAATTTCAAAATAGGGAATTTTATAAGCATCCTAGGGGCACATCTCTCATGAATTCTTTATCTGGATAACCTAATTACATCTGACGCCATAATGGGGACATCATTGAATGAATTGTAAAATATTAATATACCAATAACAACTAGTCAATCATGATTTCATCAAAATACAGCAATGGTCCATTAACCACACACTCCCTCTAACAAAAGAGGTGCCTTTAAAATGTTTCAATCTCCAACTGTATACCACATGAAGAATGGAAAGCAACCAAGCCACGTGAGGCAAACTATAATAAATGTTTCTCGACATAAATGACCAACCCATCCGGAACAGAACTACAATTCCTTCCTCCAAAATGAATTCACCGTATAATAGAAGCACATAAATCAATGTCCATTCCAAACATTATATGTTATTCCTAGGCTGAGCTATTGCAATGATATTTCAAAAATATCACGCCTCAGCATGAATAAAGGAATAACCTAAAGAACCACACATCCCACATATAAACCAGATAAAAATCACTTATCAAACATAATGAATTTTAAAACATTATCATGATATAAGACTAATGATATCATTGTGCCACTAGGATGAGTTTAAGATATCGGATATGCTAATCTCATTCAGAAGAGAACAATAAGAGTAATCCAATGAAAACAAAAAGATTAGTCGAACCACTACTTGTCGTCTCTTTAGAATAGCTCGAATTCAACTATAGGTGGTTCATTAACCAATCCCTGATGTCAATACCTGCCATTGAATTTGTGTTATTTAAAATATTACTACTAATATTATTCTAAAACTCAAATATTTTTTAATGGGTTTTACATACCACCAACCTTGTTGAAGTCGTACTTCCATGCATGTATCGACATGTAGAGAAGATATGATATGATGCTACCCACCTTTGGATTGTCCATGTTATTGAAAGAAAATACCATCCACTAACAAGAGATCTATTTTAAAAACACCTTAAGAACACATGTTATGTTCCACGAACTAAAATCACCATGTCAAAGAATATGGCATGATAGCTAAAATTAAAATTCCTGCCACATCAAAACACCTGATTCGAAGAATTTTCTCCCAAGCTGTTTGAAGACCTTGTTTCCTTGACACCCCAATTAGTTTAATATGGATTTAACTTGAGAATATACTCAACCTGACACTATCATCAATCACACACAAATAAAACAAATTATTTAGGTCTCTAAACACTTGATGAGTACTATGTATGTTAAAACATACCGCCTCGACTTCACAAAATCCAAACCCAAATCATCTCATAAAATAATTAAATTATATTATAAAATATTGAATCACCCTTCACTAATGAAAAGATATGATCACATGACCTCTTAAATTGATGACCACACCGGAGGCATGTTTTACATGTTAAACCAAACATTCCTCTATGCTTGTTCCCGCATCAAGTGTAATGGGAAAGGACCGCCCCCAGAAGTGTTTATTTTATTAATCTCAATAGTTCTAATAGGGAAAACAAAACCTAAACCAATCCAACATCCAATTTTCATAGTAGAAAAATGAATTTTGAATATATACGGGTGATACCAGCAAAGTAATATCCCCCCATAAAGCATGAGAATCGACCCCATATCTAGTTAATGATATTCATATTTCACTATGCTCAAGTCCTCCCCTTAAATTTTTCATTGAAAAAATAAATAGCCTGAAGAGAAACACTCACATATCTATTATAAGGAAAATCATAGATTCATTATCTACACTTACAAGAGGGTCCTAAATAGAGGACAACACTAAAGATTCCATTTCCCTAACAATAACATTTAAAAACATTTCATAATAAAACATGAACATGTTCTATAGTCCAGCCCTATGGGAGGTCATTTACTATTCCAAAATAACCCATGCACATTACAAGTGTATTTTGGATCCCATTTAATTGAATCTAATAATATTTCTCCAAACAAACCAATTAATATCAAACAATATATAGTGTCACTAAAAGAAGAAAATAGAGAAAAACATCTAGTAATCCTAAAATCCTAAAATATTAATCACATAGACACGCTAAAAACAACTGAAATATGATACAAAAAAACTAATAAATAAGTAGCATGGAAGCTTTATAGAATGCTAAACATATGAATGGAACATGGTATCTAAACAGAAATGATAAAAACATAACAACATGGCATGTCATTGAATGCACTCAACCATATAAGCATGAAACCTATGAATTCAACTACATAGCATGGAATATGCATGACATTTGAATACCTATATGCTTATTACTATGAATTCTATGTTACATCAATGAATTAATAGCCTAAGTGTAATATTCAATAAAATACAAAAATCTATAAAAAGAGAAAATTAGGACAATCACTCAAGGTGAAATTATATCAATTGAAATTTAAAAAATCATGAACATCAATCCCCATCCTTCTCTACACGTTCATTTCCCATATGTGGGGTCATTATTCTCAAGAAAAAGTATAATACAAGAATTATCACATTCCTAGTATCCTTTTTACCAACCCAAAATAGTACGAAAATGGAAAAATATTCCGCTGATACCATTTTTTAACATCCAGACCCGGCTTACCATCAAACTAGTTGCTAGAATAGTCACCATATAGCCTAAAGCATATCTAACCATATTCCAAAGGCTACCGAATAGTAGTGAGGGTCTCTAGAAATGATAGTGGGAATATGATACACTCATATTAGTGTATTCATAGTTATATCATATTATATTAATAGATTACAATAGCGGATGTAGTAAATAGATAACAGAGAAGTAGTATAATATTATGTTAAAATTAATAAAAATTTCCATCATAAGTTTATACAATATATGAAGGCATATTATGGCGATGATTCATAATTTAATTTAGTAAATAATGGAACATGCATAACAATATAATACAAAACGTGTATAATGATTGAAAATTGACATGGTGTATCTCCCCGAGCATCCCAAAACCACAACTCAGTGCTTTACTCCAAATACTATGTACATGAATCACAAAAATCAACCTATGTCCTACAAATATACGGTCTAAATTTTTACCAAGTGTGCCTAAGCAGTGTGTGAGATAAAATATCAGAAGTTATGCACCCCCAGTGTCTTTCCCCAAACTAGTAGGTGAATAATAATTAATCAATATGCAAAAATAAAGAAGTATTAACAAAATTCATTAAAGAAAAAGCATCTCTTCCATGTTACTACAGGAAAGTAGATGGTGATACCAGATTCAGATTATTTCCCAAATAAGAGTCCAATTATTTTAGGTATGTATATATTAAAAAATATTTTAACAGTAAATACAGTAGTATAAATAAAAAAATTTGTGTATAAATGTAACTATTATTACATTTATTCAATTATCCATTATTTATCAACATATTACCCAAGGTTCCCATCGATAACCTATCACAGTACCTTCTTCCATTGATTCTATAGTATGAAATTTTTATTCTATTCTATACGAAATCATCATTTCACTTTGTCCTTTATTATTCTTTTAATTAAAATCATATACACCCAATTGGAAATGTAATCCAAGGTCAATAAATGGGTGTAGAACGTCACATATAGCACCGTGTGATATTTTGAGAATCGTTCCTTGACTCAAAACCCATTTATAAATCATATATATATATATAGGTATTGGAACAAAATATCCAAAAATCATTAGTATACCGAGAAAAAATTATTGTCTCACAACATGTTTATCTATTATAGAAATATATTTATATCCTACGTGTAAAATTTCATGTTTAGTCCCCCATATGTATTTTGAAAATCATTCCGAATATCACATCCATTTATCAATAAAATATATATATATCACAAATATCATAATTTATGATAATGAACCACCATACAGATTCCTAATTCACATTACATTGACATGGTCACATATTTAGTTCAAAGCATGAAGCAATGCCTCCCAAGAATATCATATTCCATTCCCAGTTTCATTTAAATATTTAAATTGAAATATGGTGATTTATGATAATTAAAAAGTGGAATGTACTAAACCATCCATGATGTTTCATGTTCAATAAATTTATTTCAATTATCATAATTCATTCTTATTACTTTAACCAAAGGGATAATGATACCTTCTAAATAACATCCCTATCATCATTAACCATTTCATCTAAACTATTTACCAAAAAAACCACATGAATATAATCTATATTGTAATCTATTCCATTCTATATGATCATACACTCTCATGTTTACATTTAATATTTAAAAACAACCCATGTGTTAAACAGCCCATTTACCCATTTTCTATTCATGGCCTTTAAAGTGTATACCAACAAATTATCCAGATCAGGTATCAAATTGCATTCAACTCTTATAATTAATTTTTTCATTAATTAATCACAATTTAAATCCCATGAAACCAAAGTTTGTAACCACTCGTTATTACTTTTCACTTTCATTCTAATTAAATGGGGATACCCACCTAGTTAATTCCACTAACAATTATTCATTTCACATTGGATTACCCATTCATGAATCTAATTCTAGTTCATTAGAACTACATAAATCAAGTGCATCAACATGAAAAGGAGGCTGTTTGCGTCTTATCTAACCAAACCATAAAAAATTAATTAAGAATTATTCTTATTAATATGAAATTGAAGGGAAATCACACATAATCAAGCTATGAAAACATAAATAATATAATCATTATTTTTTTAGCAATAACACAACACATCTGTGATGGATGTTTTCTATTAAAAAACTAGTTTTCGTTCTATAAAAATAAATTATAAAAAATATCCACTGCATGTTTGAACTTTAGTACAATTTATCATAGGTGGTTAGAAATCAAATAAAATATTTTTAAATTAATGTCTTGGTTGAGGACCCTACCTCATGCAAACCAACCCAATTCTTGGAATTCGTCCCATTATAACTCAATTAGCAGCTTGGTCACATGCACACACTTCAATATATATTTATATATATATATATATCCTTAAACCAATGAACATTTTTTCCATTACATGGGGTATCATTCCCAAGAAAGAGAGATATATATGTATATATCTATAAATTCATAACCTGGGAATATGAGTGTGTATATTAGGAATCAATCAAAAAACCCTAAAAAAATTTTCTTGGGTATCATAAACACCACTAGACCCAAATTAAATGGTTACAAAAAAATATATAATATAAAAACCTACTAAAAAATGAAATTGGTAGACCGAATTGACACAAACGAACTCTCCATCAGTGAAAATTATTGGAAAATGGATGAATGTGTCCCGATATATCATTTGGAAACATTAAACTAGATGAAACATAAAAACTAAATCAAACACAAAACATAGTGTTCTGGTTGAGCTGTTATGGTGATGGATAGGACAAAATTGGCCAAAGATATACATGATAACAAGGGAGAATGAATCACCTCGAAGAACCAAATTGAATCAGTAATGAAATCCCTTTGACCCATCCAGTAGAGAGAAGGTAATATGATGTGGGTGTGTCACACCATGGGAGGGGGCTGATGTGTAAGAACTATATTTTTCAATCATGTATTGATCCTTTAATTTTATTATTATAAATTAATTTGGACCTAATTTTGATTATTAATTTGTTAATAAATGTTATGAGGTTGACTAGATTCTATTTAGATCCCAAAACCAATTTTTGGGGGAATCATATATTGGGAACATAGTTTTGAGCAAACCGTGTAAGAATTATGCACAACATTCATACCTGTACATATTGTGTTTTTTTGAATAGTTCCATCATGCCGGATTGGTGAACGGAACTGCAGCCAAATCATGCAGTCACCCCTTTGATTCAAGTACCCATGAATGGATGGAACACATTTGATCAAATAGTGTGGAGGATGTGATTTAGATATGAAATGTCTCCCATGGATTGTGCATAGTTCGACAATCCTAGTAGAAAGACCATGTAAAGTCTAAATTTTTTGTTAAATTTCATGTCTTTCCTTTAATTGTCTATTTAGCCAACCCTTATTATCAAATATGAAAACTAGCGGGATTAATAACTTTTTTCTCATTTTCTATCTTTTTTATGGCCATTTACAATGATCATGATATCTCCCCAGTTCAACATGTGAACAAGATTCTCTTCGTCTCATTGGATGTGTAACAACACGTACTCGAGTCTCCTTTAGTTGTTTTATTCTCTCTTGATCTCGACCTATATATCTTCATGTGAGTGTTTTATATAATTTAATAGATCTACATAGATCTGAAGAAAATTAAGGGGAAACACAAGAGGAAGAAAGTCACACAACTCTAATGTAGAAGGTCTATAACTCATCTGTAATGTTCATTTTTTAGAAATATTCATGTGGTGCCTGAAAATTTCATTGAAAGTTGTTTCATAAATTTACATGCCATTATTATACATCTTAAAATCATATGGTTATATTATTTCCAAATATGTCATTATTATTTAGTGGTTACACCCACAATTCAATCTACCACATGAGAAAGGTTATGCCATATTTGGATTTTTAGTAATTCAGCAAGTTTGAGCCACCATTGGGGTGTGTCCTTGCATGACCATTATAAAGGCCTATCATCATATAATAAATGAATTTTTATTAAAGAGAATTGCTAAATTTCAAGTACCATGTATGATCACCACTTGTCCTGCTAGAGGTAAGTGGTTCAAAATCATTATTAAATGTGAAATGTTAAAATGAAAGAATACTATGTATATAACGTGGTCATACTAAATGAGATAGAATAATTGATACATGTCTATAGTTCCCATTTCATTATTGATGGAAAGTAGCAATGTGAACATAAATAATTAAATATTTGTTAATGATAAATAAATTCTTTATGAAATGGTTTCAATACAACATGGCCTATCCAAAATAATCGAAGGCAAGGCCTAAAAAATGATTGATTATATGATAGCAATATGAAAACGGAATGTACTGACTCGAGATCACCTGGGATTCTGAGAGGAGAATACCATGGGAATATAGAACCCCTTTCGGATTCAATGTTCTAGTTTTCTTATATTGATACCCACCTAGAGTCTAGTTCATTTCTATTCATCACATACTCAGTATACTAATGTAGGTTTCAATAAATTAGTACATGGTACATCAGATACACTTCTTAGTCCCAACATTGACTAGTAGGTGCCTTGGTGAAATACAAAGGGACATGTTTCTTATTATCCCCATTTTACCATCGATAATCACCTTGGACTCAATATGATCCTTATTTTGAAATTCCTTGGATTAAACTTGTTGGAAAACACTCTTAACACCTTAGTTAGACTCAAATACTATGAGATGTCATTCCATGATATTTGTGTTGACATGGTTATTACCCTTGAACTCATTCGTAAGATATCTTAGTCATGTTTCCTGGTAACATCTTGGGACCCTCACTAAATATAATACCATGAGGTGATATTAATGCAGGTTATTCCTCATATGACTTATAAACATTAAAATGTAATTACTTAATTAATTAATTGGTTACATGTTCAAACACAAGCCAAGGGATGAAACAGGTTTGTGGGTATTTAGTTATATTTTATTACTCTATTAAACTTATATATAAATGCTTGCACACTTCCATATTCGATTACATGAGCCAGATATTATAGACACTATTGTTGGTGGCCCCCTATGATTTATCTCACACTCTTTCTGGGGGACACTTTGTTCCCAGAGTATATTACATGGTTGCAAGTGTTGAAAAAGGAAAGCATACAACATCAAATACCTAATTTCATTCTATTTATGGTAGATCTTGATATTAGAAGACCGAGTTGGATCATGGTATTCATGGAGTCGTACTTTCATTTATTTTTTTACTTTGTGGAAAACTTTATTCCATTTTTTCCATGCATTCATTTATTCATGAGACATGACATTACATCAAAATTATTCTTTTTAATACAATTATTATTATTCCCATTTATCTATTGAATGTATTTTCGTCCACAATTTATTTATATTTATTCCCATGTTTACTATTTTTTATATCCCTTTATATATGATACACTCTCCTAATGAGGGAATAGTTTCCCCATGGACACACCCTAGGCACTCGCTGCTAGTTTTGCAGACTCTTGCATTTGGGGAGATGCGCATGAAGTCATCTGACATACCGAGCATGGGGAACCTGCTTAGTGGAATCCATGTACAAGACATCAAAATTTGGTATCATATGATGTATCTTTTGTTTATTTAATATTTGGATACAGTAGATTATAGAATATGAACACGTGAGACTAGGTCATATGTCATGATTTTCCATTGAAAACCAAAGTTTGGGTTAAAAATCAAGTTGCCTAAATTATAATTGTTTTCTTGTCTTTTCCTATTATACTTAATACTATTTCAACATTGGTTGAAGAACATGTTTTGTGGTTTTAAAGATTATTACACTCTTTGAGGGTCTTATTTCATCCTTATAACGACGAAAATAGAGACATGAGAATTGTTACATGCATAATTATAGTCACATATAAATCACATTTCAGGCATATTTCCATGACATATTGGTTCATTTAACTGCTTTGCAACGATATATATGTTTGAGATTTTCGAGTGACATTGTGTATGTTTCATGTATATGTATTATGATCAGTTATAAATGAGATATTTCTTGTCACAATTCAAAAGGTGTATGGGCCCTCGTGGGATCATATGAGTAATTATCCATGTGGATCTATTCTGCTATATATAAATGTGTGTCATTTATGGTGATAATTGTATGGGAACTGATTCATCAAAAATGGATATACATTATTATGATAATCCTCAAATCAAAAAATAATTGGGTTTACATCCATATCATACCTTTTAAAGACTATTAACGATAAAGAATTGAACAAGCCAATTAACTTCAAAATGACATCAATCATTTACATATGAAAAAACTAATAACAAGATGTCGAAAGATGTAGTTTATGGTAGTATGCCTTAGGTAAGTGAGTTTTCCAATATTTAGTTTTTTCTAGTGATGCTATTTTATTTTTCTTAGATTGTTATAAGGTGTGTTCTTGGATTATTTGTACCAATTACACTATGAAAACCTCATTTTATTTTCCATGAGGGTGGTGATGACCATGCTGTTGACATGGTGGGTCCTAAGTTTCCATTCATACCTACAAGTGTGCCTCTTTTGTCACCACCAATATTATAAGGCCCCAGCCTTAAACCTTACTTAAAATTGAATTAAATGAATAATTCACATTGAGGATCTTTTCAGGTTTAGAGTTTTAGAGAATCAAGACATAACTATTACATCTCAACAGATTACAAGGTAGTCTCTTCTACTAAATTTCCATAACATAAAAATTCTTAAAAAGAAACATGTCTAGTTTCATGTTTTAGGTACCATGACTTTCCCTTGATCCCATCCTTGACCCTATTCCATTCTATGTCCTGTGAAAAACATTTCAAAAACTTGGGATGAGCATAACAACTCAGTAAGGGATACACAAAGAATAAATACTGTTAGTTTATCAAAACAAATAGTAAACCATGTATACTTTATCAAGGTAATACTTTTCACCTGTATGAAGTAGTAAAAACTCTTAATTGAATAAAATATCATTACTTACCTTTTTGTAACCAAAGTATTACCATAAAACAAATATAAAGAACACATAACATATATAAAGGTAACTTGGGACATAAACATACTTAAGTAGAATAACCATACCGTCGACTTCCACACATATCACTTAATGGAATAGCCATACGGCCAATTTCCATACATACTTAATGGAATAGCCATACGGCCGACTTCCATACCCAATGCATTGGAGGTTATAACGTAACCACCCTTCCTGGTATTCACGGCACCACCCGTCATATGGTTTATAACGTAACCACCCGTTAAAATGTCCAAGTACCAATATAAAATCTTAAAACATAAAACCAATATAAAGGAATGATAACATTTCCACATTTCAATCACAATATATCATAAATATATTGACATAATAGAATCCTTTTTCAAAACCATTTTCAATACCAAAATAC
The DNA here is from genome assembly GCA_963277665.1 of Viscum album. Taxonomy (NCBI): domain Eukaryota; kingdom Viridiplantae; phylum Streptophyta; class Magnoliopsida; order Santalales; family Viscaceae; genus Viscum; species Viscum album. The sequence continues at coordinate 1,250,147,992 of OY728148.1, forward strand.
ATAAAAGAGTATATGGTATTTATTTTATTCTAAAAACATTACGGCTTGTTGAGGAAGCCAAATACCGAATAATACTCGCGGCGGCGGAAAAGGTCATTGTCGACGCGTATATTAAGAGAAACATTCCTTTTTGTCGTTTTGTAAAACGCTTCGTAGAAAAAGATTCCTTTTGTATAAAAGTAAAATTCAAAGGGGTTTTATACACCGTATAAAAGAATGTTGTGTATAAAACGAAATATGCCTCAATGAAAGGAGATTGAGACGAAGTCCCTTACCTCAGGTCCGACTTGACTCGATCATTCTTTAACGTCCTGAATAATAAACTTGAGTTAATTTATACTCGATTAAAAACCTTTTTTAAGTTAATTATTACTTTTATATCACTTATTTCCATGTTATAAACATTATGTAACCATTTAAGTTAATAATGATTGTTTTCTCAATATTTGGTTCTTAAGGCGAAAGTGGACTTCTTAGAATTTACATGTTGTTCGTGTGGTCAAAGGTTCTTTATATCCAGAATGAAATTCCCGATTTGGATATAATATGTATCATATATATCCATCATATACATGTATTTATAATATTACATAATTATTTAGGGGTAAGAAATGAAATGCACCGTTCATGGAGACGGTAAGCCGTACGTACGCATGAACGCTACTTTCATTTCTTTGTCATATTAATGGAATTAAAATTAAATGAGAGGTATGTATATTTTAATTCCAGAATTATATTCATCATTTATATGTATCATTAATTATATATATCCATTATATACATATACTTTTAATAGTACATTACATTTGGGGATAAGAAATGAAATGCACCGTTCATGGAGACGGTAAGCCGTACGTACACATGAATGCTAATTTCATTTCTATCTCATTCTTTAATGGAACGAAATAATAATGATATAGAGGTATATTATAATTCCAATATAACATCATATATAATAACTTTAAATCCATCCTTTACACGTCCCACATATGGCATTAACGAATCACATCACTTTGAGGGGGCGGTAGGCCGCACATCCTTAAATGAAGATATCGTGTTTAACCACAATGGAAACCATAAAGGTATGCCGAAAATGAAAAATACATAATCTTAAAGAAAAAAAATAAACATATTATATATCATATATAAAAATAGTGACATCATAATGGCCACCTTTGAAGGTGTTAAATGAGTATTGAACAATCATCGTTTCGGGAGGCAGAATTTCGCCATCCACGGAAACCGTATGTTCTTTAACCATTTGGTGTAGTTTTGTGAGAGTGTAGCTCGAATAAATCTTATAACAACATCCTAGTATATTGAAGTTACTGTTTTTTTTTACAAAAGAAGTAAATAAAAAGAGTTTAGATGGTTGGAGAAGCATAATAAAACAAAAGAACAAAAGAGAATTAATTACCTTTAAAAGTGTAACTCCTTTTGATTTGAGCCTAAAGGCTTCCTTTGAAAGGATTCTGCCCAAAGAAAATCCATTAGGATGAGGAGAGGGACGTGGAGAGAGTAAATGGGCAGGGTTTGGGCGAGCCAAAGGCTTGAGGTGTGTCTGAAATGAGGTAGAGGTGGGGGCCTTTTATAAGAGGAGAGGAGGGGTACTTTTGGAAAGTAAAGAAATATTACTTTATTTGAAAATGTGATTCGGTTTTAAAAGATCCCACATTGATAAAATTCGTGGATAAGGTGATAAGGGTTCTAAATCCACTCATCCAATTGGTTTTGGACATGTGTAGTCCATATATTTTACATTATCTTTCCATTTTATTTAAATCGTCAAATAGTGATGTCATCACTGCATCATTATTATGTCATAAATAATTTAATTTATTTAATGTTTAAAAATTATTAAAAAAATACTATGATGTAGGAAATAGTTTTATCTTTCCAATGACTATTTATAATCAAAAAGATTATCTTTATAACCCCATGTAAAAATTGTTTTCGTAAAACATATTATGTTTGTGTCATTTTTACTTTTACATTAAATAAAAATTTATTTATGTCATTTCCCAACCAAAGTGTCTCCATGGGGTCCCCAAGTTGACCCATAGCATGTATTTGTCGGCCATGACACAACCAATAAGGTTGGGACATGTTTCTAGGTCATTTCATATTATTAAAGCATTATTTATACCTTAAACTACCCTAATTACCACTAATCGCGATTAAGAACTTAATAAGTTACTATTCACCAAAAAATTATTTTTATCCCATTGAACAACATTTTACTTCTTAATTACAACCATGTATGTCGAATTTTTGAAATTCAAAACACAATGATGGAAAAATTTCATTTAAACGGAAAATCAGTCTTTATAAGTACCACTTAGTGGTTTCACTATTCATCAAAAATTGTAGTTTTTCAAAAAATTACCAAAAAATCACCCTAAGCTATATTTGATATCACGAATTCAAAAATGAAGTATATTTTAAAAAATTACAAACATATAAGTCACATTAATTAATTTAATAATTAATTCAGCTGTCAGAGCAAATAGTGTGTTTTTATGAAACAATAAGTATCAAAAGATTGATACTAGTTTAAGTCCGATTTCAAAGTTAAATTAATTCCAACGACCACTATTGTATTTAATGGTAAAAATATATTCTAATTTCACATTAAAACCAATTAAAAAGATAATCTAATTATATAAATAAATTATATTGAAAAGAGGTTTTGAATTAAAATACAACATTTTACAATATTTATTAAAAAATGAACTTTATCCAAAAAATACCAAAAATTTACACAAAAGTAAAATTTAATGTCCCGATTCTAAAGACGAGTTTTATTTGGTCCAAAAGAATGTATAAGAGTGATCAAACCTATTTTTAATGATAGTTTTCCATCAAAAGGCGATAAGTGAACCTTCAGTGAAAACTAGGGCATATACGCCTAAAATTGAATTCTTTCTGTATTATAAGCCTTTATCTTTTATTGGATAAATGTAAAAACATTTATAAACATATATAATAATATTTTAGTTATTTCTATCCATTCCTGCCAGTACAACGACTACTCGTTAACTAACATTTAAAATAATATTAATTTATTACTTGTGTGCAACGTAAGATTCCCAAGAAACTCGTTATTGCGTGTTGGGTACGCCATCGAGCATAGCATCCCCTTTAATGTAATATTAATATTTGATTCACAAATATGGATAAATATAAAGATGGCATATTATTTATTTACCTGGGGTGTTACATCCTTCCCCCTTTTTGGGAATTGCGTCCTCGCAATTTTAAAATTGGGCTTGGAACATCCTTGAAAGTCCCACATCGGAACATGGATCGGTAAAACAATCACTTTAAAATAAAGAAAGATAAGTACAAAGGTCACCCGAGTTAACCCATACTAGGATTCCAAGTATGAAAATATGGACATGGAGGAGAAAACATAGGGTCATGTTCTAATGGAGAGTGGTAGAAAAGATGTTTAGGAGAAAGTCAACTATGAGAGAATCCTAAACATGTGATGGGTTAAACGGTATTCGATTCCCCAGTAGGAAAAGTTAATAGACAACATTTTTGGTTTAAGTTACTTTTTATTGAGGAATTTATTCATAAGGAAACATAATCACTTATCATGTTGACTCTCAACTTTTATTAGATTCCTTACACAAACTCATATTTTCTCCAAAAGGTGAGTATTTAGGAAGACTTGTTCAAATTAAGAGTACTATAATAAACTTCTAGAGAATCACCTAATCCACAAAAGAGAACTATATACTTCCCATATCTATAGACCTTAACCATAACCAAAACCAAAAAGGTTAGTACAAGGTCAGATAATCCAGAAAAGGATAACCCTTTATAAAAAGAAAATCTATTCTTAATCTCCAAAATTTGTCCAACAAAATCCAAAGTTCAACGAGGACCATCCGATAAACAAATTTGTCCATAAAAATTCCTCAAAGTAATCCAATCTAAGATTGAAACCCAAACATTTTAAGGATTTAGTCACATAGTCTTCCAAGTTAAATCGTAACATTTATCTCCAAACAACATCAGTTTCTCCTAAAGTCCCGTATTGAAAAGTAATTATCCTAATCACATATCCTCCATGATAGGTTAATCATTTTCATAATAACCCAAAATCATCTTACTCTTAATTCATAAAATCATATAACCAGAAAGAATCAGTCAAACTAACCAGGGACTTCACGTAGTCCAGTGGTAGGCAATAAATACCAGTCGCACTTTGGTTGTGGGTTCGATTCCCGCATCTTTGTCCTACGCGACGGGTTGTCACAAGGTCTGTGTGTTGTCCTTTTTTCAAAACTATATAATTCTTAAATCATTCCCCAAAAAGGGATAAATCATTAAAAATAACCATAACATAATTTATCCTCAATTTTATCTCATGCCTTTCACTTCAATCATAACATATATTAACCCATAATTACCTCAAAAGTTATGATCATATAAACCCAAATGGTTCTTTATAACTATGTCCACAAAAGAAGAGATAACTATTCCTTGAATAAAATTTTCCTATATTAAACATCAGGGATACACATAATATCAAAAGTCTTCTAATGTAACCCCATCATCAAAAGAGACTTAATACTCTTAAGAATTTCACCATAACTCTTGAAGCCCTTGTATGTTGAGATCTCACTTATTCAACATTATTCATGATCCATTAACCATTCCTTTCCAACTTATTCCGAAATACCTCTTTCCTACAAACAAAATCATGAATCATATCCTAAGACTCCAAAATAGGAAAACAATAGTCATGAAATAATACATACCTTTGATTGGTCATTTTCACTTTCATCATCCTCAATCGGAATGGCATTAGGTAGTGGTAAACAAACATTTGTACGCTCTTTGTGACCCCATTCAGGAAACTTCTTCATAGGACATGTGTTTGCATAATGAACATGGACACCACATTTAAAACATTCAATTGATCCCTCAGAAAGAACTTCTTTCCCTTTCCTCGAGTCAACTCGATGCTTCCTTTTTCAATGGCAGGTTCTTGCTTTATGACCATCATTTACACATCTATAGAATATTTCTGTCCCTTTGAAACATTTTCCTAGGTGTTTCTTTCCACATCTTTGACACATAGGTTTTTGAACACACTTACCTCTATGATTATTACCTGTAGTTACGTAGGGATTTGTTTCTTGCATATATGATGCCTTAGAGAAATCTAAGAGGTTTAGGTGGTCAATCACAACTCCAGATAGTTGGTTGAGGATAAACAAAAGAGTTCTCATTGCAGCTCCCATATCATTCAGTTGCTCGCTCAGAAAACTGTCACAGTTTCCTTCACATCCACCGTTACCTTGGTGCCTGCTAGATCCAGCCAATCACTAAAACCAAAAAGGGTCAGTGTGAGTATAACAAAAAAACCATCATGTACTAATGTGGAAGATAAACACTAAGATATTCTTACTCATTCACTTTATCTAAAACTAGTACTCTGTCTGAAATCCTAACCATTATGGTAATGTCACTTATGCTTAAAGAATACCCTAACCTCTAAAGTTATCTAAACTGACCTCTGATACCAACTATAAGGCCCCATGCCTTAAACCTTACTTAAAATTGAATTAAATGAATAATTCACAATGAGGATCTTTTCAGGTTTAGAGTTTTAGAGAATCAGGACATAACTATTAGATCTCAATATATTACAAAGTAGTCTCTTCTACTAAATTTCCATAAAATAAAAATTCTTAAAAAGAAACATGTCTAGTTTCATGTTTTAGGTGGAATGACTTTCCCTTGATCCCATCCTTGACCCTATTCCATGCTATGTCCTATGAAAAACATTTCAAAAACTTGGGATGAGCATAACAACTCCGTAAGGGATACACAAAGAATAAAAACTGTTAGTTTATCAAAGCAAATAGTAAACCATGTATACTTTATCAAGGTAATACTTTTCACCTTTATGAAGTAGTAAAAACACTTCACTGAATAAAATATCATTACATACCTTTTTGTAACCAAAGTATTACCATAAAACCCATATAAAGAACACATAACATATATAAAGGAAACTTGGGACATAAACATACTTAAGTGGAATAACCATATGGTCGACTTCCACACATATCACTTAATGGAATAGCCATACGGCCAATTTCCATATATACTTAATGGAATAGCCATACGGCCTACTTACATACCCAATGCATTGGAGGTTATAACGTAACCACCCGTCCTGGTATTCACGACACCACCTGTCATATAGTTTATAACGTAACCACCCGTTAAAATGTCCATGTACCAATATAAAATCATAAAACATAAAACCAATATAAAGGAATGATAACATTTCCACATTTCAATCACAATATATCATAAATATATTGATATAATAGAATTCTTTTTTCAAAACCATTTTCAATACCAAAATACATAAAAGAGTATATGGTATTTATTTTATTCTAAAAACATTACGGCTTGTTGAGGAAGCCAAAGACCAAATAATACTCTCGACAGCGGAAAAGGTCATTGTCGCCGTGTATATTAAGAGAAATATTCCTTTTTGTCATTTTGTAAAATGCTTCATAGAAAAAGATTCCTTTTTTATAAAAGTAAAAGTCAAAGGGGGTATATACACCGTATAAAAGAAAGTTGTGTATAAAACAAAATATGCCTCAATGAAAGGAGATTGAGACGAAGTCCCTTACCTCAGGTCCGACTTGACTCGATCGTTCTTTAACGTCCTAAATAATAAACTTGAGTTAATTTATACTTGATTAAGAACCTTTTTAATGTTCATTATTACTTTTATATCACTTATTTCCATGTTATAAACATTATGTAACCATTTATGTTAATAATGTTTGTTTTCTCAATATTTGGTTCTTAAGGCGAAAGTGGACTTCTTACAATTTACATGTTGTTCGTGTGGTCAAAGGTTCTTTATATCAAGAATGAAATTCCCGATTTGGATATAATATGTATCATATATATCCAGCATATACATGTATTTATAATATTACATAATCATTTAGGGGTAAGAAATGAAATGCATCGTTCATGGAGACGGTATGCCGTACGTACGCATGAACCCTACTTTCATTTCTTTGTCATATTAATGGAATTAAAATTAAATGAGAGGTATGTATATTTTAATTACAGAATTATATTCATCATTTAGATGTATAATTCATTATATATATCCATTGTATACATATACATTTAATAGTACATTACATTTGGGGGATAAGAAATGAAATGCACCGTTCAGACTGCATTATCACATTATCCTCTCATGTTGTATATTTTTGAATGCCAGAGCTAGGTATAAACAAAGATATTATATCCAGCATATGATCTTGATTTTGTTCATCACATTATATGGGAAATAATATGTACTTGATTCCACTGTAGTTGTTCTTCTTCTCCCAAGATATCAACTTAGATATCTTCATGTGAATTTTTTTCACCATTTAATAGATATAATAAAATCTGACAGAAATCAAGGGCCAATATCAGAGGAGAAAAGTTATACAACCCTATGGTTTGTTCTCTATAACGCGTCAATAATGTTTGTTGTTTTTTGAATATTCATATGGGGACTGCCGATTTCAAAAATTGTATTTTCTTAAATTTACAAGCCCTATTATACTTGTTATAATTATATGGTTATTATATCTCCAAATATGTGATTAGTTTTAATTGGTTACACCCACAACACAATCATCCTCATGTCGATGTTTATTCCATTATTTGGATTTTGCTTTTTGGTACGTTTGATCCACTATTCGGGAGTTCCCTTGCATAACAGTTCTATAGATGATACTTGTTATAAGTAATTGTGTGTTATTAATTATAATTTCATAATTTCATGTTACATGCATACTCTACACTTGAACAACCTAAGTATAGTTCTTCAAAATTATTTGTAAATGAGATATGTGAAATGGAATGTATACTATGTATATAATTTTTCCATACAAAATGTGATTAAATAATTCTTACATGTATATAGCTCCCCTTTCAATATTGATGGAAGGCTCCATGGTGAAATTCAATAAATGAATATGACTTAATAGTTAATAATATAATTATTAAACGGTTTCAATGATACATGGAATATTAAAACTAATGGAATACATGACATGAACCTAATGAATGACTACATGATTATAATATGAAAAAGGAATGAACAAGCTTTAGTGCGCCATAGATTCTGAAAGGATAATACCTTGGGACATAAGAACCCTATTCTGATTTTTGGATGCAGTATTATTACATTTATACCAACTATGATGTTGGTTTTGTCTATTCCTTAGATCCTGGTAATACTAATGTTGAATCCCTTACATTATTTCACGCTACCTCAGATACAATCCTTGGATCCATCATTGACTTTTAGTTACCATTGTGAAATCCCATAGGGCCCTATCTTTTCTTATCCGCATTTTACCGTGGTTTATCAACTTGGAATCGTTACGAACCTTATTGTGGAATGACTTGGATTATGCTTCTGGGATTATACTCTTACCTCGTTATCTATTCTCACATAAAACAGAATTTGCATTCTGTGAGATTTGTATTACCTTGGTATTTCTATGGATCTTCCAAATGAGATATCTTTGTCTGGTTTCCTTGTTATGTTTTGGGTCATTCACTGCATATAAAATCATGAGGTGATGTTAGTGCATGGTATGCCTTATGTGATCTATTATTAATAAATGGAAATTACTTAATTAATGAACTGGTTTCATTTTCAGAAACAAGTCGATGGCTGAAGAAGGTACATGTGTTTTTTGTTATATTGTACTATTTTCGTCAATTTATATATACATGAATTCACACGTAAATATTCCATTACATAGGCCATATGTTATATAGACCACTGGAGATGGAACACTATAATTAAACAGAATCCCTATTCGGGAACCTTTTTGTTCCAGATGTAAATTACATGGTTTCATGTGTTTACAAAGGGATGCATACATATTCAAACACGTTATTGAATGATATTTACAGTGGATCTTGATAGCAGATGACTGAATTAGATCTCATATTATTATCATAGTCGTTACATTCCTTTTTATTTTGGGAACATGTTATTCACAATTTCTTGAATCCATGATTTCCAGTTTTATAGTGACATTACATTACATCAAAATTGTTCTAATTGATATAGCTATTTTTATTCTCATTTATCTATTTCATCAATTTTCGTCCACTATTTATTTATTTTGATTCCATAGTTTACAATTTTTTATATCCCATTCACTATTATATACTCTTTTAATGAGGCAATAGTCTTTCGATAGACATCGTTTCCCCTCACTTCTAGTTGGTAGCCTTTAGAATTTGGTGAAATGCTTTTGAGGCCATGTGACCCACCGAGCTCGGGCCACACATTATGTGGCATCCATTTCTGAGACGTCATATGATGCTAGGTGTGTGTCACATTAATGGGAGAGCCCAAGGGGGGGATCAAGTCTCATGTTAGAGGGAGGATGGGTGTGTTAACTATTTTTATTATTAAATTAAATATATTTTTTTACTTTAAAATAATTAATAATAATATAAATTTTATTTTAATGAAATTGAATAATGTAAAAGTACCATATGTAGGGTCTAATTGACATGGTTTCCATAAATTTAATGAAATACATTGAAAACCCACTCTGTATAAAACACAAGATTCCAGAGATTAAATGAAATTGGAGTCCAGAATTATAAGATCAAATTAATATTTTTAAAACAACCATATAATTTGAGAAGAATAAAATGGAATCAAAATAAATATTTTAGTTTTTTATTTGTTTAAAATAATATACAACTGACCGGATTAATGTCATGAAGAAGATGTAATGTATTGAATCCACATAAAATCCCATACATCTAAAATTGAATCTTATTTTAACAAATTCCCTCAAATCAGTTGTTTTATGAATATAATAACATATAAGGAATGATCATAGAACAACTATTAATGAAACACATTCACACATTAGAATTATTACATGGAATCTACCTATGTAAAAATCACGGAATCCACAAATATTCATGATGTAATTTATTCTAGTAGTTATATTTCAAATTCCTTTATCTTAACTCTCACCCATAATGCCTCCCAAAATTCAAAAAACAACGTCAATATAAATGATTCTAAATGCAATAATGGTATACCAAAAACTTGTGGAGATAAAATATGTCAGGGAATGTAATGAGTAATACTCTTGAATTTTTATATGACATTACACCATTGTTCCTAATATTTTTGTATATTAATTTAAATTTTATCTTAATATGGATATATATTGGGCTTTTATAAAACTCAACTCCAATTATATTTTATATTATTATAATTTCACAATGCACACTTTTAACCAAAATTTTCTAGTAATGAGTTTTTACATTGTTTTAAAAAATACTACATTATACTTTTCTCACATATAATGATTATGTAAGAATAATTATTACATTAAAAATATTATTATAGGATCAAAATGTCACTAATAAAATTTGGGATCAAATTGTATGACTTATCATCACTATTCAACATCCTTAAATCCTTTGGTGTGATAAAATAATATAGAATATAAATATTATGGTGATCAATATATTGATCTATATATTATTAGTATATATATATTTATAATAGTATCAAAATTATTTTTATTTCATTCCATAGTGTATCAATTGATTATATCATCTATTTTTTCTTGACATTATCTTTAATCATCCATCATAATTTCTTTTTATATTGTATTAAATAACCATTTTTATTACCTCGATCGATGACATGCTATTTGATAAATCCAAAACTACTTTCATATATATAATATCCTGATACTTGATGTGTTAATGTATTCATTTATTATCAAACACTAATCTCTATTATATCCTATAATTTATAATTTCCATAGCTTCTTTATCATCTAGATAATCCACATATGCCCGGAAAAAACAAGAAATAAATAACAAAAAATAAGTGAAAAGGTACTTGATTGTTTAAACTCCCTAAAAAGTATATAATACAATAACAAAAAAATACTGGAATATTTCATATATTTCATTCCATGATTTTAATATAATAATATCATAAAATCCACATGGGAGATATAAACAACCATATATTGTTTTTCGTACCTCCTTAGATATATTATGCAAATATCCTGCATGATATTTCTTTTTTAATATACCAATATTAAATTTGTTTTTTTTATTAATTTATTTTCATGTTATTTTATATGTTATATATATTGATTTATATATCAAACACTGTCATAGATTATGATATGAATTCTTTCCCTTGAGTTCCATTTATCATTATATGATATATGAATGTATATAAAAAAATAACACAGTATCACATGAATAATTCACATAATTCCTTTGATAAAGTTAATATAAAAGTCTCATAAAATCCACATGAATGAAATAAACAAAAAAAAATTGGTGGTTTATATCCCTTGGATATATTATCCAACTAATGTGTGTGATATTCCCTTTTTGGCCAAAAAATATTAAATTACGTTTTTAATGAATAATGAAATTTCATGAAATTTCAACATGTAATTTATATTTATCATTGCAACATACTTTTTTATATCTTATGATATGATATTTTTTGCATTAGTGAGATTTATAGTCCCTATGATATTATTATAACAATAGAGTTTATTTTTTTCATAAAATATGTTTTTCCCATATCATTATCTATGTTATTCCATCAATACACTAATTTTTTATAATATCCATCAACAATATAATCCTACTACATATGGAATTCTTATATTGTATTAGTTATTATATCCATAGAGTAAATGTGTTTTTAAAAGAAAAATATCAAATTGTCTAATGCCTATTTTTTATAAATATTTTATCAACAAAAAACCTCAATATTATCAACTCCACTAATATTTAAATCCTCCAAATCATCTTGATGAATTTTTAATTCTTTTAATACATAAAAACAACCATTTAATAAAAAAATGGTTTATTTCTAAAATCATTATACACCCTGGACATTGAGTAATTTTTTTAAAAAAATACATAATTTATAAAAAAATCAAATCATTGTTTCTAATATTATCCACTATATCATTGGATATGTCATTCAAGAAACTTAATGGATATATAAAGTTATCTAGAAATATTTATTTAATAACAAATAACCATTAACATTTTATATATAAAATATAGTATACAATATGGAATGTTTATAATAATCTTACACATTTAATTTTTTTCAATGTCCAATGTTATTTACAACACTTCATTCCATTACTAAAAATAAATTTATATGTATTGTTTTTCAAAAAATGACTTTCATATTTTTTAAGGTGTCATTTAAAATCATAGAGAGGAAATAATAAATGACAGATTTTATACTAAATTATCTACTACATTATATAAAACCATACGCTTAATATTATATTTAGATAATGTCTATTAAACATTCATAATCAATGTTCATCATTCATAGACATTTTTCATTAATTACTTAATATGATCCACCTAAAATATATAACTACTATTATGTTTTGTTAAATTTATGATTCTTATTATAAAACCCAATATTGGTTTGAAAATGAAAAATAAGAACAAGAGGGAATGGTATTATACCTAATGTACCAATATAAGAAGAAAATTATTGACATCATGGGTTACCCTATGATTTTACTATATTTGAGTATCAAAATATGTATTATATATTTTCAATATTCCCAATATATGGAAGGAATTTTTCATACATATTTTACAATCTTATTCAATGATTATAATGATTTATATTATTTTTCATACTGTATTTAAAATAATATATATTTTCACTATGTTTTTTTCCTTTCATGATAAAACTTTTATAAACCAAATTTATTGGAAGATCATTCTAATAATATCCATTTTAAACCTAACATAACAATATATACCTAAACTCTGTAAATTATTAAATGATCCATCAACATGAAATACAACATCATTGGGTATCTCTTTACCAGCTATATAGAAATTATTATTTCCTCTTATTTTGAGATCAGTGTTTTTTTAGGATTTATTATATTATTATTATTAGGCCATCCAATAGAAAATTTAAATATATAGAAATGATAGTTACATATACACTCTCTATAATACATGTATCTAAATTATTATTACGTTAATATTTAATTGAATATACATAATTTTTAAATAATTTTTTATCATTTTATCTCATATAAATATTCACATCGTATATTTTATCCTTAAATCTCATATATTCGGAATTTTATTTTTCCAACTTATATATAGGGGTAGAAATATATTATTCAAATAAATTATATAATATTTTTTCTTCACATTAAAAAACATTCTCTGAAGAATTTTTATCTAAGAACATGGACACTTCTAAGAGTCCCAAATTATTATATTACACTGTTTCTAAAATATGCAAAAATAAAATAATTTAAAGATAATATATGATTTTTATTACAATTATTATTTATTTTTTATATTTAATTTATTTTCCACATCCTTTAATTGTTTTAAAAATATCTTATTATTCTATTATATTCAAAATAATAAAATTCACCTTCAAATGATCAATTTATTTATCTTTAATGATAAATATTACGATGTATTCAATTTAATTCTTTTTGAGTCATTTTATTCAATTTTATGTATATATTATAATAATTTCATGAGTTAAAATTAATCAAATGTGTTGTTTTTTTATTATAAAGATATAGTTATCTTTCAAAATTCTATATTCCATTATTTATTTCTTTTGAAAATAAAAAAATAACTCTATATAATTTCATTACTATTCTTCATCTATTGAAATATATAATTTTTATTTTATACATATTAATAAATATATACACACTTAGAATAAATAATTATTATATGACAATTACAAAAATATTTCTTTTTATCCAATATTATATTCTTAAAGTCAAATAAAATTATTTTATTCATTAATTCCTCCACCATGTTTCAATATATTTCAATGATTATTCAATATTTTTCTAACGACCCATCCTATTTATATAATAAATTAATTATTTCCAAGAAAATTATCAATATGAAATTTATTTTCAAATTCAAATATGGAATTTACTTACCTATTTCAGATCTTATAATTTTCTTCACAGCCCATTTTAAGAAAATCAGCATCAATTTTCGATTAATTTATATGGATGTTCTTTTTGTGGATTAAATTTTCAATTTCATACATTGTTATAATTTCAACTAGGACTTCTTGATAAATTATCATCTTCATCACAATAAATTCAAATTGGGAATAATTCTATTATTTACCTACATCTAATATCATAAGTATGAAAGGTTCATTAAAATTTTCATTTTCCTAAACAACTACAGATTGATGCATATCTTACTAACCAATTTTTTTCGTTTTCATAGTAATATTTCTAAATATAAATATTTATTATTTTTTAGTTGTTTATTATACCATAGTGAAAATATTTTTGGGTAATACATTTATTATGGTGTAGTACTATTTAATAGTGGTTTATGTTTGTATAATTATTCCATATAATGTTTTTATTTATAGTTAATTTTATGGTGGTTCCTTTTGGGATATGTATTTTAATTAGAAATAATAAAATTAAATAATATGTAAAATAAATAATAAAATAATATTTTCATTGATAAAATATTTTTTTTAAATACACTATATTGTTTTATAGTGGTTTTTATTTAGAAACAGTTACTATAAACCATCAATAAAATTAGAAATAAATTAAAATAATAATAAAATTAATTTTAATAGGAAAAAAGAAATTATAAAAAAATTATTTAAAAAACTGCTACACAACTAAAGTGTGTATCACATGGTTTCAAATTTTCAAAAAACATTAAATGTAAACAAGAATCACATTGACTCATTGTTACCATAAAAAAAGTTATATTTTAGTGGAATTATTCTTAAAAATCGCATATTAATCATCTTTTTTTCACCTATGTTAAAAAAAATTACACTTTCTTTTCAATCACGTTTTAACATTAAATATATTTTTTAATTTAAAAATATAAATTTTTCCATTAATATAAAACCACATTTTGGATTCACACTATGATTATTCACACAATTCAAATATTAGTAAATGGTAGTTCAGTTATAATTTCACCTTAGTCTAAGAATATTTTCATGGTATGATCATATAAAAAAAATTATAACAATATTTAATCCTTTATATTAAAAAATAATATATTGGGATATTCATTGAAATCTTTATATGACATTCTCTTAAGCTTCAATAAAATAATTAATTATATTAAAAATAATCATGTTCCTATAGTCTCTTTTAAATAATTTTTCATTTTCTATATTTGATTGTGTAACAAAAAAAATTTATAGTAAAAATAAATAAATATTAAAAAATCACACATTGAATCTTAATTAAAATACATAATATGGAAATGATTTATTGTTCATTCAAATTTGAAATATATTAAATAATCATATTTTCCATATATTTTAATATCAATCAAGATTGTTTTTATTAGTTTGGGAACACGACATCCTTTATAGTTTAATTAGAATTTTAAATTTCAATACCCATACATTGAGTAATTAAAATCAAAACAGAAATTGAATCAAATTATCTTTTTATTTTGAAAAAAAATTATTAATAAAAGATTTTTTTTAAATTTATAGTTAATCAGATATTCTTTTTTTTGATTGAGGGTAAGGTTAAATTTTTGGCTATTGATCCCTTTTATATTCAAAAACTTCAATTTGATTCATTCCAACTATATCATGTGAGAGATTTACATTAAATTAATTTTTATATGATAATTATTTATCAAATACCATATAGTTAAATTGTAACGACCCAATGTTTTTCAATGGAAATTCCCTTCTTATAATTATGTAATAAAATAACATGAAAACACAATATAATGAACTAATAAGTGATAAGTGATCTTTAAACATAATTTTGTCACCCCTATGTTTGGAATTTTGAAAATCCAACATACACGGTTGTGTTCAGGATGATTTTTGGAGTCTAATGAAACAAAAATAATTTTTGGTGAATAGTAACCTACCCTGATGAATAGTAACATACCCTTATGAATAGTACTATGACCCTTATGAATAGTAAATTATCCAATATAAGAGTAACATTACCTATGAATAAAAAAATAAAATTTAGACATCTTAGAAAGTGACAATTTGACCTTAGTAAAATTTTTGGTATTTTTTAAGTCATAAATAATTGATTATAATGAAATACTTCATTTAAAAGAATATTTATTTCCCTAAAATGTATTAATAAATTATTTAACCATGTATTATAGTTTTTAGATAATGTTATAAGACCCTATATAATTTTTGAAAGCACTATAAAATAACTTTTAATCTTAAATTTATTTTATTTAATTAAATTGTGATTCTAAATAAATATTAAATTATTAATATTTAGAAAATTATTTATGAAAAATGGAATTTTCTTTTGGAATCTAAATGTCAAAAATGGTTTGGGTAAAGTTTTGGGATTTTTCTAAAATACCTGAATTTTTGGTGATCAGTAAAATACATTAATTTACCGAATAAATACATTATAATTAAAACCCACTATTCCTAACATCACAAGTGATGTATGCACCCAAATATCGAACTCACAGGCCTTATTTACTGTTATTGGTCGTTCAAGACTCACTATTCCTTATCTTAGGGGAAATTAATAAACTAATGAATTTTATATTTAGAAAACCCCTCTCCCCTCCAATATAAAAGCCACCGTTCACTCCCTCTTTTCCTCACACCTCTCAAGATCCAAGACTCCACTAAACTCTACCAAAAAACTATACCTATCCCCTCCCCCATGTCAAATATCTTCTTGTCTCATCAAAAGTCCAATCTTAGGCCCTTAAGGATGTTCTCAAGAGGAGGATTCTAAAGATAATTTCCCTCCCTCTTCTCCTTTAATTTCCTTTCAAGTTAAAGTACCTTTCTTGATCTCATCCAACCTATATTCAACCATTTTGTTTTTTAAATTCAATATTAAACATTTAATATAATTTTATGATTATAATGGGATATTATATCACCCCATACCCTTTCCCTCCTCTTTTTATTTTATTAAAGAGATTGTTGTTCATGAGGTGTTAATTTATCACCTTCAAAAATGACGTGCTCTCTTCTTCCATTTATTCATTCATATATGGTCATGAAACCATTTTTATGGTCGAACCAAAATACATTAAATGTATTATGTTCTATTTTATGTTATAGAAATAACTTATGGCCATTTTACTAAGTTAAATGTTAAAACAAGTTCACCGTGATCCGAAAACCACTCAAATTAACCCAAACTAATCATCATTTAATTCTTATATACTGATTCACCCACATGGATCAAATATAATTCATTATAAAATCATTAAATTTCCTGTAATATCACTAATAAATTCTAATATCATTTCTCGATGTTTACCCATGATCTACCCGAACTTAAATTTAAGAATACAAGTGAACCACCCAATAAAAACCATAAAAACCAACATCCCCGAACAATGTTTTTAAACTCTTAAGTCTTCCAAAGGAGAATAATATGACATAATGAAACTAGGATGAACCCTGTTAATGTAAAAATGGTCTTGTATTTCTAATTATTGAATATAATGTCATTACAAGACATTAAGGAGAATGAAGAATTCGGGTACAAGGTAAGGGGAAATTCTCGAACCCAACTTTCATCCTTTGGGTTCAACCTATTTCACTCCATTTTGATTTGGTCACTCCTTAAAGATCATTTTTTAATCATTTTATTTCCTTTTCCAAGATATACATGTTTTCTATTTATGTTTATGTCAGTTGAAATGTTTTCCGAAAGAACTCTTCTCTTAAGAAATCAACTTTTACCTCTCATTCAAGGTTGATGGTTCTTGTATCGAGTATGATGTTCCCTATTTCTTTTGTGAACCCAAAGTATATGAATGTGTTGTTATGAGATGAAAAACATTCCATTTCATGGTTTATTTATGTTCATTTTTGTTATATGTTTATTGTGGCATGGATGATAAATGATAATGTTATGATGTGACGGGTGCGCCCAGAATTATATAGCACAATATGAATGTTTAAATGTGACGGGTGCACCCGTAATTATATAGTGCTCCAATGAATTGGGTAATTTGATGAATCTCATGATTAAATGTAAAATTATGTGAGAACAATATACTATCATGGTTCACATGTATTTTTGGTAGTTATCCAATAAGACTTGATGATTCATTTGTATGCATTGCCACATTTCATGTCTTTTATTTTTGCTCCTCTCATGTTCATGATATTTTGTCTATGTAATGATTATGCTCACCCCATACTATATTTTTCCTATATATCCTCTTACTAGGCTTCTATATCACCCCTTTTGATGTATATCCCTTGGTGGCTATATGTACTAAGGATAGGACAAGTGCCACTAAGAATCTAGTGATGATGAAATTAAATAAATGATTATGGTTGATGTTGTATTTGTTATGTATAGTCCTATATTTCCCAAGACACTAAACCTTTGGATCCTATATGTGTAATACTATTATGTTTTTTATCTTTGAAATAATGTAATGGTAATGTATGAAATGGTCAGGATGCTATAGATGGTATCAGAGGCAAGGTTTAGTCAATTTGGGAATTGGGATTAGTGAACCCTAGAGAAAAAATCTTGTATGAGACTAAGTAAAAATATGCACAGAAGAATATTTACATAGAGATCCCATATTTTATATTTTGGTATAAATTTTTTAAATGAATAAATTATTCATGACTTGTTTACTTATGTTTTGTTCTAACCTTTTCTATTTTAGAAAATGGTGGGAACTCGTAGAAATCAGGCCAACAACTCATGCGAGGGCCAATGCAACGATTGCCCAAATGACATCTCCAATGATTTGGGAGGTGGAGTTCAAAACTTCATGGCAATGCTTACCCAATTATTCAGGTTATGAACAATAACCATAATAATTGGAAACATCCTCCTTCACCAAAGAGGGAGAAACTAGCTATCGAATGTTTTATGCGGAGATGACCACTGATGTTTTGTGGATCTTTAGATCAACTAGTTGTGGTACAGTGGGTCAACTCAATGGAGAAGATCATTTTTGTACTTCACTATTCATAGACGGAGAATGTGACTCTAGCCGTCTATCATCTGGATGGAGAGGCTGATCAATGGTGGTCTTTGATTAAGAACACCAAGCCAAGGGAGGAAATTGTAGAGATGGAATGGTAAGACTTTATGATATTGTTTCTTAATAAGTACATCCCACAAACTCTTCGCACAAAATGGAGAGAGAATTCATAGAGCTCATGAAAAAAGAATGAGAATCTATCACAACCTATGAAGCTAATTCCATGAGGATCGCAAGGTACGTTTCATGTTATTTTAATAAAAAATAATAGCAAAAATGATAGATTCTTTAGTGGATTAGAACCACACCTTCAAAAGGCTCTGGCAATTAGAGACATTGGGAGTTATGAAGAATTTATTCGGTGTGCACTCAAAGTGGAGATGGATTTTGGAGAATGGTCCCATGGATATGGTGATAAGAAAATAATGATGGAGTTTCAAGATGGTGGATCTAATGACAAATGTGGGAAGAAAAATCAATGATCCACATGATAAAATTGTGGGAAGTTGCCCTAAGGGAACTGCCTCAATGGGATGGGGAAATGCATCATGTGTGGGAAAGAAGGACACCATGATCAAGAGTGTCAAAAAGATATGAAAAGGATGGATAATGTAGCCGATGAAAGGAGATAACCACTCGTGGTTCAATACTACAACTGTAGGGAGCTAGGGCACTATACAAACTAGCGCACTAAACCTCGAGCTCTAGAGGGTAATCAGCGTCAGCAACCACTAAAGCCAAAGGAACAATGGAAGGCTTATTCCATCAGTACAGTGGATATGGATCATGATAATGAAGTTGTACATGGTACACTTCCAATTCACTCAATAATGGGAAAAGTCTTATTTGATTCTAGTTCTACGCATTCCTTTATATCTTGCAAGTTTACTAGAACTATAGAATTGAATCCCCGAAACCTTGAAGTAGAGATATCAGTAAAAACACCAAGTTGTGCAATCATTGCAATCGAAGTGTTTGAATATTCTCCTATTGGCGTATGTGGGAAGATTCTTATGGCAATTCTTGTAATGGTTCCCTTAGGGGAATACAATGCTATAATGGGATTGGATTGGATCTCGTTATATAGAGCACTCATAAACTGTTTGGAAAATGAAATATCTATTTATATTTCGAACCATCCCATGCTCCTATACCAATGCAAGGAAGATCATGAATCTCCTTTGAAAACTCCTTCAATTGGGTGGGTGTTGATTCCCTATGAATAATCATACCTCACCCAAATGGTTGAGATGAAGGAAAGTACCAACTTTGTGGAAGTTCCCATCGTGAGGGAATACGATGAGGTATTTCCCAAAGAGTTACCCAAAATTCCCCCGGATCGTGAGGTAGATTTCTCAATTGAATTGATACCCTGAGCTAATCCTATCTTAGAGTGCCACTATAGGATGGCTCCAATGGAACTGGAAGAGTTAAAGAAGTAGCTGAAAGAGAATATGGACAAAGGGTTCATACACCCTAGTGCATCACCTTGGGGTGCTCTAGTACTCTTTGTGACGAAGAAGGATGGAACAATGCAGTTTTGTATCGATTATCAGGAACTCAACAAGATCACCATAATGAACAAGTATCCTCTCCCAAGGAGTGATGATTTGTTCGAATAGTTATAAGGAGATAAATACTTGTCTATGGTGGATTCTGGTTCTATATATCATCAAATAAAGGTAAATTATGAAGATATTCATAAGGCTGCCTTCCGTACAAGGTATGTGAACGATGATTTTTTTGTGATTCCCTTTGGACTTACTAATGCCCCTGCAATCTTCGTGGATTGTATGAATAGAGTCTTTATACATTAAGTAGATAAATTTGTGGTAGAGTTTATCGATGATATTATCATCTACTCTAAGAGGAAGGAGGAACATGAAGAAAATTTAAGACTTGTGTTGGAGACATTGGGAAAGGAGAAGTTGTACTCCATGTTCAGCAGGTGTGACTTTTGGATGAATCAAGTCATGTTCTTGGGACATGTGATCACAAGTGAGGGAATTTTTTTTGGATCCTTCAAAGAAAAAGGCGATTGAGTAACGGCTTAGGCCCACTAGTGTCACAGAAATCCATAGAATTCAAGGATTAGTATGGTACTACCGATGTTTTTTGAGAAAATTCTCATGATTGTCAAGCCCACTAACTATGTTAACAAGGAATGAGGTAAAGTATGTCTAGACGGAAGAATGTGAGGGAACCTTCAAGGAGCTAAAAAGAAGGATGATCACTGCACTTGTAACCACACTACCAAAAAGTGGAAAATGTTTTTTGAAATACAGTGATGCTTCCAAGAAATGCTTGGGTTGTGTACTCATGAAAATGATAATGTGATAGCCTACACCTCCCTAAAATTGAAGATCCATGAGTAGAACTACACGACGCATGATCTAGAGCTGGCAGTAGTGATTTTTGGCTTGATAATCTGCTGGCACTACCTTTATGGCGAGAAGTGTGACATATACACTAACCATAATATCCAAAATTATATATTCACACAAAAGGAGCTCAATGTGCATCAAAGGAGATGGTTAGAGTTAATCAAGGATTATGATTTCTCTATTCACTATCATCCTGGAAAGGCGAACAAGGTAGCTGATGCTCTAAGCAGGAAAGAACCTGATACTCGATCCTTGTTGCTGATTGAGAAAGACCCTATCTTCTT
Organism: Viscum album; assembly: GCA_963277665.1. NCBI lineage: Eukaryota > Viridiplantae > Streptophyta > Magnoliopsida > Santalales > Viscaceae > Viscum > Viscum album. The sequence continues at coordinate 1,250,169,758 of OY728148.1, forward strand.
GGATATGTAATGAATGGATTTGGAAATAATAAGGGTAGGGGATACATCCTACCTTGCCCAAATGATTGTGCAACCATCCATCCAAGAGACTATTAAGAATGCACAAAAGGATGGTGTAGAGATACAAAAGAGGGTGAATGCAGTAAATGAAGGGAAGCTGCAAGAGTTCCATATCAACGATGATGGTGTGATTTGGTTTGGAACACGGATTTTTGTGCCTTCATCACCCAGGAATAAGATGGAGCTATTAGATAATTCACATAGATCAACTTTCTCTATCCATCCTGGGAGTACCAAGATGTATCATGATCTCCGAGAACACTTGTGGTGGGATAACATGAAGAAGGAGATTGTGAAATATATATCAAAGTTCTTGGTATGTCAGCAAGATAAAACTGAGTGGAAAAGTCCAAAGGAATGATGCATCCATTGCCGATACCCATGTGGAAATGGGAAACTGTTACTATGGACTTCACCACAGGTCTCCTGAAGACATCAAAGGGAAATAATGTGATATGGGTTGTGGTTGATCGACTCACCAAGACTACCCATTTTATAGCTATTCAGGAATACCTCTCACTTGAAAACATGAAAAGGTATATGTGAAGGAAGTGGTGAGACTGCACGGTGTTCCACTCTCAATTGTCTCTGACCGTGATCCATGGTTCACATCTACATTCTAGAGGTGACTTCAATATGCTTTGTGTACTGAATGATATTTCAGCACGGCCTGTCACCCCCAAACTAATGGCCAGTCTGAAAGGACTATTCAAACACATAAAGATATTCTAAGAGCCTTCTCTCTAGAATTCAAAGGAGGATGGGATCAGAATCTCCCATTTGTTGAGTTCTCAAACAACAATAGCTTTCACTCGAGTATTCAGATGGCTCCGTTTGATGCTCTTTATGTGATGTGATGTAGAACTCCAACCTGTTGGGATGAAGTTGGAGAATGGAAGCTACTTGGGCCCGATTTGGTTCAAGGGATGACAGAGAAGGTTCAAGTCATCTAGAAACACATCAATGCTGCTCGAAGTCAGAAAAAGATCTATACTGGCAACCATTGAAGGGACTTGGAGTTATACATTGGAGATAAATTCTTCCTTCAAATATCTCCATGGAAGAGTGTCATGAGATTTTGAAGAAAGTGAAGTTAAGCCAATGGTATATTGGCCCATTTGATATTTTTGACCACATAGGAGCCATGGCCTATCGTCTTGAACTTCCACAAAATATGGATGAAGTCCATGATGTGTTTAATGTTTCGCTACTAAGGAAGTACATACCAGACCCCTCACATGTACTAAACTCAGAGGTGGTGTAGCTAGAAGATTATCTCTCCTATAAGGAGCAGCAGGTAAAGATTATGGACCAATGTGATAAGGTTATACGCAACAAGAGAACCCATCATGTCAATGTGTTGTGGAGGAAAATTATATTTTAGGAGGCAACTTGGGAACCAGAAGGGGCATTGAAAGAGATGTACCCTCACCTTTTTGTGTCAAGTGAAATTTCGGGGGCAAAATTTCTTAACGGGGGAAGAATCTAACGACCCAAACATTTTTCAATGGAAATTACCTTCTTATAAATATGTCATAAAATAACATGAAAACACAAAATAATGAACTACTAAGTGATAAGTGACCTTTAAACATACTTTTTTAACCCCTATGTTTGAAATTTTGAAAATCCGTCATACACAGTTGTGTTCAAGATGATTATTGGAGTCTAATGAAACAAAAATAATATTTCGTGAATAACAACCTACCCTTATGAATAATAACATACCCTTATGAATATTAATTTGACCCATATGAATATTAAATTATCCAACATAAGAGTAACATTACATATGAATAATAAAATAAAATTTATACATCCTAGAAAGTTAAAATTTGACCTTATTAAATGTTTTGGTATTTTTTAAGTCATAAATAATTTATTATAATTAATTAATTAATTTAAAAGAATATTAAACTCTATAAATTTTTTCATAAATTATTGAATCAATGAATAATAGTTTTTAGATAATTTTATAAGATCCTACGTAATTTCTGAAAGCACTATAAAATCAGTTTTTATCTTAAAAACTATTTTATGTAAATTATTATTTTAAATAAATATTAAATTATTAATATTTAGAAAATTATTTTTGAATTATTTACTTCATTTTTTTCACGCATCAAAAAATGGTTGCTGTAATGTTTTGGGATTTTTTTGAGATACTTGAAATTTTTTTGAATAATAAAATACATTAATTTACTGAATAAATCCATTATAATTAAAACCCATTATCCCTAACATCACAAGTGATGTAATCACCAAAATCTATAACTCACATGCCTTATTTACTGTTATTGGTCGTTCAAGACTCAATATTCCTTGTCATAGGGGAAATTAATAACCTAATAAATTTTATATTAAGGAAACCCCTCTCCCCTCCACTGTAAAAGCCACCCTTCACTCCCTCTTTTCCCCACATCTCTCAAGCTCAAAACCTCCAATAAACTCTGCCCAATCAACTTCTCTATCCCCTACCCCACATCCAAGAGCTTCTGGTCTCATCAAAATACCATGATTGGTCCCTTAAGGAGGTTCTCAAGAGGAGGATTATAAAGGTAATTTCCCTCCCTCTTCTCCTTTAATTTCTTTTCAAGTTCAAGTTCTTTTCTTGATATATCCCCACCTATATTCATAAAAATTGTATTGTAACTCCAGTATTATACATATAATTTAATTTTATGATTCTAATAGGATATTATATCACCCCACACCCTTTCCCTCTTCCTTTTATTTTATTAAAGAGAACGGTGTTCATGAGGTGTCAATTTATCATCTTCAAAAATGACATGCTCTCTTCTTCCATTTCTACCTTCAGATCTGGTCATGAAACCATTTTTATGGTTGAACTAGAATATGTTATATTTTTTATGTTCTATTTTAAGTTCTATAAATAAATTATGGCCATATTACTAAGTGAAAAGTTAAAACAAATTCATTGTGAGCCGAAACCTCTCCAATTAACCTAAATAATCATCATTTAATTTTTATCTAATGATTCATCCACATGGATCTAATATAATTCATTATAAAATCATTAAATCTATTTTAATATCACTAATAACATTTAATATCATTTCTGGATGTTTACCCATGATCTACCCGAACTTTAATTTATGAATACAGGTGAACCACCCATGAAAAACCATAAAAACAAACAGCCCTGAACAATGTTTTTAACCTCTACAAGTATTACAAAGGAACATAATATGACATAATGAAACAAGAAATAACCCTATTTATTTAAAAATTGTTATGGATTTCTAATTAATGAATATAATTTCATTATACAGTACATTAAGGAGAAGTAATCATTCTAGTACAAGGTAAGTGGAAATTCTCAAAACCAACGTTCATCCTTCGGGTTCTACCTCTTTCACTCAATTTTGATATGGTCACTCATTAAAGATCATTTTTTCATAGTTTGATTTACTTTACTGGGATATTCATGTTTTCTAATGAAGAGTATGAAAATCCAAATTTTTTCCGAAAGAACTCTTCTCTTAAGAACTCAACTTTTACCTCGCATTCAAGGTTGATAGTTCTTTTATGAAGTATGTTGTTCCCTCTTTCTTTTGGGAACCCAATGATTATGACTGTGTTCTTATGAGATGAAACCAATTCCATTTCATGGGTTATTTATGTTCATTCATGTAATTTGTTCATTGTGTCATGCATGATAAGTAATAATGTTATGATGTGACGGGTGCACCCAGAATTATATAGCGCAATATGAATCTTTAAATGTGACGGGTGCGCCCAAAATTTTACAGCGCTTCAATGCATTAGGTAAAGTAATGAATCTCATGAGTAAATGTGAAATGATGTGTGAACATGTTTCTAGCTTGTTTCACATGAATGTGTGGTATTTAACCACTAAGACATGATGTTTCATTTTTATGCATTGCCCCATTTCAAGTCTTTTATTTATGCGCCTCTCATGTTCAGGATCTTTTTCATATGTTATGATTATGCTCACCCCATGCTATATTTTTCATATCAATCCTCTTACTGGGCTTCTAGATCACCCCGTTTGATTTATATCCTCAGGTGGTAACATTTACTAAGGAGAGGACAAGTTCCACTAAGAAGCTAGTGAAGAATAAATTAAATAAATGTTTATCGTTGATGTTGTATTTGTTATGTGTGGTCCTAGTTTTTCCAAGACACCGAACCATTGATTCCTCTATGTGTAATACTATTATTTTTTTTATCTTTGAAATTATTTAATAGTAATTTAAGAAAAGGTCGTGATGCTATATAAATATTATTCATTGTGTTTTTATCAATTAGGTCACCTGATACATTTTTTACATCTAAAACCGCATTCAAATAATATATATTCATACTAATTCATTCCATGAAAACTACTTGATGGATTATGATTCTTGTTTTTAACATTGAAAACATCACATTGCGAATATCAATAAATGTATATCATTTTTAGAATTAAACATACTTATGATATATGGTTGATTCACAACTCTCCACACTTTCATAGTATTATATTTAACTATTATATATAAAATATAAATGACTACCTGGTAATTAATTTATTGACTATTATCTAATAACGAGGAATTCAAATATTAACTAAATTCAATCCTAAAATATCAATGATTCTTAAATAAACATTTTACAATAAAAAATAACAGAAAAAATCATATATTAATTTTGATGAAAGTGTTAAAAATTTAAAATATAATTAAAATAATGTTTTCAAAAAAATATTTTACATACAATAATTAATGAATGAAAAATAATTTAGAAATGAACCATCGATATGACATTTATATTAAACAATTCAGTAGTTATGACAAAGAATATGTTGTTTTTAGGGGAAAAAATATATATTTAACTATATTTTTATTGGGTAATGGTATGCTAATTTGTATATATAGTTTAGTTAATCTGTATAATAAAATATTCATATGATATTAAATGGAAATTTAGTAAAAATTAAAATAATATCTTCTCCTTTTAATTAAAATTCACAAATATAGTAAAGTGAAAAATCCATGTTCCTATACACTGATTGTGAGATATTACATATATGATATGTTGAATTTTTTATGAAATTTTCATAGACATATTTTATACACATTAGAGTTCAATACCCATGTTTAGATAATTCATTTCATAAAATATGTCATGAAGTATCTTGTAAATTTAGTACAAAATGCCTCTCTCACCTAGACTAAGTATTAATTACATGATGTCAAATAATGGTTAAAATAATCTAACATTTATATATAGCTTAATTGTATGAAAAACCTATACCTATTCAAAGGATTGTAAGATTTTAAACTACAAAAAAATTAATAATTAATATTTATTTTAAATAAAAATCCTTTTATATTAACTATTGAAAAAACTTGTTCAAAAAAATTTCCCCAAAAATTCCATGATTCTGTCTAAATAATATTTTACCAACTAACAAATTTCATATTTATGGATTACAATAAAAACATTAACATTGAATATGAATTAAAATACAATATAAGGAGGAGAAACCATTTTACTTTTTCAGGACTCTACCACTTTAATCAGATGGCAAATTTTTTTGATTAAAATATATAAATATATATATGATATAGGTCTCACATGACAAATAAATAATTCTAAAACCATTCAATAAAAATATATTCATATAGATTGTCCAATTTTAAATAAGCTAGACGTATTTTAAAAGATATGATCTATCAATTATTCATTTAATTTTAGAAATATAATATGTTATTGGCTATTTTTAATCATAATTAAAAAACCAAATCTCGTCCTTAAAAATATCCAACATTTTTTTAACATTATTTCATGTCAATTATCATTAAAAATGAATTATAGTTCATAAGATATATCATTTTATTATATTAAAATTTATATAATATATGAAAACTAGGAATTCTTTCTTTCATTATTCATGGGACATATATGATTGGTAAACATACCAATAAATTAAAAAGTATGTAAAAAATTCTCATAATATTATCTAATAATTTTTTAAAACAATTAACTCAATGGTATTAAAAAAGGAATTGTTTGAACAATTACCTTATCAAAACAACAAATATTATCCTAAAAAATTTATTATTCGAAATATTAATACAAACTCATGTAATATTAATGTATTATCAAAATTTCAATATACTAAAATCAATACATTCCACTAAAATTCTATTATTTCAAATCGAATAAAAACCATGTAAAATATAACTCCATTGTAGTAGTAGTTATTATAGACCAAAATCTGTATATGGATTTATTAACACACTTCCATGATATAGTGAAAATATAAAACAATGTCTTAAAAAAATTAATTTATTAAATAATATATATATATATATATATTGTTCTTTTTTTAAAAATCATTTATGACATATTTTATATTTATAATATTTTTTTCATAAATAATGTAATTTCTTTATAATGTAATATATATATATATGTTTCTATATATAATTTTTTTAAAAAAATTATATATTTTATACATAATATAAATTGTTAAATATATATATAGTGTAATGTTTTGTAAATGTCATTATTTTAATTTATAATAATTTTTATATATAATGTATTTGATTTTTTTGACCACAACATTGAAATAAAAATTCTTTTATTGGTAATAAATAAATTTTTTATAACTAATACAAAAATAAACACCCATATAATATTTCCATGTGTAGTTTTTTATACAATATTCTTCTTAAAATGGAATTTGTGTTATCATTTTCCATAAATCATCATAATGAAATAAGTTTTCAAATAATTAATTTTGATAGTTTTTTGTGTATTATATATACTTTTAATATTTTAGTAACATTTAATTTTTTTAATTATTCTACTATGATTGTTTCATAAATTTTAATAAAATATTATATGCATTATAATTTCTTTTGTCTGATTTTTTATTCCTGATATAACAAAATATTAAATATATTTATGCATAAAATATGGATGACAGTTAATAGTCAACATTTCACTATTTGTATGGTCCTATAGTATCATTATAGAAAACCATTATAAATTTAATTTTAGAAGTAAAATACTAGGGGCTTGATTTTAATTTTATGTTATCCAAGAAATCTGAAATATTCTCACTAAAATGAATGTTAAAAATTTATTTACCAAATAAAATTATTATCTACAAAAAGTGTTGTTATAAGAAGAAAATATAGTTTTTTTCATTGAATTAAATTTCAATATGAATATGAATTAACGATATAATAATGTTTTATTATAAAATTTAGTAATAATTAGATCCAACACATTAATAGAATAAAAAAATTGATGAAATGGTTTTATAATTCTCTGCCACTTTATTTATTTCATCCATTCGAGTATACATTTTTTAATTTTCTTATAGTCTTGATGTCACTAATGGTAAAAGTATAATAGGGTTATAATTATTACTTAGGGTTATTTTAATATGTTTAATATAAATCTTCCAGTATATAATTTAGTTCCATATAATCATTATAAACACACAAAACAGATTATAACTTGTATTTACTATATCAATACATTTGTGTATTTGTTATCATTAATGATTTAAAAAAGAAAATATTTAACTAATTTTGTTTAATATGCCATTTTTTCAATTAATAAATAATGATGGTAGAGCAAACAAAATTAATGTAAATATTTTATAGCATATTTCATTTTTTTAATAATTCATAAAATACATTACAAACTATAGAATTAAGTGATGGATATGTGGATCAATGATGACAATAAAAACATTTATGGTCTTTTGGGGTCTCAAATAGGTGTAATTAATGGTATATATAATAGAGGATTTGTTTTGAAGTTGGAAATTACCTAGAATGGGTTTCATAAAGATGGATAATTTGATTGGTGTTTTACATTATGGTTATGGGGTTGAATTGTGATGTTCATCAAAGGAGAGGGGTTCTCTAGTAAGGAAATGTAATTTTGAAAATATCCCTTCCTCAAAAATGAATAATATTTGGAGAAAGTGTTAATATATTCATATAATTGCTCTCTAAAAAATGTTTATATTTGTAATAGAAACACAAAAGGACTCTTATTTAATTCAATTTATTAGTCACTATATAAAATAAATTACTTACTAACTATAATTTTGATATTTTAATGCCATCATAATTAATTAATAATTCAAATATTTTTGAATTGTTGACATTGAAACTACCGTATTATATTTTTATAAATTGTTTTCATAATAATAGAGGATATTAATTTTTTTAAAATTATATATATTATATAATTTTTGTTCTCTTAAAAATAAATTCTCTTAATTTGGATATTCTTCAATTTCATTATAGTTCTATTTAGTATATGAATCCATATGTCCTTCAGAAAAAAATAATATTTGAAATTAAAAACAATGATTTAAATCAACATATAAAAAATATTTAAACATTTTGAGAATCCATGATAAATATTTTTGGTATTAAAATGATCCCTGATAAAAATTATGTGTTTCACTGTTTTCATTTATTTAAAACATAAAAAATATATTTGATCTATTAGTTACCCCATCAATGGGATCTATCCATGGGATAATATATTAGTGGAAACAATCCATGATCTTAGTAATATGAGGGTCTGATAGCGGTGTAATTAATGATCAAAATAATTTAAAATATAATACTTATTGTATTGTATCTCACTCATTAAATATTTTTGTAATATTAAAAATTATTATGTATGATTGTAAGAACATAATGTAATATTATGTATGGAGGTAGGATTGAAATGAAAGTACTGATGTATGAATAATACAAAAAGAAGATAACATTTATTTAATTTATTTTCTAATAACATAGAAGTTAATATAAAGTGAATTGTAGACACTAGATACTTCCTAAAACACATATTTATCAATATTATGTATTTGGAGTCTTCAATCCTCATAAAGATTCAATTGAGTTTTTTTATTGAATACAATCTTGAAAACATTATCTAATTTCTAAAATCATAATTCCTTATTTCATGTTTTTCTTGGATCTTTCTTCAATTCCTGTTTTATTTTGATGTGTTTTAGTCCTTTCATATATGAAGACTGTTTGTTGGGGAAAATGACCTAAATTAGAATGATGTTTTTTTGAGATATCATAGTTGTTATATAAATATATAAACATGGTATGGGTTACGTTGTATGGGTTGAGTCACAGAGAGTTTGAATGGTGTAATGGACTATAATGATGTGGTGTAGTGGGAATTTAGATTTAACATAGATTCAGGGTGTGATATTTGCAATGTAATGGATCCCTAGTGGATATTTTTTATGTGACTACAAACATCAATATTACTACACCATTGAGAAAAATCTATTCTATGTTGACCTTTTTGATGCATATAGGGGTAGCTATCGATATCCCAATAACTATATTTTGGTGATAAGGGTATTCTATATCCCTCTAAAAGTATGTGGATATAGATTTGATCTACGCAATGGTTTCAGGAGTCTAGTTTACAAGGGGTGGTTGTGGTGTGTTTATATGTGGTCACACCATGACATGGCTATATTAAGTGTTCATGAACCTTGGAGATAAGGGTGGTTGTGTTTTATATATTTTTATATGATTAAATTCCACAAGGCCTAATTTATATATCATTTTATCCCCCAACACTATCTATCTATCTATTGTCTCTTTAACCCTACATAGAGGTGTTTTGAATCTACACAACTATATTATTCTTGTATTGATGATTGAAAGATCAAATCATATTTCCTTATGTTGAGTAAATATTCTAAAATGAGGTGTATTCACATATCTTAATCTGTCATCCACTAATAGTGATATATCATATTATTATTGATGAATGTAGTATCTGTTTTTATGTGCCGTGACTCATGGTTGGATTTCTTGTTCTTCTACACCTTCATTCATCATGGGTGTATCACATTGTTGGTGTTGAGTATGATTGATCATTTTACTGATTTTATGTGGTTCTATATGAATTTTACATATAATTTAAACCAATAATGGATTTATATTTTTTAAATGATATTTAAATAACTTTAAAACCCATATTTGAGATTTATTCATTATTTTGATATATTTATAGAAATTAGTAAAAACCTACAATTTCAAAAGCATTAAAATATTATCGCTAATTTGATAAAATTTATTGGCTGATTTTGAATAAAAAATCCGGTAATTGGATTAATGAAAATAATGATTATAATATTTAATAAATGATGAAAACCTATGTTTTGGATTTGAAAGCAGAGAGGTTGGATAAAAACTGAAGGTGGGGACTAAAATTTTGAACATTTTTTAAATATATGGTTGATTGAATAACGGATGAACATGTGAAACTTGGCATTATGTTCATTAAAAGGACATGAATGCTAAGAGTTTTTCCTACAACACTGGGTTGATCATGAAGAAATTGATATAAAAATGACGTGGCATTATTTTTTCCCCATTGGTGAGCTATGTTCCAATGGCCAAAGACATGATATATATGTACACAATATACCTAGATCACTGATGATTTTTGCGATGGTACTATTTTCAAAAACTAACGTATTACATGGTTTTATACATGATTCAATGATATACATGATTTTCTGAAAAAAAAAACCTTGATTTATGAAAAAATATTAATAATGTCAATGGATTTATATTATGTTTTTATATAAAATTTTTATATAATAATTATATATATATCCACCATTTTTTTATTATGAAATCTGGTTTTGTTAAGAATATGTATATCCCATGAAATGTATTTTTTTATTTAAATTGAAATAAAATATTATTTAATTTTTATTCAATTGATTATGAAACATTTAGAGGCACCCTAAAATGATTTTAACCTCTCACAATGACATTTCCATTAGGTATTTTTTAATAATTCTATTCATTATCCATGAAAATGAATATCATCACATCTAGGTGGGTGATGTTCTTGATCATTGGCACTGAGAGTTATTTAGATGACCGATAGAGATGTAATCAACTTTTTATATGGTTTTATCTTTAATATTATCATAAAAAATGTTGTTTGTTGTGATGATATACTTTTTTGGTATTATTTTACATATTTTATTCTGGTTCTCTCTCCAATTGTAGTGTTGATAATGCTAAGATATATCTTTTATCTTCTTTATTAATGTGGCAATATGATTCCCTCATGTGTATTTTAGTTTTCCAGGTACATATATCAATCTCATTGGGATCAAGAATCCCATTCAGTTAATGTTAGAAGAAAATAATGTATCAGCATTCTAGGATGTCAATGATAGCTCATCTAAAATTGGTATCACAGCTCTAGGATATGTCCTTTACCTTTCCATGATGTCTATATTCCTTATCGGTTTTCTGGTAGATATTAGGAATGATTGATATGACATAGAAGGTAGTTTTTAATTAGTACATTTCTTTCCATCATCGTAAAAATTCCTAAGTGACCACGGGTGTTTTGAAATCATGTATTTTTGAATTTATTTTACTAATTATATACATTACCCTACTTATGATCTTTGTATGTCAAATACCTGATCTTGGATTTATCATCATGGAATTGATATTTCTATAAATATTTTTTGAGTTAACGATCTTTTCATCTTTGTTGATGATTTCAATGTTCCATATTTATTTTTGGTAGCCTCAAGCCTCTAGGGAGTCTTCAGAATATGACGCATGAAGAAGATAGTAATAACAATAGTAGGAGAATCCAATGGTTTTGTAGATTCTTTTTGAGATATATGCTTGTATTTTCCATGTTTAGTGAAATGTTTCAGCTTCTGTTATGATTTAAGATCCAATATTGAATTGTTATGGGGATGGATATTGAGATTGTTCTCAAAATATTCTTCACCTAAAATTACCATAATTCAATGGTAATATTGTTCCTCAAGAGGATTATGATTTGTTATCAAATATCAAGGTTCATTTTGTGTTCTTAGAATCACCTAATTCAATTAATGTGAAGTATGATACTTTTATGCTTAAGGGGCTTAAAAGGATATGGTGTAATTTGATGGTTATGTAATGGAAGAATTATTTATTATAGTGGAAATAATTTTGTGTTTTTATATCTTATATGATTATATTTGATTCAATATTGATTGAAATGTCAACCTTAAGATAGGTGATTGGACCATGTCCTAGAATGTTATTAGATTTGCAAATATTGGTTAGTTTTCTCCTTAGTTATTGAATAATATGAAACTAGAGGTTTTATTATTTGAGATATTTCATAAATTTTATGTTTGATCATAGGATTTCATGTGTATTATCACTTGTTATACTAATGTACATGATAGAATATGGGATTATGATAATGACTCTAATTGATTGTAAGGAATGGCGGGAGTTCTGTTTTCTCCCAATGGTAATTATATGGGATCTATTAAATAAAATATAATGTATAATGAGTATTTTTTAGGTAATAGATATGAGGTAACATTCAAAACACTTGTATTTAATGTATGATATCTATTTACTTACTATTAATGTGTAATTTCTCTACACACAAAATAGAATTATACCAACGAACCAAAGGTCTATAGTTTATATGATAACATAAGGAAAAATATATAGTTTCATTCATTTAATATCTTTTTCATGTATTTGAACAATATCATCATCAAAAATATATATTAATGTGAATAAAACTTTTTCTAGGGAAATGAAAACATATAAAAAAGAATTTGGAATGAATATTATCAATGATGTGGAAGATTATCTAGAGGAAGATGATATGGGTATAATTATTTTGAGATGTATCATCACAAAATCATCATATTTAGAGATAGTTTTATTTGATAATTTTGATTTAGGCACATTTATAATGACCCATATAATGAAATTTATGAATCCTAATTTAAATATTTTTCTTATGAGAGGGATATTAATACCCCCTGAGAATGAATAAAGATCATGGCCATTGGAATACTGCTAGTTTTTTCACATTAACAATGATATTACACACATGAGGTGTTTTTATTCTCAAAATAAAACCACGTGAGGTCATTCATGTGATGAATTTGTTGATTTCTCAAAATTCCCAGATTGAAATTTACCTTCGATGGTTTTCCATTAAAATTATCAGTAGGGTATATTACATTTTTCTTGGAGAATGACTCACAATATTTAGTAGAGATATACTTAATTTAGAGAGTTTGGTAGGGTAATATAATTGCCTTATTTTTAATTGGAGAAACAATATTTGATTAATGAACTCTCTCATGTTATTGTCGAGTTTCCCAATGTTTTACCTTTTGATATCCTTGGCTTTTAACTGGAAATTCTAGTGGAGTTTTATAATGGTATAGTACCGAATTCTAAGCTAGTGTTTTTTATTCATACCTTATGGAACTAATAGATAATATATAATTGAAATCTATATAGGATGATCTACTAGATAATTCATTCATACACTAGAGTGTATCAACATGGAAGGCACCTATTATTTTTGGTAAAAAATATATTAAAAAATTAAAATTTATATTGATTATAGTAAATTTAATTGAGTTAGAATAAAAAACATATTTCTATTACGAAATACTAATTGTCCATCTGACAAGTTGAAATGGGTTTTTTGGTATTCAAATATTAACATTTTATATGGTTACTATATGTTGATAAAAAAAATATTGTCATTTAGAAAACAACCGTCATGATTTGGTATGGACATTATGAGTATATTGTTCTATAATTTATCCTATCAAATTCTTTTTTTTAGTTTTAAAGAATATGATATTTCATTTATACCCTAAATCATTTACTGTGGTTGTTATGGATGTCATCATTTATTTCTCTATTATTGAGAAGAACCATTTGAATAAATTAATAATAGGTCTGGAGATGTTGATTAAAAAATAACTCAATAGCACATTATTAAAATCTTATTTATGGATACTGAAATATATGTACATGGGAATAATTGTCTCAGAACTTGGTAAATTATTTTATATAGTTAAGGTTATTTCTATTATGACAAGGGAGAAACAACATAATATCATAAATATGTTAATATTTAATGGATTATATGAATATTGCTATATATTTATCAAATATTTATCTATACTGGATACATCAATGTCTTATATCACCGATAATGGAGTGTAGTTAATCTAGGATGAGGATTGATTGTGTTCTTTAATTGTGTAAAAAATTAATATGATGATTTTACTTTTAAGTACATTTCTAGAGGTTATTTAGGGATATGTGGTCTTCTATGACACATCAGGATCATTTTTGGGTTTTTTCCTTTTGTAGGGTGATCTTACTGTATCATATGACTATATATATTTAAGACCACATTAGATGAATTAACTGAATCATGATTCTAGCTCACAGCTAAGACAATTTCTTTTAATATTTTAATGAATTTACATATTTGATATAGTTTTACTATTTAGTTTCACCAAAAAATATTTTCTTATGTATAATCTAAAAAATATTTCAATTTATAATAGAGGAGTTTGTGGATGTACTTGTGTAATTTTAAATTTGACATTACATATACCCATGGTAAAGGGATTTTAATTTCTGATTCATTGATAAGTAATCTTCCAACATATTTCATGAAGGAATCATCAGTAGAGTAGAATATGATTGGTCTATTTACTCAGTTATATTTAGGATTCTGGGAGAATGTGTTTGAGAATGTTTTAAATAGTGTGCAATTGACCACCTGTATTAGGTAGATTATTCCTTGGGATAAGTTGGTTGATGATCAATTCCATAGATTTAGGTACTCTCGTTATGTTGGGGAGACCATTATTGAGTTTTCATTATATATAGATGATATGTTATATTTTTGAATTTATATTGATGTCTATTTTCCTATTACAATGGTTATGATTGGTGACTTACACAATTACAAATGTGTGGTACACCCTGGAACCACAATGATGTTCTAGGATATATGATGAAAATTCATGGCTCCATTTATCATATAAGACATTTTTTGCTCGGTATATCATTATTGTACCTTCCACCATATCGATGATGAAAATGACGGAAATTCATGTTTTATTCAGACACATTGAATGCCGATATAAATGTTTGAAGAGATTTATATAGATAATGTATTTTACTTCTGGGAACTAAAAAAAGAAAGAAATAGATATTGATTATGATTGATAGGATGACCAAATAATCACATATTATAAAAAGATTCCATGAGTTTCCTTGTATATTTCATATTAAAATATAATCCATGAATATATGTCCAAACAAAGCTAACTATACATTTTCTTGAGGATAAAATTTTTTCTTACGTAATTGAATTCTGTGGTTCTTGGAAATTCCGTTTTTGATTTCTTGAGCTTTCCTATAATAATAGTTACCATTCCACAATAAATATGTCCCCTTTTGAGGCCACGAATTTATGGTTCTTTATATATCTATTTATTTCATCAAGATTGGTTAATGTTAATTAGTGTGATAGTGTTTGGTCCAATATCAAACCATAATAATATAGTATATTCCATATAAGATATTGACACCAAAGAGTCTTTAAAAATCCTATGATGATATTCATCATTAATAGTTGGATTTTTATTAGTGACGAGGTTTTTTTAGAGTTCTAACATGTTTATGTTATTGAAGTGTTAAGATATCTAGAAATATGCCACAGAGTTATTTGGGTCTATTTATGACTAATTGGATAGAGAGAATGTTTTTTTACTATTTTAAACACCCACCATAGTTAACATTAATCCACATCATGTTATATGAATCTATGATTAAAAATTATCATTTTAACACTTCCCATGTTATGAGATCGGGCCATTTTTATGTTTACCCTGATTTATCAATGAATGAGAATCTAGAAAGAATATTTTCCCTCTTATAAAATGGTTCTTCAAGATTAGATGATTTATTTGGTACATGTTTCATGGTAAAATGATTTTATTTCACATCATACAAGGAAGAATGACTGAATATTGAAGGAGTAGTAACCCTATCTATATGATATGGAATCTTCATGAAAATAATTATTGGTAATGAATGTGTTTATAGTCGATACATATCATTATATCACTATAATACATCATGTATTTCTTGACTATTGTTTATATTTCATTTATTTTTGTGGAGTTATGGGCCTTTGGATTATATATATAATTTATTGGGGAAAAAGACAAAATTTTGAAGGATATATGTATGTTTAAGTTAATGAAGTCTGGAAAGAAATTTATTATCCAGATCTACATTGTTGTGTAAGGGATGTTGTCTGGATATGACCAATTATGTTATTAACCATTGATATATAGATTATCAGATCTTTAGGATAGATATAGCTATGGGGTAGTTTTTTGGATGCATTGTGTATCCAAGGAAGTTGTTTGCTAGTGATAAATAACGTTTTAGTATAGTTACTCTGTTGATGGTTTTATGTGCCACATGGCATTGGATGATGAATTTTGGTGTCACTATCAATTCAGTATTTACTATAGTGTGATCCTTAGGATAAACCAAGGCCTTCCACCAAGTTAACTCGATCTGGTTATGGTTTTTGAAATGGATTATGGTGGTCGATTGACAATGGGTGGCTAAATTATAGTCTACTATTGCTATGTAATGGCATGCATATTTTCTTTTTTTGGTACAATGTTTATGAGGGAATGTCATTGAATTTTTGTTATACTCATGACTACCCTAAACCTTTTTGTATCTTATGTGTCCCTCTTTGACTATCACTACACCATTTATCTCTTTAAGGATCCCAAGCAGTATTTGGATTCCTCTGGTATCCATTTTTCATACTGAAGAATTGGTGATCATGTCAAATCGCTTTATAATGAATAAATATATTCCCATGTGTTTGCATCAAATATCATTTTTTGTACTCTTTATAGAAGTGCGTATAGTCATATTAATGATATATATAATATATTTTGGGATAAAAAATTATTCTAGGTTCAACCTCTTGATCACATGCCCCTTAATTATTCATTGGAGGACCCCAATGCAAGTGTTGGGATGGTTTGATCATGTGAATAATGGTAGGTGGTTCCATATTACTTTTTTAAATAGTTAAAAATTTCAATTTCTAGATTAATTTAAATTGAGTTCTTAAATGATTTAAATACCAATATGTGATATGTTTGGTGGATAATTTTGATAATTTCATGGAAACTGTGAATCCCCACATTTTCAATGGAATTGAAATTATTGGGAAGATTTGAAAAAGTATTTATGGGATCATTTGAAAATTTATTATAAGATAAATGGATTAAATTGAAAGATGATTTGAAAAGGAATGCATTTATGAAAACATATGTTTTTATTTTTAAATGGGAAAGTAATCTTAAAATATGGATATTTCCAAATCTATTTTTAACTTAATTTAAATGAAATTTATCCCCATAACTGATTTATTTATTCACTAAAGCACATGTGTGCCGAAGTTATAGTGGGTAGTGACAAAATTAATTCTATGTTCTTACCCCGTAACACATGGTTGATGATGAAAACATTCACATAAACATATTATTTTTGGTTTTCTCATGTTGGGGAGTTATTACCTAGAATCTGGAGTCATAGGACATGTGAACACATTGTGCAGAGATCAAAAATGAGTTGTTCAAGGATTCTATTTATGGAAATAATCATACTGTATGTATTGATACATTTTGTTTTTATGTAAATTATTTTATAATTACATACCATTGATTCAATGAAATATTTTATTCATGCCAATTTATTAATATAATATTTTACATAATGTTTTCACATAATAATATGTTGATATATCCTTAATCTTTATTTAAATACAAAAATGTTTGGATAAAATGAAATAAATTTCATTCCATTCTTTTTTTTAAATTAAATTAAAATTTGAAAAAAGATTTATGAAGTTAATTATGAATCATTTTTTGATACTATATTAGTTTTATA
Source organism: Viscum album (assembly GCA_963277665.1). Lineage (NCBI taxonomy): Eukaryota > Viridiplantae > Streptophyta > Magnoliopsida > Santalales > Viscaceae > Viscum > Viscum album. The sequence goes on from OY728148.1 coordinate 1,250,187,670, forward strand.
TATCACCTCCAAAAATATAATTAAGTAATTAGTATATCATCTTATCCCATGTACATGATAATAAAAATAGACACATTGTGGGGTTTTATGTTCTCCACTATTGGGAACCAGTGTAATGATGATTACCATTAGAGATGTGATACAGTTGTTACATAGGATTATAATTGAGACTTATCTTTATAACAATTGTTTCTAATGATAATTTATTTATGTGGTATTTATTACATAGTTGATTTTGGAATGTTCTCTCATTGACGTGATGGACATATTGACATGTATCTTATATCATCCACAATATTGTGGAAAAAACATTACCTCACAGGTATTGTATGATTCTATGTAATATTTTTGTCCCATAGTGATTTGGAAAGCACTAGGATCCATGGATGATCTGGTTCAGGTTTCTGGTTAACATGTTATCATGGTTGGTTTCTGAAATGATTGTTCTATTGAGTATAGAGTATATAATTTTACTCTAGGATAAGCCAGCATTGAATTAATTTCATGATTTGGAAAAGATAAAAACATATATTTGTTCATATACTCTAAAAAATTAATCTTTCTATTATGATATGATTATGGGAGAGGAGAACTAGACCATTATTTCATCATCAATGTTTATTTTACAATATTTATTGTATAATATTTTTCATCATATATCCCACGGTTTAGTCATTATAGTTTCATTAATTAAATAATATTTTTAAATAATATGTTTTTAATTCTTTGGTTAATATGCTTGATTATATGTTTCTTACATATTTATTTATAATCTTATCTTATTATATTGACTCTATAAACCCTATAAACTATAAATCTACAAATAGAATAATGGAAATAATGATAATTTAATATAAATGAATTAAAATAATCATATGATCAACATTGATAACAAACACTAAAATAAACATTTTCCCAGATCGATTACATACAAAGGTAGGGTATTTTATTTCAATCTACTTATTTGTTCTTACTGATTTAGATATTGTATTTAATAAATTAATATCTATTTTTTATAATGAAATGATTTTCCTTATCCATCAATATTTTTTTATTTTCATTTTATTTTGTGATTAATTGGAAACCCATTAGTGTGTACTAAATTCCTTATTGATGGATCTTAAATCCCTGATCCATGTATTTATAGACCTAAATTTTCTAATCATATAATTGTTAATAAAATAGAGTGATATGAACATTTATTATCTATGATGAAAGATGAGAACAAATAATCCACATATCCTCTTTCAACATCCCTCTATTCTCTATCATTCTCATATGTCATTATACTATTTATTCTCATGGCCATATTAGATTAGTAATGGTCTGTTGTAGTGGTGAAGGGGAAAAATAGAATGCATGTTTCATCATGTGGAAAACTATGGTGGGTCATTACAAGTAGAAGGTCTGGTTGCAGTGTAGTGGATTGGCATATATATATGGGTAGCAGGGTATGAGCCTAGGATTTATAGAGGTTATTTGGATACCTATAAAAATGTAGGATATGGAATCAAGGATAGCAACATCAATTGTAAATACAATTATATGAAAAATAAATGTGGATTCCAATTTTATTTTATGGGGAATCCTCTGGCCATCGTCATGTTCGACTTATTGTAGCACTAGGGGTGTCTAAGAAACATCCACATGGACCATTTATTTTTATAATATAAAATAAACTACTAATATTATTACTAAAAAATATGAATTTTTTTGATTTTTATTGAGAAATCAGATCAATGAAACATAAATTGTGCCACAAATATGATATTTATAAAAATGAATCATGGTCAATATTTGGTACCTAAATCATTCTCATGACAGGTTCCCCATTTCCCATCATGTATCATATCAAATGTTTGATAAAATTAAAATAATTATTTTAATCTATTGCATGTTTTTTATAACCGAATACCCTATCCTATAAATTTCCTCAAATAGATAGAAATGGTGAGATCAATTGAGAAATTCGGTGTCATTTGTGTGTCACTATATTCCAATTTATAACTTTTCGAAATATTGATGATGATAATGATTGACTGTGGATATTAGAGTTTCCTTATATATTTAAAATATCCATGGAGTATTAGAGATTTCAGGGTGTGTTTTACCTCCACTATCCTCAGATAAGAACATAAATCCCCATCCCCAGCATTAATATCTTTATATTCCCTGCATGGGATCCCATACCAAATTATCAAAGAGTGTTTGTATTCCCCAACACTAACTCATCACATGGGATCCTCTATCTATTGAGTTTACCCCCTGTATAACAATATCGTATTTTGGATAGGATCCATTACTAGATTCAGAATCCCACTACTTTCTATAGGGGTTTAATTCCCATCTATAATTTTAGTGAATAAGGGGGATCACTTCACATTGGTGGTTTTGATATATGTTTGGTTATATGAAAATGAATGAAAAATTGGTGTGGTGTTCCCTCCAATGGAAAAAATTCTCAATAAATGAGAAATTACCCCAGTCCAACATAGAATATAGTGAATGTGTATTATTTGGAATGAAAATTTATTAACTGTGTATTTTTGTTATGTGAGTACTAGACACACGTGATGTGTTTCCTTTCTAGTGAAATAAATCAGGATACCAACATTAGTTTTTCTACAAAAATTATTTCTCAAGGTCCCCTATTTAATAATATATCGGGAAATTTGTGTATAGAAGCTACACTTATTTAGACTTATCAATTTCCCAGATAAATGTAGAGATTTTTCAAATTTCTAATTATTTTTTTAACTCATACACTATCTAGTATAGGGATTCTAAGTTGACATATTGTGATGTATTTCATTCCTAGTTTCATAGATTCCTAAATGGTTTGATTATAATCACACATCCAAAGGATTTATTCAAATATGTTTTGTGTGTTTAAAAATTATGTATATTTTTGGTGATGGTCATGAAATATTTAGAGCTAATGTTTCTAGAATGGAGATAAATCATTTGAGTCAGGGTGATTCATTATGGATTATTGTGAATTTATTTGTGATTGTGACATTCATTGATATAAAACATTCTAGGAGTACTCAATGTGAGGAGGGGTTTATATTTTTAATGATAATATCATAATTAGAGGTCTATCTGATGTATGGTGATTATTTAATTTCCTTAATAGTGATATATTTGTATTGAATGTTTCAAACATGAATTGTATATAGTTTTTTATATATTTTTATATTTATTTGTTTTGGAATTTTTTATGTATTAAATATATGAATTTTTTCGAGGATGATATATTTGATGTCCTCTTGAACATTGATATATGATTACTCAGTTATAGTTACAATCCCATGGACAATTGGAGGTGTTATAGATATCCCACTCGTGGATTACCTTTGGTTTGGTTGGTTCGGCAATGGGTCAGGTCACATTGGAGTTGTATGAGATATGATTTTCCAGATACATGGATTCTATAGTTAATAGTCACATGAGAACTATTTTGAGTATTATTTTGATAGTTCTATGAGTGTATTGGCTTCTATTATAATATTATGGAGATCAGCACATGTGCGGCATCGAATTAATCTTGTCACCATGACTATGATAGAATAAATGTTTATTTAGATCCATAATAAATCATTTCTGGGTTCGGAGAAGGTAGGAACAAGTATCATATAAAATTATGATATAATTATTCATGTCCTATATATGTCACCTTATCCAAATAATCGATAACCCTATAATTTTATAGCATATTGATTTTAGAGAGATACCCACTGACATTCACCTTTTGTGTGAAATTATGTTTATGAGAAATTGTGCCTATAATTGGTCTTCTAAAACATAATTACTTATCAATGATGCATTTATATAGTAATATGATCAATGTATCATAAAATTGGGTGGTTTAGAAATTAATATATTTTAGGTTTTCCCATCAAACAACTTTCATCACATGTAAGTGATAATTGATTTTTCTTATTCGGAAAAAATCACACTCAAATATTGAAAAATAGATTTTCCAGTTTCACTGCTCAATATTCATACTTATTCCATGAAATGGTCATATTAAACATAAGATCCCATGATCCACTTGTAAAACCCTATAAACAACTGCGATCATGAAAAATCATTAGAATGTTTTTTATAATAGTTTTTATGAAATAACCCATATAGAATAGTACACAAATACATGTGGCATTCCATACATATCCCTAATGATGATCATGGTCACCTTGTTCTGTCTTATATCACATAAAATCATATAATAATTAAGAGGGAAGAATTTTTTCTCAAAATATCAGTGATAAATGAATAAAATTTTAAATAGAAACACTCATTAAGGAGAATATAAAATAATAAAATTGGTAAAAATACCAAAATAGTACATCATTAGATGACACAAAATATATGAATATAGGCTAAAAAACCATACCTAATATATTGACCACATCAACACTGGTCATATCTATCAATCTATGTCCCACTAATCACGTACATATTCCACCGTCAAGTGAAACATATCCTTTAACTGAATCATGAAAAAGATAATATATATATTCATAAATTCGAAGGTAGGTTGTGAGATAATTATCCCAATATTGTCCTAGAATGTTTTCCATAATAAATTCCATAAAAATTAATCCAGTAATGCATTAAATTTAAATGATACATGGAATTCATTGAATCCACTCAATTTAAATAATACATTTAATTCATTGAATTCTATCAATTTAAAAAAAACCATCAGGATGAAGAATATTATAGGTATATCAAAACATGATTAAATGAACATATTATATTGAAAATTTATAATAAAAATGTTAATGAATACATAGGATATATTATTTATGTAATGCATAATAAAATCAATCAAAAATGTTTTCATGCTTATATGACCTATGGTATGCTGGTTTCTAAATATATGATCATCGCACATTACATCAATCATGTTGACTCAGGATATATGTTGACACTAAAATAAAACCCCCATTTGGGGATCCCAATATGGTTAACCAATCTACATATCATTAGGTTATCCATCATGGTTAATCATGTTGTACATGGTTTAGTATGTGTTTTCCCCATTAATCCATTTATTCAGAGACTGAGTCCTAGTAGGCCTATCATAATCACCAACTAACTACATCAAATAACATATTATTAATCCATTAAATCAATAATTCCTTTTTTCATTCGGCCATTCATTGATTCATTCATTTTATATAAAACAATTCACATTAAATCAAACCCATATTTATAATTTAATTTCCCAATACTAGCTTTCATCATTACTTTTATTTAATAATTAATTCATAGGTATTCATAAAATACATTCCATTTTAAATTGATGTGACCAAATCTGTGTGAAATAACATAGAGTTGGAGGGGTGAATGAGTGACCCCTTTTAACATCTTTACAAAATGATTATTTTCAATTAAATCTCTGTGGATGGTTATAGCCTCTATCTACTATTCTTGTGTCTCTCATCCTTACCACGGATGATGTTGAGGATTTATAGACACTAAAAACAATGATTTACATGGTTTGGTTAGAATACATACTCCTTGTTGTTTTTGCTATTCTCCCCAACAGAGATTCCCCTCTATAATAAGATGTAATATTTCAATTATTTATATAGTATCAAATTTTATCTATCCTCACTCCCACAAGAGTTTCATTACAATGAATCTCATATTATTTCTAGATTCTCAGTAGACTTCACTCGAGTATTATTGAAGACTTCTTCTCATTAATCTTACAGTGTTCTTCTTTATCACTAATTGCACGATAAGCAACCAAAATTCAATTATTTTGATTCACTAATTATTTAACACTTTATCTTCACCCAAAATCCTTATAAATCACACATTAATGTGTACCTATTAAATAATCTTCAATATCCTTTTGTTATGTTTTGTTGGTTTTTCTCAAACATTTTGATCACCTGTGCTGATCAGATGGAATAGTAAATAATGCTCAGAAAATTAATCCTTAGTTGGATGAAGACCCCACCACACTTATATGTTGGAATATGGTGCACACAAAATCGTCATTAATATTATTGGGAAAGAATTATCTTGAATTATGTCTGCTCTATCTGTCTTCTTTAATTCTAAATCACTATCAACTCAGATATTAGACCTTCTTTCCTTATACCCCAAATCATCCTCAATGTAATTCACCTCATTCATTGGTTTCATATTTTGTAGATCCTCACATTTTCGGTTTCTCAATTGATTATACATAATTCATGGACATGCATGGTATCCAAAACATCTTATTTTGGTTGTCTTGATAATTTCTCGACTTGTGAATGGGCATGCATGAATGCATTCAATCTTTCACTTAATCTTCCACACCCAAAACCCTTTCCAGATTCTCTATCTTCTGACTTCGTTTTTCACATGTTCACACACAATCTTCCCTTTTTATTTATTTTTATATTCTATTTCATGCATTATCATTAGCATGCATTACTGTTCATAAAATGTTCTTTCACTTTTTTTCACACACACATGCTTTTTTTATTTTATTTATTATGTTTCATACATATATATTTTATCACATGAGCACTAATGTGGAATGAGATAACTTATCACACACACATATCAGGTGTATCAATTCTGGAACATGAGTATATGTGTATTATTCATGAACATGGTACACACTACCCTTGTCAATCTTCTTCTTCATAGATGCCTATTGCAAAAAAATTATGCTACAATAATGTCAAAAACAGTAGTATGTTTACATGAAAACCATGATATTCATAGATCATAAACATCACGATTCACAATGGATGTTCTTTCTTGCATGATTGAAGATCACTCGCTAACCATGAAAGAATCCCAGTTATCATTTCCTCGAGAGAGGTAGGGATATGAATTTCACTCTCTATTTTCTTCATGGATGGATTTTATTTATGAGGAATCAAAAAAAAATGTGTTTTATCACATTCAAATCCCAAACAATTTCAATGTTGAAGACCCATTAAACACCCATGGATCTCAGACGTTTAAAAAGTCCATTTTGGTTTAAGGAAACAGCAAACAACATTTTATTTTCTCTATTTCTAAAAGGGTGACTTCTTTTCGATGAATAGACCACTTTTATGTAAATATTATTTAAAAACAAATCCCAACTCATCCTTGATAACCAAATGATCCATGTAGCCCCGAATAATACATTTTCCCCACCCATATCCTATCTCAATTATTTTTTTCTTGAATGGTAATGAAATTGCATGCATTGTAGCATGATATTTAAATGATTCTTATGATGTATGTAAGGTCTGCATCGATTTGAAAAACTTGATCATGGATTACCTGTTGCAACTCCAGCATTTAAATGTGTCATGTGGTTGTAGTTTGAAGACAAATACATAGATGATATCTAGTCATTCGATAAGCTCTAATTGAATGGATACAACATGTTTGTGTTTTTAAAATAGATCATCAGATCAGATTATACAAGTTCAGATCATACCAATTGTGTTTGATCTCATCTATATTTCTCACATTGTTTTGTCTCATATAGAAATTTTTCATGGTTTTCAGCTCTTTTATACTACATCCCTTAACGTTAGTGGCTTAGAATACTCCTCCACCCATAGAACCCTCAAGTTTTGTGTTCACTTCTGTGCATGCACTGCACCCAATCTATGCCAAGGTTTTAAACCAAATGGTGGCACTCCATTGTATCTCCCATGTACCCGAGTGGGAATGTTCATGTATTCCCCATGCACTGTCTCAGCCTCATTATGGTCGGGTGGGTTTGACCTCAACTCCCCAAATTATAAAGAGTGTTGATCACCTGACTATATAACCTACAGGATGGGGAAACATATTTTTATATAAATGACCACTAAAAAATAAATTCCAACAAAATTATAATTTCCATTAAATAAAATAAAAAACCATCTTAAAATCATTTTTATTCTAAATCATTATTCCTCTACTTATATTCTATATGGAATTAATATTCCAAATATCAATAAAAAATTTTCTCAAGGTGAAAACTATATTTGAACACCACTTAGAAATTTTAGAAAAACACGTGTTTCTCATACCGTTCATCCAATCAGAAACCAATGGATGGATCATCCAATCTCATCATGAAATAATGTATTTCACGGAATTATTCAAATGTTGTTACAATCTATAATTCATTGAAACATTTCTTGGATATTAGGATCAATTCAAAAATTGACTGAAATGACATGGAGAATGATCAATCATTACACAAATTACATCTAATATGAAATCCAATGTCATTGTATGTATAGTGATTCTCTGATATACATTAGATTTGTATCAACTTCACCAGAGTCCATACTGGATCATCCCTTAGTCAAAAAAATTATGTTATGCATGGCGACATTATTCCATATCACCACTTCTATCATTATGTTTCCATACCCATATTGACACATTATTAATGTAAAATGGAACACTAATACCAATAATACCCACATTGTATTTTACTGTGAATATCTCCTATGAAAAACTTTTAATAGAGAATATGTGTTCCAATATTTTATATCCCTTATTGGAAATAATATGGAAAGGGTATGTGGGGACTATTCAAAAACATGGTCTATGACATTTAAATAATTTATATTTTAATATTTCTTAGAGAAACGGATGATGTCACTTGGTTCTCATAGAAAAAATCCTTTTTTAATTAACTCTTAAAATACTTGGGCAAAACTTGTTTGAAAAAATTAGAGATATGGATTAGTATTTCAATGATCAATATAAAAAACCATGTATGTTAAATCATCCATAGAATTTTTCAATTTTTATCCAAGTGGTTTGAAATAATCAGATATACCAATAAAATTTTTATTCCTACGCATATATCAAAATAAAAATTAAAAAGTTGAAATCAAAAGATAAATCTATTCATATAATCCCATATTGCAATCAATCAGGAACCCCCTTATTATTATGAAAAATAAAATTTTGAACAATGCATGAATGTTGGATGGTAATACCTTATCTTTAAACTTCTAGATATGTTAACAATTTAAATAATTTTCATGAAATAATCATTAAATCCACTACATAATATTTTCTCACCCTCAAGGCATGAAATCCCATTCATTTAATATGATGTAAAATGTAATCAGATAATCATCTAGATATTCGTGTTTATAATTTTCAACATTGGACTGTTCCATGCATATGTCAAAAGAGGAATAATTTGTACAAAATTCTGTTATTCACATTCATCATTAAACTATCATTCTGATAATGAACATAAAAATTAATTCCCTAAATTGAGATCACACATATAAAACAAAAGTATAAGAGAATAGGATGAATGAAATGTGTGCATTTTAATTTGTGCGACAGGGATGAGAATTTTCTATCATCTCATGAATATCATTTATTGAAGTTCTAGTGTGTATGGTAATCATCATGTTGGTGTTTCCTCTACATTTAACATTTTTCACATTTATTGTCTACCTGGAGCATTTACATATATTTTTCTTTATCTATTGTGTAGTGTTAATAATTATTCCACATAGTAGTGGTTTGGCTTCCGCTGGTTCATGATTTCCAATTTTCAACATATCCATCTGACTTGGTAAAGCAATTATACATTAGTTTTCATCATGTCGATCCTTCTTGCACCCTCCTAAAAATATTCTTCATACACATGGGTTTATTGTGATAATAACTTATCATGAAATTTGAATTCATTTTCGTGTGAAATTACTTGTTTCCCAATTTCCGTGGATATATCGACTACATAATCATCATATTTTTTAGTCATCTTGATAAAAGAAATAGATCAAGCCAGAAAAATAAACACTCCTTCTCATCATGTTTTGGTTTCGAGCATCCACATGAATTCATCATATATTTTATGTTACCTTTCTTAGGAAACATTTCAGAATCATGTTTTGTAATGTCTTCCTCAATCATATATTCTCCTATGATGATTATCCTTTTAATTTAGACATTCTTCTATTTATTTCCATGGATTGATAGGAGTGATACAAGATATTAAATCTCATTTCATAGTATAAGAATCATTTCTTGGTTGAGATTACATTATTGAAATCTAGACTAAAATTATTCTTGGGAATATTTTCTTTAACATTTTTCATGAGTTCATTATTTATGATAATCCTAATGTAATACTTTTAAACTCTTCATACATTCTTTTTAATTTATTTTTGTTTTATTATTATCAATGTATGAATGATTCATGGAAGAAATAAACCATTTTTCATCATATTTTTTGAGAACTTATATTACAATAAAAATAGGTGTCTATATGATATTAAAATATTTTTTTGATAGATAGACTCTTATTTATATCTGTATTCTGATTCATCTATACAGAATTATTCATTTATTTATTTCTACCTTACCTGAATTTAGGCCATCCATAATTTCAAAATATTGTAACATGATTCCATAAACCATTGTCATGATTCCCAAACATCCAACAACATCAGCAGTATCTATTAAATATCATTCATGTTTTTTAGTATCTGTTTATGTAGATTTAGTTCATTGTTGTTCATAGAAAATCTTTTCATTATTTGGATAAACCATTTGGGAGTATTTAATCATAATCATTTCAGTATATACTAATGATATTTTGATGGATGTATTAGCATTTTAATCAATCCACATCTTCCCAACTTTTATCTATGAACCTGTACATGTAAATGAAAATGCATTAGAAGAATGTTAATTAACTAGGTAATGGGATTCCTTCTTTATAAAGGATGTTGAAATTGTATTATAAAATTATCTAATATAATTTTTGAAAAAAAATTTCCTCATTGAAAAATTGAATCTATTCATCTCTTCATTAATCTATCTCAATTTTTCTAGCTTGTGGTGATTTCTCAGTATTCAGTTTCACATAATGTTCTAAACAGTTCTTGTTGAGAGATCTTTTCCCATCCACAACTAATTTCATATTATATTACAAATTCTCCATCAAAAAATCATTTTTTCACCATAAAATCTTTATAAATGTCTAAAAAATATGTCAACCTCCATTACCTTGTTATATTTCACTTATAGTTGAGTAGCATTGACAAAAATAGAAACATTGTTCATTTTTTTATTTCAATGAATAATTACAAAAATAAAATCTCAAATAATTATTTTTAACAATTACTTCAATTAAATTATACAGCAAATTTAGAGAAGAACCCATTGTAGAGAGAATTTATTTTTCCTTTTTAAGCAACATTTGTTATAGTGTTGGGTATAAAAAAACATTTATCAAATGCAATTATGTGGAATAAACTTATTCAGTCATTTTTAATTTTTCATCTTGAAGATCATTAATACTTGTAGAAAAATGGCATTCCCTTCTCCATGCATTTTCTTTATATTTTCATTGAGTGATAACAGAAGATCTCTAATTGATCTATCATCATCACATCTTGACTAGTCTTCATTAAAAGTGTCGTAATAATAAATAAAATTATCACAATATATTCCATCAATGTATATTTAGGAGAAGGTGACTCCCCTTAGTAATACGATTATTCGTTATCTTCCATTCATATTACTTCTTATTATTCTTCTGAGTCCTGGTAGAAATCTCTACATGAGGTTGCTCAGGAATTTCATGAAATCTAAACTTCCTAAATACCTCGTTTGATCTTGAGAGGTAACCTGGATCTCATATGAATTTATGTCCTTAGATCAGTGTGAAATTACTGTGATTGGGAGCGGTGAATACAGTATCCCTTCGAAAATTTAAAAACATTGATTCTTTTCAATTCATCCTTTGTGTCTGGTTAATGCCTCGATCCACTATTCGTGTGTATTTCAACCTAACATTGAATTATGATGTACATTCAAAGACAATGAACACAAGGATAATAATGGTTCAGTATAAACACCTACTACTTTTTGTGTTGGATATTCTCCCAAACTACGATTCTCCGCTACAATCAAAAGTGCAATTACAATGGTCGATAAAGAGTAACAATTTATCTCTCCAGAGTCCCACAAGAAGCTCCTTATACAACATCTCATAGTGTTACTTGTGTCTCAGAGGATTGATCTAGAGTCTCACAAAAGGCTTCTTCTACTTAATCTCATAAGTTACTCCTTTCTCTCGAATCAGATGACCATATTCCTACTTTGAATTATTTGGAATCAATTATTAATTAAATGTATGCTCTTCCCCCAAGATGATTTTGAATCAAACATTCCATGTACCGACTCATGAATCTTCAATATCCTTTTAGTAAGGTCTCGTGGCCTTGCTTGATAATTATGATCACTTGTGATGATTATTTTCCTCAGTGGAACAATGCTTAGGAAATCCTTCCTTCTTCTAATGTAGATCCAACCTCACTTAGTAGTATACATAGTGCACATGAAATCATCAAGAATATTAATATGAAATAATTATCATGTCCTAAGTCATATGGGTATATATTCATGAATTGTTAATTTCCATCAACTCGTATATATGATCATCATTAATTCGACCCTGCTTTAGTCTCAATGAAATTCCCCTCCAGAATGGATTTCATGTCATCCTGATCCTCATGGTTTGGGTGTCTCAATGGGTTATAATTCATGAATTAACATTCATGGTACCCAAAACATTGTATTTTTGGTGTCTCAATATCTTATGCATATGATAATGGGAATGAATGAATGCATGCACTCATCCATTTCTTATTTAACACTGAAAACACTTTTCTCCTTTTATGCTTTCTCACTTACTTCTTCATAGGTGCACACACAATTTATTCTTTTTTAGTTTTTTTTCGGGATTATATTATGCAAGCATAAATGTGCATGCACTGTTCAATAACATTTTGTTTTCACACCCAAGGGATTATTTCATTCCATTTATATTGTATGTTTCATACATTACTATTTTTTCACATGAGCACCTAAATAGAAAGAATTCACTTTTCCCACACACTTCCTAACCTATATCAATTTATGCACATTATTGCGTGTGTAGTATTCATTCATGTGATTCCTTCTTCATCAAGATGTCTACTTTGGCATGGATTCCTCCTAAAAACTATGTAAGATTCTTAAAAAGTAAAAACAAAGCGTTTACCAATGAAAAACATGAGATTCTGGGAACAAAAACACTATGAAACACAGTGGAGTAATTAACTTATGTGTTTTAATATAACTTGAGAACCAAAAAGTCCTCATAGTTATCAGATCATATTGATAGGTAGGGGATGCATTATGTTGTTCTTTTTTTCATAGAAATAGGTTCTTCATGAGGCATATCAAGAGTTCTTAAGTACATGTGTGAGAAATCATGGGATCCACAGTGGCATTTGAGAAAGATATTCAGGACATGGACATATATCATCAAGCTTGAATGAGTTGTGATAAACACTCATTCATGAATAGTGGATGAATTAATATCTATTCCATTATACAAGATAATTGTCTAATATTTTTCTTAACTAACCCTATGTTGAGAGATCATTATTTATTCTTGAGAATAATCATGTTTTATTTCCTACAAATCCCACAAATCTAATCCACTGAAGTCAAATTAAAAACCCTTGTCTTTCGACCATTGAAAACATCCATGCTTGTTCAATAAAGTACCAGGAAACATGAAATTTTTATTCTTTACTATTGGGTGACTTCATTGTGAAGAACATACCACACATATGTCGATATTCTTTTAAAAAAATATCTTAATATCTATGAAACCTGGATGAAACATGAGGCCTTAGGATATTATTTTTTCTATGACATCTTTTTTATCCATTATTTCATTCAATGCATGCAAATGCAGTTACCTGAATGATATCGTGACATTCGAATAATCCTTGTGATATTTGTATGCTATTCCTCTGTAGTAGGAATCCAGATCATGGATAACCGGTCCCAACTCCAGTGTCTAGCATCATCAGGTGGTCACTCATTGATAACGATGAATTAGATGATATAATTTCATTGGATCAGCTTTAATCAAATGAATAATACATGTTCTCAATTATAAAACTGATAAATATCATAGAATAAATATGATTTGTTCGGATGTTGTGGGTTTGTTATTGGATATATTACATGCATTCTATTGTACCATGTCGAAATGTGTGATGGTTTGTGGGTCCTTTTTATTAAAATCTGTGATATTAGTTGCTCAAAAAACTCCTTCCCCGTCTATGGTAATGCCTCGTACCGTGTTCTCATGAGGTTGAAATATATTCAAAATCTATTCTACTGTGCAACCCCACGAGGCGGTGCTTCTCTTTCTCTCCCATGCCCCCAATTGGCAGGCTCATGTGTGCCCTATGTAATCTCTTGGCATCATGCTGGATGAAAGGGATCAAGCTCCGCGTCCCACATTATATTTAGTGTTTATCACCAGGCTTGCTAGCCAATATGTTGAGGAAGCATATTTTTTAACAAAGTATCATCAAACAATACATCCCAATATGATTATAATTTCCATAAAATAAACACAAGAACCAACTCATCCAATCCTTTTCGTTCTCAACAATAATGCCTCTTTTTTCCTTTTTTTATTACAAATCCAAATAACATTAATCAATGTACCAAATGTAAAAAAACATTTTGAACCCCACTTAAATAGTTAATATGAACACATGTTCCTAAAATAGTTCATTCAATAAAAAACTAGTAGATAGATCTTTAAAATGCATCATGAAATTAAGTATTAAAAGGCCTTATTCAAATGTTGTAACAATGCCTCATTCATTAACACATGATATTGAACATTGGATCAGTTAAATAGTCATCTGGACTGACATGGGTAATTATTAGGCATTACATGCTTGACATCTAATATGTCATCCAATTTCATTTGATGAATTGTCATTCTCTAAGTAATAATAGATTTGTAACAATTCACTATAGTCAAAGTGGGCTATCCACTGAGACAATAAAATTAAATTAATCATCACCACTTAAATAATCATCACAAATTCAATCATTAACATTCCAAACACATATTGAAAGATTATTAACAACAAATGAAATAATTTTCCAAATATATATCATCGTTCATTTAAGCCATGTTTATCAAAAACCACTATCATATCATTGCATAAAATTAATATTCAATATATGCCATTATTTTCTCAAAATGAACAAAACAATTTCAATTCCATTAAAATTTGGGTTCATTCACAATTTCATGCCATGTTTTAATCACACCTAAAATAATATCATAAATCTTATTTTCTTTAATTTTTTTTATTAAATCCACATTTTTTAAAAGTTACAAACCATAAAATAAAATGTATTAACCTTATCAGGAATGTTTATTCTTTACAATAATATTTTGTGGAATTTTTTTTCAGTATTAGATGGGGGCTCTATATGATAGGTAAATTATTCCACAAAGGCTCTTTATGGGTCATCTCGTCTTGTAATGTGCTCACCAGGTCTCATCCCATAATGAATAAATCTTTGATAATTTCCATTAAATTGATTCCCTAGACATGAATATTGATTTTATAATTTATCCATTCATGTTGTTCCTTGGTTCCATATACTGTATTTATTTCCATCATTCATGATTTGATCATCCATTTATTTTTTTAATAAATTCACATCCACCTAGTTATTTAGAAAATTAATCAGGTGTATTTTTTATTTCTGACATGTTTTCCACTAGTTTCTAAACTAATCCACTTGCCTCTCGCCTCTAAGGATAACTAAAAATATATTCATGCTCCATGATTTTTCAATTTAGGTCAATGTCATTGATTTATTCCAACATGGCCTCCTCTTAAATGGGGATATCTATCACATTGTTTTCAAGGGAATCCTAATATTTAGAAGGATCCTCTTTAGTCAAGGTATAATTAAGGGAAATAATGTCATTTGAATGTCCATTAAATGAACATCATTCAAGATTCATGGAATCATTAGATCTTATAGATGATCAAGTAGTCATTGGTTTTGTATGGTATTAATAATATTTCTATTCCTTAGTATTCCTCCCTATATTAACAGGATAATCATCACCATCATTCAAAATTTTATTCCCATTATTTGGACAATTATGAATTGACATTGTGGATTTCACATCCTCATCATAATCATAATGTATCTTATAAATCATAACTATAATTGCCTTATTTTTTGAATATTTTTAACCAATATATTTACCGATATTATCGGAATTTATATTTCAAACCCTTTTCCATCCTTCAGGGTCCTCTACGTTAGCTAATCCATCATCAATTCTAAAAAACATGTTCTGTTGCACAATATTAATACACCTGATTTGTGGTTAATTTTTTTTTACCATTGACCATAATGAACATAGACCCTTGATGAATATGATTTCATGACAGAACGTGCCATGAATCTGGCCACCAGACTCAATCCACAATCCTCCCTTCACACATTCTCAAAAACAATTCCCACCTATATCAGCTATAGAATAACATAATCATTTTGTTGAGGGTTTAGAAAACGTAGCCACATAATATATCATAAGATAATTATCCTCATACTCATATCAATGTACTAGTAATGAAATATAATATCCTTGGATGACTGAGATACATCCATTGACATGTAGGAAGTTCCCGAGAAGATGGAAATGGGAGAATATATCCAACTAAAATTCAAGAAAAAATACATATTTTATCTGATTTTAATTTTATATTTCAATATCCATCAAATCAATCAGTTTTATGGAGATGTCTCCTTAACATTGATTCATGGGAAAATTCGATGCTAAATGGATTGAGATATAAATTCATAAATAAAATTAACTACATCATTTCCATGGATCGAGAGAATTTATTGATTTTAAAAGTGTAGTGTATTTTCTGGAAAACATTCCTCTATTGGTGCTATTAGAGGATCATGTCTCAAATAGAATTTGAAATACCATCAGAGAAGGAATAAATGAACACCATTGAAGGATAATTTGATATCTATTTTTGTGGTTATAAAACATACATAGTCTTAATATGAGTGATAATATTTTATCATTCCAAGATACCTATAATATCATGATGTTTCAAAACCCTGGAATTAGATTGTAACGACCCAAAATTTTGAATAAATATTGTTTCCTAATTTTGTGTGTTATTTTATATTATTTTTTATACTCAAAAAAAATGTTTCATTTGATAACATGAGTATAATTAAAATGAGACCGTTGGGATTTGACTATTATATGTACATTGGTCAATATGATCACTAGAAACTAAACATTTTGATTATTGCCTCTAAATACAAGTAATCATGGTTAATTATTATAGAAAGAAGATTCGACGGCCTCACCCAGTAGTCTTGGATAGATAGAATCCCATCTAACAGAACTTGGGAAGGAGGTAGAACCACTGGGCTTTGCTCTGGACCAAACCAAAGCCTAACTTCATCGTGTCAAGCTAGAAGGGAATCACATTTGCAAGAAGTTCAAAATAATAGAAATTACTACTCGTGAAATGTTAGCCAAGCCTCCCTCAGATTATCTAGCCTTAGCACACCTTACACTTAGGTCCTATGCTGGTGTGATAAGGGACTATGTAAGGAGACCGTAACTGCCTTGTGTAATCCTTTGTTTTAAACAAAAATTGGAATTTCTTCTTATGATGATGTTTATGAATTTTCAAATGACCGGATAAATATAGTACGCATATTTTTGATGAATTTTAGAAAAAGGATATTTTAAAAATGGTTATTTAAACCTTAAATAATTAAAAATGTGTACTGTTTTTCAAAAAATGGTCTTCTACAATTATGTTCAGTACGAATTTAGAGTTTAAAAAGATCAACTTAATTTGTGGCGAATTGTAAATTATGAATAGTGTTTTTATGATTAGGATTAGTAATGTGTCCAAATTTATTAGTAATCTCACTTAAATAAAGTATTAATATAATCTAGGCACCTTGATTAAGTAATGTGATTCAATAAAATGGTTTAATAATGGTTTCATAAATTATTAATCAAGTATTAGTTTTTTCAGGTGAATAGTGTTTTTTAATTAAAAATTTAATTACGAATATTTAAAAATATTATTTTTCTAAAACGGATTTCATTTTTGAACTCAGAGCACCGATATTATGCTATGGTAATTTTTGGGGTTTTTTCTGAAAAAATGAATTTTCAGTGAATAGTGTTTTTATTTAAAAATTAAATTAAAAATATTTAGAAAATTATTTTTATAAAATAGAGTCCATATTTATAATTAGAGCGTTGATATTTGGATAAGGTGAAATTTTGGGATTATTCTGAGAAAGATGAATTTTCGATGTATAGTGAAAATACAGTTTTTAAGTTACGGGTGTCTAATGACATCATTAATTGATGTATTAAGTACGTAATCATTATGTTCGACTTATGAATAGTAATATAAGGTTTGATGTGTCATATGTGGCCAATACCATGGGCAAATACCATGGGAATGACCATGGTTTTTCCAAAACCACTAATGAGGTGCCCCTTGGCCATTAATGCCTTGTCCCCTCACTTTCCCTATAAATACCAAGCCATCCTCTCATACATTCGACTCCCCACTCTCCCCAAACGATGTTCTAGTCTCATTACTTCCACGGAGTTCTCCCATGGTGCCCCCATTCCCTCAAGGTCCCAACCTTTGAGTTTTATGAGTTATGTTTTAAGGTAAGGGTTTCGATCTCTCTCTTTCTTTTCAAGAAATCTCTTTTATGTAATTTATTTTATGCTCCATGTTCTTATGTTAAAGGGTGTTATTTTATACTCCTATTACTTCCCTTTTCATGTTCACATAATGAGAGATCCCCTCTTACTCTCATTATTTTGGTTTATGAAGTTTTAAGTGGCGCCGTTAGGCTGCCAAAATATTTGTAACAGATTATTTCTCCCTTCTCATTTTTCAAGATCTATTTTCATTAAAAGTCTTTAAAGTTCTTTTTTATTATGTTGTGGTATTATCTATAAATTGATCATACTGATATTTTATGATCATACGATGAGAGACCCCATTAGATATTTCAATTTAGTATTTTGAAGTTTTAAGGGGCGCCATTAGGCTGCTGAATTTTTAAGTGGTCCTTGCACCTTTATCGCTTTTCAAAGTTCTAATTCCATGTCATGTCTTGAAAGTTCATTTTTATTATGTTGGGGTATGATCTCTGTATATATCATACTCATATTTTATGTTCATATGATGAGAGACCCTATTTGATCTCATCAGTTCATTTTTGGTTGAAGTTTATGTAACGTTGTTCGGCTGCCGAATTTTCATAAGAGAAATCTTATTTTTGTCTTCCTTTCATGTTCTTAATTTCATATGGTATTTTTTTAAATTTCATTACCATGTTCTTATATCCCTTATATTCTATCCCTATACTGTTTTATGGGACATTTATGAATGTTTTACCCATATCACCTCTCTTTTTAATGTTTTCTAAAACCCTGTAACATAGCCGTTATGCTGCAGAATTTTTGTCTCAAAATGTCTCTCTCTTTTTCTAAAGTTCGTTATTTTTAAGTGAATACTCAAAGCTCCCTATTCTATATGGGTATTCAAATATATACCAAAATGTTCTATTTTAAATTCTGGAATTTACATACATGAAACCCGCTTTCCCTTTCCGTGGGTTTAAAGTGACCTAAAGAACTTGTCTTTAAAGCAGTTTTAAAAAGTTATGATTATGAAATTAAACCCATCTATTTTATTTTATATGGGTTATTTATGAAATTTTTTATGATTATATATGTGGATCACATGATAATAAAGTAAAATTTTAGGGTACTCCCTGATAGCGCTCCAATGCATTGGGTAATGATGTAACCACTAGAGATTACAATTTTCACGATACCTTGGTGAATAACCTTGGTAATTTTCAAATGACACCTTGGGGATGGACCTTGGTGATATGTTCATGATTGTCTATGTAAAATTATGTAGCCACATCTTCAAGTTATGAAAATGTTATTTTTATTTTGATAGGACTCATGATTTCATTCTCCTGCCATAAAGTTCTTTTCATGACCTTATTGAAGTATCTCAAGTTCATATGTAAAATGTTTCTCATGTTTCCCTTACTAGGCTTTTTTCTCACCATTTCTTTTGATGTATGTCCCCAGGTTATGTGATGCAGTAATGAACTTAGGATGAAATTGAGGAGAAGTGTTTAAAGTGTTTTAGAAGAATTTTTTATGTTTTCATGGTTAATGTTCCTGGTTTCCAAGACACTAAACCTTAAAGATCCCCGGTTTTGTAAAATGTAATGAAAGTTTATGTGATAAAAAGGCGGGATTCTATAGTTGCTATCAAAGGATGGTTTAGTTATTTATGGAAATTAGGATATGAAAACTCTAGGAAGAACCCTATAGAAAAGTTAATAAATAGGAAATCTTTCGGGTATTTTGGTGAGTATTGAGTAAGGGGTTGCCAAGCAAATACATCCCTGTCTGGATACGAGCAGGTAGAGGTGGCTCTGGCACATATGTACATAGGGGTAAAACCCGAAAACACCGCATTGAACTAGACTCGAACGGGAATTGGTACACGACAACGGGCCTCGCCGCACTCTTGGTTACTACACTCCCAGGGGATACGCTTTGGTAAATTCATAAGCTTAGTATGAACCATTGTTAAAGGAACAATGATCAAATAAAATAAAGGTTCACATAAGAATATATGATCTTGGATAACCTAGATGGGAACCTTGGGGATCACAAGTTAGGGTATACTTTTCTTCTACAAGTTATCCTTATATGCTTTTAATTCCTTTTCATGATTATTGGATAAGTACATAAGCCCCTAATTATGCTTTCTCTTCTTAGTTAATGGTGGGAAATGGAAGAACATGTCCCAAAAAACAATGTGATAGAAAATGCGACGATTGGCGTATTAATATGACATGGATGATTAGGGGATCAAAATATTATTATTATTTTGGAAGACGTTCACAATTTTGGGGACCCTATATGATCGAGGTAAATAGATTACTATGATATTTTCATTGAGGAGTAAGGTTGACTTATATTTTGAAGAATTGATGAATTTAAGGTGGAATTATAAAAATTTAGGTTACTTATGGGAATGATTAACCTATCCTGGGTAAAATATGTTTAGGTTAGATACTTTTGTTATAAGATGTTAGGAGTGGTTGATGTTGTTTGGAGATGAACAATGAAGTTTATTTTGGAAGACTATGTTATCAAATCCTTCTTGTATTTGGGTTTCAATCTTAGTTTGGTTTATTTTGTGGAATTTTAAGGACCGTTATTTATGGAATGGACTATGATGAACTTTGGGTTGTACCATGGATCTTTGAAGATTTAAAAGTAGTTTCCATTCCTATGGGATTATTTCTTTTTGAAGATTTGTTTTACCTTACCCTTTCTGTTTTGGGGATAATGTTTGAAGACAGAACAAATAGATAGTTAATCTTTTGTGGATTATGAAGATGATTCTTGTGTTTTGATGAGACCAAGTAGTTTGGAATGCTCATAGATTGGAGAAAAGATTATTTTTGTGTAGAAACTTATTAAAGGATGAAACTCTACATGAAGATAGGTATATTTTCTTATATATATTTTTTATGTTGTAAATGAATTCCTCAAAATTATGAAAAGGAACGTAAAACAAAAACGTTGTTGGTTTACGTTTCCTACTAGTTAATCAAATACCATTACACACATCATAAGTTTGGGATTTTCTTATCGTTAACTTTCTCCTAATCATGTTCTCTATCACTCTCCCCCAAAACATGACCCTTTGTTTTTCTTCCATGTCCATGTTTTCCTTCATGGAATCTTAGTATGGGTTAACTCGGGTGACCTTTGTAATTCCCTTTATTTCTTTTAAAGTAATAGTTTTTCGGACTACTTTTCCGATGTGGGACTTTCAATGAAATTTAAAATCCCAATTTTTTTAAAAAAATTGTGGAGATGCAATTTCTTAAGGGGGGAAAACTGTAACGACTCGAAATTTTGAATAAATATTGTTTCCTAATTTTGTGTGTTATTTTATTGTATTTTTTATACTCAACAAAAATGTTTCATTTGATAACATGAATATAATTAAAATGATACCATTGGGCTTTGACTGTTATATGACCATTGGTCAATATGACCACTGGAAACTAATCATTTTGATTATTGCCTCTAAATACTAGTAATCTTGCTAAATTATTATAGAAAGAAGATTTGATGGCCTCGCCCAGTAGTCTTGGACTGATCGAAGCCCATCTAACAGAACTTGGGAAGGAGGTAGCACCACTGGGCTTTGCTCTGAACCAAACCCAAGCTGAACTTCATTGTGTGAATCTAGAACGGAATCTCCTTTGTGAGAAGTTCAAACTAATAGAAATTACTACTCGTGCGATGTTAGCCAACTTCCCTCAGATTCTCTCATCTTAGCACACCTTACACTTAGGTCATATGCTGGTGTGATATGCGACTATGTAAAGAGACCATAACTGGCTTGTGTAATCCTTTGTTTTAAATAAAAATTGGAATTTCTTCTTATGATGAAGTTTATGAATTTTCAAATGACCGGATAAATATAGTATGCATATTTTTGATGAATTTTAGAAAAAGGATATTTTAAAAATGGTTATGTAAACCTTAAATAATTAAAAATGTCTAATGATTTTCAAAAAATGGTCTTTTAAAATAATGTTCAGTACGAAATTTAGAGTCTAAAAAGATCAACATAATTTTCGATGAATAGTAAAATATGAATAGTGATTTTATGATTATAATTAGTAATGTGTCCAAATGGATTAGTAATCTCAGTAAAAGAATGTATTAACATAATCTAGGCACCTTGATTAAGTAATGTGATTCAATAAAATGGTTAAATAACGATTTCATAAATTATTATTCAAGTATTAGTTTTTTCGGGTGAATAGTTTTATTTAATTGAAAATTTAATTAAGAATATTTAGAAAATTATTTTTATAAAACGGATTTCATTTTTGAACTCAAACCACCGATATTATGCTATGGTAATTTTTGGGGTTTTTTCTGAAAAAATGAATTTTCGGTGAATAGTGTTTTTATTTAAAAATTAAATTAAAATTATTTGGAAAATTATTTTTATAAAATTGAGTTCATATTTGTAATCAGAGAATTGATATTTGGTTAAGGTGAAATTTTGGGATTATTCTGAAAAAGTTGAATTTTCGATGAATACTTAAAATACAGTTTTTAAGTTACGGGTGTCTAATGACATCATTAAATGATGTATTAGGTATGTAATCATTATGGTCGACTTATGAATAGTATGATAAGGTATTAGGTGTCCCATGTGGCCAATTCCATGGGCAAATACCATGCGCAAGCCCATGGTTTTTCCAAAACCACTAATGAGGTGTCCCTTGGCCATTAATGCCTTGTCCCCTCACTTTCCATATAAATACCAAGCCATTCTCTCATCCATTCGACTCCCCACTCTCCCCCAACAATGTTCTGGTCTCATTACCTCCCAAGGAGTCCTCCCATGGTGCCCCCAAGCCCTCAAGGTCCCAACCATTGAGTTTTAAGAGTTATGTTTTAAGGAAAGGGTTCTGATATCTCTCTTTCTTTTAAAGAAATCTCTTTTATGTAATTTCTTTTATGCTCCATGTTCTTATGTTAAGGGGTGTCCTTTTATTCTCCTCTTACTGCCCTTTTCATGTTTACATAATGAGTGATCCCCTATTACTCTCATTATTTTGGTTTATGAGGTTTTAAGTGGCGCCGTTAGGCTGCCGAAATATTTGTAACAGATTCATTCTCCCTTCTCATTTTTGAAGATATATTTCCATGTAAAGTCTTTCATGATCCTTTTTATTATGTTGGGGGTATGAACTCTAAATTTATCATACTTATCATTTATGATCATATGATGAGAGACCCCATTTGATCTCTTCAATTCAGTATTTTGATGTTTTAAGCGGCGCCGTTAGGCTGCTGAATTTTTAAGTGGTTCTTCACCCTTCTCGTTTTGAAGTTCTACTTTCATGTAAATTATTTCAAGTTCCTTTTTATTATGTTTGTGTATGATCTATAAATTTTCAATACTGATATTTTATTATCATATGATTAGATACCCCATTTGATCTCTTCAATTCAGTATTTTGAAGTTTTAAGTGGCGCCGTTAGGCTGCCGAATTTTTAAGTGGTTCTTCACCCTTCTTGTTTTGATGTTCTACTTTCATGTCAATTATTTCAAGTTCCTTTTTGTTATTTTGTTGTATGATCAATATATCTATCATACTGATCATTTATGACCATATGATGAGAGACCCCATTTGATCTCTTCAATTCAGCATTTTAAAGTTTAAGTGCCGTTGTAAGGCTGTTGAATTTTTAAGTGGTCCTTACACCTTTCTCCCTTTTCATAGTTCTAATTCCATGTCATGTCTTGCAAGTTCCATTATATTATATTGGGGTATGATCTCTATATCTATCATACTGATCTTTTATGTTAATATGATGAGAGACCCTATTTGATCTCATCAATTCATTTTTGGTTGAAGTTTATGTGACGTTGTCCGGCTGCCGAATATTCATTAGAGAAATCATATTTTTGTCTCCCTTTCATGTTCTTCATTTCATATGGTATATTTTCAAATTTCCTTTCCATGTTCTTAAATACCATATATTCTGTCCCTCTACTGTTCTACGAGTCATTTATGAATGCTTTACCCATGTCCCCTCTCTTTTCAATGTTTTCTAAAACCCTGTAACATAGTCGTTATGCTGCAGAATTTTCGTCTCCAAATGTCTCTCACTTTTTCTAAAGTTCATTATTTTTAAGTGAATAATAAAAGCTCCCTCTTCTATATGGGTATTCACATATATAACAAAATGTTCTATTTTAAATTCTGGAATTTACATACATGATACACGCTTTTCCTTTCCGTGGGTTTAAAGTGACGTAAAGATCATGTCTTTAAAGCAGTTTTAAAACGTTATGATTATGAAATGAAACCCATTTATTTTATTCTATATGGGTTATTTATGAAATTTTTGATGATTATATATGTGTCTCACATGATAATAAAGGAAAATTTAAGGGTGCGCTCTGATAGCGCTCCAATGCATTGGGTAATGATGTGACCACTAGAGATTTCAATTTTCACGATACCTTGGTGAATAACCATGGTAATTTTCAAATGACACCTTGGGGATGGACCTCGGTGATATGTTCATGGTTGTCTATGTTAAATGATTTAGCCACATCTTCAAGTTATGAAAATGTTATTTTTATTATGATATGACTCATGATTTCATTCTCATGCCTTAAACTTCTTTTCATGACCTTATTGAAGTATCTCAAGTTCACATGTAAAATGTTTCTCTTGTTTCCCTTACTGGGATTTTTTCTCACACTTTCTTTTGATATATGTCCCCAGGTTATGTGATGCAGTAATGAACCTAGGATGAACATGAAGAGAAGCCTATCAAGTGTTTTAGAAGAATGTTTTATGTTTTCATGTTTAAAGATCCTGGTTTACAAGACACTAAACCTTAAAGATCCACAGTTTTGTAAAATGTAATGAAAGTTTATTTGATAAAAGGCGGGATGCTATATATATATTAATCATTAGAAGGTGCCATATTTTGGTTGATTCCAACACAAACTATTCCACTATTGAGTTCCAATGATGGACTAATTCCACACAGAACTCTATAATATATAACAAAATATTGGCGAAACCCTATTCTATGGATAGAAATTTTGATTTTTATTATTATGATATGGAATAAATAAATATTTTCATATCTGTAAGTGGAATTAATGTTAATGGTCATTCAATGGAACAATAATCCATCCCCCTATCGAGGTGGGGATGAAGGTGGTCGCCATATCCACCTGGCCATGGAAGGCCTAGATGAATGTAGTAAAATTAAGAGTCAATAATATATCAAATCATTTTAGTCTATATAATTAATGAGTTTAAAAAAATAAATTTAAACATCAAATTTCAGTAACAATTAAAGAGTAAAGCATTATGAACCTACATACAGATGATCACATGTTAAAAATAAAAAAACACAATTGGATCCATTAATAATAGAATATGATTTAGATATAAATGAATAAATACAATTATCTTGATCAATCAAATCACAGATTATATATATTTAAAATATTAGTATGTATCTCTCTCATATAATGTTAATGTTGAATATTTTGATAAACAAAATGAGATGATATATACATACCATATATGTATAAGATATTCCTCCAGTTCCCCTATTCGCAGGAGTAGTTGGTAGAGGTGCCATAAAGTCGTCTAGGTATACTAAAAAATTTATGAAAAATAATTATGTTAAAATATGGGTGATTAGAATCCTAAAAAAGTTTTCCATTTCCTTTAGTAATTTTATTGATGAAATAAAAAATTGCATGCAAGGTTTACTGCGGAGGTTACTTGGTTAATAATAATTATGTGCCTTATTTGTGCACCCCTACCAGATGTTCGGATGGGGTCCATGGTTTATTCAAATTGATATATTAAATATGAACCAAATATTCAAACCTTCACTATAGATTGATGAACGGTTTGGAACGGGTGGACGAATGGGTTCCAAAAATTATGTTCGTACATCTGGTGGCTCAATATAGAGAATATTGTGTGTTGGACCAATCTGTATTTTTTTCTTCCAAACTATAAAAAAATAGTTAAAAAGTCGATGGGAATAATTTTTTTCCATATTTCACTTGAAAACCCCCATGTCAATACCCATACAAATAATTATAATAAATGGGTTAGGAGGAAACTGAAAGAATGTTACTAGGTGTTATAACCTCCGTAATGTAAACAAATTTTTTCCCAGAATCATGTCAAGATGATTATACATCAAAGAGGTAATGGTGAATATCTCTCATTAATTCCTCATTATCCCATATTTTGATATGATAAGAATTATTAATCCATATAACATGAACTATGCATATCATCTTCAAATGAAGAACCATTTTATTATAATCAACAATAATAACTAGAATATTTTTCATTGATAAATAATATTCAACTTCACAACCATTTAGTAATTGTACATGAGAATGGTCAAAAAGAAACTTCTGGATATATGATCAACAAAAAACATTAAGGATAAAAGTAATCTTCATTTTATTTTAGAAATGGTAAGACGCATTCCCTACTGGCTAAAGAATCTCATAAGGATGCACAAACTATGGTAAAATCATTCAATATTCCCTAAGATTTAATTTAATCAAATGTGGTGAAAATATGAAGAAATCCTTGTATTGAAAAAAAAAATTATAATTTTCATCTAAGATGGTCACCATATGATTTGTATCATCATTGAGTTAATAATATTCTCTAATAAATCAATTGAATATTCATCATCATATTTTAGACCAAACATAGAATAAGTAAGAATGCTTACGAAAATTCCATCCAAAAAAATATGATCTACCAGGCCTGCCATAAAAAGGCTAAAATTTAGCCAACATTGTTGTGGAATGATTTTTTTTTAAAACTAACTTTTCATAAATGGAAATATCAACAACCCCAATATTATTTAATGCATGAACAAAGAGTGTTTTAAATAGTATATGTATCTCATTATTTATGTCCATCCAACTATAGATGATATGTCAATATAAATAAAAAATATGATCCCAACCCCATCTGGTGGCCTTTCAATATAACAATAAGAAAAACAAATATCTATTTTAGATATTATAACAGAAGTATATCTATGAAAATTTAAAACATCGTGAATATAGATACTTCCCAAATAATAAATATTTGTGGTACCATTAATGGGTATAATGTGAACAAATATTATTATGTAGTTCATCAAAAAACATAATTCATTCATCTAAAAAGAAGTACTAATCAACTAAACCAAAAATACCATTAAAATATCATCCCACATCAATTTTGGAATTGGATTTAGTTTAGGAAGCCTTAAATTTTTTTGTTGCTTGGCAAAGACTTTTTGGAAAGTATAATAATGATTGACAATGTTAGTGAAATATTTTATCATAGCTATACACCATAATAATCATTTCATATCATAGAACATATATCTGGTTCCCAGGTGAACTACTCACTATTAAATATACAATATACCATCCTTGAATTTTTATAGGATAACATACAACATACCAGTTCCAAATATATGGGATACCCTATGTTCAAAATGACAATTCACTGACGGTTTCCCTACCATAATGAGTGTCTATGATCCTATGATATTCAATGTAAATTTTTTATCTTGATGAATCATCATACGAATGACGGATTTCAACTAATCACAAGTCAATGAAATATCATTCGCATCCTCATTGAATCCTAAATGTAATTAATTGATGTGATCCATCGTATTCCTACCTTCTGATTATTCTTTTATTTCATGGGATGGATTTTTCCTACTCAAAGATCCAGTAACTACATTTCATATACTATGGGTATATGAAATTTTGAAATCAAAAGAATAAGGGTACCCCACCTCAAATCTCTTCTAATGGTTCAGATCATTTTCCAAAATGATATAAATAAGAATTTTTATTAAAAATGATGGTACAAATTTCTCGAAAATTGTAATATCTCTAACACTGATGATATTGAGTCATAGACATGATTTCGATATCAATGGTTATATAATTTTAATTGTGTTACCTAAAATTTCAATAAACATAGGATACCAATTGATTATTTTGTATAATAATATATACCAAAATAGAAGTCATTAAATCAAAAAATTCCACATAACTTTGCCTATCCAGTTGAATAGTTAAAACTATTACATAAATAAAAATATTTTCCAACACATGAAAAAACTCTTAAAATTCACATCCACATTATAATATCACATTATTATATGTGGGTGTGGTCATTAGATAATCAATTTTTGATATATCATTAAAAACCCTAATATAATCCCAAATCAGTCCCATGAAGCACCAAATATTGTGAACATTACATGGTTTAACCCATGTAATAACATTTTTTTCATTCTGATGATAAACTGAAATACACTGTTCTGAGACCATTTTTCCTAATAATATCATTTCTTATATACATAATCTCCATATTT
The DNA here is from genome assembly GCA_963277665.1 of Viscum album. NCBI lineage: Eukaryota > Viridiplantae > Streptophyta > Magnoliopsida > Santalales > Viscaceae > Viscum > Viscum album. Next base: position 1,250,216,612 of record OY728148.1, read on the forward strand.
TTATATTTGTGTAATGTTGTTGATTTATAAAGATCAATAATATAGAACTCATATAAGTTATATCACCCTCATTTCTTTTATATTAAACACAAATTTATCCAAAAATACTACATTGAATGATGATAGGTATTAATGTAATATCCAATTCATCAATTCCAATAAAATTTTAAGAAAATTAATTTCAAAAAAGGACTAACAAGGTACTCATAATGGTCACACATACTCTAGAACGTCATCTAATGAATTTCATATATATTAATTATCAATTGGTAAAAAATATAAATAATTTCAATCATTAAGAAATAGTTCCCCTCATTTAACAGGCCCTAGAGATCATTAATAAGTATCCATGGAAACATGTTCATTATAGTATCTCGATTTGTATTTTATTAACCAACACATAAGAAATGTATACAATCATATTTCAACCAAAAGATAACACATTCCAAATAAGGTGATAATCTATGTTGTATGAAAACCATATCTAGATTATCATTATATTAAACTTTCAACTATTTCATCTCACGTAGTTCTATACAGATAGATGAAATAGATATCTGTTGTATACTTGGAAATAAATCAATTGGTAACTCCACCTCTATTACTAGTGGGAAATTAAATTATTCAAAAAAACATATCAAAAAACTCAATTCAAAGTTGAGGGATATCTGTACTCTAATAATCTAACTCTATCTAAAAATTGATCATTTATATTACCCAGCCCAAATATTGAAATAAAGGTTCTTCTCAAGTAATCCTCAAGTCCCATTCTACCTATAAAACACTTCACACCCCATCAGAATTGTCAAATGTGACCTAGAAATATTAATCGTCAATATATGCCTTTTGAAAAATCATCAAACCGATCATGATGATGAAATCAAGTGGTTTGATATTGAGTACAAAAAATTAAAATTGATATCAATATTGGATAATTTTTAAAAAGATGGAAATTGAATGCCTTGGTCTCCATTAGTTCATAGGGGCATCATATTATACATGACATTAGACAAAATATCTATAAGAATGATTAAATTTTTTCATATAAATGTAATTAAAAACCAATGTCATACAATTGTATCAAATAAATTTGAAACTAACGATGAAGATATATTGATGATACAACTCACCATAAATGGACACATGTTATCATTTTCTCGAGTCTCTTCCAATGCATAAAGAAGATTTTCTCAAGATGCCTATGGCCAGAACACTAATTTCAAGACACATATAACTTCACTATATTAATTTTTGTTGTTTACAATATCATTCTATTTCATGGATAATAATATATGTAAAAAATATATATTACCTATGAATCCACACTAAAAACAGATCATCGATTCCTTAGGGAAAATCCATTTTTAATTAAAAAAACATTCCACACAAGAAGAAAATCATTGGTCCTCAGTCAGGAATGGAAGTTAGTCTTGATGATACATTTTATCAAAAATCACTATAAAACATATTATGATTCTTCTATACATTAACATAACTATTGAAAAATCCACTAGTAAATCAATATCCTCCTTTAACATTGACCTACATGCTTGGTTAATCCCATCCATGAATGTTCTATCTAGTACATTGGCATAAGAAGTGAGCATCAGCATGGAAACCTATGATGGAATAATGAATTTAATACCCATATAAAATCATCAAGATTAATGTTTCTAAATTTTCACTACCATATGATAAAATGTAACAAGATCAGATAGATGATTTACATATATGTCACGGTCTTTTCCACCGATTGGTGACTGGGAAAATCAATGGATTATTCAATGACCATAGATTCAAGATAGGGATGTTTTTTGAAATTAACTCTATTTTATTTCCACTCAAGGAACTCATGTTTCATCATTGGATCCATTAAATCGCACCAACTCTTGATAATCCTTTCAATTTTGATGGTATTATACTTCCCCCTAATCCAGTAGGATCCTTCTGTGATGTCCTATAGAATATATATTTATTAAACCAAAAAAATGTATTTTGAGAATCATTAGTTCCTTTAATGTTTTATGGTTTATGTAAAAACAAATGTTGATCACGATTCAAAGATTATTCCATTCAAGGTTATATTACCAGATCTAGATTAGTTAGGGGTTCATATACTTATCCCATATCTTGGACAACACAAACCATTTTATCCAAAATGTTTTGGTCTTTCATAAGATTCTCATAATATATTTACCCAAAATATTTCTCTTATGGCCTATTTGATTGTCTTCCCATGAAATGATGATTCACATCATAACAAAACATAAAACAACATGAAGGATAAAAACATCAACAAAAAAATAAAAAGTCACGTGGGTAAAATATTTCATTGAAAAACATAGAAAAAAAGAATTAGATAATAAAATTAACCAACTAATTATTCACAAATAGACATGGTGAAATAAGGGTTATTATAATGAGATAAGGCTAAGAAGTATCTCATAACTATATCATAATATTAAAAAATCCATCTTCCAAACTATCAATATATTCAAATCTATGTGAAAACCTCAAGAGATGATACACAACCACATTTTATAGATCATTAATATAAACTATCAGAAAGAACATTGATCACTAATTCCCAATCTAGTAATGTCATATCTAGAATGGTGTTCAATATCCACATACGTTAGAAAATATCACCTATAATCATCCAAAAACAATGTGTTAAGGATTATTTCATCAAAAAATGTGATGCTATAATAATTCAAGTCAGTTTATCAACACTCTTCACAAATAAAGTTGCATAATTAGTAAAAAAGTAATTATTCCTAAATAGTACGTCATGAAATGATACAACCTCTATAATGAAATGCTCAGATAAACCATTTAAAAGGTGGATCCCATCTTAAATAGTCACAATTATCTCTCTTTTCCACTAAACTAAATCCACCTTCCATTTTAAAGTGCACATTCCCTTTCCATGAAACATTCATATGATAATCAACAATTTCTCAAAGGAATAGGCAGGGTGTTATATAATAATCCTGATTAGGTCTCAACAATTTTTCTATAATAAATTCCACAACAAGTTAGAAAATTATAAATTTCATTTAATTCAACTAAATTATTTAATGGAATATAATCATTTTGACAAAACTAGATTCAAAAATAAATAAATATGAAAGTTATCTAAAACATAATTACATTAATATTTAATATAAAACATTTAGATAAAATAATATGTATAAAAAAATATTTTTATAGTCAATGTAATATATAATTTAATCAAATGCAATAACAAACCATGCATATAATACCTAAAATATGATACTTCCTTTATATTTGATGCAAAAAAATCTCAATTATTAACCAGACTACTAATATGTGTTAACAGTAAAATAAAAACACCCACACTGGTTCTTAATAAAATCAATCATTCTAAAAACCATTATAGGACCCATCATTGTAAATACTAATATACATAGTATATTTAGTTCTGTCACAATAAATCCATTTATTGGATGTTATATATATTCACTGCTTGTCCTAAAAATAAGCTAGATACTCTATATCACATGTTATTTCCTAATGAATCCTCATCAACTCATTTACTCAAATTCAACATAACTCAATACATAATTTTTCTCAAATTACACCCAACAATATAAATTTTCATGAAATTGGTGGGGTTTTCACTATTCCATTCCCTTTTTAAATCACATATCAAATCAACTCAACCAATGTATTAAAATAATTTCAAACCCCTTACAGAAAAATCATGAAATATAGATTCTATTTTAGGGTAAACCATTGTAAAATCATCCACCTATAATCATGATATTAATACAATTTAACTAAATAAATGGTAATAGACAATGAAGAACTAATTTTAGGGATTAATGAACCATACATTTAATCAAGATCCATATAAATGGAGATTGTATCCATTGAAAATAAAATAATCTATCACTCTCTTAGACGGAGAAATGAATATATCAATAGAAACAAAATGATATGATATACACTAACCACACATAGATTATATATTCATATGGAACATTGATTCAATAAATAAAATGTTGGAGGTTCCAAGACACCATCAATGAAGCTTCCAGAATCCTTGAATAAAATTTATGTTAAAATATTGGTGATTAGAATTTTAATCAAGGTTCTTGAAATTTTTAATTAAATTTTCGTGGAAATTAACAACAATTTCCATGAACCCCTACAAGTCAATATTTCTGTGGTGAATGGTGTGGAATTATTATAAAATTAAACATTTTATAATCTTGAAAACCGTCACTCTCCATGGGTTCAAAAGTTGGATGAGTGTCCACACAGTCTAGAAAAAATGTGCATCCCATTTTAGGGGATCAACGTAAGGTTCATTATATACTGATCCAAACTTCATATTTTTAACTATCATGTTACAACCATGCACAATCTCATGGTATTATAAAATTTTCCATATACTACATGAAACAACAAAAGGAATCCCTTTAAAACAAATAATAAGGAAAGCTAAAAATGTACCTAAAAAGAATGTAACATGTTATTATATGTATCACAAGTGTTTCTATTTATCCATCATTGTTAGGGATCCAATATTATCAATGTAATAGTAAATTTTAAAAAAAACTAAAGATGCCTACACTCATGACTATTATCAAATTATTTATAAGTTGGAATCTTTTTTATCTTCTATTCATTAATATAATAAATATATGTCTTTAGTTTTAATGCCCAATAATACATTCATTAAATTCAGTTACTGATTGTATCTATTTCATGAAAAGGGTTCTTAAAAAGTAACATATTCTATAGAACATCACATTCTTAAATATATACCATAAGCATCACATCATACTAACCTAGTCTATTTTTTAAAGTATATTCAACCACATTAGTATTATTATTCATTATATGTATATATACATATATTAATGAGATATCATCTGAATAATTTTCCATCATGTCCTCTATGCTTTCTAATCTACCAACTACAATAAATCTTTTATTGAGATCAAAATTTAAATTATCCTAGCGAATCAGATCTCACATACAAAAGAAACTAATTTCCCTCTTAAAATCTAATATAATAACTACATGTAATGAATAGAACATAATCTTGAAATTCCTCATTAAATCATTGTCTGACATTTCTTCCACACCACATGAATTTTAATTTATTCATGCATGAATGATATTTACAATCACCTATAAATATGAATATTCACTATTCGGAGTATACATATTGTGAAATATTTTTCCTTCTTCAATATGATCAATATTCCTTTTCGTCCAATAATAATTCTTATGATCTATAACTATATATTAACATAAATTTTCATACATAAAATATAGTCCTGAAATATCTATTTAGGATTAAAATATCCTTATAATTATCATATTGTCATTAATTCATAAATCATTCATGAATGATTATAATAGATCCCCAAGAATATAGTTTATATTTTTGATCATAAAATAGAGAATACACAGGATTAACGTGATATAAAACCATGCAACATTACTTTTTTGTATCCCTATGAAGCTAAACATAAATGTTATTTATTTTCACATAGGTATGTTTATGCATATGTAAATATACTAATCACTATTTTGTAGTTTATATTTTCAAAATAATTTTATAACCCATATGTAGCTCTCAAATTCATGTTTATACTCAACATGGTGTTCTCCCAGATTCCCATTCATGTGTACACATGCCATATAACATATATGTAGGGATAATTTGATTATTAAATATAAGATTCCTGTTAAGAAACCATATTAAAAAATAATACAATATAAATATGATGGTTATAAAAGGATTCATGATTTTCATGAACCAACTGAGGTCATCCGAGAACAAACCACTCACGTCAGCATCTGGTATAACTCGAAGAGAATTTTAAATCACCACCGGCTAGGAATATGTGGTTTGGCTTCCAAGAACAAATATATTGAAATTAAGATGGAGGATTCATATTTTTGATACTGTAACATTTCTAAAGGTTATTCAAACCAAAACATATAACATGCAACACATCTCCACATGGCTTATTAGTCAACATCCCACCACTCGACCACCATAACATGAACACAAGCTAGACACAATACCCATTTTCTTCAAACAATGTCATTCCATGTACTTCATCAAAAATGGTATGTTTTATATTAACCTATTTTGTATATATATTTTGTATTCTACAAATTATATTATAACAAACAAAGTGTTCATCATGTACAGTTTTTTAAATAAACAAAATTTCTCAATTTACAAAAATAAATATGTATGATTTATAATTTTCATAGTTGAACATAAATAATGATCAATACACACAGTAATATAATTATAAAAAAATGTATTCAAGAATAATTTTTCATGGTTTTAAGGAATAATAGTGTAATCAAAAATTATATATACAAAATTATATGTTATATGATGAATTCATTTTGAATACATGAATCAATAATGAATCTGGAAAATAAAACCATTTTAACTAATTTTGCATCATTATAATGAATCATTAGGTAAATATGGTGAGGGATATATAGTATACTCAACCCACAAGTAACCATGTCATATAATACAAATGTGTGTGAAATCACTAGAGATCACCATCATGGGTCACCCTACCTTAACAATGTATAGTTAGAGTGGTAATATATATTTATGGTTTTCGAGGCTAACCACACATAGATATATTAATCCAAGATTACCCAACAATTACATAGGCTCATACAGTATATATCTACCTATAAAGAACATATTTTTACAATTTAAATCTATTTAAATTTAAAATTTTATATATAAATAAGAACATTTATCAATGTTATAAAAACAATCCCAAAATCAGGCATACATAATCCTCAAAATAAATTAAGAATCAATTCATTTTTTCTATCAAAAAAATAATAAAATATAAATTATTCATTTAAAACATTCACAACCACATTAGAAATAAAGTAATCATGTAGGATTAATGGAATCCCTAAAATATGAACCATAAAAACAAGTAAAACTTTGAAATCAAATGGATCCTATAAACAAAAATAAGAGAGTGTTATTAAAAGATGAAAGGAATCCATAAACCATAAATCATGAATGGATCCAACAAACCCATGGAATTCACAACCAAACAGTGATTTGAATACACTATATATAATGAAAATATCACTGATGATGATATAATTTACTTTTCATGATGTCTATTTATGATCATGGGAGAATCCACTTCAATGAATCACTTTAAATGAATTTAGAAATATTTTTAAATTGGATATATTTGATCAAGTTCATGTATGGTCAAAAGCAGTGAAAACGAGGTTAAATTTATCGATGAAAAAATATGAAATAAATAATTGAATAGTTGGATTGATCGGATCGTGATAAGAACAATTATTCACATCATGATTTATTTCTTCTTGAATGGTTCCTTACCTAGAATATGATTCCTAGAGTGAAAAACTTCTACCTCAGATAAGGAATTTTAACTTTGATCAGTCCAATACTATTCATTAAATTAATCCATCATTCATGATGTATGTTGTCCATATAGTGGTTATACATCAATATTATTTATCCAAAAGGAAGCTATATTTCTCAAGATCAACAAGAATGTAAAAATATTGAGGAAAATGATTTGCGTACCTAAAATATTGACCGAGATATGTAAATACCTCTAACATATAGATTTTTTTTCAAATAAGTCAATGTTAGATAATTTTGAACCATAATGTGTTCAAGTCATAGGTCCAGTTTAAATGATTATTAGTACCATTTTTATGATAACCCTTCCTCCTCATCCATAAAATTCAAATAAAGGAATATATGTTTCATGTGGGTTCTTTTTCATGGAATAGACTATGTAAACTAGTTTCATTAATATTGACACATCTATCTCCATATCTAGATCCTTCCTATTTAAAATGTGAGAAGGATTAGTTTGAAACATCTAGATCCAAATATTAAAAAAACATTAATGATTGAATCACTATAGTTGGTAATACCAAACTCTATAACAAATTTCCATTCAGATCAATGTTCTAAAAAGGACCCATGTACCTTGATGCGATCTTCCCATAATTACCAATTCATAAGTGGACTAAATGATTTGAAACATTTAATAATACAATGTCACCAATGAAAAACTAATATGTATTGTGATTTTGATCCTCATAGTATTTTTTTCTACTATGATTTTTCTCCAAATATGGATAGATAGGTTGGATATTATCTATAACCTCCAAAATGATACATTAAGAAATCAAATAATATCAATCAAAGTCAGACAAACAAATGGGTGATCTAAAATCAATCCGTATAGGGATTCAAACAAAGACATTCTAATGGATGTCTAGTAAAAACTATTTTTAGAAAATTAGACTTTACAATATAAAAATAATATCTACGACTAAATTCCATGATATAATCACAATGTATATCCTCCTAAATATAATTTACCTTCATGGTTTGACCATACATATTGGGGTAATTGGATGTCCTCATCCTAACATGAGAAATCATAACCTCATAGTGGTATTTACAGAATAATTAGTAAAATAGATTTATCTATCTAAAATGATAGCTAACAAAACCTCATGAAATATCAAAATATACAGTGCAAAAATAAATCCCATGTCAATACCATTAACATTTTCCGCTATTGGTATAAAATAAATCCACTTTTATAACCAATAAATTCTAACACATATATAATTATTTCTTAAGGGAATCTCTGTAAGTCCAACCAATAAATTTATATAATCCTTGTCCCACGTCAATATTATAATAATGATATTTTTAGTTAAACCATACATCTTTTGTTATTTTCTTTAACCTATTACATCATATAATAATGGGATTTTGTATATTTTATGTATCACTTGAAACTGAGACTGAAAATTATATTCTTCATGCCATAATACATTTTTTAGTTCCTAGGTGAATTTCCCACTCTGATTAAAGAAAGTAATCTATCACAACCTTTCACATGGGTTAATGAATAGTACAATAGTTTCAAAAAGTGAAAAATCCCTATGGTATTAATGAAGACTCAATGGTGATCTTCCCATCTTATAAACAATGTTAAATATTCTTGAATTACCGAGCCCACTTCTTCCTATATAAAATAATCACAAAAATACATGTCATTAATTGAATACTCACAAGAGAAACATTAGTACTTCTTAATGTTACATCCAAATGTATCATATATAAAATTCTAATAATGATCCTATCATTATAAGACATCATCAAATCCTAAGTGTGAACCATACAAATGAGTTTGATAAAAAATGATATTACAAATAATCAGGTTTTCAACATTGATAATGCCAAAATTGTAATAGGTTTCTACATACCACTTATGTATTTGGTCTGAGTATCCCAATTAAAATATATAAATAGAATATTTATGGTCAGAAACAACATCGATTCTTTTCCACAAAACAGTAATGTCCCCGACACTTTTTTGTGTGATTAACTACTTCAATATCAATATCATGGTTTGGGTATTTTTTATCTTGTGTCGATATCTGATGAAAACCATACAAACAATATCATCCCATTTTATTAGAATATATCTCCAACATGTTGTAAATCATTACAAAACTTCATGTTGACTTGTATAACAACTATGAAGGTGAGGATATGAGTTGAAGACAACAATTATATAAATTATAATCAAGAAACAAACCATATCCAATCATTACAAAAATTTATTCTCTTCCTTGTTAGAGAATTAAATTGAGTGAACATCTTTGATAAATTCTTTTCAAACTGCTGATGATACCATACTAGACTTAGGATTATTTAAATCAATAAGCATTTTTTGTCACATAACATTGAATAACATATTTCACCTTTTTGTGGTCAACTTAGAAACCATGTTTTGTTAAACATGTTCTATGGAATTACCTTCATATACATATAATTTAAAATCCAATTTAATTTCATAATAGAACTAATCTATAAGGGTTCCAAAAATAGTTCTAACATGAAACCTTTTCCCTTCTAAATTTCTTTATTTAATTAAGATATCATCTATTAAAACAATAATGAATGAGTCTAGGCACTGGTGAAATATCTTCTTCATTGTCACAAAAAAAACTATTAGAGAATTGGTCTGAATAATTATAATCATTAGATAATCAATGTAAACATACATGCTCAATAAGGCAGCCTTTAAAACATATAACTTGTTAATTTTAAATTTTTGTTTTCCAAAATGATGATCAATATTTGAAAACCACTTTTCCCCAATTAACTGATCTAAAAAACATTAATGTGTTATATTTATACTTATTCTTGATCTTCAAATGATTTTTTTTGATAATAAATTTGAAACCAAATACTTTCATAAGTCGTCTTAGCATAGAGACGTGCCATACCACTATGACACACATAGATGGATCCTTGGATTCAAGAGCATCCATCCAAATCATAATCTATTTTAATTTTTTAATCAACATATGTTATTATGGTATATATATTAGTTGGTACCTTACTCGTATTTTAATTGAAAACAATACATCCCTATCAAGAGGAAACATAGAATTTTGATTGAAAAAACCCCACAAAACTATATTACCACTAAATGTAGTTTAAAGATCATGTATTAACCATCAAGATAACATATAAATGAGTATATTGATAAGATAATATCTTTTATAGAAGTCCTATATATATTATACCTCGAATCCCATTTTCCATGAAATTACTGTGTGTTTTCATCGGTGTAGTGAATGTCACCTTCAAATGATTAAAATTAAATTGATCTCTATGAAAAACCCTCAAATCCATCCTTATAAATAAATCAACATGATTCACATTAGAAAATTGAAATATATAAATATAAATAAACATATGAAATAAAAAAGGTACATGTGGGAATTCAAAACCATGCACTGTTTTCAGTCCAAGGATAATTCTATTTCAATGATATAAAAAATTAATTCCATATAGAAATTCATAATATTAAAAATGTTTTTTTGAATTGAAGGAGTAATGGGAACCGATATCAAATAAATTGGATACTATATATGAGGATTTAAAAATAATACCCTCATATTCACATGTCCAATTGTAACATCCAAAAGAAACTCATTTCTTGAATTCATTTATCTACAAAACACTAGTCAATACTACCCTTGTAATCTTATAGACTAAAAAATATTCCACTGGTGGAAGAAAACTAAACTGTTTTTCCTATTATTGTTGATGACCCTGATATATATTCCAATTAAGAGTAAGCCTGAATAATACATCGATGATGACCCATATATCCAGAAAATAGGCAAGCCATTGATTTTATAGAGATATAATTTTTCATATTCCCTATCATTCCACACTTATAGTAATAAATAGCGATTTTTCAATTTTATATATTGTATATAATGTTAATATGATACTGGAATCAACTTCAATATCCCATGTATAACATGTTCCACTTTATCATCCTTTCAAAATGTAATGTTAAATTGGTTCCAGAAGTTGGGGGAATTCTTAACAATCTGGACCCACTAACCTAATACATTTATACAATTATCAACCTATCCATAACCACTTTACAACTAGATAGTTCATATCTAACTAAATGAGAATGAAAATCTATTCATAATACATTCTAAAAAATCTAAACCATTATATTTTCATTTGATACATCCGCTAGATGGAAAATGGAATGGTGTAAACAATGGTTGTCACAGTCTAGTTTTGTCCAGAAATCATGTTTAAGAGTGATTAAATCCATGTAAATGATCAATATTGTGTCACACACAATTCATACAGAGATATCACATCCAAATAGATTAACATTCCAATAAAAAAACTTCTACCAAAATTTTATTGGACTAGTTTTTTTGGAATCATGGATATATAAACAATTGGTTCATAGAAGAACTACAAAATATCCCTAAATGTTCTTAATAAAAACTACCCATCATTGATAAATAATAAATATTGAGATCATATGTTAAGGAAAGATAAACAAGGTATATATTAATATAACAATACTATAATCATATGGTAACATTAGAATAACATTCAAAAACCATTACTTTCATGTCATATATTATAAACCTAATTCATATAATAAATCATTAAAATTCAAAATACATAAAACATAAATTAATTATTTGTCCTGATTAATTGGATAATAAAAATGGAATAAGGCATTGACATTTGGAATACCCATACGAATAAATAAAATTATGCCAATGATACCTTCCAATAAATTTAAAACATGATTTTTCGGATAAAACCATGTCTCCCTACATTTAGAGTAGGATAAACACTTGTATATCCACTTTTGGTCTTGGGATAACCTCATATGTATGATATTCTTGTGTTTGGATATCATACCTTGTAAATACTATGCTTATAGAACATTAATATTATCAATATTAATTGGGGTGAGATATAGGTCCATCCTATCACATAATGAAAATCATACATGTGTGTGTCACAATAACAAAAAACATCCATCTCATAATAACGTGTGGAAAAAATCGTAATTATTTCATTAACTCGTCATTTCATGACCCATGGAAAAGAAATGGGTTTCACAAGCATCATGTAAACATGATAATCAAACATCTAATGAAATAATTGGTATTTTATTGTTTTATAATATCCCATTAAAATTTTATGTATAATATATGTATGTCATATTATATGGAAAGTAAGTTTAAAATATCACTTGGATCATTTCTTATAGTAAATAACTATTCCACATTGAATAAACATAAATAAATTATAAAAATTTTAAAAACATAAAAGAGAAAATATCCTCTCAGATAAAGTTGGAACCATTTTGAGAATTTTTTTAATCATTTAGATTTCATGATTTCTAGAAATTTCAATTCTTATGTACACATTATATCAAATTTTCTATTTATATTTTGAGTAAGAAACTATTATACCCTTTTAAAAAAAATATCAAGAAGATTTATTTTATGCCTTTTAGTAAATATATAAAAATTGAAACTAATATATTTAAAAAATAATTATGAAATATTAAATACATTATTGAATAAAAATTTAGTAAACCTCGATATGGAAGAAAAAATAATTTGATCGATGTGTAAAATGATGTTGATTTTTCTTAAAAATCATTTTTTTGATATCTTCATTAAATAAAGAGTGGAAAAATAAACAAAAAATTTAATTTAAAATATTTACTCGAGAATAAATAATCATAATTTTATAAATCTAGATTTTATAATATTTTATCAGAAAATTTATAATCCTATACATTTTTTTTAATAAAAAGATTGTATCATAGAGCCCATATCACTTTAAAAACTTTTGAGTCATAATCCCAATGAAAGAAAGCAACTTGGGTCAATATGAATATCCAATTATATAATTTGATGATTCATTAAATTATTTCATCATTATTATATTGACCACATAAAAATAAATAAGTTTCATATAATGAATGTGTTCCACAAAAATAAAAGTGAGAAGAAAATCCATTGCCACAATTAACCAATTTCTCCATACTCATTCAAAATCCAGTTACAAAAATATAGATGACAAGAAATTTCATTATAAACACATAGTAACATTAATCATACAATATATGTATTTCTAATAACCTTTTATTACCCATTTACTAACAATTCATTGATAATGTCATTGTTATAGGTAATAACATCTTATTTTTCTTGTTATTTCAGTTTGGTAGTGTTGGTACTTATACATTTTTCAAAAACAAGTTATATATATAATTTTCATCATAAAAAAAAATTATATTAATTTAATATGGATTTTGAGTTTCTCATAAAACTTTGCGTCAAAGAATAAATTACATCTTTCAAGGAGAAGGCAGGACGTACGTACAAAATAATGTTATTTCAATTTTTACAAAAGATAGATTAAAAAATATTTAATAGTATTTAAATATTATTGAATCCTTTTTATATCATATATATCATATATATTCATTAAATATCTCCTTCTTATTATTCTTTTCCAAATAAAATTCCAATCAAATCACATTACATAGTGTAGGATGTAGTCTATTCGTACGTACAAAGAAAACATATCATTTTCCATAATCTTGGATGTTTATAAAGTATATATGATATTATAGTTTAATAAAAATTCTTTTTTCATAAAAACATATATACTTCTAATCCATCATTATATATATATTTTATAAGTGGTGATGGAAAACAAATAACATAGTTTGCGAGGTGGTAGTTCGGTGTAAACCGGATTGATATGTTTGGTTACCATTTGATTGATAATGAGATAAATAAATGTTATCTAATTATGTTAATGTAATCTCAGTATATAGAATATAACTATTTAATTATATCATTATATATTTATTAAATATTTTATAGAGGTGTAAAAACAACTAAAATAGAATCAAATGGTTTAAAACTATACATCTTCTTTAGATAAGCACCATCAGTTAGCCCCAAAAGCCATAGTTGGAGGGTAACTTAACCAACATAATTATTATAGGATGTGGATAGAGAATATATATGATTTTTGGGTTGGTATATGATCAACCATAATTCATTAAGACTTTATATTGACTGGATAGTATGTTTCATTTTATTTGTGGGGGAATGGACACACATGGAATTTTTTATAAAAGATTCAACAATGTTTTACACATTCCACAAGGATAAAAAAATTTATCATTAGAAAATATTTTACGAAATATTTTAAAAATATGGCCATGAAATTTGAATTTTATATGTTTTTTTTCATTTTAACACTTGTATTTTTACTTTTAACCTTGTTAAACCAATTTTAACATATACCGAAGTAATTAAATTTTACTATTTTAAATATTAATATTAAAAAAATATTAATTTGATCATATTAGATTAAAATTAATAAAATATATCAAAATATTGAACTAATTTTAACCAAATTAAATTCAAATAAGTGGTGGAATTTTATTTAAAATTACAAATGCAGATGCAATGAAAAAGAGGTTTTTAAAAGAAAATGTTTTTATAAGTATAAAATGTTTTAATATAAGAATTAAAAATGATTTTTCTTATAATGATTTATATTTAATAAATATTAATATTTTTGAACTAATATTACATTTAATTTTTCTAATAAAATTTAATACTTTGATAATTGTTAGAACCAAAAAGTATATCTGCAATAAAAAATTGTATTTTCACTACTTGCTATAATTTTAATATTTTCTGATATTTATCAAAAATACTCTATGAGATATTATTATCATGCTGAATTCAAAAGATAAGTAAATTTCATCACGTAAATATTCTAAAATCAGAAAAATATATTTTATTAGTTTTTAGAGATAATGATAATAATTTGGTGAGAATTTTTTTTCCAAATAATGTAAATACTTTACAAACAAAAAAGTGTTTATTTATCAATATATTTTATTTATCTAAAATGTGAATAAATAATTGTAAAAATTAGTTTATTAATATTCTTAATTTAATTATTAAAATTATGTTTTTAGTATTCATGTTTATATAATAATATTTTTATTTTTATATCATTGTTTGTCACAGCTCGTTGTTGCATGTAATGACTATTATCAATGATATTTAATTTATTTGAAAAAAAATTCTAAAAATCTAGTGGTTTATAATTATACTCTAACACTAAAATTAATTTCATGATTGGAATTATATCACATTGAAGTGAAAGACTATTGATACTCCTACCTCATCATATCATCAAGTTCCCACATAGATTATCCAAGTTCGTGGTTTATCTAGAAAACATAAAACATGTTATTGGGATGGTTTTGAATTTATATATGATTAAGAATATCAATATGTTATTATTATTAATAAGTAACATGGTTCCATTGAATGACAATTGAGTTCAGTACATAGTAATGATTATGTATTTACTTCCATTGAGGATATACATGTATCATGTTATAGACATTCGATAGGTTTGGTGTAAGACCAAGTGAAATGAAACCATACCTACTCAATAAATGATATCAAAGGGAAAAATATATATAGGGATTTTATTTAACTTATTTATAAATATGATGACCCCAATCAATGGAGAAATAGATAGGAAACAATTTTCACCATCATTAAACTCCCTATAATTCCTATGATTAACAGCACAACTTCTTTTTCAACACTAAGATGCATTGATATGTCCTTGAATTGACTTGTAATTTTTTTCTATTTTATTATCCCTATTATGTCCCAATAGATTTATATATCCAGCTCCATACCATCACATTGGATTTATGCACTTCTTTCAATAAATTCCATTATAAGGATCCATCTAAACTGTTGACTGAATTGTATTATTGTTATAATACTTCACAAGAGGATGATATTGAAACCAAAAAACAATGATGTACATAGATAAAATCTGAACATAAGAAATATGGTATTATTAGTTTTATCAGAAGTCCAACTATCTAAAGATGAAAAACCCTATGGAAACTCAACTCTACATCAATGGGTGGTTGATGATGTCACAAGAATGTTGAGGTGAATACTAGATCCCAAAAAAAATACAATTTATTATGGTACGCCTTAAAACCATACAAATTCATTAATGTATATCATGGAAAGTTGATCGAGAGAGAAATACTCACCTTTGGGGATGAAGTGTGCTGACATCATAATACTACCATCAACATCCCATATTATATTATTCCCATTATATTATTCGGAAAGTCCGATGAAAAATTCATTGGTGATTTTTTTATTTCTATTTTTTGCTAATCATTGTAACAACTCATTACACTAATGTATCTCATCATTAACTTGATTTCATACAAATAACTAAGATGAATATTTTTTAATATCTCCCATTATTCTATCCAAAAATAAATAATTTTTAAAATAATATATACATCCTCATACATACGAGATAAATATAAAATTAAGAACAATTATCTTCATTTAACAACTCCTTCTTCTAATATTATACAAACATAAAATATAAAAAGTTTATAAACCATATCATTAAATCATAATCATCTATAAAATCTTGAACATCCTCAAAATTCATCATCAGTTCTATATCTTTTCCATGTGCCTCTTTAAAAATAAAATTTATAGATTATTGATCAATAGTGTGATAATGAAAAATTTATCTCATATCATAAATCATAAAAGATATATACATTTAAAATAAAATAATATTTTACCATTTGTGAACCTTATCATGGAAAAATATTTCATGATCATTTTGACATAAATAATTGAACTCCTTAATTACATTCTATGGATTTTAATGTATTGAATATTCATAATCATTAATCATATTCAACCATAATCTATTGTACTTATTAAAATTTATTTGTGTGAATATATACAATAAAATTTTATTATTAAATATACATGTGAAAATTTTATCAATAAATATTATACCACTATATATTTAATAAAATTATGACCTAAGTAACTCCAAATGAGGAGATGAGTAATTTTTCTTATGGACCTTCAATTTTCATGATGCATAAGCTATCAAAATATCATTCATCTTCAGAATACTTCATATTAAATACAACGCTTCATCAATGTGTATTAAAAAATATTCTCCAAAATAGCGTATTGTAAGCCCATATTCACAGATTAATCTTCTATTTATTTTCTTAAAAATTTACCCACATTCATTTATTCAAAGGAACATAGATCCCTTTAGAGTTAACATTGTATGTGGATTACATAAAATGATGAAATTTCAAAAAATTGTATATAGTATCCATCCAATACCAAATAAATATTATTCTCATTAACCTTGGTTGATATAAGAAAATGATAAAATTGATTTTTAATTTGATGGATCCTCTAATATACCCTCACCTAAGATTATGTGACCCAAAAATAAAAAATTATATTTAAAAAATTGACACTATGTAAATATTTCAATCAACATAACATTCATCCATGTCATTAGAGAAACCCTCATTTTATCTTCATGCTCTTAATTTATCATTGAATAGATAACAATATCATTGATAAAGGCTACAAAAAACAAAAAAAAAGATAATATCTGATGAATATATTCATTAAATACATGATGATAATTGGGAATTTATTTAATAAAAACAGAATCACTAAATATCAATAGTTTTTATACCATGTATAGAATGTTGTTTATGATATAACATTGTTCTTAACCATGAAATGATGATATCTATAGTGAAGTTCAATTTTAGATAAGTATTTACCTCTATGCAGTTATATGAAGAAGTAATAAATATAAGATTGAGGAAACTGTTTCTTCATTTATATCTTTTCTAGTTCCTAATATTATACGTTTTGTAGAATAGATACATATTTATTCATAAAAATATAGCTTTATCACAATAGTATATACAAGATTGAATAAATACCTTATAATAATTATACTCTAGATTCTTCTATAATTATTAAAAATCAATCATAGACAATCTATAGGGAGTCTTGGAAATATATGAAGCATGAAATATGAGTTATATTGAGAACACAACGTCACAGTACCATGGATGAATATGAAAATATTCTAGAAAGTCCAAAAAAACTCTTGCATAACAAGAAAATCTCAATGTTTACATTATCCCCATTCATATATGATATACATCAATTTATGAATAATAATTAGGACCCATAGAATTGATGTTATTTTTATAGAAAGTTCATATTTTTCATCACACTATTAAAAGATATTGTGGTACTTTATAATATATACATGACTTTATTTACATATTTATTACGTGGTATTCTTATCGAGAAATAATATACATTTCTATGAAAATATACAATTTCACCAATTAAATAATAATGAATATATCCAAAATCCCATTTCTGCAATCTTAAAATGGTGAAAAATCATTTACATTATATGAGATCATTATATAATAAGATAGTTTTACATTTAATTCAACATCAATTAGTTGATGTTATGATAAAAAATTCATTGAGACAATTCTGAATATATATTAATTCCTATAACTATGATAAAATAGGATACTGGAACATTTTTTCATTCCTATAACAACATCAACTACATTTACCCATCTTTATTCCTATAATGAAACAAAATGG
This sequence comes from Viscum album, assembly GCA_963277665.1. Classification (NCBI taxonomy): domain Eukaryota; kingdom Viridiplantae; phylum Streptophyta; class Magnoliopsida; order Santalales; family Viscaceae; genus Viscum; species Viscum album. The sequence continues at coordinate 1,250,235,590 of OY728148.1, forward strand.
TTAGAATTGTATTCAAGCTTATTTTTTAGAGTGATCAATAATGAAAAATAACTCCATTGATGTTTAAATATCTACACCTTATTTTCAATCGGTGACACCATAGGTTTATAAAAGGTTATTCATGTTCATTATAAATTAAAATCATTGATAATAGTTCTTAAATATTCTTCAAATATCCAAAACATATCCCCTATGAATTTCAAACAAAATTTGTATTGAGGCCCATTATCATGCACCATGTAATGAACAAGTAAAATACCAATATTCCATTTTCTGTGTAATTTTCTATTGGTACAAAATTTTCTAATCCACATCCACTTGTATTATTTAAAAAGGGATGAAATTTCTAAAATTCCACTAGTCGTATCCTTCACCAAAATTAAAAGACATTTTCCCATGCAATGGCATAACTTTAGGGGTCCCACAAATTTTTTCCAATCAAAATTTTTATGGTTAAATAAATGTACCTCTCTTAACAACTAACGTGACCCTAAATTTTAATATATTTATATATATATCACGTTTTATTTGATGAATATTCATTATAAAACAAAATTTTTTATTCCATAATCATATTTCTCTAGTACCATAGGAAACATGGAAACATAACCATTTGGTGTATAGTTTAACTACATTATCTCTGACTACAATATTTCTTACTATCACCCATTATATCCATATAAAATGTAACACCTTTACTCATAAAATGGGGAATAGAAAAATAAAAATGGGTTAGTTCAAATACTTATTACAGGTTAAATGGGAGATATAAACATAACATGATTATAAGGGTATGAGAAGATGTGAATAAAATTTTGAAAAACATACCCTACCTAACATATATCATAAACTGGATTCATGAAATAAATCATTCTAAATCATACTAAATGTATCATAAAGGAATAAAAAACATAATCCATTGATAGAATAACATTATAAAAAACACAAATTTTTGGTATACACTTAATCAGAGTAAAAAATACATCAAGGATACCAATTAAAAAATTCATAAAATATCAGGCTTGGGATAACCTCCCATATAGCTAGATCAATATTGGAATAACCACCAATGTAACCGCTTTTGGTCTTGGGATAACCACTAATGTATCTTATTCTTGGTTAGGGATAACCTCTCATATTCCTATTGATCTCATAGAAAAATAATCCTTACCAAATGTATTGGAGGTAAATACATGTCCCACCCATCCCATATATTAAATCATTCATATGTGTTCCGCTAGATCATATAAAATTCATATTAGCATAACCCTTTAAATGAAATGGAATTTTTCCCTCAGAGATATTTTTTGTTTAGGAATTATTATTACTATATAGATTCCAACTGTTTATTTTTTGTGCACCCTAAATCACCCAACTCATCTGTATTTATGGGGCCTCTTTCCAAAGGAAGGTTCTCATTTGAAGGTTTGTCTCACAATTCTTAAAAACACACATTGGTCAAGATGATGGGATAGTTGGATCATCACTCTGTTTTGAGAGAAATTATCACATACTCTGAGACACTACTATATATTTGGGTCATATTCATGAGAACATTATCAATTACCATGTATAATATAGATTACCTGTGAACTGTCAACAATTTATTAAAATGTATGGAATATAGAATCATAGGTATATAACAGAGGTTCTAAATCAATGAATATATATATATATATATATATATATATATATATATATATCGGAGGCTCTCTATAAAGGTATCATTTTATGCACAAAATATATATTCTTTTTTCATGAATATGATTACATTTGTTTTATATACGTCTAATGGGTAACTCTAGATTTTATCATCATCTACTAATCATAATTTGATTGATGAATTTATTAGACCCATGTGGTAGGATTCCTATGCATCCATGGGAATGAAATCAAAACTGATGTTGTTCAATTCCACTCAAGGGGAACATCAGACCTTTTAGGTCATGAAAAATTACATAACCATAACATTTATCTTCATTTTCCCATGTCAAATATAAGAAATGTATGTTTTCATGAATTTTTGTATGGAATATATAGAGGGATACAATGGAACTAAATAGAGATGTGGATTCTAAAGATTATTTAAACCCTAATTGGAATTTACCGCAAAAAAGTATTATTAAAATTTTCTAATGCATTTGAACCTCATGTTGGCAATCAACATATCTCATTTTTGTAGGAATCAAATACCATGTAGTTCGACGATGAGGTATGTCTCCAACTATGGTGATTATGGGATTTGTTCATGGCTTTCATTTGAGAATTATTCCTGAATTAAGGGAATTATGATTACCGATTACTGTTGAATAGGATGACCATTTAATCTCTGGATTTTTGTAGGAATATTATGTATTCTCATTATAATAGGAATTTGTTTTATCATAGATCACTAATATGGGAATATGACATGGTTCTACCATTTTGATATTTTTTTTGGATTCCATTGGATTTGGAAATACTCATTATGAGGACTCTCAGATGACTTGGGATTAGATAGGGAATTAATATTGAGGAAAACAGCTATAATGTTTGAGATCTTTTGAATTTTGTAACCACCATCAACTATAATCACATTTGATTCATTCATGGTGTGAGAAACACAATTATTTTTTCAAATCAAGAAACCACTCAATCTGATTAGCCCTATAGTAGGATAGATGGTCTTGATGACCCACGAATTTGGAGGCACTATAAATTAATGTTTGAATAATATTCAAGGGAAGTTTCTGTATTAAAAATTCATTGAGGATTTTGTGTGTTTCAATAGTAACTATCCTCTAATCCAAAAATTCATTAGGAATCATGATCGGTGGAGAAATTAGTGGAGTCATAAGATCTAGCTAATAAAAAAATTATACTGCTCTACTATTGTAAGTGAAAAATGAATATGGAGAATTTGGATGATGGTATGATACATACCACTCTTCATGATACCATGGAATGAGTATTGGGTATGAATAATGTTCTAGAACCCTTGGTGGAGACTGTAAGGAAAAGAAAAGAAATTGTGCAATATCCTATTTGAATTGTAAGGGGCATACTCATTGTAGGATTCCCTAAAGTTGGGCTCATAATAGGGGATGATGATTTCATTCCTTGTAAAATTAAAATTAACATGTTATCAATTAGCCACTTTATTAGAAAATGTATGTTGATATTCATAGAGTTGATAAGTGTATAACACAGTACTAAACCATATATAAAAGATCAATAACCCCTTGAAATATCCCTTGGGTATGGTTCTTTGGTACTGTAATGATACATAGACACATGCACCCTGAGGACCTCATTTTTCCAACCAGGAAAGTGAATGAATCCTCCAAACATAAGAATACACACCCAAATGGGTGACAAACTGGTGTGCCACTCACCATGGTTTTACTTGTCTATAGGGTATGAAGAAGGATTCAACATGGTCTCTATTAGATAAGGGAGTCATAAAAAAGGAAATAATTCCATTATTGTTATTTTATGAATACTGAAAGGGGGAATCACATAGTTCATAGTAAATGGTTATGGGAATTTCTACTCAGGATAGACATTGTGTGTTTGTGATGGGAAATGTGAATGGGAGGAAGTGAATGTTCTTCATGAATCGGGTCCATTTTCCTTAATGAGTAGTGTATTCCTTGAGTGATAGAACATCATGAAAAAATAAAAAGTGTGAGGCATTATATTAGTCACTATGTGTCTTCTCTTATGTCATTTGAGGGGCCTTTAATAGGTTCTAGATTAAATAGATGTGCCTCATGCACTTGGTTGTTAATTAAAGGAGAGAGGACCTCAGGTAGGTGTAATGAATTAGGGACCCTAAGTGGAATCTAATCACATTAATAACTCTAATGATCCTTTTCTATCTAGTTTTGGATAGATACCTAATATTTTTTTCACAACCTGGGTGGATGGGTTATTTTGTGAGATATTTTTGATTCTCTATAATTTTTTGATTATGAAAATGTGGAGTCAAAGGTTCATATTTATAAGAAAAGAGGGAACCATAATTTGAGTTATACCATATATTACTTTATCATAGGTCCTTAGTTTAGGTCCTTATAATAGGTATATTGCCTTCTTCCATAGAATATGTCCATAGTCCAAGTCCTTAGTGCAGGTCCTTTGTATCGGTCTGTAATGCTAGTCCATAGATCATGTCTTTAACCCTAGTCCATATCTCATGTCCAAATCCTAATTCATTAGATAATTTCAACATAATAGGTATGTGGAATATGTTGATTTCATAGATAAGAAAAATACATATAAAATATTTTTCCATCTAATGATTTCCATAACTTTTGAACGATAATTCTATTTGGGGTCTATGGCAATCAAATAAAATCTCTGGGGTCCTTGATTTTTATTTGATAAATAATCCAAATATTCTAAAATGTGATGTGGTAATTGAATTTTAATTCGAAAAATCAATCATTTAAACCCAAATCATACTCTCATAGGTGGTCAATCCACTTATCTATCATCATGGACAAGTATTATGGCACATGGAAATCCAACCTCTATTAGCATTATGAATGGAGACACATATCTAATAAAATTAGAAATTTTCTATGTAGTATCATAGTAGGAATTCTAAAACAATGGTCATGAAACACATTTTTCATTATCAAAAAAACCCCCCTTTGGAAATTATGTCATTCAAAATGAAAATTATATAGTTATAATGTATAAATATGGAACATTGATGCATTCCGACATCATTTTATTAGATTTGTAGCGATCCTAATTGTGTAAGGATTAACTAATTTTTTCCAAATCTATGTGGATGAGTGAGCTTAGTATGAATGTTTCATGTTTTATATCAACAACTCTAAAAATATTGTCCTTTTTTTAATTTCCCTCATATTTTCTGAATCGTAAGAGGTAAGATACTTAGCAATAATGATATAGATTTTTATTTGGACTCACTTTTTTATTTTTTGGACTCCAATTTGTTTTCTTTTTTTCTTTTTATCAATCTATTTTTAACTAAACCATACAGAGAACAAGTCTACCTAGATAAAACTTGACTTTTTTTCACAGAGTTCCCTTTGTGGGTTTTCTATTTGGTGAGTACAATGTCACTCTTTATGGGTATTTTAATGTGGTTAAATTTAGAAAAATGAGAAATACATTTTATATCGTACATATTTGACTGCAAATTTTTTTAATAATGACTAATACATGGAATGTTAGTTGAGAATTTTTGGAAATTACTCATATACCATATTATAAATTTTGAGAAATATTTTTTTAGTCCCCAAATGTGTAACATTATATCATTAATTAGAGGACTCTCTTTGAGACGAAGTTTGTATTAGTTTAAAAACATGTATTATGGGACGTTTTATGAGAGGACAACTAGGGAATGTTGTGCATAGAGAATTGGGTGTATGTGGAAGGAAGATGTAGAAATATTAGAGAATCATATGAAAATCCAAAGGGGGAGTATTATGGAATCATCATGAAAAAACGTTCTTAAAAATCCAGCCATTCTATTGTTAATGATTAAATGGAATTTATGGATATACAGATTTCACAAGACCATGATTGGTGTTTCTTCAAAAGCATGATCTTTGGGAATTAAGAGAATATTTATAATGTGATTTTTAATGAATTTGAATCCACTCGTATAGAAGATTAACCTTAGTGATAGAAGACACATTTTGATATATGGCCGATGTTAAGGGGAGGTCTCTCTCTAGAAAGGATAAATGTATCATGTAATTTAATTTCATGAAATCAGGACATAGATTTTCATTTTGTAATGTAATAAATCAAATGAATTTTTTAATATTGTTAAATTTTTATATAAATAGAATTATGCAATGAAATTTAGAGTCACGTCACAATGAAATTTGGTTGGATATACTTACAGGTATTTATATTTTACCACAATGTTAATGATTCTGACCTTTTGTTAATTATCTAAAAATGTAATATCATAATCCTATGTCAAATGAAAAAATTCTCAAATGGTGTAACCTAGGAATATTTGGATCTTAATAGTTGTATAATAAAAAGAAATTTTTATGTTAGAGGAGGTTATTCCCAAAGAAGTAATTACATCTTATTTAAACCCCATATTCTGCATTATTTAATGAAATGATTAATGGGATATTTTTTACATAGTAAGTAGATGTATCCATTGGATGAAATTCCATATGGTTTTTTAAAATGTTATGTAAATCCAACCATAGTGTATTTCAATATAGTCAGGAAAATAAACCTCAATAATTATGTCATTATATCACTAAAAGCATATTGATTTTTGTGGAGATAAAAATTTCTTTGGTCATGAAGTTTGAATTGTAGGGTAATTATTTTTAATACTAAAGGGGTATTTTAAATAAAAATTTTCCCTAAAGGCAGAAAAGAGGTTCCCTAGGAATGTAGGGCCGATGGTTGGGGAAAACAGTTTGTATAGTTTTCTATCTTGTGACTAGAACCCTGAAATTAATAAAATAACAGATAATATGTGAGGCCTATTGAATGAAGGTCATTATGGAATGCATCACACATGAAGGAAACAATTATAATCAAATTCCTTAGGGGTAATCAGATCAGCGTAAAGGATACTAGACAAATATGTTGTGTATTACAGTAGAATATTTCAAATCTTGTGTTTCAACAACTTTTCATCAATTTTAATGAGGAATAAAGAGTATTCTCTCAAGGGAGAAATTACCACTTTTTAAAGAACATCGTTAGTGGGTTGTTTTATATAATGATTGTGTAAGAATCCACCACATAGTCTAATTGTAGTATCATTTTTATTACAAGACCATTAAGATATACATTTTATGAATGTATACTAGGGTGTGATTGACATGGTCAGGAAAATGAGTCTTCAGGTGTCTAGAATTCTTTCACCAAGAGTTATAGAAAGATTATGAAGATGTTATGTTTATATTAATAGGTGTATTAAATTATGAAATGGTATGTCTAATAACAATGAAAGTGTTTGGACTAATATCTTACATGATACCTGAGATGTCTAGCATAGATTTGGTTCATATGTAAATAAGGAATCTTTGTTTTCTTGGTGGACAGCATGATGAGGGGGACCAAAATGAAGAGGTCATGGAAAGAGCGTTGTTTTTATTTAGAATAGGTGAAAATTTTCCCCCATGGATGGTATATGGGAATATTCCATAAGTTTCACTACTTATGCTGATTGGGTGATAATAAATCCACAAATAGTACTTTTAGAACCATGTAGTTTAACATCATGATGAAGAACAAGAGCCATATATTTTAATGTCTTATGATATGGATGAAGGACCCCCATATAGATATAATTCATGTATGGAATAAATAGATATTTCATTAACAGAGGCTCATACATATAGAAATATTTTGTATTGGATCCTCATAGGTTGATCTGGATAGTGGTTTCATTTTATTTGTTGTGATAATGATGACCCTATGATTGATGATTCAAACACAACTATGTATCTAATTATGGTAATTTTCATTCCAATGTAGTACTAGAGGGAATCATAGAATTTATTGTTTTGTGTAAATAACTTCTGATGTGGCATTTAATGTCATTAATGGATTATAAAAACACCACCGACATGAATTGTTACAACTTATTTATGTGATGAACTATTCTAACAAATTCTCTGCCCAGACGAGCTATGATTGGTGTGAGAAACAATGAATGATGGATTTTTAATCTGAATCATAAATAAAATAAGATCGATCAAAAGGGATAATTTAAACTCAAGGGTTGTTGAGCCAAGAGATATGAACTATGTGTCACTACATATCTAATTAGGATGAGAATCAATACATAGGTCATTCTTGCAATAGCATGGATTCTATTATCATGAAGTAAGGATGATGATGAACCTATGTTAAAGGAAGGAAATTTTGTGGTTGAGACCATGTCTGGGTGTCACAATATATCTAATTAAAATAAGAATATTGAAACACATATTTTTTGAAAGGATTCCTATGCAGTATTGATTCATATGTTGGGAGTGTGGTATTTTAATAACAGTATCTAGACCTGAGATTATCGATCTGGGGGTGGCTACATATCTCATTGAGATGAGAATCGAGAAACATGTGGTTCGTGAAATTTTTTATCAGCACTAATTATAAGGCCCCAGCCTTAAACCTTACTTAATCTTGAGTTATTACAAGATTACACGTTGAGGATCTTTTCAGGTTTAGAGTTTTAGAGAATTAGATCATAAAACTTGCATTACATTCCACATATAAACAAAGTGGTTACATAAAGATAGTATTCTTCATTCCAATCAATGGAAACACATTTAAAATAAAACATGGATTATTTCTTGACACATCCTTGACTCTATCATCTTATCATGTACATTTCCCTTGACCTGTGAAAAACATTTCAAAAACTTGGGATGAGCATAAAAACTCAGTATGGGTTATAAAAAAAAACATGGAAAGGAAACATGAGTTCATATATACATAAGAATGAAATCATACTTTACCCATAAAACATAGGCACTTTAACATACCTCATAAAATCATGAATAAATCATAGAAAATCATAAGACATAAAGGTAACTTGAGGCATTCATAACATTCTTACGTAGGGAGTAACCCTCTTGGTTACGTTTGGAATACCCATCACAGTATATTCCCTAAAATCTCTTCGGAGAAACCTTAACGTTTCACTCCTTCCCGTTACCCAATGCATTGGAGAGCTATAACGGGCTCACCCGCCCTTAGTTTATCACAGAACCACCCGTTCTTCATAATAATGCCCAAGAACCATAACATAATCATATCACATAAAACATGCATAAAGGAAACATAACATTTCCACATTTCAATCACGAGATATCAATACAACACATTGATATAATAAAAACATTATGAAAACCATTTTCAATACCAAAGTAAAACATGGTATTTATTTTTCTTTTAAAAAAAAGGTATGGCTTGTAGAGGAAGCCAAAACTCAAATAACGGTTACGACGGCGGAGAAGTCGCTGTCGCCGCATACGTACGACAAAAACATTCCCTTTTGTCGTTTAGTAAACGCTTCGTATAAAAAAGATTCCTTTTGAGTAAACGTAAAAGTCAAAGGGGTTTATACACCGTATAAAAGAAAGTTGTGTATAAAATAAAATATGCCTCAATGAAAGGAGATTGAGACGAAGTCCCATACAAAGATAATTTTTAAAATAAAATAGATATATTATGTGCATTCTCTATAAGTACACATAAATAAAGTACAAATACAAGATATGACATAATAATATAATGACATACTTTGAATGTACGAGATTAACCCAAAGAATGGAAATTGGGTTAAGAAGTTCCCATACCTCGTATCCGACTTGACCCGACCGTTCTTTAAACTCCTGAATAATAAACTTTAGTTAATCTCTACTTGCTTAAGAACCTTTTTCAAGTTCATTATTCCTTTTATACCATGTTATTAACATCATGTAATTATTTAAGTTAATAATGTTTATTTTGTCGGTATTTGGTTCTTAAGTCAAAAATAGACTTCTTACACTTACATGTTGTTAATTTGGTCAAAGGTTCATTATATCCAGAATGGTATTCACGATTTAGATATCATATATGTCATATATATCCAGTACATACATTCATTTATAATATTACATCACATTTAGAGGTAAGAAATGAAATGCACCGTTCATGGAGACGGTAAGCCGTACGTACGCATGAACGCTACTTTCATTTCTTTGTCATATTGATGGAATTAAAACTAAATGAGACTTATGTATATTTTAATTCCAGAATTATATTCATCATTTAGATATATCATTAATTATATATATCCATTATATACATGTACTTTTAATAATAAATTACATTTGGGGATAAGAAATGAAATGCACCGTTCATGGAGACGGTAGTCCGTACGTACGCATGAACGCTACCTTCATTTCTATCTCATACATTAATGGAAATAAATAATAATGATATGTAGGTATATTATAATTCCAGTATAAAATCATATATAATAACTTTAAATCCATCCTTTACACGTCCCACATATGGCATTAACGAATCACATCACTTTGAGGGGGCGGTAGTCCGCACTTCCTTAAATGAAGATATCGCGTATACCCATAATGGAAGCCATAAAGCATGACCAAAATGAAGAAAAACAGAAGCTTAAGGAAAACATATACATAATATATATCATATATAAAAATAGTGACATCATAATGGCCACCTTTGAAGGTGTTAAATGAGTATTGAACAATCATCGTTTCGGGAGGCATAATTTCGCCATCCACGGAAAACGTATGTTCTTTAACCATTTGATGTAGTTGTGTGAGAGTGTAGCTCAAATAACTCTTATAACAACATCCTAGTATATTGAAGATACTGGTGTTGTTACAAAAGAAGTAAATAAAAAGAGTTTAGGGGGTTGGAGAAGCAAAATAAAACAAATTAGCATGAGAGGATGAATTACCTTAAAAAGTGTAACTCCTTTTGATTTGAGCTTAAAGGCTTCCTTTGAAAGGATTATGCCCAAGGGGAATCCTCTAGGATGAGGAGAGGGATGTGGAGAGAGCAAATGGGCAGGGGTTGGCCGAGCCAATGGCTTGAAGAGTGTGTGAAATGAGGTAGAGGTGGGGGCCTTTTATAAGGGGAGAGGAGGGGCACTTTTGGAAAGTAAAGAAACATTACATTATTTGAAAATGTGTTTCGGTTTTGAAAGGTCCCACATTGATGGAATTCGTGGATAAGGTGATAAGGCATCGAAATACATTCATCCAATTGGTTTTGGACATGTGTAGTTCATAGATTTTATTTTATCTTTCCATTTTATTTAAATCGCCAAATAATGATGTCATCGCTGCATCATTATTATGTCATAAATAATTAAATTTATTTAATGTCTACAAATTATAAAAAATTACTATGATGTAGGAAATCTTTTTAGCTTTCCATTGGATATTTATAATCAATATTTGGACTTGTATAACCCCACTTAAAAATTGTTTTCGCAAAACATATTATGTTTGTGTCATTTTCACTTTAACATTTAATAAAAATATATTATTGTCATTTTCCAACTAAAGTGGATACATGGGGTCCCCAAGTTAGGCCATGACTTGTCTTGGTCGGCCATGACACAACCAATGATGTTGGGACATGTGTCTATGTCATTTTATATTATTAAAGCATTATTTATACATTAAACTACACTAATTACCACTAATCGCGATTAAAAACTTAATAAGTTACTATTCACCAAAAAATTATTTTAATCTCATTGAACCACATTTTACTTCTTAATGACAACCATGTATGTCGGATTTTCAAAATTCAATACACATTAGTTGTAAACTTTGATTTAACTGAAAAATCAGTTTGCTTGATTACCACTTAGTGGTTTCACTATTCATCAAAAATTGAAGTTTTTCAGAAAATTACCAAAAATTCACCCTAAGCTATATTTGATATTCCGAATTCAAAAATGAAGTCCATTTTACAAAATTCAAATCATATAAGTCACATTAATTAATTTAATAATTAATTCCCGCTGCCAGGGCAAATAGCGTGTTTTTACAAAAAATTAAGTATCAAAAGATTGACACCAGTTTAAGTCTAATTTCAAATCGAAATTGATTCCAATGACCACCATTGGATAAAATGGTAAAAATATATTCTAATTTCACTTTAAAACCAATTCAAAAGATAATCTAATCATATAAATAAATTAGATCAAAAAGAGGTTTTGAATTAAAATGCAACATTTTACACTATTCATAAAAAAAATGAACTTTATCAGAAAGGTTCCAAAAAATTACACAAAGTAAAATTTGATGTCCCGATTCTTAAGAAGATTTATATTTGGTCCAAAAGAATGTATAAGAGTGATCAAAACTATATTTAATGACGGTTCACCATTAAAAGGTGATAAGTGAACCTTTAGTGAAAATTAGAGTATAAAAGCCTAAAATTGAACTCTTTCCGTATTTTAAGCCTTTATCTTTTATTGGGTAAATGTAAAAACATCTAAAAACACATCTATTCATATTTTAGTTATTTCTATTCATTCCCGCCAGTACAACGACTACTTGTTAACTAACATAATATTATTATATTACTAGTGTGCTACGTAAGTTTCAAAGAAACTCATCGTTGCGTATCGGGTACGCTATCGAACATAGCAACCCCTTTTAATTAAAATTCATATTTAATTCTCTAATATTAATAAATATGAAAATTATTTATTCTTTAATTACCTGGGATGTTACATCCTTCCCCCCTTTTGGGAATTGCGTCCTCGCAATTTTATTCACTTATCAAAATAAGTGGGGGTATTTATCCCTCATAGCATTTTCAGATTCCCATGTTGCCTCTTCAATCATGTGGTTTTTCCACAAAACCTTTACCTGATGAATCACCTTATTCCGTAACACTTTCTCCCTGTGGTCAAGAATCTGGACCGGTTGTTCCTCATAAGATAAGTTCTCTTCCAGCTGAACTACCTCTGGACTCAAAACATGAGATGGATCTGGCATATACTTTCTCAACATCGAAACGTGAAAAACATTGTGTACCTGAGATAAACTCGGAGGTAAAGCCACTCGGTATGCAACTGATCCAACTCTCTCTAGAACTTCGTATGGTCCAATGAACCTTGGACTCAACTTTCCTTTCTTACCAAATCTCATCACACTTTTCCAAGGAGAAACCTTGAGAAAAACATGATCACCTACCTCGAAAGATAGATCCTTCCTCCGGTTATCCGCATAACTCTTCTGCCTGCTCTGAGCTGTTCTCATGTGTTTCTGAATCAGCTGAACTTTTTCTGCCATTTCTTCTACCAATTCTGGTCCCATCAACTTTCTTTCACCCACTTCATCCCAGAAAGCTGGAGTTCGACACCGCTTCCCATATAATGCCTGAAATGGTGCCATCTGTATACTAGAATGGAAACTGTTATTATATGAAAACTCAACCAAAGAAAGATGCTGGTCCCAACTTCCCTGATAATCCATAGAACAAGCTCGTAGCATATCCTCCAATGTCTGAATTGTTCGTTCTGACTGCCCATCTGATTGAGGATGAAAAGCTGTACTAAAATTTAATTCAGTACCCAACGACTTCTGAAGGCCTTTCCAAAAGTTAGAGGTAAATCTGGGATCACGATCTGATACAATGGAGAGGGGAACTCCATGTAACCTGACTATCTCTTTAAGATACAAACGGGAAAGTTGATCAAGAGAGAAAGTATCTCGTATAGCAAGGAAATGAGCAGATTTGGTCAAGCGATCAACAATAACCCAGATTGCATTATTACCTCGAGATGTCTTCGGTAATCCAACAACAAAGTCCATGGATATATTCTCCCATTTCCACTCTGGCACTGGTAAATGCTGAAGCATCCCTTTCGGTAACTGCCGCTCTGCTTTAACCTGCTGACAAGTCAAACACTTCACAGTAAAATCAGCAATGTCTCTTTTCATTCCATCCCACCAGTAATACTCCCGCAGACCTCTGTACATCTTAGTACTGCCAGGATGAAAAAACAACTCATTCTTCAACTGTGAATCACAAGGCACACATAACCTCTTCACAAACCTCAAAACACAAACACAAACTTATCCAAGAACTCATGGAAAATTTTATTCATAAGGTCCATGAATACAGCAGGTGCATTGGTTAACCCAAAAGGCATAACTACAAATTCATAATGGCCATATCTAGTACGGAACGCAGTCGTCTGCTTCTTTTACTTTCAACTGATGGTACCCCGACCTCAAGTCAATCTTCGAAAAATACTGAGCTCCCTGGAGCTGATACCACTTCATTCGATGGCCCAACATCTGCTGAAGTAGTTGCAAAGGATTTCACCACCCCTTTCTGCTTGTAGTCTAACTGCTTCCCATCACTCAAGCTCCTTGTTGGACACTCGTTTGCATAGTGACCCATCTCATTGCACTTAAAACATTTCACTAACTGTAAATCAAATTTGTTCTTACCTTCACCTTGATCCTTTTCAGTGCAATCACGAGCCTTATGTCTCATCTTACCACATCGGTAGCACTTCCCAGAATTCATAAGACATTCCCCAGCATGCCTTTTTCCACATTTATCACAAACTGGAAACTTAGTTCTCTTACCATCAGACTTCTTTGAAGAATTCTTACCTTTCTCCTGCCACCTCGGTCTCTTCTTCTGCTGGTTGTTATAGAACACTTGGTCATCGGCAAACTCCATTTCCACCTTCTCAGCACATCGAACAAGCTTTTCATAACTTTTAAACTCTCGAGAAGCTAATGCCCTTCGATACTTTGGCTTTAATCCTGAGTAAAAACGATTGATTTTACTATCAAGGTCCCGGATAAAATTGGGAGCATACCTTGCCAATCGAGTGAACCTTTCTTCATAGGCAGCCACTGAGTCTTCCTCTTGCCTCAATTCCAAGAATTGCTTTTCCATCCTAAGTCGAACAGCCTTAGGAAAATACTTCTCAAGAAACATACCTTTGAAATCATCCCAGTCAAGAGCATCAATCTCATCGGCATCCCTGATATTTTTAACCATAAACCACCACTGATCTGCTTCACCCTCCAAACGGTAAATAGCAAGACTAACCTTTTGATTGTCTGAACACCCCATGACATCAAAAATCTTCTCCAGTGCTTTAATCCACCCTTCAGCTAGCACAGGGTCAGATGATCCTCTGAATGATGGGGGATGTTGCCTTATGAAATGTTCCACCACTGACATGTTCCTCTGCGGTTGATCTGGCTGATCTCGTGCATGGATACCACCGCCATTTATAGCCTGAGTCAACTGTGCCATCACTGCAACAAACTGTTCAGTTCCGATTCCGACCATTTCTGGATGCTGATTCGGAAGGTTATTTCCTTCTGTATGCCTTCCTAGCACTGCCTCCCTGTTTCCTCTGCGGAAAACCATTCTGAACATGGAAATATCTTAGGCGAAGCAACATGGTAATCTGTAAATGCTATATCATTTCAATCATATTATAATTTAACACTTTTCTAACTCCTAAAGTTGTCTAAACCGACCTTTGATACCAACTATAAGGCCCCAGCCTTAAACCTTACTTAATCTTGAGTTATTACAAGATTACACGTTGAGGATCTTTTCAGGTTTAGAGTTTTAGAGAATTAGATCATAAAACTTGCATTACATTCCACATATAAACAAAGTGGTTACATAAAGATAGTATTCTTCATTCCAATCAATGGAAACACATTTAAAATAAAACATGGATTATTTCTTGACACATCCTTGACTCTATCATCTTATCATGTACATTTCCCTTGACCTGTGAAAAACATTTCAAAAACTTGGGATGAGCATAAAAACTCAGTATGGGTTATAAAAAAAACATGGAAAGGAAACATGAGTTCATATATACATAAGAATGAAATCATACTTTACCCATAAAACATAGGCACTTTAACATACCTCATAAAATCATGAATAAATCATAGAAAATCATAAGACATAAAGGTAACTTGAGGCATTCATAACATTCTTACGTAGGGAGTAACCCTCTTGGTTACGTTTGGAATACCCATCACAGTATATTCCCTAAAATCTCTTCGGAGAAACCTTAACGTTTCACTCCTTCCCGTTACCCAATGCATTGGAGAGCTATAACGGGCTCACCCGCCCTTAGTTTATCACGGAACCACCCGTTCTTCATAATAATGCCCAAGAACCATAACATAATCATATCACATAAAACATGCATAAAGGAAACATAACATTTCCACATTTCAATCACGAGATATCAATACAACACATTGATATAATAAAAACATTATGAAAACCATTTTCAATACCAAAGTAAAACATGGTATTTATTTTTCTTTTAAAAAAAAGGTATGGCTTGTAGAGGAAGCCAAAACTCAAATAACGGTTACGACGGCGGAGAAGTCGCTGTCGCCGCATACGTACGACAAAAACATTCCCTTTTGTCGTTTAGTAAACGCTTCGTATAAAAAAGATTCCTTTTGAGTAAACGTAAAAGTCAAAGGGGTTTATACACCGTATAAAAGAAAGTTGTGTATAAAATAAAATATGCCTCAATGAAAGGAGATTGAGACGAAGTCCCATACAAAGATAATTTTTAAAATAAAATAGATATATTATGTGCATTCTCTATAAGTACACATAAATAAAGTACAAATACAAGATATGACATAATAATATAATGACATACTTTGAATGTACGAGATTAACCCAAAGAATGGAAATTGGGTTAAGAAGTTCCCATACCTCGTATCCGACTTGACCCGACCGTTCTTTAAACTCCTGAATAATAAACTTTAGTTAATCTCTACTTGCTTAAGAACCTTTTTCAAGTTCATTATTCCTTTTATACCATGTTATTAACATCATGTAATTATTTAAGTTAATAATGTTTATTTTGTCGGTATTTGGTTCTTAAGTCAAAAATAGACTTCTTACACTTACATGTTGTTAATTTGGTCAAAGGTTCATTATATCCAGAATGGTATTCACGATTTAGATATCATATATGTCATATATATCCAGTACATACATTCATTTATAATATTACATCACATTTAGAGGTAAGAAATGAAATGCACCGTTCATGGAGACGGTAAGCCGTACGTACGCATGAACGCTACTTTCATTTCTTTGTCATATTGATGGAATTAAAACTAAATGAGACTTATGTATATTTTAATTCCAGAATTATATTCATCATTTAGATATATCATTAATTATATATATCCATTATATACATGTACTTTTAATAATAAATTACATTTGGGGATAAGAAATGAAATGCACCGTTCATGGAGACGGTAGTCCGTACGTACGCATGAACGCTACCTTCATTTCTATCTCATACATTAATGGAAATAAATAATAATGATATGTAGGTATATTATAATTCCAGTATAAAATCATATATAATAACTTTAAATCCATCCTTTACACGTCCCACATATGGCATTAACGAATCACATCACTTTGAGGGGGCGGTAGTCCGCACTTCCTTAAATGAAGATATCGCGTATACCCATAATGGAAGCCATAAAGAATGACCAAAATGAAGAAAAACAGAAGCTTAAGGAAAACATATACATAATATATATCATATATAAAAATAGTGACATCATAATGGCCACCTTTGAAGGTGTTAAATGAGTATTGAACAATCATCGTTTCGGGAGGCATAATTTCGCCATCCACGGAAAACGTATGTTCTTTAACCATTTGATGTAGTTGTGTGAGAGTGTAGCTCAAATAACTCTTATAACAACATCCTAGTATATTGAAGATACTGGTGTTGTTACAAAAGAAGTAAATAAAAAGAGTTTAGGGGGTTGGAGAAGCAAAATAAAACAAATGAGCATGAGAGGATGAATTACCTTAAAAAGTGTAACTCCTTTTGATTTGAGCTTAAAGGCTTCCTTTGAAAGGATTCTGCCCAAGGGGAATCATCTAGGATGAGGAGAGGGATGTGGAGAGAGCAAATGGGCAGGGGTTGGCCGAGCCAATGGCTTGAAGAGTGTGTGAAATGAGGTAGAGGTGGGGGCCTTTTATAAGGGGAGAGGAGGGGCACTTTTGGAAAGTAAAGAAACATTACATTATTTGAAAATGTGTTTCGGTTTTGAAAGGTCCCACATTGATGGAATTCGTGGATAAGGTGATAAGGCATCGAAATACATTCATCCAATTGGTTTTGGACATGTGTAGTTCATAGATTTTATTTTATCTTTCCATTTTATTTAAATCGCCAAATAATGATGTCATCGCTGCATCATTATTATGTCATAAATAATTAAATTTATTTAATGTCTACAAATTATAAAAAAATTACTATGATGTAGGAAATCTTTTTAGCTTTCCATTGGATATTTATAATCAATATTTGGACTTGTATAACCCCACTTAAAAATTGTTTTCGCAAAACATATTATGTTTGTGTCATTTTCACTTTAACATTTAATAAAAATATATTATTGTCATTTTCCAACTAAAGTGGATACATGGGGTCCCCAAGTTAGGCCATGACTTGTCTTGGTCGGCCATGACACAACCAATGAGGTTGGGACATGTGTCTAGGTCATTTTATATTATTAAAGCATTATTTATACATTAAACTACACTAATTACCACTAATCGCGATTAAAAACTTAATAAGTTACTATTCACCAAAAAATTATTTTAATCTCATTGAACCACATTTTACTTCTTAATGACAACCATGTATGTCGGATTTTCAAAATTCAATACACATTAGTTGTAAACTTTCATTTAACTGAAAAATCAGTTTGCTTGATTACCACTTAGTGGTTTCACTATTCATCAAAAATTGAAGTTTTTCAGAAAATTACCAAAAATTCACCCTAAGCTATATTTGATATTCCGAATTCAAAAATGAAGTCCATTTTACAAAATTCAAATCATATAAGTCACATTAATTAATTTAATAATTAATTCCCGCTGCCAGGGCAAATAGCGTGTTTTTACAAAAAATTAAGTATCAAAAGATTGACACCAGTTTAAGTCTAATTTCAAATCGAAATTGATTCCAATGACCACCATTGGATAAAATGGTAAAAATATATTCTAATTTCACTTTAAAACCAATTCAAAAGATAATCTAATCATATAAATAAATTAGATCAAAAAGAGGTTTTGAATTAAAATGCAACATTTTACACTATTCATAAAAAAAATGAACTTTATCAGAAAGGTTCCAAAAAATTACACAAAGTAAAATTTGATGTCCCGATTCTTAAGAAGATTTATATTTGGTCCAAAAGAATGTATAAGAGTGATCAAAACTATATTTAATGACGGTTCACCATTAAAAGGTGATAAGTGAACCTTTAGTGAAAATTAGAGTATAAAAGCCTAAAATTGAACTCTTTCCGTATTTTAAGCCTTTATCTTTTATTGGGTAAATGTAAAAACATCTAAAAACACATCTATTCATATTTTAGTTATTTCTATTCATTCCCGCCAGTACAACGACTACTTGTTAACTAACATAATATTATTATATTACTAGTGTGCTACGTAAGTTTCAAAGAAACTCATCGTTGCGTATCGGGTACGCTATCGAACATAGCAACCCCTTTTAATTAAAATTCATATTTAATTCTCTAATATTAATAAATATGAAAATTATTTATTCTTTAATTACCTGGGATGTTACACTAATTTTTTTGGGACGTGAGGAAATGGGGATTTAATATTTTTAGAATGATGTTTGGGATCATGAAATTTTCTCTAGACATCCCTATGAGTCTCGTTGTAATGAGAAATATTCCATATGTACTAGAAATGTAACCACTGTAGATCTAGTTCTTACATTTGAAAGGGATTCATTTTTTTAAGGATAGACCCAGGATGAGAGATCTGTGTGTGACACAATTGATTATAAAATTAAGGTAAATCCAAACGTAGTTCTTCGATAGATCATCTAGTTTAACATCATTGGATGAGGATGTTGGTCTTGTAGTTCACCGTGTTGTTGTAAGGACGTTATACTATTTTGGAATATACATATTAATGGGTCGAAAATTCTATCATGGAGTGGTAGTGATGTGAATTGGTATTATGCATTGAATATTACAATATTTGATGTACCACATGTTGTTTCAACTTGTATTATTTTGTGGTATCCATAAATCAAATTATGGGGACATTAACCATATAGTTTAATTTCATTTAATGAGGATGATTGGGGTCATATTGTTTTTGGTCATATGTCTAGGACCCCATGACAGGTATATTATCATTGTGTGATAAAGTTAAGGATTCCCTGACATTGAACTTCATGTGACATATCAATTATGTCATGAATTTTAGTGTTTTTCAAAAAAGGTATACATTGAACTTTATTATCATTCAACTATGGCATATATAGTGTTAAGTAGTTTTATGTATTATATCACATATGTATATGGTAAAATGTAGTTTAATATCACAACAATAGAATATTATGTCATGTGATTTCATGAAATACTAACTCAGGAACCATTCATTACCTGGAGTTTTAATGATTTCCCCATCTATTGATATCAAGAATAAGATCCAGTGGAGTATAAATTTTGTTTGGACTATTGCTCCTCCCACATTGACTAATTCATTGGATGATACATTTTTTGTTTCATTGAAATTTTTATGACAAACATGATTTCTCCATTGAGAATATAATATTAGTGGACGTTCATCTTAAAATATCATGCTATATGATTCTAATAAACGTCCATGTGGGGCATGGTATGAATTTTTATATCATCCAATCACTCTAGTTATATGTACTTTTCTAGGATAATTCATCTCGGGATAGATGATCATATATAGAAACACATATTGATGAAAACTAAACATTATTGTGAAAAAATTCATCAATTCTATATTCTAATAAAAAATGGGTCTCCCATAAAGTAGTAAAAATTGTGGACTAATAAGCCCTTAGGGCATGTAAGAGCGGGTCAAGCCACAAATTTTTATATTTCCCATTATTTCAGAGAGTATTTTTGGTAGGGCCCTTTTGAAGACTGATATCTATCCATTAACTATTGTATGATTGTAAGACAAGATTATAGATTTGATATCATATTCAGGAAATAGAATATCCACATTAGTATAATAGAAATTGATTTCATTGTCTGTTAGTAATTGTTTGAGGGACATCATATCATTAAATGATGTTGGATTTCATGAATCTGACAATGGTTTTCAGTGAAAAATCATAGAGGTATAATGATGCATTCTATTTAGATATGAAATCGGTATTAGTAAGGATGTAGTTGAACTACTTGTCCATAGCTATAGGTTATGGACGCATTGCATCAATTCCATATATGGTGAGTTTTTAATATAATTTGATACATGTTGAATATTCTAGAGTTCATGGATAAGGATGGAATGCATTTTGATGGGGTGATATATCCTAGTAACTATTTTGAAATCATGGTCACTATGACCCAATAAGATCAAAGCCTTCAGATCTTGAGGAAAATCATGTGTCATGAATTTTTTTTCTCCATATCTAATTGTGTTTACTTCATCAATAACATTGTTAGTATCTTCTCCCTCGATACATTATTAAAATAATCATCAAAGAAACGTTTGTAGAGGACATTCTAGTGATTTAAGCCATTGTATAGTGTGTCGTAAGCTACTCTCCAAAGTATTTTCTCATATCCCTCTCAATCTAGATGGTGTACTCCATTATGGAGGTAGTCCGTGATAGTTGTCATCAAAATGGTTTTATGACAATATGATTTATAGATATTGATGACTTCGTTAATATCATCTACACTAATTTTATTGAAAGTTGAAACAATCTAGTGACGGGTGATACTGATGTTTATTTCATGTCGGTTTGGATCATCCATTTTTAGCTTCATTTTCCAACGCATCTAGTTGAAAATTATCTGGCTGAGTGACATGTTTGAATGTTGGTTTGGGGGGTTCTATGCTATCAACACTCTAACACAACCAAGCAGGGGTATTATCTCTTATTTTTTTCCTGATTAACCAATGTTGATATGTTTTACTAACAAATATATGTTATAATTCAAATATACGTAATTTAATTGTATTTGGAGTCCCAGTTCAATATTTATAATGAGGGATTTGTATGCTACATCATTTTTAGTAATTCTTTATAGAAGCATGATTGAGTAATATAAAGCTTCATTTTTCAATAGACAATTGAATAATTAATATAGAACCTTTTATGATCAAAGGGACTCCCATCATTATCTCTATTGGGCTCGTCGATGCACATTAAAAATAAAATTCATATGTTTTGGGGAATTCCAAAATAGATAATATCTCTTTGTATAGAAATTCAGTATTTAATGATGTTGTTTTTAAAGACATATATTCATCATGAAAATCCATCGAGTTCTGGTCTTTCACTACTATTGAGGTATAAATTGTTCATCAAATTGTTATAGAATAACCTTCCACCCTGATAGATTCTATGTTAACATAGAATTGTTAATGATGTACTTGAGTGGATTATTTATAGAGGCCATGTGGAGCTTATAATAATGCAGATAGTGTCATATTTTTTGATTTATGAAGATGAATTTTAGAATTATCTTCCCTCTATCAAAATATTGAATCTCATTATATAGAATTATTAAAATGATATAATAAACTTTTTCATCATTTCTAATATTAATATGTTGTCCAGAAAATACACCTAGTGATCATTCATGTGTCGTCACAGACCGAATAAGTGGTTTTCTTTCAACAGGCGTAATCAACATTGGTGTTCTTAAGATGTATTTCCTGAGTATATGAATAACATCCTAATAGTCATTTACTAAATGATATGTGGGCTCCTTATTCAATAATTTGGTGTTGGGAAAACTCTTTCATTAAAAATTAGATATAGAGTTCCGAATGACGGCCAAGTATACTTGAATTCATTTCAACTCATTGAGGTTTCCAATAGGTGACATGTCACATTATATTTTGTTTTCATAGGATCAAATTAATTATTGTGATTGTGTATGTTGATGCCACAAACCATTCTAAATTTTATTTTGTAGGAGTTTTTCATGGGATTCATCAATATGTTGTGTTGTTTATAATTATTTAAGATTCATTCAATGTCATCCATGTGGTCAGTGAATTATCTTGACTTGACCACTAAATCATTAATGTATCAATCAAAAAAGATACCTAGGAGGGGTTTGAAGGTGTGATTCCTGGAATGTTGGTTTGTAAAACCATCATTATTTAAGGAAAAGGGCATTACTCTATAGTAGAATGCTCTTTGGGAGGATCTCAATGTAATGGAATCATCATCATATGTGTCTAACCAGATTAAGTTACGCCTTGAATAGTCATCCTTGAAAGATAATACTTGATAAACAGTTGTTTCATCAACTATATTCACTATGACTAGAACAATGAAGTCACATTTGGGACAATTCCTATTGATATCTCTAAAGTCAATGGAAACACTCATTTTTCAATTTTTCATCTTCACAGGGACAATTCTGGTTATAAATTTGAGATATTTTACCTATATGATGATGTTTTCAATGAATTGCTTACCAACATAAGCCTCAACCATGGAGGCATAAGCCTAGTGTGTCATATTGTCTTCCTATTTGTATCCCTAATCATCTTAAGAAAAAATAAACTGATAGATGACTACCACATGATTGATTCCTAGAATCTCAATATATTTATTGGGAAAATAATCATGTAAATTCTCCATAAATGAAGTATATATCTCATATTCAGGGAAATTCATGGATACATTAATTATAGGTGGTTTTGGATCTTTTTATATACGTAGTTTTATTTATATTAGTTCATCCTTTATGGTCGAGATTCCTCCCTCAAATGATGTAGGGGAATCAATGAGGTCTTTGTATCCTTCTCCTTCATCACGATTTACCTCTTCTGCCTCTACATTGGAGGTAGGTGATCAAGGAAGAATATCTGAGTTTGGGGATGAGTCATCATTTATACTTCCACAATATGAGGAAATAATTATTGGATTAATAAATAACTCAAGGAAATTTTGGTTTCCCAATGTGTATAAGAATGATTATGATTTACCATATCTATTATCTCCTATTGAAGAGACAACATATTCCATCTTAGGTGATGAAATATTTATTTTTTGATGCTCATGGATAGAATGGAGATATTTACTTCTAGTATTACATCACGACTCCGAGTGTTGATTACTTGTTCGATGTTTTTGTGATTAGGTGTAACAATTGAAATTGAAAAATCTTCTGAATTAGTTCTTGAATTTAGGCCCACCCTTCCCATTTCGTTAATGGGAATAATTTAATCTAAACTCAGCTGCATGAAACAGTTTTTTGGGATCATCTCTATGATAATTGGGGAATCAAATCGAGTGGAATTATAATTCCTAAACTATTTCCATTCCATATGGTACAATAAGATTTAAATTTACCGTGAATCATAATAGTTGAATAGGTTGTTTTCACCATTAAATGTCCCAATTTTTCAATTGAGACAGTACTCGATACATTTGTGGTATAACGATGGAATTGTTGTAGGAATATGTAGCCATGGTCTTACAAGCGTGACATTAATGCACATTTCACATTGGACATACATGAATTCTGATACATACAATAGAACCACAAACTATGTTCTATAATTTTCATCACTAATAATATCTTGTTCATTTTTGTCCTAACCCTATAACATTATACTCGGAGGTGAAACATGAATTCATTGAGGCCCGGTTGGTCAAGTGTTAGTAAATTAATTAATTTAAGTCTTGTTCCATTTTATATAATAGATAATAATATATCTATATAATTTATTCTGTTGGATATATATAGGGCTCTGACATTTCCTTGTATAAAATAATCACCAACCTAGTATATGAAATTGATGTGTTCATCACCGTTTATGATATCATTATTTTAATGATATAATTCATCAGTACAAACAATGTCCTCAAAATAATGAGTTCTCAGTAATGATGCTATGAGAGAATCATAGAGATCATTCAATAGGATCAAAATATTTAATATTTAAAACTCATCTAGTAATTTGTCTAGTTGCTTGAAAATATCATATATCTGATCCAGAGGATTGCACCTCTGAACATTGTACATTTCATTTATCGCCGCTTCGGAAGATGTTTTTCTTGATGTTGAAGAACCATCCCATGGAATATAAATTTAAAATTATTCTTTTCCATATGGATTTCATTAGAAGGGCCATCCAATATGCTATGGCTGTTTAGGAAGTGATTTACCATATAGTGGATATTTGAGGATAAATTATCCATGTAAGGCTCTTCTATGTGTGGGAGAATTCCATTTTTTCTACTAAGTTTGCAGCATGGATCTCCCACATGCATCAATTTTATATATAGTTCCCATGGTCATTATTAATGTAGTAACTTCTGCAATGACTTCATCATCCCCTATAACCTCAACAATAAAATGCACATCCCCCAATTCCCCTATTATGAATTGTGAACTCAGGTTCACAATAATAATTATCATATGTGAAAGGGTTCCATTAATTGATTAATATTAATATAACAGAATATTGAATATTTTTCTGATGAAGATTCTATATGACATGTCAACTCTTATTGGTCCATTTGGCATACCCGGGAAAATACATTCAAGACTAGTGTCATGAAGTCATCTAATGTTTTTTATAACTTCTGATTCAGTACATGATCACCTTCATGTAACTACTTCTTACACTATCAACCATGTCACCTTTTAGAGTATTAGCCTTCAGTGTACTGAGCTAGTGATAATGGTTGTTGTAATTTAGATGAAGAATATGATGGAAAATTTGGATATATCAACTATGTTTAGAGAACTATAGGAGTTATGTTTCTCATTTTCCTAACCAAATAGTTACCACATATATATGAACTCTTTCCATTAAACATTTTCCTATCATTTCCCTCTTCTAGGATAGTGTAAAAATCATTTTCATCTAAATCATGACATTTTTAATGCCTTACCTAATAATAGTCCACCTTATCCTAAAATAGGTCCTTGAAAAGAAAAAAAATCTAAATGTGGTCTCCAAACTTTTTATAGAAGTGGAAATTTTTTGGGGGATCATTTTCACCTTATTTATATGGATTCTTACGCTTTAATAACTTGATTTAGTATATTTTTTCAATTACCAATATTAAATGGATATGTGATTGGTCATTTTGAAATGAGTGGACATTATTATTATTCTCCTCCAATTGTATTCACCTCTAATAATACCGATTAGTGGGAATTGTGGATGATGAACAAGAGGTTGATCCATATGGTATGGTGCAAGATTTGTAGTATAAGTGGGTACATGAAAATTAATAATTATATCTATTAAATCCAATGTTTTTTTAGTTCCCATTCCATTATTCAATTTAATTACACATCACTCTTCTTTATTCTCTTCCATGGAGTCATTTACCTCATGATAAATCAAAGAAATGTCCAAAAACCCTCTTCTAAATTTCATTGCGAAATTGGTGAGAGTAATTCATGGCATGTTTTTGTTGAGAATAACATTGGTCATGGACATGGTAAATTTGATTGAGACTTATTGGAGATATAAAATTGTGTGATATTGACATTGGATGGATTTTATGATTAGTGAATATGGTGAAATATAATTCCTTAGGTACACCACATATATAGATAAGAATACCAAACATGGAATCAGTGATCAATGTTCAAAAAATAATTAATTTATATATGCATTTCCATTGATGGTAAATTATATATTTTTCAATCATTTTATGTAATTAAACAAGGGGATCCTCCATGTCAATTTGTAATTTCAACCCTTATATTTCCATCACATATGGTTTTCTTCTATTTGATAAAGGATTTTACCACTCAATTAAACAGAATCAGACATGAGAAGCCTTGTTTTTTCAACTATCTCTCTATAAGAGTGATTTTTCATAACATCATTTCCAATAATATTATTCCATTTAAATAGTGAAACAATTCTATAGATAGAACATTCCTAGAAAATGTAAAAATTGGGAGGAACATCATTTTGTATTATAATATTTAGAATTAACTATTTCCCTTTGATCTTCATGCATCATGGAGAGCTGTCATGGATCTCCTTAAGATATAGGATCTTGAGATCGATTAGATTTTGGTCATGAGAAAATACTTCATGGTGATTTGTCTAAATAGGACATTTAGAATTACTTATACTAATTATATAATTTCTTAATGGAGGAGTAGGATCTTGAGATATCAAAAATAATTTTATTATGAATTCATGAACTCCAATGGGATGTAGAGAATGGTCATTTATTATATCATATTTTTCTAGAAATATTTGGTGAGGATTGTTTTTAGATTCCATATTTCGAGAAACTAGGGTCACATTTGTGGGGAAGTAGTTATAAAGGGGTGGTGTTTGTACATTCCATAGAGGGTCCATTGAGAGGGGATGATTACATCCAGTTGGAGAGGGTTTATTTTTTTATTCTGGTTTTTTATATTTTATGGGGGATTATTCCTCCATGACACTCCAAGATAGGAGGATAAGTGTATATCCTATTTGGGGTGACATACTGATGATACATAACTTATTGGTATAGAGTTATGTGAATGACCCTCTAGAAATATATTCGTCTCTATTATGATATCCTAGAATGTTTGTAGAATTTGGAAAAATGTGTTTGTCTTACCTTTCACCATTTTTTGTATATGTTTTAGTGAGTTTTGAAACATTAATATGGTATATTCCTATTCTGTATCTGAATTATGTGTATGTGAATTCTCCATTTATCCCTTTCCATTTAGTGTATTTTGATAGTACTAAAGCATGTAGTCATAGAGTTTACTTTTTCCCCATCATGTCATTAGGACATTGTGACTGACATCTCTAGGTACATAAAGATGAGTCTACTAGGAGGCTTGATTAATACAGGAATGTGTGTGAATCTGCTACAATTTTCTATCATGAATGGATTAATGGATTCATTGAATGTAGCTAGAGTAGTCTACATGTAGGAAAATTGGGTACATGAAGGTGTATATTAATACTCATTGTATTATTTCATATTTTGTTGGAGGATATCACTGAATGTCCCCATGTTATTATACTGGAGGGATAAATTAAGGTGGATAAGTGTATGTTCCCTCTAATAATTGCACACCGAATTAGGTTTTTGGTATTCTTAATAGGGGATAAGAGTGTGTAATTTCTCCACATTTATTGTTTTCTTCCCATGATGGGCCTAATTTCTTATATAGGTATAGTTTACCTAGGTTGGTCGACCTAGGATAGTTACCTCATCAAGTTTAGGGCTCCAAACCATGTGGTTCTGGAAATGAAGATTTCTAGTAGGATACCTTGAAGATAACCCATTTTTCTTATGTAAGAGTTCATATCTGGTATATGGATCCACCTCACTATGTTATGGGAGGAACTGGTAGTCACTTTCTAGGGATACACTGCCAAAATTGCTGGATATGGAAGTCAGTGGAATCAGCTTCAGGACTACCCATCATTAATGACCAGATGATCTGTTGATATTTTGAAGGTGAAGAGAATTTTCTTTGGATTCTAGTTTTGGGATGTTATAGTTATAATGGTACTCTAGGACTACTAATTTTGAGAATCAGTGTTGAGGACCTCAGGTTGGTGTAGTCATACTTAATGTAGATCCAAACTCAGCCTGACCACTTGCCATGGAATGCATTTTATTATGTTAGAAGTACATCATTATATTGAAGGGTTATAATGGATTGAAGTACCTAGATAGATGAAAAAAATAGGAAAACCATTTTATGTAATCATCTTATTTTAATGAACATATCCATGGTTTAGTGTTTTATCTATCCCACATAAATTTTAAGAGAATTGTGTCCCGACAAGTGGGTCACACTATCATCATGTTTAATGATTCACATATGGTTCACCACATTCTGATTCCCTCAAAAATATTTTTATGTCAGGAATCAATATTTATCAAATTAATTCCAATAGTTTTTTTGTGGTTGTGCAAAGATCCAATGATTATGTATCCATTGGGACCTACATCCCAAAGGTGACAGCACATTGAGAGGTTTGTCCAATGATTTTTAATAACTCAAATTGGATGAGAGGATGGGTTCATAGGCTCATCAAATGCTTTTGGGGGAAGTTATCTCCTTTTAAGGTAATATTTTATATATTTCAATGATATTCATGAAACATTAATTAATTACAATTCATGATATAGATTACCATTGAATTAACAACCCATGATTAGTTGGTTTTTAATGTAGAATCATCAGTATTTATCATAGGTTCTTCACCAAGGTATATATCTATATGCACCAAGGTTTTCAATCAGTGGTATCCTTCTATATAGAAAATAGAGATTATTTGGTAATGAATATTATGAGGCTAGTTTTCTATCCCCAAAATGTGTCAATCTAGAGTGTATCATCATCGAGGGGGACCAATTGTTTTTTGATGTTCGGTTAAAACCCATGTAATGGGTTTCCTACATATCTAAGTGAATTGAATTTGAACCCATGTTGTTTAATGCATCTTAAGCGGTAACATCATTGCATTTATGTTCATGTGAAAAAAACCAAATCATATAGATTATAATCATATTTGAAGGAAGCCTATGCGGAAGGTGCCTAGTAATTGTCTACTCTGGGACATCAGAAAAGGAATTGTGGAAAACCTAAGAGAGATATAGATTCTCAGTTTCAATTAGAAGCTATATAAAATATATCCTATAGATAATGTGATTTATTTTGAGTGAAGGGCTTTATCCACATGTATGATTCAAAAGAATCCCATTTATATGGGAATCGAATACCATGTTTATTTGTGATGATGACCAATAAATATTGAGGCCCTCATGTTTGTCTCATATGGTAGTATGGACCGTTGATAAGATTGTGTTATGGATTATTCTATAAAAGGATTTCATTTAATGAAAATATTTTGTATGTCCCTAATTAATATGATTTGGGGATTGTTTTGGGTCTTAATTAATAACATGATCCTAGAATTATGTAAATTAATATTGGGGGTTACTCTTGAGGAGGATGTCCATTTGATCATGGTAATTTGGTATTTATTCTATATATCGTTATTGTTGTTGGAATCAATATTATCATAATTCAATAATTGGGGCTTACACATCATGGAATACAATTTTTTGTTTGGATTGGATTGCATTTGCACTTACTTCTGAGGAATATTCCTATAATATTGAGATCATATTGTGAATTAATCATGAGAAGGCTACCCTTAGGGTTTGGGATCATGTTGATTTCATAAGCACCATCAACCTATAATCTCACTTGAGTCATGGTCAGTTTATGAAACAAGAGGAGACAGAGGATCTGGGAATTCATATAATTCTATTTTCCTTGAGTATGTTTTCTTGGTCTAGAGGACCCATGCCTATGTATGAACTTTTAAGGAAGGGGAGATGAATATTAAAAGGATAATCATCTACCGAAACATGAATTTTGTATTGTGGTGATTGCAATCTGGGCTATCATCAAAGCCCATATGTCATGGTGAGACCTGATTGGAGTGATAATCAAGTGGATGTGATATATCAAACAAAACAAACACCTCTCCTCCTCCACCAGTAGAAGATGAGATAAATGTCTTTATAAGAGCCCAATGGTGTGACACATCCCTCGTTTCACATTACACACTCATGATTCCAAATTACGAAGAAGGAAAAGGGACTATCATTGGTGTATATGAGGATGATTAGAGTAAGAGTTAGACTATTTTCAAATAAATATATTTTATTACAGTAGAATTGATTACCTGAATTGGTCTTATATATGAGGAGTGGGATTTCATACTATGTTAAATGGAAAAACTTGTAATATCCTTTCCTTCCCTACATAAAACTAGATAATTCTAGTGTTATAGATGAGAATAGTAAAAAATTGTACAAATCATTATATCCAAGACCAGGAACACTCTAGAATTATCCATAGGTTATGGGTCCTCTTGATCATTAGTATACACAATCAAATTAAACATGAGTACCCTGGTCAAACAATATGACATGTCTGGGAAAATTCAGACCCTATTTATACACACCCAAATGGCGGACACGTTTTTTTGCCACACTTACTTTTTTTTTTCAAGTCCATAGTCTTTAGTGGAGTATTAAAGATGGTTCATTTCAATTAATAAATCTAGAGTACGATTATTCCTTCTGTTATTTTCGTGTAATAGTACTCAACGGGTGATCATGTAGGTCTGGGGTGTAACTGTAGAGTGAAGGTTCTCGATATCGTTTCTAGTCATGTGTCTTATGTTGAATTGATTGTTATTAGCTAGTGGAGAAGGGATTAGTATTTCATTATCTTGATATTTTGATAGTGATCAATCATAAGGGAAACCAAATTTACATGATGATTAATACTATGCACCAAGGGCCTGACCCGGTGTACATAGATGGGTCTCACAATGGTCCCAGATTTGGGATACGGTCTTTACAAATGTCATTGCTCATTATCAGTGAGTGGTCCTTATAAATGATTCGTTTGTTGGGATCCTTAAAAGACTATAATCTCATCGAT
The DNA here is from genome assembly GCA_963277665.1 of Viscum album. NCBI lineage: Eukaryota > Viridiplantae > Streptophyta > Magnoliopsida > Santalales > Viscaceae > Viscum > Viscum album. Next base: position 1,250,266,624 of record OY728148.1, read on the forward strand.
CTCATAAAATTAATATATCTCTAGGTTTTTGGATAGATACTTAAGAAATTATTGGATGATTGGGCAAAGGGGCTATGTAGTGAGACATTTGATATTCTTCAACAAATTAGTTGTGAATCATGGATGATTAATAATATTAATTATATGAAAATTTGGAACCCTGAGAAAATTAGTTACTCTACATATTTCATTATCATAGGTCCTTAGTGTATATCCCTATCAGAGGACCCTAACGCATGTCCACAACAAAGGTCCATATGGAAGGTCCGTAGTGCACTTTCTTATCATAGGGCCTTAGATAAGGTCCATGAAATTGTTCTATAACCTATGTCATTAGCACATGTCTATAGCACTAGTCCATAAAATAGGTGTGTTATATCCCTTTATAATATTTTCCCCTAATCTGAGATCCATAACTTTAAATATTTTATTCCATTAGGGATCTTACTCAAATAAAATTGAAGATACAAGTGAGATATAATGTTATGGATATGGTGAAGACACATTAAAATGTCAAAAAATTCCTAAATTTTTTATTTTAATGTGTGAGTATATTTTATAATTAATCTCATAAATCCATGGCCTACACTTTAAGGGATGGTCATTCCACCTGTCCCTCATTGTGGAGTAGTATTCTATAAAAAAATATTTTTAACATTACACATCTTTTGTAATGGAGAAACATCTCTAATAATAAAATACATATGATCTCAAAGTAAATATCACATTAGGATTCCTATAAAATGGTTCATGAAACACATTTTGTGGTAGCAACCATGTTACATAATCATTTAATCAACTCATTATATACTAACCCATGTAAAAGAAGTGTTATTCACATAATTATTTTGAATAATATCATAAAAATTATTTAAAATAATTACTATTTAATTGTTGGGTCAAATCACCATAAAATATTATGTATCATATAATGGTGTTATCTTATATGGAAAATGATTTTAGAAGACCGCCTAGAACATTTCTTAAGAAAGATACATATTCCAAATGGAATAAAATTATTTAAAATTTAATATTTCACAAAATACGAAATGATCAATTTATTTAAAAATAACCTTGGAAAATTATAATATATGTTAAAAATACTAGAGTGGTCATTATGGTAGTAAATTATATTTATTTCATACACATTAATATAATTATTTCTCTCACATTTTCATTAAAATGTCATAAGAGAGTTGTTTAGAAAATGAAAAAATGATTCATTTCAATTAGATGATTATAATATAAACATGGTAAAAATTATTTAAATATTCCTTGGTTAACATTAAAATTAATTTTTAGAAAAAATTTATAATACATGGACAGGGTAATTTTTTTTTACCTAAATGATAAATAATTTTGATTTTCCATAAAACTTTTAGATTGGTTTATTGAGTACATAATGGGAGGAACATAAAAGAAAAAATTTCATTTCTATAAATACTTATATGAGACTAAAATTCAATAATATCTTGTGATATAGGTAATATAATTTATTTATCGAAAGAATAATAATCATCATTTGAGATAAATAATGAGGTTGTATCATAAAACCATTACCACTTTGTTTAACGTTGAATCATAATCCCAATGAAATAAAGAACCTTATATGTATATGTATATACTAATAATATTATTATTGTGATCATAAAATATATTCATTTTAAATTTCTACAGCACATAATGGAATCAATTCGTGTATAAGACATGTGTCTCAGTAAAAAAAGCTTTGATCAAAACCCATACATCATGTCTCAAATTTGTTATTAATCATTGAAAAATACTATATAATAAATTTATGTTTATTATAAATGTTTTATATTACCATATTCATATTTATGATAATAAATATTTTACTACTTCCCATATATAACCTGTTTATTAACAACCCATTCTAAAAATTATAGTTTATGGTAATAACGACTTTATTTTTCATGTATGATTTGTTTTGGACGTTTGGGTCCATTTAAATTTATCATAGTTACATAAACTCCATAATTTTACTAATGTAACTAATATAATAAATTATAATTATATAAAAGTTAATAGTTATCCATAAAAGATAAATATTGAAATGAATTACACAGTTGATAGAGACGGAAGGTCGTATGTATGCATGAATGCTATTTTTACTTACTTGAACGACTGAAAAAAATAAATGTAAATTATATTTAACATTTCATAATCAATTTTATCTCATATATATAATATATAATCATTAAATATATACTTATTACCATATAAATCAAAATAAAATAAAAAAAATAACTTCACTTCGTGGAGGTGATGGTCCATATTTATACATGAGTGACATTATCGTTTTCCCAAGCATTTGAGGATAAAAGGTTGATATGATATAATAAATAAATAATTATAAATATGTAAAAATTTTCATATATATACATAAAATACATCAACATATCAATCTTTTATATATTTTTATGGAAGATTAATTATATCAGGTTACAAGGTCGTAGTCCACAGTACTCACGATCGACGAATTTGTTTCCCATTCGATGAAGGTTGAGATTGATTTATGTTATGTAATTAAGAAAATAAAATATAATTATATGTGATGTAATTTGAAATAAAATAATATTATTTTCATAATATTTTACTGAGGTTACTGAATAAATAATATACAAACACTCAGTTGAGAGTGATACATTTTCATCATGCAACCACTATATGTTATCACCAACATCATTTTAGGAGGATTTACTACAGAAAATATTGAATATATGGAATGGGTATGTAAGTAAATAATTTATTTGTTTCGTAATTGGGTGAAAATAATATATTTTGTAATGTGAATAGGATGTGAGAATGGGTACCAATTTATTTGTGGGGGTGATGAAAGAGTTGGAATTTTCTAAAAAAAGAAATTCACAGATTTTATATATGGAAGAAAGAATGAAATAGTTCTTTATCAAATCATAGATGATATATTTTCTAAAAATTTCCATAAAATAATATTCCAAATTTAGTTTTGTTTATTGAAACCATTATATTTTCTGTTTAGCCCTTCAATAAACTTGTATTAACATTAACTGAGGTAATTAATTTTATTAGTTTAATGATTCATTTTCACCAAACATTAAGTTGAACATATTATATCATATTAATTATTATGATTCAAAATATTTGAACCATTTTTAAAATTAATTTCACCTAATTTCAATAATTTAATATCCAATTAAATTCCTAAAATCCACAAAAACAGTTTTCCAAATGGAAAAGGATTGCATAAGTAAAAAACCATTTTAACAAAAAATTCAATATGAATTAGATTCCAATGATATAAAATAGATTAATACTAATATATTTGAACTAAATTTAAATTTATCCTATTGTATAAATATATATATATATTTAAAATACATTAAATTAGAAAGAATGTTTCTATGAAAATCTGTAATTTTAACTATACAAATAAATATAAATCAGAATAAAAAATTATTTATAAATTAAAAAAATTATATTAAAATATTTATTTCATAAATAAAGTTCGTTTTTTCAATTGAATTTTTTAAAATGTAAAAAATTATTTTCAATTTTTTTTCTCAAAAATAAATGGAAATAGATTTTTAGAAAAAAGTAGTTTGAGTCATATAATATATCACCATAAATCATGTACTTAATTATAAATATATGATCTTCATCTAAAATCATCATAACTAATTTTAAAATTATGTTTATTAATATTCATACAAATAAGAATCACAAATATGTTATAACTATCATTTTTAAACAATATAAATTTTAATTGTAGAATATGGTTCATCATAATTTGGTGTTTCCTATAATGTATGGTTTTTATGAAATTAATTATATTTTTAAAAATTAATTCATAAAAACTATTTTTTTTACCAAAATACCATAAATCCCATTATTTATATTTTTAATAAATGTGTCTTTAAATACCATTCAATCCAAATAATCATTAATATTATTTATAACCTCTTACTCCAACCACATTAAATCAGGTCTTATATGTTTAAATAATGAAAAATTTAGTTTAACATAATCTGAAATATCTTTGATGTAAAATATATTATCAATCCTCCAGAACCTGTCCAATGAATCCACAATACCATTAAATCCTTTTAAATATGTATATTTATTGTATACAAAACTATATGGATCAACTATTATCTATATCCTTATATGGATCCACAAATCATTATTGATCATTGATTAGATATTCACCATGATCCATAGTGCGAATCATGTGAAATTTAACCTCCGTGTTATTCTAATCAACTATATCAATTTATCATAAATTTTTATCTATATAACCCTTCAAAGGATTCTATGGAAGTATTATAGGATCCATGGTATTGAAAAATAGCATATTAAGAGAAGAAACTAGAAATTATGAAACATATATAAAAAATAAATGATATAAATGAAAACATGATTATAAAATATAAATTATCATACATTCCATAGAATCATATTAATAAATATGATGATAGATGGTTGGGAACTTTATAACAGACTACCCCTTCTGTCTTGATTTTTATAACTCATTTATACAAATACATCACAAAGAATGTCGACTAAGAACACTATTTTGATTCCTTTTTATCACTAACCAACCAAGTAATCGCCTATACTAAACACCCAATCCACCTCATGGAAAGGCACATAGGGAATCCCTTATTACCATGGATATTCAACAATCACATGATCATCCAATAAAAAACTTTTTCAATGAATAAAATCGTAGTGATATGAAACCCATTATCATTCAAAATAAGGTGAATATGAAAAATCTGACATAAAACATTGAACATGTGCTCGACGTAGCTATGAAAATTTATTTATAATGAAACAATAAAATATTTTACACTATGGTGATAAAATAACACAACCATATATAAAATGAAACAACATAGAAAACTAAAACACATCACCATGTGGAATGTGGGTTTTCATGAAACCTTGCCACCCCCAAAATAGGAACAAGAACTACCTCGAATACCCATCGATACCAATTTGTTCATTTTCCAATGTTACTTAAAACATGACAATGTCTACTTGCACAAATTGGTTTTATGCATGTTGTGGCCTCAACATCCCATTTGGGCCCCACCAAATTTTTCTTAAAAATATTTATATTAAATAAATCAATTTTGATTAATATATAGAACTAATGAAGTACAGAATAATATTTTCATATTCATTATTTAAATATGAAGAGTATCTACTTTTAAATAATTGTAAATAAAAGCTATATATAAAATATTTTAGAAATATTTATGAATGGAATATTAATAAATAATTTAATAATATTTTGAATATAATATAGGAGTAAATAATTTCATAAACCTGAATCAATAACCATTGTCGAGAACAAAATCATTTAAAAAATTATCACCATTTAATGGACATACATGATAAACTACATAAGGTATAGATAAGATATACAAACCTCAAGTAAAAAATGTATAATAAAATAAATTGTTGTGAACTCGATTTTGATCATCGTCTTATGACTCTCTACCTTACATGTGTTTTATCGAGTTGTAATATATTTAAAATTCTAGGGTGGCTAATCATACTAAGACATGCTTTTCCAGACAACGCATCTATTACATAGGATCCCATATGTTTACCCCTCTCACTAATACAATATTATTATTAATTGAATCAAATTTATTTGGTCATTTTATTAATCATAATTCAACTTCATCGAATTAATTAAAACACCCAAAATACTATTCATAAACACGCTGAAAAACATTTTCAGTGTTAATTTATTTAGTGATTACAAAAAAAACCCATAAATATAAAAACTTCAAAATTATGAATTTTAAAAAAATTAGAAAATTATATATCAAAAAATATTCATATATATAATCCTGTTATTAAAACATCTTATGAAAAAAACGTAGAAAAATAAAAATTATGATTAAAATAAACCAACAAAATAGAGATATCATATAAGACAAAAGGAAACACTAAACCAAAAAACAAAGATTTCATTTACTAATGGTTATCATAAAAAACATTATTTAAATGGGAAATATCACATAATATGTGATAGTCCACTTACTTTAATATCCATTGTTGATGTTTGTAGAATTTCCATAAAAATCAAACGATGATTAAAGTGATAAAGAAGTTTGTATGAGAGAGATACTTCTAGATTTACCATTCACTAAAATAGGTAAAAATAGATTAATAAATCAGATTAAAAAAAGAAAATACACTCATACATATTTGGATAAATTGGTTCATGTAATAATACCTTATTTGGGTTAGGAAGCAAATCATCACGACTATATTTTTAACTATAAAGATTTTTTTATCTGAACCAATGTTTTTTGAATTTTGAATCTCTACCTCAATGAATTCATTAAATATCATTAAATTAATAATTAATTAATGTTTTTAACTATTAATTTATGAAATAATTTATTTACATCAAATTTAGAAAACACCATAATGTTTTTATGACCACCCAGAGGATAAAAAATTAATATTAAAAACTTTTTATACCTAAAAAAACTAATAAAAAAATTATACATATATATATGGTGCATCATCTATATCAGAAACATATATTCTTTAAGTATTGATTGACCATATGAAGTGATCATAATGGGATTGATCATAGTAAAAACAACTATCATTATAGATTAAATGTGAGTCATTCAAGTGATCGAATAGATCAACCACATGAATAGACCAATAATTGTATGGATTGATTGTTGGAATTAAGGTGAAATCGTGTAATTATCAATATACAATGGGTAGAAGATACTAACTAGATTAATATACATTCAGTCATTTAATTTAACATGTTTCTGTCTCATAAAATAAATTTATTACATACTTAAACGTGATTTATTGCCTCCTTGAACAATATTTAAACTTCCATAATAAACTCATATCCTATTTTATGATTTATTATATGGTGTATCTAAATTCAAAAAAAGTTTCCATTGATTTACTTTATCATTATATACAAAATAATTAAACTTATTTTCAATAATATTTATTTTTTGTAAAAAGGAAACATAATAATCACAAACACTTCAACAAGCTCTGATATTTTATGTCTAGATGAATACCACTACCTAGAAGAACACATTCAACTAAAATGAATTTTTCAAAATAATATCCAACTTGGGAATTTATTGGAAACAATGGTATATATATATCTCTCTCTTTTTAGCAATGTGTACCACCTTGAGTCTTTTAACGGAAATTATGTTAGATTGTATATACTACACGCAACACCAAGCCTAAACAAACAACCAAAAATTATTATTAGAATATTGGCATTATAACCATTTCTTTTTATTCATGGATGATGATAAGAATAAACAGCTTATAAATTATATAAGATTTCCTTAAAAAAATTAATAATTCAGAAAAAACACCCATTATTTATAAAATTCATTACGTTCTAAAAAGATATGTTTTCACAAAAAAATATTACTTTCAATGGGAAAATAATATATTTTATTATTAAATATATTTAGTAAAATTATTTTATTAAATGAATTTTTTTTAAATTATAATATAAAAAATATATTATCATAATTTATTTAATTATTTAAGAATGGTTGATTTTTTAATAAATAGAAGAAAATATTACTTTTAAATAATTATTTTTATTGTATAATTTAAAATTTCAAATTTTTAAAATGCTTTAAAAAAATTGTACAATTATATTATGAATAATTTAATTATTTTCATTTTATTTAATTTTCTAAATTAATTTTTTATAAAAATAATTTTAATCATAGAATGTCAGTTTTCTAAAAAATAATTATTCCTTGGATTTTTTATTTTAATATTCAATTAATTTCTTCCCAATCATGAATTTTAATATCGAAAAATGAATTCATTATTTGTAATAATGAGTTAAAAATTTTAAAAAAATTGTGGGTCTTATTTTTTTCATTATAAATAGTAATCATAAATATATGTATTACCACAGTAAGGGTAAATTTGGATATTTTGGGAAGAAATATTAAAATATAGATTACTAAATGATTCTAATATTTTAATTTTTTTAATTATGTGATAAAATATCATCTATGTACATCGAAATATCTATAAAGTGACTTTTTTTTCATTTGGAAATGATTTTTATCTCTATAATACATAAAATAAAAATAATGAAAAATTATCAATTTTCTTATTTTAATTTAAAATTTACATTTTGATATAGATAAATACATCATATGTTGTGATTTAAATATTTATATTAACTAAAAAATTTTATTTTTAAATTCTAAATTATATCTGGTTATTAGTGTTGAAATAATTATCTTAAAGTCTTGTGAAATGCCAACATGATATTAATTTAATTAATACAAAAATAATAATTTAAAAATGAAAAATGTAATATAATTTGAAATAATTATTTGGATACAAGAAATGATTACTTAAATATAATTTTTTTATATTATTCTAAATGTTTACAGAAAATTACATCTTTTTTATGATGTATTTTAGGTCCAATTAAATAAATATAATTAACAATAACATTAATAATATATTATAGAAACAAAACATCTATTAAATAATTTAAAATTCATAAAATTATGTTCTTCATCCAAATAAATTGGATATAGTTTTGACATCTCCATAGGTCTATGTATTTTTTTCATTCAATAGAAACATTATTAACCTTTAAACTGTAGAAGACATAAATAGTATAGTAATTGTACACATGATTAATGGGGGATAGAACTAAGAGATAAGGGTGAAACAATTACCAAAAAATAACCAATTTTTATTATATGGGGTTAATTAAGACTATAAAATATTTTATCTTATAATTATATCTTATTTAGTAAATTTTACTTAACAACTAATGTATAGTAATTTAATGCATTAATAAATTCCAAAAATGCGCTCATCCTCAATTATAAAAGGACACCTCACTATTTACTTCTTTATAATAAACTGAGTTGTATATCCCAAAAAACAATAATTCATCCACTTTTGAACATACTTATACAATTTATAGAGGGTTTTTGCCTTCTCAAAGACACACCCATAGTCCCTTAATAAGAAATCTTAATGAAATCTACAAAATAATAGTAATAAACTTTAGAAAATCCTTCAATATTATTTCTTATTATAAATAGTATTAATGTATTAAAACAATATTAAATATGAAATCTATTATCATTAATACATTTATATTATATTATGAATAATTTAAAACCATTTTCCATATAATTTATGTCTCAAAAAAAGGGAAATACTCTCTCGTGTGTAGCTATGACTTATCATCTCCAAATAGAAGTGTTATTCTGTTTTTATGCAAACCGTACATGGATGGTTATAAATATTAAAAGAAAATGATATATATGATATTAATGAAATAAATATGATTATGTGACTAGAATACTAACATTTACATTCTTAACATCAAATCATTCAGAAAATGTATAACCTCGCTTGTGTGTACATATACCCTACCACCTCTAAGAAGTTGTGCAAATCATTTTTATATTAAAATTTACATAAGAATCATAAAATTTTATATTTAATGAATATATATCATATATACGACCTAATAATTATTCTATAATTGTAAATAGGTAATTTAATTTCTTTCAATACAACCATAAAAATGTAAAATGCATTAATATGTATGTATGACCAACTGTCTCTAGGAATGATGTAATTTATTTTTATAACTCTATATTTTATGGATGGATATAAATATATATAAATATAATGAAAATATATGGTAATAATACAATTATTTAAATAATAATTAATGTTTATCTTTGAGAAATACATAAGAATCGAGCCTACCAAATTATAACATTCTTGAAAACCAAAGCTGTTAACACCCTATATAATGATTATAAAAAATTATTATTAATAAACTGGTGATTAAATTATATAAATGGATCATATATGATATTATATATATTAATATGGTTTTGTTATGTCCATATAATAATTTTAATTTGTTATACACATGTTAATAGAACCTGAAAGAATGTCAAACTATAGTTAAGGGGATTCCATTTTTAATTTCCATTCATTAAGGTATATATTTATATTATGCACCTAAACATTTCTATATTGTGTATATACCACCTCTTTGATGTGTTTATGATCATTATTCTTTAGATATCATATTTTAATAAAATATCAATATTTGTTGTATCATAAAAATGCCTATTTCTTAAACTGTATATCGTTTCTATATACACTGTTGTACATAGATAAATTGTGGATTTGATAGAGAATTTTGGATTAATAGATACTATTAACTAAATACAAATGTTTATTGACATGGAAATTTTCTAATGAAATAAATCAATCATTTGACATATGGGGAAAGAATAAGATATATAATGATAGACAAGGGATAAAATTATATACCACCTTGATGCATCAACAGATATCATTAAGAAAATTTGTTGACCAAATTAAATTGGTCATAAACCATAGTTTTATACAATCAAGGTGAAAGGTATTTATATTATAGATATGATGATATATGAGATAATGAAATATAATACTCTTCATTTCTAGCAATGAGAATCCAATTATTATTATCCACAAGATTACAACATTGATATTATCCATGGATTAATTTTATCTATTGTTGTTGATTAAAAAGAATTTGTTTCAGATATTTAACATTCCATATTAATTTTTCACAATTTACAGGTGATTTATATAACTATATTTAATTCTTATTGAGAAATTTAGAGTAAACTTCTTTTTTTCCATTCATTCAGATATGATGAAAAATTATTTAAATGTGTTTCAAGGATGGTGGTCAATTTATTTTGTTATGTTTTAAAATTAATTTATAATGTAATAAAGGGACAAATTATTTATTTAGATCTACAATAATATTAAATTTATTGATCCTTGGTGACATTATCCCACGTTCCTATAAAAATATAATAAAGTAGACACCAAAATAGAGTTACAAGAATGTGTTTCTAGAAAATGGATCACTATTAAATATTTAAAATCATATAGGATAAACTAGAATTTGGAATAAAAAACAATGAACCATCATACTATGATATCCATAACATAAAAATTTCATATATTCAGCTACATTAAGAAATATCAGAAAATATATAAATAAAAATTCATCATCACATCATCATTATCTCAAATATGTTCACAACATGGAAGATTAGTTCATTAAAACCTATGATAAACAAAATCCTTCAACCAAATCAATAAATATTAAAAATAGTTCACAAATTATGAAATAAAAAAGTTCTATTTTTTATACCTAACTCAACATATAATCATCCCCTTAACAAAAACAATTAATCAATTAAAATTACTCCATAAATATTCTCCCCCATTTAAAAACATCCTGGAGATATATATAAAGAATGGTTTTTTGTCATTATTTTATACAATTTAAAAAAATATATCCAAAGATAAGATGAGATAGGTTAGTTAATATCCATACCATAGATTTTATGTATATGAGGATGAACAACAACCATTAATCTTTGATTCAGAAAAGGTTTACCTATACAATAATTTCATGAACATGTTATATTTCTCTCCTTTTTTGAATAGACTACAATATAAATTCATTTCATTACACATGAGCCATAATTATGTAATATTTAACATTATTGTTTATGAATCTTTAATGATTAATGGTATTATTATAAAAATTGATATCACTTTTATTATCATATGCATGAAATTAAGAAACATTTACTACAACTGTTAAAACATATAATTAATTTTTATCCATATAAACTGAGTTGTGGAAAGATAAGATTCAACACATTATTTATCAGTAGTTATTAAAGTCATAACTAACTACTTCTTAGTTTACCAATAATCAAAGTTATTAGAAAGGATGAAAAATCCACCAGATGTAAATATTTTGTCACAAATATGACCATCTAAATACATATCTCAATATATAAATAGATCCAACATTATTTTCATTTAATATTTTAAAATAATGTCTATTTTACTCTTTATATAACTAGGAATCCATATGTATTAATATTTTATCCACAAAGGTTATCTAATAACATTCGTTTTTCCTCTCAATATGTATTAACTGGTAATGGACTCAAATTCAAGGATCATATAAACCAAAATAGTTCTTTATGACAATAAACAAACAAAAAAGATAATTATTCCTTGAATAAAATTTTCATATATCAAACTTCAGGGCGACACATACTATAAAGAGTCTTCTAATTTAATCACATCATTAAAAGAGCCTTTATAATTTTAATCATTTTCCCATCCTAAAATCTACCATAACTCTTGAATCCCTTATATGATGACCTCTTTCTCATTCAATGTTCCTAATGATCCATTAACCATTCATTACCAACTTATTCTGAAATACATCTTTCCTACAAAAAAATCATGAATCATACCCTAAGATTTCAATAATAGGAAAACATATGTTAATAAATAATCCATACCTTTCATTGTTCATTGTTTGTTTCTTCATCCTCAATCGGAATGGCATTAGGTATTGGTAAAAGAATATTTTTATGATTATGGTGATCCCATTAATGAAACTTCTTCATAGGACATGTGTTTGAAAAATGACAATTATCACCACATTTAAAAAATTCAATTGATCCTTCAGAAAGAACTTCTTTCACTTTCCTAGATTCTACTAGATGCTTTATTTTTCCTTGGCAGGATCTTACTTTATGACCTTCATTTCCACATCTATAGAATATTTCTGTCCCTTTGAAACATTTTCTTATGTGTTTCATTCCACATCATTGACACATATGTTTTTGAACTTACTTACCTTTGTGATATTTACCTGAATATCTGTAGGGATTTGTTTCTCACATATATGATGTCTTATAAAAATCAATATGGTTCTGGTGGTCAATAATGACTCCAAATAGTTGGTTGGGAATAACCACAAGAGTTCTTATTTAATCTCCCATATCATTCAGCTGATCGTTCAGAAAACTATCATAGTTTTCTTCACATCTACTGTTACATTGGTGCCTGCTAGATCCATCCATTTACTAAAACCAAAAAGGTCAGTGTGATTATATCAATAAAATTATCATATAATATCTTATGAGGAGGGTAAACACCAAGATATAATTATTCATGTTATATTAAACTCATTTACTTTATATAAATAACTATGAATCTTTCTAAAATCCGAACCATTATGGTAATGTCACTTTGTTATAAAATGTACCCTAACCTCTAATTTTTTATAAACGGACTTCTCATTCCAACTATAAAGGCTCGTCATTAAACATTAAATAAGTTTGAATTAAATGAATAATTCAAATTGAAGACCTTTTTAGGTTTATAATTTTATTGATTTAGTCCATAACTATTAAATTACAACATTAATATTACAAGTAGACACTACTACTTAGAATCCATTTTTTTCATGAAATAAAAACTGTTAAAAATAAACATGTCAATTTCCTTGTTTTAGATAGCATGACTTTTCCTTGATCCCATCCATGACCCTTTTCATCTTTAAGTCACGTGGAAAACATTTCAAAAACATTGGATGATCATAAAAATCCCAGTAAGGGTTATAAAATGAGGAAGGAAAACATTATTCCATAAATAAATACAAATCAATGTAACGATACTTTTCAAACATAACATACCTTATGAAATCATGATATTTATGAATAAGACACACAAATAATAAATCATAATGGTCACTTGGGGCATCCATATCAATCATACATTGTAGCTATCATAGATACATAGGGAGTTATATTTGGAATACTCATCATGGTATATTCCCCAAATCTATTAGAAGAAACATTATGTTTACCTCCGACACATTACCCAAGGCATTAGAGAGCTATCTCGGGCTCACCCACCATAGATTTATCAAGGAACTACCTGTATACACAAAAAATTTCCAATAACCATAACATAAACCTAATATATATCATATATATAATGGAACGATAACATTTCCACATTACAATATATCAAATAAAGATATTGAAATAAACAATGTTTTATCAAATCATTTTCAAAACCATTTAAAAAGTGAATTCTGAATCAAAGTGTTCCATACCACTTTGAAGCTTTTAACAGAATTATCATGTGAAAACAGTAATATCCATATAAATAAATCCTAATCCCCATTTAGATAACATGGACATTAATGATAAATATTTATAAGAATAAATCTTTAAAACATTTAAAACGATCTTTTAGTTAAAGAGTTTTTTTTCAAAAAGAGAGATGCTTGAATAAAAATAATTGAAGAATAAATTTTAATCAGAACATTATAATATCATTAGAATAAAAGGATTCATGATATAATATTTCAATGGGCAGTATATACACCATATAAGAGTGAATTGGTTCATATCAACAATGATGTCTCAATGGAAATGTGAATTGAGATAAAATCCCTTATAGAGATGGTATCCATAAATTAAGGATAAATCAATCACATAATTATGTGAAACAAATATAAATACACCCAATATAAGTTGATATTAAGTTTAAAACAATAAGAGGTCATTCACACATATTCATAGGATGAAATATTCAAGAAGTACAAGTTGAACCTGATGAATTGAAATTGGGTTAAGAGGTTCCTTAGTAAAATTTCGACAGCCTAATGACATCACTTTAAAATTCATAAAATGAGTTTATGAGATAAAAAAGGGATATCTATTCACTAGGACATTCATTTCAATTAAATGAGGATATCGAATAACATATCCCAACATAATAAGATGTTAATTAAAAGACATAACAAAACAAAGTTTTTTAAAAAGAGGAGGGCAAATGGTTCATTTACTGATTTAGGTACTTACAAAACATACGCCACATGAAATAAGGATCATACTATGAAGATGTAAGTACTCATAAATGAAATTATATTAAAAAAAGAGTAAAATCATGGGTAGTACAAACACCAAACAAAAGTAAATAGTGGAAAATATAGCATAAATCTCACAAGAATAAAAACTGTGACGAAACCCTTTACCATGTAGTAATCAACTGAGTCGTATGACCAAAAGTTAATAACCACCAAATGAATAACAGAATACAATGAATATAAATATAATCTTGATAATATATATATATATATATATATCCAATTTCAGTACACAATACACTACATGCAATGAATAAGTTGCGAACAATGGAAATCTCACGGAATTACAAGTGAGATAAGAAAATTCATTACATTATGTCTGACTTGACTTGATCATTCTTTAATCTCATGAATAATAAACTAAAGTTAATTTATACTTGAATAAAAATCTTTTTCAAGTATATCATTCCTTTTATATCACTTATTACCATGTTATAAACATTATGTAATCATTTATGATAATAATGTTCGTTTAGTTGATATTTGGTACTTGAGTCAAAAATGGACTTCTTATAATTACATGTTGATCATGTGTTCAAAGGTTCATTATATCTAGAATTATATTCATGATTTAGATATCATATATATCATATATATCCATTATATACAATTATTTATAATATTACATAACATTAAGAGGTTTGAAATGAAATGCATCGTTCATGGAGACGGTAAGCCATAC
This sequence comes from Viscum album, assembly GCA_963277665.1. Classification (NCBI taxonomy): domain Eukaryota; kingdom Viridiplantae; phylum Streptophyta; class Magnoliopsida; order Santalales; family Viscaceae; genus Viscum; species Viscum album. Next base: position 1,250,282,160 of record OY728148.1, read on the forward strand.
ATACGCATGAACGCTACTTTAATTTCTATGTCTTATTTTAATAAAATTAAAACATAATTATGCATATATATATATATATTATAATTCCGGTATAAAATCATATCTAATATCATTAACTCTATCCTTTACACATCCCACATATGGCATTAACGAGTCACATCACTTCGAGAGGGCGGTAGTCCGCGCTTCCTCAAATAGTATTATCGTATTTACCCAATATAGAAACCATAAAGGCATGATATATATAGAAAATAAAGAAGCATAAAGAAAAAATAAACATAATATATATCATATATAAATATAGTTCAATCGTAATGGCCACCATGATAGGCGGTTGGAGATATTGGAACAATCATCGTTTCTTGAGGCGTTAGTTTGTCATACACAGAAACATTAAGTTCTTCATCCATTAGATGGAGGTGTGTGTAAGGGTAGTTCAAATAATTATTGTAACAACATCCAAGTATATTAAGGATACTGGTTTTGTAACAAAATAATGAAATAAAAATAGTTTAGGGGTTAGAGAGGTAAAATAAAAGAAAATAATTTAAGAGTTATAGTTACCATTAATATTGGTAACTCTCTTTTGATTGAACCAAAGGACTTCTTGAAGTGCCTTATTCCTGAGGTAAGGAGTCTAATGGGAGGAGAGCGATGTTGGAAGCTTATTTGGGCAGAGTTATAATGATCCAAATTGCTTGATAAGTGTGAGTAATTGAATACAAATGGTCTCCTTTTATAAGTGAGATGAGGGACTCTTCAGGAAAGTGTGAAAATATTATTTTATTATATAATGATATTATTTTTCAAAAGGTCAAAAAATAATTACAGATGAAGATAAGATTACTCATTGTCGAAATAAAATCATCCAATGAGAATTGGACGTGTTTTGGATAATATTTTAATCATTATAATCTTATTTATTTAAATCATTTATTAATGTGGTAAATAATGCATCATTATTATGTCATGAATAATTCTATTTATTTGATGTCTAAAAATAATTGAATAAAATACCATGATGTATAAAATATCTTTTTATTTTCAATGAATATTTATAGTCAAACATATGACTAAAATAACACCATATAAAAGTTAATTACTAAAAGATTTTTGTTAATGTCGATTTTGTCTTTACATTATATTAATTAATCTAAATTGTCATTATCACTCCCAAGTGGCTCACTAGGGTTCTAAAATCGACCCAGAGATGTCCATGGTCGTTAATGACTCAGCCAATAAGGTTTGGACAAGTGTTAAAGTAATTTTTAATTATTAAAATATTCTTTTAAACTTGAATTACAATATTTAACTTTAACTGCAGTAAATAACCGTCAAAAGATACTATTCACCAACAAATATTTTCATTTTAATGAACCACATTTTACTTCATGATAACTACCATGTATGAAGGAATTTTGGAAATTCAATTCATAGAAGTGTTAAAATTTAATTAAAATTAAAAATTCAGTTTTTTTAACTACCACTATGTGGTTTAACTATTCATCAAAAATTGAAGTTTTTCAGAATAATACCAAAAATTCAGCCTAAGTTATATTTGATATTGAAAATTCAGAAATTATGTCTATTATTCCAAATTCAAAACATAGAAGTGGCATTAAATAACTTATTAATTACTTCCCGTTAACAAAACAAATTGAGTGTTTTTATGAAACAATAACTATCAAAATATTTATACTTGTTTATATCCAATTTCAAAGTGAAATAAATTCCAATGACCCACAATTGATTAAATGGTAAAAATATATTTTCATTCCACTTTAAAACCAATTAAAAAGATAATCCAACCATATAAATAAATTATATTAAATTTCACTTTTGAATTAAAATACAATATTTTTTCACTATTCATTAAAAAATGAACTTTATTTGAAAAATTCCAAATATTTACAGAAAGTAAATTTTGATTTCCCTGTTCAAGAGAAGGTTTTTATTTTGTCATATATAATGTATTAAGGTGACTAATAATAGATTTAATAATGGTTCTCCATTAAAATATGAAAATTCATTCTTTTAATATAAATTATGCTTAAAATTAGATTCATTCACATATTAAGACTCTAACTTTTATTAGATCAATTTAAATACATTTAATAAACATGTATAATCATATTTTATATAGTTTTTTAAATTCCTTCCAATAAAATGACTAGGAGTTAACTACAATTTTAAATAATAATATTATATTATTAGTGTGAAATGTAAGATTTCAAAGAAACACATTGTTGCGTATCAGGTACGCTATCGACATAGAAACCCTTTTTAAGTAAAATTAATATTTAATTAAAAAATAAATAAATATGAAAAAGTCATATTATTTATTTTCTAGGGATGTTACAATGAAACCTAGGTTTAATGGTTGTATAACATGTTGCAGGATTGGGATAGATCCAATTTTCATTATTTTTAAATTGATAGTCAAAACATGGGCCTTACCATAAGGTGTTTTCCACGTAGCACTAAACTAACAATAGTTTTCGTATGGAATCTACAGACTGTGTAACTAGTTATTTTGATGGGAAATTATAATTTTTTCCTCAAATAACTTTTAATACTTATTTTCTTTTGTCCCTTTCTTCCTCTAATGGACCTGCCCCATGTTCTCCATCAATATCTTCTGAAAACGTTCAACCTATGATCTCTTCTATATCATTTTTTTGGTACCCAAATCAAGATCATTTAAAAGAATTGGACTCCTTGAGGTATGATCTTTCTATCTCCTTACATTATTATAAGGTTATATTGGTATCATTCTTTCTATTAATGTGTATGCTAAATTTGTATATTTTTAGGATGTCAGACTATTTTATATATTTTTTCCAACCTACGTTGAATTTGAGAAAGATATCGAGTGATACGTTATCTTTAACCATGAGGTAGGTGGTCGAATAATTTTTCCCCAGATATTATATGATTTAATATATTCCTCTAGTTTCATGATTAATTTTTAGACAACCCCTTTTATATTGGATTCTTCATATCAATTTGATCATGGCACAATGATATATTCTAGGAAATACTTCATCAGTGAATTAGATGTTGCTGAATACATATATAGACACCCTTTGGTTATAAAAATTAATATTTTACATTATGGTTTAATTTTTATATGACTATTTTACCTGTTAATATTTTGGATCAGTTCATAAATTCTTTTTTCATTGATATATGTTTGCTTAATTATCCTCAATGCCCCTCTTATGGGATTGTCTATCCTATGATTAGAATTTCCCTTGTAGGAAAAGTATTTAATGAACAAACAACTTTAAAATTTACTTTTTTAGGATTACGAATGTAATTTACTTTTATTAAATAAATGAATTTATTGGATTAAATAGAATTCATTTTTCATAAATTATTCAATTCCATAAATATAATAAAATTGATTAAATAAAATAGTATAAATTAATGAGGGATTCATTTTTTCATTTTTACTAGTTTGATAAAAATATAAATGGTGTGAATCTTACATGATGGTTATATTTCAATTTAATAAATTTAATGCATTTAAAGTATTCTTTAAATGTTTTTGGATTTTCAATTCAATTCATATTGTTAAATCAAATATAAATTTCCTCATTTAATTTATTATGACATGTTTTCTATATATAATCCATATAAATAAGTTTCATGAGATATTTTTAATCATGAATTATATTATAAATGTAATAAAACCTGTATAAAATGTTGTGATTGTACAGGTAAAGGGTGTTTAATAGGGATGAAAATCACACTCTCTTATATTGGGTGTTGAGTATGGTATCTCTCACCTTTGACTATAAATGGGAATTTGGATTTTTGTTCCATGCTCCATGATATGAGTAATGAAATATTGGATCACTCACCACAATTAGTTTATTTTCATGACATATAAGAGTCTTCATAGGATATAGGAAATATACCTTATCTATTGATCTTTTAGGCTCATTATACTAGTCATGGATGTCTTGGTTAATCCCCGATACAACCATCACTAGTATTCGTGGAATATGGAAACATAGAGTCTCATATTGTTGGTTCATATAGGTTGATTAAATATAATATTTATAATATATAAATATTAATAATATACATAGTTATTATTCTGACACACCACCTGAAAATGAGTTTTATCAGGTAGAGACTTCATGTGTCATTTCAGATCCAATGTTTTGTAGTGATTTATTTATTCATCATCGCAATATTATTATACATATATATGTACATGGTTTAGATAGGACAACATAATGGATTAAAAGTAGGCACTATTTCTGATGTCTTGAGGATATTTTTCATTACACACCTTACTCAGGATACATTTGGTACCCAAGAAGACTGTCTATCTTTAGGTATGCATAAGGACAAGCACACTTCTAGAGGTTTTTGACATTATCATCTTATAGATACAACATATGAGTAGAGGTATGAACATTATATTTAGATTAGATTGTAGAATATTTATTTTATGTATTGTATAACATGATTATATGAATGTTACCCTGTTCCCTTTTTTTATAAATTAGTATGTCGTGAATACGTTACAAGACACTTACTAGTGTAACTTTGAAATTGTAATCAGTTTTTCAGTTTGTTATCTTTCCCTGCTTGCTTTTTTATCTTTTGATATATTCTTCCATAGTTTAAAGATTATATCTATTTAAATATTCATATACTATGTTTTATTGTTTATTGTATTCATTGTGAATCACAAATAAGTGGGTATAGTCTCACCATTGTACTATATTTACAACCTTGTTTCTAGTCTTCATCTTCTTGAATATGGAGAAGCATGAATGAGATCATATGAGCTACCGATAAGGGGTACAGGTTATGTTGAACCTTGTTTTGAGATGTTACATGGGTTAAAATATATATTTAGGTCCATCTTACTCCTCTTATTGGGTTGGGGGTCATGTTATGAATTTAATTATTAAAATTTTTTAACACTTAAATTATATTTAGAAACATCATGTCTTTTCTAGAGGATGATCATGTTCATACTAGACACATTTATAAATATAGTGTCAATGTATTCTCCTAGAGTTATGGACCTGATGATTCATATACTTGAAGATGTTTTTTTTGTTAAACATAATGACTACCAATGGATATATTTACTATATACTATTTGGATTTTACAATATATCTGGATAAATTGATACATATTATATAATCATCATGTAACAATTATGTTTCATATTTCATTATTTTAATGTGAATGGGGCTGGTTGGGGTTTTAACATACATGTCACACTAGATTGGTTAAGCGTACACCCAGAGTGTGATATTGAATTGAGGAGTCCACAGTGATTTAGATTATGGGGTAATCCATAAAAATAATTATGTAAGGATTATATTTGAATTATAATAATAATAATAATTAATTGAAGAAAATAATTGGTTGTAATTAAAGATGGTAAAAATATAATGGAATAAATAAAAATTATTTAATAAAAAAAATTAATTATAAAAGGATACATGTTATAATACATGATAAAAAATATTACTTTATACAGATAAAATTACATATGGGAAATTTTAGGTTCTCTAAACCTATCCTCTATTATTATGAACATCATCTAAATTAATTATTTTAAAAAATAATTTATATGGTCAATATATTAATTTCTCTTATGATATAATCCTTAAATTTTGTAGTATCATCTACACTATTACTGTGTTGAATTTTTGATGAACAATTTTTAAATTAATTTTATTTTTTTCGAAAACCCCCATAAACATTCTTCCATTATATCATAATAATTATATTCATTTTTTAAAATAAAATGCATCACTATTTTCATGATGATATCTAAAACAAATTGACTTGATCTATATGTTATAATTTTGACTTCTTTATTCATCAAATACTTTATAATGAAATGATACCTCAAATAATAATATTTTTTTCTTCCATAAATCAATTGATTAATTTATGAATAAATCACTACACGATTTTCAATAAAGACATCAAATGATTTTTCATTTGTATATCCCAAAAACCATTAAAGATTTATGAGACATATTGGACTTCACAATGCTAATTAGATAGTAATATTCTCATTGTAAAATTATGAGAATTATACGATTACTTGTTTCTTGGATGACCATGTGAATTTCCTGTCAACTAAATTAATATGAATCTAGTTATATGCATTCATTAATCATGATCACATTCTCAACTGTTTTTTAAATATTTAATAGTATTGAAATATTTACTAAGCATATATAACATAACATCATTGATATTACATTTAATTCACCTCAAAATTCAATTGTTAGTATTTCAATGTTTTTTTCAAATAGTCTTTATATATTCATTAAAAATTCATAATACATAGAGAATATTTCTTATCTTGATTCTATTGTATCTCAAGATTCCAAATAGACTTTTGAAATTGGTACGATACAAAACTCTATTATCATTTATTTTAAAATCATATAATATATAAACTGAATTACTATTAGGATTTCAATATTCCATGATTATCTTCTTTAAAAAATTTATGGCATAATTTTATTGAGGAATAAATATTCCACCATCAAATTTCTGACATTTATGGTAATAAAGTGATAATTCTCCCAAATAATGGCCATCTAACTCCCTAAAAATTCACTTATTATTCAAAGGTTCCTTGATGTTATTATATGTATAAAATAGTGATATCATAATGAATCATCACTAAAAATAGAGTAACAATCATGTGGAAAAGAACCCATACAATTATAAAGAATAAAAAATTTAATATTATCAATCTTACATTCCATGGGGTTAGTAAATATTTTTCCCACCCTCTATGTTTGAATTATCACTTTATAATAACTAACGAGTAGCGTTCATTTTCAAATGAAATGTAATAGACAACATGGGACTTTAGTGTAATCCGAGAGGAAGCCAATGAGATGTATGGAATCCAATTACACCACTCCAATTTTGATGTTGAAGATCCAGTACAGAGATATACCACAATATAGGTCTCTTATCTCCATCAAAATGGATTTTCCCTCTCCAAAAATGTTATTAAAAATAAGTATCATTGAGCCTCTATCTTCAGGAATTAGGTCTCCCATTTAAATAAAACCTAAATGTATAACCCATAAAAATTTATCTTCATAACTTTGTTTTTGGGATTCCACCTCAACACTTCCCATTGATATCTAGATATGTATTCTATGTGACAACCAAGCCTATTGGAATTACCCACCAGACTATGGTAGTGTTCTGTATACCTATGCATATAAACCAAAGTTATACCATCATAGAAAGAATATATAATAAATGAATAGGAGATAACATTTAATGTGATACCATGATTTATTCCTTACCTTCCAAATCATGATTAAAACCACCACAAAAACCATACCATGATTATTTTTTTCTGTCACATTTCCCAAACAACATGTTCCCTGATTCAATAAAATACAAGATGGACACTCATCGCACATGAATGACTAGTAGTTAGCCAATGAGAACATAAATGAATTATTTATTATTTTCATTAATGAAAAGATTCTATTCTTACAACATTTTTAGAACCTCACAGCATAAGAGAACAATTACACATGGATAACCATCTTTTTATATTATCATAAATCAGAATATTAATTATCTACAATCTCCATAAATGTTATATTATTTTATTTTAAATCAACATACACTAAATAATCCATTCCCACTACTCAGTATCCTGTATTGAATGAATAAAATTATGTAATAATTCAAATTAACAAGTCTCAATTCATTATTGAAAAATACACCTATAATTTTCATCAATAAAGTGTAAACTACCATACAAGATCATTTGATCCTTGTTGAGGGTATCATTGATGATACCTTGGTTAATTCTACGATTTTTTTAAATTGATATCAAAGACTGGGAATTGTGAGATGTATAGTGTACGTCTATCATATTTTCCCTTCCTTGTCTTGATATCTCCTCACCAAAAAATCCACCACAAAATGACTTTAATCATCTAACACCCTTTTATCTTACAACCATTCAATCTCAAATACCAATCTTTACTCTCTAAAAAACCTCCCCAATACTCACCATATTTGTATTTTATGATCCTTTCCTGGATGGAATTTCATTCAATGATGTCCAGTGAAATATTATCTTGATTTCCTAATATGGCCTCTATCATGATTCTCAAATTAACTAGTCATTACTTATGGAATTGTCTTATCCATCCATTTTCATGACTTCTAATGAAAAAATCTATCTTATTTTTTATCCAATATGAATGAATTCAAAATTTTCACAATATTTGAATTGGTACATTTTGGAACCATGATGACTAAAAATAGCTGAATCAACATGGATGTAAGAATTGTATTTTCCAGTATTGTAATTCCTCTGAATGAGAGAAAAAATTTCTTTCATTTTAAAAAATATGTTCTCATATTTTTTATGATATTTTCAAAATTAACGTTTTTTATTCACCCATTAGATATAGTATATCTTATATACTTTATTGGAAGGTTACTTCTATGAATTCCTAATTGATCCTAGAACGAATTTCCATGATGATTTATGTAGCCTTTCGGAATGCATACACTCATCATTGTTTGATTAACACACTACCCACTCTAATAATCATAAGAAAAAATTATATTATTGAAATTATCCATTAATATGCACCTAAAATTAATGATTAATACAATAGAATAAACAATCTTGAGGTTTGTAACAATGGTGTTCCTGATATAATATTTGAAATGAAGGGTATTCCTCCTCTCAATATCACATTTGATATTCCTAGTGATCTCCTCCTATACCAATATTAATAGACTAATTTATAGTGGATATCCTTTTCATTATCCACAAACCAATTTGGATAATCCAATGCATCACTCTATAAGTGAAATTGATATCCACGCAGATTCATAACCCTTGTACAGCTGATCAACAACCCACTATGTGAAGCTGAATTTCCTCATAATCATCATAATGTAACCCCACTCAATCTGATAACATTGATTATCCATATAGATGATAATCATGACATTATATCAAATACACTTATTTTTTAAGCATTTTACTATATCAATTATAATTCCAATCACACCTTTAATGATAAGAGAATGCATGAGACCATGAATGTTTTTTGTGACAATCTATGGAATCAACCTACACGACCTTCTATTAATTTTACTATTATGGTTTTTTATGAAATGTTATAGAGGAATATCTTCTATTATTGAAATATCGTGATCAGGTCCTTGACATTCATAATTAAAATGAGAATAGAAGAAAAAAAATACTTTTATGATTTCACCGCATCAAAATAAATCATTCAAAACCAAAATCACATATGGCATAATGATGTCCCATTATGAATCCTAAAAGGATCCTATATATCCATCGGGTCCTAACACACTATTGGACATTAGGGAAGAAAAAACAACATTTTTCTTCCCATCTCCCCAAATGTCTCCCATGTGTTCATTTTAACTATCAATGACTATCCTTGGATTTTTCTACAATAATTTTTCATCTCTACACCCCCTTGAGTTCTGTACCACATCTATATTGGGAAGTTTTATGAGGACTTCATTAATATATTTTATATTATTGTACCTACAACCTAGACATCTAAATTTTATGTTACAATATTCCTGTAAAATAATAATTCATCTCAAAGCGTTCCATTGCCTAATACGTGCATGATAAATCAAGTATTTTCACCCCCTCCCCGAGCCATGCCTCCATTGAATTTTCTATTTAATTCCTTAAAATAGAAAGAAAATTATCATTAAATATTTTTTGGTTATTAACCATCATGGAAAAATATCATAATCCCATCTCTCCTTAATCATCCCCTCTTTCCTTTCCATTACTTATTTTAACATATATAGATGACATTAAATATTTTGTGGAGATATATTCTATTCTAGTAGATTATTTTTGAATATTATAATAGAATCATATTGTATCTCACATACCATGACTTACACTATTGTATCCCTATATTTTATAAAATTCATTAATAAACTGTCATCTCATGCCCATCTTCTTGAATAAAAGAAGAAATCATTATATTTTTCCCCCGATTATGTTTTATCCAGAGTGGAGAATGGTCAAGGTGAATATATTGAAGGTAGGTAAAATATTCTTATGTGTTATCTATTATTTATAAGACATATTTTTTGAATATTGTTTTTGGAAATATAATGAGTAGTTACACCACAAACACATCCAATTAAATCAAAAAATTATTGACCAATCCTTTTTCTTTCAAAATGTATCTCTCGTTGTGAGAAAGGTTCCAATTTTTATTTCACCTATTCAATTCAGTTGAGGTGTGTACTATAGTGTAAACTAGTGTTTATATCCTTGTTTTATGATGTACTCCTTAAAATCATTATTGTATACCCCAATGCGATCATATAAAAAACATTATAAGATAGTTGATATGATTTTCCACCATCCTTATTAATTAATTTATGGATTAAAATATTTCTAAGTTAATATTTTGAAAGTATGTCAATGTCTTATTAATATAATAATTAATTAATTTTAAAAAGAAAATTATTTTTCCAATGTATTTAATATTTAATGAAGCTCACACATTAGTGTGGACTAACTCGACTGTCCTTGTAACTCAAAAATGTTCATTATATAGAAATTTGTTTTTATGTTTCTTAAATAGAATGAAACTTTCAAATATATTTTTCAGATCTATAATGTTTTGAATCCCTATCATAATCTTCTTATTTTCTAATTATAATAAACAATATTGGTTTAGGTTTCCAAACCATAGATTTCTTATCCATTCTTTATCATCAAATATCATCTCCCAACATCATGGTATATAACGTTGGACCATAGGTGGAAGAATTAGGTTCTTCATCATGTAACATTTATGACCATCCTTCCATTGACATCAACAATTTACATTTTATTAATGATTAAATTTATTTGAATTAATTTTTCCAATAATTCACAGAGAATTAATTTGTATCTCTTAATGTAGGGTATATAAAATATATATGATCAAAATTAATGATTCTATCCATGTGAATTTATTAAAATATATCTTATTATGTTTATAGATAGTATTGAGAAATCATTGAATGAAATACCTCCTTGATCCCTCTCACTATCTTTTGTGACCATGTTTTTTATATTTTCTTGTGGGTTCATGATTCATAATAAAAATACCATGTTCCTTGATTTTATATGGATTTTGTTCAATCAACATATGGTATTATCCACTAGCATCCCATACATCATCAATATTGGCCTCCTTAGTGAAATTCTTTGTCTATAGATTACTCCAACAATCATTGTTGTGATGTCTTTATTTGTGAGAATTATATAAATCATTTTTTCCTCTTTCCATAGGATGAAAATTAATTATTCCCCCGCTGCTTCCTTATCATATTATTCTTGGAGGAAAAAATTTATACCAACTAAATCCTTGATTTTGTATTCATCAAACTCACCCTCTACATTCTTATTAATTACATGTCAATAAAATCCTCAGCTTAGCCTCATAAAAATGTCGTCACTTTTTTAGGAGTAGTCAAATAAAATATTGGATTATTGATAATTCCCAAATTCATTATTATTACATTTTTTGTTCTTCTTCTCTTCATGGGATTATATAGATTCTATGAGTTCATTGAAATAAATTTACTCTAGGTATTTTATTTATTCCATGTTAATGTGATTGTAATCTAAATATGGATCTATTAGTCATAATATTTTCTCACATACTATTATGTTAACATTATATTCAATGTTTGTTTATATTTATTTTAACACTATATTTAAATGAGTATGAAATGTTCAAATTGTGAGACAAGATTTTGTTGAAGGTTATTTTAAATCACCTCATAATGATTGAAGTCAAATCCACTTATCTTTTTCAACAACGTTAAATTCATTAGGAATATTTTCCCATGTCACCTTTATTGTTTTTAATGTATTTATTACATATTATGTGACTTTATTGGGGCCTATAGGATCCCGATATTCCTTAATAGGGGATAGGTGAATATGGGGGGTCTCTGTTCTCCTTTAAAGTGACAGATATTTTTCGCATGTTTTTAGGAAAGCATTAAAACTATATGATTGATAAGAACATAAATTAGAAAACCATGTACAATGAGACCAAACATATATTTTACATAGTTCACTAGAATGTGATACATCTAATGAGCGTACACCGACATTTTATCGGTCATATGAAAATCCGCAGATCATCACTAGGTGTGTAGTACAAGAGTTCGTACGGAGTCACTCTGTTCAGGAAACACTACCTTTAAAATAATTTACGAATATCCCTCTATGTCCCTAAGAAAACTTCTATCTACTACCCCTTTCTCTTTACCATGGTTTAAGTATTACTCATTTTATTTACATGATTGACTCATAAACATATTTACCTTGAGGTATATGTATATGTCTATCACAAGAAACTACTTGCATCGATGTCCTGAATTGATGCACATAAAGTCATTAAACTTGGGCGCGTGATTGGGGAGTTGTTGTAAAATATGACATCAGAACAACCCAAATTTTTCACAACTGTTACCTTTTTCACAACTACACCGAATGGTTCACTTAGTATTTTCAGACTCATAGAACACCTTGCATGCATGATTTATTATTTGTTAATATTTTTTGAAAAAGTCTTTCATGTGGTAGAGATACATGAATTTCATTGGAAAATTATTATGTCTTCAATGAGGTAGCAACATATTTATAGGATTTGATGAACCTGAATGAAAGTTTCAAACATGTCCTTGATAGTGCACACAAGATTCTTCAAGAGGCCACTAATCCCCTTTTGACATTGCATTGGGCACATAAGATGATTATGCAGAACATCGTATTTTGTGCACATTTAGGACTTGCGTGAACATTCTTCAACTGTGATATTTTAAAGGATTAATTATAAAATTATCCCTTGAGTTCAAGTTAATAAACACCCATCAATCATGCATGCAACATTATTTTACAAAAACACATTCCTGTATTGTCCAATTTTTAGACCCAAAAAATTTACAAAAAATTGGGAAACAATGGAACCATCAATATTGTTTCCCACTAGAATTTTATGATCCCCTTACTAGAAAACATTATAAAACTCTTATAAGGATCGACAAAAAACACAATCCATACAGTATTTCTATTGTAAAATAGTAATGGTTACAAAAATATTCCCTTTTTGGTGGTTCAAAATCTCTAGATAAATTCAAATGGCCACCAACAACTAACAATAAAAAGAAAAGAAGAATCAAATCAGAAAACACTATAAATACACTAGATAAATGTTCATTATAGAAAACAAGAGGGGAAGAAATAATTGTTCTCTCATGATTTGGAATTCTTAAAGATTTCAAAGATATTCTATTACTATGTCACATAAGATTTATGTGAAATGAATTTATTCTAAATTTATTCCTTCTTGTCCTTACACCAAATTATCATCATCACATGGTTAAAATACATGTACTAAATTTATTCCTTCTCCCACATTGGATATAAACCCAATGAACATTATTTTATCATTTTATAGCTCAAAACACACTCCCTCTAGATAGTATCTTCCACATAGATTTGTATAACATCCATAAATAGATTAAATTAATTAACATAACTAGGGAGAGGGGAAAAGAAAAACCTCCCCATGCACTCAGAGGGGGATGAACATCAAGGTTCAACCGAAGTTTCTCAATCATATCCACAAACAGTGTCTTAGTTATAATGTAATACACTTGCTCATCGGTTCTAACATGGTACATTTGGAACATGAATTATTCAACTATTTCCTTGATGATGTGATATCTGATTTCAATATGTTTCATACAAAAATGTTGAACTCAATTCATTATATGATCAACGGTTCTATTTTTATCACAGTAAATCACTATGGGTTTTTACACCTCTCCTTTTATATTAGTAAGTTGCTACTTCAACCAATTTAACATAGTGCATGCCCTGGTAGTAGAGATATATTCAGATTCAACAGTACTATGAAGGGCACATTACTTTTTCATTATCAATCACCCATGTAATTCATACAATTAAAAAATTATACTAAAGTCATTGACATTCTATCCACCATATCATCAGCCATGTAGACTTCCGCAAATGAAGATAATTCATTATCATATCCTATATCAGAGAAAAAACCATAATTATGAGAACATTTAATGTACCTCATGATTATTTAAATTTTCCCAATATGTTTTTCCTTCAGATTACATTGAAAGAAGGCCAATAAAGATGTTTCAAATACAATATATGGTCATGTTGCAATTAAGTACAGTAAGATTTTTAGGATTCTCATATACATGGTGGGATATATAAATGTCCCATCATCACGATTTTTGAGCTTTGTTACAACAAATATTTGATTCAGATTTTTTAAAAATATATCATATTAAATTTATTTAATTAAAGTTTTTAAGTAATTTCATAGAGAAATGAATGTATAATATTCCCTCAAAATCATTTTCATCCCTAAGAAGTTTGTGAGTTCACCAATCATAGACAATTTTAAATTATGACCTCATGCGATTATAAAATTTGTTGACTAATCCATTCCTTCTACAACCAAAGATAACACAATCAACATTAACTAGTAACATTAACAGATATTTCTAAAAATTCAACATAGAGTGATTTTGATCTACAACTCCTCTTTTGAATTCCATATTCTTGAGTTAAGAATCAGGTAGGAAATACCATGCTTTGGTTCCTACAATAAACCATAATGGTCCTTCATTAGTTTTAAAAAATTCATTTCATCATTAACAAGAAGAAATATCACTATTGTTTTCAATGTATATGTATTCTTTGAGAACACCATTCAATAATGTTGTCTTGACATCCATTTGATATCCTTTATATCCTCATTGGATAGTTATGAAATGAAATATCTTGATTGACTATTGTCTAGCCACTGAGAAAATATTTCATCAACATTGAAACGTTCAATATTAGATATCCTTTACATACCAGTCATTCCTCATTTTTAATGTCACTTCCATGCTCATAGAATTTGTTCTTGAAACTCTATATTGAAACAAACACAATCTAACATTAGATTCTTTTATCTAGGTTCTTTGCCTTGTTCTTATAATTCTGATCCAACTCTATATTCATTGAAATAACCCATGATTTATCCTTTGCAACCTCTTTAGATGTTGATCATTACAAAATTTAATGGAATGCAGATTATGCCTATCTGTTCATTCGTCTTGTTAGGGATGGTGTAGTTCTATCCCTAGTGATATTGTATTGATCACTTTTAGCTCTTTCATTGTACCAATGAGGATGATATTAGAATTCCACATGCGTTATTTATTTTTCTGATTCTTCTTTTGAATAATCATTATTTTTTGAACTCTTAATATTTCTCACTCTTTCGTCCACATCATCATTTGGATATGTACCATGTCTACAGTATTCACCATCTTCTGTCATATCATCATAATATTAATTTGGGGTATTTGTTGTTTTTCATCAATGATATCCACATAATTTCATTCCCTAATATTTCCAAGTCTATTATTGAATCATTTATAGGGTTTTATTTTGATAGATTATCAATGGAATGTTCCTTCATCTGCTACATTACCATACATTCCATGATTTTTGTTTTTTTTATAAAGCATTTACATTGGAAAATTCAAAAATACATCATGGAGGGATTCTTTCCATTACATAACACATATGTTGTATTGGTTTCACACATATAATTCCTTGATCGATTTGAAATATATATAACTGATTGAAACCCTCTTTCCAGTAATGAAGAGTGATATGGCTCTCAATACACATTTTTCGTTCCATATTGTTCACTAGGAAATTCATGTGCTCCACAACTCCATTTTTCGTGTGGGTTTTTTATAGATTCCACCCCATGTTGAATTACATGATTCTCAAGGTAATTGTCAAACTTGGTGGATGTTTATTACCCTCCATTATCAGATCACATAAATTAAATTTTTCTATTGAGTGTTGTTTTCAGCAATTCATTGATACATTTTCATGCCATCAAGAACTCTTTATTTCCAATTTATAACTATCACACATACCATTATAATGTAATAGTCTATTAAAAGGATAAAATACCATTCTACATGAGTTTTGACCACAGTTTTCTAGCAGCACACATTTGTATGAATGAGATCAAGATGTTTTCATGTCGTTTTCTTCTTTAGTTGATATAAACTACAGATCATCTTCCCTTGAATGCAAAAATCACATGGCATTTAACATTCAATTTTATAGGTTTAGTATATATAATAAAATGATTATTTTTTATATATTTTCCATATCTGGTGGATTAACGTCCCTAATAATTATGGCCACATGTTTTTTTATTCTTCAATTGTCAAATAGAAAATGTTTTCTTATATATCAACATCATATAAGATTCCATATGTTCTAAAAAATTCCCACAATAATGCCATATTATTCCCTTTATAGTGCACCCATTTTGATATAATTTTACACCATGTCAAGAGTCACAAAGTTGACTCAAATTCAAGAGATTATGAAACAAAAAAATCGATAAAAAAGACATCAGTTTTCTTCAACTCTTAATGAACTAGCTCTGTACTTCCACTTCCTTTGATTTTCAATACACCATAATTACCAAATATCATTGTTCCATAGAAAATTTTATTAAAATTGGTTGTTAGGTCATCATTAACTATCACGTGGGAAAAATATCTCCTATCAAGAATCTAGGTGGTGTTTTAATCTGAAGAATTGAGGAATACTTCTTCAAGAATGGATTTTTCAATATTTCTCATTCCTTTCGATGATTTATTGGATTGAGTGTAGAAAATTGTTGGAATTTAAAATCCTTATTCAATGTTCATGGTATCATCATATTCATACTCTTCTTCAAAAATGAAAACCTATTTTATTTAAAACCACCATCTTGTTGGGGAGTATTCACCAGTCTATGTGTGTTGTATGAAAATGTACAGTTGTTCCTCTACCGGGAATGTATAGCTTTATTGCCAATTTTTGAGAAAAGAAAACAATATCCATTAAAACTATTCGTCTATAAGATTTAGTGTATGAGTTGGTTCTCATTTGTTGAAATCATATCCTTCCCCATTCAGATATCCCCTTTACACATTTCAATATGACATGGTGTGACCCAGATATCCACAAAAATAACATCTCATGAGTGGAAATTAATTCTCATTTATATTTCTCCTCAATACTTCTTCCATGGGAAAATATTTGACAACAAATCATTTTAGGAATATCGAGGATAATATTCCATAGTTTTTTATGTGGATTCATTGGTCATATCTTACATAGTAATAGTGATTTCTCGACATTATGAAATTTTAGCACGCCTTTATTCTGGTTCACAGTATTTTCAACATTTTAAGTTTCAAAATCACAACTGATTCCACATTTTCTCATTCATGCAGTACTTTTATCCCTCAAAATAATTTCAACTTAATCAGAAACACATTGTTCTCTCTCCAAGATCATTACATCTGAGAACATACCAAATGGTATTTTTGTATTTTATTCATTTGAATTTGATTCAGCTTTGTGTATACTCCTAAGAGTAAAAAATTCTTCTTCGAGTCTCTCAATAGTTCTATACATCCCCTCCAGTATGGAGGTATGCTTATTGATGTTTGTGGTATATTATTTGATTCTGATCTTTACATCAACTACATCATCAGTCCTTTCAACTATTGGTGATTTTACATTCAACAGTTCATAGAGTCATTGAATTTCATATTCAATATGATCAACATTTTATTGTGATTATTTAACCAATTAATTCCACTTATTTTACATCATAAACATATTCTCATGCTTAACACTGCATCATTATGTTTTATCATTAGATCAGAAGTAGTTGTAAACCGGTTATCTCTAGCTTTATCTATTTATGGTTCTATGTTTTCAGTGGTATCCATCATGGAATAATTATTCTAGTTTCAAATTTTGTGTTTTCTTCTTCACATATTTAATTTTTATATTCTTCCACTTCACAAAAAATACTCTTCTTCTATAGTATCTTTCTAGATTTTATTTCTTCTTTTTTGAAAGAACTTTTCTAAGGCTTCTTGATATTTTTTGCTTCTCTATCTATATCCTTGAATATTCTTGTGTTCTGAGTGGGAATGTTACCAAAATTTCAATATAGAAAGGATGATATAGGAAAATTACATTAAATTTTACCTTTTTCCATATTGAAATACTTGGATATGAGAGATAGAGTTGTATTCCTCGTCATCTTCACCACTACTATATCTTGAATGTTTTAGTTAATCTATGGATTTGATGTCCATTTTGATGATCACATGAGTTGTAGCATGTTCTGGGTTGACTCTAGTTTCAAATTCTACCAATATATAAATCAGATCATCCATGTACAATTTAGATAGATCTCTTTCCTCAAGGGATGACACATTTTCATTATATAGAGGTGGTACTATTCAAAGGATTTTATTTACAACACAAATGTATTTTATTTCCTCTCTAGCACATAAAATTTATTCTACTACTTCAGTAATTAAATTGATGATGGAATATGCATGCTCATTAAAATGCATATTCAGATCATTAAACCACTTGTGAATGACATGGTGTTTTCTCTCCATCACTTTACTATCTTCTTCATAACTATTCTATAGATTTTTCAATATATACATTACTGGTGTAAAATTCATCA
Organism: Viscum album; assembly: GCA_963277665.1. Taxonomy (NCBI): domain Eukaryota; kingdom Viridiplantae; phylum Streptophyta; class Magnoliopsida; order Santalales; family Viscaceae; genus Viscum; species Viscum album. The sequence goes on from OY728148.1 coordinate 1,250,300,841, forward strand.
CCGATAGATAGATCTAATCAGAGAGTGATATAGTAAAAAAAATTGTGCTTTGGAGTCAGCATCAACAGTCTTTATATATGCATCAATCATGAAAATCTTATTGTACCAGTGACATGAATCTCAATAAGAGCGGAAAATATATCTTTTATTGGGGGGATGAATCATAGGGGCATATTTTTCTTTTAACATGATAGTTCTTGTTCCCATGATAGAAGGAATGTGTTAAACCTATATGATGGATAAGAACAAAAATTAAAAAATCACATGAAATGATACCATAGATAACTTTTATTGGGATCACCATAAATGGCTACATCCAATGAGAATACACCGAAAGTGTGTCGATTATACGGAATTCGGCAATTTTTCACTATTTTTGGAGTAAAATGTTCGGACATATTCACTATTTTCCAGGAATAATTATCTTACAATGTTTTAAGGATAGTCCAATGCGTCCCTCAGAACAATTACGTCAACTATTCCTTGATCACTACATGGGAGAAGACATACTTAGTTTATTGACATTATGATCTCTCTAATATATTTGTTTTGAGGTCTTTTTATCTATCTAGCATGAGACACTACATGAATCAAAATTCTAAATTTATGCACACGAAATCACTGAACTTGAACACAATATTTAGTATTTTTCACACAAGATGAATTTCATTCAACGTAAATTTTCTCACAACCCATATCTTTCTTATAACAACAAAGAAGGGTTAATTATTTTTTTCCATACTAAAAGAATATATTGCGGGAAAGATTAACTCTATGGATAACATTAGTCTGAAAATCATTCTCACAACAAAGATATAGAAATTTAGTTAATTTTTTTTAATTCTTGCACATGGAATCCTTCTATTTATAGGCCTTGTTACCCCTACGTGCAAGTTTCCTACACATCATTGTCAGTTCTCACATGATTTTTCATTTTCACGCAAAACACCTTTTGATGTTGCATTGGGTGTGTATAATGAGTCTATTAATCCTCTCCTATCATGCACATTTTTTTCTTCAAAACTGATTTTTAAATTTCCATATTTTAAATAAATAATAACAAATTACTCCTTGCACACAAGTTTATTAATACCCATTACTCTTCTACGCAACTCCCTTTTCCAAAAAAAGTTTTATACATTTTCCCATTTTTAGACCCAAAATTTTGCAATACTAGGAAACGATTCCACCTTCTTTAATGTTGAAAACATTAATTGTATGATCAATTTCATATAAAATATTATATAATTCTAATGAGTATAGAAAACAAATACAATCCAAACACTATTTTGAGCATAGAATGTCATGATTCCAAATGGACATTATTGATTATTTATTTGTATTTATAGTCTCTATTGATTTTCTCCTAAGAAGTTTCCATTTGAATGTATGGAAGATCATCCTCTTCAATCAAAGATTCTATATTGGTGTATCCTTAATAAATGATGTCCCTAATATCATGAGTACCAATGAGTTCATGAATATGTATCCACTAATTATATTAACTATCATTCATCAATTTAGGGATAGATGTTGGAGAAGTCTCATTAACCATTGGTCTTAATAAAAATAAAATTGGAATTATCTAAAAATATTAAACAATAATTTTGTAAAAAAGATAAAAAATGAAAATCACTATTGGTGATTGTTAGGGGAAAAATTTGCATGGATTTAAAAAATTTAATTTCATCTCTTGAATATATTATGGAATGTATCCATGTTATTATACATTATAAAAATAAATTACATTTTCTAAGTGAAATTCATTATCATAGAAGGGTTGGTTACTAGTATTTTTCCATCATTATTATTATTGGTGTCCTAAATTGGTATTGAAAAAATTAATTTATATGGTCAAAAAATTAATGTATCCTCAAAAAAACTCCCCAAATTTTGGAGATGCTACCACATCATCACAATATTGTTGTTTCTAATGTCATGTTTTTAAAACATGTTAATTAATTTCCCGAAAATATTGGTTTTTAATAAATAAAAATTAGTTTTGGTGCCTCATTAGTCTAATGTCATGCCATGAGGGTGATTAACATACAGAAGATAATGGAAATCATGGGATTATTCACATGGATATTTTGTTATAAGCCTCATGTTTGATGTATTGGTGAAGTGATGTTAGTGGAGTAAGTGCTTCTCCAAACATAAGGTTGTTACCGTACCAACTATATTTTATGATAGAATAAAAATGTTATGATTGATAATGAATAGATAATACAACATGTATGCATGCACTGTTCTACATCCATGCAAAGATTGTTAGATATGATTTTTTATGTCACAATGTATATCATCATACATATATATATATATATAATGTCGTAATTCTTCCATTATCATTACGAGTGAAACTTTTGATGTATATTTTGGGGATTATGTTGAATTTTTAAATGAATATCTAGTGTCCCTATATATTTGAAGTGATACTGATTATGAATATATAATTATAACACAATATATATAAATATAGATTGATATTTAAGGAAATAAGTGGTGGGTTACTCTATCTACAAATATATGTATGTGTAACACCCCGCCCCAATCTCATTGTCTTAAGGAGGCGGTGAGGGTTACTTGGAGTTATGTGACATCCCCAAGGTGCTAAAGGATTGCAATAAATGTCGAGGGCACCGAGAAAAATTTGGGAATGATTTGGCCTTGAGAAAAAACCAACCAAACAGCCACAACTAAATGATGCATGTCAACAATTCCAAACTAATAAATTACCAAAGGCAACCATATAATCCATAATCTCATCTCCCAGCACAACCCAATACAACATCAGATTACAATACTAATGACTCACCAAGAACACCACGAGGCATGTCTCCACTACAGCTCCACACCAAGCTCCAAGATCCAAGTTCCACTAAGACATCACAACACACCACTAAAGGAGGTTGATGCCTTACCATTTCCCACATCAGGGTAAACACCATATCCAAAGACACTAACGTCCAAAGGAGGGGGTGAGTACTAAAACACAGTATGATTTCCCAAAATGACTTCCCACCACACGCCACTAGGATAAACCATTATCACATTTATATAAAATAGTTTATATAAAATAATCACATGTGCAACCATTACCATAAGCCAACCATGCTCTTACCAGGCCATCACACCCAACCCAATCAATAAAAGGAGCCAACTGACGAGACACAACCATTCCATAATTTACCCATTAGCACAACAATTTCATCATGCAAAGAAGAACACAACAAAACAATCATAATGGTGGAGCTTCTGTCCAACCTGTTTCATCCATTTACAACTAGTGGCTCTTCCCACCCACTAATCATTGATGGTGACCCTTCCTTCCACTATCCATCCCCCTTTATTATAGTGGTACTACCTGCCCACTTCCAAGGAACAATTCAACCAATCACAACTAAGAAAATCTTCCATGACGGTCACAACATCATGTAATCAACCAATTCCATTACATGTCAATTCACATCAATAAATCACCCATTTATTGGAAACCAATTTCCATGCCAAAACATATTTCAATAAAACAACCATTTTATTGATGACCATTTATATCGATCATTTTCAAAAATCAACCATAGAATCCTATTTTAAAATCTCTATTTTAAAATAAACAGGAAAAGAATTTCACCACAAATCCCTCTTTTTCCCAAATATCCCCAAAACATCACCCAAGGTATTTTCTACATATTACGCACATCCAAACACAATAAATTTCAATAACAACAAATTAATTGTTACAAGGAACCACTATTTCATGCCAAGTGGAGTCGAGTGAGAATCCACCTACGTTTAGAGTTCCTGATAAATCGACCCACGAACAACCGCACCAAAAATCCGGCGAACGCACCACCGGCATCTCTCTAGATCCCCACGCCTAACCATAACAAGCCACAAAATCATCATCCAAGGAAACCACAACCATAGATCTAGACACAAAAAGTGTATATCTAGAAAACTAAGAAAGGGAGGGATTTAGATCTAGAGGAAAACCCAAGTGAAGCAAGAGAAGAGACTTACCTGGGAGAAACCACCTTGAATCTACCTTGAAACCCCTTCAAATCGCTTCTAAAATGAGTGGGAGAGCACCCCTAACCCTTGGTAACCCCAAAAACCCTATTGAGGCACTAGTGGGAGGAAGGGATGAGTGAAATGAGGAAATCCCTAGTGAGCCCGGTACATATAACCCTAAATTTGAGTGGTGGAAAGGTTAGCTCGCACTGTTTGGAAAACCGTATGCTAACCGTGCACACACCACTGCCTCAAGAGCCAGGGTCCACATGGTTTCCATGCACGGTTTGGAAAACCATGCGCAGGCCGTGTGAGGCATATTATCTCATGAATAAGGGTCTGGATGGTTTCCTGGGGAACCCACACGGTTTCCACTAACCATTCTCAAATAGTGCACCCCTTTAGAAGCCTCCAAACTCATCCAAAACCATTACAATCACTCCCAATCTCTCCCCAAATCATTCCATTCACTTTAAATACATACAAATGCATAAAAAAGGCCCCATACCTCAAACCGCGGGTGCTACATTCTCCCCACAATTGGACTTTCCATCCTCGGAAATTAGTAAACCTGCCCTTTGCTGAAAGAGCTCGGGCCACTGCTCGACCATCTTTTTCTCCCTTTCCCAAGTATCCTATTGAATCTGACCATGTTTCCACAAAACACGAACTAAACTAATGCTTTTACCATTCAAGACATTATAATTCCTATCCACAACCTGAACTTGCACGTGCACTAATAAAGTATATAGTTCTATCTCAACATGATCACATCGAATCACATGGTCATGATCCGGCTGATACTTTTTCCACTGTGACACATGAAACACATTGTGTACCGCACTAAACCATGGTTGCAAAGAAAATCGATAAGCCACCTCACCTACCCACTCAAGAACCTCAAAAGCTCTTATATACCTCATAGATAACTTCCACTGATTCCCAAACTGACGATGTCCCAACCCCTATGAGATCCTCAAGAACACCTGATCACTCACCTGGACCAGTAATGGCTGTTGATGATGATCCGAATATGATTTCTGATGAATCTTAGCCATATCCATTCTCTTACTAATCAACATGATCTTCTCCATTGACTCTTGGACATGAATCGGTCCAACAATTGAGGACTCACACGTTTCCACCCAACATAGTGGAGAACAACATGGCCGCCTGTACATTGCTCCACATGGAGCCATCTATATGGATACATGATAAATGGTATTGTACGAGAACTCAACCAATGAAAATTTCTCCTCCCATTACCCACCAAAATCCATGTCACAAACCTACAACATATCCTCCAGGGTTTGTATCGTCCTCTCGGAATGACCATTCATCTGAGGGTGATACATCGTACTCATTGTCAACTACATTCCAATGTCTTGCTGTAAGGACTTCCAGAAATGCGATGTAAACCTCGGATCTCCATCTGATATAATCGAAACTGGAACACCATGCCTCTTTACCACCTCCCAGATATAGATTCTGAACAGAACCTCCACCGTAAGAGATTCACGAATCGGGATGAAATGGGACAACTTATTTAGCTGGTCCACTATCACTCAAATGGTACCGTGCTTCTTGATCTTTCATGGGAGACCTATGACAAAATCCATCACTATCTCCTCCAACTTCCAAACAGGGATTGGTAAAAACTACAGCATTCCTGCTAGCCTCTGATGCTCTTCCTTAACTTGCTGACAAGTCAAGCATATCGAAACAAACTCAGCCACACTTCTCTTCATACCTTCCCCCCAGAACTGCACACTCAACACTTTATACATATTTTAAATTCTAGGATGAACAACCCACCTGAAATGATGATACACCCTGAGAAGTTCCTCCTAACAGGAAACTGGTACAACCATCTGATTCTGGAATCATAAAACTGAATCTCCATTCAGTTTCCAACCCTCAATGGTCTCCCCACCATTGAGTCTTGACCCTTTGGTCACACACTTAGAATCCAATATCTGTACTTCTTTAACCAGGCCATCCAAGTCTGGGATAAACCAGACTGGAATGAAGACCGCTCTATAACCCTTTTCCACACATTCAAACCTCATATCAGCTATAACCGACATCAACTGACACTGGTCGGATGCCTGTTTCACCACATGAGCATATGATTTTCTTCTTAATGCATCCGCTACAGAATTTCCCTAACCAGGTGTGTACATCAAGTCAAAATCAAACTTCTGGAGTTATTCCATCCATCTCCATTTCATCATGTTAAAATCCCATTGTGATAAAATTTGTTTCAAGCTCTTATAATCTGTATATACCATGAATTTATCACCGAAGAGATAATGACACCACACTTTCAAATCATGGACCAATGCTGCTGACTCCAAATCATGAGTTGGGTAGTTCTTCTCATGAAATATCAATTTTCATGAGACATATGCAACATCACGATTCCCTTTCATGAGCGCACACCCGAACCCTAATCCTGATGCATCGCAATACACCACATACCCTTTTCCTGATTCTGGAAAATCGATATTGTTGCTGATGTAAGACGAACCTTTATCTCTTTGAAACACTGCTAACAATGTTCATTCCACAGGAATAGGACATTCTTTCTTGACAAAGCCATCATTGGTGAAGCCAAACGTGAAAAATCATGGACAAAACACTGATAATGCCTAGCTAGACCAAGAAAATTGCGTATCTCAAACACATTCTATTGTGGTTTCCACGAGATAATAGCCTCTATCTTTTCTAGATCCATTGAAACACCCCTTTCAGAAATCACATGGCCATGAAAATGATCTTATTGCATCCAAAAGTCACACTTTGACATTTTGGCATACAATCGATGATCCCTCAAGATCCACAGCACTATCGCCAAGTGCTTCTCATGCTCCACCATTGTCTTTGAATACACAAGAATATTGTTGGAAAAAACCACCAAAAATGAATCCAGATATTTCTGAAATATCTGATTCATTAATTCCATAACCACCACTGGTGCATTCATTAGAATAATGGGCATAACCACATATTCATAATGGCCATATCTACTTCTGAAAGCTATTTTAGAAATATCATCCTTCCTCACCCACAATTGATGATATCCTGACCACAAGTCAATATTGGAGAACCATTGTGCTCCCCTAAATTAGTCAAAGAAATCATCATTTCATGGATGTGGATATCTATTCATTATTTTAACTTGGTTAAGTCTACGATAATCCACACATAGCCTCAAGGTTCCATTTGCATTTTCACAGACAACACTGGTGCTTCCCACGAAGATGTACTAGGCTGGATAAACCCTTTGTTTTCTAAATCATCCAACGTAATTTTCAATTCATGAAATTCAGCTAGTTCTATCTGATAAGACATAAGTGAAATAGTACTGGTCCCTGGAATGAGATCAATCGTATACTCCACTTCTCTTATGGGATCTAACCCATATAATTTATCAGAAAAAACATCCATGAACATATCCACCACTACCATAGGAACACACTACTCAACACCCTCTACTGATTCCAATGACAACACCTCCAACTGATACGATAACGTACCCACTGTTGGTGCCAACAAACCTGTTGCACCCTTCCTTTCCAGCTTCTCTCCTCTAAAGATATGTCTAACGACATAGTGTGTCTTAAAAGACATTGTCTGCGCATCATGGTTGATGTTGGCCTTAAAAGCCAACATCCAATACATTCCATGGATTACATCATAACCATCCATCTCATGAATTGAGAAGTTCCACACTATCTCAACCTCACGCACATCGATACAACATTCTCTACACAAGATATCATGACACTCTCTTCATCCTAGAGGAGTTTGATGTTTCAAAACCAAGTGCATCGTTTCTACCCTTAAACCCAACAAATCAACCACACATGCAGTAATAAAAGAGTGTGAAGAACTCGTATAAAACAACACTTGCATCAAGGTAGAATTTAAAAGAATATGACCTCGCATTATGGATGTTCCCAAGTGATCATCCACCACAACCTATTCAGCCCCAAACACAAGTTTTCTCGCCACACCCTGCTCTTTATTGTTCTGCTGAGTCATTGTGGTATTCCAAGAATCACCATGACCCACTTTACTCTGCTATTGTGTGGTATATTGCTGCCCCCGTCCCGTCAAAGCATACAACTTCTGTGATCCCTAAGAACTGTCACAGACACCCTACCTAGGAGAATTCTGACAATAACCCTGCAAATGGACCATCTGCTTACAATTATGACATGATTAAGGTTGTTTCGTACAATCCTGCTTGATGTGGCCAATAGAACCACACTGAAAACATCCCATATTGATTTGGGGATTAATAGGAAGATTCACTGATCATGCCATCTGATTATATTTTATATTCCCACCCTAGGAATAAGTGTCCCTCTTCCGCATGAACCCATCATTATATTTCCCACTATTCACTATGGGAACCTCCATGCTTCCCCCACCCGGAGCACCCAAAAAATCCCACTCAACCACTAATGCTCTATTCACCATCTCCGTGTAATCATACATACACATAACTTCTATCTTTGAATAGATTTCGTGACTCAAACCCACTTCAAATATCCTTACCTTCAAATACATGCTACCCACCACATCGGTGGAAAACTGCACTAAGTTCATAAACAAAGCTGCATACTCCGTCACCGACATCATCTTTTTCTTCAAAATGAGGAAATCAGTCGTACGGTGAATTATAAACGTATATGGGTAGAATTGTTTGTTATTAAATTCCTCAAATCATTCCCACGTCATACCTTGGTCCGTCCCAGCTTGGACTACCAACTCCCACCACATAAGGGAATGATCTTCCAACATATAGGTGGCCAACTTCACTTTTAACTCGATCGGTGTTCCCAAGAACTCGAAGATCCTGTTTATTCTATTTAACCATGATTCTTCCCTCTCTGGATATGAATCACCCTTGAAGATGGGTGGATTTTTCTTTTTAAAAATGATCTATATGATCCACAGACCATGGTTCATACCCTATATTTCCACTTCCCACAGCTTGGAAAGCTCGCACTATACTTTTCACTAGAGGCTGGTTCACCTGAGGCTCAGGTGCAACCACATTCTTGACAGCCTCCTCTGGTTGGTCTCAACGACACCAACCCGGTGCCAATACTATAAATAGGAAACAAAAAACCATGACTCTCACTTCCGTAGACATCACAAAATCCTATTTCAAATAACATTTCAAAACATTATCACAACAAGGCTTTCCTCTATGTCACATTTTTTCAAATGTGCCATGTTTCACCATTTTGAAAACCAAAACATTTTCAAAATACAAATCTATTCACATTACAATTTTGCATTACATCATAAATCATTATACCACAATGAAATTTCATCCTATAGGGAAGTCATTTCTACCATACATGTCAAGCTCATTTCATTGGCTACACCCACGACAATGAGATATCCAATGCTTATAAGTTTCTCCAAAACACTTATGTACCCAACTCCCTGGTAACATGAATTTCAACATAATAGGGTTACCTACAAAATTTTATTCTATACATCCAAAGTTCTGACAATACTACACATTGATACCATCCCGCCTCAAGGAATGTAACAGAATGAATGTCAACACCAAATCCGAGATTCAACTACAAAGGGCTGAACAAACTGATTGCACTTGTAACACCATGCCCCTACCTCATTGGCTTGAGGAAGCGGTGAGGGTTACTTGGCCTTAAGAGACATTCCCAAGGCGGTAAAGGTTGGAAATAAATGCCGATGGCACCGAGAACAATTGGGGAACGATTTTCCCTTGAGACAAAACCATCCAAAAAGCCACAACTAAATGATGCATGTCATCAAAACCAAACTCATACACTACCAAAGACAACCAGATAATCCATAATCTCACAGGCCGACACAACCCAATACAACATCAGAGTATAATGCATAAGATTCAATAAGAACACCACGATCCATGTCCCCACCACAGCTCCACACCATTCTCTTTGCTCCATGTTCCACCAAGACATCACGACACACCACTAATGTAGGTTGATGCCTTACCTTTTCCCACGTCACGGTACACAAAATTTGCAAAGACACCAACATCAAAAAGTAGGGAGTGAGTAAAAAACCTCATTAGTAATTCCCCAAATGACTTCCCTACACACACCAATAGGATAAAACCATTAACAAATTTATATAAAACAGTTTAGATAAAATAATCACAAGTGAAACCACTACCATAATCCAAACATGCTCTTACTTGGAAATCACACCCAAACCAAGAAATCAATGTAAATCCAATTGAAAAGCCACGAAAATCCCAACATTTAACCATTAGCACAACAATTCAGTCTTACAACGTAGTACACAACAAAACAATCATATTGGTGGAGCTTCCGTCGAACCCGTTTCATCCATTTACAACTAGTGGCTCTTCACGTCCACTTAACATTCATGGTGGCCCTTTTGTCCACTATCCATCATCCATTATTATAGTGGTACATCCCGCCAACTTAAACACAACAATTCAACCAATCACAACCAATCATATAATCCTGCGTGGTCACAAAAACATCTTGTAATCAACCAATTCCATTACATGTCAATTCACTTCAATAAATTACCAATTTATTTGAAAACATTTTCCATGCCAAACCATATTTCAATAAAACAACATTTTTTTAGAACCATTTCTATCAATCATTTTAAAAAATCAACCATAGCATCCCATTTGAAAATCTCCATTTTAAAATCCACAACAAAATCATTTCACCAAAAAACCATCTTTTTCCCAAAAATCCCCAAAACATAAACTAAAGGATTTTCCACCAATTTCGCACATCCAAACACAATTAATTTCAAGCACAAAAAATTAATTGTAATAAAGAACATCTAGTTCTAACTATGTTGTGTCAAGAGAGAAGCCACCTACCATAAGGGTTCCCAAGAAGTCGACCCACGAACAACCACACCTCAAATCCAGAAAACGCCCCACCGGCACCTCTCTAGATCCCCTCCCCAAACCATAAAAAGCCTAAAAATCATAATCCAAGGCAACCCAAACCCTATATTTACACACAAAAATGTTAGATCTAGAAAACCAAGAAAGAGAAGGATGTAGATCTTGAGGAAAACAAAAGAGAATTAAGAGGAGAGAATTACATGGGGGAAACCACCTTCAATACACCTTGAAATCCCTTCGAATCACTTCCAAAACGAGTAGGAGAGAACCCTTAAAACCTAATAACCCAAAACCCTAGTGAGGCTCTTGTGGGAGGAATAGAGGAGTGAAATGAAGCAATCTTGAGTGATATCTGAACTTAAAACCCTATCTTTAAGTGGTCTCACGGTTAGCCCGCATGGTTTAGCAAACCGTGCGCTAACCGTGCGCATGCCACTACCTCGAGAGCCATGTTCTGTACGGTTTCTTCATATAGTTTGGAAAACTATTTGTAGGTCAAGCGAGGCCTATTGTCTCGAGAACAAGGGTCCACATGGCTTCTTGGGGAACCCACAGGGATTCCACTAACCGTTCTCAAACCATGCATCCTTTTAAAAGCCTCCAAACTCATCCAATACCATTCAAAACTCTCCCAACCTCTTCTCAACTCATTACATGCACATTAAATACATTAAAAGGCATAAAAAAGGCCAAATAACTCAAACCGGGGGTTCTATAGTATGTTTCATATCTTTTTACATTCAAATTTTGATAATCAAGTTCTTGTTCTACACATATTTTTGAAAAAAAATATATATGGTTTACCCTTTTTTATTATAATATATTTTTCACCCTCTCATGGCTAGAAAGTTTCTGTAGTTTTTGTTTTATGGATATTTAATATATGGTAATTAATTTTATTGTTTTGTTTGATTTTTTATTATAATTTATGTTATATTTTTTACATTTATTCTATTTCAAAAAATATTTTCATTTTTTATCATGTAAAATGTGGTATTTGATTTTTTTGCATCCATTAACCAATGTGAGGTTATCTCCATTTCCCATGAGATGATTTTCATAGTATTTTTAAACATTATTTTGGGTCTCTCAATTTATAATTAATTATCTTAACAGTTGAGGTCAAAGCCTTAATTTATTATTTAAAGATAAAACGACTTTAAGACTAGGTAGAGGGAGACCCATTACATAGCCTGAAGGACCAAAGGTAAGTGGCCTGAATACATGGCTTGAAAGCCCATTTTTTGGCCCAAACGACCGATCGGTGAATAGTACTGCTATAGTAACCATGCTCCTACAGTACCTACTACAATACCACTACTGTTACATTTCCTTCTACAGTGCCTCCTCCACTACAGTGTCATCGCTTCTATTGTTCTTTCACTACTATAGTACTGCTACAGTGCAAAGCTACATTGATCCTATAGTACCTAGATTTATTTCCCTACTCAAATTTTATAATGGTTCATTTTGATGCCTTGAAAGAGCCTATAACACTAGGGTACATGCACTATGGAATCAATTTATAAATAAATTAATGTACTGTTAAATATGAAAAATGGATCTGAGTAGTGATTAATCATAACAAGTGAGCTTCATAGAACTGACCTTGTCAACATCAGTAGTACAAATTAATTATTTTTAACACTTAATTGTATAGTATGCCCTTGTTTATAATTTCTAGATACCACCATACTCATCCATAGTTATTACTCAATTTTATCTTGTTATTTTGGTATTTAATATTTAGTTTGTGTTTTACTTTTTGTAGTAGTCTTTTCTCATTTTGTTTGACCTCTATAAAAGAATTTATTAAACCATTATTTGTTTAGTTTTTTATTTTGGTGTTGTTTTTTATAATTTAAAAACATGATAACTTCTATGAAGTAACAACACTTTGGGGGAAACATGTTATTTCCTATAGAGTGTTAATTTTTTCTTAGGGAAATGTTTGGAACACTTTTTATTAACATATTATACATTTCATAGGTTCCATAACATTTATAACACATTATATATATTTAGACCATAGTTATATGATTATTAATATTACTATCATCTATTTCATGTAGAATTGAAAAAATATTACCGTGTTATCCTTAAATTTTTTATAATATACTAGGTGTACTTATTATCTAACTTGGTGAAGATACCACTTTGTGTATTTATTTTATTTTATTTTCAATGGTTATCATTGGTTGTCAAAAGTATCAATGAAATAATAATATTTCAATTATTTAAATATGTTGATGAATTTTAAATTAATTTATCTTATAAAGTATCAATGGTATTTAAGATTAATATAAAATATATTATTTTTCGAATATATTGAAGGATAAGAAAGTAATCATGTCTTATTATCTCATTGAAGATATTATTATGTCTTTTTGTTTATAAGTCTGATGAATATATCACTATTCCTAACATATATAACATGTTTCAGAAAATATAGTGTATTTAAATGATATTTACAGTAATAAGGGTTATAATGTGTTAGTTGGAATTAATATTCCAAAAGGATAAATGGATAAATTACGGAAAACCATGATAATATTTCATAATAAATTGGACTGGGTTTTCACTCTTATAGATACCCAAACAGGGTTTCCACAAGGCTAATGATTTTTATCGAGCACAAGGTATGAAATATATTGTTTGGCATCATATGAATCCCAGTAGGAATAATTTTTCACAAAATAGGGAAAAAGAAAGTATAATATATATATGAAAGGGATATACTATATGAACATTCATTTATAGATATAAAACTAACTACAAATTAAGAACTCAATATATAGAAGAAGACTAATAATGTGGACTAATTCCAAACCATCTCTATGCAACCTCAAGCTACTAACCACTACACAAATTACCCCATATTGGCCACTACAATAAAACATGATCAAACTGAGATCCAAGAACATGAAATGAAATATGCATGAGCTAAATAACTTAATATGTCTCAATAACCATCTAAAACTATAAAATCTGTTTTATAAGGCTATTGATCAATTCATTTTTAAAAATAAACAATAATGTTTTATTTTTATATATATATTTTTTTGTAAATCAAAAAATTCAATAAACTACATTAAAAATAATCCTCCTTTTTTTCCAAAACCAAAGTCACATATTCTAAAAACAAATCATGTGGCGTAAAACATTTCCAAAATAACACATAAATCCTTAAATGTGTTCAATACAACATATTTTTTTAATAAAAAGTAATATCTTCACTTTGAAAATTTTCACTTGTTGAAGACACATTTAAAATGAACCTTTATATTGAAAGTAATTATAAAACACCCATAAAAAGGAAATTTATTTTAAAATTGGTTTCCAATGCATTTGAAAAATGATTTTATAATTAATGTGTTCCAACATACATGAATCAATCCTAAAAATAAAGGTACCACATATATCACGTGGAATATATTATAATAGTATTAAATTACACACTAATAATTAATCCTAAGTAAATGTTAAAACTAAACACTTCTTCAAACTCTACTCAAAATTGATAAGGAAGTCAGATGTGTCATGTGAACTACACAACTATTCCTAATGATCAAACAATATTACCATATATGGGTATATACATTAATAACCAGAAACATTTATACACTATAATCCACTAGTCATTCATCCAATTGTCCCACACATTCATCATAATGTTGACTATCCCCCCACCTATCCCTTGTTCCTAGCACAGGTATTTGGAAACTAGCAACATGTGGACCAACATAGGAACAAGGTTTATTTTCCACATAGTACCCATTTTCTCATGACCAATAATTTAAGTGAGGTAGAGTGAATGTGTTCCAATACTATCATTAATGGCATAATTATATCTACATTAAACCATAAAACCCAATGATTAAAACCCCTTACATATAATATTATGAAAAAAAATTAACAAGAATAGTCCCAGATAAAAAGATTAAAAAAGCATCAGGTCATGATCAAAAACCCAGTAAAGGAGTAACCAATATAAGGGAAATCAATGGTTGCCTCGCTTTTAATAATTTATAAACAAAAGCACCAACAATGAATTTCAAAAAAAAATGTGTGGATAGTGATCCCAATCATTTTCCCCTTTTATTAATTACCATTTAAAAACTTTCCCTAAAATGATATTAAATAATAACACTATTTTAATACATTTTATAGTTACCCATCAAACATGGGTGTCTCCCTTTGAAATCCAAATAAATTCTTGTGTATTTTTTCCATCAAAAAACATTTAATAAATCCACCATGTAATTTTCAAAAGGGGAAAATGACACAAAAATTTTAAAAAACCATTTAATGTCTAATTAGATCCCCATTATAACCCATTTAGATTAATAAAAGTAACTTTAAACCAAAATTCCATTTAAAATAATGTTTTAACTCCACGAAATCAAAAACAAGATAAAAATCCCCCAATTTCAAGTTAAGACCATTATAAATCAAAATAAGAATTTATCAAAAATCAAAAAACAATTAAGAATTCCATTTATTAATTAAGAACATGGATTTCATAAAATATAAAATGTATTAATATATCAAAAACAAATTGAAATTTTTTTATAATCGCATAATTCTGATACATAAAATTATAATGTAATAAAAAATTATTTTAACTATAACAACCATAGTTTGAATTCTAAATGGAAAAAAATTCCTGGAATCACCTGCATCCAAACATGTTTCCATTAATAGAGGCCACTAGAAACCATCCTTCATTGAATACATTAATATAAATCGTATATATATATATATATATATATATTTGTGTCTATGTTTGTGCTCCCTTTGACCAAATTTCCATATGATCCATTCCATGATGGAATATTGTCATAGAGAGTATATATATATATATATATATTTATTAATGGTCTTACATATAAATTCAAATGATTGTAGCCTTCAACAACAATGACATAAATCCACAGAGAGGTGGTAAAATGTACACATGAATAATATACAAATCCCAAAAATCACAAAATACCTAATTAATATTTTCCAAAATAAATGTGAATAATAAAACCTAACTCAAATGGTGGTGGAGTATCTGAAACAACCAAAAATTATTTTCTTTTTTTCATTGGATGTTGAGATGCACATAAAGCCTACCTGAGAGACCAATCACATAATCTACGAATAATGGAGACATATAAAATCAAAACACCCAAAACAATCGGGTTCTACAAAATAAATGGGGATATAGTTTGAGATTCAAACATCAGAATGAGAAGAATATATAATGTGGATTCGTAACATATGGTAGTCAAATAAGAACTTTACGTAAAAACAGAAAAATAAATGTAGAGATAAGTGATTTATAGAGGGCAGGTACGTGAAATGGGGGGCTAGTATGGGATATTTTCTTGGAAATATGGTTTATGGGATTTTGAGAATGTAATTTTATTGATGTGAAAAAGAAATAAAAAATTATTACTTTACATTAAAATTCAAAAAACTATACAGTAAGTTTCCATATTTTTTCAATCCACGAAACAACTGCGTTCTAGAATCATTCTAGAAAAACACCACCCTATAATGCTTCTCCTATGATTCATGTTGTTTGATAAACTATTCATTAACCATGAAAAAATAAATTTCCCATTGACAGAACCATTTCAAAGGTAGTGCATTTTTACTTATAACGATGGGAAAACTATGCAAAACACCACCCCATTTATATTTTTAAAATTCATTCCTAAAAATATAGATAATCAATACTAGATAAAAACTTCATAAATTAATTAATTTATTAATATGACCATGACGCAATGAGTTTTTAAAATACCTGACCATACCACTTGATAATTTGCTCTACGAGAAAATAGATCCTACATCAATGTCCCCACCATTAATGAATGAAATAAAATTGCCAAACAATCAATAAGAAAATTTTTAAAAATAAGAGAATTATACAGGCATGAAATATTCCTCAGATCTACAAATAGAATCCCCAGACTCACCTAGCTATAAACAACCAATACAAAACTATTATAGAACTAGTTCTAAATACTTCGCAATGTATTAGAAAATAAATTTCCAAAGGATCCCAAAAACCAAGTACATTAATATTCATTGAAATTCCTAACAATGAAATGATTGGGATTTATTCTAAATGAAACATTTATCAGAGGAGGTTGTTTATAACGAAGCCCTCAGTATTTAATCTCATGCCAACCATGATGGATAATATGACATAGTGCCATCCACATCCCCACTAAAAAGAAAAATACATAGAAAGTATCTAGGAATTCACCCTAGGCCCTTCCCATTCCATAAAAAATTACCTTGAGTAGGAAACCACAAGAGGGTGTCCTAAAACATCAATAGATAAATAATAAATAAATAAAATGATCAACACCCATAATGGGATACCAAAAAAAGAACCAAATAAAAAACTATTCAAATTCTTCCTTAATTGAAAAATATTTTCAACCTAATGATCACAATTAACAAGTGGGGTTTCCTCTAAAAGGCACATATATCAATGCCTAATTTAAACAATATCTCAAGTGTAGATCATATAAAATATTCAACGAAAAAATGATCTCTACTGATCTATCCATCAAACAAACAACATGGTTTTAAACCCATAGAGCTGAAAATATCCATAGGGGATACGAAAAACATTTCACACAATATACCTATATCACAGAAATCCGTAAAGAAACAACACATGCCACTCCACCTAGTATCTACGGAGTGTAAATTAGATAGTGTAAAAACCATTAATATGGAAGCTATTCTTTTACACCAGACAATTCCTGGGGGGTTCACATCAAATTATAGGATACATGGACCATTACCCAGTCATGTCATTAAAATGGCCTCAAGTTGTCAAAAAGTAATAAGGGATATACAAAACACAATATGTTATTAAATAATAAATTATGTCTCCAAAATGTAGTTCTGAAAATGAGGGAACAACTAAAAAATAGGTATTCTTTTTCTTAAATATGAACAATCCCCAATTTAAAAACTTGAACTTCAAGTCCTCAACTATCTTGGTAAACATTAGAATGTTTACAAAACATGTTTTCAACAAACACCACATGTTATTAAATATAAAACACCATTATTAGCTTCAAATTTAACGAAAAAATATTTTTAGATGTTTTTTTAATAAAATACCCTTTAGATATACAATTACAAAGGGTAGAAGCCTGATAATGCAACCAAATTTTTTTTGGAAATATTTATTTCACATAAAATAGGAAACCAATATTTAAAACACTTTTTTCACTAGATTATAGAATCCAATAAAATTTTACAAATTCCAAAATCATAGCAATTTTTTAATAAATTACTAGAAAACCAATATTATTTTAAAAATAAGCAAAAAGTAACAGTTTTAAATTAGAAAACTTTTTTCTTTTGATATCCATTATCACCTAAACCAAATTAATTTATCAAGAAATGAATATAGAATACACAAATAAAGAATCTATACTAAATAAAAAACCAATGAAATGACTCATATATATCACAAGACCAATAGTAAATCCTGTCTCATTTCTCTAAAACATAATGAAATCCCGGGGAAATTATATAAATAAGAAATCAACTGGGATGTTAAACAATTACCAACCTGGAAACATGGTTGAAGATCCAATTCTTATTATGCACTTGTTCGTATTGTCTGTCTAGAATCAATTTTGTGGTCATCACATTTTTTTCAAACCCTAGAAACCAACCTCACATCTTGAATTCCTTCTTCATCACCAATCCAAATAATCACATAGAACCCACAAGGAATCTTAGCAATCCCAATATGGTTTAGAAAAAAACTTCTATATTCATGAATATAAAATATGAAAAATGTAAATATCAAAATCCAAAACCAATTCCCATTGAAAATTATAGACTCTTTATGGAAAGGGATAGATAGTCTATCCCTACACCTACCTCTCAAATTTCAATGAATAATTATTATTAAATATTAACTCAACTCTTATAATAAAATAATGAAGATATAATGTTTTTGGCTTCCATGGAACAGATTGACCCATTCAATCTATGACATAATTTTGTGATGAACCAGCATGTTCGATCCATCCATCAAACACTCTACTTGACCCTCCACATATTCAAAGGGAATTCCTGACCACCCTTGACCAGTAGTATGTTCCTGGGAATCACAAAAATCCATTTGGGAAAGCATTCCCCAGAAAAGTGATAAATGATTATTGAGTAAATAAATTCAATATATAATATAAATAAACAAGCAATAAGATATTCAAAACTAACTAAAAAAGAACATTTACAAATATATAAAAAAAATAAAAACTAACCTAATCCAATTACAACCCATCAAAATTAATCATTTGGATTCTCAATACACCAAACTCATCCTAGGTCATCCATGATGATCATACACAATCCAAACAATATCTAGGAACCCGAAATGATATAGTCCAATGCTATTAATTTTAGTAGATAACCACAGCCCAATGAAACAATTAAATATTTTTTATAGGCAATTAATTAGTACTATTTTGAAAATAACCAAAAATGTATTCCTTTTAAGCATATAACCTATTGGAAATTAATGATTTCGAAATACCACGTAGAGAAAAATCCTTATTTGTTTTCCATAACCAAACTCACACATTTTGAAAACAATGATAGAGGCATGTGCCATTTGGTAAACAAGACATTCACCGCTCACATTTTCCAAAAGAATACATTATATTTATAAAAATTTATATGTTCACATAAAAAAATTTACTGGTTTAATCTTACATAAATAATAAACTACTTTTAAAAAATACATTTTAAATTACTCACACAAATTCATTTCATTTCAAAACTTTTTTCCCAATGTATTTGAAAACTTTTTTTCTAATGAATGTGATCAAACACATAAGGAACAATAATAAACAATCATTCACCACATATAACACAAGGAATACACCATAATAAGTAAAATTTGCTCCATAAATATTAATGCATGGGAAATGATACAACCGAATAGTAGATCAAACTACCCTTAAGGAAAAAAATCTTACTAACGTAATGTGTCATGAAATCTACCTAATTTTTATTTATATACTAATAATTATACCATATAATGGAATAAACACCATGAACCAGGTATGGACATACATTGAAGTCCACTTACCATTTGTCCAGTTATCCCATAGAAGCGTCACTATGAAGACCAACCGACACCTCAACATTATACCTAGAAAAACTATAAAGAAAATGGTAGAATGTGAACCAAATATCGGAAATATCTTGATCATCATCATAAAACGTTTTTTCCCATGACAAATAAAGTATTTTATGTTTAGTAAAAATTATCTATTTCTCACTCAAAAGGTGTATACATTACCACCCTCACCCCTTAAACCTATTTTTGAAAATCCCCATATATATATAAAACTAACAGTATAAAAAAGAATAAATCCACACAAGGGGACTAAAAAATCATCATTTTATAATCAATAACCTAAAAAAGAGAAATTATCTAGACGAAATGAAGTGGTGTCTAAAATTGTTTATTGAAAAACCAATATGCAAACAGTGACGTTGACACTAGAATTTAGATAAAGATCCCAATCACTTTCTTATTTCTCAAAAACATTTAAAAAAATTCTATAAATTAATATAAAACACTCTGATAAATTGAAAACATTTAAATTCAACCCATCACATGTGGGTTTCAACCTTGTAATACCAATACATGGTCCAAGGCCATTAATTTCTGTCAAACCACTTTAAAAGATTCCTCTACATGATTCTCACAATGGGCCATCCACACACCAAATTAAAAAAGGAATATTTCTTCTAATTAAAACCCATTACAAACCATTTTATTTTAAACATAAAAATATAAAAATAATTTAACATTAAAATTTTGTATTCACTCCATTAAAATAAAAAATGGATAAAAAATCCTACTTCCTAACATTTCAAATACAAATAGTCATTTCAAAAAAATCCCAGTATATTTAAATATTCCATTTCACAATTTAAAATCTGTAATTTTTAAAATAAAAAATGTATACATGGATCCAAAACATAGTTTAATGGATTAATAATCCATAAGGATTTATCATATAAAAACATTTTCTTAAAAATTAAATTTATTACATAGAATAAAATTATTAATTCTTATAGGAAATAGTTTTATAGTAACACATACCTTTATACATGACACCTATGATGATGGCTAATATATTTAAACATTCTAATCTTTTATTCATTTTATCCATCATATATATACCCTTTGATCTAATTTACACAACATTATTCCACTGATGGAATTTGAGAAAAGTGGATGCCTATATATATGTTTACCTATGCATATACATGTATGTTTCCTTAAAAAATGGTGACAAGAATCAACAACATAGTGGTCTAAGGAACAATAATTTTTTTTAAAAACTCATATGTAAAAAAATTACAATTTAAAATTTGGTAAAAAAATGTTCCAAATAAAAACTACCTCATTAGAAAATGGGGCCCCAAAATGAGTCAAATCCCTTTTCCTTCAATGTTGGATACCGTGACATGCACATAAACAACTATAGAAAACTGCCACACACCATAGTATGAAGGGAGGAATCAAATATCATCATATCTACAACCCTATGGTGTATTCCAAAAATATTGGTAGATGGGGAGAGATAAAATTTATAAATTTCATGGGAAGATAGAAAGGAGATGCCCTAGTTTGGGGATTCAAAAAAAATTCCATAGAAATAACGAGTAATCAATGTTGAGAGAAGAGATCACATGCGTATGTGACATGAATAATAGTTGGTTGTGAGAGTATGGTTATGTGACAATAATGGATATGGGAGGAGGGAAATGAAAATATGTTATGAAAAAAAAATTAATTTAGAAATATTTCACTGTTATGCTACAAATATTATATACTTTTGTGGCATATAGGGGAAATCAAGGAGTTTTTTTGGATAATAATAGGCTTGAAAATGGATAGTATATGGTTAGATAAAACTTGTGGCCTAAAAATTTAGTATTCCTTGTTAAAAACCAATATTTTTTTTTTATTTTTTCCCTCCATTATTTTTCATTCCCCACTCATCTATATCCCTTGGTGTCGCTTGACTATCGTCTCACCACCATCTATTCTGCACCCCACTCCTCCCTTTTGATCTATCATCTCCACATCGATCACTCCTTGTTTCTTATGCATTTTTTTACTATCCAAGGTAAGGACCCACAACATTTATTCCTTATCATTATGATGCATTTCTCTCTCCCCATCCCCCAATTATTTCTTCCAAACCCCATGTATTTCTTTAGATGATTTTTGATGTCTCTATATTTCCTAGGGTGTTGTATGTATCTCTCGGGTGGTTTTAATTTTGTCTCGGAATTATCCACTGAAAAAGAATTAGTTTATTTCATTTCAGCTCACCCACCCCCATTTGGGGAATATTATTTTAGGTAATTTTCATTTTGTACAATTGTAAATATGGATTTTTTTGTTTTATGTGTATGTTATTTTATTAGTGTATGTTTGACATCTTTTAAGTGGATTCAGGAATTCAATGTTGAATACAACATGCATGTGTATCTATTGCTGAGGTCTTATATATATATTTCCTATTTTTGAATTTTACATAATGGAATGGGGAATATGTTCATTAGGTTAAAGGATATATATATATATATATCTGTGTGTGTCTCTGTGTGATTGTTAATATGCAAGTAAATGTAGAAGGGTGATTATTAGGGGCCATTCTCATTGTGGACATGTTTTGATGTCGGTGTTATGGTAAAACTATTTCCTATTGGAATTCAATCTATCCATGTGCTTCCAAAATACCATTTTATGAATGTTTGATTAAATATGATATATTTATGGTATTTAAAACCATTTCATTATGTTCTAAAGTAAGGAATAAATAGATAATTATGACCATTATTTTTTTAGAGCAGGGAATAAATAGATAATCATTTACTATTGAAATAGTTTACAAAATGAATTGAGGGATTATTATCCAGTATTAGTTTTAACTGATTAAAATAACATTTTAATAAGAATTTAATAATAATATGAGGTTTTGAAATCAAAATGTATTATAAAGGGGATATTATTGGATTTCAAAAGATGTTTTGAAGTTTCCATGTGGGTTTCCCATTGTGATAATTCCATTTTGGATTCCATAAAATGTTCATTTTGGGAAATGACCGACCTTGGGGCTTATTTTAATTTTCAAATGGTGAGACCCATGTGTAATAGATAAAATTGAATGTTTTTAAAATGGTTTGAATGTTTTCCATCATTTTGGAGAAATGTTTTAAATTTTTTTTATCAAATGATAAATGATTTGGAATAATTTTTACACCCTAAAATGTTAAAAATTGAAATACCATTCTTATTTATATGTAATATAGTTTAAATCACATAAAACAACTATGAGACAAAAAAATAAAACAATTATAAATGTTTAATTATAGAAATAATTAATATTTATAAAAATTATTAAACCCAATCCAATGGAGTAGTAACATGTACTTTATAATATTAATATGGCCATTACAAATAGTAATATAACCATTAGGAATAGTAAACTAGCCAATAGAATAGTAATCTCACCTATGAATGTAAAAATAAAATTCATCAATAATATAATTGAATATATGATATTATTATATCATAGAATAAGTAAATAATATTTCCAAAGAGATAAATTGTATAGTTGTATTTTTTAAAAACAAAATTTTAATTTTGAATTTTATAAAAAATATAAATATTATAAAAAACATATTTTACATAAATTGTATCATTAATTATTTCTTGGTTTCATGTGATCATTATATAATTTTATGATATATTTAATAATTTGTCAATGTTTCATAAATTCAATTTTAATTTTAAAATATGAATTTTTTTAGTAAATGATGCTTTTATTTAACTATTAAAATTCTTATAATTTCAAATATTTCTTCATAAAATAGATTTCATTTTTGAATGATACATTTCCAAAAAGGGTATGTCTGAATTTTAGGGATTTTTATGAAATGTTTGAATTTTTGGTGTATAGTGAAACACCATAATTTACAATATAAGCTAAATACATGTATAATTTATTTAGGGATGATGTATGTATGACATAAGAAAGATTGGTTTTAATTCACATGAATTATATTTTTATTTAATCACAATAGTCCACACTATCATTATTATTATGCTAAAATTTTAAACAAGTGAATAAAATAATAAAAAATAACTATATCCTCCACTATAAATACCCCCACCACCAATTATCCTCACATATTATGAGAAATGGATCATTATAATATTATCCCAACCGTCTCCCAATCCTCTTCCCCACATCTAGAATCCATTGCTAGAAAAAAAAGACCGATCCATTTTTAATATAGAGGTTCTTAAGAAGAATAAGTCTGAGAGGTAAAACACTATTCCATTTTAATTTGTTATCTTTTCATGTTTTTTATTTTCATATATTCTCCTCACCTCAATATCAAAAAGTTGCATGATATCTCAAATAAATTTAATATACCTTAATGTTATTCTGCTGAGGGAATAATTCAACATCAATTCTGTTCCCAATACTTTTTTTCTAAAAATAAATACATAATCTATGATGTGTTGTTTTTTCACATTAATGGATGATGAGTTTTCAATTTTCATAACCTCCATAAAAACATTTCATAAATTCTTTGACATTCAAACAACATTATAAAATATAATTTATATCCAATTTTTTGTTTTTGATTTATTATATGTACAAAATAATATTTACTGTAACGAAACTAGTTTGAGATGATTGAAATGACCAAAATAATAAAAATGATAATCATTATCATTTTATCTACCAAAAAATACTAAAATATGAGATAAATTTTACATAAGACCATTTAATTTCTTATTAGTTAATTAAAAATGTATAATTTCAATTCTGGATTACTATCCCTATTTTACATGACTTTCTACACACGTATTCAAGTGAATTGATCATGAAAACCAATGAAACTAAAACTCCCAAACCTAGAAATTGTATCTTATATCTCATTATAAAGGATATAGATGAATATAATAAAATTATAATAAAGAAAATACAAGTATAAAAAATTATTAATTAATTAATTAATTGATTAAATTTGATTATTTATGAAACTTTAATCACTTTTAGAAAACCTTTTGATGTACCCTATGGGATTATTTTCAAACCTATATATTTCAATCGGGTTACACTATCTCTCTATTTGAGCGATTGTAATTAATTTTTATTACTATATAATTATTATAATTTCTATTTTTATGTTCCAAAATAATATATATATAATATATCATCCCTATTAGATATAGAAATTCTTTTTTAAGGGTTCCCTTCTCAATTCCTCCTCATATGGATGTTTGATTAAATGGAGAATCCCTTTTTCATACCTATTTTATGTATCAACCCATATCAATTTTAAGATACTATTCTTCATATAAATTAAATAATTTTATCATAGAAATATTTGTTAGTTGAATTTTACTTTTAAATGAAATATTAATCCAATTTGTTCTAAATTATCATTACTGTTTTACTTAACCACACTAAAATAAATCATTTCTAATGTTTCTTAAACACTTATTTTTATATTTTATCACAACAATTTGATGTAAAATTTCATATTATACACCAATTTAATCATATGAATTTCTATATATTATTTAATTCCGTTCTAACATGGACAACATTTTTGTATACTCATTTATTATGCCTTATAACATAATTATGATTCCCATTTCATTACATAAAATTCCCTTGTGTTAATTACATATATATAATTAATCACATGGAGTATATATGCATGGATGTTTTATGATGGTTGTGTCTAGATAGTGGCCCAATGATTTGGGTAATTTTTATTCTAATGAGATTTCATATGTAATGGTATTGGTGTTTATCATTGAATAATTCTAGTTATGTGAAATGGTCTTAGTTGTTAGCCTTGACTTATGATCCTCCCTATGAAATACTCTTTTTGGTTTTCATTGAGTCATGATTATATATTTTTGTAAGAATTTAAAATATTATCATGATTCTATCATTTTATGGTCCCATTTTATCCATCTTATTATTCCTTATGTTTATTCATGTTTTATTTATTTTTTGACATCAAGTTATGCCTTCTAACTAATGTGATTGGATTTATTCATATGTTTATTTCCATTACATGGATTTTTAGCACATCCATTTGTTCATGTTTTTTTGGATTTTATTTTATAGAGATTTAAGAGTATAATGTATATTGTTTTATATGTATGGAAATTATATAAAATTGGTTCTTATTTTGGTTTCATGCATTCATAATATTTTTCCAATCTTCCACATACATTATATATTATGATCAATGATTTTATATAATAGTTAAATATGGTATAAAAATCATATAATACTATATATATAATTATAGGGACATTATGCTTAGTGTCAATACATATTTCTATTATCTATTACGATTAGGACATTAGAACATTAGTAAGTTCCATAGGGACAACACTCTCACAATGGATATCCTTGATCAAAACATATAGTATCAATAGTTAGGATACACATTTCATTTAAAATGATATCATTTTATATTTATTTTTAAATTATTAAATTTTTATTTGATAATTATTTAATAACCCTAATTATGATTTCTATTTTTTTGTTAAAGGTTGGAAATTTATGAAACTGTTCAGACAATCTATGTGATATGTAATTTGATGATTTCCCTAACGAAATTCTAAATATTATAAAAAGAGGAAATGATAAATTATTGATAGTACATGCTAAATTTACTCATGTTATGAATAATAACAAGAATCATGTGAAATAATGTTCTTCTTTTAATAAAGAAAAATTTTCTGTCAAATCTTTTAAGATACATAAGCCACCTATTCTTAGTACACCTTCAAATCCACACTATACCGAAAAATTTATTATCTATATTGTGAAGATATCTTCTTTCCTCCAGTGCTCAGAAGGAGAAATATTTTTGATAAGTGTATATTATTTTGATGGGGACACTATTCAGTGGTGGATAATGATCATGTACAATAATTGAAAGAGGGAAATTGATTCCTTGGAAAGGGAATATTTTGTGAAAATACTTTTCAAATAAAGGTTTTCTTTGAACACTACATTTTAAGATGGAAGGGGAGTCCCAGAGATTTAATAAAATGGAAAATGAGTATATTAGGTTATATAAGGAAAACATAACAAGGATTTTACAATATTCCAATGGTTGTGTCATGAACAACTATTGAAATGTAGATTTATTATTTAGCGGGAAAATGCTTAGTGCAAAAAAATATTTGGTGATTTGAGTCATTGATATCTTTGATTAGAGTATCAATTATTCCCTTAAGGATGAATTGGAGATAATAGACACTTAGTGTTATCATGTTCTGATAGATAAAAATATAAAAACATAGTTTAATATTGTATGATCAACAAATAAATCCAACGATGGAAATACGACCCAATATCCTACGTGTCAAAATTGTGTGAAGTGGTATCCATGAAACAATCTAATGGGAACCAGGATGTTATTCAAATGTGAAAAAATTGGGCATCCAGATAAATAATTCTAAATATAAATGATGAAAAAATGTAATGTAGATTAATATGGGAAGGATCATAACAACAAACAATATGTAAAGAAACATTTCAACTAAAAGGAATGCGGTCATTATTCAAAACATATCCCAAATATAATGGTTATTAAATGAAATTAGGAACAACAACATGTATAGTAGTATAAAATAAAATATGATATCATTACTACTAATTATGACACCAAAAATAATGTGGTGATAGGTATGATAGTTATTCATTCAGGAATATGGAACAAACTATTTGATATTGGTCCTATGAATTCATTCATATCATGAATGTTGAGTTAGAAAAATTAAAAAAAACACCTCAAAATAAAGATGTTAAGTGGCCTTTGAGAATAAAAAATGGGGATATTTTCACATCCACTGATTATAACTCGTCCCAAATTAAATTTTAGTGATTGAACCTCATAGAATATCGTTTATCTATAACATTGGTTGATTTTAACGCTATATTTGTAATGGATTTTGTATCTTTATAAAAATAGAACATTAACATTTGGGAAAGGTAGATCACTATTTACATATCAAAGCATCTTTAACAATTACATAATTGTAACGAAAATGATATATCTATTTCAGAATCATCATCTAATTTGTGTATATTGTTGCTTTATGAGGATAAATATCTTTCCCAAATTATCGTGAAAATGGAGTGGATCATAATAAAAGGCATGACCACTTTGGGGGACTACAATGATATCTTCCATGAATAATTTATTGTCTTTCCACATAATATAAAGGTTGAGTTCTCAATTTAAATTATTATTTGATCTCTTCATATATAATAGAAAGCTTATATAGTGTCCACCATTGAGTATGGATAACTAAATAATTATTTACAAGAAAATATAGACAATGGTTTTATATTTGCAAGAACTTCACTGTGGGGTGCAGTGTTCCACTTTTTCAAGAAGATGGATCGATAAATTCCCTTTAATTTGATTATCATGATCTCAATAGAATCTCTATAAAGAATATTTACCCCCCCCCCCCCGAGATATATGAATTACCTGATCAAATACATGGGGAAAATTCTATTTATTAGGTAGAAATTTTGTTGGAAGCTCACTAATTACTGATGTGGAAGGAATACATTTTCAGGACTATAATTCAAATGAAATATGGGAACTATGAGTTCCTAGTTATTGACTTTACACATGAAATTTCTATATTAATTTTCTTTCACATATTCATCATATAATTTATATAGTAACATTATTAATATTTATAATTCTTAATTGACAATATTAAAATATAATCCAAAGGAAATGTGGAACAAAATTAAAATTAATTATTTTCTTAAAAAATATTGAAGGGTTAAAATATAGGAAATATATAGTAATTGTGTATTCTAGATGGAAAATGTATCATTCATGGGGAATTTAATTACTATAATATGAATATATATAGACCCTTCCAAGACATAGGCAATTGAAGTGTGGTCGAGTCAACCATCTTTAATAGAGATTCATAGTTACATTGGTCTAGTCAGGTATTATTGATAATTTTTTAAGAATCTATCATGATTTCGAAACCCATTATACAAGATGACATTGAATGGATAAAAAACATTTAGGCCAATGAATGTGAATACTACTTCAAAGAGATGAAAAAATAGTTTATCACTATATATATTCTCACACTACTAATTAGTGGGGAACTCTTTGGGGTAAAAAATAGATTCATTAAAAATGGATTAATTATTGTAGTGACAAAAAATAATAAATTGATATCAAACCCTACATGGTGATTGAAATTTCATGAAAAAAAATATCCTGCCAAAGAACAATAGTTTGAATCTGTGATCCAGGTGTTAAAAATCCGGTGGTATTATCTCTACGAGAGAGAAGTGTGAGATATATATAAACTAAAAGAGTGTCAAATATATATATTCACATAGAATGAGATTAATATTAACCATCATAGAATGTTATATCTCATCATGGATTATGAACACACAATACCATACCACCATGGTAATGAAAATAAGTAAGAGGTTGATCAAAGTAGTAAGCACCCAACATCATTATCAATGATGATAATTGGGAGGGATCCAATTATATTATTTTTTAAAAGGATGGACAATTGAATCATTAATTGAGTAACATCATCATTCTTTTCTCAAATTATTTCTCAACCATACGTCATGAATAAAACAAAGGACTCAAAAAAAAATAACGTGGAGATTTAGAAATGGTTTAATTTATTAGAAAAGATAAATACTATAAGTTAAATATTGATGATAAAGGAGTAGTATGATTTGGGTCGAAATTATAAGTACCATAAAATCATGACAAAAAAAAGACTATTAATGAAGCACATAACTCAACATTATTTATTTAATAAGGTAGCACCATGATGTATGGAGATCTATAAGACAATTGTTGGTGGTATAATATGAATAAGGAAATCACAAAATACATATTAATGTTATTGATATGAAAACAAGTGAAGGAATAATGGAAAAAGTATAAAGGTATTATGAAACCATTACCTATACCAACAAGGATGTGAGAAAACATCACTATGAAGATTTTCACCAAACAATAGAAAAAATATAGATGAAAAAATGTTATATTGTTTTTTAGATCAACTAAAAAGACAACACACTTTATCTTAATGCATGAGAACTTCTTACTAGATAAACTCACAATGATATACATCTGATATGTTCTATGGATGCAATCATTACAACTATTTAATTTATACTATGTTGATATTATATTAACCTCCATGTTATAAAAATATATTTAACATATTAACCTCATTTTAATAGTTTCAATGCATTATATAATCCTCAAAATGATGCCTAATGTATGAAGAATATTATAAAACTAAATGATTTGTTGATATATTTTTCTATAGACTTCGTGTAATTATGGGAAGTACACTTAACTATGGTTGAGTTATATTATAACAATAGTTTAAAATCAATAATCCAAACTGATCCATATGAATCCCATTATCGAAAATAATGCCAAAAATGGCATGTTTGGAAGAAGTAAATTAACATAAGATTCTATGAAACTAATGTTTGATGAAATTGTGGTAAAAGGTGAAAAAATTTAGGACATCAAGGAATCTCATGGTTGATATAGTAGGTATGAAAAAATAATTGACAAGACTATGAGTTTTAGGATGGACAGAGGGTATTTATCCTTAATTTTTCATGGAATAGGATAATATGATTTCGGTGGAAAAGAAAGCTAATCCCCAAGTATAGAGAACCATTAGAGGTTCTTGATTTTGTTGTATATGTGTTCTATCAACTAACACATCCCCTAACCATGTATTAAGTACATGATTTATTCCATGTATCCATCGTGAGGAATTATATGCATGATCACCCACATGAACTGAATTCATCAGTTGTATAGTTAAAAAATGACCCCCTTGGAGGATTTGAAAACGATTATCATGGACTAAAGAGATAAAGTTATAGGCAAGAATACTACTCACCTGGGGAATGTACTATGAAAAAACCATAATTATGAATAAAATGAATGGGATCAAAAGGAAGAGATGATGGAAAATTATCATCAGAATTTTTCCCCATAGTATGTAAAATAAAATTTCAACAGAGGAATTTCATTAGGCGGAAAGAATATACTTCCCAAAAATATTAACTATGGATATTACTTTCTTATAATTGCATTATATAGTATTGATCACATAAAATTATAATACAATATAAAATCTATTAAGGAATTATTAACGAAAACAAGATGTATTTATAAAAATTCAGAAACCTAAACTAATTGAATAGTAACATGGACACTGTAATAATAATATGTCCATTATGAATAATAAACCATGCAATATATTATTTATCTCACATCTACAATTTAATTAAAATTTAACAACATTTTAAATGAAAAATATGATATAATTATATCATATTATTATAAAATAAATTTTTTAAAATTGATAAATTAAATGTAGTTATTTTAATAAAACTTATATTTTTATTTACAATTTTATAATTAATATAGAAAATTGAAGGAAAATTTATTTATATTAAATATAATAATATATTATTATTTTCCTTCTTATGTTTTTAATATAATTTTGTGAGACCTTAATTAATATTTCAAAGTTTCATAAAACCAATTATAATTTAAATATATATATTTTTCATTTAAATTTAGATATTTTTTTAAAAATAAATTTATCGTATTTAGAAACTTATTCTAAATAATTAATTCAATTTTTATTTAATCACATAAAAAATGTGTAGGGTGATGTTTTTTGATTTTTATAAAATATTAAATTTTATGGTGTTTAATAAACTGCAGAAATTTAGGTTATAAAAAAATAAATAAATTATTGAGTCATGGATAATGTATGGATAAATATAAAAAAATAGAAATAAATATCAATTTTTACAATATTTAGCCACATTGTTAATAATTTTGATCTAACCTAATAACCAGATGAACAAAAAAATCTTAATACCCATCTCCTCTTCTATATATACCACCTATCACCACATATTCTACTAAAATATTATAATACATAGATATATAAAAATATCATTCCAATATTCCCAAAAACATCTCCTCTATTTCTATAAGACTACGGTCTTAACAAAATTCTAATCTCTTTTCCCAAAGGAGGTCCATAAGGAAAATAATATAAAGAGGTAAAACCCACTTCGATTTTTAGTTAATTTTTCTTGAACTTATTTTCTATTCATATATTATGATTTATTCTCAATCCAAATGTGCTGTGAAAACTCCAATATATTTTATATACATGAATTGTTTTATGTTCTGGGAATAATAAATGATAAATTCTCATTTATTCCATTTTTTTCTAAAATGGAAATTATCATCTATGATGTATTGATTTGTTGCATTAATTGCTGATGAGTTTTTGATTTTCATTAACACCTTCATGAATAGTCCTAAAAAATTATAGAAAAATAATTTTTAATATATTTATTACATCATATTTAATGTTCTAGAACCAGTATGTGTGCAAAATATATTTAAAAAAACTACATAGAGATGATCAAAACATTTCCTAAATAATCTAAGTGATTATCATTAACTATTTATCTAATTGATCATCTTGAAATCATGAAAAAAATTTATATGTACGTGAATTTAATATATTTAATGCTCATTAATAATGTATAATTTAAATTCTTGACAACTAATCTAATATTACATGATTTTCTACACACGTATACAAGTTAACTGATCATGAATACCCTAGAAACGAACAATCCTAAACGGTGAAATTCTATCTTATAACTCATAAAAAAGTCTATAATGAACATAACAAAATTATAATAAATAAAATTCATATATTATGTTTTTGGTGTTAATTATTCAATGCATTTAATTTTATAATCTAGATCATATGATCAAGTGTTTAACACTTTCAGATATAAGGTAAGGTATTTTTTCTAAACCCCCATCATTCCATTGGGTTATGATTTTTCTCAACTTAACACAATTTTATTCTTTATTATTTTTAAATACATCTTCAATAATATTTCCTTACATTCCAAACTCTTGTGTCTATAATAAATCCTCCTTCTTTGATTTTGTAAATATTTGTTTCAAAATGACCCCCTTCTTAATTCATCCCGATTAGAAGTCTCGATTAGAGGAAACTTCTGTTATTATAACTCATTTTCATAAACCATACATAATCTATTTTCACCCATAATTATTTATTAAAAATCAATATCTTTATCATAAAATTATATATTAATTAATTTATAGTTTTATATAAAATATTATGCCTTTTATCTTTAAATGTTCATTAATATTTTTTTAAACTGTTTTACAATATTTCATTTATAATGTTTATTAAGAAATTTTTTAACATGTTTTAACATTAGTATGGCATAATATATCATTTTTATAGGTATTTTCTCTATTAAATGTCCATATATTATTTAAATCTATTATTTCATGGATAAGATTTTTCTATGCTCATTTTTTTATAACTCGTGAATTAATTATGATACTAATTTCATTACATGAGAACCCCTTATGATTATTAAATATATATAAATCCTAATAAAGAATACATATTCATGAACATGTGATGATGGTTATTCCATGTTTTTACTCTAATTAATTGAGTAATGTTTAGTATCATCATATGTCATGTCCAATGGTCTTTGTTGTTATAATTGACTATTGCTAATCATAATCAATGGTCTTGGTGGTGAGCCTTGACTAATTCTACTCCATCTAAAATTGTCCTAGTGGTTAAACTTGACTTTTTCTTATTTCATGTTACATATTGTTTCAACATTACTATAGGTCCATGAGTTAATCAGACAATGTTATACATGTTATGATTCCTTATGTTATTCATCTTCCATGCATTTTAATGACATCATTCTATGCTTTCAATCATACATACAATGCTTTGTTCATATTTTTATTTCCCTTAATGGGGTTTTAATTCATGGAATTTTTCATGTATTCCCAATTCTATCTTGTGAATTTATAAGAGCTCAATTTATGTTAGGTTCTCATTATAGATATTAAATAAAATATATTTTTTATTTGGTTTCAGAATTTAAAGTTACTAGTCTAAACATTCAATGAAATAATAAATTAAAATACATAGTTGTATTTTTGATTAATTATTCTTAAAATAATGTAATAATATGTGTAAATGGTTATAATTTTAATAATTTGACTTCATTTTTTGTTGTTAAGGGCCCGGTCAACACTTTAGTTTTTAAAATTTTTGATGTGAGACAACCCTTGAGTACTCCCTTTCTTTGTTACTCCTTGTGTGGGTTCTGGATCATGACATGATTCTTGTTTACTCCCCTTATATGGGAATGTTATATTTTATTCTATAAGTTCATTTTATATATATGTGTATTTTCATTATTTTTTGGTAGGGATGAGGGCAGTTATGGTTATGCTTTCTGTGTTAGAGATGGATTGTTTTCACAATACCTAACATTGATTATTGGTTATGGGAAACTAGATACAAGGATAAATATTTATATTATTCCAATATTTAGTTAACACACCATTGTTAGTTGTTATAGTGACAAGGTTTAGGTGTTTGTTGGTTTTCATAATGGTGAATGTGTGGGATAATAGGATGGAAAAATATTCGACTTATATGGACACCGATAGCATTTTGGGTGGTTATAACCCTATAATGAGATATCCCTGGGCCAAAATGAATACATAGGTTGTTACTATGAAATTTTATTTCATGGTGAGATTTTTTATTGGATTTTTATATATTTTAGTTGAATGATTTTTCTCCTATATATATTCTAGAACCATTTATTATGATTAGTATATATACCCTATTATATTTGTGCTCCAATATTATTTATGTATCTCCCATGTGTATTGGATTATTTTATATGGAAATTTATTTTCTGAATACATCAGAAACCATTTTTTTGAAATCAAATACTTTTTGAGTGGTTATTTAAAATTATTTTCCAATGGGGTTTTTTTAAAAGTAACTTGAAATAGTAAAATGTTTTGAGGGGGACATTTTAATTTTTATAAAAAAATTATATTTTTTATAAAAGGTATTTGAAATGTATTACTCATCTATGTTTATTTATAAAACATGTTAGTTAAATTTTGGAAAATAATGGAGTAATTTTTTGACATTTGTTTTTGGAATTAATTTTTTTACATAAAGATATATGTATACAAAGAGTAATATCATGTTTTTTTAAACAATCCTTATGAATCAGATTATATTGTTTGTTTTTAATATGAAGGGTTACAAGGAATTTGAGTTCACACGTATATTTTTTTAGGTTCCAGGATCTTAGTTGAATAATTTTTTATCATCGAGGACAATGTAGATTGAGTTGGGTGGTGGGGAGGAACATGAGGTTTTTTAAAGATTGATTGGGCTCTGTTAATTTTGATAAAAGTGAATAAAAAAATCATGAATAAATATGTACAATATAAAAATTATTAAGAAGTGATATGTCCCACCTAACCTTGATCAAGATTAAATATCTCATGGGAAGGTGTGAAGAGTAGTGGAAAGAGAGAAACACGGATGAGAAAACCATATCAAAAATTTATATTCACATTGATAAATAAAATAATACCGACATTATATTTATTATCATTGTGTATTTCATTTCTATTTATAATTTAGGTAATTGCTGGTGAGTCATGTTCTCACTGAGACAACATGAAAAAAATTGTGTGTTATCAACTCTTAATTGAAAAGACAATAACGTTATCATTATTGAATTATTCATAAATTTTTAATAAAAATAAAACAATGATGGAGGATTATATTTGATTATTACAAATATTTTTTGTAATATCCTATAAAAAGGGATATGGAACATATCATATTGTTTTGATAAGATATTCTAAATCGTGAAGAAAAAGTTAAAATTATGATCATTTAAAGCCATATTTTCGATTTATTAAAATATGGATAGTCAGAAGTAAAGGATATAATTTATTGTATTATCCTTATTTTAAAAAATTTAAAATTATTATTTAATATATACATTATTATGAACTTGTTTAGTAGAGTTTCTCGGGAGTGGGAGACAAATTAAAAATGTTGAAGCTGGTGCCCAAATCAGGATTTCAATTGGTATTAAAATGATATTTTTTAAAATTATTTGAATATTATGTAATTGGAAAATTGGTTTCTTTCTTAAAATCTCATCATTGGAAATTATAATTAATAAACATCATTAAATTGTGGTATAATTAAATTAATCATTGTCATAAGAAAATGGGAATGAGTGAATATTCCCCAAGGTCACTTGTATTTCATAATGTACATGAATGTTTTTTATCTAATTATTTAAGTGGGTGGATGAGTTTCTAGATGATAATTTTTTTAAAAGATTCAATTATAATTTTATTATGATTATCATGTAATGAATGTGGACACCACTTGAATACAATTATATGAGTTATATTTCTATTAGGTATCATAGTCATTTGGTAAATAAATTTTTTTGTCTAAATTAAATCTTCTATTTTTCTATATTGTGCAGGACACACATAGCAATAGAGTGAAATAATATATGACACATTTCTTAATTATGGTCTGATACCATTTTCCCATGAACTTTTTATTACATTTAAATAAAAAGTAGTGATACTGAAATGATCATTTGGACATGTATGGGGGTGATTCACGTATAGGAATATTCATTTAGAAAAACCATTACTGGTATTTTAAAAAAATAAAAATCTAACGATTAAAGAGACAACATTGTGATTTTATTTTATTTTTTGTTATTAATTGTTATTAGTTTTAAATGGTAATCAATTAAATATAAATATTTCATTGAATTAAATACTTTAAATATGTAACAAAAAAAGAAGCTGAAGAAGTATCCATCATATCCATAATTAACGACAATAGAATTTTTTGTTGGATTTGTCGATGAATAACAATATACTCAATATTATTATCTTGAGGAAGCTCATTTATAGACTGTGAGTTTATATGTCTGACATTTTTTTGGATTCTTAATTTCTATAATATGTGATACTAATCTATTTGACCTGACATGCAGTTTTTAATAATTGAGATAATAATTGGTTATTTATAATAAATTCTCAAAAGGGAGAATAAGAAGATTTGATAAATACATGAAAATATTTCATACAAGAGGATATTATTGGAATATGGTTAAAATATTATTTTCGTGAAGAATAATTTAGTTAAGACCATGTGAAATAATATTATTTATGTTGAAAATAAATTTGGAATTATAGGGAAAAAATTTCAATATATATTTACTTCTTGTGTTTTATTTTTATGTTAAGGAATTGATGATATAGATTTATATTATTAGGTCTACATAGAATTATCATATATAATACTTATAGTGGACCTTATATTAAAAAAGATTTCAAACATTAGCATTCCAAACACGAACTATAAAACAACACATGTGGGACTGTTGGTTCGACTATAAGGGAGGAGTTTGAACTAGATAACCATCCATGGTAACAAGGGGAAGGGGGAACATAGTGCTCAGAATAGTGCATATGATTTTCAATGTGGGAAATTGCGAAAGGGTTCCTATGGTACATGAAATGGTGTGCCACAACTCATTTGTGTTTTTTTGGTGTTGTGTATCATGGTGACGACCCAGATTCTAGGACATCAAAGTTGAGGGAATGATATATATTGGGGAAAAAATCATCCATACAACATTGTAACATTTTTGAGATGATTTTATTTGTTGAAAAAGTGGTGTTTTTTGTTCTTGGGGATTGGAATGTTGAACACGAGAATTTTTTAAAATTAGAACATCGATATATGCCAATTGAAGGAGTGGTGTAAAAGTCATTATGTGGAGTGCATGAAATGAAGTAGAACTCGAGTCATGATGTGGTGTGAAATTTATGGAGTGTATTAAAATTCAGGATTTGTCACAAAGGTTTTTTATAAACCTCAAATATAGGTTCTACACAATTCTATAAATAGATATCTACCCTCCTTATTTCTTAGTACCTCACCAATTTAGGAAAATACATTCTTTAATCACACTTAGTGAGTGTGGTGCCCAAGTACCTAGTTACGTGCACATAGGGAGTTAAGTGCAAGAATTAAGTGGAACACAAGTTGTGGCATAGAAACATTAGAGTATAAGAAAACATGTCAAAATAATCGCATGCATGGAGTGGAAAGAAAGGATTGGGACATAAGTTGTGGCACACAAGAAGTTCCTTGAAACAAGTGGTGTACAAGCAGTGGCACACATATATAAAGAGGTGTTCAAGATGTTTTTCCATAAAAAAAATACAAAGTTTGCACACTAATTATAGTGGATCACAAGTCATCCTAGGGATACGTGAATGTCTGATTTTTTCCAGTACATATGAAGTAAATCTTGATTTATAAATGGGTGAATGTTTTACTTCATTAGAGAATCTACGTATAGTAGAAGATTCATTCATCTGTTATAATTAAGGAAACTAAAAGTCTATAAATTGTGAGTGGATTACATCTAAGAGAAGTTAGTGAATAAAGTGGAAGATAGTAAAACTTCCCACTAGATGTGAGCCAGAGGAAGATACATATGGCATGGCAATTGGTAATATAGTGTGCAGAACAAAAACATTATAAATTTATTGATCCCTAGAATAAAATATCCTTCCCAAACATTATAATTAATAGTGGCCATTTTCATGATTTGGAACATCAGAACATTACCATTGTATGATCTTTGGACATACCTAGTGAGGTTGAACTAATGAAAAATATATATTCATGTGTTTTTTATTTCGGTCATTACATTTTACGCATCATTTTATAATAAAAAATTAATGAATAAGAGCAAAATGAAAAAATAATTCCAAAAAATTTTCCCTTCTAATAAATTTTTCATGATCTAAAGGTTAATGAATAATTTTTGAAATGAATATCCATACCAAGATTCACCCACCTCATAGGGTATATATGCCCCTTTTGGACCTAACAAGATCATTGTTATAGTACTTACAAGTTGTTTAGATAATATATGTGGGATAAATTCAAATTTATTACTTTTCCCATGATTCAAAACATACAAAATTTACTGCATCCATATGATTAGTTTAATCAGATTAGTCTGATCAATATCATTTATCATATTCTACATTGTACCTTTATGTGAGGAAAATCTCAGTCTATTGATGTGGTGTTTTTAGAGTTCTTTTCTAGGCCTCTGATGATCGAACATAGCTTATACTATCATATCATTTGATCAACTTAGAGAATTTATCATGATTGATTCATCCTGAAGCATTATTTTCATAAATAAAACAATTTCATAACTGATAACATTTATAAATAAAGAACTCAATGTAATTATTTTACAATGGGGCTTTGATTCATGTTACCTTAATTCCATAAACATAAGAACTTCAACTTAAGGGAAAACCCAACCTCATATAATAAGAAACATCATGATATTATGTGTAGTTTGTAAATCAATCTGATAATACAAAATATTTTATTTAATAATGTGTGTGTTACTATTATTTTTGGGTATCTATATGAAATATGTTTTTGTATATTTGAGTTAGTGATTGAATCTGGTGGAGCTAGTGAGCCTTTACTACTAATATTAAACTCATGAGGATGATAAATATGCATCTTCTAAGGTTTCATGTGAGAAAATATATCTTTAATAAAATAAAAAATCATTAAATATTTAACTTTTGTAAGGAAGAAAATAATCTCTAAAATACCTTCTCCTACATGAAAAATTATCGTTATATGAAAC
This sequence comes from Viscum album, assembly GCA_963277665.1. Lineage (NCBI taxonomy): Eukaryota > Viridiplantae > Streptophyta > Magnoliopsida > Santalales > Viscaceae > Viscum > Viscum album. Next base: position 1,250,340,618 of record OY728148.1, read on the forward strand.
TAGGTGTTTATGATAAGAAAGACCACACACATCTTGCATGAAGAAGAGTTATGAAAACTGAACCTATGTTAACAGGCACCCATAGTGTTTAGAAAAATATATTTCCTAAATCAATGCGGATTAGTATAATCACATTTTTTATATGAATAATTTTCATATAGTGATTCCCATAAAAAAACTTCTTTGTTACCCTAATGAAGGAAACTGTTGACACTAAACCCTTCTGTGTGTTAAAATTAATGCATGAATCATATTGGTGAGTTTAAATGTGTTAGTGGTTCATAAAATAGTTTTATTTACTAAAACCATTTGATGAAACCCAAAATGATTAAATAAAATATCTACCAAGAGTTAGTATGTAAGAACTTAATTAAATCACATAAAATAATAATAAGAATATATATATATATATATATATATACTATGGTTTGTTTACATCACATGAACCAAAATTATGAATGATGTATAATTAAATAAAAAACGAGATATTTATTCTATGAAGACAAAAATAAGAGATTGAATATATTCTTTACTATATTGAGTTTTTTTATAATAAGTTTTTCATGAATTAATATTGAAAGTGTTGTCTGATATGGTACCATAAATATTGGATACATTAGAGAGGAAAAATGATAAATGATACAACATTCACTGTTGATATTGTATTTATGAATAACAAAATTAATAATGAGGATAATGAGACAGTATTTCATTATTTCAATAATAACAGCTGAATTATGTGATCATATAAAGAATAACAACAAGATTCAGTGAATTATATTTTTTCACTAAAGAAGAGAGAGATAAAAAGAGTAGAAAAATGTATTTGTATAACATATTTAAATGGAAGAAGAAAAAGGTTTTTTGTAATTAAATTTTCTATTTTGATGAAGCCTAAGAGTTTCTTTTCATTGTGGATAAGTCATTATAAGAAAAATGAATCAGTATGATATCCATTTGAACTCCCAAAAATATGAAAACATTCAGGTTGTTATAATTTAGCTTAATAGGGGAATATTATACTCCATGGGAGTATAATGAACCATACAATACCAATAAAACATACACAATCATTTTACGATATTGGAATTTATTTTATCAAATATTCCTTGCTTTTTGTAATAATATTTTGTAGATTATTTTTTAATGGTTGTTCGGTTTGGCAATTTCTAAATAAAAACATGTACCTGTTATCGTTATTGAGTAGTGAAACTTATAAAAATATCATCCTCCATTTTTAAATACTTTAATATAATTAAAATTTAGAACGGAAACATAATATTATATTCAAGATGTTAACAGGTCTAAGAGTAAAATGGATAAAAGTTAGAATAGTTTAAAAATTTCCAAACAATCATTCGCACCCTATTAGTGTGGATAATATCCCAAAGTGGTCCCATCACTTGGTCATTTAAAAATATTCATGAACCAGATAAGATATATTATAATATTAAAAATAATTAAAATTATATATTAATCATGTTTTAATCATCATTTTCCCAAGACACTAGTGATTCAAGAGTGTTCCATATTTTTATTTAATTTATATATGGCTACTATTTGATCATTTAGATAAAAATCATTTCAAAACTAAAATATAAATATTATTAATATTACCTATATAAAATTAATTCTATCATTTGAATATTTTGGTAAATAATGATATATCTTGTTAAAGGTGAAAATCATGTAAATAGATTTTTCATGATTTATTATAAATCATTAGATTAGTGTTCTTTTAAACTATGATAGGGACTCTCCCTAATGTAATCATTGATCTATTCAATCTAATATTTCTATTCTACTAAAATGATCAGTCTACATATCTCTAATTCAATTTTATATATTTTCCCTCCCATTACAATCTTCTCTATTATGTATTATTGTAATTGCACCATAATTTCAAGTATGAATCTCTTTTTGTCGTATTGGATGGTATTGATTTTAGGTTTTTCTTATAATTATTAGTTTTTCTTAAAGTTTTTTTCATTATATTTTATTATATTTGTGGGACTATATAAATATATATGACTTATCATTCTAGATAAAACGTCATTATTTATCCCATATTATGTTGGCCATAGAGTTATTTTCAATAGTTTGGGAATGTGATATAAGACGTGATTCTAGTGTTTTGTACGATTCATATTTTATAATTTATCTCTCGGGTAATATCATGTCTCATCAATTTTATGAGTGTTAGTGTCTAATGTGATATAATATAGGTTCGGAATCATTCATCTATTCATCTACCCATTATATAAAACTGATTTTACTTGATATCATCATTTTTCAAGCGTAATTGGGTACATAATAGAAATTACTATGATGTTGTAGCTCAATAGTGGATTTAGAACCTATGATATTGGAATCCACTCAATTTGGTGTAATTTGGGTTTTTCTTTTGATATATTTCGTATAGGCACTCTTTTTTTTGGTTGTCATTCAAATTATTTAGTTTCAATGATGGTGTTTTAGTCACATTTATATATCATCTTCTATTTTTTCTATATTAGTTCTTTTGGATGATTATTAAAATATGGTATCCATTGTCATTGGAGTTCCTCTAGAAAAATAACTATGATATATGATGGTCAATACTCTCTAGCTTATGGGTTGTTCATAATGGTGGAGTCATGACAATGATGTGATAACATGATTTGGGTTTGTTTGATGTAATTTCTCATTATTCATAGATAAGATATTAGTATTTTGACTATGTCGTATTTTTTAGATGTTAATTTCTATATGATTGGTTATTGTGGCTTCAATAGTTCACAAACAGTTTTATAGAGGTATAATGTTGTGGTAGATGTGTCAGGTGTTCTGATGAATCTTGAAGTGATAGAGTAACTGATGGAAAACCATAGGTGATGGGGTGATGTATTGACACTATGGGTCATGATCATAATTCATATAAGGTGTAAGACATGAGAAACATCACAATTTCATCCTAAGGATTAATTATTACAAAATAGGTTCCTTCATTCTTGATTTGGAATTGAATTTTTTCCTATAATTTTAATTTCTATTTCCAAATTTATGTTGGTTTGAATTTATGGTAATTTTCACTTAATGTGTATTGTTAGTTTGGTCCTGTAAGGGTTTTATTTCATCATAAGGATCGATTTATTAAAAAATATCCAAAATAAATTATAGAGATATGTAATGATATATTTTATATACATAATATTACAATAAAAATTAATTCATAATAACATTTTAATGATATTTTATAAATCCTAACATATAATTCCCTCCATGCACATTATATTATATCTTTTGAAACTAGTTTAGGAACTCTCATAAAAACATGATATGAATTACTAACAAATGGGAAGTATTTTTACTATATAATGTGCATTTATTCAATATATAAATTCAAAAATAAAATTTTTATTAATCATATATTTTCAAAAAATTATCATTCGTAATTTACTAATATTTCAAGTCAATCAAATAAATACTTAGAAAATCATGATCCAAAGGCCTTAAAAATCCATAGAAAAGTGGTATACAACAACCTACCATTTAATATTAATAATCAAAAATGAAATTCCTCATAAAAAATATGAAATCATATATAAATACAAATAGAACCATGTAAAATTAATATCATTATTTATTAAAAGATAAATATAGTATTTGAATGGCCTTATGTATGAGAATACTCATCATGTGACAAAGAAACAAAAAACAGAAATGGAATCATTTTAAGATACACTCTACAATTATCTACAATATATAACTCATAAAATGAAATGGTATACCAAAATAAAAAATACTTATAAAAATAAAAAAAATGAAATATTTAACTATCAGTGGTGTGTTGTCAAACCATAACCCATGGTGTGAAACCATATCATTGAAGCCTATTATATAATTCCCTATTTAAATCATCCTAAAAAATCAGTTCAACATTATATAGTGAAAACCTATCATAAAATCTAAAATATCATGAGGGAATATCCTAAATGAGGAAGGAAAAATTAATATGACCAAGAAAATGTGTGAATGAATTCTAACCTAGCTTCCTTGTTTTCACTATTTATGAAGATAAATAATGTTTTATAATTTTATGAATATAAATTGAATGATGGATTCAACACATGGTCCATGAATGATTCCCCATGGAGAAATAGAGAGGGGCTTTCCCTTTAATTAACATGGTATATAAAATTATTAATAATAATAATTTCACAAAATTCAAGGAAAGGGACCTTAATAATAATATTTTATATTATTATTATATAACCAATTTTGAAAATTATGATACTAAATATTACTATTTTGAATTAATTCACTAACACATGTATTTTTAAATGATTTTAAACCTAAAAACACATTAATTTATTAATAAAATATGAAACCAATTTTAAGGAATTTTAAAATATCATTACATTTATATAAAATTAAATTCCCCATTCAACACCCATTTATGATCTAATACTAAATGAAAAAGGACATCATAAAATTTGGACATAACTTTTTAATGAACTACCAAATTTTATTAATAATAAAAAAACCATCTATTTAAAATAATTATTATAAAATCTAACCAATCTTTTGATTATCATGGGATTACTCGTTTAATAATTTGGATATGATTTTAATTTGATTTCTCATTTTTTTTGTTATTGAGAATATTGTCACAAATTATGTGGTTCATAAACTCATTGTTATTTGTCAACATGTTTTAATTTCTATAATGGATTCAATGGAAACACATAACATTCATATCATCCAATTAGGAAATATAGTTTTGATGTTTCAGTATATATTGATACCATAGCATTAGTTGAATGTTTGTTTCATGGTTAGATTTAGGCACTAGTATGGATTTAATTGGATTGATAGAAAAATTGTTTTATATTAGATTAACAAGTGACGTAGGCAATGGAGATTTGGAATGAAAATATATATGGTATAGAGATCATATATTTTCACACATGGATAGTACAAATTTTTAGTTGAATATTCATTGTATAACCTGAACATGAGCCTATGGACCATAATAGTTTACTCAATTAGTAATCATGAAAAGGAATATTTATAATTCATGAATGATATTAACTTTATCCCATAAATATCTTACCCTTTACAAATCATAGACAAAAACATTTCATCATAACTGGAGGAAATAAAAACCCATTAAAGGGTGAGATTAGATGAATAGTATGGGTAAAAAACGGAGATATATAAGCATAACATGAGTGTTACTGTATGAGAACAAGATAATGACATGTAAAAAACTAACCCTTCATATAAAATATCATAATATTAAGTTATGATTTAATGAATAATAGTTTATAAGACATGAATCATAAAAGAATAAAATAACATGATCTATGAGAGTATATAAATGACATAAGACATAGTATTGTGGCATTAACATAAACATAGAAAAAAATATTCATATTAGTAACGGATCAATGCAATCGATATAATAGTGTAATTTGTTAAATCCTAAAACTGTCATTGTATCATAGTTCACTCCTAGGATCGTCATAGAGGATGAAGTCACTAACATAACATGGTTCAATCCCCACTATATTCTTAACTATCTCATGTGATATATATCTTTTCCCAATTCATTTGAGAGTGATATTGGTCCCACCCATAACATAATGATAATCATATATGTAACACCCCATGATTTCATAGTATGTTATTTTATCCATGTAATTCAGTAACTTGCACTACACGTAACAACAAGATCGAATGCACCACGACTTACCAATGTTTCCATTCAAAAAAGTAGTTATGAATAGTATTAACTGAATTTTGAATTATATATACTCAATATAATTTTATATTAATTATTATGTGATTCTTAAACATAATATAAGAACAAATATTTTTATATTAATGAAGTAATTTTCAAAAAAATGTAATTTTACTGCCTTATAATGCTGAACCCGTTCTAAAATCAATATTTCAGACTTTTATATATTCAATTTAATGATATTAAATTCTTATTTAAAACATGGGCATAAATTGTTAGTTTTGATAATTTTTTGGTAATTTATGATTACAGTCAAATTTTTATGAATAGGAACATATACTAAATATTAATAGAAAAAAATTTATAATAGAAATAATTTATATTGTTAAAATTTTAATTTTAATGGGTTAAAAATATAATTAGAATATATGTTTATCATTAATTACAATGTAGATCATTATAAGTAATTTCAATTTTAATGTTTACAAAAAACACATGTATATCGTTTTTTTAGTTTTTTCATTTAAAAAACATGCATTTTGATTTTGATAATGGAAAATAATCTTAAATTGATTAATAAAAATTCAATGTAATTAATATGGTAAAATTTAATTACATTTAATTAAGAATATCACAATTATCTTAGGGTAATATATTGATATCTTTCTAAAAATATTCAATTTTCAATGAATAGTTTAAAACACTGAATTATTGTTTAAAACAGACTTTTTATTTAAATGATAATTTATTTTATTTTAATTTATTTGAAGTAAAAATAGATATATAATACTTATATAATTTCAATGTAATTCATTGGATTTATTGCAAAATAAAATTAGATGTATAAAATTTTATTGAACTTTTTAACGTCTTCTACCCACATTCTAGGCACATTTTCAAATTTGCATAAAATGCAATTTTTCCGATTTTGTAAATTGAATCTCATAAATAAAAGATAGATGGTTGAAAAAATTAAGTAAAATGTGTTTCAATAAGAAGAAAATAATTTTTGGCGAATATTAATTTCTGAATTTTATTTATGACGGTTAAAAGAAAATAGGGTATTTGAAGGTAAAAATTATATTATAATTACCCTGACAGAAGTTCTAATTCTATTAGTTATGTGGATTTAGGCCAAAACAAACATTTGGATGAAAATATGATCCTTTTGGTCCAGATGGATTATAATAGTACATTTATTATTATTATATTTAAAAAAGAGTTAAAATTCTTAAATTCCATGTTTAATAACTAAATCATTTTTAATATAGGGTTATACATAAGATTAATTAGACTATAAATATTCATAATAATGATAAAAATATTTGGTGTATAATTTTATTTTATTTATAATTTCTTCTACATTAAATAATTAAAATTATTTATGGCACAACGAATATGAAGTAATTACTTTATCAATGAAAGACTAAAATAATTTGTATTATAATTACAAAAATAAATATAAATTGAATATTTTTATTCCATACACTAATTTTTTTGGTTAATATTAAATGTCAGGGTTTATAAAATAAATTTTTATTGACAGGATAATGTTTTTATGACTTTATCAAAAAAAAATACAAAATACTGTTAAAATTTTCATATAAGTGTTTTTAAAACAAAAAAAACATTATTAATTGATATAATATTTCTCAAAATACAAAGTTCATCCAAAGGAAATAGATAAGGATATATTTACCAATAATGAACAACTTTGTGTTCTAGTGGCTTTTTATATTATGTTTATTCACCATTTATTTTAAATATACTAGAGGACATGGTAAAATATAAACTATTAAACTAAAAGTTAAATCTAAAAGATAGGGTTGATATGTTTATCTGAACATCTCTAAAAACTTTCGGTTGATAGTATTTTAACCCATACCCACCTTATCATTAAAATAAATCAATTTTTATCCAATAAGAAGCCAAAAATTATTGTTCAATAATTAAATATTTAAAACTTTTCGTAAAGTGACCCTCAAATCTCATATAAAATGGTACGTCCCCTTGTCTCAAAATATCACTTCCAATTAAATTTTGTCTGTAAAAAACCATGCCGAATTCACCTCCAATATTCCTTTAAATTATCTAAGACGAATTCTCTTGAGAATAAAGCCAATATATGGAGAATTTTTGTTCAAATAAAAAGGAAACGTCGAAAGAAGAGGTAATTAATTTATCACCTCTTTCAACGTTCTTTTCTTCCTCCACATTCTCTTTATTTGTTATTTGCATACTAAAATAATTACTCAAGTATCTTCTACATAATCTGCTGTTATTATAAATATGGTATACCTATACTTATTATCCTATCAATCATATGAATGATAATGTCACCATACATGTGTACGAACGACTTACCATCTCCACGTCATGGTGTAATTTGTTATTCAACACAATGTTATTAGGATGGATATAATGATAAGTAATATGTATATAAATAATGAAAATAAAATTCTATAATTTTCTATACAATTAATATACCATCCAATTATACATCTTTTTTTCATGAAGGAAATGATCTTGTCGCTCATGTGTATGTTCGCCTTACCGTATCCACGACATGATGAGATTCATTTCTAGGTCCACCATTCAAAGATGATTATAACAATATATTTTATTAATAAGTATGTAATATATGGAAAAATAATTATACTAGATATATATATATGTATGTATGTATGTATGTATGTATGTATTTATGTATGTATGTATGTATGTATGTATGTATATATGTATGTACATAAATATATCTTATCCACCAACTTCCATTCAATACGATGTGATAATGGTAACAAAATTTATGCGTACGTACGACCTACTGTATCCATAATCTGAGTTTTGAATTTCAAATATCTATCTATTAAACATATTTATATTCTAAATATATATTATATACAAATCAATTTTGATATATTGGAACTATCAATATCATGATATCAATGATACGATCAATAATAACTAGTTAAAACACTTACCATAAAGAAAGAGATTATTATCTGAAATATTAATTTAAAAAAGAAATCATTATTAAATGGGTAGTATAATTTAATAAATGAATCGTATATTATATAGAAATTATTAATATAGTTCTGGTATAATTTAATGACATACAATTTTTATTAGACATGAGGTTAAACGTGCCCCCGACCAAGGGAAAGTTCATGGTAATGGTTAATTCCTTAATCTCATTATTATCCAAGATTTTTTTCGTGAATATATATATTATCCACATCCATGTTTCATAAAATATATTTCACAATTATTTTTAAGGTATTATTTAACAAATACAGCCTTTTAATTGTTTTAAATGTTTATTCTTCTAAATCATCCTCATTAATATCATGTTTTCAAAATGGTTTTCATGATTTATATATATGTACATTATTGTTTTATATTATTTATTCCATTCCAAAGTTTTAATGTGGTATGGGACACTTTGAATCAAAAATCTCTTTTACATGACTTCCATTATATATTTGATACTTTTAAATGATTTCAGAAAAAGGGATATTTCCCTGAAAATGTTTTACTGATAATTTTCAACTATGTCAACATTCATTACTAGCTATTATTCTTGATTAAGGTTGATTTTTAAGAATAAAATCTTCCATATTGTATATAATATGTTGCGGTATGGGTGATTATGGCTGTGTTATTTTTATACCATTTATGGTTTATATATGAAGTAATTACATTTCGTATTTGAGTTTTTACACAAATGTTTATGTTATGTTTCATTATTTTCATGTGAGGAATACAGTGGGCTTATTAAGTGACAGGTGGGGCCCACTATATCCCCTCGATGAATCTCTAGGTCTGAGGAGGCAAATTATTGTTTTCGGACAAGGCGTGGGATAAAATTTCATTTGTAGTCTTGGAACGACGCCTTGACAATGTGGTAATGAAGTATGGCATTAGGCATTCCCTCATTATGAAATTAATTATTACATGTGAGTCTTCGACTAGAAGAATAACCATTTGAACATTTATATGTTATTGTTTGATTTATATTCAATATATCAATTTCATGTTTATGTTTAAAATGATTTTTTTATTACATTTCGTTCCATAAAATGTTATAGCTTTTGCTAAATTATTTACCCATACTAAGCATCTGAGCTCACCCCTTTCTTATATTTTGTTTCCCCAGGATTCCATGAGGTGTATTATGTTCGATATGCAGGGTTAATATAGGAGAATAATTACATTCTAGAAATATTATTTATTTTGTGTTTTATGAATAGATCGGTAGTGTAACATTCATTAATGTAATATATTTTTCATGACTACTAAAATGATTTGTCCTTCAGTACTGGATTCTTTATAATCCTTCCAATGTATGAAAATAATGCACTGGAACTGGGATTCTGGGGTAAGTGCATTATAGTTGGTATCATAGGATGTTTAGTAAAAACCCAGGAAAACAAGATTTTGAAAAACATTGATTAGATAACATTGCCCTATGATAGGCTTAGAGGATTAGTGTAGAATAACATTCTATAGTTTCAGTAATGTAGATGTTTTGTTGATTTTTCAAGAAATACATTCAAGTATAGATACAAGCGGTTAGAGGAGGCTCAGGGATTTATGTAACTTAGTGTGAAAACTTGGACCATGAGTATCGTGCTTGACCTAGGTCATCTTGGTACACGACTATAGGCATTTCTGCACTCTTGGTTACAACACTCCTGGGGAATATGAATAGTATAATTCACATTTATTTTACACTCCATTATGAATGATTTAGGAGTAAATAATTCTTCAATGAATACAATTTTTATGATTATAGATTACATTCATAACATTTTCAATTTATGTTAGATATTTTACAGGTTTGGAATTATGAAATGAGATTCATATACTAGAATAGTGTATTCCATTGTTTGTAAATTGCTCCCATTATACAGAATGAAATATATAGCAATATGCAAGAACCAACGAGTAAGAATGATTATATTATTCATTATATTTAACAAATATTTTGAAATTGAATAGTCTCCCTTGTATTCTCAATTATGAATAATTTTTATCATGTGTTAATAATATAGGTAAATAATTCACTAAGTCATATTTTCTTGGAGGTAAGAAATAGATAAAAAGGATGTTAGACATAAAGATGGGGAAAGTTAATAAGGGAAAGAAGGATTTTACAATATGTGATAACTGTGGATAGAATCTCCATGGTAAATTCTTAAAGGAAATGAGAGTTTTTTATAAGTGTGGAGACAAAGGACACCAAGTACCTGATTTAATGGGTAAGAAAAAGTTTTCAAATGTACAATACATAATCTACAAGGAGTTGGGACACTATGCAAATTAATTTCCACATCATCATAGTATGCCAGATATGATGCTACTAGATAGTAATCTTGTTATGATACTACCATGGATGAATAGTAATGACTTGCATTTATTTGTTGTTATTAATGAATTATTTCAATTGAGTGTTGTATAAAAAATGTACTGGTTATATGATTTATTGAAATAAATAAAGATATTACTACAAAACTATTTCATTGATCATTTGAGATTATATGGTTCTAAAAAAAGTGACTCAATAGAGAGTTAATATTTTTAGAAAATACATGGTGGAATTAATGATTAACCTAAATATGGTTATGATAACGAGGTAGAGATTTTGGAAAAATATATGATTGATTTGGATAAATTATATTCGATATTCATGACTACTTTGAAACTAATTAATAGTTTGATTATTCCATTGTTGTTGGAGTTTACTACATTTTCGGATATAAGGATTATATCCAGCATTCTATAAAGAATAGTGGATCATAAATGTAATCAATATGGATTTATGGTAACTCAGGGTGTTACTGTGTGTTAAAACAATACATGATGGATTTATTCACATGTAACTACGTGGAAAAAAGATTTTCATTGTGTTTACCGTCCTTATAAATTTTTGACTATGAGTTTGCAAAGAAGTATTCTGGATAAGTCTAATGGTTGGAATTTATTTTGTTTGACATTGGATACTGTTATTAAGGGTAAATAATTTCTTAAAATTATTTTCAATTGTAATAAAAATGAAAAACCAGAAGGTTGGGTGACAACCCATCGTGTTCGGCAAGGCCGTAAGAATTGAACACGCAACCGAAGGGCGCCAAGGGTGTATAACCTACCACTATCCTATGTGATGACCTGGTCTGTAAAATGTAGTTTTTTAAATTGTTTGAAAAATTTATGTATAAATTCATTATTTTTGGAACCCTATATGTTTAGGATAAATAGAATATTTTTTAATTCTGTTAGATTTTTTGAGTGAAAGATGAGTTTCTAGTAAGAATTAGTTGAATGATGAAACTCTAATGGTCAAGTATTAATTTTTTCTCTTATTCTAATGATAAATTAATTCATTAACATTATGGAAGGGATCTTGAAACCAATAAGGTGTTTTCGTAATACCTTATGCTTTAGTGAACTGATGATATTTTAAATTATCATAGATTGATTGATTTGAGGCCATCAATTTTACAACTGTTTATGATTTATTAACTCAATCAATCTGTATAAATATTAAAATATTTCGTCTAATTATGTTTCTCTAATTTCCACCAATGTTCTTTTAATTGAGATCATAATTTTCTGGTTACCTCTACATTTCCCTTTCCATCTTGTTAAGATTAAATTTTATTAACCCAATATCCAATGTTGGTTTTCCAAATAGGTATTTTTCTATTTTTAACCTTTTATTTTAGAAGAACAAATTTAAATTTTCAAGAAGAAATTTATTGGAGGGGAAAATGAAACTCCCCAATATTTCACAGTACATTAGTTCTTTAATGTAATTCAATATCATGCGCTACACGCAACACCGAGTTCAAGTGCACCATGATGTCCCGAACTAGTCATTCAAAAAGTGGTTTTTAATAGTATAAAATCACTATTGAATTATATATTCCAAATATAATATTAAAATCCATATTATTTTTTTCATAGAAATAATATATGGAAAAATTCATGTTTTCAGTTGAAAGAAGTATTTTTTTAAATGAATCTTACCACCTTTAAATGGTGAACCCTTTTTCAAACCAATATTTGACACTTGTATACATTAAACATAATTCAATTAAATTATTATTTATAATTAGAAAATAAAAATTTAGTTTGGAGAATTTTTTTGTAATTTACTAATAACTTTTAATTTTTTATGAATACTGAAAGATATAAAATATGAATTGAAAACATCAATTTTAATCAAAATAATTTATAATGATAAATTATAAATTTTAATTGTTCAGAAGTATAATTTGATTATATTTTAGTCATTTAAAAAAAATTAGGTTATTATAAGTAAATTCACATTTAAATTTGACATAAACACATTTCAATCTTTTGTTAGTGTTTACTTTTTAAAAACATGCATTTTTATTTTGATAATGAGAATTAATATTAAATTAATTAAAGAAAAATCAATATTTTAAATTTGGTAAAATATATTTCGTTTTTGAATTTGGAACTTCAAAATTATCTTTGGTTGTAGTTTTGGTATTTTTCTAAAAACTTTCAATTTTTGATGAATAGTGAAATACATAGCGTTATTGTTTAAATCTGAATATTTATTAATATAAATATATATTTTATTTAAATTACATTTAATTTGAAATAGATATATAATACATATATAAGTTAAATTTATTTCATTTGAGTCATTTTATAATTAAATTTGATGTATAAAATTTTATTGATGTTTTTATCCTCCATTACTCACCTTCAAGACACATTTACAAATTTGCATAAAATGTAATTTTAATGCTTCTATAAAAATTAATTTCAAAAATATGAGATACATGGTTTACATGAGTATGTAATATGTTAATTAATAAGATGAAAATTATTTTTAGATAATAGTAACTGTTGAATTTTATTTTCCACGGTTAAATGTTAATAAGGTGATTAAAGGTAAAAATTATATTATAATTACCATAACACATGTCCTAATTCTATTGGATAAGTTAATTTCAACCAAAACCAATAATAAAAATAAAATATGTTCCTTTTTTTATCCTTGGATTATATTAATACATTTATTATTATTTTATTTAAAAAAAGTTAAAAGTGTTAAATTCCAATGTTATTTACCAAAACATTCTAATATAAAGATATACATATGATAAATTAGACAATTAATATTATTTAGAAATCTAAAAATACTTCATAAATGAATTTATTTTATTTTATAATTTTTAGATATTAAATAATTAAATTTTTTGATGACAAAATTATGATGCAGTAATTAATTTATCAGTGAAAGATTAAAATTGTTGATATTATAAAAATGAATATAAATGTATGTTTAGGAATTTGATTCCATCAATGAATTTTTTATGATAATATGGAATTTTATGTTTTATTAAATAATTTTTTTTGATGTGATACTGTTGTTATGACTTTACAAAAAAATACCAAATAGTGTCCAAATTGACATAAATGTGTTTTTAAAACCAAAAATATATTAATAATTGATATACTGATTCTAAAAATCTAAGGCTCGGCCAAAGGACATATATAAGGTTATATATATCAATAATAAACCACTTGATGGTCTCTGGGATTTTTATTGAATGTTTATTAACAATTTATTATAATAATACAAGAGTACACGGTAAAAGATAAACTATTTAACTAAGAGTTAAACCTAAAAGACAGGGTTAATATGGTGACATAAACTTGTCTAAAACATATTAGTTGAAGGTATTTTTACCGATCCCTAAATTATGTTCTAAATAAATAAATGTGGAGGCCTTAGATAACAAAAATGATTTCATAATATAATAATATTTTTATCATTTCCAAATGTGACCCTCACCTCTCTTATAAAAGGGTACATCCACTTCTCTCAAAATCACAACTCCAAGGGCATTTGGCTCTGCCAATCCCTTTAGAAATCAATTCACAACTACCATCACTTCATATTAGAGGCCTTCTAATGAGCATAATGCTGAACTAAGGAACCCTTTTTTTCAAATCGAAAGGAAATAACCAATGCAATGGTAATTATTTTATCACCTCTTTCGAAGATATTTTTATCTTCCTCTTTATATTTCACTCTTATTTCCATACCAATATATTAACACCAGTACCTTCTATGTAGATTTATGTTAATATAAATATGGTACAATGATACTTCTTATCCAATCTATCCTATGAATGTGAATGTCCCCATGCATGTGTACGTACGACTTACCATCTCCATGCTGTGGTGTAATTTTTTTATTCAACACTAGGTTATTTGGATGGATATAATGATGAATAATATATATATATATATAAACTAAATTGAAAATTTCTCTATACAATTAATATTCCATTTTATTACCAACCTTTTAATCATTAAGGAAATGATATCATCGCTCATATGTATGTACTCGTTACTGTGTCCACGAGGCGATGAGATTCATTTCCAAGATCAATATTCAACAATGATTATAAACAAAATATATTATTAATATCTATTTAATATAAGAAATAATAATTGTTCAGGAGGTATATATATATATATATATGTATTTACTTAAATAAATCTTATCCACTTACTTCTGTTCAATATGATTTGAAAATGGAATCAACGCTTACGCGTACATACGACCTCCTGTCTCTATAAATTGTATTTTCTGTTTCATATATATATCTATTATACATATTTATATTGTAATATATATTATATATAAATCAATTTTTGTATTATAGAAGTATTTAAATTACAATCTAAATTATATGATCAATAATAACAAGTTAAAACACATATGATAAAGAAGAATATTATTACCTAAAATGTTAATTTAACATGGAAATCATTATTAAATGATTAGAATAAAGTCATAGATTATTAATTTATGATATAATAAATATGGATATGGTTCTGGTAAAATTTAATAGCACACTATGGTCATTATACATGAGGTTTAACAAATCCTCGTCCAAAGCATAGTGCAAGGTAAATATTAATTCCTCAATCTCATTATTATCATAGATTTTTTTCTGAGACATATTTTTTATCCATGTCCAAGTTTCATTAAATACATTGAAAATTTATTCTTTTAAGGTTCTCATAACTAAATCATAATTTTATATGTTTAATATATTTATTCTACTATATCATTCTCATTAATGTCCATGTTTTCAAATTGGTTTAAAGGATTTATTTATAAGGACATGATTGTTTTAAAATGTTAATTCCTTTCAAAAGATTCAATGTGATATGTGAAATTTTGATTAAAAATTCTATTTTAAATGAATACCATTATAAATTCATGACTTCTAAATGATTTCACAAATAGGGATATATCTATAAAAAAGTATAAATGGTCATTTTAAACTACGTAAACATTCATTACTCGATATTATTATTGATTCCGGTAGATTTATTATAACACTCTATTTCATATTGTATCGAATGAGTTGTGATATGTTTGACTATTGATGTGGTATTTTTATACACTACATTATCTATGGTTGATTAATTGAAATTTTTTATGTTAGATTATAATAAAAATTATTATGTTATGTTTCAACATTTTCATATGAGAAATGCAGTGGACATAGTAATTTATGGTTGGGTCCCACTCTAGCCCCTCAATGCATCTCTTGGTCTCATGAGACAAATTAGTGTCTTGGAACAAGGCCTTGAAAAAAATATTTTTATTTGTCATGGAACGAGTCCTTGACTATGTGGTAATGATATACCATTTAAGGCATTCCTTAATTATGGAATTAATTATTAAACGTGATTATTCAACTAGAAAAATACCTATGTTAATTTTTAAAAGGTATTATTCGATTTATTATCCCCATATTATGTTCATTTTTATGTTTAAAATAATTTTTTTTCATTACACATCTTGTATAAAAATATTATGGCTTCTACTAAATTATTTACCTATACTGATCATCTGAGATCACCCCTTTCTTATGTTTTATATTCTCAAGATTCTATGAAGTGTATTATGTTTGATATATAGGGTTATGTTGGGGGATAATGGCAATTTAAATCCATTATTTAGGTTGTGTTTTATGTATTAATGTTCAATGTGACATTCATGAAGGTAATCTACTTACCAAGACGACTAAAATGATCAACACTTAGAGACATGATTCTTTGTAACCAAGCCAATGTAATAAAATAATTGACTTGCTCTAGGAATCTGTTGTCGGGTAATTACACTATATATGTATTTCAAAAGTGAAATATAAATTCATAATATCATAACCAGTGAAATATAATGTTTATTTATAAAAATTTCATCATATTATAACCTTTGTAAAATTTTAATGTTTTATAGTCATTTAGTCATCTCATCATAATATATCTCTTGGAATTGTAAGCATGTTTCTGAATAATTTTTCCATAGAATAAAACATGGGAGATAAGTTTTTTCTATAAAAACATTTCATTATTAACATAATATGTACAGATAAATAATAAGAATGGCACCCTTGGATCATATCCCTAGTTAATTATTTTTAACATCAAAGGATGTCATCGTATATGGATAATGATTTTCAAATATTACATGGATATTTTATTGAAGAATATAACCATAATTTTAATCTAAAAGTTTAAAACAAAAAACAATATAAAAATATTTTTCTTAAAATGACCTTGAAATATTATATTAAAAGAATTAAAAATTAATTAAAACATTTTATGAGGAGAGTACATTTTCCACATTGAGAAACTTTTTTTTTTGAAATAAAAATACATTAAAAATACATTTCACATTGAAATTAAATATTTAAATTATGAAAAATTTAATAATATTAAGGAATACATTTTCATTGAAAATAAAATTCTAAATTCTAAATTAATTTTAAAATAATTAATCAGTCATGATTGTGGGAAATATTATTCATGCCGTGCATGTTAAAAATAACGTTTTTTTACATTTTCATAAAATCAAAAGAGGGATATTTTTTGGAAAAAGAAATGATTATTACTCAAAATACATTAATTAAAAAGTAATATATTGTAAATTTATTCTTTTAAAGTTCAAAAATAGGGTAGTAATTAATTTCTATTTATTTTTGAAAACATTATTATAGAAGAAATATGGTTTTTGAACAAGGAAATAAATAAATTCAAATTTTCTTAATAACAATTTCTCAATTAGTCAAATTACCAAATATTGAAAAATCTTGTACTATTACATTAAAATATGTTAAATTCTATATTATAATAAAACACCATAGTTTCTAAAGAGAATGATCATAAGAGTTTTCATTGGAATCATAATCATTACTAATCACAAAAAAACATTTATATTGTAAAATAAAGCCTTTAATACATTGGTAACATTGAGACATAAACACCATAAAATAATATGGTAATAGAAAACATATTATTTTAGATTAATAAATGAATATATGATATAATATGTAATGGCCCGGGTTTTTGGGGTCCATTACTTTGTGAAAATCTCGTTTTGGGTTTTCTGGTATGGGAATCATAGTGGTGTAGGCCTAACGGTAGCCTTAGCCTACCGGTAGCAGGCCTACCGGTAGCTCGGTCTACCAGTGGCCGTAGCCTACTGGTATCTCTGGCTACCGGTAGCTCGGTCGACCGGTATCTCGGCCTACCAGTAGCTGTAGCCTACCAGTAGTTTGGTTTACCGGTAGCTGCAGCCTACCGGTAGCTCAGCCAACTGGTAGCTGCAGCTGACAGGTAGCTGCAGCCTACCGGTGGCTCTGGCCTACCCTGCGGGTTATTTCCAGTAACGCTCCCTTTAGGGAAAATAGGGTGTTAAACCCTATTATGACCTGTTTGAGTGTGTTTTAAAGACTGTTGATTCACATAGAGTTTTAATTAAATACTTAATCAATTAAAGAGTCGGTTTAAACCACCAGACCACCCTTTAATGATGAGTGGAGCCGCGTGGTCAACCCACAACCCCCGCGCCTTATGCGGTTTCACGTTTTCACCTCAATCGTCTGCGGCTCTTATAAAAAAAGGGTTATTCATGGTTTCTCCTTTCCTTGATTGCGGCTTTTCTCAAAAAGCTTCTGGTGCATCGGGCGCACCGCATCGTTATCCGTAAAGTTCTGCACCCGTTCTAAATGACGATCATCTATCAACATGTAGGGAATTGTTTCCTTTGACTCTCTCTTTTGTGTGTCATGCGGGGTGGGCTTGCTTTTGTTTCGGTGGAATTGGATAAACCAGACCTAGTTAAAAATAATGAACGAATCCTATATAGAACGAAAGGGGGGTTGTGATCATTGATGTGGTTTTTATTATGTCCATCTTGTTGAGTTCTGATGGCTTATGCCTTCTGAAAATAGAGGTCATTGGTGGTCATTGTTTATGCACTAATGAACCCCTGGTGATGTTTTAAGTGACTTGTTTGTGGTTGTAAACCCCTGCTGTGAAAAGTAAATTGGTTAATCACTTATATCTGGCCAAATACATTGAAGCACCAGGATTAATCCTTATGTGATAACCCCGGTTAAAAAACATGAAAATTGAAATCATGGAGTGTGTTATGTCGTTTAAATCTGAAAATACCGGCATGGCCCTGACTTGTGTTGGTGGTGGAAGTTGGTTGTTTTCTTTTACGGGCCGATTGCTGGAGATGTGGGAGGGGATGGGATCCACTGTATTTATACTCTCGGTGGTTGTGTGAAATTGGGGATGGGATCCCCAGTTGGTATGGATTTGGTGGTTGTGAGTTTTATGACCGGGTGGGTACTTGTTTATATCACAAATTGGGGTGGCATCCTCTGTTGTTGAGAACCGGGTGTGGGTGTTACAGTTGATGCTTGACTGTTCACTTTCCTGGACTCGTGCCTATGACTACTAGTTTCCCAGTAGTGCTTAAACTTAATTAAACATTATTACTGAACACGAAACAAGAATGGGACAAATGGGTTTCATTGGCGAGGGTCGTGACTTGTGACTTGGACGTAGTGGTGTTGTGTTCTGTAGGCTGGTTAGAAAAACCTAAACCTTGGGTGAGTTCTTGTTACCTATATCTATACTTTTTAGTTATGTGTTTCTTATACATTCCCCACCCAAGTTGAGCACTTAGTGTCGAACACCCCCTTTTCATGGGGAGGGTGTTTTTCCCAACACTATTATTAGTTGCTGGTTATTATCTCCTTTCTACTCCATTTCCCGGATAGCCCAAGTATCTTCGGGTGGGCTGTGATGGCCTGAGGTCCATTATTATCCCAAGAACATTCGGGCGTGGCAGTGTGACCGTTGGCCAGGTGTGTTTGGCAGGTGGTTTCCCAAGCGTCTTCGGGACGAGGCCCAGGTGTCATCGGGCGTGGCGGTGGATCTTCTGGCCAAGGTATCTTTGGGTGTGGTGGTAGTTGTTATGGAATAGGTCTTTTCAGGTTTGGATATGTGTGATAGTTGTGGCCCAGGTGTGTGCGGGCGGGATTCGGAAGTGGGACTACGTGTGGTTGTGGCCCAGGTGTGTGCGGGCGGGTGTGGTAGTGGGACTGCGGTGTGAATGGCGGGATTGGTCTAATGCATAGGATGTCTCAATAACCAGTAGGAAAGTGGATCAGGGTACCCAAACATTGATGTGCTCCTATTATATATAATACTTTATTTGTGTTATTTGGGGAGTGTTCCCTGGTGAGGCTTGGGTGAATATTTTACCTTGATAGGTGTTTGGTTTACTCCTTTTCTCATGGGACTTTATCATGTTCCCCCACTTGTGAACGAGAGTCTATGGTTCTCCCTAATGAGTGTACTTGTATGCTCACCTTACATATATAAAAATGATTTCAGGTTTCCATGTGGACTTCGGGGATCGTGCGGGACAATACTAGCGTGGACCATCGGGGCAGTTGCAGCTGCTGTTTTTCTTTCTTTGGTACCTGCCTTTGTTGTCACCTTCTGTACTTTGTGGTTTTTACTTTTGAAACATGCATGTGGGAATGGTTTACTTTTGGTTTTACGTTTCTTTTACCATGGTGTTGTTGGGTTTCATCATCTTATCTCCTAATCCTATAAAACAAAAAGGGGTAATGCCTTCCATTTGTGAGAAATTTCTATACCCTTGGTGCTAGTCGCCACTCCGGGACCTATTCAAGAAGGGTCTCAGGGGTCATTATCTCTCCTTCAACTTAAGGAAGGAAGAGCCTGACAATCTGCTAACTCTTCCCTCCTTTTGGTGAAGGCAGGTCATGAAATAATATTTTAATAGAACTATATATACAACACAAAAATTAATATTGATACATAGCATAACATATGTCCCAAATTAGGAAATCTAAGACATGACCCATTACCAAATCAGTATCATTTTAACCATATTCAACATGAAAGATATATCCTAAAAGAATTATTTCCCTGTAATTTTACAACTAATAATCATAAAATAAAATCATGTAATATATATATACTAAATTAAATAAATATGAGGTGAATGTTTCATGAGTATCATATTTGAAAAAAATTGAGATGGAAATTCCATACCTTATGCATCAAGTCATATCATACACATTAAATCATAATTTACAATAAATAAACCATTATTAAACATATATTAATGATTCATAATTATATATGTCTTCAATATAAACTTTACATTTTATTTTTTCTTATTCATTTATTAAAATTTATATTTAAAATCATGTCACTGGAAATAACTGCTTTGTTATGTATGTTTAGATTTGTAATTTTTTGTTCTTATTAATTTTTCCATTGTTATATAGTATCTATATTAATAAAAAAATTATCATATTTATACTTATATTATAATTTTATATCCAATCATGAATTATTATTTTGATAAATGAAGTATGTTATGATCATGGAGATAGTAGGTTATGCATACGCAAAAGTAACGTTTCAGTTTTTTCAAAGATAACTATAGAAATGAGGTATGTAATTTATTATCTTTACACTGTGATAGTAATATAATATATAAAATATTATTTATTTAAATATTATTATACATATCATCTGTGTGGTATTTGGAAGAAAAGAGTTCCACATCACTTCTTGAAGGAACTACTCCATATATATAGAAATGGCAGAATCATCTTTATGTGACTGAAAAGATAACAATTAATATGATATATTATATTATTAAAAAGAGAAATATTTCCATAAAATAATAATTATTTCACAAATACCACATATATTTATCACTATTAACCTTCATGTAAATCCTTTTTGAAAAATAAAGACATTGA
The DNA here is from genome assembly GCA_963277665.1 of Viscum album. Classification (NCBI taxonomy): domain Eukaryota; kingdom Viridiplantae; phylum Streptophyta; class Magnoliopsida; order Santalales; family Viscaceae; genus Viscum; species Viscum album. The sequence continues at coordinate 1,250,362,519 of OY728148.1, forward strand.
TTCGTCACGTGGAAGTACACAGTACACAAGAAAGACGTTAACATATCCCATATAGAATAATATGTAGAAATAAATAAATGGTATAATGAATCCATATTTATATTAATTATATATATATATCATATATATATATATATACATTATATTCATCATAATACTCAACTCATAGTGGTGGTAATGGAAAAATGAATATCATCAGTTCATGAGGTTGTAGTCTGCCACAAAGATAAACAATGATTTTGCAAACAATTTGATTGGGGTAGATATGGTTAATGGTAATAAATTTAAAATTAAAAACATATAATTATATGTAATATATTTTGGACATTATAGAATAACTTTAATAAAAATTTTAGGAGAGGGAAAAATAAATAAAATTAATGTGCATGTTAATGAATGTTTTTTTTCATTGGGTAACCTCCTTCGATTTTCACCGAAATATTTCATAGAATATAATTATATATTATAGGATATAGATATTTCATAAAAATTATATTTTATAAAAGTTTTTAGGTAATTTTAACCCTTATAATTTTATATTACACCTAGTAAATAGTTTTTTACCTTAACTATGATAATTAGTTTTTACTATTTTCATGATTTATTTTTTTCAAAAATTAAGAAAAACTTATTAGATAATATAAATAATTATTATAAAAAAAATAATTTCCATTTTTTAAAATTAAATTATTATTATTTAAAAATGATAATGTAATATTATTTCTGTATACGTGAAGAGAAAACATAATTTCAAAGAGAAAATTTTCAAAACATTTCCATACTTTTATATACAATTTCATTAATAAATTGATTCCAATGACCAATTTTTTAAATATATATATATATATATATTATTTTTATTTAAGAAATTAATAATTAAAACTAATTCAAAATATAAATTTACTTTATAAATAATTTTAATGAAGAGGATGTCTTTAAATTAAATTTAATATTTTCAAATATTCCCCAAAAAATATTATTCATTGAAAAATCCTAAAATGTAACACTATTATATTTTTGATATGTTAATTTTTATAATTATGTTAATATTATCAAATTAATTTTATTACACTTGTATAAATTATTTATAATAATTTTTCATAATAAGAAGTAAAATTAATTTTGCAGAAAAACATATTTATTTAGAATATAATTAAATCAGTAAAAACTGATTGATTATTTAGTAAAATTTTATAAATAAATTAATAATTATTAAGAAATTCGTATTAATGATTCCAAAAAAGTTAATAATACTCATAATACCCTAATTTATAACTGTGCTATAATAAAATTATTTCATTGTTCAATAAATATTTGTCTCTCATGTAATGCATGATATCAAATAAAATCATTACTGTGTATAACACAGGATTTCTAAAAATTTTATAAAAATTCAAAAAATACTATGTTCTAAAATTCCACAATACATTATGTTAATTCACCCTTGAAATTCATCTCTCTCTCAATAAGTATTTAACATTTCAAAATTCATACATAAGAACCCTCCCTTAAATAATAATATTAAAACACCTTGTAGAAATTGAATTTTGGAAGCAAAAACGTCACCTAATGTTACTCATAAATAAGTATAAAAATATTCAAAAATAGTTGGTACATCAAATTTTTTTCATATTATAAATGATTAAATAATTTCATAGTGAGTTAAATAAAATTTATAATAATAATGTTGGTGATCCAGAAAATGTTAATGGAAAAAACCAAAAATAAAAGATCCATGAAAAAGGTCATTGATATCATCAAAAAAGTATATAATAAGAAAAACGATTATATCAGTGTCTATTTTTAAAAGATTAATAATTTTTATCAGATGATGTCATTAATTTATTTCATTCCATTTCATTAACACAATCTCCCACTTTTTTGTAACATGATTTATTTTCACTTCAAATCTTCCTCCCACAAACGAATGTGAATTATTTACTCTTGAAGAACTAACATATCATAAGATCTATAAATAAATGATAAATAATTATATATATATATAGTTATCATCACATCAATATGGTTTTTATTTGTTATCAAATATCCAAAAATCATTATATTGTGAAGTAAAACATTATTCTAATAAACATAATATGAAGATAAAATTAATCCATTCTAAAAAAATTTAACATTATAACACATTCATAATTAAAATTTTATAAATTAAGCTACCATATTTCTTAAAATCAACATAACATTGATCTGTTAAACAGCATGAAGTATAACTTAATTGTAACATACCAAACACGTGAAGACCTTCATCATGTATTCTCTTGAAATATGGTAATAACCTAAAATATCATAAAATGACATTGAAGACATGCATGATTCCAAATTCCAGGACTAAAACCACAATTTTATTAATATATTTCATAAATATAATAGTGTTTTATACTCTATCAATGATAATATAAACAAATTTATATCAAAATAATTACTCAACTACAAGGTCATAAATACATTGCAATTTTCTTTATATATATTAAGCTTATATTTATCTAAAATAAAAACCGATTTTTTAATTTCATGAACATATTAATGGTTATCATCCCTGGATAAAAATATAAACATTACACATAAATAAATTTTTCTAGTTCATTAGTGTCATTCATCATATTCATTCATATCCTTAAAGGAAAACATATAATTAAGAATACTTATATATTTCATAATGATTTAATTCCAACACATAAAAAATTGAATCATCGAACTTCTATATCAATAAATTGACAATAATTTATCATCTTATTCCTTAATATGACCTCACATTTATATTTTATTCATATTCTATTAATCATCAATATAAAAAACACTACTAAAAAATACTAATTCTATTCATGATTGTTCCCCTTATGAAATTAATTTATATAATTATCTTGTTTTCAAAATATTAACCATTCAACCATAATTGATATCTTAGGGTTAAAATTATTCTAATCTATTACATTAAACAAAATTTTCATTTTTCCAATAAAATTGCATACATTATGTTCATTTCCACACTAAAAAAACATCTCGTCCCTCTAGGAAATTCGAATGAGTTCGTTTTCCCACATTGATAAAATTTATGAGGAGTAATATTCTTTCCTACATGGTATCCATTACCTAAACTAGTAGATATCTCTATCATACTCTTCTTTGGTGAGTATGAGAGTTTGTTACAGTACACATTGTTTATAATATATTGTGATAATTGATTTCCGAAAATAACAAAATCTATTACTCATTTTATCATCCCATTTTCATTATCACCATTAAATTGATTGTCCAATTTAATATACACCCAATTAGTTTTCGTTCCCACCATTGAATTAAACCAATGTGCATTGGGTGAGAAATGCTATTCATAATGGGAAACCAAATAATCATAAAAATAACTTTTATGCTATCTAAATCATGACATATAATTTTTAATCTATGGCGATATAGGTTTAATCTTGTCCATTAATAGTCTTCATCTATATATAAAATTTTTTATGCTTCATAAAGTGTAAGAGAATTTACCCTGAATATCCCCTAAGATTGTCAAACTAGGTTTGCAGCAATGTACTTTTTCATGCACCGTATGATGATCGATTCCAAATCAATGAAATAATTTCAATGTTATTTAAACAAGGTACCTCATTGTTGGACATACGTCCACTTGTTGTATGTATACAAACATTAAATTCTTCAGAACCCACCTGTTATATCCTTTACCAAAATTCAAGGGCATTTTCTTATACTTGTACCCATTATTAGACATATCTTTAGATAAATACCTACACATACATATAAATTTCCCTAGTGATGTTTCTAATTTTTTTAATCATAGTTGATAATGATTAACTAAAACATTTCAATTATACAATCTATATAAAACAATGTATCTTATATATAAATATATAAATAGTACTTCATTTTAAATAAATATTTATTAAATGAAATAAAAACATACATCATGCCTATAATATTTTAGTTCATCGAGAAAATTTCAACATGACCTTCTTAATTTATATAAGTATATCAATTTATCTAATAAATATATCCCCCTTTTGTACTCCATCATAAAAACTATATTTATTTCTTTGGATATGAAAGCAAATAAAGGGAGATATTAGGTACTCTATAATGGTAAAAATGGAAATATAAATATATATATATAAGCATTACATTATATTAAGACTATAGGAACATGGAAAAAAATCAATAACCATACCCTATATATAAGAAATCATATTCATATGTCATGAGATAAGTATATTTAGTTCAAAAGACATGAATTATAATGGATTAATAGAATATGATACATAAGAATATAAAATTGTCATAATACATAGTGTTGCGGAATAATAAAAATAATATGAAATCTTTTCCAAAGTATTCAGGGATCATTGAAAAGGATATCATAGATGAATGTGTTTACTCTACAGAACATCATAGTAGTGTATGTTCAATATGAATAAATCCTAAGTAGACAATTTCCATTATTAAATAGAGATCACTAATTATTCTATTATTTTCTATATCACGATATATAAGTCATTACCCAATTCATTACAGGGAGATAAAGGTCCTTAAATCACATAATGAAAATCATAAATATGTGTGACACCAGATAATAAAACATTCATCATATAATAACAAATTATATGAAATTGGTTTCATAAAAATTTCATTGTATCAAAATATATACTAAAGGGATAGGATTCATAATCCATTCCTTAGTTCATAAAAGCATATTCCATGGAAAAAGAAGATGGTTTCATAAGAATATTAAAATTGTATAACTCGTGGATGAGAAAGAAGTTTTATAAATATATTTTCATCCCAAATATAAACCATCTATGAAAATAATATGCATGGTATCATTGTATCATATTCCATGTAAATAATTGTAAAAATTAAATGGTTTCATCTTAGAGGGAGGATTATTTTGAATGTTTAAATGGAACAGTTCATGAGGAAGAAAATGTTACATTAAATATTAATTTTGGAAACATAATTTTTTTTAAAATAATTTTCAACGAAAACTACAAATGTATAATATTAATTAGTATTTAAAATAATATTTAATAATTTTGATTTAGTAAAATTTCTTTTATTCATTAAAAAACAGTTTTTAAAACAAATAATCATTCAAATTCCATTGCACATTGAATTGATTTAATTCAAATCTCCAAAAATCTAAAATATTAAGAACAAAATTTAATTGAAAAAAATTGATGTATTCTAATGGAAAATGATATTTTTTTGAATCTATGATAGCATAAAATATTATTAATTTCATGCATGTATAAACTAATTTTTCTAATCTTATTTTTTATAAAATCAAAAAAGCATGTTTATGAAAATAACATTAATATTCCTTCACAACAATTCAAAAGAGTATAATATGTGTAAAACTGTATTTCAAAAAGAATGTAATAATAGTTAAACATTTATACTAAACAAGATCATGAATGAAAAAAATTAAAATATAAGAGATATAAAATGATACATTATTTATTCAAAACAATTCTTTTAATTATGTTAAGTACTAAATAGTGGAAGAAATAACATTATATTAATATATAATTATAAATCCTTGAAAAATAAAATACAATATTTTCCTGTGAAATAGGTCATAATATTTTGCCTTTATAATAATAATCATTATAAATCATGATAAAAGATGAGATTGTCAATTAAAATGATTACCTCAATAGAAACATTGAATTGTAAGAGAGATGAAAGAATGAAATTATTTGAAACATATAATATAATGAGAAAAAATTAATTTATATATTCCATGTCAATGAGGAAGTATATATACCAAATAATATAAGATAGGTACAATGCATAATATTTCTCCCAATGAAGGAAAATTGGAATTAAATCACATAGATTATTGGTTATGTTTAAACTATATAACACATGATATAGAGGCACTAAAATAGATATTTAAATAATTTTTTTTGGAATAATCAACATAAAATAAAATCATGGTATTTATATACACCACATAAATGAAATATGTGGTAAATATGATATATGTCCCATTGAAGTAATACTCAAGACAAAATCTATCACCTTACGTCTCAACATCCTTAGTAAATGTTCAAAACATCAACAATGAAATATATATTTTTTTTAAAATAAATAAAAGAACCATAAATATATATATCAAACAATATATTATTTACATATGTTCTTTTATTTCTTTTTTTGAAATTTTCCTTGTAAAAATATTTTTTCATTTAATAACTTCTTTTTTCATATATGTTTTTGTCTTATTACTATTTTTTGATCATGCTTAAATCATCTAATAATAATAATGAAATAATAATCATAATTATTCATAAATTACACATTTAATTTCAATAATGGAATGTTATTTTTTGAAATTATGAATGTTATGATCAGGGAGATGGTAGGCCAAAAGTATGCATTAGTAAAATTTATATTTTTTAAAAAATAATTATCAAAATAAGATTAGTATTATATTATAATTAAATAATTATTATTATATCGTAAATACTACATTATTTATTTGAATATGATTATACATATAATCCTGGTTTTTTGGTGATGAAAAGAGAGTCACTTTGCATCATGAATGCAGTAGTCCACAGGTACAAGAAGAACAATATCATCTTTCCATAAGTAAAATGGAAATAGATAAATGATATATTATATATTGATAATGATAAATATGCTATCAGGTGTATAATTATTTCATATATATAACACATCTATATCATTACATACATCCATGTAAATTTTTAGTGACAAACTAATCACATCGTTTCGTGAGGTTGTAGTGTGTTGTAAACACAAGCAATGCTAAAGTACCTCTTACAAAATGGAACGTAAAATATAAAAATAATATATATTGAATACCAAGGTTTGATAATGTTATAAATTATATATATATATATATATATACTTTATATTCATCACCATACCCAACATTGATAGTTGGTAATTAAAAAATTACTGGCATCGCTTTGTGAGGCGCTTGTTTTTCGTATAGACGAATGATTATTTCCTATACCATTTGATGGAAGTTGAGATTATTAAAGGTAATTATCATAAAATAAAAAAAAATTATATATATTTAATATACTGAGATTATTTTATCATAATGTTTTAATAATAATTTTTTGATTTGGATAAACAAATAAAATAATAGCGCTCACGGAAGAATGTCACCTCCTATTCAGGTAACCTACTTAGATTTTCTCCAAAATCCTTTAATGCATTGTTTTATGATCAAAATAAGAATTCTAGGATGATAGTAAGTATATTTAATATTCATATTTTATTGTATTTTCTGGTCCAAAATGGTTTTACTCTGTGTGGAGTAGAGGAGATAGGGTGCCTTTTTACAAGCATGTTGAGTGACATTAATGTAATTTTTTGAAATTGAAATGGTGTATCCATGTTTTCCAAATCAAAAAGTCCTTGAAATAGAATAATATAAATAATAATACATCATTTGTAATAAATATTTCATGAAAATAAAATTAATAATTTTTTTATATCAATTTTATAATTATATTTTTAATTTGTCCCCCGGTAAACCCATTTTTACGTTAATGGATCTAATTAATTTTTACTATTGTCATTATTATTTTTTATCAAAATAATAATAATTAATTTATATATAACATACATTATCCTTTATTAAAATTTTGAATGTGTTTTTCAATTTCAATTTAATAAATTGTAAAATTTTAATTTATAACTAATCTCGTAGACATGATGAGAAAGAAGGGTTTCAAAGACAAAATGTTCAAATGTTTACAAATTTTTTATTTCCAATTTCAATATGAAATTAAATAAAATAACACAAATTTGATTAATAGATATATAATTTAACTAATTTTACTCTATAACCCATTTATAATTTAATTTAACATTATATATAATTTAAACTATGTAAAAAGTTCATAATTAATATTTGGTAGTTATCAATATTCATAAAAAAATTTGTATTTATGAAAAAAAAACTAATATTTCAAAGTATGTTAATTTTTATTTCATGATTTAGTTATTTAAAATGTTCATTTTATTTTATCAAATAAATTTTCTAAAATATCTATATAATAATTATATTTTTTTTGTAAATATATATGAAAATCATTATTGAACAAAACATATTCATGAAGAAAATATTTACTTTACTAAAAATTGATTGTTTATTTACTGAGAATTTATAAATAATTTTATATTGAGTATAAATTTTATATATATTTTTCAAAAAGTATTTAATAATGTTCATACACACCAAATTTTATGCAAAATTATAAAAAGTTTATTTAATGGATTTCTAAAGCATGGGGTTGCATGTCATGTAGTCTTATAAAGAAACTCGTTATTTTTTGTATTAAAAATATCTAAATATTTAAAAAATCATAATATATTATGTTATTACATAGGTGACCTATTATGTTTTCATGAACAATAATATTATTGAATTCGGGATCCCCAGAAGTAGTGGCCTCCCCTAACTTCTTTTGCAGGGGTGAAGAATGTTAAGAATAATGAGGCAGTTCTGCGGGCAGAAGTCATATTTGACAGGTTGAAGCATGATTTGGGGATTAATGGTGTTTAAGAGAAGGGGCCCTTAGCTGTTGCATCGGTGGATTTATCAGCTACATCCAGACATATTCTAGAAGGTGAGGCAAGGATGGTAGGGAGTGCTGCTCAAGACCATGGTGAATTTCATGGCCAAGGCTACGAGGATACAAACAAGAAGCTGCAGTTCATGTGTCACGAGTATGAACAGTCTACAGGCTCAGACTCAATCCAAGTAAAATTGTTTTTGTTGGTGGCAACAGGATCCCACTGTGGACTGGGGAGGCTAGATAGTGAGTTTGGCTTGTGCCCCTTGGACCCAAAAACCCTTGGTGTCTCCCCCTTTACCCATCTAGTGGTCAGAACTGTGGGGAAACTATTTCGACTAAGCATTAAGGCCGGTAACGAGGAGCCTCTATGCAATGAGATGCCCCTCAATGAATGAATGACTTTGAAGATGTGGAATCGATTTGAGGGGTTGGAAGTTCATGGACATCCAGTGTCTCAAGAGGATTTTTCTTCAGATGATAATAGATTTATCCACACTTCAGTGGATTGAGTAGTCCAAATTCAGGGGAAAGTTACTCATAGTCCTAGATGGAAGAAGGGGAAAAAGGAATCAAATATTTAGGGAAGTATATTGTGGAATAGGGGAAAAAGCCAAAGGGTCACAAGGACTACTCTCAGTTTCCAAAACCAGTGGAGACCAGGTCAGTCAAGTAGGGTAAAAACAAGGAAGGGCAAGTCCTTTATAAAGGGGAATGTGAATAATGAAGTAAACAATCAAGAAACAGGAAGCAGAGGATGAGGAGTCCTTGAAACATATCCTGCACTCCAAGGAATAAATGGTTGAGCAGGCTGTACATCCCAATGTACCAGAAGAAGAGATCAATATAATCTATGAATGAAGGTAAAAAGTTTATTCCATATAGAGGCAAGATGTTTAGTTAGATAAGAATGATATAATATAATCTCGAGGCTTCAATAAGAGTAAAATCACCTAAGAAGAATTTATTCAGATAATGGAGAGGAGGATTTCTGACCTTCAAGAACTTATCAGAGAAGATCTAGAAACCCAATTTAGTTCGCTACACTGGGATCTTTAAAGAGTAGTTGATTCGAGTAATATTAGTCTTGTGTATAATCATTTTTTGAGCTCCTTTAGCACGTAGTGGTCCATTTGTGAACTATCGTTTCCCATTTTTCCTTAAAAGTGGCATAATAAAAAATTAAATTTGGATGGATGTTCATTAAAAAAATGTAAATATCATATTATTGTACTTGAATCATTATATTTTAAATGTTGTCTGTTGAAAAAAATTATTTTAAATAAATATAAATTAAATTAGATACATTTAAATTATTTCTATAGCAGGGGATTATGTGTTATAGTATTTTGTTTCATATATGGCTTTTGGAAGCAATCCTTTTGTGATTTTTTTTGGGGGGGGGGAGAGGTAGTATTATTCAATTAACTACATATGGGATGATATTGCGGGAGATTATGATTCTTAGGGAAAGTTTTCATGTGAGTTGTAGCATAAATAAATTCCCACATGTGAGATTAATGTACACAAATAGAAAACATTTAGGTGGTAACAATAACTTTATATTTCATTCAATTTGATATATGATAATGGGGAATATTTGATTCCAATATTTTCTATTTTTTTAGCAATGCTTCACATCATTGTATATTTTTTAACTAGTGATTATAAAGTGTATATAGTGTTATGGGCGGTTTCTAATAATCTTTTTTGACTGAATTTACTTTTAACGATTCTTAATTTGATGAAATATAAGGAATTAAAAACATTAAAGTAGAAGATTTTGTTAGTGAGGGATATTATAGTTTATTTTATGAAGCTTATTTAAAATTATACAGATATTTTTTACAAGATAAAATATTAATATGTTGTTCCATATAGAGATAATGTCTAAGGGAAAATATTTTAAATTCTATATATATCATACTATTCTGTTGAAATATTAGTTAATAAGAAAAATTATATTTCAAATAGGTTTATCCTGATATGGAATTGATATGAACATTCCAAAGGATTGTGTTTGATATAGAGGTAATCATGTATTTCTCTATAGAAAATTTTTCAATTGGGGTGTCTATATAATTTTATTTATTCTATTTTGACTATTTTTACAAGAGATTAAATAAATAAATAACATATTAGAGAAGGGAGATTTCTAGTGGTATATTTTTTCTCAAATGTGAATGATTAAAATTTTATCTATCTTTTAGATATGTAATAAATTATATACATTTCTAATCAACTTGTACATGAATGCATTTGAGAAGTTTATTGAATGAGAAAAAAATAATTATAATATACTTAGAGTAGGTGATTATTTACATAAATCATCATAGTGTCTAAAAGGGATAAAGAACAAAAAATCACTAATCTCTTGAGATTATTAATCATTGTGTAGTTATTATATTAAATTTCATGGCGACTTGATATTTCATGAACAAGTAGAAGATTGACTTCTGTCATCACATGGTAAAGGACAATCAAGATCATAATAACAAAAAAAATTAATTCATATATAAGAAAATTAATTAAATTAAGTAAATCCCAAAACCGAATTATTTTCACGTTAGATTCGTAAAACCATTTATTCATTTATTTTCTCCTCATTCACTCCTCAACCTATCTTGTTTATTACTTGCCATTTTTTATTATTTATTACATGATTATTTAAAACAATAATAAAAAATTTTATTAATATATTCACACGAGTAAAAATTATTAGTGAATTTAATTGATCATCCCTTTATATATTAACTATTGAAACTCTAAGTTAATGTGATGCTTAAAAATGTAAATTTATAGGGATTTTATGTAGCTTCGATTCATAGTTTTAATTTAGTAATGATTAGTTGTGTTTTGAGGGATGAGAAGACCAATATAATTTATATTTTACTATACTAATATAATACATTATAAAAATAAATTACATTATTAATAAAATAATCCAAATATACTATCTTTACATTAATTTTATGTATTAAATATCTCATGTAGTAAATCAAATTTCATTATAGTTGAAATATAAAAGTCAACTTGGGTTATGATATTGTACCTCATATTCCAGTGATTCTAATACATTTCTACTAGATTAAAGAAAATACAACAATATATATAGATGAATCAAAATTATAAATGAGAGAAAAAAAATCGAGGATCCTATATTCAATGAGGAATTCATAAAAAATCAGAAGGACCTCCTAGACTATAGGACTTGATGATCCATCAGTGTTAGTGAAATGCTCTTGCATCACAATGATAAATAATTCAAGAAAATATGTTCTAAGGTACCTTCCATTACAATATCTTCCATTTTTTAATAGAATACTCTTGAACGTTGATTTGGATTTCATTTAGGAATTCCAACCCATGTCCTAATAATTTTAACTCATTAGATTGATTAATTATATGATTAATATGTGACACTTTCCCTACTCTATTACATGTAAATAAAGAATCTAGATATTTTAATAAGGGGATGACTCATTTATAATATGGGTTAATTTTTAAAATTCATTTTTAACCTTATTATATCATATATATTAAAGTATATACATGAAAGATACATTTTAACATTATACTAAATGTTATAATAACATTTCAATGTCCTTGGTATTGATTCATGAATTTATAATTCTTGTTACCCTATCAATTATTCCCACATTAATTACTGAAGAAATTATTTTATAAATTACTTGACCTTATCGGAGAAACATTACTGTATGTTATAGTAGAATGTATTTATGTTGATAAGAATGATGATTAACTCAAAAAAACTAAAATATACATATTACCCATAATTATTAAAATAAAATCATAAAAATACTATTATTATAATTTAATTGATAGTAATTGATGATGTGAGTTCATGAATTGATTATTTAAAAGGAAAAATAAAATCTCATGTAACAAACAAATAAGTAGAAATAGAAAATTTTAATTGTAGCAACATATATGGATATATTCATTCACATTTTATGAAATTTGACATTTTGGATAAATATAAATAACATAATCATGTAAAAATAAATATATTCATATGACATAAATTGGGGGAAAACCTATAAGAAATTATTCATTATTAATAACAATAAATAAATTTTTTAAGAAGCAAAATAATTTATCATGGATGGATAAATGAACTATCAATTATAAAATATTTCAAGGAAATATATAATTTTTTTTATCATCATGGAAATACCAAAGATGTTTATCCAAACAATTCATTTACATCATGAACCTAACATTGTTCTAAATATTACCCTTGATGATATTAGAGAGATCAAGGTGCATCACATGAATATTAATGAAATTATTATGATCAGAAAATAAAATTTATAATGAGTATCCTATTTGTTAATAGTTTACTAGGCTAATATTCATTAAAATAAATTTTATATTTTGAATTATACAATTTAAAACATAGTCAAATACAAGGATAATTTTCCCAGAACATAATAAAAAATAAAGGATAAATTTCCAATGAAATCCCAATGAGAGGAAGCAAATAGTATAAGGTGGTGGTGAATAAAATAATATAAAATATTAGGCACAGTATCAACTAGAAATGTAAACTTATCACATGAACGTTAAACAAGAGAGTGTGTTGAATAAAGAGAAATTTTAATCATGAATGGATTAAAAAATGAAGAGAAAAAAGAAATAGATTATAGAAGAGTAAAGATAAAAACTAAAAGAAGTTATTTAAAATAATATAAACAACTTAATAAATTATATAAATGAATTATAGATTTTTATATGTGTAATGGAATATATTCAAAGTGTTTTATTCTAATAATGGAGGACATTAGAGTTTTCTTTTCATTATCAAATGTGCTTGAAAATATTTCATCCTACACAATATTTTTATATAATATCAGTATAAAATATCACAACCAACTTTTAGGTACATATAATACATTTTATTTAATATCCTTTTCTAAAATAGTTTTATGGGTTGTTTTTAATGAGTTTTTAATAAATTATTGGTTTATATGCTTTTATATGGAGGTAACATGATTAGAGAGAACTAGGTGGGTCAGCCCAAGAAGGTTTCTAACTTTTCTAGAATTTATGGTGGTGAGATCAAGGTTAATTATAAGTGTTCCTCTTCCCACTCAATGTGTGTGTCTTGGGATAGTGGGAGGTGTATGGTTGGGGAATTGTTTGTTAGACCATGAATCCAACTCAACTATTAATAATGTGATTGTTATGTTTGTAGTAATTTTTGTTATTATAATATTGGTTCTTTTTATTATACTATAATTTGGATTTTACTCAAAAATTTTACTAATAAAAATTTTTATGAGTTTTTTAGAAGAAGAAAACAAAAAAAATTTAAATGATAGAGTATTTGGGTGTAAATATTACTCCTGAATACTAAAGGTCAAAATCATTAATTTGTTTTTGAATGAAGTGAAAGCATTTTCCTTGGTTAGACTATAAAATGTATGTCTAAAATGTGTTTTCAATAAATATGACCATATTAATGAGGAAATGAATCATATAATATTTTTTGAAATATATCAACATATTTGTTGAAAAAACATAGAATGATAATCTCATGGATTATGTTTTTGATAACACTATTTTCACTTTTCAAAAAGTTGAATGATAATAATTAATTGTGACCTGTCCATATATTAGGTCAATAGATTTCAAATATCTAAAATTTAAATTAATGTAAGATTCATAATAGATATTTTTGGAAACACTTATCTATTTTACTTATGAACCCACCGATCTTAATGAATCATTCCACTATGAATATTATTGGAAATTTCAGTTAATCAGTTAAAACACCAAATTATATCACAAATGGGAATATTAATAATGTATTACTATCATTATTTAAAACTATAGTGGATAATCATTCCTTGGTTGATAAAATTTTGATATGTGATAGAGAATAAGATCATAAAAAATTAAAATATAATCATCTTGCCTATGGTTGAAAACCCGAATTTAATTACAATTGTTAGTGTAAAATGGGTTTCTAAAATCAAATGTAATCAGAATGATATAACTAAAAGTAATATGGAAAGAAATATAACTAAAGGTTTGTTTACTATTAAATTTTTAGATTATCATGAGAATTTTTCACTACTAGCTTATCCCAGGATCATCTAAATTTTATTACCGTTTATAATACATCAATATTTTACGTTATTTATAATTAGTGTGAAAAGTTGTTTTATTAATGGTTATATTAAATCATAAGTTTATATTGATCACCCTTTTATTTTTTTATGATGAAAATTTTCATGAACATGTTTCCAAACATACCAAATCTACGTACAACCTTAAAAAAGGCCGAATAATATGGTATGATAGATATACTAGAGTTTTAATAAAAACATTATTGATGATGGAAATGTTGACTCAATTATTTTTATAAAGTTTTTTTTTAAATACACATTCGTTTTCTAATTTTGTTTTGATGGAAAAATATTATCTATATATTAAAATCACTTCACATGACTTTTATAAACATGTGAATAGAGAGTATGAAATGTCTATGATGGGATAAATCCATTAATTCATTTCTATTCACTTTTTTGAAACCATATGAAAACATATTATCTCAAAAAAAATATTTAATATAAATTGAGATATATTATATTTGATACTTTCTATGGTATTCGTACTATAATCGGTACCTCAATCATTATTGATCACAAATAACATAATGAAAAAACCATGTTCGACGTGACCCATCACACCATATAGATATCCACATTTTTTACATCAACACAAGAACTAAAAAATTAAACATGTATAACTGTAATGTGATAAACTATCAATTTTCATTGTGGAAGAAATTATTACATATTTTTAAGACATAAAAACCATTCCAAAAGGATAAACAATAGATTTAAATACCAAATCCATAACCACATCTCCTAGAGATATTCTAATATGAACCTCCCATCTCACTATGATGGAAAAACAACTACTGTAATTATTGAGATTTAGGACACCATTCCATTTTCCCACATCCAAAAATTTAAAATAAGTAATCATTGAATTGAAAACGTAATGTGGGGGAAATATAGCTCAGTAGGATAAAAAATGATCTACGAAATTCTAATCCACATTAATTTTTTTCTACATTCATAAAAAGATTTTTATAAATCCATTTTCCTTAAAAAATATATTCATAAAGAGATATTTTATATTAATTTGAAAAAAGACTTATTCAAACCAAAAGAATTTGAATATATATATGAATGAATATATAGAGTAAATATCCAAAAAAAGTAACCTGAAAAAAAACCATGTGATCATATTACATGATATTCATGTCAAACCATGATAAAATAATCCAACCTTGTGGTGCATTTCCAAATGATATAATCCACTATATGGGAGTTAAATGTCCAAGAATCCCTTTATCGCAATTCTATAACAGTGGTCATAAAAAATAAGTATGATCCTTATGAAAAACACAATGTAGTGCATATACTATTTTTAAATCAAATAATATCAAAAATGAATTTCTATTTTGAAACTATACTTGATTACTCTTAAAAAAATAAATCATGTGTATAAATCAATTTATAATGATATCCCCCATTAAAAATAGTTACAAAATCTATCATATATTTTTTAAAACATTATATATCCTAAATCAATAAATTTTATAAAATTAACCAATGGAATTTCACAAGTTCAGAATCTAAAACAAGGTATATAACCTTCACATGGACACACCGACATCAAGAAGAATGAAATTGTTTTTTCTTTAAACATAGTGATGATATTGGTAGATATTTGTTCCTCATGAACCTTGATGTATGTTGGGAATGATATATAACAAGGGACCCATATTAATACAATATTGTGACTGAGATGAACTCTTAAATCATCATCCTTGAATGCAACTGATAGGGGATCCTATGTAATGGGGAGTAGAAATTAAATTTAAAATATGAAACACATGTCAGAAAATGATTAAAATATCATTTTAATTTTTTCATATCCTGGGAGTAACCACTATATGATTTTTTAGCACCTAGTGATCATTTTAAAATTTAAAACCCATGTAACCATTCCCATCATCAAACTATTTATATAGAAATAGAGGTCGTCTTTACCTGACCAAGGAATATACTACACCATGTTGAATCATTATTGACCATGTTGGACCAGGTGACCGGAACCAACCCATTCATAAGACAATAGCTACATCTGGCAATTTTGGTGTGGCTATTTTGCATAGGTGACACCCATATGGAAAACATCATGGAAAAAGGAATGGTTTATCCCATTTTTTAATGATAAAAAATTATAAAATGCACTTTCATGAAATTACAAACCTCTTATGATTATAAAACCAAAGAGTTCATCTCTATTCTAAAAATTATAAACAGTAATGAAAAAAATAAACCCAAAATAAAAGGTTGAGCTGTTATGAATTTCCCCACCATAAATTATTTATTCCCCTAGAATGCAATAATATTTTACTCTTAAAAAAGAAACACACTTCATCATAATAATGTATTCATGTTCCCACCTCTTATGGATTTCCCAACCATGATTCCAATTTACATAAACCAATGGAATTTTATTTCCTCAAACCAACTTATTATGGAACTGCATAGTATGAATAGGATTCTGCACCACTAATCTGTCGATATATAAAATAATATCCAACAATTAGATCACAATATAAGAATCTAATTGACACCTAATCAGGTGGGAAACAAGAAACACATCCAATATCAATGTCATACTAGATGTAAAATTCAACTGATAAGTTACATTTCATTATTTTTCAATAATCTGGAAAGGGATAGAAACCATGGTCCCAACATACCCTACGAACCCAAATTATCATGTATTATGTGAGGTGACACCCTATGAAAAACCTGATCACCCACTTAAAGATCCAATAAGTATTGAATATCATCTATATAGGTATTTTTATGACTTTAAGTAGTTTGATACATCTTTATGATCAATTTCACCTTTTCCATAATGTAAAAAACATGGTGTGAAACAACAAAGGGACCTTCTACAAAAACAACCAAAAAATATATTTACATCATTTACCATTTAAAACATTGATTTTTGGTATTTTAATCGACTCTAAATAACAATCTTCAATGGAATGAAATGATAGGTTTATGCTCCCCCAATGATTAATTGATATACAATATGCATCATCAAAAAACATCCCCTTTAATATAAATGTTCTGCCAGGATTTACCTTCCGTTAGTGGGTGGTATTCCATTAATAGCTTCTTTTGGGTACCCATCACCTAATTTAATCATTTATATAAATTATATGCAATCCATTGGACCATGTCATAAACAATCATGGATGTAAATCCATATATATTCACAATCTCTTAAATATAAAATTGGCAGTGATTTTCTGCATTTTTCATCTAATTAGTTGAATTAATATGTACATATTTTATGTTTTGATCATAGATCAACCAAATCATGTACCTCCCACTAATAGTACATGGAAATTCTTCAAAAATTACCATAGATATACCATCCCACATCCACACCAATATTTGGAAATGTCAGGAACAATATGTTGGTATTTGGTGTGCCACCTTATTCCTTTAACTAGTATTGCACCATGACATGAAGTCTACAATCAACTATATCATCCATGACCAATGGTATTAAGATAAAAAATTACGATAAGTGTTGTTTGTCCCAAGATTCTTGTACCATCTAGACTGATATCCACCAACTATAAAAATATTTCTCATAAATAACAAATCAACTAACATACTTTGAAAATAAAAGACACCATTTGATGATGAAAACCAACCACCTGAGATTTCCCCACCATTTACAATTTTAATAAATTTCATAAAATTATTGTAAATTATATTTACATTTTGAATCAAATCATTAATTGATGAATCAATCATCACACAATAAAGAAACATGTTTTTATAATCATCCTTCACATCTGTGGTCTCATAAAAAACACATTAATGACCTTTCATATACATATTAAATTAATGATCATGCTAGTAAAATCATTCTTAGTGTATGAGTTCCCACAATATCTTTTCCATGAGTATATAAAATTTCTAAATAGTAATTATTATGATACTAATCCTAATATATTTTTCTGAATCCTAGGACTCGTTGGATGAAAATATACCTTGGAATCATATAATCTGATTACTCAGAGAAACATTCACTAAGGCAATAATGGTTTTATTTATTGATAGTATTGATCTATATAAATAAATGATGATCATGGTTAGGATGATTCCTCTTGTTAGTATGATGTTGTTGAGAAAAAAATTCCACTAACGAATTCCCATATGTAATAACACATCTTAATCCTATACTCGATGCATCACAAGAATCATCATAGGCCAATCCTTATTCTATATGAATCAAAACTAGAGTCAATGACATTTCCACATTTAGTTCCACAAAATATATTTTTAATATTTTAATTCTAGGAACATAAAATAATTATTGGGTAACTATGTCATCATAGTTAAAATCACCTTTATGTCTTGAAAAAATGAATATAGTTGTCAATTAAGCACTGGTTTCTTTGGATATCGAACACATTTTTGGGTTGTTCCCAATATATACCCTCTTTAATATTTTTAGGATTCATTGATATTACCTTAGTGGATATAAAATGTATGAGTGAGATTATCTATCAAATCGAAAAACCAAATTTATATATCTTATAATATAGGATATGTTCCTTCAGATTTCTAATGTTGATAACTATGTGATATATGTTTTCTGCCTCTGAATTGTACAACACCAAAATATCATTAAAAAATTCTCGTATCAATTAACCCAAAAAATAAGGTTCATCAAAAACCCCCTTAATAAAGCATACATCTTTAGTAAAACCCCTAACCTCCCATGGTAACTAGGAGTCAGATTGAGAAGCAAGTTATCAAGGAAACCATTGATAGTTACTACCTGAGTATGGAAATACTGAATACTATCTACCAAAAACAAAAATCAACACCAAGTAGTTTCATCACATATTCAATTGTTTATTCCATTTAATACCAATTTTTATTAATCAACCTGGTTTGACATAACACATAACCAAATATGGATTATAACATTGTATATATTAACATAAGATAAAAAACATGCCTAATGTATACTATGAAATACACAAACTAATCATATAGGTTATACTAGAAAATGGTACATAGTCTTGAAAAACACATTCCAATTTGAAATGATTAACCGTAAAAAACAATATAGAAAAATTCCAATTTTGTAACCACATATCTATTTAAACATATGTCACCACCACCACATCCCACAATTAATGAAACAAAAATTGAGGAAATATAGTAAGCTACATAACACCCTTCATTTTTCCTGCATCCAAATAAATAATATCTATCATCACCTAATAGAAAATTTAGTTTTTGTGATCTAAATATATCTTGGATACCATTATGAATATGTAATGTAAGATCTGTAGTTCCCAATAAGGTTTTTTTTGTTTATGTTTCAATTTAGTGACACTATTTTTGTTAAATAATTGTATCCCAATGTTCATCTTGAATATTTGGAATGTTTCGTGGGATCATGACATGAAAATTGATTAAAAAAGTGGTTTTTGCGTATATTTCATGGCTTTCAAATGATTTTTAAAAACTATTGGTAGTTTCCCACGTAAATGTGCAGCCATGGATAGAGGCTTACACACATTTGGTTCATAGATAAGAAAAATGTTTAGAATGCCCAGGAAATTGCAAATAGGGTAGATTTTCAAAGAGTGGCTGAAAAATGATTTGGGAAATGATTGTAAAATCATGATGGTTAACTGTGCGGCTCATAATCATTGAGAAAATAACAAAAATTCCACCATGGTATTTTAAACTCCAATTAAATAATCTCATATATTTAATCCACTAGAACCATAGTGATGAACATGGATGACAGAAGCTTCCAAGAGGTGATTACACCTCAATTATTGTCCATTTGAAGCACTTTTGGTTCCAGATCAAATCCCCTTGTATGTATAATCACTTCCTTGCTTCCACATTTCGATTAGGGTTTCCATCTTTATCCCATCTCCATCAAATTCCCTAAAACCACCTTTTTCTATAGAACCATAGTTGTGGCTTCTAGGGATGATTTAATCTCTATCTAAGGTCATGATAATGAGTTTTTTTATCAACAGAATAAAGATATATGTTATAAGAGTTATATCTCTTGGGGTTTTTGTATAGATTTATTCATGTAGGGTATTATATTCTTTCCCACTATTGATTTGTTCTTAGTTATTTTTACATTATGTGATGTATTAGGTTCCTAAACTACCTAATGAAAACCTCGTGATCCCCGTAGGATGCATGAAGGGTGATGCGAACTATTTTAGGATCACCCATGGGGTGTGGTGAGATTTTCCAGACATTGTAATTAGTCATGTAGTGTATGTACTTTTTCAAAGAACCAAGAGACCGTAATTAACATGTTAATGTTTCTATGGGATATGAAAATGAAATGTTTGTGATGTGATTAAATGGGGTAATGTCTTATGGGGTTGTTTGGTTTCTATGTAAATGGGATTAATGGAAATATGATATGAGATATTTTTTCTACTTGAATATTCCTAGTGATATATGAATGGAAAATGGAAAATGAGGGTAATGGTTATAGGTTAAAAATGGAGAGTGTGTTAATGTATTGTGGAATATTGTTAAATTCCCATTTATTGATATTGTTTTGATGTTACTAATGTTATTAGATATGATTGGTTGTGATTGAGGTTGTGTGATATTAATGTTAAATAAATCATGTGAACATTTCTTGGTAGTGTGGTTTATTTACTTACAATCTATGCCAATGGGTTGAGATAGACCGATTCCCTAATCTCTACCCCACAATGAATTGTTTATAGAGGAGGATGGAGGTCCATTTCCCCTAATGGATTATTTACACCCGAAAAAATTATTCTTGGTGAGATGTTGTTGTTATTGTGACGATATTTATTATAGATACAGGGCTTGTATCATTCGCATGTGTCTTGAGAACATTTCTATGCCTAATCCATTGAATTCATGAGACGAGATAACTAATCCATGGGTTACTGAAATAGTAATATGGGTATAATGATACTAACTAATTATATTGGCTCCTCAAACTCTCTTATTTATTTTCATTTTGTATTTTCAATTCATGTAAAATCTATTTGACTGGATATTATATAGTCACCATTGTTGGCGGCCTATTGAGTTTTGTACTGACACCCTGATCTGGCTGACATTGGGTAAATGGGCAAATTACATGTTTGTAGGTCAAGAAAGAGGAAAGCACTTCTGGCCTGAGAAGGGAGAAGGTTTCGTTATGTGCATGGATGATGTATCATAATTGGAGCAAAGAACATTTTCGTTTTCCAATTTTTTGTATTTATATTGGGTTTTGGTTCACATGGAATTGTATCATGGAATGACATATTTTACCATTGGTTATGTTTGTACCCTGTTTGGGAGTTGGTTATTTGTTCATAGTGTTGGTTATTTTATATTGTTTCATCCAGTAATATTGTGGATTATTGTGGAGTACTTTGGTAAAGTGGGTATAATCCCCTAATGTGAGTTTTTGGACCCTCGCTGCTAGTCAGAAACCTCTGGCATATGGGGAGGTACACATGAGGTCATGTGGCAACCCAGCATGGGGAGAGAATTTGGAGGATTCTAGGTTAGGGATGTTACAAAGGAGTATCAGAGTAATTATTTTCATTTTCTTATTATTTGGGGGTCGTAGACAGGATATTATGATGTGTCAGATAACAGTAATGAGCTCATTCCTAGTATTAGTTGACCCATGTATATGAGAAAACCCATGACACACTGGGTGGTAATTATTGTTTTATGTGTGTTGTTATAGTTGAATGATATTTCAGTGTTGGGTGGTGCACATGTTCTGACATTTGACTGATTTGAGATATTTCATCCATTTCTCGAATGGAATGAGGTTGTGCATTAATGTATCGTTTATGGAACATAACAAAATAAGTGTCATGCATTATTATTGGAATAGACACAAGATGGGTGTTCATGGAATATAGAGTATAATTCATTTTACATGAAAAAATTTGAAGTAAATGTTTCCTAATAGTTGTAATGAAAATGGATGAATAGAAATAATCAAAATTATTGTCATAGGAAATATCATGTTTAAGGAAATGTTATCACCCTGTTAAATTTTGGGTTTTGATAAATTTTAGGGGATCATTCGGGGTCTAATTGAAAATGATTGCATAGTGATACTAAAATGGATAATGAATTTTGATTAATGGATGGTGTAAATGATTTAAAATGAAGACTGTAACAAGTTTATAAATGAGATATGTGTCTAAGATGAATGTATCGTGTTTTAAATGAATAATTGGTTTGAAGATGCGTTGATGAAATAATTTAGATTATGTAAATTGGTTACGCCATGTTGACCATGACCTATGGTGTTTATGGTATATGGTAGTGTTGTATGTGGGATGATAGTTTTTTATATATTATGATGAATGGTTTGTGTATGGTCTATAGCGTGAGATAATTTCTAATCGTGGTTATATATAATGATTAATTTATCCAAGAGTCAAGTGAAAAATAAAAATAAAATTAAAATGATTGATTTTAAAGGTGGGTATCATTTTGGTTGTCTATTTAACCCTTTTATGTATAGGTTGGGAAGTGATATTTCCATAGTCTTAGGCCTTGGACTTGGATTGTCAGGAATTACATGATATTATATATCCTAGTTTTTCTGTTTAGCGAACCCTTTTTAGGATTTTTGCCTTTGGGTTGTGAGGCATTGTTCAATAATGTGAGTAAGGAAAATCTTGTGGTTTTTTACCATACATTTTTCATCCTGGACTGTAAGGATGGTTCCTGGGTCTTGGTGTCCTTATGAGTAGATACCTTTCATGTTGAATTTTGAATCACAAGTAGAATGTTTGGATCATAGTGCTGATGAATGTGTACTTATTTGATATGGATCCTAGAGTAAATGGTTGTTTGGTGAGATTGGTACAGTGTTCACTGAAAGGGTGGTGAGAGTTATATTCAAGGGAATTTTGGTGTTCGTGTCAGTATATGTATGGTTTAGAGAGATGATCAAGGGAATTTCTAGTTTGTTACACCAGTCTAGTGTGTTGGTATCATACATTTTTTATGGTGTCCTATTAGAGAGTTCAGATATGGTTTCTAGTGATTATTGGTTTTTTTTCACATGAATATGCTTTAGATAATGATTGTGGGATTCAGAGTTATGTATGGTGCGTGTTGGGCCTAAAGGAGTCAGTGGTAAGGTTTTTGGTTAGTGGTTCTACTCGAGTAGTGGTTATGGGAAGATAGTTTCAGAAAATCAATGATGACCTCGTGGTCAAATATAAAAGAAGATCAACTACCTTGAGATAAGAGGGATGGGGGATGCTTCTGGAATGGTGTCAATGCATACTAAGTACCATAATGTTTTAGTAAATGCTATAGTGGTTCTAGTTTCATTGATAAGGCACTATAGTGTTTGAGATAGGATGTGAGGATTGTTTTGAAGTGTTGTGTCATATATAATCCTGACTCACCTATTTAGAAGAAAATTAATGGTGGTATCAAAGTTGTTTTTTGATCAAAAGATACATGGGTGACATATATGTTGTTATACTATTTTTCACGATGCTGGCACCTGAGATGAGGGAGGTTTCGTTGCCGATCATGTTGGTATGAATGGTTTGGTTTTTGGTGAGATGTAGAGGATGCCTTAGGGATTATGATGTTGACAATCAATGAGAAATGGTTAGGTATGTGAGTGGGAGATGCTATATGCACATGTTAATATTGATTTCTGTGAGACTATTGGTTTTAATGGTGTGGTATACCATTGCGCTTCAGTTGTGAGATGTTACAGACGCATCAGAAGAACTCGAGCACTATGTTGGATATAGTGCAACTTTAATTGTTGGTTCATGACTACATGGTTATTTGGTCATGGGGAGTGTAGATACTTCGTTGGAAATCATTCATGAGCATTTTTTGTGTATTATTGATGACACGTTTTCTGTAGGGGAGCTTGAGATATTTGTCTTGTCATGGTGTCCCATAGCTCGACATACAAAATGGATAAGTGGACGATTTTTTCATTGAAAACTTCTTAATGTACCTCATCTAGTGATGATCATTCCCAATATCTTGATATCTTCCAAGTTATGTTGAGAATATGTAGTGTTATTCCCTCAGACATGAAGGTGTTGTGTTAGGTGAGGACCTCAGGATGGAATAAATTTCAACAAATGTCATGGGATTCATTCACATAACCAGGGAACGAGCACTGGGTGACAATCATTTCATTGTTTTAGAAAAAATAAATATTTACCTTTCGATGTTTTTGGGTTCATCTTGTGATGAAGTGTAAAAAGTGGTAGTTGGAATACCTTATGGACCATAATGGTAACGACACTCTATAGGTGGGGAGGGATATGTCATTCCTAGAAACAGAGAAGAGAATAGTGAGATAATATAGTGGCACTATGATTTTACTGAGGGAATTGTATGGTGTTTATAAAATCCCATATGGAGGGAATATGGAAAATGTATGTCATGACCAATAATCTAGGTGTTAACATTGAGATCATGGTTGTTCAATGTAAATATTTTGATGTTTGTATTGATGTAGTATAAGGGTGTGGTTGGATATAACATCATTTTGTGGAATGAGGGTTTAGGTCCTAACAATCCAATTAAATCTGGGGAAAACATGGGTTATTTTTCCACTGCTAGTTTCAAAACATCATGAAGTTGAGGGAACCTTTGTCATGTGATGTGGGTACATACTGAGGGTTAATCTTGATGACAGTCTAGATGGAAGTAATGATGTGATTATGGAATTCTTCTAGAATTATGGGCATGGCCTATTTTAGATGAATGATATTTTAATGATAGGATTATAGTTAGTATAATCCTTAAAAAGGATACAAATTCGTTGTGTACCATTAGTGTATGGTTGGTGTTTACGGAAAATATAGTCAGTGACGGTCCGACCTGAGATGTTAAACTTGAATTTTTGGGGTAATAGTGACCTCGCATCGAGTTCATGTTATGGAGGAAAGTGACATTTTAAAAAATGATTTCTATGATTAAGGTCAGTTTTTTGATAATCATTGAATGTATTGTGTAGTAATTTCCACCTAAAAAATTTAATTGATGCAACTTGATGCCAATTTAGGGTAATTCCCCTATGGATATTCTATCATGGTGAGTTGGAACATGTTGGGTGATGTGAATGTTCAGTTGAGTATCTGGTGATGTTTCCCCAGAACTGTTTAACCGAAATAAGTTGGGAAGTGAGGTTGGAAGGACCTTGTATTATCCTTCTGGATATATTGAGTTGGTCACAGTTAGAGTTGGGGAAATGGAGGAAAATTAAGCCATGTGTTTTGGGTCATGGGTTGTTTAGAGGATCAGACCAACGGGGTGTTAATGGGTTCCAACATGAGGAAATAATGTTTTGTGTGATGTTTCTATGTGTACAGACTTAGGAAATATTGCCTATTTTTTCATAGGTAGACTTATTGATTTATGAATGGTTTTAGTGGATGAATCCTTGCGGAGAATCTACTTTATGTTGCAGGTAGTGGTGATGATGTATTGTGAGTCAAGACAGTGCATTGGTATACATTTCATGTTATCTTTGTTGTGTACAATGTGAAAATGGTAAAATGGGAAATGATATATAGTCCTAGTGGCGTGATATCAAATTAGGAAATCATAGTGATTCTTAGGAAGAGAGGCTCTTGGGAAAGTCATTATAATGTGGGGAGGTTGTAAGATCCCAAATTCCCTATAAGGATTGTTTTGATTATGTTTCAATGGAAGTCTATTATTTTGGTTAAATATGTGTTTCCAAAATTTCATGTGGAGACATGGTGTTGTTTTTGGGTTTCAGAACACAAAACAAGATGAAATAATAGTTTCTAGGTATGTTGCATGGTTTACGCATGGTTAGTCCCAATGGTGCAGAGTATCCCATGTATCCATGCAGTTATTGATAGAGGCCATCACACAATTTGAGTATGGATAGGAAAGTTATGTGTAATCAAAATGAATCTATGCAATGGAGTTTCATTGGAAAGTGGATGACGCATGATTTGTTCACACTTTGGAAAACTATGTGTCCTAGAAACATTGAGAAAATTAAAAAAAAAGTCATCCTGATATTTTAATCCCCTACACGGGATTTTCTTATATTCCACCCCCTGAAACCCTAGTGATGAACTCGGAAGACCTTATCATCCCTCAGGTGGTTATCCATTGATTCTAGGGAATTTGGAACTCTTTTTATTGCATATTGAATCCTTTGGTATGTATAATCTACAACATGATTCCTCTTTTCGATTAGGGTTTTTATCATTCTCCCATATCCATCAGAATCTCTAAAAAAACATTTTCTGTTGAACAATGGTTGGGGATTCAAGGGATTCTTGATTCTGGATCTATGTCTATTAATTAGTGTTTGTACATTAATACATTCAAGGTAGGGTTCTATGAATTATATCCCATGATTGTTTTTGTAGATTTATGCATATTGAGTTTTAATTGAGGCCCTATTTTGATGAGATCATGGTTCCATTTACATGATATGATTTATTGGGTGCCTAGAAACCTAATGAACCCTCATGATACCTGTGGGATACGTAATGGTAGATGTGAACTATTTTAGGATCATCCATGGGGTGTGCCCAGATTTTATATTCATAGAAATTTGTCAGGTTGTGAAATACCTTTGTGTAAGAACAAATATCCCATTAATAGCATTGGATGCGTTTTTGGGATTTGAAAATGATATTTTGGCGATGTGATTAAACAATATAACGGATTAAGGTGTTCTCTGGGTGGTATGTAAGGGGGATTAATAGGAATATGTTCTCTAATAATGTTTATACATGAATATTCTTTGCGATATAAGCATGGAATTTTAAAATTTAGATAAGCGTTTATAAGATATTAATGGAGAGTGTGTTAATAGACTGTGGTATAATATTAAATTAACATTTATTTATATTTTTATAATGTTCTTAATGATATTTTCTATTCATAGTTTTAATTTTTTTTTGTGGGATGAATGATAAATTGATCATGTGCACATGTATTGTTAGTGAGGGTTAGTGACTGCAGTTCTATTCCTATATGTTGGGATTGAAGATTCTCTAATGTCTACACCACAATGCATGGGTTAGAGAGGGGGACATTGGTCCATTTTCCCTTATGGTTTCATTCCACCCAGACTAATTCTTTGATTTGAGATATTTTTATTATTATTATGTGACATCCTAGAGAGATAGATATTGTATAAATCCCATATTCCTTGAGAACATTGATATTCCTAAACCATTTAGGTCATTAAACGTAAAAACTAAACCATAGAAAATTTAAATAACAATAAAAATCTAATGATACTAATTAATGAAAATGTATTCTTGAACTATATTATTTATTTTTAGTTAGTCTTCACTTTTCATGCATCATTTATTGGACATGATATTTTATAGACACCACTGGTGGTGACCTACTGAGTTTGGTACTCACACCTTCATCTGGTTGTCGTTGGGTTCTTGGGAAGATTTCATGGATACAAGAAGGAAATAGTCTAAGGCCTCATGTTGGAGATGTGAGTCAGGTTCACTATGTATATGGATGTCGTATGGGACATGGAACCAATAACATGTTTCGATATCTACTATTTATATTTATTTTTTGTTTTTATTCACTTGGAACAATGTAAAGACATAACATATTTTACCTTTGGTTTTGTTGGTACCCCATTTGGGAGTTGGTTATTTATGCATAGTTTTTCTTTTTTTATTTCCTCATTTTATATTTTTTAATTATCTGGCATACTCTAGTAAAGGGTTATAGTCTCCCCTTATGACTATTTAGACCCTCCCTACTAGTCAACAAACTCTTTTATACCGGGAGGCACAGTTGTGTTCAAGTGATGACCCTACGTTGGGAAATGATTCATTGGATCCTAGGTTAGGGATGTTACATGTACAATGTGAATCCACATGCATCTATTAGTTTGAGATTGAAAAACAATTTTATAAAACAATTTTCCTTGAATACCCTTTTCATACAGAATGATTTTGTTTTACATTAAAAACATCATTATTTTAAAACTCATTAATCTGAGTACAAAAAATAATTTAAATATATATTAAAAAATAAATGTATTCATATCTAAAAATATAGCTATGTGTGAATATAACATGATACACAAGTGAAACTAGATGAATGCAGTCCAACATGGAAGCACTACGTCCAAGGGAAATAAACAAGGCTAAACCCATCGGTAAGATCACCATGTCTATATCAAAGGAGTGAAAATATTATATTTAAATAAAGAACCCCATACCAACTATTTCCATATCAAAACCATCATTGAATACTTTTGACAAACCCATCATGTGAAAAAAATATTTTTTAAGAAAAATACACTTAAGACTATTTCACAAACCATCCCAGATTTTCATTCCTTAAAAAACATATCATTTCCCAAATAAATTAATTTTATAAATAAAAAATACTAATTTCACAAGAATTAATTGTGAAAGAAGGAGGTATTCATTTTATAGAGACATTTACTTGATGAAAAATGAAAAAAAAATCTGTAAACCTAGTGATGGTGTAGGAGTTGATAAAATCTTAATGAAATCTTATTTTATAAGTAAAAATCACAATCATATTGTATCCACTATAATATGTTTTTGTTTAATAGAAGAACCCTCAAAAAATCTTCCTTTATTTTTCTCAATAAAAAATACAAGAAAAACATGAGTGAATGAATGGTTTAATAGATAAAAACTACGTTATGAAATGATTAAAATCCCCTCTTTTTGATTTAAAATTGATATAATTACTACTTCAGAGTTTTCAAGTTCATAATAAGTGTCTAATATTACAAAAACCCACCACCATGCCTTAGTGTAGATGATCAAGCTTTATTTTCCTAGAAATGGCCTCTGACATTCCTTGGTAGATCCTAATTGATAGTGGATGATATGGTAACCATATTGACCATGCAATCCTCTGGTAAATTTCATTATTTGTTCCACTCAAGTGATGCCCATGTGAGAAACTTCATGTCCAGGGAATGATCCAGACTATTTTGAACAAGAAAATATCAAAAAATGATTTTTATTCCACCAATAACAACTAATGTTTCCAAAACATAAAATAAAAACCCCAAAATTCAAAATAAGGTATGGTAAACTAAAAAAAAATTGGGAGAAATTTAAATGGTGTTACAAATAATTTAGTATTCCAATTAATAGAAAATGTAATAGTTGTATGATATATATGCTTATTATATATAAGCACTGGTCAACTAGATATTATTATTTCTCTATTACTATGTGTGAGATTTCATTAATGTGTTATGGATTCCTTTTAAAATATATAAAAAATATTTTTTGTGACTTGAAACGTTTATTTGAACATTTTCATTTTCATTTTTTTGTAATTTCTTTTCATTCAACACTTTCTAATATTCTGACATTGATGGTCATAGATTATACAGAATGTGTACTTATAGAACATGTACTTTTCTATTAGAGTCTCTAGTTTCATATTCAATAAATCCATATCATATAATAACACTATCTAATATAGAAGATAAATATATAATATTTGGATGTTACAGCTCTCAAGTGTTATGTATTCAACATACGTTCATGTATTTTGGTTTTGAATTAACTGAAAATATAATTTATTGTGATATTATTCATGTAATTTATTTTTCTAAAAACCCATTACATCACTAATGAGATAAAAATATTGTAACATCCCGGTTCTGAAAGCCACCCAGAGGTGCCCCATACCTGTTGGTCACATGTTCGCAAGCGCATTTCCCCAAACACCAGTGGTATCCAACTAGTAGTGAGGGCCTTAGGTGTGATAGTGTGGAAACTATGCCCTCATTGGAAGAGTACACAACCGAAGTAAATGAAACATGAAACAACAGATGATGTGAATATCCAACAACAATGATCAAGTAAATAGCAGAAGACTAAAACAAATAACAATAGGAGATCATATGTATATATGAAATTATGCATGATACATATCTAGGAAAACAGCCTAATAGGTCACAATGGTGGAAATACAAACAGTACAAAAACAAGTAGAAATGAAAAGATAAACAGCTCCTCAGCATCAGAAGCCTAAGCATGGTCACATGCTCTCCTTCTCCAAGCAAATAAGTACTAGAAGTCGAAGGGCCCTTTCCCTTGTCTATACCTTCAACAACATAGTCTTTTTGGGCCCAATAGAATGACCCAACATGGTGTGAGACTAAACCCCAGTTGGAAACCACCCGATGATCTGTGCCTCACAGTCAGTGAGTATATGTCAGGTAATAATACAGTAAGTATTATATAGTAACAATAATCAACAAGTAGTAATCAGTAAGCAGTAACCGGATGATAATCAATAGTAAACAATCCACAAAACAACAAGAATCAGTGAATCAAATAAGTAACCCTAACACGAACCCATCTAATAAGTACTCACAGCCAACCACTCTAGTCATATTAAAGAAGTACCAACATTCTTCTGTGAAGTGCACTCAGCCTAACCCCTCTGGTTTTGTCATACAAAATTATAATACATTCTGGGGATGCATTGTTGGTCAATTCCCCTTATGTTATAGGGTATTCAGGGACTCAATGAGGAAGATCTCACGGTATAACCCTCTTATAACCCCATGGTATTGAAACTCTCTGAAGAATCTCACTTCTTCGATTTCTACTAGTCTAAGGTCTACCAAAGACTCTCTAAGGAAGCTCACTCGGTAAATTCCTTCTTTATCCTAGAATGGTTTTAAGGAAATTCAAACATTTAAAGACTCTCTGAGGAGGCTCACTCGATCTATCCTCATGTAGCCTATTATATCCAAGACTTTCTAGGAAGCTCACTCGGTCTATCCACTATAGTCTATAATAACCAAGACTCCCCGAGGAAGCTCACTCAGTCTACCCTCTTGTAGTCTATAATAATCATAATTCTCTGGGAAGCTCAGCCAGTCTATCCTATATTGTCTATAGCACCTAGTTCTCACGGTCTCGTGCTAGTCAGTTCATAAAAATTCTATAAGTCCAAAGTACACCTATAGAGTTACATGGCTATTCAGTCTACAACATAACAAGTATGTCAAGAAATATCATCCATCCTATGGTCACAAAGAATGGAAAACAGGTGTAATATCCAAAGTATAACAAATCCCGAAGGTCATAACAATAACAAGTAATGGGTAAAAAATCAAAGAATATCAATTATCCTCAAACATGATCAAATTACCTCTATACAAGCTTACATGCAATGTAGAAAAACAACAGGGGAAAACGGTAAAAACGCAAAACCCCGTTCACGGTTATTAGTGTAATTATCACATAAAACTCAAATACATCAAATGGTAAGTCACAAAACACCTACCTTGGTGCTATAATATCAATATACATGAACAAAGATGCATGATTCTCTTTAGAACGTTGTAAATCTAGGAAGACACACAAAACGTTCAACCCATGATATATCGAGAAAGTGGGAAAATCATGGAATAAAACTCATTTAGAAGGAAGAGCTCACCATTTTTGTTCCAATGCATTATACTGTGGTCGATTAGGAAAAAATACGGAGGATCGAGGGCTCAAGGGATGTTCATAGTCGTACTGGCACTCATGGTTGAAGAACCTTGAGAAGAATAAAGGTATGCCGATTAGGCGCGACCCCAGTCCATTAAATGAAAAAAAAAATATAGTACATGGCGTGTACTTCTAGAGTACATAGTGTGTACTTAACTTTTCTGTACTCCTCACTAAGTGGCCTCCACATCTCCCCTACACACTGTGTGTGTGGCCCAGACATGGCTAGCTCACGACCATACATGGCATGAATAATTACGGTGTGTACTTATAAAGTACAAAGTGTGTACTCTGGAAATTTTCATATTTTCCACATTTTCTCAAAATCGACCAGAAAAGGGAAAAAATACCTGAAAAAAATATATGTGTTCTTAAAAACTTCCCCCTTAATGAAATTCATCCTCGAATCTCACTAAAAAGGCATAGAAGAAGAAACCCCAAATAGCTTTGGCCACTACAATTGTACATCGACATCCCTCTCCCTGGTCTTGTCCAGTACTCGCCTGTGCTCCCATAGCACCCGTACTAGAGGAACAGACCAGCCACAAAGAACATTCATACTGCAATAGACAATCTGGATAGGATGCTCTTCAAATGAAGCATCATCTTCAAGCTCAACCTCCTCGGGTTGAAAAACATGACATGGTTCTGAAAAGTAACGTTGGAGCTGAGAAACGTGGAAAATGTCATGCATAGCCCGATACCTCTGAGGTAACTTCAACTGATAGGAAATCGGCCCAACTCTATTCAACACCTCAAATGGCCAGACATAACGCGGTGAAAGATAAACCTATCTCTGAATCATCTTGTGTCCCAACATCAGTTTGACACGCATGAAAACCTGATCCCTGACCTCGAACTCTAGAGGTCGTCTCTTCTGATTTTCATAAGACTTCTGTTGAGACTATGATGTATCCATCCTCTTCCAAATCATCTCTATCTAGATAGAGGACTCTTAAACAAGACGAGGTCCCAGCAAATCTGCATGTCCTGCCTCCATCCAGCACAAAGGTGATCAGCATGGCCTAACGTTCAAAGCCTCATATGGTGCCATCTGAATAATTACCTGAAAACATTTATTATAGGAAAACTCCACTAGAAGAATATTCTTCTCCCAAGAACCACCAAATTCTATAATGCATTCTCAGAGCATATCCTCAAAAACCTAGATCATACGCTCAGACATGCCATCTGTCTAGGGATAGTTTGCTGTACTCAAAAGTAGCTGTGTACCCAAAGCCCTCTAAAGGCCCTGTCAGAAAAGAAAAGTGAAACCCACATACCTATCTGAAACAACAGAAAGTAGAACTCCATGCAGACGTACAATCTCTCAGTTGTACAACCATCCCAACTCATCCACACTGAAGATCTCCTTGACCGGCAAGAAGTGAGCAACCTTCACAAGCCTGTCAACGATAACCCAAACAGCATCACTCCCTCAGGGTGACCTCAGTAACCCGGTCAAGAAGTCCATCGTGAAATAATTCAACTTCCACACTGGAATGGGAAACTTTTATAAATGATCTTCTGGTCGTTGATTCTCTACCTTCACCTACTGACAAGTAGAACATCTCATATTGAATCCATCAAAATCTATCTTCATACCTGGCCCCCAAAACTAGGGATGAAGATCCTGATACATTGTGGTGACACCCGGATGAACTACCCAAACAGAGGAATGAAAATACCACATCAACTCCTTGAATATGTCTGCTGACACACATACACATCACTAGAAACACAAGATCTCATCCTCGCCCATGGTCTATACATGAAGAGGGTCCTTTTAGGACAAACTATCCCGTAAGACTAGGTCTTCTGAATCGGATATCTACCTCATCCGTACTCGATCATGATGTTTAAAGGTAATAGTTACAAAAGATATGTAAAGTATGTCCCTGTCTGTCGTGTACCTCCAGATTCTTCTCAGATAACAGAGCCATAAGCTACCACTCACTGCTGGCCTCCTGGTCTGCATGTATTTGAGTTCTCCTGCTTAGCACATCAGCAACTGCATTTCCCTACCCAAGCATGTAAGAAACTCAAAGTCGAAGTACTAAAGATACTCAACTCACATACGCTTTCTTAGATTCATGTCCCACAGAGTGAAAATATATTTGAAACTCTTTTGGCTAGTGAAAATCACAATGTTCTCTCCATGAATAATGTGTCTCCAACAACGTATGGCATGAACAACAAATACTAGCTTTAGATCTTGGGCCATGTAGTTCTTCTCATGTGGCCTCAATTGTCGAGACCTGTACGCAACAAGTATGTCTCCTTGCATAAGCACAACTCCCAGTCCAACACCCGAAGCATCAAATTAAACGGTATAACTCTTTACCAGCTCTGGAAAGACTTGTATCAGTGCTGTTGTCAACCTCCCATTTATTTCCTAAATGTCTGACTCACAAGAATATGACCATAAGAAATTCACCCCATTCTTGGTCAGACTTGTCAACAGTGCTACAAGGCATGAAAAGTCATGTATGAAACACCTGTAGTATCTTGAAATCCCTTGAAAACATCAAAACTAAAAGATGTTCTTCGGCTGCTCCTAGGAAACTACAGCTCTCACTTTTTCTGGGTCAAATGATACTCTTTCCTCTGAGATAACATGTCCCATGAAGTTAATCTGATCCATCCAAAAGTGGCACTTTGAAAACATATCATATTACCGATGCTCTCTCTTTATACTCAAAATGATCTCAAGATGGGTATCATGGTCATGTCATGTATGAGAGTACACCAAGATATCATCCACAAAAACCACAACGACGGAATCCAAGTATGGATAGAACACTCGGTTCATCAGTGCCATAAAAGCTGTTGGCACATTGTTGAGACTGAATGGCATGACTATATACTCATAGAGGACATAACTATTCCTAAATGATGTAAGAGGTATATCTGTTGTCGAATACACAACTAATGATAGTCGGATCTCAATTCAATCTTTGAGAACTCTCGGGATACTCATAGTTGATCAAAGATGTCATCGATCCTCAGCAGGGGATATCAGTTCATAACTATCAACTGGATCAACATTCGATTATCCACACAAAGCCAAAGGGTACTGTATACCATCTTCCCAAAAAGTATAGGCTAACCCCTAGGAGAGGTATTGGGTCAGATGGAACCCATTTCCTATAACTCCTCCAACTGCTTCTTGAGCTCCTGAAACTCAGGTGTATCCTTCCAAAAAAAGATTAATGGACACTAGTGCCACTCCTGGAACAAGCTTAATCGAGAATTCTACCTCACACTCCAGAGGTAAACATGAAAATTCCTCTGGAAAGACATCCATAAAATGATCCACCACTAGAGGAATGTCTAACTGTGAAGTCCCCTGGTCATCCATATAAAGATTTGAAATCAAGGATGTAACTCCTCCTAGCACATGATGCTCTAGTTTAACTATATCCACCTGGACATCCCAATCACCTCTATGGATAAATGATCTGCACTCTGGTGATACAAAACTCACACTGCGGTTATAGCAATCGACGACAACTTGGAATAAAACTAACCAGTCCATACTGATAATGACATCATATCCTATCATCTATAGGAAATAGAGGTCCAATAAAAAGTGAGATCCTACAACATCAAGTGGGAACAATCCGCACTGACGTATGCCAGACATCCTTGTTCCCAACAGTGTACCATGAGTCAACATGTTGACAGAAGAAACTATACAGAGCCCAAGGCTCTCCGCAACAGTAATAGAGATAATGTTATGTGAAGCACCAGTATCGAAAACTGATGATGATAAAACTGAGGCTACTAATATCATAACTCGAACTGTAGGAGAAATGTGATCCTAGTTTTGACAGGTCTTCTCCTCCACAAAAATTTGTCTCGTACCACAGCCCTGCGCCCCTAGCTGACTACTCTGAGCTGATCCACTATACTATCACTGGTAACATGGTTACTAAGCACGACAGTTGTGACCCCCACCTCGGCCCGAACGGCCAGAAGAACTCCCATTCCCAGACTGGTGATAAACTGTCAATGCATCTCCTATACGCAGGGTCATAGAAGAACCCCTACCACTAGCTGTAGGTGAGAAGATCTGATAAAAATTCTAAAGATGGCCCATATTGCCACATGATCGGCACTCTATCAGGTCTCTCTGACACTAAGGCCTAGTTTTCTGCTCCAACCTCAATGGTAGCATACTTCCTGGCTTCCCGAAGATACATTCCACCTACCCTGATCTCCTTTAGAGTGTACCCTGTGGTGATTCCTTTTATCAAAAGGAGGAACACTAGCTCTGGAGGTCAAACCGCCCTGGCTCATTGCTCCAAAATCTCTCAGATTTTGCTCAGTGATCAGTGCCTAGTTGTTGATCAAGGAAATTGAATTCAACCTGAAGATATTCACCTGGGAATGGATCTCCCCCCTGAGACCATTCTCAAACTTCCTATCAAGGAACAACTCATCACCTGCTGGAATAGTCATGAAGCACTGCAGCTTAGTAAAATTAGACGAGTACTCCATAACAAAAAGAGTACCCTCCTCGAGACTCCTAAACCCCTGGGCATAGTTGGACCTCAAGGTATCTGGATAGAATTAATCATATAAGATGCATCAAATCTCATCCCAAGTCAAACTCTGTTGGCTCCCTGACTGTGAGATCTCTTCCCACCACCTATTGGCGGTGTCTTGGAGAATATAAGTAGCATGCTTTACCCATTATAGGGAGGTATCTCTTGATGCTTGAAGATCGTCAGCGTGGCCTCTATCCATGGCTCTACAACCTAGGTTCCTCCTTCTCCTATGAATGTAGGAGGATGTTGTAGCTGGAGAACCTACTTGACTTGGCCATAGATGGGACAGGAGGCAGCGCTCCCTGAATGGTCTGCATCATCCTCAGGAATCCTCCATTAACTGCGCATCGGTGCTTGCAACAGGTATAACGGCTGGTGCCAAGGCTGGAACAACAGGAGGATCTGCAAGAGTTCCCTGATCGGCCTTATCCGACGTCTGATCACCGTCTGGTAACTGACGTATGACTAGATGATGTCTCAGAGTCATAGCTCTGAATGATCAGAAGCACACCATAGATCAAGATTATCAAGGACTGAGAAAACAAGAGCAGAAAATGGGAACAGGAGGATGAAAAACTCAAGTGTCACTAAACATTAATACACGAGATGTATAAAACTACATAGTGTGCTCATTAATTCCATTCACATGGGCATGTACTTCTACCACCTTTGGCCATGTAACACCCCAGACTACATGGTGTGTTGTCCAACAAACATATCATGTACCTCATCTCGATTACCCTACCCAAGTATCCTTACATGGATAACTCACACGGTCCTCTTAACCATATACTACATGGCGTGTTCACTAAGGACACGACGTGTACTAGAAAAGGTTTCGGTGACCCGTGTTATTACTTACATGGTTGGCTACATGGCTGACCCTTACTCGGTGTGTTCCGAACAATCCCAACTTGTAGAGGAGAGATAACACCATCCCATGTTGTTCATGACATGGACGAGTACCTAGACAAGACTACACATCATGTTCATACAAAACTTGGTGTGTACTACACGAGCTTCCCAGACCCATGTTGTTAGTGAAACGACTGGGTACATGGCTCACTACTACATGACGTGTAACGACTACACATGTCCTATCTTTGAAAACCTTTTCACAACCCCATGTTTTTGCTCACACATTCAGTGATGTGGTTTAAAACTATACAGCCTGTAGCCAATTACACGCCACGTATTCTGGGTATTTCCGGGCAGTAGCTCAGAAACTGCACCGATACCCAGAAAACACTGAAAAAGAAGCATTAAGGTGATGAATTCTGATCTGTGAGGGACCATAATCACCACGAATCAAAGAATTGAATATTCTATATATCATATACATGGTGAATAAGTCAATGATCCAGCATGTTCCGATTCATGAGGTCCCATAACACCTCAAGAACCAAAATTTGGCATTCATTTAAGCAAGGCACAATACAAAAAATTCCTCTATCAAACTGCATGGATTCTATCAAAGCATCAATCAAAATAGCATACATAATCTACATAACGTCTATCACAAAAAAATTCAATCTCTAATTCAACCTAGATGGCATGAAAAGAATGAATGGAATGTGATTTATAACACGTGCATATATGATGCATAGATGGCATACCCTGATCTCTTTGGGGTGCAATAGAGAGAGAACCGCAATGACACAACAATAAAAACAAAATGAATGTGAATCACTCTAGCTGGAATCATATCAACCGTAAAATCTCAAACCATAAAAATGAAATAACGAGGTAGAATGGATTTTCTATGTAAATTGGTTAGCTACACCCGGGCTCAACTTATTACCATGTACTGAATCCATCCTATCACTAGATAAAGGCTCCAAATAGTAAATCAAAAGAAAAGAATTCCTCTGATACCACTTTGTGACATCCCGGTTCCGGAATCCACCCAGAGGCACCCCATACCTGATTGGTCAAATAGAATCAAGAGCATTTACACACACACCAGAGGCTGCTGACTAGAAGTGAGTGTCTTGGGTGTGATAGTGGAGAATCTATTCCCTCATTGGCAGAGTACACAACAGAAATAATCAAAACATGCTCTAGCGGAAGCATTAAATATCCAACAATAATGTTCAAGTAAACAGCGGAACAGTAAATCATATAACCATTGAAACAGATATGTATATATGAAATGATTCACGATACATATCTAGGAAAACAACCAAACTGGTCACAATGCTAGAAATAAAAATAGTACCAAAAGAAGTACAAAAGAAAAGATAAACAACTCCTCAGTATCGCAATAATGAGCCTGGTCCCATGCTCTCCTTCTCCAAGAAATCACATTTCAGAAGTCGAAGGGAACATTCCCTTGAATATACCAGTAACAACATAGACTGTTTGGGCCCAAAAACATGACCCAACAGGGTGTGAGACTAAATCCCAGTAGGAAACCATCCAAATATCTATGCCTCCCAGTTTGTGAGCATATGGCAGGTAATAGTACAGTAAGCAGTAAACAGTAACAGTAAATAGCAGGCAGTAATCAGTAAGCATTAACATGATGATATTCAATAGTAAAAAATCCAATGAACAAAATGCAACAGTGAAGCAAACAACTAAACACAACAAGAACCCCTTTGGGAAGTACTTCCAGCCAACCCCTCTGGTAATATCAATGAAGTACCAATAACCCTCTGGGTAGTGCACTCAGCCTAACCCCTCTGGTTTGGTCATACGATGTTATAAGAATCAATGGGGAAGCTTTCTCGGTCAATTCCCCTAATAGTCCAGGGTAGTCTGGTAATCTCTGAGGAAGATCATGTGGTCTAACCCTCTTATAGCCCCAAGGTTTAGAAACTCTCTGAGGAATCTCACTCGGTCAATTCCTCCTATAGTCTCAGGTCTACCACAAACTCTCAAATGAAGCTTACTCAGTCATTTGCATCTCTAGCCTGGATACTTTTTAAGGAAATTCTAACAAGTAATGACTCTCAAAGGAAGCTCACTCGGTCTACCCTCTTGTAATCTATAATATCCAAGACTATCATGGAATCTAACTCGGTTTATCCCCTATAGTCTATAATAACCATGACTCTCTGAGGACGCTCACCCAATCTACCCTCTTGTAGTCTAAAATATTCAAGACTCTCTATAAATCTCACTCAGTCTATCCCTTATAGTCTATAACACTAGGTTGTCACGGTCCTACACCAATCAGTACATAATGATTCTATAAGGCCAGAGTACACCTATATAGCTACTTGGCTAATCAGTATACACCATAAAAAGCATGTCATGAAATATCATCCATCCTACAGTGACAAGGAATGGAAAACAGGTATAACGGCCAAAGGCTAAAAAATCCCAAAGGTTATAACAAGAACAGGGCAAGGGGAAAACATCCAAGAATAGAAATTATCCACAAACATGATAAAATTACCACGACACAAGAATACAAGAAAGGAAGGAAAACAATATGGGAAAAATAGTAAACACACAATACCTCATTTATGGGTATTGGTGGAATTTGAACATAAAACTCAATGACTTTGAAAGGTAAGGCACAAACCACCTACCTTGGTGCTAAGAGATCAATATACGTGAACCACGATGCATGGTTCTCTTTATAACGCCATAGATCTATGAAAATGCAAAAAAAAAATCCATCCCACGATATCTCGAGAATGAATGAAAATCATGGAATAAAATCAAGAAAATTGAAGAGCTCACCGCTGCGGTTACATCGCAATCGACAGTGGTCGATTCAGCAAATAGACGGAGGCTCGGGGGCTTGGAGGATGATCATAGATGTACTGGCGCTCCCGATCGAAGAACCTTGAGAAGAAGATAGTTTTGTCGGTTAGGCGTGACCCTGGTCTATTTAGTGAAAAAAATGTATACGACGTGTACTTCTGGAGTACACAACATGTACTTAGCTTTTCTGTACTCCGCTTTAAGAGGCCTCCACATCGGCCCTACACATTATGTGTGTTTCTCTCGGACACGGGCAGCACAAAACCTTATGTGGGATCAAAGTACACGGTGTGTACTTTTAAAGTACATGGCATGTACTCTGAAAATTTCTATATTTTCCACTATTTCTCAAAAACGACCACAAAAGGAAAAACATACATGAAATGAAGATTCAGGATCTTACAAATATATATGTAAAACATCATTTAATTAGGAAATATTCTCCTTAACATTATTAGATTCTAAAATAATCTTGATAATACTCTCACCCAAAATATATATTCTATAAATTTCTTTCACATTAGATAGTTTATGGGAATGATCAATATAAATTGATATTCAATTACATTCCCCTTTATCCTCTCTCAATCATTTGAAAAACACCTAAAAATGGGGGTAAAATTATTCAAGATGTAACTTAAATGTAAATATATAATAATTAAATCTAAATCGCTAAATATTTAATAATTTTAAACATACATTCATCGAAATTTCAATCAAAAAAATATATAAAATTTATTAAATATTATATTTTATAATTCAATATGTTATAATATTTAACAACAATTTATATTTATTTTGTGTGAAAAAATATTATAATTTCATGTATCTTATAAAAATTATAACTATAAAACACAAATATAAAAGAAAATAAATTTGGAATTTTTAGATAAATCATATTCAGAAATAGAATATACATTAAACGTATTAGAATATAAAATTTAGGAGGATGTTAAATTTTATTCATCATATTGTTTGTTAAATATTTTCGTTATGGTATTCACTCTAAGTAAAAATTATTTATTTAAGGGTTATAGTGTTAATACTCATATGTTTTTAGATTCTAAAATGGGGAGATTTTTGTGAAAAAATAAACAATGGGGGATACATAATATATTATTTTTTATGATTATTTGTTTTTTTAAATCATAATGAGAGAATTGTTTTTAAAAATTAAAGTCTTTATGTTTTCATTTATCATTATAATATGTTTAAATGATATTTCTTGTAGATAAAAGTTCTATAAGTTCATATTTTGTTGGGGTTAATATTTTAGTGGATAATGTTTTATATTTTTATTATTTATATTTCCAATATATTATGAATATTACTAATATGTCTCATTGAAATAATTGTATAAAGATAATTTTTAATATATTGAAAATATAATTTTCATACCTTTATATAGTTATTTAAATTTGAAATTTCATTGTGCATCTTATGATTCATAAAAAGTGTCATGTTGTTAAAGAGAATATTTTTGGAGATGATTTGTAAATAACTCAACTATATATTTTGTTGGAAATTATAATATACATTTTATACACTTTTAATTAAACATTAATTTTTTTTAATTTTTTCAATTTTAGGATTAATATATGGAAAAATAAATTTTCTTTTATGGTTTATTTCACCACACATACAATAATTCCTATAATATAGAAAAAAATTCATTAAAATATTTTAATTTACACATAGTTCATGTGAAGATAAATAATATTCTTTTTATTTATTATAACTATTCTTGATGATTGTGGATACTGAGTGTTGATGGATAACTTATAAATTGGAACAAAAATTCATTTATAATAAAATATATATCATTATTAATGAGCATTATAAAATTCATTATTTATTTTAAAAACTTCTAACATGTTTTTCATTACTTATCTTCTAATTACTGTGATAGATTTCTTTTTGTGTTTTTTCTAAGACATATACTATGTGACATTTATATTTGTGTAATTCATTAGCATATCCCATTTTTGTTCAGTGTGTTTCCAATATTGAATGATCAATGGATTCTTGTGATATGATTGAGTTTTGGTATCTTATTTATCTGATCATTGTATTTAAAGGATATAATGATACATGAACATTCCATTGTTTTTATGTTGAGGGATTTTATAGATTTTAGGGATTATAAGATGGGTAACTTGAATCAAGTTGAATGATTCACCTTACACATTGGGTAAAATTGTCACTATATAATATCTTTTATATGAGAATTTAGATTCCAATAAAATATTTATTGTTTTTAGAAATATCTACTATATATATACTTTCTAGTTTTTTATTTTCTGTATTTTTTGAGGATCCCAAAAATTTATTTTCCTCTCTGTTTATAAGATTTACACATATTTATATTTCAAATAAATTAATATTGAAACCATAGATATTTTATTTTTTATTTTTTACACTAATATATTATGGGTTA
Source organism: Viscum album (assembly GCA_963277665.1). Taxonomy (NCBI): domain Eukaryota; kingdom Viridiplantae; phylum Streptophyta; class Magnoliopsida; order Santalales; family Viscaceae; genus Viscum; species Viscum album. The sequence goes on from OY728148.1 coordinate 1,250,405,482, forward strand.
ATCAAATTATCATAACATACAATTGTTTCACACCATTAGAATGATAAAAATGTAATGTCACAATTTGACTATAATTCACCGCTTAATTGGTGTTTTCATAACCTATAATATATGGTATAATAGATAATGAATGTAATAGAGGATCCCAATGTTGATATAACACGATGTTTACCTTTATATAATTTAATTATGGAATCCATCATCAACCACTTTATTAAACTGTAAGAAATCCCACCATACCCTACAACTACATCCCTCCAATAATTATAAATGGGGAGAGTACAATGATTATAGATGTAATTACTCCCCATGGATCACCTATACTCAGTCTGTTGAATCCAAGGATTAGTGATTACTTATTTGGGGCAAAATATCTCTTAAAATGACATTAGATTCATCCAAGAGTTTATGGAAATAGAGGTGGATGAAAGGAATTATTGAGATCCCCTAAATTTATATCTAGGTTGTAAAAATAAAATCACCCAATGAAAAGAATATACCACAACATTACACATTTTTTATAAGACCATAATTAATCCTACAATTAAATATGAAAAATATTATTTTTCTATCTACTCTTTGAATAATAAACCACGTATCTTTCATAGATCCAATAAAATCAGGGAAATACAATCGAATTAGGGATACCTATACTATATAGAATCCATACTCTGAACCCCACTATACATATCATTACTAAAGGATCCTCCCAGTATCATCAATAATTGATACACACAATGTGATGTTATAAAATGGTCCAAAAAATACATCAGATACCTCTCAAATGATTTTTATCCCTGAGAATAAAAAATCACAAAGCAAAGTCCTATTACACTACAAACCATAACCTCCCAAAGCAATTCATCTCAAACGAGATCTCTCTTTCACCTAAATAAAATAAAAATGGTAAAAGTTTGTCAATTTATTCAGAAATAAAGCAACCAAACACATTAATAAATTATGTAAACAATAATCTCATAATTCATAAAGATATATTCTAAAAAATTATATTCTGGGAACACATTTGTGACTCTCATTCCCCTATAATATCCATTATTACATTATGCATCTCTAGTACTCAACCCAAGGTAATATTATTCACATGAAACAATTTCTCCCAGGTATTGTATATATAATCCAATATTTATAATAATCTCAGGTCATCATCAATATATAAATATCTATATTTTATGGCATAATAATATACATAATGATTTTTCCAGAGTTAGGGCACATATACGACTTTATAGATCCTGAAAAATTATTGTTAATGTACCAAATGATATACCAGCATTCCGACAAGTTTTAAAAAACAGATGGATAGAAGAAATAGGGAGAGAGATTAATCACTAAGAGATTCAATTTTTATTGATGATGCAGGTAATGTTATAAGAAAAGATGGTACTAACCCAAAAATATTTAATCCTCCTTAAATGATCAACAAAAGCCTTATGATGATTTGGTTACACCCTTTTCCACTCCATGGTAATCTAAATATTATTTAATAGGCTATTAAACACATATGTACGAAGAAATACTAACTCCATAACATCATTACAATAATTAAATAATGATAATACCACCAATAAAATGTCTCAAATAAGACCACACTAATTTTATTCAAAAATATATTGTTAAATAACAACTTATCCAAGGTAAATCACATCACCTAGGTCCCAAAAAAATATAATATGTAATCAAAATAAATATCATAGTTTTTTAAATGAAAACTATTTCATTATGTATAATTATGGATTTAAATTAATTCTATTGAAAAATTAGAATACAATGCAATTAAATTATCAACTTCATACACTCAAGGAAAAATGATTATCCTGGTTGTAAATGACTTTCCTCAATACCATGTGAAGTCGCAACAAATCATTGATATACCACCTATCCAAAACCTCTATATCACCCAACATCCTAATATATAGAAGTGGTCTGACATCATTAACAGATCCATAACCACCCATATATTATCTTCTTATCCATCAAATCATTGTAGAATTATGAAGACCACATTTGATAAATCCTCCCATTTCCACTTAGGGACAAACAATGACTACAAAGAAACATCTAGAAAATGATACTCCATCTTAACCTAATGTAATTATAAGATCAACGACATGAAATATTCCACTTGCTAATTCAGATTGGTCAACAAATAATTACCAATTAGGGTATAATATGTTGTGGATTCACCATGATTCCCAACAATATTTGGGTAATGAAACTCCTAAATAATCACCTCACATACAATCAATGAAATAAGACTACTCCTTTAAATCATAATATAATACCATTAATCCTTTATTGATACCTATAAGGAGAAATTAATAAATAAATGATATTTTATCAACTCTACCATTTAGTCCCCAATCTAAGAATCCTCCACCACTATATCAAGAACAACTTCACTATCATCTAAAATAAGAAAACCTCTTCCACCAAACTCTACTAAATTTAGATACATTTACAAAATATTCTTGATTTATCAACAAAAAATTAAATATTATTATAGTAATATATACTGACGAATTATTACTTTCTACAACTACTACAACATAAGCCTTTCTAAGGGTATAAAAGATCACATTGTTATAAATGCGGAGATACTTCATCCATGTTCACTGTAGATGATTCAGATCCCACTATAATAAACAATACCTTACGAAATTAGGATCTACAATTACTAAAAAGAACACACAAATAGATTTATTTTACAACAAAATAAAATTAAAACAATCACTAAAAACATGAGATCATTACTGACATAATTATGCTCATGGAAATGTATCTTCCTACACCCTCCTGATACCACTACTCTCTAATAAATAAAAATGATAACCAGATTGAGATAGGATCTATCAGAGAACACCAAGAACATCACAATCCCCCTAGAAGCCCAATAATGTGGAAGATCATCAAAATTTCATTCAGGCAGTATAACAATACCTTTCACTGATCTTTCCATAAGATATCATTGTACTTCTAGTATAGATTTGTCAATGAGGCTATGAACCAGTCGATATTTGATAAAATCCACACTTAATATCCTATTAGGATAAGGAAACATAACACCTCATGAATTATTTTTTGTTTTTCCCATGAAGAAAAATCTTCAATAAATGATGGATTCACTTTCAGACCGGACCAATAAATCATATTACCAAGGAAGTATAAATATTTTAACAAGATATAGAATCTTGGATATCATTCTTGAATGTTGAGGGTGTTGATGGACCGTCAGAATATTCCTATGCTGTTTATCATGATATTGCTCAAATCCTAGTTATATGAATTTTTCATCAATTAACATGGAAACAAACTGGTCTAGTAACTCATATAACATATTATAAATAAGTTCAATGAACATGTTTGGGGTGTTTGTTACACCTAATTCCATGAACATTAAATCAATGTTCTCATAATGAGGTGTTTCATATATAAAATAATTTCATATTATATCAATTCGATTGAATATTAAATATATATGATATAAATACATTCCAAATAAATAAAAGTCTTATTGTCTATTAATATCATATAATAAATTTATACCATCTTCAATATGTCCTAAAAATATTCTTCTCTTGAAAGACTTTTCATACATCATACATAATTATCTTCTTCGTGACCTATTGAAATATTAATATATGAATTATTGAGATAATATGATTAGTAAGGGTACACATAATCGATATCAATCCAATATTGTAATGGATAATATTATAAGAATGTTGGTATGATAACATATTCAGGGTAAATGGTTGTAATTTAATATAAATATACACCAAAAAATATATTTCATACAATACGAGTCGTGGTTAAAGGATTTCATCTTGACATGAGAGACAAGTCATAGGAGAGTGAAAAAATGAGTAAAAAATTATGATCCACATGTTGATGACATAGGTAGGTCACATAACACATTAAAATATAATGAATATAATAATTTATAACATACAATATTTCAACGATAATTAGTAATAAATTAACACCATAATGGGTTAGGATACCCACTTTGCCCTTACATAGTGGGTTTTGGATCTCACATGGATCCCATAGCATAGTTAAATTTGGATAACAGTGGTTATCGAATCTGGAGTTCATGACATATTAAAACATCTCCCAATTGTTTAGAGGGATATAACATACCATCAAATAATATAATTCAAAACCATCCATATTTGTTCATCAAAACTATTAAACATTATTAATTGCAACATAAGTTATTTAACCGTAGAAATAGAATAGTTTTTATAAAAACATTCATTTGAAATTATTTTAATACATACAAATAAATATGGTAGATGGTTTCAATTGGATATATTATTATTGAAGTATAAGAAAATTTATGCATGAAAAATATTATGATTTTTTTATAAGATCATTAATATTTACATGAAGAATAAAGGGGAAAAGCACTTTATATTTTTATAGCTTTTATGATAATATTGTATAAAACAAAGGGAATAGAAACCTCATATGTAAAAAAAGGAAATATTGGAGATAAATATTAATTATGGAAAATTTTTATAAAATTTGGAAAGGTAATTCATGTTGAATTAATTTCAAATTGTTTTCATATTTATATAAAGATTTAATGATTGCTGAAAGAACCATACGAAAAATGTTTTAATAATATTCTTCTATATATTGAAATGAAAAAAATAGATGTTACCTTATCAAATAATATAATATTAGATTATGAAATACACAAAATAAAATAATTAATATTTATATGATAGGGTAATATTATATACCAAAAAATAGTTAATGTTGGTTTCCATTACATCCATCACTTTTGGTGAATTATGAATTAAAATATAAGTGAAGTGGTATATGAAAATTTAAAAATCTTTAAAAAGATAATACAAAAGAAAATGATACTAGTTTTAATAATAATTGATGTAAAATTTACCTAGATTTTTAATTTGGCATAACAATCTCATATTCAAAATGAGATGGGGGAAAACCATTATGACTTTGGTAACTTTTGAATACAATGACATTGAAAGAGGAAAATTATTTGGATTTTTAATCCATATTAATTATATAAAAACTAAAGTCTAATAAATTCATGTGAATATATATGCACCACATAAATAAGTAATGTGGTGAATATAAAACATATCTCAATGAGAAAAAATTGATAAGATAAAACCCTTACTATGGCACTCTACATCCAAGGAAGTTATTCAGCCTCCTAAATAAAAACAAAATATTATTAATAAAATATTTAATAACATTATTCATATATATTGAATTTTTTATATATCAAATAATGTTATTTATCAATCATATATTAGTTACCTATTATTTACTTTCATCACACAGTGTTAGTAGTTTATAAAATTTTATATTATTTACATATTGATGGTTTCATTCCTTGTATTTGGAAAAAAAATTCAAACCCATAACACTTAATGTAACTAAATCATGTTTATAATTATTTAATAGGTTTTATTTTAATTTTAAATATTATATGGGAATATAGTATGATACTGGGATCTATAAAGAGCTAGATTCTGAAAATTTAACTATAATAAAAATATTCTTTTTAATGACCATTCATTTTTGTGTCAATATTTTAAAATCATATCAATAAAATTATTTAATGATTAATATCAAATATATATATATAATACATTTTTATAACCATTTAGGTTAGGTTGCGATAAAAAATAAAACATGTCATCCATGGAGGTGGTAGTTCGCATGCAACGTAGGAGATAACATGATTATATAATGAATGTAAGGAATGATTATAATGACAGTATACTAATTATTCTAAGGTGAAAATATTTTTTTGATTATAATATATTTGGGAGAGGAAGAAGAATAAATAAACATAAATGAACTAGGTCTAATCAATTTTCCCTTCTGTAGATATCCTCTTTCAATAAACTCTTTATGTCCTCAAATATTATTATTTCAGTCAGATAAGAATTTCTAAGGGCTATCTAAGCACATTAAGGATTTATGTAATTAGAAATTGGTCAAAATATATGGTTCAATGTGTGTGGAATCATTTGGTGGTGAAGGCATATATTTACAATTTAGTGGAGATTTTGGAGATATTTTGGCCATTTCACCCTAATTTAACTATTGACCATCAATTAATTTATCCACGATAACTATTTTTTACAACAATAACTTATTTTTCAGAAGAAATTTAAAAATAAACATATATCATGATATTAAATTTTTGATTTAATGCATTAAAACAATATCTCATGAACAAATTCCATTAAGTGTTAAAATTATTTCCAATAAAATTATTTTTAATGCAAAAAATTGTTTCTTGGGATATTTTTTTTGTAAAAAATGAATTTACACATAAATATTGTATATTATATAATTTCCATGAAAAAAATTATTATTAAATAGTTATTAATTTTTTTATATTAAAATAAATCCAAAACTAAATAGATAACATTGAATATGAAATGAAAATTTACTATATTTGTTTATTTTATAAGAATAAAAAATAATTTATGTTCCATAATTCAGTCATAGAATTAAAAAATACAAAATTTAATTTAAAAGAATTATTTTACCCCATACATATATTTTTTAGTTGATAAATGGTTCCATATATTTTTATATCTTCCTATGTAGATTTTATTTTATAATGTTTATGGTATTGATAATAATTGAATTTACACAATTCTGTTAAAAATATAGATTTTATTAAGTAAACCCAAAATTAATCCTATTCTGATTTGGAATGATGAATCAAAAATTGGTGATCATTTTATTAAATTTTTGTTATAATATTTATATTTTTTAAAATCAGCGATAAATATAACAAATATTTTTTAATTAAATTACGTTTTAATATATAATCCCTTAAATCGTATTTCATAAATAAAATTTATAAAATAATATTTAATTGACTATTTTATATATTTAAAAAGTATATATTATTAGTTTTATATCATTAATTTCATCAATATAATTTTTTTTGAAAAATACCCAACACGTAATCCATGTTTTTTTGAAAATTACCATTTTTTTATTTAAAAGTATTAAGATACCCTTAAAGTTATTTATCTTTATTTTAATATTTTTAATTTAAAAATCCATTTATAATAAAATATTTATTTAAAATTTAGAAATAAATCATATCATAGATTAATAATAATACTATGTAAGACATAAAAAATTTATAATTGAATATTTTATTGACATGCTATTTTTTTCTTACTTTATTATTTGTACACTATTTTACTACAAATATGTTTAAAAGATAATCCCATTTAGTATACTTATCAAATATATGTATATATACTATACATGTTTGCAATTAATATATTTCCATTTTTATACTTCCACCATTACTCATTCTAAATTCATTCTATTCATACCTCTTAAATTAAACATCTTATCCCTGTAATTTTTTCCAAAAATTGACAACTAGATTTTTTCATTGGTTATGTTCTTTCCAATTTAAGTATAGTTCTGCTAATGGTGATCTTAAATGGTGAATAATATCATGGGTATTTGTTTATTAGAAATATATAATTCCTTTCAATTTATTTTCCCATTTATATTAAGACACTTTTAATGGGTCTAATCATATATGGTATGTAATAATCCATGGAATTTAATACACAGTTTCATGTACTTTTGATGAATTGTTCCACTATGGATTAATAAATATTTTTACGTTTTTTTTATTGTTTTTATGAGTTACATAATTTTTTTGTTCAAATATTTCAAGGGAAAAAATTATAAATGATGAAATATAGTTTATGGAATGTAAATTGCTCCAAAAAAAACTGTCATTTCATTCTCCCCAAATAAACAAGTATAAACAACATAATTGTAATTATTAGTCACTAATTAAAATATAAGAGGTTCTATTTATGATAAATGTTCCTCTATAAATATTTTCAACCTCGCATTCATAGGTAATACTATGAAATCATTTTATTCCATCACAATATGCATTCCATTACATTGAGTTTATTCTAATACATTTGAGATAAATACACCTCATGATGTGTTATTATAAAGCATATATTTTATGAAATTATAATAATGAAATCATAATTTACCTTACATTTATATATGTTCATTCATTCATTTTGGATATTAAAAGTGGCCATGAACCCTCCCACAAAATTTCCCATGCATGGCCAAAAATACAGGGGGGATATAATTACCCCCTATTACATCCTCAATAAGACCCTTGGATGGGGACTCGAACCAAGGGTATGAAAAATATAAAAAATCGGTGTAATTGAGCACTATAACAATAATATTGGGTGATATTATATCAATGAGCAATATACTCTTTTACATAATATAATATAAAGGAAAAAAACCACCCCATAATGCATTAATAATGTAAGCAAATAATAAAGTCTCAAATTTAAATACCCAAGGGGAAAAACTAATGTATCAGCACATCAAGGGTACATAATTATAAGATACAGATGTCCATCATGGTCCATATAGTCTTTCTGGAAAAATAATAAATATATTTTTTATGGGTGGGGTGAGAATTCAATAATACTTTATAGTAAACCCAAATAAACTATTGTACATGTGAAAATAATAATTTTAATTCACCCATGAGAATATTGAAAAAACAAAATCACCTAAGAAGGCCAACTATACAATCACATTTTCACTAATCCCTTCTCACCAAATTAATCATTCATGTATAATAACATGATATTTGAGAATATTGATAAAGGGTACACAACACCACTTTCCCACTAATTTTCAACTCTCACACCCCAACATCATATTTTTAGGAGCTCATATCACTTCTGTATAAAAACATGTCACATCCAACTTATATACACATTGAAGATCACATAAAATATCACACATAGAAACATGGGCCATCAAATCACATCACATCTCAATGGTTCACATTTGACTTCTATGCATCACAACCTATTCATGTTAATGGTTCATGGAATAGAGAATAAGGAATGGTAGGTCCCCACCATCTATACTCAACATCAAGATGTTGTTAAAAACTATGCCAAATCATTTTTTTCGACCCAACATACTCCTCATGTGTGGGAAATGTATATAAATCACAAGGAAAAGTAATATATATATTATCAAAACACAAAATTCCTACCTATGGGTTCATAATAAGGCCCTAAACAACTAAAAACACTTCTACCAATTCTCACTACATATTCTACATTTGTTTGATCCTCTAAATGACTTAAACCACAAAATATTTCACAAGAGACAAGAAAAATTTACTATTATTTCTAAATTTTATCCATTTTATAAATTTATAATAACCACACATTTTATTTTAAAAACATAATTCATTCAATTAGATCTAGACAATTTACTTCATTATGTTATCATATTATTCCAAATTTAAAATCAACCACATTTTCCACATGACCCAAAATAATTCAATATTACAATAACAATTCCATGTCATTCTATTTTTAATTATGCATTTGAATTTTGTTCTATCAGAAATAGGGCATCGAGCACCACACCACAATTCCTCAAAACCAAAATCTTCATACTAAAAACAAACACATCACTATCTCATCCGACCTGTAACCAATTTACATCTCAATAGTTTTCCACATCATATCCTCCTCATAAAAAACACATCCCAATATATAGTCCGCATAATAACCACATAGCAACGCCTCTTCCACAACCACATATCCCCACCACGCATCACAACCACTCCTCACCAAACATTTCTCACCACATTATCATAAAACATTAATATTTATCAAGGGGTTTTATCAGATTACAGTTCTTTATTGACTGTAATTATAAACCTTGACAACATTCTCATTGGGAAACAACATTATTATCCAAATGTAATTGTTTATCCATTTTTTATTTTTAATTATAAAACCTCAAAAAATAAGGTTTTCATAATGAAAATAATCATAGTTAAAAAAATTCCCTAATGACTGTGATTTTGAGAGTGTCACTATTCTCAAAAAATAATCATGAATAAACTCAATCCCAAAAATATCAAATGATTGTTTAAAAAATGGAAATAATTCCAATCTCATACAAAATCAAATAACCAATTATTTATATTCACAATTACATTGAAATATTTCATCCCAAAAGATAAAAAAAGAATGAACCCCTCACATATCATACACTAGATGAGAAACGAGGGATCCCCAACCTCAAATAGAGATCTATGATCAACGACAGGAAGTTGTATCTAGTGAAATTCCACCAAAACCCACAATAATGGAAAGACCCTCAATCAACCTATATATAATAATACAAAACATCCTCTTATTAAATCATTATGAAACCTAAGGTTTTCTATTTATAGTAACCTCCCCCTAGAAGGAATGAGTTTAAAATATGGAAAATGGGAATAGATAAACTGACCTAAACCACCAATGATAAGTCATCCATGGATTGTGTTAAACGAAACTGAAAGGGGTATAAAAAATCACATTAGGATGATTTCAGGTAACCTATAAATAGATAATTTTTTACGGTGTATGGGTGTGACGGGCCATGTGAATTTAAACTCATTTAGAAAAACATAGGACTACAATCCATCATCCAATAAAACAATGTTGGTTGTATTAAAAAACAATGGAAAATGGAACAGGTCCCCTAACAACAATGTAACATTATTGTTTTATTTGAATTAGATATTGGAGGCTATCTTTACACCATAGTTCCAGAAATATTGGGAGGAGACCCATAAATTTCCAAGGCTACTACACCACATAACCTCGATTACTGAAGGGGGTGCACTACATACACTTTCCCTGGAAATGTAATCAAAATTTTCTTCTATCCTATGAAATATTGTCACTAGGACATTAGGTCATTTCTATGTGCTCCACATTCTGTCTGTCATATGTTGAGACGGGATACACTACTACCAAGGCCCCATGGCACAACTACCCACTAAAAAGGAAGTTTCCTCGAGACCCCATCTGAAATCCTCTACACCAAATCCACCCCTCATAGAAACATCAACCTCCTTTATACCTTATCCTTATAATTCACACATCATGGACCCTTCTCAACTAGACTCTATAGAATTATCCTCCATCACCAAATCCTAATGACTACACCACACACCTCTATAACCATATCCATGCAATGTAACGGACCAAATGGTCTTAATGGTTACCACATATACCTCTCATACTATTTTTTCCCTTGAGAATCAAAACCAACCTATATTGAAAATGGAGATGTGGTATGATAAATAGTCCCTTGTGATACCTCTTAAAAATCTTGTTACAAATGTACAAAACCACCATCCAAACCCAAAAACAAAATGAAAACATCCACTAAACATCCCACACAACCACATCCCCACACCACAATACCATTTTTCACCAATAGGGTCAATACTACACCCTTTCATACCATACAAAAATCCCCCCCTTAAACTCAACATTATAGAAAACAGCGTCATCCCCCATATATCACCATCCAACAATCACCACAACCACCACAAAATAGATCCCTAAGTATACAATTCTTGTAATTCCACCTTCCATTTCAATATATTATCTAATTTTGGTGAATATAACTTTCTTATATGTGTGTATCCATTAAAATGTACATTGTGTCTAGATTATGAATCAAATATTTTTTTAATAATATTAGTGAAAATTTATATGATACTTCACAACATATATTATAAATATTCAAATATCATATCCTCATGATAAAATGTTAAAATCAATATCCAAAATATATTATGGTAATAATAATGAATCTATGTCACTCAGTCCAAAATACTCTCCTCTATGCCACCACAGCAAAAGAAAAAAAAAGAATGGTCCATCATCATAACAAATTCATTTAAGGATCCTAAATATCTATTATACCCTCCAACAATTTCATCTCATCCTTGAAATCAAAACCACCCTATTCAAAGATATGGGAGTCTTCGTAATGATAGAGGCAGTGCTTAAATATCAGGAAAACATCATATATTAGGTCCATCTATGGAAAGAGTTCCAACCAATAATACTCCTCACCAACAATCCTCAACACCTTAAAAGGACAAACAAAAGGGGTTGAGAGATTACACCTGCTGCAAAACCTCTACTACCCACATTAAGGGGAAAAATTCACCAACACACGGTCATCATCCAAGAACCCTTGTATATCATCACATGATTATCATATCAATTATTATAGTTATATGCTACATTATTATTCTCATGAAAGACTTAGAACATCTCTATCACAATCATTACGACATGGGGACTAAGAACTGATGACACTCTAACCTCAGTCCATAACATCAGATAATATAACAATTTCCTATAAAAATCATAAAACACAGCCATAACGATGGATGAGTGATAACTATTATTATAAGAAAAATAACACACGATATAATTTTCACTATATCCCACATAAAATATAATGTTAACCCACCAAATATCATCCATTTTTAGTATAGTCTACTCACACATGAGCCTCATCCCAGTTGGTGAGGTATACTTAAGTGCTTCTAGGAGACCCATGTTCAAAACCAGGTGGAAGCATAAATCTAGGATACTATAGCATTACTGTAACAGGCATTGTAAATGGAACTATAGATGTACTGTAGTAGACATTAACCATTCACTATAGGCCACTGGTTTGGGCTGGAGTCTATATGGCCTTCGGTCCACCCAGGCCTTTGGGTTAGTTGGGCTTTCTAGCCACCATTAAGGCTTTCGGGCTACCTAAAGGTCATTGGGCCACATGTACTTTCCCCATACAGAACCGAAAAAAATGAGCATACCAGGAGGAGGATTCATATCAGGAACACTCTCCAGAGCAGAAAAAAATGGATTTGGAATGAATTAGAGGGATGGCTATGAAATCGGGGCTAGCTTGTTCATGCAAGGGATGTTTAACAAGATGATCATGTGAAGGTGGAGAGCTTCCAACATGATGCAGATGTTGGGAAGGGGAATTTCAATGTAGTTATAGTCTGCTTGAATTCCCTAGGACTTTTGGATCATGTAATGTCTCCCAAGCCTACGGGCAATGTAATCACTTACGCCTATAGGCCTTGTAAGTGTTCCACCTCATCCCTTGAATGGGGGTTATCAAAAAAAATATAGGAATTCCATGAATTTGGGCCAAGGTAGTCTACTCTTTACACCCACCCATCTATTGGTGGAAATCATAGTTGTTGTAATACCTATTTTGAAAATAATGATGCAATCACCTCCATTCTTTTGAGGTTAATCCTGCATCCTAATAAGAGGAACATTAACTCTAATGTCTATAAAACTATTCTAATTCATTTTCATACCACCTCATAAAACATCAATGGGAATTTAATCCTCAATTGCTAGTAAGTTGGCCAATTTCATCAATTGATCCACTATTACCTAGATAAAATAATAGAATCACTATTCTTATGGTAACAATATGACAAAATCCATCAATACATCATCCCATTTACCCTCTGGTATATACATGGGATACAAAAAAACAACTAGGGATCACTAAAATCATCCTTTAATTATCGGAAAGCCCTAAATTGAGACCCAAACTCCTCTTCCACACATTTCATCACGGGAAAATAATTTATCTTCATGCCATAGATCCCCTTGTACACTCCCAAGTGAAAGGATGAGAAATTAAACTCATAAAAGACTAACTCATACTACTAAATAATAAATAGCATCATTCATAAAATCATGTAAGGTTGGTTAGCCTTTGACCATCCCACTAGTGAATTGACAAGTCCAACAAGATCATTAATTACCCTAGCCTCTAATTATCCCCCATTAAAACTCCCTAACTACTATATTGATGAATACCTTCCACCACCTAAAACAAGAATAATCCACTGTAAACCACCATTGTATCTATGTACATGGATTCCAACTCCTCTAGCAACCACCATGAATATCTGCACTGTAGAAAAATATCTTTTCATTACATTATACTCTAATCAACGACAATATTATTTTTTTCATAAGGTGTAAGATATATCACAGTCATACACCTAAAGAATCATTACCCACATCCATTGTCATAGAATTAATGCACCAAATGTAAATATATACATCATGATATTTAGATTGTTGAAGATACAAATGTTCTCCCCAATGAGGTAATTTCATGAAAAATTCCACAAAAACACGACTTCTATTAACTGAATATCATCAGTGGAAAAGTTACTATCGTGGGAACATAAATATCTAGTCCCATAAAATATCACCACATTCTTATTAATCAATAAAAACGTCAATCTGATATGGGATTCATCACAAAACACCACAAACATAACCCCTTTCTCTAGAAAGAGAATAATTGGATCAGTAAACAACTTCACCATAATATATCCAATCACTACTAAACTCTAATCAATATAAATAATAGAATATTATTTCTTGGTTGGGTAAATCAATAGGGATGAATTACATGATAATTTTATCATGTACCACTTGATATAGCTCTAATGGTCAATTAATATTTGATGATAGAAAACATTATTCAGTGCTTCCCATGAAACCATATTTTCAATCTCTGATGGGTCTATAGAAACAATTTGAATAGATGCCACATGCCCAAGAAAAATCTCATCTTTCTTCCAAAACAAACCCTGTAATAAATTTCAATATAGGGGTGGTTTCAATGTAAATGGATTTTAGCTCTATGATGATTAACACAATTATAATATAACATCACGGAAATCAATATTTCAGTGAATAACATGATTATTAACTAGTTTTGGAATTCTTAATACATGTATTTATGGATCCCCATAAACACAATTGGTGCATGGATGATTCCAAATGACATTACGGTCAACTAAAATTTCCATACATTCATCTATAGGTGTTACTTGGGATATATACCTCCCAAAATCTCAACTAGTGTTACTTAGAACAACGAATAATATTAAAAACAACTTATATCCATTTAATTAATCAAATAAAAAATTGATCCTTGGAAGGGGAAATAATTCTTGTTCCTCACCTAGTTTAACCTCATGTAGTTTGTACACATCCTCAAATTAATATGAAAATTCAAGGAGAATAAAACTAATGAACCCAAAAGACACACTATTCCAAATGAAAACCTTATGAATCAGACCATCTATCTGATTCCACTATTCCAATAACATAGATGGTTCAATCAAATTATAAGCTATTGAAATCGAATAACATAAGTATACAAGTTCATCTCAAACTCAACATCACATTGAGGAGTTTTCATCAAAATATCCACAATAATTAAAATTTGAAAATACCAAAAATCCATGGGAGACCACACAATCTTTGTGTCCCTTAATTCCACTGATATCAAATCCACCAAGGATATTAACGGATCCATATTTCTACATCAAAACTGAAAACTTCTCTTTCTAATGAAAACAACACAATGGGGACCCAAATAGGAAACTTCAACAATCCTCCATAAGTTTTTCATATTAGAATTTATGGAGTATAACTACTTGATAATATGAATGAAATCATACAAATTCATAAGTAGAATGAAAATATTCACACATGACTGATGTGGTCCCATCATCAATCAACACCCCCGAAAAACATCCATCAAGATATCTCGTTCTCTCATTACTATAGTTAATATCTAGTTAATGTGAATCCTATCTATTTATATTCAATGTTAAAAGACTATAGAGTGTTGAGAAAAGTATATCTAATATCATGAACTAAAAAAATATAAAAATGGTAAATTTTAAACATATCGTACCTTGAATGAACTCTTCCTCTCATGTAGTGATGCATCCACGTCCTAAAACTAACCATAAATAGTACATATTCATCTCAACTGATGTCCAACTATATTTACATGTTCATTTGTAGGTACAAAGGCATGTAAAATATCTTGAAGACATCTTATATCCATTCTAACTCATCATAAAATTGCCAAAATGTGTTACCCCTAGTTAAAAAACAACCTCACCAGCAGGTGCGAATGACGCTAACGTTGAACCTGTTCACCTCCACCATACCAATCCTCAACAAAAAATAGGTAATAATAAAAAAAATAAAAAAAATAAATATAATATAACATTTTTCAATGAAATCTATGAAATGACAGAAAACCAATGACCACATATTTTCAGAATGTTGGATGTTGATGTCGTCTCCCTGTTAGTGGCTTGAATGGCCCAAAGGACTTATTTCTATTTTATTATTTATTATACCTCTTTTTAAGATTGATGAGGAACCCGTACATGACCCTTAGGATCCAGGAACAATGCCTGACTGACCCTCAATACGTGAAGTGAAGACCTAGAGTCATACCATTCCCATAACATGACTCGTAGGCCCAACCCACGAGATCTGACCCTCCTCATCTTCTACATCATTTATCACCTAGTATACTCCATAGTCTCTATGTCATGATGGCCATGTGGCTAGATGACCTTTTATGACCCATATTCCGTTGAGACCCACAGGCCCAAACTGGTGGCCCAAATGCCCAAATCAGGTGAATAGTTCTTGCTGCTACAATACCGAATATTAACAGAAACAGAGACAGCTACAGTAATCCTATAGTTACCCAGGAATTTTCATCTACCCAATTTTGATCCTGGGTCTCTTGGATTCCAATTAAGAGCCCTTACCACTCGTGTATGGGCATGTTGGAAACTCCCTACTAGTTGAATCCTCAAATGACCTATTTCAAAAAACCTTCCATTGAAATCTCAACTTTGTGTAGAACCCTATTATTCTAGATCTCAAGGTAAATGTTCTCACGATTTCATTAACTTGATAAACTACCCATTATCCTAATCCTTCAAATATCTTGGAACTGTAAAAAGAGTAAAAACATAATGGATTGACGGTTGGAGTGCCTCCTCAATACATCTCGTAGGGGAATCCTCTTCACAAATTAGAAATGGGGAAAAGTAAAAATTTTCCCTAAAAAGGATCTATATATCTAACATTAAAATACTCCCCTACTGAAGAGAGAGAATATCCATAATATTAAATTCCTGTATGTTTGATGGGAGAATGTTTTTTAAAAACCTCCTCTAAATTTTGAACAATGAAATATAGGCCACTTTCCCCTCACCAATATATCACATTAACCATTAACACACAACACCCAATATATTACAATTAGTGAAAGAAACATAGTACATAATCAAGGCCTATATCAAATTGAATGTGATCTCAAACTATTGTAACTAGATCCCACTATTTATATCAAAAATTAGTCCTATATACTTCCCCAATTCCTGATGCTAAAAAGCGTGATACATTTTCTATCATTGATCATCCTTTATAACCGGGTCAACCATCCGGTGATCAGAACAATTATCCAGATAAACCTTAACTTCCTGAAACCCACATGAATGATATCCAAGATCCATATATAAAATAAAAAATATATTTCATACGAATGATATTGTCTTAATTTATAAATATTAACATACTTTAGATCAACTTCCCTGAACCAAAATCAACCAGTTAAAATATAATAATATGATAAATAGGGAGAATTTTCCTCTCCCCGGACTCAACCATGAATGTTAAATCACATCAAATTGTAATTTAGTTGGCTTAGAGTCCTTATTCTATATCATGGGGTCCCTAAAACCCATTTTCATATCTGGTTATTTCTATGCCATATCAGGATCCCTGATCAATAAACATTATTACCCTAAAAACCAATGTAATCTTCATTATGGCTAACCCCATACACTTTCCAATAAGTTAAATAGAACCTTTGATACCACTCATTCATGATACTCTCCTTCAAAGTAACCCCTTCAAGACACATAGTGAAGGCATTGAAATAATGAACCCCAATTTTCATCTCTAGTAGGCCTCGGATTGGTGACTAGCACTGTGGGTGTTAAAATATTTCTATTTGGAGACATTTCCTTCTATAATAATTGTATAATGTGATAGAAATTTCAATAAATTTAATCTATGACATGATATAAAAGATATAAAAATAATAATTTCATATTTTATGCAGTATGTAAAAAATTCCAAATTATCCAAAGTAAATA
The DNA here is from genome assembly GCA_963277665.1 of Viscum album. Taxonomy (NCBI): domain Eukaryota; kingdom Viridiplantae; phylum Streptophyta; class Magnoliopsida; order Santalales; family Viscaceae; genus Viscum; species Viscum album. The sequence continues at coordinate 1,250,423,453 of OY728148.1, forward strand.
CACAAAAGGAAAAACTAAATTTGTGGCACAAAAAAATAAAATTTTATGAACATGTGATTTATGTAATATTCCACACTGTCATCTAAGAAACCTGAATATATTTTTTATATATGTGGGGTGAGAATGTAAGTATGGTTAAAAGGAAAACCAACGTATCTCATGTATATATGAATGAATTATACAATTTCATCCGTGAGAAAATTGAAGAAACATTAGTACCTAAGCTAGTCAAATGACAAACATCGTGCACACCAAGGAATTTCCAACACATAATGCATCCATTAATAATAAATTGATAAGAATAATATTGAATAAGAATACCTTATAACACATTTAAATGGATTTAATTCTATTAGACCCCAATTTCTCATGTATCGTCACTGCTGTATCGTCCATATAACATAATACCACATCCTGCCTATAGAATTTTGGGACATCACATCACATAAATTCTCATTACATAAAATATATCATGTAGTCCCATGAGCTGTTACATTACATCACAACTGGATAGTACAATTTTGAATTCTTTCAATCACAACCTTTGCACGGCAACATGACCCAAAATAAAGATCATTGATGAGTGGGTAGCTATCCATACATCTTCACTACTAGGATTTTGGGTTAACACCACCAAATCAATTACTTCATCAGAACAGGGTGTTCAACATGGGTGGCACATAAGTAGAAATCATAACTAAATAAGATGTATATAATTACATAGTAGCCATTTATAACCTATGGGATTACAATAATACACCATCAAACTGAAAGAATATCCACAAAACCTCAAATCATCCTCCAGTTACATGATCTCATCTAAATTCACAACCACACACAACATGACACAAGCCACAAGAATCGTTTCATCTTATATATCAATTTTTACCATTTTACATATTTCCCATTAATAGACCGTTTCATTTAAATAGAAAATTCATTGAATTATTTATTTCTCAGTCATTTCTTTATTTCATCAAATTATATCACATTTAACATCAACTATATTTAACGACATAGACAGTATGAGTTCATGATTACATTAACCATTATAGTTCATTCTATTTATAATTTAGCATTATAATTTGATTCTGTTACTACGAAGTCCACAATTTTATCACCACACATCACCCCAACAATTTTTCCTTTAATATGACAAATACATTATCTTCCCTTCATTGGCATATCCACTTTTCATCATAATAGTTTCCCTTATCACAACCAATGCATACCAACAACATTCCATGCATCCTATATATAATAACCACAACCCATCACAATACCCACCAAAACATTATTATAATCCTGAATAATCTCCCAAATTCACATCCCCATTGCACAAGACTTTTCAGACAATATTCCCATAAAACATTATGAGTTTGCAAGGGTTTTTTATAACATTCCTCTTCTTTATTCAAAGGCATTATCATACAAGAAATAAATCTATCAGGGAACCCGTTTCATTAACGATAACTTAGTGGCTATATAATATCTATTTTTGGGGATAAAAAACATATTTTCTATAATAAAAAATAGTAACATTGATAAAAATATCACTACAAACCTGTATTTTAATGATACATAATGGTTTATGACAAGAATGATAAACTCAATATCATTAATTTCAAATGACTCTAAGAATATTGGAATCATTACATTCCCCATTAATTTTAATTAAAAACATCATTATCTTTATTTTGATTGTTTATTTTAGCTTCAAAAATGATAAAAAATTAAATTACTCATATCGAATGACACACTACATGAGGAATCAAGGATACCTCACCTCAAACTGAGATTACCAATCCACTGTGAAATGTTAGAAGAAGAGTAAGACCACAACCCATCACTAAAATGAATTATAAGACATAGATCAACCTACAAACAGCACAAATTATCTTACTATAAAAAAATCACTAAAACCACATGTTTAATATTAAAATAAACAACTATATATTTAAAAAACGTAAAAATGAAAAAATGGAGGGAGGAATTCAACTAAACCATAATGGATCATCCCCAAATGATAGATTCAAAATCCACATATTGGAGGAAAAAATAGATATTTGGGACTCATATGTGTTAACCAAATAGTGAGGGGAATGTTGGAATGTTGGTTGGATCCTTGGTGGTTTAAGAAATCATACCTATATTGGAAAACATAGGACAATGATGTAGCCACCTTGACCGCACCATCACCTTTAGACATATAATGGGACAATGGCCCATGACCCCTCAATATACGACATCCCTATTTATCAATCTACATCTTGTATTTAAGTATATATCCACTCTATATATCTATAAAACATGGGACGCGACAATAGTGCATCCAAATCCGTTATGTTATATACAACAAAAATTCAAGAGATGGTTAAACCAGAACACCAATCCATGGGGTAGTGATTTTAATTTTGGAAGAACGAATTAAATATCCACCCTGGTCCAATATTCAACATCTAGGGTATCACTACGACATCCATCATTTAATGATAAAGGATACACTATATCCAGGTCTCCACAATGTAACTATTCCCAAAAATGGAAGTAGCTTAAAAACTCATGTTGATCTCCTATCATCCCTCAGTCATCCCACATAAGTTATAGGTGTCTGCATTGTGACATATACTTATGATACATTCCATATGAATAAATCTTTATTAGAATCACTAGTTATATCCTCCCCCTTAAACTTTTTAAGAATCCATTCGAAACCTCTACCATAATATTATCATAATGTAACAGGTCGACATGACCTATACATTACAAATGTGACTTTCCCATTTACAAAATTATTTCACACTATATTTATAGATAAATAATACATTCCCATAATCACATTGAATTAAATTAGTGGGTAATAATATTATTTAGAGGGGTCATTCCAAAAATATTATTTAGAGAAGAGTTAGATACTTTACATGCAATCATTATCCAGATAAGGACTTTCAATGATAACTAAATATATAATAATTGGGATAGATAACTGATTCTATTAGATATCATTCAGGATATAATATAATGCATAGAAATATAATATAACAATATATAAACAAATATGGAGTTCAAATTTTGTGTAGAATAATTATAGTTATCCGCATTGTTGGTATTCCCGTTATAGGAACTTCATTATTCTGTTGGATTTAGATATATTTTAAGCCTATTATCATTATTGTTGATTTGATTGGGTAATTGATTTACATAATGCACAAATTATTATAATTTTAATCATTATGGTATGGGATATTGTTTTAATGAGACATTTATTCTTACCAATATATTGGTATACCTCTTTATCTATCTTTAATAATTATGATCTCGATGTCCAATCCTTCCACACAAAGAACATTTTCATATTCCCTTGAGATATTCCATCGAATTATTATTCCTAGAATTTTTTTAAAAGTAATATATTTAATTTCATTACTCTAAATATATTTATCATATTAAATTTCATAAAACCCCATTTTTCACTTATATATATTTTGTTTCTAAATTTAGTTAGCTTCATGTGCTTTATCATAACTACTTACAATGGTTTAGATACTACCAAAATATTTTTTTCTTTATAATCTATCATTTTTTAGTGTACATTTGGAAAATAAAAACATTTTTTATATCCCCAACTACCATCATGGTTCATATGAGTTCTAGCCATTGAATTAAACAATCATTTTACAGTGAGAATCATGTAACAATGATAATATTAATTAATTGTATTATATAAAAAATAAATCCAAGTATCTACAAAATTTGCAAACCTTGATTTAAACAAACGAAATTTTATGTTCATCCTCTGTTAATATTAATTCAATATTGGTTTATTGAGGTTATGTACACTAATTTTTAATAACCAAATACCTAAAAATAATTAAACCCTCTAATGTAACTTAATTACGTAACCTGATCATAACAAGCATGCATAATAAAGCATTATAGATTAATATTAAATTAATCTCAAAATAAATCACACCCAAGAACCTTAAGGTCTAGTGTATTTAAATATTATATAAAAAATAAACATTTTCTGCACTATATTTAATACACCACATTAATATTATTCATTTATAATACCATTTTGGAAAATTATAATTTGTAGTCTTTGTTAGAAGCTATGGAAATTGTATAATATTAAAGGTTCATCATAGAATAGTAAGGGTTAGAAAAATAATTATAAATAAGATATCATAAGTGAGAATAAAATATACATATACGTTTAATAACATTTTAAAGGTACATTTTCATAACAAAAGATATTCATGCTAAAAAAACTGATATTGTAAACATGATTCATTGTATAAAGATTTTAGGAAAATATAACTCACGATTCGTAAGAAAGTAGAACCAGGATAAATCAGGATCCATGATATGTTAACATAGTTACAATTTGTCACATTAAAATGTGTAGCAAGAATTAGAATATAAATCATAACATATTTCAAGGATATCCCCCAAGACATTTACATCCTAATAGGCTATTTCAACCATCACACCATAACATCCATAACATTGGCATACCCCCACATATGTTGACATAGATTTCTTAGTCTAACTAGAATTATCCCATCCAGATCTCAAAACATATAAACCCTTCCCAATATATTGGCTGTCTATAATGGACCCACATAGTACATATTGATAGTATATACCTATGTGAGGCAGAATAACATGATAACATTCATAATTCTATCATATAATAATTCTACCATGAAAATATATGGGTTTAAGAAAAAAACAATATTAGAAATTATAATAATACATAGAAATAAATAAAATGGATTGTTTAATTATAGAATATAAATAGTGAAGAATTATAATATTTAATGGTTTATGGCATAGATGACAATACATTTAATATAGAATTAAAATTTTCTTTGAGAGAGAAAAAATAAATACCCACTTTTTTATAACTATTCAGAAAATATTTTCTAAAACAAATGAAATTAAACGATAATTATAAAAAAATGAATATATTTAATAGGGGGTTCACTATGAAACAAATATTATAATATAATTAAAACAAGATCATATAAAATGTGATAAAAATTAATTTTTATAAATTTATATACAGAAAAAGATGGATGAAGAAATCATAGCGAAAATGTTAATAGAATATTGTTTTCTATAATTAACTAAAACTAAATATATCATAATAAATCATATAATTAGATAAAAGGACATCCAACAAAAAAATAATTAATATCTTCAAGGAATTTAAACACTGTCTATATGAAATAATGTTCAAGGTCGTTTCTCTTCAATTAATCACTTCAAGTGAATTACAAATTACATTGAATATGAATTGTTAGGGAAATTTAAAACTCATGAAATCCAATATATTAAAAAAAATATTGTTGGTTTTATAGATATATATCATAAAATTTCTCTAGATGGAAATATATTTCTAATAATCATGAAAAAATGGTATTGGAATGAAATACCTTACATATTTGTTAACATTTATATCCAAAGCCCTTAAAAGAATGAACATGAAATGTATTTGTTAATAATAGTAATTAAATGGAAAATATGGTGTTCATGGGGAATTATAAACACAACCTAAATAAATAAATAGGTGAATATAGAGCGTATCTCAGTGAGAGAAATTTTACATGAGAAAACTATTAAATTTACTTCTATGATCTATGTACACACATTATCCACTTATAAAATAAAAATATCCTAAATTATAACTTTATAATGACCATATTTATTTATATATTATTTAATAATTATAAATTATAAAAATTCCGTAAATATAAATTTTGAGTTGTTCTATATTTTCCACATTAGATATTTGTAACAATAATAATTTCATACTTGTTTTGTAATGGTGATAAAAATCACCATTATTTTAAACAAATATCACCATTCAAATATTAATCAATTTATTTTATTAAATTTTCTAATAATTTATTATGTCACATTTTTTTAAATCTTGTGTGTATGGGTTGTGAGGTATGGATCTATAATATTCATATTTTGTGTAATTTACTGATAACTACACATTACGTTAAACAACCATTTTTTGTATTAGAATATTTAATGAATAATATTTATGAAATCTGTTAAACCTTAATATAATATAAATTCATTACATAAATTTTTCTAACCATCCATTCATGGTGGTGATGAAAATGAAATACAGCATCTATGGGGGTGTTAGTCTCCACCTAACACATGCACCATTAACATTTTATAATGCCAAAGGGGAAGGTAAATAATGTTTTTTACATCAAAATAAATATATTTATTTATGATAATTATACTTTAATAATTACCATAGAATGGTTTGAATATATTTTATATATAAGGAAGAATAATGAAAGTTGAATGTAATGAGGTAAACAATTATCTATTCTTGAATAACCTCCTTTAAAAAACACATTTAGCCTTCATAGATATGAATTTTATAGTTCCCATAACCTCATGGATTCTGATATGATTTTGAGAGATAATGTTGGATAATATGTGGATGAACTGAGATTATTATAGTTTTATTAGATTTGGGTTGGTGAATGGGTACTTTTATAAGTGGGTTGGGGTTTCTTTTTTAAATACAATTTACTTTATATTAATGGAAGGTCATTTTTGATAGAAATTAACACAAAAATTTCATAAAAATGATGAGGGGATGTTTCTGGGTCGATAAACCTCTCTTCCACAGAAATAAATGAAAATTATAGATATATTTTATACTTTTCCCAATTAGTTTAACTTTTTAGCATAATTTACTATTAATGTGGTTACTCACTTTATTACCCCATTTACTTATTTTTATGTATGAAAAAAAATTTGACCATATATAAAAATCGTAAAATAATGAAATAAAATGTGATATATTTTTTAAAAAATTTAAATAATTTTTGTGGTAAGAACTAATTTTAATAAATTCTTTCATAATATACTAGAAATCGTTTTTGAAAAAATGCTATTTTTGAGCATAATAATGAATTTACACCAAAATCAGTAGAGTAATGATTTGGGAGGAAAATTTTAAAATACTGTTAATAAAAGAATATATATTTCTATATTAACTCAAGAAAATATATATTCTATTAGTATAAATATTTAATTTATGCAAATATAAAAAAGTAAGTCTTCTTACTTAAATAAAACAAAACTTGTGTTCTAAAAGTACAAAAATGATTTACAAGTTAAACATATTAATATTAAAACTAATATTTTACTCCCAAACATTTTTTTGTTCAGCAAAATTTTTCATAAACATATTTTTCATAATAATATTATAATAATTTCATAAAAGTTATGATTTTCTACTATATTTTCAATTCTCACTTAAAAATAATCTTTCTTATGGGAAATCACAAAAACATTTTCCGAAGTAAATTCTTATATGATTAATCCAAAAATACAATTATTTTTATAAAATAGTTTATAAAAATAATGAAATTAATATTATAAAATAATTTTGAAAAATATGAATTAAAATTATTTTTATATAAATATTACATTATATATATTATGTATACTTAATCATATTCTATAAGAATTTATAATAAATTTTATTTCAATATATTTAATTATTAAATGTTATAAAAATAATCTTTTTAAATTAATCAACCTAATTAATTAATATAAATAACCATCACATAATAAACATTTTTTATAAATAAAACATTTCTATGAATTAAAAATTTCGAGGTACCATTAATATTAATGTTCTAGATTCCAAAAAAAAAAATTACCAATCCATTGATTTTAAAATATATAGTTAAATTTTATAAAACATCATAAAATATATTAATAATAATAATATATATCATGTTATGTTTATATATACATAAAAATATTGTTTAGATATTATAATCATGATATATATTATATAGGACTTATGTTTTTTAAAATTTGTTACAAAAAATACTCAGATTTATTATACTTATTAGATACATGTATATTCAATATCTATATTTGAAACAATAAAAAATCAAACCCCCATATTTCCAATGTCTATATTTCTCATTATAACTACTCTACTACAACCATCACTTGTGAAGAATTCATTACATTCATAACTCTTAAATACAACTTCCCATTCCATTTATTTTCATTTTGAATTTCACTATATACTTTTTTTATTAATGTTTTTCATTCCCATTATTTGGTATGTTCTATGAATAGTTATATTAATGATTGATGATGCCCTATGATATTTTCTAGTGGTAAATATATGTTATTATTTTATATCTATTGTCCAGTTATTTTTATGAACTATTAGTGGATGAAATAATCAATGGTTTGTTATAATCTATAGTATATTATAATTAGTTTCAATTAATTTTATTTTAATGATCCATTGTAAATTAATAAAGTGTTTTTATTTTAATTCCAATAATGTTTGACTTTCTAATAATCATCATATGATTTAATATAACAGATTTTATAATGATTGAAATATAGAATAATGAAAAAAAAATTATTACTATAACCTTGGTTGTTATACATATTAACACATAAAATAGGTCTTCCTGATGTCTTACCACATTACTCACATTTATTAATAATCAAAACAATGAAAAATAATTGATAACAATTTTTCTCACTTGAACTAATTTAATATATCATTAATCCTTGAAATAAAAAAATTATTTCTCAATATCACATTATTCAACCATTAGTAGTGTACACACAGTTACAGAACACCATATATCATCATAATAAATTATATTATAGCACCCTCAAGTGAAACATTGATCCAAATAAATCTATTATGAATCAGTTCTTATATATGAATCATATTCTCCTATATCTTGTAAGGTTTCATTTAATAATAAAAAATCAAAAATATGGAGGCATTAGATTACAAATGGTTCAAAAAATCCATGTCATGCCATGGATGAACAACAAAAATTCCTCTGATAAAACAATTGGAATAACCTCATTGGATCTAGGATACATAACCACTTATGCCTCTAATAATACAAAAAAAATTATGAAAATTTATACATAAAAATAATATAAATATTCATGTCACATTCGATACTCACACATTCCAAAAAATAACACATCACGTGTTTCTTACTTGAATTATAAAAGTCACTAAATAATTAATTAATAATCACACACACATGGTAAAACCAGTTGATGATAAAATAGAAATAATATCGTTGTATATAATGATTAAATACATTTCCAAATGTTGTACATTCCTCCCATAATTAGTTCATAACATAATAACACATTAGGTAGACACTTCTGACGTCACATTGGCATAGTGAACACTATGGCACTAAATTTATCTCAACATTGAGTCCCATGGAATAAACCAAGGTTATTGAAATAAAATATTGTTATTAAACATAATATAAAAATTAATATTGTGGTGGAACATAAATAGGTAGTACCGTACCTGATATATAGCCTATATGGTGTTGGAACATCTATTCCATGAAGCTGACCACATCAGACACATATGTCTCACTAATAAAGACCACTCTAAAGGATGCACTCAGTACTATCTCCCCAATTATAGGGGTAATAATGGTTTTTTCATCTAATATCATTATCTCCTCCTGAAAAATTATAAAAATACATCCTTTAAAACTAATACGGCCTTTGAGTAAATTTGTATTGATGGGTCTAATAAGGAATCATTCTTTAACACCACATTAATCCAAAATGATAGTTGGGAACTAAAATAATTTTTGAAAATAGCTCCCACAAGTAATGATCAATGGTCTTGATCCCTATGTATAATAATGGTAAATCAGGAACCAAGAAAAATTAGACATAAATTATTATGATCGACACACTTTTAGAAAAATCCTTGTTGGTCTGGATATCATTGATCTGCCACCAATCGCTCTAATACTTGATGAACCAAGATAAATTTCCTCTACAGATAAACTTTATTGGGAACTAATCCTCTCAAACATACCATCCAAATTGTTACAACAAATAATATTTCAAACATAAATGGTTTGGCTGCATGTCGAATAAATCTTCAATGTTCCTCCCCCAAACAATGTGATCTAGAGTGCTCATCTGGGACCAAATTAAGGGAAATGAAAATTTGGAACTTATACCAAATCCTATATTTTCAATAAAATAGGATATATTTCTGAAATTGTATAATCTCATTCCTCTTTAATAAAGTCATCTTCGATGATAAAACCTCTTTGTGATACTCCTACTAGAAATAATTCCATCACACATCTTCCCCCTTCCACTCACTATGATATATAAACTCCCACTACTTCATTTATCACCACTGCAATATAATGGCCACCGTAGCCCAATAATTTGACCTATCGTATATAATTTTAAAATATATATCAATTTTATCTATAAATACACCTCTATATATCTAAGATATTCCTCCCATTCATAGTTATCCTTCGATGCAAGAGGCCTCAAATTTTCTTTCTCAATAGATCATCATCCAAACTCATGATAACACTGATATTGTTTACAATGTAAACCCGAAGAGCCTATCCAACTGGAACCTCATAAGAAATTTGGTTAGTCAAATATCTACTATCTATGTATGAATCTCTACAAATATGTGGCACAATATTCATTTAGTCATATTTATTTATTTAGACTCAACATATTCCAAAAATCCGCTTGTTTTTAACACATGTGAAACAATTCATGTTCAAAGTACCTTTCCTAAGTCACAACCCCTAAAAAGAACCATTGCACAATATCATTCAGCATACTCAGTTTTCTTGTGATGGATCATTGGGGAAAACAATATTTTATCCTAGTTGGTTTCACTAGTCTAGAGAATTACCAAACATTAGCTGGTATGGTTTCACTACAAACAAATGAATTCCTCCCTAGTTCCTAACTGTAGTATCCATAGAATATCTCAACCAATATCAATGATAATAAAATTTCACTACCTTTCCCCACTGGGAAGTACTTTTCTGATGATAGTGAAGATGATTATGACCCTCAATGCCTACATACATTAGACCCTTGGTTGGTGTGTAATACTGAGGGTATAAAACATTCAAATGGGTATAAATACACTCATATAACACAGGAATACAGAATTGAACCACCAATCAACAACATGATATTAATAAATCAAAATATATAAAAGTATAATAATGTTTGAAAATGTTAAACAAATACAATTCTCATTATAAAATACCACATAATGTCCAAGATAGTAACTACATATCCAATCCCAGGATCCAAACTAGTACTATCTAGTTCGATCCCCATGAATCCGTAAAAAGAATAACAAAATTTTATGTTTATAGGGATAATAAAAATGTATGCATATTAGGATCATAATAAATATATTTTTCTAAAACATAAAATTAGAATTCTAATTCCACGATGATACAATTTAAGGAATCAACTATCACCTATCATGTAAACTACAACGCATTCTCACCAACGCTCCCTCACAAAAACATGCATCAAAGTATAATAAAAAAAATTCTGATAATATAATATGAAAATACCATTAAACTACTTATTCATAATTTTTTCTCTCTCAAAACAAAAAATCAAACATTATATTAAAATAATATCTTCCATAATTTTTCTGCAACAAACTAGATCTCATGCCACAACCATATCACCTACCTCTAAAATATTACCATTATCATCCCAAATGAATCCACATATATCATGCTTTAATTATCAAAAAAGTATCCAGTATAGTATGGCATCAAGAACATGAAGGTTATCAACCAGATTCCCTACTCCAAAAATGAATGACCCCTATAATACAACCTGACAACAACATCACCACATTAAATATGGTTAATAAACCATTGTAAATACTAGTTCACCTATCCCATATCCTCATCACAATACACACAAGGTATTCTGGTGCACATGTACCTCATCACCCACAACTTATAGGGACTTCTACTACTTCATGTACCAATAATCTCCCCAAAGCCCCCTCATTATGCATGTAAAACCCCTACTTTTTTTATATTTTTAACAACCCTGAGACATAACAACTCTTGCAACACCATGAAGGGAGAGCATGCAATATGAAAATTTTTCTATATATTCCCATGTTATCCAAAATATTAGATGAAAAATAATTCACCCAAGGTTTATTGGGCATTAGTATGAGAATCCGAATCATTTAGATTTTCTATTGAAATCACATGGAAAATTAAAATATAGTAATAGTTACATAAAATCACATCCTAAGAGTGTCACTCCCATTATAAAATTCCACATCTCATAAACATATATGTATTACCACCTCTATGAAGTACCATAATTTCTAGTAGTGAAACCACAATCAAAACAAATTTATGTAGAAAACATCCACCAAAACTATCCCTAAAATCCAAGTTAACCAAACCATTATTCCATGTCCAGATTTAACTTTTTCACACTGATTTGTGATTATTATTCCATTAAATAATATATTCATTGAAGAAAAACTCATGAAATATCACACATTGTTTTTTTTCAAAAATTCTCAATTTAAAATATCAATGTTTCTTTTTTATCCTCTTGGTTATTCAATTTTAGTCAACCCCACATCAATTTAATTGTTAATAACATTATTTTGTTGCCCCTATGGAACTAATAATTTTAACAAAATCAACAAACCAATTAATCACCCACACCTAAAAAAATCACTATTTCCAACCATTTTATGGAAGGTTATTTACAATCAAATAATTTATAACCACAGTTATATCCCATTATACCACCAACAACATCATCTTAACACGGAATTAATAATACAAAACCTCAATTACACCCTACAATACAATCCATGAAATATATCACAGACACATTTTTGTTAAAATAATAAAACCCCATAGTATTAATCTTATATATACACACTAATAAATCTAAAAAATTCAAAGAATACATTAATCTTCAAGTAAATACACATTCATCAATATTGAAACACACGTTCATATAAATTCCTTTCATCTATTTAGCTAGTTCATTATTTTAATAATTTAATTGTCCATTTATTCAATCAGTATACCCAAAAAAATTCATAATAGTAAAAAAAATCCTAATAATATTTATAACATGCAAAAATCAAAACAGATAAGCACCATGTCAGAGATAGATATCATGAAAACATGTAATGATGTGAGAATTATCACACTCCATTCAATCTTACCTATTTTGGTTCATAATACTTTTTCCATCCAAAATACTCACCAAAATAATAAAAAATCATTCTAGTCAAACAATTTACAGAAAAATGGATGACTCGCCTAATCCCCTACCTCAATTGGTGAATTGCAATCTTCTATTCCAAAAAATGAAAAGGATTAAATTATAACAATAGAGATATAAAAACACTCTAACCTTGATACCCTATGGAAAAAAACAACCATCAACCATTTTTTATATCATCAAATAAGCCAAACATACCCTTCGAGAAAAAACATATAATGATGATTAATATAGAGAAAACCGTGAATAATAAAGTAAGGACTCAGCTTTTAAAACTTATATTAGATTTACTAATGAAAATGATCAAATTGATGGAATAGATGATTACAGATATCAAATAATATTCTTTTGGTCTATAAATATTCATGGAATATATTTGTAAAAATTATAATTAATGGTAACAAACAAAATTTTTCCCATTATGGAAAAATATAATCTCATAGAATAATTCATAGAACATTCCAAAAAACCATTGTTTTTTCACAAGACCATGGTGAAACCAACTATGAAATGATTAAATAATCCTTGTATTGAATCCTATTTTGAAATAATTCCACATATCATACTAGGATTCAATAAACCTATTAAAACCACAATATAGGGTGGGCCTTTATAGTGTAGAATCCAGACTTAAACCCCCACTACAGTGTAACCTGTCACCCACGACACAATGAATCCCAAATCAACATAGCCCCTAAAAAAATATAATCCCTACACTACCACCATAATGACCATGAAATAATCCTTAAAATCCTTTATTCACAAAATATCCATAAACTTGTACTAATCTGAATCCAAAATCTCTCCCTACAAGAGTATATGAGATAGAAAGGACACCAAAATCTTATCACATGTCTTCAATATGTATCGCATAGTACCATACCATAGAAAGGCCTTTAACATGGCCACTAATATTATAGAACACATGTCAACACTAAAATCCTACCTCACAGCTGTAACTTCAAATCATACCAGGTTAATATATTGTCAATCTTTTAATCAACATCTCTAACAGCCAAAAAATGTAATGTATTATTTTAAAATGTTGAGACTATTAGATTCAAATAAATAGATTTAATTAGTTCATTGAATCATTCCTCCCTATGGCCATTACTTATAGAAACTAACATTTAATAAACTTTTGATCCATATTCAATGATAGCGAGGTTGTGTAGCTCTTATACCCATTTTTTTTAAATTATTTAACATTAAAATATTTCATGTATTTTCATTTTTGACATCTATTAATGATAATGATCTATAATATTATAACTACTTTTAATGATTTATTTTCCTAGCTAAAATGAACTATATTTTTTCTTTATATTGATTCATTATCTTGGTATCATGATATAATGGAAAATGTACAACTTTTATTGAATACTATATTTTGATGTTCAAATAGTCACATTTATTATGTTATTATGCCTCAAAATGTCATCGAAACCCCAACATTATTCATAAAACTAAATAATTAATTGTTCCATGACTTGATTGATTTATTTCTAGTAGTTTTCCATAATTATATCTTTTTGTATTTAATATTATAGTAGGACCATACAAATTATCTGAGGACTATTTTGAATGTAATTTTATGAAATCGTTTGTATATGAATTCTACTAAAAACCAGATCTAGATTTATGAAGTACATTTCCTTGGATATATTATATCAAATATAGGTAAAATAATCAATTATTCAAATATTGAGATAATTTTTTCTTGTGTGGATACTGGAAATATTATAAATGTTCACTGTTTACACGGTATTTATGAATATAATTTGTGGGATGTGTCTAAATTTACTAATTTTTTACGATTAATATCTTTTCTCATGAATAAATAATCCATATTATACATAGAATAATATTAGCTAGTGTTTTATTACCTACTTTCTAAGATGACCATTGGCCATGTTCTTCAATATTTTACGATGATCCCATACCCACTCTTTTGTAAAATCGTGGGTATGGGTACAAAATTATAACCTATACCCATAGTTTTACAAAAATCATGGGTATAGGGTTTGGATCAACAAATATACCATTGTTTCCCAAAAAACATATTCGTTTAAGTTTTTTTTAAACACTATATCAGTGTTTCTAAAAATCCATGGGTATATGGTTGATTTATACACACATATTTTAAGAACCATGGGTATATTTTTCCAATATAAGTGCACAGAACAATTTTCCAAATGATGATGGACTAATCTTTGTGGAGACCAATACACATAGTTTAACAACCATTTCTATGGATTATAAAAAAATAAATCTATGTAAATGTATATTTATATTCCCATAACAGTATGTTGAGTAGTTGTTATTCATGTCTACTAAGAACATGTAGTCCATGGTTTGACTCTGATGATATGAATTTTTTTACATCCAATATCCACAATTTGGGAAGTTTGGAATTTGGTTATTGATATAGTGGAAATTTTCACATAAACTGATTCCCAGAGTCCACATAAGTGGGTAATGGATTTTAGAAACTATGGATATAGCTCAAATCAATATTGATTCTATAACACACCACGGTTTTGAAAACCAACGGTATAGCCTATACCCATGTATTTAGGGGCTATACGCATAGTTTAAAACTTTGTGTAAAAGTGGATTTTCCAATTGTGTTTCCCTGAGAAGAAGAGGGAGTCATGTTTTAAGTCATTTATAATGATGCTCATCATGGTATGTAATATTTTCTAATATAACATAGGTTTGTGTTATTTTATAAGATTAAATAGTAATTACCCCATGAATATATTTATTCCTCTCATGATCATGAGCATCTTTTGGTGTTGTTTTCAACAATTTTATGTAAAAATTATCTCTTAAAATAGTAATTTTATGTATCCATGTATCATGGGATCCAATGAAAAGTCCTCTCTTAGTTATAGTTGGATCTATGTCAGCAGAGGTTGTCATATCCTTAGAAGGATAGTGACATTGATATATATTTCACTATATAAAAGGGTAATGTGAAAATTGTTAAACTATGTAAGAATTCATATGGTTATTTTTATCATAAGTCTATGTATGTAAAGTGTATGATAGATGATATTTTATATTTTAATATTAGTTTGGAGAATCTTATCAGTGGATTCTTCTAGTATCAGAAACAAGTGTTTTTTACAATGTCGAAAAATGATGAAGAGATTCAGTTGATAGATCCAATGGTATATTTGTTTTGAGATCATGTGGAATGTGGTTACTCTTGTAGATTTGTGGTTAGAGTGTGTTAACCATTTGACTCTCTTATCTAGGTGGTTATATTTTCCATTTAATATTCAATATGTAGTTCTACATGTGTTTCAAAACTCACTAAATGTTGTACACATTTCTATATCCATGATGCATCGTTCTTTAAATAATCAATTTTCATAGATGATTATGAACATATTTTTTGTTGATCTCATGTAATAGTGTCAAATATTTTGTTTAATGAATTTCATATATCATAATCTAATTGGTATATTTTTTCATTGGATTTCCATTAAAATAATTGAAAGGACATATCCATGCAGTTCAACACATGTTTTTGTTGATATTTGGATGGATGTCATAATATTTTGATGATTCTATATCTATTGAGAGATTCAACCTATATATTGGTTATTTATTTCAATTGAAACTCTAGTTAAAATTCACACCATAATGTTTTGAGTTTGCTAATACCAAATTTTTAGTTGAATTTTGTGATTGAGACTCTTCCAACAACATCATAGAATTTGAATTGGTCAATATGTTGTTAGGTTGTGTTTATCACACCATTCTCAGGAAATTGTTTTCAAACATTATAGACCTTTTAATAGACATAGTTCATATTAATGTATCCATATAAAAACCAAGAGTGGGACTAGTTGCAGAAATAATTACAATTAATTGCTTTCATAAAATAATTTAAACATCCATATATATTAGTTGTTCTATATCAATTTGAACATATAAAAGTTTTAGTGGGTCTCTATTGATTCTACCATTTTTATATATCATGGGTTCTCCAGTTATCATTACAAATTGATTATTATTGGTTTAAAACCCATATATTTGGTCACTCTTTAGTTTTTCATTTTTGAGACCGACAATGATGGTTGTGATGTTAGGATTAGTTTCAAAATTTGGGATTCCTATATGTCTAGATAATGAAAATCAAAACCTCTTAAGTTTAGTGTGTCATGACTCCCTCCCACCAAAGATACAACATTGAAGGGAGAGAGATAGTGACCCCCAAATAATTTTATCTATTAGGATTCACATTTTAAATTAGAACCTTGGTTATGTTAATCTCATAATTGGGAGGCACTAACCTCTACAATAAAACAAGATCAATATATCAAATGAATCAACCATATGAAAATCCATGAATTTGTTTAAGAGGAATCCCAAATCATCCCAAAATTATTAATAAAAAATAAAAATAAAAATAATAATATAAGTCTCCAATGTAAACACCTAGAAGAATAGATAATGTAGAGACAAAATAATTGACCTGATGTATAGCCTTGTAATGTCTGTCTTGATTCATGTAATCCTTTGGGAAACTTAAAAACAATTTTAGATATGTAGGGTGATCATACAAGTATACTAAGTAGAAAAACTGAATTATCTTGTAATAATGTGAATGAATAATACTAATGAACCCATGAGAAAATGTAATAACCAATCCACACATAAAATGTTCATGTAACCATTCTCATCCACACTATGGTACCCTCAATAAATAATGTATCCAAGTGTAATAACTTAATATTAATTGTGTATATATATATATATGGTATCCCATACCAAGGTTACACTTATTTTACGGTATCACACCCAACATAATATTTATTAGTGATTACATGTCTTCCGTATAACATATTCTAACTCCATACAACACGGTCACATCACATCACTTCAGCATACACCTGGGCCACTACCCCAAAGCCCAACCATATCATATCTCACCCAAACACACATGCACCATCACCTCAGAACATTTAACAATGTATTAGGATATCATGAACATGAAATACATCACCCATATCACTTATTTCTACCATGAATGACACCTACTATAAGATACACTACATCACATTCATATTAAATATCCAGTAAATAGATAGAGGTCACCACCCTCTAACACAGTCAAATCACATATCACCTGAAGACCCAATGTACATCACAAAGATCACTGTCAAACTTCATTCCACCACAAATTGTTTATATATAATAACCTAGAAGAGTGTTTTATAATGATAATGTATCGAACCACTCATCCATCCTCGTCACTAGGATGCTAGAAGAAAAACCCCCTGTAAAAATGTATTGGTGTTCAAAAATATTTATAAACAAGGGTGTGTTTATATATAATTAATGAGGAAAATAAATTTTATATATATAGCCACACACACAAGCCGATACTATGGGTCTACAATAATTACTTACTAATTGATAACAACACCAAATTTTATGCCACAAAAAAATGTTGAAATACATAAAAAACTGAAATCCGTAAGCCACTTCCAATGTTTCCTTATAATCCAAGACAATTGTATTTAAACATACCATGCTTTTAATTATTTATCAATAACAAAATTTGTTCACAAAACCCATTAGTGATTTTTTTCATTTACTATTTCAATCCATTTAAGCAATCCAACCAAAGTTGTTTAAAACATTATTTATCATTTATTCCAATCTTAAACATGTGTCTAACACAACAAAACCATTAACATATAATATGTCAAATAACACAACAACACATCACATCCGCATAACATGTAATAATACAAACCACATCACCAAACAACATCACAACCTCATACCAACAACATCATCACCTGCATCAGAACTATGTGTCACTTCTATAAAATACGGCATGTGATAACTAAACATCATCATGCCCAAAAATAATGAATCACCACTACATATAATGAAAACACATCATATCAAATCAATGATTTTTTTTAGATTTATCAAGATTTTTTGTCACGTTACACTTCCTTAATTATAGGAATTATCACAATGGCTATAAATCCGAGGGAAATCATTATATTCATAAAATATAATTGGGTATATTATTTTTATTTTGGGTTTATATCACAAAAACTTGTAATAAATTTTCCATATAACAATAACTATAAAACAAGATAAAGATCTAAAAATCGTTGATTTTTATCTATGAACCAAGCCTATAAATGTAAAATATCAATATAATAATATCAACACTAAAAAATAACAATTAAATCTATTTCATATTAAATTTTAATTAATTTGTGTAATTATCATTTTTAAGATTGTGAAAACCACATTACCTAGAATTAAAAACAAAAAACCCCTCTTTTATGTTAAAAAAACAAGAAAGGTGGGATTTCCAAATATTAATTACCTTTTCCAACTCATTGTTCAATGTATGGAAATGAAAATATTCTTGTAAACCAAAACAATATGAATAACCAACATATCAACCAAGACCACAATAATGGTTATAAATAATGTTGCACAACTCACACTATGAATCAAAACCGCATACCCAAATTTGATCCTTGGGAGAATAAAAAAACCATGATGAAGTAATGTTAAGACCATAGATAACAAATAGTAATCCACTGAAACTAATGGATCAATGTATGGAGATGAAGAAAAGAATTTATCCCAAAACCACCTTGGGTTTTATCAAGAATGAGGGGAAGGATGGGTGTATTAAAAAATAAAAATGGAAAAAAAGTATTTTAAACCAAGTACATGTCCCATTTACATCATGATATCATTTATCGATGTGAATTACTTAATTATTCTATAAATTTAGTTTTTGATGGAAATTTAGTCTCCTCGTTCTGATTTAATAATAAATCATGAATTTGATTCATGATGTGAATCCGTCTCAAAACTCCCACTTTAGTCGACAAAAAATCCATGAATCATATAATCTACAGAACGTATGAACAACCAAATCATGATGCAACTCTAGTTTAAATAATGATTTATATGTTGCTGTAATCTTAATATTTCAGATTCACCAAGCCCTCTAGACATCCTCTGATGAATCCTCATGGAAAATTTGAAATTTGAGGGATATGTTAGGAACTGGAAAATAAATCATATACCTCTCAATTGATTATCACCCTTGTAAATAAAAAATAAATACTAAATAAATCATTGTTTCCATACAAAAACACTATGAGATACCTCTTAAGGATATCCTCATTCGATGAATGTTACAACTATCCATAATCACAAACTAAACACCTACAAACATCTTATACAACTACATCACCATTAAAACATATCATCACTTCATGTTATGAATAAGACCAATCATTCGGTACATGGCACAAACCATTAAATTATACACAACCACACCACCAAGAAAACCATACTAGCTCTATATATCCCAAATCGAAAACCAATATAAAAATTAACCATCACTTCCCTAAACATGTGAATTTGAGAATTCCATAATCCTTGTTAATGGGCTATCTCATTTGGTAATCAATGACTTTCCCTCAATTATTTAACCACATCGTAGTATAATGAATCTCGGTTATCAATCACTTCCTCTAATAATCATATGTTTAAAATTTATCTAGTATCATACATCAATAGAATCGTGCATCAATTGAACGAATCCTTAAATAAATAATAATGATCCAAAAATTACACCATCTAGTAAAAAAACAACAAATAAAAATCATAACAAATCCTGTTTCTAGGAACACATCTTTATCTATCACTCCCATGAGCTCTCATACAAGACACCATGACATAGTAAATAGTTATCCAATAGAATTTTACTCCCATGTTTTAACTTCTCCCAATGGTCTTGGATCTCTATTGGTCACTCCACAAACAACATGTCATCCTGGATATATAAATATCCATAATAAATGACATTTAATTATTCATGAAGACACCAGAAGAGCTAAGATACATAGAATACATTGTGAATCTTGTCCAGTCATGGTGGAAAATCCAGATGATACTCGATCCAAAAAATCACCCCAAAATAATAAAGGGCAAAAAATATGAGAAATTTTACGATTTTAGCAATCTTCCACTTTCCATGGTGGTGGGGAACATTCGAAAACACATGGTCTCAAACCAAAAACTCCAAGGGCCTCTTCTAACGATCGTTACAAAAAATTAACTAGTCATGTTCTACTTTCATACTCTAATGAAAATGCTAAACCATATCTTATGTGATCTACACCACATTGAGACTAAGAACTTCACTCCCACCAACCTCTATAAAAAACAATGGATAATGACACAACCACCCATAAACTGATATCTCTATAACATTCATTATTAACATAAAAACATGAAAACCATAGTTTAACTGAGATAAACTTAGAGGAAAATAGAATGCGTAGGTAATTGGTCTATCATTTTACAGAATTTCATGATTTTAAATGATCCATGGACTTAGCGTTGCTTCCACCACAGAACACATAACACATTTTTGTGGAGATATTTTTATAAAAACATTATCTCATTCCTTGAATTAAAGGATTTCTAACTATTATTTTGATAAATTTTATGTATTCTATGATTTTTACTCATATGTTGTTGGATAATCTGAACTTTATCATCCAGTTCCTCCAATAATTCTTGTCATATCAACGTGCATTCAACATCTTTATCCCAAAACATTTGTGTTTGACATGATTTCTATATAATCCATCAAAAGGTTTCATCTATATACTCGTATAAATACACTAATTATAAGAACACTCAACTAGTGAAATATTTTGATCTCAACATCCATGATAGTCTATTATAGACTATTGAGGCATATCTGTGAATGTCAAAAAATTTCACTCTAACATTACATTATATTGAGGATGAAAGGTTGTGATGAAATTTAATTTATTTCCAAATGACATATAAAGGCCTTTAGAAAAGGTAAAAGTGTACCTGGATTATCGATCAGATACAATGGAAAGAGGAAATCATTATAAAATGACTCTCTATTTTAAAAACTACTAATAAATTTGATCTAGATATACGTTATCTTAAATATAATGAAAATTAGCAAATGTAGTCAATTGCTAAACATAAATTCTTATTTCATTGTTTCCTATATAATTATTTATTTGTTTGACCATGAAGTCCATGTTTATATTTTCCCATTTCTAATCTAGCATTTGAAAAAAATAAAGCATCCCCTTTGGTATCTACCGTTCTTTTTTA
Organism: Viscum album; assembly: GCA_963277665.1. NCBI lineage: Eukaryota > Viridiplantae > Streptophyta > Magnoliopsida > Santalales > Viscaceae > Viscum > Viscum album. The sequence goes on from OY728148.1 coordinate 1,250,445,779, forward strand.
ACATGATTACATGTTACACGTTTCACTATAAATTCAGAAATATATAATTTAATTACATCCCACCAATAATATCCAGGAAGGAATAATTAATTCTCTGTACAATTATGCTGATCTGAAAATGGAAATTTATGAGCAACACATAACATTTCCTTTTTCATCCAGGAAACACAATGAACACACGACCTCTTTCAAAATCAAAAGACACAATAATTATCAACATTAAATTCTTGAAACTAAAATTTCTTTACAAATTATACCTTTTTATGTATCTCATGATATTCTTAATGAATTTTTTTAATTTTCTCTGAAAGAGATGACTACATTGACAACTTAAAAAAAGGAATATCCTACACCAAAAATAGCCAAGAAAAAAATTAATTAAATCATTAACATAAGGAATAATATATAAATGATTCATGATTAATGTATCATTAATTATTCAACTCAATGCATCAGCCCCATTATTTACTTTTCTTATATGGAAATTAATCATGAAATAATAATCCTTGATGTGTTCTAGCCATTTTCTCAAAATCATGTTCAATTAGATTTATCAAAATATATACTAAAAATATTTATGATATGTATATATTTCACATTTCACTCCATAAAATTGATTCTTTCAAAAATATCAATGACTAAATATAGTATAAAATTACCACTCATGTATAGGGTAGATAAATTCACAAGGATATAACTGATGTAAATGATATGCAATTACACAGTTATTATTCATTTGGGAATAACCGGTTTCCTTCAATATTACATCAGTATATATGAAAAAATCACCATTTGTTGAAGGTAGGTTTAAAATTAGGGCATTCAAATATCTTTTATTACATTTTTAAATGAAATCATCACATTATTATGTCAACAATAATTTAACCTCTTTTCGATGTAATATAGTCATTTAAATAGATAAGCCTAATTTTTTTTGAAAAAACCCATTGTTAATAGCCTTCCAAAACAGGAAAACAAAGAGTGTTGATTATATTTGTGTTTATATTCAATTATTCAACAATATTCATTTTGATTGGATCAACAGTTATGAAATATTTAAAAAAAATGTGACCATGGAGAGAAAATTGTTTTCAATAAAATTCACACATGTTGTATTTAACATACAATTTATATTCTTCTATGGTTTTCCAAATAACCCTTATAGTAATTTTATATTCCACTTTAATTTTATAATATACCAAAATATCATCAATAAAAACATCTAAAATATTAACTATAAACTAGTCGAATATTAATATTTATAAAATCTATGAATACTGTAGAAGCATTATAAAACAAAAATGAAAAAACTATAAATTCATAATGCCCATATCTAGTATGAAACATGGTCTTTAGAATTAATTCTTCAATGACATTCAACTAATGGTATGCTAATATTAGGTCAGCCTTCCAAAAAATTATTCCTATATATCTCATCAAATAGAAAATCTATATGATTCAATGGATAGGTATTTTTAAAAGGGATGTTCTTCAAAGATATATAAATAACTTTTAGTCTCATTACAAAAAAAATCCTTATCAAATAAGACAAGAGCACCCATGGTTAAGTGCTAGGTCATATGAAACCATTAGTTAAAAATTCATGCATCTTCTCTTTAATAATATATGTTTTAACCGCTTTATTCGATAAGGGGGTTTTGAAATTAAATTAGAATTAGGATATATGTCAATAGTATACTCAAACTTGGGATCAAGGATAACACGGTTCAAATCCTCAGGAAAGAACATCAAGATATCCAATTACCACAAAAACATCATTAATCTGAATAGTTCTATTACTTTCAACAATATGGGAATGATAACATACATTTACATTATTTAAGAGTTTTTAAGCTTTTTGATACACTATAAATGGTATTGGTTCATTATGGTACCCAACCTAAAATAATTTTGAAAATAAAATTATTTAGTTCTATAATCTATCTTAACATCGTAAACATAAATCTAATACATACCTATAATAACATTAGACACTAATAAATTAAAACCAATAAGTTATTTAGGTAAATTATTTCTACATACAATTACTAGAAAATTATTATAGTTTCTATTCCCTTAATATTTCAAGCAAGTGTTTTTACGGTATTCTGTAGATTCATTTTTTGGAGTTAAATTTCAAATATACAAAATAATTTCTGAAAAATAAATGAATTTTTAGTCCTAGAAAACAAAATCAAATTGGAATATTCCATAAAAACTATAAATATCCCTAATTCCACTTTTCTTGATGGATCAAATTCATAGAAATATTTTTAATGGATTTGTCCACATCCTTTCTTTTTTAATCTTGCTAGTTTCCAACATGAGTTAGTAGCTCTAGACACACATTTGAATTATTAAACAACATATTATAGTTAAAAAACATACCATTGATTTCTCATTATTATTGTGATCATTTTCCACACACTCATGATCTATTTGTCAAAACATTCCACTTAGACAGCACTACCTAAAATTTACAATAGATTCTCTACGATAAATCTTACGACACCATCCACAAGATTGAAATTAAATTTTATTACCTCCATTTTTGGATGTATTTATCCCCAAATCCTTCAATCCTAAAATCTTCATATTCTTATCATCATGAGTGTCTTATGTGTTAGCAATCTACATTTCAAAATTTTCATCAGAATGAAAAACATTCTCATTTATTTAATATTATCGTGGGGAAATATATCTTCCTAAACCCACATTCATTTATGTTTAAAGAAGATTAATATTTATACCAGTGTCCGAAGAAAAATCAAGCATATACCAGACCAATCATGTAAACTTTTTTTAACATGGATATACATAATCTTCAAATTTTTCATCATTTATAAAAAACTAATTTTCAATTTAGTGTTGAAAAAACATAGGGAAATATTTCTCATGGAAAAGTTCTATGAATGTTTCCCATTACAGGGATTCAAATTTTGTATCCCTATACTATTCCTATCCAAAAAAACACCAAATATTTAATTTATCATTAATATTATAAGTTTAATGGGATTCAAATTGATGTTTTGAATAGCCCATGACATCAAATATATTTTTCCGATCAATGATCCATCCTTTGACTACCACCGAGTAAGATGATCCTCCAAATGATGGGGGTTATTTCTTCATCAAATTCTCCCCAAAATACATGCCCCTTCATAGTATATCTGGTTTCACTCTATAATGTATTTCAAAACCATTTAACTCATTATTAAATTAAACCATTTGTTTCATAAAATTCATGGCTCCAATTCCCACTATTACAGTATTTAGGATTGGAAGGATATAATTTTTGTAGTACATTCCAACTTCATCTTCCTTGTTTCATCTGCAATAAACAATTCAGAACATACCTATCATAATATAAGAAACATGGTAATATTTAAATCTAATATTCACTCAAATTAAATACAAATTATAAATCATTAATGGTATTCTATTACCAACATCATAACTACTAATGTTATCGAAACCATCCTTTAATTCAAACTATAAGGACTCATCCTTAAAAAATTACATAATCTTGAGTTCTGTCCAGAATTTAAATTCATTCACATTTAGGATCTTCTCATGTTTATACAATTAGATAATTATTAAATAATTCATATTTAACTATCAACATTAGTAAAAAGTGGATAGTACTAAAATAGTATCAATTTTTTGCAAAACATAAAACTATTATGAAACAAATATGATTTCATTGAAAAAATTTCATAACCTTCAACGTGACCTAATTCATTATTACGGGCATTCTTATAACATTTGGAACGAAATTTTAAACATGAGATTAGTAAAAAACATATTTATGAACATAATGAATGAAAATCATTAGTCCAGTGAAAACATGAAAACCAATTAAAAACCATTTTCTAGAAAACACATTAGCATTCAATAAAAATAATGAGGTTTACAAGGGACATTTTTACCATAAGACACCTATCTTCAGAATTACAAGTAGAATAAGCTTTGTTCATATTCATCTCCAGAGTACCCAAACAATTGATGTTCTATAATGGTTCTCAACCGCCATATATTGAGCTATAATAGTTATCATCCCATAATATCTTGATATATAATGGGATAAAACAATAATGAACTCTTTTCAATTATGTAACCTTGAATAAAACCCTTGATAACTCATTTAAACGAATAACTGAAACACATTCAGATATCAAAATATTTTTCATAAAAATAATTTTTAAAATATAATAACTACACACAATATAAGGAAATCATAGAATTAAAAAATAAAAATAAAAAATTATAATAAAAAATAATAATGAAAGGGAGAGAAACGAGCCATGTCTTATATTAAAATACAATCTTGTAAAATTTCTCAAAATAATCATTTAAAAGGATTTAAAAATGACATTCCCTTATATCCTTTTCGACTTCCTTGAAAATGTTCGAACCTCATATATGATATCTTGAAGAGTGTTATTAATTTATTTCTTAACTATAGGTTTGTTGATAATACCTTACACAGTATTCTTATAACATTTGGTATTCTTTTATTAATATTATTTTTTAATTCAATTATTTCAGGTTCATACATTTCTTGGTTACTATAGCCATATTATTATAGAAATACAAGTAAAAAGTTAATATAAATTCGTGAACATATAAATATTTAGGTCAATATAAAAAATTAAATCTGAATTTATTCATTTCATGATTTCAGTAAAAGGGACAAGAAATATCATTTTCCAAGAAGGCAGTGAATTGACAAAACACAGATAATTATTTTGTTTTTAAGAATAAAATATGAATATGGGAGATTTTATGTTGAATATACCAAAAAAATTAAAATTATTGTATATATATAATGCAAGATTTTTCATAAAACAGTTTATATGTGGTGAGGAGAAGGTATACGTGATAATGAATTTAAATGAAAAAAATGAATTTTCCTCTTGAAATTTGTCCTTGGGAACCTACATTGACTCATGGATGTGGTATTTCTTTTTAGAAAAGAAGAACTATAATTTTAAATGGATAAATAGATAGTAATTTTTCACAATATCGGTGATAAATATGGCTTAAGGGGATTGAATTTTCTTGATGGTGTGAGTCTCCTTTTTTATTGAAGTGAGTGGTTATTTTAGGTTTACTTATAATATTAAAATAGAATTAACGTAATATATGGTTAATGACATTACTAAAGATTAAAGTCCATGGGTTATCCCAATTTATATGTACCATTATCATTTTATAATTTTTTCAATATTTTTGGGGTTTTTAAATAATTTAATAAAATATTTAAATCATGAAAAATATGACTTGTCAAATTAAAAATAATTTAAAATTATGACTTGAAAACGTCAAAAAAAAGATTCAAATTAGATTATTTTGTTGTATATCTTAAAAATATCATATTAATCAATAGAAATCATGGATTTACATAAAATCATTAATCACTTTTATTTTATTATTTCTAATATCATTAATATTATTTATTCATTAATTTAAAAATATTGAATCATAATTGTTATTGAAAATAAGTTTACTATTTATTCTATAGAAAATAAAAAATTATTATTTGAGAAATATAATTTTATTATGTTTTAAAACACTATTTATGTTACAAAAATATTATAGAAAAACATATATACAAATACTATAAAAATTTAATATTATAGTGTCAACAACTTTACATCCTCTTCGATAAAATAATTTCAAGGACATAAAGTGATTCATGTGGGACCAAAATGTCCGAAATGAGAATAAAATTTAGATAACTTTTGAAAAATTTTCATAGAAAATAAATTTATTCATATTGTGGGTTAATTATTTATCATAGAAATTTTAATTAAAAATATTTTTTCATTTTTCTCATACTTCCACAAGCGATTCATAATAATTTTATAAATATTAATGTTAATATTTTCATATATAAAATATAAAAATGAATTAATAAAAAAAATTATTTTGATTAGAATATAATTCTACGTTCATTGATTATTTATATTCAATCATGTATATAAAAAAACAACTTCTTAAATTTTTTATTTTGTTGTTTCTTGACATGCGTAAACATTGCACATGCATTTGGATAAGATTAATGTTATATAACTATAAGATTAGAATTTATCATCCTAAAGAATAATTTATTAATAAAAATTAATAAATATATCATTCATGTAATTTTGGCATATCAATTATTGTTTAAAAGTCACTAATTTTGACTTTTTCAATATTATGCTGGCAATGAACCGACTTTAACAATGTTTTTTTTATATTTATCCTGAAAAATATTAATTACTTGTTACAAATTATTTCTATGTAAAATTACACATATTATATCAATCTATATTAATTCCACATGTTTAAAGAATATTATATTCTAATTATTCCATTATAATGTGAAAAATTGCATATTTTATTAAAAAAAATTGTCATTGTTAACCATAAACTAAATTTTTTTAAATTATTTTAAAAATTAATAAAAAGATAATATTAAAATTATTTATTAGGAAATAAAATTATTTTTTTAAAATTATAATTCTATAAATTTAAAATTATTTTTTAAAAAATAACTATATAATAAATTATTTATTTTGATATTTACTTAACCTGATGAATAAAACATCTTAATTCAAGAATAGTAATAAATATAAAAACCTCTTATTCTATATTTAGTTAGGTTTTATTACTCCATGTTCTATAAATATCAATATCTAAAATATTCAGGGGCAATTTTTATTTTATTTTCATTAGTGAATCTGAATTTTAAATTGGATCCCTTATGATTATTATTAAAATAAATAAATAAATAATGATATTTTATTAGAACATGATCCATGATTAATTTTTAGTGTGATAAATTTTTTATTAGTGTCGGGAATAGATAACATTAGGGGTTATTATTTCAATAGTTTGGTAATATTTAAAAAAAATTATAATATTTTTGATTAAATCCTATAATAAAATTTTAGGATTGGGATTAAATCGATTTTAGAAAAACCAATATAAAATAAATCCATATAATTCCTAAGGATAATTAATTTGAATATGTGTGTGTGTGTGTTTGTTTGTTTGTCTTTGTGTCTAAACCACAAAACTATTATGAAAAATTTTGTTTTGGATATAAAAAAGAATAATAGTGAGACTTTCAAACATAAATTACGAGTTCTAGAACATCAATGTTATGAAACAAACATGGAAAATGAATATCAATGGAATAATTAAAATAAAGGTTTAGTAATGTAAAATCTTCAGATTAAATATATAATATATTATTATTTTAATTGAATCATTAGTATCTTGATTTAGGCATTTTGTAACACCCCATGTTTTCATAGTATGTTATCTATTCAATGTAATTTAATAACTAGCGTTATACATGACACCGAGTTCGAGAACACCATGACTTAACAAACTAGTTGTTTAATAAGTGGTTAGGAATAGTATTAACATAATTTTGAATATTATATACACCATATAATTATAAAATCCATATTAACTGTTTCTTGGAGATAATATAAGAACAAATTCAATTTTTAGCTAAAAGGTGTATTTTTTAAAAATAACAGTTTACCATTTTTTAATGGGGATCCTCTTTTAAACACAATTTTTGAAACTTTTATATATTAAAGTTAATAAACTTAAATTATTATTTATTAGGGGATATATATATATTCATTTTGGATATATTTTTGTTACTTTTCGGATAACTATCTTATTTTGATGAATACTGAAAAATAAAAAAATTTAATTGAATTTTTTTTATTTACATAATTTTTATTGACAAATTATGTATATATATGTTTTCAATGTATAATTATATTATATTTTTGTCATTTAATACAATTAATGTCATTATATGTAATTTCACATTTAAATTTGACATAAACTAATGTCAATATTTTGATAGTTATTACTTTTTAAAAAACAGCTTTTTGGTTTTGACAACGGGAAATAATTTTAAATTAAATAATTTGACATCTATGTTTTTAAATTGGTATAATATAATTAATTCATGAATTCAGAATATCTAAATTAGCTTAGTGTGATTTTTTGGTATTTTTCTAAAAACGTTCAATTTTTGATGAATAGTGTCAAAAACTATGTTATTATTTAAAACTGTCTTCTTATTTAAATAATTATTTTTTTTTTATGATTTATATTAATTCAAAAAATATATATAATTCTTATATAATTTCAATGTAATTCATTATAGTCATTTAATAATAGAATTAGATGTATTTGTTTTTGACCTTTGACACGCCTTTTACCCTCTATCTAGACACATTTGAAAATTTGCATAAAACGTAATTTTACCACTTCTGTGAATTGAATTTCAAACATCTAAATGACACAGATAACAACAGGATGTAAAATTTTCTCTAATAAGAAGAAAACAAATTTTTGGAATAATAAATTTTGACTTTCATTTACCAAAGTTAAAATTAACTATTTAATTAATGGTGAAAATGATATTATAATTACCCTTAGACAAGTCCAAATTAAATTAGATAATTTATTTAGACCGAAATCATCCTTAGGAATAAAAAATAATACTTTTGGTCTACTTTTATTAGTTTATGACATTTTTTTTAAAGAAGTGTTAAAAGTGTTAAATTCAATATTTTATAACTAAACCATTTTTAATATAGTGTTATACCAAATAAAATTCATCTATAAATATTAATTAGAAAGATAAAAAGATTTATTACATAATAGTATTTTTTTTCAATGATTAAATAATTAAATTTAATTAATACACAATAATGTTGTAATGATTTCTTTATCAATGAATGATTACAATAATTGATATTATAAATATTAAAATAAATTTATATTGTGGCTTTTGATGCCATAAAATAATATTATAGATTAATATTACATGTTAGGGTTGGTTAAATGAATTTATATTAACATAATCATGTTGTTATGACTTTCACAAAAACAAAATACTAAATAGTGTTAAAATTGACATATATGAGTTTTTAAAACAAATATTTTATTATTAAATGATAAAATATTGTACAAAATTATAGGATCAGCCAAAGGACATATATAATGATTAATATTTCACTAATGAACCACTTTTTGTGCTTTGGTATTTTAATAGTATGTTAATTAACCATTTCATATAATAATCCAAGATGACATGGTAATAGTTAAACAATTCAGCAAAAAGTTAAATCTAAATAATAGGGTTAATATGGTGACATAACATGTCTAAAACATTTTAGTTGAGAGGATTTAGACCCATCCCCACATTAACTTTGAAATAAATTAATTTTTATCGATTATAAACCTAAAACAATTTTATAATAATATAATATTTCACTATTATCTTATAGTTCCTATCACCTCTCTTATAATATGGTACTTCTCCTTCTCTTATATTTCCGTATGCAATGCCTTCGGGCTCAGCCAACCTCGACCCAAATGTCCACCCAACTCCCCTCATTTCATTATATAGGATTTTCCTTGAGTATAAATCCAAGATATAAAGCGCTTTTATTAAAATAAAAAAGGGATCACTAGAAGAAGAGGTAATTATTTTATCACCTCTTTCAAAGTTCTTTTCAACTTCCAATTTATTTTTCTTTGTAATTTAAATACCATAATAATAACACCAGTACCTTATATATTTTATGCTATTATTATAAATATGGTATAACCATATTCAATATTCTATCCATCCTATGAATGGTAATTTCACCATGTCTGCATACGTATGGCTTACCGTCTCCACACCTTGTTGTAATTTTTCATTTAACAATATGTTATTTGGATGGATGTAATGACTATTAATATTTATATAAATAATGAAAATAATATTATAATTTTTAAGAATTATTTATATACCATCAAATTCCAGACATTTTTATTGAAAAGATATTGCCGCTCGTGTGTACGTACGACATATCTTCTCAACAACGCGATGTGATTCATTTCCATGTTTACCATTCATAGATGATTATAAAAATATATATTATGGATAACTATTTAATATATGAAATAATAATTCTTCTGGATATATATTTATGTATCTATGTATGTATGTATGTATGTATGTATGTATGTATGTATGTATGTATGTATGTATGTATGTATGTACTTACATATATCTTATTCAATTACTTCTATTCAATATGATATGAAAACAGAGACAACGTTTATGCATACGTACGACATACAATCTCCATAAACGGTGTTTTCCTTCTCATATGTCTATCTATTATAAAAATGCTTATTCTAAATATATGTGATATATAGATAATGTTTTATATTATTGAAGTATTTAAATCATGATCTAAATGAAACGAACAAAAATAACAAGTTAGAACACGTACAATAAAGAAAGTGATTATTAAAAAAATGTTAATTTAACATGGAAATAATTACAAAATGGGTAGTATGAAGTCATAAATTAATAATGTATGATATAATAAATATCAATATGGTTCTTCGATAATTTAATAACATACTATGGTTATTATATAGAAGGTTAAACATACCCTCGAGAAAACTCAAGTATACAGTAAGAGTTATTTTCCCAATCTCATTATTATCTGAGACTGTTTTTTTGTAAGTATTTACTATGAAATTTTTATCATGCATGTGCAAGTTTCATAAAAATAATTCGAAATGAATATTTTAATGCTTATTGGATGGTACACATTATCAAAATCAAAATTTAAACTTTTTTAATTATTTATTTTCCTAAATAGTTTTAATTAATTTCCATTTTTTAAAAAATTATTTTAAATATTTATTTATTTGGACATGACTATTTTAAAATATTAATTCCTATAAAACGATTCAAATTGGTATGTGACACATTGATTGAAAAATAATTCCATGTCATTTCAGTATCACTCTTTAGGTTCTGGATATCCATGACAATCTTTATTTTTTATATATTTTCCATGTCTTTTTTATTGATGTTCCCAAATCATTGTTGTCACTAGTTGTGTTGTTCGTAAACCGTCAAATATAAAATTTTCTCTTCTATATCATCATCATATAGGTTTTTATCAGTTCTACAACCATTCATGACATAATGCCTTCTTATTACCTTTATAGTATACCCCATTTGATTGAATATTACACTTTGACAGGAGTGATAATGTTGACTCACACTAATGATATTATGACACAAAAAATACACATAAAAGACATTAGTTTTCTTTAGTTCTTTCGTAGCTAGCTCAACACATCCAATAGATTTTATCATCAACACACCATCATTACATAAAATCACGATTCCATTGACCATTTTATTGATATTGGTTAATTGGTCAGCATTACAAATCATGTGGGATGAACATATACTATCATGAATCTAGGAGATTTTTTTCTTTGTAGCTTTGAGGGATACATCTTCAAGATTGGATTTTTCAATGTTCCTCTTTACATTCCATGAGATATTGAATTATGTATAAGTCATTTATGGAATTTCTAATCCTTATTCCTCGTACATGATTTATTCATATTCATACTCTTCTTCAGAATATGAAAACCTTTTTGATATAGAAACAACATTTGGTTGGAGAGTATTCACATATCATTGTGTGTTGTATGAAAATCGCCATTTATTCCTCTACCTGCAATATATAATTTTATGGAAAAATTTAGAGAAAAGAAAAAAAATATCCATTTAAACTATTCATATTTAACATTACGATATGAGTTGGTTCTCCATAGATGAACTCATATACATACCCATTCAAATTTCTCCTTTCCACATTTCAATAAGACATAGTGTGACCCAGATATCCACAAAACTGACCACTCATTAGTGGAAATGTATTATCAGTTATATTTTCCCCAAAATTTCTTCCTTGGGAAATGTTTTTGACTACACATAATTTCATGAATCTCATGGATTATCATTATATCTTATTTTAGGTTAATTAATGGGTCACATTTTCTGTACTAATAGAAATTTATCACCATTATCTAATTTTAGAATGCATTTATCCCAGTTCACCTTATTTACATAATAATAATTTTTAGAATCACAACTGATTCCACCTTTTCCCATGCATGAGGTTCATTAATCACTCAAGAAAAATTTATCTTGATCAGAACCACACTTTTCCCTCTTCAGAACCTCTAAATATGAGAACTTACAAAATTGTATTTTCTTCATTTATTCATTTGAATTTGATTAATATTTCTGTATACTCCTAAGAGTAACAACTTATTCTTCAAGTCCCACAACTGTTTTAGACTTAAAATCTAGTATGGAGGTAACTTCATTTATGATCATTTCATATTCTTCTATTCTAAGATTTACTTCTGCTACATCATCTGTCTTTTCAATGATTTATGATTTTATATTCGCTAGTTCATACAGTCATTCAGTTTAATATTCAATATGATAAACATATTCTTATGATTCCTTCAACATTTCATTCCACTTATTTTATATAATAAAATATTCTCAAGCATAACAAAATCATCCTTATGTTTCAATATGGGATTGACAGTAGTTGTAAACTGGTTATATATATCTTTATCCAATAATGTTCTTGACTTTTCAATGGTATCTATCATGGAATAATGTTTTCTAGTTTCAAATTGTTTGTTTTATTCTTCACATATTTCATTATCATCATCTTTAATTCACACTCAATACTCTTCTTCTATACTCTCTTTATATATTTGAAGTCATCCTTTTTAAAATTCCTTTTATAAGGCTTCTCTATATTTTAAGCTTCGCTCTCTATATCTAAGATCATTCTTAAGCACTGAATGTAAATGTAACCAAAATTTCATTAGAGAAATTATGATATAGGAAAATAACATTACAAATTCCCTTTTCCCATATTGAAATTCGTGCAAATGAGAGATACAGTTGTTTTACCGAATCATCTTTACCAATACTATACCCTAAATGTTTTTGTTCTTAAATGGCATTAATGGCCATTTCCTTGATCACATGAGTTGTAGCGTCTTCTGGTTTGACTCAATTTTCTTAAGCTACCACATAACATAATAGATCATACAAGGACAATTTTGATAGATATATTTCTTCAAGGGATGACTCCATTAATTATATGGAAGTGGTATTATTCTAAATATTTTATTTACAACATCAATGTCTTTTAATTCCACTCCATGACATGAAATTGTTTCAACTAATCCAGTAATTCGATAGAAGAATGAATATTCATGATCATCAAGATAAATCTTTAGATCGTCTAACCTTTTTTGAAGAACATTATGTTTTTCCTCATTCACTTTACTATATCCTTTATAAATATTCGCTTGATTTTCCACATAGACATTGCTGAATTGAAATTTATCAACTTTAGATAGATCTAATCAAAGCGTGTTGCAGTTAAAGAATTTTTTTCTTTGGAATCAGCATCTAGAGACATCATATATGCATCAATCATAGAAAATCATGTCTTATCAATGACATGAATCCCTTAAAGAGTGGAAAATAGATCTTCCTTTTTTAGTGATCTTAAATTAAGTCACTTCCTGTTTCTCCATATCTAGATGTTGTATCCATCAAAGTTGAGTAACCCCTAACATTCATTAAATTATTTATTTCGTTTAATGGTCATATTTAATATTCATCAATATTACTCGAACACCACTTGTAGGATCCTATTATTCCATATGAGAGGAGGGATAAATCTGAGTGTCATGTTTTTCTTTTAAAGTGATAGATCACGTTCCCATGTGCATAGGAATATGTTAAAAATGAAAGATGTATTAGAACAAAAATTAAAAAATCACATGCAATGATACCACACATAACATTTGATTGGTTCACCACAAAGGGCTATGTCCAAGGATCATACACTGAAAGTGTGTTGGTTATACCGAAATCAAATAATTTTTAATAGTTTTGGAGTAAAAGAGTTCAGACACAGTCACTCTATGCCAAGAACATTGCTCTTAAAATAATTTAATGATAACCAATTGTGTCCCTCAGATCAATTCCTTCAACTCATCCTTTTTCACTGCATTGGGAGAAGTCACACATAGTTTACTGAGTCTACAGTCTCTCCAACATATTGTCATTGAAGTCTTTTTATCTATCTACCAGGAGACACTAAATGAATAAATTTCCTAAATTTATGCACTTGAAAGTGCAAAACTATCACACAAGGTTTGGGATTTTTCACACAAGATGAATTTCGTGCAACCCAAATTTTCACTCAACCCTTATCTTCCTCACTACAAAACGGAATTATTCACATGGCCATTTCATTATAATGTAATTTATTGCATATAGATTAACTCTCTAGAAATCTTTATCATTCAAATAATTATTGCCATAGAGAAATTTGATTTTTGTTAGAAGATTTGATGGGGAATCGTCCAATTTATAGGAATTTTGTACCCTTCATGCATGTTTCATACCTATCATTGTTAGTGCATACAAGATTTGTTCTTAGTTCGCAAAATCTGGTTTGATGTTGCATTGGGTGAGTGTGATTCTTCCGTCCATCCTCGTCTTTCACACAAATTTTTTACATCCGTGCACATTTTTCCTTTTCCATTTTATAAAGCACAAATACCAAATAAATTCTTCCATGAATGATTCTTAATACCGTTAAATATTAGGCACAACTCCCATTTCCAAAAACACTTTTATCTATTTTCCCATTTTTGGAATCAAAAACTTCAAAAACATTGGGAAATGATTCCAACTTCAATATTGTAGCTCGCTAGAATTATATGATCTATTTCCTGAAAATAGTAGGAAATTCTTATGGGGATGGATAACAAACACAATCTAAACACCATTTCCAATAGATAACAGTCATGAATCCAACAAAGACATTATTGACGAATTATTGGTATTTATATTATCCATTGATTTCCACCAAATGAGTTGACTTTTGAATATATGGAAGATTAGCCTCTTCTCTCTTAAATTCTATATTTTTGTATCCTTCATCCATGATGTCCCAAATATCATCAGTACCAATGATTTCTGGAATTTGGATTCACTAATTATATTAATTGTCATTCTTCAATTTGGGAATCAATGTCTAAGAAGTCTTATTAACCTTAGTGGTTACTAAAAATCAAATTCAAATGATCTAATACCATTAAACAGTTATTTTGTAGAAAATATAACAATGCAGATGTGATACCCCATGAATTTTTGTTTCATGTAATTTTAAATTATATTTTTTTATGTTGTCTATTACCCAAACAAAACTTATATATTATGGAAAAATAATAATATGATGCAATGTAATAAGCACACGAAATGTACACAAAGAGTTTTATTCAAATATGAGCATTGTCCTGTTTACAATACACTGAAATCAAACAGAAAATCAAGCTAAGTAAAAATACTTATTAAAAATCCTATCAAGATTACAGGAATACCACCCAAAACAACGATTACCCCAACAAGTTAATAAGGCTTCTTTTTATCCATCATAGCGAACATGAGAATAGCTAAAGCCACATCGGATACACTAAGAACCAATGGTACAATGGGAACCATTTTTCATCCTTTCAGTTTTAGGGAACTCTTAGGATTGGATTTATATAGTAATAATCTGAAAGTTTCCACGAATGACCATGGAATCATAGTGTCTATAAATATAGTCGTTGTCCATGTTGGTTAATTAATTGAAAAAAAGTGTGTATATATTAGTCCTCTATATTATTAGGTTATGGAATTGAAAAATTATGAATCCACTCCAAACCATGATAATTAAGAGAACATAATGAAATGTTTTAAATTATACATTGGTGTTTTTATAATGTAATAATGAATTCAAAACATGTTGCAATTAATTGTAGTGTGTTGTAAATATTTTCAATTAATGTCTTAAACTATGTTTAAATTCTTGCTAATTGAATTGTATTATTAATTAAACTATGCTTTAGGCCACTACAAAACTAGTATAAGAATTATCATTTGATTTATCACTAGTAATGTTAAAGGATTAGTATTTATAGACAACCATAGAGAATACCTTTAGGACAAGGTTTAATTTGCAGACAATATCCTTATAAAAAAATCAATGTATAAAAGGATACTTTCTATATAGTTTTATTTTCCCTCAAGATTTCATTTTTTAAGTTAATTTACATAAAAAAAATTGGGCCCTCTAGGGCCATCCCATTTATGGATGGGCCAAGGGAGGAATCAAATGTTGAGTTGTTGAGCCTCGCCCTCATCCCATGCTTGTGCCAGCCCATGTTCGATCATAGGTCACCCGAGAGGCACACACGAGCTTTGAGAGCATGCGTATTGACACACAGTTCGAGGGAAGCTGTAGAGAGCGTGGGTAGGCTGAGGCATGTGGGGGAGCGGGATCCCGTGTGTACGGCGCCCTTGGTGTGTATTTTTTGATTTCTGAAATATGGATTATAGGATTAGGCTTATAAGGAATCCATGAGTGCCTTTATGTTTCGATGTGGGAAGTGATATTTTGGGTGAAATTTGATCGCGGTCATCGGATATAAAAACATGAGATTGAGGCTGTTTATCCCAATCCTACATTCGACATTCAGAAACCATGGTGCTTCAATAGCTTTTTCTGTCATCCGATCAGATCCAATCTTAATCTGAGCAGTTCAATGTCATTAAATACCACGTGTGTATCCCAGCCATTGGTATTATTCCAGATCTGATCTTGTCCATTGGAATCCCTCCTGGTTTTCTACATGGGGTGGTATCTTTTTCCTTTCACGGTGTACATTGCACCAGTTCCCTACACTCTATTTTTCACAATTTTTCTTCACCATGATAGCCATCAAACCCTCCCCTCTCATGGTTTCCACAAAGACCATTTCCCCTAGTCTTTTGATAATCAATGGTGGCCTGAGATCCCCTGAAACATGTATTAAATATATATATATATATATTATAGATTTAGTTATAAAATACACCTGAGGCATCCAACCAACCTCACGGTTCCTTGTACCCAAGACTTCAGTGGACCTCATTATGTCCTCCAATTTTTCCATCACCTCTCGAGCCCCTCTTCCTCCTCGAGTTAAGGTAGGGGTGTAAGATTTTTATTCCTTCTGTGCTTTTATTTTTTGTATATATATATACACTTGTAATATTAGATACATTTCCATACGGTTTGAGGTTATTTCTTTCTGCAAGGGTTGCAATATCTTAAGCTATAGGACCCTAAGTACTGACGACCCACACAAATTTAATTCATGTCCCAAACATGTACTCGGTTAAATATATAAACATGTATATTAAAATATATATTAGTATAAATTCAAAACTCACTAATTTTCAGAAACTTCATTATCTCAAATCAAGGATTTTTAATTTTGAGTTTTAATATAATAAAGTATTATAATGCATGAGTCTCTTTGTGTAGGAATGTTTAACATCTATATTTGTGTGTTCTTCTATATGATCACACATAATATAATTTATTTTTAAAAAAAATCAATAATTGGGACCTAGTAATTAAAACCATGTATTAGTTAATTTACAAGTGGCCAACTAACATAGGATGAGAACCTTGAATATTCCCCTAGCGTGTAATTGGTTATGTGGGTATGTGTCTGTGAATTCCAGCTTGGATTCCTATTTTTATTTTTAATGATCCATGGTTTTCCAAGAAATAACAAAACATACGTTTCATATTTTTTTGGCTTGACCAATCATAATTTTTATGCATGCCTCGAAGGATGAATATCTACACAACATGAAATCTTATTCATGGTTTTTTTAATTCTTTCATTTAAGGTGCTTAGTTCATGAATATAGATACTAGAAGCTTGTGGAGTCATGTACATAATAACTCATTACTATTCACCCTTTGTTAACAATGATAATGCTAAAGGATGAGTCGTATATATTTGTGTTTTGACATTTAATGTAGCATACAAAGGCTTATTTATAAAAAAATTATTGAGATTATTTGTGTTTAGTAAACCGAATGAAATTATAATTTTACCTCTTTATTTATTATGATAATTTTACCTTTTTATTTAATCATGAATGTTCTAGATTAATATTCGTACAGACATTTTCATTTTAAGTGAACAAGTTGGTATTTATTTTTTGTTAGTTGACATCATAGGTACACTTAATTTATGTAATAATTAATGACTTGACCACATAATTCATATTTCTGTGCCAAACCCATTAAAAATTTATAAATGTGAATGATTGTAATATTTAAACTTTTATTACCCTTCCTGAGTTTTTGGATTTGAGTGTTAGAGGTGGTCTGAGTCACCACAGATAAGAATGAAAGTTGAAATAAGAAATCAAATAACATAAAGCTTTGTCTTGATTTGGGATATGTAAATTAATAAATCAAATTTCAGTGTGCACTTTGATTTAGAGGTATGATGAATGCATTGTACTTATTATGTGTTGGGTGGGGCCTGCTATATCCCCTCGATGCATCAGTAGGTCTCATGAGACAACTAGAAGTGGAATTGGCTAAGGCCATTCCCAATAATGAGTTATGGATTTTGGCCAAGGCCTTAATAATTAAATGTCTTGGTTGATTCCTTCACACAGTCCGACATATGCATTTCCCTCATTATGACAATGAAAAATTAATTGACTAGGGGAATTTTCGACTAGTAAAATATTCCTAGTTAATGAGTTTATGAATATAAGAATTAAAGGAGTATAAGTATAGCATGTTATATATGAAATATTCAGAGATTTTATGGCCAGTTTATGTTACACAAGTGTAAAAGTTCAAATTGATGTTTTTATTTTTAGCGCAACTCTAATTATTCATTACCCTTAGTTATTAATCTTGTACATTCATTTCAATATATAATGTCTTTTTTGTTGTTATCATGAATTGTAATTTCTTTACTTGAATTATGTTAATGTTAGCATATTTTAAATTGTGCACTTATTTCTCATAGAATAGTTTTCATGGTATGTTGTTTGTTTTAAATAACATTTAGGAAAATGTATTATTGACTTTTTTTACGAATGATTTAATAGGTTATTTTGGGTATAATATTATTTTAAACCCCTCATTGAGCATTTGAATGATCACCCGATGTTTTTTGTTAAAATTTTCATGTATGGGTTTTTACTAGAGAAGTTTTCAGACGTAGCTGGTTTCTTAGAGCCTGAACTGAATTTGATCCTCTATATGGGATCGAATATCGGTACTCAGGAGCTAGGGCATCATAGTTGGTATTAAAGGATTTAGTTCAAATGTCTTTGTTAAACCAGAACTGAACAATAAATATATACTTAAGAAATACTAATGAACAACACTAAGAAAATTATTTTCTTAATTTTAAGATGGAAAATGAAGGTACTAACATTTTTTTCTTTCCTAATAAAGCGTTGGAAACCATAATTTTACTATCTAGCCATGAAATTTATATAAACCTTTCTCATATACGTTTGACATGCAATCATCTTTATAAAATACCCAATTCACTTGAATACTTAGACTCCACCACGGAGAGGGCCTGGATATCATCTTTATGATCGATTCCCAATTTCAATCCTATGTGCAATAGGGAAAATATTATGAAGGACTCTTTTGATGCTTCTACATAGCGAAGAGCATGAAATACCTCAAGGCCTTCCAAGATGCTGCAATAGCGGGAGACCTCTGCGTAGCATTTATGTGTCATGTATTGTCCTTTGCCCATTATAGTGAAGTTATGGATTTTTATGTTCTTGAATACGATGTCACCCAATGAGTGTATAGACATCAAGTTTATAGTGATGTATCTCCACTATACACCCCTTTTTTCCGTCGATGTAGATACCATTAGTACCCCAATGATATCAAACCCGATTTCTCATGTTGCATATGGTTTTTAGAGATAAATAATTTTGAATTTGAACTGGGTAGTCATGTATTAGGAATGTGGAGAAACCATTATCCCTGATTTATTTAATTAACCTGAAATTGTAAAAGAATATAAATTGTTCTCTTTTTTTTTGTTTCCCTTTAATCAGCTATACCTATTGAATGAGTATTACTAAGTGATGTTTCATAATAAATTTATAGATGGAAGAAAAAACCCATATACTATCTCTCCATGTAGAGGTAATTGAGATAATTGAAATCAAAACATGTGAAGAGTAGTACCTACCTATATCAATCCTTTAGAAAACTTGTAATCAACTATATGAAGTGAAAAAACAGTCCATACATTCTCCACACCTGTCAAGTGAATTCTTCTATTTACTACCAGATAGCCACTGTGCAACTGGATGAGTATAAGTGAAGAAGAAAAATACCACGAATGGTTGTTACTATGCTTCACCCTAGGTCAAAACTAAATAGCCAGAGTAAGGTTTCAAGAGGTATCTTTGGAGGGAAATCTTTGTGCAGCTCACATGTACCAACATCTCAGTTTTATCCATTACGAAAACATATATGACATAGATGTTCTCCCTATAAATACCTAGCCATTTCCATCATTAAATACATTCCAAAATAATCTTAAATGAAGTAATGGTTTCTTTACCTCTAAAAGAGGCCTCCTAAGGTTCCATAAATCCTTCCAAGGTCACGAACATCATGATTTTGAAGTTACTCTTCAAGGCAGGGGATGCATTCACCCTCCACATTTATGTCATGAATTACTTTATGTTGTGTCTCATAGTTTCCATATCATTATGTCAAGGGTATGTTTTGATATTTTCTAATAAATTACTATTTTATGTCCAAAAGATGAGATACCCTTTCTTCTCTCATCAATTTGTTTTCTGAATTATTATGTGATGTCGTTAGGCTGCCAAATTTGTCATAAAAGAAATCGCATCACCTCCTTCCTTTCAAGGTTCCTTTTCCTGTGGTATGTCATTAAAATATCCATACTATGTCCTTACCACTAGGTTATTATGTATTTATATTTTAATATAAATTATTTATGAGTGGGTTACCTTATACCCTCTCTTTTTACTATTTTCTAAAACAATGTTATATAGTGGTTATGTTGTATAAATGTTGCCTCAAAATTTATATCTCTTTCTCTCATGAAATTATTATTTTTATTTGTGTCAATACCTAGAGTTATTTCGTTTCGATGGGTGTTCATAAATATATAAAAAGGATGTTTTTTATTATGTAATGGATATACATATAACCCTCACTCCCTTTACATGGGTTATAAATGAAATAATGATCTTATTTTTAGGAACATTTAAAACGTCATGATTTTGAAATGAAACGCATTTATTTTATTCTCTATGGGTTTTTTATTAAATGATTGTTTATGATATATGTCAATCACATGAATATAGATACATATTAATGGTGCGCCCTGATATCGCTCCAATGTATTGGGTAAAGAATTAATCTCTAGAGATGACATGTTTCACGATACCTTGGTTCAAAACCTTTGTAATTTTTATGACACCTTAGGGATAAATCTTTTTGATATGTTCATGAATGTATAAATGAAATGATTTAGCCACATATATCAAGTTATTATTCAAGTTATTTTTAATATGATATTCATATACTTCCATTTCTCATGTTCTTATGTTTTTATTCAAGTTCTTATTGATGTCACAGGTAAACTGATTCCCTTATTTACCCTTACTAGGCCTTCTGCTCACCCTTTCCATTGAAAATATGTCTCCAGGTTATGAGATGCAGTAATTGTACTTAGAATGAAGTTATGATGAATCCTTACAAGTTGTTTAGAAGAATTATATATGTTTTTTTTCATGT
Source organism: Viscum album (assembly GCA_963277665.1). Classification (NCBI taxonomy): domain Eukaryota; kingdom Viridiplantae; phylum Streptophyta; class Magnoliopsida; order Santalales; family Viscaceae; genus Viscum; species Viscum album. The sequence continues at coordinate 1,250,467,384 of OY728148.1, forward strand.
ATTATGTTCCTAATTTCCACGACACAAGAATTTAATGATCCTTTGTTTGTAAAATGTAATGAAAAGTTGTTTAATAAAAAGGTGGGATTCCATAGTTCGTATAAAAGGATAGATTTACTATTTATAGAAATTTCTATATGAAAACATTAAGAAGAATCCTATAGAAAAGACTAAATATCGTAAAAACCTCTTTGTTATTTCTGTGAGTACTGAGTAAATTGTTTATCAAAAAATACATCCCTATATGGATACGAGCAGGTAGAGGTGGATCTGGTAGATATGTACATAGGGGTAAAATCCAAAAAAACTTATTTGAGATAGACTCATACCGGAACAGGTACATGACAATGGGCATTTCTGTACTCTTGGTTACAACACTCCCGGATGATATGTTTGGATAATCATAAGCTTTTTATGAATCATTATGAAGGATTTATAGAGAAATGAAATTTTTTAAATAAGTTTTATGACATAAATCCTTTATAGGTAAAATATTATTCAATTTAATAAGCATCTCACTAAGGTTTTATCATTTTAGAAATGGCGGGCAATAGGAGGAACCATGCAAATAGTGACCGCAATGGACCATGCGCTGATGGTCCTCTGATGGAAGTCGGAAACGAAACATTCATGTGAATGATGAACTAACTGACTCAAGTTATGGGAAATAACGTGAATCAAGCTGAGAGACCTTTCTCACCAAGAAGGGAACAACATTATTTTGAGCCCTTTATGCGTCAATGACCACCAATCTTTAATGGATCGACAAACCCATTGATTGTTAAGTAGTGGATCGGCTCTATCGAGAAGATCTTTTTTGTGATCCGCTATTCAGAGTAAGAGACGGTAACCCTCGATGTGTATCGCTTTGAAAAAGTAGCCGATCAGTGGTGGGAGATGATTAAAAAACTGAGTCAGAGAGTGGAGGATGATGCAATGGAGTGGGAAGAGTCCAGAGAGATTTTCTTCAGTAAGTCTTTCTGTCGATCCTTGTGAACAAGAATGGAGAAGGAGTTTCTCGAGCTGAAGTAGAAGGATAACGAATCTGTCAGAAGCTATGAGATGAACTTCAATTAAATTTCATGATATACCTCAATAATTGTCATTGATCCAAATGGTAAGGTTGATAGATTCTTCGGGGGACTGAGACCTCATCTTGGGAACATCTAGCCAAATGAGTCTATGACAGCTATGAGGTTATCATGTGAAGTACGATTAAAGTAGAATTGGAGTTTGGTGAGATGCAGTGGTGTCATAAATAAAATGAAAAAATAGATTAATATAGCCCAACATACGGAGGATCATTGATCAAATAAGAGGAGGCATGTATGTGCAATGTCCTGCGTGTAATAAATGTGGGAAGAAGCATTTGGGAAAATGCCTGCTCCGGATCAGGAAATGCTACAAGTGTGGAAGAGAAGTGTATATTGTGAAGAATTTTCATAGTGCGGTGAAACCTCAACATCCAATCTCTAACAAAAAGGGGAAGATGGGGTAGGCCCTACCCGATGTCTAGAGCTTTAAGTGTGGTCAACATGGGAACTTTTCCAATCACAGTCCATATCTGAGTGTAGTGGAGGGGAACCACCACCAGCCTCAGAAAAGGCTATGGGAGAAAGGTGGGGATTTTTCTATCATGATAGATGATGTTGAAGCTCCAAATGATGTGGTAGCGGGTACTCTTTTTGGTCTCTCAAATCTATAAATTACATTGTTTGATTCTGGGTTTACACATTCCTATATTCCTTCCATTTTATCAATGAATTGAGAATCAAAACCTGAATTGATAAAAGTAGAGTTATCAGTCAAGAATCATGGTGGGATTATCAAAGCATCACCACTACTTAAGAACACTAGTATTTACATTGGTGAGCACAATCTTATTGAAAATCTAATATTAATCCCCATGCTGGAATTCAACATTATAATAGTGATGTACTGGATCTCAAAGTATAATTGTAAGATCACATCTAGATGTAAATAAATTTTAGTAGTCTTGAATGGAAAACCTACAGTTATCTTCCAAGGAGAGATATCTCCACCCGATCTTTGTCTAGAATAACCTCCTATAACATCTTTTATGGAATCGATCGGTGATGAAGCTGAAGGAAAAGAGAGTTTGAGGATAGAAAATGTCCCCATTGTCCCGGAATACATGGAAGTATTTCGTAAGGAGTTTCCTGGACCTCCCCCAAAATGAGAGGTATAGTTATCCATTGAATGTGTACCTAGATGTCATCCAATATCAAAGTCCCCACAAGTATGGAAAATGTGGAGCTGGATAAATTAAGGAAACCAATCCAAGATCATTTGGATAAGGGGTTTATCCCACCACGTGTGTCTCTATGGGGAGCCCATGTTCACTTTGTGAAGAAGAAGGCTTGATCAATGCATCTATTCATTGATTATATAGAACTGAATGGAATCACATTAACGAAGAAATTCCATCTTCCATGAATTGATAAATTATTTTATCAACTTCATGGTGATCAATTCTTCATTAAGATTGATCTTTGATTGGTTATCATCAATTGAGGGTGAAGAAAGAACATATTCCTAAAACTACCTTCTAATCAAGATATAGGCATTATGAGTTTGTTTTTATGCCTTTTGAACTAACTAACACACCTTCTATTTTTATGGATTTGATGAATATAGTCTTTAAACACTACCTTGATAAATTTTTTGTAGTTTTTATTGATGATATTTTTATATATTTCAAAATTCAAGAAGAAGATGAGTATAATCAAAGGATTTTTTTGAAGACACTATGGAAAGATAGAATTTTTTGAAATTTCAGTAAATGTGAATTCTGGTTACAACAAGTTACTTTCTTGGGGCACATTTTTACCAATGAAGGAATCATAGTTGACATAACTAAGACAATAGTTGTAGAGGAGTGGCCTCAACCTACAACAATAACTGAGATTGATATTTTCCTTGAATTTGTTGGATAGTATATAATATTTTTGTAAAACATTTCACGACATTATAATCCATTAAACAAGTTAACTCAAAAAGGGGTAAAGTTCATCTAAAAATGGAGTGTGGGGAAATTTTAAAAGATCTTAAGAAGAGATTTATTACTACACCTTTGTTATCTTTTCCCACAAGTATATAATGATTCATTATTTTTAGTGATGCATCTCTAAAAGGGCTTGTGTGAGTCCTCATGCAAAATTACAGGGCCATTTCTTATCCATCTCGACAATTGTAGACTCATGAGAAAAGTTATCCTATGCATCATCTAGAGATGGCAGTTGTTGTTTTTTATCTTAATATATGGAGGCACATTCTTTATGGGGAGAAATGTGATATATATATATAGACCATCAAAGTTTGAAGTATATATTCACACAAATGGAATTGTACATGAGACAATGGAGATGGTTAGAACTCCTTACGTACTATGATTGTTCAATTAATTATCATCCCGGAAGAGAAAACAAATTCTCTAATGCATTATGTAGGAATCAACCAGTTGTACTTTCCCTGATGCGGATTCAAAAAGATCTATTGATCAATGACATAGTAAAGTTGTTCATGGGAATTATAAGGGATGGAAAATAATCAACCGCACCCCAAATGATTTATCAACCATCACTACTATAGAAGATCAAGAAATAAAAAAAAATATCTATTGTTATAAAAGATGTTTGAGGCTATGAAGGATGCGTATTTTCCTGAGTTCAATGTTGATCATGAAGGTGTACTGAAATTTCCTATAATACTATGTGTTCTATCTATTCTCTTAATAAAGAAGGGGCTGATGGATGAAGCTCGTAGCTCTACATTCTATATACATTCTAATATAAACAAATTTATTGGGACTTTAGTGATCATTATTGGTGGGATAATATGAAAAGGGATATTGTTATATACACTTCAAGGGGCCTGGTATGTCAGCAAGTGAAGGTAGAGTGACAACTTCCTAAAGGGGTATTTCTACCACTACCCATACCATCATGGAAGTGGGACAATATCACTATGGACATCATCATTGGGCTCCCATCAAATTCCAAAGGAAAGAATGTTATATGGGTTATTGGGGACCATCTCACCAATACTGACCATTTTATCTGCATTCAGGAAGATTTCTCTTTTGATAAACATTCCAGGATTTAAGTGAAGGAAGTGGTAAGGCTGCATGGAGTTCTGCATTCTATCGTTTCCAATCATGTCCAAGGTTTACATCAAAATTATGGAGAAGTATTCAATAATCTCTAAGCACGGAATTGAATTTCAGAACGGCCCATCACCCCCAAACTGATGGCCAATCTGGAATAACTATTCAGACACTCGAGGACATATGGAGAAATTTCTCAATAGAATTTAAGGGTGGATGGGATCAACATATATCTTTAGTTGAGTTCTATTACAACAACAAATTCCACCCGAGCATTAAAATGGCACCCTATGAAGCTCTATATGGGAAGAGATGTATAACTCTTACTTGTTGGGATGAAGCTGGTGAGAGAATGCTTCTTGGGCCTGATCTTGTGCAAGATATGACAGAAAAGTTCCATGCCATCCAATAACACATTAAGGATGCTAAGAGTCTCTAAAAGAGATATGCCATCAACCATCTAAGGGACATGGAGTTTGATGTTGGTGACATAGTCTTTCATTGGATATCACCTTAGAAAAGAGTCATGAGGTTTGGGAAGAAAGGGAAGATCAGTCCTAGGTACATTGGCCCCTATGAAATCATTGAACGCATTGGAGCAGTGGCCTATCGGCTTTCACTTCCTCCAAATATTTCCCATGTTCATGATTTCTTCTGTGTATCCCTCTTGAGGAAGTACATTCCTGACCCTTCACTTTTACCGAAACAAAATGTGGTACAACTAGAACATGACCTCTCTTATGAGAAGCACCTTATGGAGATCTTGGATCATAGAGACAGGGTTCTACGCAATAAGAATACCCATCATGTTAAGGTGTTGTGGAAGAACCAAAAATGTGGAGAAGTCATGTGGGATACATAGGAGTCCATGAGACAAAAGTACCCACACCTTTTCCCATAAGAGGGTACAAGATAAAATTTCTGGTATAAAATTTCTTAAGGGGGGATGAATGTAATGACCTGAACTTTTCCATTATATTTGTTTCCAATTGTTGTGTGTAATTTTATTTTATACTCAACAAAAATATATACATTAATTAATTGTGTGTGTATAATTAAAATGAGACCATTGGGATTCGACTATTATATGACTGTTTGTCAATATGACCGTTGGAAACTATAAACAAAACATTGTCTTTTTATAAATATAGTTATCTTGGTTAATTAATACAGAAAGAAGATTGAATGGCCTCATCCAGTAGACTCAAGCCATATGAAGCCCACCTATTGAAGCTTGGGAAGAAGTTAGTAGAACTAGCCTTTGCTCTGGACCAAACCCAAGCCAAACTTCAACGTATGAAACTTGAAAAAAATCACCTAAGGCTGAAGTTCCAGCTGATAGAAATCACCACTCAGGCAATGTTGTCCGAGGCACCCAAAGATTCTATCACCATAGCACACATAAAACACAAGTCTTATGCTGGTGTAGTAAGGGGTTATGTAACAATACCTTAGCTAATTTGTGTAATCCTTTTGTATATATAATTGTTATATCTTCTTATAGAAATTTTTGTGAATTAAAATATCTGATTAGATATATGATGTGTATTATTGATGAATTTAGGAAAAAATGGTGTTTAAAAATATTTTTCTATTCATTAAATAATTAGTAATGTGAAATGATTTTAATAAAATTGTATTCTACAGTTGTGTGCAATGAGAAATTTAGAGTCTACTAATATCAACTTGGTTTGTCACGACCCATCCCCGGGGCCCGTGTCGTGACTACCCCAAACCCCCTTCCATAGGCTAGGGGTTGCTCACTAGCACCAAAAGCATATATCCCTAAGCGGGGAAGGCATTTCCTTTATGAATGTAAAAAAACACAATAGTGTACACAAAAGGAAGTAAACACTAAGTGGAAATGGTATACAATAAGTAGTGCTGAACGTAAAGGGGCCGGAAGTACAAGCCCAACAGTAATGTAAAGGTACAATGGAAAGAAAGTACAGCTGAAAAAGGGACAATAGCTAAAAAGGTCAGCTCCTAGAATTTTTGATGAGTATCCTACCTGAAGGGTAGATACAGATGTCCACCTCATCACTCCACGTATATCGGTCCACTCCATGTACCATCATGTTATGTGGTCCACCTCTAGGTACCGTCCGGTCCTGGCTCCCTCTCTGCCTCTATCAATGATGTTCGTCATCTGCATCCAACACAATGAGGTGTGGGCATAGAACATTTAGGGGTGAGTGTAATGATACTCAGTAGGGACTCCAAGACACCCTATGGTCTCCTAGAATCCACAAATGATAAACCATGGAAGAAAGATACAACCACAAAGTATCAACCAACCCTACATAGGTATATGCCCATACATATACCTAAGTTATCAATCTCAGTTTGCCTCCAACTTTTGAGTCCGAGTATAACCTAGTCCACATAGGAGAGAAGTCAAACACATCATTGATAATGATTGAAAATCAAGACTCATATTACCCATGCATACATCTTTCATATGAAAATATTGATGATGAATTGTATTCACTAATTCATATAAGCTGTCAAACCCACATAGGATACTAGACCAGCTAAGTTGTTAGACCAACTCAGGATACAAGACCAGCTACTTTGTCTGACCCACTCAGGATACAAGTACAGAAGTAATTGTTGTCTAACCCATGGTGGATCCCAGTATAGAGGTCATCGTCGTCGAACCCCCGGAGTATTCCAGTATGGTATACATCGTCATCAAACCCAAAGAGTATCCTAGTACTATAGATGTCATCGTCAAACCCATGGAGGATCCAAGTACAGAAGTCATTTTCGCCGAAGACATGGGGGATTCTAGTATTAAAGTCATCGTCGTCGATTCCACTGAGGAAACTAGTATGGAAGTCATCGTCGTCGAACCCAAAAAGGATCCCAGTATGGTAGTCATCGCTGTCACTGTCGCAGCCAGCTCTTGGGTTCCCACACACAGCACGCTCGAATCCAAGAGGGTCCTCTCCTTGAGCAACGTGGTCGATACATCAACTATCAAAAAGTCCTAAGTTGATGTATCCAAAAATTCTACCTCATCATAAGCAACCCAAAGCTACAGACGGCGCATCAATCAGATGTCAGTTCTGAGTGTTATTAGCTTTTCCGTTCCAGGGGTCCGGTTGGATTTCAGGTGCAATACAACCCGACCATACTCCAATCTCATTATAATCTCATGTGGAGTATGACTAAATAACCGTCTCATCGAAATTAAACTAATTAATTTTACAGAACATCAATCGGACGTCCCATCCTTAAGTTATATGTGTTTCCGCTCCGAGGGTCTGATTGCTTTTGAATTCAAACCAACACGATTGAACCCAAATTTCCGTAAAATCTTGAGTTCAATATACCAAAACAACCATATTGATCCAAGAAATACTACTCAATATATGATGCATCGATCAGAGGTATGTAGCTTAAATTATGGGCAAAATACTAAAAATGGGTCTCAAGAGGGTGGTTTGGGTCCGGTCCAACCATACCCAACCAGCCATGGGTCGGCCCGAATCGGGTCGACCATACCCGAGTCTGGGTCAACCTGACCAGGGTCTGGGTCCGGCCCGGTAGGGAGTGGCCTGGCTCGGCAAGCATGGCTGGTCCCATGGCTGGCCGAGTGGATCGGGGGTGCGGCCCCCGATTTTCTGAAACAGTGGCACTGAGCAGCTGTGCCCTCCTGTCCAGCCAGCCGATGCTAGCCGGTCTTCCCGGAGTGTGCATCCTGGTCAGGATGGCTATTGTCTCATCCGCCCGTGGAGCTAAGAAGCACCGCGGCCTTCAACACGGTCGGCAGGCGACTGGCCGGTTCGCTGTCGAAATGGCCCACGGAGCGTGGGTCGCGGTACTCCACAGCGCGGCGCCACAGGGTGTTGTTGTCCTCCTCTCCAGCCAAATATGGTTGGTCGGTTCTTCATCGGTCGAGAGGCCTAGTTGCGGGCCGCGGTCTCCTCTGGCCGCGCAGCACCCAGTGTCGCAGCTCTCTAACTGGTCAGCGCACAACCTATGTTGTCACTACCACCTTCCGTTGTCATCAGCTCCGGTCAACGCCACCTCTCCCATCACTACATCCATTGCGAATAAAAACAAGGATAATGGAGGGTAATCAGGCCGTGTTTGTTCGGCTTACTCCCTCTATGTTATGTGATTCAGTTGGCTGAAGACATCCCAAAAATTCAATGAAGAACTAGAGTGATAATTATTCACATAAAATTGTACAAGTCCCTACCTCGTAAGTAAAGTCCCACGTCGACGAGCCGCAGAAGAAGATCATCACAGAGGTCAGGCGTCACAGAATATGGATGTCAATTGCACTGTCGTCAGGGTGCATCTCAAGAGGGAGTACCATTGGAGAAGTTCTTCGCATTATTCGTCATAGATATTCATTATTGAAGAACAATGTTATTTGTCGATAGTGGAACACCTTTCTTCTAATTATCCAGAGGTTTCTCCACCAAACGATTTTCCAAAAAATATTATAAAAGCTACTCAAAATTAATAGAAATTCCCTGAAATTCAAATTGATTCCAAAGAGGTGCCCCAAAATTCATGTATTTATTAATTAGATGGATTGGAATAATTAATGGGTGGGAGGTGGAGAGATTCCACCATAATAAAAGAGATGTGTTTTCAAATTAAATAATGGGGAGTTAATGGGGAGTTTAATGGAGTAGAGGGGAGGTGAAAGGGTTTCGGTTTGTGTGAGACCCACCACAATACAATCATCTCATGGGAGGTTATGTGGGATGTGGGCCCCACCACTAACATCCACTTAAATGAAATAAACACCATTTAAAATAAAATTGTGTTTTAACAGATTTTTTTTAATTTCAGATTGATCCCCAAATTATAAATTTCAACCTGTATAAAACGCAACTGCGGTAATGGTCCCCTTAAGAGAATGTAGGCACTGCAAGTTCATCGGCTCCCTCAGATTTCAATTCGAAGCTCCGGTTCAAAATACAGAAAAAACCTGCATGTACGTTTACTGAACATACCTAAACAAAACATTATAAATTGATAATGGGAACACCTGGCCTCGGAATCAGGCACCCTTAGAAAATGGTGAATCATAATATTCCATAGAATTAAGAAAAAATTCCTTGAAATATCAGGGTCTTTACATTACCCCAACCTCAGGTATTTACATCCCCGTAAAGCTACAACATACACTCGGAAAACAAAAGAGGGTACTAAGAACACATATGAGCCTCCCACTCCCTTGTGCTCTCCCGGAGGTTCCCAGGTTGCTTGATAATGTGCACCATATGAATCGACAATCCACATAGGACCCGCTCCTCTCGAACCTCCATCTCCACCGGGACCTCCGTAGATGTTTCCATGTCACCAATGTCCAACTCCCCATGGTCGATGATATGGGATGGATCATGCACGTATCCCCTCAGTTGAACAACAAGGAAGGCATCTTGTACCATGTGAAACTGAGGTGGAAGATCTAAGTGATAATCCATCTTGCCTACTCTGCTAAGGACCTTTAAAAGACTAATGAATCATGGAGATAACATTCCACCTCGTCCAAGTCATTGTATACCTCATCGAGTTGAGACCTCTAGAAAGATGTGGTCAGCATCATCGAACCCCAGATGTCTCCATCTCCTAACAGCATATGACCTCTGTCTGCTCTGTGCAGTCATCATCTGCTTCTTCTATGTGGTAGCTCGTACCATCTCTGGTTGGTAGGAAGTGGGCCGACTTGGTGCATCAGTCAACGATCACCCAAAAATATTTGTTTCCTCTACGTCTACGTGGAAGAACCATCTCAAAATCCATGGATATCTCATCCCACTTCCACTATAGGACCTCTAGGGGTTGAACTAAGCCTGCTAGTACTTGATGTTCCACCTTCACCTGCTGACAGGTGAGGCATCGTGAGACAATCTCTACTACAACCTTCTTCATACCCATCCACCAGTGTTGTCGTATGAGGTCCTGATACATCTTCTCCACTCATGGATGTACCGCTAGAGGGGAAGTGTGAAAATCCCACAACACCTCCTCATGTAGTCCAAATGGAACCATGGTACGTCCTCTGAAGAGGATGACGTGCTCCCCATCTTTAGAAAACCCATCAGGGGCCTGCCCTGAGGATATCTGTGCACATTGCATCTCACAGTCAACGTCTCCACGATGCGCCTCCCTGACTCGCTGACGTAGTGTGGGAGTGACTATAAGAGAATGAAGGAAGGTTTCTCCATCTCTATCCACAAAGGGTATCTGTAAAGTATCCAGTTGCTCTACCGCCTCTCCTAGTAGCTGATTTCATAATCTCATTACGATAACATCTGCGACAACGCTCCCCTTCTCAGGATTATTGACTATCTCAAAGTTATAGTCCTAGAAGAACTCAATCTAACGTCATCGTCACATGTCCAGGTCCTTCAACGAGAAGAAACACCTGAGACTTTTGAGATTAATGTATACAGTAAACCATTCTCTCAATGAACAATGGGTGTGACTTTCCCTTTTTAAAGAACTCGACTACTCCCTTTTCAGCTTATGTCCTAAAAGAGCTGCTAAGATTTCTTCTTTTTTCAAAAAGAGAAATATAGTCTCATCCCATGGATGAACAATGTTTTTTTCCTAATACAGTAAATCCTGACATGAGCAGTACTGTTTCTAGCCATGGACGACGTCGTAAGGCCTCGACACTACTACCAAGATATCCAACTGTTACTCTCACTTCCAAGGGTCGAGTCACACTGTTGGCAACAGTGTTTGGTCACTATGTCTCCTATAATAGTAATCTCAAATGAGAGGGTCAGGTAAATAGTTTTAACCATATCCTCTCATTTTCAACTATACAAATAATGTTAAGAAATCAAAGATCACATGGAAATGTTTCTTTTATTTTATCAGCTTAAAGTAAAAGGACACAAAGAAACTGCAAAAAAATGACATCAAAAAAGCTAGAAGCATCATAAACAAAATCCTCTATGACTGGAGCTAGTCCCGATCCAGTCCACCTACTCTTGGAGTACTAAGGTCATAGGAATTAGTTGACTAAAGATGTGCTCTCCCAGGTCCACTTGTTCCTTGCAGTCAGGGTTGACCTCTTGGTGGTGGTGGTTGTAGGGCCTCAGAACGTTGTCCACCACCTATTGCTCGTCCATATCCTCTTCCACGTCTGCATGCTCCCAGTGGACCACCACAGCCGAACCTCTACCTCTACCTGGGATGTCCCTTTACTGCCTGTTACTCATCTGTAGGGCGGGTCGGGCAGTCTTGAGCCATGTGACCCTGCCCGCCACATGCATTGCACAACCTACTCCTCGTATGGATGGCTATGTTTAGTTTTCCCCACACAACCGAACCTGTATCCTGAGGTCGCCCACCAGATGGTCTGGACATCATGGACCTCTATGTCAATTTTATATTGCTGGCTATAGAATAATTTTCTTCGTGTCGTTCTGCGAAGGGTCTCACCGATGGTGACTGCTCAGTGAGAAAACTCACCACTAGAAGGGCTCTCTACAGCACCCCTGCCTGTGTCAGGATGTTGAGAAATATCATCGAAGCCTAATCTCATGCCCGAGTCACTTCTCAAAGATCCAATCCTTGAAGAGTGGGTCTCGTACCATATCTCTGGAGTAGCGTGACAGGTCAATGAACCTCACTGAGTATTGGGCTACTGTCATGCTACCCTGCTGGAGATAAAGTAACTACTGATTCAGTACCGCATGAAGGGTGGCTAGTACAAACTCTTCCCATAACAGGCTCTCAATGTCTATCCAGAGTAGTGATGCCTCATCATGCACTTGGAGCATCAGGCTCCACCATCTTCATGCGGCTGCATACAGGAGAATCGCAGCAAGGAACACCATCAGGTCTGTTGGTGTCCCTACCAATATAAAAACATTGAAGATATCCTCCAGCCAATCTTCATCTACCTGGGGGTCCGTCTCTGCTCGGAACCTTGGCATCCTCTGTCGCTGGAACTCGTGAAATGCACTCAGTTGGCATGCAATCTCTACTACTGGAGCTGGTTGTATCGATTGCCCAGAGGGTAGTGGTACCATTGGTTCAACTTCTTTGATGGGGAACTACACCAAGGCCTCATTGCTCGGTTGGATACCATATGTTATGTTACTAGGAACACTAGTTGGCTGCCTTCGTGGGGCCATCCTGAAATGAAACAGGTGTGCGACGGTCAAAATATTATACAAGGTGTGCTGACTCAAAGTAATCACAATGAAATCATTTTAATCACACATGCAATTAGTGTTTTCCTACACTGAGTCTGAAATCAATGGTCAGGGTCCTGGTGTATGGATACGTCAGCCTCCACACCGACACTCGATCCTCGGACTGAAAACCACACTCAATACTCTTTACACTATTGCTTCACAGTAAAAGAATGGTCAATGTCTTGAGTTCTGATGTATAACTGACTTCTCTGATACCAATTTGTCATAACCCGTCCTCGGGGCCTGTTCCGTGACTACCCAAAGCCTGCCTTCCATAGGGTAGGGGCTAGCAACTACCACCAAAGGCGTAAATCCCTAATCTATGAAGGCATTGCCTTCATGAATATAAACAAACACAACAGATTACGTAATAGGAATTAATCACAAATTGAAAACTATATACAATAAGTAGTGTTGAAAGTAAAGGGGCAGGAAATACAAGCCCAACCGTAAAGTATAGGTGCAATGGAAAGCAAGTAAAACTGAAAAAGGGAAAACAACTAAAAAGGGAAGTTCCTGGAACGTCCTCCGAGTATCCTACCATAAGGGATGGTAAAGATTTCTACCTCAGCACTCTACATCTATCGGTCCACTCCGTGTACCGTCTTGCGGTGTGGTCCACCTCCGGGTACCGTCCTGGCCTGACTCGCTCTCTGCCTCCGTCAACATTGTTCATCTTCTGCATCCAACACATTGAGCTTCCGGCATAGCCAGTGCATGGGTGAGTATAATGATACTCAGTAGGAACCGGAGACCCCCAAAGGCCTCCCAAAATCTACAAAGGATAAACCAAAGAAGAAATATACAACCAAAATGTATCATCCAACTCAACATTGGTATATGCCCATACATATACCAATGTTATCAATCTCAGTTCGGCTCAAACTCTCGAGTCCATGTATAACACATTCTACACAAGAAAGAAGTCAATCACATCGTTGATAATGATTTCCAATCAAGACTCAGCTCACACAGGTATACATCTTTAATATAATGATAGAGATGATCAATTGTATCACTTATTCATCTAAGCTGTCGGACCCATATAGGATACTAGACCAACAAAGCTGTCGGACCCACGTTGGATACAAGAACATCTACTCTATCGGACCCACTTAGGTTACAAGTACAGAAGTCATCATTGCCGAACCCATGGATGATCCCAGTACAGAAGTCATCGTTGTCTTCCTTGCGGAGGATTCCGGTACGGTAGACATCCTCGTCGAACCCACGGAGGGTCGTAGTACGGTAGTCATCATTGTTGAACCCACAGAGGATCCAAGTATAGAAGTCACCATTGAAGAACCCATTAAGAAACCTAGTTCATAATTCATTGTTGTTGAACCCACAGAGGATCCTAGTACTTATGTCATCTTCGTTGAACCTAGGGAGGATTCGAGTACGGTAGTCATCGTCGTCGCAGTCGCAGCCAGCTCTTTGGCTCATGCACACAGCATGTTCGAATCATGGAGGGTCTGCTCCTCAAGAAATGGGGTTGATACATCAACTATCACGAAGTACTGATTTGATGTATCATGAAGTTCCATCTCATTATAAAGAACCCAATGTGACAGACACCACGTCGATCGGGTGAGCTGTCTGAGAGTTAATAGATTTTCCATTCTAGGGTCCCGGTTGGATTTCGGGTGCAATCCAACCTAGAAAATACTCCAATATCATCTGAATTTTGTTTGGAGTATGTAAAAAATTCTGTATCATCATATATAAATGAACGTAGTTGACGGAACGCTAATCGGATGTCTGGTCCTTATGTTGTAATTGTTTTTGCTCTGAGGACCCGATTGGTTTCGATTTCGAACCAACCTGACCATACACAAAATTTGCCAAAACCTTGAGGTTAATATACCAAAATGACCACCTCAGTCAATGGAATCCTATGAAACTGACAATGCATCAATCAGAGTTTCATATCTCAATTTAAATGCAAAATACTAAATATGGGTCTGAAGAGGGGGGTTTGGGTCCAGTCCGACCTGGCCTAACCTGCCCTAGGTGTTTCCCGAAACGAATCGACCCGACCCGGGTCCGGGTCTGGCCGAGGAGGGCATGACCCAGCCCGTGGCCGGCCATATCTCGTCTAGCTGACCAAGTGGACTGGGGGCATGACCCCTGTTTTTCCGAAACAGCGGCGCCACCCTCTTGTTCGGCCGGCCGAAGCCGACTGGTCTTCCCGATGCGGGCGGCCCACTCAGGCAGGTCGTTTTCTCCTCCACCCGCGGTGCCAGGTGGTGCCATGACCATCAACACAGCTGGCAGGTGGCCGGCCAGTACGCCGCCGAAATGGCCTGAAGAGTGCGGGCCATAGTCCTCCGCAGTGTGGCGCCACAGTGCGCCATATTCCTCCTTTCCATTCGGCTATGGTTGGCTAGTTCTTCTTCGGCCGAGTGACCTAGTTCCGGGACGCGGTCTCCTCTAGACACAAGACACCCAATGCCACAGTTTTCTAATGGAGCGGAGTGTGGCTGCCACTGTTGATGCCGCCTTCGGTTCTAATCAACTCCAGTCACTTCCACCTATCCCAACACTGCCTCAATCGCGAATAACAATAAGGATCAGAGAGGGTTGTTGGGCCGTGTTCTTTCGGACCACGCCCTCCACTTTAACAGAGAGCAGTTGGATGAAGACAACCAAGAAATTCATCAAAGAATGGGGGTGCAAATTATTCACTTAAATTTGTATCAACCCCTACCTCGTAATTGACGTCCCATGTTGATGAGGCACAGAAGATGTGCATCACGGTGGTCGGTCGTCGTGGAATACAGACATTGATTCCGCTATCGTTGGGGTGCATCCGAAGAGGGAGTGTCATTGGATAAGTTCTTCACATTCTTCATCGGAGATATTCTTCATTGAAGAATGGTGTTCTTGGTCGAGATAGGAACACCTTTCTTCTAATTCTCCAGAGGTTTCTCTACCGAAATATTTTCCAACCAATATTATAAAAGCTGCCCAACTTTAAAAGAATTTCCATGCAATTCAATTTGATTTAAAAGTGGTGTCAAAAAATTAATGGAGTTATTAATTAGATGGGTTGGCATAATCAATAGGTGAGAGGTGGAATTATTCAACCATAATAATAGAGAGGTGTTGCCAAATTAAATAATGGATAGTTAATGGGGAGTTTAACAGAGTTGAGGGGAGGTGAAAGGTTTTGGGTCCTTGTGGGCCCCACCACACTAAATCCTCTCCTTGGAGGTTATGTGGGGTGTGGGCCCCACACATAACTTCCTCTTGGATGAAATAACCACCTATTAAAATAAAATTTTGTATCACCACAATTTTATTTAATTTAAGTGAAATCCCCAAATTGTAACATTCAACGCGCGTAAAACAGAACTATAGTAAAGGTCCCCTTAAGTGAATACAGGCGCTGCGAGTCCATCAATTTCCTCAGATTTCAATTCTGAGCCCGGGTTCACAAGATAGAGAATTCCGCAAGTATGTTTACTGAATGTACCCGAACAAAACTTCAGAGATTTGTTCCGAGCACACCGGGCCTCG